>BSBN01000288.1:2500000-5000000 GCA_027924645.1 Cunninghamia lanceolata
TCAACACTCTCCCCAATCTTGCACATCAGGAGAGATCATCAATTTTGATAGAACCAGTAGGACCTATCAGCATTGGCATAGAAGATAATCCAAAGATAATCCATCTAGCAGAATCTTTATCTAAGCAAGAAAGACCAGAATTCATCCAATTCTTCAAACAGAGATAGATAAATTTTTCTTGGTCCTATGTGGATATGCCTAGACTAGATCCAAATCTCATAATGCATCACTTATCACTAGCTCCAAGAGCTAAACTAGTAAAACAAAAACTAAGGAAGATGCATCCACATATCACACTGTTAGAGAAAGAAGAATTGAAGAAGCTGTTAGATGTTGGGTTTATCAGACCAATTGACTATCTAGAATGGATTTCCAATATTGTTCCTATCTCCAAACCAGATGGAAGGGTCAAACTTTGTAATGATTTTAGGCATTTGAATAAGGATTTCCCCAAGGATGACTTCCCTTTGCCTAATATTAACATCATTGTGGACCTTACAGCGGGACATACTATGCTCTCTCTCGTGGATGGGTTTTCTGGCTACAATCAGATCAAAATAGCTTTAGAAGACCAGCACAAGACTGCTTTCACATGTACATGGGGTACATATTGTTGGTGTGTGATGCCATTTGGACTTAAAAATATAGGAGCGACATACCAAAGAGCGATGACAATAATTTTCCATGATATGATGCACACCATCATGGAAGATTATTGAGATGATATTCTAGCCAAATCACTCACAAGAGAAGGACACTTGCAGGTATTAGATAAGATATTTCAGAGACGAGTAGTTCAACATCTGCCTAAATCCAAAGAAGTGTGTATTCAGAGTCACATCCTGCAAACTCCTAGGATATATAGTTTCAGCCAAAGGAATTGAGGTGGATCTGGCCAAAGTGAAAGCAATAATGTGTTGGAATAGGTCTGGACAATTGAGAGGGGGAGCTGAATCAGTTGCTACTCTTCTATTACTTTTTCTACTATTGTTCCTTTTTACAACTTAAGATTAAATCAATGATATAAACAATCCAACATTAGACAATAGCATATGAGCAAAAAACATGAATGACACATTTGACACCAAGATTTTGACATGGAAACCTAGTTAAGGGAAAAACCATGGTGGGGGTTAACCCACAAAAATTAATACCCTATTAAAAGTATTTTACAAATGAGAATGCACATGCATTTAGGCTCACTTCCCTGAGCTCACTGCTCAAGTGGAGGCTCACTGCCTACATAAAAGTTTACAAGAGATTTACAGAGATTAAGAACTGATAAGATGCATCTACCAATGCTAGAGATCAGTTCCAGTTAATTGCAAATACTGACTTTGTACACTTCATCTTTATTCTCCTTATTCTACCCTCATTCAGATATTAGAATTTTTCTCCTTTTTCACTCTTTCTTCATCATCACAAAAATACACATCCATAATATCCACAATCATCAACTATATATACTTATCTTGAAATTGCAATCACTTGCCAGTCGGCAATAACAAACAACACTTAGAACTTTTTAAGAGCTTTGCTATGTCGGCTAGATCCATACAAAATTATTGATGCATACCACAAATAACACATGTAGATCATCATACATGTTAGCTACTATCATCCTATCTCATACATAGTTCATCAAAGCACTTCTATTGGGTCTGCACAAGGATTTACATAAGTCTGCATGTTCTTCACTGAACTGTTCTGTCATAATAGGACCTGATATTTAGATGCTCATAACTTCTGATCCCATTATCATCAGAGGCTAAAAACTTGGATTTAGATCTTCCTGGTGTCCCTCTACACTCCTTCAGATCTGTAACACATAATGATTAACTGGAGAGATCCGCTGACCAAAATACTAGACTCTGCTATATGCTCTGTTTTAGGCTCCCAAACTTAGATTATCATTCTGACTTCTGGTAAGATCAAATACTATACTTTGGATGTGTGGAACAATCTTAGTTGCCATCAATGACAACACCTATCAATGCTATGTAATGTCTCTTGCCAACAATCTCCCCCTTTGGCATTGATGGCAACACTTAGTGAAAAATGACTGTCTTTGTACAACTCCCCCTTTGTCTGTGTATTCATGCACTTTACTTATTCTAGTGCTCCCCCTTTTCTGAATACTTCATTTTTTCACTAACCTTCACTCCCCCTTTGACATCAATGGCAAAGGGTGGGATCCACAAATCAAAATTCTCCAAAATTTCTGTACACATTGCCACATATGTACAAGTAACCATTAAGTTCCATTCACATGAACTTGAGGATGTCTGCAAAACTAGTTTTTAATTGATTAAGTTCAGAGGCCCAAGCATTCTTTATTCCATCCAAAATGGAAATGTACCCACTCAAAAAGAATGCATATGCTTCTGGCTTTGCCAGATTTGGAGGATCACTTGCCTGAAGTACATTCTAAGCTTTGAATAAGGCATTATGCATGGATTCTAATTTGGGAGAAATCAATCCCCTGAGTTCAGACGTCCTCTTGATAGTGTTGCTTTTCTCTTTTACAAGTGCCTTTATTTTTTCTATCAAGCTAATAACTTAACAATCCTGGCTTATAGGAGAGACAGTTAGAGGATCAAAATTTTGAGATAGAACTGATATTTTCTATTCCTTTTCTTTTATCTTCTTCTCAATGTCTTTATTTACTTTAGACCAAGATAAGCAAAAAATATATATGTCTCCTCCATCATTTAGAGCATTCTGAATGCTCTTTATACTGATGCCTAAGATCAACCTATCATTCCCTATCAGTTTCTTGACTTAGTTGAACTTCTTATTTAAGAACTCTTTTTGAACTTTTGTCTCAACAAATTTTTCAAAAGATTCAAAATGTGAACTTACTGAACTTACAAGATTTTTTAGATGATCGGAGGGAGAGTCACTTTGATTCTTCTGATAGGTTGGCATTAATTTCTCTAGAACTCTAGTTGCTAGCCCCAGTAGCTCATTGTCCTCTGAGTGGGATTTTATCAACTTTTCTCTAGCTTTCACTTGGGTGAAAGATGCTATTTTCATCAATTGAAATGGAGAGAGTGCATCCAGATTGGTTAGCCCTTGGAGTAGTTTGGACTCATCAAGCTCAATCACTTCCTTTTCAAGAGAGCCTTTTACTACATCTGCAGTGTCTCTTGTTACATTTTCTAAACCATTCTTTTGATCATCAGATTTTTCTACATTTGCTTTAGGTGCTTCAACATTTGCACCATCTTCTTCTTCTTTGTCTTTCTTTCCTTTTTCCTCCTCTTTCTCTATATTAATCTTTTCCATGTTCTCTTCTGAGAGATTCATTTCTACTTGCTCACCACTTGCTACTTGATCTAGAGGGCTCTGAGTGGTAGCAATATTCTTTTCCTTCTCAGAGTGATTAGGTGAAGGAGTTATTACTTCATCAATTATTCTATTTATCATTTCTATTAGATTTAGGGCAGGCAACTGAGAGGGGGGGTGAATCAGTTGTCTAAAACTTTCTTCCAATTAAACACTTAAGTCCACTTAGCAATTCATCAGCATAATGATAAATCAATCATGGAAACATAATGCATGAAATCAAGAGCAGAAACACGTTAACACATAGGACACCAAGATTTTGATGTGGAAAACTCGGTTAAGGGAAAAACCATAGGGTGATTAACCCAAGATTGTACTCTCTGTTAGAAGAATAGAAAGAACAAAATGGCACATGCCAATTAGGGCTCACTGCCTGAGCACATTGCTCACAAGAGGCTTACTGCCTACAAGAGACACACTATCTACAAAATAGTAAGTATCACATACAATAACTGGAGTATAGGAATAATCATCTAAGTGCAAACATCTACAAGAACATCTGCAAGATGTGTAACTCATCTGGTCGGCCAGTCTCAGGAAGAACACCATCATCCGGAAGTTATTCTTCAATTGTGAGCTCCAACTCCAATGCAGACCACCAACATGAACTAGACACGATCCAAAGATCTCTACATGTTTACCTGAATCACCAAGAACATCCACACTTCATCTGCTTACTGAAATCCTTCTCTCCTTCATTTGAAAACTCAAGAACACAGTCTGTGATCACTATTACAAAGGAATAGATTCTTGCGGACCTTCAAACCACGAACCAATCAAGTTGACACTTCAAAAAGACTTCCTTAACACTCCCTCAAATTCACAGAATAGGATAATGCATTTCTAGATCTCACCAGATCTGTTTGTATCACTCTATCACCTCTGAACACCTACCGGAACTAATTTTACTTGAGCGGCCACAACTTCTTCAGATCTTCATGTGGACCTCTGAAATCTTTATTGGATCACCTTAAGACACATATCTACAAACCCTTTGAACCGCATCCTCTAATCCTCATCCTATCTTGGACTTTTACCTTAATGTCTTCACTATTCTTCTCTGTTCCTGATTAAGACTAATTTTCTCAATATCCTCAGCACACAGCTCGTCCAATCCTTATCATGAATGCAATAGGAGTATGTTGACATCAATGACAACATCGGTTAGGCCCATACTTGCAATAATTTCTATGTCTTCTTGATTGACTTGTTCCTCTTCCTCAACTTCTCCAATATTTCGATTTGATGAATCAAGTTCCAGAGGATCTAGAGTAATACTTTGGTAATTAATTCTTTTGTCAGTTTCTTCTTCTAGAGATTTTTTTTTGGATCAGAAGGATTGTCTTCTTCAACTTTCTTTTCTAAAACAATGTAGTATTTATTTTTGTCTAGAGCCTTTCTCAGAATTTCCTCAGTTTCCTTTACAATTTCTTCAGTCTCACCAAACATTAGTTTGTTCATCCGAACTTTGCTTCTGAATTTATCTCTGACTTCTCCAAGGATTTCATCTGCTTCTTTTCTAGTCATCATAGGGCACAAAGAGGAGATAACATACTCTCTGAGTTCTATATCTTTTTCCTTGGCTACTTCTTTCCTCATTTCCATTACTTTCCTCAAACTTTTAGGAAGTTCTTGTAAGATTTCCAACAAGGCTCTATTGAATTTATTTAGATATATGATAATGGCATCTTCTAAAATTTTCTTATTTGCTGGATCAAGGTTATCATAGTAAACTCTGATAGATTTTTAAGTTTCCATGAACAGTGACTGTTTTCACAATTTCATTAATAGTCATGGCAACCTTACCTGATACTTTGTTTTTACTGGCCCTCATGCTTCCAGACGATTGATTTTAAGTAGTCTTTGAGGTTTTGATCTTTTTGGATCTTATTTCTTTCACTTCTTCATCTGTTTCTATCTCCTCATCATCTTCTGAGCTCTTGTAAGTTCTTGTTGCCTTGGTTTTCTTTCTTTTCCCTCCTTCACTGGATGGAGTGGTTTCTAGCTTCTTAGTGGAAGTGGTCTTGAGAGGCTTGGCAGGAGTTGCAAAGCTCCTTGTCTTCCTTGGGGCTTCCATGGGAACTATAGGCTCACTTTTTGCCTACTCTATGTTCTTCTTTATCTTTTCAATCCTTTGTCTGTTTTCTTTCACTGCTTCTTTTGTAATCCCAATGCTTTCTGCATACATCTCTACTTGATTGTGTACCTTTCTTTTTGTTTCCGGCTGTCTAAGTTCCACATGCAACTTTAAGCTTAGTTCCTTGTATGTACCAAACCTTTCAATAGAGGTGTCTTTAGGTTTTCTCAGGAGATGTTGAGCATACATGTCCAGAATTTCCTCATCCACTTCATAGCCCATGGGCATTATCCACACTATCCTTGGTTCTACAACTTCCATCAAACATTTATCTATGTCTACCATAAAACATATTTCATTTTCATACTTTTCAACAACTGAACTAGGAATTATTTCCCTTGCATGCATCAAGTTCTGGAAGTTTTTGAAGTAACCCCAGAAAGCAGTCTTTTGAGTCTGGGAATCACCAAGACTATGTAGATGATCCCTAGATTTCCATGCCATTGGCCTGTCTAATGTCCATTGTATATCTGGAACTCCCGGCACTTCATTCATGAAGTATATTAATATACATATCACCAAGGAACCATACTTGAAGGAATTTTTCTTTTCCTTTTTGATTTTGTTCAGATTTTCTATTAGCTGGTTTAGTAGTAGCTCACACAAATCATAATCCACATTCTCTTTTATCATTTGATATGTGGCATAAATAGCTATTCCAAAAACTGAGTTCTCCTTGTTGGAGTGGTAAATCTTATACCCAACTACCATTGAGGCAAACTTGACATCCAGATCAGTGATGTCATTGATAGTCATAGATCTTCTATCGAAAGTCACTGTTTGATTTTTCACAGCTTTGAGCATGGGTTGCCCACCAGTTGCATTTAGTCCAGTCACAATTCAGATTATATCTTTTGTGATCTTGAATGACTTCAATAGCCACATTAACTCATCATGTATCTGACTCAATACATATCTAACCCATTCGCTTTCATCAAAAGACAGAAATTCAATAACTTGTATGAAGTGTTTGCTCTCTAGGGTTTTATATTCTGAATTCAAATGGTGACTGTCATTCTTCAAGTGGTTTTCAAATAAATCCTGTAGTTTCAGATTTCCAAATTCCTTTATATTATAGTGAATGTAAGCCCTAATATCTTTGACATGTAAAAACTCATACGAAACTCTAGAAAAAGCACCTAGCGGCTCAACCTCTACAGATTTGAATGGATGCTTTTTAAATTTGGGATGAGGTCTCTCAGTAACATCTACCACTAGAGCTGTAGCCATTTACAGAAATTGAGAATTCAAGAGATTTCACAGAAAATAGAAAATACCTTGCTATGCATATTAGGGTTTTTGCTTGGAAATCCTTTTCTTGCTTCTAGCTCTTGGGAATTTTTTAGCTCTAAGCTTGTCCACTTCTTTCTTCTTGATTTCTCTTGATCCAAAGTGTTTGAAATGAGGAGTGAATGACCCTTTTAAGGTTCAAATTACCTAATTTGCCTTTGTAATAAATGCCCTACCCTAGCACATCTGGTTGTTCTATTTTGACTAGTTTTTCATGTATTACTCTACAATTTGCCATCTCTTTTCTTTCGAAAACCCTTCCACGTGGTCTGAAACAATCCAAGATCTCTTTTCTTACTATACCAGATCTAGTCACTTACTTGCTGGCTAGGGGAATTTGATTTGTAGTGTCGCTCCCCCCTGAGCCAAGACTTCCAGCTTAATTCCCAGAGGAATTATTAGCACTGGATTACAGTGCGAATCCATTGTTGTCATTCATAGTGACTTTCCTAACCCATATCTTGTTTGATTCATCTCGAGTCTCATTCGTATCTATTTTCTCCTTGCCTTTGTCTTGTCTTTGTTCATCCAGTTTTTTATTTACCGGACCTCTTCTTCCATTGTCTTTACTTCTACATAGTCTTGCAATATGAATAGATTTATTGCAGTTGAAGCATATAAAATTTCTTTTCCTATAGGCATGATTTTCTCTTGATTTGTACTGACTAGCCATATGTCCAAATGCATTGCAAACAAAGCTGTAACCATTGAAAGAATTGCTAATTCTTCTGTTATTGGAATTATTCATTTGCATACTTCTGCATTCATTTGATCTATGACCATACCTATTACACTTGAAGCATTGACCAGAGAAGGATGGACCTCTTTGATTTACTCAACTTCTACACTGAGTAGCTCTGTGACCAAATTTGTTGCAGTTGAAACAATTTCCATTGAATGATGGATATCTTTGAGCATTTGGCTCTCATCGGAGGTTTTCTAGATCTGTTTCTCCCATTCTTAGACTAAAAATTTTTCTGTCCGGATCCGGAGCTTTCACCTTTCTCATATCCAAGACCATGCTTGTCATCAGCCTTTTTTTGTCCTTTAAGTAGTGCTTCAATTTTTGCTAAACTTATTTTGAACTTCTTATATTCATTTGCAATATCTAGGCCATATTTGAGAGTGACTAATTTCCTTTCAAGTTCTCTCTCATTGTCTCTGCTTTCTTGTAGATTAGACTCTAGATGGATAGCTATTCCATCCAATTTGTAACATTCTTCAGATCTTTCTTTTAGTTTTTGTTTCAGATCTTCTTCAATTTTCTTCCTATCTTCACTTTCTTTGGTTTGCCTCATCACCCCAGATTCCATTTCAATTTTCACCCCATATTCCATTTTAATTTTCAGGACATCAACTTCTTTGGAGAGCTTCTCACATTCCTTTATTTTTTCTTCCGAAGCTTCATTCAAGCCATTTTCTTTAGGTAAACTGGATAGCTGTAGAAGTAGCCCCTTTTTTCTTTGCAAAGATTTCTTTAGTTTATCTTTTAACACTTCAATGGTGTCATCAGCATCTTTAAGTTCACCTCTCAGACTACTAATTTTTGTTCTAGATTGAGTAGGCTCTTCTAGGGCTGACTAAAGATCTCTTAATGAGCCCATTGGAAACTTCTTCAAGATCTTTTCCTTAAGCTGCTAGGCTTTTCTGAGGAACCTAGCTCTGATACCAATTGTTGGAATAGGTCTGGACAACTAAGAGGGGGGGTGAATTAGTTGCTACTCTTCTATTACTTTTTCTACTGTTGTTCATTTTTACAACTTGAGATAAAATCAATGATGTAAAAAATCCAACATTAGACAATAGCATATGAGCAAAAACCATGAATGACACATTTGACACCAAGATTTTGACGTGGAAACCCGGTTAAGGGAAAAACCACGGTGGGGGTTAACCCACAAAAATTAATACCCTATTAAAAGTATTTTACAAATGAGAATGCACATGCATTTGGGCTCACTGCCCTGAGCTCACTGCTTAAGTGGAGGCTCACTGCCTACAGAAAAGTCTACAAGAGATTTACAGAGATTAAGAACTGGTAAGATGCATCTACCAATGCTAGAGATTAGTTCCAGTTAATTGCAAATACTGACTTTGTACACTTCATCTTTATTTTGCTCTTCTCCTTATTTTTCCCTCATTTCTGATATTAGAATTCTGCTCCTTTTTCACTCTTTCTTCATCATCACAAAAATACACATCCACAATATCCACAATCATCAACTATATATGAAAGGAAGCTAGGTGTGCAGAAACACTTCCTACACTAATCTATTGAGGAGAGGGCTATGCAAATTCAAATTTATCCTAACTATTATAGCAATGTTAAACCATTAACATGAGATATAGCAGAAAAATACAAGATCCAGAAAGAAGACAGAAGAAGAGAGACAAAGATTTATGGTGCGAAAAACCCTTATCGGGTGAAAAACCCCACACTCAGAAACCTACACAATTTATTAACAAATCTGAAAGAATGTTTATAATACACTTGCAATGCAAGCTTCAATGGTCTTTGACACTCATGTCTAGAGTCAATCCGATAGCATAATAGTACTTGTAAACCTGTGATACAAACTCCATCTCCAAGCACCTGTTTAAATAGAACATACAAGGCAATTTTGGACCTTTCTTGGAATGGGCGTCCAATATGGCATCTTGGATCAAAACCCATGCCCAAGGACACTTGGTCAACATTGTAGAATGTGTCTAACACTTGTCCATAGCTCCCATCCCAAAGAGGTCACCTATTTCTAAAATGGGCTATGACAGATGCTCTTACTACACTTACGACCGTCATAGAATCTATCATAGTGGTTACAACTTACAAAGAGAATCTATCATACACATGCTATAAATAGCATATTCTCTTATAACACATCATATTCCACCTTGGGGCACCCAAATATTCCTCATTCAAAGATGCTACATGACACATGTCATTACCTATCTTACAACCTTCTATTCTCGACTCTTACATGTCATAGATTCGTCATAGGAATCCATCATAACCATTTCGGTCAAACATTCCTTACATAACATAGAAGATGCCGAAACATGGAAGAATATTCCTACCACTAAGTGGGACACCTATCTCCTCATGTGAGGACAAAATAACAAGTTGTCATAATCAATCTAGGATTGACACATCACCATGCCACATCCCACAATATGACAAAGTGGAATTTCCAATTATTTACAACATAGGCAATTGAATAATAAATACAAACATTACAAATGCAGAGAATTACCAAAGTTGAGACACCTTAATTCCCAACATTCTCCCACTTGTCGAACACCTTGTAAGAGCCAATAGAAAAATAGGATTTAACTGCTATAGGCCGAGAGGCCCATAGACTCCGAACACCATCTGAACTTCTCTTTGCCCACTGATTTCATCAACACATCTGCAACATTCTTCAAAGTATCTACCTTCTCCAAATCTACCTTTCCATCCTCAACCATGTCCCTCACGAAGTGAAACTGAACATCAATGTGCTTGGTTCTAGCATGGAAAGTTGGATTCTTTGCAAGGCAAATTGCACTCTGACTGTCACAACTGATCGTGATCTGACCTACATCAACACCAATATCAGAACACAATCTCTTAAGCCAAATGGCTTCCTTACAAGCATGAGTTGCTGCCATATACTCAGCTTATGTTGTGGACAAAGCAACAATAGGTTGTCGCTTACTCATCCAACTAATAGCACCACCAAATAGTGTAAAAACATAGGCACTGGTGGATCTCCAACTGTCAATTGCACCTGCCCAATCTAAATCCACAAATCCATGAATATCAATAGAATATGAAGGTCCTAAAACATTACCATGATAGCAAATGGAATACTTGGAAGTACCCCTCAAATATCTGAACACTCGCTTAACTGCATCCCAATGAACCCGTCCAGGATTAGCCATAAATCGACTAAGGACTCCCACTTCTTGGGCAATGTCTAGTCTTGTGCAGACCATAGCATACATCAAACTACCAATAGCACTAGTATAAGGTACTCTGCTCATGTCCTCCACCTCACTGGGAGATTTTGGACAATCCTCAACAGACAACTTTGTCCCCAAGGAAACAAGAATACATAATGGTCTACAATCTCCCATGCTGAATCTGTCCAACACGGTCTTAACATACTTACTCTGACTTGACCAAAGTTTTCTGTTGGTTCTATCTCTTCTAATTTTTATTCCTAGAATGTATGTGGCTGCCCCTAAATCTTTCATTTCAAACTGAGCTGACAACTGAGATTTAAAATCAGAAATCATATTCTTACCCTTCCCAATGAGCAACATATCATCAACATATAGTGCAACAATGAGAATACAATCACCATAAAACTTATAATAAACATAGTGATCTGATCTTGATCTCACAAATCCAATTGACAACACAAAGGCATCAAACTTCAAGTACCATCTCCTAGGGGATTGCTTCAAACCATACAAAGACTTCTTAAGTTTGTAAACCAAATTTTCTTTACCTTTGACCATGTAATGCTCTGGCTGTGACATGTAGATTTCGTCCTCCAAGTCACCGTGAAGGAAAGTTGTCTTCACATCCATCTATTCTACCTCCAAGTCATAAGTTGCTGCGAGAGACAACATGAATGAAATGGATGTCAACTTTGCAATGGGAGAGAAGATCTCACCATGATCTATACCCTCCACTTGTGAATACCCCTTCACAACCAATCTAGCTTTATACTTCTCAATACTGCCATCTGCACCAATCTTCTTCTTGAACACCCATTTGTATCCAATGGGTTTCCGTCCAGGAGGCAAAGGCACCAAGTCCCAAGTTTGATTCTTTTCCAAAGAAGCCATTTCTTCCTCCATGGCCTCCTTCTAGGAACCTGCATCCTTCATATCCAAAGCCTTTGATACGGTTCTAGGTTCATCACTGTTAGTGAGCAAAGCATAAGAACAACTAGAATCAAGCAATGTAAAACCAAACCTTTTAGGTTGCTTCCTTATTCGTGTAGACCTCCTCAAGAGCTAAGGTTGAGGTTCAGCTTCTTCATTTGAGCTTTCAAAGTTGCTAGAGCTCTCCTCATCATCAGGTCCAACATTGTCTTTCTGTTAAGTCTTCTCAGGGGTGAGAGGAAACTAAACAACATCTTCTTTCTTTTCTTTTTCTTCTCGCTGCAAAATAGTGGAAGGTGTAAGCTCTTTGAAGATGACACTTCTGCTATACAACACTTTTTCAGCCACGGGGTCCCAAAGCTTGTATCCTTTCACACCAAAACCATAGCCGATGAAGATACACTAAACAACTTTGTTCTCCAACTTTGACAACTTCTCCCTAGGCACATGTGCATATGCCTCACAACCAAAAACACGAAGATGCCTTACTGAAGGCTTTATACCAGACCACACCTCCATGGGAGTCTTTCCAACAAGAGCTGATGTAGGAGATCTGTTTACTAGATAGCAAGCAGTGGCAACAGCTTCAGCCCAAAACTTTTGTTCTAGACCAGCTCCACTAAGCATACTCCTAGCCTTCTCCATCAGTGTCTTGTTCATCCTCTCTGCAACTCCATTTTGTTGCAGTGTGTATGGAGTTGTCTTATGTCTTTCAATCCCAAGTTCCTTGAAATACTTATCAAATTATGTAGAACAGAACTCACCACCATTGTCAGTTCTCAAACATTTAATCTTTTTACCAGTCTAATTTTCAGCAAAGGCTTTAAACTCCTTAAAATTACTATAGACTTTAGATTTGCTTTTGAGAAAATAAATCCATGTCCTACTATAATCATCTATAAAAGATACAAAGTATACAAATTTTGATAATAAAGGAACATTAACAGGACTAAACACATCAGAATGAATGAGGTCCAACACACCAGAAGACTTATGAGAACTCGAGTAAAACTAAACATGGTTTTATTTTCCATAAATGCAATGTTCACAAAAGTCAAACTTAAGATTACAATCATCTAACACCTCAATGAGGTTCCTATTTTTTAGGGTACGTAGACCCTTCTCACCAATGTGGAAAAATCTCTTATGCCATAACATTGTCTTTTCTATGGGAAGTTTAACTTCCAATGCACGATTACAACCATCAAGACTAGAAACAACAGATTTCTTCACTGCTCATTTAGATGGTGGGGATGAAGTGACTACTGCCCTCTTCCTTGAGTTCGAAGAACTATTGAATTGTGAAATACATGCCTCCAGCTGAAATAGAGTACCTCTCTGAGTACCCTTAGCAAGCACCATAGATCCTCTAGTCATCTTGCATCTTTCTTTCGAAAAGACAACCTGCACACCTGCATCATTCAAACTACTTACAGAGAGTAGGTTCCGTGCTAAGCCTGGGATGTGCATAACCCCAGAGATCCCCTTCACTTGACCATCAAGGAATCGTATAAAGACTCTTCCATGACTAACGATCTTCAGATGAGAGTCGTCACCTAGATACACCTTTCCACCATCGAACTCCTCATACTTAGTGAACCAGTCTCGATGCAAGGTCATGTGGAATGATGCACCAGAGTCGATTAGCCACACATCATCATATGCATGTGTTGCCAGGGGTGCGATGAAGGCATCACTATCATCTTGTGATTTGTCAGAATCTGAATTAGGAGCTTTCTTCTTTTTCTTCTTCTCCTCTTTGCATTCCTTTCAGAAATGCCAAGTCTTTCCATAGTTCCAACAAAGAGCCTTAGACTTTCTAGGAGATTAGGATCTCCCATAGGATTTGGATCTACCCTTCTTAGCTTTCTTGTCCTTCTTCTTCCCTTTATCCTTGGGTCTTCCACAAGTTGCAAGAGATTCTTTAGCTGCCTCAGAAGACTTTCTCCGCATCTCTTCAGATAACAACAAAGAAACCACCTCTTCCATTTTGAATGTGGATGTGGTGCTTCCGATTGCCATGACAAGCTGATCCCATGAGTCCGACAGAGAACAAAGCAGGGTCATACACCAATCCTCCTCCATCTTTACACCACTAGAGGTCAATTGTGCAACCAACATGTTAAAGGCATTCATATGCTCAGCCACTGATCCTCCATCCTCTATTCGAAGAGAATACAACTTCTTTCTCAAGAAAAGTTTATTGACAAGGGATTTGGCTTGATACACACCCCCCAACTTCTTCCAAAGGAGTTTTGCAGTAGCCTCCTCATGGACATTTAACAACACAGAATCGGCAAGACTAAGTCTTATGAGACCCTTAGCCTTCTAATCCTTGAGATCCCACTCATCTTGAGTCATTGTAGCTGGTTTAGTTCTGTTCACACTTTCTCAAAGGTCTTGGTCAACTAACATGTTTTCCATCTTGAGCTTCCATAGCTCAAAATTACTGTTGTTGAACTTCTCTACTTCAAACCTTCTTGATGTGCTTGCTATCTCCTTGCTGCAATAAGATACATAATGCTCTACACAAACTCCCACTCAACCTAAGATTAGCTCAAAAAACCCCTACCCAACAACTAGGACCAAAGGTGATCAAGCTCTGATACCAACTGAAAGGAAGCTAGGTGTGCGGAAATGCTTCCTACACTAATCTATTGAGGAGAGGGCTATGCAAATTCAAATTTATCCTAACTATTACAGAAATGTTAAACCATTAACATGAGATATAGCAGCAAAACACAAGAGCCAGAAAGAAGACAGAAGAAGAGAGACAAAGATTTACGGTGGGGAAAACCCTTATCGGGTGAAAAACCCCACACTCAGAAACCTGCACAATGTATTAACAAATATGAAAGAATGTTTACAATACACTTGTAATGCAAGCTTCAATGGTCTTTGACACTCATGTCTGGAGTCAATCCGATAGCATAATAGTACCTATAAACCTGTGATACAAACTCCATCTCCAAGCACATGTTTAAATAGAACAATCAAGGCAATTTTGGACCTTTCTTGGAATGGGCGTCCAATATGGCATCTTGGACCAAAACCCATGCCTAGGGACACTTGGTCAACATTGTAGAATGTGTCTGACACTTGTCCACATCTCCCATCCCAAAGAGGTCACCTATTTCCAAAATGGGCTATGATAGATGCTCTTATGACACTTACGACCGTCATAGAATCTGTCATAGCAGTTACAACTTACAGCTGTAAGAGAATCTATCATACACATGCTATAAATAGCATATTATCTTACAACACATCATATTCCACCTTGGGGTGTCCAAATATGCCTCATTCAAAGATGCTACATGACACATGTCATTACCTGTCTTACAACCTTCTATTCTCGACTCTTACATGTCATAGATTCGTCATAGGAATTTGTCATAACCGTTTCGGTCAAACATTCCTTACACAACATAGAAGATGCCGAAACATGGCAAAATATTGCTACCACTAAGTGGGACACCTATCTCCTCATGTGAGGACAAAATAACAAGTTGTCATAATCCATGTAGGATTGACACATCACCGTGCCACATCCCACAATATGACAAAGTGGAATTTCTAATTATTTACAACATAGGCAATTGAATAATAAATACAAACATTACAAATGCAGAGAATTACCAAGGTTGAGACACCTTAATTCCCAACAATATATACTTATCTTGAAATTGCAATCACTTGTCAGTTGGCAACAACAAACAACACTTAGAAATTTCTAAGAGCTCTGCTCTGTCAGCTAGATCCATACAAAATTATTGATACGTACCACAAATAATACATGTAGATCATCATACCTGTTAGCTACTAACATCCTATCTCATACAAAGTTCATCAAAACACTTCTATTGGGTCCGCACAAGGATTTACATAAGTTTGCATGTTCTTCACTAAACTGTTCTGTCATAATAGGACTCGGTATTTAGATGCTCATAACTTCTGATCCCATTATCACCGGAGGTTAAAAACTTGGATTTAGATTTCTTGGTGTCCCTATACACTCCTTTAGATCTGTAACACATAATGATTAACTGGAGAGATCCGCTGACCAAAATACTGGACTCTGCTATATGCTCTGTTTCAATCTCCTAGACATATATAGATTATCATTCTGACTTTCGGTAAGATTAGATATTGTACTGCGGATGTGTGGAACAATATTAGTTGCCATCAATGACAACACCTATCAATGCTATGCAGTGTCTCTTTCCAACATAATGGACATGCCACCACCTAGAAATATCAGTCAACTGAGGTCATTGCAAGGCAATCTACAATCTATCCATCAATTTATATCACAATTAGCTGACAAATGTCATCCCTTTACTCATCTCCTACACAAGAACATTCCTTTCAAATGGGATGAGGGATGTGAACGATATTTTAACCTCTTGAAAGAATACCTGATGAATCCTCTACGCTTGATGCTTCCAATACAAGGCAAACCACTATTGCTTTATATTTCAGCTACACCAACTGCTCTAGGGGCTTTATTGGCACAACATGACTATGAAGGAAAGGAATGGGCCATTTACTACATTAGTCAAACATTGGTTGGCTATGAGTTACAATACACACCCATTGAACAAGCACGCCTTGCCATATTTTTTGCTTCCCAAAAACTAAGACATTATATGCTCACACATTCAATCAAGTTGGTAGCAAAGATAGATCCATTAAAGTATTTACTTAGTAAGGCTACTCTAACAGGAAGGCTATCAAAGTGGGTAATGATACTCAGTGAGTTTGACATAGAATATGTGGACAAAAGAGATATAAAAGGTCAAGTGATTGTGGATTAGTTAGCGGATGCACCATTGCATGATGACAATCCACTAAACTTTGAGTTTCTAGATGAAGCCATTTTCAACATAACAACCCAAGCATGGAAGCTCTATTTTGATGGATCCTATACTCAACATGGGTCGGGAGCAAGCATTTTTTCCGTCACACCTCAAGGGGATACAATCCTGAAATCATATAGATTACACTTCCCATGTACTAACAATGTGGCAGAATATTAGGCATTAGTCATTGGCCTTAAACTGGTTGTAGAATGGAAAGTTTGAGAGCTTCATGTGTATGGAGATTCACAACTAGTTATCAATTAGGCAAATGATGACTATCAAACCAAGGATGAAAAGTTAATACCCTACAAGCGTATGGTAGATGACTTTAAAGAATATTTTGTTGTGATTTCCTTTGCACAAATACCAAGACTAGAGAACAAAGCTATCGATGCCATGGCAACCATCACATCACTACTGGATATACTAGAAAATTAGCCATGTTATGAGTTCTTAGTGGAGCCAGTGTCTCATCCAGATTATGATATGCCTAAAACCAGAATCATATGCCACATTGTAGGATCTAATTCCCCCTTGTACGAAAATATCTATACCTATTTGAAAGAGAATACCTTACCACAAGGTCTATCTAATAATGAATGACGAACCTTCATCTGTCACGCATCCCGCTATACCATAATTGTCGATACCCCTTACTAACGAGGTCTTGATGGTACTCTCCTTAGGTGTCTTTAAAGTGAGGAATATCAAACTACCTTGAGAGAAGTTCACGAAGGAATTTGCTGAACCCATTCTAGTGGCCCTACCTTGGATAAGAAACTCATGCGTATGGGATACTATTGGCCAAATATGGAAATGGACTCCTATCATTTTGTGAAAAGGTGCAAGAAATGCCAAATTCATGGGATCCTAATACATGCACCGGCACAAGAGTTGCAACCTTTAACAACTCCTTGGCCTTTTTGTCAATGGGGACTCGACTTAGTGGGCAAGATACACCCCCATCATCCAACGATCATAAATTCATAATCACCGCCACTGAGTACTTTAAAAAATGGATCGAAGCCGTACCCCTAGCCAATGTCACATGCAAACAAATTGTAAGGAAAGCAAAGTGTGGAAATGCCTTCCTAACACCTCTTTGTAGAAGAGAAGTGTAGAAGTATGTTTCAAAATTCAATTACAGAACATTTTAAATGCACATATACAGAATATCAGAATAGACAATTAAAACATACACAAAATTGGACACCAGATATACGTGGGAAAACCCTTACGGGAGAAAAACCCACACACCAAGCAAAATAGTTTGTATTACAGTAAATGATGCTTACATACAAAGTTATAGTTCGTTGCTTTATGATGTCTACTCAGAGTGACAAAACATTTCGTTGATCAGCCTCATCCTTCTCATAGAACAACCATCTCAGAATCTATTCTTACTCATTTACACATTCATCATACACTATGTTTCAGAATGTTCATACCTATATATTAGACACATTCACACAATCACTAAAGATACTACAACTTCCATATGGAACTATTCATTCCTTTCAGAAAATTGGTCGATTCCAATTCTCAAACAAATGGTTTAATAGATTAGAATGTAACCATCACATAGCAGTTACCATATCAAGCTATCATTGAGACTCAAAACATAGTCCTACCGATATTCCCCAGTCCCTCTGATGAAGAGACAACATAGCATGTCAAGCGATCCAGATATGATTCCATGTCACTGAGTCATTGCATCTCCAAACGGTATCAACCAATCACACCTTAATTTGGTACCATTCGGGACCCACCAAATCATCGAAGATCACCACATCGGAGTATGAGTGAGACAAACTTCTAAGTCCCACCAAACATGTCATGTTCTACCGATCATCGGAGTATCGGTGAGAACCATTTCAGAGTCCTATCGAAGTGCCTGTGTCCCACCGATATTAGATAGAATACCACAACGATTGGTATATCATTGAGATAGCTTGAAGACTCTCACCGATACTGCCATTTCTCATCGATGAGAGAATGCTATCGGTCTGTTGGGGAGACTAGGTATAGGGTCTGGTCAATAGTGCCAAGTCCCACTGATAACAAAGAATATGACACTGTCCTACAGATTCAAAGCCAATAAATTGAGACACTAATCCCAACATGCTCCCACTTGACAAAGACTTACTGGCTTCAACTAAATTCAACATTACTGTATATCATAGGCCCTAAGGGCCATCAAATAGACACACCATTTGAACTTATCTGTAGTCACTGGTTTTGTCAATGCATCAGCAATATTTTCCAAAGTATCCACTTTTTCCAATTTAACCTTTCCATCCTCCACCATATCATGAACGAAATGATACTGTACATCTATATGCTTCGTCTTGGCATGGAAAGTGGGATTTTTTGCTAAACAAATAGCACTTTAACTATCACAATAGATTGTAATATACCCTGCATCAAAACCAATATCAAAACAAAAATGTCTAAGCCAAATGGATTCCTTATAGGCATGAGTTGCCACCATATACTCAGCCTCTGTAGTGGACAAAGTGACTACTGCCCGTCGCTTGCTCATCCAACTAACTGCACCACCAAACAATGTGACTACATATCCAATAGTGGATCTTCTACCGTCAATGTCCCCTACCCAATCAGAATCCACATATCCATGAATGCTTACTAGACTTTTAGATCTAGTCAGGTTACCATGATAACATAAGGCATACTCAGCAGTACCCTTTAAATATTTGAAAACTCTTTTCACAACATCCCAATGCGGCCTTCCTGGATTAGCCATAAATTGACTTAGTACTCCCACTACTTGGGCAATGTCTAGCCTAGTACAAACCATTGCATGCATTAAACTACCAACAACACTCGCATAAGGCACTCTGGTCATGTCCTCCATCTCAGTAGGAGATTTTAGACAATCTTCAACAGAAAGTTTTGTTCCCTGCGATACTGGAACAACTAGCTGTTTGCAATCTGTCATAGTAAATCTCTCTAGGACAGAATTAATGTATTTTCTTTGGCTAAGCCAAAGTTTTCTATTTTCCCTATCCCTTCTAATTTCCATCCCCAGAATATACCTTTTTGCACCTAAATTTTTCATTTCAAACTGTGTTGACAACTAAGATTTTAATTCAGAAATCATTCCCTTACCATTCCCTATGAGTAACATATCATCCACATATAGAGCAATAATAAGAACATGATCATTTTCAGTTTTATAGTACACACAATGATTTGATTTTGATTTCACAAATCCCAAAGACAACACAAAAGTATCAAACTTTTGGTACCACATTTTGTGTGACTGTTTTAGACCATACAGAGATTTCTTTAACTTGCAAACCGGATGTTCTTTACCTTTTTCAACGAAGTGCTATGGGTGGGACATGCAAATTTCTTCCTCCAAATCACCATGAAGAAATGATGTTGTTACATCCATTTGCTCAATCTCTAAGTCATATGTTGTTGTAAGTGACAAAAGAAATCTAATAGATGTCATCTTAGCTACAGGAGAGAAAATTTCTCCATAATCAATTCCCTCTACATGGGAATATCCTTTTACGACCAACCTAGCTTTATACTTTTCAACACTGCCATCCAGACCAATTTTCTTTTTAAATACCCATTTACAACCAATAGGCTTTTGACCTTCAGGCAAGGGTACCAAATCCCAGGTTTCATTCTTTTGCAATGATGCCATTTCTTCATTCATGGCTTTCAACTAGGAATCTGAATTAGACATATTAATTGCCTCTTTTACAGTCCTAGGCTCATCAGTGTTTGTAATCAAAGCATAAGCACAATTTGAATCAAGCATAGAAAATCCAAACTTGTCAGGTTGTTGCTTTTCTCGTGTAGACCTCCTCAATGCCTGAGGCTGAGGTTGTGGTTCTTCTTCAGAACTTTCAGAGCTACTTGAGCTCTCCTCACTTTTAGGTACACTTGGTATTTCTTGTTCTTCCTTCTCTGGGGTAAGAGGAATTTCAAAAACATCCTTCTTTTTGTCTTCTTTTACTTCTGGCTGTAGATCAACTGAAGAGGATTTCAGCTCATGAAATATTACACTTCTGCTATACAAAACCTTTTCGTAACAGGATTCCAAAGCTTGTATCCCTTGACACCGATGCCATAGCCAATAAAGATACATTTTATAGTCTTGTTCTCCAATTTAGATATTTTCTCATTCGACACATATGCATATGCCTCATAGCCAAAGACATGAATATGTCTCAAAGAGGGTTTCTTACTAGACCATGCTTCCAAAGGTGTTTTATCAAGAAGTGCTGAAGAGGGTGACCGATTTACCAAGTAACATGATGTAGCCACAACTGCATCCCAAAACTTCTGCTCCAGTTCCATCAGTGTTTTGTTCAACCTTTTAGCAACTCCATTCTATTGTGGAGTGTAAGGTATAGTTTTATGCCTTTTTATTCCATGGTCTTTGCAATACCTTTCAAAATCTACAGAACAAAATTCACTACCATTATCAATCCTCAAACATTTGATTTTTCTACCAGTTTGATTTTCAACCAAGTTTTTAAATTCCTTAAACTGACTAAATACTTCTGATTTACTTTTTAGAAAATACACAAATGCCCTTCTCGAATAATCATCTATAAAAGAAGCATAATATTTAGAATTCGATAATGAAGGAACATTAACTAGACCAAAAACATCATAGTGAACATAATCTAGTATGCTAGAAGATTTGTGAGGACTAGAGTAAAAAGAAACACGGTGCTGCTTTCCATAAATGCAATGTTCATAAAATTCAAATTCAGGGTTACAATCATCAAGCCCTTCTACCAGGTTTTTATTTTTCAAGGCTTTTAAAAGTTTTTCCCCAATGTGGCCTAGTTTGTGATGCCACAACATGGTCTTCTCCATTGGGAGTTTCACCTCCAAAGAGTTTGCACCTAGAGGAACTTCATTCTCCTTGTCAATAATAGCAGTTTTATCTAATTTATCAGAGGCACTGTTACAGTGAACCCTTGGCCAACACCATTGAGCCTCTGGTCATTTTGCATCCACCATTCACAAAGGAGACTTGAACACCAATATCATTTAGCTTACTAATAGATAGCAAATTTTGAGCCATACCTGGTATGTGCATTACATCATTTATTCCTTTTATTCTGCCATCAGGAAACTTAACTTTGACTCTTCCATGGTCAACAATTTTAAGATGAGAATCATCACCTAAATACACCCTTCTACCTCTGTATTCTTCATACTTTGAGAACCAACCTCTGTGAGATGTCATGTGAAAAGATGCACCTGAATCGATCATCCATACATCATCTGATGCCTGAGTCGCCAAGGCTGCAATGAAGGCCTCTGCTTCACTTTGAGAAGATTCATCATAAGACTTATTCTTCTTATTTTTCTCCTCTTTGTAGTCTTTCTAGATATGACCTTTCTGCCCACAATTCTGGCATTTCACCTTGGACTTTTTGCTAGGAGACTTTGTTCTTCCTTCTAACTTGGATCTAGACTTTTTGTCTTTCTTCTTGCCTTTTTCCTTCTGTTTGCCCCAGACAACAAGGGCCTCTTTGTCCATCTTAGAAGATTTTCTTCACATTTCTTTTGACAGTAGTGAAGCAACCACCTCTTCCATATGGAAAGTGGTTGTTGTACTTCCAATAGCCATTACCAGGTAATCCCATGTGCTAGGCAATGAACATAACAGAAGCATGCAACGATCCTCATCTTCTATCTTCACACCCATAAACACTAACTAAGCAATTATCATGTTAAAAGCATTGAGGTAATCTGCAACAGCCGTTCCTTCCTCCATCTTCAAAGAGTACAACTTCTTCCTTAGGAATAAATTATTTACCAGAGATTTCCCCTGATAGATGTCACCAAGCTTCTTCCATAGAAGTTTCACTATCTTCTCTTCATGGACATTCAAGAGAACTGAATCAACCAAGCATAGTCTGATTAGACCCCTGGCTTTCCTATCCATTGCATCCCAATCATCTCAAGAGGTTACTGTAGGTTTGGTTGAGGACACTACAATCCATAACTCATGATCAATGAGCAAATCTTCCATTTTGAGTTTCCACAACTCAAAATTGCCACCACTGAACTTCACAATTTCTATTCTTCCAGATGTGCTTGTAATTTCTAATCTGCAATCAAGACAAATTGATTTCTCTGTAAAACTCCCACTTAACCAAATTAGCACAAAAAACCCTACTCACCCACAAGGATAACACAACTAGCCAGGCTCTGATACCACTTGTAAGGAAAGCAAAGTGTGGAAACGCCTTCCTAACACCACTTTGTAGAAGAGAAGTACAAAAATATGTTTCAAAATTCAATTACAGAATATTCAAAATGCACATATATAGAATATCAGAATAGACAATTAAAACATACACAAAGTTGGACACTAGATATATGTGGGAAAACCCTTATGGGAGAAAAACCCACACACCAAGCAAAACAGTTTGTATTACAGTAAATGATGCTTACATACAAAGTTACAGTTCTGATGAAGGGGGTAAATCATAGAACACACAACAACAGAAATAGAATATAGAAAATAGAATATTTCTTTATTGATTTGGGAAACTCATTACATTACAGAAGCACAATTACAATCCAAGGAATCAATCCTCCATAGGCTGCAACACACTACAGCTACACCTCACCAGGCTTTGGAATCTTCTGCCTTCTACAACCCCAAATCAGCTAGTGTTTCTATTTTCCCACCTATTCTTGACTCCACACTTGCCCCCTTAACTCTACTACTGCCCGAGGTTCCCAAAATAGTCATAAATAGCACTTTTTGGTAGCCTCCAACTAAATTTCAAAATTTGCAACTCCCTCCAAAAGTAGGTCAACTTCCGGGAAGCATAACTTTTGATCTAGGTGTCCGATTAATGACCCGTTTTAAGCACCGGAAAGCTTGTGATGTGAACTATCACATAAAAAATTTGTAAATGGATTTTTGTCAACTTTTCAGGATGTTATGGGATGTTTTAGTGCCTCATATCTCATTTTGAAAATTTCCAAGGGATTTTTAGAAAACAAAAACTTTAATATCTTTCAGCTCACAAATGATCTTTATTTGATTCCTTTGCCAAAGGTCTTATATTTCCATTATTTAACTTTATGTAAGTTTTTGCTTCAATCCATGCCCAAATGCAAACTTTCTTAAAATGGCAGGTACACTTTCCAAAATAGGCAGGTTGATATTTTTAGCAATTTTGGAAAAACTTAAAGTCCTACATCATTATTCTGGATATTATGGAACCAAAAATACTAATTATGGAAACAAATGAAAACAACTACAATGATTTTGAATTAACTTCTTTTTGGGTGATGCAAGATTGCCCTTACACTACTAGATGCTCCTACATCAAGTTCGTTGCTTTCTGATGTCTACTCAGAGTGACAAAACATTTCTCTGATTAGCCTCATCTTTCTCATAGAACAACTATCTCAGAATGTATTGTTACTCTTTTACACATTCATCATACACCATGTTTTAGAATGTTCATGCTTATATATTAGACATATTCACACAGTCACTAAAGATACTACAACTTCCATATGGAACTATTCGTTCCTTTCAAAACACTGGTCGATTCCAATTCTCAAACAAACAGTCTAATAGATCAAAATCTAACCGTCACATAGTGCTTACCATATTAGGCTATCATTAAGACTCAAAACAGAGTCCTACTGATATTCCCCAGTCCCTATGAAGAGACAACACAGCATGTCAAGCGATCTAGATATGATTCCATGTCGCTGAGTCATTGCATCTCCAAATAGTATCAACCAATCACACCTTAATTTGGTACCAATCGGGACCCACCAAGTCCTCGAGGATCACCACAATGGAGTATTGGTGAGACAAACTTCTGAGTCCCGCCGAACATGTCATGTTCCACTAATCATCGAAGTATCGATGAGAACCATTTTAGAGTCCTGCTAAAGTACCTGTGTCCCACTGATATTAGATAGAATACCACAGTGATCGGTATATCATCGAGACAACTTGAAGACTCTCACCACTACTACCATTTCTCACTGATGAGAGAATGTTATCAGTTTGTCAGAGAGACTAGGTATAAGGTCTAGCCAATAGTGCCAAGTCCCACCGATAATAGAGAATATGATACTGTCATGCGGATTCAAAGCCAGTAAATTGAGACACTAATCCCAACACAAATTACCTCATTCATCTTGAATTATATCATTTTCCACTATGGCATTCCTTTATTCATTATCACTGATAATGGTAGACCCTTTAAAAATTAGGATGTCAAAGAACTCTGTGACAAATTCCATATATGACACCATTTTCCACCCCATATTACCCCCAAGGAAATGGTCAGGCAGAGACATCTAATAAAACCATCTTGAAAATTCTAAAGAAGACTGTCAATGATGCCGGTCGTGATTGGCATATCTAATTGAATCCCGCTCTATGGGCCTATCATACAAGTATCTGCACACCAACAGGTGCGACACCATATTCCCTAGTCTATGGCTCTGAAGCCATCTTGCCCATTGAAGTCGAGTTACCATCCTTGCGAGTATCATTAAAAGATCTCATAACTGATTAAGAATACCAGGTTTCCAGACTATAAGAGTTATAGCCATAGAGTAAAACCCAGAGTCTTTCAAGTTGGTGACCTAGTTCTCAAGGAAAATCCCAGAAATCAGTAGGATAGGGAAAAGAAAGGCAAGTTTGAACCCAACTAGCTTGGTCCATATGTAATCATTGCTACTCACAGATCATGAGCCTATCAATTAGTAACATCAGAAGGTGAACTGTTCGATGATCTCATCAACAACATGCATCTTTGCAAGTTTTATACCTACAACCCCAATGCAAGGGACCTAAAAAAATTGTGTAGATAAAAGCAAGTGGTGAAAACCTAGAAACATTCACTATTTGTGATAAACCACTTCCTCCATCTTTTAAGATTTCAGTCCTTTTCTATCTTTTCCTACCACATCCATCAAATCGCATAAAGATACCTACCATAGCTTGTGTTTGCTCGCTTTTATCGCCTTATCACCTCAAGCTGTCTATCCAATCCATCATCCATCTTGTCATTTGTTGTGACCCCATCATTAGTATCAACATCAAACTACATCATCTCTGAGTGATCACGTAGGCAAGGCCATCATTAATGAGCCCTCGAGGCTTCCCATCCATCCATACCATTCATCCTACCCTAATAAGTATAGTCCATCCATTCATCTATAATTAGTGTCAACCTACTAATGTTGAAGTATGTCACCTCTAATCTATCACATAGGCAAGGCCATCATCAATGGGCCCTCAAGGATTCCCATCCCTAGGTCTTAGGTCCACATAGTCCACACTGTTGAACTACATTGCCTCTGCATTGTCACATAGGCAAGGCCACCATAGATGAGCCCCCGAGGCACTAGGTCAGTCCCTTAGGGCCCATCATATTGAGTTTACCATCATTTCATCCACATGCTTCATCCATAATAAATAGATCCTTTACTTGATTGGGGGTAAAATCCTCGACCTAGTTGGGAATTGGATTCTTGAATGTCATAAAATCTCAAAGGATAATAAATTGGATCGCGACACTAGACAACATGCAGCACTATAGACAAACCTTTTCAATAAAAATCTTGACACAAGGACATTGACCTATATCAGACAACAATGAGGCTCATCTATCATGATGATTATATTTGTTATTATGGCAACAAAACATATCTATGGCAAGAAGATTTGATGGTTGATATAGGTTTAAGTCTTAGGTCTTGATTTTTGTTATCATGTTTCCTATGCTACTCGAGGGTGTCCAAGACTAGAGGAGCTATGATGGCACATGAGTATTTTCATTTTTTTGCTATTTGTGGATCAATCTTTAGTAATGTGACAACTCATCTAATGACATGATCAGTAAAAGATCATCGAGGATATTATGAGTCTAAGCATGAAAGAGTGCAATCCTTGTATGTTGATACATGCAAGAAATACTCAGGTCATCTAGGTTCAATTTTGACTAGATGCTTGTATTAACTTGCTAAATCAAAATCTATGTAAGAGATACTTAGGTCATCATGGTTTAATTATACCTAGATGCTTGTATTTTCTTACAACATTTCAAAAGCTGAATCATGAAAAAAGTACTTCAAATATTTGTATACAAGATGACAAAACCTCATTTGTGCATTTTAGGTTTGTATTTCATTTCATTTATAAGCATTCTGTAAATTACCATTTTCCAATTGTCTTAAGATCGAAGCCAATTTCTTTAATTTTATCCAAATTATCCATTTATTCCAAATCATTTCTTTCATTTATACAAATTATTCTTCTAAGTTATCTATCTATCCAAATCATTAGTCTAAATTATTCTAAGTGTTCTTTCATTTATGATTGAGTATACTTGGCACAACAAAAATACATCATTATCATTTTGCATATTCTAAGCATATCCATCATTAGTTCATATCATTTCAGTTCATTAGTTGCATTAAACATTTAACTCATGATTGTTAGCAACAGTTCATATAGTGATATCATATTACATAGTATAAACATTGTCAATCATAAGTTCATTATCATTTAAGTGCATTAGTTGTATTAAGCATTTAGATCATGATAGTGATGCCATTTATCCACATAGGTCTTATACATAACATTTATCATCAAAAATTGAAAAAACATAGATATCATTGGTCATAACAGTTGCATATTAGATCATCACACATAGAAAATTAAACATCAAGTATCGCATTTTAAGAACCATCAACATATGCATTAGGTCATCATAAAGTATAAACATGTAGGATCATTACTCATAAACATAGCACATAGATAGAAGCCATCATGTTAACCATAGGAGCATCATAACATCAACATCATGCACATCACATGATCAACATGTTGGACTCATCAAAATAGAAACATAATCATAACATCAATCATATAGATAACATCAATCATATAGATGACATCCATCCATCAAAACACATGCATATAGTACATCAAACTCATATAGATCATCATCAAAAAAATAATAATGTCCAAGTATATAATGATGTCATAAATGTGTATCTCGAGCTGTCAAAAATGGGGTATACAATAATGTATAAACATGATACATGTATCCAAATGCCTAAGTGGTACTACCTCTAGAGGGTATTGGTTGTTGAGGTTAAGGACCTGTAGGATGAGGAGATGGTAGCCCCATAACTCCCCTACTTTCTGACTATATCCGTCTAGACCTGTTGGGTGAGCTCGGATGGAAGCTACTCACTCTCTACTCTGGGGGCACCACTTGCTCATACATGGATCTCTAGTAAAATATCTCCTAGCCCACTCTAACCATCTCTGCCATAGTCTAGCTAGTAGGACCTTATGCGGCAATCTGTTGTACCTACTAGAGTTAGGTCTCTGCCTTGGTGCACCTCTCAATTGCAGTGTCCCACTCTAAGATGGCAGTCCTAACATCCCCCTATAGCTAGATGATTTGTTGACTCATCTGTCCAACCTACCCCTATAATTAAGCCACCTGGGATCATAAAGAAGCTCCCTGTCCATCATCCTGTGCCTGCAGCTATGGCTAAGCCTAAGCCTGTCTCTCCACCTGTATCTGTGCCTCTACCTGAGGCTGGGCCTGAACTTATATCTGTGCCCTCTCCAACCTTTGTCTCACTCTCCTCTATCCCCCATCATCTCCACCATCATCTCCATAATCCCCATCATCACCCCTCCTACCTCTACCTCCCTCATCATCTCGGCTGCCTCTACCACCCCTACCACCCCACCGTCACCTCCTCCTCTGGCATGGAGTGTCATCATCCTCCTCATTATCCTCTAGTATAGGTGCTCACTCACTAGGCCCAGAGTATCTTAGGAAGGGGTTCACTGTGAAGTGTAGAATGTAGTCAACAGTCATACCCACATCCATAATCTATCTCTGCAAATATCACACCTAGTATGGAATCTGCAGAAAGTCAGTCTTTGTAGTCTTGTAAGATGTAGTAGGACCCCACCGTGAATGCTCCTTGTGTGTTCAAGAAAATATGGCAGTACCCTGGGGGCATCCCCTGGACTCTGCCAAACTATGGGAGCACACGAAAAATGATATGTCACTCAAGTATGTAGGGGATCCTCCCTATCAACCATCGAGTCTGAAAATAGTAAGGAAGCTCTACTGTGTCCTCCTCCCATGCCTCATAATCCAAGTACGGGCACCACTCAACTAAATCCACATTGTCCAAGGCATGTCTCCAACACTCAAGCTTTCCCAGCTTGGGCTAGGAAAGGGTCTCCTGATTCATGTATGAGTAAGGTCTATAATGGCCTCTAACACCCATCCCTATAGGCCGTGTGACATCGATATGCAACCATGCCCAAATCTATAACAACGACACTCCAACAGATAGACTAGCTGCTCCATCATACACAAATTGGTGAAGATCATGATATAAGTGTGCAAGAATGCATGGACCCTAGGCGAAGCATGTCCTGTCAGATATCATCCTCTCAAGAGTCCTCTCCCATCTAATTAGAAATCCCTGTGATCTCCTATCTGGGCAAACCACTCCTCCAATCAACCCTGCTAGTATGGCTAGCAGGAGCTCATAATAGTCCACCATATCAGCCTAGCTGATCTATGTCCCCTCATGCTCAGCATCATCAAACTCCTACCTGCACTCTACCAATCTAGCTTTAGTATTTGACTCATACTCAACTAGCTCACCTTGAATCAGAATCTAAAGACTTTGATGCACGTCCTCCAGTGTCACCGCCATCTCCCCTGTCGGCAAGTGAAATGTACCTATTTCACTATGATACCTCTCCCCAAGAGCAGTCAACATACCCATATTCGCCTGCACCTCGGGCATAAAGCAAACAAACAACAGTCCCACTGATCCGAGAACCAAATGATCTGTATCGGACAAGTAGGGTCGAAGAAGCTGCGTAATGGGGAATCTCTCCCATGACATCAACACATTATCTAGCTCCTCCTACAATCAATAATAAAGTGCGTTAACAAAACAACTAAGCTGCATATCTATCATTTTTGTCAAACCAATTACCTAGCTATCTTATCATCAAAACCTATCCTATCAACTTTTCAGAGAATCTATCAATCTCCAAGATGACCTATCAGTTGGTCAGCATCGATTGAGATACCAACTTAACCAAATTAGTTAGGTAATTATCTACTTTTCTCATATGTGCAGCCTTGTTTATCATAAACACAATTTTATGACACATGCGCAGGAGCCCTAATCAAAAGTGCAAATTTAGGCATTTGCATAGAATCCCTAATCAAATGCACAATTTCATTTAGATGCACGAAATCTAGCCTTATTTAAGCATTTTTATACCAATTGCGTAAAAACTTATCAAATGCAATCAAACCCTAATCATATGCACCTTTTCAAACTAAATGCGCATATCTAAATCATGTGTGTAGGACTGTTCTCTAAATGCATAAATTAAATCATTTGCGTGGAAATCCTAATTATTTGCCCAAAATTATTTATCAAATGCGAAAAACTCACATATGCGCCCATTCCAGGCTCATATGTGCCGACTCAGAACAAATGCATAGATTTAATTATCAAAAGCGCATAACTAATAAAACAACGCATTTAAAACCTAGACTTTTGACCTAAATTTTGACCGCAATAAATGCACTTCGACCAAAATTGAAAGCATACATATCAAGGGTCCATACTCTACTGGCCACTTGAATCGTTGGATCCTCTTGAATATGTTGTCCTCTACTAGAATTCCTGCCATCCTCATTGACTGCTATGCTCTACTATCAACTAGGGCTCCTATAATCTCTCCTCAAATGACAAGTGTGCAAATAAGTAGAATGGAGACCCTGCATCACTATTTGTAGCCATGTGAACCCTAACTGGAGGTGTTTGATCTTGCACATGCATGCCATGTTCTTTGCCTGTTTTCATTCTCCATCATCCAAAATTTTCACTTGTTGATCATGTCATCAATTCTTCTTTGTCGTGAGATTGCTCGTTATTTCTTTTAAAATCCAATGCAACCAATCTCTCGAAGGGGCATCCTTCCATCATTAAACCTATACCAGGGGCAAACAGGGGCATGTATCATACTCAGAAAATGATTATTCTTTGAAACAACGTGATAAAACACATTGTCTCAAAGAGGGGCAAAATGTACACACCTAAAAATGGCTCAAGTCAAATTAAATAAATATTTTAATATTTCTTTTATTCTTACTCTCCTATTAATAATTTATTTATGTGATTCACATTCATCACATTCTTCCAAAAAAATAAATAAAAATCAATTCATTTAATTAAATTATCCAAATTCCTCTAAATCATCCTTAATTGAATAATTCCTAATTATTTAATTAATTATCTATCCTAAACTCTTCATTCTATAAATCCACATCATTTAATCCACCTCACTTTACACCTCATCATGTTCTACACATAATTATCCTCACCCACATGTCCTATTTATCCTCTAACCATCCCTATTCTTAAGAGCTTGGTCTTTCCATGTCATCATAGTCAAAGGACACTTAGAGTCACATGTCTCATAGTTCCTAGATTCTTTCCAACAACCCTACAAAGGACTCCTTCTTTGACCCTTGTTCTTTGGTCTTTGAGAGAATTGTGACAAGTGGCCTCATGCTCACACCTTTCTCTCCACCTTGTCATCATAGGAGGAACATTTCTCCCTTTTATCTCGCTCATCCCAACTAATCAAATCTCTACTGTACATATCATAAGACTCATTCCTCCACTGTGGATGTTTGGACACTTGGATTTGAGCCTTCTTGGCCTATAAAAGCAAGCTTCTCACCTCCAATTTGCATCACAAGAGCTTTTAGTAAGTATATGCTACATAAATTTCCATCAAGCAATCAAACATGCCTTTGGCCCCCCTCATTTGCATTAGTATCATAATATCCATAGCGACATATTATCATCTAGTTTCATATCAATATCCATAGCATTATCAATGGCTTCATATCAATCATTATCATTATCTTAGCTTTGCATTGTAGACTTGTCACATTGCATTTTCATCCACAAAATCTATTCCTCTCTTTATCATCTTGGAAAGCAAGGAAGTAAATTTCTGAGAACAATACAATCATCAACAAGATCATTGAGATGATATGAAACAATGGAAGACATGGGATAAATATGTTTACAAGGTATAATTTCATGTTTATTGCATTTATCTTAGTTTCATTGATGTATTGAATTCGAGTAGGAATTCTAGAGTAGTTGTGGTATCTTAGTAGGTTCCTACAATAGTTTTAAATTATCAATCACACAAAGTTTTGGACGGATTGATTAGCATATTATATTGGTTATTTTATATTTATGTATTTGAGTATACTATAGTTGGTGAAATCTAAGTGTGTGTATATTTTCTTTTATGGATGGTGAATATAAAAGATAGAAATACATATTAATGAAATGAATTTGAGAAATAAAATTATTTGTCCTCACCAACTAATCTACACTTTATATATAGAAAATTTTACTTAAAGAACATTAGGACTAAGAACTGGCTATGACTATCTCTAATTCAAAACAACCTAACAAACCAACCAATAAAATATTTTGTAATAGATAGGACATTGTGACTTTGAATAAAATTTATAAACAAAGAATAATGTTAGAAGAAGAATAAAATATAAAGATGCATGATTTTTGCATGTGTTTTCCTTGAATCTATGAGAAGTCAATTAATTGGTTGAATAAGGTAGTGATAATATGCTTAGTGTTAGAAATATTGACATCTAGATATATTAACATCTAACCTAGGTTACATTGTGGGCCCATAACCCACAGGTTCCAAGATCATTTTCACATCTTAAACATTAGAAAATATGATTTCTAAATGTGATAGTTCAAACAAAACAATTTTTTTATAGAATGTGAAACCAAAAAGATTCTTTTAGGATCAGACCTGGGTACATGTCAAATCTTATAGGGGGAGAGATGATCTATGATTACAAATTATATATTACTATAGATCAATTATACAAATTTGATTTTGAAAATAGAAAGTAGTTCATGGTACAAAGATGATTATTTTTAATGGGATGCTTATATCTTCCACATGTTTCTTTTATAAATAATTTTAGAGACTCTGAAGAAATTCAAACCAAACCTAGATTATTAAAGACTTATTAGTATTTTTGACAAAATAAAACTAAAATTTTGAATAAAACCAGAGTCAAAGGTGAAAAGAATAAAATACTTGAGCTCTTTATTTTAACTATGACCTAATCAACTTACACATCATAGGTACATGGATATTTAAATAGAATTCTTGTTGGATAACTAGAAAAAACAAAAACATATATTCCCAAGGTCAATGCATCAAATGAACTTGTCCTAATGAAGTAGTAGTCATAGTTACAAAAGTGTTAATTCAAATTTCACATGGTACTGGTTGTTTCTCATTATTTTGGTTGTTGTAGACTTACAACTAGAATGGGTACACTTTGGGAGCTTCAGTATGACATGTTTTTTTCTATGTTTTTTACTTGGGTACATTGTAAGATTATTTGTACTATCTTTTTATTTTATTGTGTTTTGTTATTGGACTTGATCAACCCAATAACATTATACATTTTCTTTGTGCAATATTATATAGGACTAAAATCCTTGGAATGATGTATTATATTTGTAATGTAGAAAAAGAGGGATAGGGTTGATTTGATGTATAGTTTAGATACTCCTTTTAGTACAGACATTCAAGGACATTAAATTGAGTAGAATCACAACTTTTGCAAGAGGATTTAGCTACAAGTTTGTTGTCACTTGGAATGATAAGGAAATTTGGAAATTGATGATTATTGTGTTAATTTAAACCCAATTATGCTCAAAAACCCTAATTATACAAAATTATGAATAAATAAATGAATTCTGACAAATGATTGCACACAGAGATACTAAATGAAGATTAGATACATACCCAATTTTAAAGTTCAAAATCTTGAAATGTTAGGGACAAAGAGACTCTCACCAAAGTCCAAGATAGTCTTTTTGTTAGAGGTTTCCAGATCTTTTCTAATATTGATTGTCACTATTCTAGTGATTTCTGGCTCTGCAAACCTGGAGGACATAGGGACTAGCACCCAAGTCTTGTAGATGCTCTTCTCTAATTTTTTCCATCAGATCCAGGATCCTTATGCTCCGCAACACTCCTCTACAACTCTATTCCACAGAGTTTGACACCTATCACCTACAATCACAAGAGAGGGGTTGGGGGTTGTGGTGTTTATTAGCTTACCTTGATGATGACCTAGAATGTCATTCAAGCCTTCCAACACCATTGTTAGATAAAGAGTTCATATCCTTGTAGGATAGAGGTAAAAACAAATGATAAATGATTGATTGAAAGCACAAATAGATATCACCTTGGAGGTGTAGCTCTCACAGAGATGAAACTCTTTCACACCATGAGAAGATGAAGCCAAATCTACAATAACAATATTCTTCTCTGTAACACAATAAATGCCTTGAATGCTCTATGATCATAAGTTTGCCAAAATCTCAAAATCATCTTATAGTTTGTAAATGAAGTCCTAAACATGATTATATATGCATTCCCACTTTAATTTTGCAATTCAAACTTAAGATGCTGATAAGGAAGGCCTTTAACAGTCACTTTGCCGACATTCAAATTTGGGACCCTCCTAAAATAGGGTAGGACAAGGGTGTGAGCACCCTTGTCCTAGGACCTATTTTGGGTCAGGGTTTAAGCTCTATGATGTCCCTTAAGTCCATTCTGACATGGGTTTTAGGGAATTTTGTCTTGGGAGTTATTTCTAACATGCATGATAAAAAACAATGGACCCGAGAGCTAAACTTAAGAGGTAAAAGTCTTAGGGGGACATTTTACAATGGAACATTTAGCCCCCACTTTAATGTATGTATGATCTTATGAGCCATACATGCATTAAAGTATGATAAAAAATACAAAAAACAGGCTATGTACTTAAAGCTAAGGCATACACAAAGATTGAGGAATCATTTCTAGCCCCTAGTCTCAGGTAAGCATTAGAAAACACATCGCACACATGCAAAACACAGAGAAGATAGTAACAAGCACATAAAACATGGAGAAGACAGTAACAGACACACAAGACATGGAGAAGACACAAGAGCAGTCACGGAGAATACACTTGATCTTTTTCTTTTTTAGTTTCATATATATATGAATGCAAGGACGTGGAAAATAAAAATGCAACACACAACCCCAAAATGTAGGAGGGGCATTTCGTCACACCCTTCATACTACATATGGGGTGTTGGAATAAGGTGCCATTAACCTTATAAATTCCAATTCTGTATTTATTCCATTTCTATTTATTATTTATAATTACCCATAAGGGATGTACTAGTTTCACCGGTAGTGGTAAAAATTATTTACTGTCCACGGGAATTATAGAGTTATTGCACCAGTAAGTTCCAGAGTTACCAACAGTAGTTACAGGATGTCCTTTACTATGGTAAATGGTAATTGGTCAAAGTGGGGTGCCCATGTGGAGAATCTACTATTTTTAGCATATATGACGCATGTCATAATGTTTGGTGGGTGCATGTAAAGAATCTATGACACTATGATGCATATGGTAGATATTAATGAGTTGTAAGTTGCTATGTTTAGCCCTAGGCACCCATCTTGGGAAGATACACTGTAGTGGTAGCTATGACAGTTATGACGTATCATAAGATGTTGTAAGATGCGATTCTTGTCGCTAAGCGCCCAATTTTCCATGGGCATATTTTGCCAAGTGTAAGATGCATGTATGATGGCATTTATTGCTGCATCAATGGAGATTGTGAGGCCTACCTTTTTCATTCCCGTACATTTGCCTATTTAATTTATTGTTGCTGATACATTTAGACTTGAGGGACTGTTGATACCGAATTTCCAGACTATTAGACTTTATGATGTTATGGGAAAACTAATTAGGTGATGTTAGATAGATGCTTTATATTATGATGTTATGGGAAAACTAATTGGGTGATGTTAGATAGAAAATTGGTTTTGTGATTTAATCTTGGGAATAGATGTCTGAAATGCAGTATTTAGGATCTAATTGTAATGTGACTTCCTTTATGCTTATGTGAACTTGTGATATTTTATGTGAGTGAATGTTTTAATTTTATTCGGCTATTATATATATATATATATATGTGGAATTAACTTTGCAATTGAGTGCGTAGGTATTTCTAACAAGCCACAGAAATTAGAGATTAGTCCACACACGATGTTGTAATCCCTTGTGAAGCTAATCTAGTTCCATGAGGAACCAAGATCAACTCTGTGTATGGTGAAATTCTATAATGTTGATTTGCATGTTCTTAATCGGGCTAGGTCTACCCCTCTTTTAATTTGAATTATAATTTGTGTTGTAAGAATTTTGTCTATTGAATTTCATTTTTTTAAAATTTAATTTTGGAGACCCCTTTTTAAGTGCTTTAACTTGACCCTAAGTGCTCAAAATGAGCTAAACTTGACCCTGGGTTGTAACCCTTGGGTGTAGGGGCCTTTTTGACTTGGGTAACCCTTGGTAAACCTCTATATGGTCACCGTAACTTCACCTTGAAGTTAAGTGACGAAATTGGAGGCATGAGAGGGAGAGGATGAGTGGTACCAACACTCAACCGTATCCCTTTTCACTTCCCAAGGTTGGAGATGACTCCAAGACCCACCAATTGTGGAGGACTTGACTCCAAGTCTCTCTCACAATTCGTGAGGGTACCCTTGGAGTTGTGTGGTCCCTCTTGAGAGGAAAGGAAGGGGACACATGTGTCACCCATTCCCTCTTAAGCTCCACTTTTCTCTCGCACATGTTTGAGAGAGGACAAGTGGAAGGGGGTGAGGGAGACTTGGGGATGGGTGAGTGACATGTGTCAACACCCATCCCATGGGTCTTGCTTGTAGTGGGGAGGAAGAGTGAGGAGGTGACAAGTGTCACCTTCCCATTCCTCAAAGCTCATGGGTTGGGCTTATTTAAAACCCACTTGGAGAAGGTTATGGGTTGTTAAAATTTTGGGAAATTTTAATTATTTGAATTTTACTTTGGGAAAAAAGATAGAGAGAGTTTTGTGGCTTATGTTGGAGGAGGATTTGGAGAAGCTCTACATCAACCTTTTTCCATAGTTAGGCTTTTAAAGGTTGGCTTCAAGGCTAAGGCCTTCCCTTTGTATTTTTTATTTGCTTGCATGATGCATATGTGTGAGATTTGTTTTCTTGAGTTTTATTGTTATTGTGGGAAAAATTTGTAGGGTGTTGTAAGAACCTCCCCCACTTGGGAGAAAATGCTCAACAAGTGTGGGGTAGGGGAGGAGTGATCCTCCTCAGGGTCATTACCTTGTTTTTGTGGTATTGTAAGCCTTGAGGGCAATATATGTGATTTTGAGCAATATGAGACATGGCTTGAGAGCCAAAATATGGAAACTTATGGAAATTGTGTTAAATGTGTTGGCTTGAGGCCATGAGAGGAATTTGTATTGGGATATTTGTAGGAGTCGCATTCTTGAGTTGAGTGTGTCCACTCCCCTACCCCTTTGAACTCACCCTGGTGGAGTTCATGTGTTGTGATTATCCATGGGTGTAAAATTGTGTTTTGGTTGTTTGGAATGTCTTGTTGTGAAGTGGAATTAGTTTCCAAGTGTGTGGGTGACCTCCCTAGCTCAAGGGTGACCCTCTTGTGGGTCTACGATAGGGAGGAGAGCAAGATGTGTGGTTTTCTTTTCCCTTGTTGTGATATGCAGGTTCATTGGAGCTAAGTGTGAAGTTGAAGAAACTCCTTGTTTTTGGAGTTAATATTTAATTTTCCTTTACTCTTTAAGCTCTTGAGAGAGAGCTTGGCCTACTTAGGAGATTTTACCATTTGTTAGTTGTCAAAATGAGAACTTGGTTCTCTCTTTTGTTGTAAAATTATATTTTCTTAAGTAGTGTGTAAGCCATTTTCATTGTATTGAAAGCTATAAATTGTTGATTTATTTCTTATCCTTCAAAAGGGTTGAGTGAAGAAAATTTGTTTTATAAGTTAATTCATTTGTTTGTAAATTTTAAAATTTGTCAAATAGAAGAGTTGTGATTTTAATTTTGAGATTTAAAAAAAAAAAATTGCAATTAGTTCCATGAAAGAGAATATTGGTTGTTGTTATGTATTAGAGGCATTTTAAATTACTTAGTTATATTTGTTCCTCTCTTTAAAAAAATGTGTAAATATTAATCATGCAATGAATATACTTGTTAGAAAAAAATGAGTTCTTGCCTTGTATTAGAATTGATAAAAGAAAATATATTTACATATCTTGCAAATTTGTTTAAAACAGAAAATCTATAAGTGTTTAGAAGGAAAGTTTATAGTTGAAAATATTAAATAAATAAATATATATATATATATATATATATATAATTTATATATAATTTGAGTAATTGGAATGAGTGTATTTTTTTACATGTACTTAAAAGTTAAACTGATTTTATTATTTCTTTAAAGGAAAAAAAAAAGAGATTATATATATATATAAACATTCTGTATATATTTTTTTTAAAAATATCATAAACTATGCATTGTATTAAAAATGTTGTGCAATAAAATAATAGAGGAGCGATTGTATTTTATCAGATCGTAGTTTTTTTTAAATTAAAAAAAAAAAACAAATTTTGGTGGTGGGGTTCGAACCCCCCATCGCCGCCATTGTAAAGGGTGTGGGGAGGGGGTAGAGCCCATGTCCCCCATCCACCACAGTTCCCGTGAAACCCCCGTGCCAACACTCTCCACAAACACGCCGCCACCTGGCTCCTCCTCCGTGGCCTCCCTCTCTGCAGACCTCTCACCACTCTACGGCCACTACAACGCTGCCCACACTCTGCCACACAACGCCGCCGCCGGTTACACATAACCCTCCTCTTTGCCAATAGAAACAAACAAAAAATTTAGGGCTTTAACATTTTTAAAATGAAAACAACAAAAAAAAATATACATATGTTAAGAGAAAGTCAAGTTTTATAAACATAATAAGAATATATATAATATATATATATATATATTTTAAAAAAAAACCATCATATGCATTTCATATGTGGCCTTTAAAATTTAAACAAAACCGAAGAAAACAAAGGCAAAATGAGATAGAAAAGAGAAAGAAAGATAAAAGTGAAAATAAAGAGGAGAAAATGCATGAGTTTCAAAAAAAGGGCTAGGGTATTTGACATAAAGAAAATAATATTTTATTGTTGGAGGAATTCAGGGATAAGAGTATTAATTAAAATTTAATATTCCTTTATTCATGATTGGGGCAATTTAATTAATGAAATTGAATTAAACGTTGATTTAAACCCGACTTGGAAAGCCAGTAAACTTTTTGAATGTAGTTAGTAAAACCTATTTCCGAGATCTGATCTACCAAGAAATTAGGAATAATGTAGAGGATGTAGAGATAACTCTGATTGATCGAAAATGTGAAGGAGAACAAATTGATCAAACTTTGTTGAAAAATGTTTTAAATTATAGAAAACGTGAAGGAGAACAAATTAATCTTAAATTATAGAAAACGTGAAGGAGAATAGATTGATCATACTTTGTTGAAAAATGTTTTAAATTATAGAAAATGTGAAGGAGAACAAATTGATCTTAAATTATAGGAAAACGTGAAGTGTGTAATTAATCTTAATCAACTAATTTACCAATTCAACTAGTGAGACGTAAGTAATTTATTAATCTAAATCAGTAAACCTCTTGATCAAATTTAGTTTTAGTACAATAAACCCTATTCACGCCCATGAGGCATTATGCTATCAAATTTTCCTAGAATTTAGGGTTTAGTTAGGTTAGTGAAGTTGAACCTAGTTTGGGATTATAATATTGTTTTCCCTAAGTATTGTCATTTGATTTTGGTATTTTATCATCCTCTCATGCATTTGATTTTGGCTATTGATTTTGACTTACGTCAAAATCCTTTCATTCACTTAGGTTGACTTAGGGTTTTGATCATTGATCCTAACCCTATTGGCAATGTTAACCACGTCGTGATGACCCCCTAGTTGGCCTTCATTCCAATTGATATGCGCATGTGAACGCATTAAACCGCATTTAACTATTTTGTTTATGCCTTAAGCGTACGCCACCGAGCACGCTTACCCGTACAAAGGGGGTTTCTAGGGAAGTGTGGAAATTTTTTTGATATTTCGTGTCATGACCACATGACAAATGTGGACATGACACGTGTAATGCGTGTCGTGACTGCATGGGAAATGTGGGCATGACATTTGGTATCAGAGCCCAAGTTTAAACACTGGCGGTATTTGGGCACGTTACTTATTCTGCAACTTTGATTAATTAAAGCCTACCTTGTTTTGTAGGATGCCTCCCTAACGTGTTCAATGAGCGTGATCATGTAACACTATGTCCGTTGAGGTGCATAGTGATTCCTCTGCAGAGGGACAGGCACCCGCAGCCTTAGCAGATCAGCTAGTACCATAGACACCATCAGTACTTGATATAGGTCCTTAGATTTTATAGACATTATAGGCCATGTTAAAGAGGCTACCACCAATTATACTAGTACCACGTGACAAGCCTCGCGATGTTCCACGTGAGGAGCCAGATGCTAAGTCATGAGCTAAGCCACGTGTGGAGCCTTTTGTAGAGATACCTGATACTACAGTGGAGGAGGTAAGGTCAGCTTATAGAGCATGGAGTAGGAATCCTCTTAGACATCCAAGATGAGATGAGACTATGAGGGTAGAGTAGGTACATCATGGACCTTATGAGTATGGTATGGATGAGCCGGTTATAGGACTTAGAGATAGAGGAGATCCCATCAGAGACCTACTTAGGCTTAATCCACCTACCTTTGCAGGAACTACAGAGGGAGCCAAGGCTAAGGCTTGGCTCATCAGTTTAGATAGGTGTTTCACGTTGCGACCTTATGGGAGCAACATGAAAGCATGCATGGTAGTACACCTCCTGAGAGAGGCAGCAGCTACTTGGTGGCGCACTGAGGAGTGCAAGCATCGATTATCATTAGACACACTCACATGGGACACTTTCATAGAGCGCTTTAATGTGCGTTACTTGTCAAATCATTATAGACAGCACCGGATAGATAAGTTCCACAACTTATAGTATAGAGGACTCACAGTTGCATAGTATGAGAGCCAGTTTATTAAGCTTTCATGTTATGCAGAGTATCTCCACGATGAGAAAATTCTAGTGCACAAATTCATCAGGGGTTTGAATCATGGGATAGCAAGACTAGTGCGTATGGAAGACCCCCAGACTATGAGTGAGGCTGTCAAGAAGGCTTATATTACAGAGGAGATTTAGGGACAAGGGCAGAATTCACACTCACAGTTTCAAGACCGTAATCACCAGCAACAACAGAACTTTCATAGGCCATAATCAACACCACAGTAAGGAGGAATTAATTCTTCATAACTACCTCTTAGGCCTCCACAGTAGTAGCAGTAGCATCAGCAAAGGTCTAGACCCCAACAGAGGGCATAGGAAAGATAGAACCGTGGTTGGCAGCAGTAAGGCCCGCGTAGGGATTAGAGGTAGCAGGGATCATCTGTGGGACTTGCGAGGTCACAACAGTCGTATAGAGGTTCATAGGGGTCCACAAGACAGACTGGATAACAACAGTCAGGTAGGACTCAGTCAAGATAGTTACAGGCTAGGGGCCCGTGTTATGTATGTAGTGGGGCAGGGCATTTGGCCAGAGAGTGTCCATAGGGTTTCATAGCAGGGGACAACCCCATTCTGAAGGGTCAGAGCAGACTGTAGGAGATGTGGGCAAGTCCCACCACATGTTTGCAGCAGTTGACAACTGCCAGGATGACTTCTAGGACTCAGTTATTGAGACAATAGGTATGATCAGGGATGCCCCCATCTCTATTCTTTTTGACTCTGGAGCTACTGATTCTTTTCTATCTACATCGTTAGTGGAACGTTGCAGGATGGTGGCTTCTAAACAAGACATTAGGTGGGAGGTTGAGTTGGCCTCTGGGGCCAGGATGTCAGTAGATACCTTGGTTCGGGATTGTGAGATCTCCTTGGGTTCCTTCACTACATCATGTGACCTTAGAGTTATGCCACTAGGATCCTATGGTGTAGTTTTGGGTATGGATTGGCTTGTGACATATAGAGCGAAGCTGGATTGATGTCGAAGGGCGATTAGCTTCTTAGAGGATCATGGTGCACCCATTGAGATAGTGGGCATTCAGAAGCCCATGGCTGTTCGTATGATATCCGCTCAACAACTTAAGCACTACATGTGGAAGGGATGTTAGTTGTTCATTATAACGGTCAGTGATAGATTAGAGGATGAGCTTGAGGCGTCATTGGATGATCACCCTATCCTGAGAGAGTTTGCCTACGTGTTTCTTCTAGAATTACTAGGTATGCCTCCATGTAGAGAGGTTGATTTCCACATTGATCTAGTGCTAGGTGCAGAGCCAGTGTCTCATACACCCTATAGGATGACTACACATGAGCTCACGAAGCTCAAGCTGTAGTTAGAGGAGTTACTTGAGAAGGGGCACATCTGACCTAGCATTTCACCATGGGCGCACCGGTTATCTTCGTGAAGAAGAAGAATGGGTCTCTTCGATTATGCATGGATTACAAGCAGTTGAACAAGGTGACAGTGAAGAACTGTTGCTCTTTGCCTAGGATTGATGACCTCTTTGACCAGATGCAGGGAGCCAGAGTGTTCTCAAAAATTGATCTAAAATCTAGGTATCACCAATTGTGCATCACAGAGGCAGATATTCATAAGACTGCTTTTTGAACCAGATATGGCCATTACAAGTTCACAGTGGTACCTTCGGTTTCACAAACACCCCTGTAGTGTTCATGAGTCTCATGAATGGGGTGTTTCGCACTTCCTTGGATCAGTTCGTGATCATCTTTCTTGACAACATTTTAATCTATTCGCGGACCGAGGAGGAGCATGTGGATCATCTGCGTCAGGTTTTGCAGTGCTTGCGAGAGTAGTAGCTTTATGGCAACCTAGTGAAGTGTACCTTCTTCAGGACAAAGGTGCAGTACTTGGGGCATATCCTATCAGGACATGGCATCTCCATAGATCCATCGAAGATCAGGGCTATCCAGGATTGGCTAGTACCCACTAGTGTGACAGAGGTTAGGAGTTTCATGGGATTAACCAGTTATTATCATAGATTCGAAGAGGGCTTTTCTAGGATAGTGCATCCCATCACTTCCCTTCAGTGGAAAGGGAAGAGTTTCACTTGGACTGAACAGTGTGAGAGCACCTTCAGGGTCCTCAAGGAGTGTCTTACCGGCACTCCCATCTGAGTGGTTCTAGATCCTACTAAGGATTTTGTTGTTCGCACAGATACATCACTGGAGGGTTTGGGAGTCGTGCTTATGCAGGGTGGTAGAGCAATTGCATATGAGTCGTGTAAGCTCAAGACACATGAGGTAAACTACCCTACTCACAATTTAGAGCTCGCAGTAGTTATACATGCTCTTGTTCATTAGAAACACTTCATTTAGGTCAACGCTTTGAGCTCCATTTATATCACCATAGCTTGCAATACATTTTCACACAGCCAAATCTGAATGCCCACTAATGGCGTTGGATGGAGTTTTTATGCGAGTATGATTTTGATGTCCATTACATCAAAGGGAAGGAGAACATGGTCACCGACACCTTGAGTTAGAGGCGCCATGAGATCCTGACACTAACATTGAGTGTGGACTTGAGAGAGCATATCTTACAGCATCTACCTGAGGACAAGTGATTTCTTGAGGTGCAGCAGGAGATCCAGAAATAGAGGGCCCTTAAGGGCAGATTTACAGGTTATTCCCTTGAGTCTGATGGTTTTCTTAGACATCGTCAGTGCATGTATGTACCTCATGCGGGAGATCTTCGTGTAATAATTATTTTAGAGGTTCATAGAGCACCTTATGTAGCACACCTAAGGGTGAAGAAGATGCATGCTGATTTGTGACAGTTATACCATTGGGCAGGTATGAGACGAGACATTGCAGAATACATTGCTCATTGTCTTGAGTACCAGAGGGTTAAGGCCGAGCATCAGTATCTAGTAGGACTATTGTACCCTCATGAGATACCTGAGTGGAAATGGGACACCATTTCCATGGATTTTATTGTTGGTCTTCCTATGTCATCACGTCGCCATGATGCCCTCATGGTGACAGTTGACAAGTTGACCAAGGTGGCGCATTTCTCACCTGTACGCATGACATACAATGCACCATCTATGGCGAGAGTATTATTAGATCAAATTGTTAGATTACATGGAGTACCTTGTCATATCATTTTCGACAGAGACTTAGTATTCACTTCAACTTTTTAGAGAGCCTTACAACAGGCATTGGGCACACAACACAACTTCAGTTCAGCTTACCATCCTAAGACTGATGGATAGATAGAGAGAGTTAATTAGGTGTTCGAGGACATGCTTTGTATGTATGTTATGGACCATCAGTCTAGATGGGAGGAGTATCTGTATCTAGTTGAGTTTGCCTATAATAATGGGCATCACAGCTCGTTGGGTATGCCTCCTTTTCAGGCTTTATACGGTAGACCATGCAGGACACCATTGAGTTGGGATCAGATAGGGGATAAGGTTACCATTGGTCCAAAGATAGTTCAGGATATGGAGCAGTAGGTCACACTGATTAGGCAGAGACTTTAGGAGGCACAAGATAGATAGAAGAAGTATGCCAATGCTAAGAGAATTGATCGGAGCTTCTCAGTGGGTGACAGGGTATTTTTGAGAGTGCGACCGCACAAGAGTCCAATCTATTATGAAAAGGGCTCTAAGCTTGCACCTTAGTTTGTAGGACCTTTTGAGATCTTGGAGCGGATAGGACTTGTAGCCTATCATCTAGCCTTGCCACCTAGCCTGTCGCGTGTCCACAATGTCTTTCATGTTTTAGTTTTACGATGTTACATTTCTGACTTATCTCACATATTGGATTGGAGTGCTCTTCAGGTAGAGACAGATGGTCAGCTAGCTTTGGATCCAATTCAAATATTGGCTCATCAGACACTAGGCCTTTGAGGTCGAGAGCTAGACCAGGTTAGAGTCTAGTGGGACATGTACGATGAGGTCACAGGGATATGGGAGGATGCAACGAGATTGGAAGCTTTTTATCCTCACCTCTTTGACAAATTCCAGGAGGAAATATAGTCTTAGGGGGGAGGATGTGAGGCCTACCTTTTTCATTCCCGTACATTTGACTATTTACTTTATTGTTGCTGATACATTTAGACTTAAGGAACTGTTGATCCTGAATTTCTAGACTATTAGACTTTATGATGTTATGGGAAAACTAATTAGGTGATGTTAGATTGATGCTTTATATTATGATGTTATGGGGAAACTAATTGGGTGATGTTAGATAGATGCTTTATATTATGATGTTATGGGAAAACTAATTGGGTGATGTTAGATAGAAAATTGGTTTTGTGATTTAATCTTTGGGAATGGATGTTTGAAATGCGGTATTTAGGATCTAATTGTAATGTGACTTCCTTTATGCTTATGTGAACTTGTGATATTTTATGTGAGTGAATGTTTTAATTTTCTTCAGCTATTATATATATATGTGGAATTAACTTTGTAGTTGAGTGCATAGGTATTTCTAACAAGCCACAGAAATTGGAGATCAGTCCACACACGATGTTGTAATCCCTTGTGAAGCTAATCTAGTTCCATGAGGAACCAAGATCAACTCTGTGTATGGTGAAATTCTATAATGTTGATTTGCATGTTCTTAATCGGGCTAGGTCTACCCCTCTTTTAATTTGAATTATAATTTGTGTTGTAAGAATTTTGTCTATTGAATTTCATTTTTTAAAATTTTAATTTTGGAGACCCCTTTTTAAGTGTTTTAACTTGACCCTAGGTGCTCAAAATGAGCTAAACTTGACCCTGGGTTGTAACCCTTGGGTGTAGGGGTCTTTTTGACTTGGGTAACCCTTGGTAAACCTTCATATGGTCACCTTAACTTCACCCTAAAGTTAAGTGACGAAATTGGAGGTATGGGAGGGAGAGGATGAGTGATACCAACACTCAACCCCGTCCCTTTTCACTTCCCAAGGTTGGGCTTATTTTAATCCCACATGGAGAAGGTTATGGGTTGTTGAATTTTTGAGAAATTTTAATTGTTTGAATTTTACTTTGGGAAAAAAGATAGAGAGAATTTTGTGGCTTATGTTGGAGGAGGATTTGGAGAAGCTCTACATCAACCTTCTTCCATAATTGGGCTTTTAAAGGTTGGCTTCAAGGCTAAGGCCTTCCCTTTGTATTTTTTATTTGTTTGCATGATGCATATGTGTGAGATTTATTTTATTGAGTTTTATTGTTATTGTGGGGAAAATCTCCCACTTGGGAGAAGATGCTCAACAAGTGTGGGGTAGGGGAGGAGTGATCCTCCTCGGGGTCATTACCTTGTTTTTGTGGTATTGTAAGCCTTGAGGGCAATATATGTGATTTTGAGCAATATGAGATATGACTTGAGAGCCAAAATATAGAAACTTACGGAAATTGTGTTAAATGTGTTGGCTTGAGGCCATAAGAGGAATTTTCATTGGGATATTTTGTAGGAGTGGCACTCTTTATTTGAGTGTGTCCACTCCCCTACCCCTTTGAACTCACCCTAGTGGAGTTCATGTGTTATGATTATCCATGGGTTTAAAATTGTGCTTTGGTTGTTTGGAATGTCTTGTTGTGAAGTGGAATTAGTTCCTAAGTATGTGGGTGACCTCCCTAGCTCGGGGGTGACCCTCTTGCGGGTCTACGGTAGGGAAGAGAGAAATACGTGTGGTTTTCTTTTCCTTTGTTGTGATATGCAGGTTCATTGGAGCTAAGTGTGAAGTTGAAGAAACTCCTTGTTCTTGGAGTTAATATTTTATTTTCCTTTACTCTTTAAGCTCTTGAGAGAGAGCTTGGCCTACTTAGGATATTTTACCATTTGTTAGTTGTCAAAGATTAGAACTTGGTTCTCTCTTTTGTTGTAAAATTATATTTTCTTAAGTAGTGTGTAAGCCATTTTCATTGTATTGAAAGCTATAAATTGTTGATTTATTTCTTATCCTTCAAAAGGGTTGAATGAAGAAAATTTGTTTAATAAGTTAATTCATTTGTTTGTAAATTTTAAAATTTGTCAAATAGAAGAGTTGTGATTTTAATTTTGAGATTTAAAAAAAAAATTGCAATTAGTTCCATGAAAGAGAATATTGGTTGTTGTTATGTATTAGAGGCATTTTAAATTACTTAGTTATATTTGTTCCTCTCTTTAAAAAAATGTGTAAATATTAATCATGCAATGAATATACTTGTTAGAAAAAAATGAGTTCTTGCCTTGTATTAGAATTGATAAAAGAAAATATATTTACATATCTTGCAAATTTTTTTAAAATAGAAAATCTATAAGTATTTAGAAGGAAAGTTTATAGTTGAAAATATTAATTATATATATATAATTTGAGTAATATGAATAAGCGTATTTTTTTATATGTACTTAAAAGTTAAACTATTTTTATTATTTTTGTAAAAGAAAAAAAAAAGAGATTGCATTATATATATATATATATATATATATATATATATATATATATATATATATATATATATATATATATATATATATATATATATAAACATTCTGTATATATTTTTATTAAAAATTTCATAAACTGTGCATTGTATTAAATTGTGATTTTTAAATTAAATTGGTTTTCTTGAATATATATATATATAACTTATTTTAAAAATGCTGTGTAATAAAATAATAGAGGAGCGAATGTATTTTATCAGATCGTAGTTTTGTTTTGAAATTAAAAAAAAAAACAAATTTTGGTGGGGGCATTCGAACCCCCCACCGCCGCCATTGTAAAGGGTGTGGGGTGGGGGCTCCACCCCCTCTCCACACCCCCCATCCGCCACAGTCCCCGTGAAACCTCCGCACCAACACTCTCCATAGACATGCCACCGCCTGGCTCCTCCTCCGCGGCCTCCCATCTCTGTGGACCTCTCACCACTCCACGGCCCCTACAACTCTGCCCACACTTTGCCACATAACCCCCTTCACATAGCGCCGCCGTCGGTTACACACAGCCCTCCTCTCTGCCAATAGAAACAAACAAAAAATTTAGGGCTTTAACATTTTTAAAATGAAAACAACAAAAAAAATATACATATGTTAAGAGAAAGTCTAGTTTTATATATATATATATATATTTATATTTAAAAAAAAAAAGCCATCATATGCATTTCATATGTGGCCTTTAAAATTTAAACAAAACCAAAGAAAACAAAGGCAAAATGAGATAGAAAAAGAGAAAGAAAGATACAAGTGAAAACAAAGAGGAGAAAATGCATGAGTTTCAAAAATAGGGCTAGGGTATTTGACATAAAGAAAATAATATTTTATTGTTGGAGGAATTCAAGGCTAAGAGTATTAATTAAAATTTAATATTCCTTTATTCATGATTGGGCCAATTTAATTAACGAAATTGAATTAAACATTGATTTAAACCCGACTTGGAAACCTATTAAACTTTTTGAATGTAGTTAGTAAAACCTATTTCCGAGATATGATCTACCAAGAAATTAGGACTAATGTAAAGGATGCAAAGATAACTCTGATTGATTGAAAATGTGAAGGAGAACAAATTGATCAGACTTTGTTGAAAAATGTTTTAAATTATAGAAAATGTGAAGGAGAACAAATTAATCTTAAATTATAGAAAACGTTAATGAGAACAGATTGATTGGACTTTGTTGAAAAATGTTTTAAATTATAGAAAATGTCAAGGAGAACAAACTGATCTTAAATTATAGGAAAACATGAAGGAAAACAAATGGATCGAGCTTTGTTGAAAAATGTTCAATTAATCTTAATCAACTGATTTACCAATTCAACTAGTGAGACATAAGTAATTTATTAATCCAAATCAGTAAACCTCTTGATCAAATTTAGTTTTAGTACAATAAACCCTATTCACGCTCGTGAGGCATTATGCTGCCAGATTTTCCCAGAATTTAGGGTTTAGTTAGGTTAGTGAAGTTTAACCCGGTTTGGGATTATAATATTATTTTTGCCCAATATTGTCATTTGATTTTGGTATTTTATCATCCTCTCATGCATTTGATTTTGGCTATTGATTTTGACTTACGTCAAAATCTTTTCATTCACTTAGGTTGACTTAGGGTTTCGATTGTTGATCCTAACCCTATTGGCGACATTAACCGCGTTGCGATGACCCCCTAGTTGGCCTTCATTGCAATTGACATGCGCACGTGAACGCATTAAACCACATTCAATTGTTTTGTTTATGCCTTAAGTGTACGCCACCAAGCACGCTTATGCGTGCAAGGGGGTTTCTAGGGAAGCGTGGAAATTTTTTTGATATTTCGTGTCATGACCACATGACAAATGTGGACATGACACGTGTAATACATGTCGTGACCGCATGGGAAATATGGGCATGACAGAGATTCCAAGGTGGATGCCTATCTTGAGTATAGTAAATTCTATATAACCATGGCATAGTAGATGAGTTGCATATACAGATTTTAGGTACTCAAGTTTTTTAGGAATGCTGTTAGATTGAAGACTGATGGAGAGAGTTGTAAAGTTGTATTGTATAATCATTTTCAGATTAATACAAACTTGGCCCTCTTTCTTGTGTGGAGTTTTTTATCCGCAAGGGTTTTCTCCATGTTAAATACTATCTTATGTGCTTCATTTTGCTTCTGGTATACTTTTGTATTGTGGGTTTATTTTCTGTGATTCAATCTCCGTCTCCAATACTTTGTTAAAGATCATTAAATATACATTTGAATCAGATTTCCATTTGAATAGTTGATCTTTTCTTTCTGACATGGGGGAGAAGACACACCAAACAAATCCCAAAGTGTAGGAGGGGCATTTCACCATAGCCTTGAGACTACACTTGAGAGAAAACATGCCATACAAAAACTTGAAGCATAGGAGGGGCATTTCGCCACAACCTTTAGATTATGCTTGGGAGAAAACGTGCCATACAAAACTGAGTGTAGGAGGGGAATTTCACCACACCCTTGAAACCACACATGCAGGAAAACATATAGAAAACATGAGCACCGTATAGCATGCCAAAGATATACTATACGTCTCAAACATGAGAAACAAGGCAATGGAAGGAGCTTATGCTAAGTTCCCACCATCTAAAACATGTTGTAGACACACCTAATGGTTGGGATTATGCTACAACAACTGCCAAAGACATGATTAAGGGTGGATAGTCTTAGATCCAACCACGCCTGCTCGGAGGACTTTTGGTGCAGAGCACACCATAGCATATTTTAGTTTTTGTACTCAATAGGAGCCTAGATATTTTGGGTTTTGTGCTCAATAGGAGCCTTGAAGGAGTTTTATTCCTTTATGATTGTAATAAGGTCTATTTTCAGACGACTCTCTTGTCTTCAGAGTTATTTTGTAGTGGAGCTTCATGTATTGCTCTAAGTTTAGTTGTTTCTATGTTTAGAAGGTTAGTGGCTGGTGCAGAGGCACCTACCTAACAGCTGGCCTCCATGAGGCAGTTAGTTTGTTTTAGGTCTTGTTTATGTTTTCAAGGTCTGATAAGACCAAATGCATGTAATAAGGTCACGCTGATCATGATAAGATCATGCTGACCAGGCTTTTACTATTTTTAGTTAAGTTTGTTAGAACAGCTGTCATGCTGTAGGATCGGTTGGATCTCCCAGCCGCCTGGAGAGTTCCCAGCCGCTTGGAGTCGGGTTAGTAGTACTCGTAGGAAAGTCTATTTAAGCATGGGGATCGGTTGATATTGCATACAGATAGAGATATCATCGATCATAGTATTTTATCGCATTGAGAGGTCAGATTGCAGAGAGAGATTGAGCATTGTAATTGCATCTTTGAAATCAATAAAGAGATCCTGTTTGTGTTCTTTCTCTGGTTGGATTCCATTGTTTAATCGTTTTGCTGATCTGGTGGTTTCATGGACATGCTGATCCATTCCACCGGTTGATTCGTCGAATCGGTGGAATGGTTGTGTACAGTAGATTAGGAGGTAGTTTGTTTTCTGTTTGTATGCAGGTGTGCAGGATCGCGGTCGACAGATGTTGAAGACCCTAGCATGGGTATGTGCTAGGTCGAGTTGATAAGCTTGAGTTGTAAGATCACCCTGAGAGTGGATTGGGTCATCCCTGGAGGATCGGCGAAGTGAGATTTCGCTAAGGTTGGAAGTTCGTTAAAACGGCATCATCAGGATATTTCTGCCAATATCCTGCAGTTGCTTTGGACATCGTCATCCGGATAAGCGGAGATGAGTATGATGCTTTCGATTGCATGAAGTGCGAGTTCGTCGGGGTGATCATCGTCAGGAGTTGCCGAAGAAGAGTACATCGGCATAGAGTGAAGATCGGGTTATGAAACTGTTGAAGTTTACATGTTGCAAGTACATCAGGATGTTGTAAGTCAGATATATACTCAGTGTATATATCGCTGTCAGGATCATCTTCTGTGAGTGCCCATCATCCGCATATCGCTAACAGATGCGGGAGTGAAAGTTCGGGTTTTTTGGCTAAGTGTTGAAGAGGTCATCAGGATATTGTGTGACGTCATCGTCATCCGCATATGACGTCATCGTCATCAGGATATTGAGATATCCCCCTATGCATGTTGATCCTGTTGTCGCTAAGTGGTTAGGTATCGGCGTAGGCAGAAAGTTGTGAAACATCATCACGAGGTGTATCGGCGTAGGCAGAAAGTTGTGAAGCATCATCAGGAGGTTTCGAGGGAACCAGATAAATTATATCATGATGCTGTTGCTTGTGTCGTCGGCTAGCGGAGCATCGAAGGGAAGCTGCTGAAGGTGGTCGTCATCAGGATAATTGGAGCAACCGGATATTTGATATCCTGCTGACGAAGGTGGTGTCGCATATCATGATGATGCCGCTAGTGTTTGGCACCTGATGAACAGTGCAACAGGAGGATGTTTGCGCCCGTTGAATATCATGATGATGATGATAGGCGACAGGCGGAGGAGGTGAACAGTAGTCGGCAGGAGGATAATTGCGATCGTCCGAAATATGATGATGATGTTGAGCCGATAGGGATTTTTATCATGTTGTTTGTATATTTGGCTCCTCCTTCCTGTTAGTTAGCTTCCGTTGCGTTTCACTCTGCATCAGTGGCTAGGCTAATTTTAGCCTCTTTTGCCTTTTCCACGATGTGGAATCTTGTATGATGCAAGGGAGGAGTAAAAAAAATGGTATTAAGATGTATTCATCTTGAGACAGAGTATGTATGAAGTTTTATTAAGAAAAGATATAGAAACAAATTGAGTTTACTATGATTTTCTACTTTTTGACTATTCCTTTGCTTAGCCTGCGACCGTACAGTACTGTCAAAGACCCAAATGCATTGGATGGTGTAGAGGGATGTGTTAGATTTCATTCAAGTCTAGTTTGGAGGTTTGATACTATTGTAGAAGGAATTTATAAATGTTTTTCTAAATTTGCTCATAAAACAAGGGTTTTGAAGGGTTTTAAGAAACTGATGGGGTTTTGACCCATTTCAACTATGTTAGAGCCCCAAAATGGATGAAATGGAATTAGTTAGGTATGTTTTCTATTAGGTTTTTTTTGTAAGAATAGGGGACCGGTCTGTTGTGAGTTTGGAGGTTGTTTAGGCTTGATATCTTCATGTATTAAGCCATTAAGCATAGCTAGAGTTGACATTTGTTGGTAAGGTGACTAGAGATGGTTATATAAGCCCAAAAATAGTATAATCCATCCATTTGCAAACCATTCCATGCCTTGGAGTAGGTTAGGAAGATCTGGAACAAGTTGGCAAGGTACTTTCTTTGGAAAATAGGGCTAATTGCCCCTTGGAATAGTAGGTACAGTCCTCTTTTAAGGCACATGTTCCAAGACAAGCCACCCTATATGTCTAGTATGTTGTAGAGGGGTTTAATGGGTATCTGAAATCCTAAAGAGTTCATGAAGTTATTTGGGAGTCTTGTGAGTTATGCCCCGAAAACCCTATTCTAAGGGCTACAAGCAAGTTGGTCAAGTTGTGAAGAAGCGATGGGGAGGACAGTCAACCAGAGCATTTTGTGAGTTTAGTAAGTGTCTTTGGGTCAAATTAACATGCCTCATGGTCTCTTTAAACTTTTATATGCATCCCATGTGTCTAAACCTATTCAAGTTCCTTATTAAAGGCATAAGAGTCATGCTTTGTAAGCAAACTGTCCAACCCATGTTTGATCAGTCATATCACCATTGAGAAGTTTGTGAAACCTTCCCCTACTCTGCATCAAGTGGTATCAGAGCACAAGTTTTGATTGGGAAAGTGTGAAGAAAAAGGAGTACAATATGCCTCATAAAAATAGTCTAGTCCTCACTAGAGAAGTGAGATTGATGAAGGAATCCCAAGATGGAGTCCTAACTAGACTTGCAGCCTTTGAAGCAAACCTAAGGAGAGGTGGAGTCATTGAGGAAGATAGTGACCAAGAGTATGAGGGTGAGAATGAATTCCCTCAAGAGGGATCCAATGAGGCAGAGATGGATCTAGATTATAGAAGGTTTATGAAGATGCTGCAGACTGTGAAAGGAGAAAATACTGATGTCAAGATGGAGTTGCCCATGTATGAAGGGAAGATGAATAGTGAGGAAGTACTAGATTGGATTCATTCCTTATATAACTAATTTGAGTACAAAGAGATGCCAGAAAAGAAAATGGTCAAATTGGCAAAGACCAAGTTGAAGGGAGCAACATTGACATGGTGGAACTATATTCAATCAGAGAGGTTGAGGAAAGGAAAAGAAAAAATTAGTTCATGGGACTGGATGGTGTCCAAAGTGAAGTGAAGGGTCAATTCCTTCCAAAGGATTATGCAATTCAAACCTTCAAAAGGTTGCAAAATTTAAAACAAAAGGAGATGGATGTAATGGATTACACAGAAGAGTTTCATAAGCTAAGTATGAGGATCGGGCATAGTGAAGATGTTTTCTTGAAAAGATTGCACGGTACATGAATGGACTTAGGTTCAATATACAAGATGAACTAAGTCTTGCTACACCTAGAATGTGGAAGAATGCTTCCAATTGGTAGTATGAGCTGAAGAAAAGATCAAAAGGAGACAGGAACAAAATGGAAGGGATAGAGGAAATAATTTTAGTGGCAAAGGCAATTTTGGTGGAAGAGGACATAAGCAACAAGGAGAACAAAATAACAGCAACAAGGAGAATCAAGAGCCAAGAGGAGAGTCAAGTGAAAAGGTAGCTTTAGAGGAAGAAGATCAAATAGTAGAGGTAGATTTGGTGGCCAAGGAAGAGGGTCAAGCACCTTCTTAGGCAAATGCTACAACTGTAATCAGGTTGGACATCTCGCATTCAAATGCCCAGACAACCAAGCATCAAGTTCTCATGGTGGTGACATAAGAGTCCAAATAGTGCAAGAGGAGGATCAAGAGAGTGTGAACTCACCTTTTGTACATGCAGCCCTAGAAGAAGGAGAACCTTGATGATAAGGAGGACATTGCTGAAAGTACCAACAACCAAGGAGCCCCACAGTGGAAGGCCTTATTCAGGACAACTTGCAAAGCACAAGGAAAGGTATGTAAATTGATTATTGACTCTGGTTCAACTGACAATCGAGTGTCTCTAGAAATGATAAAAAAGTTGAAGATGAAGAGGAATCCTCACACTACACCCTATAAAGTATCATGGCTCAATAAGGGTCAGCAAGTGCTTGTGAATGAACAAGCTTGGGTGGAGTTTAACATTGGTGTCTTTAGGGATGTATGCCATTTACTCCTAGGTAGGCCATGGCAATTTGATAGAAAGGCCAAGGATGATGGGGAGAAGAACACCTACATGATTGTGAAGGATGGAGTAACATATAGTCTTACACCTCTGAAGGAAGAGGATGCAGCATCTCATGAAGGACCAAGTTTGATGATGGTGACAGAGAAAGAGTTTTTGAAGACAATGAAGGAAGGAGAAGTTGGATATGCCATCATTGGCAAGCCTATATCAGTCAAGGTAGAAACAGAGGTAGAAAAGATACTAGATGAAGTGCAGATCCTATTGGACAAATATGAAGACATAGTGGTGAAAGACCTACCAAGTTCATTACCTCTTATGAGGGATGTAAGCCATCATATTGATCTCATCCCTGGTGTAAGCCTGCTAAACAAGGCAACATACAAGATGACACCATAGAAAAATGAGATCAAAAATTAGATTCAAGAACTATTGGACAAAGGGCTGATCAAGGAGAGTTTAAGTCCCTATGCTATTCCAACTGTCCTGGCACCTAAAAAGGGTGGAGAATGGAGACTTTGCACTGATTCCAGAGCCATCAATAGGATAACAATCGGGTATAGATTCCCAATACCTTGGATAGAAGATCTAATGGATAGTTTGGGTGATGCATGTTACTTTTCAAAGATAGATCTAAAGAGTAGCTACCACCAAATAAGAATAAGAGAGTGTGATGAGTGGAAGACAACATTCAAGACTAATGAAGGTCTTTATGAGTGGCTAGTAATGCCATTTGGGTTATGAAATGTCCCAAGTACATTCATGAGACTTATGAATGAAGTCCTAAAGAATTTCATAGGCAAGTTTGTGGTAGTATATCTAGATGACATTCTTGTGTACATCAAAACCAAAGAAGATCACCTGTAGCACTTGGACATGGTGTTGAAGAGATTGAATGAGGAGAAATTGATGATCAACCTCAAGAAGTGTGAGTTCATGAAAGAGGAGCTTGTCTATCTTGGGTTTGTGATCTCCAAGGTAGAATCCATGCTCAGTTGGCCAACTCCTAGAGCAGCAGCAGATGTTAGAAGTTTCCATGGTTTGGCTTCCTTTTATAGGAAGTTCATTAAGAACTTTAGCCACATTTGTTCACCAATCATTGATACCATCAAAGGTGGGAAGAAGACTAAGTTTCAATGGATTGATGAAGCTAAGAAAATATTTAAATACTTGAAGACAAAGGTGGCTCAACAACCTATTCTTGCACTCCCTAATTTCAGCAAAGTTTTCACAATTGAATGTGATGCAAGTGGATATGCCATAGGTGTAGTCCTAAGTCAAGATGGGAGACCAGTTGCATTCTTTAGTGAAAAGCTTAATGAAGCTAAGAGGAAGTACTCTTTGTATGATCTTGAACTCTATGCTATGGTGCAGTCACTCAAGAAGTGAAGGCACTATCTACTACCAAAGGAGTTTATTGTCTTCACAGACAATCATGCTTTGAGTTTCTTGAACATCCAGGAGAACTTGAGTCATAGACACATGAAGTGGATGGAGTATATGTAGGCCTACACATTCACCATCAAACATAAGAAAGGATAAGAAAACAAAGTTGCTGATGCACTGAGTAGAAGGTCCATAATGGTGCAAGAGATCAAGTTGCAAAGTGTAGGTATTGAGGCACTTAAAGGTATGTATGAAACTGATGAAGATTTCAGAGATGTTTTTGTTGTTTGCAGTCAGTCCAAAGATGTTTTTCACAATGAATTTTCTAAGTTTGTAGCACAAGATGGATTACTATTCAAGGGAGCTCAATTGTGTGTGCCAAGATGCTCCATGAGAGCAAATATGATCAGAGAGAAGCACTATGACATCATGAGTGGTCATTTTGGATATGACAAAACTTTGGAGCAAGTCAAGAGGTTTTATCACTGGCCTAAGCTGCATAATGATGTGAAGAAGTTTGTGGAGAGTTGTGTGATATGCCAGAGGGCTAAGGGATCAAGTTCCAATGCAGGTTTGTACCAACCATTGCCAATACCCAATCAACCATGGGAGTCAATCGACATGGACTTTGTTTTAGGTCTGCCCAAGATACAAAGAGGGTATGACAACATTTTTGTTGTTGTGGATAGGTTTAGTAAAATGGCACATTTCATTGCTTGCAAGTCCACTAATGATGCATCTCATATTGCTGGTATGTTCTTCAAATAAATTGTAAGAATCCATGGATTGCCCTTGACCATTGTGTCTGATAGAGATTCCAAATTCATTGGTCAATTCTGGAGGACCTTGTGGAAGAAGCTGGGAACTAATCTAACCTTCAATTCTGCTTACCATCCCCAAATAGATGGGCAAACTGAGGTTGCCAATAGGTCATTGGGAAACTTCTTAAGGTGTCTAACAAAGAAGCATAATTAGTCATGGGATCTCCTACTGCCCCAAGCAAAATATGCCTCTAATGACTCTATCAACTAGAGCATAGGAAGAACACCTTTTGAAGTTGTGTATGGTATGAAGCCAAGAGGCATTTATGAGTTAACAGATCTAAGAGGATTTCACAATAGGAGTGCACAAGGAGAAGATTTTGCCACTACCATGAGAGATATACATCAGCAAGTTCAAGAAACTCTTGAGAAGAGTGTTGCCAAATAAAGGAGAAGACATACTTGAAAAGAAGAGATGTTCAATACAAGGTAGGTGACATGGTGCTGGCACATTTAATTGTTTGGATAAGATAGAATTTGTGATGAATTAATTAAATAATGGGATTTATTTAATTAATGGAGACTTGAGATTTGGAAAGAAGATAATGATTTAATTAAATAATATAAATTATTTAATTAATGGAAGAATAAGGTTGATTTTGCTGAAATTAATTAAATAAAGGGGATTTATTTAGATAATGTTGAATTTTGAAGTTTTGGAAGAATTTGATGAAATTAATTAAATAATTAGATTATTTAATTAATGTTGAAATGTAGGTGATGCTATAGATTAGACGAAATGCAAGTGATTCGAAGACATGGTCATTTTAGGGTGTCTACATTTTGCCCCTCTTTGATGCAATGCAATTTATAGCATTGCTTCAAAGAAATTGATAGTTGAAGACATGATACAATTTTTGATGCCCCAGTGTAGCTAGTTGCCCTAGTGTAGCTGGCATAGGGTGCCCCCTTGAGAGGAAAGATAGGGAAGCGACAGAAGAACTGTGTTGACACTCGACTAGAAGATTTGTTGGAGATAGGCGAGGTTGAATAGAAGAAAGTGGTGATAGAAAAGAACATAAGAGAAAGACTGTTGATTGATCTTTGCTGGAAAACTATATAAGGCCATGGAAAAATGGATGGTGTAAAAGGATGAGTTTGTTGCAATGGTTTCACATTTGTTTATAAAGAGCAATCCTTATTTTTGATATAGCACGTGGATAGTTCGCCACCAAGGTATAAAAGACCAAGGTACAATAATACATGAGTGCGTGGACGTTGACTCTACAAGCAAGCGGATTGAACTTAGATCCCTTTAGACATAATATGACCTTGTTGGAACATGTGAATAAGCCATAGTCTTGAACATAAAATAAACTTCAATACATGTAAATGCAAGAAGAATTATTAATATGTAAGATGCTAGGTTGTAACACACACAAGATAAATATGCTGCTAAGAAAGATACTAAAGATCATTCCTCAAACACGGGATACAAAAGGCAATAACTATGCCCCCAATCCATACTGCATCGCAACATACCAAGATTATAGATAAATCAAGGTATCCTTGGATAGGTATTGGATAAAGGCACAAAAGATAAACTGTAACACAAATTGACTGACTTACAAAGTAAACATACAACCAACATATTCTCTTGCCAAAGAGGTTGCTTAGGATAGATTGGATATGAAAGATAACAGCCTTATTGTAGGAAATCCGTGTCTGTTAAAGGGGGCTATCTACCTAAAAAGATAATGTCTCGCTGTAGGAAATGCCACATGTCGCAGGAGACGCATGTATTGGTCTCGACAATGGAACACTGTGCAAAAGACAAGCTTGTTGATCTAGGGCTTTAGTTAAGTAGTACTTAGCTGATGTTGGCAATCTAAACAATTAGCATAGTAGTTGACTCTGGAAGAAAGCTACTTTTCTTCAGGTTTGTTAAGGACCTTTGCTTTGAAAGGATGCGCTAGCTTGCTGCTTGAGTTAGTCAGGTCGAGGCGACTGGATTTTGAAAAATGGAAGACTAGAAAGGTGACAATGTTTGATGGATTGAAACGGGTGGAGAATGATGAATCGTATGTGCTTGAGTACTGGATACATCCTTTGTATTCCAAACTTCCTACATACCCATATCCATGGGATCAAGGCACATTAAGATGAAAAGATGAAAGTGATAATATGTAGTTCTGGATAGAGTGATGAATGGGTTAAGGTGAAAGGAGGAGATCCTATGTACCTGAGTACTAGATACTTCCTTCGTATTCTAGACTGCCTACATACCCATATCCATGGGATCAAGGTACCTTAAGACTGAGAAAAGATAATATGTAGTTCTGGTTGTGTGATGATGTAAGAAAAGTGTTGAGAAGATAATAGCCTTATCGTAGGAGCGATGTGTCTGTTAAAGGATGCTATCGATTGAAAAGAGAAAAGATTGAAGAGCGCGTTGCGAACCACGAACAAGGCACCAATCCTAGACCCAAGTTAAGGAAAGAGTTGCCCCCATTCCGGTAGAGGAATTTGTATGGATGACTGACGAAGAAGACCTAGAAAGTTGTGACCTAGGACCAGACAGTGCAAACTGTTGACACAGATCAGGATGTGGGATGATGACGAGGGACATTGACAAATTTCCAAGCTATACTAGATAGGGAGATGGAAATGCAAACAAGGTCAATGATTTTATTATGGATGTATGGATGAAAGGCATGCTTTATGCACTGGACATGGAGTGAACAGGACTTGATAGATGATGGATGTTGACTCTACATATAGCACCTGTTTGCCAGGTTTTCACCAGAGGACGGATTTTTTTTAGAATACTCTGAGGATCAGACATAGAACTTCTTGAGATGGACACTATTAAGTGGCTCATCTAGAAGAATGCTGTCAGGTGTAGCTAAAGTATAAACTCCTGATCCATATGTTGTTGTGACAATAAAGGGACCTAACCAATTAGGCTCAAACTTGCCCTTCTTTTCTTGATTTGCTTGATTTCTCTGATTCTCTTTGAGTACAAGATCACCAACTTAAAACCGTCTTTCTTTGATCTTTTTTTTTTAATTACGCTGGAGGCGGTTTTGATAGACATGGAGATGATTAAGTGTGGCAAGGCACCTCTCATCTAGTAGTTCAAGCTCAGCTAATCTAGAAGTGCGATACTCCTCTTCGTCGATCAGGTCCTGCATGGATACTCTGAGGGATGGGATCTCGACCTCTATAGGTAGGATGGCTTCAGAGCCATAGACCAAGGCATAGGGTGTGGCACCAGTTGGTGTTCTGATACTAGTGCGGTAGGCCCATAGGGTGGGATTGAGTTGCAAGTGCCAATCACGACCAGCTTCATTGACTGTTTTCTTAAGGATCTTGAGAATGTCTTATTGGAAGCCTCAGCTTGGTCGTTACTTTACAGATAGTAGGGAGTTGAAAAGTGATGTTGGACATTGTATTGTGTGCACAAGGCACGAATATCTTGGTTCTTGAATGGTCTCCCATTATCAGTGACAATGGCTTAGGGAATGTCATATCGGCATATGATTTAGTTAAGGATAAACTTGTCTATTTGCTTACTGGTGATATAGGTCATGGGAATGGCTTCAACCCACTTCGTGAAATACTCAGTGGCAGTAATGATGAACTTATGGCCATTAGATGAGGAAGGGTGGATTTGTCCTACGAGGTCGAGACCCCATTGAGAAAAAGGGCATGGAGTAGTCACAGGTTGTAGTTCGTGAGCTGGTACGTGAATCAAATCTCCATGCTGCTGGCATTGTAGACATTTCTTAGCAAACTATGCAGCATCTTGCTCTATTGTAAGCCAGTAATAACCTGTTCTGAGTATCTTCTTAGCAAGATTAGGACCAGTAGAATGTGTGCCACATACACCTTCATGTATGTCTTGTAAGGTAGCTTCGGCTTCTTTCACGTTAAGACATTGTAAGAGGATACCATCGAGACTCCGGCGATATAGTGTATCACCCAGAATGATATAACGAGAGGATCGACAGATAAAGGTTTTACATTGGGTGGATGATAAGTCAGAGGGAAAGGTATTGTGTTTAAGGTATTCATAGATATCTTCATACCATGGGGAATTGGGACCAACAAGTTTGCAGATGATTTCAGTAACTGGAACATCAACGGCTGGTATCAACAATTTCTCGATCAAGAATTCACATTTCTATTATTAGCAGGCATGTCAATCAATGACCCAACAGAAGCCATAGAATCTGCAGCTTTGTTATGTTCTCTAGGAATCTGTTCAAATGTCATGCTAGAAAAATGTGGTTTGTAGGCATCCACTATTTGTTTGTAGGGGACCAACTTTTCATCTTTTGTTTGGTACTCATTTGTGACTCGATGAATGACTAGTTGTGAGTCTCCATATACTTGTAATTCTGTGATGTCCCATTCAACTGCTGTATTGAGACCTATGAGGAGTGCTTCATACTCAATGATGTTGCTGGTGCAAGGGCATGCAAGCCAATATGACTTTGGAATATAGTCATTTTGAGGTGTGATGAATAAGATGCCGGCTTTTGATCTATACTGTGTGTAGGAACAATCAAAGTACAACTTCCACATTATTGAGTTAGACAGCGTGAATAGATTCTCATCCGAAAAGTCTGCTACCGTAGGGTGTGTATTTGTCATGGGTGCTTTTGCTAGTTGATCTGCTAGTGCTTGTCCTTTGATTGCTTTGCGATATGTATACTCAATGTTGAACTCACTAAGGATCATGACCCATTTAGCTAGTCTGCCTGTAAGAGCTACTTTTGCAAGTAGATACTTCAAGGGATCAATTTTGGCTATAAGGTTTGTGTGTTGGTTCAACATATAATGCCGCAACTTTTGGGAAGCGAACACTACTGCTAAACAAGCCCTTTCCATTGGTGAATAATTGAGCTCATATCCCACCAAGGTTCTACTAATATAATAAATTGCATGCTCTTTTCCTGTTTCATCATGTTGTGCTAACAAGGCCCCTAGCACTGAAGTTGTAGTAGAGATGTATAATATCAAAGGTTTATCCTCAACTGGTGGTACCAATACAGGAGGTGTAGCTAGATACTCTTTAAGCTAATCAAATGCTGCTTGACACTTATCATCCCATTGAAATGAGATATCCTTGTGGAGTAAGTGTTGAAATGGTTGACATTTATCTGCTAGCTGTGAGATGAAATGCCTGATAGATTGCAACCTTCCCTGAAGGCTCCTTAGTGCTTTAAGGTTCTTTGGTGGAGGCATATCTACTATAGCTTTTACTTTCGTGGGGTCTACTTTGATGCCTCTACGAGATACAATGTATCCCAATAGCTTCCCTGATGTTACACCAAAGACACACTTCTTTGGATTGAGCCGCACTTGGTATTTTTCGAGCCTATCAAAGATCTATCCTAGAACCTATATGTGGTCTGCCCTAGAAGATTTAGCTAGTATGTCATCAACATAGTCCTCCATGATATGATGAAAGAGATCATGGAATATCACTGTCAATGCTCTCTGATAGGTTGCTCTTGCATTCTTTAGACCAAACAGCATGACACACCAACAATAGTTACCCCAAGGACAAGTAAAAGTTGTTTTATGTTGATCTTCTTCTGCTATCCTTATCTGATTGTAGCCTGAGAATCCATCCATGAGAGAAAGCATCTCATGCCCTGCTGTCAAGTCTACTATAATGTCAATGTTCAGTAGTGGAAAGTCATCTTTGGGACATGCCTTCTTAAGATCTCTAAAATCATTGCACATGTGGATGCACCCATTGGGTTTAGACACAGGTACAATGTTTGATACCCAGTCTGAATAATCAATGGGTCGTATGAACTTTGCATCTAATAGCTTCTATATTTCCACTTTTACTAAGAGAGCTATCTATGGGTGCATCTTTCTCAGCTTTTGCTTGACTGGCTTGACTTTTGGATCAACTGTGAGATAGTGAACTACTAGCTTAGGGTCTAACCCTGGCATATCAGCATAGGTCCATGCAAAGTTGATGGTTCTCTGTAAGAAGAATGTGTTAAGATTCCTGTGCTCTGTTTCTGATAATGATGCTGCTAGGAATGTGGTCTTTGGATTTTGCTCTGTGCCAAGGTTTATCTCTGTAGAATCTTCCACTAGGAGAGTTGACTTCTCTTGATACTTAGATGGTAGGGGAAGGTCAAATCCTCCATCCTTAGGTGCCACAATTGGGTTTTCACCTTTGGATGCGTCCTTTGTTTTTACTATTTTGTGATCAGGAGGTGCCACAGTGTGGTTTTCACCTAGAGATCTTTCTTTATTTTTACTTTTGCGATTGGAGGATTTGGCATTCTCACCAAAATAAGATGTTGGCTCTAGTTCCATTACAAAACATGCTTTATGATTGCCAAGGGGGATACCTTCCCGAAGTCCCATGAACTCAGCTAAAGCTTCATCATTTTGAAATTCATCTATAACGGGGGACCCTTGTTGGTCCCAAATGATAAGTTCAGGGTAGACAAGTGTGACATTCTGGGTGTTTGTGGTGGAGGTTAAGGATATGGAGGATAGCATAAAAATGGAGGATTCTACAAATAGGTTGGTCATATGGAGGGAAGAGTCATCAATGATATCCTCAGTAGACGTCGAATCGGCAGGAAAAGTGTCAGCTACCTCGTCAAGGATATACTCGATGTCCAAGGTGCACGGTACCTTCTTACCAAATCCTAATCCCTTCTTGTCTAGTTTCTTTGTCACAACAATGGGCTCCATAGTTCCTTGATTCTGTTTCCCAAGGCCACATTTGCCTTTGTAGCCCATGTTTTTTACTATCCTTAAGCCATTGCCATATTGCTTGATAGGTATTGTGACTGGTTCTTTCTCTTTATAGAGCCAAGAAGAAATGTCCTCAATAGTTTCCTCTTCCAATAACCGTCCTTGTTGGAATTGGGTTAGAAATGTTGGGGGAGGAATAGCTACTTTTTTGGTTACTTTGGCAATGGGCGGTTGGCCGTAAGATTTTGGAGATAAAGGCATCCGCCCGACACAACAAGATTTGGAGATATCATAAGTTCCAAAGCCTATGTCATGGATGTGAGCTTTGATTTCAGGAATAGGATTAGGTTCACTTGTAGAGGCTTGAGTCAGAGTTGCAAGATCAACATATAGTGGGGATTCAAGGGCTTTTGCATTGTTAGGCACTTGGTTGCAATTCTTATAACTGCCTTGCAAGACACGGCAAAATTTAAAAGGATTGGGGTCTCCTAGGATAGTGATCTCCATACCATTGAATGGGAACTTTAGAGACTGATGGTATGTGGAGGGAACAGCTTTCATTGCATGGATCCATGGGTGGCCTAGGATAATGTTGTAAGGCAGCTCAATGTCAAGGACTTGGCACTAGGTTTCCAACATAATGGGGCCCAGTTGTATAGGCAAGTGGATAATACCCTCTGAAAGGCATTCAACATCATCATATCCCTTGATTGTAATACTTTGATTAGTGTTGACATGATCCTCAGAGTATCCCAATTGCTTAAGTAACTTTAAAGAACAGATGTTGACACCAGCATCACCATCTATGAGTATACGTTTGATTTTGCGCTTATGGATGAGAACCTCAATATGAAGGGCATCATTGTGACACGGACTGTGGGATGGGAGATCTTTCTTAGAGAAGACCACATTGTAGGGTGAAGTAATGTTACCTACTATAGCTCAGAAATACGCGACTGCTATGTTGTTAGGAACTGAAGACTCTTGGAGGACTTTTTCTAGCACTACTCTATGTGCAAGTGATGACCATAGAAGGTCCAAGATAGAGATCTGTGCTGGCGTTTTCCCTAGATGTTCAACAAGATTATAATCATATTGAGCTGGAAGACTAGGTGTAGGACCACGAATGGTGACACGACCACGACAAGTTGTAACAGTGCAATCCGTAGATTTGCCTTCGATTGTGAGGGTAGACACTCGACTCTCTTCAAAATGACCAACAATGGAATCAAAGGAAGTGGAAGCATGATTGATACCTTTACCTCTATCTTGAGGAGGAGGTGGACCATGATGAGGGAATGGTTCCTTGTACATATCGAGATCTTTGTTCGTGTACTGAGCTGGTGGATCTTCTTACAGAGATATTTGATTGCCTTCGATGAGATTTTGGATTAGGTGCTTCAGTTTCATGCACGATGCAGTTCTATGCCCTTTGCTCCTATGGAATTCACAGTATTCATTTTCTCTGTACTGCATAGTTTTGTAAACAGGTTCCCCATATGGGGGAGCATCGGGTAAGGTGATGAGACCTTTGTGTAAAATCTTCTATAAGACTATCTCTATGGGCTCTGCCAAGGGAGTGAATTGACGCCGCGGAGGGTAATCTTGTTGAGGCCGCTCTTGTTGTCGTTGCTGTTGGTTTTGATAAGGTTGCCTTTGTTGTTGCTATTGTTGAGGTGGAGCTTGACTTGGTTTGGAAAGCTACAGCGGCGTTTGCAAAGTTTGGACATGTTTAGAATTGATAACACCATCGTTGACCACATTTTTGTTTTTGTTCCAATATTTGGGTTTATCGCTTGATTGTTGATGAGGAGCATTGTCTTTTGTTTCTTTGAAGATTTTGACCACACCCTTAGCAATGAGGGCCTTTTCGATATTAATTCCTTTGTACGTGATTTCGTCAAAGGTGGTAGCACTAAGAATTTGCAAATGGAAACCTAACTCTTGGTTGAGGTTCTGCACAAATATGCTAACTAACTGTTTCTCAGTTATTTTGAAAGGGAATTTGCTAGCCATTTGTCTCCATCGTTGAAGGAAAGAAATGAAAGTTTCACCATTTTTCTGTTTATTGTTGCATAGATCAGTCATGGAGATCTCATGCTCTACGTTGTAGGAGAAATGGTTGGCAAATTTCTCTGCTAGCTCATTAAACAATTTGATACCCGTAGGCAAGTGTGAGAACCATTCTATTGCTTGACCTCCAAGACTGCGAGGAAAGAGACGCATAAGTTATGTGTCGTTATGTGAAACCTCGAAGCAAGCAAGATAGAATTCCCTGAGATGATCTTTTGGGTCACCTTTTCCTTTGTATTTATCGAACTTAGGAATAGTAAAATTTTGAGGAAAAGGGATCATAGGTAATGACCGATCAAAAGGATAAGGACACACTTCTTCTAAAGAAAATGTCTTCTTGGTGTGGCCAAACGTAAGATTAGATAGCTGTTGTTGAACTTCCGTGATCTTTAGCTCCATTGCTGTGGGAGGGGTTGGAAACATCTCCTATTGTCCTAGAAGTGGTTGTTGCTGCCCATATGGTAGATTGTAGTGTGAACCATGAGCATTGGTATTATAAGGGTCATAAGATTGGTTGGAGTCGTATGCATTGTACGTTGGGTTTAGATTGGGTTGAAATTGGATGTTTTGATTTGGAAGAGGTGGAGGTGGTGTTAGATAAGAATGTTGGCTTTGTGATGGTTGAAGAAAAGAATTGGTTGGAGGAAAGCTAAAGTGCGTTGGATTAGGTTGCGATGGTGGCACATAGCTTTGGGAAACTTGATGTTGGGGAAGTTGAGGGTGGCTAGGCAATGTGTGAAAGAAATTTAGTGCTGATGAACGTAGCAGAGGAGGGACATAGGTAGATGTGATTTGCAATGGTTGAGGTTGATTGAGGATGAGAGTAGAAGAATGTTGTGGTTGGGGTTGCATGACTCTAGTTGGTTGAGAGACATGAAGGTTTGATGATATAGGAGGTGGCGTTTGTTGAGACCCTTGTTGCATGGCTACATAGTTGTTCCCTAGATTGTAATTTGGTGGGAAACCTATTCATGAAGGAGTAACCAAAATTCCACTTGCGATTGGTGTGCACACTTTAGGAGTTTGTTGTATATTTGATTGAGCTAAGGTGGCTTGCTTAGCTAGCTCCACTTGATGTTGTAGAGTCTCCTATTGGTGTTTGTAGATTTCCATAGGAGTCAGAAGCGGTGAAATGGCCCTCTTTCCTGTTGGGTTTTGACAAAGGGGATTTTTAATCGTTCTTCCTTGTAAGCCTTGTTCAGGTAAAGGCGTGGTCACTGTTGACATGGTTTGCACCGCTTGTATAGTGTCTAGGGTGTTGTTTGTTTCCTTGAGATTGGATAAATCAAAATCTTGAGGTAATTTGGCTCCTTGCTTTGCTAGCAAGTGAAAGAAATGATCCTGGTTCTTGCTAAGGATTTTGTCAAAGGCAGCTACAGCTCTAGGATCTTATATGAATTCATCAAGATCGTGCCCATCTTCTTGAGAGGATTGACCCATTTCAAAGTGTCGCTCTTCTTGAGATGGGGCTAGATTTGTAGTATAACCTTGTTGGACAAAATCCGGAGGCATGCTAGTGGTATAGTGAGGTGTGCTTATCAAAGGGACCCTACCTTCTTGAGGCGTGGCTTAATCAATAGTATATCCTTGTGGCACAAAATCTGGAGGCAAGCTGGTGGTATAGTGAGGTGTACTTACCAAAGGGACCCTACCCTCATGAGTAGTGCTAGGGTGGTCAAGGTGCGGCACATTGGGAGAATTGGTAGATCTTTCCGCAGGTGTTCTAGGAGGAACATTGGGAGTAATGTTGAGATGGCCTGATTGCGGTGTGTGAGGAGGCGATTTGCACTTCCTAGGGACAACTTGCTTGGACTTCATAGTTTGCTGGAGCCTAGTGGTTACCATGGAATACACTAGGACAAAAGGTAATGTTGAGATTTTGCTTGTGTTTTGAGAAAAGACAAACTCTGATGCATAAGTGACTTGACCAAAGGTGCTATAGTATTTGACTAGAGGTGCAGGACTGTGCAACCAAAAGCGTGCTACTGTAAAACCAAAGGTGATGGACTGAGCTACCAAAGGTGAGTTACTGCTATACTAAAGGCAAGCTACTGTTACCAAAAGTGAGCTACTGTACCACCAAGATGTTTTTTAAAGGCAATTTTGACATATTTGGTTTATGGTTCTGATTGGATTTATCTTTGGCAAGAGAAAACACAGCAAACAAGTGGTCAAAAAAGGACTGACACAACAGATAGTGTATGTTCGAGGCTCATAAAAAAGCCTAATATTTCCATAGGTATAAGATAATTGCAATCACTAACAAGCACTTTTTATCCCTAGAGACAAGGTTTCATTGCAGTAGATCAGCTCACAGCTTAATACTCCGTCGATAAAAATATCATTCCATAAATGTGTCGAATATTTTGTATCTTTACGAGAGACAATAGATAGGGATATCTCACCCTCCCCTTGGAAAGCTCAAGTAGGTCACAAGAGCTTTTTGACCAAGGGAATACTATCTCTTCTTAAGGGAGCCAATGGTGAGTATCTTAAGGGCTTAAATCGATTCCCCTAGCACTAATGATTACTGCAATGTTCAGAGATAGATCGGGTAGTCTCTATCTAGAATGGTTCTTAGTAACTTTGAGGGACCAACGCCTTACGAGCAATGTGACAAGCTACTAAAAGTTTTAACCAATTATACTAAGAGTATCAAACACTTCGCTCAATGTGAAAATCATTTCCACAAAGAGCTAGTACACCTCTTTTCAGTTTGGCACCACAAGGTAAGGCTGGCGTCGGTTAGGACTTAGCTTTCTCCTTATCCCTCTTATATAGCGGTTCAAAAGAAAACTCCACTTAGGGTCGTCCCCTTTGGATGAAATGCAATCCAAAAGCAGGCCCTTCTAAAGGAAGTACTGAAATGTAAGAGCAAGCATGTCAAACAAAGGTTCAATTGTCCTGTTATAAGAAAAAATAAGGTGCAACTAAATTAGGCACACACACGTTTGTAGTTGTCAATTGTCCCTTATGAAATTGAAGTGTTTTGCATTCATGTCCATTGTCCCTTATAAAATTGAGGTGTTTTTGCATACATGTCCATTGTCCCTTAAGAAAAGCAGTATGTTCCTAAGACTTAGATTGTCGAAATGATTTGTTCAATTATCCCTTAAGAAGGCAAGATGTTTCTAAGACTTAGTGAGATAAATCAAGATTTCTTTAATTCTCACCCTGCATGAACATATTACAAAAACTTATTTGCTCTGTGTGAGTGATAAGAAGCTGCAACAAGTTAAATAGTTCCAAAAAAAACCCACAAGTTAGCAAAAAATAAATCAAATTGACCAAAAGTGCTTAACTTGTTAGGTGAAAAAATAAACAATATGAAAAAATCTAATAATAATGATTAGGTATAGCAGATTGAATATAATGATCAGATTCTATATGAAATTTTATGCAATTTCAAAAAAAATTTGTGAAAATTGAGTAAATTTTGCACAAGTTATGACCGTTTGAAGTTTGCAAAGAAGGGTTGACTTTGACTGAGTGTACCTGATATATCTAATAAAATTACCTCAAAACTATTTCACCACAGAAAAGTTGGGAGAACCATTTTTCCAATGCCACTAGTTTCGTGAAAATCTGACTCTATATCCAAAAGATATGCTTGATTTCGTGAAACTGCTAAAAATAGGTCCAAAAAAAAAGCATGGGCTAAAAATAGGGATACGGATTGGGATCTATTTTTCTTGAAATCTGTGCACTTCCTACAAAAAATAAGAGATACTCAAATAAAATTTTGATGTTTTTAACAAAACCCAGCAATCTTTTGAGCTAAAGTTACCCCATTTGAATGCTCAACGCCTATTCTCTCAAACTAGTGAACAAGAATCTTCAAATCTTCTGCATTGTGATTGCACTTTTCCGTACCTAGCTTAAAAAAAATCAATTTTTTCTTTTAAAAAAGTAAGGTTAGTGGGTCCCACTGGGCGTGCCAGAATGTGTATGAGGAAAATTGACTATGATAAACTTAAACAAATCAAAAACCAATAACATAAAGAGAACCGATCTAAATAAAAACCATTACTAATAAATCAATAAAACATGAAAGCGTTTACCGAGATTTGTATTGTTCCCTTTGGATGAATGTAGGTTGCTCAATAGTATTGCAAAACCATGGTTGCAACAAGCATGTAGTGTGTTCAAAGATCAATGTCAAAAGATCGTGAAGTTGCTCAATCGATGCGATGTATGCTCAAAGCGTTGTTAAGTATGCCTAAGAATAAGTGATCGAAGAGAGGATTGTGAAGGAGATGAGGGGGGTTTATATAGGTTTTAACAAAGATCCATCAACGGTCCAGATAATTCAGAAGAATCAACGGAGGAGAATAGTTGAGGAACGTGCAACGAATAAGAAGAAGAAGACAAGTGTCACACAAAAGCTATTTTATTTGAGTTAAACACTTTCTTTTCTAAAAATAAGACATGCTTTTCATAAATTAGAAATTTTTTTTCTAATTTAAGAGAAATTGATAAAAACAAGGTTAAGTGAATAGATAACTCAACTTTAGATTTGCTTTTGCCTGATTTGAAAGAAATTAAAAAATAAATTATTTAATTGTGTGTGCATGGAGAAGAAGACTTATTTTTAGAAGATTTGAAAGATATTTGTAGATAAGAAAGCAAATTAAATAAATAAATTTATTTAATTGTTGTGCATGATTTGGAAGAATAAATAAAATATTTGATTTATCTTATTTTTGGAGAATGAGAGAATTTAAATAAATTTGATTTGATTTATTTAAATTTGGAAGAATGAATTTGATTTAATTAAATAATTATGAATTATTTAATTGTTTGGATAAGATAGAATTTGTGATGAATTAATTAAATAATGGGATTTATTTAATTAATGGAGACTTGAGATTTGGAAAGAAGATAATGATTTAATTAAATAATATAAATTATTTAATGGAGACTTGAAATTCGAAAGAGGATAATGATTTAATTAAATAATATAAATTATTTAATTAATGGAAGAATAAGGTTGATTTTGCTAAAATTAATTAAATAAAGTTGATTTATTTAATTAATGTTGAATTTTGAAGTTTTGGAAGAATTTGATAAAATTAATTAAATAATTAGATTATTCAATTAATGTTGAAATGCAGGTGATACTATAGATTAGATGAAATGCAAGTGGTTCGAAGACATGGTCATTTTAGGGTGTCTACACACAAAATGAATGATGAAGAAGATATGACCTTGCAAGGTGGTCCACAAGTTTGGTCAGAATACTTATGAGATAGAACTCCCTCCTGGAGTTGCTATCTCCCCCATTTTCAATGTTGCAGATTGTATCATTTCAAAGGATCTACCGTTGCATGTGAAGAAGCATAGGAAGTTGCTGATGAGGATTGGATAAGAGATCTTCCACCTAGTCAAGTAATGAAACTTGAAGCCATCTTGGACACAAGGGAGGTTAAGAGGACAAGAAACAAATTATACAATGAACACTTGGTGAAATGGCATGGTTTGCCCAATGAAGATGCTACTTGGATGATAGAAGAAGACATCAAGCAGCATGGGACCTCTATCCAAGAGCTCATTTCATCAGGAGGATGAAATCTTTTCACCCCAGTTGTATGGTGCAGAGCCCACCATAGCATATTTTGGTTTTTGTGCTCAATAGGAGCCTAGATATTTTGGGTTTTGTGCCCAATAGGAGCCTTGAAGGAGTTTTATTCCTTTATTATTGTAATAAGGTCTATTGTTAGACCACTCTCTTGTCTTAAGAGTCATTTTGTAGTGGAGCTTCATGTATTGCTCTAAGTTTAGCTATTTCTATGTTTAGAAGGTTAGTGGCTAGGCTAATTTTAGCCTCTTTTGCCTTTTCCACGATGTGGAATCTTGCATGATGCAAGAGAGGAGTAAAAAACAATGGTATTAAGATGTATTCATCTCAAGACAGAGGATGTATGAAGTTTTATGAAGAAAAGATATAGAAACAAAACAAGTTTACTGTGATTTTATTTTTTTTACTATTCCTTTGCTTAACCTGTAACCGTACAGTACTATTAAAGACCCAAATGCATTGGATGGTGCAGAGGGATGTGTTATCTTTCATTCAAGTCCAGTTTGGAGGTTTGACATTGTTGTAGAAGGAATTTATAAACGTCTTTCTAAATTTGCTCATAAAACTAGGGTTTTAAAGGGTTTTAGGAAACGAATGGGGTTCTGACCCATTTCAACTATGTTAGAGCCCCAAAATGGATGAAATGGAATTAGTTAGGTATGTTTTCTATTGGGTTTTGTGTGCAAGAGTAGGGGACTAGTCTGTTGTGAGTTTGGAGGTTGTTTAGACTTGATATCTTCATGTATTAAGCCATTAAGCATAGCTCGATTTGACATTTGTTGGTAAGGTGACTAGAGATGGTTATAGAAGCCCAACAATAGTATAATACATACATTTGAAAACCATTACATGCCATGGAGTAGGTTAGGATGATCTGGAACAAGTTGGTAAGGTACTTGCTTTGTAAAACAAGGCTAATTGCCCCTTGGAACAATAGGTACAGTCCTCTTTTAAGGCACATGTTCCAAAACAAGTCACCCTACATGTCTGGTATGTTGTAGAGGGGTTTAATGGGTATCTAAAAACCTAAAGAGTTCATGAAGTTGTTTGGGAGTCCTATGAGTTATGCCCCAAAAACCCTATTCTAAGGGCTACAAGCAAGTTGGTCAAGTTGTGAAGGAGTGATGGGTAGGACAATCAACCAGAGAATTTGGTGAGTTTGGTAAGTGTATTTGGGTCAAATTAACATGCCTCATGGTATCTTTAGACTTTGATAGGCATCCCATGTGTCTAAACCTATTCAAGTTCCTTATTGAAGGCATAAGAGTCATGCTTTGTAAGCAAACTGTCCAACCTATGCTTGATCAGTCACATCACCATTGAGAACTTTGTGAAACCTTCTCCTACTCTACATCAACTTTTGAATTAAAAGGATGTGTACTAGCTCAAGAGATACACCATCCCGCCTCGCACAGAGGGATTTTGAATAAAAGGATATGAACAATATCTTGCCTCTGCAGAGGGCTTTTTGAATAAAAAGGTATGCATTATATCCCACCTCCACAGAGGGCTTTTTGATTGCAATATAGATGAAGATGTGCACTCACACTGGAGATACAACATCCCGCCTATGCAGAGGGCTTACAAACATGCTTTGTTAGTACCAAAATCATCAGAAAACTTACCTTATATATGCCCCCACCTTAAGATGGTCGATATCATGTACCGATATCAAGCACATTAAGGTAGAGAGAAAACACACAAGGGAGCAAGAGATTTCACAAAGCCTATGCCCCCAAAGGTGGCATGTGCTTATGATCGCCAAATGTTCCCACAAACACATTGATTATGCGAAGATAAGAAGAGAGGTTACAAATCTTACTCTAAGATAATAACCAATTCATTAAATCTATGCATAAAAACAATTACATTAAGAGCCAAGGCTATACTACAGGTTTGGAAGAAGAGTATAATCGTCGGGCTATACTATAGAAATATCAAAACCAAGTGTAACAACAAGGTGAGATACAAGACAATCAGAGTGCATGGAGCAGATGTATTGCAATGGTTTGTTAGAAAGATAAGACAACATCAAATATCACATGAAGTGATTCTACTAGCCAAGCATCAGATATATAAATCAACCCTATCTTCATGCATGGACTAGGTCCATTTTTGCTTACTCATTAAAGGGACACGTGGTCCGTATTAGTATATGTTTATTTTTCGTCATCCACTGACTAGGTAGAATCACTAGAAGAAGGTAAACAATAAAATGAGAGAGGAGAACAAGTGTTTTAAGGTCATCACATAGGAGGATGCCCCCCAGGTCATCAACTACAATGCTATGCCCCTAAGGCACGACAAACAACAATAAAATAGAGGAGAGGAACAATAGAAGAATGGTCACAACAGAGGCAGACTCTCAGTGTCCTCGACCTTACAAGAGTATCAAGGGTCATCCAAGGAGGCCTAAACAACACATAACACATCATGGGGGAGAACACAACACAAGAGAGAAAGGGCTAGAAATACTTACCTGAGGGCACAATCGTGCTAGAATTTGGAACTTGTGAGCATATTAGAAAAATGTTCCATCAGGTTTTTGTTGATAATTGAGAGGGGGGTGAATCAGTTATCTAAATTAACTTAACTTTCTATTCTTCTTTAACAGCTAGTACAACATCTAAACAAATAAGCATCCATAACCATGAAATCAGAAACAAAGTCAATACACATAACACAATGATTTTGACATGGAAAACCCTGTTAATGGAAAAGCCACTGGGTGACTAACCCAAGATTGTATTCTTTGTTAAAAGAATAGAAGTACAAAATGGCACTTGCTAATTAGGGCTCACTGCTCGAGCACACTGCTCACAAGAGGCTCACTGCCTACAAGAGACTCACTGTCTACAAGGTACAAGAAAGTAACTAGATACTTGAACTGATGAGAAGCATCCACATATGCTGAAGTTCAGTTCCGGTTAGGCTCAATATACTGATCTACTGCACTTCATTCTTCCTCTTCTTTGGTGCTATTGTCTGTCACATACCAAACTTATATTACTACTTCCACACTGTTCTCTACTTTTCTTCACACTTCACAATACACCACACACTACTTCGCATCCAAATCCATCTGGTATATATATCCGCACTAATGATTTCAATACCTTTCTAGTCGGCATCCGGAATAGTCAATATTTTTCCAAACTCTGATCTATTAGCTGAATCCTTGCTTATCAAGTGATGTGTATCAAGGAGATGCTTATAGAAGTCATCAATCATGTCGGCCAATCATGAATGATACCTCAAGAAACTTGATCATCATCAATATCTCATCTGGATTAAGGTCTGATGCTCTGTTGGTCAGTTCTTCCTCAGTCTACTCTGCCAAACAGGAACCCAACACTTAGGTGTTCATATCTTTTCATTCTTACATCACCAGAGGCTTAATCTCTAGAATATATTAGTCATGGTACTCCTCTTGACTTCCCCAAGTCTGCACTTTACTGAGATACTTCCTCTAAGAGATCCGGACCTGACTGTTGGACCTTGCTACATACTCTGTTCTTGCTTACCGGACCTCAACACTCTTCAATCTGACTTCTGGTATAGGCACACCATGTCCTATGGATGGGTGGGATGAACTTTGTTGCCATAAATGACAACATTCATGAAGCTACACTATCTCTCTTGCCAACAATCTCCCCCTTTGGCATTGATGGCAACACTTAGTGAAAAATGACTAAGTGTCACACTACACTCCCTCTTGGCTGATGCTCTGTTCTAATGTATACTTTACTGGAGCTCCCCCTTAGCTGGATTCCACATTTTTCACTACTCCTCACTCCCCCTTTGACATCAATGGAAAAGGGTAGTGTCTGCACACCAAAATTTTCCAAAAATAATCTATACTTGGCCGTAAAAACATATATACATGTTTTACTTACATATACTGAATTATATCTACAAAAGTGGTCTTCAACTGTACCACTTCTATTGCCCAACTCTTCTTGATCCTGTCCAAAATTGAGATGTGCCCACTCAACAAGAATGCAAAAGATTCTACCCTTTTTAGATCTGACGGATCACTGGTTCGGGCTATTGCTTGAGCATCAGTTAGGGCTTCATGCATAGCCTATAACTTAGGGATAATGATCCCTCTAAGTTCACTTAACCTATTTATTCTATTTTTCTTCTCCTTCTCAAGCTTCTTTATTTCATTTGTGACTACAATAGTCTGACACTCTTGATTGATTATGGAAGAGGAGAGAGGATCAAAATTTTGAGATAAACTTAACAGTTTATCCTCTTTCTCTTTTACTTTCTTCTCAATGTCCTTGGTCACTTTGGGCCAGTATAAACAAAATTTATATATATCTCTGCCATCTTTAAGAGCATTTTCTAAGCTCTTTATTGCAATATCGATAACTCTCCTATCATTGGTTATTAGTCCTTGTACTTCAGAGAATCTCTTTCCCAAAAACTCCTTCTGGACCTTTTCTTCTACTGACTTCTCTAAGGAATCAAAATGTGTATGAACAAAATTTACAACAGACTTTAGATTACCGGATGTGGAGGCTGAAGGATCCTTTTGGAAGGATGGCATGATCTTCTCCAATACACCGGATACAGTTTCTATGAGCTCATAGTCTTCCATGTGAGACTTCAGAAGTTTTTCTTTTGCCTTTGCTTGAGTAAAGGATGCTAGCTTCATGGTTTGAACTGGGGAGAGGGAATCAAAATTGAATGGACCTTGAAGCAATTCTGGTTCATCAAATTCCATCATCTCTTTGGTCAAGAAATCTTTGACAGTTTCTGTAGTGTCTCTTGCTGGACACAGAGTCTTCTTCCCTTCTGTAGTCTTAGAACTATCTCCTGGAGTCTTCTCTGTTTGGTCTTTTTCTTTTTCCTTTACTTCTTCTTGCCTAGTTTTCTCCTCTAATCTTTCTTCTCCTTTAGATCTGGAGTCTGCTGGGGAAACCGGAGGAGATATGTGTGCTTCTTCATGAACTTCCTCTTCCAGAGCAGAGGAATCTAAGTCCTTAGCTTTCTCTTCACTTGTCTCCTTAGCCTCTTTTGCCACTATCTTAGTAGATTCTCCTGTGTCATCCATGACAAAGGGTTCATTACCTAAGTCCTCTATAATAGGGAGATTAAATCTTTTAAAAGCATTCCATAGAATGTCTTCTGTTTCTTTTGCCACTTTGTCAGTTTCACCAAGCATAAGCTGATTCATTCTAGCTTTGCTCTGGAACTCATCCTTGCAGGCCTTGAAGATAATGTTCATTTGTTTAGGAGTAATGGACAGATAGAGCTGACTAGCAATCTACTCCCAGATTTCTAGATCTTTTGCTTGGGCATTGTTCTTCCTTATTTCAAGTTCTTTCTCTAAGCTTTTGGGAATCAGAGATATAATTTCGATGAATGCTTTGTTGTAGATGTTTAGATACCTGACTGTGGCATCTTGCAATATCTTCTGATCAGTTTCATTATATTCATCATAAAATTCAACCATTGGTTGTAAGTTCCCATCCACAGTAACTGATTTGATGATATCATCAATGCAGAAAGTAGGTTTTTCAACAAATTCCTCTGCCTTCTCTTCTTTGTCTTGACTGGTAGAGGGTTCACCGGTTGTTTTCTTCTTCTTATTCATTTTCATTACTTCCTCATCTGTCTCTGTCTCTTCATCATCCTTGAGGCTTGTGTATGATCTTGTAGCCTTTGTCTTTGTTCTCTTTTCTCCTTTACCAGATGATTTTGCTTCCATTTTTTATGCCTTTGAGCTCTTAGCAGTGGCAGGTGCAGAGTTCTTAGAGGATCTGGTCCAGGAGGGGGCTTCTACCAGAGCACTTTCTTTTTCTGCTTCTTCCTTTTCTTTCTTTGCCCTTTCCATCTTCTCTTTGTTTGCATCGAGTGCATCTTTTGAAATGCCATACCTTTTGGCAACATTCTCTACTTCCTTTCTCACTTTTCTCTCCATCTCAGGTTGTCTAAGCTCTACATGAATCTTTACACTCAACTCTTCAAAGGTTCCAAACCTTTCTACCTTAGGGTCCTTGGGTTGACTCAAAAGATGTTGAATGTGCAATTCTAGGATTTTCTCATCAGCCTCATACCCCATTGGCATGATCCATACTATTCTTGGTTCCACTGCCTCCATTAGGCATTGATCAGTATCCACCATGAAGCATACTATATCTTTGTATTTTTCTACTAGAGATTGGGGGATTCTCTCTCTTGCTTGCATCATACTTTGAAAGTTCTTGAAGTAGCCCCATAGTGTTGTATTATGTTCCTTGGCATCACCTATTCTATGTAAATAATCTCTGATTTATATGGCAACAGATCTATCATTTTGCCATATCCAACCACTAGATCCAGGTAGCTCATTCATGTAATAGAAGAATAGATAGAGTATCAAGCCATCGTATTTGAAGGAGTTCTTCTTGTCCTTCTTTATCTTCTACAAATTCTCCAAAAGTTGGTTCAGAAGGAGCTCACAGAGATCATAGTCAGTATTATTCCTTAACATTTCATAAGCAGTGTAAATTGTTGTTCTGGAAATAGAATTCTCTCTGCTGGAGTGATAAATCTTTTAGCCAAGTATCATGGCGGAAAACTTGATGTCTAGATCTATGATATCCTCAATTGTCATTGCTCTTTTATCAAATTTGGATCCTGTTGCCTCACTCACTGTCTGATTCTTGACAGATTTGAGAGCAGGTAACTCACCGGATGAGTGCAATCTGGTAACTACCTTAATGGCATCCTTGGTTATCTTGAATGGCCTCATCAACCACATAAAGTTATTATGCATTCTACTCAGAATATACCGGACCCATTCATCTTCTACAAAATAGGGGAAATGAATGCACTATCCAAAATGCTTGTCCCGGATGGCTTTGTACTGAGGTTTGAGTTCAAAGGAATCTTCTATTAATTGTTTGTGATAGATATCCATTAGTTTGGAGTCCCTAAATTCCTCAATGTTTGCATGAATATATGCCCTAACATCTTCTACATGCAAAACCCCATACGGAATGTTTGAAAAGGCGCCTAAGGGATCAACTTCTAGGGATTTGTATGGATATTTCTTGAATTTAGGATGCGGTCTATTAGTGATCTTCACAACATTTGGAGTAGCCATCTTTCAAAAGATTCAGAGAGAGATTTCAAGAATGGAGAATACCTTTTACGCTTTTAGAATTCATGAAATGAGCTGGATCGAATTGCTGGATGAATCGATTTCTGTGCATGATCTTCGAGAGACTTGAGATAATTTGTTGCAGAGCTCCTTCTCTTTTCTTCTCAAATGCAAATGTACAAATGACGAACAAAATAACCTTTTTATCTATGAGAAAACCCTAATTCCACATTGCAATAAATGTGCAACTTAAGTCATTCTGGTTGCCTTGTTCTCCTTATTTTGAGAAAGATCTTTTTCTGGATCACTGAGATACACTTAGAGTTATTCTATGTGATTAATGACAATCTATCTTCCTTTCCCCAATCATTTGATCTATCCGCAGATCAAGATTTCTCAATTTTGAATCATGCTGGATCTAACTGTGAAAATCCTACTTTTTACCGGATGACTATTGAACTGGATCAATCTTGGGAGATTAACCTCTTCTAAGCTTCTTGGGGATCTTCCATATCTTTACTAGGGATTATTTAGATGTTTCTCTGAGAGCCCTTTTAATCCGCAACCTTCCATGTGCCAATTTTAGGCACCAATTCACTGGCTAAGGGAAATTGTTTTCTTTTGTGACTCCCCCTGAGCCAGAGCTCATCTATTTAGTTTCCAAAAGGAACATCAGCACCAAATTCTGGTATGGATCCATCCTCAACATTTTTTGTACTCCTCTTCACCCAAATCTTGTTCATTTCCCTTTGGATTTCATCCATATTCACTTTTCCTTTTCCTTTGTCTTGGTTTTGATTATGATGTACCAGACCATTTTTGTTCTGATTCTTGCTTCTATAGAATTTGGCAATATGACTGGATCTATTGCAATTGTAGCAAACAACATTTCTTTGCATATTTGACTGATATCCTCTTGATCTACACTAATTAGCCATATGTCCCATTCTATTGCAAGAAAAGCATCTACCATTGAAAGAATTGTTCATTTGCATGTTTCTACACTCATGAGATTTGTGACCATACCTTTTGCAATGGAAACACTGTCCGAAGAAGAATGAATTAGTCTGATTCATTCTTCTTCTGCACTGATTTGCTTTATGACCAAAGTTATTGTAGTTGTGGTAGTATCCATTGAAATATGGATATCTTTGAGCATTTGGTTGCCTTACCAGAGGTCTTCTAGGTCTGTTCCAAGGATTTCCTAATCCAGAGTACTTCTGACCAGATCTGGAGCTTTCACCCTTCACATACCCCAAGCCTTGCTTGTCATCTACTCTCTTTGGCTTTCAAGAAGAACTTCAAGCTGAGAAGAGCTTATCTTGAATTTCTCTTTGTATTCATTTGCTGTTTGAAGATCTCTTTTTAGAGTGTCAATCTAATTTTCAAGTTGTTCTTCATTATCTCTAGCTTCTTCCAGAACAGATTCTAAATGCTTGATTATTCTATCCATTTTGTGGCAATCTTTTGATTTCTTTCTGAGAGATTGTTTTAGATTATCTTCAGTTTTTCTCTTCTCTTCAATTTCTTGGGTGAATTTCATAACCCCTGATTCCATTTCATGTCTTACCATAATGACTTATTTTGTTAGCTTCTCACATAATTTGTTTTTCTCATTTAGATCTTCATTTGCATCATTGGCTTCATTTTGACTTGCTAATTGATGAATTAGTTCCTTTCTCTTTTTCATAGAGCTACTCAGTTTCTCCTTGAGTTCATTTATGAAGTCATTAGCTTGTTTGAGTCTTTCCCTTAAGTTATTTACTTCAGAGTGAGACTGTTCAAGGTCATCTAGGGCAAACTAAAGTTGTTCCCTTATACCATACATGTCCATTGAGATTCCTAGATCTTCCTCAAGTTGTTAGGCTTTGTTTGGAGGAACTTGGTTTTGATACCAATTGTTGATAACTGAGAGGGGGGGTGAATTAGTTATCTAAATTAACTTAACTTTCTATTCTTCTTTAACAGCTAGTGCAACATCAAAACAAATAAGCATCCATAACCATGAAAGAAGAAACAAAGTCAATACTGGTGCAGGGGCACCCCTTCAAAAGGACCAACATGCACAAGAAGAAGAAGAAGACTAACATTAGTTTGACATTTCATGTTATCTATAACACCTTCAAATGTAACATATAATGTTAGCATTTTCTGTATGAAGTTCTGACAGTTTGGATTAAGGGAAAGATAATCAAGGAGTCTTAGCTGTAAGAGTTTTGCTGTCTCATGCAAAATAGATATCATTTGTAGTAGATTAAGGGTTTCCACCTATAATTTTGAAAAGATAAAAATCCCAGAAATAGAGGAGAATGTCAGTCCCTCGCATTGGGAAAGATAAAAAGGGGAAAACCTTTTGTAGAGGACGGGGATAGTTTTTTGGGTCTGGTCTCTGAATAGTCAAATTTTATTTTTGAACATGAAGAAAGAATAGAAGTTCTAAAATTTACTTCCTTTCCAGATTCTAAATACTGTGTAAATATCCTGTGTAAATAATCTGTGCAGATTCTTTGTGTAGAAGTTCATTCTGTGTAGAGTTTGTATATAAATTAGTTTTGAGCTTCTGTGGTCAAATTAACTGGATAAATCCATTCCACTGGCAGATTTCTAGGGAAATCAGTGGAATGGACTTGTAGATTAATTTCCCCAACTTTGTTTATTCATTCTAGGTATGGAAGGCTAGAATTGCAGAACCACTTCAAGCATCAGTTCTGAGTGTCTGTTGTTTACAAGGGATAACCTGCGGGTGTATTTCGCATTCAAGCCATCGACGTAAGAAATGATATCGGCATGTCAAAACTAGGCTCACCCGATGGTGAAAGTCTCACCAAGTGTGGTCTTGGCCGTATCCATCGGTGAGAGTCAGGCATCGGCAAGGAGGAATCGTGCTGGTCCGATGGAGGTGAGTCTCACCGACAATGGTATGAGTTAAATCTGTTGGGGGGAGACAAGGTATCGGTGAAAGAAAACTATGAGGGTCCGACAATGAAAGTCTCACCGATGGTTCTATCATCGGTGAGAGGAAGAAGGGAGTCTAGTTGAAAAGGAGTTGGCAGAGAGTCCATCGGCGTAAGATAGCCCATCGGAGAATAGGAGGCAAGTCTTGCCGAAGAAACAAGTCCTACCGATGTAAACATTGGTATGTGACCGTCGGAGTGAGTATCGTCATCAGAGAAAGAAAATTACCTGGGGCCAACAGTTGAAAGCCACACTGATCAGGGAGACCGTTGGAAGGTGTCACCGACAGAGAAAGCTTTGGCGTGAGGTTTGAACTTCTCCGTTGAACCTCAATGTTGAACCTCTGAATTGAACCGGTTCAACGTTGCCGTCGACGTGAGAGAGAAGCGGTCTGGCCGATAAGGAGTCTTGGTAGCTCATCGGAGTGAATTATGCCATCGACGGAGGGAATAGAGGTGTCACCGATAGTTAGTGTTTTACCGACAGCAAGTCCATCGGTGTAATCAATAGCATTGGCAGGAGACTTAAAGAGTTCACCGACAGATAGAAGTCTCGCCGAAGGGGAAGGTTGAACCTGTCCATTGAACCTCCAGTTTGAACCTGCTGGTTGAACCTATCCGTTGAACCTCTGAATTGAACTTGTTCATTGGGTAGATAGTGGGCTAGTCCTACTGAAGGAGAAGTTCATGTTGTGTGCTTTTCGGTGAGAGATAGGTATCGGCGCAGGAGTTTCTATCTTGACCGATGTTGGATTGTCATGCCGATAGGCAAATCCAACGAAGACCACGTCGGTGTGACCTGGACATTGGAGTGAGCAGCATTGTGATGTGCCGATAGTCATTGTCAGCCCGACAAGGGCTTATCGGTGAGAGGTGAAGGTGTCGGCAAAGGAGTATTGAACCTGACCAACGGTGGACTGTCTTGCCGATAGGCAAGAGTGGGTATGTTTCGGTGAGACAATTCAAAGGTCTTGCCGATATAGTTTCTTTTGGCTGTCTTGCGGGATCCAAGAGGTTTTTGAACTGGTTCCCACGCTTCAGCTAGCATATGCTCTGCATCAAGTGGTATCAAAGCTAGAGAAAGCTCTGGGAAAGGTTAGTGTGAAAATTTCATTTCTGAAGTTATTTGTTCCATCTAGTAGTAAAAGAAGAAAGCAAAATGTTGGAAGGAGAAGCATCAGACACTCTTCCAGCAAAAATGACCAATGCTGAATTGACAGCCTTGGTGAAGAAGCAAATAGCAGAAAGTAGAGCTGATAGGGCTCAGAATCAGGCCTTAAAGGAAGAACTAGAGAAGCTGAGGGAAAGAGTGGAGAAAGGGGAAGAAAACTCTGGTGAACATGAAGATGGGGATGAAGAGGAGACCCCAGAGTAGGAAGAGCTAGAGGTTCCTGCAGACCAGAGACCCTTACTCAATGCCCTCAAGTCCATGGAAAGAAGGACCATGGATGTGAAAATAGACCTACCTGTGTTTGCAGGAAAAATGGAACCTGATTCAGTAATGGAGTGGATAGACTGCTTGAATAATTTCTTTGAGACAGAAGAGATACCAGAACACCAACAAGTGAAGATGGCTCAGTCCAAAATGAAAGGAGCTACACTAACTTGGTGGAATTTCATCCAAGATGACAGGGTGAAAGAGGGAAAGAACAGAGTTACAACATGGAAGAGAATGATGGTATTGGTGAAGGAGGCCTATGTTCCATTGGATTACAATATCCAATTACATAAGAGAAAACATAATTTGAAGCAGAAGGAGCTAGATGTCAGCTCATACACAGAAGAATTCATGAAGTTGTGTGTAAAAACAAAGGTAAGGGAAGATGAGGAAGAGAAGGTAGCAAGATACCTCAATGGATTGAGACTTAACATCCAGGAAGACTTAAATCTACATAATCCAGATATAGTTCAAAAGTGCTATCAGTTAGCAGTCAAAGTGGAAGAAAAACTAAAGAGAAGACATGAGCAGAATCATAGAGGTAGGGGAAGACAGCAGAGAGGAGGAAGAAGTCCTTTTAGAGGCAGAGGATTTGGATACCAGAGTGAATCCAACCAAGAGACCAGCAGAGGAGATAACAGTCAGAACCAAAGAGGAAGCTACAATCCAAGGGGAAACTTCAGAGGTAGAAGACCACCTTTTAGAGGAAGATCTCAGGGCAAAGGACCTATCAGATGTTACAATTGCAACCAAGAAGGCCATATAGCCAGTAGATGTCCAGCAAAGGCAACAAGTTCAATAGGAGAAAAGAGGATCAATCTGATCCAAGAATCTGACTGTCAGAGTGTAGCAAGCTCAAGCACTATTTAAAGTGTGAATGCTCCTAGCAGTTATGGGTATCCTGAGAATGGAGAATCTTTGATGATTAGGAGAGCAATGACCACCATGAAAGTGCCTGGAAAAGAACCTCCACAAAGGAAGTCTCTTCAGAACTACTTGCAAGGCAGGAGGAAAGGTATGCAAAGTTCTGATTGACTCTGGATCTACTGAGAATTTTGTATCCATTGAGATGGTAGAAAAACTTAAGCTTAGAAGACTGCCACATCCTTGCCCTTATACAATTTCATGGCTTACCCAAGGACAGTAAACAGTTGTAGAAGAACAAGCTTGGGTAGAATTTCAAATTGGCCCATACAAGGATAGGTTATTGTTTGACATTGCCAAGATGGATGCTTGCCATCTCCTATTTGGAAGACCCTGGCAGTATGATTTAAAAGCATACCATGATGGAGTTAGGAACACCTATTCCATCACCAAGAATGGTAGGTGATAGAATTGATACCATTAATGGAGACGAAGGTGGAGACAAAAGGAAAAGAGGTTAAAGTGATGATGGTAGAAGGAAGACAATTCATGACAGAGATAAGAGAAGGAGCAGATACATATGCTCTAATTCCTTGCCTAAAGGTAAACAAGGAACAATAGAAAGAAGTCAAGGGAGAAAAGAGACAAAATTCATAGACCCAGCTGTCCAAGAGCTATTGGACAAGTACAAAGGCATTAGTTCTGATGGGATGCCAAGTTCCTTACCACCTATAAGAGAAATCAGCCATTGTATAGATCTGATCCCAGGATCTACACTTCCCAACAAAGCAGCATATAAGCTCACTCCAAATCAGAATACAGAGGTAGCAAGACAAATTGAAGAATTGTTGCAGACATGCCTAATTGGCAAAAATTTAAGCCCATGTGCAGTACCGGTTGTACTAGCACCAAAGAAGGAAGGCACTTGGAGACTTTGCACTGATTCAAGGGCTATCAACAAAATAACAATCAGGTACAGGTTTCCAATCCCTAGGATAGAAGATTTACTTGATTGTTTAGGAGGAGCTAAATACTTCACCAAAATAGATTTAAAGAGTGGTTATCATCAGATTAGGATTAGACCTGGTGATGAGTGGAAAACAGCATTTAAGACAAATGAGGGGTTATATGAGTGGAAGGTCATGCCTTTTGGTTTATCCAACGCTCCTAGTACCTTTATGAGATTGATGAATGAGGTCTTGAGAGAGTTCATAGGTAAATTTGTCATAGTATATCTAGATGACATCCTGATTTTCAGCAATATGAGGGAAGAACACCTCATCCATATAGACTTGGTTCTCAAAAGGTTACATGAAGAGCAGCTAATGATAAATTTAGCAAAGTGTCTATTTCTGCAAGAAGAGATCATCTACTTGGGATTTGTTATCTCACATAACAAACTGAGAATGGATCCAGAAAAGGTAAGTGCCATACTGTCTTGGCCAACACCCAAAACTGTGCATGATGTTAGAAGTTTCCATGGATTAGCAACCTTTTATAGGAAGTTTATAAAGGGATTTAGTCATATCTATGCACCCATGCTTGACACTATAAAGGGAGGACATAAGTGCAAGTTTACATGGACAAAGGAGGCAGATAATTCTTTTGAAATGTTGAAGAAGAAGATAGCAGAATAGCCAGTTCTTGCATTTCCTAATTTCAGCAAGATTTTTCAAGTAGAATGTGATGCAAGTCATATTGCCATTGGAGCAGTACTCAGCCAAGAAGGTAGGCCTATTGCATTCTTTAGTGAGAAATTAAATGATGCCAAGAGGAGATACTCATCCTATGATTTGGAGATGTATGCTCTAGTCCAGTCACTTAAGAAATGGAGGCATTACTTGATGCCCAAAGAATTCATAGTGTTCACAGATAATCAGGCCCTCAGTTTCTTAAACAGTCAAGAGAAGCTGAACCATAGACACATGAAATGGGTGGAAAATTTGCAAGCTTTCACTTTCACACTCAAGCACAAGAAAGGGATTAAGAACAAAGTAGCAGATGCTTTGAGTAGGAGAGTTCTGACCATAAAGCAGATCCAATTGGAGAGTGTTGGGATTGATTCGTTGAAGACAATGTATGCTGAGGATGAAGACTTTGGAGAGGTCTATAAGGTATGTACTTCTTTTGGAGACAAATATCATGTTGAGTTTTCTAAATTTTTGATCTAAGATGGATTACTTTTCAAAGGTGGACAACTATGTATTCCCAGATATTCTATGAGACTGAATATTATTCAGGAAAAACATTGTGGGGCTCTGTCAGGACATTTTGGTCTTGATAAAGCTCTTGATCCGGTAAAAAGACATTACTATTGGCCTAAGTTACAATCAGATGTGAGAAAATTTGTGGAAGCATGTGTAATATGTCAGAAAGCCAAAGGAAGATCCACCAATGCAGGTTTGTATCAGTCATTACCCATTCCTTCTAGGCCATGGGAGAGCATAAGCATGGATTTTGTACTAGGTTTGCCTAGGACAAGGAAAGGATATGATAGTGTTTTTGTGGTAGTAGACAGATTCAGTAAAATGGCACATTTCTTTCCATGTAAAACCACTTATGATGCTTCATATGTCGCTGATTTGTTTTTCAAAGAGATCGTGAGAATACATGGTTTACCATTGAACATAGTATCAGATAGAGATGTGAAGTTTATTGGACACTTCTGGAGAACTCTTTGGAGAAAGCTGGGAACTAATTTATCTTTCTCATTAGCCTACCATCCTCAAACAGATGGGTAGACTGAAGTTGTTAACCATTCATTGGGTAACCTACTCAGGTGTTTAACTAGACAGCATGGAGAGAAATGGGATAATATCCTCCCACAAGCAGAATTTTCTTATAATGACACCATCAATAGGAGTATAGGAAAGTCACCTTTTCAGATAGTGTTGGAATTCATCCAAGAGGTATTCTGGAGCTGAGAGATCTACCTGTAGGAGAGCCTATTAGTGCAGATGGTGAAACTTTTGCTTCAGCTATTAAAGAAGTGCATGATCAGGTCAAGCATCAACTCCAACAGGCTACAACAAAGTACAAAACATATGCTGACCAGAAGAAAAGAGATTTACAGTTTGAAACTAGAGATTTGGTCTGCATAAATCTAAAGAAGGAGAGGCTCCCCAAAGGTAAGTATACCAAGCTAATGTAGAGGAAGATTGGACCCTATTAAATTTTAAAGAAGTGTGGATAGAATGCATATGAGATCCAACTTCCTCCTGATCTTGGATTGTCACCAATTTTCAATGTCTGTGATTTGACTCCATACAAGCCAAATGTAGATATAGAACAGGAACCATTGCAGGCAGCAGATCATGATATTCCTAAGCATGATCCACCAAAGTTGAACCACATCTTAGACTCACGAGTGCTCAAAAAGACCAGAAATAAAGAATACTTGGAGTATTTGATGGCTTGGCAAGGACAGCTAGATTCAGAGGCAATTTGGATGACTGCTGACCAGATTTCAAATCATGGTACAGACCTACAAACTCTGATCTCAAAGGGGCTTGAGATCTCTTCTCCTGGGGAGTATGGTGTAGGGGCACCCCTTCAAAAGGACCAACATGCACAAGAAGAAGAAGAAGACTAACATTAGTTTGACATTTCATGTTATCTATAACACCTTCAAATGTAACATATAATGTTAGCATTTTTTGTATGAAGTTCTGACAGTTTGGATTAAGGGAAAGATAATCAAGGAGTCTTAGCTATAAGAGTTTTGCTGTCTCATGCAAAACAGATGTCATTTGTAGTAGATTAAGGGTTTCCACCTATAATTTTGAAAAGATAAAAATCCCAGAAACAGAGGAGAATGTCAGTCCCTCACATTGGGAAAGATAAAAAGGGCAAAACCTTTTGTAGAGGACGGGGATAGTTTTTTGGGTCTGGTCTCTGAATAGTCAAATGTAATTTCTGAACATGAAGAAAGAATAGAAGTTCTGAAATTTACTTCCTTTCCAGATTCTGAATACTGTGTAAATATCCTGTGTAAATAATCTGTGCAGATTCTTTGTGTAGAAGTTCATTCTGTGTAGAGTTTGTATATAAATTAGTTTTGAGCTTCTGTGGTCAAATTAACTGGATAAATCCATTCCACTGGTAGATTTCTGGGGAAATCAGTGGAATGGACTTGTAGATTAATTTCCCCAACTTTGTTTATTCATTCTAGGTATGGAAGGCTAGAATTGTAGAACCACTTCAAGCATCAGTTCTAAGTGTTTGTTGTTTACAAGGGATAACCTGCGGGTGTATTTCGCATTCAAGCCATCAGCGTAAGAAATGATATCGGCGTGTCAAAACTAGGCTCACCCAATGGTGAAAGTCTCACCGAGTGTGGTCTTGGCCATATCCATCGGCGAGAGTCAGGCATCGGTAAGGAGGAATCGTGCTGGTCTGATGGAGGTGAGTCTCACCGACAATGGTATGAGTTAAATCCATCGGGGGGAGACAAGGTATCGGTGAAAGAAAACTGTGAGGGTCCGACAGTGAAAGTCTCACCGATGGTTCTATCATCGGTGAGAGGAAGAAGGGAGTCTGGCTGAAAAGGAGTTGGCGGAGAGTCCATCGGTGTAAGATAGCCCATCAGAGAACAGGAGGCAAGTCTTGCCAAAGAAACAAGTCCTACCGATGTAAACATTGGTATGTGACCGTCGGAGTGAGTATCGTCATCGGAGAAAGAAAATTACCTGGGGCCGACAGTTGGAAGCCACACCGATCGGGGAGACCGTTGGAAGGTGTCACCGACAGAGAAAGCTTCGGCATGAGGTTTGAACCTCTCCGTTGAACCTCGGCATTGAACCTCCGAATTGAACCGGTTCAACGTTGCCGTCGACGTGAGAGAGAAGCGGTCTGGCCGATAAGGAGTCTTGGTAGCTCATCAGAGTGAATTATGCCATCAACGGAGGGAATAGAGGTGTCGCCAATAGTTAGTGTTTTACTGACAGCAAGTCCATTGGTGTAATCAACAGCATCGGCAGGAGACTTAAAGAGTTCGCCGACAGATAGAAGTCTCACCGAAGGGGAAGGTTGAACCTGTCCATTGAACCTCCAGTTTGAACCTGCCGGTTGAACCTATCCGTTGAACCTCCAGATTGAACCTGTTCATCAGGTAGATAGTGGGCTAGTCCTATTGAAGGAGAAGTTCATGTTGTGTGCTTTTCGGTGAGAGATAGGTATCGGCGCAGGAGTTTCTATCTTGACCGATGTTGGATTGTCATGCCGATAGGCAAATCCAACGAAGACCACGTCGGTGTGACCTGGACATCGAAGTGAGTGGCATTGTGATGTGCCGATAGTCATTGTCAGCCTGACAAGGGCTTATCAGTGAGAGGTGAAGGTGTTGGCGAAGGAGTATTGAACCTGACTGACGGTGGACTGTCTTGCCGATAGGCAAGAGTGGGTATGTTTCGGTGAGACAATTCAAAGGTCTTGTCGATATAGTTTCTTTTGGCTGTCTTGCGGGATCCAAGAGGTTTTTGAACTGGTTCCCAAGCTTCAGCTAGCATATGCTCTGCATCAAATACACATAACACAATGATTTTGACGTGGAAAACCCTGTTATGGGAAAAACCATGGGGTGACTAACCCAAGATTGTATTCTCTGTTAAAAGAATAGAAGTACAAAATGGCACTTGCTAATTAGGGCTCACTGCCTACAAAAGACTCACTGTCTACAAGGTACAAGAAAGTAACTAGATACTTGAACTGATGAGAAGCATCCACATATGCTGAAGTTCAGTTTTGGTTAGGCTCAATATATTGATCTACTACACTTCATTCTTCCTCTTCTTTGGTGCTAATGTATGTCACATACCGGACCTGTATTACTACTTCCACACTGTTCTCTACTTTTCTTCGCACTTCACAATACACCACACACTACTTCACATCCAAATCCATCTGGTATATATATCCGCACTATTGATTTCAATACCTTTCTAGTCATCATCTGAAATAGTCAATATTTTCCCAAACTCTGATCTGTCAGCTGAATCCTTTCTTATCAAGTGATGTGTATCAAGGAGATAATTATAGAAGTTATCAATCATGTCGGCCAATCATGAATGATACCTCAAGAAACTTGATCATCATCAATATCTCATCTGGATTAAGGTCTAATGCTCTGTCAATCAGTTCTTCCTCAGTCTACTCTGCCAAACAGGAACCCAACACTTAGGTGTTTATATCTTTTCACTCTTACATCACCGGAGGCTCAATCTTTGGAATATATTAATCATGGTACTCCTCTTGACTTCCCCAAGTCTACACTTTACTAGGATACTTCCTCTAAGAGATCCAAACCTGACTGTCGGACCTTACTACATGCTTTGTTCTTGCTTACCGGACGTCAGCACTCTTCAATCTGACTTCTGGTATAGGCACACCATGTCCTGCAGATGGGTGGGATGAACTTTGTTGCCATCAATGACAACACTCATGAAGCTACACTGTGTCTCTTGCCAACAGTTTTGTGTGAAGCTTGAGTAGTTCATGTTTGATTGATCTCTATTTCCAAAATGTCCATGCGATATTTCTTTCTCAAATACTTTTATATTTGAAATCCTTTGTTTCTTGTGAGGGGGAGAACCACTGTTATTTCCTACTAATGATAACCACCTTGTTCTTTTCTGATCTTTTAATTTCTTATTTTGGTGAGTCATTCTTTCATAGGGAAATGGATTATCTTCCACCGTAGCAACCTTTTCTTGTGTCATAATTTCTTGTTTCAGTTGTTCAATGCATTTTGGTTAATTCCTGATCCTTGAAGGGATAATGATAGAGGAACCTCAACATAAATACCTTTTCCTTGTGGATGAGGTAAATCTTCATTCTTTTCCTTATCCACTTCTATTATACCAATTATTTCATGATAATCTGAACAATCATATTCCACTTTTATTGCATTTTGTTCCATCATATAGTTCTGGTTATGTCTAGGAAATGGATTTGTAAAGATTTGTAAATTCTGATTCAAAGGAGTGCCCGACTTATTTCCATTGCCACTCACACCACTTACCTATATCACATTCAAGTCGATGAGGCCTTGAATTTCATGTATAAGATGCATACATCATTCAGTATCATGTCCTTGTTGCCGATGATAATGAAAAAAAGCATTAGCATCAAATTGAGGTCCTTGAATTCTACTACTATCTAATGGTTTGATTGGAGGGAGCTTCAAGAGATTATTACTCACTACTTGATTCATGATAGAATGTAGGGAGTCATATATCGGAGTGAATTGTCTTTGTTGTTGTCAATATTGAAATAGTGCCCTCTTTGGATTTGTGATAACAAACACTTGTGAAAAGTTGTTTGAACTCTATCCATTAACCTTGATGAAACTCTTATTATTCCTCTTAAAGTTATTTTGTGAAGGCCTAGCCATGGATTGACCAACTTGAGCTGATGCATTTTGGTTTTCATACTAACTAGAAAAAAGTTGGTAATCACGAAGGGCTATGCATAAATGTTGAAAAGAGTTATACTTCATCAAGAGGATCTTATCATGAATGTTAGGTTGTAGATTTGTACTAAATACCTTGTGAACATCCTCATCATTCATTTGGTATTGAATTTTTGCATAAATAGCTTGATATCAACTGATAAACTATGTTAACTTCTCTTTCAGACCTTGCTTTCAATGAACTAAATCAATCAATGAGACTTGAGGTCCAATGTTTGCTTGAAAATGTTGTAAGAATTGATCAACTAGCTGAGAGAAAGAGTGTATTAAATTTGGAGGTAAAGAACCAAACCATTCCAAAGAAATATCTTTGAGAGACAGTGGGAAGAGTTTTACTAACAAGTCCTCTTCAAAGAAGAAATCAGTATATATAGCGAGGAGTTTCAAAGTTATCAGGCATAGGAGTTCTCAGGATTACATAAGATAAAGTATTATGAGCATGATAAGTTGGTAAATTAGGTTGGGTGGAATTTGTCAAGTTTGTCACTTTTTTTGTAAAGAGGTCATGCTTGGTAAGAGTTGGTTTAAGAGGGCATCATTAGGAGATGTAGTTTCAGAATTAGAAGCTATGTTCATGAAAATTTAAGGAGATTGATTGTGAGTGGTAATGAAAGGTGGCTGAGAATAATTGTAAGTGCTAGGTGGTTGGGAATAGGTGGTAGTGAAAGGTGATTGAGAATGAGTGGGATGGAGAGGTGGTTGAGAGTGATTATTCATAAAAGAAGTCACCCTAGGTGGTTGATTTTGATAATTGAATCCCACAACATTGTAATTGTTGGCAACATAGTCAAGAGACACTGCTAATATGTTGGAGATTTGATGTTATCATTGATGGAAACAACCTGACATGTTTGGAGACAACTCCTGAGACAAAGTTGTGTATAGTATTTTGGTCTGGTAAGATAGACTTAGCCAAATTGACTGTTGGCAGTATATTGAGCTAGAGACATAGATCTAGTTGGTACTCCTCCTCAGTTCAAGATCATGATATGTAGTTCTATTATGTTGTACACAATCCTTTGATGATGTTATGCTCTAGTATTCAATTTCTAATAATCACCAGAAGGTACATTATGATTTGTCTAAGTCCAGGTGAATAGAGTTTAGTCAGAAACAGTGCAGAGCACTTGAGTAATTCGGTCTGCATTCCTTCGGTATTGAGTATTTTGATTTGTGGTTTGGAGGTGTTGTAAACACATATGAAGAGTATCTAATTCTAGATCTATGGAGTCTAAATTTCACCGAAAGATCATCTACAAGTTCCTAATTATTGACATTCAAATTGACAGTGTTCTACAGTGACATAGCCAGTAGTTTAAGAGGTCTACAATTTGCCACATAAGAATATTATGAGTTGTGGTTATGAAGGTATAAATGGTAATGTCTAATGAATGTCTAATATGAATCTTGGAGCCCCATTAGATCCTCATTAGAAGTTATGATATGACAGACAATAGGGTTTAAGTGTGTACCTTGAGACAAGGCCGACACACAGTTGGATCGATGTGTGGTAAGGAGATAATGTCTAGATCATTACTCTAAGTGGTTTGATAATAGGTCTAGGCTTATATGAAGATTCCCAAATGATTGTATGGGTTCACATTGTTGTTTGTGCGAAGGATCAAGCCGACAAGGTACAACTTTGATATACAAGTTTCATATTTTGCATGCCGACCTAGTTTTGGGATAATTCATGTTGTGGATATATATACTTGATAGATTTTAGTATTGGAGTGTTGAGAGTATGCAAATATGGTGCATATTTAATGTATATGTGATCTAAGGATATTTTGTGATCAGAAAAGAACAGTAAGGGCAGAAGAACAAAGTATATGTAAAGCAGGGCAGATATTATGAAGACCTTTGAATCTGCATATTGAGCTTTCAATGGAACTACATTTTAGAATTCTGTAGATGCATTTGTAGAAGTCATTTCTTGGTAGTGAGCCACCCTTCCTCTATCTTCTCTTCTCTATGGTAGTGAGCCTATTGCAGTGAGAACTTCTTTGTGAAAGGAAGCAATGTATGCGGAAAACACTTCCTACACTGATCTACTAAGGAAAGACTTATGCAAATTTTTACATTTATAGTTATAGATTAAGATGCACATTAATAGAAAGATAATAACAACTTCCAAATACAAACACAAAACTCACAACACAAGATATACGTGGGGAAAACCCTTTTAGGTAAAAAACCCCACTCCAAAGCTGCCCAATATATTATTCAGGAATCATGAAGATTACAATATACTTGCAGAGCAAGCTTTTACAGGAGTATACCCAACCAGAGATCCAAGAGATAACTTGACATCTATAAGATTCTTACACACAAAGTCCATCTCAAGCTCCTAATATATAGGAGATACAATACAGTACACTGCCAACGGTAATTACAAAACCATGAGCCAAAACCACCCAAAAGTGGTGCCCAAATTATCTCCAATCAAAGATGCCTTGTGATGTGCCAAAACACACACCAACACGTGTAACTCTCCCTTTTACAGCTCTTTTATGTGTCCAACACATTTTTACATTTCCCAAAAATAGAAGGTCCAACTTCTAGAGGTCATAACTTTTGATCTAGGTGTCCAATTGACAAACCGTTTATGTGTCAAAAAGCTCGTGAAGAGATCTATCACCCTATAACCCAATTTGTCAGTTATGCTAATTTTTGAAGTGTTTAGGGAAGTTTCAATTTTGGTAATTGAGTTCAAAGACTTTTTCTGGCAGTTTCAAAAAATAGAAACTTTAATATCTCATGATCCAGATATGATCTTGAGACGAAACTCACCTAAGATGTTCACTTAGCTATTCCACACCTTCTAGGAAAAATTTTAGGTCAATCTGAGCTCAATCAAAGGACTTGCTAAAAAAAGTAAGTCTCACTATTTTTAGCTTGTTTGGAAACATTTGGAAACTTTGAAAGCTCCAAACCATTATCCAAGATAAAGGGTATTCAAAAAGACCAAAACTAGGAAAAATAGTAATCTTTTGAAGTTGCAAGGTTGACACTTTTCTTAACATTCTCCCACTTGTCAAACACCTTGCAATAGCAAAGGGAGTATCAACACCATGATTTAATTGCTAGGGGCTGAGAGGCCCATAGACTCTAAACACCATCTAAACTTCTCTATGCTCACACGTTTTATCAAGGAATTTTCAACATTTGTCGAAGTATCAACTTTCTCCAAGTTTACCTTCCCATCCTCTATGATGTCACGAACAAAATGGTACTAGACATCAATATGCTTAGTCCTTGCATGAAAAGTAGGATTCTTTGCCAAACATATGGTACTCTGACTGTCACAACAAATAGTAATCTTCCCTACATCAAACCCAACATCAGGACATAATCTCTTAAGCCAAATGGCTTCTTTACAATCATGAGTTGCTTCCATGTACTTAGCTTCAGTAGTGGACAAAATCACCATAGGTTTCCAGTTACTCATCCAACTAATAGCACCACCAAACATAGTGAACACATAAGCGCTGGTGGATCTCCTACTGTCAATGTCACCTGCCCAATTTGAGTCCACAAATCCATGAATACAAAGTGAATGCTGAAGTCCTGTAGGATAACCATGATAACATAAGGAATTCTTGGAAGTACCCTACAAATATCTAAACACTCTCTTCACTGCATCCCAATGTACTCATCTAGGATTAGCAATAAATTGACTAAGGACTCCCACTACTTGGGCAATGTCTGGTCTTGTACAGACTATCACATACATCAAACTGCCAACTGAACTAGCATAAGGAACTATACTTATATCCTCTATCTCAGAAGGAGACTTTGGACAATCTTCAATAGATAAATTTGTCCCCATTGTAACAGGAATAGTCAAAGGTCTACAATCCACCATGCTGAATCTCTCCAAAACAGTGTTAACATACTTACTCTGGCCTAACCAAAGTTTTATGTTTTCTCTATCTCTTCTGATCTCCATCCCTAGAATGTAACAAGCTGCCCCTAGATTTTTCATCTCAAACTTTGCTGACAACTAAGACTTCAAAGAAGAAATCAAACTTTTCCTATTCCCAATGAGTAACATATCATTGACATACAATGCAATAATGAGAATGTGATCATTGTCAAACTTGTAATAAACACAATGATCTAATTTCGATCTCTGAAATCCAATACTCAACACAAAGGCATCAAACTTCTGGTGACACATCCTAGGAGACTGTTTCAAACCATACAAAGACTTTTTCAACTTGCAAACCAAATTTTCTTTACCTTTCACCATGTAGTGCTCTGGTTGTGACATATAGATTTCCTCCTCTAGGTCACAATGAAGCAATATTGTCTTCACATCCATCTATTCCACTTCTAGAGCATACGCTACTGCAAGAGATAACAGGAACTGAATAGATGTCAACTTTGCAACAGGAGAGAAAATCTCACCATAGTCAATTCCCTCCACCCAAGAATACCCCTTCACAACCAATCTAGCCTTATATTTCTCAACACTGCCATCTACACCAAATTTCTTTTTGAACACCCATTTGCATCCAACAAGTTTTTATCCTTCAAGAAAAGGCACTAAGTCCCAAGTATTATTATTTTCCAAAGAAGCCATATCCTCTTCCATGGCCTCCTTCCAGTAACCTACATCTTTCATACCCATAGCCTCTTTAAAAGTTCTAGGCTCATCAATGTTAGAAATCAAAGCAAAAATACAACTGGAATCATGCAATGAATAACCAAACCTATCATGTTGCTACCTTATTCATGTGGACCTCCTCAAAGATTGACGTTGAGGTTCTTCATCTTCTTCTAAACTTTCAGAGCTACTAGAGCTCTCCTCATTATCAGGTCCAATAAATGTTTTTTGTTCAACTTTCTCAGGGTTGGAAGGATGCTGAACCACATCATCTTTCTTCTCTTCTTTCTTTGGCTGCAAGACAAAAGAAGAAGGATTGAGCTATCTCAAGATCACATTTCTACTATACAAAACTCTCTCAGCTATTAGATCCCAAAGCTTGTACCCTTTCACACCGATGCCATAACCGATGAAGATATACTTTATAGCCTTGTTCTCCAACTTAGACCTCTTCTCCTTAGGCACATGTGCATATGCCTCACAACCAAATACTTGAATGTGTCTTAACGAAGGCTTTTTACCAGACCATACCTCCATAGGTGTCTTATCAATGAACACTGATGTAGGAGACCTGTTAATCAGGTAACAAGTGGTAGCAACAACTTTAGCCTAGAACTTTTGTTCAAGACTAGATCCACTTAGCATACTCTTTGCCCTCTCCATCAACATTCTATTCATCCTCTCTATAACTCCATTCTACTGTGGGGTATACGGAGTTGTCTTGTGCCTCTCATTCCCCTATTCTTTACAGAACTTGTCAAAATCTACTGAACAAAAATCACCACCATTGTCAGTCCTCAAACACTTAATCTTTCTATCCTTCTAATTCTCTACAAGAGCTTTGAACTCTTTGAATCTATTAAAAAATTCATATTTACTTCTAAGGAAATACACCCATATCCTTCTACTGTAGTCATCAATGAATGAAATAGAGTAAACAAAATTTGAAAATGTAGGAACATTAATAGGACCAAACACATCAGAATGAATCAAGTCCACACCTAAGAAGATTTTTAAGAACTAGAATAAAACTAAACATGGTTTTGTTTTCCATAAATGCAATGTTCACAAAAATTGAACTTTAGATTATAGTCATTAATACCCTCAACAAGATTTTTATTTTTTAGGGTCCTCAAACCCTTTTCACCAATGTGACCAAGCCTTTGGTGCCATAACAATTTCTTCTTAGTTGGAAGTTTCATCTCCATAGAATGAGCACCCTTAGGTACCCAGAAAGCATGACCATCAGAAGTAGATGCAATAGTCTTTTTCATTGTTGGTTCCAATGGTGAGGATGAAGACTCTGAAAATCTCTTCTTCGAAATAGAGGCACTATTGCATTGAACTACGCATGCATCAAGTTGAAACAGAGTGCCAATCTAAGCACCCTTAGCCAACACCATAGATCCTCTAGTCATCTTGCATCCTCCATTCAAGAAACCAACCTGCACACCCATATCATTCAACTTACTTATAGAAAGAAGGTTCTGTGTCAAACCAGGGATATGTAGAACACAATTGATTCCCTTCACTCATCCATCAAGGAATCAAATCAAGACTCTTCCAGGGCCAATAATCTTCAGGTGAGAATCATCACCCAAGTACACCTTTCCACCATCGTATTCTTCATACTTCGAAAACCAACCCTGATGCAAGGTCATGTGAAAAGATGCACCAGAGTAAATAAGCCACATTCTCAGATGCATGTGTTGCCAAGGTAGTGACAAATGCTTCTCCTTCATCTTGAGAGGACTTATTAGAATCAGAATCATAATTCTTCTTCTTTTCTTTTTCTCCTCCTTGTACTCCTTGAGAAAGTGACCAGGTTTTCTGCAGTTCCAACATAGAGCCTTGGACTTTCTGGGAGACTTAGATCTCCCATGGGATTTGGATCTTCATTTTTCTTCCTTCTTCTTATCCTTTTTCTTTTCCTTCTCTTTAGATCTACCATGAACCATAAGAGCCTCCTTGGCTGATTCAGAAGACTTTCTCCGCATCTCTTCAGACAACGGAAAAAAAACCACTTCATCCATCTTGAAGGTGGTAGTGGTACTGCCAATGGCCATAAGAAGATGGTCCCACGAATCTGGTAAGGAACACAGTAATGTCATACATCAATCCTCCTCCATCTTTACACTAATACAAGTCAATTGGGCAACAAGCATATTAAATGTATTTAGGTGATTAGTGATAGATCCTTCATCTTCCATCCTCAGAGAATACAATTTCTTTCACAGGAATAACTTGATCACCAGGGATTTAGCCTGATAAACATCTCCAGGCTTCTTCCAAAGCTCCTTTGTAGTCTTCTCTTCATGGGTATTTAGGATCACTGAATCAGCCAAACAGAGTCTTATCGAACCCTTAGCTTTTTGATCTTTGAGATCCCAATTCTTGAGACATCATCGTTGGTTTTGTACTAGATATGGCTTCCCATAAATCATGATCTACAAGTGTGTCCTCCATTTTGAGTTTCCACAACTCAAAATTACTACCGTTAAACTTCTCTATCTCAAACCTCCCAGATGTGCTTGCCATCTCTTACCTACAACAAAGATTTTAAAATCCTCTACATAAGCTCCCACTCAAACGAAGATCATCTCAAAAAAGCCTCTACCCAACAACTAGAACTAGAGGTGATTGGGCTCTGATACCAACTAAAAGGAAGCAAGGTATGAGGAAAATGCTTCCTACATTGATCTACTAAGGAAAGACTTATGCAAATTTTTACTTTAAAAGTTACAAATTAAGATGCACATTAATAGAAAGATAATAACAACTTCCAAATGCAACCACAAAACTCACAACACAAGATATACGTGGGGAAAACCCTTTCAGGTAAAAAACCCCACACTCCAAAGCTACCCAATATATTATTCAGGAATCACGAATATTACAATATACTTGCAGAGCAAGCTTTTACTGGAGTATATCCAACTAGAGATCTAGGAGATAACTCAACATCTATAAGATTCTTACACACAACCTCCATCTCAAGCTTCTGATATATAGGAGATACAATACAGTACACCGCGAACGGTAATTACAAAACCATGAGCTAAAACCACCCAAAAGTGGCGCCCAAATTATCTCCAATCAAATATGCCTTGTGATGTGCAAAAACACACACCAACACGTGTAACTCTCCCTTTTACAACTCTTTTATGTGTCCAACATGTTTTTACATTTCCCAAAAATAGAAGGTCCAACTTCCAGAGGCCATAACTTTTGATCCAGGTGTTTGATTGATAAACCGTTTGATGCATCAGAAAGCTTATGAAGAGATCTATCACCCTATAACCTACTTCATCAGTTACGACAATTTTCAAAGAATTTAGGGAAGTTTCAATTCTGGTAATTGAGTTCAAAGACTTTTTCTGGCACTTTCAAAAAATAGAAACATTAATATCTCACGATCCATATATGATCTTAAGACAAAACTCACCTAAGATGTTCACTTAGCTATTCTGCACCTTCTAGGAAAAATTTCAAGTCAATCCAAGCTCAATTGAAGGACTTACTAAAAATAGTAAGTCTCACTATTTTGGTGGAGTCACCGTAGGAGGGTTCACAGAATGAACTGTCTAGACCGTGTAGCAAGAGTAAACACAAGGGAAACAACTTAAAGATATGAAACAAATGTAGATTCAGTCATTCACTATTTCATAGAATTCAAATACAGATCGGCCGACAACATGCGGGTTCATAGGCCTGATTACAAAATATCAGAATATGCACAAGATATATCTTTGAAGTTCCTTTGCACAAAATCAAACTATCAAACTGTCACTATGTGAATCATTGCTTTCCTAGGAATCTATTACATGAATATATCATCTCCAAAACATAAGAGTGCTCCACATTGGCCAAGGAAGATTACAAACTCCGATGAAGAGCTATAACGTGTGTACACGGGTAGGTCGGACCTAAATGCACATAACACCACAAATGAATTGAATGATGTGCAGATCTTAGGGAAGGTCAGCCATGAACCATAGATCATTGAATGATGTGTCATTAAGCTCTACAAGTCAAGGAATGCTCTACAAGTCTTCTCCTTTAACTGATTGTCTGAGACTGTCAGGATACTCTGTTCTAAGAAAATAATCAATTTTTGAATAGCGATAACTTTCCGGTAATGGATCCAAATGCTCTAAGATTTGGATATGTTGTAGATGAATGAATTGAGATGCTAAGTCTAGGTCCACAAGATTTGAAATGCAATTGTGGTAGAATGCAGACCAAAGTATAGAAACTGTTACTGACTGAACTGCTTGAACTAAATTAGAAAATGAAAAGAAACAAACTGAAATGCAAATGTTTTTGTGTGATGCAAGATTTCCCTTGAACCAGGGATGTTCCTACATCATATTTTTAGCTCATTTGGAAATTTTTGGAAACTTTGAAAGCTCCAGACCATTACCCAAGATAAAGGGTATTCAAATAGACCAAAACTGGGAAAAATAGTAATCTTTCAAAGTTGCAAGGTTGAGACACTTTTCTTAACACTTTGGATAGTGAGCCCTCAGGTAGTGAGCCTTTTGTAATCTGATTTTGATATCATAATATATTGTGAGCTAACACTCACTGTGGGTTTTCCACGTAAAAATCCTAGTGTCTATATGTTATGACTTTGTGGCTACTCTTCTTATGTTTATCTTGCTTTCATGTTATTGAATTTGGTAAATGGTTTAATGAATTTATGAATGAATGGTTTTATAGAATACTGATTCACCCCCCTTCTCAATATTCATTGTGTTCAACAATTGGCATCAGAGCAAGGTTCCTTGGAAGAAGCCTAACAACTTAAGGAAGATTTGGGAAAGTGTACACATGGTAGCCAAAAGGTATCCTTCTCCAGGTAGTGTCATAATTAATGATTGCACATATGTCAGTAATCAAGAACTAAAAACTTCTTTTGAAGATCTTGATAAGTATGAAGTAAATATCTAGGATTTGAAGGAAAATGTCAAAGAAGTTGATGAATGCATCCTGAAGATAAGAGAACAAGTTAAGAGATCAAGGGATAGGAGTAGAGAGCTACGTGAATAGTTGAAAGAAGCAAATGAAACTCTAAATGATTTATCAATGCTGATTGAAGAGAAAGAAAAGGTTGAGGAGCATTTAAATCAAGTTTTGAAAGACAAGTCTGAAGAATATGAAAAGCTGGCAAAAGATGTTGTGCTTTTGAAATTTGGTCTAGAAGTAGCTAATAGCTATAAAGAAAAGGTCAAAATAAGCTCTGAAAAGCTTGATGAGCTGATTACAAGTCAGAAAAGTCCAAATGACAAGGAAGGTTTGGGATTTGAAATAGGAGAAAGATCTAAATTAGGACAAGTTAACACTAAGATGAAGAGAGTCAAAGGCAACCAGGTCTAGAATCAAATAAATAGACCTAGAAGACCTTTGGCCAGGAAACCAAATGCTCAAAGGTACCCATCTTTCAATGGCTATTGTTTTAATTGCAATAAGTTTGGTCATAAGTCTACTCAGTGTAGGACTAAAATGAATCAAAATGTTCCATCAATCCCTAGTCAATGTTTGAATTGCAAGAGAATTGGTCATAGAGCAATTGAATGTAGAAGTGTGATAAGGAATGGTTTCAACAATGGAACGAATATTCAATATTTCAATGGAAAATGTTTAACATGCAATATATTTGAGCATATGGCTAACCAATACAGATCAAGAATGAATCTAGATAATGGAAGAAATCAAGGATAGAGGAATGTTGTTTGTTACAAATGCAATAAGCCTTGACATATTGCAAAATTATGTAGAAGCAAAAATGTGAAAAGGAACAATCCTACAGAAAATAGGAAAACAAAGCAGAGGGAAGATAAAGGTAAGACCAAAGTTGATCTGGTAGAAATCAAGAAGGAAATGAGCAAGGTATGGATTAAGAAGGATGTAAATGAGGTCAAAGATGGATCCACACCAATCTTTGGTGTAGATACTTCCTCTGAGAAGTAAATTGGGAGCTCTGGCTCAGGGGGGCTCTTATTGAAAATCTTAATCCCCTAGCCAAATATTTAGTGCTGAGATCTAGCACTAGGACATGAGTTGAGGATCTATTTGATGAATCATTTGAAGAAGAAACTGACAGAAAAAGATCAAATGCAGCACATTGCTGATCAATCTTGATCGACTGTGCTTAAAAATGAAGTGTTTTGACAACTTTTTGAAAAACAACATTTATGGTGATTAGGTTTTGGTAAACAATGTTAAAAAGCATTATATCCAAACAATTAATCACTTTGCATTTGATTTTTTAAGTATCTAAGGAGAGAAGAAGCAAAACCCTAAGTGACATTAGCAATTTCCATCGATTCTAAGCAAAGAAAACCCTAGTTCAACATAAAAAGGTACTTATAGTTTGAAGCCCTACTATGAACTTATTGAACTATTATGGAAATGGTGACTCCACAAGTAGTTAATATTGTCAAGAGACCTCAACCTAAATTTAAGAAACATCCATTCAAATCTATGGAAGTTGCTCATAACGATGCATTTTCAAAAGTACCCCATGGAGTGATGCATGCAGAGGATATTAGGGCTTACATTCATGTTTCCTTATAAGAATTTGGTGACAACATGTTTTCTGATCTTTATCTAAAGCACTTGAGTGGTGATGATCCTAATTTGAAGGAAGAATACAAAGTGCTTGAAGAAAATAAATTCCTACAATACATAGATTTCCCAACATTTGCTGAAGATGAATGGGTTCGGTATGTATTAAGCAGAACTCACGATGAGTTTATGTGGCTTAACACACCATTCATGATCACAAAAGATGCTATAAGGGCTGTTCCAAGATTGAACTCTACCGAAAAGTGTCTATGTTAAAGGTTGTGAAGAATGACATGGTGATGGAGGCCATCGGAGCTATATTCGATAAAAGGGCATTGATAGTTGATGATATTGAAGACCGTGCAGTAAGGTTCACATCAATGGTGATTGTGTATAAGATTTACTTCACCAACCAGGAGAAATCTGTCTCTAGTATGGCCATTTACATTGCCTATGAGATGATTAAAAAGAATGTAGATTATGATCTCTGTGAGTTGCTTCGGCAATAGTTAATGGAAAGTATGAAGAAGACAAAATAGCATAAATATCCCTTCAAGTTTGGTACATTAATCATTTGCCTATTTTTCTATTTCATGCAAGAGTTACTAGGAATGAAAAACTTGTTCTGGTCTAGCAACGAACCAGTTGCAGTGCAAATAAAGAATCATCTAAACAGTATAGGAAGCTACAATGCATAGAATTTAGCCCTATGGGGCTATTTCAAGAATTTACAAAAGGTCATGTAGTTAAGGGAAAGGATCCCTAAGTCAATTATTGAGAAATATAAGAATGACATATGTTTTATTGTAAACAAAGATCAATGCATGATGGAGGCTATTAAGCCTAGGACAATTTGGATTCTTCCAATGGGCTATGAAGTTACAGGAAATGTGTTAGCTGCTTATGCTGAGCTCATGTTGAGCAAACCTAGGGACACCTCTGAAGAAAGATTTGGCACCTATGAGGAAATATCTGTAAAAGTACATGTAGATTTGAGAAAAACTAAATATTAGAAAAAGGCCCGGAAAATGGTGGAGTTTTCTCAGAGCAAGGGATTCACCAAAGAACAAATCTCTAGTACAAGGACAAGGGCTAAAGCAAAGAAAGCTACACAAGAACAAGTGAAGGAGCAAGAAGAAACAAATAATGTTCTGGAAGTGCAAGAGGTGAAATCAGAGGCACCTACAACACCAAAGAAAAGGACAAGAGGTTTCACATCTGTTGAAACAACCTCAAAATTCCTCGGTCCTACCCCATCTGTAGAAGCACCCACCAAGAAAACCCCTAACAAGGGTCATAAAAGGAAAAAGACCAAAGGACATAGAATGTATGTCAGTGTGGGTAAAGATGATGAAGAAACAAAATTAGATGAAGAGGTTAAAAAGATGAAAGCAAAATCAATTGAAGCCTCTAGTACAAAGCAAGACAAGCTCTCTAGAAAGGGCAAAGGAAGGAAGAAGGTGAAGAAAATAGAACCTATAGAAGAATAGGAAACAATAACCTTGGAGGATACATTGAATGCCATGGTTGCTCATGGAAACTTAAAGCCAATTACAGAGCTATATGATGAAATGAATGATGCAAACAAGCGTATCATAGAAATTGCAGTTATAAAACTTTTAGATATGTACAATAAGGCATTGATTCAGGTTATCATTGACCTCCCAGATAGCTTAAGAATTTTAATGACTACAAGGAAAGAAGTTGCAATGGATAAGGACATTGAGCTTAGAGAATATGCACTAATAAAGCTATGTCCTAAGATCACTCCGGAAGAAAAAATAAAGGTCTCCAAAATGCTTGGTGAGAAGTTTAGAACAAAGAAAAGGAAAAACACTCTCATGTCAGATGACATTGAGAAGTTGGCTAAGGAAATTGAGGAAATCACTCTAGAAATACTGAAGGAATTCCATCTTCTAACCATATATGATAAAGAAAATACAAGTGTTGGAGATGACACATCCATTTTGAAAGTCAGCTTGGATCAAGGGTTGGACAAAACTAATGAAGAGATGAAGGAGAAAGAAGATGATCAAACCCCTACATCTGATCAAGCCCATTCTATTGATGGTCAAGACAAAGCTAACAAGGACCAAACAAGGTCAAGTCCTCCTCCAGATCAGCAAATTGATGATCAAGCAAATAAGGAGAAGACTGTAGATGATAAAGTGTTTGATGATATGGCAAGAGACATTGCTGCCTCACAGGATTTGGTAAATACCATCAATGAATTTTTGGAGAAGCAACAAGGAACACAAGTTTTGGATGCAACTGAGTTTCTACAAGGACCAATAAACTTGGCCTCAATGTCACCTCTACAGAAATTCAAACTAGTATCAATTGTTCAAGCCAAAGTTCAGGAAGAAATTTTAAGGTCTTACATCGAGGATAGTGAGCTCATCAGAGAAGCATTTGGTATTTTGGAGAAGTTGATGCCCACATACCAAAAGGATACATCATTGTCATCAACTAATCAGCTCAAAGGCTTGATAAACTTAGTAAGTACTCATTTAGAATCTTTTGAGAAGTTTGCTGATATAAATGTTAGGTATGAATTTGAGGATAAAAGATTAGCAGAGTTGAGGACTAAGCTAGACAGTGATAAAATTTTGTTAGATAATAGAATTAAGATTATAGAGTGTGCTATTAAGGAAGCTTGTGACATATAAATTTTTCTTATCATGGCCTGAGACCACTAAGGAAATGGAAGAAAAGATCAAATCTATGGAACTTCAATTTGTGAATATTTCTAAGTCTTATAATTTGATAGTTGAATCCATAAGTAATAAGGAAGTACAAGTTGTAAATATTCATAACAACATAAGTGGTCTATTGAGCAGAAGAGAAGAAATGAAAAGAAGAATGTACCAATTGAGAGGGTTAATATGCCCTAAAATTGATTCAATGACAAGTCTAGCTGCTGAAGCCTTAAAGGTTATGGCAATAACTGATATACCTACTAATGTGCAGAAGGTAGAAGACTTAGTTTTTCAGATTAATGGTAACATTTAAATTTTGAACAGTGCTAAGAATAGGTGGGATGGATAATTAGCACAATTAAAGATTCTTTACAATGATATCCTATCACCCACAACTAACTAAGTTGAAAGATTACACCTATACATATGTGGACAAGTATAACAATTTTTTCAATTTTGACACCATTTTGTTACTTTTACATACACTTTTGCCATTGATGTGACAGGGGGAGAAGAAGAACCAGCAAAAAATGGCCAAACATATGAAGGCAAGAAGAAAAATAGAGTGTACAAAGTAAGGGGGAGCAATGTATGAGCATTTTTCACTAAGTGTTGCCATGAATGCCAAAGGGGGAGTTTGTTGGCAACATAGTCAAGAGACTCGCTAATATGTTGGAGATTTGATGTTGTCATTGATGGCAACAATGTAACATGTTTGGAGAGAACTCCTAAGACAAAGTTGTGTACCATATTTTGGTCTGGTAAGATTGACTTAGCCAAATTGATTGTTGGCAGCATATTAAGCTAGAGATAGAGATCCAGTTGGTACTCCTCTGCAGCTGAAGATCATGATATGTGATTTTGGTATGTTGTACAGAATCCTTTAATGATGTTATGCTCCACTATTCAAGTTCTGATAATCTCCAGAAGGTACATTATGATTTGTCTAAGTCTGGGTGAACAGAGTTGAGTCAGAAATAGTGCAAAGCACTTGAGTAATTCAGTCTGCATTCCTCTGGTATTGAGTATTTTGATTTACACTTTGAAGGTGTTGTAAACACATATGAGGAGTATCTAATTCTAGATCTGTGGAGTTTGAAGTTCACCGAAAGATCATCTACAAGTTCCTGAGTATTGGTATTCAAATTGACAGTGTTCTACAGTGACAGAGTCAGTAGTTCAAGAGGTCTGCAACTTGCCACATAAAAATATTATGACCTGTGGTTATGAAGGTATGACTAGTAATGTCTAATGAATGTCTAATATGAATCTTGGAGTCCCATAAGATCCGCATTAGAAGTTATGATATGACAAACAATAAGATTTAAATGTGTACCTTGAGACAAGGCTGACACACAGTTGGATTGATGTGTGGTAAGGACATAATATCTAGATCTTTACTCTAAGTGGTTTGATAATAGGTCTAGGCATATATGAAGATTCCTGAATGATTGTATTGGTTCACATTGTTGTTTGTGCAAAGGATCAAGCCGACAAGGTACAACTTTGATATACAAGTTTCATATTTTGCATGCTGACCTAGTTTTGGGATAATTCATGTTGCGGATATATATACTTGATACATTTTGGTATTGGAGTGTTGAGAGTGTGCGAATATGGTGTGAATTTGATGTATATACAATCTGAGGGTATTTTGTGATCAGAAAAGAACAGTAAGGGTAGAAGAGCAGAGTATATGTAAAGCAAGGTAGATATTATGAAGACCTTTGAATCTGTATATTGAGCTTTCAGTGGAACTGCATTTTAGCATTCTATAGATGCATTTGTAGTAGTCCTATTTTGGAAGTGAGCCACCCTTCCTCTATCTTCTCTTCTCTGTGGCAGTGAGCCTATTGCAGTGAGCACTTCTTTGGATAGTGATTCATTGGGCAGTGAGCCCTCAGGCAATGAGCCTTTTGTAATCTGGTTTTGATATCATAATATATTGTGAGGTAAGAGTCACTATGGTTTTTCCCTAGATTTTCCACATAAAATCCCTAGTGTCTATATGTTATGACTTTGAGGCTTCTCTTCTTACGTTTATCTTGCTTTCATGTTACTAAATTTGGTAAATGGTTTAATGAATTTGTGAATGAATGGTTTTATTGAATACTGATTCACCCCTTCTCAGTATTCCTTGTGTTCAATAGTGATTTTGTGAATTAGTGCCATTAGATACTCCAATACTAGTGGTAGCATTACTACAAGCATTAGTAATGAGAATTGATGATGCAGAAGTAGACATTCTAGTAGTCGATATAGGTGCCGATACTGGTGTATGGGTCAGTGATGACATGTTATTAATAACATTTGCACATTTAGTCACCTGCATAACATTATGATGCACTATATGAACTAAGACTCAAATCATATTAAGACCATCTTGTCCTTGTTTTAACAACTCTCTTATGTTATGAACCACATGTACAACTTCTTCCGCTATCCTTTCATTTTCAATAAATTCTTGAAAATGAGCTAGTTCTTTATCAAGTTTGTTTATTTTCTCATTAGGTACATGTGTTATCACATCAATAGGGTCCTCAACATCATGAAATACTTGTTCTTCCATTGTATTTGTAGGAGGTATAATATCTTGCAAAGTTGTGTTTCTCCTTTTGTAAAGAAGGTGTTCAATGGATTTTCTGATGTAGGAACACCGTTGCTATCAAGAGCACTAGAACCCATTAATCTAAGGCTTCTCCTTAAAGGGATGTTTCTATTAGGGAAGAAGGTTATAAGACTCATACAACAACATGCAACACTCAATGCACAAACTAATAGAACAAACCCTAGGATGAAGGTATATTTGTTGAAATACACAATGTGTAAATGCAAAGATTGGAATGTAAATGCAAAAACACACTATGACGAAACACTACTATCTGAAATCAAACTTAAAAGAGTGTTTTAAAGAGTGGTAAAATCTGAAACAATATTTTAACCACAAACCATAGCTATTGCAAAGACTAAGTTATATGAAAAATGCACAATTTCAAGCAAATTCTAACAAATGAAGTATGAAAATGCAAGGTAAAGGATTATAGGATGATGAATTTCTGTAATTTATATCAGATCTTATGTAAAGATTGGAGATTAGATCAAATGCAATGAAGTTGATGCAAACTATGCCCTAATGCAAGCCTAGGATACAATTTTTTTCAATTTTTTGCAAGATTTATGAATGTAAAATGATGTAAATGATATGTATGAATGCAAATCTGAAGTATAACACTCAACAAGGTGCAAAATGTAATGTAGAAAAAGAGGGATAGGGTTGATTTGATGTATAGTTTAGATCCTCATTTCACTACATACATTCAAGGACATTAAACCGAGTAGAATCACAAATTTCGCAAGATGATTCAGCTACAGGTATGTTGTCACTTGGAATGATAAGGAAATTTAGAAATTGATGATTATTGTGTTAATTTAAGCCCAATTATGCTCAAAAACCCTAATTATGTAAAATCGTGAATAAATAGACGAATTCCAACAAATGCTTGCACACAAAGATACTAAATGAAGATTAGATACATACCAGATTTCAAAGTTTAGAATCTTGAAATGTCAGGGAAAAAGGGACTCGCACCAAAGTCCAAGATAGTCTTTTTGTTAGAGGTTTCTAGATCTTTTCTAATATTGATTGTCATTGTTTTGGTGATTTCTAGCTTTGCAAACCTAGAGGACATAGGGACTAGTACCCAAGTCCTGTAGACTCTCTTTTCTAATTTTTTCTATTAGATCTGAGATCATTATGTTCTGCAACACTCCTCTGCAACTCCACTCCGTAGAATTTGACACCTTTCACCTACAATCACAAGAGAGGAGTTCAAGGGTTGTGGTGTTTAGGAGTTTGCCTTGGTCAAGCCTTGGAATGGCATTCAAGCCTTCCAAACCCATTGTTAGATATGTTGGAAACAAGGTGGATAACTGAGAGGGGGGGTGAATCAGTTATCTTAATTATTTAACTTTCTTTTCTTCTTTGAAAATAAGTGTAGTATCAAAACATATAAGCATGCATAACCATGAGAGTAAAAAGGAAATCAACACACATAACACAAGGATTTTTACGTGGAAAACCTAGTTAAGGGAAAAACCATGGGGTGACTAACCCAAGATTGTATTCTCTATTTAAAGAATAAGAAGTATAAAATGGCACATGCCAATTAGGGCTCACTGCCCAAGCACACTGCTCACAAGAGGCACATTGCCTACAAGAGACTCATTGTCTACAAGGTTATAGAAGGTAACCGGATGTTTAAACTGAAGAGAGGCATCCACATATGCTAAGGTTCAGTTCCGGTTAGGCTCAATATACTGATTTACTGCACTTCATACTTCCTTTGTTTTAGTGTTGTTGTTCTGTCAGATAATGGACTTGTATTGCTACTTCCACACTTTTCTCTACCTTTTGTCACACACTATACATACACCACACTTCTTCATACTGAAATCCATCTGGTATATATATCTGAACCAAGAATTTGAACATCTTTCTAGTCAGCAACGAGAATACTCAGGATATTTACAAAACACTGATCTGTCGGCTGAATCCATGCTCAATATGTGATGCGTATCAAAAACATAGACATAGAAGTCATCAATCAGGTCAGCCAACCATGTATGATTCCTTAAATAACTTGACCACCATCAATTTCTCATCCAGATTAAGGTCTGATGCTCTACTGATCAATTCTTCCTCGGTCTACTTTGCCCGTCAGGAACCCAACACTTAGGTGCTCATATCTTTTCACTCTTTCATCACCAGAGGCTCAATCTCTGGAATATAGTAGACATGATACTCCTATTAACTTTCCCAAGTCCACAGTTTGCTAAGTTACACTCTCTGAGAGATCCAAACCTAATTGTCAGACCTTGCTGCATGCTCTGTTCTTTCTCACCGGACCAGAACTTCTTCAATCTGACTTCCGGTATAGGCCTACAAAGCTCTAAGGATGTGTGGGATAGACTTTGTTTCCATCAATGAAAACAATCATGAAGCCACACAGTGTCTCTTGCCAACAATCTCCCCCTTTGGCATTGATGGCAACACTTAGTGAAAAATGATTAAGTGTCGTAACAAACTCCCCCTTGGCTGATGCTCTGTCTTATGTACATTTTAATCGGAGCTCCCCCTTAGTTGGATTCCACATTTTTCACTGCTCCTCACTCCCCCTTTGACATCAATGGAAAAGGGTGAAATCTGCACACCAAAATTTGCAAAAATCAACTTATACATGGCCACATAAGTATATATACATGTTATACTTACATATACTTAAGTATATCCACAAAAGTGGTTTTCAACTAGACAAATTCTATTGCCCAGCTCTGCTTCATCCTATCCAAAATTGAGATGTGACTACTTAAGAAAAATGCAAAAGATTCTACCCTCTTTAAGTCTGTTGGATCACTGGTCCAGGCTGTGGTCTGAGCATCAGTTAGGGCCTCATGCATTGCCTCTAACTTAAGTATAATTATCCCTCTTAGCTCACTCATCCTGCTTATTATATTCTTCTTCTCCTTCTCAAGCTTCTTTATCTCATTTATAGTGGCAATAGCCTGGCACTCTCAATTCATTATGGATGAGGTGAGAGGATCAAAATTATGAGATAAACTTGACAGTTTACCCTCTTGTTCTTCCACCTTCTTTGCAATGTCTGCTGTCACTATGGACCAAGATAAACAAAATTTGTATAATTCTCTGCCATCTTTAAGAGCATTTTCTAGGCTCTTTATCCCAATATCTAGATTTCTCCTATCATTTGCTATGAGTCCCTATACTTCAAAGAATCTCTTTCCAGAATTTCTCTTCTATTGATTTCTCCAAAGAATCAAAATGTGTGCTAACAAAATTAATAAGAGATTTCAGATTATTGGATGAAGAGGCCGAAAGATCCTTTTAGAAGGATGGCATGATTTTCTCTAGCACACCGGATGTAATCTCTATCAGCTCATAGTCTTCCATGTGAAACTTCAGAAGCTTTTCTTTTTCTTTAGCTTGAGCAAAAGATGCTACCTTCATTTTGTAGACTAGAGAGAGGGAGTCAAAATTGAGTGGTCCTTGAAATAATTTTGGTTCATCTATCTCTAACATTTCTTTGTTCAAGAAGCTCTTTACTACCTCAGTAGTGTCTCTTTCTAGAGACAGAGTTTTCTTTCCTTTTCCCACCTTAGAGCTATCATCTGGGACCTTCTCTGTTTGATCTTCTTCTATTCCCTTTACCTCTTCTTCTTGACTAATTTTCTCTTCTTTTCTTTCTTCTCCTTCAGTTTTAGAGTCTGCTAGGGGATCTAGAAGAGAGATGTTTACTTCTTCATGGACTTCCTCTTCTAGAACAGAGGAATCCAAGTCCTTAGTCCTCTCCTCACCTATCTCCTTTGGTTCTTCTGCATTTTTCTCAGTAGATTCTTCTTTTGATGTACTTAGTCCTTCTTCATCCATGGTAAAAGGTTCATCATCTATGTCCTCTATAAAAAGAAGATTGAATCTTTTAAATGCATTTCGGAGGATGTCCTCTATTTCTTTAGCAACTTGATCTGTCTCTCCAAGCATAAGTTTGTTCATTCTTTCTTTTCTTCCGAACTCATGCTTACAGTCCTTAAAGATCATGTTCATTTGTTTTGGAGTAATGGAAGGATAGAGCTGAATAGCAATCTGCTCTCAGATCTCTAAGTCCATAGCTTTAGCATTCTCCTTTCTTAGCTCAAGTTCCTTCTCTAGACTTTTGGGGATTCGAGAGATGATTTCAATAAATGCTTTATTATAGATGTTTAGATAGCTGACTATAACATCTTGCAAGAACTTCTTGTCAGCTTCACTATATTCATCATAAAATTCGGTCATTGATTGCAGATTCCCATCCACAGTGACTGATTTGATGACATCATCAATGGAGAGAGTAGGCCTTTCTATTGCAAGTATGGGCTTAACTGGTGTTGTCATTCATGTCAACATACTCCTGTTGCATTAATGATAAGGATTGGATGAGTGGTGAGCTGAGGATATTGCAAAAATTAGTCTCAATCAGGAACAGTGAAGAACAGTGATGACAGTATGGCAAAAGTCCAATATAGGATGAGGATCAGAGGATGTGGTTTAAAGGGTTTGTAGATATGTGTCTTAAGATGGTCCAGTAGATATTTTAGAGGTCCACATGAAGATCTAAAGAAGTTATGGTTGTTCAAGTTAAACTGGTTCCGGCAGGTGTTCAAAGGTGACAGAGTGACACAGATAGGTCCGGTGAGATCTAGAAATGCATTATCCTATTCTACAGATTTGAGGGAGTGTTGAGGAAGTCTATGTGAAGTGTCAACTCAATTGGTTCATGGTTTGAAGGTCCACAAGCATCTATTCCTTTGTGACAGTGGTGACAGACTCTGTTCTTGAGGGTTTGGATGAAGGAGAGAAGGATTTCAGTATGCAGATGAAGTGCGGATGATCTTGGTGATTCAGGAAAGCTTGTGGAGGTCTTTGGATCGTGTCCAATTCATGTTGATGGTCTGAATTGGAGTTGGAGCTCACAATTGAGGAATAACTTCCAGATGATGGTGTTCTTCTTGAAATTAGCTGACTAGATGAGTTACACATCCTACGAATGTTCTTGTTGATGTTTGCCGACTTAGATGATCATTCCTAAGTTGATGTCTTGTATAAATAAGGGATTGAGAAGTCATTTCAAAGGTGTCCTTGTGGAGATGAGTGTGTGGTAGCAAGGAGGAGAGCAAAAGGAAGAGCAGAAGTATTGGGCTTAAATGGAACTCATTCAAGCATGGTGAAGATGCTATTTTCCAGTTCAAGTAGGTGATACTTATTTTTTTGTAGACAGTGTGTCTCCTTTAGGCAGTGGGCCTCTTGTGAGCAGTGTGCTCAGGCAGTGAACCCTAATTGGCATGTGCCATTTTGTTCTTTCTATTCCTCTAATAGAGAATACAATCTTGGGTTAATCACCCCATGGGTTTTCCCTTAACTAGGTTTTCCACGTCAAATCTTGGTGTCTCATGTGTTGATGTGTTTATGCTCTTAATTCATTGCATTATGTTTCCATGATTAACTTATTATTATACTATTGAATTGCAAATTGAAGTTAAGTGTTTAATTGGAAGAAAGTTTTGTACAATTGATTCACCCCCCCTCTCAGTTGTCTGCCCTAAGTCTAACAATTGGTATCAGAGCCAAGTTCCTCTAAAAGGAGATTAACCACTTGAGGAGATCTAGAATGACGTCTTACAAGAAGGATAGTCCAAAGTTTTATGGAACCAATTTTAATCTTTGGAAAGGTCACATGAAATGTCACTTGCAATGTATGGGAATGGCATATTGGACCATGGTTACAACAAAGTATACACCTCCACAGGGTGGTCCGAAAGCCCCAAATGAAATCACAGATGCTGAAAATAATTTGCAAACTATAGAAGCTCTTCTAAGCAAATTATCTGATTCAGAGCTCTCAAATGTTATTGACCTACCAACTGCTTTTGAGATTTGGGAAAAACTAGAACTTCTGTATGAAGGAGAAAAGTATGTTAAATGTGCAAGGCTACAAAGTCTGAAAGGGAAATTTGAAAATCTGAAGATGAGAGATGATGAAAATATTACAACTTTTATGCCAAAAGTAAATGAGATTGTTTGTGGAATTAGAAATGCTGGTGGAGTCTTGGATGAAGATGAGATTGTTGGCAAAATTCTCAGATCCCTTCCTGCTTCTTATAAAATCAAGGTTGTTGCCATTGAAGAATTTAGAGCCCATACAACTGTCACAAGAGATCAATTGGCTGGTAAATTGGCTACATTTGAAATGACTAAGTTTGGAGATGCCCATCTTAAGACTGAATCTGCATTCAAATCCAGTGCCTCTATGAAAGGTAAACAAAGGTTTGATCTGGGAGAGAACTCTTCAAGAAAACTCTCATGGTATGAAAGAACAAGAAAAGACCTAGAAGAGGAGGAAGTAGAAACTGCCCAACTTGAAGCCCTTATTGAAAAAAGACTACCAAGAGGATCTGGTAAGTATGAAGGAAAATTGCCTTTTAAGTGTTTTAACTACCATAAGATTGGTCATTTTGCCTCAAAGTGTCTGGAAAGATTTTCAAGATCAAATCCTAACAGATCAAGGTTCCAAAAGAACTGTTAATATGTTCATGAGGAAGATGATAATGAAGGAGTAACAGATGATGAATCAGAGACAGGAAACAAATCTAGAAATGAATGGGTGTTCATTGCCATCAAGGAAGAAGATCCAATGTCCTATGTATTTGTCAATCATAAGACTGTGGAAAGAGCTCTAGCTGCCCAAGTTGAAGAGAAGGATGATTGGGTCATTGATAGTGGATGCTCTCACCATATGACAGGTGACAAAAATAAGTTCATAGATTTGGAGAGGTATGAAGGAGGAGTGGTAAAGTTTGGTGATAATTCTACTGGTAGAATCAAAGGAAGAGGAACTATTTCTTTTGATGGAAGGAACAAAATCGGTAATGTACTATATGTTAAAGGTTTGAAGCACAATCTTCTCAGTGTTGGACAGTTGGTAGACAAAGGCTATGATCTCCAATTCAAGAATGGAAAATGCAAGATCTTTGAAAGTTCTGAAATAGAGATTGCATCTGATACTCAAACAAAAGGTAATATCTTTCATTTGGTTAGTATTGGTAAAATTTGCTTATTTGTTCAAGTTGATCAGAGTTGGTTATGGCATAGGAGGATGTGTCATGTGAATTTTGATAATATCATCAAGATAAGCAATACTCAAGTTGTAAGAGATCTTCCAAAATTGGTGAAACCTACTAATAGCTTGTGCAAAGAATGTCAGTTGGGTAAGCTAAGCAGAATCACATTCAAGAGTAACGAACTATCTTCTACTGGATTATTGGACTTAGTTCATACTGATCTTTGTGGTCCAGCAAGAATCAGGAGTGTACAAGGTGACAGATACTTCATGTTACTAATTGATGACTATTCCCAGATGATGTGGGTAACCTTTCTGAAAGAGAAATCAGAAGCTCTTGAGAAATTCAAAGTATTCAAGACTATGGTAGAGAATGAAACTAGTTTAAAATTGAAATGTCTGAGGTCTGATAGAGGTGGAGAATTCACATCCAAGGAGTTCATAGAATTCTATGAGAAGCATGGAATAAAGAGATAGTTGTTTGCTCCTAGGACTCCACAACAGAATGGAGTAGTGGAAAGAAAGAATTGGACCATCCAAGAAGCATCTAGGACCATGATGATGGAAGCAAATGTTCCTCAGATCTATTGGAGAGAAGTTGTCATCACTGCAGTCTATACTCTCAATCGAGTTCAAATCAGAAGCAATATCGGTAAGACTCCTTATGAACTCTGGTTTGGCATTACTCCTATTGAAAGGTATTTTAGAGTCTTTGGTAGCAAATGTTACATCAAAAGAGATGAAGATCTAGGGAAGTTTAATCCTAGAAGTGATGAAGGAATATTCTTGGGTTACTCTACTCAAAGCAAAGCATACCAGTGCTATAACAAGAGACTGAGAAAGATTATAGCAAGTACAAATGTGAAGGTTGATGGAGGAATTGAAAAACCCTCAAGGTTTTATGAATATGATGAAGATGATTAGAATGGTGTTTTGACTCAAGGAGCCCAAGCCTCCTCTGAAAGTCAGATTCAAACTGATCCGGTAAATCAGGAAGAAGAGATGAGTTTTAATGAGCCTGATCAAGAAGCAGAAATGCAAGAATCTCCCAAAGTTCCTAGGTATGTAAGATTGAACCACTCTAAAGATCAAATCATAGGTGATAAAAGCAAAGGTGTACAAACAAGAAGAAGAATTGCTCAAGATTCAGAAGAGTATTGTCTGATTTCAAAGATTAAACCTAATACAGTGAATGAAGCTTGCAATGATGAAAACTGGACTAAAGCAATGGAGGAAGAACTAATGCAGATTGAGAAAAATCACTCTTGGGATCTTCTTCCCAGGCCTAGAAACAAGAATGTGATTGGAACAAAATGGGTCTTCCGGAACAAACTGAATGAAGTTGGTGAAGTAGTCAGAAATAAACCCAGATTGGTCTACAATTGTTACTCTTAAATATGAAAGGAAGCTAGGTGTGCGGAAATCACTTCCTACACTAATCTAATGAGGAGAGATTTATGCAAATTCAATTTAATTCTTACAACTACAGCAACATAGAACATCTAACAAAGATATTGCAGCAATACACATACACACAGAAAGTAGACAGAAGAGAGAGAGAGACAAGATATATGTAGGGAAAACCCTTACGGATGAAAAACCCCACACTCCAAAACATAGCTAAAATGTATTACAGTAAACAATAATAGATTACAATATAGTTTCAGAGCCAATGCTCTTTTAGGAGTCTTCAAATGTCGAATCTAGATATATTCTGGCAGCATAACAATACTTGTACCAAAGTTCTATATCTCCCATCAAAGCACCTGTTTATATAGAGTTTACAAGGCAAATATAGAACCTTCTAGAGATGGGCATCCATCTTGGACTCATGCCCCAAAACCCACGCCTAAGGGCACTTGTCCAACATCCCATCCCGAAGTGGGTGCCTGGTCCCAAGATAGGTTACAACAGATGCTCTTATGCACCTTACAGCTATCAAAGAATCTGTCATACACTGACTAAAAATATCACATTCCTCTTACATGTCATAACCTCCCTTGACCCTGTCTTGGGGGCGCTACCCCCAAACCCCCATTAATTATTTAAGGGGAAACCGCGGCTACCAAAGTCACCAAAATTTACCCTGTTTCATATACACAAGGTGCTGAATATGCCAACTCAACATGGGATAAATAAATACAGCATTAGGAATTTGCAAAGGTTGAGACACCTTAATTCTCAACAAAATATAAGGAGTTGATTTTGAAGATACCTTTGCTCCAGTGGCAAGAATTGAAGTAGTCAGATTATTTCTTACTTTTTCTACCTTCAAGGATTTCAAAGTATATCAGATGGATGTCAAGTCTGCCTTCCTGAATGGTGACTTGGAAGAAGAAGTATACATTGAGCAACCGGATGGATTTCAATTATCTGATCATGGTGATATGGTTTGCAAGTTGAAGAAGGTACTATATGGACTGAAGCAAGCCCCAAGAGCCTAGTATGAAAGATTGGATAAACATCTTTTAAACATTGGTTTCAACAAAGGTACTGCTGACAATAATTTGTATTTCAAAATTGACCATGAAAATATCTTGATTGTTGAAGTGTGTGTTGATGATATCATTTTTGGAGGAAGAGATAGTATGTGTAAAACCTTTGCAAATCAAATGAAAAGTGAATTTGAGATGTCCATGCTTGGGGAAATGAATTTCTTCTTGGGCCTACAAATCACTCAAACAAAGAAAGGAATCTTCATTTCTCAGACCAAATATGTGAAAGAATTGTTTAAGAAATTTGGGATGGAAGACTCAAAGAAAATGAGTACTCCCATGGCAACCGGATGTAAGTTGAGCAAGGATGATGACTCTCCCAAGGCTAATCATAAAAAGTATAGGTCAATGATTGGAGGACTGTTGTATCTTACTCAAACTAGACCAGACATTATGTAGGTTGTTGGTCTTGTTGCTAGATTTCAGGCTGATCCTAGAGAATCTCATGTCATGGCAATCAAGAGGATTTTTAGATATCTAAAAGGGACAGTTAAGTATGGTCTGTGGTATCCTAGAGATCATGATTTCTCTCTTCATGCATAAACAGATGCTGATTGGGTAGGAGATGTGGATGATCATAAGAGCACCAGTGGTGGAGCATTCTTTTTGGGGAAGAGATTGGTTTCTTGGCTGGGCAAGAAACAAGAGGCAGTATCTCTGTCCACAATAGAAGAAGAATATATTGCAGCAGTAGGTAGTTGTACTCAAGTTTTGTGGATGAAACAGATGCTAAGAGACATCAGAGTGGAGTATGAGGAGCCTATCACAATTTTCTGTGACAATTCAAGTGCAATAAATATATCAAAGAATCCCATGTTGCATTCAAAGACTAAACATATATCCATCAAGTTTCACTTTCTGAGAGAGCAAGTGAACAAGAATGAAGTTAGATTAGAGTTTGTGCCTTCCAAGGATCAAATTATAGACATCTTCACTAAACCTCTACCTAACGACTCTTTTGAGTATCTCAGGGAGAAGTTAGGGGTTATTGCCCCTCCGGTGATGAACTAAGGAGCACTGATGTGCATCAGTCCGGTGGATATCACAGTCCTATCTTGTGGTCCAGATTGATGATGGGGAGCTGCTACTCAGGGGGAGCAGCAGGTATGATTCTGAAGTGGTGGAATTGCAAGTATGTGCCCTTTGCCATTGATGTCAAAGGAGGAGAGAAGAAATGTGAAAAACAAGTGGTTACTAATCAAAGGGGGAGTAGTAAAGGGAGAGAAGACATGTGAATGGTTGTTGCTGATAGGGGGAGTTGTGATAGTGAGGAGAAGTTCTTGTCTTGATGATCAAAACAATTTTTCACATCGTATGTTGCCATCAATGACAAAGGGGGAGATTGTTGCAAGTATGGGCTTAACTGGTGTTGTCATTGATGTCAACATACTCCTGTTGCATTAATGATAAAGATTGGATGAGTGGTGACTTGAGGATATTGAGAAAATTAGTCTCCATCGGGAATAGTGAAGAACTGTGATGACAGTAAGGCAAAAGTCCAATATAAGATGAGGATCAGAGGATACGGTTTAAAGGGTTTGTAGATATGTGTCTTAAGATGGTCCAGTAGAGATTTCAGAGGTCCGCATGAAGATCTAAAGAAGTTATGGCTATTCAAGTTAAACCAGTTCCGACAGGTGTTCAGAGGTGACAGAGTGACACGGATAGGTCCGGTGAGATCCAAAAATGCATTATCCTATTCTGTGGATTTGAGGGAGTGTTGAGGAAGTCTATGTGAAGTATCAACCGATTGGTTCATGGTTTGAAGGTCCACAAGCATCTATTCCTTTGTGACAGTGGTGACAGACTATGTTCTTGAGGGTCCAGATGAAGGAGAGAAGGATTTCAGTATGCAGATGAAGTGCGGATGATCTTGGTGATTCTGGAAAGCTTGTGGAGGTCTTTGGATCGTGTCCAGTTCATGTTGATGGTCTGCATTGGAGTTAGAGTTCGCATTTGAGGAATAACTTCCAGATGATGGTGTTCTTCTTGAAATTGGCTGACTGAATGAGTTACACATCCTACGAATGTTCTTGTTGATGTTTGTCGACTTAGATGATCATTCCTAAGTTGATGTCTTGTATAAATAAGGGATTGTGAAGTCATTTCAAAGGTGTCCTTGTGGAGATGAGTGTGTGGTAGTAAGGAGGAGAGTGAAAGACAGAATAGAAGTATTGGGCTTAAATGGAACTGATTCAAGCATGGTGAAGATTCTATTTTCCAGTTCAAGTAGGTGATATTTATTTCTTTATAGATAGTGTGTCTCCTGTAGGCAATGGGCCTCTTGTGAGCAGTGTGCTTGGGCAGTGAGCCCTAATTGGCATGTGCCATTTTGTTCTTTCTATTCTTCTAATAGAGAATACAATCTTGGGTTATTCACCCTGTGGTTTTTCCCTTAACCGGGTTTTCCACGTCAAATCTTGGTGTCTCATGTGTTGATGTGTTTATGCTCTTAATTCATTGCATTATGTTTCCATGATTAACTTATTATTATACTGTTGAATTGCAAAGTGAAGTTAAGTGTTTAATTGGAAGAAAGTTTTGTACAACAAATTCACCTCCCCTCTCAGTTGTCTGCACTAAGTCTAACACTTTCAACAAATTCTTCTGCTTCTTCCTTGTTTTGACCGGTAGAGGATTCCCCAGATGTTTTCTTCTTCTTCCTCATTTTCTTAACTTATTCATTAGATTATGTTTCTTCATCATCCTTTTGGCTTATGTATGACCTTGTGGCCTTTGTCTTCATTCTCTTCTCTCCCTTTTCGGATGTCTTGGCTTCCAGTTTTGAGGATTTTGAGCTCTTAGAGGTGGCAGGATCAGAGCTCTTGGAGGATCTGGTCTGGGAGGAGGCTTGTACTAGAACACTTCCTTTTTCTACTTCTTGTTTCTCTTTCTCAGCTCTTTCTAATTTTTCTCTATTTGCATCAACTACCTCTTTTGAAATGCCATATCTTTTAGCAACTTCCTCTACTTCTCTTCTCACTTTTCTTTTCATCTCTAGTTGTCTTAGCTCAACATGAATTTTCACACTCAATTATTGAAAGGTTCCAAACCTTTTTGCCTCAGGGTCCTTAGGCTAACTCAGTAGGTGTTGGACATGCAATTCCAGGATTTTCTCATCTACCTCATAGCCCATTCGCATAATCTAGATTGTTCTAGGCTCTACTGCCTCCATTAGGCATTGATCAGTGTCTACCATAAAACACAGTGTATCCTTATATTTTTCAACTATTGTCTGAGGAATTCTCTCTAGCCTGCATCATACCTTGGAAGTTCTTGAAATATCTCCAAAGTGTTGTGCTTTGAGCCTTGGCATCACCAAGCCCATACATATAATCTCTGATTTGTATGGCAACTAGTCTGTTCTTTTACCATACCCAGCCACTTGTTCTGGGTAGCTCATTCATATAGTAAAAGAAGAGACATAGTATTAGGCCACCATACTTAAAAGAGTTTTTCTTATTCTTCTTTATTTTCTACAAATTTTCTAACAGTTGGCTCAGAAGAAGTTCGCATAGATCATAGTCTGCATTTTCCCTTAGCATCTAATATGCAGTATAAATTGTAGTTCCAGATACAGAGTTCTCCCTGCTGGAATGATATATTTTGTAACCAATTATCATAGAGGCAAATTTGATATCTGGATCTGTGATATCTTCTATTGTCATTGCTCTCTTGTCAAACTCTAATCTGGTAGCCTCACTTACTATCTGATTCTTGACAGATTTGAGAGCAGTCAACCCACCAAAATAGTGCAATCCGGTTACCACCCTAATGGCATCTTTTGTTATCTTGAATGGCCTCATCAACCACATGAAGTTGTCATGTATTTTGCTAAGAACATACCATACCCATTCATCCTCTGCAAAATAGGGAAAGTTGATGTAATGTCCAAAATGCTTATCCTGGATGGCCTTGTATTGAGGTTTAAGTTCAAAATTTTTATCTATTAATTGCTTGTGATAGATATCCATCATCTTGGATTCCCCAAATTCCTCAATATTGGCATGTATGTATACCCTAACATCTATGTGTAGAACTCCATGTGGAATGCTAGAGAAGGTGCTTAAGGGATCAACTTCTAGGGATTTGTAAGCATGTTTTTTGAACTTTGGGTGTGGCCTATCAGTGATCTTAACAACATTTGGAGTAGCCATCTTGCAAAAGATTCAAAGAGAGATATCCAAGAACAGAAATACCTTTTTATACTTCTAGGGTTCACGATATGAGCCGGAAAAGATCGCTGGTTGAATCAGATTCTACAGTTGATCTTTGGTTGAAGCAATCTTGTTGCAGAGCTCTTTCTTTCTTCTTCTTGAATGCAAATGTACAAATGATGATTAAAAGAACCCTTTTATCTCTGCGCAAACCCTAATTTCTTATTGCAATAAATGCACAACTAAAGTTATTCTAGTTGCCTTATTCTGAGAGAGATCTTTCCAGATCACTGAGATGCACTTAGAATTATTTTAGTGATAATTGACAATCAATCTCCTTTTCTAGAATCATCTCATTTATCCGTAGATCAAGATATTTCAATTTAGAATCACACCGGATCTAACTGTGAAAATCTTACTTTTTTCTAGATGGCTGTCAAACTTAATTAATCTTGGATGATTTAACTCTTCAAAGCTCCTTGTGGATCTTCCATAATTTTATCGAGGGTTATTTAGATATATCTCTCAGAACCCTTTAATCCGCAGTATTCCATGTGCCAAATTTAGGCACCAATTGACTGGCTGGGGGAATCTATTTTCCTTGGTGACTTCCCTTAAGCTAGAGCTCATCTTATTTAGTTTCCAGAAGCAATATCAGCACCAAATTCTGGTGTGGATCCATCCCCAACATTTTTTGTACTTCTCTTCACCCAAATTTTGTTCATCTCCCTTTGAACTTCATCCGCATTCACTTTTTCTTTTCCTTTGTCTTGATTTTGATTATGATGCACTAGACCCTTTTTACCCTGAATCTTACTTCTGTAGAATTTGGCAATATGACTGGATCTACTGCAATTATAGAAAGCAACATTTCTTTACATCTTTGACTGATATCCTCTTGATCTACATTGATTAGCCATATGTCCCATTCTATTGCATGCAAAGCATCTACCATTGAATGAATTGTTTATTTGCATATTTCTACATTCATGAGATTTGTGACCATACCTTTTGCAGTTAAAATACTATCAGGACAAGGATGAATTAATCTGATTCATTCTTCTTCGGCACTGATTTGCTTTATGACTGAAGTTATTGCAATTGTAGCATTATCCATTGAAGGATGGATATCTTTGAGCATTTGGTTACCTTATCGGAGGTCTTTTAGGCCTATTCCTTGGATTTCCTGATCCAGAGTTCTTCTGACCAGATCTAGAACTTTCACCTTTTTCATACCCCAAGCCATGCTTGTCATCTACCCTCTTTTGGCTTTCAAGAACTTCAAGTTGAGCAGAGCTTATCTTGAATTTCTCTTTGTATTCATTTGTTGTTTGAAGATCCCTTTTAAGAGTGTCTATCTAATTCTCAAGTTGTTTGGTGCAGAGGCACCTACCTGACAGCTGGTCTTGATAAGGCAGTTAGTAGTTTTAGGTCTTGTTTATGTTTCCAAGAAGGTCTGTTAAGACCAAATGCATGTAATAAGGTCATGCTGATCATGATAAGATCATGCTGACCAGGCTTTTGCTATTTTTAGTTAGTTGGTTATAACAGTTGTCATGATGTATGATCGGTTGGATCTCCCAGCCGCCTGGAGAGTTCCTAGCCGCTTGGAGTCGGGTCAGTAGTACTCGTAGGATAATCTATTTAAGCATGAGATCAGTTGATATTGCATATACAGACAGATATCATCGATCGAGCTTGAGTGTGCTGTGTGAGGAACATCATATTGTATTGCATCTTTGAAGTCAATAAAGATCCTGTTTTCGGTTTCCTGTCTGATCCCCTTTGTGTTATCGATTGCTGGTTTGAGAGGTTTCATGGATTTACTGATCCATTCCACCGGTTGATCTATCTGACCGGTGGAATGGTAATGTACAGTAGGGTAGGTTGTAGTTTGTTTTCTATTTGCATGCAGGTGTGCAGGATCGCGGTCAACAGATGTTGAAGACCCTAGCATGGGTATGTGCTAGGTCGAGCTGATAAGACAGAGTGTGGAAGATCACCCTGAGACGGGATCGGGTCATCCCTGGAGGATCGGCGAAGTGAAATTTTGCTAAGGCTGGAAATTGGTCAAGACGGCATCATCAGGATATCTTGGTGAATATCCTACAGTCGGGTTAGATATCGTCATCCGGATAAGTGAAGGAGAGCATGATGCTTTCGAGTGCATGAAGTGCAAGTGCGTCGGGGTGATCATCATCAGGAGGAGCCGAGGTGGAGCGTATCGGCATCAGGATCATCTCTCGGGAGAGCCCATCATCCGCATATCGCTAACAGATGTGGGAGAGAAAGTTCGTGTTTTTTGACTAAGTGTTGAAGAAGTCATCAGGATATTGGGTGACGTCATCGTCATCAGGATATGACGTCATCGTCATCAGGATATGACGTCATCGTCATCAGGATATTGAGATATCCCCCTATGCGAGTTTATCCTGCCGTCGTTAAAGTGCTTGGGTATCGGCAGAAGGTTGTATTAGCATCATCAGGAGGTTTCGAGAGGACCGGATAAAGTAGATCATGATGCTGTTGTTTGTATCATCGGGTAGCGGAGCATCGAAGGTAAGCTGCTGAAGGTGATCGTCATCAGGATATTTGGAGCAACCGGATATTTGGATATCCTGCTGACGAAGGTAGTGTCGGAGATCATGATGATGCCGCTAGTGTTCGGAGCCCGATGAACAGTGCAACCGGAGGATGTTTGCGCCCGTTGAACATCATGATGATGATGTTAGGAGGAAAGCAGAGGAGGTGAACAGTAGTCGACAGGAGGATAAGTGTGATCATCCGAAATATGATGATGCTGTTGGTTTTAGGAAACATGATGATGATGCTGACAGAGTAAAGCGGAATATGATGATGATGGCGCAGGTGATGATGATGAGGATGGGCTGCAGACATCCATGCTATATGCGAATGTTATAGTGTGGATGCCTCTGCATCATAGTGGTATCAGAGCTCAGCAAAAGGTCTGGGCTGTTGTGTGTTGATTCTGTCACCGAAAGGGCAGAGGTAGAGTTGAATTGGGTGTTGTGTGTTGTGTTGAGAGGTTGACAAAATGCCTCCGAAAGGTAGTGGTACTGCAAGGGAATTGCAGGAACTGAAGGAAAAACATGCTAGAGAGATGAGGAAGATGAAGGAGCTTGTTGAAGCACTTCAAGCCAGGCTGACAGCCCTGGAAAAGAACAAAAAGAGGGAAGTGGAAGACAGTGAGTCTGAAGAAGATGAAAATACTGTTGAAGAGTATGAAGAGGTAGCTGAAGATCTGGATGCTGAAGACCAGAGATTGGCAAAACTGTTAAAGGCAGTGCAGAGTGAAAAACCTAAGGTAAAGGTTGATGTTACCAAATATACTGGAAGTTTGAATGAAGATGAGTTGTTAGATTGGATTGCTGCACTTGATAATCACTTTGAATGTGAAGATGTTGCTGAGGATCAGAAGGTAAAGATTGCAAAGACCAAGTTAGGAGGTCATGCTTTGGTATGGTGGGATTATGTACAATCTGAGAGAAGAAAACAAGGGAAGTCTAAGATCACTTCATGGGATAAGATGGTAGCAAGGATCAAGGGTAAATTCTTGCCAAGGGATTATGAAATCCAGATGTTTAAGAAGCTGCAATTTTTAAAGCAAAAAGACAGGGATGTGAAAGCATATACTGAGGAATTTTATCTGTTAAGTATGAGATCTGGTCATCATGAGAATGAGGTAGAAAAGGTGGCTAGGTACTTGGCTGGTTTGAGATTTAACATACAGGATGAGTTAGTTTTAGCTAACCCTAAGAATGTGGAAGATTGTTATCAAATGGCAATCAGGATTGAAGAAAAGATGAATAGAGGACATGATAAGTCCATGAGAGGAAGAGGAAACAATAGGGGAAGAGGAACAGCCCCTACACAAAAGCAAACCAATGAGGGTCAAGAAGACACTGGTAAAGGACAGGGACAGTCTGATTTCAGAGGTGGATGGAAAGGTAATAGAGGAAGATTTGGAGGTGGTAGAGGTTCTACTACATTTTCAGGAAAATGTTACACCTGTGGAGAGTTTGGTCATCCATCTTTCAAATGTCCATAAAACAAAGGTTCATCATCCAAGAATGATAGAACTAGTGACAAGAGAGTACAACTTGTGCAAGAAGAGAAAGTAGAAGAAAGTGCACAGAGTTCAAACAGAGGTCCTGAGAATTATGGATATCCAGAGAGTGGAGAATCACTGATGCTAAGGAGAATTAGTTTACAGGCATCAAAGGATCTGATGCAAAGAAGAGCTCTTTTCAAGACCACATGCAAGAGCAAAGGTAAGGTATGTAAGGTTGTCATTGATACTGGTTCAACAGACAACATGGTATCTCAGGAAATGGTGGATAAACTGAAGCTGGAAAGGATTCCACATCCACACCCTTACAAGACATCTTGGGTGAGTGATAGTCAATCACTTTTTGTCTCTGAACAGGCATATGTGGATTTCCAGATTGGACCATATCATGATAGAATTTTGTGTGACATATTGCCTATGGAATGTTGTCACCTACTGTTGGGTAGACCATGGCAATTTGACAGAAGGGTACTGTATGATGGGTATGCTAATACCTACACCATCAAGAAGGATGGGAAGATTATTAAGTTGATGCCATTGCAGGCAAAAGCTGCAGTACAGAAGGCAGCCCAAATCATTTTCATGGGAAAGAAGGAATTTGTGCAGATGCCTAGAGGAGCAGGCATAAAGGCAGTTCAGGATACTGCAGGGAAAGGAGTTGTTACAGACAACAAGCTGAAGAACGTTTCAGTTGTGACTGACAGAGGTCAGCAGCAGGTTCAGAAACAGGGGTGCAACCAACCACCAGTTCAGAAGAATGACAAGGATGTTGTCATAGTTGGGACTATTGCTTGTCCTATAAAGATTGACAGGAAGATAGAGTTGAACATTTCAGCAGTTCAAGAGGCAGTTCAGACAGAGGTTCTGGTCAGGCAACCTGACAAACACAGGGTATGTGAGAAAAAGGCCTACATCAACAGGCATGCAGATTTACTTGCCAGAAAGCAAGTTACAGTTCAGAAGTCTTGGAGCAGCCAAGAGTCAGCAGCAGATAAAGCTGGAGTAGGTCAGACTATTGACAAAGCAAAGTGTAAAGGTGGAAGACTTCCACATACTAAACTCATGGGACATGAGTTCTTTTCTGTTGGGGAGTATGGTGCAGAGGCACCTACCTGACAGCTGGTCTTGATAAGGCAGTTAGTAGTTTTAGGTCTTGTTTATGTTTCCAAGAAGGTCTGTTAAGACCAAATGCATGTAATAAGGTCATGCTGATCATGATAAGATCATGCTGACCAGGCTTTTGCTATTTTTAGTTAGTTGGTTATAACAGCTGTCATGATGTATGATCGGTTGGATCTCCCAGCCGCCTGGAGAGTTCCCAGCCGCTTGGAGTCGGGTCAGTAGTACTCGTAGGATAATCTATTTAAGCATGAGATCGGTTGATATTGCATATACAGACAGATATCATCGATCGAGCTTGAGTGTGCTGTGTGAGGAACATCATATTGTATTGCATCTTTGAAGTCAATAAAGATCCTGTTTTCGGTTTCCTGTCTGATCCCCTTTGTGTTATCGATTGCTGGTTTGAGAGGTTTCATGGATTTACTGATCCATTCCACCGATTGATCTGTCTGACCGGTGGAATGGTAATGTACAGTAGGGTAGGTTGTAGTTTGTTTTCTATTTGCATGCAGGTGTGCAGGATCGCGGTCGACAGATGTTGAAGACCCTAGCATGGGTATGTGCTAGGTCGAGCTGATAAGACAGAGTGTGGAAGATCACCCTGAGACGGGATCGGGTCATCCCTGGAGGATCGGCGAAGTGAAATTTTGCTAAGGATGGAAATTGGTCAAGACGGCATCATCAGGATATCTTGGTGAATATCCTGCAGTCGGGTTAGATATCGTCATCCGGATAAGTGAAGGAGAGCATGATGCTTTCGAGTGCATGAAGTGCAAGTGCGTCGGGGTGATCATCATCAGGAGGAGCCGAGGTGGAGCGTATCGGCATCAGGATCATCTCTCGGGAGAGCCCATCATCCGCATATCGCTAACAAATGCGGGAGAGAAAGTTCGTGTTTTTTGACTAAGTGTTGAAGAAGTCATCAGGATATTGGGTGACGTCATCGTCATCAGGATATGACGTCATCGTCATCAGGATATTGAGATATCCCCCTATGCGAGTTTATCCTGCCGTCGTTAAAGTGCTTGGGTATCGGCAGAAGGTTGTATTAGCATCATCAGGAGGTTTCGAGAGGACCGGATAAAGTAGATCATGATGCTGTTGTTTGTATCGTCGGGTAGCGGAGCATCGAAGGTAAGCTGCTGAAGGTGATCATCATCAGGATATTTGGAGCAACCGGATATTTGGATATCCTGCTGACGAAGGTAGTGTCGGAGATCATGATGATGCCGCTAGTGTTCGGAGCCCGATGAACAGTGCAACCGGAGGATGTTTGCGCCCGTTGAACATCATGATGATGATGTTAGGAGGAAAGCGGAGGAGGTGAACAGTAGTCGGCAGGAGGATAAGTGTGATCATCCGAAATATGATGATGCTGTTGGTTTTAGGAAACATTATGATGATGATGGCGCAGGTGATGATGATGAGGATGGGCTGCAGACATCCATGCTATATGCGAATGTTATAGTGTGGATGCCTCTGCATCATTGTTCTTCATTATCTCTAGCTTCTTCAAGATCAAATTCTAGATGCCTGATTATGCTATCCATTTTGTGGCAGTCTTCTGACTTCTCCTTGAGAGATTGTTTTAGATTATCTTTAATTTTTCTTCTCTTCAATTTCTTGGGTGAATTTCATAACCCCTGATTCCATTTCATGTCTTACCATAATGACCTCCTTTGATAACTTCTCACATAACTTGTTTTTCTCATTCAGATCTTCATTAGTATCATTGGCTTCACTTTGACTTGCTAATTGTTGAAGTAGTTCCTTTCTCTTTTTCACACAGATACTTAGTTTTTCTTTTAGTTCATTTATGAAATCATCAACTTGTTTGAGTCTTTCCCTCAAGTTATTGACTTCAGAGTGAGATTGCTCAAGGTTATCTAGGGCAGACTGAAGTTGTTCCCTCATACCATACATATCCATTGAGATTCCCAGATCTTCCTCAAGTTGTTAGGCTCTGTTTGGAGGAACTTAGCTCTGATACCAATTATTGGAAACAAGGTGGATAACTAAGAGGGGGGTGAATCAATTATCTTAATTATTTAACTTTTTTTTCTTCTTTGACAATAAGTGCAGTATCAAAACATATAAGCATGCATAACCATGAGAGAAGAAAGGAAATCAACACAAATAACACAAGGATTTTTACATGAAAAACCTGGTTAAGGGAAAAACCATGGGGTGACTAACCCAAGATTGTATTCTCTATTAAAAGAATAAGAAGTACAAAATGGCACTTGCCAATTAGGGCTCACTGCCCGAGCACACTGCTCACAAGAGGCACACTGCCTACAAGAGACTCACTGTCTACAAGGTTATAGAAGGTAACCAGATGTTTGAACTGAAGAGAGGCATCCACATATGCTGAGGTTTAGTTCTGGTTAGGCTTAATATATTGATTTACTACACTTCATACTTCCTCTATTTTAGTGCTACTGCTCTGTCACATACCGGACTGGTATTGCTGCTTCCACACTTTTCTCTTCCTTTTGTCACACACTATACATACACCACACTTCTTCATACTGAAATCCATTTGGTATATATATACGCACCAAGGATTTCAACGTCTTTCTAGTTGGCAACCAGAATACTCAAGAGATTTACAAAACACTGATCTGTCAGCTGAATCCATGCTCAATATGTGATGCATATCAAAAACATAGACATAGAAGTCATCAATCATGTTGGCCAACCATGTATGATTCCTAAAATAGCTTGACCACCATCAATTTCTCATCTAGATTAAGGTTTGATGCTCTACCAGTTAGTTCTTCCTCAGTCTACTCTGCCTGTCAGGAACCCAACACTTAGGTGCTCATATCTTTTCACTCTTTCATCACCGAAGGCTCAATCTCTGGAATATAATAGACATGATACTTCTATTAACTTTCCCAAGTCTGCACTTTGCTGAGTTACACTCTCTGAGAGATCCGGACCTGATTGTTAGACCTTGTTGCATGCTCTTTTCTTTCTCACCAGAGTAGAACTTCTTCAATCTGACTTCTGGTATAGGCGTACTAAGCTTTGTGGATGTGTGGGATAGACTTTGTTTCCATCAATGACAACAATCATGAATCCACACAATGTCTCTTGCCAACAAGATAGAGAGTGAATATCCTTGTAGGACAGAGGAAAAAATAAATGATAAATGATTGATTGAAAGCATAAATAGATATCACCTCAAAGGTGTAGCTCTCACAGAGATGAAACTCTTTCACGCCATGAGAAGATGAAGCCAAATCTGCAATAACAAACACAATAACAATATTTTTCTATGTAACACAATGGATGCTGTTGTGATGTTCACAACACGTCCCATTTTGCCCCTTAGCAAAATGAGGACCCCTGCTGTTGCTTCTGCTTGTGTTGTTTTGCTTGGTGGTAAAGGGAAAAGAGAGTCAAATTTGCAAACCTTGTTAAAAATAGAGAATAATGCGTTTTTAGTACCAATGCATGATGTGGTTGGATTCCTTGTGAAAAATGAGCTAGGGTTGCTTTTTGAACCATCTTAAAATTTGCCATATTTTGCAAGTATGATCATTTTGGTAAAATGTACATTTAGGTTTGTCTATCGCTTGGCATATGCAAAGTCCTTTGTATGTGCAAAGTCATTTCTATACTTAGTCGCTTTTGCATTCGGGTTCATATACAAGGCCACTTGTATGTCATTTTCCTTGTATGCGTTTTAATAGAGGTTTATGTACACATACAAGATGGACCCGAAGTGGTTTTAGGTTAAAATAAATTGATGTTTTAAATCCACTTTGTATTTGGCATTTGTATGTTTGGCAGGTGGAGTATACAGGACACATATACAACGGCGGACCCGAAAAAGTCATTAAACATTGTTAAATCGATGTACATTCGGTGCTTGTATATTTGGAAGATACAGGACACATATACAATGCGGACCCGACGGACTTATTAAAACAAGTTAAATCGTTGTATATTCGGCGCTTGTATGTTTGCACATACAAGCGGAACATACAATGCACTGTTCACATACAAGCGCTTTATACAAGCGCCAGAACTGAAATAGTTATTAAACAAGGTTAAATCCTTGTATATATGCGGGCTTGTATATTGGTGAGATTCAATGATTTTATACAAGTGCCGGAACCGAAATGACTATAAGATGAAGTTATTTGCTTGTATATTCTGCGGCTTGTATATTTTGAAACATACATTGCTGAGATACAAGCCGAAATGCAACGCAAAAAAGGTACAAGCTGAAATATCGAAGAGGAAATAAAATACAAAGGGAGGCTATCGGTATGATAGTAACGATTGGTGCGAGCGTTTAGACCTTTGCCGATAGGCAAGGTCAGGCCGATAGAAAGATTGGGCGGTCAATTAAGGGTTTGTCGGTAAAAGTCATGCCGATGGAGAGGCATCGATGAAATAATTGTGATCAGCGGGGATAATTTTTCCCTCGCCGATGGTATGGTATCACGCTGATAGAACTAACAACTGACATCGGCAACACTTATCCTGATAAGAGGCCATCGGCCAAGGTAATGTCATTGGCAGGGGAAGTTTGGAGTTTGCCGATGGGCGATCTCACGCTGATGGCGATCAACGAAGGGGTCATCGGAAGGAGTCTCACTGATATAAAGGCATCGGTGAAATAATTGTGATCGGCGAAGAGGATTTGGAGTTCGCCGATGGTGAATCTCTCGCCGATAAGAAAGAAATGCAAGCCGATAAGGCTGTATCGGCAGAACTCTCACCGATAGAGGAAATAAAGTGATAAAGGCCATCGGCCAAAAAACAATGATCGGCCAAGGTATTTTTGGACTCACCGATAGTATTTGTCATGCCGATGGGTGGGAAAGAACAAAGTGGTGGGAATTTTAAAACATTTTTTTAGCGCCCGTGGCACATCTTTTGGTCAACGATAGTTGACCCATGACATTTTGAGCAGTCTATATGCATTTTGAACACGGTTTCTGCTAATTTTGGACTCAATTTCCACATTTTCGCACAGTCACCTTGATTTAAACAGATATTTTAGTTTCCTGCTATTCATTTGATAAATGTGATACCTATTGCTTGTCTTGTTTTGCAGGCTTGCAGTTGAGGAAGTAGTTGGAACTTGACCACAGTGACATCATGGAAGAAGAAAATTTGATCTCAGGAGCAGGAAGATAAAGATCAAGTGCGAAGAAGTCAAGGCCATTCAAATGACAAGGACAAGATTGCAGCTGAGAACATTACTACAACAGACAAACAGAAGTTATTGCTGAGCCGCCAGAGCTTCTCAGAAGGGGCAATATTTTGCCCAGATTAGACACTGCTCAGAGATATTTTGAAGAAATCGTTCACCTGCATTTATTGTTGTAACCAGGGGTTTAGTTAGGTTTTTTTACTGTAGTGAGGACAATCAGGAGTCTATATATTGTGCCTCTCTACACTGTAATACTTTACAACAGGGGCTACAATAGGGATTTTTAGGAAAACACAGGGATTTTAGCTTAGCATAGTTTAGAAGTAGAAGAAGGAGGTCGCCTGTTTGTCTGCAGTAAGGTGTGCGTGGAATGTCTGGCTTCCTTACTATATCTGTAAAGCTTGTAAGTTCTCTGTAGTTTGATCAATGAAACTAAGAGTCATTCCAACATTGTAAATCATGTATGACTGTTTGTTTCTAATACAATAGAATCTGGAGTTTTGCATCTATCTTCTGAGTGTTCTCCTGCTCTTCTTTGTGTTTTGAAATATCTTCTTTGAGAGCTTGCAATTTTAAATGTATGTTTGTGAAAATGCTCAGAACTTGCATTTAAGGTTTTTACTGTGGATTTGATCAAATTGCTATAGGATTTACATAGTGCATAACAGAACAATTAGATCCTTCGGTAGAGTAAATGAGGTGTAGATTAGATCTTTCTAACTTTTCTCAACCCATCTGAAATATCTAGCTGAAAACATAGAAATCTAAAGAAAGTTGTCTCAAATTTGAAGAAGCATGCATAACAAAGTTTAAGGTAGACAGTTTTCATAAATGTATAAAGGAGAAAAGCTGCAATAATTCAAGAAGCCATCTAAAGTTTGCAGCATAGTAACACTTTTATGCAAAGGAATGAACAAAATACTTGTTGATATCTATGACCTTTTGCATAATCTTAGTCCAGTAAACCACAAAGAAACTCTAAACTACGTAAGGCCCCTTGAACATTACAGCTTCACATCAACCAACTGAACTTGACCAACCATACCATTGTAGACTTGGGATTAATTGAATCTTAAGTGATTCTTTCTTATCTTTCAAGTATAGTTTTAGTTCATTTTATGTGAATTTTAACTTATTGTTATGATTGCATCAAAACAATCACCAATAGTTTTCTGGCGCTAGAAGGAGGGCATGATTTGGTTTAGGGTTAATTTTCTAAGTTTTAAAATGCTATATTCTGAGATATATTAGATCTCATAAAATTTCAAAAAGCCTAAAAGGGTGAAAAGAAGGTCCCATTTTCAATGGACTCATATGGGGATAGTTTTCAAGTTAACAGTCCTTTATTTCAGGGAGCTTTGAATGAACAGTTTTATTCTCAAAGTTTATCTAATTTTGGTTTGTCCAGTTGTTGCAGGATACACTGGACTATTGAACACAGTGAACTTAAATGTTTAACATTCCTCACTAGGATAGGTTCATATTTGAAAGGACTAATTATTTTTTCAGATGTGTTCAGGGCTGAAGACTAGCAGGAAAAAGAAATTTTGCAGCAACAAGCTAATACAGCACTAGGAACTAATAGGTGGTTAGAAAATACAATAGATAAATCAATTCTGGAAGGGAATGATAACAGAGCATCTTTTCTTAGGTCATATTATGGTGGGATTGATAGTAGGTCTCTACTTCCTAATACAGGAAAAGGGGAGTGCAAGTATAAATCTTTTAAATCTTGTAGAGAGGAAACCATTTGTCAGGATAAGGTTTTTATTGATGATCCTAATGCTTTTGGTAAAGACAGTAAAATGTCTTTCCTTGAGTCATTTTATGGAAAGGAGAAATGTGGGCAAATGAAAAAATTAAAGTGCACTAAAATTGATGAGATCCCTACTATAGAACTAGTGAAGTCATAGGGGAGAAAGTAAATCCTAATCCCATGACTGACTTCTTTAAATTGAATGACCAAGTTCAAGATTGTTGTAGGTTAATAGAAGCAGACTCCACACTGGATGATAAATGTGAGTCAGGTGATGACCAATTCTTAAAAATTGAAGATACAGAAGATTTTGGAGCTGCTGTGCATAATCAGACATCACCCCCATGCCATGTTGAAAATAAAACAGGGGCGTATTCCTGTCAATCAAAAGATGTTGTTCCACCTTTACTCTCAAGTGATTTAGAAATGATTAAATTTTGTATGTCAGATTATGATGATGAAAATACTCATTTAAGTACTGATGTGCAGGAAACTAATGAGAACATTGAGAGGTTTGCTGAATTTGAGGATAAACTAAACATCCGGAATGAAGGAACAAAGATAGATGAAGATGAAGAAATGATACCTCTTGAGTCATTCATCTTTCAACTTGAAAAAGGACCAGACATAGAGCTGGGCAACAAAAATGCAGAGTTGAATGAAGAGCCAGCTATCAATGAACAAGCATGTCCTACAGAGCTAAAAACACATCAGGTTGTCTCTTTCCTTTCCTTAGTGAACAATGATAAATGCTATTTTGATTATGGAAATTCAAGAGATAGGACATGCATGTGGATCAATCATAAACCTGATGAGTTGTCCCAATTGCTCATAGTTAGGAGCTATTCTGATAAACACAATGAATCTAGAATACCAGAATTTTTTTCAGAATTCAAAGATAAATCTGCTAGGATGAGAACCATAACTAGTACCCTGTTACTCCTACACAATCTAAAGAAATATGCAAGTAGGGGTGTTCTTGGGTCTTTTCCTGGGTTTCTGTTTGCCTTGTAAAGGCTTGTATATAGTTTGGTAGGGTAGTTGTTTTTGTTTTCTTTTCTTCTTTCGCTGTTTTCTTTTTTGGGTTAGCTGTTTGTATAGTTTGTCTTCTATTTGTTTCTGTTTTCTGTTTCTTTCTGTTTGTACAGTTTTTCTGCTTTTTTTGCTTTTTGTACAGTCTGTTTGGTTGGTTTGTTGGTTGTCTCCTCAGCAGGGATCTTTATTTTACTTTAGAGTATTAGGGGGCAAACTAGCAACCATTCAAAACAGTATAAAATTTAGGATATTCAAGTTAATCATTTGCAATTTATGCATAACTTGTTACTGTCATGAATGTAGAGAGTTATTTATCTTCTGAAGTTTCATATTCAATAAATGTGATTGAGAATTCGAAGCAAGTTTCTCACGATGACACACCTAAAATCCTTGGGTTTGTTGAACTTACCAGTGTAGATATTAGGTGAAAAATCTGAGGTTACCCTTGCTACCATTACAATTCTCAGCTTAATTTCAGCAAGTGTCCACTCCTTGCTTCATGAAGTTACAAATTGCTATATCTTGTGAAATCTTTCAAAATCAGAAAATTAGAAAATAAAAGACAAAAGAAAAAATAAATAAAGTGGATTATACTAAAAATCTAGATTAAGCCATCTAAGTAACTCTACCGGGGCTATAGACACTCGCTGGCAGTGGGGATCTACTTAGGAGAATTGTAATGATAACCTTGCCGGGGCTATGAATGCTCGCTGGCAACAAGGCTCTATCCGGTTAGCTATGAGGGAATATCCTCACCTACATAGGCTAATGTCAGTCACTGGTTTGTTCAACTGATCTTCAAGATGAGGATAATTAATCACGTGCACACAATTAAACTGAAAATGGAAATTCATGCACCTTTATTGAATACCTTAAGTCTCAAGCTGAATAGTAATTTGCAGGAAGGATAGTCGGAAGTTATGAATTTATTTCACCTAGTTTTCTTGAACACTTTGAATTTAATTGTTGTGTTTGGTTGCTAGTTGTTGTGATGTTCACAACATGCCCCATTTTGCCCCTTAGCAAAATGATGACCCCTGCTGTTGCTTCTACTTGTGTTGTTCTGCTTGGTGGTAAAGGGAAAAGAGAGTCAAATTTGCAAACCTTGTTAAAAATAGACAATAATGCGTTTTTAGTACCAACGCATGATGTGGTTGGATTCCTTGTGAAAAATGAGCTAGGGTTTCTTTTTGAACCATCTTAAAATTTGCCATATTTTGCAAGTTATGATCATTTTGGTAAAATGTACATTCAGGTTTGTGTATCACTTGGCATATGCAAAGTCCTTTGTATGTGCAAAGTCATTTCTATACTTAGTCGCTTTTGCATTCGGGTTCATATACAAGGCCGCTTGTATGTCGTTTTCCTTGTATGCGTTTTAATAGAGGTTTATGTACACATACAAGATGGACTCGAAGTGGTTTTAGGTTAAAATAAATTGATGTTTTAAATCCACTTTGTATTTGGCATTTGTATGTTTGGCAGGTGGAGTATATAAGACACATATACAATGGCGGACCTGAAAAAGTCATTAAACATTGTTAAATCGCTGTACATTCGGTGCTTGTATATTTGGAAGATACAGGACACATATACAACGCGGACCCAACGGACTTATTAAAACAAGTTAAATCATTGTATATTCGGCACTTGTATGTTTGCACATACAAGCGGAACATACAATGCACTGTTCACATACAAGCGCTTTATACAAGTGCCAGAACTGAAATAGTTATTAAACAAGGTTAAATCCTTGTATATATGCAGGCTTGTATATTGGCGAGATACAATGATTTTATACAAGCGCCAGAACCGAAATGACTATAAGATGAAGTTATTTGCTTGTATATTCCACGGCTTGTATATTTTGAAACATACATTGCCGAGATACAAGCCGAAATGCAAAGCAAAAAAGGTACAAGCAGAAATATTGAAGAGGAAATAAAATACAAAGGGAGGCTATCGGTATGATAGTAATGATCGGTGCAAGCGTTTGGACCTTTGCTGATAGGAAAGGTTAGGCCTATAGAAAGATAGGGTGGTCAATGAAGGGTTTGTCGGTAAAAGTCACGCCTACGGAGAGGCATCGATGAAATAATTGTGATCGGCGGGGATAATTTTGCCCTCGCCGATGGTATGGTATCACGCCGATAGAACTAACAACTGACATCGGCAACACTTACGCCGATAAGAGGCCATCAAGCAAGGTAATGTCATCGGCAGGGGAAGTTTGGAGTTCGTTGATGGGCGATCTCACGCCAACGGCGATCAACGAAGGGGTCATCGGAAGGAGTCTCACCGATATAAAGGCATCGGTGAAATAATTGTGATCGGCGGAGAGGATTTGGAGTTCGCCGATGGAGAATCTCTCACCGCTAAGAAAGAAATGCAAGCCAATAAGGCTGTATCGGTAGAACTCTCGCCGATAGAGGATATAAAGTGATAAAGGCCATCGGCCAAAAAATGATGATCGGCCAAGGTATTTTTGGACTCGCCGATAGTATTTGTCATGCCGATGGGCGGGAAAGAACAAAGCGGTGGGAATTTTAAAACAATTTTTTGGCACCTATGGCACATCTTTTGGTCAGCGATAGTTGACCCGTGACATTTTGAGTAGTCTGTATGCATTTTGAACATTGTTTCTGCTAATTTTGGACCTGATTTCCACATTTTTTGCACAGTCACCTTGATTTAAACAGATATTTTAGTTTCCTGCTATTCATTTGATAAATGTGATATTTATTGCTTGTGTTGTTTTGCAGGCTTGCAGTTGAGGAAGTAGCTGGAACTTGACCACAGTGACATCATGGAAGAAGAAAATCTGATCTCAGGAGCAGGAAGATAAAGATCAAGTGCGAAGAAGTCAAGGCCATTCAAATGACAAGGACAAGGTTGCAGCTGAGAACATTACTACAATGGACAAACAGAAGTTATTGCTGAGCCACCAGAGCTTCTCAGAAGGGGCAATATTTTGCCCAGATTAGACACTACTCAGAGATATTTTGAAGAACTGGTTCACTTGCATTTATTATTGTAACCAGGGGTTTAGTTAGGTTTTTTTGCTGTAGTGAGGACAATCAGAAGTCTATATATTGTGCCTCTCTGCACTGTAATACTTTACAACAGGGGCTACAACAGGGATTTTTAGGAAAACACAGGGATTTTAGCTTAGCATAGTTTAGAAGTAGAAGAAGGAGGTCACCTGTTTGTCTGTAGTAAGGTGTGCGTGGAATGTCTAGCTTCCTTACTATATCTGTAAAGCTTGTAAGTTCTCTGTAGTTTGATCAATGAAACTAAGAGTCATTCCAACATTGTAAATCATGTATGACTGTTTGTTTCTAATACAATAGAATCTGGAGTTCTGCATCTATCTTCTGAGTGTTCTCCTGCTCTTCTTTGTGTTTTGAAATATTTTCTTTGAGAGCTTGCAATTTTAAATGTATGTTTGTGAAAATGCTCAGAACTTGCATTTAAGGTTTTTACTGTGGATTTGATCAAATTGCTGTAGGATTTACATAGTGCATAACAGAACAATTAGATCCTTTGGTAGGGTAAATGAGGTGTAGATTAGATCTTTCTAACTTTTCTCAACCCATCTAAAATATCTAGCTGAAAACGTAGAAATCTAAAGAAAGTTGTCTCAAATTTGAAGAAGCATGCATAACAGAGTTTAAGGTAGACAGTTTTCATAAATGTATAAAGGAGAAAAGCTGTAATAATTCAAGAAACCATCTAAAATTTGTAGCACAGTAACACTTTTATGCAAAGGAATGAACAAAATACTTGTTGATATCTATGACCTTTTGCATAATCTTAGTCCAGTAAACCACAAAGAAACTCTAAACTAAGTAAGGCCCCTTGAACATTACAGCTTCACATTGACCAACTGAACTTGACCAACCGTACCATTGTAGACTTGGGATTAATTGAATCTTAAGTGATTCTTTCTTATCTTTTATGTATAGTTTCAGTTCATTTTATGTGAATTTTAACTTATTGTTATGATTGCATCAAAACAATCACCAACAGATGCTTTGAATGCTCTATGATCATATGTTTGCCAAAATCTCAAAATCATCTTCTAGTTTTCTAATGAAGTCTTAAACATGAATATATATGTATTCCAACTTTAATTTCATAATTCAAACTTAAGATGCTGACGAGAAAGGCCTTTAACGGTCACTTTAGTGACTTTCAAATTTGGAACCCTAGAAAAATAGGGCAAGACAAGGGCACAAACACCCTTGTTCTAGGACCTATTTTGGGTTAGGATTTACGCTCTATGATGTCCCTTAAGTCCATTTGAACATGGGTTTCAAGGCATTTTGTCTCGGGAGTTATTTCTAACACACATGATAAAAAATAAGGGACTCAGGAGCTATACTTAGGAGGTAAAAGTCCTAGGGGACATTTTATGATGTAACAATATCATTGAATTGATGAGGTAAAGTATGCTAGTTTTTAGTATAACAAATATAGCTATAATATTGAACTTGTGTAATAAAATTGATTTGTATTTGAATTGTTGTTAGATTTAGACTTGTCCTAGATCTCTATTTTCAAGTGATTGGGAAATGATTAAACTTTATTTAGGGATAATTATGTATTTGTTGCCATTCAAATTATATAGAAAGAGAGCATAGTCATGTATTTCAGAATGCATGATTATCATCTTGGAATATATGAGTATGTAAGTTATATAGTAGTGAAGGGTGGGTGAATGCATAGTATGAGATATGTATGTTATTTACTAAGTAGTACATCATTGATTGAATTGAAAAATTATTAGGGGATTTAGTATGTGGACTTGCATTAACTTGATTATTTCATGTAAAAGTATATATAGTTATAGCTATGAGTAGGTTATTGATTAGAAAAGCTTCATGTTGAATCTACTTGTGATTAAATTACATTAGAAAGTGTTATTGAAAAGATCTAGAAAATTGTAAAATAGAATTATAAATGAAGCTAAGTGAAATGAATTCATAGTGTTATTGATAGTGCTACATCCACATTTATTTAACTTATGATTTTGCATGTTTTGTTATAGATGCTTTTTGAGTTACTGAGGACAACAACTAAGCTATAGGGAGAGAATTGTTATGAGACTTTTCCCCAAGAAAAGAATTAAATAAATAAAGTTTATAAAACACTATTAAAGAATAAAAAGACAAAAGAAAATCAAATTATTTAATAGTTAAAGAAATGTGTAAAACAAAAGGATGAATAGAAAGTTACTTTCAAGTTAAAAATAAGGTTAAAGAACCTTATTAATAAGTACACTCGTATTGGAGTGTATTTCATGGGAAGTTACAATTAAAAAGTTATTTGTAATATTATTTATGAAAGGGTGCATGATAGTTGGAACCACCCTTTGGGTTATTATTTAAACCCATGAAATGAATGTAAATGAATATTAAAGATTTTTCGAAGATCACTAAGGAAAGGATTATTTGGTTAGTAGTCTGTGAGCATTGGAGATGGAGGCACACAATGTGTGTCCAACTCGGGGTACAATGTACATTTGGGACAATCATGGCTAGGGCTTGGTGTGTACTTGCGTTGAACATTGTTCTATTGAACTAGCACTTGTGTAAAGAGTAATAATACATTGTGTTCTGAAAGGAACTGGTTCCTCCTAGATTGCTCACGAATCAAAAGAGGTTGAACCACTAATTCTTCTTTGAAGTGAGGGAATAGAAACTATATCTGAACTGAAATAGATAAGTATTCCTTTACTTCTTAAATCTTAAATGAAATATTTGAAGTTGATGATAATAGATTATTTTTAACTTATTTAATTTGGTATTTTAAATTTAAAGGTTTAGTATTGTATTAATTAAATATTATTCATAAATAATTTGATTTCCTAAATGAATACTACACTGTGTTTGAATATATATCATTCATATTAATAATGGGAATTAACAACGTTACGTCATTCATCTAATGTTTTGTAGTTCTAGTAATCTATGCTCTTAATATGTATCATTAGTAATGATTCTTTGAAGGGATACATGTAGTGAAGGAATCTCCAACCAATGAATAATGTGTAAACCTTGTGGAAGTTGGAATGCTAGTTTTATAAGCCCATAATGTGGGAATACATTTTGCATGCCAAGACATTCCATGTTTATTGATAAATTTTCTCAATATTTTTATTAGTTACTTTAGCATGTCCATTACCTTGTGTATAATAAGGTGTAGAAAACTATTGTTGAGTATGATTTTTTCCAATAATTTTCTTTCTTGTAACTTGTTTCTAAAAGGTGTTCCATTATAAGTAACAATAGTGTATGGAAAACCAAACTAAGAAATAAGATTATCTATGATGGAAGTACAAGTATTGGTAGCCATAGTGGATTTTAAGGGGATTTCCTTCAATCATTTTTTGAAGTAATCAATAGTAGTAATGATAAATGTATGTCCATCAGAAGAAGTTGGGGAAACCTCCAAGTCTAATCACCATGTGGGAATGACTAAGGTGAAGTGAACAGATGGAGCTCATGGGTAGGTGAAAATTTGAGATTACTATGCATTTGACATGTTGCACACTTTTGAACAAAGTTATATAAATTTTTCCATTTTTCTCCAAAGATAACCCATGCATAAAATCTTTCAAACCAATAGTTTAGCACTTGCATGGCCTCCATATATGCCCCCATGAGTCTCTTTTAGGGTAATGTATTTTTATTATCATCCAAACATCTAAGCAACAAGCCATTATAACCTCATTGATAAAACTCTATTAATGATTAATATTTAGTAGCTTATTTTTGAATTCATACATGAGCTCTTTTAGAACAATTTGGTAGAAAAGTTCTTGACTCAAGATAGTTATAAATGTTCTTAAACCATTCTTCCCCAATCAATGTGGTACATACTAATGTAGAACTATCTTGTATGGTATAAAAAGAAGTAGAGGTGTGGAATACCCTTCAGGAACACTGTATTTAAGAGGAGTTATGTGAAAAAAATAAAATGATCATATAGTTACAAGGAAATAAACACAAAAGAAATATACCAAAACATAGTGATTTATGTGGGGAAACCTTTCAGGAGAACAACCCACACTCCAAAGCAACTCAATGTTTTATTTAGTAATAAACAATTACAATACACTTCTAGAGTCTAAGCCTTTATAGGAGTATCACCTACAAGAGATATAGAGAAATTTTGGTAGCATAACAGTGCCTCCAAATTCACCCTAAAACCTCCATATCAAGCACCCAATAAATAGGAGAAGTAATGCATGAAACCATCAAATGGTAATTAGGAAAGAATGATCTATAACCACCCAAAATGTGGCACCCCAATCCATAGACAAAATCCAATGCCCAAATCACAAGATGAGTCTATAGGCTAAAAATAGCATATTCCTTACACTTGTCATAAGCTCATCATAATCCACTCACCAATTTGGGAACTCCATTTTAGCTCTATTATCTCCAATAAAATATTCCTTGCAATGTGTTATAATATGTGTCATAAGTTGGTCAACAATTGTAACTCCCTCTTATAGCTCTTATGCATAATGGATGCTCTTACATTTCCGATGTGGGAGGCCATAACTTTTGATTTGGGAAGTTGATTGAAAGATTTTTTTTTAAATTGAAGGTCTTAGATAGCTCCACATCATCATAACTTCTTGCTTTAGTTAAGTCCTATTTTGACATATTTTTGGTCCAAAATCAACCTATAGAGCCTAGAAATTGTATTTTGTGTGTCCTATATCCCAAACATAGCATTTTTTGTTCTTAACATTAGGATACAAGGTTGAAACACCTTTCCTAACATGGTATGTAGTTTTATTTTATGTAAAGGAAATATAGAGCATGGACCATCATCACTTGTGCTCATAAAGGATGTTGTACTAGCCATATCATCATCATGTCTATTATCCTTTCAAGGAATTCCATCAATCATATATGAATCAAAAGAATTAAGCATTTTCATAGCTAAATCATGATATTGAGAAAGTTTAGTATCTTCAATTTTATAGTCTCCCATATGATTTATCTAGCAACAAGCTATGAATTCTCACAAAATATATAGATTTAACTTTCAATGATAATTACATCCAAAGACCTACAATTAATGCTTCATATTTGGTAATGTCATTAGTATATTAAAATTAAGACAATATGATAAGGCTATCAAGTCTCCCATGAGTGGAATCAATTAGATCCTTAATTGGTCATGCATTGAGATCCATTAGAAAAAATAGTCCAAGGAAAGGATGTATCAATAGTGAATATGCTCACTAAGGAATAATGTACCAATCGGTACATAAGTAGTGGATGGAGTATGTCATGCCCCTCATTTTGCTTTTTGTCAGTTTGATAGCTATTTTACTAGGTTTAGACATTATGACATGTTGTGGATGGTAGACTCACTGTTATGATGTTAGTGGATGATACCTAGTTGATGCTAGATCTACTGTTATGATGACATTTGATGATGCTTTAATTACTGGTGCTTATGTTCATGCTATGACTGGTTTATGGACATACTAGATGATGTGGATTAATTTAATTTTGAGCTTTATGGGTTATCTAATCATGGTTGTGATGCTATTATTGGTGATTGCTCGTATTTGATCGTTATGTAACTAATTGTTCTATCTTGTTTGTTAAGAAACTGAATGGTATGCACGATGTGTTTCTCTGAAAGGAACAGTTTCGCATTACTCATGAGTGAGTACCTTGCTACACTACAATTTCCTTTCACGGTGTGTATGATTGTGTGATTATATATCTACATGTTTGACCATGTTGTTTACTACAGGTTGTAGGTATCAGGCTATTACAAATATGTGCCTAAGATGTGTTGTCATTGATGTCAACATATCTCTTTGTCAAAAATAGTGAAGACAGTGCAATTCAGTAAAGTAGATTGCTTCGCATTCGCAGTGAGACGAAGATTAGAGTCTGCAGATTAAAGGGTTTTAAAGAGGATTGTCTAAAGTTGCTCCAGTTAAGATTTGAGAGATCCGCATGGAGGATTGATGAAGTTATGGCCATCTGAGTAGAACCGGGTTTTGTAGTTGTTCAGAGGTAACAAAGTGACAATAATTTTCTCTGGATTGCTCTGCATTGGAATATTATGGTTTACAATTCTAGAGGTATGTTTGGGATGTTGGTGTGTATCCTCAACTCAAGTGGTTCATGGTTTGGAGGTTCGCAAGAAATTTTTCTAGTGTCACAGTCATGATAGTTAGTGTTCTTAAGTTCTTGTATGAAGATGCAAGTGATTCTGGTGATTTGAGGTGGTGTAGTTGTTCTTGTTGATTTCATTGTGCTTGTGGAGGTCTCTGGATCATCTGCCTATTGTGTTGGTGGTCCATATTGAGGATTGAGCTCGTAGTTGAAGATTTATCCTTGGGTGTTGCTGTTCTTTCCATTCTTGGCCAACCAGATGCTTGGTGCATATTGCAGATGATCTAAGAGAAGTTCTATGGAGTGTGGCATCTTGTTCGAGGAAGATTTGAGTCCCAGCTATGTTTGGCTGATAGCATAGTGGTCTGCACGTAGCATTTTGTATTAAGTCAAGTCTTGTGATTATAATTGCTTGTAATGCCTATCTTGGAGACTGTTCCAGATAGATTATTGTAGGGTTGACTTTGATGTTCATTTCAAAGTCGATGTCATGTATAAATAAGTGTAATGAAGTCATGTAAATGTATCCATGGGTGTGAAGATATGAAGGTAGCGAAAAAGTGTTTGGGGGCAAAGCAGAGGTGTTGTGAGCTTCAATGGAACTGAACCTTGGCATGGAGAAGATGTTGTTTCTCAGTTCAACCTTTCAGTGTTAACCATGTGAATATTTTTGTAGACAGTGAGTCTCTTGGAGTAGTGAGCTTTGGGCAATGTGCCTGAAGGAAGGTGCCTTCCCATTTTTTAATTCTTTTAACAGAGAATAAATCTTGTGGCTTAACCCCCACTGTGGTTTTTCCCTTAATCGGGTTTCCACATAAAAATCCTTGTGTTATGTGTGTTGATTGTGTTTCTACTTGTGTTATTGATTCATGCTTTCATGGTTATATCAATAATCTATAAATAAGTGGTAAAGAATATTAAATGCAGTAAAAGATAAAGTTTTGTGACAACTGATTCACTCCCCCTCTCAGTTGTCTGCCCTAATTTCAACAATTGGTATCAGAGTTGGTTCCTCTAAAAGAAGCTTGACCGCTTGAGGTGATCTAGGATGTTGACATACAAGGGCAGTCTGAGATTTGATGGAACAAATTACTCTCTTTGGAAGAATCACATGGAGTGTCATTTGCAATGCATGGGTGATCCTTATTGGTTGATAATTGAGAATTAGTATACTCCTCCACAGAATGGTCCTAAAACTTTAGATGAAATTAAAGAAGTTGAATACAACATTCATGCTAAAGAAGCATTGTTGAGTGCCCTAACTGATACAAAAATAAAAAATGTCTTGGAATTGCAAACTACTCATGAAATTTGGAAGAGGTTGGGAACTCTATATGAAGGTGATGCATATGTCAAATGTGCTAAGTTACAGAGCCTGAAGGGTAGATACGAATGTTTGAGGATGAGTAAAGATGAAAACATCACTTCCTACATGCAGAAGGTGAATGAACTTGTGTGTAGTATCAAGTGTGCTGGTGGAAAACTGGAAGAATCAGAGATTGTTCCCAAAGTGCTCAGATCCTTACCTGCTTCATACAAGCATAGAGTTGTTGCTATTGAGGAGATCAGGACAGTGACATATGTTACAAGAGATCAGTTTGTTGGAAAGCTTTCAACATTTGAAATAAGTGAGTTTAGTGATTCTCTTCCTAAATCAGAATATGCATTTAAGGCCAGTGTTTTCGAAAAGCCAAGATTTGATCTAGGTGAAACCTCTTCAAGAAGAGTAACCAAATATGAGAAGGCAAGGAAGGAACTTGAAGAAGATGAATCTAAGCTTGAAGAACTTGAAGCCCTTGTTGCCAAAATATTACCAAGAGGATCCGGTAAGTATGAAGGAAAGTTACCTTTCAAATGTTTTGCTTGCAATAAGTTGGTCATTTTGCTTCAAAATGTCTGGAGAGGGTTTCAAAGCCAAACCCTAACAGACCTTATTGGCAAGAGACACTGTATATCATTGATAGTTGTTGTCATTGATGGCACCTAAGATTGTTCCACGCATCCGTAGTGTAGTATCTGATCTTACTAGAAGTCAGAATGATAATCTATCTAAGTCTGAGAACCTGAAACAGAGCATATAGCAAAGTCTAGTATTTTGGTCAGTGGATCTCTCTAGTTAATCATTATGTGTTGCAGATCAAAAGGAGTGTAGAGGGATACCAAGAAAATCTAAATCTAATTTTTTATCCTCTAATGATAATGGGATCAGAAGTTATGAGCTTCTGAATACTGGGTCATGTGTATGAGAAAAATTGACTATGATAAACTTAAACAAATAAAAAACCAATAACATAAAGAGAACCGATCTAAATAAAAGCCATTACTGATAAATCAATAAAACATGAAAGCTTTTACCGAGATTTGTATTGTTCCCTTTAGATGAATGTAGATTGCTCAATAGTATTGCAAAACCATGGTTGCAACAAGCAAGTAGTGTGCTCAAAGATCAATGTCAAAAGATCGTGAAGTTGCTCAATCGATGCGATGTATGCTCAAAGCGTTGTTAAGTATGCCTGAGAATAAGTGATTGAAAAGGATTTGTGGAGGAGATGAGGGGGGTTTATATAGATTTCAAACAAAGATTGATCAATGGTCTAGATAATTCAGAAGAATCAATGGAGGAGAACAGTTGAGGAACGTGCAACGAATAAGAAGAAGACAAGTGTCACACAAAAGTTGTTTTATTTGAGTTAAACACTTTCTTTTCTAAAGATAAGACATGCTTTTCATAAATTAGAAAGTTTTTTTCTAATTTAAGAGAAATTGATAAATACAAGGTTGAGTGAATAGATAACTCAACATTAGATTTGCTTTTGCATGATTTGAGAGAAATTAAATAATAAATTATTTAATTGTGTGTGCATGGAGAAGAAGACTTATTTTTAGAAGATTTGAAAGATATTTGTAGATAAGAAAGCAAATTAAATAAATAAATTTATTTAATTGTTGTGCATAATTTGGAAGAATAAATAAAATATTTGATTTATCTTATTTTTGGAGAATGAAAGAATTTAAATAAATTTGATTTCATTTATTTAAATTTGGAAGAATGAATTTGATTTAATTAAATAATTAGAAATTATTTAATTGTTTGGATAAGATAGAATTTGTGATGAATTAATTAAATAATGGGATTTATTTAATTAATGGAGACTTGAGATTTGGAAAGAAGATACTGATTTAATTAAATAATATAAATTATTTAATGGAGACTTGAAATTTGAAAGAGGATAATGATTTAATTAAATAATATAAATTATTTAATTAATGGAGACTTGAAATTTGAAAGAGGATAATGATTTAATTAAATCATATAAATTATTTAATTAATAGAAGAATAAGGTTGATTTTGCTGAAATTAATTAAATAAAGGAGATTTATTTAATTAATTTTGAATTTTGAAGTTTTGGAAGAATTTGATGAAATTAATTAAATAATTAGATTATTTAATTAATGTTGAAATGCAGGTGATGCTATAGATTAGACAAAATGCAAGTGATTCGAAGACATGGTCATTTTAGGGTGTCTACATTTTGCCCCTTTTTGATGCAATGCAGTTTACAACATTGCTTCAAAGAAATCGATAGTTGAAGACATGATACAATTTTTGATGCCCCAGTGTAGCTAGTTGTCCCAGCATAGCTGGCGTAGGGTGCCCCCTCGAGAGGAAAGATAGGGAAGCGACAAAAGAACTGTGTTGACGCTCGACTAGAAGATTTGTTGGAGATAGGCAAGGTTGAATAGAAGAAAGTGGAGATAGAAAAGAATATAAGAGAAAGACTGTTGATTGATCTTTGCTGGAAAACTATATAAGGCCATGGAAAAATGGATGGGTAAATGATGAGCTTGTTGCATTGGTTTCACAATTGTATATAAAGAGCAATCCTTACTTTTGATATAGCATGTGGATAGTTTGCCACCAAGGTATAAAAGACCAAGGTGCACTAATATCCGAGTGCGTGGACGTTGACTCTGCAAGCAAGCAGATTGAACTTAGATTCCTTTAGACATAATATGACCTTGTTGGAACATGTGAATAAGCTATAGTCTTGAACATAAAATAAACTTCAATACATGTAAATGCAAGAAGAATTATTAATATGTAAGATGCTAGGTTGTAACACACATAAGATAAATAGAATGCTAAGAAAGATGCTAAAGATCATTCCTCAAACACGGCACACAAAAAAAATAATGACTATGCCTCCAATCCGTACTACATCGTAACATACCAAGATTATAGATAAATCAAGGTAGCCTTGAATAGGTAATGGATAAAGGAACAAAAGATAAACCATAACACAAATTGACTAACTTACAAAGTAAACATACAGCCAACATATTCTCTTACCAAAGAGGTTGCTCAGGATAGATTGGATAGGAAAGATAACAGCCTTATCGTAGGAACTGTGTCCATTAAAGGGTGCTATCTACCTAAAAAGATAATGTCTCGCTGCAGGAAATGCCACATGTCGCAGGAGATGCATGTGTTGGTCTCGACAATGGAACATTGCGCAGAAGACAAGCTTGTTGATCTAGGGCTTTGCTTAAGTGGAACTTTGATGATGTTGGCAATCTGTATGTAGGACAGTAGATGACTCTGGAAGGAAGCTACTTTGCTTCAGGTTTGTTAAGGACTTTTGCTTTGAAAGGATGTGCTAGCTTGCTGCTTGAGTTAGTCAAGTTGAGGTGAAATTGATTTTGACAAACGGAAGACCAGAAAGGTGACAGTGCTAATGGATTGAAATGGGTGGAGAATGATGAATCATATGTGCCTGAGTGCTAGATACATCCTTCGTATTCCAAACTGCCTACATACCCTGTATCCACGGGATCAAGGCACATTACGAGAAAAGATGAAAGAAGATAATATGTAGTTCTGGATAGAGTGATGAATGGGTCAAGGTGAAAGTAGGGGATCTTATGTACCTGAGTACTAGATACTTCCTTCATATTCCAGACTGCCTACATACCCATATCCATGGGATCAAGGTATCTTAAAATTGAAATGATGATAATATGTAGTTCTAATTGTGTGATGATGTAGGAAAAGTGTTGAGAACATAATAGCCTTATCATAGGAGCGATGTGTCCGTTAAAGGATGCTATCGGCAGAAAAGAGAAAAGATTGAAGAGCGCATTGCGAACCACGAACAAGGCACCAATCCTAGACCCAAGTTAAGGAAAGAGTTGCCCCCATTCCGGTAGAGGAATTTGTATGGATGACTGACGAAGAAGACCTAGAAAGTTGTGACCTAAGACCAGACAGTACAAACTATTGACAGAAATCAAGATGTGGGATGACGACGAGGGACATTGACAAATTTCCAAGCTATACTAGACAGGGAGATGGAAATGCAAACAAGGTCAATGATTTTATTATGGATGTATGGATGAAAGGCGTGCTTTGTGCACTGGACATGGAGTGGACAGGACTCAATAGATGATGGATGCTGACTCTACACATAGCGCCTGTTTGCCAGGTTTTCACTAGAGGATGGATTTCTTTGGATTTTTTTGTATTCTTTTTTTTTTTTGGAATACTCTAAGGATTAGGCATAGAACTTCTTGAGATGGACACTGTTAAGTGGCTCATCTAGAGGAATGCTGTCAGGTGTAGCGAAAGTATAAGCTCCTGATCCATATGCTGCTGTGACAATAAAGGAACCTAAACAATTAGGCTCAAACTTGCCCTTCTTTTCTCGATCTGCTTGATTTCTCTAATTCTCTTTGAGTACAAGATCGCCAACTTGAAACCATCTTTCTTTGATCTTTTTGTTGTAATTACGCCGGAGGCAATTTTGATAGACATGGAGATGATTAAGTGCGGCAAGGTGCCTCTCATCTAGTAGTTCAAGCTCAGCTAATCTGGAAGTGTGATACTCCTCTCCAGCAATCAGCTTCTGCATGGATACTCTGAGGGATGGGATCTTGACCTCTATAGGTAGGATGGCTTCAAAGCCATAGACCAAGGCATAAGGTGTGGCACCAGTTGGAGTTCTGATACTAGTGTGGTAGGCCCATAGGGCGGGATTGAGTTGTAAGTGCCAATCATGACCAGCTTCATTGACCGTTTTCTTGAGGATTTCGAGAATGGTTTTATTGGAAGCCTCCGCTTGGCCGTTACTTTGCAGATAGTAGGGAGTTGAAAAGTGATGTTGGATATTGTATTGTGTACATAGGGCACGAACATCTTAGTTGTTGAATGGTCTCCCATTATCAGTGATAATGGCTTGGGGAATACCATACCGGCATATGAGGTAGTTAAGGATAAACTTGGCTATTTGCTTACCGATGATATAGGTCATGGGAATGGCTTCAACTCACTTCGTGAAATACTCAGTGGCAGTAATGATGAACTTATGGCCATTGGATGAGGAAGGGTGGATTTGTCCTATGAGGTCGAGACCCCATTGAGAAAAAGGCCATGGAGTAGTCACAGGTTGTAGTTCGTGAGCTGGTGCGTGAATCAAATCTCCATGCTACTGGCATTGTAGACACTTCTTAGAAAACTGTGCAGCATCTTGCTCTATTGTAGGCCAGTAGTAACCTGTTCTCAGTATCTTCTTAGCGAGATTAGGACCAGTAGAATGTGTGCCACAGACACCTTCGTGTATGTCTCATAAGGTAGCTTTAGCTTCTTCCGCATTAAGACATCGTAAGAGGATACCATCGAGACTCTGGCGATATAGTGTATCACCTAGAATGGTGTAACGGGAGGATCGACAGATAAAGGTTTTGCGTTGGGTGGATGATAGGTCAGAGGGAAAGGTATTGTGCTTAAGGTATTCATAGATATCTTCATACCATGGGGAATTGGGACCAACAAGTTCGCAGATGATTTCAGTAAGTGGAACATCAACTATTGGTATCAACAATTGCTCAATCAAGAATTGACATTTCTGTGTATTAGCAGGCATGTCAATCAGTGACCTGACAGAAGCCATAGAATCTGCAGCTTTGTTATGTTCTCTAGGAATTTGCTCAAATGTAAGGCTAGAAAAGTCTGGTTTATATGCATCCACTAGTTGCTTGTAGGGGACCAACTTTTCATCCTTTGTTTGGTACTCATCTATGACTTGGCGAATGACTAGTTGTGAGTCTCCATATACTTGTAATTCTGTGATGTCCCATTGAACTGCTGTATTGAGACCTATGAGGAGTGCTTCATATTCAGCAATGTTATTGGTGCAAGGTAATGCAAGTTGATATGACTTTGGAATATAGTCATTCTAAGGTGTGATGAATAAGATGCTGGACCCTGATCCATGCTGTGTGTAGGAACCATCAAAGTATAACTTCCACATTATTGAGTTAGAAAGAGTGAATAGATTCTCATCCGGAAAGTTTGCTACCATAGGGTGTGTATCAGTCATGTGTGCTTTTGCTTGTTGATCTACTAGGGCTTGTCGTTTGATTGCTTTATGATCCATATACTCAATGTTGAACTCACTAAGGATCATGACCCATTTAGCTAGTCTACCTGTAAGAGCTACTTTTGCAAGTAGATACTTCAAAGGATCAATTTTGGCTATAAGATTTGTGTGTTGGTTCAGCATGTAATGTCACAACTTTTGGGAAGCGAACAATACTGCTAAACAAGCCCTTTCCATTGGTGAATAATTGAGCTCATATCCCACCAAGGTTCTACTGATATAATAAATTGCATGCTCTTTTCCTGATTCATCATGTTGTGCTAGCAAGGCCCCTAGGGCCGAAGTTGTAGTTGAGATGTATAATATCAAAGGTTTATCAGCAACTGGTGGAACCAATACAGGAGGTGTAGCTAGATACTCTTTGAGCTAATCAAATGCTGCTTGACACTTATCATCCCATCAAAATGAGACATCCTTGTGGAGTAAGTGTTGAAATGGTTGACATTTATCTGCTAGCTATGAGATGAAACGCCTAATGGATTGCAACTTTCCCTGAAGGCTCCTTAATGCTTTTAGGTTCTTTGGTGGAGGCATCTCCACTATAGCCTTTACTTTTGTTGGGTCTACTTCGATGCCTCTACGAGATACAATGTATCCCAATAGCTTTCCTGATGTTACACCAAAGACACACTTATTTGGATTGAGTCTTACTTGGTACTTCTCGAGCATGTCAAAGATCTGTCCTAGAACTTGTATGTGATCTTCCCTAGAAGATTTAGCTGGTATGTCATCCACATAGTCCTCCATGATATGATGAAAGAGATCATGGAATATCACTGTCATTACTCTTTGATAAGTTGCTCCAGCATTCTTTAGACTAAATGACATGACACACCAACAATAGTTACCCCAAGGACAAGTAAAAGTTGTTTTATGTTAATCTTCTTCTGCTATCCTTATCTAATTGTAGCCTAAGAATCCATCCATAAGAGAAAGCATTTCATGACCTACTGTCAAGTCTACTATAATATCAATGTTCGGTAGTGGAAAGTCATCTTTGGTACATGCTTTGTTAAGATCTCTAAAATCATTACACATGCGGATACGCCCATTGGGTTTAGACATAGGTACAATGTTTGATACCCAGTCTAAATAGTCAATAGGTCAGATGAACTTTGCATCTAACAACTTCTGTATTTCCACTTTAACCAAGAGAGCTATCTGTGGGTGCATTTTCCTTAGCTTTTGCTTGACTAGTTTAACTTTGGATCAACTGTGAGATAATGAACAACTAGCTTAGGGTCTAACCCTAGCATATCAGCATAGGTCCATGCAAATTTGATGGTTCTCAGTAAGAAGAATGTGTTAAGATTCCTGTGCTCTATTTCTAATAATGATGCTGTTAGGAATGTGGTCTTTGGATTTTGCTCTGTGCCAAGGTTTATCTCTGTAGAATCTTCCACTAGGAGAGCTAACTTCTCTTGATACTTAGATGGTAGGGGAAGGTCAAATCCTCCATCCTCAGGTGCCACAATTTGGTTTTCATCTTTGGATGTGTCCTTTGTTTTTACTATTTTGTGATCAGGAGGTGCCACAGTGTGGTTTTCCCCTAGAGATCTTTCTTTATTTTTACTTTTGTGACTAGAGGATTTGGCATTCTCACCAAAATAAGCTGTTGGCTCTAGTTCCATTACAAAACCTACTTTATGATCACCAAGAGGGATACCTTCCCGAAGTACCATGAACTTAGCTAGAGCTTCATCATTCTGAAATACATCTATAACGGGGGACCCTTGTTGGTCCCAATCGATAAGTTCAGGATAGACAAGTGTTACATTATGGGTGTTTGTGGTGGATGTTAGGGATACGAAGGATAGCATAAAAATGGAGGATTCTGCAAATAGGTTGGTCATATGGAGGGAAGAGTCATCAATGATATCTTCAGTCGACGCCGAATCGGTGAGAAAAGTGTCAGCTACCTCGTCGAGGATATACTTGATGTCCAAGGTGTGCAGTACCTTCTTACCAAATCCTAATCCCTTCTTGTCTAGCTTCTTTGTCACAACAATGGGCTCCATAGTTCCTTGATTCTATTTCCCAAGGCCACCTTTGCCTTTATAGCCCATATTTTCTACTATCCTTAAGCCATTACCATATTGCTTGACAGGTATTGTGACTGGTTCTTTCTCTTTATAGAGCCAAGAAGAAATGTTCTCAATAGTTTCCTCTTCCAATAACTATCCCTGTTGGAATTGGGTTAGAAATGCTGAAGGAGGAATAGCTACTTTTTTGGCAACTTTGGCAATGGGCGGTTGGCCGTAAGATTTTGGAGATAAAGGCATCTGCCCTACACAACAAGATTTTGAGATATCATAAGTTCCAAAGCCTATATCACGGATGTGCGCTTTGATTTCAAGAATAGGATTAGGTTCACTTGTAGAGGCTTGAGTCAGAGTTTTAGGATCAACATATAGTAGGGATTCAAGGGCTTTTGCATTGTTAGGCACTTGGTTGCAATTCTTATAACTACCTTGCAAGACACGACAGAATTCAAAAGGATTGGGGTCTCCTGGGATAGTGATCTCCATACCATTGAATGGGAATTTGAGGGAATGGTGGTACGTGGAGGGAGAAGCTTTCATTGCATGGATCCATGGGCGGGCTAGGATAATGTTGTAAGGTAGCTCAATATCAAGGACTTGACATCTGGTTTCAAGCATGACAGGGCCCAGTTGTATAGGCAAGTGGATAATACCTTTTGAATGGCATTCAGCATCATCATATCCCTTGATTGTAATACTTTGATCAGTGTTGACATGATCCTTAGAGTATCCAAATTGCTTAAGTAACTTTAAAGAATAGATGTTGAGACCAGCGCCACCATCTATGAGTATACATTTGATTTTGCGCTTATGGATGAGAACATCAATATGAAGTGCATCATTGTGACACGGATCATGGGATGGGAGGTCTTTCTCAGAGAAGACCACATTGTAGGGTGAGGCAATATTACCTACTATAGCTTGGAAATCCACGACCGCTATGTTAGGAACTGAAGACTCTTGGAGGGCTTTTTCTAGCACTAGTCTATGTGCAGGTGATGACCGTAGAAGGTCCAAGATAGAGATCTGTGCTAGCATTTTCCCTAGATGTTCAACAAGATTATAATCACATTGAGCTGAAAGACTAGGTGTAGGACCATGAATGGTGACATGACCATGACAAGTTGTAACAGCGTAATTTGTAGATTTGCCTTTGATTGTGAGGGTAGACACTCGACTCTCTTCAAAATGACCTACAATGGAATCAAAGGAAGTGGAAGCATGATTGATACCTTTACATCTATCCTGAGGAGGAGGTGGACCATGATGAGGGAATGGTTCCTTGTACATGTTGAGGCCTTTGTTCATGTGCTGAGCTAGTGGATCATCTTGTAGAGATATTTGATTGCCTTCAATGAGATTTTGGATTATGTGCTTGAGCTTCATGCACGATGCTGTTATATGCCCTTTGCTCCTATGGAATTCACAGTATTCATTTTCTCTATACCATGCAGTTTTGTAAATAGATTCGCCATACAGGGGAGCATCGGGTAAGGTGATGAGGCCTTTGTGTAAAATCTTTTGTAGGACAGATTCAATGGGCTCTCCCAAGGGAGTGAATTGACGTCGCGGAGGGTAATCTTGTTGAGGCTGCTCTTGTTGTCGTTGATGTTGGTTTTGATAAGGTTACCTTTGTTGTTGCTATTGTTGAGGTGGAGCTTGACTTGGTTTGGAAAGCTGCAGTAGCGTTTGCAAAGTTTGGACATGTTTAGAATCAACCACCCCATCGTTGACCACGTGTTTGTTTTTGTTCCAATATTTGGGTTTATCGCTTGATTGTTGATGAGGAGCATTGTCTTTAGTTTCTTTGAATATTTTGACCACACCCTTAGCAATGAGGGCCTTTTCAATGTTTATTCCTTTGTACGTGATTTCATCGAAGGTTGTAGCACTAAGAATTTGCAAATGGAAACCTAACTCTTGTTGAGGTTCTGCACAAATATGTTAACCAGTTGTTTCTCTAGAATCTTGAAAGGGAATTTGCTAGCCATTTCTCTCCATCTTTCAAGGAAAGAAATGAAAGTTTCACCATTTTTCTATTTATTATTGCATAGATCAGTCATGGAGATCTCATGCTCTACGTTGTAAGAAAAATGGGTGGCAAATTTCTCTGCTAGTTCATTAAAAGACTTGATACCCGTGGGTAGGTGTGAGAACCATTCTATAGCTTGACCTCCAAGACTGCAAGGAAAGAGACGCATAAGATATGTGTCATTATGTGAGACCTTGAAGCAAGCAAGATAGAATTCCCTAAGATGGTCTTTTGGGTCACATTTTCCTTTGTATTTATCAAACTTAGGAATAGTAAAATTTTGAGGAAAAGGGATCATAGGTAATGACCGATCAAAAGGATAAGGACACACTTCCTCTAAATAGAAGGTTTTCTTGGTGTGGCCAAACATAAGATCAGACAGCTGTTGTTAAACTTCCACGATTTTTAGCTCCATCGCTGTGGGAGGGGTTGGAAACATCTCCTGTTGTCCTAGAAGTGATTGTTGCTGCCCATATGGAAGATTGTAGTGTAAGCCATGAGCATTGGTGTTATAAGGGTCGTAAGATTGGTTGGGGTCATACGCATTGTATGTTGGGTTGAGATTGGGTTGAAGTTGGATGCTTTGATTTGGAAGAGGTGGAGGTGGGGGCAGCGCTAGCTAAGAATGTTGGCTTTGAGATGGTTGAAGAAAAGAATTGGGTGGAGGAAAGCTAAAGTGCGTAGGATTAGGTTGCGATGGTGGCACATAGCTTTGGGAAACTTGATGTTGGGGAAGTTGAGGGTGGCTAGGCAATGTGTGAAAGAAATTTAGCATTGATGAATGTGGCGGAGGAGGGACATAGGTAGAAGTGATTTGTGATGGTTGAGGTTGATTGAGGATGAGCGTAGAAGAATGTTGTGGGGGGGACTGCATGACTCTAATTCGTTGAGAGACATGGAGGTTTGATGATATGGGAGGTGGTATGTGTTGAGACCCTTGTTGTATGGCTACATAGTTGTTCCCTGGATGGTAATTTGATGGGAAACCTATTCGTGAAGGAGTAACCAAAATTCCACTTGCGATTGGTGTGGACACTTTAGGAGTTTGTTGTATATTTGATTGAGCTAAGGTGGCATGCTTAGCGAGCTCCGCTTGAAGTTGGACAGTTTCTTGTTGATTTTTGTAGATTTCCATAGGAGTCAGAAGCGGTGATATGACCCTCTTTCCTGTTGGGTTTTGATAAAGGAGATTCTTAATTGTTCTTCCTTGTAAGATTTATTCAGGTAAAGGCGTGATCACTATTGACATCATTTGCACCGCTTGTATGGTTTCTAGGGTGTTGTTTGTCTCCTTGAGATTGGATAAATCAAAATCTTGAGGTAATTTGGTGCCTTGCTCTGCAAGCAAGTGAAAGAAATGATCCTGGTTCTTGCTAAGGATTTTGTCAAAGGCGGCTATAGCTCTAGGATCTTGTATGAATTCATCAAGATCTTGCCCATCTTCTTGAGAGGATTGACCCATTTCAAAGTGTCACTCTTCTTGAGATGGGGCTAGATCTATAGTATAAACTTGGGGGACAAAATCTGGAGGCATGCCAGTGGTATATTGAGGTGTAATTACCAAAGGGACCCTACCTTCTTGAGGCGTGGCTTGATCAATAGTATATCTTTGTGGCACAAAATCCGAAGGCAAGCCGGTGGTATAGTGAGGTGTGCTTACCAAAGGGACTCTACCCTCTTGAGGAGTGCTAGGATGGTCAAGGTGTGGCACGTTGGGAGAATTGGTAGATCTTTCTGCGGGTGTTCTAGGAGTAACCTTGGGAGTAATGTTGAGATGACCTAATTGCGGTGTGTGAGGAGGTGATTTGCACTTCCTAGGGACAACTTGCTTGGACTTCATAGTTTGCTGGAGCCTAGTGGTTACCATGGAATACACTAGGACAAAAGGTAATGTTGAGATTCTACTTGTGTTTTGAGAAAGACAAAATCTGATGCACAAGTGACTGGACCAAAGATGCTATACTGTTTGACCAGAGGTGCAAGACTATGTAACCAAAAGCGTGCTGCTGTAATACTGAAGGTGATGGACTAAGCTACCAAAGGAGAGGTACTGCTATACCAAAGGCGAGCTACGGTGTCCAAAAGTGAGCTACTATTATACCAAGGGCCCTGAAGTAGGGTTGCCAGAGATGAGGTACTGCTATACCAAAGGCAATCTACTATACTACCAAAGGTGAGTTGCTATAATACTAAAGGCACTGAAGTAGTGTCTGATGTTTTTAAAGGCAATTTTGATAGATTTGGTTGTGGTTCTGATTAGATTTATCTTTGGCAAGAGAAAACACAGCAAACAAGTGGTCAAAAAAGGACTGACATAACAGATAGTGTATGTTCGAGGCTCACAAAAAAGCCCAATGTTTCCATAGGTATAAGACAATTGCAATCAATAACAAGCACTTTTTATCCCTAGAGACAAGGTTTCATTATAGTAGATCAGCTCACAGCTTAATACTCTGTCAATAAAAATATCATTCCATAAAGGTGTCAGATATTTTGTATCTTTGCGAGAGACGATAGATAGGGATATCTCACCCTCCCCTTGGAAAGCTCAAGTAGGTCACAAGAGCTTTATGGCCAAGGGAATACTATCTCTTCTCAAGGGAGCCAATGGTGAGTATCTTAAGGGCTTAAATCGATTCCCCTTGCACTGATGATTACCATCATGTTCAGAGGTAGATCGGGTAGTCTCTATCTAGAATGGTTCTTAGTAATTTTGAGGGACCAACACCTTACGAGCAATGTGACAAGCTACTAAAAGCTTTAACCAATCCTACTAAGAGTATCAAACACTTTGCTCAATGTGAAAATTGTTTCCACAAAGAGTTAGTACACCTCTTTTCAGTTTGGCACCACAAGGTAAGGCTGACGTCGGTTAGGACTTGACTTTCACCTTATCCCTCTTATATAGCGGTTCAAAGGAAAACTCCACTTAGAGTCATCTCTTTTGGATGAAATGCAATCCAAAAGTAGGCCCTTCTAAAGGAAGTACTAAAATGTAAGAGCAAGCACGTCAAACAAAGGTTCAATTGTCCCATTATAAGAAAAATAAGGTGCAACTAAATTAGGCACACACACATTTGTAGTTGTCAATTGTCCCTTATGAAATTGAAATGTTTGACATTCATATCCATTGTCCCTTAGAAAATTGAGGGGTTTTTCACATATATGTCCATTGTCCATTAAGAAAAGTAGTATGTTTCTAAGACTTAGATAGTCAAAATGATTTGTTCAATTATCCTTTAAGAAAGCAATATGTTTCTAAGACTTAGTGTAATAGATTTGTCAATTTTTTCAAAGCTCGTCCTGCATGAACATATTAGAAAAACTTTTTTGCTCTGTGTGAGTGATAAGAGGCTGCAACAAGTCATTTTAGTTCCACAAAAAACCCACAAGTTATCAAAAAATAAATCAAATTGACCAAAAAGTGCTTAACTTGTTAGGTGAAAAAATGAGCAATATAAAAAATCTAATAATAATGATTTAGTATAGCAGATTGAATATTATGATCAGATTCTATATGAAATTCTATACAATTTAAAAAGAAAGTTTGTGAAAATTGAGTAAATTTTGCACAAGTTATGACCGTTTGAAGTTTGCAAAGAATGGTTGACTTTGACTGAGTGTACCTGATAAATCTGATAAAATTACCTCAAAATTATTTCACAATAGACAATTTGGGAGAACCAGCTTTCTAATGCCACTGGTTTCATGAAAATCTGACTTTGTATCTAAAAGATATGCTTGATTTCGTGAAACTGCTAAAAATAGGTCAAAAAAAGCATGGGCTAAAGATAGGGATACGGATTGAGATCTATTTTCCTCAAACTCCGTGCACTTCTTGCAAAAAATAAGAGATACCCAGATAGAATTTTGATGTTTTTGACAAAACCTAGAAATCTTTTGAGCTAAAGTTACACAGATATTCTTGATTTCATGAAATTTCTAAAAATAGGCCCCCAAAAAAAAAACATAGGCTAAAAATAAGAACACAGATTGGGATCTATTTTTCTTGAAATCCATACAGTTCCTGGAAACAATAAGATATACCCAAATAGGATTTTGTTGTTGTTAACAAAACCTAGAAATCTTTTGAGCTAAAGTTACCCCATTTGAATGCTCAATGCCTATTCTCTCAAACTAGTGAACAAGAATCTTCCAAACTTCTACATTGTGATTGCGCTTTTCTGTACCTAGCTTCAAAAAAATCAACTTTTCTTAAAAAAAGCAAGGTTAGTGGGTCCCACCGGGCGTGCCAGAATGTGTATGAGGAAAATTGACTATGATAAATTTAAACAAATCAAAAACTAATAACATAAAGAGAACCAATCTAAATAAAAGCCATTACTGATAAATCAATAAAACATGAAAGCTTTTACCGAGATTTGTATTGTTCCCTTTGGATAAATGTAGATTGCTCAATAGTATTGCAAAACTATGGTTGTCAAAGATCAATGTCAAAAGATTGTGAAGTTGCTCAATCGATGCAATGTATGCTCAAAGCGCTGTTAAGTATACATGAGAATAAGTGATCGAAGAGGATTTGTGAAGGAGATGAGGGGGGTTTATATAGATTTCAAACAAAGATCGATCAACGGTCCAGATAATTTAGAAGAATCAACAAAGGAGAACAGTTGAGGAACATGCAACGAATAAGAAGAAGACAAGTGTCACACAAAAACTATTTTATTTGAGTTAAACACTTTCTTTTCTAAAGATAAGACATGTTTTTCATAAATTAGAAAGGTTTTTTTCTAATTTAAGAGAAATTGATAAAAACAAGGTTGAGTGAATAGATAACTCAACATTAGATTTGCTTTTGCATGATTTGAGAGAAATTAAATAATAAATTATTTAATTGTGTGTGCATGGAGAAGAAGACTTATATTTAGAAGATTTGAAAGATATTTGTAGATAAGAAAGCAAATTAAATAAATAAATTTATTTAATTGTTGTGCATGATTTGGAAGAATAAATAAAATATTTTATTTATTTTATTTTTGGAGAATGAGAGAATTTAAATAAATTTGATTTGATTTAATTAAATAATTAGGAATTATTTAATTGTTTGGATAAGATAGAATTTGTCATGAATTAATTAAATAATGGGATTTATTTAATTAATGGAGACTTGAGATTTGGAAAGAATATAATAATTTAATTAAATAATATAAATTATTTAATGGAGACTTAAAATTTGAAAGAGGATAATGATTTAATTAAATAATATAAATTATTTAATTAATGGAGACTTGAAATTTGAAAAAGGATAATGATTTAATTAAATAATAGAAATTATTTAATTAATGGAAGAATAAGGTTGATTTTATTGAAATTAATTAAATAAAGGAGATTTATTTAATTAATGTTGAATTTTGAAGTTTTGGAAGAATTTGATGAAATTAATTAAATAATTAGATTATTTAATTAATGTTGAAATGTAGGTGATGCTAGAGATTAGACAAAATGTAAGTGATTCAAAGACATGGTCATTTTAGAGTGTCTATATTTTACCCCTCTTTGATGCAATGCAGTTTACAACGTTGCTTCAAAGAAATCGATAGTTGAAGACATGACACAATTTTTGATGCCCTAGTGCAGCTAGTTGCCCCAAGGTAGTCGGCGTAGGGTGCCCCCTCGAGAGGAAAGATAGGGAAGCGACAAAAGAACTGTGTTGACGCTCGACTAGAAGATTTGTTGGAGATAGGCGAGGTTGAATAGAAGAAAGTGGAGATAGAAGAGAACATAAGAGAAAGACTGTTGATTGATCTTTGTTGGAAAACTATACAAGGCCATGGAAAAATAGATGGGTAAATGATGAGCTTGTTGCATTGGTTTCACAATTGTATATAAAGAGCAATCCTTATTTTTGATATAGCACGTGGATAGTTCACCACCAAGGTATAAAAACCAATGTGCACTAATATTTGAGTGCGTGGACGTTGACTCTGCAAACAAGCGGATTGAACTTAGATCCCTTTAAACATAATATGACCTTGTTGGAACATGTGAATAAGCTATAGTCTTGAACATAAAATAAACTTTAATACATGTAAATGCAAGAAGAATTATTAATATGTAAGATGCTAGGTTGTAACACACACAAGATAAATAGAATGCTAAGAAAGATGCTAAAGATCATTCCTCAAACACGGCACACAAAAAAAATAATGACTATGCCCCCAATCCGTACTACATCATAACATACCAAGATTATAGATAAATCAAGGTAGCCTTGAATAGGTAATGGATAAAGGAACAAAAGATAAACCATACCACAAATTGACTGACTTACAAAGTAAACATACAGCCAACATATTCTCTTGCCAAAGAGGTTGCTCAGGATAGATTGGATAGGAAAGATAACAGCCTTATCATAGTAACTATGTGTCCATTAAAGGGTGCTATCTACCTAAAAAAGACAATGTCTCACTGCAGGAAATGCCAAATGTCGCAGGAGATGCATGTGTTGGTCTCGACAATGGAACACTGCGCAGAAGACAAGCTTGTTGATCTAGGGCTTTGCTTAAGTGGAACTTCACTGATGTTGGCAATCTGTATGCAGGGCAGTAGATGACTCTGGAAGGAAGCTGCTTTGCTTCAAGTTTGTTAAGGACTTTTGCTTTGAAAGGATGCGCTAGCTTGCTGCTTGAGTTAGTCAAGTTGAGGTGAAATAGATTTTGACAAATGGAAGACCAGAAAGGTGACAGTGCTAATGGATTGAAATGGGTGGAGAATGATGAATCGTATGTGCCTAAGTACTGGATACATCATTCATATTCCAGACTGCCTACATACCCTGTATCCATGGGATCAAGGCACATTATGAGGAAAGATGAAAGAAGATAATATGTAGTTCTAGATAGAGTGATGAATGGGTCAAGGTGAAAGCAGGGGATCTTATGTACCTGAGTACTGGATACTTCCTTCGTATTCTAGACTGCCTACATACCCATATCCATGGGATCAAGGTACCTTAAGATTGAAATGATGATAATATGTAGTTCTGATTGTGTGATGATGTAGGAAAAGTGTTGAGAACATAACAGCCTTATCGTAGGAGCGATGTGTCCATTAAAGGATGCTATTGGCAGAAAAGAGAAAAGATTGAAGAGCGCGTTGCGAACCATGAACAAGGCACCAATCCTAGACCCAAGTTAAGGAAAGAGTTGCCCCCATTCCGGTAGAGGAATTTGTATGGATGACTAATGAAGAAGACCTAGAAAGTTGTGACCTAGGACCAGACAGTACAAACTGTTGACACAGATCAAGATGTGGGATGACGATGAGGGACATTAACAAATTTCCAAGCTATACTAGATAGGGAGATAGAAATGCAAACAAGGTCAATGATTTTATTATGGATGTATGGATGAAAGGCGTGCTTTGTGCACTGGACATGGAGTGGACAGGACTCGATAGATGATGGATGCTGACTCTACACATAGCACCTATTTGCCGGGTTTTCACTATGGTACTTATCCAAGGTGCCTGTTTGCTAGGTTTTCACCAGAGGACGGATTTTTTTGGATTTTTTTTTCTATTTTATTTGGAATACTCTAAGGATTAGGCATAGAACTTCTTGAGATGGACACTATTAAGTGGCTCATCTAGAGGAATGCCATCAGGTGTAGCTAAAGTATAAGCTCCTGATCCATATGTTGTTGTGACAATAAAGGGGCCTAACCAATTAGGCTCAAACTTGCCCTTCTTTTCTTGATCTGCTTGATTTCTCTGATTCTCTTAGGGTACAAGATCACCAACTTGAAACTGTCTTTTTTTGATCTTTTTGTTGTAATTATGCCGAAGGCAGTTTTGATAGACATGGAGATGATTAAGTGCGGCAAGGCGCCTCTCATCTAGTAGTTCAATCTCAGCTAATCTGGAAGTGCGATACTCCTCTCCAGCAATCACCTTCTACATGGATACTCTGAGGGATGGGATCTCGACCTCTATAGGTAGGATGGCTTTAGAGCCATAGACCAAGGCATAAGGTGTGGCACCAGTTGGAGTTTTGATACTAGTACGGTAGGCCCATAGGGTGGGATTGAGTTGCAAGTGCCAATCACGACCAACTTCATTGACCATTTTCTTGAGGATTTTGAGAATGGTTTTATTGGAAGCCTCCACTTGGCCGTTTCTCTATGGATAGTAGGGAGTTGAAAAGTGATGTTGGATATTGTATTGTGTGCATAGGGCATGAACATCTTGGTTCTTGAATGGTCTTCCATTATCAGTGACAATGGCTTGGGGAATACCATACCGGCATATGAGGTAGTTAAGGATAAACTTGGCTATTTACTTACCGATGATATAGGTCATGGGAATGGCTTCAACCCACTTCATGAAATACTCAGTGGCAGTAATGATGAACTTATGGCCATTGGATGACAAAGGGTGGATTTGTCCTATGAGGTCGAGACCCCATTGAGAAAAAGGCCATGGAGTAGTCACAGGTTGTAGTTCGTGAGCTAGTGCATGAATCAAATCTCCATGCTGCTGGCATTGTAGACACTTCTGAGCAAACTATGCAGCATCTTGCTCTATTGTAGGCCAGTAGTAACCTATTCTCAGTATCTTCTTAGTGAGATTAGGACTGGTAGAATGTGCACCACAGACACCTTCGTGTATGTCTCGTAAGGTAGCTTTGGCTTCTTCCACGTTAAGACATCGTAAGAGGATACAATCAAGACTCCGGTGATATAGTGTATCACCCAGAATGGTGTAACTAGAGGATCGACGGATAAAGGTTTTGCGTTGGGTGGATGATAGGTCAGAGGGAAAGGTATTGTGCTTAAGGTATTCATAGATATCTTCATACCATGGGGAATTGGGACCAACAAGTTCGCAGATGATTTCAGTAACTGGAACATCGACCGCTGGTATCAACAATTGCTTGATCAAGAATTCACATTTCTATGTATTAGCAGGCATGTCAATCAGTGACCTGATAGAAGCCATAGAATCTGCAGCTTTGTTATGTTCTCTAGGAATTTGCTCAAATGTAATGCTAAAAAAGTGTGGTTTAGATGCATCCACTAGTTGCTTGTAGGGGACCAACTTTTCATCCTTTGTTTGATACTCATCTATGACTTGGCGAATGACTAGTTGTGAGTCTCCATATACTTGTAATTCTATGATGTCCTATTGAACTACTATATTGAGACCTATGAGGAGTGCTTCATATTCGGCAATGTTGTTGGTGCAAGGGAATGCAAGCTGATATGACTTTGGAATATAATCATTCTGAGGTGTGATGAATAAGATGCCAGCCCCTGATCCATGTTGTGTGTAGGAACCATCAAAGTATAACTTCCACATTATTGAGTTAGAAAGAGTGAATAGATTCTCATCCGAAAAGTTTGCTACCATAGGGTGTGTATCAGTCATGGGTGCTTCTGCTAGTTGATCTGCTAGGGCTTGTCCTTTGATTGCTTTACGATCCATATACTCAATGTCAAACTCACTAAGGATCATGACCCATTTAGCTAGTCTGCCTGTAAGAGCTGCTTTTGCAAGTAGATACTTCAAGGGATCAATTTGGCTATAAGATTTGTGTGTTGGTTTAGCATGTAATGCCACAACTTTTGGGAAGCGAACACTACTGCTAAACAAGTCCTTTCCATTGGTGAATAATTGAGCTCATATCCCACCAAGGTTCTATTGATATAATAAATTGCATACTCTTTTCCTGATTCATCATGTTTTGCTAGCAAGGCCCCTAGGGCTGAAGTTGTAGTTGAGATGTATAATATCAAAGGTTTATCAACAACTGGTGGAACTAATACATGAGGTGTAGCTAGATACTCTTTGAGCTTTGATAAATCACCTTTCCTCTAGATCAAATTGTTGGAAACAAGGTAGATAACTAAGAGGGGGGTGAATCAGTTATCTTAAATATCTTAACTTTCTTTTCTTCTTTAATATTAATGCATCATCAAAACATAAGAGTATACATAATCATGAGAGCAGAAATAAAATCAACATACATAACACAAGGGATTTTACGTGGAAAACCCTGTTTAAGGGAAAAACCATGGCGTGACTAACCCAAGATTGTATTCTCTTTTTAAAGAATAAGAAGTACAAAATGACACTTACCAATTAGGGCTCACTGCCTGAGCACACTACTCACAAGAGGCACACTGCCTACAAGAGACTCACTATCTACAAGGTATATAGAAAGTAACTAGGTGTTTAAACTAATGAGAGGCATTGACATATGCTAAGGTTCAGTTCTGGTTAGGCTCAATAAACTAATCTTATGCACTTCATTCTTCCTCTGCTCTAATGCTACTATTCTATCACCTACCAGACTTGTATTGCTGCTTCCACACTTCTCTCTGCCTTTCTTTGCACACTACATACATAACTTCTCACTTCATACTGAAATCCATTTGGTATATATATCCGCATCAAGGATTTCAACATTTTCCCAGTCGGCAATTGGAATACTTAAGATATTTACAAAACACTGACTTGTTAGTTGAATCCATGCTTAATATGTGATGCGTATCAAAGACATAGACATAGAAGTCATCATTCATGTTGGCTAACCATGTATGATCCCTCATATAGCCTAATCAACATCAATTACTCATCCAGATTGAAGTCTGATACTCTACCAGTCAGTTCTTCCTCAGTCTACTCTGCCTTTCTGGAACCCAACACTCATATCTTTTCCATGATTCATCACTAGAGGCTCTCTCTCTAGAATATAATAGTCATGATACTGCTCTTGACTTCCCCAAGTCCGTACTTTGCTGAGATACATCCTCTGAGAGATCTAGACCTGATTGTTGGACCTTGCTACATGCTCTATTCTTGTTCACCAGACCAAAACATTCTTTTATCTTTCTTCCCGTATAGTCATACTATGCTCTGTGGATGTGTGGGATAGACTTTGTTGCCATCAATGACAACACTCATGAAGCCACATAGTGTCTCTTGCAAACAATCTCCCCCTTTGGCATTGATGGCAACACTTAGTGAAAAATGACTAAGTGTCGTAGCAAACTCCCCCTTGGCTAATGCTCTGTCTTATGTACACTTTTACCAAAGCTTCCCCTTAGCTAGATTCCACATTTTTCACTACTCCTTACTCCCCCTTTGACATCAATGGCAAAAGGTGGAATCCACACACCAAAATTTTCAAAAATCAACCTATACATAGCCGCATAAGTATATATGTTATACTTACATATACTTAAGTATATCTGCAAAAGTGGTCTTCAACTGGACAAATTATGTTGCCCAACTCTGCTTCATCCTATCCAAAATTGAGATATGACCACTCAACAAAAATGCAAAAGCTTCTGCCCTTCTTAAGTCTGTCGGATCACTAGTCCGGGCTATAGTCTGAGCATCAGTTAGGGCCTCATGCATTGCCTCTAACTTAGGGATAATTATCCCTCTTAGTTCACTTATTCTACTTATTCTATTCTTCTTCTCCTTTTCAAGCCTCTTTATTTCATTTATAGTGGCAATAGCCTAGCATTCTTGATTCATTATGGATGAGGTGAGAGGATCAAAATTCTGAGATAAACTTGACAGTTTACTCTCTTGTTCTTCCACCTTCTTTGCAATGTCTTCTGTCACTGTGGACCAACATAGACAAAATTTGTATATTTCTCCACCATCTTTAAGAGCATTTTCTAGGCTCTTTATCCCGATATCTAGGGTTCTCCTATTATTAGTTATGAGTCCCTGCACCTCAGTGAATCTCTTTCCCAAAAAGTCTTTCCGAACTTTCTCTTCTACTGATTTCTCCAAAGAATCAAAATGGGTGCTAACAGAGTTAACCAGAGATTTCAAGTTACCGGATGAAGAGGTCGAAAGATCCTTTTGGAAGGATGGCATGATCTTCTCTAGCATCCCAGATGCAATCTCTATCAGCTCACAGTCTTCCATGTGAGACTTCAGAAGCTTCTCTTTTGCTTTAGCTTGGGCAAAAGATGCTATCTTCATTGTCTGGACCAGAGAGAGGGAATCAAATTTTAGTGGTACTTGAAATAATTCCGGTTCATCTATCTCTAGCATTTCTTTGTTCAAGAAGCTCTTTACTACCTCTATAGTGTCTCTTGCTAGAGACTGAGTCTTCTTTCCTTCTGTCACCTTAGAATTGCCATCTGGGATCTTCTTTGTTTGATCTTCTTCTCTTCCCTTTACCTCTTCTTCTTGACTAATTTTCTCTTCTTTTCTTCCTTCTCCTTCAGTTTCAAAGTTTGCTAGGGGATTCGGAAGAGAGATGTTAACTTCTTCATGCATTTCCTCTTCTGGAATAGAGGAATCCAAGTCCTTATACTTTTCCTCACCTATCTCCTTTGACTCTTCTACATGTTTCTCAGTGTATTCTTCTTTTGATGTCTTAATCCTTCGTCATCCATGGCAGAAGGTTCATCATCTATGTCCTCTATAACTGGAAGATTGAATCTTTTAAATGCATTCCAGAGGATGTCCTCTATTTCTTTGGCTACTTGATCAGTCTCTCCAATCATAAGTTTGTTCATTCTGGGTTTACTCTGGAATTCATCCTTGCAGTCCTTAAAGATCATGTTCATTTGTTTTGGAGTAATGGAAGGATAGAGCTGAATTGCAATCTGTTCTCATATCTCTAGTCCTTTGCCTTAGCATTCTCCTTTCTTAGTTCAAGTATCTTCTCTAGACTTTTGGGAATTAGAGAGATGATTTCAATGAAAGCTTTATTATAAAATGTTTAGGTACCTAACTGTAGCATCTTAAAGAATCTTCTTGTCAGTGTCACTATATTCATCATAAAATTCAGTGACTGGTTGCAGGTTCCCATCCACTGTGACTGCCTTGATGATATCATCAATAGAGAGAGTAGGCCTTTCAACAAATTCTTCTACCTCCTCTTCTTTGTTTGTACCAGCAGAGGATTCCCCTGATGTTTTCTTCTTCTTCCTCATTTTCTTAACTTCCTCATCAGTCTATGTTTCTTCATCATCCTTTTGGCTTATATAGGACCTTGTGGCATTGGTTTTTGTTCTCTTCTCTCCCTTACCAGATGTCTTAGCTTTTGGTTTGGAGGCTCTTGAGCTCTTAGAAGTGGCAGATGTAGAGCTCTTAGAGGATCTAGTCTAGGAAGAGGCTTGTACCGGAACACTTCCTTTTTCTGCTTCTTGTTTCTCTTTCTCAACTCTTTCTAATTTTTCTCTATTTGCATCAACTGCCTCTTTTGAAATGCCATATCTTTTGGCAACTTCTTCTACTTCCCTTCTCACTTTTCTTTTCATCTTTGGTTGTCTTAGTTCAACATGTATTTTTACACTTAGTTCTTGAAAGGTTCTAAACCTTTCTACCTCAGGGTCCTTAGGCTGACTTAGCAGGTGTTAGACATGCAGCTCCAAGATTTTCTCATCTACCTCATAGCCCATTGGTATAATCCAGACTGTTATGGGCTCCACTACCTCCATTAGGCATTGATCAGTGTCTACCATGAAACACACTATATCCTTGTATTTTTCAACTATTGTTTGTGGAATTCTTTCTCTGGCCTACATCAAACTTTGGAAGTTTTTGAAGTATCCCCAAAGTGTTGTACTTTGAGCCTTGGCATCACCAAGCCCATACATATAATCTCTTATTTGTATGGCAACTAGTCTGTCATTTTGCCATACCCAACCACTTGATCTGGGTAGCTCATTCATATAGTAAAAGAATACACATAGTATTAAACCACCATACTTGAATGAGTTCTTCTTGTCCTTCTTGATCTTTTTCAAGTTTTCTAACAGTTGGCTCAGGAGAAGCTTGCATAGATCATAATCTATATTTTCCCTTAGCATCTGATATGCAGTATAAATTACAATTTCAGACATAGAGTTCTCCCTACTGGAATGATATATTTTATAGCCAATTATCATAGAGGCAAATTTGATATCCGGATATGTGATATCTTCTATTGTCATTGCTCTTTTGTCAAACTTTGATCTGGTAGCCTCACTTACTGTCTAGTTCTTAATAGATTTGAGTGCTGGCAACCCACCAGATGAGTGCAACCCAGTTACTACCCTAATTACATCTTTTGTTATTTTGAATGGCTTCATCAACCACATGAAGTTGTCATGAATTCTGCTAAGAACATACCGAACCCATTCATCTTCTACAAAATAGGGAAAGTGGATGCAATGTCCAAAATGCTTATCCTGGATGGCCTTGTATTGGGGTTTGAGTTCAAAAGTTTCATCTATCAGTTGTTTGTGGTAGATATCCATCAGCTTTGATTCTCCAAATTCCTCAATATTGGCATGGATGTATACCCTAACATCTTCTACGTTTAGAACCCCATGCGGAATGCTAGAAAAGGCACCTAAGGGATCAACTTCTAGGGATTTGTAGGGGTGCTTCTTGAACTTTGAGCGTGGCCTATCAATGATCTTGAAAACCATAGGAGTAGCCATCTTTGCAAAATATTTAGAGAGAGATATTCAGAAATCAAAATACCTTTTTACGCTTCTAGGGTTCACAATATGCGCCGAAAAAGATCGTTGGTTGAATCAGATTCTGCGATTGATCTTTGAGAGGGTTGTAACAATCTTAATGTAGAGCTCTTCCTTTCCTTTTCTCGAATGCAATTGTGCAAATGATGTATAAAGGAACCCTTTTATCTCTGCGCACACCCTAATTTCCTATTGCAATAAATGCACAATTTAAGTTATTCTAGTTGCATTGCTTTGAGAGAGATCTTTCTAAATCACTGAGATGCACTTAGAATTATTTTTAGTGATAATTAACAATGTATCTTCCTTCCTCCAATCACACCATTTATCCGCAGATCAAGATATTTTAATTTTAAATCATACCGGATCTAACAGTGAAAATCCTACTTTTACCAGATGGTTGTCAAACCAAATCAATCTTGGCTGATTAAACTCTTCAAAACTTCTTCCAGATCATTCATATTTTTACTAAGGGTTATTTGGATATTTCTCTGAGAACCCTTTAATCCGCAACATTCCATGTGACAAATTTAGGCACCAATTGACTAGCTGGGGGAATTTATTTTCTTTTGTGACTCTCCCTAAGCTAAAGCTCATCTATTTAGTTTCCGCAAGGAATATCAGCACCAGATTCTAATATAGATCCATTCCCAACATTTTCTGTACTTCTCTTCACCCAAATCTTGTTCATATCCCTTTGAACTTCATCCATATTCACTTTTCTTTTTCCTTTGTCTTGATTTTGATTATGATGCACCAGACCCTTTTTATCTTGATTCTTACTTCTGTAGAATTTGATAATATGACTGGATCTATTGCAATTGTAGAAAACAACATTTCTTTACATATGTGACTGATATCCTCTAGATCTACATTGATTAGCCATATGTCCCATTCTATTGCATGCGAAGCATCTTCCATTGAATGAATTGTTTATTTGCATATTTCTACATTCATGAGATTTGTGACCATACCTTTTGCAGTTGAAACACTGTCCGGAGAAGGATGAATTAGTTTGATTCATTCTTCTTCTGTACTGAGTTGCTTTATGACCGAAATTGTTGCAATTGTAGCAGTATCCATTGTAGGATGGATATCTTTGAGCATTTGGTCACCTTACCAGAGGTCTTCTAGGCATGTTCCTTGAATTCCCTAATCTAGAGTTCTTCTGACTAGATCCAGAGCTTTCACCTTTCTCATATCCCAAGCCATGCTTGTCATCTACCCTCTTTTAGCTTTCAAGAACTTCAAGTTGAGCAGAGCTTATCTTAAATTTCTCTTTGTATTCATTTTCTATTTGAAGATCCCTTTTAAGAGTGTCTATCTGATTCTCAAGTTGTTCTTCATTATCTCTAGCTTCTTCAAGATCAGATTTTAGATGCCTGATTATTCTATCCATTTTGTGGTAGTCTTCTGACTTCTCCTTGAGAGATTGTTTTAGATTATCTTCAATTTTTCTTTTCTCTTCAATTTCTTGGGTGAATCTCATAACCCCTTATTCTATTTCATGTCTTACCATAATGACCTCTTTTGATAGCTTCTCACATAGCTTGTTTTTCTCATTTAGATCTTCATTAGTATCATTGGCTTCACTTTGACTTGCTAATTATTGAAGTAGTTCCTTTCTCTTTTTCATAGAGGTACTCAGTTTTTCTTTTAGCTCATTTATGAAATCATCAGTTTGTTTGAGTCTTTCTCTCAAGTTATTGACTTCAAAGTGAGATTGCTCAAGATCATCTAGGGTAGACTAAAGTTGTTCCTTCATACCATACATATCCATTGAGATTCCTTCTGACCAGATCCGGAGCTTTCACCTTTCTCATATCCCAAGCCATGCTTGTTATCTACCCTCTTTTAGCTTTCAAGAAGAACTTCAAGTTGAGCAGAGCTTATCTTGAATTTCTCTTTGTATTCATTTTCTATTTGAAGATCCCTTTTAAGAGTGTCTCTGATTCTCAAGTTGTTCTTCATTATCTCTAGCTTCTTCAAGATCAGATTTTAGATGCCTAATTATTCTATCCATTTTGTGGTAGTCTTTTGACTTCTCCTTGAGAGATTGTTTTAGATTATCTTTAATTTTTCTTTTCTCTTCAATTTCTTGGGTGAATCTCATAACCCCTGATTCTATTTCATGTCTTACCATAATGACCTCTTTTGATAGCTTCTCACATAGCTTATTTTTCTCATTTAGATCTTCATTAGTATCATTGGCTTCACTTAGACTTGCTAATTATTGAAGTAGTTCCTTTCTCTTTTTCACAGAGGTACTCAGTTTTTCTTTTAGCTCATTTATGAAATCATCATCTTGTTTGAGTCTTTCTCTCAAGTTATTGACTTCAAAGTGAGATTGCTCAAGATCATCTAGAGTAGACTAAAGTTGTTCCTTCATACCATACATATCCATTGAGATTCCCAAATCTTCCTCAAGCTGTTAGGCTCTATTTAGAGGAACTTAGCACTTATACCAATTGTTGGAAACTAGGTAGATAACTGAGAGGGGGGGTGAATCAGTTATCTTAAATATCTTAACTTTCTTTTCTTCTTTAATATTAATGTAGCATCAAAACATAAGAGCATACATAATCATGAGAGCAAAAATAAAATCAACATACATAACACAAGGATTTTTACGTGGAAAACCATGTTTAAGGGAAAAACCATGTGATGACTAACCCAAGATTGTATTCTCTATTAAAAGAATAAGAAGTATAAAATGGCACTTGCCAATTAGGGCTCATTGCCCGAGCACACTGCTCACAAGAGGCACACTTCCTACAAGAGACTCACTGTCTACAAGGTATATAGAAAGTAACTAGGTGTTTGAACTGATGAGAGGCATCCACATATGCTAAGGTTCAGTTTTGGTTAGGCTCAATATACTGATCTTATGCATTTCATTCTTCCTTTGCTCTAATGTTGTTGTTCTGTCACATACCGGACTTGTATTGTTGCTTCCACACTTCTCTCTACCTTTCTTTGCACACTACTTACATAAATTCTCACTTCATACTAAAATCCATTTGGTATATATATCTGCATCAAGGATTTCAACATTTTCCTAGTCAGTAATTGGAATACTTAAGATATTTATAAAACACTGATCTGTCGGTTGAATCCATGCTTAATATGTGATGTGTATCAAAGACATAGACATAGAAGTCATAATTCATGTCGGCCAACCATGTATGATCCCTCAGATAGCTTGATCAACATCAATTACTCATCCGAATTGAAGTCTGATACTCTGCCAATCAGTTCTTCCTCAGTCTTCTCTACCTTTCTGGAACCCAACACTCAGATGCTCATATCTTTTCCATGATTCATCACCGGAGGCTCAATCTCTAGAATATAATAGTCATGATACTCCTCTTGACTTCCCCAAGTCCGTACTTTGTTGAGATACATCCTCTGAGAGATCTGGACCTAATTGTTAGACCTTGTTGTATGCTCTGTTCTTGTTCACCAGACCAAAACATTCTTTTATCTTTCTTCCGTTATAGTCATACTATGCTCTGCGGATGTGTGGGATAGAATTTGTTGCCATCAATGACAACACTCATGAAGCCACACAGTGTCTCTTGCCAACACAAATAACCTACATCTCAGCCTATTGGAAACATTGATATCTACCTTTATTTAATCGACTTCTCCTTATAATGGAACGACTTCTTCTTTTAATAGAACAGTTGTTTTTAATTATTCTCTTTCCAATGGCTTACCTTGTAGATGAACTGTTTTGTTAAGATCAGAGCTTTCCTCCTTCCTTCACAACAAATCCATTCTGAGTATATCCTACAGTCATTGCGTTCCATGAGATGTTATCCTCTAAGGCATTTGATCAACAGTTCATGTGCTTTGTCCTTACTTCCACTTTTTGCATACATGTTTACAACATCTGATGAATTCCTCTACCTTTCTTACACCGATAGATGTCCATAACCTATTCCAAAGCTTCCATTTTGGGACGCACAAGGAGTATGTAGCCAAAGGTTGTGGAATTTAGCTTTACACCTGCTACTTGCATTTTTTTAAAACTTTTGTAGCTCTCAACATTTTCATTTTGTGCATATCCTACAACCATTGCATTACAAGAGACTTTTCCTCTAAGGCATCGATCAAGTAGTTTGCATGCTTTGTCTATGCGATCATATTTTTTTTGACATACACATTAACAAGAGCTTTTTACAGTGATCTGGAGTTAATTATACATCCCAATTTCATTGCTTGAAATTTACTATGGTCTTTTCAACAAATATAATTAGTTTATATTTTTGTGTCATCTTCCAAATGCACCTACTCTATTGCTGCAATTTTTTTTAACTGACATCTTAATGTCTAAGGTTAGGGCATCCTCTAGAGGGCCGGTGTGGGAAGTAAGGTCAACCTTGTACACATAATGATCACTGTAGGTGTAAAGCAATAAGGGTTTCAAATGTGATTGAAACATGTACAACACCCGTCCACTAAACCTACACTGTTGTGCATGCTCAAGCTAGGAGGATGTGGCAAAGATTGCAGATTCAGTGTTTACGCTTGTCAATTGCTTTTGCTTGGAAGTTTTTAAAGTCTTTTTAACAAATCCATTTTTTACATATCCTGTAATCATTACATTCCATGGGACATCTCTTTGAGGCGTTCTATCCAACAGTTCACGTGCCTTGTTTATGCTTTCACATTTGTTTTTGCTTGAAAGTTTCTAAAGCCTTTTCAACAAATCCGTTCCTTGTTAGGCAATGAAGCTTGTCAATGTCTAAACAAATTCATCCACTTTTTTGTATATATGTCATGCGTCTTTCATAATTTATATTCTTAACACATCACATGGTTGTAATGAGGATTGCATCCATTTATGCAATTTATTTCAAAGTAAGTTTAAGCATATTAATGTTTGATTAATGCCTGGTTGCATTCTCATTCACAAGTTATTTCTGCTATCATTCTGCAATCCCTAAACCTTTAAACTATAAACCCTAAACCCATTTTGTTTTATTTACAGTAGGAAATGGATGTACAGTATATCTCTACAGGCTATTTTTCACTTTCAATTGAATAGCCTCATATAAAATGTTCAAAAATTAGATTTGTCAGATAATAACATTTTCAAACACTACTACAGAAAGTTATTACATTTGACAAAAAAATTATGTAGTAATAGTAAATCTTGAAGCTTAGAATGTAAAATAACGATACATATTTACTTGTCATTGGATGAAAAATATTTGCTATCCAATGATCCATGGTATTTGTTATTATTATTATTATTTCAAACGTAATAGTTGTCATCACCAAGCTGTCTGGGGAATGTAAGAGTGAAAATCTAACCAAAAATTGCACAAACTATATGACTGATATCTTATTAATTGTTATATAAAAGTACGTGTATATATATATAATTACACTATTATATTTTATTAAATATGATTAAATGAAAATTGATAGGTTTGTTAATTAATGTTGATGAATTTAATATTGATTTTACTACAATTTTTTTATAATGGTATTGTTAAGTTGAAAGTTGATTAATGGGTTGGAATTAGGTTTATAAACAATGTGTTTGAGATTTGACTTATAAGTTTTGCTTTTAGAGAATTGGTTTATTATGAGTTTAATTTCATAATGTAAGTGAAACTTGTGTAAGTTGGATCATTGGTTGTAATAGGGTCACATGGTTGAGATTTAGTTTTACAGAGGCATAGGCTATGATGTCTTGATTTCATGTATATGTTATGTTGAAAATGTATCATGGTGTGGTAATAAAATCCTTCATGGATGATGTGGTTTATCATTGTATTGAGCATGTAATAAAATATTGTGTTGGATTTTGGAAATAGGGAGACATTAGTAAGCATAAGAGGAGTATGTTATTATGGATTGCTTCACTTGGAAGCTATGGGCAATGTATTGTGAAATTGTCCTGGTGATTAAGTTGGAATGCAAGAAGGTTAATACCTTGCATTGTTTATGTATACTTGTTGTTATAATGATAATTGCTATGCTTGATGGATAGGGTTTTTCTAGATGCAGGTAGGGGAGTGGCTTTCAATGTGAGGCCGGGGACCAAAGTGACTAGCTAGGGTAACCCATTGAATGTTGGTAACAAAGTGATAACCTAAAATGAATTAGGGGGAAAAGGGTAGATTCCACATTAAACAAGAGAATTAGATTCCTCACCCATTCCTATAGTGCTTGTTTAGACCAAGGATGGGATGAGAAGGCCTGGTTGGCAAAGTCAACTTCCTTGTCCTCATGAAAGGAATGTTGGTTCTACATGTGTCACCCTATGGGGCCAACATCTAGTGAGAGACTGTAAAGGTAACCATAGATGGGGGTTGGTGTCTGGTGAGAGACTGTCAGGGTAACCCATAGATGGGGGCCAACATCTAGTGAGAGACTATCAGGGTAACCCATGTTAGGACCATGCAATGACACTCCTCCCTACTATAGCCTAGCATTCCCTAGTTGTGTACTCCCCATTAGTTGTGTGATTGCCTCTGGAAGTGCTATTGAGTTGTTTGTGTTATTGACATATGTTGTTGGAGTCATGTGTAGTCCTTGTTCCTTGTAGTCTACTGTCTACCTGATTATATGTTGTAGTGGGACCTTATGTTATCTCCTAGCATGGAGGGTGGACCTTAGGGTTCCACATGGTCGGGTGGATGTGCTTTATCTCCATTAGTTTCTCCCTTGTCATTGTTTGTGTGCGAGAAGGATGAATCTCATGTAGTAGATATCAAATCTTGTACCAGTTAAGGAGGCAGCTACTTATGTATATGTATTGGTCTTGTATATTAGTCGTATCATGTACTATAATTTTGATGTATGCATTCTAGTGTAATGAGGAAGTGATAATGCAAAAAAAAGAAAAAAATGATGTAGTCTCATGTAAGGGAAAATTGTATATGTACCTATAGTCCTATTTATATGATCCTGTTGATTACTTAATTGATGCTATAAAATTGAAATGTATCTGTTTATTCATTTAATGTAATAAATTTGGGATGAACTATTGATGTTAGTTAAATTATGATGTATGTTTAGATCTTGTTATTGGTTTGGTAAGTAATGCAGCCATCGAACCCTATAGGATAATGCTTAGTTTAATGATATGTATAGATATGTTAAACATTATTTTGTTATTTCAATCTTTTAAAAAAAAATTGTCCTGTTTGTATAGCATAATTGTGTTGATCTCCAAGGAGTGCCTTGGCGGGGCATTACAGAGTAGCCACTAATTGATCCACCACTACTTGATCCTTAATAGACTTTTGATTAATAAAATTTAGATCAAATTCCATTTGTAACGTAACCTAATTGGTAACACATCCTAAAAGATTTCTTTAGAAAGCATATACTTCAATGGGTTCACACGGGTTTCTACATGTAGCATATAGTTTTTTTTATTTATATAATGAGAATACAACAAGGCATAATTTTTTTATTGGAGTATATATAGTTTCATAATCAATCAATATTTGACTAATGTAGTATACCACACATTCTTTTCCTTTTTTATCATTTTGGGATAATATTCCACCAATGGCATTCTCAGTAGAAGACATACAATAACAATAAGTTTACAATGAATAATTAGCGTAAGAACTGGTGGATTCATCAAATATTTTTTCATGTCATTAAATTCCTTTTGATAATCTTCATTCCATTTGAATTTAACATCCTTCATCAAGAGTTAAATTGTGAATGCCAAAGTGTGATCAACTAGTTGTAAAATGCATATTTAGATAACTTGGGTTTTTGTTTGAAGGCTATGAATTTGTGAGATATTCTTAAGTGGAGACATGTTCACAATAGCATGAATTTTCTTGTTATCTACCTCAATTCCTTGTCTAGATATAATAAAGCCTAATAAGTGCACCAACTATCAACTCTAAATATGCACTTTTAAGGTTAATCCTTATTGCATATTTTTGTAATATTTCAAAGATAGTTCTTAAGTCTTGGATACGCTATGTTCAATTCTTAGATTTTCCCAAGATATCACACATAATTTTCTAAAATGTTATATATGAAAGATTAATGTCATGGCCTATTCATGAGTAGCTCTAGCAATCTTTAGTCAAAATGAAATGACCACATAACAAAATATATGCCATGGTGTCATAAAAGTATTCTTGTGTTGGTCTTGGGGATTTATGATGATTTGGTTATGATCTAATAATACATCCATGAAAGCTAGCATCTTATGCCCATTGGTAGAATCTACAATCATATTAATGTTGGACAAGGAGAAATTACACTTAGGTGATACCTTATTTAAATCACTAATTTGGTACACATGAAAACTTGACTAACCAATAGGGTTAGAAAGATGTGTTGGGAAAAGTGACTCAACCTTGTGATTACAAAAAAAGTGCAATTTTTTGGGTTATAAAAATGAATAAACTCAATTTTTGAGCTATAGAGTTAGTTTTTGGCCAAAATAATTGTTCCAAGTTGCCCAACATTGCTTCTAGGGTACTTGGTGCATAGATCACTTCGAGATCTACAATTAAAAGTTATGGCCTCTTGCATTAGAAAATGTAAAAATGTGTTGGACATGGAAAAGAGTTGTAAGAGGGAGTTACACATGTTGACCAACTTCTGATGTGTATTATGACACATCATAAGGCATCTTTGATTGGAGATAATGGAACCCTAAGGATTTGGGTACCATTTTTGGATGGGTTTGGCTCATGGTTTTCTAATTACCATTTGATGGTTGTGAACAACAAAATATGGAAAACTATACAAGATTTAAACCAAAATGCAAAACTTTATTTCATATTCATTAGCACCACAATTAAAGAAAATAAATAAAAATGCAATGAATAAACATCAATTTACCCAACTTTTCCTATTGTACCGACGTGGAAGTTATGCTCAAATTGATGAACGTGGTTGCTTAAAGCACGAGCATGACATTGCTTCGAAGGATGATTCCTGAAATGGCTCTTGAATGGGTCCATGTATAGACTTGCAAGAAGGGGAATTGATGGTGGAGATTGGATGGCAGATAAGAGAATCAAATTTAAGTAGTTAAGTGGTTAAAGGATGGAGGGTGTAGGTTAATTGATATTTTTCAATTGATTTTTGGATTTTGTGGGAAATAGCTATGGGATGAGTGGTTAGGAATAGAAGAAATTTTTAACTCTTTTATTCAATTTTTAGGTGGTTATGTGGAGGATTTAATTTATTAAATTAATTAAATCATGTGTACCTAGGAAGGGGAGTAGGACTTAGGAAAATGAACTAGGACTTAGGGAAAATTATGGAATGATTAGGATAACTAAGGGAATGGTGTTTTGATAATTGAGACAATTAGGATAATTTAGTGATCAAGACAATTAGGGGATAATTGATCAAAATCAAGATCATTGATCAACGATAAATTCGATGGTTCAAGGAATAAGGACTTAGTTTTTTGGGTAATTGAGTGAATTAGGTTCTAGTAATTTTAGGTGTCCATATTTTTGCCCTCTTTGAGATGATTTTGTGACTGAGAGAAGTAATGTCATTTTAAAGAAAAACAAAATATAAATGGAAGGATGGAGGGGTGAAAATGATAGGGTTTATAGAAAGGAGGATGAGATGATGCCCCCTTGAGAGGATAGGCGGGTGTAAAGGGCACAGGTAGGCTCTCAAAATGGATGAAAAGAAAAGATATGGAGAGGGGATGGGATGAAAATGATGGAAGCAAGGATAGTCATATGAAGCAGTGTGAGCAACCTAAAGTTAGATATATCACTCAATGTTATGCACCATGATATAAAGACCATGGTGATGATGTGTCATGTAGAAAGGATTAAAGGTCACAAGCAAGTGCATGCTAATGGATCCATGATATGAAATACCATGGTGTCATTGTGGTGGGTATGTTGAAAAGACTGATGTAGATGCAAGATAAAATGATAACACACACAAGAAAAGAAAGCAAGCATGAATAAATGATACAAAGAAAAACATGATGTTGTCTCTAGTCAAGATGAAAATCAATTATTGATTGATTGATGATGATGATGATAGATTTGTTGATGTGGGAATGATATATCTCGAGAACAATACAAGGATTGGGAATGATATATCTTAATGATGCTTATTGATTGGATTAAGTTGATTAAGGTTTTGTAGCAATTCTGGGAACAAAACTAATGGATGCTTTTTGGATGATAGGGTAGATTGCTTAGCAAGATTTGTGTGGATTAGGATTGCTTGTGGTGGATTCACTATTTTAGGATTGCTTGAGATTTTTTCATTGGATTGTTTTGGATGACTACACTAGATTTATTTGGATGGGAGTGCATTGGATTTCTTTGGATGATTGCACTGGATTGTGTTGATTAACTACATTGGTTTTCTTTGGATGTGAGTGTACTTTATATTTTTTCTATTGGATGGGATGAATGTCTCTATATGATAACTCATGACAATGGAACACTAATTCTAAAAAAAAGGATGGGAAATAGGTTGATTTAGGATAGTGGGCTTGAGAGATTGGATGGATGCATTAAGGGATTATCGATAGTGGATGGAAAGGAGGATGAATGGAAAATGGATGGTTGAGTGCAGGATGTGATCTCCAAGGACAATGTCACAAAGGAATAACATGTCCCTACTCTACAAATGTCATTAAAGATGCTAGACTAAAGGGATATGGTGGACAACATAAGCTATAACAAGATGGTTGGGAGATTTGTTGTTGAAGGATTTGCTATGTCAAGAGTTTGCTAAAGCATGTTTCAAGATCATGCCTCAGTCCTTATCAAGATCAAAGTTGTTATCAAGATCAAAGTCAAGAAATGACAATGAAGAGGAATGATAGAAAGGATAGATGGATATGATGGATTAGGATGATATGGTAGGAGGACAGGATGGGATAGATAAGACAACTTATCCAAGAAAGTGCAAAGTGCATAAACAATTGATTTACACATGATGCCCATGAATGGGCTTTCATCATGGTACTTATCCAAGGCACCATGAAAATGGTTTTTTTAGACACCTAAAAAGGACCCTTTGCATCGCATCACTTGCATATATCATTTCTTCCCAAATCACTTGCATCCAATGTTAATTAAATAATCTAATTATTTAATTAATTTCATCAAACTCATCAATTTGCTCTAAATTCTCCTAATTCCAACATTAATTGAATAAATTTTATTTATTTAATTAATTTCATTAATTCCTTATTTGAATCTTCAAATCCACATTAATTAAATAAACTAATTATTTAATTAATTCATCACCTATTTCTTCTTATCCACAATTAAATAATTTTAATTATTTAATTAATCAATTATTCCTCTAAATTTAAATAAATTTTTCAAATTTGTTTAAGTTGACTTTATCTTCTAAAAATAAATAAAATTAAATATTTTATGTATATTTTTCTATCATGCAAAATAAATTAAATCAATTTATTTGTTTAATTTATTTAAATCTTCATATCTTATCTTATTCTTCCATGCACAATCATTTAAATAAATTTATTTAACTAATTCTCAGTTATCCTTCAATTCTTCTAAAAATATCATTTTCTTCTATGTGCACAATCAGTCTTATTTTTAGAACTTCAAAAAATAAATCTAAAGTTGAGTTAATTGGCTTTATTCTTATTGTTTTTATCAACTCATAAATTAGAAAAAAAAACATTCTAATTTACGAAATCAAATCCTATCTTTAGCCAAAAAGCAATTAATTCAATAAAAATACTTTTTGTAGTGACACATGTCATGAGCTTTGGAATGATCTTGATTATCAATTTCATTGATTTATCTCTACCGTTGATAGATCTTTCTTAGAACCTATATATACCCCCTTCATCCTATCACAAATCCTCTTCGATCATTCAACTTTTGAGCATTCTTCAATCATTAAGCCTTTTGATCTCTTTGATAATTTAAGCTTTAGGCATTCATAATACAATGCTTTGAGCTTTTATCATGCATCGATGAGCACATTGAGCACTTTTGAGCATGCATACTATCTACATCCGCTTGTTGCAAACATGGTTTCACAATTTATAGAGCAATCCACAAAGAACCAAGGAAACAATACAATCTAGGTGAAAGCTTTCTTGTTTTAATTCGATTAGTCATTGATATCGGTATTTTCTTAGATCGATCTCTTTATGTTAGAGGCTTGAGTTGTTATTTCATTGCTTTGATTATTATTCAATTTCAATTTTTACCTATACACATTCTGGCTTGCCCCGTGGGACCCACTTACCTTGCTTTTTTGTAGAAAAACTTGATTTTTTGCAAATAAGTACGGAAAAGCGCAAACATCATAGTTCCATGCATTTGGTGTACAATTCCACACATTTGACACACTGTTTTGCGCATTTGACACACAGTTCCACATGTTTGGCACATAGTTCCACTTGTTTGGTGCATAGTTCTATGCATTTGGCACACAGTTCCACCCATTTGGCACATAGTTCCATGCATTTGGCATACAGTTTCATGTGTTTGGCACATAGTTCCAGTTGTTTGGCACACAGTTCCACACATTTGGCACATAGTTCCACATGTTTGGCACACAGTTCCACATGTTTGGCACACATTTCCACCCATTTGGGACAAAGTAAGGTGCTTTTGGTCAATAGACAGACACTTTTCACACACAAATAGGTGCTTTTGGTACAAAAAGGTACTTCTGGGCAACAGAAAGGTGCTTTTGGTGTAAAAAGGCACATTTGGGCCACAAAAAGGCAATTTTGGTGTAAGGCACTTTTGGTGTAAAACAGTGCATATGGGTAACAGTTCAACACTTTTGGTACAAAATAGTGCATATGGGCAACAATTCAGTGCTTTTGGCTTTTAGAACAGACCTGTAAACTTTAAAACCCCATAACTTTCTCAAAACTTAACAAAATTTGATGATTTTTTTAAATTACATAGAAAATCATAAAGAATATATTGGTGATGTTAAATCTTTGTATCTCATCATAATTATCAAAAATTTTCTAGATTTCACATTGGTGTTCTAGGGTTTTGACTTATTGTTAGGGTTTTGACTTGATTTCTAACATCTTGTTGATTTCTTTGGAACTAATATCACTTGTTGCAGCATCTTATCACTCATCCAAGATCAAAGAAGGTTTCTAACATATTCTTGCAGGACGATTGTCAAAAATATCAAATCTTTTTCATACTAAGTCTTAGAAACACCTAAATTTCTTAAAGGAAATCTACATCTATCATTTTCATTCTTGTGTGGTTAGGTAGTTGCAACTAGTTATTTTTCTTACTAAATAGGATAAATGAACATGTGTATGACATGCTTGTAAGGTGTAGGTATTGTTGGCAAGAGACACTACTATGAAGAAGACTAGAATGTTGTCATTGATGTCAACAAGGCAAAGAAGATACATCAGTATGACAAGAAGACATCATTCCAGAAGGCCAACTTGGATTGGTAACAAAGCACAAAAATATTCAAGTCTAGAAGGCCAAAATCACTAAGTATGGACATTATTCAGGGTAAGGGACAGAAAGGGAATCAGTATGCCTCCGCAAATGAAGACCGGAAAATGTAGTTTAGGTATGTTGACTCATAGACACTTGATGATGATATATTCCAATGTTCAGATCATGACTTTCTCCAGAAGTCATTTGGAGAAAATGTCTAAGTCTGGATGAACAGAGGTAAGACATGGAATGTGTACAATGCAAATTAAAAGGGTCTGCATTCCTTCGCAAGTGCATATTTTGTTATGCAGTTTTGAGGAGTTGTAAACACTTGTATGAAGTGTCTAAATCTAGAGTTGTAAGATCTAAAGTCCACCAAAAAGATAGTTGTAAACTGTTGAGTATCGCTACAATACTTGACAGAGTTTGACTGTGATAGAGTCTGAGTTCTGATGGTCTACATTTTGCCACTAAAGATATTTTTCTCTATGGTTCTGAAGGTATGATTGGTGATTTCTGAGGAGTCTTTGATATGATTTTAAGCAATCCCTGTGGTCCATAGTAAAAGATGTAGTCTGACAGATGAACTGAACCAGTAACAATCTGAGTTTGAGGATGACATGATAGTCTGATCTATGTGCGGTAAGTTCTATTAATTAGAAATTTATCCTTAGTGGTTCTATAGTTGTAGCCAACATATGTGAATGCAATTCAAGTGTTGCTTGAGTCTACTAGGAGTTTTGTGGATGGATTTGGCTGACAAGCTACAAGTTTATTAACTATATGCTTCATCTATGGATGCCAACCTAATATGAAGATCTTAAGTGTTGTGGATATATATAGGATCAAATTCAATGTTTGGTTGTTGTGATGCGAATGTGGATGTGTGACATGCGAAGTAAAGTGATTGTGCAAGAGCAGGAAAAGAGAGATCTTGCTCCTATGTAAAAGCAGCTCATAGTGAAATAGAGTAGTCAGAGATGAAGAGTTTTGAGACAATATTTCTGTGCTTCATTAGAGCTGCAACCATGCATGTGTAGATGCAATCAGAGCAGTTCAAATTGGCAATGAGCCATTCTTCTTTCTTCTTTCTTTCTGTAGGAAGTGAGCCTATTTGGCAGTGAGCCTTTCTTGTAGTGAGCATTTCTCAGGGCAGTGAGCCCTAAGGCAGCGAGCCTTATTGTAATCCGGTATTGAGCTATAATAATATATTGTGAGCTAACACTCACCATGGTTTTTCCCTTTTTGGGTTTTCCACATAAAAATCATGGTGGTGATGTGTTATTTCTTTGTGGTTGTTGTTTCTATGTTTATTCTACTTTCATATTATTAAATTTGGAAATTGGATAAATAAATTTGCAAAGAAATGGTTTTTTAGAATATTGATTCACCCCCCCTCTCAGTATTCCTTATTCTCAACAATTGGTATCAAAGCAAGGTTCCTTGGAATAAGTCTAACAGCTTGAGGAAGATCTGCGGTAGTGTAATAATAGCAGCAAGAAGATTTGGAAATTATGAAAGCACAAGGAACTAGAAGCAGCTCTTATTGACCTTGAACAATCTGAAGCAGAAGTCAGGGATCTAAAGGATAACTTACAAGAAGCTGACAAATGCATCTCAAAATTAAAAGAACAAGTCAATAAATTCAAAGACAAATACAAGAAGTTAGTGATCAATTGATATTAGCAAATGAAACCATGAATGATTTGGAAGCAAAAGTTATGGAAAGAACAAAAATAGAAGAAGATCTAAATTTGATGATGAAAATCAAATCAGAATAGTGTGCCAAACTTGAAAAAGAAATTGTGAGTCTAAAAGCAGACTTGGAAAAAGCCAAGAGCTACAAAGAAAAATTCAAGCTAAGTTCTACAAAGCTTGATGAGATGATTTCTAGTCAAAAGAGTGCTGATGATAAGCAAGGTTTAGGATTTGAGAAAGGAGAAAGTTCAAGATCTAGTTAAACAAACACTAAGTTAAAGAAAAATAGAAGAAACCAATTTAGAAAACAAAGAAGAAGACCTAGAAGACCACTGGTTAGACAACCAAATGCTCAAAAGTATCCATCTTTCAATGGCCACTATTTTAATTGTAATAAGTTTGGTCACAAAGCTACTCAATGTCGATGTAGAGTAAATCAGAATGCTCCATCATTCTCTAATCAATGTTTCAACTGCAAGAAAATTGGTCACAATTCAAATAAATGCAGAAATATGGTAAGAAATGGGTCTTATAATGCAAGGAATAGTCAATCATTCAATGGAAAGTGTTTTGCATGCAATAGATTTGGACACATGGCTAATCAATGCAAATCAAGGATGAATTCATTTAGAGGAAGAAATTGACAAAGAAACATTGTCTACTTCAATTGAAACAAATTTGGACATGTTGCAAGATTCTACAGAAGCAAGAATGTAGAGAGAAATTACTATGCTGAAGAAAGGAAAACAAAGTAGAGGAATGCTAAGGGAAAAGAAAAGGTTGATCCGGTTGAAACCAAAGAGGAAATGGACAAGATTTGGATCAAGAAAGAAGTAATTAAAGAAGAGGATAGATCTGCACCAGCATCTGATACAGATACTTCCTTCGGGGTGTAAATTGGGTGCTCTAGCTCAGGGGGAGCAATGATGAAAATCCAAACCCCCATCCAGATAGTTAGTGTTGGAGTCTGACATGAAGATATGTGGTAGAATCTGATATGGAAGATCTTATGGAAGAAAATAAGTTGGTGCAGTATATTGCAGAGCAATCTTGATCGACTGTATCTATCAGAGTAAAGTCAGATAGTTTTTGAGAATGAGCATTTATGATGACTAGGTCAAGTGTGGAGGATAAAAAGAAACTCATTTGTCTTCTAATTCAGCATTTAAACTATCAAATATCCAAAGAGATTGAAGCAAAATTTCAAGAGTCAATAGAGATTCAAAGAACTCAAAAGTGATCCAAGCGAAGAAAACCCTAATTCAGCATATAAAGGTATTTATTGTTGAAACTCTATTGTGAATCTATTAAATCTTTGCAAATGGCAACCCCACAAGTTGTTGATATCACTGAGTGACCATGACTTAAGTTTAAGAAACACCCATTTAAATCAGTCGAAGTCGATCAGATGGGTGCATTTTTAGAAGTTTCACATGGAGGTTTGCATACAGATAATATTAGGGCTTATATTCATGTTGCCCTAGAAGAACATGGAAAGAGCAAACTTACAGACCTATTCCTAAATCACTTGTGCAGCGAAAATTGTGATTTGAAGGATGAATACAAGGCACTAAAAACAAAGAAATCCATTCAGTACATTGATTTTCCTACATTCACTAAGGATGAATGGGTCCGGTATGTTTTGAGCAGGGTTCATGATGAGTTCATGTGGCTCGAGAGACCTTTTAAGATTATAAAAGATGCTATAAGGACAGTAATTGGACTAAACTCCACCAGATCAATACTTGTATTAAAAGCCATGAAGAATGATAAAGTAATAGCGGCCACCGGAGCAAGGTTTGACAAAGGGCACTAACAATCAATGATATTGAAGACCATGCAGTAAGATTTGCATCCATGATTATTGGATATAATGTTTATTTCTCAAATTGGGAAAATTCAGTATCTAGTACAGCAATATATATAGCATTTGAGATGGTGAAGGAAGATGCAGAGTATGATCTTTGTGAACTTCTCTAACAACAACTGATGGAAAATTTAAAAAAATATCCATTCAAATATGGTACGTTGATTCTTTGTTTGTTCTTCTACTACATGCAAGAGTTGCTAGGTATGAAGAATCTACTCTGGACAAATAAAAAACCTATTGCAATTCAAATTAGAAATTATCTGAATAGCATAGGTAGTATTGATGCCCAGAACTCAACCCTATGGGGCTATTTCAAAAAATTTCAAAAGTTAATGCAATCCAGGGAAAGAATCTCGAGTGCAGTTGTTGATAAATATAAGGATACTATCTACTTCATTGTTACAAAAGATTAGTGCTTGATGGACACCGATGAGCCTAGAATTGTATGGGTTATGCCTATGGGATATGAGCTAGATGGAGGAGTATTAGAAAACTATGCTCAATATGTATTAAATAAACCCAGAGATCCCAATTAAGAAAGTTTTGGGACTCATGAGGAATTGTTTGGAAAAATTCATGTTGAAGTAAGAAAGCCTGAAATCTCTAGGAAAATGTAGAAAGTAGCAAAAGCAATTACCTCGAAACATGGGTTCACAAAAGAACAAGTGACAAGGGCAAGGGAAAAAGCTCAAGCTGAAAAGGAAGAAAAAGAAAAGAAGAAAAGTGAATCTGTTGAAATTCTAGAAGAACCCAATGATAAATCACAAAAACTAGAGGCATCAAGAAGGAGGACCAGAGCATCTACCTTTGAAGAAGCTACACATATTCCCTCTGATCCCACTCCATCTGTAAGTATGGAAATTCCTACTAATAGCCACAAAAGACAAAAGACCAAGGCTAAGAGAATGCATGCAAGCATTGTAGTTGATGAAGAAGAAACAAAATTGGATGAAGTAAAGAAGATGAAAATTAAGGCTATTAAATCCTCCAGAACTAGCAAAAAGAAACCCTTTGGTAAGGGTAAACCCAGAAATTTAAAAGCAAGATGTGCCCCTAATAGAGGAAGCAACTATAAGTCTTGAAGATATGCTCAAAGCCATAATAGTGGATGGCAATGTAAATCCAATTGCACAATTATATGATGAATATAATGATCCAGAAAAAAGGGTTATTGAGATTGTTGTTGTAGAATATCTGAACATCTATAATAAGGCCCTGAATGAAATAATTGATGATCTTCCACACAGCCTGGCAAGCATAATGTCCGCAAGAAAAGAAACTACCATGGCTAAAGACATTGAGCTAAGACAACATACACTTACATAGCTTTATCAGGAGATTACTCTTGAAGAGAAATCCAAGATCTCTAAAGAAATCAAGGACGCGTTCAGAACCAAGAAAATAATGAACTCACTAATGTTAGGAGAAATTGATAATGTGATCAAGGAGACTAAGGAGATCATTTTGGAGGCACTAAAGAAATATGATATCCATACCATCTGTGACAATAAAGAAACAGATGCTGGAAATGACATATCTACTCCGGAAGTAAATCCTAATCAGAAAATAGATGAAGATGTCAAATTGAGTGAGGAGAAAGAAGTATCTGCTGCTGACACTGAAACAAGATCCTCTCCAAGACATCAAACATTTGACTAAGAAAGGACTAAGGAGGAATAGGCTAAATAAAATCCTTCACCAAAATTGAAGGAAGACTCAAATAAGGACATGGATCTAGATGATCCAGAGCAGAGCTTGAAAGAGGAAGTCTCTACTACTCCAAGAGACACTGCAAAATCAATTAAAGAACTGTTGGAGAAAGAGAAACAAGTTTTGGAGGAGCCTGAGTTTTTACATGGTACAATAAATTCAAACACAATGTCTCCTATATAAAATTTTAGATTGGCATCAAATGCACAGGCAAAAGCAAGAGAAGAAATGTTGAAGTCTCACATAGAGGATAGTGAGCTCATTGGTAAGGCATCTAGCATTTTGGAGAAGTTGTTGCCAACATACCAAAAAGGCACCTCCATGTCATCGAAAATTCAACTCAAAGGGCTTATAAACTATGTAAGTAAACATTTTGAATCCTTTGAGAAATCTGCAGAAATAAAATTTCAACATGAGTTTAATGAGAAAAGACTGAATGAGTTAAAAGAAATGATACCAAATAACAAAGCCCAGCTAGATAATAAGATAAAAAGCATTCAAAGTGCCATTAAAGAGGCTAGTGACATATACAAATTTTGTTTATTCTGGCTGGAAGTCACAAAGAAAATAGAAGAAAAGATCAAGGAGTTGGAGCAAAAACTGGTGAACACTTCTAAGGCATATGATCTGGTGACAGAATCAATGAGCAACAAGGAAAGTCAAGTCATCAACCTTCATGATGACTTGAACAATCTAATAAGTGAGAGGGATAAAATTAGAAATAAAATGTGTCAGCTAAGAAGAATAATCTATCCTAAGTTAGATTTTATGTTTAATCTAGCAGCTGAAGCACAAGTAACTTCACAATCTGACACACCCTCTTATCTTTACAAAGCAGAGACTGTAGTCTTTCTACTCAATGGTCATATTCAAATTTTGGACAATGCCAAGAAAATTTGGGATAGTGAGTTGGCTCAAATTAAAAACATTTCAATGACATCCTCCAGCACATGTAAAATAAAGTTGAAGATTGTACCTGTACATATGCGACAGAGTATAGCAAATTTTGCAATTTTGACAATTTTTGACTCCAGAATCTACACCTTTGCCATTGATGTCAAAGGGGGAGAAGAAGATCAATGAAAAATGGAAAAACATCTCAGGGAGAGAGGAAATATAGTGTATATAGAAATGGGCAGCAGTCAAGGAAGTGTTAGGAACCCGTGTTTAACCCTTCTCTTTACTTTGTTAGTATATTGTTGTTGGACGCATATGCTTTGTAAGCCGTCCCGTGAGTATATTGTATTATCCCACATTCATGGGAAGTAATAGTTGTTAAGATTAGACTTAGTATATAAGTACGTATTGAGGCCAATGAAGGCATCCACGAATTTATTGTATCGAGCTTGCTCAAAGGAGGTTGCCCCCTCGAAGTGGCCTGCGATCAATAAATTCCTCTGTGTTTCTACTATTTCTATTATTTCGTGCATTTTTAATTATATTGTTGAAGGAGGTTCCTCTCATCTGGTATCAGAGCACTTTCTTGGTCTCACTGGGTGGAACTTCTGCCAAAAAAATTTTCTGCAATGGCCTCCAAGGGATGTGATGATTGCAATAGTTCTTTCTTTTTTACATCTATATTGTTCATTTCAACTGCAAGTTTAGATTAGGGAGTAATCCCTACCTGCTTAACTATGGGAAGTGCTTGGGCATAGCCCTAAAACTCATTATGAGGAGTACCATAGGAACCCTGAAGTAGTTGGCCCATTGAGAGGACCTACCAGCAAAAAGGGCAATGGCCCTTACCTGATTGACTAGTTCCCATCCATGAGGTAAACCAAGAGTTGTCATTTGTGGCAAAGCAGTTATCAGTTTTAATTGAGCCATGGAGTGAGGGGTATTGCCCCAATACGCAAGTCATTAGATAGCATTGGTGGCCGAGTGATTCCCCTGAACCTTTAGATAGCCGAACATACCTGTTGGTGCCTGATTTCACTGTCAGTTTCTGAGCAATTAACATGCAGGCACCTTCCCAAAAAATCCAAAAAGTTCTAAGTCTTTGGGCCTCCTCAGCATGTTTTAACATCAGCATCATATTTTCTTTGGAGGAGGTCATCATCATCATGTTTCCAGTTATCGCCGTGTTGCTTGCGAGGGTCATCATATTTTCTGCCTGCATGATCTTTCGCGGGGCGATATTTTAACATCGGGTGATCTTTGTTAAGATCATCCTGATGATGTTGCTGTAAAATTCTAAGTGTGACCCGATATTCATCGTGGTCATCATATTTGAACATCGGGTGATCTTAGTCAAGATCATCCTGATGTTGTTTTATCACTTCATGTTCGTTGTTTTATCACCCTGATGATGCTGACGTCATTCTTATGTCAGGGTGATATCTATTTCTCTACCTATCTGCATCATGATATTTCCGAAGGAGGGGGTGATATTTTCATATTTGAATATCACCCGGATGTATGTTTGTTCCAGCATCATGATGATGCTGATATCAGGGAGATATCCGCCTGTCGGCTTCGTGCATTATCTAGTGGGGGTGATCTTTTCAAATATCTGGCATATTCATCTATCACCCCGATCTTATAGTGGAGCTACAGTGCAGCATTATATTTGTGCATCAGGATGATATTTCCAAATAACCGGTTATCTTCCGAATATCATCCTGATGTCGATATGATGATGACATCATCAAGGTCCAGGGGGGTCATATTTCTAACACTGATCATCTTGTGGAGATCCCCCGATATTTGCAAACATGATGATGACGTCATCCGGATATGAGGAGGTGCGCAGTAGGCAGATATGCTGATGACATCAGCAGGATATGACGGTGACGTCATCAGGATGTTCATCGGCCAGACATTTGGTATCGGTTGAGCAGGAGGATCTTCCTCCGATGGATCAGGTTGTGCCGATGAAAGCGATTATCATGCAGGTTATATTGCGATATGATGCTAACGTCAGGGTGATATTTCAAGCAACAGGTTATCATGCTGTTGGATGATGATGATGAAGACTTATACTAGTGTCGTCAAGAGCAAAAGCACCGACATCATATATGCTCGCGACCTAGTATATAAGGTGATGAGGAGGTTGCTGCGGGGTGCATGTGGGATAATTCGATCCTGCATATTTTCAAATATCATGACGATGTATCTTGGTGGGAAATGGTTGCGACGCACAGTATTCTGCATTTCCCAAGGCCGCGGGCTGGTGCGCCATTAATGGCGATTGTTGCAGAAGTATGGGCGATGGCGTGGACGGATCCAGTACCCGATTGAAGATGTGGATCCCTAGGCGGCGGCGCAAGGCTCGAGATTTCTTCCTGTCTCCTCTCCCACCTGCTGCATTGAATATTTGAGCGCCAATCTGATGATACTGTGTATCTGGCGGGTTTTTTGGTCAACTATGTAATTAAGGCTGAGCACCTCCTTGCTGTATATAGCAGGTTGTGTTGCTCATTTGAAGGTTGTTGAAAACTGGACATTTTGGCTCTGTAATAAGATACAACTGGTTTTGGTTGCTCTATGCAGCAAAACTTGTGAGTTTATGTATCTCCTGTTGTACGATTTGGCATGAATCCACTGATTTCATGGTTAATCTTATATGAATAATGCTGTGTTTGCATGTGTTATGCTGATTCTGTCTCCAGTTTTGCATGTATCTTTCTTACTGCAATAGGGATGCCATAAGTATAGACAGCTTAACACTCTTTATTGGGAGATATCTGTAAGGCAGATATCATGTGTATCCCCCTGAAATCTAGTTTTAGCTATTCATGCTGATCATTCACAGGTGTATGTCTACCGACTCCAAGCCCTGGATAGGCACCAATCTAGCTCTGTGTTGAGGTTATACACCATGTCCAGCTTTGCATCCAAAATCCATTCTAAACCATTTCACACTTCCACCTGTTAGTTGTAGGATTAGGATTAGGAACCCCCTGCATGCTCTCATACCCAACCAGACATCATGTCCAAGAATGTTGCCAACCTTGTGATCTATCATACAGATCTTGGTCCATACATGAGAGTATTTTGCCTGTTGTTGTCAAGTTAAATCTTTCTATCTTTGAGCTAGTCAAGGTTACATCTTGAGTTATACGGATCCCCCCTTGGTGCGGCAGAACCAAAAGTGAAGGGGAGGCAGCTCACGCAACCTCCTGTATTTAGTTGGCTGAATCTGCCTGTGCATTAGAAGTGGCAAACCCTAATGCTGATTCAGAAGAAAAAAACCAACAAGATGGCGACTCCGCTGGGGATGGACTGATAAAAAAAAGAGTAATATATCTGTGACCCATCCGAGTCACCAACAAGATGGCGACTCTGCTGGGGATGTTGATGTAAAGTGATATCCTGCAGTCTCTGGTGAAGTTTTGCTCTGCTGGTGGAATGAACTTGGAAAAGTAGCTTTCAGCTATTGAAAATTTTGTCCTCTCTGGAGAGGTGGCGACTCTGCAAAAGATCTAAATGCACATGAAAGATGGATGTATGTGATGTGACAAAAATGTGCTGTTCATATTTCAGCATCTGTATGAGAAAAGGTATCTTGTTCCTTCCCCTTTATATTTGCTATTTTACTGCATAGGTTAGATGCCAGGGGAGGTTACAGGTCTTAGGCAGACAAAGGATGTCTAAGAGTAAGTTTTTTATGAATCCAAGTATGAATTATCCCATACTCAGTGGTGAAATGTTGGAGAAAAGAATAGAAGAGATAAGAAATAGGTTGATATTCTTAGAGGCTGAGCAGGCCCAGTTAAAAAGTAGTAACCCTGTTGTGTCTGCTAGTCAGAAGGCTAAACCTCTTCTCAGCCCTTTTGATCCTTTGTATGACCAACTGGATTTGTCATGGGTTGATTATAAAGTAGAAACTATGCCTACTAGGATATACTGTCAGATGCCTAGATTTAGTGGTCACAGTGTATGTGATGGGAATGCACATATCCAAAATTTTCATGAGTTCATGGGAAAACATTCATTTAGAGATGAGGATATGTGGATGAGGTTTTTTGTTAGGTCCTTTGATGCAAAAGCAAAAGACTGGTATTTGAGCTTTTCAAAAGGATCCTTTGCCTGTTGGGATGAGCTTGCTGACTGTTTCAAGGAAGAATTCACAAGAGAACCGGCTGATCTTGTTGCAGAATTGATGAACATCAGAAAACAAGATGAAGAGCCATGTGTTGATTTTAGTCATAGGTTTGCAGTAGCCCTTTCACAGATCCCAGAAGTCTTCAGACCTGACATTCAGCCTGTGTTGGCATATTCTTTGAAGCTTTTGAGGAGGGCTTTAGTGCAATACTGAGGGATTTCAAGGTGACAAGTATGCAGATGGCATACAGGTTCATAGAAAAGGTAGAAAAAATTAGAATTGTGCACCTGCTGAAACCCCTGTCCCCAGGCCTTGGTGTGAATAATCGTTGTGAAGCTGCAAATGACCAAATAATTAAGGCATCATGTGAAGATGAAAAGATGAATGTTGAGGATGCCAGTGAAAGGACTAATGAGGATTCCCATTGCAATGATGAGGCATCTGACCATGAAAACAACAATGAGGTTGTGGACAGCAATGAGCAATTTTTGGAATGGACCTGTGGAGATAATTGTGAGTATTGTGCTCAAGATAGAGAAGAAATAAGCATACAGGCTGATACTCCTCCACAAAAGGAATCCATTGGTAATGAATATGCATGCTCTGCTGCCCATGAACAAATGGCATACTATGATGAAACTGATGCACCTGGGTCACCCATCTATGACACATATGGTGATGAGGATCTATCTGAGTATGGTGAGGGTCTTGACACTATTTTTGGCTTGGATTCTGTTTCTCATCCTGATGAAAGAGGAAACAACATGCATCAGGTAAGTGATTGTAAAAATGTGCCTGATTTCAAAGAGGTGCCGGAGCCTGATCTTTTCCAGCTTGGTGCTACTATTGGTTGTGTACATGATGTGCACAATTGTGAATTTGAAAGCTTTTCTTTTGATAAGCCAGCATATACAATGAGATCTGATCTTCCTAGCTGTGTGGTGGACTTTGAGTCTTTTCAGTTTTCAGTCCAGCTAGGAGATCATTTTACAATGCATACTGCTGATGCAAATGATAACATGTGTTATATTCCATTTGAGTATGCATTGCTTGATACATTCTACACCCACATGTCACATGATGCTGAAGGTTGTCTGCATAGGGGTGACAATGACAAGCCAAATCAGAGGGTTGAGTATGCAGATGACAAGATTTGTTTGTGGGTGGATCTCTGTAGTATCTCCAAGCTTGACCCAGTGCATGCAGATGAAAACAAAGTGTTTGACAAAGGGAGATACATGTTTTTCCTTTTCTTGGTGGCCTTAGGCCATCAAGTGTGTTTGGTGATGCAGGTCGGTGTAGTATTTGACTCTGTGCCCAATGGATAAGGGACTGGTCTGCATCCCAGAGATCTGGGGTTCTCGCTGCAGTCTTGCACCTGCACGTCCCCAGACAGAGCCACTGTTGGTGCCTGATTTCACTGTCAGTTTCTGAGCAATTAACATGCAGGCACCTTCCCAAAAAATCCAAAAAGTTCTAAGTCTTTGGGCCTCCTCAGCATGTTTTAACATCAGCATCATATTTTCTTTGGAGGAGGTCATCATCATCATGTTTCCAGTTATCGCCGTGTTGCTTGCGAGGGTCATCATATTTTCTGCCTGCATGATCTTTCGCGGGGCGATATTTTAACATCGGGTGATCTTTGTTAAGATCATCCTGATGATGTTGCTGTAAAATTCTAAGTGTGACCCGATATTCATCGTGGTCATCATATTTGAACATCGGGTGATCTTAGTCAAGATCATCCTGATGTTGTTTTATCACTTCATGTTCGTTGTTTTATCACCCTGATGATGCTGACGTCATTCTTATGTCAGGGTGATATCTATTTCTCTGCCTATCTGCATCATGATATTTCTGAAGGAGGGGGTGATATTTTCATATTTGAATATCACCCAAATGTATGTTTGTTCCAGCATCATGATGATGCTGATATCAGGGAGATCCGCCTGTCGGCTTCATGCATTATCTAGTGGGGGGTGATCTTTTCAAATATCTGGCATATTCATCTATCACCCTGATCTTATAGTGGAGCTACAGTGCAGCATTATATTTGTGCATCAGGATGATATTTCCAAATAACCGGTTATCTTCCGAATATCATCCTGATGTCGATATGATGATGACATCATCAAGGTCCGGGGGGGTCATATTTCTAACACTGATCATCTTGTGGAGATCCCCCGATATCTGCAAACATGATGATGACGTCATCCGGATATGAGGAGGTGCGCAGTAGGCAGATATGCTGATGACGTCAGCAGGATATGATGGTGACGTCATCAGGATGTTCATCGGCCAGACATTTGGTATCGGTTGAGCAGGAGGATCTTCCTCCGATGGATCAGGTTGTGCCGATGAAAGCGATTATCATGCAGGTTATATTGCGATATGATGCTGACGTCAGGGTGATATTTCAAGCAACAGGTTATCATGTTGTTGGATGATGATGATGAAGTCTTATACTAGTGTCATCAGGAGCAAAAGCACCGACATCATATATGCTTGCGACCTAGTATATAAGGTGATGAGGAGGTTGCTACGGGGTGCATGTGGGATAATTCGACCCTGCATATTTTCAAATATCATGACGATGTATCTTGGCGGGAAACGGTTGCGACACACAGTATTCTGCATTTCCCAAGGCCGCGGGCTGGTGCGCCATTAATGGTGATTGTTGCAGAGGTATGGGCGATGGTGTGGATGGATCCAGTACCCGATTGAAGATGTGGATCCCTAGGCGGCGACACAAGGCTCGAGATTTCTTCCTGTCTCCTCTCCCACCTGCTGCATTGAATGTTTGAGCGCCAATCTGATGATACTGTGTATCTGGCAGGTTTTTTGGTCAACTATGTAATTAAGGCTGAGCACCTCCTTGCTGTATATAGCAGGTTGTGTTGCTCATTTGAAGGTTGTTGAAAACTAGACATTTTGGCTCTGTAATAAGATACAACTGGTTTTGGTTGCTCTGTGCAGCAAAACTTGTGAGTTTATGTATCTCCTGTTGTACGATTTGGCATGAATCCACTGATTTCATGGTTAATCTTATATGAATAATGCTGTGTTTGCATGTGTTATGCTGATTCTGTCTCCAGTTTTGCATGTATCTTTCTTACTGCAATAGGGATGCCATAAGTATAGACAGCTTAACACTCTTTATTGGGAGATATCTGTAAGGCAGATATCATGTGTATCCCCCTAAAATCTAGTTTTAGCTATTCATGCTGATCATTCACAGGTGTATGTCTACCGACTCCAAGCCCTGGATAGGCACCAATCTAGCTCTGTGTTGAGGTTATACACCATGTCCAGCTTTGCATCCAAAATCCATTCTAAACCATTTCACACTTCCACCTGTTAGTTGTAGGAGTAGGATTAGGAACCCCCTGCATGCTCTCATACCCAACCAAACATCATGTCCAAGAATGTTGCCAACCTTGTGATCTATCATACAGATCTTGGTCCATACATGAGAGTATTCTGCCTGTTGTTGTCAAGTTAAATCTTTCTATCTTTGAGCTAGTCAAGGTTACATCTTGAGTTATAGGGATCCCCCCCTTGGTGCGGCAGAACCAGAAGTGAAGGGGAGGCAGCTCACGCAACCTCCTGTATTTAGTTGGCTAAATCTGCCTATGCATTAGAAGTGGCAAACCCTAATGCTGATTCAGAAGAAAAAAAACCAACAAGACCTAGGGCCCATATCTATTGCCAGCTGACAAATCACAGATTGAATATATCTAGAGCCGTTTGCAGATTGTTTCCATTTTTTTCCAAATCTTCCTTTCTTTAGCTCAGTTTCCTCTCAAAATTCACTAAAACCCCTAGAATTTCATTCTACATATTTCCTTCCTTGAGGACCCTATCCCAAATTCCACTTATCAAAGCCAGAAATCCCACATTTGTCTATTTTTAGGGTTCACCATAACTTCTTCGATTCTCACCCAATAGCCTTTAAATTTTTCCATAGTGTTCATTTCCTATTTTTGCTCCTTTGTCCCTCTTGGACAAATTTTCCCATTCTTTCATCCCGCTTCTGAAATCACCATTTTCTTCTTCCCTATCCCTCAGAAAATGTCCAAAACCTAGTCAAACCCCAATTAGCCATCCGAGTTTTTTCCAAATCCAAATTTTCCTTTACTAAAAAAGTTTCTATTTTTGTTTTTCTACCCATTCCCCAAAAAAAAAAAACTCCTGGCTATGGTTGTCACCCGTACAGGAGCAAAAAACATGGAAGATGAAATTGCAGCCCTTAAGACAAAACTCCAAGATCTGGATGAAAAAGTTCTTAGCCTCAATCTTCAGCATTTAGCCATGAACACTGGACAGCAGCCAGAGTCTTCTGCAAACATTGGGTTCTCTTCTTCAGGCAATTTTTGTGGGCCAAAGCTTGATTTTTCTCGCTTTAATGGTGATGATTTGATTGGATGGATATACTGGGCATAACAATATTTTAGTCTACATAATACTTTTGATATCAACAAACTCCCACTTGCATCCTTTCAATTGGAACATGAAGCCCTTCAATGGTTCTGTTGGTACATCAAGGCTCATGAAGAGCCAAAATGGATAGATTTTTGCAAACTTATTTTGCAACAATTTGGCCCTAGTGCTTTTGATGACTTCATAGGAGCACTCACTAAACTTCACCAAACTGGCACTGTGAGAGAATATTAGACAGAATTTGAGAAACTAGCCAATCACATAGAGCGACTGTCTGATGAATTCTTCAGGAGTTGTTTTGTCAGTGGTCTAAAGGATGCAATCCAATCTGAGGTTAAAATGTTCCATCTCAGCACAATGATGGAAGCCCTAGGGTTGGCTAAGTTGGCAGAGGACAAGATCATAGCTCAACAATGCTCCAAACCCACTTTTGTTCCATTCAGAAATATGGTTTCCCAAAGACCTCGAATCACGCTAGCTCCTAAAACAACTCCTATCAAGCATTTGTCTAAAGCAAAGATGTGAGCACGTAGAGAAAAAGGGCTTTGTTATAATTGTGATGAGATATTCACTTGGGGACATACATGTGTTGAGAAAAATCTCTATCTCTTGGATGTGGATTCTCCCCCTACAACTAACGTTTATGAAGATGCTTAGGATACACTAGATGATTAGGTTGAAATTCAGCAGCCGCCTGTTGACCATCATTCTCAGGAAGACCACCCAGAGATCTCTCTCCATGCTTTAGTAGGAGTCACCACCCCACAAACCATGCAGATCAAGGGTTACTTCAAGAATCTCCCTCTTACAATACTCATTGATTCTGGTAGCACTCATAACTTCATTGACCCTCAGATCACCAAACAGGCTAATTGGTTTATCCATCCTTGCTCTAGATTTGAAGTCATGATTGCCAATGGGGGCACATTACCTTGCAAAGGGAAGTGTCGCAATGTGCGTATCTTTATTGAAGATTATAACCTGAACTCTGACATGTTTGCCTTGCCCTTAGGCAGATGTGATGTGGTTTTGGGCGCTCAATGGTTATACACACTTGGACCCATCTTATGGGATTTCGCTGAACTTTGGATGTAGTTTTCAGACAATGGGAAAAAACACACATTGAAAGGCTTACAACCACGGTCTCTCAACATCATCGATTCACATCGCATGGAAAAGATCCTTAAGAAAAATTCACATGGTGTCATCGCTCAACTCCATCCCATTCAGATGCAACCATCAATGGTCTCCACTACTCCTTCAGATCTACAACAAATTTTGGATAGATATGCATGTGTCTTTGCTGAACTAGTGGGATTGCCACCTTCATGACCAGAGGACCATTGTATTCAACTCCTTCCTAGAAGTATTCCTCCCAACATCAGGCCCTACCGCTACCCATTTCACCAAAAGATAGAGATTGAGATGCTCATTCGGGACTTACTAAAGCAAGGTATTATTCACCCTAGTACCAGTTCCCTTCTTCACCAGTTCTTCTTATCCAGAAAAAAGATGGTTCATGGCACCTCTGCATTGACTTCCAAGCACTTAATCACATCACAATCAAGGATAATTTTTTGATTCCTGTTGTCGATGAGCTTCATGGCGTTCATTTTTTCTCCAAGTTGGATCTTCGCTTTGGGTATCACCAAATTCAGGTTCATGAGGATGATATCCCTAAAACAGTTTTCTGCATGCATGATGGCCACTATGAGTTTTTGGTCATGCCCTTTGGCCTCACTAATGCTCCTTCCACATTCTAGGCATTGATGAATAACATATTCTGGACCTACTTGCGGAAATTCATTCTGGTCTTCTTTGATGATATCCTCATTTATAGTAAAACGTGGGCTGAGCATCTCCAACATCTAGATCTTGTACTGCAACTTCTCTCTGATCATCTCTATACAAAATAGTCTAAATATGTTTTTGGGTAGGAGGAAGTGGAGTATCTCAGGCATATTGTTTCAGCCCAAGGGGTTTGAGTGGATCTTGCCAAAATAGATGCCATGAAAAATTGGCCACATCCTCAGACACTCAAGAGCCTCTGTGGTTTTTTGGGACTGACTGGCTACTACCACAAGTTTGTCAAGGATTACAAGAAGATTGCAGCTCCATTAATAGCTATGTTGAAAAAGGATGCTTTTACATGGACACATGCTGCTGAGTGTGCATTTGAAAAACTGAAACAAACTATGTGTACTACACCTATTCTAGCTATGCCAAATTTTTCCAAGACCTTCACTATTGAGAGTGATGCTTGTGGCAATGGACTTGGTGATGTTCTCCTTCAAGATGAACATCCCATTGTGTTCACTAGCAAAGCCCTTTCAGATAAGAATTTAGTACTCTCTACATATGAGAAGGAAATGATGGCTATTTTGCATGCAGTACATAAGTGGTGGCCATACCTATTAGGGAATCATTTTTGCATCAAGACTGATCACCAAAGTCTAAAATATTTCTTGGAACAATGGGTCTCCTCCCTAACACAATAGAAATGGGTTAGCAAACTCATGGGTTATGACTATGAGATCACTTACAAGAAGGGTAAGGATAATATTATGGCAGATTCTCTTTCCCACACATTTGATGACCAAGCTTCTCTTTCAACTATTTCTATGCCTATTCCAAATTGGTTGGAATCTGTCCAACAAGGCTATGTCAATTAATCTTCATTATCTCAAATTATCCAATAGTTGGCCAATAACCCTTCTGTTGTACCGCTTACTCTTGAGATCGCGCTTCTTTGAGATACAAGGGTCATCTGGTACTTCCCCAGAGCATAGATCTTCAACAGGCTATCTTCTATGAACTCCATGCTTCTCCATTGGCAGGGCACTCAAGGTTCCTCAAAACTTATGAGCGGGCACGACGTAACTTCTTTTTGAAGGGAATGAAAAGGGAATTCAATAGATGGTGGTTGAATATGATACCTACCAATGCAACAAGGGTGAAATGACACTCCTTCCTGGATTGTTCGAACCCTTGCCCATCCCTACATGGATTTGGACAGATATTTCTATGGATTTCATTGAGGGGCTCCCTAAATTTGGACAGAAGATAGTGATCTTGGTTGTGCTTGATCGCCTCTCCAAATATAGTCATTTTTGTACCCTCATCCATCCCTATACCACCTCCTCAGTTGCACAAATTTTCATGGATGTGATCTTTCGTCTTCATGGCATCCCTTCTTCCATTGTCTTAGATCGTGATGCAACTTTCACCAGTCATTTTTGGATAGAACTATTCCAACACACTAGCACCAAGCTAAAGATGAGTTCAGGGTATCACCCACAAATAGATGGTCAGACTAAAATTATCAACAAATGTTTGGAAACTTATCTTCATTGCTTCACCTCAGAGCAACAGCATTGGTGGGTAAAGTGGCTCCCTCTCTCAGAATGGTGGTAGAATACCTCCTACCACACTACATCTAAAATGACTCCATATGAAGCAGTCTATGGTCAGGCACTGCCAGCGCTCCTTCCATACACCCCTATTTTTTCACCAGTTTAGGTAATCGACATGGCTCTCTGAACTTGAGATCAGATTCTTCACATCTTGTAGGACAATCTTCACATGGCAAGAAATTGAATGAAACAACATGCCGATCAACACCGTTCTGAGTGCACTTTTCAAGTAGGTGATATGGTTTTTATTCGTCTACAACCATACAAGCAATCATCCCTGAAAATCAAAGGGTGTCACAAGCTGGCTCCAAAGTTCTATGGGCCATATAAGGTTCTTTAGAAGATTGGATTAGTTTCTTATAAATTGGAGCTTCCTCCTTCCCGCGTTCATCAAGTATTTCATGTCTCTTGTCTAAAGAAAGTTCTTGGCACCAACATCAGAGCACAAACTATTTTACTAGAATTGGATAATGAAGGATCCATCATTTTGGAGCTAGAGGCAATCCTTAATAGGCACACTCGTCAGCTTCGCTCTTGATCTATCACAAAGGTATTAATTCAGTGGCACGGAATGCAACCAGAGGATGCTACCTGGGAACCACTCCTTCAGATTCAGCAACAATTTCCACATCTTAAGCTTTGAGAATAAAGTTTTTCTTAGAGGGAGGGGATGTTAGGAACCCATGTTTAACCCTTCTCTTTACTTTGTTAGCATATTGCTATTGGACGTGTTGGCCTCATTTTCAAATTGCCAAATTTTAAACTTTTGCATCGAAACCTTTTGTCAAGTCATCCTTTTGGTTGCAATTCGTCAGTGTTATACTTCCTATGTCAATCATGTCAATAACTTATTAATGACATGTCATATTTTATCTTACCTCTTTGTATAGAAATATTATTCCAAGTCAAAATTTAAATGGAATTGGCTTAGAAACATTATTTTTGTGCCAACTTCCATTTTTCGCTAAGCTTGCGCCAACTTCTATTTTCCACAAAGTTCACGTCAATTCTTATTTTTCACAAGTGCACATCAACTTTTGCTTTCCGCTAAGTTTGCGTTAACTTTGGAATTTGGCTAAGTTTATGCACATTTTGACTTTTGGCTAACCAAAACTAAAGGGTGTAATTTCTCAAGTTTGGAGAGATAAAAAGAATGAAATTCACTTTCACTTTTTATGAACAGGAATAACTTCACCCCTCCATGTCCACCAAATTCTCCTACATGCATGGAAGGTGTTTTAATGATCTTGAAAATGCCAATTACAGGCATGCAAATTGTTTTAACTATTAAGAATTTTACTTGGTTCCTAAAGCATTTTAAAAGACCGAAGGTAAAAGAAGAGATCATTTTAAAATCTTCATCAGCTTTACCAAGACTTGCCAAAGACTAGTAAATCTCTAAACAAAGAAATGCAAATTGGTTTCAAATACCTTAATCGGCAATCTTATTGAGTTTCAGAACCAATTTAAACTTCCTACAGAGGTTGTGATATGATGTACAAAGGCCAATGAAGGGAGCAAGAAGTAGTTATTTTAACTACCTAAGTTCAACCAAATGCAATTCACGGGAGTAAAATGCATTCCACAACCTTTATCAGCAATCTCCTAACCTCTTTCACTAGCATCCACCCATGCCAAAATAAAAGCTTTGGAATGAGGTTTGATATCCATCAAAGTATGATTGAAAGCAACCTTTGTCAGATGGTATAGTTGCAATCTCTCTGGTAGATGTATAGGTATAAAGAATTGTAGAAAAGGTGGTGAAGATCTTTGGTAGAATGCCTCTGAGAAATATGGTCACCGAACTATAAAGATTGCATGCTATGGGTTTGTTGAAAAGTTAGAAACTTTAAAATAAGTGCAACTAGAAGGTGTAAAGCTAAGTCCCACTACCTTTGCTGGTCAACATACTTTATACCCATGCCAAATGGGAGCTTTGGGTTAAGGTATGGATGTCTCTCAAATCATTATTGAAAATGATTTTCTATTAGCTGATATAGTTGCAGCTGCCCTGGTAGAAATACATGTAAAATTTGGAAGCATAGATGATGTACATGAGTCGTTTGACCAAATACCTAAAAGAGATATGGTTGCATGGAATGCAATGATTGTAGGGTACACACATGATTGATTCATTGAAAAGGATTTAAAAACTTTTAAGAAAATGCAATTGGTTGTAGTAAAGCTGATATCTCACGACCTTTCCAACTTCCATCATGTACCAAAAGGTGATCTCTGAATAGGCTATGGACATCCATGAAAACTTAATCAAAGGGAGATTTTTGTTAGATATTATAGTTTGAAAATGCCCTCAAAGACATGTATGTTAAATGTGAAAACATATGCAAGGTGTTTGAACAATTTGAAGAAATGCCTGAAAGAAACATGATATCTTGGACTGTTATGGTGACAACTTTTGCTCAGAATGGCAAAATTGAAGAAGCACAACAATTGCTTGACAAAATGCCCATAAACAATTTAGTTTCCTTGAATGTAATGATCACTGGGTGTGCCAAGAGTAGTAGAATAGATTTTGCACTTAAGGTTTTTGACAAGTTGCCTCAGCGTAATATGATTTCCTGGAATGCAGTGATTGGAGGTCTTTCCTAGAATGGCAAAGTAGAAGATGCACAAGCACTATTTGACAAGATGTCTGAGAGAAATTTAATTTCATGGAATACAATGATTACAGGGTATCCCATGCATGGGTATGCCAAGGAGTTTCTCAAACTCTTTGACCAAATGATGCTTGCAAACATGAAACCAAATGATGTCACATATGTTGGTGTTCTATCTGAATGCAGCCATGTAGTTTTAGTGGATGAAGGACTGCACTACTTTGATTCCATGAGGCGAGATCATTTTATCACACCTACAGAAGATCACTATAGTTGCATAATAGGTCTTCTTGGTCATGCTGGTTATGTAGACAAGGCAGAACAAGTTATCAACATGTCTTTTAAACCAACTTATAGTGTGTTAGGAGCATTGCTCAATGCTTGCAGAATTCATCAAAATGTAGAATTAGGAAAGCATATAGCAAATAGCATGTTTGAGTTGAAACCTAAAACTCCTACACCATATGTTGCTCTTTCAAACATCTTTGCTGCAGCTGGAAGATGGGATGATGTAGTAAACATGTGCAATATGATGAAGGTGAAGGGTATCAAAAAGAATGCAGGGTGCAGCTAGATCGAGGTGAAGAGCAAGGTTCATACATTCCTAACTAGAGATCAATCACAACCGGAGAGAGATACGATCTATACAACATTAGGAGGGTTAATTAAGAAGATAAAGGAAGTAGGGTATGTATCTGACACAGACTTTGTGTTGCATGATGTAGAGGAAGAGGAGAAAAACAAAATCATTAGTCACCACAGTGAGAAACTTGCAATAGTTTTTGGGCTTTTGAGCACACCATCTAGATCAACCATCAGGATCATTAAGAATCTTCACATGTGTGGTGACTGTCACACTGCCATTAAGTTTATCTCCAAATTTATAGATCGAGAAATAGTTGTGAGGGATGTCACTCATTTTCACCATTTCATGAATTGAGTTTGATGCAACTTGTGAAATGAAAAACTTCAAGGAGATCATTGATGATGGGTATTGCATGGACAATCCCTTTTTGGTGGTTGATAGGATAAGATTTGATGCTGGATTCAAAGTCACACTAGGTAATACAAAGCATGAGTATGAGAAACCTTGGAATGATGAAAAACCCCATTTGAAAACTCATGATCCAAATACAAAAATTCATAGTCTCAGATGTTGATATATAGCTAGGAGAGATGATGGGAAGAATCAAGAACATCTTGAAACAAAGAGTTCCTTACATCTTAATTATTGAAAGTACCCAATTCAACAAGTTATCAAATTTGCAATATGGAATACACGGTTTGGTGATTGACCACTAGCATCGATCTAATCAAATAGAAATAGGTTATGATTTAAGAAGAAAATGCAGTATCTCCTTCAACTAGCTCTCTCTGCATAATGCTTTGAGATTGAAATGAGAAATTGATGGCAATGGAATTCTATAGCTATGATTAGAGTGGGGAAATGTACAGCTGTTCTCTTCATCCAAGCTTTGTATGTGTCAACACAGGAGTCTAAGATTCAGGTATTCTGAGATTTAGAGGGTTTGTCAAGATCCGGCAAGGTTTAATTGTCAAAAATGAGTAGATGAAGATAGAAAGGACTTAGCGAAGTTCACAACTCACAATTTGCAAGTGTTAGCTTACCTTTTTGGAAAAGTGACTTTTGTCACTTATTGTAATTCACAAGTTAGAAAATGAACTTTATTTCTAAAAAAAGTGGTGTAAAATTTAACCAAAAATAAGGTTCATTATATTATTATATTTCAAAAAGGTAGTTATTAGGTAGTTGTGAGGTAGTTACAAAGTAGTTACTAGGCAGTTATGGGAAAAAGCCTATAAATATGAGGCTATTTCAAATGAAAAAGGGGGACTCTTTAGAGAGAATTTTTGCAGGGGGAACTTATGAAGAAACTTCTTTGAACATTTCTAGTCTTACACATTGTATAGTTTACTTTTGGAATTGTATAATTTTGAAAAGATAATGAAGAATGAATTTCAGTTCATATGTTCTTAATGTATTTCTGAGTTATGATTACTAGTTTCTCGTATTTCAAATTGGTGATCTTTCTATGTATTTGTGTAAATCAAAGTTATCCATTGAAGCATGTAATTAGGGTGATGAAGTTTAATCATGTCTCGGTATCCTGATTTGAAAGTATTAAGATAAATTATCTCTTCGTATGTTGAGATTTGCCATCTTCCTTCATCATTATTGCACATACGTTACACAATCCATCATATAGGTTCAGGAACGTAGTTTCTAACTTCTATAGTGAAATCCCCTCATAATTTGTCCTGAGTTTGTGAAATGTGAACCAGTATTCATATATCTACTGTTAGGGTTTCTATTAATCATCTTTATTGTTAGTTTTCCTTTTCCTCCTTTATGTACTTTCAGTTTAAAAGTACACAAAAATGATAAATACCCCCATCATATGAGGGAGCTGCCCCTCTCAAACGCAGGGGAAGATCGTTGCTCTGTCGCGATCTCTCCAACTGTTGGGACAATTTAGTCATCGTTCAAAGGGCAATGGGTCATTTTCAAAGGTTATATCACGGTGACAAATCTGTTTACCAATAGATTTTTGGTGACTCTACTAGGGATACGAGCTGAAGTATCAGTGCACTTAGTTCCTCAGAAATATAAAGATGTCTCTTCTAGAATGGAGGTTGGCAACTCTACAAAGGTGAGATATCCACTGCTCTCATTTTCAAACTTGCACCATGGCATCAAATCCATCTTAGCCATGGGGAACCCATATTGACCCATTAGCCTTGGCTCAATACACACCTTTGCCTGTAGGATCACGGAAGCACTTTCCAAAGTTCACAGGAGAGAACTCACATAATCCTGAAAATCATATTCTAACCTTCATAGTTGCTTGCAGAATTTTGGGAGTTAATGAAGAAGATGTCTTTGTACAGTTGTTTGTTGAAAGTCTCATTGGACCTGTCACAAAATGGTTTCAATACTTGAAAGATTCAAAGTCCCAGTTAATGTAAGTGATCTTTTATCTCAGTTTTTAAAGATTCAGAAGAAAGAAGGCAAACTATAAGGGATTTTGTCAAATGATTCAACAAATCTTTGAAGAAAATCCCTCAAGCAAATCGACCAAGTGAAGATTGTTGCAAGTATGAGGTGAGCCATTGTTGTCATTGATGTCAACATACTCATATTGCATTGACAAGAAGGATTTGATGAGCTGTGTGCTGAGGATATTGAGAAAATTAGCCTCAGTCAGGAACAGTGAAGAACAGTGATGAGAAGAAGGTAAATGTACTATATAGGATGAGAACCGGAGGATGCGGATTAAAGGGTTAGTAGATATGAGTCTTGAGATGCTACAGTTAAGATTTCAGAGGTCCGCATGAAGATCTGAAGGAGTTGTGGCTGCCGGTATAGAACCGGGTCCGGCAAGTATCCAGAGGTGACAGAGGATCACAAAAAGGTCCGGTGAGGTCCAGAATTGTATCATCCTAATCTGCGGATTGGACGGAGTGTTTGGGATGTCCTTGTGATGTGTCATCCTGATTTGTGTATGATTTGGAGGTCCAGAAGTACCTCTTGCATTATGACAGTGGCGACAGACTGTGTTCTTGAAGTTTCGGATGAGGAAGACAAGAGATCCCAGTAAGTAGAGGAAGTGCGGATGTATCCGGACATTCAGACAGGCTTGTGAAGGTTCTTGGATCATGTTTAGGTTGTGTTGTTGGTCTGCATTGATGGTAGAGCCCGGAATTGAAGTTATTCTTCCGGATGAAGTTCTTGCTCTGTTTAGCCGACCGGATGAGTTGCTCATCCTGCGAATGTTCTTGTGATGGCCGACCGGATGTGTTATTCATCTTGCGGATACTCCTATGGTTGTTTGCTGACTTAGATGTTTGTTCCTAAGTCGATGTCTTGTATAAATAACAGTTTGTGAGTTCATTTCAAGGTGTGGTGTGTGGATGAGTGTGGCATAGCGAAGAAACGTGCGAAAGGCAGAGCAGAGATTTTGGGCTTAATTGGAACTGATCCGGACATGGTAGAGATGTCATTCTCCAGTTCAAGACTGTGATTTTCATCACCTTGTAGACAGTGTGTCTCCTTGTAGGCAGTGGGCCTCTTTGTGAGCAGTGTGCTCGGGCAGTGAGCCCTTATTGGCATGTGCCATTCATTTTTCTTTATTCTTCTAACAGAGAATAATTCTTGGGTTAATCACCCCGTGGTTTTTCCCTTAACCGGGTTTTCCACGTCAAAATCTTGGTGTTCAATGTGTTGATGCTTATCTGCTCTTGTGTTTATGTATTATGCTTCCATGGATGAGTATTTGATATGCTGCTAACTAACAACAGAGAATTAAGTGTTTGAAAGAAGAAGAAGTTTTATACAACTGATTCACCCCCCCCCCTCTCAGTTGTATACCCTAGATCCAACAAAGATAACCAATTATGTATTCTCATTGCTTCATTACACCCTGAAGTCAAATTCATCTTGAAGCGTGATAAGGTACGAGATCTAGAAATTGCACAAAAGGAAGCCATTGAGATTGAAGATGACTTGATTCTATCTAGGTTATTGAAAGAAAAAGAGTCAACAAAGAGGTCTTGCATGGAAAGCCATAATTATCAACCTGAAGAGCATGCCTATACATAGTTTAATCTCAATACAAAAAGAGTAAAGTTAATGCCTCCTTTAGGTGGTTGTATGAATCTTACGGTGTTAGGTGAAAAAAATTTGCTTAAAGATTTGCTTGAAAATGAGGCCTTTTTCTTCTCCGAAGACTGAAGCCTTTACCTTTGAAAGTACTGAGAGAGATTCAATGAACATATTGGTGGAAACAAAGATTGAAGATCAACTTGCAAATGGAGAAAACACAAATGCATCATTAAGTAGTACTTTTCAAACTTGTATGTAGCCTGAGTATGAAGCTTTCAAATTTCTTGAAGGACCTGACGTAGAAGAATCAATGCAATAAGATATCAGTGAACAATTTGAGGATAGAAGGTACAAAGATGAACCCATGAGCATCCTCATTCCAACACATGTGCAATCTACGTTTTATGGAGCATTCAAGGTTTGGAATAATCCTCTATTTGAATCTTCTAGTCATGTAGATGCGTCTGTATTAGATATAGCAAGTTCATTTTCTATCCCTTCCAATACTAATGTTGAAGAAGAAGAATATATACATACATCTGGTAATTGTTCTAATTCCAAGCAAATGGAAAGGACAGAGGACAATCTTGGGAATTATACTAGAAGTAATATGAGCAGTCATGAAGGGATTAGGAATAATCAAATTAATGATGATGCTCAGTTCCATAATGTTTTCATCTCAAGTTGTTTCTTAGAAATGTTTGATGATGATTTCTTATGTGGAGAAGGAGTCATCATTTCCCCTTTGTAATTTAAAGAAGAGGATACTCTATAAGATAGAGAATTATCATCAGTAGACCATGAAATGCCTAAGTCAATCATTGCAAATAAAGATGGTGTTATTTTATCTGAGGATGATTCAGTGTTCATTGAGGTTGTTGTCTATAAGTTTGTTTCAATGGATGTTGATTTTGATCAGGATTTGTAGGAAGCGCATATAGCCCAAGATTGGTCCTTCTTTGATTCTAATGGTCATGAGTACACTCAAAGTTTGAATATTCATGCATTTGATGCAATACAAGAAGATATAGTTGATGACATGCAAGGTGATGTGATCCAACATGCTTCAGAGGTTTATAACAAGGAATGGCTATTTGGGCGTAATATATTACTCAGAGATATTTTGGATGCCATCATTTTTAAATCCATCATCATATTAGTTGCAAGGTGGCAATTTGGTTTACAGGCACTCCTTGATTATCATCCATTATCTCGCAAAGGTGCATACTTTTCTCAGCTCGTCAATGGGTTCGCGTGATCTTTCCCAAGCAATTTAAGGTAGGAGTCACCTACCATGTGCATAGGTTAACTAGGTGTTTTGGTTGTTTCTATCTTGTTTCAATTTTTGTTGGTTTTTATTGTTTGCCTCGTCTCTGTGTGTCTTTGTCTCCTCGTTTCCCCTTGTACATCATATTATCTCTTGACTCTATAGCCCCATGGATGTAAGACACTATTCATTACAAGAGATTCTGGGTTCATCCTACATCGTTTACAGTCTTTATCCCCAGTTAGAGCCAGCTGTTGGCCTTGTTTTCAAATCACCAAATTTTAAACTTTTGCATCGAAACCTTTTGTCAAGTCATCCTTTTGGTTGCAATTCGTCAGTGTTATACTTCCTGTGTCAATCATGTCAATAAATTATTAATGAGACGTCATATTTTATCTTACCTCTTTTTATAGAAATATTATTCCAAGTCAAAATTTAAATGGAATTGGCTTAGAAACATTATTTTTGTGCCAACTTCCATTTTTCACTAAGCTTGCGCCAACTTCTATTTTCTGCAAAGTTCGCATCAATTCTTATTTTTTGCAAGCACGCGTCAACTTTTGCTTTCTGCTAAGTTTGCGTTAACTTTGGAATTTGGCTAAGTTTATGTACATTTTGACTTTTGGCTAACCAAAACTAAAGGGTGTAATTTCTCAAGTTTGGAGAGATAAAAAGAATGAAATTCACTTTCATTTTTTATGAACAGGAATAACTTCACCCCTCCACGTCCACCAAATTCTCCAACATGCATGGAAGGTGTTTTAATGATCTTGAAAACACCAATTACAGGCATGCAAACTATTTTAACTATTAGGAACTTTACTTGGTTCCTAAAGCATTTCAAAAGACCGAAGGTAAAAGAAGAGATCATTTTAAAATCTTCATCAGCTTTACCAAGACTTGCCAAAGACTAGTAAATCTCTCAACAAAGAAATGCAAATTGGTTTCAAATACCTTAATTGGCAATCTTATTGAGTTTCAAAACCAATTTAAACTTCCTATAGAGGTTGTGATATGATGTACAAAGGCCGATGAAGGGAGCAAGAAGTAGTTATTTTAACTACCTAAGTTCAACCAAATGAAATTCATGGGAGTAAAACGCATTCCATAACCTTTATCAGCAATCTCCTCACCTCTTTCACCAGCATCCACCCATGCCAAAATAAAAGCTTTGGAATGAGGTTTGATATCCATAGAAGTATGATTGAAAGCAGCCTTTGTCAGATGGTATAGTTGTAATCTCTCTGATAGATGTATAGGTATAAAGAAGTGTAGAAAAGGTGGTGAAGCTCTTTGGTAGAATGCCTCTGAGAAATATGGTCACATGAACTATAAAGATTGCATGCTATGGGTTTGTTGAAAAGTTAGAAACTTTAAAATAAGTGCAACTAGAAGGTGTAAAGCTAAGTTCCGCTACCTTTGATGGTCAACATACTTTATACATGTGCCAAATGGGAGCTTTGGGTCAAGGTACGGATGTCTCCCAAATCATTATTGAAAATGATTTTCTGTTAGCTGATATAGTTGCATCCACCCTGGCAGAAATGTATGTAAAATTTAGAAGCATAGACGATGTACATGAGCAATTTGACTAAATACATTGAAGAGATATGGCTGCATGGAATGCAATGATTCTAGGGTACACACATGATTGATTTGTTGAAAAGGATTTAAAAACTTTTAAGCAAATGCAATTGGTCGGAGTAAAGCTGATATCTCACGACCTTTCCAACTTCCATCGTGTGCCAAAAGGCGAGTTCTGAATAGGGTATGGACATCCATGAAAGCTTAATCAAAGGGAGATTTTTATTAGACATTATAGTTTGAAAATGCCCTCGAATACATGTACGTTAAATGTGAAAACATATGCAAGGTGTTTAAACAATTTGATGAAATGCCTGAAAGAAACATGATATCTTGGACTATTATGGTGACAACTTTTGCTCAGAATGGTAGAATTGAAGAAGCACAACAATTGCTTGACAAAATGCCCATAAACAATTTAGTTTCCTTGAATGTAATGATCACTGGGTGTGACAAGAGTGGTAGAATAGATATCGCACTTAAGGTTTTTGACAAGTTGCCTCAGCATAATGTGATTTCCTAGAATGCAGTGATTAGAGGTCTTTCCCAAAATGGAAAACTAGAAGATGTGTGAGCACTATTTGACAAGATGTCTGAGAGAAATTTGATTTCATGGAATACAATGATTGCAGGGTATTCCATGCATGGGTATGCCAAGGAGGCTCTCAAACTCTTTGACCAAATGATGTCACATATGTTGGTGTTCTATCTGAATGCAGCCATGCAGGTTTAGTGGATGAAGGACTGCACTACTTTGATTCCATGAGGCAATATCATTTTATCACACCTACAGAAGATCACTATATTTGCATAATAGGTCTTCTTGGTTGTGTTGGTTGCCTAGACAAGGTAGAAGAAGCTATCAACAACATGCCATTTAAACCAATTTATAGTGTGTTAGGAGCATTGTTTGGTGCTTGTAGAATTCATTAAAATGTAGAATTAGGAAACAATATAGCAGATCACATGTTTGAGTTGAAACCTGAAACTACTACACCATATGTTGCTCTTTCAAACATCTTTGTTGTAGCTGGAAGATGGGATGATGTAGTAAACGTACGCAATATGATGAAGGTGAAGGGTATCAAAAAGAATCCAGGGTGCAGCTGGATCGAGGTGAAGAGCAAGGTTCAAAAATTCCTAACTAGAGATCAATCACACCTGAAGAGAGATAAGATCTATACAACATTAGGAGGGTTAATTGAGAAGATAAAGGAAGTAGGGTATGTACCTGACACAGACTTTGTGTTGCATGATGTAGAGGAAGAGGAGAAAAACAAAATCTTTAGTCACCACAGTGAGAAACTTGCAATAGTTTTTGGGCTTTTGAGCACACCATCTAGATCAACCATCAGGATCATTAAGAATCTTCGCATGTGTGGTGACTGTCACACTGCCATTAAGTTTATTTCCAAATTTATAGATCAAGAAATAGTTGTGAGGGATGCCACTCGTTTTCACCATTTCATGAATTGAGTTTGATGCAACTTGTGAAATGAAAAACTTCAAGGAGATCATTGATGATGGGTATTGCATGGACAATCCCTTTTTCATGGTTGATAGGCTGAGATTTGATGTTGGATTCAAAGTCACACCAAGTAATATGAAGCATGAGTATGAGAAACCGTCGAATGATGAAAAACCCCATTTGAAAACTCACGATCCGAATACGAAAATTCATAGTCTCAGATGTTGATATATAGCTAGGAGAGATGATGGGAAGAATCAAGAACATCTCGAACCAATGAGTTCCTTACATCTTAATTAGTGAAAGTACCCAATTCAACAAGTTATCAAATTTGCAATATGGAATACACGGTTTGGTGATTGACCACCATCATAGATCTAATCAAATAGAAATAGGGTATGATTTAAGAAGAAAATGCATTATCTCCTTCAACTAGCTTTCTCTACATAATGCTTTGAGATTGAAATGAGAAATTGATGGTAATGGAATTCTATAGCTATGATCAGAGCAGGGAAATGTGCAACTATTCTCTTCATCCAAGTTTTGTATGTGCAAACATAGGAGTCCAAGATTCAGGTATTCTGAGATTCAGAGGGTTTGTCAAGATCTGGTAAGGTTTAATTATCAGAAACAAGCAGATGAAGATAGAAAGGACTTAGCGAAGTTCACAACTCACAATTTGAAAGTGTTAGCTTACCTTTTTGGAAAAGTGACTTTTGTCACTTATTGTAATTCACAAGTTAGAAAATGAACTTTATTTCCAAAAAAGGTGGTGTAAAATATAACCAAAAATAAGGTTCATTATATTATTGTATTTCAAAAAGGTAGTTATTAGGTAGTTGTGAGGTAGTTACAAAGTGGTTACTAGGTGGTTATTTGAAAAAGCCTATAAATATGAGGCTATTTGAAATGAAAAAGGGGGACTCTTTAGAGTGCAAGGGGAACTTATGAAGAAACTTCTTTGAACATTTCTGGTCTTACACATTGTATAGTTTACTTTTGGAATTGTATAATTTCAAAAAGATAATGAAGAACGCATTTCAGTTCGTATGTTCTTAATGTATTTCTGAGTTATGATTACTAGTTTCTCATATGTCTAATTGGTGATCTTTCTATGTATTTGTGTAAATCAAAGTATTCCATTGAAGCATGTAATTAGGGTGATGAAGTGTAATCATGTCTTGGTATCCTGATTTGAAAGTATTAAGATAAATTATCTCTTCATATGTTGAGATTTGTTGTCTTCCTTCATCATTATTGCACATACGTTACGTAATCCATCATATAGGTTTAGGAACGTAGTTTCTAACTTCTGTGGTGAAATCCCCTCATAATTTGTCCTAAGTTTGTGAAATCTGAACCAGTATTCATATGTCTACTGTTAGAGTTTCTATTAATCATCTTTATTGTTAGTTTTCCTTTTCCTCCTTTCTATACTTTCAGGTTAAAAGTACACAAAAACCACAAATACCCCCATCATATGAGGGAGCTGCCCCTCTCAAACGTAGATGAATATCATTGCTCTGTCATGATCTCTCCAACTGTTGGGACAATTTAATCACTTCTCAAAGGGCAAAGGGTCATTTTCAAAGGTTATATTGCAGTGACAAATCTACTTACCAACAGGATGCATATGCTTTGTGAGTTGTCTTGTGAGTATATTGTAATATCTCACATTCATGGGAAGTAATTGTTTAGATTAGACTTAGTATATAAGTACGTGTTGAGGCCAATGAAGGCATCCATGAATTTATTGTATTGAGCTTTCTCAAAGGAGGTTGCCCTCTCGAAGTGGCCCACAATCAATAAATTCCTCTGTGTTTCTACTATTTTTGTTATTTCATGCATTTTTCATTATATTGTTGCAGGATGTTCCTCTTAGGCAGTCAAGCATTTTTCACTAAGTTTTACCATCAATGACAAAGGGGGAGATTGTTTGCAAGAGACACCGCTATGAAGAAGATTGGAATGTTCTCATTGATGGCAACAAGGCAAAGAGGATACATTAGTATGACAAGAAGACATCATTCTGGAAGACAAACTTGGATTGGCAAAAAAGCACAAAAGTATTCAAGTCTAGAACGCCAAAGTGACTAAGTATGGACAGTATTCAGGGTAAGGGATAGAAAGGGAATCAGTATGCCTCCACAAATGCAGACCGACAAGTGCAGTTCAAGTATGTTGACTCATAGCCACTTGATGATGATATATTCCCATGTTCAGATCATGACTTCCTCTGGAAGTCATTTGGAGAAAATGTCTAAGTCTGGATGAATAAAGGTAAGACAAGGAATGTGTACAGTGCAAAGTAAAAGGGTCCGCATTCCTCTGCAATTGCACATTTTGTTATGTGGTTTTGAGGAGTTATAAACACTTGTATAAAGTGTCTAAATCTAGAGTTGTAAGATCTGAAGTCCACTGGAAAGATAGTTACAAGTTGCTGAGTATCGCTACAGTACTTGATAGAGTTTGACTATGATAGAGTCTGAGTTCTGATGGTTCGCATTTTTCCGGTAAAGAGTATTTTTCTCTGTGGTTCTGAAGGTATGATTGGTGATGTCTGAGGAGTCTTTGATATGATTTTGAGCAAGCCCTATGGTCCACAATAACATATGTAGTCTGACAGATGAACTAAACCAGTAATAGCCTGAGTTTGAGGATGACATGATAGTCTAATCTATGTGCAGTAAGATCTATTGATTAGAAATTTATCCTAAGTGGTTCTATAGTTGTGGTTGACATATGTGAATGCAATTCAAAAGTTTCTTAAGTCCACTAGAGTTTTTGTGGATGGATTTGACCGACAAGCTACAAGTTTATTAACTATATGCTACATCTAAGGATGACGACCTAATATGAAGATCTTAAGTGTTGCGGATATATATAGGATTAAATTTAGTGTTTGGTTATTGTGATGTGAATGTGGATGTGTGACATGCGAGGTAAAGCAATTGTACAAGAGCAGAAAAAGAGAGATCTTGCTCCTATGTAAAAGCAGAGCAGTGAAACAGAGCAGTCAGAGATGAAGAGTTTTGAGATAGTATTTCTATGCTTCATTGGAGCTGCAACCATGCATGTGTAGATGTAATCAGAGCAATTCAAATTGGCAATGAGTCATTCTTCTTTCTTCTTTCTTTCTCTAGGCAGTGAACCTATTTGGTAGTGAGCCTTTCTTGCAGTGAGCATTTCTCAAGGCAGTGAGCCTTATTGTACTCTGATATTGAGCTATAATAATATATTGTGAGCTAACACTCATGTGGTTTTTCCCTTTTTGGGTTTTCCATTTAAAAATCTTGGTGTTCATGTGTTATGTCTTTGTGGTTGCTATTTCTATGTTTATTCTACTTTCATATTATTAACTTTGGAAATTAGATAAATAAATTTGCAAAGAAGTGGTTTTTCATAATACTGATTCACCCCCCTCTTAGTATTCCTTGTTCTACATAGGTATATGCTCTCCCCTTGTGAAAACTTGAGTGATCAAAAAACTAGACTCATCTATCTTTTACTTTCAATTTATCCTTTAGAAGGGCTTGGTTTTGGATTGCACTTCATCCAAAAGGGATGACCCTAAGTGGAGATTTCCTTTGAACCACTATATAAATTGGTTGAGGTGAAAGCCAAGTCCTAACCAACAATAGCCTTGCCTTACGGTACCAACTTGAAAGGAATTGTACATAGCACTCTTGTGAGAGAAATTTTGCACTTTTGTGGGGTATATTGCATTCCTAGTAAAGTTGGTTAAAGATTTTAGTAGCTTGCCACGTGTTTGCAAGGCATTGGTCCCTCAAAGCAACTAAAAACCCCTTAGCTAGTGAGTACCTAATTTACCTCTGAACATTGGGGTAATTTTCAGTGCAAGGGGAATCAATATAAGCCCTCAAGATTACTCAGCATTGCCTCCCTTGAGATGAGATAGAAATCCCCAGTATTAAATAAGCTACTTGTAGCTTTCCAAGGAAAGGGTGATTGGGTCATCCTTCCATTCCTAGAGGCCCCTATCTATCCTCTCTCACAAAGATGAAAAAATGTACACACCCACTTTAGGTGTGATTACATTTGAGTCAACAGAGATTTCAAGTATGAGCTGATGTACCACAATGAATCCATGTCCTTATGTATAAATTGTTCTTGATTTGTTTTGCAATTGTCTTATACCCATGAAAACTTGGGCTTTTTTGTGAGCCTCGAACATACACTATTTGTCATGTCAGTCCTTGACCACTCTTTTTACTATGTGTTTTCTTTGGTGAAAGAAACCATATCCATATCAAATCCAAATCTATCAAAATTGCCTTGAAAAATAACACTGTCACAAAAATGTGCTTTTCCACCTAATTTCTGTGCTTTTGCACCACAGTTCCACACTTTTGCACCACAGTTCCGCACTTTTGCACCATAGTTTCATGCTTTTGCACCATAGTCCCACGGCTTTGGTTAATAGTAACATGCCTTTGCACCATAGTCCAATACTTTTGGTCTTTGTTAAACTGTCCATCATTCATTTAGCCCAAAACATAGCCAACATCAACTTTGATCAATTTTAACCTCTGAGCTAGCATTCTACAGCATTGTCAAACCTATCCCAACAACCATCAGACCATCCTCATCCTAATCCAAATCTAAAACAACCAATCCAAACACAATCTAATCCCATTCTTAAACCACATCGTCACAAATCCTTGTCAAAATGGTCCTGATAATCAACAAGCCTAGATCAAATACAAAACCCAAAGTCATACTTCAAGGAGGCTTTCCTTCTAGCACCAATGATCATGAGAACTTTGTAGACTATGAGGCATATCTTGAGGAACAAGCTAAAATATGAAGACTTCAACACCTTTGTAACTCCATGCCAACACAAGAGAACAAGACCATAATACCACAACTACAAGGCCTCATCCAAACACTTCACCAAATGCCACAACCCCTAGACCAAAAAACCATACAAAAAATACAAACCATCATCCAATCACTTCAACAACACTGAACATCTCAAATACAACAACTCCTCGTCGAACTCCACCAAATCATAGCCACTCAACAATCCCTACCACAATACCAACAATTACAACATCAACACATTCAACCCCAACAATTCCAATATCAAGGTCATCCATACCATCCTCTATCTATATATTCATCTCCATCTAATTCCCAAGAACAACTTTCCTATGCAAACCCTCCACCACCACCACAACAACAATTCCAACCTAACCCACCTAGATATCAACACATTCCACAACAACAATATCGTATTCCACAACAACAAGAATTCCAACCACAACCTCAACAAATTACACCTCAATACCATTTGTCACCTCCATCACCATACCAATCTATCCTACCCACATATCATGTTAATTCCATATCAACCTATCCCTTTAATACCCAACAAGATCCATCCCAAGCTCATACAAATCCTTATTCCAACATTCCAACTCATCATCACACTGATTTGGAAGACTATAAAGTTCCTTTACAACAAGAACATGCAAGTCTTCCTTCACACCAAAATCAAGTGTTATTAAGTCCTTATGATATCATTGACAAGGGGAACACCACTCTAGCTTTTGTATCCTATGGGTATCCCACATCGTCATCCAACCAAATACCCATACAAGAGCCTACTAGTCTTATCCCCACACCACCTTGTAATCCTTATCATAGTCCATTGTTCCATCAATCTTCCAATCCATCAAGCCTTTCATTACCTTTGTCCCTATGTTCCTCCAATCTTCCACAAAAGAATCCTTAGGAGGTAACCCTACAACAATTGGTCATAAGAAAAAATCCACTTAGGGTCGTCCCCTCTTGGAGGAAACGCACTCCAAAAGGTAGGCCATCCAAGACCAATCCTAGCATGTTCAATACCCTTATCCCTCCACCTAATCCTCATCCTAAGCCTACAACACCATCCATCATTATTATCCATCCATTATATTGTCCATCCACCCATACACTCATGAAGGATGTGATCCAATGGCTATTAGCAAGGAATCAACCATCTCCATGTTATCAAACACCTATCCAAGAGCCTATCAAATAACATTCAAACAACATGCCTAGTCCTCCAAATACATCATATAGTCAACAACCTATCAAACCTATTGAAGAGTTTTCCACCATGAGTCGAAGTCTCGATCCATTGTACCTTCATGTTGTTAACTATCAAGAGCCTATCAATCCTATTCAAGGGTCTCCCACTTCCATTTTCATTCAAGAGAATCAAGACCTATGTCAAGAGTATAATCTAAAGCATGTGGAAACATCAACCCCTTATTACAATCAAGATCAAAGCACTTCCATCCAACCCATCCATAATCTTTATATTTTCTATGATAAAGATATTGTCCAAAATCATGATCCTATCCATGAGCAGATTGATCCTATCCATAATCCCACAACTATCGATGAACAAGCTATCCACACTACTCCTATACATTATCCATCTAGCCCTATCCATGATCCAACAAAATCCACTTTCCTTTATGAGACACTTGATCCCCAAGAAAGCATTGACAATCAAACAAGTCACTTGGATCCTATCCCTTCACCTCCTACTTAGCATAATGTTAGTCAATATCCAAGCATCACATGTCATCCATTGCATGATCCCACATTATCTCTTGTGGATCCTCCATTATCTCATGTTGATCCTCCACCATCTCCCATTGATCCCATTCTAAATCCATTATCGTATCCCCTTGGACTTACCACCTTCATCCATGAATGTTCTTCCTTAGGAGAATAGCAACCACTATCCACCACTTCATTCTCTCCATCAAATAATGGACTACGTCATGTTTCCAAAACAAACATCCCTTTGCATACCATATGTTCCAAAACATGAACTATCAAGGCAAAGGTTAAGGCCTTCATGAACAAGGTATCTTAGAGCCCGTCCATGTCACAATCCATCCTTAAGCACATGGCCTTGGTTCTTCATCCCAAGAAAAACAATCCAATAATGTTGGTACCACTTCCATGCCTCCACAAGCTAATTCTTCCACTCCATATCCTAGTGCAACTTATCATACCTCTCACTCATATGTTGCCATTCCTCAATCATCATATCATTCCCAAGATCATGTGACCATACACCTTCCTCCATCCACTATACATCCACGACTTCCAACTCCTAACATCCCTATCCTCCAATCCACTCTACCTCCACTTCTCTCAACACCTAATATTCCCATCTATAAATCCCCTTATCCATTGATCCACAAATCCACTTTTAATCCCTCCATCCATAAATCCCCTCACATTCCTAATCATGGCCAATGAATGCACACATTGGCCACCTATGAAGCTATTCCTAACCCCATGAGATTCAAAAATAAAAATTTGGATGCTACCGCATATATAGCAAAATACCTCAAAAATATCATGTCATAGGGCATCAATACACAAATGCAAAGCCAAATCAATCTCAAAAGCTGCATACACACCTCAAAGAAAAAATGAAAATGGTGTGGGTCCCCAAGTAACAAGCAATTATTTCAAATCCATCTCAAAAGCTGCATACACCCATACACCTCAAAGAAAAAATAAAGATGGTGTGGGTTCCCAAGCACCAAGCAATTATCCAAAAAGAAGCATCTGTATCTCAATCTATCCCCAAATTCCAAAAATCTCATTCCCCATTAAAAAATATTGCAAATCCTAAGTCCATTTGGGTTCCTAAATCCCTAAATCGACAGGTTCTAAATTCCCTATCCTAATTCCCATTACTCCCCACTCATCCTAGTCAAAGGCTTCAAAATCTATCACGGTGTGTGCAACTGTTGGTCTTGGTTCCCCACCATTCCATGACATTTCCACATACTTCCATCCACCCGTCTTCCATCCCTTATCCTCCATATTTTCCCCATCATACCTCTATGGTCCATGCTTTTGCTCCATCACCCATTTATCCTTCCATCTCCATCCATCATCCATATCATAATCCACCATTCATTCCATTTCCATATTCCTACATCTACCAACATCCATGCATGTAATACTACCTGATATAGTCCATGTGCAAAAATGCATTAAAATGCTAAAATACTACTTTGTTATTGGAAATAGACACTTGAGTCCTCATCCTCCATCCTATGCAAACAAAAGTCAAAAAAAAAGAAAAAAAAAGAGATAAAAAAAGTAAAGAGAAATCCCTTCATCCATTAGTGAAAACTTGGCAAATAGGCACCTTGGATAAGTACCATGATGAACACCTGGCAAACAGGTGCCGTGTGTAGGTTGATTGTCTATGTACCTTACACTTGGGGGCATGTTGTCTCATCTACCCATCCTATCATTTCTTCTACCTATCCTTCATATCCTATCTTCCTTATCCATTATATCTGCATACCTCTCCCATCTATCCATCCATCCTCCCTTCCTCCTTTTTAATCTTGATATAGATAGGGGGAAAATGTTGACACAAGCTTTGAAAATCTCTTGATATACCTCATCATTTCCACCCAATCTAATCAATCCTATCATCATAAGATTTCTAATGTAAAATCCTACAACATTATGCCTAGAATGGGGCATGTTATTCCTATGCAACATAGTCTTTGGTGATCACTCCTAAGCACCTCCCATTCCATCCACTATTACCTATTCTTTTATTCATCCTTTTATCATGAGTCTTCCATCCCATTTGCTATCACCCATACTTTTGTTCACTTATCTAATCCCATCTTTCTCCTTGCATCTAGACCCAGTTTTACCTTGTCATCGGTATCTAGTACTAAGTCTATCCAAATGCAATCCAATGTCACCCAGTCATCCTAATCCATCAAACACTTCCATCTCTCTTGTCTTCCATTTACCACAATCCATCCTATCACCCCAACTTAACTAACTCAAGAAGAAAATGAACTATGCATCGTTTGAAAGCTCAAGTACTTTTTATCAAACCCGAAGCAAAAAGACTACTCATGAAGTCATATGATGTTCTACATACCACTTGCCACATCTGCTAGAACAATTTGGACATCTATCCTAGACTAGATCAACATCCTTTAATGAATATATCTTTCCTATAATAACACTTCATCTACCTATCAACCCTGAGCAACCTCTTTAGCAAGAGAATATGTTGGTTGTGTGTTTACTTTGTCAGTCAATATTTTTCATTTCGGTTTATCTTTTGTTCCTTTCTAATACCTAGTCAAGACTACATTGATTTATCTATATCTAGGTATATTGAGATGCAATATGGATTGGGGCATAGTCATTGCTTTCATATGTTGTGTTTGTGAGATGAGCTTATTATCATACTATGCCTAATATTTATCTTGTGTGTGTGTTACAACCTAGCATCTTACATATTAATATTCTTTTGCATTTATGTATAAAGATTATTCTATGTTAAAGACTATGGCTCATTCACATATCCAACAAGGTTCTATTATGTCTAGTAGATATAAGTTTAAACCATTTGTTTGCAGAGTCAGTGTCCTACACATTGGATACATACTCACCTTGGTCTTCTATACTCTGGTGCCTAGTATCCATATGCTATATCAAAATAAGGATTGCTCTTTATAAATATTCATGTAACCATTGCAACATCACCTCATCTCATCACACTCCTAGAACTACATATCATCATCTCAATCTTAATGTACCTTGATCCCGTGGATACGGGTATGTAGGCAGTCTGGAATATGAAGGAAGTATCCAGTACTTAGGTACATAAGATATTATCATTTCACCTAAACATCCTCAAAACACTTCATCTCATCCATCTCACCCATACATCCTAATAAAATATATAACATTCATGATGATTGATCATGAAAGGAAGCAAGCTGTGCAGAAAATGCTTCCTACACTAATCTAATGAGGGAAGTAGTGTTGGTTTTTCTTCTGAATCAGCATTAGGGTTTGCCACTTCTAATGTACAGGCAGATTCAGCCAACTGAATACAGGAGGTTGCGTGAGCTCCTCCCCTTCACTTCTGGTTCTGCCACACCAAGGGGGGTGTCCCTATTTGATAAAAGTATAACCTTGACTAGCTCAATGACAGAAGGATTTAACTTGACAGCAACAGGCAGAATACTCTCTTGTATGGACCAAGATTTGTGTAACAAATCACAAGGTTGGCAACATTCTTGGACATGATGTTTGGTTGGGTATGAGAGCATGCAGGGATCCTAATCCTACTCCTACAACTAACAGGTGGAAGGATGAAATGGTTTGATTTGATTTTTGGATGCAAAGCTGGACATGGTATATAACCTCAACACAGAGCTAGATTGGTGCCTATCTAGGGCTTGGAGTCGGTAGACATACACCTGTGAATGATCAGCATGAACAACTAAAACTGGATTTTAGGGGGATATACATGATATCTGCCTTACAGATAACTCCCAAAAAAGAGTGTTAAGCTGTCTATACTTATGGCATCCCTATTGCAGTATACCCTTCCCAATATTCAATCCGAAAATAGTTTAATCTACCCCTTGAGCAGAAGTTAAAAGATTAAACATTCAACACAGGAATTCTATGTTCTAGAATCTCAGACATTCCTTGAATGCCTGGACTTAGAAGAAAGATACATGTAAAACTGGAGACAGAATCAACATAACACATGCAAACATAGCATTATTCATATAAAATTGACCATGAAATCAGTGGATTCATGGACAAACGTACAACAGGAGATACATAAACTCGCAAGTTTTGCTGCACAGAGCAACCAAAACCAGTTGTATCTTATTACAGAGCCAAAATGTCCAGTTTTCAACAACCAAAACAATGCTAACACAGTCTGCCTATATCGGCCAGAAAGTGTACCCATAGTAATTAATTACATGATTTTTACAAAAAACTGCCAGATACAGCCCATGAGAGATGGCGCCCATAAGTTATCAATGCAGTAGGCAAGAGAGTTGACAGGGGTGGCCTCAAGCCTTGTGCCACCATCTGGAAGTCTTCATGCTAAAAATCGGGTAGTTTAATCACTTGTACTGTCACCCACACCCCTGCTACAATCGCCATTGATGGCTCAACCACCCACGGCCTACTTGGAAACCGTCGCACTATTCAAAATGGAGCTTCCCGCCAAGAAGCGCTTCCTCGCAGGTTCATAATAATGTAGGGAGATTAATCCCACATGCATAGTGAGAAGACCACTTCAACATTTTATAAACATGGCCACAAACATACTAAGTGTCGAGCGCTTTTGCCGCGCTCGACACACAAGCCCTCGCCCAAAGCTAAGCCATCAGCTTGCCCCAAAAAACTCTCGCCAATCTATCAAGTCTCTTCGATGGCAAACAAAACACACCCTCTGTCGCCATGACTCCCTCCATCGGAGCATCCAAAAATCCTCTGGCTGACCTCATGTGTTACACTGATGAAGCCCATGGCAATCCCCTGTTGGCCAAACCAATCCCATCGGCCAACCTGAAACTCCTCTGACCGCCTCAATAGTCTCACCGACGCCATCGCAAACTCCATATTTCCCATCATTGGCCAGAGATAGACCATCGGGCCAACTTCCATCGACTAGGCTGATAAAATAAGTCTCACCAATGGCCAAGCAAAAAACACCCGTCGCCAAGACAAAAACCATCGGCCAACCCAAAAGCAACGCTTGACGACAACAAAAGTCACACCGATGGCAACTTGGCTTCCCATCTCCGTCGGTGTGACTTAGACCGTCGGAGCAAGACCACAAACCTATGTCGATAGCTGCCATCACGCCGATGAAACCAAAAACATAAAGCTTTGAACCATTGAACCGGTTCAAATAGATGGTTCAATGGCGAGGTTCAACACTGAGGTTCGCTGGCGAGGTTCAAACCGAAAGTTCAAAGACACAATCGGAGCACTCAAAAAAACAAAACTTTCGCTGATGGACAAAACATGATGACCCCTTCCTCAGGAAAGATGAAGGGGAGCCAAAACTCAGAACCTTTTGGATTTTTTGGGAAGGTGCCTGCATGAAAAATTGCTCAGAAACTGACAGTCAATTCAGGCACCAACAGTGGCTCTGATTGGGGACCTGCAGGTGCAAGACTGCAGCGAGAACCCTAGATCTCTGGGATGCAGACCAGTCCCTTATCCATTGGGCATAGAGTCAAACTTGCACCAATCTACATCACCAAACACATTATTTTAAAATAAACATGGTGGCCCAGGGCCACCAAAAAGGAAAAACCAGACTTTTCCTTTGTCAAACACCTGATTTTCTTTTGATTTCTTCAAATGAAGCCTAAAAGCATTTAACTGTCTGCAGCAAGCCCCTTGGCAATTATTTGTGCTACTGCTCATTTCTTTTTCTTCAACAAATCTACAGTTAGCTTCATCAGCATATATAATTATCAGTTGTAGAATGTCATCATCATATGAGTCACGGATGTTGCTTGGAAAAATAACAAACTCACATGAAACAAATGAATCCACATCAGAATTTTGCCCTTCCTCAAAAAATAAGAGCTCCTCTGTATCAAACATGCAATATTCAGGCACAAGTAACATCTCATAATCAAATTTATCTTGATGAACATACAGATATCCATCATCATCATGCACGGTAGTTTTCTCATTAATGTCCACCTGAAATGTCTCAAGAGAAGGCAGAAATAACTCAGAATGTAGCCCTACACTGAAAGCTTCATAGTCACCCCTGCAATCAACACTATCCCCAACTGTATGAGCAAACACATCTACAATTTTCCCATCCACCTCTGAATAGTGACCTTGTTTTTTATCTTCACCAGTGCCCTGATAATCAAAAGCAAAGTTTTCAACCTCTGCACTATGAAGGTGGCCAAAATCTTCAAGGAAACATTCATAATCAGCATCCAAATATATTTCATTATCTGAAAGGCTCACATATGCATCTGAATGTTGGCAATCACTAGCATATTCACTACCATCCCTTGAATCAATGTTTTCTATATTCAGAGTGAAGCTCTGCATATCCACTTCATATAAATAATCAGGCATAACTGAGATATGCACACTGCTGCAAGACACAACTTCATGTATGTCTCTCATTTGATCAATTGGAGGGCACCTTGTGTCTGCAGGCTTGTCTTCTAAAGGTTGATAACAATCTTTGTTTTCATTATTACAAGATGTGCTTACATTTTCTACAACATTTTCTTCATGCATCACATCATGGCTGCACACATTATTCTGAAATATATTTCCCTCTATACAATCATTTCTCAATGCACATACTGGGAGAGCTGAAATATATTCACTTTGATAACTGCTTTGACAACTTGCAGCCATGAAACCTACTGGCATTCCATATTTCTCATTGTTTTCTATGTCCATAGCAAATTGGAAAGCCTGGTGAAGTGTGACTGGTTCTTTATCTCTCAACAGATAACTCATTTCTTCATCAAATGCAACCAAATAAATTGTCAAGCACAATGCATTATTAGGTCTCATATATTCAGGCATCTGCCTGAGCAATTTAATAAACCTAAGATTAAAGGCTGGAACCAGCTCCTCATCTACCCTTTGGATATTCATAAAATGTATGATTAATGAGGCCACATCAAACCTTTCACCAAACTGCCCTAGGAATGCAACTTCTAAATCTATCCATGAAGAAACTGAACAAACAGGTAGGTTTGAAAACCATATCCTAGCATCATCTTCCAATGACTAAACAAAGAGTCTCATTACTACATCTTCATCCTCTACCTCATAATCTCCTATTAAATTACAAAATCTTTGCAGATGTTTGTTTGCCGATTCAGAATCTGATCCACTATATTTTGGCAAACATATTCTAATTTTATTGGGAATAATATTTGGGTAACCATATATCCCTGTGAAATTTAGGGCTTTATATCTTTCAATAAAGAATGGTCTTCTCTAAGAGCACGACCAGGCTTGTTGTTCTAAACTCAACATTTTGAATCAAAGATGAATACCTGGATATATGTTGCAGCATTGATAGGTTCTTTCAATAGAGTTGCCACCTCTCAGAGAGAGGACAGAATGTCAGCAAGGCACTTTTGTTTTCTGGATTCATCACCCCAGCAGAGCACCACATGGTTCCTTTTTGCTGCAACAACTTCACTGGAAACTAGATTTTCCAGCCCTCAGGTTACTTGACTCTCTCTCTCCCCAGTAGAGTCGCCATTTTTGTTGGTTTTTCTTCTGAATCAGCGTTAGGGTTTGCCACTTCTAATACACAGGCAGATTCAGCCAACTGAATACAGGAGGTTGCGTGAGCTCCTCCCCTTCACTTCTAGTTCTGCCACACCAAGGGGGGTGTCCCTATTTGATAAAAGTATAACCTTGACTAGCTCAATGACAGAAGGATTTAACTTGACAGCAACAGGCAAAATACTCTCATGTATGGACCAAGATTTGTGTAACAAATCACAAGGTTGGCAACATTCTTGGACATGATGTCTGGTTGGGTAGGAGAGCATGCAGGGATCCTAATCCTACTCCTACAACTAACAGGTGGAAGGATGAAATGGTTTGATTTGATTTTTGGATGCAAAGCTGGATATGGTATATAACCTCAACACACAGCTAGATTGGTGCCTATCCAGGGCTTGGAGTCAGTAGACATACACCTGTGAATGATCAGCATGACCAACTAAAACTGGATTTTAGGGGGATATACATGATATCTGCCTTACAGATATCTCCCAATACAGAGTGTTAAGCTGTCTATACTTATGGCATCCCTATTGCAGTATACCCTTCCCAATATTCAATCCGAAAATAGTTTAATCTACCCCTTGAGCAGAAGTTAAAAGATTAAACATTCAACACAGGAATTCTATGTTCTAGAATCTCAGACATTCCTTGAATGCTTGGACTTAGAAGAAAGATACATGCAAAACTGGAGACAGAATCAGCATAACACATGCAAACATAGCATTATTCATATAAAATTGTCCATGAAATCAGTGGATTCATGCACAAACGTACAATAGGAGATACATAAACTCGCAAGTTTTGTTGCATAGAGCAACCAAAACCAGTTGTATCTTATTACAGAGCCAAAATGTCCAGTTTTCAACAACCAAAACAATGCTAACACAGTCTGCCTATATCGACTAGAAAGTGTACCCATAGCAATTAATTACATAATTTTTACAAAAAACCACAAGATATAGCCCATGAGAGATGGTGCCCATAAGTTATCAATGTAGTAGGCAGGAGAGTTGACAGGGGTGGCCTCGAGCCCTGTGCCACCATCTGGAAGTCTTCATGCTAAAAATTGGGCAGTTTAATCACTTGTACTGTCGCCCACACCCCTGCTACAATCACCATTGATGGCTCAACCACCCGCGGCCTACTTGGAAACTGTCGCACTGTTCAAAATGGAGCTTCCCGCCAAGAAGCGCTTCCTCACAGGTTCAAAATAATGTAGGGAGATTAATCCCACATGCATAGTGAGAAGACCACTTCAACATTTTATAAACATGGCCACAAACATACTAAGTGTCAAGCGCTTTTGCCGCGCTCGACACACAAGCCCTCGCCCAAAGCTAAGCCATCGGCTTGCCCCAAAAAACTCTTGCCGATCTATCAAGCCTCTCCGATGGCAAACAAAACACACCCTCCGTCGCCGTGACTCCCTCCATCGGAGCATCCAAAAATCCTCTGGCTGACCTCATGTGTTACACTAATGAAGCCCATCGCAATCCCCTGTCGGCCAGACCAATCCCATCGGCCAACCTAAAACTCCTCTAACCGACCTCAATAGTCTCGCTGACGCCATCGCAAACTCCATATTTCCCATCATCGGCCAGAGATAGACCATCGGGCCAACTTCCATCGACTAGGCTGATAAAACAAGTCTCACCAATGGCCAAGCAAAAAACACCTGTCGCCAAGACAAAAACCATCGGCCAACCCAAAAGCAACGCTTGCCGACAACAAAAGTCACGCCGATAGCAACTTGGCTTCCCATCTCTGTCGGTGTGACTTAGACCGTCGGAGCAAGACCACAAACCTATGCCGATAGCTGCCATCACGCCGATGAAACCAAAAACATAAAGCTTTGAACCATTGAACCGGTTCAAACAGATGGTTCAATGGCGAGGTTCAACACTGAGGTTCACCGGCGAGGTTCAAACCGAAAGTTCAAAGACACAATCGGAGCACTCAAAAAAACAAAACTTTCGCTGATGGACAAAACATGATGACCCCTTCCTCAGGAAAGATGAAGGGGAGCCAAAACTCAGAACCTTTTGGATTTTTTGGGAAGGTGCCTGCATGAAAAATTTCTCAAAAATTGGCAGTCAATTCAGGCACCAACAAGTAGTGTGCAAATTCTTTTCAATCTTTACAATTACTGTGATGTTAACACAACAATAGAGATATTGCAATAATACACATACACACAAAATGTAGACTGAAGAGAGAGAGAGAGATAAGATATAACATGGGGAAAACCCTTTCGGGTGAAAAACCCCACACTCCAAAACCTACACAATGTATTATCAAAACAAAGAATGTTTACAACACACTTGCAATGCAAGTCTTCTTAGGAGTCTTCGACACTCGTATCTGGAGATATTCTGGCAACATAATAGTACCTGTCAATTACACTATGCAGCTCCCATCCAAGCACCTGTTTATAAAGAAGTTTTAAGGCAAAAATGGAACCTTCTTGAGATGGGAGTCCATCTTAGCCTCATTTCCCAAAACCCACACCTAAGGACACTTGTCCAACACTGCAACATGGTTTTAACACTTGTCATATCACCCCATCCCAATGTGGGTGCCTAGTCCCAAGATAGGCTATGATAGATGCTCTTATGCACCTTACAGTTGTCATAGAATTTGTCATAACTGACAGCACTTATAGCCGTAAGAGAATCTGTCATACACTAAATAAAAACAGCATATTCCTCTTACATGTCATAACCTCCCTTGGGTGCCCAAAGATGCCTTCCTCAAAGATGATCTTCGACACATGTCTTCACCTGTCATAGGATCTTCTATTTACGACTCTTACATATCATAGAATCTATCATAGGAATATGTCATGACCGTTACGCATCATGATTCCTTACACACTGCTCAAGATGCCAACACATGGTAGAAAAACTCTACCACAATATGGGACGCCTATATCCAAATGGAGTGGGTTGACCATCCTAGTCACCTTACAAGTGGAGTGACAACTCATCGTGCCACTTCACACTAAATGACAAAACAAGATGTGCAACTTAATTACATCATAGGCTAATAAAATAAATACATTACAAATAATAAATACAAGGAATTACCAAGGTTGAGACACCTTAATTCCGAACTGTCTCCCACTTGTCGAACATCTTGTAAGAGCCAATAGAAATAACAGGATTTAACTGCTATAGGCCAAGAGGCCCATAGACTCTGAACGCCATCTGAACTTCTCTGTGCCCACTGGTTTCATCAATGCATTTGCAACATTATTCAAAGTGTCTACATTATCCAATGTCACCTTTCCATCCTCTACCATGTCTCGTACAAAATGAAACTGTACATCAATATGATTTGTTCTGGCATGGAAAGTCAGATTCTTTGATACGAAAATCACTCTCTGACTATTGCAATAGATAGTAATCTATTCTGCATCAACACCAATATATGAACACAATATCTTAAGCCAAATAGCTTCCTTTCAAGTATGAGTATCTACCATATACTCAGCTTCTTTCGTGGACAAAGCCACCACAGGGTGCCGCTTACTCATCCAACTAATTGCACCACCAAACATAGTAAACACATAAGCACTGGTGGATCTCTTGATGTCAATGTCACCTGCCCAATCAAAATCCACAAATCCATGAATACTAACAAAATGTGGAGGTCATGTAGGATGACCATGATAACATAGGGAATACTTGAAAGTACCCCACAATTATCTGAACACTCTCTTCACATCATCCCAATATAACCGTCTAGGATTAGCCATAAACTGATTAAGGACTCCCACTGCTTGGGCAATGTCTGGTCTAGTACAAACCATAGCATACATCAAGCTGCTAACAACACTAGCATAAGGTACTCTGCTCATGTCCTCCATCTCAGAAGGAGACTGTGGATAATCATTAACAGATAACTTTGTCCCCAAATAAAAAGGAACACACAATGGTCTACAACCTATCATGCTAAATCTTTACAACACGGTCTTCACATACTTACTCTGGCTTAACCAAATTTTTCTGTTAGCTCTATCTCTTTTGATTTCGATTCCCAGAATGTACCTGGCTCCCCCTAAACTTTTCATCTCAAACTTTGCTGACAACTGAGGCTTCAAATCAGAAATCATATTTCTACCATTCCCAATTAACAACATATCATCAACATATAATGCAATAAGGAGAATATGATCATTGTCAAATTTGTAATACACAATGATCTGATTTTGATCTCAAAAATCTAATTGACAATACAAAGGAATCAAATTTCATACACCACATCCTAGGAGAGTGCTTCAAACCATACAAAGACTTCTTCAACAAGTGCAAACCAAATTTTCTTTACCTTTTTCTATGTAATGCTCTGGCTGTGACATATAAATCTCTTCCTCTAAGTCACCATGAAGGAATGTTGTCTTCACATCCATCTACTCCACTTCTAAGTCATAAGCTACTACAAGAGATAACATGAACCGAATGGATGTCAGCTTTGCAATAGGAGAGAAAATTTCACCATAATCAATCCCCTCCACTTGTGAGTACCCCTTTGCAACCAATCTAGCCTTGTACTTTTCAACACTGTCATCTGCACCGAATTTCTTCTTGAAAACCTATTTACAGCCAATGGGTTCCTATCCTTCAGGCAAAGGTACCAAGTCCCATGTTTTTTTCTCCAAAGAAGCCATCTCATCTTCCATGGCCTCCTTCCAGGAACCTGCATCTTTCATGCCCATAGTCTCTGTGATAGTTCTAGGCTTATTAGTGTTAATAATCAAGGCATAAGCACAACTACAGTCTAACAATGTATAACCAAACCTTTTAGGTTGTTTCCTGATTCGTGTAGACCTCCTCAAAGGCTGAGTTTGAGATTATGCTTCTTCTTCTAGGCTTTCAGAGCTGCTAAAGCTCTCCTCATCATCAGGTCTCACAGGGTATGTCAGTTCAGTCTTCTCAGGGGTAGTGGGAAACTGAACCACATCCTCTTTCTTTTCTTTCTCTTTTGGTTGTAGAACAATGGAATAAGGTGTTAGCTCTCTGAAAATAACACTTCTTCTATACAACACTTTTTTGGCCACAGGATTCCAAAGCTTATATCCTTTCACACCAACACCATAGCCAATGAAGATACACTTACCAACCTTTTTCTCAAATTTTGACCTCTACTCCCTAGGCACATGAGCATATGCCTCACAACCAAAAAAATGAAGATGTCTTACTTAAGGCTTCTTACTAGACCACACCTCCATGGGTGTATTACCAACAAGAGCTGATGTAGGAGACCTATTTACCAGGTAGCAAGCACTGGCAATAGCTTCAGCCCAAAACTTTTGTTTGAGGCTAGCTGCACTAAGCATACTCCTAGCCATCTCCATCAGTGTCTTATTCATCCTCTCTACAACTCCATTTTGTTGTGGGGTGTATGGAGTTGTCTTATGTCTTTTAATCCCATGTTCTTTACAAAACGTATCGAATTCTGTGGAACAAAACTCACCACCGTTGTCAGTTCTTAAACACTTAATATTTTTATTAGTCTAATTCTCAACAAAAAGATTTAAACTCTTTGAACTGACTAAAGACTTCAGATTTGCTTATGAGAAAATAAATCCATGTCCTTCTACTGTAATCATCTATGAAAGATACAAAATATACATATTTAGAGATTGAAGGAGCATTAACTAGACCAAACACATCAAAATGAATAAGATGCAATACACCAAAAGACTTATGAGAACTCGAGTAAAACTAAACACAATTTTTCTCTCCATATATACAATGTTCACAAAAGTTGAAATCAATATTACAATCTGTTTAGGGTAAAATTATAGATTTGTCTTAATAAGATAAAGTGCTACTTTTTCACCATGCTAAACATTGGGAGGCCAAGGATTGAGTCTAAGGTCAATATATGAGTTACTTATCTATCCCTTATGCTTGATATGTCTGATTCAAGGGCCTAATTAAGGTTTTATCAAGTGTCTTTACTCATTCATCAAAGAAACCCTAATTATGCCTTATAACAAAGATTCTTGAAATCAGATGATGAAACAGGCAAAATGTCCTCGTGAGAGCAACCCATACCATTTGTGATGGCACTATTTGACCAGTTTGATGATGTCACCCGGCCCTGACTGGTGAGGTTGGGGCTCTTGACAGCTGCATCAATGTCAGTGTTGTGAGCTCATAGAGCTCTGATTACCATTGTTGTGGAGCGATATCAGCTGGAGACTTGTTCATTTTTGCTTCCAACTGGCGAGATTACTATCACTCTTGAGGATGTCTATCGCATCCTCAAGCTACCTATTCATGGTCGTCAGGTGAGATACGACACGAGGAGGGGATGGAGGGCCTTGATCAGATTGTTTGGCCAAGATCACATGGCTTTGTCAGTAGACAAGCAGGAGATGAGCTATGAGGGGTCACTAGTGGTGGGTGCAGACCACTTTGCCTTATTCCTGTGTGCATTGATTGCTAGTGTAGTGATGCCTGATAGGAGGGGCAGGGGATTTCCAGTTGGCTAGGGAGAGATGATCGAGGGGATGGTCAGACATGATACTGTGTACACCTGGGGACCGGTGATGTTGGCACAGCTGTATCATGAGATGCATACAGTCGTCTATCACTATGATTTAGCTTTATCAACTAGGGTTACTTTGCTACACGTGTGGATTTGGGAGCATATTGCCATCACTCAACCAAGATGTGGGTACTATCATCATCCATTTGAGGCCTTTATGTTCCTATATCGAGATATTGAGTACACATATACTAGACAGGTTCGGTATTGGAGACGGGTGTTGGATGATGTCATTCAGGTGACCTGGCAGCCTTACGTCAGAGTGGAGCCGTGGTCAAATGATGATGTGCACATGTCGTTTACTTTCCAGCAGTGGTATTTGATAGGTCGAGGAGACCATATGATTGACATGTATCTACCGTTGCGAGTTATGTGACAGTTTGGGTTGCAGCAAGATACTCCACAGTAGATGGTTATTTTTGCACAAACCTGTCAGGATGCACGTTATTGGTCTGCAGCCATACAACCGCGGGTTGCTCTGGAGGACTTTACAGCTTTGCAACCATTGTAGTGGGATTGGCAGAGTACTGTCAGGGATACAGGCACTACTCCTGCATATGAGACATGGTGGCAGATGTGGCGACCGACTTGGTTCACTGACCCATCAGATGAGGTAGTCCCTGCAGAGGAAGCAACGGGTTTAGGGGATGATGATTCCAATGGAGATGATTTCCTGGAGGAGGGTGAGGAGAACATTGTAGACTATCTCGTGGAGGTTGGAGGGGATGGAGAGGAGGAGGTTGGGCGGGATGGTTAGCCAATGGATGTGCTGGCAGCAGCGGCAAGTGGATAGGTACCCCAGCAGTAAGTGAAACAGCAGGCACCTGTATAGCAGGTGCCTATTGAGCAGGTTCAGATTGGGGTGGTATGGCAGCATGAAGGGCCTTGATGGCATGGGGGACAACCGAGGGTGGACAGGGATGTTTTACCCCCACCACAGGTACCAAAGTAGTAGCATGTTGTTGCAGCAGGGCAGCAGGCAAAGGTAGGCCCATCAGGGGCAGGTGGGGAGGCAGAGCTTCGAGGGCCTACATCTCATCAGTGGCCTCGGGGTGGAGAGGAGGAGGAGGTTGAGACCCTACGGGCATAGGTAGCCAACCTGCAGGAGGCTTTAGAGAGCCGTGAGGCAGAGTTGGTGCAGCTCCAGGGGATAGTGGCATTGTTAGATGGTTCAGATGGACAAGTGGCTGCACTGCGGGTACAGTTAGCCCAGGCTCAGGGTGATTTAGTGGTTTTGACTAGAGAGCAGGATGTGGCCCTTGCGAGAGCCCGACAGGCAGAGGCAACAGTGAGTAGTTTACAGGCCTGAGGTGTCGGTATGGCCCTAGTTTTGACATTGATGTAGACATAGCTATCTCAGGCACAGGGACAGTTGTCAGAGGCTAGTTAATGGGTAGATTATTATTGGGTTCTCTATCATGCGGTAGTGCCAACTGAGCAGCATGCACCAAGCTACAGTGAGCTCAGTGGTGCTAGGTCATCTAGGTCACACAGATCTAGATTGGTTCAGTTTATCCAGTAGGCAATGGGTCCCCCATCACATATGCCCCAGCAAGTTCCATAGGTTCAGGTTCAGCCGCAGCCATAGCCATAGCCACAGACAGGACCACAGCCACCACCAGGGTTAGGATCCCCCACTCCATTAAAGAGAGGGTCCTCTATGTGACAGTGTATCATTTTGGCCCTTTGAGGCATTGTATCATGACATGTTATTTTTGTGATGTATATATATGAGCGATGTACACTTTTGCGATGATATATGATATGATGTTGTTTGATGGCCTACTTGTTTATTTATGATGATTCTTATGTTGATGGATGATGTATGCTTTATGGATTATATGCTATGGATGTGTTTATGCAATGTATGATTTTTGATGTTATGGATGTACCTATTGATGTAACCTTGGTGGATATAATGATAGTTTAGTTGTTTTGATATATTTGCGATCTATGGACTATGATGTATAATGCCAAATAAATGTTCAAATTAATGACCATTTATTATGGATGTAAATGCAATGGAAATGTATGTTTATGTTATGTATGGAAATATGGATATGAAACTAGATGTAAATTAAAATGCAGCTAAATGATTATGATTGTGATTATGCCATGTAACAAAATGATTATGAAATGTTATATGGCATGCAATGTAATGATTATGAAATGTAATGATTTATGATTTTAAAATGCACCTACATGATTTGCCAATTAAATGATTATGATATGGAAACTAAATGACTCTAAAATGCACCTAAATGACATGCAAATTAAATGATATATGATATGGAAACTAAATGACTTTAAAATGCACCTAAATGACATGCAAATTAAATGATATATGATATGGACCTAAATAAAATGCACTTAAGTAATTACAACCTAAATGATTCTAAAAAAATGTGAACTAAATGATATATGAAATGCACCTACATACAATGCACTAAAATGATTATGCAAACTAAAGGATTCTGATATGCAATGTTAAATGATATAATGTGCAACTAAATGATATTAAAATGTACCTAGATGAGATGATTATGATATGGAAACTAAATGACTCTAAAATGCACCTAAATGACATGAAAGTTAAGGGATTCTAAAATGTAGCTAGATGAAATACTGATGAAATGATATATGATATGCAATGTTAAATGATATATAAAATGCACCTAAATGACATGCAATTTAAATAATATGTAAACTAAATGATATGTGGGATTGAAACTAAGTGATTTGTGAGATATAACTTAGGTGGTATGTGAGATGCAAACTAGGTGATATGTGAAGTGATTAAGTCTTGATACACATGATGTTCTTTGTTGGACCTTGGGAGGTGGGGCTATGTGGCAGGGGAATAGGGGGGAGTGGGAGAAGGATGGATGGTTATGATATGTTGCGGTCAAGTTGGGAGGGGAGAGGAGTGGGATGGTTAATGAAGGAGTTGCTAGGTCATGAAACACCACATCATTGAGGGGGGGATATGATTTGGGTCGGGATGTGTTGAGTGAGAGTAAGTTGGAGGAGTTGGATTAGTGAGGGGATTTGGGAGGGGTGGGGGGTGGTAGGCTTGGTGGTTATAAAATCTAGGCCCAGATAGTATAGTTGAATAGATGATTAGCATGATGATTTGAGCTAGTAATAGTAGTTGTATAACATTAATTGAGAGCATTTCTAAGTTTATTATAGCAATGTAGGATACAGTTCACAAAGGTATGAAATGACCTAGGTGATGATATATATCCCACGATTGCATGGACTAGACCCGCCAACAATAGGTTGATTTCATGCCTGCCCAAGGTAGTATAATCTTGCTTAGCCTAGGAAGGGGACTCATGGTGATGAGTGCTCATAGTACATATAAGGTTTTGATGCCTGTATATGCAAATGGGGCACATCATGCTAGAACCAACCCAGGCTTCAAGATATGAATGCTATTCTTGGAGTAATGAAACCAACCCACAAGCACAGCATACAGAAACAATGACCGTGTCTACTCCAGGTGTTGTCTACCACCTACCATGATATAATGAGATCAAGGTAGCTTTGGAAATGACCTAGAGTGAGACAAAAAGATAAAAATCAATAATAAAAAAGACCAACAAAAAGATACAAATAGCCTTTGTGTGGTCTTGCCAAGATACATGATAGGATGATAGATTCTTGTCCATTGTAGGAAAGATATATCCTAGGATGCAAATCAGTTGGAATTGTTGGATAAGTTTCAAAAATTGGGCAAAAGGATAGTCAGGTCATGTGTAGGTTTATAGTTGGTAGGTTGATTGATGATTTTTGCATTAGGGACCTTGCTTCAAGTGTATACTTAGCGTGTGTATCAGTTATTAGGTCCAGCAAGCTCAGTGAATGGAGACCATCCAAACGGGTTGGATGGGTGCATCTTAGGTACTTGAGTACTGGGAACTTCCTTTGTATTCCAAACTGCCTACATACCCTGTGTCCACGGGATCAAGGTAATTTCAAGATGTGGGCGAGATGAATATGTAGTTCTGGCATGACTTGATGATGTGGGAATGGTTTAGGATGGGTGTGATGCTGAGATTTGATAGATGTTGATGGTCGCAAGTTATGGTGAGATTGATGTATGGGGCTGTTTTGCAGTGAATTGTTAGGAAGGATTTTTTTGGCTTTTTGGTGATTTTCTATTGTGTTTGGATTTTGTGATTTTTTGTTGTTTTTTTATTTTTTTATTTTTTGTTGTTTTTAGATTTTTTGATTTTTTGTTGTACAGAAGGAAGCTTACAAGGATCCTCATTCCATGATTTAGCCTTGGGTGGGATAGTGCGGGGTGGGGATGATGGGACTTGATGTTTCAGAATTCCAAGCTATGGGATGTGTGTGATATGGAGTGTTGTGACGGAAAGAGGACTTACTAGATGGTAGAACCGGCCACTACACATGGCGCCTGAAATAGGTTTTCACCATGGTACTTATCCAAAGTATCACCGAAGTGATTTTCACCATTGGAAGTCTTTATTACACTCGTATTTTTCTTTATTTTTTTTATTTTTGATTTTTTGATTGGGATACTCGATGGGTTATGCGTAGAATTTCTTCAGATGTAGAATGTTCATAAGCTCATCTAGAGGCTGCCCCTTAGGTGTTGCAAGCTAGTATGCTCCTGATCTATAAGTGGTTGTGATGATATAAGGCCCTGGCCAATTGGGTTCAAACTTTCCTTTCTTAGGGCACTCCTGAAAGTTTGTTTGGTTTTCCATAAGGACAAGGTCACCTACTTCAAATTTGTGGTTTCTGATTCTCTTGTTATAGCTTCTTCTGAGGTGATTTTGATAGGCCTGTAGGTGATTCAACGCATCCAAACATTTCTCATCCAGTAATTCTAGCTGATGCAACCTTGCGACTCAGTATTCCTCATCAGTGATTATGTTTTACAGAGATACTCTTAGGGATGGGAGCTCAACCTCAATAGGTAAAATGGCTTCAGATCCAAAGACCAGGGAAAATGGAGTGGCTCCTGTGGGGGTACAGATGCTTGTGCGATAGGCCCATAAGGCAAGGTTGAGCTAGAGGTACCAGTCACGACCAGCTTCATTAACCGTCTTCTTTATAATGCAGAGGATGGTTTTATTTGAAGCTTTGGCTTGACAGTTTCCTTGAGGGTAATATGGTGGAGAAATGGTGCTAGATTTGGAATTTTTCACACAAAGTACGAACTTCCTAGTTCTTGAATGGATTCCATTATTGGTGATGATGGAATAAGGGATACCATAATGACAGATGATGTAATGGAGGATGAACTTGGATATCTAGGTTTGAGTGGTGAAGGTGAGTGGTATTGCTCCACCCACCTAGTGAAGTATTCAGTAGCTGCGATGATGAACTTATGGCCATTAGAGGATGGGGGATGTATTTTGCCTACAAGGTCGAGTCCCCACTATGAGAAAGGCCATAGTGTTGTGATTAGTTGCAATTCATGTGCTGGTGCATGAATGAGATCTCCATGTTGTTGACATGGTAGGCATTTTTTGATAAACCTATAGGCGTCTCGTTCCATTGTTGGCCAATAGTATCTAGTCCTCAGGATCTTTTTAACAAGAGTAGGTCCACTTGAATGTGCCCCACAGATGCTCGCATGTACCTCTTGCAAGGCCACTTCAGCTTCCCTAGAGCCTAAACATTGTAAAAGTGTTCCATCAAGACTCCTTTTATATAGGGTATCCCCTACAAGGGTGAAGCGGGAGGCTCGACGGATGAAATATTTTCGTTGTGAGGTGGATAAGTTAGGAGGGATGTGTTGGAAGTATGGGCCTAACTAGTGTTGTCCTTGATGTCAACATACTCCTGTTGCATTGATGATAAGGATTGGATTGAAAGGAAGCTAGGTGTGCGGAAATCACTTCCTACACTAATCTATTGAGGAGAGGACTATGCAAATTCAAATTTATCCTAAATATTACAGCAATGTTAAACCATTAACATGAGATATTGTAGCAAAAGACAAAAACTAGAATGTAGACAGAAGAAGAGAGACAAAGATTTACAATGGGGAAAACCCTTATTGGGTGAAAAACCCCACACTTAGAAACCTGCACAATGTATTAACAAATCTGAAAGAATGTTTACAATACACTTGTAATGCAAGCTTCAATGGTCTTCGACACTCATGTCTGGAGTCAATCTGGTAGCATAACAGTACCTATGAACCTGTGATACAAACTCCATCTCCAAGCACCTGTATATAAAAAGAAGTAGTACGGATGGAGGTAGCTTCTAGAGCAAGTCACACAAGGAACTTGTCCAAATCCATGTGGCCCAATTTCCAAGGCTGTAAAACATGCGTATGACACTTGTAAGTGATCCTCTTTCATCCCTTACAACCCCCCAACTTGGGCACCCCAAATTTACCCAATTAAAGTATGACAGATGCTCTTACAATGTCATAAAATCTGTCATATATGACCACTCTTACAATTGTAAGAGAATCTGTCATAACTATCTATTAATAGTAGATTCTCTTACAACCTTGTCATAGTCAAACTTGGTTTCCTACTTCCCCATGTAAGATGCTTTCAAACACTTGTCTTCACCTGTCATATAATCTTCCATTTTTGGCCCTTACATGTCATAGATTCTATCATAGGAATCTGTCATAACTCTTAAGCATCATAAACCACTTACAACACCTGAAAGATGCCGACACATGGAAAAACTCTTCTACCATAAGGTGGAATGCCTATCTCCTCATATGAGGACAAAAATACATGTGGTCACCTTCCATGTAGGATGACACATCACCGTGCCAACTCCCACAAAGTGATGAAATGGGATTTGCATCCAAAATACAATAATAGGCAAAAAAATAAATAATAACTGCTAGAAACTTGCAAAGGTTAAGACACCTTAATTCCCAACATTCTCCCACTTTTCGAACACCTTTCAAGAGCCAATGGAAATAACAGGGTTTAACTACTATAGGCTGAGAGGCCCATAGACTCTGAACACCATCTGAACTTTTCTATGCTCACTAGTTTCATCAATGCATCTGCAACATTCTTCAAAGCATCTACCTGTATACACCTAAAATTGGCTCAGGTCAAATTAAGTAAATATTTTAATATTTATCTTAATTCCTATTTTCTTCTATCAATTAAATAAATATTATAAATTTATTTAATTGGCTCATTATCCCATAATTAAATATAATGATTTTATTTAATTAAAATCCCTAATTTCTTCTAATGTCTCAAATCCTAAAATCCACCTCATCAATCCACCTCATCTCTTCCACCTCACCATGTTGCACATGTAATTAAATATTCTTAATATTTAATTAACTAATATCCTCCATTTTCCAAAATAAATCTTTAAATCAATTATCCTTCACAAATTGAATATTTAATTCAATGTTTCCCACTAGCCTTCACCCATTGAATATTTTATTCAAATGTTCCCCACTAGCCTTCACCCATTGAATATTTTATTCAATGTTCCCCACTAGCCTTCACCCATTGAATATTTTATTCAATGTTCCCCACTAGCCTTCACCCATTGAATATTTTAATTCAATGTTCCCCACTATCCTCCACTATTGAATTTTTAATTCAATTGTCATAATCCACTATTCTCAAATAAAGAATTTTTAATTCATCCACTATGAATAAAAGATTCACTTTTATTCCTAGCCATTGATCTTATCTTTTGATCCTCACCCTCCATTCTATTTTTAGAAAATCTATAAATAGAACCCTCTTCTAAGCCATTAAGGAGGCACTTCATTTGGCAAGAGTACTATACTCAAATTTCTCTTCTTCTCTTATTCATTCTATTTCAAGTGTCCTCCATTATCATGTGTTGAAGCTCACATTCAACACAACACATATCAAGAGCCATTCTTCCTTTGTCATCTTCAACAAGCAAGGAAAGCTTCTGAGGGCTTCACAATCAAGATCAAAGAAAGATAGGCAAACAATGGAAAATGATAGGTAAATGAGATTGTAAGTATTCTTACTTGTTTTGGTTTTAATCTTCTTTGCTTTCAACTTCCATTGATGTTTGGGTTTTATATGTTTTCATTAGTTTGAACTAACATCCATTTCTCCCCCTCACATTTTGGCGCCCACCGTGGGCCCTTGCCCCTTTACTAATAAAAAAAAAAAGCTAGTGTTTTAGTCGCAGGTCCATGCAGGTGAAGAACAGGTTGCTGACAGTAGTCTTGTGCATTCAACTCCCATAGTTGTGCATGTACCTCGCAGATTTGTGCATATGACAGTATTGTGCATTCAACTCCCACAGTTGCGCATTTACCTTGCAGATTTGTGCATATGATAGTGTTGCGCATTTAACCTCCATAGTTGCGCATTTGACCTCCACAGTTGCTCATATGACCTCTTTGCGCATTTGACCTCCTCAGTTGTGCATCCAAACTCCTAAGTTGCGCATCCAATCTTCACTGTGGCACCTGAGCTCAGTTTGTGCATCCATTGGAGTTGCATATTTACCCTGTATCATTACACATCTATTCTATCAAACTGCGCATATGCTCTTGTTGCGCCTGTACCTTAGAGACTTGTGCATTTGCTGTCTATCTTTGCGCATTTATTTAAAAGTCGCATACACTCCCTATTTCTACGCATTCAGGCTGCAGTGTTGCACATCTGTATTCTATTTTTGGTGTATGGTTTTTTGTGGATTTTGCATATTGAACTAACGTCTATTTTACAGGGGTAGTGGCTGGATTAGATCATTTAGCTGCTTTGTCTAGTTCACTTAGACTAACTAGGGGTGAAAGTAACAAATGCATTTCATGACAAAACTACACATAGTCCCTAACTAGGAAGGAAGTAATTGGACCAAATTACTATCTTGCATTGTGGATTTATTTTCTAGTTTAATCACTACTATCTTCTACAAATGGGAAATGAACAATGCTATGATTAATCACTTTCAAAGTTAACAAACAGGAAATGAATAATGTTATGATTAATCACTTTTCAAGTTAACAATCATGTGAGTGCACAAGTAGATTAACTCATTTAGTTTTTCTATTTTTAACTAGGTTGGGTGAACCACTGTTCTCTATGCTTGCAAATGACAATAGGCTTATGCTCTCCCCTTAACTGGGTGATCACAGTGCCAGACTTGTCATTCTTTTTGTCAAATCTTTAGGGGGGCCTACCCTTGGATGCACGCTTGTCCAAGTGGGAACGACCCCAAGTGGTAACAGGCTAAAACCAAGCCCTACCAAGCCACTTAAAATAAATTGTGCTTGGGGTGAAAACCTCAAGCAATGAGTGCTGTTGTGTTACACCAACGGCCAACCTCCCCATAAACCCTCATAGGCGTAACCCTTTGAGGCTGGGAGACTCCATAACGGAGAGTAGTGCCACTACATGTGTAACCACTCGAACAGTTGCCCTATCTAAGAACTAATTGTATAGCAAGCCAAAAACCCCTATTTGTTGATGCAAAGGGTGGAACCCTTGAAGCAGCCTCGATTCAAGTGACTCTTAGTAGAGGTAGCAGGGACAATCCTAAGGTTTGGTGTGGGTACAAACCTAAGGAAACCTAGATCTGGTATGCGTGAGAAGTGAGTGCCGTGGAGGGGAGCCGGTGCTACCAGATCCTGGAGCTACACGCTTTGAGTGGCACAGCTAGAGGATTCAACAAATATTGTCACATCTAGCCTAGGTTGTATTTGTCTTTGAGTCAAAATAGTCCAAAAACAAACACAAAAAAAATATATAAAAAGATAAAAATATGGAAAACTTCTATGTGTTTACTATGCTTTTGCCATAATTGAATATCAACCTCACAAGAAACAACAAGTTTTTCAAACCAAAAACACTGAAAAATCCTAAAAACTGTCCAAAATTTCCAAAATTCTGAGAAAACACAAACAAAAAGCCAGATTTGCGCATATACACCAACTTTTTGCTCATTTGAACAAACTTCTTGTGCATTTGATAGTATTGCGCATCTACTCTATGTTTGCACAACCAACTTAACCAGTATTGCACATGCATATCGACTGGTTGCTCATTTACCTCCTGTTGTTGCGCATTTAAAATAGAGAGCAAAAACCCTATCTTCCAAAGAGAAAAATTCGTCAATACTTCTCAAAAACCAATTCAAACCTGTTCTAGTTTTCAAAACCTAGTTAAAGACCTTGCAAAATCAACCATTTCTCCTTCTTATCCGCACCATAGCTGCTTGTTCTTCCAAAAATCTTGCCAAATCTTTTTCCAAAGTTTCCAACAAGGCTATAGTCAATTTTTTCTTGATCAAAATCAAATCTCAAAACAAGACCTAGTGAGCCTCCAAGTATCAAGGATTACTTATCCTTCTCTATCGGAACTCCACTAGTGGATTGTGCAAAGGCTAGTCAATGTCAAGTAAATGGATTCCTAACATCCTAGCTTTTGACTATTGCTTTTGTGTACCCACCTTGTTTGACACCATCTAGAGCTAAGAGGAACCTTGCTAAAACCTTGTTTCATCCTAGCACCGTACTCAAAATCTTCCAATCTCACCTCATCCCATCTCTTTTCTGCCTTGCATGGTCTTGACAAGATTACAAAAACAAAAATAGTTAGAAATGGCCGATAAAAGTATTTTTGGTGGTCACGAAAGCGACGAAGAACCGTCCATGGAAGAGATCCTCAAAATGCAACATGACACAAAATTTCAACACCTATTAGATGGAGTACTTGCACAAGACCCTACAAATTCTTCTTACACCTAGCAAGCCTAGGAGTAAAACTTCCCAAAGATTATGATGTAGAGGCTCTAAGGGAAACTGACGAAGAGAGAATCCCTGAAGGGAGTAGACAGGATGAAGTACCCACGGATAAGAGCAAAGCAACGATTGACTCTTTGGATGCCTTACTGATGAACCAGAAAGTCAAAACTCTCCACCAACAATTGTCAGACATGGAAATGGGAACATCGACTAAAAATTACACCTTAGAGGATATTTCACCATATCCTTTTGATAGGTCCTTAATCATGATTCCCTTCCCCTCAAGATTTCAAATGCCTAAATTCAATAAATATCGAGGGAAGGGCGATCCAAGAGATCATATCAGGGAGTTCAATGCTGCTTGCCTAGAGGTCGCACATAACGAAACTTACCTTATGCGACTATTTCCACAAAGTTTGGGAGGACAAGCCATGGATTGGTTCTCTAGACTACCACCTGGTATCAAAACATTCAATGAACTTGTCAACAAATTTGTCACCCACTTCTCATACAATATTGAGCACGACATCTCAATATTGGACCTCTATAACACCAAACAGAAAGGGGGAGAGTCTTTCGCCACCTTCTTACAGAGATGGAGACAACTAGCAAGCAAGTGCCCTCACCAAATGCCAGAGAGACAAATGCTAGAAATGTTTGTTCACAACCTACAAACGGACCTAAGCTACCAAGTTCAAATCCAATGTCCTACTTCGTTTAGCAAAGTCATTGAGGTGGGCCTCATCATAGAGAAAGCCCTACTCGCAAAAGGTTAGATCAAACACTATAAGGACACTCCAAACACCTATGTCAATAATGATAAACCTAGGTTTTGGGCAAAGAACAAAAACATTGTGAATGACGGGGTAGTAGATGCCAAAAATGCAGCACCTAAACAACCTATTTTTAACCTGTCAACACCCCAAAATAACCCCACACAAAACAAACCAAAAAATACTCAATCTAGGTTCACCAACTTTCAGCCTAAAAGAACGTTCACGCCTTTGGATGAATCACTAGAAACAGCTCTACGGAAGGTGATCGCCAACAATCTCATAACACTTCCCTCAGCGTGGGAGTACGAGCCAAAGGTCAAACCCCCCTGGTGGAATGATAATGATTTCTGTGAATACCATCGAAATAGGGGGCACAAGACAAATGATTGTATTGCACTCAAGCATACAATCCAAGACTTATAGATCAAAATAAGATATCTATTAAAGGACATACCTCAAACAGTGATCATCAGGCATTCAAGGATCCTCTTCCTAACTATGAGCAAGGAGGTCCTTCAAACAGAAATAACCATGGCTCTAACAACACAAATTACATGAATATCAGATACGACTATGTTGTTAACCATATCTATGAAATTGACTCACACATTAATGTGATCACTATCAACAAGGCTCTAGAATGCAATGTTACTACCCATAGTAACAGAGTCACCCTTAGAGGAGCTTCCGCCCCTCCATCTAGTCAATACAGTATCATGGATCAACTCCACAAAACACCTGCACACGTCTCCATGTTAGAACTTCTGCGTCTATCTCCTTCTCATAGGTCTATACTTGACAAAGCCTTAGCAGAAGCCTCCATTCCCACGAACCTAGCTGAAGAGCAATTCCAAACTATGGTCAGTCACATCACCTCACCGCACTCCCTATCATTCACTAAGAAGGATGATATGTCTATCAACCAACCCCATAACGCCTCCCTTCACATTGAAGCTTTCATACACAAGCACAAGATCAAAAAAGTCCTAATCGATGGAGGGGCTGGTTTGAATATCTGCACATTGAAGCTAATTCTTACATTGGGGTTTTCAGAGAAGGCTATAGATCCAAAAAGAAAAATCACCATAAAAGCCTATGATGAGGAAGAAAGGACGTCTAAAGGAATTTTTACCCTACCAATCAGAGTGGGCCCCGTAGTGAAAGATGTGTCTTGTCAAGTCCTTGACATGGAATTAGCATACAACATTCTTCTGGGATGGCCATGGATACATGCTTTGAAAGCAATGCCTTCCACATACCATCAATGTATCAAATTCTCACACGAAGGTCAAGAGATCACCATCCCAAGTGACCCTAACCCCTATCAATATTGCAACTCCATTCAGCCCAAACTAGAAGTCATAATCCCTAACAACCGTGCCTTCTGCATCCTCGTCATCTCGTGTTGACCCAGCTGCACTTGCTTCTTCTTCAGGGGTACCTCCACCTAAACTCCAACTCAAAGATAAAGGCTTGGGTGAGTACACGATATCTCAGTCCCTCTGCTTGGCACAACTACCCCTATCTCCTCGATCCCATGGGAGACCTATCTTAAAAACACCCATAGCAAAGAGGCCAACCAAAGGACCATTTGTGAAATGGGGAAGCCTAGAAGATGAAAGTGATGAAAAAGATGTCCTACAGTGGCTATACAAAGATGAAGCTAGCTCCTCAACGCAACATGACCATCCCACTATACCAACAGAACAGTATGGGCAAGGCTACCAAATACTACAGAGAATGGGATATGAAGGACACGGTCCACTTGGATCAAGAAAGGACGGCATCACTGAACCTATCCAACCTCATACCTTAACAGCCTGAGACACTACAGGGCTAGGCTACACTGGAGCACCAAGAAACAACAGAACCAACAAGAATAAAGGCCAACAAACAGAAGCATCTACTAGCAATCTGGTTGAACAAATTCAAAGAATGCAGATAGGGAGAGAAACTGATTCCAATGAGTATGAATGGGATAGCCTCTCTGAGATGTCTTGTGATGAAAAGGATATTGAAATTGTCCACGAGTACGATCCGACCCATGCCAACGAGAGACAGGGTCCAAGGGCTAGGCCATTAGAGTCTGACCTGCATAGCAACAATAGTGAAAATCGTGAGGAAGGAATGTTTCCCCCCTTGACGGACCCACTAATAGAGAGTACCATCGCAGACTTTGTCTACCCCTTCAATAACTCTGTCCTAACCATCAACGCCACTAAACCAGATCAACCTAATGGTCTCTTACCGTTAGTGCACCCTAAACTTATCGACTGGGACCTCGAAGGTACCACCCCTGAACTAGACACCTTCAAAAATGATGACGCGATCATCGATCACCTTGAGCTTAGAGATCACATACCTGCAAGTGACCACAGAGCTAGCTATGCTATAGAACTCAACATGTAGGCCTATTTTGGAGAGAGCGCCAAGCCTTTCAGTCACGAAAACATCAAAATAAAAGAACGATCTAATGGTGAAAACTGCTCCGCGGTAGTTTTAGATCCTCAAAATAGTAAAAAGAAAGACGCATCCAATGGTGAAAACCTCTCTGAGGCGCCGCAAGATGGAAGGCTTGACCCTCTCCCCAATCTTACACATCAGGAAAGATCATCGATCTTGATAGAACCAGCGGAAGCAATCAATGTCAACACAGGTGATAATCCTAGAATGATCCACATGGCAAAGGCTCTAACAGAACATGAAAAACCAGCATTTACAGATTTCTTCAAAAGAAAACAGATCAACTTTGCATGTACATACGCTGACATGCCAGGGCTTGATCCAAATCTCATCATGCATCACTTATCTTTAGCTCCAGGAGCTAAGCCTGTTAAACAAAAGCTTAGAAAGATGCATCCGCAGGTGGCTCTCATGGTGAAGGAAGAACTAAAGAAACTGCTAGATGTCGGGTTTATCAAGCCCATAGACTATCCCGAATGGGTTTCAAATATTGTACCAGTGGCTAAACTAGATGGCAGGGTCAGGATATGTAGTGACTTCAGGGACCTAAACAAAGCTTGTCTGAAGGATGACTTCCCCTTGCCCAACATCGACATGATTGTAGATCTTACGGCAGGACACACTATGCTATCACTCATGGACGGTTTCTCAGGATATAACCAGATAAAGATTGCACCAGAAGACTAGCACAAAACTGCATTTACATGTCCTTGGGGCACCTACTATTGGTGTGTCATGCCATTTGGTCTGAAAAATGCTGGGGCAACATATCAAAGAGCCATGATAACGATCTTCCATGATATGATGCATACTATAATGGAAGACTACGTCGATGAGATTCTAGCAAAGTCTCTCACAAGAGAAGGGCATCTAGCAGTACTAGACAAGATCTTTAATAGACTGGAGCAGTTCAATGTGCGACTTAATCCAAAAAAGTGTGTGTTCAGGATTACATCAGGAAAACTACTGGGCTACATAGTATCTGCAAATGGTATCGAAGTTGATCCCTCTAAGGTGAAGGCCATAATGGAGATGCCACCTCCTAAAAATTTGACTCAATTGAGATCCCTACAGGGCAAACTATAGTCTATTAGACGGTTCATTTCCCAGCTGGCAGAGAAGTGCCATCCATTCTCTCATCTGCTACACAAAAATGTATCCTTCAAATGGAATGAGTCATGCGAGCAGGCTTTTCAACAGCTAAAGGAATACCTAATGAAGCCACCAGTATTAATGCCACCAATTTAGGGCAAGCCTCTATTACTATATATCTCAGCTACACCAACGGCTCTGGGAGCTCTCCTTACTCAACAGAACTATGATGGAAAAGAATAGGCTATCTACTACATTAGTCGAACACTCATCGGATACGAGTTGCAATACACACCAATAGAAAGAGCATGTCTAGCTGTTGTATTTGCCTCACAAAAATGGAGGCATTACATGCTGTCACACTCTATTAAATTGGTGGCAAAGATTGACCCACTGAAATACTTACTCAACAAGGTCGCCTTAACAGGTAGATTATCAAAATGGGTCATGCTTCTCAGTGAGTTTGACATAGAATATGTGGATAGAAAAGTAATAAAAGGACAAGTGCTTGTAGATCAACTAGCAGAGGCACCTTTAATGGATGACAACCCCCTGAGCTTTGAATTTCCAGATGAGTCTATCTTCCACATCAACACAGCAAACTAGAAAATGTACTTTGATGGCTCCTATACTCAGCATGGATTGGGGGTAGGTATCTTGTTGATCACACCTAATGGCGACACTATTCCAAAGTCATACAGATTAATGTTCCCTTGCACTAACAATGTAGCAGAATACGAGGCTCTAGTCATCGATATCAAGCTAGCAGTTGAGTGGAACATCAAGGACCTTCAAGTCTATGGTGACTCACAATTGGTCATCAACCAAGTAAATGACGACTGCCAAATGAAGGATGAGAAACTGATTCCTTATAAACGCATGGTAGATGACTTCAAGGAGTATTTCATCAAGATATCATTTGAACAGATACCAAGGATCGAGAATAAAGCTGCAGACACCATGGCTACAATCACATCTCTTCTCGACATTCCAGGCAATCAAACATGATATGAGTTCTTAGTAGAGCCAGTCTCCTGTCCTGCTTATGACACTCCAAATTCCCATATCATATGCCACATCGTAGGAACCGATTCCCCTCTCTATGGTAAAATATTTGCCTACCTAAAAGAGAATACACTCCCACCTGACCTCTCCCATAACCAAAAAAGAACCTTCATCAGGCAGGCATCCCGGTATGCCATTGTCGCTAACACCTTGTATCGCCGAGGTCTCGATGGTACTCTCCTTAGGTGTCTAGATAGAGAGGAATATCAAACTGCTCTAAGTGAAATACATGATGGAATATGCGAGGCTCACTCTAGTGGCTCTACCCTCACCAAGAAACTCATGCACACGGGGTACTATTGGCCAACAATGGAACAAGACTCATATCAATTTGTCAAAAAGTGCAGGCAGTGCCAAATACATGGGAACCTAATACATGCACCAGCTCAAGAATTGAGACCTTTAACGACACCTTGGCCCTTTTGCCAATGGGGACTTGACCTTGTGGGAAAGATCCATCCGCCCTCATCCAACGGCCATAAATTCATCATAACTACCATGGAGTATTTTACAAAGTGGATTGAAGTTGTTCCCCTCACCACCATCACAGGTAAGAAAATTTCTTCATTCATCCTGAATTACCTCATCTACAGATACAGAATTCCTTCATCCATTATCACGGATAACGGAAGACCATTCAAAAACCAGGATGTCCAAGAACTCTGTGAATGATTCAAGATCCAACACCGCTTCTCTACACCATATTATCCCCAAGGCAACGGTCAAGCTGAAGCATCCAACAAGACCATCTTGAAAATCCTCAAGAAGACTGTCAACAATGCTGGCTGTGATTGGCATATCCAACTCAATCCCGCTCTGTGGGCCTACAAAACCAATATAAGCACTCCCACAGGTGCTACACCATACGCCCTTGTCTATGGCTCAGAAGCTATCCTCCCCATTGAGGTCGAACTTGTTGGCAAGAGACACTATATGGATTCATGATTGTTGTCATTGATGGCAACAAAGTTCATCGCACACATCCGCAGGACATGGTGTGTCTCTACCGGAAGTCAGAGTGAAGAATGTTGTGGTCTGGTAAACAAGAACAGAGCATATGGCAAGGTCCGACAGACAGGTCCGGATCTCTCAAAGGAAGTATCTTGGTAAAGTGTAGATTTGGGGAAGTAAAGAGTACTACCTTGAGTGGTAGATTCCAAGGTTTTAGCCTTCGGTGATAGATGAGGCAAAAGATATGAATACTTGAGTACCGAATTCCTGAGTGACAGTGTGAACAAAGGAAGAACTGACTGACAGAACATCAGACTAGCTTCCGGATGTGTTACTGATGGTGTTAAAGGTTATGAAGGCATGAATCATGTTTGGCTAACATGATTAATGATTTCTACAAGTATATACTTGATCCGCATTACTTGATGTGCAAGGATTTAGCTGACAGAACAAAGTTTGTGAGAAGATTGACTGTTCTGGGTGCCAACTAGAAAGGTGATGAAATTACTTGTACGGATATATATACATGATGGATTTAGTTGTGAGATGCGTTGTGCTGATATGTGATATGCGAATAAAAGCTGAGCAGAGCAGAAATAGTAAGAAAGGTCCGGTATGTGAAAGGAAAGCAGCATAAGAGAAGAGGAAAGATGAAGTGCAGCAGATCAGTGTACTGAGCCTAATCGGAACTAAACTCCAGCATATGTGGATGCTTCCAATCAGTTCAAGTATTGTATAACATTCTTTTGTAGACAGTGTGTCTCCTTGTAGGCAGTGTGCCTCCTTTGTGAGCAGTGTGCTCGGGCAGTGAGCCCTAATTGGCAAGTGCCATTTTGTAATTCCTTATTCTTCTAATAGAGAATAATCTTTGGGTTAATCACCCCGTGGTTTTCTCCCTTAACAGGGTTTCCACCTCAAAAATATTGTGTCATGTGTATCTCCATCTCATGGTTATGTTTGCTTGTCTAAATTAATGTTGCATTGATTAATAAGAAAGTTTAGAAAGAAGAAATAATTTGGATAACTGATTCACCCCCCCTCTTAGTTATCAACAATTGGTATCAGAGCTAAGTTCCTCCCAACAGAGCCTAACAGCTTGAGGAAGATCTGGGAGTCCAAATGGATGCATATGGTTTAAGGGAGCAACTCAAGACTGCCCTTGAGGATCTTGAACAGTCAAACTCTGAAGTCAATGAATTAAAGGAAAGACTCAAACAGGCTGATGATTTCATGAGAGAACTAAAAGACAAATTAAGTCTCTCTATGAAAAAGAGAAAGGAGCTACTTCAGCAATTGGCAAGACAAGGTGAAGAAAGTAATGCAAATGAAGAGCTGACTGAGAAAACCAAGTTATGTGAAAAGTTATCAAAAGAAATCATTATGGTAAGACATGAAATGGAATCAGGAGTTATAAAGTTTACCCAAGAAGTTGAAGAGAAAAGAAAAACTAAAGATAATCTAAGACAATCCCTCAAGGAGAAATCAGAATATTGCCACCAGATGGATAGAATTATCAGACATCTTGAATCTGATCTTGAAGATGCTAAAGATAATGAAGAAAAACTTGAGGATCAAATTGTCTCTCTCAAAAGGGATCTTCAAATAGCAAATGAATATAAAGAGAAATTCAAGATAAGTTCTACTCAACTTGAAGTTCTTCTTGAAAGTCAAAAGAAGGTAGATGACAAGTATGGTTTGGGATATGAGAAAGGAGAAAGCTCCAAATCCGGTCAGAAGAATTTTGGATCAGAAAATCCAAGGAACAGGCCTAGAAGACCTCTGGTAAGACAGCCCAATGCTCAAAGATATCCATCCTTCAATGGATACTACCACAACTGCAATCACTTTGGTCACAAAGCTAATCAGTGCAGAAAGAGAATGAATTAGACAAATTCATTCTTCTCCAGACAATGTTTTAACTACAAAAGGTATGGTCACAAATCTCATGAATGCAGAAATATGCAAATGAACAAATCATTCAATGGTAGATGCTTTACATGCAATAGAATATGTCATATGGCTAATCAATGTAGATCAAGAGGATGTCACTCAAATATACAAGGAAATGTTGTTTGCCAAATCTACAATAGATCCGGTCATATTGCAAAATTTTGTAGAAGCAAGAATCAGGAGAAAAGAGGTCCGGTATATCATAATTAGAATCAAGATAAGGGTAAACAAAAGGTGAATGCGGATGAAGTTAGGAATGAGATGAACAAGATTTGGGTGAAGAAAATTTTAGAGAATGTAGAGGTTGGATCCACACCAGACTCTGGTGTTGATATTCCTTCTGAAAACTAAAAGGTGAGCCCTGGCTCAGGGCGAGACACAAAGAAAACCTTATTTCCCCAGCCAGTTAAGTGGTGCCTGAAATTGGCACATGAGAAGTTGTGGATCAAAGGGTTTCTAGAGAAACATGCAAAGAAGGTCAGGTAAAGATCTAAGAGATCCGCAAGAAAATTTAAAAAGTTCAATTCCTTCAGAATTGGTCCGGTTAAGCAAGTCTTCTGGTAAAACAAGTTTCTCACAAGATTGGCCCGGTATGAATCCAAATTGATACAGCTTGATCTGCAGATACATAAGATGATCAGAAGGACAAGTGGATATGATGATTCATCACTAACATCGATCACAAGGGAATCATAATGATCCGGATGAGTTTCTTCCTCCTTGAACAAGGAAAACCAGGCAAACCGGAATGAATTAGGTTGCGCATTTATTGCAGGGTGAAAATTAGGGCTTCTTGGAATAAAAGAGTTCATTTGTCTGTCATTTACACACTTGTACACTCACATGTGAAGAAGAAAGAAAAGGAGCTCTGCAAACAACTTCTCCCAAAAGATCAAGGCAACTCTTCATACAGCTCTATTCGGATTTCTTCGTGTGCCCTAACCTGCGTAAAAGGTATTTATCATTCTTGATATCCTTCAGTAAGATTGTTTGATGATGGTTACTCTGAATATAGTAAAGATCTCTGATAGACCTCAGCCCTCATTTAAGAAACATCCATATAAATCCTTGGAGGTAGATCCCCTAGGTGCATTTTCCAGTGTTCTGCATGGTGTGTTGCACACCGAAGATATTAGGGTTTATATACATGCAAATGTTGAAGAGTTTGGGGAATTCAAACTAAGAGATATCTATCACAAACAACTATTAGATGATTCATTTGAGCTCAAACCCCAATACATAGGCCTCCGGAACAAGCACTTTGCACAATACATACATTTCCCCTGTTTTACGGAGGATGAATGGGTTAGGTACATTTTGAGCAGAATACATGACAATTTCATGTGGTTAAATGGACCATTCAAGATCATTAAAGATGTCATTAGGGCAGTTACCGGACTACACTCATCCGGTGGGATTCCTATTCTTAAATCTGTAAAGAACCAAACTGTGAGTGAGGCTACCAGTTCTAAGTTTGACAAAAGAGCAATGATAGTAGATGACATCAATGATTCGAATGTCAAGTTTGCTTCTATGATCATTGGATATAAGATATATCATTCTAGCAGAGAAAATTCTGTACCTGGAACTGCCATCTATACTGCTTATGAAATGTTAAGAAAGGATGCAGACTATGATCTTTGTCAGCTTCTCTTGAACCAACTCTTGGAGAATTTGTAGAAAATTAAGAAAGACAAAAAGAATTCATTCAAGTATGGTGGATTAATATTGGCTTATTCTTTTACTTTATGAATGAGCTTCCTAGATCTAATGGCTAGGTATGGGAGAATGATAGACCGGTAGCTATCCAAATCAGAGATTATCTACATGGACTTGGTGACAATAAAGCACAAAATACAGCTCTGTGGGTATACTTCAAGAACTTTCAGAGCATGATGCAAGCAAGAGAAAGGATTCCTTAGTCTCTTGTTGAAAAATACAAAGACACAGTTTGCTTTATGGTAGAGACTGATCAGTGCCTAATAGAGGCAGTAGAACCAAGAACTGTATGGATCATGCCCATGGGGTATGAGGTTGATGAACAAATTGTGGAGCTACATGTTCAACACATGCTAAGTTAGCCTAAGGATCCAAAAGCAGAAAGGTTTGGAACCTTTGAGGAGCTGAGTATAAAAATTCATGTGGAACTTAGAGAGCCAGATATGAAAAGAAAGGTGAGAAAAGAAGTAGAACATATTGCCCAAGGTCTTGTCATCTCAAAGGAGGCACTTGATGCCAACCGAGAAAAGAGACAAAAAGCTGAGGAAGAGAAGAAAGAGGCAGAAAAGGGAAGCAAGAAAAGTGCTCCAATAGAAACTTCCACCCGGACCAGATCATCAAAGAGATCTGCACCTGCCACAGCCAAAAGCTCAAGAACATCAAAATCAGAAGTCCAAGCATCCGGCAAAGGAGAGAAAAGGTCAAAGACAAAAGCCACAAGGACTTATACAAGTCAAAGAGATAAAGAGGAAACTGAATCTGATGAAGAAGTTAGGAAAATGAAGAAAAAGAAGAAAACATCCTTTCAACCCTCTACCGGACAGAAGGAAGAAGAAAAGGCAAAGGAATATGTTGAAAAACCCACTCTTCACATTGACGACATAATCAAATCAGTCACAGTAGATGGAAATCTTCAGCCAATGGTTGAGTTTTATAATGATTATGGTGAAGCAAATCAGAAGATATTGCAAGATGCCACAGTCAGGTATCTAAATATTTACAACAAAGCATTTATTGAAATTATATCTCTGATCCCTAAAAGCTTGGAGAAGGAACTAGAATCAAGAAAGAACACTGCCCAAGCTAAAGACCTAGAAATCCAGGAACAAATAGCAATCCAGCTATATCCTTCAATCAACCCCAAGACAATGAATATGATATTCAAAGATTGTAAGGATGAGTTCAGAAGCAAAGCAAGGATGAATCAACTTATGCTTGGTGAAACTGACAAGGTAGCCAAGGACATAGAAGAGATCCTCCGGAAGGCCTTCAAAAGATTTAATCTCCCTATTATAGAGGACTTGGGTACTGATCCCTCAACCACAAATGTTGCAGAAGAAACTCCTAAGAAAATGATAGAAGAGGTGGGCCCTGAACAGACTAACATTCTCCTCTAGTTTCCCCTACAATCTCTGGATCTAAAGGAGAAGAAAAATTATAGGAGAAAGAAGCAGAGGTGAAGGAAAAAGAAGATGACAGTGCTAAGGTTGTAGAAGGAGAGAAGACTTCAGTAGAGAAAACCACAACTGCTAGTGGTGAAGGAGAGAAAACTCCTAAGGACAGCTCCAAGACTGTAGAAGAGAAGAAACATCTGTCTCTAGCAAGAGACACTACACAAACTGTCCAAGAATTCCTAAACAAAGAAACAATGGAGATTGATGAACCGGAGCTTCTACAAGGTCCATTCAATTTTGATTCTCTTTCTCCGGTACAGACAATGAAGATAGCTTCATTTGCAAATGCTAAGGCTAATGAAAAACTCCTAAAGTCTCATATGGAAGACTGAGAGTTGATAGATGTTGCTTCTGGAGTGCTTGAAAAGATTATGCCATCGGTTCAGAAAGATCCCATAGCCTCCTCTTCCGATAATCTCAAAACCTTAGTCAGCAGTGTTAGTACACATTTTGATTCACTAGAGAAGTCAGCAGAAGATAAGGTCCAGAAGGAATTTCTTGCAAAAAGATTATTAGAGGTACAAGGTTTGATAAGTAATGATAGGAGAAATATGAGTATAGGGATAAAGAGCTTAGAAAATGCTCTTATAGATGGCAAAAAAATATACAAATTTTGTATTTCATGGTCCAAAGTAACAGTAGAGATTGAGAAGAAAATAAAAGAGCAAGAGGATAAACTACTAAGTTTGTCTCAAAGTTTTGATCCTCTCTCTTCCTCCATAGTCAATCAAGAGTGTCAGACTATTGAAGAATTTTGAGAAGGAAAGGAAGAACATGATCAGCCAGATGGGTGAACTTAGGAGGATCATTGTCCCTAAGTTAGAGACCATGCATGAGGCCATAAGTGAAGCTCAAATTACAGCCCAGACTAATGATTCGATAGATCTAAAAAGGGCAGATGCGTTTGCATTCCTGTTGAGTGGGCATATCTCAATTTTGGACAGGATGAAGCAGAGTTGGGTGACAGAAGTTGTACAGTTGAAGAACACTTTTGCAGACATACTTAAGTATATGTAAGTACAACTTGTATATATATACTTATGCGGCTAAGTATAGTAAAATTTTTGAAAATTTTGGTGTGCGAACCCTACCCTTTGCCATTGATGTCAAAGGGGGAGTGAAGAGTAGTGAAAAATGAGGAATCCAACTAAGGGGGAGCTCTGAAAAATATATATAAAGACAGAGCATCAGCCAAGGGGGAGCCTAGTGTAAACACTTAGTCATTTTTCACTAAGTGTTGCCATCAATGCCAAAGGGGGAGATTGATGGCAAGAGACACTATATGGATTCATGACTGTTGTCATTGATGGCAACAAAGTTCATCCCACACATCCGTAGGACATGGTGTGTCTCTACCGGAAGTCAGAGTGAAGAATGTTGTGGTCTGGTAAACAAGAATAGAGCATATGGCAAGGTCCGACAGACAGGTTCGGATCTCTCAGAGGAAGTATCTTGGTAAAGTGTGGATTTGGGGAAGTAAAGAGTACTACCTTGAGTGATAGATTCCAAGGTTTTAGCCTCCGGTGATAGATGAGGCAAAAGATATGAATACTTGAGTATCAGATTCCTGAGTGACAGTGTGAACAGAGGAAGAACTGATTGACAGAACATCAGACTACCTTCTAGATGTGTTACTAATGGTGTTAAAGGTTATGAAGGCATGAATCATGTTTGGTTGACATGATTAATGATTTCTACAAGTATATACTTGATCCGCATTACTTGATGTACAAGGATCCAGCCGACAGAACAGAGTTTGTGAGAAGATTGACTGTTCCGGGTGCCGACTAGAAAGGTGATGAAATTACTTGTGCAGATATATATACACAATGGATTTAGTTGTGAGATGCATTGTAGTGATATGTGATATGAGAATAAAAGCAGAGCAGAGTAGAAATAGTAAGAAAGGTCTGGTATGTGAAAGGAAAGCAGCATAAGAGAAGAGGAAAGATGAAGTGCAGCATATCAGTGTACTGAGCCTAACCGAAACTAAACTCCAACATATGTGGATGCTTCCAATCAGTTCAAGTATTGTATAACATTCTTTTGTAGACAATGTGTCTCCTTGTAGGCAGTGTGCCTCCTTTGTGAGCAGTGTGCTCAGGCAGTGAGCACTAATTGGCAAGTGCCATTTTGTAATTCCTTATTCTTCTAACAGAGAATAATCTTTGGGTTAATCACCTGGTGGTTTTCTCCCTTAACAGGGTTTCCACATCAAAAATATTGTGTCATGTGTATCTCCATCTCATGGTTATGTTTTCTTGTCTGAATTAATGCTGCATTGATTAATAAGAAAGTTTAGAAAGAAGAAATAATTTGGATAACTGATTCACCCCCCCCTCTCAGTTATCAATAGAACTACCATCTCTTAGGGTGTCGTTGAAAGGTCTCATATCAGATGAAGAATACAGAGTCTCTAGACTGCAAGAGTTAGAACTGCTAGATGAAAGAAGGTAACAGGCCTTTAATCACCTAAAAGCATATCAGCAAAGAATGTCTAGAAGCTACAATCATAAGGTAAAGCCTTGGGTCTTCCAAGTTGGTGATCTCGTCCTTAGAGAGAACCCCAAAAATCAGCCAGATAGAGAAAAGAAAGGAAAGTTCAAACCCAACTGGTTAGGTCCTTATGTTGTCATCACGACTTATGGATCGGGGGCATATCAATTGGCCACATCTAAAGGTGAACTATTTGATGATCCTATCAACAGCATGCATCTTCGCAAGTTCTATACCTGAAAACCCCAATGTCAGGGAGTCCTAAAAAAATCAAAAAATTTGAACAAAGTGATATAAAATAGAACAAAAAAATCAAAAAAATAGAAAAAAGACAAAAGGATAGGTACCATGATAAAAACATGGCAAACAGGCGTCATGTGTATTGTTGGCTGCATGTGCAAATAAAAGTAAGTGGTGAAAACTTGGTAAACAAGCACTATCTGCGACAAACCACTCCCTCCATCTATGCCGACTATATTGACTCTTGTCTCCATCACACCGAACCAGTCCTTTGAATCTGCCTGAACTACGTTGCCTTTGAGCTATCACGTAGGCAAGGCTATTATCCATGCGCCCCCGAGGCTTCGTTGTCCTGTCAGTCCCATATCTGGTCTTTCTATCCAAGTCCATACCACTTCTGTAGATCCACCATCACCTAGGTCTTAGGTCCATCAAGGTTCACCCCGAACTACGTTGCCTCTACGTTGTCACATAGGCAAGGCCATTTAGCAATGAGCCCCCGCGGCACAAGGTCAGTCCCTTAGGGTCTGTCTCTCCACATCTGTCGTCATCTCACCCATAATAAGTCGATCCTAATCTAAAACTGGGGGCAACTCCTTGACCTAGTTGCAGATTTGGGTTCTTGAATGCCATCATTTTGAAAGGAGATACCACTAAAGGATTGCGATACTTTCACTAGACACCTAGAACAAAGTTCTCAACGCATAACATCAACCTGTCCAAAATAACAACAAAACAGAGCACCATATCAAAACACTCAAAACAATTCTATCTCAATTATGGCAAAAAGACACATCTAATGCAAGAATGTTTTGTCAACAGGTTAACTTACAAGGTCTTGAATTTTCGTTAATTATGTCTTCCTATGCTACTCAAGGATGCCAATAGCTAGAGATGCTATGATGGGGACATAATTTTTCTTTGTTTGCTACTTGTGGATCAAACTTTAGTAATGTGACGACTTTTGTCTAACACCATGATCGGCAAAAGATCATCGAGGACTTCGAGGTCTAAACATGAAAAGGGGCAATCCTTGTCTGCTTAAATGCAAGACGTACTTAGGTCATCTAGATACAACTTTGGCTAGATGCTTGTATCAACTTGCTATATCACAATCCAGGTAAGCGATACTCAGGTCATCTCAGTCTAACTATACCTAGATGCTTGTATTCTCTTACCACATTTCAAAAAATGAAAAAAAATCAAAAAGTGCCTGATGATGAAAGCAAAAAACTTGCAAAGATGACAAATCTGTATCCGCATCCGTCTCATATCCAGCAACTCCATATCATACACACAATAATGCAAACCCTGCAATATATCCAAATGAAAGTCAGTATTTCTCCATGTCTTCTTCTATCCCATTCATCTATAGTATCACTATGTCGATTGAGTACATCTGGACATATCAAACACATAGCATATAAGTTGCATATCACATCACATGAGATAGTCATTCGCATGATTACATCATTTGAGATCAATTTCCATACATTTTAGATCATTCATATACATTATGCATCCATACATCATATCAAAAGAAAATCAAAAACATAGGTCACATACATATCGAATTGCATAACCATATCCATACACATTAGCATTTGCATAACTCAAAAGCATTCTGAAACATCCATCTAGTATGCATAACATATATAAACACATCATAAAATCAAATTGCATCCATAGCATATAAAATGTAAGAACACATACATGCAGACCATCAAATAGGTAGATCATCATATAAACATCCAACACATGTCCAAATGTACAATACATCACAAACTCTGTCCAATCCCAGAGTCATGTCATAAGTGTATACAAAAAATGGTGATACATGTCTCAGAATAAAAATATCTATCAGCTATCTCAGCGATCATCAAAAAGGTGCCACAATACACGTCAACTACAGGTGTCTAGATCTGACTAACTCTGCCGTCAAGGAACACTGCTCCCGGAACTAGCCTCCCCTCTATCCACCTCTGACGGTGGTGGGCCCCTCACTGAGCCCACAGACCGAGACCCACCTGCTCTCTGCACTGCCTCTGACTGGCTCTGGAAGCTCGAGGCTCTCTGACTAGCTGGCACAACACCATGATATAAGCCCTGGTAATACTGAGTATGTGCCTGAGATCTAGTCAGATCACTCTGTAACTATGCTACCTGGGCCTGTGACTGCTGTACCTGTGCCACCAAGAAACTGGAAGTCCCATCGGTACCCATGGCCATCATGGCTGCATCCCACTCTGCCCTCATCGCCCGCATACTAGCTAAGGTTGCATCCCTCTCCTGGCTGAACTCAGATATCTGAGTCACATCTGACTCTCTGCGTGACTCCGTTGCTCTCAGATGAGCCCTCAACTACCTAGTTTGGGTCTGTAAAGAAACCAGAACCTGCTGCTGCACATCAAGCTATGGAGCTTGCTCAGCCTGTGCCACCTGCTGCACTAGCACCTGCTGAGGCGGCGGCATCTGTCTCTGTGCTATCTCTAGCTGCACTGGTAGTGGACCTCTGCCTGTCCCACTGCCTGCTACCCGCCCCTCTCTGACTCTTTGCCTCTATCTCTGTCTCCCATCATCTCCCTGATCTCGCCTCCTCCTCCGCCGTCCACCCCTCCCCCTGCCAGCTCCACCCCCTCCATCTGAGTCACCCTCATCTATATGAGGAGCTACCTCCCTAGGACCTGAGTAGCGAGGAAACGGATGTGTTGCAAACCACTCCTCATAGTCTGGCATCATATCAGCATCTACTACATCTCTCCACATCAGCCGGGCTGCATAAGGAATCTGCTGAAAATCAGCCAATGCCTCCTCATATGATGCCACAGGACCCCACCTATACCTCTCGGCGTATGTCCTGGTAAAGCGTGCCTCACCCTGTGGTCTACCCTGTACACGGCTAAACTGTCTCTGCACTCAGCTGACAATCTGTCACTCCAAAATGAATTGAGTCCGGCCAATCAGCCACCTCGTCTGGAAACAATAGGGGAGCTCATCTGCCTCATCATCGTATACCTCGCAGTCAATGTATGGGCGCCAGACAACTGTATCCACTCCATCAAAGGCATGCCTCCAGTACTCAAGCCTCCCCAGCGTGTGCTGAGAAATCACACCTGCATAGCCATAACTGTAGGGCTCACCCCTCTGCCTCTGAAATACACAGATTGGCCATGTGATAGCAATGTGCTCCCATAACCAAAACTGTAAGAGAGACCCACCTGTGGCTAAACCAAAGCCTCAGTGGTATACTTCCTGATGCATGTCTCTATATAGGTGTGCAAGTACACACACACCCCATGCATACCGGGTCCTGTCTGTGATCATACTCTCCAACACCCATCCCCAGCCAATGGGGAAGCCGTGCACTCTCCTATCGGGGCATACTACACCACTGATCAGTCTAGCCACTATGCCTGGGAAGTAGTCATAACAGTCATGCATGTCCTGCCACGAGATCTCCTCCCCTGCCAACTCGGGATCATCAAAAACACGCCTGCACTCCTCTAGCCCAACGCCACACTGTGACTCGTACTCAACCAACTCTTCTTGAATAGGGAAGTGCAGAATCTAATACACATCCTCCAGAGTAATGGCTATCTCTCTCATCGGAAGATGGAAGGTCCCATCCTCACTATGGAATCACTCCATGGCTACAGTCACCATCGCTCGGTTCATGCGAACCTCGGGCATGAAGAGCACATGATACAAACCCATAGCACCTAGAGCCTCCCGCTCCATCTCAGTCAGCATATACCGCTGCAACAACGGCAATGGGAACAACTCTCACGATGTTAGAACATCCTGAATATCCTCCTGCAACCAAGAAACGCATACCGTCAATAAAATCCAAATCCATATCGAAAACCTACTCCAAGAAATCAAGCTATCCTATCATTGGCTCAACATATCAAATTAATCAAAACAGCATATCATCTCTCGACTAGATTCTCAGCAATCTCAAAGATTGCTAATCAATTGATGCATCGATCAAGATGCCAATTGGGTTAATTTTGTTAAGTCAACTGATTTGCCTAAAAGTGCAAATGCACCAATCCCGGTGGCAAATGTGCCATTTCCCTATCATTGGCTCAACATATCAAATTAATCAAAACAGCATATCATCTCTCGACTAGATTCTCAACAATCTCAGAGATCGCTAATCAATTGCCGCATCGATCAAGATGCCAATTGGGTTAATTTTGTTAAGTCAATTGATTTACCTAAAGTGCAAATGCGCCAATCCAGGTGGTAAATGCGCCATTTCGTACCAAAAGTGTAACTTCACCATAAATGCGCAACTTCCTGACGCGTATGCGCCATTCTGGCACATGCGCAACTTCCCAACATATGCGCCATTTCATAGAACACATGCGCAACTTCCCAACATATGCGCCATTTCATAGAACACATGCGCAACACAAACATATGTGCAGATTCACAGCACATATGCGCAACTTCGAGACAAATGAGCCACTTCAATGCTCAAATGCCCAAAAAGAACAAATGCGCACATTCAGTGAACACATGCGCAAAATAAACATATGCGCTATTTGGTGGTGTAAATGCGTAATTTCGCAATATATGTGCCATTTCAGAGCACATATGCGCAAAAACAAGGTTGTTGCACATTTGCCCTAGATGTTTTTCCTAGCCATTAATATGCATAAAAATTGACTTTCGACAAGTTTTGAAGAACTACATACCGGGGGTCCTACCTCTGCTAGCCGATCGAACCATCGAATCCGCTCAAACTGATGCTGCTCGCGTGAAATATCCACCTCTCTGGCTGCCATGCTCTCCTAAGCTCTCTAGAGGACAAATCAACTATGGACAAGTGTACAAATGAATAGATTATGTGGACCCAACTCCTATATATAGCAAGTGACCCATATCTGACTGTATGACTCTCTGACTACCTCCCATGTCTTTTTCTCCGAACCATAGCCTGTTTTTCTCCAGCCTAACCTGTCTTCACCTTCCTCTTCGTGAGATTGTCTGTCTCACGCCTTCCACCTTCTCCCCGTCCAAATCTCCTAAGGGGGCATCCTATCACCATAACCTATACCAGGGGCAAACTGGGGCATGTATCAGCATCAGACTATTTATTCTTTGAAACAACGTGATAAAACACATTGCTTCAAAGAGGGGTAAAATGTATACACCTAAAATTGGCTCAGGTCGAATTAAGTAAATATTTTAATAGTTATCTTAATTCCTATTTTCTTCTGTCAATTAAATAAATATTATAAATTTATTTAATTGGCTTATTATCCCATAATTAAATAAAATGATTTTATTTAATTAAAATCCCTAATTTCTTCTAATGTCTCAAATCCTAAAATCCACCTCATCAATCCACCTCATCTCTTCCACCTCACCATGTTGCACATGTAATTAAATATTCTTAATATTTAATTAACTAATATCCTCCATTTTCCAAAATAAATCTTTAAATCAATTATCCTTCACAAATTGAATATTTAATTCAATGTTCCCCACTAGCCTTCACCCATTGAATATTTTACTCAAATGTTCCCCACTAACCTTCACCCATTGAATATTTTATTCAATGTTCCCCACTAGCCTTCACCCATTGAATATTTTATTCAATGTTCCCCTCTAGCCTTCACCCATTGAATATTTTAATTCAATGTTCCCCACTATCCTCCACTATTGAATTTTTAATTCAATTGTCATAATCCACTATTCTCAAATAAAGAATTTTTAATTTATCCACTATGAATAAAAGATTCACTTTTATTCCTAGCCATTGATCTCATCTTTTAATCCTCACCCTCCATTCTATTTTCAGAAAATCTATAAATAGAACCCTCTTCTAAGCCATTAAGGAGGCACTTCATTTGGCAAGATTACTATACCCAAATTTCTCTTCTTCTCTTATTCATTCTATTTCAAGTGTCCTCCATTATCATGTGTTGAAACTCACATTCAACACAACACATATCAAGAGCCATTCTTCCTTTATCATCTTCAACAAGCAAGGAAAGCTTCTAAGGGCTTCACAATCAAGATCAAAGAAAGATAGGCAAACAATGGAAAACGATAGGTAAATGAGATTGTAAGTATTCTTACTTGTTTTGGTTTTAATCTTCTTTGCTTTCAACTTCCATTGATGTTTGGGTTTTATATGTTTTCATTAGTTTGAACTAACATCCATTTCTCCCCCTCACACTACCTTATCCAAATTTACCTTTCCATCCTCAACCATGTCTCTCACGAAGTGAAACTAAACATCAATGTGCTTGGTTCTAGCATGGAAAGTTAGATTCTTTGCAAGGCAAATTGCACTCTAACTGTCACAACTGATCATGATCTGACCTGGATCAACACCAATATCAGAACACAATCTCTTAAGCCAAATGGCTTCCTTACAAGCATGAGTTGCTTCCATGTACTCAGCTTCTGTCGTGGACAAAGCAACAACATGTTGTCACTTACTCATCTAGCTAATAGTACCACCAAACAGTGTAAACACATAAGCACTGGTGGATCTCCTACTGTCAATGTCACCTGCCCAATCTGAATCCACAAATCCATGAATATCAACAGAATGCGGAGGTCCTAAAACATTACCATGATAGAAAATGGAATACTTAGAAGTACCCTTCAAATATCTAAACACTCGCTTAACTACATCCCAATCAACCCGTCCAGGATTAGCCATAAATCGACTAAGGACTCCCACTGCTTGGGCAATGTCTGGTCTTGTGCAAGCCATAGCATACATCAAACTACCAACAGCACTAGCATAAGGTACTCTACTCATGTCCTCTACCTCACTAGGAGATTTTGGACAATCCTCGACAGACAACTTTGTCCCCAATGAAATGGGAACACACAATGGTCTACAATCTGCCATGCTGAATTTGTCCAACACGGTCTTCACATACTTACTCTGGCTTAACCAAAGTTTTCTGTTGGTTCTGTCTCTTCTAATTTCCATTCCTAGAAAGTACCTGGCTGCCCCTAAATCTTTCATTTCAAACTATGCTGACAACTGAGATTTAAAATCAGAAATCATATTCTTACCCTTCCCAATGAGTAACATATCATCAATATACAGTGCAACAATGAGAATATGATCACCATCAAATTTAAAGTACACATAGTGATCTGATTTTGAACTCACAAATCTAATTGACAACACAAAGGCATCAAACTTCAAGTACCATCTCCTAGGGGATTGCTTCAAACCATACAAAGGCTTCTTAAGTTTGCAAACCAAATTTTCTTTACCTTTCAGCATGTAATGCTCTGGCTGTGACATGTAGATTTCTTCCTCCTAGTCGCCATGAAGGAAAGTTGTCTTCACATCCATCTGTTCTACCTCCAAGTCATAAGTTGTTGCGAGTGACAATAGGAATCGAATGGATGTCAGCTTTGCAATGGGAGAGAAGATCTCACCATAATCTATACCCTCCACTTGTGAATACCCCTTCACAACCAATCTAGCCTTATACTTCTCAACACTGCCATCTGCACCAATCTTCTTCTTGAACACCCATTTGCATCCAACGGGTTTCCATCTAGGAGGCAAAGGCACCAAGTCCCAAGTTTGATTCTTTTCCAAAGATGCCATTTCTTCCTCCATGGCCTCCTTCCAAGAACCTGCATCCTTCATATCCAAAGCCTCTGATACAGTTCTAGGTTCATCACTGTTAGTAAGCAAAGCATAAGCACAACTAGAATTAAGCAATGTAAAACCAAACCTTTCAGGTTGCTTTCTTATCCGTGTAGACCTCCTCAAGAGCTGAGGTTGAGGTTCAGCTTCTTCCTCTGAGCTTTCAGAGCTGCTAGATCTCTCCCCATCATCAGGTCCAACATTATCTTTTTGTTCAGTCTTCTCAAAGGTGAGAGGAAACTGAACAACATCCTCTTTCTTTTCTTTCTCTTCTAGCTACAAAATAGGGGAAGAAGGTGTAATCTCTCTGAAGATGACACTTCTATTATACAACACTTTTTCAGCCACAGGGTCCCAAAGCTTGTATCCTTTCACACCAACACCATAGCCGATGAAGATACACTTAACAGCTTTGTTCTCCAACTTTGACTACTTCTCTCTAGGCACATGTGCATATGCCTCACAACCAAAAACACAAAGATGCCTTACTGAAGGCTTTCTACCAGACCACACCTCCATGGGTGTCTTTCCAACAAGAGCTGATGTAGGAGATCTGTTTACAAGATAGCAAGTAGTGGCAACAACTTCAGCCCAAAACATTTGTTCTAGACAAGCTCCACTAAGAATACTTCTAGCCTTCTCCATCAGTTTCCTATTCATCCTCTCTGCAACTCCATTTTCTTGTAGGGTGTATGGAGTTGTCTTGTGCCTTTCAATCCCAAGTTCCTTGCAATACTTATCGAATTCTATAGAACAGAACTCACTACCGTTATCAGTTCTCAAACATTTAATCTTTTTACCAGTCTGATTTTCAGCAAAGGCTCTAAACTCCTTAAACTTGCTATAGACTTCATATTTGCTTCTGAGAAAATAAATCCATGTCCTTCTATTGTAATCATCTATAAAAGATACAAAGTATATAGATTTTGATAATGAAGGAACATTAATAGGACCAAACACATCAGAATGAATAAGGTCCAACACACCAAAAGACTTATGAGAACTTGAGTAAAACTGAACATGGTTTTGTTTTCCATAAATGCAATGTTCACAAAAGTTGAACTTAAGATTACAATCATCTAACTCCTCAACGAGGTTTTTATTTTTTAGGGTATGCAGATCCTTCTCACCAATGTGGCCAAATCTCTTGTGCCATAACATTGTCTTTTCTACAAGAAGTTTAACTTCCAATGCATGATTACAACCATCAAGACTAGAAATAACAGATTTATTCACGGCTCGTTCAGATGGTGGGGATGAAGTGATTGCTGCCCTCTTCCTTGAGTCAGAAGAACTATTGCATTGTGCAATGCATGCTTCTAGCTAAAACAAAGTACCTCTCCGAGTACCCTTAGCAAGCACCATAGATCCTCTAGTCATCTTGCATCCTTCTTTTGAAAAGACAACCTGCACACCTGCATCATTCAAACTACTTATAGAAAGCAGGTTCTGTGCTAAGACTGGGATGTGCATAACCCCAGAGATCCCCTTCACTCGACCATCAGGGAATTGGATAGAGACTCTTCCACGACCAACGATCTTCAGATCAGAGTCGTCCCCCAGATACACCTTTCCACCATTGAACTCCTCATACTTAGTGAGCCAGTCTTGATGCGAGGTCATGTGGAATGATGCACCAGAGTCGATTAGCCACACATCATCTGATGCATGGGTTGCCAGGGCTGCGATGAAAGCATCACCGTCATCTTGTGACTTGTTAGAATCTAAATCAGAAGCTTTCTTCTTTTTCTTCTTCTCCTCTTTGCATTCCTTTTGGAAATGCCCAGTCTTGCCACAGTTCCAACAAAGAGCCTTGGACTTTCCAAGAGATTTGGATCTCCCATGGGATTTGGATCTACCCTTCTCAGCTTTCTTGTCCTTTTTTTTTCAATTCTCCTTGGGTCTTCCACAAACTGCAAGGGCCTCTTTAGCTGCCTCAGAAGACTTTCTCCGCATCTCTTCAGACAACAGTGAAGAAACCACTTCTTCCATTTTGAATGTGGATGTGTGGCTTCCGATTGCCATGACAAGATGATCCCATGAGTCCGATAGAGAACAAAGCAGGTTCATACACTAATCCTCCTCCTCCATCTTTACACCAATATATGTTAATTGTGCAACCAGCATATTAAAGGCATTCATATGTTCAGCAACAGATCCTCTGTCCTCCATTCGAAGAGCATACAACTTCTTTCTCAGAAAAAGTTTATTGACTAGGGATTTGGCTTGATACACATCCCCCAACTTCTTCCAAAGGAGTTTTGTAGTAGTCTCCTCATGGACATTTAACAACACAGAATTGGCAAGACTAAGTCTTATGAGACCCTTAGCCTTCTGATCCTTGAGATCCCAGTCAGCTTGTGACATTGCAGCTAGTTTAGTTCCACTCACACTATCCCAAAGGTCTTGGTCAACTAGCATGTCTTCCATCTTGAGCTTCCACAGCTCAAAATTACTGCCATTGAACTTCTCTACTTCAAATCTTCCGGATGTGCCTGCCATCTCCTTGCTACAATAAGATACAAAATGCTCTACATAGACTCCCACTCAACCTAAGATTAGCTCAAAAAACCCCTACCCAACAACTAGGACCAAAGGTGATCAAGCTCTGATACCACCTGAAAGGAAGCTAGGTGTGCGGAAATCACTTCCTACACCAATCTATTGAGGGGAGGACTATGCAAATTCAAATTTATCCTAACTATTATAGCAATGTTAAACCATTATCATAAGATATTGCAGCAAAACACAAGAACCAGAATGTAGACAGAAGAAGAGAGACAAAGATTTATGGTGGGGAAAACCCTTATCAGGTGAAAAACCCCACACTCAGAAACCTGCACAATGTATTAACAAATCTGAAAGAATGTTTACAATACACTTACAATGCAAGCTTCAATGGTCTTTGACACTCATGTCTGGAGTCAATCTGGTAGCATAACAGTACTTGTGAACCTGTGATACAAACCCCATCTCCAAGCACCTGTATATAAAGAGAAGTAGTATAAATGGAGGTAGCTTCTAGAGCAAGTCACACAAGGAACTCGTCCAAATCCATGTGGCCCAATTTCCAAGGCCATAAAACATGCGTATGACACTTGTAAATGATTCTCTTTCATCCCTTACAACCCCCCAACTTGGGCACCCCAAATTTACCGAATTATGGTATGACAGATGCTCTTACAATGTCATAAAATCCATCATATGACAACTCTTACAGTTGTAAGAATTTGTCATAATTCTCTATTAATAGCAGATTCTCTTACAACCTTGTCATAGTCAAACTTGGGTGCCTACTTCCCCCTGCAAGATGCTTTTAGACACTTGTCTTCACCTGTCATATAATCTTCCATTTCTTGCCCTTACATGTCATAGATTCTGTCATAACTCTTACGTGTCATAAACCTCTTACAACACCCAAAAGATGCCGACACATGGCAAAAATCTTCTACCACAAGGTGGAATGCCTATCTCCTCATATGAGGACAAAAATACATGTGGTCACCTTCCATGTCGGATGACACATCACCGTGCCAACTCCCACAAAGTGATGAAATAGGATTTGCATCCAAAATACAATAATAGGCAAAAAAATAAATAATAAATGCTAGAAACTTGCAAAGGTTGAGACACCTCAATTCCCAACATGGATGAGCAGTATGCTGAGGATATTGAGAAAATTAGTCCTATCAGAAACAGAGAAGAACAGTGAAGTTAGTGAGGTAAAGATCCAAGCTAAGGTGAATATAAGAGGATGCGCTTCAAAGGGTTTGTAGATATGTGTCTTAAGATGATCCAGTAAATATTTTAGAGGTTCACATGAAGATCTAAAGAAGTTATGGCCACTCAAGTAAAACCGGTTCTGGTAGATGTTCAGAGGTGACAGAGTGACACAGATAGGTCCGGTGAGCTCCGAAAATGCAATATCTTGTTCTGCGGATTTGATGAAGTGTTTAGGAAGTTAATGTGAATTGACAACTCAATTGGTTCATGGTCTGGAGGTCCACAAGCATCTATTCCAATATGACAGTGATGACAAATTGTGTTCTTGAGGTTCCAGATGAAGGAAAGAATGATTTCAGTAACCAAAAGTAGTGTGGATGTTCTTGGTGATTCAGGCAACCTTGTGGAGGTCTTTGGATTGTGTCCAATTCATGTTGGTGGTTCAGATTGAAGATTGAGCTTGTATTTGAAGAATTACTTTCGGATGATGATGTTCTTCCCAAGTCATACCAACCGGATGAGTTACACATCCTGCGGATAATCTTGAAGATGTTGTGTGATGAATGGCATGTTCCCAAAGGAAGATTGAAGTCTCAGATCTGTGTGGCGGACAGTGTGTTGATCCACATGAAGTCCCTTTGTAATTAATCATGTTGTATTTATGTGTTTTCTCTGCAATGTAATGCCGACTTGCATGATTATCCCTAAGTTGATGTCTTGTATAAATAAGGAATTGTAAATTCATTTCAAAGGCATATGTTGTGATGAGAGTGTGGTAGAGAGTAGAGGAGCGAAAGGCAGAGTAGAAATATTGTGCTTAAATGGAATTGACTCAAGCATGGTGAAGATGCTATTCTTTAGTTCAAGGATGTAATACTTATTATTTTGTAGACAGTGTGTCTATTGTAGGCAATGGGCCTCTTGTGAGCAATGTGCTCAAGTGGTGAGCCCTAATTGGCATGTGCCATTTTGTTCCTTTTATTCTTCTAACAGAGAATACAATCTTGGGTTAGTCACCCCATGGTTTTTCTCTTAACTGGGTTTTCCACGTCAAAAATCTTGGTGTCATATGTGTTAATGTGTTTTTGCTCTTGAATTGCTACATTATATTTCCATGTTTGATTTATTATTATGCTACTAAATTAAGGAAGGATTTAAGTGACTAATTGGAAGAAAGTTTTTAACAACTGATTCACCCCCCTCTCAATTGTGTGTCCTATATCTAACAATTGGTATCAGAGCTAAGTTCCTCTAAAAGAGCTTAACCGCTTGAGGAGATCCAGGATGTTGTCCTGCAAGAAGGATAGTCCAAGGTTTGATGGAACCAATTTCACTCTTTGGAAAAGTCACATGGAATGTCACTTGCAATGTATGGGAATGCAGTATTGGATCATGCCTTCAAAGAAGTATACTCATCTATAGAATGGTCCGAGTACCGTAGATGAAATCAAAAATGCTAAAAACAATCTACGGACTAAAGAAGCTCTTCTAAGTGCCTTATCTTATTCAGAGCTGACAAATGTTGTTGACCTAAAAACTGCCCATGAGATTTGGGAAAAACTGGAACTTCTACATGAAGGAGATAAGTATGTTAAATGCACCAAGCTATAGAGTCTGAAAGGAAAATTTGAAAACCTAAAGATGAGAGTGTTAGACTTAGGGCACACAACTGAGAGGGGGGGTGAATCAATTGTGCAAAACTTTCTCCAATTAAACACTTAAATCTTCTTAGTGATTAGTAGTATATTAATCATGAACCATAATGCATTCAAATCAAGAGCAGAAACACATCAACACATTAAGACACCAAAATTTTGACGTAGAAAACCTGGTTAAGGGAAAAACCATGGGGTGATTAACCTAAGAATGTATTCTCTGTTAGAAGAATAGAAAGAACAAAATGGCACATGCCAATTAGGGCTCACTGCCCGAGCACACTGCTCCCAAGAGGCTCACTGCCTACAAGAGACACACTGTCTACAAAGAAATAAATATCACATACATGAACTGGAGAATAGCATCTTCACCATGCTTGAATTAGTTCCATTTAAGCCCAATACTTATGCTCTGCCTTTCGCTCTCCTCCTCGCTACAACACTCTCATCACAACAACAACAACTTCAAACTGACTTCACAATCCCTTATTTATACAAGGCATCAACTTAGGAATGATCATCTAAGTCAGCAAACATTCATAAGATCATCTGCAAGATGCATAACTCATCTGGTCAGCCTGTCTCAGAAAGAACACCATCATCCGGAAGTTACACTTCAATTGCAAGCTCCAACTTCAATGCGGACCACCAACATGAACTGGACACAATCCAAAGACCTCCACAAGCTTGTCTAAATCACCAAGAACATCCACACTTTTTCTTCTTACTGAAATCCTTCTCTCCTTCATCCAGAACCTCAAGAACACAGTCTATCATTACTGTCACAAAGGAATAGATGCTTGCGGACCTTCAAACTATGAACCAATCGAGTTGATACATCACAAAGACTTCCTCAGTACTCCCTTAAATCCATAGAACATGACACTTCATTTCTAGATCTCACCGGACCTTTCTTGTTACACTCTGTCACCTCTGAACACCTACCGAAACTGGTTTTACTTGAGTGACCACAACTTCTTCATATTTTCATGCAGAACTCTAAAATCTCTACTGGATCACCTACAGACACATCTACAAACCCTTTAATCTGCATCCTCTGATCCTCATCCTATCATGGACTTTTTCCTTACTATCATCACAGTTCTTCATTGTTCCTGATTGAGACTAATTTTCTCAATATCCTCAACTCACGGCTCATCCAAACCTTATCATTAATGCAACAGGAGTATGTTGACATCAATGACAATACCAGTTAGGCCCATACTTGCAACAATCTCCCCCTTTGTTATTGATGGCAACATAAGATGTGAAAAATTGTTTTAACAATCAAGTCAAGAACTTCTTCTTACTGTCACAGCTCCCCCTATCAGCAACAACCATTCACATGTCTTCTTTCCCTTTACTGCTCCCCCTTTGACCAGCAACCACTTGTTTTTCACATGTCTTCTCTCCCCCTTTGACATCAATGGAAAAGGGCACATACTTGCAATTTCAACACTTTAGAATCATACCTGCTGCTCCTCCTGAGTAGCAACTCCCATCAATCCGGATCACAAGATATGACTATGATATCCACCAGACTGATGCACCTTAGTGCACCTTAGTTCATCATCGAAGGGGCAATAACCCCTAACTTCTCTCTGAGATACTCAAAAGAGTCCTTAGGTAGAGGTTTAGTAAAGATGTCTGCAATTTGATCCTTGGAGGGCACAAACTCCAATCTGACTTCATTCTTGTTCACTTTCTCTCTCAACAAGTGAAACTTGATGGATATGTGTTTAGTCTTTGAATGCAACACCGGATTCTTAGATATATTTATAGCACTTGAATTATCACAGAAGATTGTGATAGGTTCCCAATACTCCACTTTGATATCTCTTAGCATCTGCTTCATCCACAAAACTTGAGTACAACTACCTACTGCTGCAATATATTCTGCTTCAGTTGTGGATAGAGATATTGCCTCTTGTTTATTTCTTAGCCAAGAAACCAATCTCTTCCCCAAAAAGAATGCTCCACCACTAGTACTCTTCCGATCATCCACATCTCCTACCCAATCAGCATATGTATATGCATGAAGAGAGAAATCATGATCTCTAGGATACCACAGACCATACTCAACTGTCCCTTTTAAATATCTAAAAATCCTCTTGATTGCCATGACATGGGATTCTCTAGGATCAGCTTGGAATCTAGCAACAAGAGCAACAGCTTGCATAATATCTAGTCTAGTTTGAGTGAGATACAACAATCCTCCAATCATTAATCTGTACTTTATCTAGTTTGCCTTAGGAGAGTCATCATCTTTGCTCAACTTACATCTGGTTGCCATGGGAGTATTCATTGGCTTTGAATATTCCATCCCAAATTTCTTCAACAATTCTTTCACATATTTGGTCTGAGAAATGAATATTCCTTTCTTTGTTTGAGTGATTTGCAGACCCAAGAAGAAATTTATTTCACAAAGCATAGACATCTCAAAATCACTTTTCATTTGATTTGTAAAAGTTTTACACATACTATTTCTTCCTCCAAAGATGATATCATCAAAAAATACTTCAACAATCAAGATGTTTTTATGATCAATTTTGAAATATAAGTTATTGTCAGCAGTACCTTTGTTGAAACCAACCTTCAAAAGATGCTTATCCAATCTTTCATACCAGGCTCTTGGGGCTTGCTTCAATCTATACAGTGCCTTCTTCAACTTGCAGACCATATCACCATAATCAAACAATTGAAATTCATTCAATTGCTCTATATACACTTCTTCCAAATCACTGTTTAGAAAAGCAGACTTGACATCCATCTAATATACCTTGAAATCCTTGAAGGTAGCAAAGGAAAGAAATAATCTAACTGCTTTAATTCTTACAATCAGAGCAAAAGTTTCTTCAAAATCAATTCCTTCTATTTGAGAGTAGCCCTTGCAGACCAATCTGGCTTTATTTCTGATTACTTCACCAACTTCATTTAGTTTTTTCTGGAAGACCTTTTATCCTTTTTTCCTCTACTCAGAGTTAAATGGCCAACCTGGTATTTTCCTTAAAAATACTTTGAAAAGTCCTTATAAGGCAAAGGTGCCAAATTTCCTAAGAAACCTTACCTAACCTTACCATTGTAAAGAGCTTAAAAAATAGGTAGGTTTGCTTTTTACATCACCCTAAAATTCATCCAAACAAAGAAGTTATTCATGGTCAAAGTTTTGGTCAACATACAATTCAAATGTACATTTGGCGGGCTTGAAAATCTCCATCGGCCTTAGAAAATGATGAAAAAATTAGGTTATATGCATTTTCTAAATGTATATCGGGCTCAAAAGGTGCATATACATTTAGGGAATCTTTTGTAGGTCCCCGGGAATATTCCTGGTTTGTATATCGGTGATATACAAGGAAAGGTGCAAGTGAAACATACAAGGTATATTGTGCATTCATCGCATATTCCGTCAAGATTCCCCATTTGTATGTTTGGGAGGTTTGTATATTTACCTTTGTATTTTCGACATACAATCAAATATACATTCGCTGGAAGTATGCAAGGGCAGATACAAGGATGGAATATACATCGTAGATCCCTGCAATATTTGCCGAATGTATATTGGGTCTGCATGTATATAGGGGCTTGTATATTCAGATATACAAGTAAAGATACAAAGGAATATATAATGAAAAGATACATTGCGGGCATATTCTGTAAAGATTCCCTGTTTGTATGTAGGGGAGTTTGTATATTGTGTTTGCATATTTAACATACAAGGTGCCAATATACATTTGCTATAGTGCAAAGGCAGAGCATACAAGAGGTGGGGCCCGCGCATATACAAGGAGGATTGTATGTTTCTACATACAAAGGATCACGTGAATAGTGGCTTGTATATCGCACATATACAAAGCAAATATACATTGGCGATATGGAAGCCGGATTCCAAATGAATATCATTTCTAGCTCATTCAGGCTTCAAGTCCAATTTGTATGTACAGGTGTTTGTATATTCACACATATACAGAAATATACAAGGAAAAAGCGATACAATGTGGACTCGACAGAACAATCAAATGCAGCTGTTGCAGTTTCAAGTCCATAGTGCATTATGTATGTGATTATATGCTTGTATATACAAGGCAATATACAAGAGGAGATGCAGTTTTAGCACCACTTCTCAGCCCAACTCAACGGCAAATCAGGAGGTGCCACGTGGCAGCGGTGAGCGGATATACAAAGACTCTTGCATATACAAGGCAGTTTCAAATGCATTTTCTGAGAGCAATTACAAAGACCTTTTAGGCACCAAAAATAGAGATACATGCAAAGCATTTTGTACATACAAAGGCAAACTCAGAGGCATTTTTAGAGGCTGATATATACACAGATGCAGAAGCGATATATGCAGGCAGTTGACTAGAACTTTGACCACCTATATCTTCCTCATTTCAGTGAATTTTGACGTGCTGTAAGAGGCAAAAATATTTGTTTTTGCCTCCTCTTTCATTTGAGCAGGTTTTTTGGGGGGGATTTTCCAGTTTCCATTTTTTGAATCTAGATTTGCATGTTTGGGCCGATTGGACGTTTTAGCGGCCGTCTTGAAGTTTTGAGGGGTTTTTCTCCTTACAATGGCTCAGGTTGGTGAGGTTCTGCAGGTGCATTCATGGCGTATGGGTTCTTTGTCCTTCAGGACCATTTTCTTACGCATTGAACGGCAACTTTGGAGTTTTTCTTCTCCATCCCCTATCCTATCTCGCGTCATGGCTGTCGTCTTCCATGTTTTCTCCTGGCGACAGCATGGTCCACGTCCCTTCACCATGCCTATGCCCATACTTTCCTATTTCTGGCAATTATGGCCTTGGTTATGTGATTCAGCGACTCCTTGCCCTTCTGGCAGGGGTCTGACTTATAAAAGACTGGTAGAAGGCTCTTTTACAAAGGGTGGTTGTTTTTGGGGCTGTTATGCTGCCGATTTTTTTTTTTAGTCAGACCTCTTAGTGTAATTGCAAGGGTATGGGAATGTGACTCACTGTGCCTGAATCTGGCCTCTGTTGTCTTCCTTTTATCCACCAATGAATGTAATTAGCTAGGTTGGTGTAGCTCTGCTATGAAGTATTTCTGCATTGTAACAGTTTTCTGGACCTTCATGATTAATAGATGCTATTTTTTGCCTCTTTTATCTTTGGATTTATGTGTTTCAATTGGGGGTTGTAGTCTGTTATGTGGGTAAAATGGCCCCTCTGCAGTTTAACTTCCATACCAAAGCCTCAAACCAATCTTAAATCTATGCGAATCTCCCCTCAGTAGCAAATGATTCATTGTAGTGTCCACACCTTGACCACCATCTCTCACTAAATCTGGTGTATCACCCCCTTTTCCCTTTCAGTTTTCCTTCTAACTCTTTCCCTTGCAAGTCATTTAGCACTAGGTTTAGTATCACTGCTCTAAGTAATAGGCTTAGAGAAAGGAACCAGCCTTCTCTGGAGGTCTGATCTCAAATTGCAAGGTCCCACACTTCGAGATCATTCCCATGTTACTCCAGATTGCTAAAGTCTCACAACTACTAGCAAAGGGTGCAAATCTGGGTGATAAAAAGACCCATTTGGTTCCAATCACATTCTTGTTTCTAGGTCTGGGAACAAGATCCCAAGTGTGATTTTTCTCTATTTGCACCAGCTCTTCCTCCATTACTTTAGTCTAGTTTTCATCATTGCAAGCTTCATTCACTGTCTTAGGTTCAATCTTTGAAATCAAACAATACTCTTCTGAATCTTGAGCAATTCTCCTTCTTGTTAGTACTCCTTTGCTTTTATCACCTATGATTTGATCTTCAGAGTGGTTCAATCTTACATACCTGGGAACTTTAGGAATTTCTTGCACTTCTGATTCTTGATCAGGCTCATTGAAACTCATTTCTTCTTCCTGGTTTACCGGATTAGCTTGAATCTGACTAATAGATGAGGCTTGGGCTCCTTGAGTCAGAATAGCATTCTGATCATCTTCATCATATTCATAAAACCTTGAGGGTTTCTCAATTCCCTCATCAATCTTCACATTTGTACTTTCTCAGTCTTTTGTTGTAACACCGGTATGCTTTGCTTTGAGTAGAGTAACCCAAGAATATTCCTTCATCACTTCTAGCATCAAACTTTCCTAGATCTTCATCTCTTTTAATGTAACATTTGCTACCAAAAACTTTGAAATACCTCACAGTAGGAGTGATAGCAAACCAAAGTTCATAAGGAGTCTTACCAGTATTACTTCTAATTTGAACTCGATTGAGAGTATAGACTGCAGTGCTGACAGCTTCTCTCCAATAGATGTGAGGAACATTTGCTTCCATCATCATGGTCCTAGATGCTTCCTGTATGGTCTGGTTCTTTCTTTCCACTACTCCATTCCGCTGTGGAGTCCTAGGAGCAGAACACTGTCTCTTTATTCCATGTTTCTCACAGAACTCTATGAACTCACCGGATGTGAATTTTCCACCTCTATCAGACCTCAGACATTTCAATTTCAATCTGGTTTCATTCTCTACCATAGCCTTGAATATTTTGAATTTCTCAAAAGCTTCTGATTTCTCTTTTAGAAAAGTTACCCACATCATCTGGGAATAGTCATCAATTAGTAACATGAAGTATCTATCACCTTGCATACTCCTGATTCTTGCTAGGCCATAAAGGTCAGTATGAACTAAGTCTAATAATCTGGTAGAAGACAGTTCCTTACCCTTGAATGTGATTCTGCTCAGCTTACCCAACTGACATTCTTTACACAATCTATTAGTAGGTTTCACTAATTTTGGAAGATCTCTTATAGCCTGAGTATTGCTTATCTTAATGATATTATCGAAATTCACATGACACATTCTCCTATGCCATAACCAACTTTGATCAACTTGAACAAATAAGAAACTTTTACTAATGCCAACCAAGTGGAAGATATTACCTTTAGTTTGGGTACCGGATGCAATATCTGTTCTAGATCTTTCAAAGATATTGCATTTTCCATTCTTGAACTGGAGATCATAGCCTTTGTCCACCAACTATCCAACACTGAGAAGATTGTGCTTCAAGCCTTCAACATATAGAACATTACCAGTTTTGTTCCTTCCATCAAAAGAAATAGTTCCTCTTCCTCTGATTCTACCAGCAGAATTATCACCAAACTTCACCACTCCTCCTTCATACCTTTCCAAATCTATGAACTTATTTTTGTCACCTGTCATATGGTGAGAGCAACCACTATCAATGACCCAATCATCCTTTTCTTCAACTTGCATAGCCAGAGCTCTTTCTACAACTTTATGGTTGACAAATATAGAGGATATTGGTTCTTCTTCCTTAATGGCAATAAACACCCATTCACTTCTGGATTTGTTTCCTATCTCTAATTCATCATCGGTTACTCCTTCATTATCTTCTTCTTCATGAAGATAGTAACAATTCTTTTGGAACCTTGATCTATTAGGATTTGGCCTTGAAATATTTCTAGACATCTTGAGGCAAAATGACCAATCTTATTGCAGTTGAAACACTTAAAAGGCAATTTTCCTTCATACGTACCAGATCCTCTTGGCAGTCTCTTTGCAATGAGGGCTTCAAGTTGAGCAGTTTCTACTTCTTCTTCTTCCAAGTCTTTTCTTAATTTTTCATACCATGACAGTTTCCTTGATGAGTTCTCTCCTGGATCAAACCTTTGTTTACCTTTTACAGAGGCACTAGCTTTGAATGCAAATTTAGTCTTGGGGGAATCATCTCCAAACTTGATCATTTCAAATGCAGCCAATTTGCCAGCTAATTGATCTCTTGTGACAGTTGTATGGGCTCTGAATTCATCAATGGCAGCAACCTTGATTTTGTAAGAAGTAGGAAGGGATTTGAGAATTTTGCCAACAATCTCATTTTCATCCAAGACTCCACCAGCATTTCTAATTCCACAAACAAGCTCATTTACTCTTGGCATAAAAGTAGTAATATTTTCATCATCTCTCATCTTCAGGTTTTTAAATTTCCCTTTCAGACTCTGTAACCTTGCACATTTAACATACTGGTCTCCTTCATGCAAAAGTTCTAATTTTTTCCAAATCTCAACAACAGTTGGTAGGTCAATAACATTTGAGAGCTTTGAATCATATAATGCACTTAGAAGAGCTTCTATAGTCCGCAGATTATTTTTAGCATCTATGATTTTATTTAGAGCTTTTGGACCACCCTGTGGAGGTACATATTGTATTGTAACCATGGTCTAGTATGCCATACCCATGCATTTCAAGTGACACTTCATGCAACCTTTCCATAGATTAAAATTTGTTCCATCAAACTTCGGACTATCCTTCTTGTAGGACAACATCCTGGATCTCCACAAGCGGTTAAGCTCTTTTAGAGGAACTTAGCTCTGATACCAATTGTTAGACTTAGGGCACACAGCTAAGAGGGGGGGTGAATCAGTTGTGCAAAACTTTCTCCAATTAAACACTTAAATCTTCTTAGTGATTAGCAGTATATTAATCATGAACCATAATGCATTCAAATCAAGAGTAGAAACACATCAACACATAAGACACCAAGATTTTGATATGGAAAACCTAGTTAAGGGAAAAACCATGAGGTGATTAACCCAAGAATGTATTCTCTGTTAGAAGAATAGAAAGAACAAAATGGCACATGCCAATTAGGGATCACTGCCCGAGCACACTGCTCACAAGAGGCTCGCTGCCTACAAGAGACACATTATCTACAAAGAAATAAATATCACATACATGAACTGGAGAATAGCATCTTCACCATGCTTGAATCAGTTCCATTTAAGCCCAATACTTCTACTCTACCTTTCACTCTCCTCCTCGCTACAACACTCTCATCACAACAAGGACAACTTCAAACTCACTTCGCAATCCCTTATTTATACAAGGCATCAACTTAGGAATGATCATCTAAGTCAGCAATCATTCATTGTTGCCAGTATGGGTCTAACCGGTGTTGTCATTGATGTCAACATACTCATGTTGCATTAATGAGAAGGATTGGATGAGCTGTGTGCTGAGGATATTAAGAAAATTAGTCTCAATCAAGAACAGTGAAGAACAGTGATGACAAAAAGGTAAAAGTCCAAGATAGGTTGAGGATCAGAGGATACAGTTTAAGGGGTTTGTAGATATAAGTCTTGAGATGTTCAAATCAAGTTTTCAAAGGTCCGCATGAAGATCGGAAGAAGTTATGGTCACTCAAGTAGAAACCAGTTCTGGCAGGTGTTCAGAGGTGACAGAGTGACACAGATAGGTCTGGTGAGATCTAGAAATGCTTTATCACATTTTGTGGATTTGAGGAAGTGTTGAGAACATCCTTGTGAAGTGTCAAGTTGATTGGTTTGTGGTTTGAAGGTCTGAAAGAACCTATTCCTTTGTGACAGTGATGACAGACTATGTTCTTGAGGTTTCAGATGAAGGAGAGAATGATTCCAGTAAGCAGATGAAGTGTAGATGTTGTTGGTAATTCAGGAAAGCTTGTGGTGATCTTTGGATCAGTTCCAGTTCATGTTGGTAGTCCACATTGAAGCTAAAGTTTGTATTTGAAGAATAACCACCGGATGTTGGTGTTCTTCCTAAGATTGGCTGACCGGATGTATTACATGTCTTGTGGATGTTCTTGTAGGTGTTTTCTGACTTAGATGATTATTCCTAAGTTGATGTCTTGTATAAATAAGGGATTGTGAAGTCATTCCAAAGTGTGTGTTGTAGAGATGAGCGAGTGGTAGCAAAGAGGAGAGACAAAGGCAGAGCAAAAGTATTGAGCTTAATGGAACCGATTCAAACATGGTGAAGATGTTGTTCTCCAGTTCATGTATGTGATACTTATTTCTTTGTAGATAGTGTGTCTCTTGTAGGCAGTGAGCCTCTTGTGAGCAGTGTGCTTGGGTAGTGAGCCCTAATTGGCATGTACCATTTTGTTCTTTCTATTCTTCTAACAGAGAATACATTCTTGGGTTAATCACCCCGTGGGTTTTCCCTTAACTGGGTTTTCCACATCAAAATCTTGGTGTCTCATGTGTTGATGAGTTTCTGCTTTTGGTTTGAATGCATTATGTCTCATGTTTAATATACTACTAATCACTAAGAGGATTTAAGTGTGTAAATTGGAGAAATTTTTGCACAACTAGTTCACCCCCCCTCTCAGTTGTGTGCCCTAAGTCTAACAATTGGTATCAGAGCCAAGTTCCTCTAAAAGGAGCTTAACCGCTTGAGGAGATCTAGGATGTCGTCTTACAAGAAGGATAGTCTGAAGTTTGATGGAACCAACTTTGCTCTTTGGAAAGGTCACATGAAATGTCACTTGCAGTGTATGGGAATGGCGTACTGGTCTGTGGTTACAAAAGCGTATGTACCTCCACATGGTGGTCTGACAACCCTAAATGAAATCACAAATGTTGAAAATAATCTGCAGACAAAAGAAGCTCTTCTAAGTGCATTATCTAACTCAAAGCTCTCAAATGTTACTGACCTACCAACTGCTTTTAAGATTTGGAATAAACTGAAACTTTTGCATGAAGGAGACTAGTATGTTAAATGTGCAAGGTTACAGAGTCTAAAAGGGAAATTTGAAAAACTGGAGATGAGAGATGATGAAAATATTACCATTTTTATGCCAAGAGTGAATGAGTTGGTTTATGGAATTAGAAATGCTGGTGGAGTCCTAGATGAAAATGAGATTGTTGGTAAAATTCTCAGATCCCTTCCTGCTTCTTACAAAATCAAGGCTACTGCCATTGAAGAATTCAGAGCCCATACAACTGTCACAAGAGATCAATTGGCTGGGAAATTGGCTGCATTTGAAATGACAGAGTTTGGAGATGACCCCCCCAAGACTGAATCTGCATTCAAAGCCAGTGCCTCTGTTAAAGGTAAACAAAGGTTTGATCTGGGAGAGAATTCTTCAAGAAAATTGTCATGGTATGAAAAAGCAACAAAAGATCTGGAAGAAGAAGAAGTAGAAACTGCCCAACTTGAAGCCCTTATTGCAAAGGGACTGCCAAGAGGATCCAATAAGTATGAAGGAAAATTACCTTTTAAGTGTTTTAACTACAATAAGATTGGTCATTTTACCTCAAGGTGTCCGGAAAGATTTTCAAGGCAAAATCCTAACAAGCCAAGGTTCCAAAAGAACTATTACTATGTACATGAAGATGATGATAATGGAGGAGTAGTAGATGATGAATCAGAGATAGGAAACCAATCTGGAAATGAATGGGTGTTCATTGCCATCAAGGAAGAAGATCCAATGTCCTTTGTATCTGTCAATCTTAAGACTATGGAAAGAGCTCTGGCTGCCCAAATTGAAGAGAAGGATGATTGGGTCATTGACAGTGGATGCCCTCACCATATGATAGGTGAGAAAAATAAGTTTGTAGATTTGGAGAGGTATGAAGGAGGAGTGGTAAAGTTTGGTGACAATTCTGCTGGTAGAATCAAAGGAAGAGGAACTATTTCTTTTGATGGAAGAAATAAAACTGGTAATGTACTGTATGTTGAAGGTTTGAAGCACAATCTTCTCAGTGTTGGACAGTTGGTGGGCAAAGGCTATGATCTCTGATTCAAGGATGGAAAATGCAAAATCTTTGAAAGTTCTGAAACAGAGATTACATCTGGTACTCAAACTAAAGGTAACATCTTCCATTTGGTTGGTACTGGTAAAAGCTGCTTATTTGTTCAAGTTGATCAGAGTTGGTTATGGCATAGAAGGATATGTCATGTGAATTTTGATAATATCATCAAGATAAGCAATACTCAGGCTGTAAGAGATCTTCCAAAATTGGTGAAACCTACTGACAGCTTGTGCAAGGAATGTCAGTTGGGTAAGCTGAGCAGAGTCACATTCAAAAGCAAGGAACTGTCTTCTACCAGATTATTGGACTTAGTTCACACTGATCTTTGTGGTCCGGCAAGAACCAAGAGTATTCAAGGTGACAAATACTTCATGTTGCTAATTGATGACTATTCCTGGATGATGTGGGTAACCTTTCTAAAGGAGAAATCAGAAGCTCTTGAGAAATTCAAAATATTCAAGGCTATGGTAGAGAATGAAACAGGAATAAAGTTGAAATGTCTAAGGTCTGATAGAGGTGGAGAATTGACATCTGGTGAGTTCATAGAGTTCTGTGAGAAACATTGAATTAAGAGACAGTTGTCTGCTCCGAGGACTCCACAACAGAATAGAGTAGTGGAGAGAAAGAACCGAACCATCTAGGAAGCATCTAGGACCATGATGATGGAAGCAAATATTCCTCAGATCTATTGGAGAGAAGCTATCAGCACTATAGTCTATACTCTTAATCGAGTTTAAATCAGAAGCAATACCGGTAAGATCCCTTATGAACTCTGGTTTGGCATTACTCCTACTATAAGATATTTCAAAGTCTTTGGTAGCAAATGTTACATCAAAAGAGATGAAGGAATATTCTTGGGTTACTCTACTCAAAGCAAAGCATACCGATGTTATAACAAGAGACTAAGAAACATGATAGAAAGTACAAATGTGAAGGTTGATGAGGGAATAGAGAAACCCTCAAGGTTTTATGAATATGATGAAGATGATCAGAATGGTGTTCTGGTTCAAGGAGTTCAATCCCCTTTTGAAAGTCAGATTCAGACTGATCTTGTAAATCAGGAAGAAGAGATAGGTCTAAATGAGCCTGATCAAGAAGTAGAAGTGCAAGAAACTCCCAAAGTTCTAAGGTATGTAAGACTGAACCACTCTGAAGATCAGATTATAGGTGACAAAAGCAAAGGTGTGCAAACTAGAAGGAAAATTGCTTAAAATTTACATGAATATTGTCTGATTTTAAAGATTGAACCTCAGACAATAAATGAAGCCTACAATGATGAAAACTGGAGCAAAGCAATGGAGGAAGAGTTGATGCAAATTAAGAAAAATCACACTTGGGATCTTGTTCCCAAACCTAGAAACAAGAATGTGATTGGAACCAAATGGGTCTTCCGGAACAAACTAAATGAAGTTGGTGAAGTAATCAGAAATAAAGCTAGATTGGTCTGCAAGGGCTACTCTCAAATAGAAAGAATTGATTTTGAAGAAACTTTTGCTCCGATGGCAAGAATTGAAGCAGTCAGATTATTTCTTGCATTTGCTGCCTTCAAGGATTTCAAGGTGTATCAGATGGATGTCAAATCTACTTTCTTGAATGGTGACTTAGAAGAAGAAGTGTACATTGAACAACCAGATGGATTTCAATTATCTGAGCATAGTGATATGGTCTGCAAGTTGAAGAAGGCACTGTATGGACTAAAGCAAGCTCCAAGAGCCTGGTATGAAAGATTGGACAAACATCTTTTGAAGATTGATTTCAACAAAGGTACTGCTGACAGTAAATTATATTTTAAAATTGATCATGAAAACATCTTGATTGTTGAAGTATTTGTTGATGATATCATCTTTGGAAGAAGAGATAGTATGTGTAAAACCTTTGCAAATCAAATGAAAAGTGAGTTTGAGATGTCAATGCTTGGTGAAATGAATTTCTTCTTGGGTCTACAAATTACTCAAACAAAGAAAGGAATCTTTATTTCTCAAACCAAATATGTGAAAGAATTGTTGAGGAAATTTGGAATGGAAGATTCAAAGCCAATGAATACTCCCATGGAAACTGGATGTAAGTTGAGAAAAGATGATGACTCTCCTAAGGTAGATCAGACAAAGTACAGATCAATGATTGGAGGATTATTGTATCTCACTCAAACTAGACCAAATATAATACAGGTTGTTGGTCTTGTTGCGAGAGTCCAGGCTGATCCCAAAGAATCTCATGTCATGGCAATCAAAAAAAAAATTAGGTATGTAAAAGCAATAGTTGAGTATGGTTTGTGGTATCCTAGAGATCATGATTTCTCTCTTCATGCATATACAGATGCAGATTGGGTAGGAGATGTGGATGATAGGAAGAGTACTAGTGGTGGAGCATTCTTTTTGGGAAAAAGATTGGTTTCTTGGCTAAGCAAGAAATAAGAGGCAATGTCTCTATCTACAACTGAAGCAGAATACATTGCAGCAGTAGGTAGTTGCACTCAAGTTTTGTGGATGAAGCAGATGCTAAGAGATATTAAAGTAGAATATGAGGAGCCTATCACAATTTTCTGTGATAATTCAAGTGCAATAAATATTTCTAAGAATCTGGTGTTGCATTCTAAGATTAAGCATATATCTATCAAGTTTCACTTTCTAAGAGAGCAAGTGAACAAGGATGAAGTCAGACTAGAGTATGTGCCCTCCAAGGATTAGATTGCAGATATCTTTACTAAACCTCTTCCCAAGGACTCTTTTGAGTATCTCAGGGAGAAGTTAGGGGTTATTGCCCCTCCGGTGATGAACTAGGATGCACTGATGTGCATTAGTCTAGTGGATATCATAGTCATATCTTATGATCTAGATTGATGATGGGAAGCTGCTACTTAGGGGGAGTAGCAGGTATGATTCTGAAGTATTGGAGTTGCAAGTATGAGCCCTTTGCCATTGATGTCAAAGGGGGAGAAAAGACATGTGAAAAACAAGTGGTTGATGATCAAAGGGGGAGCAATAAAGGAAGAGAAGACATGTGAATAGTTGTTGTTGATAGGGGGAGCTATGACAGTAAGGAGAAGTTCTTGTCTTGAGGGGAGCTGTGACAGTAAGGAGGAGTTCTTGTCTTGATGGTTTTTCACATCATATGTTGCCATCAATGACAAAGGGGGAGATTGTTGCAAGTATGGGTCTAACCGGTGTTGTCATTGATGTCAACATACTCATGTTGCATTAATGAGAAGGATTGGATGAGCTGTGTGCTAAGGATATTGAGAAAATTAGTCTTAATCAGGAACAGTGAAGAATAGTGATGACAAAAAGGTAAAAGTCGAAGATAGGTTGAGGATCAGAGGATGCGATTTAAAGGGTTTGTAGATATAAGTCTTGAGATGCTCCAGTCAAGTTTTCAAAGGTCCACATGAAGATTAGAAGAAGTTATGGTCTCTCAAGTAGAAACCAGTTCCGGCAGGTGTTCAGAGGTGATAGAGTGACACAGATAGGTCCAGTGAGATCCAGAAATGCTTTATCCCATTTTGTAGATTTGAGGAAGTGTTGAGAACATCCTTGTGAAGTGTCAAGTCGATTGGTTCATGGTTTGAAGGTCTAAAAGAACCTATTCCTTTGTGACAGTGATGATAGACTATGTTCTTGAGGTTCCAAATGAAGGAGAGAAGGATTCCAGTAAGCAAATGAAGTGCGAATGTTGTTGGTAATTCAGGAAAGCTTGTGGTGATCTTTGAATTGGTTCCAATTCATGTTGGTAGTCCGCATTGAAGCTAAAGTTTTTATTTGAAGAATAACCACCAGATATTGGTGTTCTTCCTAAGACTGGCCGACTGGATGTATTACATGTCTTGTGGATGTTCTTGTAGGTGTTTGCCAACTTAGATGATTATTCCTAAGTCGATGTCTTGTATAAATAAGGGATTCTGAAGTCATTCCAAAGTGTGTGTTGTGGAGATGAGTGAGTTGTAGCAAAGAGGAGAGCAAAAGGCAGAGCAGAAGTATTGAGCTTAATGGAACTGATTCAAGCATGGTGAAGATGCTATTCTCCAGTTCATGAATGTGATGCTTATTTCTTTGTAGACAATGTGTCTCTTGTAGGCAGTGAGCCTCTTGTGAGCAGTGTGCTCGGGTAGTGAGCCCTAATTGGCATGTGCCATTTTGTTCTTTCTATTCTTCTAACTGAGAATACATTCTTGGGTTAATCACCCCATGGTTTTTCCCTTATCTGGGTTTTCCATGTCAAAATCTTGGTGTCTCATGTGTTGATGAGTTTCTGCTTTTGATTTGAATGCATTATGTCTTATGTTTAATATACTGCTAATCACTAAGAGGATTTAAGTGTGTAAATTGGAGAAAGTTTTGTACAACTGATTCACCCCCCTCTCAGTTGTGTGCCCTAAGTCTAACATTCATAAGATCATCCGCAAGATGCATAACTCATCCGGTCAGCCTGTCTCAAGAAGAACACCATCATCTGGAAGTTACACTTCAATTGCGAGCTCCAACTTTAATGCGGACCACCAACATGAACTGGACATGATCCAAAGACCTCCACAAGCTTGTCTGAATCACCAAGAACATCCACACTTTTTCTGCTTACTGAAATCCTTCTCTCTTTCATCCGGAACCTCAAGAACACAGTCTGTCATTACTATCACAAAGGAATAGATGCTTGTGGACATTCAAACCACGAACCAATCTAGTTGATACATCACAAATACTTTCTCAGCACTCCCTTAAATCCACAGAACAGGACACTTCATTTCTGGATCTCACTAGACCTTTCTTGTTACACTCTGTCACCTCTAAACACCTACCGGAACCGGTTTTACTTGAGCGGCCACAACTTCTTCATATTTTCATGCAGACCTCTGAAATCTCTATTGGATCACCTACAGACACATATCTACAAACCCTTTAATTTGCATCCTCTGATCCTCATCCTATCATGGACTTTTGCCTTACTGTCATCATTGTTCTTCACTGTTCTTGATTGAGACTAATTTTCTCAATATCCTCAGCTCACGGCTCATCCAAACCTTATCATTAATGCAACAGGAGTATGTTGACATCAATGACAATACCAATTAGGCCCATACTTACAATAGAGAGAAGATGAAAATATCACTACATTTATGCCCAGAGTAAATGAGCATGTTTGTGGCATTAGATGTGCTAGTGGAATCTTAGATAAAGATGAGATTGTTGGCAAAGTTCTCAGATCCCTTCTTGACTCTTACAAATACAAGGTTGCTGCCATTGAAGAATTCAAATCCTATTCAAGTATCACAAGAGATCAACTGGTTGGCAAATTGGCTACATTTGAATTGACCGAGTTTGGAGATGCCCCCCCAAGACTGAATCTGCATTCAAAGCTAGTGCGTCTGTAAAAGGAAAACAAAGGTTTCATCCGAGAGAGAACTCTTCAAGGAAACTATCATGGAATGAAAAAGCAAGAAAAGACCTGGAAGAAGATGAAGCAGAAGTTGCTCAACTTGAAGCCCTTATTACAAAAAGACTACCAAGAGGATATGGTAAGTATGAAGGGAAATTGCCTTTTAAATTTTTTAATTGCAATAAGATTGGTCATTTTGCCTCAAGATGTCCGAAAAGATTTTCAAGGCCAAATCCTAACAGATCTAGGTTCCAGAAGAAATGTTACTATCCATGAAGATGATGATGAAGGAGTAATAGATGATGAATCAGAAATAGCAAATAAATCTGGAAGTGACTGGGTGTTTATTGCCATCAAAGAAGAAGATCCAATGCCCTCTGAATCTGTCAATCATAAAATTGTAGAAAGAGCTCTGGCTACCCAAGTTGAAGAAAAGGATGATTGGGTCATTGATAGTGGATGCTCCCACCATATGATAGGTGACAAAAATAAGTTCATAGATTTGGAAAGGTATGAATGAGGAGTGGTAAAATTTGGTGATAATTCTGCTGGTAGAATCAGAGGTAGAGGAACTATTTCTTTTGATGGAAAGAATAAAATAGGTAATGTACTATATGTTGAAGGCCTAAAGCACAATCTTCTCAGTGTTGGATAGTTCATGGACAAAGGCTATGATCTCTGATTCAAAAATGGAAAATGCAAGATCTTTGAAAGTTTCAGAACAGAGATTGCATTCGGTACTCAAACTAAAGGTAATATCTTCCACTTGGTTGGTACTGGTAAAAGTTGCTTATTTGTTTAAATTGATCAGAGTTGGTTCTGGCATAGGAGAATGTGTCATGTGAATTTTGATAATATCATCAAGATAAGCAACATTCAGGTTGTAAGAGATCTTCCAAGACTTGTGAAACCTACTAATAGCTTGTGCAAAGAATGTCAGTTGGGTAAGAAGAGCAGAGTCACATTCAAAAGTAAGGAACAGTCTTCTACCAGATTATTGGACTTAGTTCATATTGATTTATGTGGTCTGGCAAGAATCAGAAGTGTGCAAGGTGATAGACACTTCATGCTATTAATTGATGGCTACTCCCGGATGATGTGGGTGACTTTTCTAAAAGAGAAATCAAAAGCTCTTGAGAAATTCAAAATATTCAAGGGTATGGTAGAGAATGAAACCAGATTAAAATTAAAATGTCTGAGGTCTGACAGAGGTGGAGAATTCACATCCGGTGAGTTCATAGAATTCTGTGAGAAACATGGAATAAAAAAATAGTTGTCTACTCCTAGAACTCCACAGCAGAATGGAGTAGTGAAGAGAAAGAACCGGACCATCCAGGAAGCATCTAGAACCATGATGATGGAAGCAAATGTTCCTTAGATATATTAGAGAGAAACTATAAGCACTGCAGTCTATACTCTCAATCAAGTACAAATCAGAAGCAATACCGGTAAGACTCCTTATGAACTTTGGGTTGGTGTCACTCCCACTATGAGGTATTTCAGAGTCTTTAGTAGCAAATGTTACATTAAAAGAGATGAAGATCTAGGATAATTTGATGCTAGAAGTGATGAAGGAATATTCTTGCGTTATTCTACTCAAAGCAAAGCATACCGGTGTTATAACAAGAGATTAAGGAAGATTGTGGAAAGTACAAATGTGAAGATTGATGAAGGTATTGAAAAACCCTCAAGGTTTTATGAATATGATGAAGATGATCAAAATGATGTTTTTGTTCAAGAAGTCCAAGCTCCCTCAAATTGATCCGATAAATCAGGAAGAAGACATAAGTTTGAATGAACCTGTTCAAGAATCAAAAGTGCAAGAAAATCCCAAAGTTTCTAGGTATGTAAGACTGAATCACTCTGAAGATTAGATCATAGGTGATAAAAGCAAAGTTGTACAAACCAGAAGAAGGATTGCTCAAGATTCAGAAGAGTATTGTCTGATTTCAAAAATTGAACCTAAGACAGTGAATGAAGCTTGCAATGATGAAAACTAGACTAAAGAAATGGAGGAAGAGCTAATGCAAATTAAGAAAAATCACACTTGGGATCTTGTTCCTAGACCTAAAAATAATAATGTGATTGGAACCAAATGGGTCTTCCAGAATAAACTAAATGAAGATGGTGAAGTAGTCAAAAACAAAGCTAGATTGGTCTGCAAGGGTTACTCCCAAGTAGAAGGAGTTGATTTTAAAGAAACGTTTGCTCTGGTGGCAAGAATTGAAGTAGTCATATTGTTTCTTGCTTCTGCTGCCTTCAAAGATTTCAAAGTATATTAGATGGATGTCAAATCTGCCTTCCTGAATGGTGACTTGGAAGAAGAAGTATACATTGAGCAACCGGATGGATTTCAAATGTCTGATCATGGTGATATGGTCTACAAGTTGAAGAAAGCACTGTATGGAATGAAGCAAGCCCCAAGAGCCTGGTATGAAAGATTAGATAAGCATCTTTTGAAGATTGGTTTCAACAAAGGTACTGCTGACAATAATTTGTACTTCAAAATTGATCATGAAAATATCTTGATTGTTGAAGTGTTTGTTGATGATATCATTTTTGGAGGAAGTGATAGTATGTGCAAGACTTTTGCAAATCAAATGAAGAATGAATTTGAGATGTCCATGTTTGGGGAAATAAATTTCTTTTTGGGTCTGCAAATCATTCAAACAAAGAAAGGAATCTTCATTTCTCAAACCAAATATGTGAAAGAATTGTTGAAGAAATTTGGGATGGAAGACTCAAAACCAATGAGTACTCCCATGGCAACTAGATGCAAATTGAGCAAAGATGATGACTCACCTAAGGCTAATAAAAAAAAGTGTAGGTCAATGATTGGAGGATTGTTGTATCTCACTCAAACTAGACCTAACATTATGAATGTTGTTGGTCTTGTTGCTAGATTCCAAGCTGATCCTAGATAATCTCATGTCATGGCAATCAAGAGGATCTTTAGATATCTAAAAGGGACAGTTGAGTATGGTTTGTGGTATCCTAGAGATCATAATTTCTCTCTTCATGCATATACAGATGCGGATTGGGCAGGAGATGTGGATGACCGGAAGAGTACCAGTGGTGGAGCATTCTTTTTGGGGAAGAGATTGGTTTCTTGGCTGAGCAAGAAACAAGAGCCAATATCTCTATCCATAGTAGAAGCAGAATATATTGCTGCAGCAAGTAGTTGCACACAAGTTTTGTGGATGAAGCAAATGCTAAGAGACATCAGAGTGGAGTATGAGGAACCTATCACAATCTTCTGTGATAATTCTGGTGCAATAAATATTTCAAAGAATCTAGTATTGCATTCAAAGACTAAACATATATCCATCAAGTTTTACTTTTTGAGAGAGCAAGTGAACAAGAATGAAGTCAGATTGGAGTTTGTGCCTTCCAAAGATCAGATTGCAGATATCTTTACTAAACCTCTACCTAAGGACTCTTTTGAGTATCTCAGGGAGAAGTTAGGGGTTATTAGCCCTCCAGTTCTGAACTAAGGTGCACCAATGAGAATCAGTCTGGTAGATCTCACAATCATATCTTATGGTCTGGATTGATGTTTGGGAAGCTACCACTTAGGGCAACAGCTAGTATGATTCTGAAGTGATGCAAGTATGTGCCCTTTGCCATTGATGTCAAAGGGGGAGAGAAGACATGTGAAAAACAAGTGGTTTCTAATCAAAGGGGGAGCAGTAAAGGAAGAGAAGACATGTGAATTATTATTGTTGATAAGGGGAGCTATGTCAGTAAGGAGAAGCTCTTGTCGTGATGGTTAAAATAATTTTTCACATCATATGTTGCCATCAATGACAAAGGGGGAGATTGTTGCAAGTATGGGCCTAACCAGTGTCATCATTGATGTCAACATACTCCTGTTGCATTGATAATAAGGATTGGATGAGCTGTATGTTGAGGCTATTGAGAAAATTAGTCCTATCAGAAACAGTGAAGTCAGTGAGGTAAAGATCCTAGCTAAGATGAATATAAGAGGATACGCTTCAAAGGGTTTGTAGATATGCGTCTTAAGATGATCCAATAAAGATTTCAGAGGTCCACATGAAGATCTGAAGAAGTTATGGCCACTCAAGTAAAACCGGTTCCGGTAGATATTTAGAGGTGACAGAGTGACAGATAGGTCTGGTGAGCTTCAAAAATGCAATATCTTGTTCTATGGATTTGGTGAAGTGTTTAGGAAGTTAATGTGAATTGACAACTCAATTGATTCATGGTCTGGAGGTTTGCAAGCATCTATTCCAATATGACAGTGATGACAGACTGTGTTCTTGAGGTTCCGGATGAAGGAAAGAATGATTTCAGTAAGCAGAAGTAGTGTGGATGTTCTTGGTGATTCAGGCAAACTTGTAGATGTCTTTGGATTATGTCCAGTTCGTGTTGGTGGTCCGCATTGAAGATTGAGCTTGTATTTGAAGAATTACTTCCAAATGATGATGTTCTTCCCAAGTTAGGCCGACTGGATGAGTTACACATCCTGTAGATAATCTTGAAGATGTTCTGTGATGAATGGTGTGTTCCTAAAGGAAGATTGAAGTCTCAGATCTATGTGGCCAACAGTGTGTTGATCCGCATGAAGTCCCTTTGTAATTAATCATTTTGTATTTATGTGTTTTCTTTGTAATGTAATGCTAACTTTGATGATTATCCCTAAGTTGATGTCTTGTATAAATAAGGAATTGTAAAGTCATTTCAAAGGTATATGTTGCGATAAGAGTGTGGTAGAGAGCAGAGGAGTGAAAGCCAGAGCAGAAATATTGTGCTTAAATGGAACTGACTCAAGCATGGTGAAGATGCTATTCTTCAATTCAAGTATGTAATACTTATTATTCTATAGATAGTGTGTCTCTTGTAGGTAGTGGGCCTCTTGTGAGCAGTGTGCTCAGGCAGTGAGCCCTAATTGGCATGTGCCATTTTGTTCCTTTTATTCTTCTAACAGAGAATACCATCTTAGGTTAGTCACCCTGTGGTTTTTCCCTTAACCGGGTTTTCCACGTCAAAAATCTTGGTGTCATATGTGTTAATGTGTTTTTGCTCTTGAATTGTTGCATTATATTTCCATGTTTGATTTATTATTATGCTGCTGAATTAAGGAAGGATTTAAGTGACTAATTGGAAGAAAGTTTTTAACAACTGATTCACCCCCCCTCTCAGTTGTCTGTCCTATATCTAACAAGATGATGTTATCATGGAGATATAGATAGGTTTCTTGATACCACGGGGATAGGGGACCAATGACTTCGCACACTAGCTCTGATTGAGGAACATCATATGCTGGGATAGGGAGTTCTTCTATCAGGAATTCGCACCTCTTGCAATCTTTCTTCATGTCGACTAGGGATCCGATGGTAGCCATGGCGTCTGCAGATTTGTTGTTTAGCCTTGAGATTTGTTTGAAGTGGATGTCATTGAAATAGTCTTTAAAGTCATCTACCATCTTTTTATAAGGCAGGAGTTTATCATCCTCGGTCTTGTACTCATTGTTTACTTGCTAGATGACCAGTTGAGAGTCTCCATACACTGTCAGCTTCTCCATTCTCCATTTGATTGTCATTCAGAGACATGTGATAAGGGCTTCATACTTTGCCATATTGTTGGTACATGGGAATGTGATTTTGAATGACTTGGGGATTGTGTCACCTTGAGGGGTAACAAACAGGACACCTGCCCTTGAGCCTCTCTGTGTGTATGATCCATCAAAGTACATTTTCCATGTTTCTGTTGCCGGTGCTATTGTCAAGATGGCTTCGTCAGGGAACTCTGCCAGTGTAGGATGTTCTACCAGAATGGGTGCTTCAGCTAGCTGATCAGCGATAACCTGTTCTTTGATGGCCTTTCTCTTAGTATATTCAATGTCAAATTCAATGAGGATCATGACCCATTTTTCCATTCTCCCAGTAAGAGCAGCTCTGTTTAGTAGATACTTTAGTGGATCGATCTTGGCGATGAGCTTAGTTTTGTGATTAAGCATGTAGTGTCTCAGTTTTTGTGAAGTAAAGACCAAGGCTAGACATGCTCACTCAATTGGTGTATAGTTTAGCTCATAGGATATTAGAGTGTAGCTGATGTAATAGATGGCTCTTTCCTTTCCTTGCTCATCGTGTTGTGCTAATAAGGCTCCAATAGCTATCTCTATTGCTAAGATGTATAATAGGAGGGGTTCTCCTTACCTTGGTGGAGTTAGAACAGGGGGATTAGCTAGGTAATCCTTTAGCTAGTCAAAGGCAGCATGACACTAAGTGTTTCAGACAAAAGTTGTATCCTTTCGGAGTAGATGTTGGAACAGTTCACATTTATCGGCAAGTTGAGCAATAAACTAACGAATGGACTGGAGTTTCCCTTGCAGACTTCTCAGCTATTTTAGTGTTTTTGGAGGAGGCATTTTAGTGATGGCCTTGACTTTTGCGGGATCTACCTCGATTCCTCTTCTGGAGACTATATATCCCAAAAAAAATTCGGAGGTGACCCCAAAGACACATTTCTTTAGATTTAAGCAAACATTATATTGCTCCAGTCAGTCGAAGATCTTTGCTAATACCTCCAGGTGTTCTTCTTGTGTCTTTGATTTTCCTAGCAAGTCATCCACATAGTCTTCCATGATGTGGTGGAAAAGATCATGGAAGATGATAGTCAGGGCTCGTTGATATGTGGCTCCAACATTCTTTGGGTCAAACAGCATTACCACCCAACAGTACATCCCCCATGGACATATAAAGGATGTCTTATGTTGGTCCTCTTCTATGATCCTAATTTGATTATACCCTGAGAAACCATCCATGAGGGATAACATCTCATGTCCTGCCATAAGATCCACTATCATGTCAATGTTTGGTAACATGAAGTCATCTTTTGGGCAGGCTTTGTTAAGATCTCAGAACTCGGTGTAGCAACAGATTCGACCATTTGGTTTGGCTACTGGTACTAGGTTGGAAGCCCATTCGGGATAATCAATTGGTCAGATGAACCCGACGTCCAGTAGTTTCTTCAATTCTTCTTTGACTAGGAGGGTTACCTGGGGGTTCATTTTTTGGAGCTTCTATTTCACTGGTTTTGCATTAGGGTGTACTACAAGGTGATGGACAACCAAAGCAGGATCAAGCCGTCTGCATATGTCCATGCAAAATTGTGATTTTTGCATTTGAAGAAGGTCAAGAAATTTTCCTGTTCTTTTGCACTGAGAGATTCTGCCCTGAAGGTGATTTTTGGCTCTTCTTCTATTCCAAGATTCATCTCTTGAGCTGGCTCAACCAGGATGGGTGATCTATTAGGATATACCTTGTCTATCTTAGGAAGGCCCATGCTTCCATATCCTAGCACCTCGTAGAGGTTTTCACTAGAAGATACGTCTTTTATTTTTACTTTTTTGGGATCTGACACTACCACGAAATGGTTTTGACCATCAGATCCTTGTTTGATTTTTATATTTTCATGACTGAAAGCAGGGGTTGTCTCACTGAAATAGGCAGCCATATCAAGTTCCATGATGTATCCTGCTCTATGATCTCCCAGGGGGAAGTGATCTCTAACCCCCATCATTTCGGCGATGGCTTCATCATTTGGTGCTATGTCGAAGATAGGAGGTGCCCGTTGGTCCCATTCTATAAGGTCTGGGTATACAAGGGGTAAGTCATTAGATGAAGAGGCTAGGGTGGTGACTGTGTACATAGTGCATATGGACAATTCGAAGAAATCGACAAAATCACTAAAGAAATCTTGATGGCCCGTTTCGTTGACATTATTGACTTCAGGGGAGACCGTAGTGACCTCGGCTAGGATACATTCACCAGTAGTGAGGATACATTGTCGTTGACCATATCCTAACCCTTGGGTATAAGGATTTCTTGTTGCTTGGACTAGTTCCATGATCCCCTATTCATGAAGGCTGATACTACCTTGTCCTTTATAGCCCATATTTTTGACAATTTCTAATCCTTTACCATAGATCTCTGTTGGTATTGTGGGAGCTTCTTGCTTAGTTTCTTCATCTTTATATAGCCAGGATGATATGTCTTCAAGCACATCTTGATCAAGGAGATGTTTCCTCTCAAAGGTAGGTGATGGTTTGCATTTGATGACAACTGTATTGGCTTCTTCTTGCTTTGGGGTACCAAACATTTTAGGGTTGGGTAACGTGCCTACACAAAAGGTGCCATGTAGGTCGTATTCCCCACATCCCATGTCACTAAGCTTGATATTGATCTTAGGCAATGGAGGTGTTTGGGATGAAGTGGTGGCGATGTTGGCGGGGTCGATGTATGAGGTGGATGTTGTGGGATTGGCTTTGGTGATGGCTTTGTTATATGGACAGAAGGTGTGGTCATGGCCTTCCAAGGAACTACAGTATTGGAAAGGGCGGGGATCAGCATAGATAGTTACTTCCGTGCCATTGTGAGGAAACTTTAGATATTGATGGAATGTAGAGGGGACCGCTTGCATGGCATGGATCCATGGTCAGCCGAGAAGGATGTTGTAGGGGAGATCAAGATCAAGGACCTGACATTTTGTCTCCATTATCTTTCATCCCACTTGGATAGGGAGCTTAATAGTACCCTCAGAGAGTCATTCAGTGTCATCATACCCTTTGATTGTTATGCATTCACTGGTGTCTACAACCACATCTGAGTATCCCAAGTGTTTTAGTAATTTAAGAGTGCATTTGTTTAGGCCAAAGCCACCATCTATTAAGACTCTTTTGATGATATGCTTATGGATGCGAACTTTGATGTGTAAGGCATCATTATGTGAGTGTTGTGAAGTGGGAAGATTATTTTCTGAAAATGTGAGGTGATGAGGTACGACGATATGGTCCACCATGGCTTGGAATTGATTCACATTCAGGTTAGTGAGAACTTGGGTTTCCAAGAGTGCTTTATCAAGGACTTCTTTATGGAGAGGTGATGTGCAGAGCAGTTCAAGTATGGGTATTTGCGTTGGGGTCTTTCCTAGATGTTCTAGGATGTTGTACTGATTGGTAGGTGATGGATGTGTGGTTGGACGAGGGGGTAGGGGGTCTGATGTGGATGTGGGCGTTTGGTCAGTGGTAGGAGTTGTGCAGATGGATACATGACCACGACGAGTTGTGACTTCACAATCAGGTGCTTGAGCCTGAATGGTGATTGTGTTGACATGGTTAAAGGATGGTTCTATCCACCCTACAATAGAGTCATAGGATGTGGGAGGTGGGGTGATGTTATAGGCTTGATTGGATGAGGAGGCTTTGTTATGATTGGGCAGTGGATCCTTGTAAGCTCCTAGATTAGCATTAGGCGATGGGTGGGTGTTTTGCTCAAGATTGACTTTGTTCTGATCGATGAGGTCTTACACACAATGCTTTAACTTCATGCAATCAACGGTCGGCCCACAATGCGGTGGTAGTCACAATAATCATTTTCATTGTACCACGCAGCTTTGAGCTCACTCTCTTGGTGTGGTTTAATAGGTGGGAGAGTGATCAAACCTTTCTTTAGACATCTGTTGAGGATATCCTCGATCGGTTCCCCTAAAGGTGTAAATTGTCTTCAAGGTTTGTTTTGTTTAAATTGCCCCCTTTGGGTATTTACATTGGCGGTATACATATTTGAGGGTGTTTGATTTTGTACATGTTGGACGGCTTTCACATCAGTGATGCCGTCATTCAAGGTGTTTTTGTTCTTTCCCCAATAGCATGGCTTTTCGTTTGATTGCGTGTTGTTGTTGTTGTTTGCATTGGGGACGTTGATATTGAGTTTGTTGTTGTTGTTGTTGTTGTTGTTGTTGGACTTGTTATAATATAATTTGATCGAGCCTTTGGCGATGAAGGCCCATTCTATGGTAGTACCTTTGTCAATGACTTCTTCAAAGGTAGACACACAAAGGATCTATAAATGGAACCCTATTTCCTGATTGAGGTTAATCACAAACATGGTGACGAGTTGTTTTTCAGGAATTGGCCAAGGGAGTTTGCTTGCTAAGCTTCTCCACTTCTGCAAGAAGGAAGCAAAAGATTCTCCACCTTTTTGTTTTGTGTTGCAAAGGCCTGTCATAGATATTTCATGCTCAAAGTTATAGGAGAAATGATTGACAATTTTTTTCGCGAGCTCAGGGAAAGACCTAATTTCTGGGGGAAGATGTACAAACCACTCTGTGGCTTGACCACCGAGGCTTCTTGGAAATAGTCTCATTAGATATGTATCGTTGTTTGAGACTTCTAAGCAAGCAAGGTAAAACTCCCTAAAATGATCCCTAGGGTCTCCCTTTCCCTTGTATTTGTCAAATTTGGGTGTTTCAAAATTTTTGGGGAAAGGGGGCATGTACAATGTCTGATCAAATGGATAGGGACAAATATCCTCAAAGGAATAGTGCTTGCGCTTGCCCCCAATCTATATATCGTCCACGTTTTGAATCAAGGTTTGTATAATGCTTGTTAGATCTGGGGTTGGTGGTGGTTGTGGTGTGTAGGTTTGTTGATTGATGAGATGTTGGAGATTGGGTGGGATCTGATGTTGGAGGTTTTGGGATGTCGTATTTTGGTACTGTGGGGTGGTGTTTTGGTTGAGTTGTGCAAGATGTTGTTGATAAGGATAGAGTTGTTGGAGAATATGTGGAGGTATTTGAGGATTGGGATTATGATGTGTTGATGATGCTACGGGGTTTTGTATATACATAAGATGAGATGGATTGACATTGGATGGGTTGACATTGGATGATTGATATGAGATGTGTTGACATTAGATGGGTTGGTCATGTTGTAAGGTGGTTGTGAAAAGAATTGTCGCATGTAGGCTATGGTTTGAGGGTTGAGTGTAGGCATGCTTGTGGAGCTGCTTGTATGTGTGAGGTTCCCTTAGATGCCTAAGGTGATTTGCGGAACGAAAGAGTGTGTGCTAGTTGTGATTGTGGATGTGGTGATGGGTTGGGAGGTGGTAGGATTGGAGACACTTGTGGGAATTGTGGATGTGGTAACATTAGAGCTTGTGGTGGCGGTGGATATGGTGGGAGTTGATGTTTGTGAGATGATCGGTTGGGTGTTTGACGTAGATGGTTGGGAGGATGTGGTAGGAGTGATGTTAGAGGTAGATGGTTGGGATGATGCCATGTTGTGGGGTGGTTGGGCACCAATTTTAAGGAGGTAGTCAAAATATCTATTTGGATCTGACCGTAGGATTTTGTCAAGCAAGTCCGTGTTGTTAGCGTCTTGTGTAAAGTTCAAGATATCTTGGTCATCTTGGCTAAGTTGTGGTGGTGGTGGTGGTTGCAAGAAATGGAAGGGGTTTTCATTGGGGTTATATGTCAGAATTTGAAAGATCATAGGTGGGTTGTGTGTTTGGTTGATTGGTAGGTTGTTGTCATTGGTACTAGGCATTCCTATGCCCATATATTGTCCAGAGTCTGCCATTTCTTGATTCTTCTTGTGTTGTGATCTAGTTATGGGCATGAAAATTATGGATTTGATTTAGAGGTGGAGTGAAATGGGGATGGAGACCTTAGAGAATCTGGATTGATTTGTTGGACCCAAAGATGGATGTGGTAGTGAGATGGAGTAGAGAAAAAGATGAAGGGGTGATTGTAGTGTGATGAAAGATAATAAGTCTTCACAAAAGTGTTAATCTAAGGATGATAAGAGTGGATGATATTGACGCTTTGCATAAATTTGGACTAAAAGGTAGATGATAGATGATGTTTGCTTGAGAATGATTTGACGGAAGGGATTTTGATTTTGATTTTGAAGAGATTTAGGATGATGTTTTTGAAAAAGGATTTTGAAGGTCAATAGATGAGCTCAAGTAAGATTTAGATTTGTGTCACACAAATGGATGTTTCTCTTTGTTTGGGGTGGACTAATGACCTTACACAAAGAAGGATGATTATTTTACTTGAAAGGTTGACTAATGACTCTCCAAGCAAAATATGATGTAAAGATGAAATCTAGATCTAGCTTTAGCTCAAAGGGATGACGAGTTTTGTTTGATGATTTTTTGATGGGTGTTTGGATTTGGAAGATTTTGGATATGTTTTTGGAGAGAGAGGTGAAAGGATCTTGGAATTATTTCTTGTGACAAAGATGTTTGTTTGGTCCAAAAGGTATGCAAAGATTAATGAGGATGAATGGATATGAAGTTGAGTGGATTATGATATGGAAAGGGTCTAATAATGATAATGATTGATTCTCTAAGGTCAAAATGAAGTTATGATTGGAAAAATTAGGATAAAATGAGTGGGATATTTGACCGATTTTTGGAAGGTGATTATGGATTATGGCAAAGCAGGTCCTAAATATCACAATAGAATTGGTCTTAGTTTCAGGCAAGTCAATCTGAAAATAGCGCCAATCCACAGGTGAAATGGCACCAAAATCAGATAGAGATGGTGTTGAAACAGATCAGTGTTTGTCAAGGCTTTGAAAAACATGGATTTTGATGTCAAATTTGGATTTGTTTTGATATGAAGTTTGATCAAATGATTTTTATTGTCTCTTGGCGAGTTTTCTTGAAAACAATTTAAGCATAATAACACACAATAACCGAGATTTTGTTTTGTGAAAAGACGTATGATTTTCTTAAACAAGCACTTGGCACAACCTAAGGCGAAGATAGGATAGTATTTGTTGAATCCCCTAGCTGCGCCTATTCAAAGCGGGTAGCTCCAAGATCTTGATAGCACCGGCTCCCCCTTATAGTGCACTCACTTCTCATGCATACCAAGATCTAGGTTTCCACAAAAGCTTGTCCCTCACCAAACCTTAGGATTGTCCCTGCTACCTCGGCTAAAAACTACATGAATCAGGGCCGCTTCAAAGGTTTCCCTTTTGCGTCAACAAATAGAAGGTTTTTGGCTTGCTAAAACAAAGGTTCCTAGTAAGTGCATTCATTTAGGTGGCCATACGTGTGTCAGTGCTACTCTCCATTATGGAGTCTCCCAGCCTCCAAGGGTTACGCCTTAGAGGGTTTTGGGGAAGGTTGGCTATCGATATGACACAACAACACCTATTGCTTGTGACTTTCATCACCAACACATTATTTTATATAGTGGCTCGAAAGAGCTTGGCTTTAGCTTGTTGCCACTTGGGTCGTTCCCACCTTTCGAAGCAGGGTGGCAGGCCCTCTAAAGATTAACAAAAGTAACATAACCACAAAAATATTTTTGATCCCCAAGTTCATACAAGGATGCGAGGGGAGAGCATACGTATTTTGTGCTTGTGTCACACTAAACAAGGTTCATTTTAGTTCTTTGGATTATGTTTGGGGTGATTTATGCAAGTGTGGTGAGAAGCTTTTGATTCCCAAGATCACCAATGGTGCGAGGGAAGAGCATACACTTTTCACACTACAAACATAATCACGAAAACACTTCACACAAATTTGATTTGTTTTCTTGTTTAGATGAGTGGAAAATGCAGATTGTTGTTATTTTTAATCCAATGAGTTTATTGATGCACTTTGTGGTTCTTTTTAAAACCCAAAATTGAAATATTTTGTTGGCAAACACTTGTGAATTTTTAGAGCACCAAATTCAAATGTTGTTTAAGCTAAGGCACACAAAGATTTGTTTGTTGATTGTTGATCAATTTTATTGCACCAAATTAAAATGTTTGTTTTTAAACTAACATGCAAGGGTTCTTTTTAGGCACCAATTGAAGTGTTTATTTTTTAAACTAAAGATAAACACCCTGCAAAAACTTGTTAGTGGCTGCAAAATGATGGTGATGACTTGCAAACAACTTATCAGTCCCTACACAGAACCTAAAGTTAGCCTGTAAACATAGCGCTAAAACAGAGACCAAATGATGCCACTGTGGACTACAAAACCAACAAAAAAAACTGACACCCTAGACAATAGCGCTGATATACATACAGATAGCACCAATTTACAAAATAGTGATGAAACAGGATACAGATCGTGCCAAAATACATGATAGAGCTAAAGCAATATACAGAAGGTGCTAATAAAGACAATAGCGCTAGACTAATACACAGAAAGCACTAAAACATAAAATAGCGCTAATATGAACATAACAAGGCGCCACTGTGTGTGTGGTTGAAGGGTCTGGTCAATAGTTGAAAATAGCGCCGCTTTGGGTGCCGATAGTACCGATACGAGCTTGAGTTTGTCAATCTTATAAAATAGAGGCCCTCCTAATCAAACTAGAGGGTTAGACTGCAAAGAAAGGACCTGGTTAGTTTTATTAGCCTAATGAATGGAAAACAAGACAAGATAAATGCCAAAATGTGTTTGTCTTTTTAAGAAAATTTTGGCATAACCTCCCCCTCTTCATTCGAGATTCCTGCAAAAATAGAGTACAGAAAACTCAAGAAAACAACAGGAAGACAAAGAAAATCAGACGGATTTGTGAGTGAAAGTTAAGAGAGAAAGTGCTCTGCCAAATAGCACTAAAACAACATATAGCGCTAAAATGCACCAAAGAAGGCGCCACTGTGCAGGTAGATAGCGCCAGACTTGCAAAAACACATCTCAAACATAAAAACTCACAAAATTTGATTAAATTTAGACCTTGTGGGTCCCACTGGGCGTGTCAATGTGATTAGGAAATCCAAATCAAAGGTAAAACACAAACAAAATGCATACAAACAAGAAGTTTATACCTCGACAAGAAGACCCAATCTCATCAAAGAGGAAAGAAGCTTTGCACCCAAGAGCTCCTAAAATATACCCTAGTTGATGAATACAAATGTGAAATGCTCTATTCTAATGCAACTCATAAGCTAGCTCAATAGGCATTGGACATGGTAACATTATTTGAAAATTGGATGCCCAAATGGGTTGGAGGATGTTGTATTTATAGATATTTTGGAGAAGTTTTGATCCAAGGGTTGAGATTGATTTGGGAGATCAATGGTGGAGGATGAAGATGATGTGGAGGGCCTAGATTTCATCTTAGAGAAATGGAGGGCTAGGAATAAATATGAATCTTATATTCATTTTTGGGAAAATGGTGAATTAAATGAATATGGGTGAGATGGAATGTGTGAATTAAAAATTCACATGAGGAAGGGTAAAATGAATTAAAAATTCATTTGGGGATGAGTGGATATAAATGAGGCATGACATGGGTAAGGGGTGTAAGAGATATTAAATGTGATGTTGGACTTATTTAAATAAACAATTGACTTATGTGGATATATTCTAATTTTTTATTTAAAGGATGTGGGGAAGGGTGTTAAACTAGATTTGACCATCTTAATGAGAGGTTCAAGATTAATTAAATAAGGTTGTATTTAATTAATTCTAAGGCTAGGATGAGGTAGGCTAGGGTAGGCAATTAAATACTAGCTATTTAATTACCTAGGCTAGGGATAGGTCAATTAATAGGCTGAATTGATTAATTAAACATGATTTAGCTAATTAATTAGATTTAGTGAGGAGGGAGAAATTGACCAATTAAATATTGCATATTTATTAAATCAATTGACTAAAGTTTGAACTATTGAATTAATGGAATTAATTCAATTGTTGGGGATAAAATGATGAAAAATTAAGTGATGAAGGGATAATTAATTAAATAAAAATTTAATTAATTAATTAGAAGGGAAATTGGTATGTTTAGCGATGTCGGGAGTCGGTTTGATGGTAAAAACATTTTTAGGTGTCTACAACTTATACTAAAGTATGTCATAGTATTTTAAAGGAACTATTGAATACATAAACTATCATTAAAAAAATTGCTTGACAGTCAAGGTTGACTGTCAAATTTAATCCCTGATCATACACATGGCTTAAATTTGCAATTATCTATCCAAAGGTGCCCTTAAAATAGTATGATATACCTTAGTATAAGTAAAATCACACATAAACCAAATATACATATCATCATAATTCTATATAAATTTGGGAGTCTCTCCAAAATCTCTCTTTCATGTGATACAATCTTTTTAAAATTTTGATTGTATTTTACATAAAAAAATGTCTAAATACGACCATATGACCATCAAATTTAAACCTTGATCATACATAAACACACAAAAATATATATAATTTATTGCTTAAATTAAAAAACTAATTTACCACACCACAACAAAAATATATTAATGTGACACCATCTTTGATAAAATAAACCCCAAATCTTAAAATTTAATCAATTAAATTGCTGAGATCTCCCACTTACCATTTGATCCTCACCCTAATAAATCTCAAATCTTAAATTCAATCAATTAAATTGCTCCGATCTCCCACCCACCAGTTGATCCTCTCCTTACTTACCTCTTTATTTTATCTCCATATATTATCTGGTGTTTAAAAAACTACTTTACAAAATGCACAACTTAAAATTGATTGTATTGACTTAAAAATCCCCATAGATATCTTAAGCTTGACAAAAACATTCGCAGTCTTCTAAAACAAAGTAACATTGCTTCTTAGGAGAATCCTTCCTTGATAGTACAAATTTTTTAAGGGTAAAAAGTTATGTTACCAATCTTTGAACCAATGCAGAGATAAACACAAAGATATTTAAAACTTGTGCTCCCTGCACATCTCCTGTAATGGAGGCCGAAAACAAAGGCATTGACCTAGAAGATGGCGCCCGACAATCTCGGGGAGCTCCAGATTCTGGACACAGGTCCCACTTTGCTGTAGCGCTTGTGACAAAATCTCTTCCGGGGCCCACCCCAACAGTCCCCCTCCGACTTCCAACCTCGGTGCATTACGATAGCGAAGGCGCGGGACCCACCACGACTGGACACTTGTTTAATTCGGGGCCCACCAAAAAGGCATGTTGCGCATGGGCGTGGGACCCACGTGGAATATTGACAGAAAGTTGGCTCTCGGGGTTGCGTGGAGGACATCCTACCTAGTTCACACTTTGTGCGACGGAATATAAGAAAAAAAAGCATGAAAAAGTAGGAAAATAAACGGCGGTGAGAAGGGTTAGTGACGAAGGCGGTCACGTGGGGAGTGAGGAGGGAAAGGAACCAATCCCTGGATTTGTGTGCTCCTCAGCTAACGTTCCCTCATCCGTCTGATTGCCTCTCCGCTGACGTAGACAAGATGATTGAAAACAACCTGTCAATTGGCCCGCTGGTCCCACGTTCCACCTCTTTGGAAATTTATAAAGAGCATCTCTCATAAAAGCCAAACTGGTTTGGTGACAAGCTTTTCAGCAAATTAAGTTGAGTGCGAGTGCGAATGCGACCCATTCCATTCGCCTACCACCACACCATTTCTTGCAGCTTTAAAAGGTACCTTGCTTTCACATCTTTTGTTTTATTTTGCTAAAATACGTCGGTAACGTTTAAAGGTTTCCACGTTTGTTTTGTTTTTGTATTTTCTCTCGCCAAAATCGCCGCACTTGAAGGAAAAATAACTTCCCTTTGAGTAAGGCGGAAAGATATTCGTACTACGTTTAAACTTTAAATAAGAGCCACTAATAGTTTTTAGTTCCCATTGGCCTCTCCAAGCATTTGTAAAAATAAGAATACCTTACAGACTTGCAGGAATTCCGGGTACTTTAGCAAGCTTTGTTTTAATGCTGCGAATTTATCTATTTTGAAAGGATACCTAACAAACAATCCCTGGATTTCTGGCTTTAGTGGGTCAATATCCATGATCGGAATTTAGATTGTTTAACACTGAGAAAGTTCCTCAGTGTACATATAAATATGGATATTGTTGCATCTCATTATTTGTTGCTGTGTTCAATTGTTTGCATGGTTTATAAGTGAGTATGGTACTGTCTTATGCTCTATTTGCACATGTTAAGGTAAAGGGCCGTTTTACACTCTATTTGCAAATATTAAGGTAAAGGGTGGTTTTACAAGTGAGTATGGTACTGCTCTACACTTTATTTACAAATGTTAAGGTAAAGGGTGGTTTTACAAGTGAGTAGGAGTATGGTACCGCCGTACACTCTATTTGCAAATGTTAAGGTAAAGGGTGGGTTTATAAGTGAGTAGGAGTATGGTACCGCCCTACACTCTATTTGCAAATGTTAAGGTAAAGGGTGGGTTTATAAGTGAGTAGGAGTATGGTACCGCCCTACACTCTATTTGCAAATGTTAAGGTAAAGGGTGGGTTTATAAGTGAGTATGAGTATGGTACTGCCCTACACTCTATTTGCAAATGTTAAGGTAAAGGGTGGGTTTACAAGTGAGTATGAGTATGGTACTGCCCTACACTCTATTTGCAAATGTTAAGGTAAAGGGTGGTTTTACAAGTGAGTATGGCACTGCCCTACACTCTAGTATACATGTTACCGTCACAAGTTCTATGAATGGTCCATTCTAGTTACAACAAGCTTTTCAAGTACAATTTTAAATCCCGAAGTAAATTAATTTTCAAATATGTTTAGAGTGATAGGGACTAGTTGCAATACAATTAGTTCTGCTTTTAAACATATTGTAATCATACTTTATGCAACACTTGTGTATCTTGAAAGTGTTCATAGGTTGTAATTTTAATAAACAAAGAATAATTTGTAAAATCTCACATGATGTTAAGATTGGGTGTGCCATTCACTTTACAAATCCTAAGTCTTGATTAACTGTATTTAATTATGTAGATGAAAAATAAGGTATGACCTCCAAATATCATGGAGTGGGCAAAATGGGACATACATGTGAGGGTAGAGACATTATTTTTTTACTATTTATTCTATAGGATACTTTGATTATTTTGTAAGAATGCACAAATAGGGAGGTTACTTGGAGGAATTATTAAAGGATCTTCTCAAGATAGGTGTTGTGACAAGGCATTGATTGTCTTCATGGAATGCCTAGATTTGAGAAATTGATCAATATGCCAATTATAAGAAATCTCACATGTAAGAGAGGTGTAAGAGATGTAAGAGAAGTTACATTCTATTATGGGTTGCTTGAGCATGACAATGGGGCATTGGATTTTTGCTAGTGACATGGCTTTGACCCTTAATTTTGGACCACTTGGTGGTTTCTTGTTTATGAGGCATGGGATAGAGGTTTGAAAAGGTTCTTTTGCAGGTGTTGTTATGTCAAGCCAAATTAATATTAGTTAAATGGATAGGTGGATTGTATTGGTGTATTCCATTATTAAGATTAATACAGCCTTGAGTCTCTTTAATGGTAGAGTTTTTTCTTGCAAGTTTCTCTACATATATCTAGTGTCATATGATTTACTGATTTTGTATATGCATCTGCATCATTTTTTTAGTATATATATAAAGAGGTATCAATATTTTCCTAACAACAATATATTTGTAAGGAATCTCAATTACAACTTCTTAAATTCCATTATATTTTTGGTCAACTATTCTAAAGTTCATTTCTTTCATATATCCTACTAATTTATTATTTTTCTACTTAATACCCAACTTTCATTAATTAATTTATTTTTCCTTTTTTTAATTTCTATTTTAAATTTTTTCTTTAATCTTTAAGTTTTCTCTTACACCTATATGTTTTGTTTTTATTACTATATTTCTCCTTAATTTTTTTTTCTTTCTATATTTTATATTATTTTTCAATCCTACAACTCTACCTCCACATTTTTTTAACGTGATAAATGCCTATCTCCTAAATAACTACTGCCAGCTTAATTATAATAATTATAATCTTTCTTACATCATTAATTTAAGGAAAAAATTCTGGAGCACCGTTTTATGGACAGAATTCACAGATGTATTATGTGGGTAATCATTGAAGAAAGAATCAAATACCGTTATGCTTTTTTTTTGTGGACATGAAGTTTCATGGGAAGGAGAGATGCCTCGATAGGTTCGCTTTTTATAGAGTAGAACGCCATGAAAATGAAAGGAATTGGAGTGGATACAGCTCAAACAATGACAAAGGAATTGCTCACTGCTTCTATGTCGTTCTTGTTTGGTGGTTTATACGTGGCATTTTTAGATGTTTTCCGCTGACCAACAAATTACTAACAAATCATCACTAGGGGCCATAGGCCATAAACACATCAGGGATATATATTCTATAAAAGATTACCTAGATAGTTTTCTAGATGGAGCATAGGCCATAAACACATCAGGGACCGTTTGTGGGAAGAAAATCAAAGGAGTGCCCATGGGGAGAAATCATATCTCCCACGCTATTGTGGAGAAGCATAAACATGAGTTATTCTTTGGAGTGGACCTTGATTACATATATGAAGTATTAGATGAGGAAGTGGATGCACTCGTAGAAGTCATACAGGGATTTCTAGTTGACCCTAATACTCTCAAATTATTACATTGAGATGATTTCTTATTGCAATAATTAAGTAGGTAAGAACCCTAATACTCTCAAATTATTACATTGAGATGATTTCTTATTGCAATAATTAAGTAGATAAGATTTGTGGAAGTCATAGTGCAAAAAGAGAAAGTTAAGGAATAGGAAGATATGGAGATTCTTACAAATACACCATCATCCACTCAAGGTAGACTAGAGCCACAACAACACCACAATGATTGAAGAGGGTGTGAACTACAATTTTAGGGATGCCTCCAAAATTATAGGCTACCACACAATTAGAAATAAGGGATGCTAAAACTAAGAGGCTACTTAACATTAAAGAATTATAGGAGAAGGGTATCCCAACATACTCTTTGGAAAATAAAAGTATACTAGGGAGAAGGACCATCTAGAATATCTAGAAGATTGGCAATAAAAGAAACTTTGATGACATCCACCACTTCTATGTGGGTTGTTGGGGATGTGCCACTACAAATGAGTGGAAGGAAGCAAAAATGGGTGACCTCTCCTCCACACTAACACAAACACACAACTAAACATAATCAACAAAGTTAGTGGAATCATGTCAATGCAAGGACAAATTAGATATTCAAATGGTGAGACTTCATTGGGAGGAATTGCAATAGGGGAGTTGAACTAGAAGAATAATTCCCTCCACTAAATATTATGAGAGAAGAGGAACCACTTGAAGTGTTATTACAACAAATGAGATCAAAGGGAGGGATACCCAAAGTAATGTAAAGATATAAAGCAACTAACATATAGAGCAAGAAGAGGATAGTAGAGGGCATTATTTTTTCCATCGAAAGATCTCCCTAACCATACAATGATATAATGGGATTTAACACTTGTGGTAAAGGAGCATGTAGTCAAAGTGTAGACTAAAAGAAGGGCATGCCATGTTGAAAGATAAGGGCCTATACAAACTTGTGGTAAAAAATAACTATCTTAGGAGGAAGTGGAGTCCAGCTTCGAGAGAAATAATTGCGTACAAAACAAAGGTTCTAGGCTCAGTAAAATCCATAGAACAAGCAATGCTCCTAAAAAATGAAGCAAAAGGAGATAGGGACCCATATAGAAAAGGAAATAAATTAAGGAATAGTTAAAAGAGCAATAAATATGTTTAAGATTTCACTTGCTAAAAGAGAAATAAATTGTGTTTGAACATTTGCTTGCTAAAGGTGGTCACTTTTATCTTTTGTTAATTCTTTCTTTCCAATGAGTGCTCAATTACAAGTTTATATGGATTTGTGGACTGACTAGGATAACAAAATATAGTTTTGATATATTGCGAAGTGTACATGTCATCGACACATGTTCATCCAATGCAAAGTTTTTCTATAAAGGCATTCTAATGTGGATGTTTTTGATTGGGCCTTTTAAAGCAATAGGTCAATGTTAAGAAATACAATTAGCAACATGAGAGGGTCCCCCTTGTTAGTTTTTATGATCAGATTTAAAGCAATCAGAAAAATGCAACACAATGAACAATGAACACAATAAGATACCCTAGGAAAACCCTCCAACTTGAGGGGAAAAACCCAGCAACAATATATCTCTTATATATTGAATGATAAGAACATCAATCTGCTTTACAATGGCCAAATCCAAGGCCTACAGGTATGGCTTCACTTCTTGAAGCAGAAAGAATAAGTCCACACTTGATAAATCTGATTTGATCTTGAAATACCTTGATCTGCTCCTTAGAAGTCTGCTCTGCCTTGTGAATTTTGCTTGTATTTGAATGTATTTAATTGAGAGGTGTAATGACCTTGTATATATATATATATATATATATATATATATGAGGGACGCACCCTTTCACAAGAGGTCGGCCTCATTACAATATTAATTTGGTCGGCCTATAGAAGTATCTAACTGAAGCTAAAAACATCAACACTCCCTCTTAGCTAGGGAGGATACTTCCAGCTGTATGAGACATATCACCTCATCGTGATGTCAACCACAATGGATGACATCCACTATGGCTCTCCCAGAGGGTGGAATCAAGGGATTTCACCTCGAACTTCTCTCACAGAGAAGAACTCGTTATCAAGGGATTTGACCTCGAACTTTTCTCACAGAGAAGAACTTGTTATCAAGGGATTTCACCTCGAACTTCTCTCACAGAGAAGAACTCGTTATCAAGGGATTTCACCTCGAACTTCTCTCACAAAGAAGAACTCGTTATCAAGGGATTTCACCTCGAACTTCTCTCACAGAGAAGAACTCGTTATCAAGGGATTTCACCTTGAACTTCTCTCACAGAGAAGAACTCGTTATCAAGGGATTTCACCTCAAACTTCTCTCACAGAGCAGAACTCATTATCAAGGGATCACTGATACTGAAACTCTTTCTCAGTTAAGGCTGTATTCTCCACTATACCAAGCTTATCTCGAAAGTACACAAACTTTAACTTGGAGAGAGGCTTGGTGAGAATGTCTGTCGTTTGCTCATCAGTGTTGATATACCTCAACTCTATAGCTTTCCTCAATACCATATCTCTAATATAATGGTATTTGATCTCAACATGCTTGGTTCTGTCATGAAACACTAGATTGACAGAAAGCTTCACACAGCTCTGGTTATCACAATGAATGATAGTAGGCTCCATTAATTGTCCAAACAATCCTGCAAGGAGCTTACGAAGCCATACTGCTTCTCGAGCTGCCATACAAGCTGCAATATACTCTGCCTCTGTTGTACTCAATGCTATAGATGACTGCTTCCTACTGCACCATGAAATCATAGCAGATCCCAAACTAAAGCAACATCCAGAGGTGCTATTCCGATCAGTGACACACCCTGTCCAATCAGAATCAGTATATCCATGCAGCTTCAAGTCTACACCAGAAGAATATCTCAAGCCATACCCAACTGTGCCATGCAAGTATCTTAGGATATGCTTCACTGCAACTAGATGTACTTGTCTTGGTTCACATATGAACTAACTAAGTGCACTCACTGCATAGCAAATATCCAGTCTAGTATTGACTAGATACATCAATGATCCAATCAACTACCTGTACATAGTAGGATCCACCAGATCTGAACTAGCTGCAGCCTCTTTTAAATTCTAAAAATTGGTTTCCATAGGTGTAGACATGGATTTGCAATCCATTATACCAAATCTCTTTAGAATATCAATGGTATACTTCCCTTGACTTAGAATGATCTCATCAAGCTTCTACCATACTCCTGAACCAAGGAAGTAGTGCATGTAACCAAGATCCTTCATTTCCAATTCAGAAGCTAACTCCTTACATTTGATAATGAGGTGATCTTTTCCAGTAAGAAATAAATCACCATAAGGAACCAAGATCAACTAGATTACCATCTTCTTCAGGTTTAGTAGGCATCCTCTAACTCTTTTAGTACTTGCATCAACATTATGACCTCTTTGTCCAAGATTGGTTGCAATGCTTGCCTTAGAGAAAATTTTCCAGAGCACATCTCTGATATTGTAGAGAGTTCAGGATTGTCCTCCTTGACCCCAACCTAGATCATGAATAGGTTTGCGGAGCTATCAATCAAATTTAGATAGATTATCTTGTGCAATTCTATTCTCAGCATCCAAAGAGGTCTTCCAAGGACATTTATCATCAGCCTTGCAATGCTGCAACCTTCACTTCTTCTCAGTGAGTCACAGAACTCCCTCTTGACCCCTACCTCAGAGATTACAAAGAAGACTTCTGAAAGTGAACTCCCTCTAGCCACTAACTCAGTCCCATAGCTGCAAGTTGTGACTCCATGCTTGATCATTTCTTTGGTCGGCATAACTTCCTCACAAGATGCCTGAAGCTCTTCCTCCTAGTGCAATCTCTCATTACTTTCATGCTCCTCGATCGATCCTGGGAGCATTTTAGAGAGAGATTACTAATAGTTTGTAACTATCCAAAGAAATATCAAGGCTAGAATCATACAAGGTTTACTATCTCAAGTTATAGGATGAATACATAAGAATTTATGAACAATATTAAAACATGAATAATGAAATCAACCTATAAGTGAAATATGTAGCAAATATCAAAAGATAAAAAATGAAGGGATAAAGAAACTTATCTTTATTGAAATCTGATATATAACTCTTTCTTCCATGTTTTACTCCTTTCGAGAGTGCTAAACTCGGCACAACAAAAGACAATCTACAAAACTACAGATTTCTTAAATGTATTTAGCATGTAGAACCAACCCTATCAAATAGTCAAGGCTCTATCACAATTCATGCATTAGAGAATGATATCGATGTGACCAACTAATCACCATCGACATTTCAAATCTCTAGCCTAGATAAGAGTGATTTCAAAGGCACAAACAATAAGGAGAAATACTTATCTCTTTATTGAGTTGTTGGTACACCAATGAGCTAGGCTTGTGGCTGTTCTCGTCAACACACCAATTAGACACGATGATGACAGAGGTTGCAACTTCATAAACTCCCACAACAAACTCCATCTCCTCTGTACGAGTCGAGATAACCAAAATAAGGAGAAGCCATGAAGAAAACAGGTCCATCGCCACCATGATCAATTGAAGAGAGCTGATTTCTCAATTCCGAATCCTCATGAAGTAAGAAATAACCGTTTCTCCTTTTGACATTTTCACATGATGTAGTTGTTGCTTCAGTGCAAGAGCCTGGCTGGTGTTGTTGATTTTGTACATCTCCTCCAAGGTTTTGAACATGTCCCTTGCCGTCTTCAACTTGGAGACGATCGGAACAATATGATCTTTAACGGAGTCAACCAATATCTTCTTCGCCTTGATGTCTTTCTTTTTCCACTGCAACTTCTCTTCTTCCTCCGAAGGTTCAGGAACTTTGGTTTCCACAAACTCGGCCAAGTCATTTTCTTCCAAGGTGAGCATGATTCTAAACCTCCATGATGTGAAGTTGGATGCTCCTTCGAGTTTATCCTCAATTTTAAGACCATTCACCATCTTGACTAAAATAGGGATAATAGAGAGTATTGCTGCAATGACAAATTTGATCACGATCTTCTTCAAACCCGCTCTGATACCATGTTAGTTTTTATGATCAGATTTAAAGCAATCAGAAAAATGCAACACAATGAACAATGAACACAACAAGATACCCTGAGAAAACCCTCCAACTTGAGGGGAAAAACCCAGCAACAATATATCTCTTATATATTGAATGATAAGAACAACAATCTACTTTACAATGGCCAAATACAAGGCCTACAGGTATGGCTTCACTTCTTGAAGCACAAAGAATAAGTCCACACTTGATAAATCTGATTTGATCTTGAAATACCTTGATCTACTCCTTAGAAGTCTGCTCTGCCTTGTGAATTTTGCTTGTATTTGAATGTATTTTATTGAGAGGTGTAATGACCTTGTATATATATATATATATATATATATATGAGGGATGCACCCTTTCACAAGAGGTCAGCCTCATTACAATATTAATTTGGTCGGCCTATAGAAGTATCCAACTGAAGCTAAAAACATCAACACCCCTTTTTAGTAGCAGAGCCCAAGGTGACATGACAACTTTTAATTGACATCTATAGATTGGTAGATGGTTGAATGGATCACTTTAGTGTTTTTGAAGTCTTCTACAACCATCTATGATAAAGGGAAATGGATCTGACCCATCAATTGAAAATAAATCTAAAATACATTGAACAATGAGATCAAGTGGTTTCTATGAAGAAATGTGTAAAATATTGTAAAGACTTCTATGGATTGGTAAAATCAAACAATGTGAAATCTGATGATTTGTAGATCTACCATAACCTTTGTTCTCAAAGGCTACTAATGTGGATTGTTGATTAGGATTGATGATTAAATGATTAAGGTAATATAGTCAAATGCTGATAGTAGAAAATGTATGTCATTTTTTGATTGACTCTTAGAGGGGCAATACGTTTCTTTGTAAGTGTTAAAGAAAAATGTAGATCATAGATTCTATTAAAGGTGGGATAATTTAGTGTAATTCAATTGATTTTTGTCAATTGATAAATCAAAGGGCATGCACTTTTATGATTCATAAGATCTACCACAATCATTAATTTTGAGAGCAAAGGCATATCAACCCTCAATTAAGGTTGAAGCTTAATGGACTAAAAAGGCATAGTTAGAGGAATATTTAAAGGAAACTTGGCATAATATTGTTGATCCTTGTGGATTGGTGGATGATTATGTGGGACCATGGCTTCATGTTTGTACAAGTGAGTAGAATGATGCCAAGTGGCAAATACTTGATGGCATGCTCAAATTATTTACTCAACAATACTTCCTTGTGATCTTAATGAATCTACATGGTACCTTTTGCTTACATATTCATATTTATAACATCCTAAAAGGAATTTGAATTGTAGATGTTAAGGAGTTAGAAAGTGTCCACATGTCTTTTTACCTCCTCATTTAGCTCCTAGGTCCCTTAAGTACATTATACATTCAAAATGTTTCTCCCGATGCAAAATTGTCTGACATCGAGATGAAATTGGAATGTGGGCTACCTAATTTAACTTACCCCGGACCTAAACAGGTCTAAAGGGCATGGGTGGTACTTCCCATGTCCCTCCCTTTTGGTTGGGGCTAATTCAAGTGTATGTCAGCTTGACACCTCCCTAGAGGTTTCTCCTTGTCAGCTCTTTTAGTTTGAATTGTCGATTGTAAGCAAGAAATCATATATACGTGTGTTCTTGAGTTCATTATTAACCTAGATGAAAAGAGCTAACTTGAGATCTTGAAGTGAAGCAAGCATGAGCATTCATTGTGATTCTAGAGTGGATTTTGTTGGCAAGAGACACTATATGGATTCATGATTGTTGTCATTGATGGCAACAAAGTTCATTCCACACATCCGTAGGACATGGTGTGCCTCTATCGGAAGTCAGAGTGAAGAATGTTGTGGTCCGGTAAGCAAGAATAAAGCATGTGGTGAGGTTTGACAGTCAGGTCCGGATCTCTCAGAGGAAGTATCTTGGTGAAGTGTAGATTTGGGGAAGTCAAGAGGACTACCTTGATTGATAGATTCTAAGGATTTAGCCTCCGGTGGTAGATAAAGAAAAGATATGAATACTTGAGTATCAGGTTCCTGATTGACAGTGTGGACAGAGGAAGAACTGACTGGCAGAACATCAAACATCATTCCGGACGTGTTACTGATGATGGTAAACGTTATTAAGGCATAATTTATGATTGGCCGACATGATTGATGACTTCTACAAGTATATCCTTGATCCGCATTACTTGGTATGCAAGGATTTAGCCGACAGATCAGAGTTTGTGGAAAAGACTGACTATTCTGGATGCCGACTAGAAAGGTGATGAAATCACTTGTGTGGATATATATACAAGATGGATTTAGTTGTGAGAAGTGTTATTGTTGTGAGTGAGTGCGAAGAAAAGTAGTAGAGCAGAGTGAAAGTAGTAAGAAAGGTCTGGTATGTGAAAGAAGAGCAACACAAAAGAAGAAGAAAGATGAAGTGCAGCAGATCAATGTACTGAGCCTAAATGGAACTGAACTCCAGCATATGTAGATGCTCCTTACCAGTTCAAGTATTGTATTACACTCTTTATAAATTGTAGACAGTGTGTCTCTTGTAGGCAGTGTGCCTCTTGTGAGCAGTGTGCTCAGGCAGTGAGCCCTAATTGGCAAGTGCCATTTTGTATTTCCATTCTTCTAACAGAGAATACAATCTTGGGTTAATCACCCCATGGTTTTCTCCCTTAACAGGGTTTCCACATCAAAATATTGTGTCATGTGTATTTCTATTTCATGGTTATGTTTGCATAGTTGAATTAATGCTGCATTGATTAATAAGAAGGTTTAGAAAGTAGAAATAATTAGGATAACTAATTCACCCCCTCTCAGTTATCAACAATTGGTATCAGAGCCAAGTTCCTCCCAACAGAGCCTAACAGCTTGAGGAAGATTTGGGAATTCAAATGGATGTGTATGGTATGAGGGAGCAACTTAAGTCTGCCCTAGATGATCTTGAGCAGTCAAATTCTGAAGTCAATGAATTGAAGGAAAGACTCAAACAGGCTGATGATTTCATAAATGAACTAAAAGGGAAACTGAGTCTCTCTATGAAAAAGAGAAAAGAGCACCTTCAGCAATTGGCAAATCAAAGTGAAGCAAATAATACAAGTGGAGATCTGAAGGAGAAAACCAAGTTGTGTGAAAAGTTATCAAAAGAGATCATCATGGTAAGACATGAGATGGAATCACGAGTTATGAAGTTTACCCAAGAAATTGAAGAAAAAAGAAAGACTAAAGATGATCTAAGACAATCCCTCAAGGAGAAATCAGAAGACTGCCACAAGATGGATAGAATAATCAGACACCTTGAATCTGATCTTGAAGATGCTAAAGATAATGAAGAAAAACTTGAGGATCAAATTGTCTCTCTTAAAAGGGATCTTCAAACAACAAATGAATATAAAGAAAAATTCAAGATAAGTTCTGCTCAACTTGAAGTTCTTTTTGAAAGTCAAAAGAGGGTAGATGACAAGTGTGGTTTGGGATATGAGAAAGGAGAAAGCTCTGGATCTGGTCAAAAAAATTTTGGATCAGATAATCTAAGGAACAGGCTTAGAAGACCTCCGGTAAGGCAACCTAATGCTCAAAGATATCCATCCTTCAATGGATACTACCACAACTGCAATAACTTTGGTCATAAAGCTAATCAGTGCAAAAAGAGAATGAATCAGACTAATTCATCCTTCTCCGGACAGTGTTTCAACTGCAAAAGGTATGGTCACAAATCTCATGAATGCAGAAATATGCAAATAAACAAGTCATTCAATGGTAGATGCTTTGCATGCAATAGAATAGGTCATATGGCTAATCAATGCAAATCAAAAGGATATCAATCAAATATGCAAAGAAATGTTGTTTGCCAAATTTGCAATAGATTCGGTCATATTGCAAAATTCTATAGAAGTAAGAATCAGGACAAAAGAGGTCCAGTACATCATAATCAAAATCAAGATAAGGGAAAAAAAAAGGTGAATGCGGATGAAGTTCAAAGGGAGATGAACAAGATTTGGGTGAAGAAAAGTATAGAGAATGAAGGGGATGGATCCGCACCAGACTCTGGTGCTGATATTCCTTCCAAAAATTAAAAAGGTGAGCTCTGGCTCAGGGGGAGACACCAAGAAAACCCTGTTCCCCCAGCCAGCTAATTGGTGCCGGAACTGGCACAAAAAGAGTTGCGGATTAAAGGATTCATAAGAAAACATCCAAATAAACTATGGTTAAGATTTGGAAAATGCGCAAGATGTTTAAGATCAAGATTGATCTGGTTCTTCAAGTCATCTGAATAAGGCAGACTGGAATGACTTAGGTCAAGCATTTATTGCAACCTAACATTAGGGTTTGTGGAGCAATATAAGGGTTTCTTCATTAAACATTTATTCATTCTGCATTCAAGAAGAAATGAAAAGAGAAGCTCTGCAACTAAATTCCTCAAGCTCATCCAAGATCATTTGCAGAAGTCAACTCATCCAGAAATCGATCCGGCTAACTCCGTGAAACTGAAAGACGCAAAAGGTATTTTTCTGTTCTTCTCTACAAATCTTTTTAAAATTTGTCTACTCTGAATATTGTGAAGATCACTGATAGGCCTTGCCCCAAATTCAAGAAACATCCCTACAAATCCTTGGAAGTAGATCCCCTAGGAGCCTTTTCCAGTGTTCCGCATGGTGTCCTGCATACAGAAGATATTAGGGTTTACATTCAAGCAAACATTGAAGAATTCAGAGAGTCCAAATTGATGGATATCTATCACAAGCAGCTAACAGATGACTCTTTTGAGATCAAACCTCAGTATAAAGCCATCCGGGATAAGCATTTTGCACAGTGCATTCATTTCCCCTATTTTCTGGAAGATGAATGGGTCCGGTACGTATTAAGCAGAATACATGATAACTTCATATGGTTGAATAGACCATTCAAGCTCACAAAAGATGCCATCAAGGCAATTACCGGATTGCACTTATCCGGTGGGATACCTGTTCTAAAATCTGTCAAAAATCAAATGGTGACTAAGGCTACCGGATCAAAGTTTGATAAGAGGGCAATGACAATTGAGGATATCAATGATCTGAATATCAAGTTTGCATCCATGATCATTGGATACAAAATATATCACTCTAGTAGGGAAAACTCAGTTCCTGGAACTGCAATATATACTGCCTATGAAGTGTTAAGAAAGAATGCTGACTATGATCTCTGTGAGCTCCTTCTGAACCAACTTCTGGAAAATCTGCAGAAGATAAAGAAAGACAAGAAGAACTCCTTCAAATACGGTGGCTTGATACTATGTCTGTTCTTCTATTATATGAATGAGCTACCCAGATCTAGTCGCTGGATTTGGCAAAATAACAGATCAGTTGCCATACAAATCAGGGATTATTTGCATGGACTTGGTGATGTTAAGGCACAAAATACAGCACTCTGGGGCTATTTCAAGAACTTTCAGAGTATGATGCAAGCAAGAGAGAGAATCCCCCAAACTCTAGTTGAAAAGTATAAGGATACTGTTTGCTTCATGGTAGAAACTGATCAGTGCCTTATGGAGGCAGTGGAACCAAGAATAGTATGGATCATGCTGATGGGATATGAAGTTGATGAGAAAATTGTTGAGTTGCATATTGAACACATGTTAAGTCAGCCGAAAGATCCCAAGGTAGAAAGGTTTGGAACCTTTGAGGAGCTAAGTGTAAAGATTCATGTGGAACTCAGACAACCAGAGATCAAGAGGAAGGTAAGAAAAGAAGTTGAAGATGTTGCAAATGGCTTTGGCATATCAAAGGAGGCACTTGATGCCACCAGGGAAAAGATGGAAAGGGCTGAGGAAGAGAAGAAAAAGGCAGAAAAGAAAAGTGAGGAAAGTGTTCCGGTAAAATCTTCCACCCGGACCAGATCATCAAAGAGATCTACACCTACCACTACCAAAAGCTCAAGGCCATCAAAACTGGAAGTAAAATCATCTGACAAAGGAGAGAAAAGAACAAAGACAAAAGCCACAATGGCTTATGCCAGTCAGAAGGATGATGAAGAAACTGAATCAGATGAGGAGATAAAGAAAATGAAGAAGCAGAAGAAGGAAGGATCTGGTGAACCCACTACCGGTAAAGACAAGGAAGAGATGGCAAAATAATTCATTGAAAGGCCTACTCTGTCTTTAGATGATGTCATCAAATCAATCACTGTGGATGGAAATCTCCAACCAATGGCTGAATTCTATCATGATTACAATGAAGCAGACCAAAAGATCTTGCAGGAAGTAGTAGTTAAGTATCTGAACATATATAACAAGGCTTTCATTGAAATTATATCTCTTATTCCCAAAAGCCTAGAAAAAGAGTTAGAAATAAGAAAGAATAATGCTAGGGCAAAGGATCTTGAAATCTGGGAACAGATAGCCATTCAGCTATATCCCTCAATTGATTCAAAACAAATGAATATGATCTTCAAAGACTGTAAGGATGAATTTTGGAGCAAAGCCAGAATGAATCAGCTCATGCTTGGTGAGACTGACAAGGTAGCCAAGGAAACAGAAGAGATCCTCCGGAGTGCCTTTAAAAAATTCAATATTCCCGTCATAGAGGACTTGGGTGCTGATCCTTCGGCCATAGGTGTTGAAAAGGAATCCACTGAGGAAATGACAGAAGAACTAATGGACACTGGTGAAGATAAGGGCTTAGAATCCTCTGCTTTGGAAGAGGTGGCCCATGAACAAATAAACATCTCTCCTCCAGTTTCCCTATAGTCTCCAGATCCAAAGGAGAAGAAAGAATAGAGGATAAAGGAAAAGAAGTGAAGGAAAAAGAAGATGACAGTACCAAGGTTGCAAAAGGAGACAAGACTTCAATAGAGAAGACCACAACTGCTAGTGATAAGAATGTAGAAGGAGAGAAAGCTCTAAGAGACAATTCTAAGAATGTATAAGAGAAGAAAAATTTGTCTCCGGCAAGAGACATTGCAAAAATTATCCAAGAATTCTTGAACAAAGAGACAATGGAGATTGATGAATCGGAGCTTCTACAAGGACCATTTAATTTTGATTCTCTTTCTCTGGTACAGACAATGAAGATAGCTTCATTTGCTAATGCAAAAGCTAAAGAAAAACTCCTGAAGTCTCACATGGAAGACTATGAGTTGATAGAAGCTGCTTCTGAAGTGCTAGAAAAGATTATGCCATCGTTTTAGAAGGATCCCATAGTATCCTCATCCGGTAATCTCAAATCTCTGATTAATAGCATTAGTACACATTTCAATTCTCTAGAGAAATCAGCTGAGGAGAAGGTCAGGAAAGAGTTTCTGGACAAGAGATTCTCTGAGTTGCAAGGGCTAATAGCAAATGACAGGAGGGTAATGGATATTGGGATAAAGAGCTTGGAAACTGCTCTCAAGGATGGAGGAGATGTATACAAATTTTGTATATCCTGGTCTAAAGCAACAGTGGAGATTGAGAAGAAAGTGAAAGAACAGGAGGACAAACTAACTAAACTTTCTCAAAATTTTGATCCACTTACCACATCCATAATAAATCAAGAATGTCAGACAATTGTAGTTTTGAATGAAATTAAAAAGCTTGAAGAAGAAAAGAAAAATAGAATCAGTAGGTTAAATGAACTTAGAGGAATAATTATCCCTAAGTTGGAGGCCATGCATGAGGCCTTAGGTGATGCTCAAACTACAGCCAGAACAAATGATACGACAGATCTGAAAAAGGCAGAAGCTTATGCATTCCTGTTGAGTGGTCACATCACAATTTTGGATAGAATGAAGTAGAGTTGGGCAACAGAATTTGTCCAGTTGAAGACATCTTTTGTAGATATCCTTCAGTTTATGTAAAGTATAGCATGTATAAATACTTATGCGGCTAAGTATAGAAGTGTTTTTGAGAAATCTTTTTGGTATGCGGACCCCACCCTTTGCCATTGATGTCAAAGGGGGAGTGAAGAGTAGTGAAAAATGAGGAATTCAACTAAGGGGGAGCTCTGAAAAATATATATAAAAACAGAGCATCAGCCAAGGGGGAGCATAGTGTAAACACTTAGTCATTTTTCCCTAAGTGTTGCCATCAATGACAAAGGGGGAGATTGTTGGCAAGAGACACTATATGGATTCATGATTGTTATCATTGATGGCAACAAAGTTCATTCCACACATCCGCAAGACATGGTGTGCCTCTACCGGAAGTCAGAGTGAAGAATGTTGTGGTCTGGTAAGCAAGAACAGAGCATGTGGCGAGGTCCGACAGTCAGGTCCGGATCTCTCAGAGGAAGTATCTTGGTGAAGTACAGATTTGGGGAAGTCAAGAGGACTACCTTGACTGATAGAATCCAAGAATTTAGCCTCTGTTGGTAGATAAAGAAAAAGATATGAATACTTGAGTATCAGGTTTTTGATTGACAGTGTGGACAGAGGAAGAACTGACTGGCAGAACATCAGACATCATTTCGGACGTGTTACTGATGATGGTAAAGGTTATTAAGGCATAATTTATGATTGGCCGACATGATTGATGACTTCTACAAGTATATCCTTGATCCGCATTACTTGGTATGCAAGGATTCAGCCGACAGATCAGAGTTTGTGGAAAAGACTGACTATTTCAGATGCCGACTAGAAAGGTGATGAAATCACTTGTGCGGATATATATACAAGATGGATTTAGTTGTGAGAAGTGTTGTTGTTGTGAGTGAGTGCGAAGAAAAGCAGTAGAGCAGAGTGAAAGTAGTAAGAAAGGTCTGGTATGTGAAAGAAGAGTAGCGCAAAAGAAGAAGAAAGATGAAGTGCAGAAGATCAATGTACTGAGCCTAACCGAAACTGAACTCCAGCATATGTAGATGCTCCTTACTAGTTCAAGTATTGTATTAAACTCTTTATAAATTGTAGACAGTGTGTCTCTTGTAGGCAGTGTGCCTCTTGTGAGCAGTGTGCTCAGGCAGTGAGCCCTAATTGGCAAGTGCCATTTTGTATTTCCATTCTTCTAATAGAGAATATAATCTTGGGTTAATCACCCTGTGGTTTTCTCCCTTAACAGGGTTTCCACGTCAAAATATTGTGTCATGTGTATTTCCATTTCATGGTTATGTTTACATATTTGAATTAATGCTGCATTGATTAATAAGAAGGTTCAGAAAGTAGAAATAATTAGGATAACTGATTCACCCCCCCTCTCAGTTATCAACAGATTTGTGTATTGTTATTATGTTGTTATTGTAGATATGTAGCTATCATCTATCCTTCCTTAGGAGTTGAAGAATCTTCATCATTCTAAGGGTTAACCACACAGGTGACACATTGTTTGTTCATCATCATTTGAACCATCATATTATCATTGTTTTCAGTCTCTGCCCCCACGAGGGCACACTCTCTCTATCAATCAAATGGTGTTGGGAAGTTTGAATGCTATCCCAAGATTTGATTGAGGCAAGTCTCTAAACACCATAACCCCCCAAACCCTCTCTTGTCGTCTTGTGTGTAGGTTACAGGAGTGAGATCTAGAAAATACAAAGCTACAAGAAGATTGAGTGTAGATCAGGGTTTTAGGATCTGAAGACAGTTTCAATGTATTCACCCATCAAGGACCTTGGTGAAACTACCCTTGTCCTTCTGCCCTTTCTAGGTTTGGATCTGGCATCAGGATAACATTCAGAGAAACTTTCCAGTTTACACCTTCGGCTGATCCTTCCAATTAGGACCTGGGCGGTACCACCAAGGTCCTCTGACACCTCTACTTTCTGGAGATAGGTTCTATCATTCCCCTAATTATCCCTGTGTAATTGGTTTCTGGGTTTCTGTCATATTTTCTCTGTTATAAGATCATCGTAAAACTAGGGTTTCATGCATTGTTAGCCTAGGGTTTGAGGAAAAGACTAAATTAAATCTTACCAATCTATAACACACAGGAGCACAAGGTTAGCAGCTAAGTCCTCCATTTGGTAGTGATTTGGCTCAGCCTTGTCCTTGAATGTTATATGGAAAAGGCTTTGATCTAGTTTGTGTGCTAGTTGTTATCATTCTCCTTTTTCATATTAAACATTTTTGTGAACCCGTAGCTTCAAGCATTTGCATCTTGCTGATTGTTTCAAATTTGTTATTACATTGCTTTATCATGTCATGAATTTCATTTGTGTTCAAAGACAAGGCTTGTATTGAAAAATTTTGGTCTAGAAGTGAGCGTTCAAAATCTATGATTTTGCTAGTAAACCCTAGCTAGTCTTGCATTTAGTGTATCTTCATCAAAGCAAAAATATCAAAATATTTGTCACATTTAAGTGGATAAATCATTTAGGTACTTATTTTCGCACATACTACACATCCTACATTTGTAAGACTTAGTTGTTGTGGTTACCAAGAATATCACAATTTTTGGAAGACCCGCTTCTCTTGCACCTGTAGGTCTCTATTTGCAATCTTATTCTCATATTTGTGGTACTTGATAAATGAATAGATCTGATTGTACATTATTGTTCCAAGACATTTCATTATGACATCTTCATGTTATTTTTCTTTGGTATCTTTGCATGCATATATCAAAGATCTTGAACATTTTTACAAATTCATTAATATGCATCCTTATGTTTTAGATACTGATATCTTTAAAGGCTCTTTATATGAAATCCTTGGTTGCATATCTGATTTTGATAGCTTCATAACCCTCATGGGTGAGTATCTTTCAATAATAGAAGATTTAATTGAATTCATTTCCATGAATAGTCATGAAAAAGATGATCGTGATGGCTCTTCTTCTACTACAAGTCAAGACAATGCCATGTCTATTCCCATGGATGTACTCTCTAATACATGTGATGGTAACCTAGCTTTGTCTATTTTGGCCTATGATTTGGGTACCTCTCCCAAAATGATTCCCACTAATGAGGACATTTTGGTGCAAGAGGATGAAATCATTGGAACTTTCCTTAACATCACCTCATCCTTCCTTCATTCCAATGTTCTATTGCACACATGATACCTGATGTTGTTGTCATTGATGTCAACACTATCACAAGGATGAGGAGATTGTTAAGGTTGTCATTAAGGTTGTCATTGATCTCAACTCTATCATGGAAGTGTGATGGTGTTCATGGTTGGATGTCATGCCTTGATCAGTGCAGAATTGAGATGGGAATTAGAAGCACTAAGAGGATCAAATGAGTTGTTGGTGGCCTGAAGCATGTTGAATGTTCTATCCTAATGTTCCTTAGTTGTATGTGTTGGTACTATTAGGATTAAGGTTCCATCAACCTTGTAAATCCTATGTAATTAATTACTCCTAATATTGTTTGTAAATCACCATAAGGGATGAAAGGTTTCACCAACAATGATCTTGTTTCAACAATATGTTTATATCTGGTACACGACGCCCACTCGTCCGTGATGAGGGGGTTGTAAGGGGGTTTCCCTTGCGAGGGGTCTAGGGGGATCTGTTGAAATGTATAGGACAACTAAGAGGGGGGGTGAATCAGTTGTCACAAAAAATTTAACTTCATATGAATATCAAACCATCAACTACTTAATTACTGATAATCAGATTTAATCATGAAAGCATGAAACCATAGACTTAATCACAATCACACATTCAACACAGTAGACACCAGATTTTTACGTGGAAAAACCTAAAAGGGAAAAACCATGGTGGGTGTTAGCCCACATAAATATATGAGTTATAACAATACCAAAAAATAGAGGCTCGTTGCCTACAGGGCTCACTACCGAAATTGCTCACTACAAAGAATGGCTCACTGCCAAGAATGACTCACTACCAGGAACGACTCACTACCAAGGGGTGGCTCACTGCCAAAATGATGAACTGATTAAGTAGCATCTACTCCATGCCTGGGTTTAGTTCCATTGAAGCACAATATAACTTCTTTGCTTTGCTCTTTTACATCTTCGCACTTATCTATTCATTTTCATTCACACATTCACTTTTTCGCAATTCATTACAAGTCTTTATACAAATCATCAACCTTGGAATGTACATCAAGGTCGGCAATACACTCATCAATTGTTGGCACAATATCCAAGGTCGACATTACAAAAACATACATAGAAATAGGTTAGGACCTAATACAAAAATTTGCGAAGAAAAAGATGTAAAGATGTATGTTGATCATGCCATGCCTTAGCTGGGACTCAAACACAATCCTTCATGCCACGACATGCTTCCAAAATCTTCAAAACATCTTCACAAATAATGAAATCAACCAAGTCGGCCAAGACTAGTGAGAACACTAGGTCTTCTAAGAACATTCTTCATTCACGATCCAACTTTCTCTTTGCAGACCAATCCAAGGGTAGGTACATGATCAAGAGACATCCACAAGCACATTGAAATCATCAGGAAACAACCACACAACTTCTAACCACTCTATCAAGAAGATTCTTCAAACTGGAGCACATAAATAGCACATCCAACTACTATCATAAAGAAAAGATATCTTGCGGACCACCAAATCACAAACCATTGAAGTTGAAGGCACTTAACATCATCTTAGACTTAACTTTAGAACCGCAGATAGAAATACTTCAATGCGGAGGAATGCAGAGCATAACACTTTCTCCCTGTCACCACCAAACATGTAGGAAAAGTAATTTTCACTCTGGTGAACATAACTCACTCAAATCTTCATACCGGAGGCTCAAACTTGGAATATAACATCTTCAGACAGACTTCTAAATAACTTCCAATCTGCAGACAAAGATATTCATTCTACAGGAAATGCGGAGCAATCTTCTAGACTATTCTTCTGTATGCAATACATTGTTTCCACTGCAACTCACTGTTTCTACTGGAGGAGCTAATTTTCTCAATATCCTCAACATCAATATCACAAGCAAGCAACAAAATAAGAGCATAGTTGACACCAATGACAACACAGATATGTTGACATCAATGACAACACCGATTAGGCACATACTTGCAACAATCTCCCCCTTTGTCATTGATGGCAACATATGATGTGAAAAACTGAAAAGACTATCAAGACAAGATTCTCCCCTTTCTCTTTACACATCTGCATTCTTTCTCCCTCTAAGTTTTTTACATGATTTCTCTCCCCCTTTGACATCAATGGCAAAGGGCACATACTTGCATTCTGCTACTCTGATCCAACTGAACTATTGCCAACACATCTAGCTACTACCCTTGAGAGGTAGCTCTCAAAACATCAATCCAGATCAAGAAATGAGACTCTGGGCACTACTGGACTGATGCATTCCCATGCATCTTAGTTTAGAGCAGGAGGGGTAATGACCCCTAACTTTTCTCTGAGATACTCAAATGTATCCTTAGGCAGAGGTTTGGTGAAAATATCTATAATCTAATCCTTTGTGGACACATATTCTAACTTTACTTCATTCTCTGTCACCTTTTCTCTCAGAAAGTGATACCTTATAGATATATGCTTTGTTCTTGAATGCATCACTAGATTTTTTGAAATATTTATAGTACTTGTATTGTCATAGAAGATTGCAACTGGATCTTCATACACAACTCTTATGTCTTTCAATGTCTGCTTCATTCATAACACTTGAGTACAACAACACATTGATGCAATATATTCTGGTTCTATAGTTGACAAAGAGATTGAATCTTGTTTCTTGCTCAGCCATGAAACCAATCTATTACCCAAAAAGAAAGCACCTCCACTTGTACTCTTCCTATCATCAACATCTCCAGCCCAATCAACATCTGTATAAGAACTAAGAGTGAAATCATTATCCTTTAGATACCATAAGCCATGATCCAGAGTGCCTTTTAAATATCTCAAGATTCTCTTTACTGCCATCACATGTGATTCTCTAGGATCTGCTTGAAATCTTGCAACAAGACAAACATCATGCATAATATTAGGTCTAGTTTGAGTTAGATAAAGCAATCCTCCAATCATGGATCTGTGCTTTTTTTAATCAGTCTTGGGTGATTCATCATTTTTTCTCAATTTGCAGCCAATCACCATGGGAGTACATACCGGTTTAGAGTCTTCCATCCCAAACTTCTTTAACAACTCTTTCACATACTTAGATTGAGATATGAAGATTCCTTTATCTGATTAATTGATTTGCAGACCCAGAAAGAAATTCATCTCACCAAACATACACATCTCAAATTCTTTATGCATTTCACTAGCAAATTTCATACACATACCTTCATTTCCTCCAAACATGATATCATCAACAAAGACTTCAACAATCAAAATTTGATCACCATTAATCTTGAAATAGAGATTACTATCAGCAATACTTTTACTGAATCCTAACTGCAATAAGTACTTATCCAACCTTGCATACCAGGCCCTAGGAGATTGCTTGAGTCCATACAATGCTTTCTTCAACCTGCATACCATATCACCTTGATTTGATAGATGAAATCCTTTCGGTTGCTCAATGTAGACTTCCTCTTCCAACTCACCATTCAGGAATGCAGACTTCACATCCATCTGATCCACTTTGAAATCTTTGTGAGATGCAAATGCTAGAAACATTATGATTGCTTCAATCCAAGCTATTGGAGCAAAAGTCTCTTCGAAATCTATTCCTTCAATTTGAGAATATCCTTTGCACAAAAGCCTTGCTTTATTCCTTACAACTTCTCCATTTTTATTCAGCTTATTCCTGAAAACCCATTTGGTTCCAATAATATTTTTGTCAATAGGTCTAGGAACTAATTCTCAAGTTTCATTCTTCTCTATCTGCATTAGTTCTTCCTCCATTGCCTTTACCCAATTTTCATCATTGCAGGCTTCATTTACAGTTTTTGGTTCGACTGTAGAGAGTAAACAGTAATTCACTTATTCTTCTGTAGCTCTTTTCCTTGTCAGTACTCCTTTTTCTTTATCTCCAATAATTTGTTCTTCAGAGTGATTGATTCTTACATACCTAGGGGTCTTAGCAATTTCTAGAGCCTTTTCTTCTTCATCTTGAATGTCTTCTTGTTCAACTTTTTCTTCATAAGTTATAACTATAGGTTCATCTAATTCATAGACAATCTGATCTAATGTTCTTCCTTTGCCTTCATCCACTTTCACATTTGCACTCTCAACAATCTTTTTTAACCTTTTGTTGTAGCACCGGTAGGCCTTACTCTTGGTAGAATATCCAAGGAAGATTCCTTCATCACATCTTGCATCAAATTTCCCTAGGTCTTCATCTCTTCTAATATAGCATTTTCTTCCAAAGACTTTGAAGTATCTTACTTTTGGAATTCTTCCATACCACAATTCATAGGGGGTTTTAGTACCATTACCTTTCACTTAAACTTTGTTTTGAATGTGGACAACAGTATGTATAGCTTCTTTCCAAAAAACTTTCAGCAGGCCTTCTTCCTTCATCATTGTTCTGGCAGCTTCTTGAACTATCCTATTCTTCCTTTCCACAAATCCATTTAGCTGAAGAGTCCTAGGTGCAGGCAATTGTCTCTTTATTCCTTGCTCTTCATAGAAAATGTTGAATTCATTTGATGTGAACTCACCTCCTCTATCAGACCTCAAGCATTTGATTTTTAGTTCTATTTCATTTTCAACCATTGCCTTGAAGGATTGAACTTCTCTAGGGCTTTAGATTTGTCTCTTAGAAAAGTAACCCAAGTCATTCTAGAATAATCATCAATAAGCAACATGAAGTACCTGCCACCTTGTAGACTTCTTATCCTTGTAGGACCACATAGATCTGTATGAACTAGACCCAGTAAAGAAACTTGTTCTTGTCTACTTCCCCAATGGACATTCCTTGCAAATAGTATTGGTGGGTTTCACAAGTTTTGGTAAATCTCTCATAGTCTGACCTAAACTTATCTTTACTAGATTATCAAAATTTATATGACACAACCTTCTATGCCACAACCAACTCTCATCTGCTTGGGCTAATAAACAATAATCATTAGTTCCTCTTAATTGATAGATGTTACCTCTGGTATTCTTACCAGTAGAAATCATAGTCCCAGAGCTTTCCATGATCTTGCATCCATTGTCTTTGAATCTCAAATCATAACCTTTGTCACACATCTAACCAACTGTCAAAAGATTGTGCTTCAAACCCTTCACATATAGGACATTGTCAGTATTATGCTTTCCATCAAATGAAATAGATCCTTTTCCACAAATACTTCAATGAGGAGGAATACAGATCATAACACTTTCTCCCTGTCACCACCAAACATGCAGGAAAAGTAGTTTTCACTCTGGTGAACGTAACTCACTCAAATCTTCATACCGGAGGCTCAAACATGGAATATAACATCTTCAGATAGACTTCTAATAAACTTCCAATTTGCAGACAAATATATTCATTCTACATGATCCAATTCATATTTTCATCCTACAATTACTTTTCTAAGAGACAAATCTAAAGCCCTAGAGAAGTTCAAATGCTTGAGGTCTAATAGAGGAGGTGAATTCACATCAAATGAATTCAACATTTTCTGTGAAGAGCATGTGATAAAAAGACAACTGTCTGCACCTAGGACTCCTCAGCAAAATGGAGTTGTGGAAAGGAAAAATAGGACAATTCAAGAGGCTACTAGGACAATGATGAAGGAAGCAGATCTACTGGAAGTCTTTTGGAAATAGGCTATTCATACTGTTGTTTACATCCAAAATAGAGTCCAAGTGAAAGGTAATGGTACTCAAACTCCTTATGAATTGTGGTATGCAAGAATTCCTATAGTAAAATATTTCAAAATCTTTGAAAGCAAATGCTATATCAAGAGAGATGAAGATCTAGGAAAGTTTGATGCAAGGTGTGATGAAGGAATCTTCCTTGGATACTGTACCAAGAATAAGGCCTACCGGTGCTCCAACAAAAGGCTCAAAAAGATTGTTGAGAGTGCAAATGTGAAGGTAGATGAAGGCAAGGAAAAGATATCAGACTTGAATTACTATGAACTAGATGAACCTCTAACTATAATGAATGAAGAAGAAGATGAGAAAGAAGACAGTCAAGATGAAGAAGAGGTTCCAAAAAATGTTGTCAAGACTCCTAGGTATGTAAGGATCAATCATTCTGAAGATCAGATTATAGGTGACAAAAACAAAGGTGTGCTGACAAGGAGAAGAGCTGCAGAGGAACAAGTCAATTACTGTTTGCTTTCAAAGGTTGAACCAAAGACTATGAATGAAGCATGCAATGATGAAAGTTGGGTAAAATCCATGGAGGAAGAGCTGATGCAAATAGAAAAGAATGATACTTGGGAATTAGTTCCTAGACCTGCTAACAACAATGTTATTGGAACCAAATGGGTTTTCAAGAATAAGCTGAATGAGAATGGAGAAGTTTTAAGGAATAAGGCAAGGCTTGTATGCAAAGGATACTCTTAGATTGAAGGAATAGATTTTGAAGAAACTTTTTCTCTTGTAGCTCGGATTGAGGCAATCAGAATATTTCTGGCATTTGTAGCCCACAAAGATTTCAAAGTGTATCAAATGGATGTGAAGTCTACATTTCTGAATGGTGAGTTGGAAGAGGAAGTTTACATTGAGCAACCGAAAGGATTTAGGTTATCAGACCAAAGTGATTTTGTGTGTAGATTAAAGAAAGCTTTGTATGGACTCAAGTAAGCTCCTAGAGCCTGGTATGCAAGGTTGTATAAGTACTTATTGCATTTAGGGTTCAATAAAGGTACTACTTGTTGGGTTTTTCTTCTGAATTAGCATTAGGGTTTGCCACTTCTAATGCACAGGTAGATTCAGCCAACTAAATACAGGAGGTTGCGTGAGCTGCCTCCCCTTCACTTCTGGTTCTGCCGCACCAAGGGGGGTATCCCTATAACTCAAGATGTAACCTTGACTAGCTCAAAGATAGAAAGATTTAACTTGACAACAATAGGTAGAATACTCTCATGTATGGACCAAGATTTGTATGATAGATCACAAGGTTGGCAACATTCTTGGACATGATGTCTGGTTGGGTATGAGAGCATGCAGGGGGTTTCCTACTCCTACTCCTACAACTAACAGGTGGAAGGATGAGATGGTTTGAAAAGATGTTTGGATGCAAAGCTGGACATGGTGTATAACCTCAACACAGAGCTAGATTGGTGCCTATCCAGGGCTTGGAGTCGGTAGACATACACCTGTGAATGATCAGCATGAATAGCTAAAACTGGATTTCAGGGGGATACACATGATATCTGCCTTACAGATATCTCCCAATAAAGAGTGTTAAGCTGTCTATACTTATGGCATCCCTATTGCAGTAAGAAAGATACATGCAAAACTGGAGACAGAATCAGCATAACACATGCAAACACAGCATTATTCATATAAGATTAACCATGAAATCAGTGGATTCATGCCAAATCGTACAACAGGAGATACATAAACTCACAAGTTTTGTTGCACAGAGCAACCAAAACTAGTTGTATCTTATTACAGAGCCAAAATGTCTAGTTTTCAACAACCTTCAAATGAGCAACACAACCTGCTATATACAGCAAGGAGGTGCTCAGCCTTAATTACATAGTTGACCAAAAAATCTCGCCAGATACACAGTATCATCAGATTGGTGCTCAAACATTCAATGCAGTAGGTGGGAGAGGAGACAGGAAGAAATCTCGAGCCTTGCGCCACCGCCTAGGGATCCACATCTTCAATCGGGTGCTAGATCCGTCCACACCATCACCCATACCTCTGCAACAATCGCCATTAATGGCGCACCAACCCGCGGCCTTGGGAAATGCAGAAAACTGTGCGTCGCAACCATTTCCCGCCAAGATACATCGTCATGATATTTCAAAATATGCAGGATATCAAATATCCCACATGCACCCCGCGGTGACCTCTTCATCACCTTATATACTAGGTCGCGAGCATATATGATGTCGGTGCTTTTGCTCCCGACGACACTAGTATAAACCTTCATCATCATCCTCCAGCAGCATGATATCCTGTTGCTTGAAAAATCACCCTGACGTCAGCATCATCATCGCAATATCATCTGCATGATAATCGCCTTCATCGGCACAACCTGATCCATCGGAGGAAGATCCTCCTGCTTAGCCGATACCAAATGTCTGGCCGATGAACATCCTGATGACGTCACCGTCATATCCTACTGACATCATCAGCATATCTGCCTACTGCGCACCTCCTCATATCCGGATGACGTCATCGTCATATTCGCAACATTGGGGGATCTTCATAAGATGAGTAATGTTAGAAATATGACCCCCCGGACCTTGATGACGTCACCACCACATGTCGGCATCAGGATGATATTCAGAAGATAAACTGGATATTTGGAAATATCATCCTGATGCACAAATATCATGCTGCACTGTAGCTCCGCTATAAGATCAGGGTGATATATGTGTATGACAGATATTTGAAATGATCACCCCCCACTGGATAATGCATGAAGCCGACAGGCAGATATCTCCCTGATATTAGCATCATCATGATGCTGGAACAAACATACATCCGGGTGATATTCAAATACGAAAATATCACCCCCTCCTTCGAAAATATCATGATGCAGATAGGCAGAAAAGCGGATATCACCCTGATATAAGAATAACGTCAGCATCATCAGGATGATAAAACAACGAACATGAAGTGATAAAACAACATCAGGATGATCTTGACTAAGATCACCCGATGTTCAAATATGATGACCCCGATGAAGATCGGATCATACTTAGGACTTTGCAGCAACATCATCAGGATGATCTTAACAAAGATCACCCGATGTTAGAATATCACCCCAGTGAAAGATCATGCTGACAGAAAATATGATGACCCTCGTAAGCAACATCAGGGTGATGTCTGGAAACATGATGATGATGACCTCCTCCAAAGAAAATATGATGCTGCAGCTGAAAAATGCTGAGGAGGTCCAACACTTAGAACATTTTTTGGATTTTTTGGGAAGGTGCCTGCATGTTTATATGCTTGAAAACTGACTACTCATGCAGGCACCAACAGTGGCTCTGTCTGGGGACGTGCAGGTGCAAGACTGCAGTGAGAACCCCAGATCTCTGGGATGCAAACTAGTCCCTTATCCATTGGGCATAGAGTCAAATACTACATCGACCTGCATCACCAAACACACTTGATGGCCTAAGGCCACCAAGAAAAGAAAAACATGTATCTCCCTTTGTCAAACACTTTGTTTTCATCTGCATTTACTGGATCAAACTTGGAGATACTGCAAAGATCCACCCACAAACAAACCTGGTCATCTGCACATTCAACCCTCTGATTTGGCTTGTCATTGTCACCCCTATGCAGACAACCTTCAGCATCTGGCAACAAGTGGATGCAGAATGTATCAAGCAATGCATACTCAAAGGGAATATAACACTTATCATCATCTGCATCAGCAATATGCATTGTAAAATGATCTCCTAGCTGGACTGAAAACTGAAAAGACTCAAAGTCCACCACACAGCTAGGAAGATCAGAGCTCATTGTATATGCTGGCATATCAAAAGAAAAGCTTTCAAATTCACAATTGTGCACATCATGTACACAACCAATAGTAGCACCAAGCTGGAAAAGATCAGGCTCCAGCACCTCTTTCAAATCAGGCACATTTTTACAATCACTTACCTGATGTATGTCGGTTCCTCTTTCATCAGGATGAGAAATAGAATCCAAGTCAAAAATAGTGTCAAGACCCTCACCATACTCAGATAGATCCTCATCACCATATGTGTCATAGATGGGTGACCCAGGTGCATCAGCTTCATCATAGTATGCCATTTGTTCATGGGCAGCAGAGCATGCATCTTCATCACCAATGGATTCCTTTTGTGGAGGAGTATCAGCCTGTATGCTTATTTCTTCTCTATCTTGAGCACAATACTCACAATTATCTCCATAGGTCCATTCCAAAAATTGCTCATTGCTGTCCACAACCTCATTATTGTTTTCATGGTCAGATGCCTCATCATTGCAATGGGAATCCTCATTAGTCCTTTCACTGGCATCCTCAACATTCATCTTTTCATCTTCACATGATGCCTTAATTATTTGGTCATTTGTAGCTTTACAACTATTATTCACACCAAGGCCTGGGGACAGGGGTTTCAGCAGGTGCACATTTCTAATTTTTTCTATCTTTTCTATGAACCTGTATGCCATCTGCATACTTGTCACCTTGAAATCCCTCAATATTGCACTAAAGCCCTCCTCAAAAGCTTCAAAGAATATGCCAACACAGGCTGAAATATCATGTCTGAAGACTTCTGGGATCTGTGAAAGGGCTACTGCAAACCTATGACTGAAAACAACACATGGCTCTTCATCTTGTTTTCTGATGTTCATCAATTCTGCAACAAGATCAGCAGGTTCTCTTGCAAATTCCTCCTTGAAACAGTCAGCAAGCTCATCCCAACAGGCAAAGGATCTTTTTGAAAAGCTCAAATACCAGTCTTTTGCTTTTGCATCAAAGGACCTAACAAAAAACCTCATCCACATATCCTCATCTCTAAATGAATGTTTTCCCATGAACTCATGAAAATTTTGGATATGTGCATTCCCATCACACACACTGTGACCACTAAATCTAGGCAACTGACGATATATCCTAGCAGGCATAGTTTCTACTTTATAATCCACCCATGACAAATCCAGTTGGTCATACAAAGGATCAAAAGGGCTGAGAAGAGGTTTAGCCTTCTGACTGGCAGACACAACAGCGTTACTGCTTTTTAACCGGGCCTGCTCAGCCTCTAAGATATCAACCTATTTCTTATCTCTTCTCTTCTTTTCTCCAACATTTCACCACTGAGTATGGGATAATTCATACTTGGATTCATAAAAAACTTACTCTTAGACATCCTTTGTTTGCCTAAGACCTGTAGCCTCCCCTGGCATCTAACCTATGCAGCAAAACAGTAAATATATAAAGGGGAAGGAACAAGATACCTTTTCTCATACAGATGCTGAAATATGAATAGCACATTTTTGTCACATCACATACATCCATCTTTCATGTGCATTTAGATCTTTTGCAGAGTCACCACCTCTCCAGAGAGGACAAAATTTTCAATAGCTGAAAGCTACTTTTTCCAGGTTCATTCCACCAGCAGAGCAAAACTTCACCAGAGACTGCAGGATATCACTTTACATCAACATCCCCAGCAGAGTCGCCATTTTGTTGGTGACTCGGATGGGTCACAAATATATCATTTTTTTATCAGTCCATCCCCAGTAGAGTCCCCATTTTGTTGGGTTTTTCTTCTGAATCAACATTAGGGTTTGCCACTTCTAATGCACAGGCAGATTCAGCCAACTAAATACAGGAGGTTGCGTGAGCTGCCTCCCCTTCACTTCTGGTTCTGCCGCACCAAGGGGGGTATCCCTATAACTCAAGATGTAACCTTGACTAGCTCAAAGATAGAAAGATTTAACTTGACAACAACAGGCAGAATACTCTCATGTATGGACCAAGATCTATATGATAGATCACAAGGTTGGCAACATTCTTGGACATGGTGTCTGGTTGGGTATGAGAGCATGCAGGGGGTTTCCTACTCCTACTCCTACAACTAACAGGTGGAAGGATGAGATGGTTTGAAAAGATGTTTGGATGCAAAGCTAGACATGGTGTATAACCTCAACATAGAGCTAGATTGGTGCCTATCCAGGGCTTGGAGTCAGTAGACATACACCTGTGAATGATCAGCATGAATAGCTAAAACTGGATTTCAGGGGGATACACATGATATCTGCCTTACAGATATCTCCCAATAAAGAGTGTTAAGCTGTCTATACTTATGGCATCCCTATTGCAGTAAGAAAGATACATGCAAAACTGGAGACAGAATCAGCATAACACATGCAAACACAGCATTATTCATATAAGATTAACCATGAAATCAGTGGATTGATGCCAAATCGTACAACAGGAGATACATAACTCACAAGTTTTGCTGTACAGAGCAACCAAAACTAGTTGTATCTTATTACGGAGCCAAAATGTCCAGTTTTCAACAACCTTCAAATGAGCAACACAACCTGCTATATACAGCAAGGAGGTGCTCAGCCTTAATTACATAGTTGACCAAAAAATCCCGCCAGATACACAGTATCATCAGATTGGCGCTCAAACATTTAATGCAGCAGGTGGGAGAGGAGACAGGAAGAAATCTCGAGCCTTGCGCCACTGCCTAGGGATCCACATCTTCAATCGGGTACTAGATCCGTCCACACCATCGCCCATACCTCTGCAACAATCGCCATTAATGGCGCACCAACCCGCGGCCTTGGGAAATGCAGAAAATTGTGCGTCGCAACCATTTCCCGCCAAGATACATCGTCATGATATTTCAAAATATGCAGGATATCAAATATCCCACATGCACCCCGCGGTGACCTCTTCATCACCTTATATACTAGGTCGCGAGGATATATGATGTCGGTGCTTTTGCTCCCGACGACACTAGTATAAACCTTCATCATCATCCTCCAGTAGCATGATATCCTGTTGCTTGAAAAATCACCCTGACATCAGCATCATCATCGCAATATCATCTGCATGATAATCGCCTTCATCGGCACAACCTGATCCATCGGAGGAAGATCCTCCTGCTTAGCCGATACCAAATGTCTGGCCGATGAACATCCTGATGACGTCACCATCATATCCTGCTGACGTCATCAGCATATCTGCCTACTGCGCACCTCCTCATATCCGGATGACGTCATCGTCATATTTGCAACATTGGGGGATCTTCATAAGATGAGTAATGTTAGAAATATGACCCCCCGGACCTTGATGACGTCACTACCACATGTCGGCATCAGGATGATATTCAGAAGATAACCGGATATTTGGAAATATCATCCTGATGTACAAATATCATGCTGCACTGTACCTCCGCTATAAGATCGGGGTGATATATGTGTATGACAGATATTTGAAATGATCACCCCCCACTGGATAATGCATGAAGCCGACAGGTGGATATCTCCTTGATATCAGCATCATCATGATGCTGAAACAAACATACATCCGGGTGATATTCAAATACGAAAATATCACCCCCTCCTTCGAAAATATCATGATGCAGATAGGCAGAAAAGTAGATATCACCCTGATATAAGAATAACGTCAGCATCATCAGGATGATAAAACAACGAACATGAAGTGATAAAACAACATCAGGATGATCTTGACTAAGATCACCCGATGTTCAAATATGATGACCCTGATGAAGATCGGATCATACTTAGGACTTTGCAGCAACATCATCAGGATGATCTTAACAAAGATCACCCGATGTTAGAATATCACCCCAGCGAAAGATCATGCTGACAGAAAATATGATGACCCTCGTAAGCAACATCAGGGTGATGTCTGGAAACATGATGATGATGACCTCCTCCAAAGAAAATATGATGCTGCAGCTGAAAAATGCTGAGGAGGTCCAACACTTAGAACATTTTTTGGATTTTTTGGGAAGGTGCCTGCATGTTTATATGCTTGAAAACTAACTGCTCATGCAGGCACCAACACTACTGACAGTAATCTTTATTTCAAAATTAATGGTGATCAAATTTTGATTGTTGAAGTCTTTGTTGATGATATTATCTTTGGAGGCAATCAAAGTATGTGTATGAAATTTGCTGGTGAAATGCAAGAAGATTTTGAGATGTCCATGTTTGGTGAGATGAATTTATTTCTAGGTCTGCAAATAAACCAATCAGATAAATGAATCTTTATATCTCAGTCTATGTATGTGAAAGAGTTGTTGAAGAAGTTTGGGATGGAAGACTCTAAACTGGTATGTACTCCCATGGTGACTGGCTGCAAGTTGAGCAAAACTCATGAATCACCTAAGGATGATAAGAAAAAATACAGATCCATGATTAGAGGATTTCTTTATCTAACTCAAACCAAACCTGATATTATGCATGCAGTTTGTCTTGTTGAAAGGTTTCAAGCTAATCCAAGAGAATCACATGTGATGGCACTTATGAGAATACTGAGATATTAAAAGGTACTCTAGATCATGGCTTATGGTATCCAAAGGACAATGATTTCACTCTCAATGCTTATACAAATGCTGATTGGGCCGGAGATGTTGATGACAGGAAGAGTACAAGTGGAGGGGCCTTCTTCTTGGGTAATAGATTGGTCTCATGACAACACAAATATGTTGACATCAATGACAACACTGATTTGGCACATACTTACAACAGGATCCGGAGGCCGCGCCCCCCAGCGGGGGTTTGGGGGTAGCACCCCCAAAACCTCATTTTATTTATATTTTATCATTGTGAATCTGGACCGTTCGTCATTAGGTCACAAATCTAATGGTTCATATTTTGTTAGTTATCTTGCCCTAGAAGGCAACCCCCTTTTATAAGGATATTTGCACTACATTTTTATAAGATTGGAGAGTAACAGGCGTCACTGGATTAAAGACTAAAGAAACAAAGGAAGTGCATGTATTGTAATCTCATATTTGAAGATAATACCACTTGGAGCCTCTTTTCTTGGTGGAGTTTTTTATCTGAAAGGGTTTTCTCCATGTTACATACTATGTTATGTGTTTAGTTCTTAATGCTTTTTTTTTTTCTATGTAGTGGGTTTTAATTTCTGTTGCAATCTCCATTGATTCTACATTGTTTAAAGCACATAAATAAGGTTTGAATCGAATTTCTGTTGTGTAGTTTGCACCTTCATTTCTAACATTTGGTATCAGAGCCTGGCCAGTTTTGATTCTTGGGTGGTAGTGTGAAGGTTTTTTAGCTGTAGTGGGAGATTTGGTTGTTTATTTGTAGATCTTGTGTAGATATCATGGCTTCATCCACTGTTGCTTCTACCTCTTGGTTGGACATTGAAAAGTTCAATGACATGGGGTACGAATTGTGGAAGCTAAAAATGGAGGACTTTTTAGAAGAAAGAAACTAGTGGCTGGCTGTTATGAAAGAGAACAAACTCGATGATGTTGCTCCTGATGAGTGGGAAAGACTAGATAAAAAGGCACGAGGTACATTTTGGCTGTCTTGTAGATTCTACTCTATTGAATGTTGCGAGTGAGAAGTCCGCACATAGCTTGTGGAAGCGTCTGGGTGAGATCTACTAAGCCAAGAGTATAGTAAATAAACTTTATTTAAAGCATAAGTTATTTTCCATGAAAATGAAAAAGGGTGAATTCGTTGCAGAGGATTTGAATTCGTTTAATTTGTTATTGAGTCAACTAGCATCTGTAGATGTGGAGGTGAATGACACAGATAAATGTATATTGCTTCTTTGTTCTTTGCCTGAGTCATGGGAGAATGTTATTTTGGCTATCATTGCTAACCTCATAGATCTGAAGTTGGATGCTCTTGTTTTAGTTTTGCTGTCACATGAATTGAGGAAGAAAAGTTTGGACAGTTCATGGGATGCTCTCAGTGTCAGGGGGAGGTCTATGGAAAGAGGACCAAAAGGAGATCAGAAAGGGGCTAAGGACAAGTCCAAGGGTCAATCTAAGACTCATGGGAAGAAAAACAAAGTTAAGTGTTGGAACTACCACTAGTAGAAATATGGCAAATAAATGACTAGGTGACTAAAACTTTTAGTCACGTGACCAAAGTTTTAGTCACGTGACTAAAATTTTTTGCAACACAACTATAAATGACTAAAAAAAGGACTAATTTGGTCATCGGTTGAAATGACTAAATAAATGACTAATTTGGTCATTGGGCAAAAAACACAACTAAAGTGGATAATTAAAAAAAATATTTCAAATTGAGGGAGTGGGTTGTGTATAATATTTATAATATATTATAATATAATATAATATTATAATATATTATAATATAATATTATATTATAATATAATATTATAATATTAGATTATATAATATTATATAATAATATAATATTATAATATATTTAATTAAATGGGTGCCAAATTTAATTTTCACCCTATCATATGGGTGCCAAAATTTATAGCTGTACAACTATCTGGTGTCGTTGATTTTTCTTTTAAAAATATCCTTTGCGCCAATGCACTAGACTTCTGGTCTCCTTTGTTGTTGCCGCTCAGTAAAGGTTAGTGAAAATGGCTCTGCTCCCAACTGAAGCTCTCATTGATAAAATGGAGTTAGGTATATGGTTTGTGTTATTGATTTGGTTTGTTCTTTCTCAAGGAAAGAATGTCTCTGTGTTGAGATTGGAGGAACCCCAATATGTAGTGGTGCATTAAGAATCTAATTTCGAGGTGAGATTGTATAGAGCAATGACTTGGATGTCTGCATCTTCTATTCAGGAAGTTTCTTTTGACAAGGCCACACTCGAATGCTTCCACAGGTACCCATCTTCTCTTCTTTATGTGCACTATGCAACAAACCTGTAAAAGCTTAAATTAAGCACTTAGACGGTTTGTGCTCAAATGTGTTTTTTATCCCACAGGATGATTTTTTATTTTCTTTTTGATCTGGCCTCTGGCACTTTAAAATTGGATTTTTTTGTTGGGTATTTAATGATTTTGATTTTGGTTAGTGAAAATGGCTCCTGCTCTAGCCCACACTGGCAATGGCAACATGGAAGCACCTCTTCCTCCATCTAAGGACACTAAGAAAATCAAAGATGAGAAGAAAGAAGAAGACCTGGTATTTATTTGCCTAGTTTTTGTACTAATTAATCTACTCAGAGCTAGGGTTAGGGTTTTGATTCATTTTCCTTTTCTTTGAAACATTAGTTAGAAGTATATGTCGAAAGAGTTCAGGATTTGGTTCCAGGACTATAGAAGACAGCTCTTGAGAGCATGAGGTACGATACTCTATTGTTTTGCCATTTTTATTTTTTTGACCATTCTAGAAACTTAATCACATTTTCAAACTGTCAATTTTTTTATTTTATTTATGCTTCCCCTTGCAAAAATAAAAAAGCATGGATGTGATCTGTCTCCTACACAAAAAGCATGTACCATTTTATGCCCTTCAATCCAACTGCATCTGGGGATTTTTGTAATTCCTCTATCTTTCATCAATCTCCTTACCTCACCACACTTGCCCACTTCTGGATAGATGTTTGAGATAAGAACATAAGTTGTGCAGCATTTTTAGGATCCAAATCAAAAAGTAGTGTTGCTATAAATACTCCTAAGCCTATATTCATATGTGATCTATAGGCACCAAGAAAACACATCCATACAACCAGTACAGATTTAACAGGTAACTTAATGATAAAGTTTAGGGTGTCTTCAAGATAGCCAACATAGGTAAGGAGGTCAACCATGCACACATAATGATCAACTGTAGGTGTAATGCAAAATCATTGCATTCCATGAGATGACATCTCTTTGAGGAATTATGTCAAACAGTTCACGTTTATTGTCTATGATTCCATATTTTGCATACATGTCTATGAGAGCATTTCAAACTATAATATCTTATAAGAATCCCCCTACCATTATGCTTTGAAGGATGTCCATACCCTGTTCCAAAGCTCCCATTTGGGCACAAGCAGGGAGGATGCTGGCAAAGGTTGTGGAATTTGGATTTACAACTGACAATTGCATTTTCTTGAAAGTTTCTAAAGCCTGTTCAACAAATCCATTTTGTGCAATCCTTCAATCATTGCATTCCATGAGATGACATCTCTTTGAGGCATTATGTCAAACAGTTTGTGTGCCTTGTCTATGCTTCCACATTTTTCATATATGTCTATCAAAGCATTTCCAACTATAATATCTGACAAAAATCTGCCTTCTATTATGCCTTGATGGATGTCCATACCCTATTCCAAAGCTTACCATTTTGATACAGGTAGAGAGGATGCTGGCAAAGGTTGTGGAATCTAGCTTTACACCTGCCAATTTCATTTGCATGAAAGTTTCTAAAGCCTTTTTAACAAATCCATTTTGTGCATATCATGCAATCATTGCAGTCTATTAGACCACATTTCTTTCAAGGATTTTGTCAAACAGTTCACATGCCTTGTCTATGCTTACACATACATCTCTCTCTATATATGTATATTCAATTGCATTTGCTTGAAAGTTTTTATGCATTATCAACAAATCCATTTTGTGCATATCCTGCAATCGTTAGCCCCTCCACAACTTTCCATAAATTTCCAAGACAGTGAAATGTTTCAGAAACTTGGAAATAGGTTTCAAACATGTTAGAAACAACTTCTAGGATACACATTCCTTTCTAAAGATCTGGAAGCCTCTCCTTATTTCTAATTATAAACTAAGCTTTTTCCTTCTTTATTAAAATTTTATGTTCTCTTTTTTTAACTAGTTTTATCTATCTCTAGTGACCTTTTGGGTTAGTTTCCATCTAAAAACTACAAAGAGTTACATGAGTGGAGTTTATTCCAGATTAACAATCTTACAAATTACTATCACGCCTGTGCATTTTTATCCTTAATTGTGATCCTGCAAAGAAGATGGTTGTACACTCAATATGCTTAGCTAACAACAAATAAATAATCCATGGTTTCTACCTTGTCAATGCCCATTACTGCCCCATTAGTTCAACTTCAGGTAAAAAGTAATTCTTTCCTTTTGGCTAGCTACACCTCTATCTTGGCCAAAAGCTAACACTTTGATGGATAGCTCTTTTAGAACAATAATTGGAGACTGAAACAATTTTCAAAGAATATTGTTGAATATATTTAGAAAGGATTTTTCATAGGCAACTGGCCTTAGCACATTAAGATATATATGAGATAATTAACGCCTCAACTTCTAGAAACAAAACATTGCAAAGAACATAGAAAATAGCTCAGTGATGTGGAACGAAATGATAAATTGTTATTGAGAATAACCTAAGGTAAACTGAGGATTCAATTATGCTCTAGAAAGGGCCTAAGAATATTTATAAGTGATTTCTTTTATTGGAGTGTATCTGATATATGCTCATAAGAGAAATGCAATATGGCCACTATTTCTGATTCCGTCCTCTTTGAGACAAATTGTAAAAAGAGGAAACATGGTCTCAAAAAAAGAGGTTGTGAAGTTTGGCTTTACACTAGCCAATTGCATTTGCTTTAAAATTTCTAAAGCCTTTTCAACAAATCCATTTTATGCATATCCTGCAATTATTGCAGTCCATGAGACCACATTTATTTTAGGCATTTTGTATACATGTCTACCAGAGCATTTCCAACTATAATTTCTGACAAAAATCCCCCTTCCATTATGCTTTGATGGATGTCCATACCATGTTCCAAAGCTCCCATTTTGGCATAGACAGGGAGGATGCTGGCAAAGGTTGTGGAATTTGGCTTTAGACCTGCCAATTGCATTTGCTTGAAATTTTCTAAAGCCTTTTCAAAAAATCCATTTTGTCCATATCCTGTAATCATGGCATTCCATGAGACCACATTTCTTTCAGGCATTTTTTAAAATAGTTCATGTGCCTTCTCTGTGCTTCCACATTTTGTATACATGTCTACCAGGGCAATTGCAACTACAACATTTGACATAATTCCTTTATCCTTTATGCTTTGATGGATGTCCATACCCTATTCCAAAGCTCCCATTTTTGCACAGGCGGGGAGGATACTGGCAAAGGTTGTGGAATTTGGCTTTACACCTACCAATTGCATTTGCTTGAAAGTTTCTAAAGCCTTTTCAAAAACTCCATTTTGTACATATCTCACAATCATTGCATTCCATGAGATGACATCTCTTTGAGGCATTCTGCCAAACATATAGGCTTTCCGCATCACCGCGGGAGCTGTCAAGAGTTAGTATGGGAGTGCACTCCCCCACTAAATCTTGACAGCTCCCGTGGTGATGCGGGAAGCCTACCAGAGCATTTCCAACTATAATTTCTGACAAAAATCCTCCTTCCATTATGCTTTGATGGATGTCCATACCCTATTCAAAGCTCCCATTTTGGCACAGGCAAGGAGGATGTTGGTAAAGGTTGTGGAATTTGGCTTTACACCTGCCAATTGCATTTGCTTGAATGTTTCTAAAGCCTTTTCAAAAAATCCATTTTGTGCATATCCCGCAATCATTCTATTCCATGAGATGACATCTCTTTGAGGCATTCTGCCAAACAGATAGGATTCCCGCATCGTCGCGGGAGTTGTCAAGAGTCAGTGTGGGAGTGCACTCCCGTACTGACTCTTGATAGCTCCCGCGGTGATGCGGGAAGCCTGTCCAACATTTTGCATACATTCTACCAGAGCATTTCCAACTATAATTTCTGCCAAAAATCCCCTTCCATTATAGAATATTATAATTGATAATTAATAGGATAGGATTATTAATAATAACCTTAATCTAATGATACAAATATAAATTTCTTTGGGTATTTGTCAAAACATCTCTCTAAATCCATAGATGTGCATCCTCTCTAAAACCTTACCTGCACAAATGAAAAAAAAATTGTTATGAAGAATGAAGAGAGAAAAAAATGAAAATTAAAAAGTTGGTTTTGAATAAGTTTGGAGGAATAGTAGGTTAGTTAAATTGTATTTTTTAGAAGTTTCTAATTAGTGTGTGAGAGTTAAATGAGGTTAGAATGTATGTTAATTTAATTACATAATAAACTTAATTAGAATGTATGTTGATAGATTTAAGTTAATAATAAATTAATTAGATTGTATAGACTTTTAAATAGGTTTAAAATTTATGAAAAGTTTAATTTTATTTGTATGTTTATTTTATTAGTTTAGTCAGGAAATAATCTTGTATGGATATTTAAATAGGTAGTTCTCTCTTGTAATAATAAGTGATTATTGATTCAAATTCTATGTTTTAATTGTAAAATTAATTAATTAAATTATTAAGTTGCTCTAACCATTATATTTTTAATGAAATTTAGTTTAGCTATAGTTTTCTTCATTACATAACCTAGGAATTTAAGTTCTCTAGTTAAAATTAGATTTTTTTTTTAAATAATAATAATAATTTGGCCGATAGACCATTCTATATGTGCACACATCTTGTAACTGCCAATTTTTGGTAGTCCTTCATTTTTCGTAGTCCTTCAATTTTTTTTCTCCAAAATTTTAAAAAATAAAATTGTTAGAAAATCTGTCAAGCCACAACTAAAATTAGAATTTGGTTTCAGTTACTGCTAGCTTCCACTTCTTTCTGGCATTTCTAGCCAAACCTTTACATTTTCTGGGCGTTACCTATAAGGCCTGCATGCACAAGCAACTATAAATCATCTGTGTCGTAGTTTCTTCACAATGATTTCAATTTTATTTTAATTTTTCAAAGGAAAGGAAAAACAACAATGGTCGATTTGAGGTGAGGTGAAGGGAGTGTGAATAGAAAACAAAAGAATTGCCTTTGCAGGAATCAATTAAGGCTGTGGAGGAAATCATTTTTTCGTAAAAGTATTTGCATCAGTTCTTAAAAACTAAATTCTTTTTTCTGCAATTTCATTAACCAGCCAAAGTTTATTTCAATGCAAAAGATTTCAATTGCCTCCTTCATTGTACTTTTTTTTAAACATGTAGAGCTATTCCCTTAATTCTTTAGATAAAAAGGTTTTCAAAGAAGGATCATACAGTTTTTTATTTATAATTTTTAAGTAAAACGAGGGTTTCTCTATTATTAATTGTGAATTTGTGATAACCCTGGTGTGAAGTAAATCAAATTTCATTTCATTTTTTAGGAAGACTGGATCCAATGACGTAACGTTCAAAGTTTCTTTCTGTGGGATTTGTCACTCAAATTTGCACCAGCTCCACAACAATTGGCATAACACCCAATAACCATTGGTTCCAGGGTAAACCCATTTTTCTACAGTCTTTTTTCGTTGTCTGCATTGTATTTGCATATCTCTGTGGCTGTAGATACAGAAAATTAATATTATTGTTCTTCACAGGCATGAAGTTGTTGGGATTGTAACTAAAGTGGGAATGCAAGTTAAAAAATTTGTTGTGGGCGATCGTGTTGGAGTGGGGTGCATGGTGGGCAGCTGCCATAACTATGACAGTTGTGAAAAAGGGGTAGAGTAATACCTGTGACAAAGTTATCTTCAGATTAGTCATTATTGCAATTCTTGGTTCTACGTTTTATGGTTTGGCAGTTTTATAATCACGTTCATTGGTTGTGTTATTTGTGTGATGTCTTAAATGGGCATTGTCCATTGTTCTCAATTTTTTTTCCTGTGTTTCTATGTACAAAGAATTTTAGCATAAAAAGAGAGTTGGTACTAGCTTGGTACAAAGAATTTTAGAAAACATTTCCAAAGTTCTCTTTCTTATTAAATCATGAAATTGCTCAGAAGACTCATAAAATATTTGATTAGAAATAGAAATCTATTTTATAAATACCAGTCTATGGATTATAAATGCCATTTGTATTTAGATTTTTACATCTTTGGTTTTGGGTTTTCTTCTTTTTGACAAGACGAGATACCTGTTCAAGTTGGCTCAAAAATGAGATTTTACAGCATTGAAAGATACAATTTCCATTTGTTTTCAGAATCTTGCAGCTTTGGATTTGGACTTTATTATATTATATTTTATGTTTGGCCATATTTCTGTAGATTTTGTGCTCGCATGTTATGATCAAGTGTAATTTTAGCAACATTTGTGAATGATTTTTTTTTGCATGTTAGGTTCAGTGTAATTTTAACACATTTGTGAATGATTTTATAGTAAGATTTACTCTCTATTGCATGTTATGATCAACTATAATTCTGGCAACATTTGTAAATGATTTTAGGGCATGTTATGATCAGGTGTAAATTTAGCAACATTTGTGGATGATTTTATTTGCATGTTATGATGTGTAAATTTGACAACATTTGTGCATGATTTTACAGTTAATTTCACTTTTGTATTTGCATGTTGTGATGAGGTGTAATTTTAGCAACATTTGTGAATGTTTTTATAGTAAGTTTTACTATGTTAATCTAAGTAAGGATTATTTGTAAAAGGGGCAATCTGAGAAAGTTTTAAAGTTTTTTTATTCACCCCTAATTTCCTGAATTATTTTTCCAAGTTTACTTTTAACCTATTAATATTTCACTATGTTCATGAAAATTAAAATTTCATTCTTTCACTTTATATCCATGACCTTTAGCTTTACAGTACTTGAGCTCGTATATTGTGATTTGGATTGTGGGTAAGTTTAGAGTCTAGAGGTAATTTCTCATATTGAAAACCTTGGGCTTTTAAATACTCACCCTTAGGAAAGTAAAATATTTTGCTTGAGCTCCTATCAACAAAAGGGATTAAAATAAATTCAGACCACATTCAATGATATAAACTTTATGAAGTCATAATATATTATAATTATATCTCGAAGGATGTTGATTTTTTGCTCTGCATGTCGAGCTAGGGCTTTCGTGCCCTAGCCCGATCCTCTGGTTTTTTCCTGGTCGTACGAAGTGTGGGAAGTGCATGCGTTTTGGGGAGGTCTGGGGTTGTGTTTTTTTATCAGTACAAAGTTTTTTCAGCGGCATCGGTGTCTCTTTCTCCCTGAGCGTGCGGGGGTTTTGTGTCTGGTTGGAGGCCGTGGGTGGGGTTTTTGTGCCTAGTTGGTTTGGGTCTGCAGTTCGAAGGCAGTGCTGGGTGGTGGATCGGTTAAACCCTAGTGGTGGTTCTTTTTTCTTGGGGGCCTGCTTGCCCGCCTTGGATCTTGTTTAGTTTCAATGCCGATCGGGGAGTCTTCAGGGGCTAGTCCCAAGATGGATTTTCGCTTAGCAGCAGTTGGTGCAAATTCTCCTTCGCATGCTTCGAATGTTTTTAATAATAACTTGTTCTCACCAGATCCAGGGTTGGTTGGTTCGGGTTTGTCTGGTAGTACTCGGATTACAAAGATCAATGGATGTCTTGAACGTTGTGAGGAGAGGCCAAAATTGGTTATCCCGCTGGAGATGATTGCGGAAGATATTGATTATTATTCGAAGCATGCATTGCTGTGCAAGTTTATGGGGATGCGGGTTTCTTTACAATTTCTTGAATCATGGGCCCAACGGACTTGGATGCCAGAGGGAGAAATGGAGGTTATGCTTTTAGCAAATAACTTTTTCATGGTTTCATTCAATTGCTTGGCAGATCGCAATATGGCCTTTGAAGGAGGCCCCTATTTTCATAATCAGATTGGGTTATTCACTAAACCTTGGCATGCGGGATTCAATCCTGCTGAAGAGCTTCCAAACCGGGTTCTAGTGTGGGTTCGGCTACCAAGGTTTCCTGTGGAATGTTGGCGGGATGATGTTTTACACTTGTTAGCTTCAATGCTAGGAAAACTAGTTGGTGCTTCTCAGCAGACTCAAGTTAAAAAGGTGATGACTTTTGCTCGTATATGTGTTGAGATTGATTTAAGTAAACCCTTGCTAGATTCGGTGGATATGTGTGCGGGTCCTTACTCTTGGGTGCAGCAGTTGGACTATGAGACTCTTCCTTTTCGGTGCCGTCTCTGTCACGAATATGGACATTTACAGAGGAGATGCCCTAAGGCTAGGCCTGTGGACTCCCAGCCTTCTCAGCCTCCCCGCAATACCCCTAGAGTTGAAAAGGGGAAGGAACCCATTCCTGGTGATGTGGATGGGGCTGATGGTTTCGTTCTTGTCAAGGCTCGAAATAGGAATCGAGGTCAAAAGAGGACTTTGAAGGAAAGGCAGGATGAAGATTCTTTCAACAGATTTGAAGTTTTAGATGATCTCAGCCAGCAGGAAGTGAATCCAGGCTTGGTGAATATGGATTAGGGTGCTTCAGGTACAGGACAGGAGGGCCTTCTTTCTAAAGCTACTCAGGTTTTGCAGGATAATAGGGCTTCGCAAATGGACACAGACATTCAAATGGAAGTCCAGGTGGAATCGGTTCCTATTATAGTAGGGAAGAAGGGTGGTGAGGATGGATCTCCTCTTGTTTCAAATGTAGGTACTAAGGGGGTGAAGATTAATAAGTCTTCTTCTTCTCATTTGGGTCTTCATCAAAAGGATCCAAAAAAAGGGGCTGGGGAGAAGTCTTCCAAGCTTGGTAGAAAAAAAGATTTGGATAAGATTAAATTAACAGGGGAAACTTTGGTAGAGTCAGGGTCTATTAAGACTCTGGATTCTCATTTTTCAAGCCCCTTGAAATGATTGTTCTATCCTGGAATGTAAGGGGCTTGAATAGTGGCCCTCGACAAAAAGCTGTTCGCGATTTGGTTAGAAGTCAATCTTCTGATGTTCTTTTCCTGCAAGAGACTAAGTTATCAATGGAGTGTATGTTTGGTTTAGTGCCTAAGTTGTGGGGGAGTGGGGAGTGCCAGTGTATTGGTGCTCAAGGGTCTGCTGGAGGAGTGGCTTGTTTATGGAATCCTCGGAAGATCCGCCCTTTTTGGTGGTTGTCCTTTTAGTCTTCTATCTCTATGATTGCTTCTTGTTTTGAGACAGGGGAGTCTGTTCTCTTCTCCAATATCTATGTGCCTACTGAACTTCAGGGTAAACAACTGTTGTGGTCCCATATCCGGTTTGTCCGAAGCATGGTTCCTTTCCATCCATGGATTATGGCTGGAGACTTCAATGCTATTTCTGAGTTGGCTGAGAAGAGGGGTGGTATTGCGAGGCTTGAGCCTTCTGCACTGCTACTTCAGGATAACATTTTAGCTTTAAATCTGGTGGATATCAAGCCCATTAATGGCCAGTTTACTTGGAATAATCAGAGGATTGGGAATAACTGCATTGCGGAATGACTTGACCGCTTTCTGGTTTCTTGCTACTAGGTTGGTGGGTTGTGGTCTTCTAGATCTAAAATTTTGGATTGGAGGGGATCAGATCATTGGCCTATCAAGCTGGCTATTTCTTCAGCTCGTGTGCCTCGGTCTCCTTCTTTCAAGTTCCAGCTTATGTGGTTGCGTGACTCCTCTCTCCATGACTATATTGTTGAGTGGTGGAGGTATGGTAGATCTGCTTATGGTACAGCAATGTATACTTTTGCTAAGTTACTTCAATTTGTCAAGTATCAGCTTAAACGTTGGAATCGGTAGTGCTTTGGAAACATTTTCCATGCTAAGACTGCTGCCCAGGCTGAGTTGGATGGTATTACGAGGTTGATCAGGGAGGATGGAGTGACTGAGGACCTGCTTCGGGAAGAGACTAGGGCTTTGAAAGCATTGGAAGAGTGTGAGCTACGAGAGGAAGGTTTTTGGAAACAAAAGGCTCGGATTGAGTGGCTTCAGGAAGGGGATAAAAATACCGCTTTTTTCTTCAACTCGGTGAAAGCTAGGAGACATGGCAATTCTATTTCTACTTTGGTGAATGATAGGGGTGAAACTCTTTCTTCTTTGCAGGAAATCACATGTGAAGCTATGCATAGTTTGCTTCTTTATTTAGGGAGGACTCGCAGGGGGGTTCTGATGAGGAAGCTCAGGTCCTTTCTTGTATCCCTTCTTTGGTTTCTAGGGAGATGAATGAGCATCTTATGAGTGATATTTCGATTGAGGAGCTAGAGGGAATTGTGTTTCAAATGAAGAGGGGGAAAGCTCCTGGCCCTGATGGTTTCCCGATTGAGTTCTTTCAAGAATTCTGGGAGATTATCAAGTTGGACTTGTTGGCAGTTGTTCAGGAGTCTCATAAGAATAAATAGATGTTACGGGCTTTGAATTCTACCTTCCTTGCTCTCATCCCAAAGTGTGATGGGGCGGATAGGTTAAGTCAATTTCGTCCTATCTCTCTTTGCAATGTGATTTATAAAATTATCTCTAAATTGATTGCTGATAGGTTGAAAAAGTGGCTTAAAGTGCTGATTTCTGAGGAACAGAGTGGTTTTGTGGCGGGACGTCAGATTCTGGATGGGGTTGTTATTGCAACTGAAACCATTCACTCTATGGCTAATTCCAAAGATAAGGCAATGTTCATCAAACTTGATATGGCTAAGGCTTATGACCGTGTTCGATGGTCCTTTCTTCGGAAGGTTCTTGGTGCTTTTGGTTTTGGAGATGCGTGGATTTATTGGGTTATGAGTTGTGTTACTTTAGTCTCCTTCTCTGTGTTAATAAATGGTGAGCACTCTGAGCTTTTTGGCACCTCACGGGGTTTGCGGCGGGGTGACCCCCTCTCTCCTTACTTGTTTCTTCTTCTTGTTGAGGGTCTGGGACGCTTGATAAGAAGGAATGTGGAGTTAGGTTTCATTCAGGGTTGGGGGTGGGGAGGTGGTTTACCTCTGCAATCTCACTTGCAGTTTGTTGATGACACTGCTTTGATGGGTATGGCTACAATTAGGGAAGCTTTGAATTTGCGCAAGGTGTTGGATGTTTATCTTCTAGCTTCTGGCCAACTGATCAATGAAGATAAGTCTTCCATCTTTTTCTTCAATACTCTAGGTTCCATTCAGAGGTGAATTGCTCATATCTTGAGATTTCAGACTGGGGTTCTCCCTTTGACCTATCTTGGTATTCCCATCTCTATTGGAAGACTTCCCAAGGAGTCTTGGTAGAATATTCTGGATAAATTTCGTGTGAAAGTTAATCATTGGACCCATCGCTGGTTGTCCTTTGCGGGTCGTGTTCAGTTGCTCAAGTCTGTGGTGCAGGCCCTCCCCATTTATAGATGTATGATTCAGGTGGCCCCTTTGGGTTTTGTTAGGGAATTGGATTCCTTAGCAAGACAGTTTTTATGGGCTGGTAGCTTATTGTCCTCTAAATGGAGCCTTGTTAGATGGGACATTGTTTGTAGCCCGAAGCAGTTTGGCGGCCTCGGGTTAAGGCAGTCGTCGTTGTCAGGGATGGCATTGGCTGCTAAATTGTATTGGCAGTGGTGTGTGGAGCAGGATGGGATCTGGGCCAGGATATTAACTCAGAAATACTTCCCAGGGATCCCTCAAATTGATATTCCTCGGTATCCACTAGTGGGGAAAGGCTCGGTGATTTGGAGTATGCTCAAGAAAGGGGCTACTCTGGTCAAGGATGGTTTATTTTGGATTTGTAAAAGAGGGACAAAAGCTCATTTTTGGTCTGATTCTTGGGATGGTTTTCCTCCCATTGTTTCTCAGTTTCCTAATTTGGTGACTTTGTGCCAGAGGTTCTGTGAAGTTGGTTGGTCAAGGGTGAGTGACTTCAAGTCCTTTTCTTCTCATGGGCAGTTGGTGGTGGCAAGATGGAAGAATCCTGATGAGTGGCCTGTTGTTCGTATGGAGGAGGAGTGTGCTAAGCTTCATAGTATCCTTTCTCGTAGACGTTGTAGCTCCCTCCAGGAAGGGGATGTTCTTTCTTGGTCTCCTAATCCTAAGGGTGTCTATACTGTTGCTTCTGGTTATTAGGTGTTGTTATCTAACCAGCTGGAGGGGGTGGAGGTTCACTGGTGGAAGAAAGTGTGGAATAAGCTTTCTTGGCCGAAGTGTAACTACTTTATTTGGACTTTGGCTTGGAATAGGTGCTTGACTTGGGATAATATTCAGAAGCGGGGTTTTCAAGGTCCTTCTATGTGTGTTATGTGTGGATGTGGAGAGGAGGACTCCTCTCACTTGTTTTTCTGTTGTCCCTTGACTTTGCAGCTTTGGCATTTTTGGTGGGAAGTTTGGAAAAGCCCCTGTGTTCATGCTTCATCCCTGGTGGATTTTTGGAGTAGTCTGGGTAGACCTCCTTCTATGGCCTCTTTCTTGCAAGATGTGTGGTATGCTGGGCCTTCCTTCATACTATGGTAGATTTGGTTGGAACGGAATCGCAGAATATTTCAAGGTGAGAAGTTGTTGATTCAACAAGTTTGGCACAAAATTATGAGTATGATTCGGGAGACGGTGGAATCTAAGTGTGATGTGGTGTTCCCTTTGGAGAAAGGAGATGCTGAGTTGGTGGATAGATTGGGTATTCAGGGGTTGTCTCCAGCTTCTGCTTGTGTCAGGAAAGGAAGGCGAGTGAAAAAGAAAGTGCAAAGGGTGGGAAGATGGCTTCCCCCTCCGTCTGGCATTCTGAAGCTCAATACTGATGGTTCTTCAAGGGGCAATCCTGGGCCTGCTGGGATTGGTGGGACTGGCAGGGATTTTTCGGGATCGGTGGTTTTTTTCTACTCTGTTCATGAAGGATGGCAAACTATCAACCTTATGGAAGGTTTGGCGATCCTCTATGCTTTGGAGAGGGCTTATGCTTTGGGATGGTGCAAGGTTATCTGTGAGTCTGATTCACAGGTTTTGATTAATTTGCTGAATACACAGAAGGTTTCTGATGTTAGTTGGTAGTTGGCTATGATGGTGCAACAAATTCTGCAGATAAGTTCTTTGATGGAGATGGTGTCTTTTGTCCATATTCCAAGGGAGTGGAAAAGGGCAGCAGATTGTTTGGCTAAGTGGGCTTCTGAGCATTTAGATGGTTGGAAGATTGATGAATGGGAGCAGGTTCCTCATGAGCTCCGATATGACTTGGAGAAGATTCTTGCTGAGGATGGGAATGGTATTGGTGAAGGATGATGTTGTTTCATGCTTTGTATGGCTGTTTCTTATGGATTACTAGGGCCTCGGCCCTTTGATGTTTTGTAATGTTCTTTTCTGAATTTCAATAAAGTTTTTACCCCTTTTAAAAAAAATAAAATAAACTTTATGAAGTCACTCCATAATGAAAGGCTTGCTAGAAGCTTAGCCACATTTTGTTTGAGGCAAGATCCACAACCAGAAACATAGTAGAAAGGAAAGCTTGATCCAATGGTAGGGATTGGCAAGAGAGAGTCTTGTAGAGAGAAAAGGAAAAACTCCCTGCTGTGCTAAAAGTGGCCACTAGCAACTGGAAATAGCCATGTGGATACCCTTTTATCCTTCTTTCTATGTGGATAAATAGCCATGTAGATAAACTATTTAACAATAGGTCTATAAATATTTGTGCCTATCGGCCATTTGATAGCACCTTTGGTGCTTTTACTAGTAATAAGTTTGTATGAATGTGGAATTAGTAGGTTTAGTTAGATTTAAATTGATTTAGAAGTTTCCAATTGGAAACTTAGTTATTAATAATTAAACAATAATCTAATTTATTTTGAGGGCATTTCTTTCCCATGAATTTTGAATTCTATCCTAAATTAATTACTCATGTACAAATAATGTGGAGATTCTTTTAGTTCTAAATATGTAAACAATGAGAAAGATTTAAATTTTATTTTGTACTTAGTTCGAACGAATTAATTTTATTTTATTTTATTTTATTATTAGTCATAAACTTTGAATAATAACTCTATCCTTCATATTATTGGATAGAGTTAATAACTAAATATTGAGATTAAGAAAAAATTAGGTGAACATAACAAAATAAATACCGTATGTAATAAATTGGGTTATTATTAGTTAGGTTATAATAGTATTTTATGAACACATAAGATTGTTAGTTAATATTTTCTTATGATAAATTTATGTGAAAGTTATTTAGATTATTTAAATAATTAATTAAGTTAAGTTGTAAAGATTGCACCTTTAAAATTAAATCATAGTCCTCTCTACTTTATAGTCTTGGAACTTAGGTTTTCTTATTTTATACTAAACATTGTCTAGACCCTAACTTGCTATTTCTTGTTTATAAGAAGATTGTTGACGAGAGTGTCATTGATGAGAAATTATATTATTAGCCCACTTGTATGGCTAGCATACATGTGGGCTTGTCACGGGCATGACACAAATATAATATATTATAAATTATATACTTATTTATTAATTTATTAATTATTTTGTATTATTATTATTTATTAACTATAATTAATATTTGTCATATATTAGGTATTATATATATTATTATATAATATATAATATTAATTATTTTGATATATTATATAATTAATTCTATTATTAGTTATAATATATGGTTATTATAACTTATTTATCCAATGTTACATAATTTATTGGTTAATATCATATTAATCAATTTGATATATTTAATATTAATAAGTGGATAAATATATTATAATATATGTATTTTAAGTTTATATATTATATATGAATTTAATATATATAGTAATTAACCATATATTTATTACTATATGATTGCACTAGTAATATATTTTATAACTTTAGTAATGACTAATAGTTATTATAAACTCCTGCAGTGATGCGGGAAGAGCTTGTCCAACTGCATCTGGGGATTTTTTTAATTCCTCTATCTTTCATCAATCTCCTTACCTCACCACACCTGCTCACTTCTGGATAGATGTTTGAGAGAAGAACATAAGTTGTGCATCATTTTTAGGATCCAAATCAAAAAGTAGTGTTGCTATAAATACTCCTAAGCCTATATTCATATGTGATCTACATGCACCAAGAAAACACATCCATACAACCAGCATAGATTTAACAGGTATCTCAATGATAAAGTTTAGGGTGTCTTCAAGATAGCCAGCATGGGCAAGGAGGTCAAGCATGCACACATAATGATCAACTGTAGGTGTAATGCAATAAGGGTTACAAATGTGATTGAAGTATGTACTACTCTCATCCACTAAACCTGCATGGCTGCATGCACCTAGAATACAAGCAAAGCTTACAATCTTAGGATATGTTCCAGAGTGCTTAATTGATTCAAATATTTTGAGAGCGTCCTTGCAAAATCCATTTTGTGCATATCTTTATAACTTGAGTCTAGTATGTATATTCAATTTATATTTTGACCAGTATGTATCATTTAGACTTTCACAGCCATTTACTAGAATATTTTTACCAGAATTGACATGCTTATGTTTTGATTAGTATGTGATGGTCTAGGTGTTTTGTTTGTTTAGCATCAAAGTTATATATAGTTCATACTATTTTGATTGTAGTTGGTTAAGCTTCCACGTAACCCAACAATGGATGATATTTTGAGAACATATCTGGAGCACATGAAGACCAAGAAGGAGGGTGTGTAAGTGAGTTTTTTTGAATATGCATATTTCTTTCTTGTCATGACTGACTGCTTCTTTGGTACCATTTGTTGGTTAACCTTTTGATATAAATCAAACATTGGCTCCTTCCTATTTCTGGAAGTCTTTGTTTTATATATTTCTATACTGATAACTGGAGGAAATAATTTTATTAGGTCTGTAATGTAGATGTCTCCTTTTGCATTGTGAACATGACCTAAACTTATTGATATTATGAAAATTTTGGAATATTGTTTTTTATTGTTGATGCTGAAGTGTTGTTTACCCATAACTAACAAACTTAGCATCTGGTGACTGTTCAGAAATTGATTACTAGGAATGGAGGTTGCAAGAATGTTTGTCTAAACCTGATTGTTTATAAATTTGACTTACTCTATCTAAACAGATCTAAGAAGATCCGTGGAGTCAAGAAGGTAAATATTCTTTCAAAGAACATGTTAAAGTAAGTTACTTGTTTGCTTTCTGTTACAAAGGGGCAATTTACTTATTGCATTGTTGGGTTCTGTTTGTGTAGACCAAGGTAGGAGATGTAGCAAAGAAGAAGTAATGTAGCAATTAGCAATATTAAGTGAGTTTTGATACATTTATTCAGATTTTGATATGTAAAAGCCTATGATGAAATATTTAGGCTTTATTTTACAAGTAGTTCTTTCATGTTTTAGAGTTGTATAAGAAAAAAATAGAGCATTGTAACTCAGTTTTCTCAGTCACAACACTGAGAAACATACTTTGTAACACATTTTTCAAAGCAAAGACATATTTAAGTCTTGTATCTGCTGTAAAAACACATTTCCTCAATAAAATTTTAGTATTTTGCCTTCTTAATAGTTGTTTCATTATGTGCAAATGAATGATTGATTATGTTTTTTTGTGTTTTATGTTTAAATCTCAAAAACAATTAAATAAACTACTAATTGACTAAATATACTACCAACTAATAGAAATTGATGACTAAATATACTACCAAATTACCAAATATACTACCAAATTGATGACTAAATATACTACCAAATTAATGACTAAAATTTGTTTAGTCATAAATTTGGTCGCGAGATAAATGACCGGAAATAAACTACCAATGGTCATGTGACTAAATATACTACCAAATTGATGACTAAATATACTACCAAATTATCAAATATACTATCAAATTGATGACTAAATATACTACCAAATTTATGACTAAATATACTACCAAATTAATGACTAAATATACTACCAAATTTTACTATCAAATTAATGACTAAAATTTGTTTGGACATGAATTTGGTCACGAGATAAATGACTGGCAATAAACTACCAATGGTCATGTGACCAAAGTACTGATCACATGAGCAATTTTTGGTAGTTTTTTTAGTCATTTATTTCTATTTTTCTATTAGTGTATGGTAAAAGGGGATATGTGAAGGAGTGTGGAAACCCAAAGAAATAGTGGGAGAGTGCTTTAGATAACTCCTCAAATGCAGGTGAAGATGTTTTACTTTCTGCATGTAATGTTGTTTCTAATGATCACTGGTTGGTTGACTCAGGATGCTCGTTTCATATGACCCCACATAAGAAATGGTTTTCCACATACGAAGAGTATGATGGAGATGATATATACCTTGGGGACAACTCTACATATCTGATAGTTGGGCAAGGCAAGGTATTGTTGTGTTTCAGTGATGGGAGGACTAAAACCCTCCTTAGTGTTTTGCGTGTTCCTAGATTAGCTAGAGATTTGGTTTCAGTTTTGAAGTTGAATGATTTGGGAATGCATGTAACATTTGACAAGCATGACTGTAGATTAGTGAGAGGGAACTTGGTGGTAGTGAAGGGGAAGAGATTGGGAAACTTGTTTAAGCTTGAAGCCACTACAGTTTGTAATGCCTCTTATGTATCTGAGGCTAGTACTGAAAATACATGTATGTTGTGGCACTGTAGATTGGGCCACACCAGTAATAATGTTTTGAAAACTATCAATAATAAAAATTTGTTGGATAGTTTCTCCTATTCTGATGAGCACTTTGATTTCTGTGAGCATTGTGTGTTTGGTAAACAAAACAGAAAATCATTTCCTTTGGGAACCAATAGAGCAAAAGAGAAGTTAGAAATTATTCATACAGATGTGTTTGGACCCGTGGATAATGATTCTATTAGAAAATCTCATTATTTTGTCACCTTCATTGATGATGTATCCAGATTTACATGGATTTATTTTATGAAACACAAATTTGAAGTTTTCACTAAGTTTAAGGATTTTAAAGTCTTAGTTGAAATCCAATCGGGATTGAAGATAAAAATATTAAGATCTGACAATGGAGGGGAATATTGGTCTAAGGAATTTGATGAGTTATGCAAGCATGTAGGTATTATCAGACAAAAGACAACTTCATATACACTGCAACAGAATGGTGTTGTAGAAAGGATGAACCGAACAATCATGGAAAGAGCTAGAAGTATGCTGAGTGATGCACAATTGGATAAATGCTTTTGGGTAGAGGCTGTGTGTACTTCTTGCTACTTGATGAGTTTTGCAAGCATGTACGTATTATCAGACAAAAGACAACTCGGTATACACCACAACATAATGGTGTTGTAGAAAGTATGAACCAAACAATCAAGGAGAGAGCCAGAAGTATGTTGAGTGATTCACAGTTGGATAAATACTTTTGGGCAGAGGTTCTGTGTATTGTGTGCTACTTGATTAACATATCTCCTTGTATGGATCTTGATTTGACACCTTATGAAGTGTGGATAGGTAAGAAACCTTTTGTTTCACATTTAAGGGTTTTTGGCTGTGAGGATTTTGTTCATGTGCCTAAGGAAAAGTGATTTAAGTTGGATCCAAAAGCTAAAAAGTATACATTCATTAGATATGGTGATAATGTCAAAGGTTATAAGCTTTGGGATTCACTAACCCATAAGATTATCTATTCTAGAGATGTTATTTTTAGAGAACTTAGAACTATTTCTGAACCTGAGCGGCCAAAAGAAAAAAAAAAGAAAAGGTAAAGAGAGTGTACTTTGATTTAGAGCAACAAGATGCACCTCAAGAAGATCACAATGATGGATTGGGGGGTGAAGAAGAAGAAGATTCGAGTAGTTTTGATGAAGATGAATCTGTTGTTACAGAAGAAGTTGGTGCAGATGATCATGTAGAAGAACAATCTGAGACTCTTACTCCACCCTTGAGGAAATCCACAAGACAATGGAATCTAGTTGATAGGTATAGCCCACAAGATTTCCGTTGTATATTTGCTTTATTGAGTATTGACGATGAGCTTATATCCTACAGGGAAGCTATTCTTGTAGATGATAGTGAGTCTTTATAGTTAGCCATGCAAGAGGAGACGGTGGCTTTAGACTCTTGTAACACCTAGGATCTTGTTCGTTTGCCCAAAGGAAGAAAGGCCATAGGTTGTAAGTGGGTCTTCAAGAAGAAGTTTGGAGCATGTGGTTCATTAGAGAAGTACAAGGCTAGACTGATAGCCAAGGGCTACTCCTAGAGAGAGGGAGTTGATTTTGGTGAAATTTTCTCTCCTGTTGCTAAGTTGACTTCTATTAGATTTCTTTTATCCATTACTGTAGCTTATAATTGGGAGATTGAGCAAATGGATGTTAAGACTGCATTCTTCCATGGAGATCTTAAGGAAGCAATTTATATGCATCAGTCTATAGGTTTTGAGGTAAAAGGAAAAGAACATTGGGTTTGTAGGTTGAAGAGGTCTCTCTATGGTTTGAAATAGTCCCCCAGAATGTGGTATCAAAAGTTTGATTCATTTGTATTGAAATTGGGTTTTGTTAGGAGAGATGAGGATCATTGTGTGTACATTCAATGTATTGATGATTCTATACTGATCATTGCATTATATTTTGATGACATATTATTTTTCAACAATACTAAGGGTATGATCAGTGAGCTTAAAGCCCAACTTTCAGGTATATTGGATATGAAGGATCTTGGAGCTGCTAGGTATATTCAAGGTATGGAGATAAGGAGGGTTAGAGGTAACAAAAAGCTTTGGTTGTCACAAAGTAAGTATGTGAATACCATTTTGTAGAGATTCAGTATGCAGGACTATAACCAAGTTAGAGTTCCTTTAGCCATTGGTACTAAGATTTCATTAGATATGTGTCCAAAGAATGAGGATGATTTAGAGGATATGTCTAATGTGCCATATGCTAGTGTTGTAAGGAGTTTGATGTATACAATGGTTTGCACTAGACCATATATTACCCAAGCAGTGGGAGTTTTGATCAGATTTATGTCTAACCCTGGTAGACAGCATTGGAATTATGTGAAGAGGGTGTTTAGATATCTTGCAGGCACTCCTGATTACTGTTTGGTTTATTCTAGTACTGACAGTGCTGACAGAACATTGGACATATAGGGATTTGTTGATGTAGATTGGGCAGGTGATTTGGATAGTCGAAGGTCCACTAGTGTCTATGTGTTTACTTTGTTTGGTGGAGCAGTGAGTTGGATGAGCAAAGGCAGCCCACGATTACTTTGTCTACTGGTGCAGGAGCACCTACCTGACAGCTGGCCTTCATGAGGCAGTTAGTAGTTTAGGTCTTGTTTGTGTTTCCAAGAAGGTCTGTTAGACCAAATGCATGTAATAAGGTCATGCTGATCAGGATAAGATCATGCTGACCAGGCTTTTGCTATTTTTAGCTAGTTAGTTATAACAGCTGTCATGATGTATGTTCGGTGGGATCTCCCAGCCGCTTGGAGAGTTCCCAGCCGCTTGGAGTCGGGTCAGTAGTACTCATAGGGAAATCTTTATAAGCATGAGATCGGTTGATTGTAGAGATCATTGATCGGCAGTGTAGTGTTGCATTAAGTAGAGGAGTTGAGTGTTCTGTGTGAGGAACATCATATTGTATTGCATCTTTGAATCAATAAAGATCCTGTTTCGTTTTCTGTTGATCTCCTTTGTATAATCGATCTGCTGGTTTGCGTGGCTGCATGGATTTCCTGATCCATTCCACCGGTTGATCTGTCTGATCGGTGGAATGGTAATGTACATTAGGGTAGGTAGTAGTTTGTTTGTTTGCATGCAGGTGTGCAGGATCGCGGTCAAGAGATGTTGAAGACCCTAGCATCCTCATGTGCTAGGTCGAGTTGATAAGCTAACTGAGTTGGAAGATCACCCTGAGTTGGATCGGGTCATCCCTGGTGGATCGGCGAAGTGAGATTTCGCTAAGTGCAGAAGTTCGTGAAGACGGCATCATCAGGATATTTCTGCAAATATCCTGCAGTCGGGTTAGGCATCATCATCCGGATAAGTGAAGATGAACATGATGCAGTTGAGCGCATGAAGTGTAAGTTCGTCGGGGTGATCATCAGCAGGAGGAGCCGAGGAGCGTATCGGCATCAGGATCATCATATCGGAGTGCCAAACATCCGCATATCGCGAGTAGATGCGGGAGTGAAAGTTGAGTTTTTTTGACTAAGTATTGAGAAGGTCATCAGGATATTGGGTGACGTCATCGTCATCAGGATATGACGTCATCGTCATTAGGATATTGAGATATCCCCCTGTGTGAGTTTATCCTGCCGTCGTAAGGTGTTAAGGTATCGGCGGAAGTCCGTAGCAGGAAGTTGTGTTAACATCATCATCAGGAGGTTTCGAAGAGAACCGGATAATTTATATCATGATGCTGTTGCCTGTATCATCGGGCAGTGGAGTGTCGAAGGCAAGTTGCTGAAGGTGATCGTCATCAGGATATTTGAGCAACCGGATATTTGGATATCCTGCTGACGAAGGAAGTGTTGCATATCATGATGACGATGGAGTCCGGCGCCCGATGAACAGTGCAACCGGAGGATGTGTGCGCCCGCTGAACATCATGATGATGATGTTAGAAGGAAGGCGGAGGACATGAACAGTAGTCGGCAGGAGGATGATTGCGAGTGTCCGCAACATGATGATGCTGACAGAGTAAAGCTGAAATATGATGATGATGGCGAAGATGATGATGATGAGGTTGGTCTGCAGACATTCATGCTATATGCGAAGGTTATAGTGTGGATGCCTCTGCATCATCTACCACTGAAGAAGAGTATATAGCTGCTACCCATGTCTCTAAGGAGGTAGTTTGGTTGAGGAGACTGTGTACAGGTATTGGATTTGATTGTAGGATCACTCAGATTGGTTGTGATATCCAGAGTGCTATATGTTTGGCCAAGAATCCTATGAATCATGCTCAGACTAAGCATTTTGATGTACATTATCACTTTGTTTGAGAAATGGTTGTAAATGGACAAATTGAGTTGAAGAAGGTAGACACTCAGGACAATGTTGCAGATGCTTTAACCAAGCCTGTGAGTAGAGAGAAATTTGTTTGGTGCAGAGAGGCCATGGGCCTTACTTCTAGTGTCTGATTATTTTATAGTTTTCCTATGGGTATTTACAATGTATGATGTCAAGTGGGAGAATGTTAGGATTAAAGTGCCATCAACCTTGTAAATCCCATGTAATTAATTACTCCTAATATTTTTTGTAAATCACCCATAAGGGATGAAAGGTTTCACTAGCAGTGATCTTGTTTTAGCCATATGTTTATGTCCGGTACACGACGCTCACTCATCTATGACAGGGGTCGCAGGGGGGTTTCCCCCTATGAGGGGTCCGGGGGGATCATCCCCCTGGCGGGGGGTTTGGAGGCTGCGCGCCCTGGCGGGGGTTTGGGGGCAGCACCCCCGAAACCTCATTTTATTTATATTTTATCATTATGAATCTAGACCATTCGTCATTAGGTCATAGATCTGATTGTTGATATTTTGTTAGTTATCTTGCCCTAGAAGGCAACCCCCTTTTATGAGAAGATTTGTACTACATTTTTATAAGATTGGAGAGTAACAGGCACCACTGGATTGAAGACTGAAGAAATAGAGGAAGTGCATCTATTGTAATCTCATATTCAAAGATAATACAACTTGAAGCCTCTTTTCTTGGTGGAGTTTTTTACCCAAAAGGGTTTTCTCCACGTTACATATTGTGTTATGTGTTCAGTTCTTAATGCTTGTTATTTATGTGTAGTGGGTTTTAATTTCTATTGCAATCTCCATTGATTCTAATTGTTTAAAGCACATAAATATGGTTTGAATCAAATTTCTGTTGTGTGGTTTGCACCTCCATTTCTAACATTTACAAAGAAGATTTGGCCTTTGGAAGTTGATGACAGTTTTTGTTTCAGGATGACTACTCTTTGAAGACTATCTGGGAGATTGCTCCGCATTCTCATATATTAATATTGCGCTTCTATAGATTTGAACATAGATCCCTACAATGTCAAATCTTGTATGTTCTAAGTTTCATGATGTTTTGATTATCGGATGTATGTTTTTCTGTTGACAAGGATGAAGATAGTGTTGATTCAGTGAAGGTGTTTCTACCATGATAATGGAATGCTCTGCATTCCTCTAGTTTTGAACATATGGTCTTGCAGTTCAAGAGTTAAGTCCAGTATGATGTAAAAGTGCTAAATCTAATGTTTTAGATCACCCGATCCTCCGATTGTGAAAGATATAAGTGAATGCGTTCTAGTTCATGCTTTGATAGTATGATGTGATGATGAAGACTGAATGGAGTGCTCCACATTCCTCTGCATTTGCAAATTTGGCTATGTAGTTATGAAGATATGTTAAGATTTCAGTGAAGATGATAATTCCAGAGATTAAGATCTTTTTCCCTTCCACTGTGAAATTTATGTATGTTAGAGTACAGGCATGTGTCCTGGCAGAGTGAGGCAGTGTTGAAGGCCTGTTGGAATACTTTGCATTCCTTTGAAAATGAATGGTTGCCATTGCAGTTTTGAGGATATGTTTCTAGATGTGTATTAAATGCTTCTTTTCAGTTTCAAGGTTCTTGGTGGTCCACATCTTAGTTTTTTCAAATGATAGCATGTTGTAGTGTGTTCCGGATGATAGAGTGTTCTCAGAGTAAATGATTGAAGCTATGTGGCATAATTCTTTGATGTACGATGGCAAAGGAGTGTTTGGGGATGTTGTATGAGTCATGTGGACTCATCTGGAAAAGTTTCACAAAGATCTTTCTTATTTCCTATACCACACAAGGTTTGTCAAGTTGATATGGTCATTATACTTCAAGACTTCATGTGTTTTCCTTAAAGTTGTCCTATTTCCAAATGAGTAGAGTGTGAGGATGCAATTTCTTGATGTTTGAAGCTGTGAAGGATGTTTTGGACCTGATTAAGCAAGTGTTGGAGTTTTCAAGGCTTGAATCTTTTGCTGGTGTAATGTGTGGTTTTACTTAGACCTATCTTCTACATGTTTCATGTTATGTATTGTTTGGCTGACTTGTAAATGTATTTCTCATATTGCATCTAGCTAACAAGCTATGTAATCATTGTAATATCATGTATAAATAGTGAATCAAAGTGAGTGAGGTGGAGTGTGATTGCAATTGATTGAAAATGTTTACAAGCATATAAAAGAAGAATAAATGCATTATTAGTGTGCGACTGAAGGAGAAAGAGCAGAAGTTATGGATGCTATCCAGATTCATCTTGAAGAAATATTTGTGACATTGATCAAGTATATAGTGTGCCTAATTGATCAGATCATCAGAAGAAAGTGTGAAGAGGTAGAAGTGCAATCATCAAAAGTGTGAGTTTCAATGTCAGTTTTCAGATAGTAGAAAGATTGTCAGACTATAATATTTTGTAAGTGTGTTCTCATTTTAGGGAGTAGAAGCTTCCTTGGGAGTGACCCTAAAACAAAGTCATCAGGGAGTAGAAGCTTCATTGGGAGTGACCCTAAATCAAAGTTACTTAGGGAGTAGCAGCTTCCTTGGGTTAAAGCCCCTAAAACAAAGTTATTATTTGAGCTTTATATATTGTGAGTTAATCCTCACCGTGGTTTTTCCCTTCTAGGGTTTTCCACGTATATATGGTGTTATGTGTTGATGTCCATTGTGTTATTCTTTCATGTTGATGATATGATGTTTAAGGTTTAATTTGCTCCGGATAAGTTGAAGTTGTTGAAATTGAAAATTATTTGAATATTGATTCACCCCCCTCTCAGTATTCTTGTGTGTCTAACAATTGGTATTGAATCTAAGTTCCTCTGAGGGAAGCTTAACCACTTGAGGAAGATCCAGGATGGCACAAGGTGGATCTAGTAAGATACCTAGGTTTGATGGAACAAATTATGCTTTTTGGAAGATAAGGATGGAAGCGTACATCAATTCTCTAGGGTGTGGAGTTTGGGATTCTGTCAAGAAAGGTTACACTGATCCTGCTACTATTCCTATAGATTAGATGAAATCAAGAAGTATGATAACAATGGCAAGGCAAAGTTTTCTATCATGAGTGGATTAACTGATTCAAAACTTTCAAAGGTGATGAGTTGTAGCTCTACTCAATAAGTTTGGGATAAACTTGAAACCATTTATGAAGGAGATAAGAAAGTAAAGCAAGCTAAGATGCAAATTGTTAGAAGTAGATTTGAAACCCTAAAGATGACAGAGGATGAAAACATTGCTGGATTTATGCTCCGAGTGAATGAAGTGGTGAATGGCATCACAGGACTTGGTGGTGAAATAAAAGAGGATGAAATTGTGAAGAAGGTTATGAGATCTCTTCCCAAATCTTACAGTCATAAGGTATCTGCTATTGAGGAGACTGTAGACCTAGATAAATACTCTTTAGACCAAATTTTTGGGACCCTTACTACTTTTGAAATGAGAGAATTTGACAGGAATGTTCCAAAGATAGAAGCTACTTTCAAAGCTAGTAAAAAGACAAAGGATGAGACTACTGATGAAGATGAAAGCCTTGATGATGCTGAAGCAAATTTTGTAAGAACACGAAAGAAAGGATCTGGAAAATACAAAGGTAAGTTACCCTTCAAATGTTTTAATTGTGGAAAGGTTAGTCACTTTGCTTCTAAATGTCATCTTAAAGAAGCTAGGAGAAATAATAGAAATAGTAAATTCAAAAGGAGTCTATTTTCCATAGAAGACAATTATTCTTCAGAAGATGAGGATCATGATGATTCAAATGATGAAACATTTTTTTTGCCCATGAGTGTTGGTGACAAAAAGGATGATGTTGGAAAATGTGATACCTTGAAAACAGTCCAAAACAATGAAAGATCAATGGTTGCTATATGGATTGCCTTCCATGCAAAAGAAGAAACCAAAGCTTGGGTTATAACAATAGAAGGTTGAGAAAGATGTGCTATGTTAGAAAAAGTAACCTTGGGGGCTTTTTCCTCTTAAGATTTAGCTCTCGGGTTCTTTAGAATGCATTTAGAGCATCTTGCATGATTTTGATGAATCATGATGAGAAAACCCTGAGGTTTCATGGCAAATGGGACTCAGGGGATGCACTTAACATAAATCCTTCTTGAAATAGGGAAAAGGACTTGAGCACCCCCACCCTAGTCCTACCCTATTTTAGGTTAGGGCCAATTTCAAAGTGTCAGTTTATGACCGTTATTTAGGTCCTATGCCAACATGGTAATTTTGAATTATGAAATTCTTAGCGGGAATGTTTGTAGTTGCATATATAAGTATGATTAGGTTATCATTTGTAAACTAGATGGCATTTTTGATTCATGAGCTTATGTGAAAGTGATTCAAGGCATTCATTGTGTTGCAAACTAGAATTTGTGTTGTTCTTGTGTTTATATTTGTAGATTTGGCATCCATCTCCTCATGGCATAAAGAGCATCTTCCTTCCATGAGATCTTCACTATAAGGTGATATCAATTGTGTTTTCTATCATTCAATCATTTGGATTTTGCCTCTCTCCCGTAGGGATACACACTCTTTATTTGACAACGGTGTTTGGAAGACTTGAATGTCTCTTCGGGGCTTGACTAAGGCAAGCCTCTAAACACCACAACCCCCAACCCACTTTTTTGTGATTACAAGTTACAAGTTGCGAAAGTAGAAGAAGTAGAGTTGTAGGATAGTAGTGCAGACTGTTAGAATTGCAGATCAAAGAAGAAAATAGGGACCTAGAATCAGGCGCCCACTCATTAGTCCTCCAGATCCCATAACAGAAAAATCTCCAGAACAACAGGAACAGGTTGCAGACAAGGTTCCCAAATCTTGACAAAAACTATGGCACTAGACTAGGGCACCTGCTCATTAGTCCTCTACTTTTCTATTTTCTGGACTTCAAAATTTGTTACGCATTTGATTGTCATTTGATATCTTTGTGTGCGATCATTTTCTGTAATTTGTGTGTTTGTTCATGAATTCATATAATTAGGGTTTTGAGCATAATTGGGCTTAATTGAACAACAAAATCATACAATTCCAATCTTTCCCTATGTTCCAAGTGATAGGAGATCTACAGTAGACTTTCTACTCGATTGAATGTCCTTGAATGTTTAGTGGTGAAAGGAGGATCAACATAAACCATCAAAATCAAACCCTCTTCATATTTCATCCTAAACATTTTGGTGAACCCATGTTTTTAGACTTTTTGGCACCTTTCTGAGTGTTGTGCTTCAGATTTACATTCATTTCGTTGTTCATCTTATTGTATTCAAAAAATTATAAAAAAATTGAAAATTTTGAAAATTTTGAAAAATTGGAATTTTTAGCTTGCATTTTCAAATAATTTGAATTAGTTAGCATTTAATTTCAATAAATTTCTATCATTATCATTAGATCTGATTTAAAATACAAAAATTCTTCATTCATCATTCATTTAGATTGCATTTTCATGCTTAAATTGATAAAAATTACTTGAAATTGTGCATTTTTCCATATAACCTAGTTTTGCATTAGCTAGGGTTTGTAATCAAAATCTTGTTTCAGGTTTTACTACCCTTTTATTACACTCATTAGTAATAATTTATAACTATGGTGTTGCATCATAACTTGGTTTGTTTGCAAAATTTCATGCCTAGGGTTTGAAAACCTTACTTTTTTACTAGATTTTGGCCTTATCATCTCTCTAGATTTGCACCATAGGCATGTTATAAAGGATTTTTCTACACTAATTGGATTTTATTAGGGTTATTATCTGTTTTCCCTCAATTTCTTTACAACACCCTTTTTATTGGGTTTTTGCATTGAAATTTGGTGAAAATTGCATATTTCGGCTATATTTTCCCTAGGATTTGACCTAGATTTACATGCTTCACATCCTAAAATTCTTGACAACACCCCTTTTTATTGGGTCTTTGCATTGAAAATTTGTGAAAAATTGCATATTTTAGTGTATTTTCACAAGGTTTTGACTTGTCATCATTCTAGGTTTGCATAAAAAATGTGTTGTGAAGGATATTATTGATTTATTGGACTGATATCAGACATATTATTTTCTTCCCTTCATCAATTTCCTTACAACACCTTTTCTTTCACTTATTTGCATTGAAAAAAGTTAAAAAAATCAAGTGTTTTAGGTCATTTTTACACATAGTTTTGCACTTGTCTTTTGCATAACTTTTGAAAAGATTTTAAAATCTGATCTTACATTGATTCAAAAACTTATACACATGGCTTCTAATCATAACAATAACAATAGGTTCCTTCCTAGGCCTTACATGAAAAGAAAGGTCCCTGAACCTAAAATTGTGTTTACGGCTCATGATAGAACAACTGAAGACACTGAAGGCCCTCTTAATATCACTATAAAAATAATGGGAAATCATGTGGATGGAACCCTTATTGATCCTAATTGCATGACTAATGTAGCAATAGAAGAGTTCCTCTATTCACATGGATTGATGCAAGGATTTTATGACCCTTCGGATATGATGATTAAGACACATAAGGGAACCTTTATAAACACTTCTGGGAAGATATCTTTATTGTTAATTGTATTTGAGAAATCCATAGAACAATTATTTGATGTTGTCCCCGTTTCTGATTTTTTTCGCATAAAATTAGGACATCCATGGTTAAAGGCTATCAAAGTTGTCCCTTCAACAATTTATAACTGTGTAAAATTTCCTTTGGATGGACAAGTGCATACTATCCCTCACAATAGGTATAAACCTTTGGTTACAAGACAACACTTTACACTTAATTACTTTTGGGAAAGATCTAAAGTGAAACCAGAGCCACAGACAGACTTTAACGTCTTAAGCTATAGAAACTACAAAATAAAACTATTACATCAAGTGGCCGGTCCTTCTATTCAAGAAACAACAAGAGATGAACAACCCACATTTGAAGAACTTCCTAGACCGAAAGGAAAAGGACCCTATGCTGAGGTTCCTCCCCCACTATATTTTTTAAGGATCGGGAGGTAGTCATCGATAGTAAAACATTCCACCTAGACAAATGAGATTTGATCCTGGTGCTTCCTCCTCTAAAACACAAAAACCTATAAAAGAGCAAAACACTATCTTACTAGAGATAAGTAGTAAGACAAAAAGAAATAGACAAGCAAGAGAAAGGAGGAGAATATGACAAGCTTATGACTAACGAATTGCAACTCAACAAGAAAACATCTCATCTAACATTGAATCAAACAAAGAAGATCTTAAGAATGGACAACTTGAAGACAAGAATAAGTGATGGGCTATGGTACCTTATGTCCCAATTTCCTCTAACATTTGGGAGTGGAAAGATGATGATGGTTTTCTTGTTGACAACCCTTAGTTTGGTTGTCCCTATAGGTAAGTATTTATAACCCTTTACCTCCGTGTTGTGTTTCCCCCGCGATGTGTTATGTGTTGTTCAGGCCTCTTGGGATGACCCTCGATTCTCTTGTAAGGTCCAAGATACCACGAGACCGCCTCTGTTGTGACCTTCTTCTATTTGTATCATCATTCCTCTATATTGCCTCTTCTCTATTTTCACTATTGTGTGTTGTGTCTTATGGACATAGTGTTGCGGTTGGTGACTTGGGGGTACCCTCCTACGTGACTGTCCCTAAGGCACTTGTTTCTCCTCTCTTGAGTTATTGTTTCCCTTCCTCTAGTGTTTCTATCTAGTAGGCAGATGATGAAAAACATATTATACTGATATGGACCTAGTGTCCCTTCAGGGAAAAATAAAAAAATGGATCTAGTCCATACATGACGATGGGGTTGTTATATATTATCCGACGCCTAGCTAGTAGAATCACTCTGTGTGATCTTAATGGTGTCTTATCGCACTTACAAAACATAACAATACTGCTGCTCCATGCACTTTGTCTATCTTGAATCTTGCATCCTCAGTTCTTTATGTGATTGATCATATGCATTGTTGTTTATCATGATTATATGGACGCTAACACTTTTCTTGCAGGGATGTGTTTGTGGGAACATTTGGTGATCGTAAAGTACATGTCACCTCCGGGGGCATGGGATTTGCGAGAGCTCATTTTCCCTTGTGTGTTTTCTTCCTACCTTAATATGCTTGATATCGGTACCTGATATCAACCACCTTAAGGTGGGGGCATATATAAGGTAAGCTATCTATTTTAGATGCTAGTAAAGTGTGCTTGTTCTCAGGTGCAGTCTTAAAGACTAGTGGTGATGAGTCCCTCCTGCACTCTAAGATTTGTTTGAAATCTATTGCGATCATTTAAGCCCTCTGCAGAGGAAGGATATCATGTATATCCTTTTATCTTAAGCCCTCTACGAAGGTGGGGATGGTGTATTTCTCGTAGAGAGTGCACATCCTGTCATTTTCAAAAAGTCCTCTACGGAGGCGGGGAGCAGTTCTATTACTAACTCAACCCTTAAGTGTGTCTTTGCCGATTGTTGTGGCAAAGCCTAACTGTCGGTGTGTGCCTATAATGTGCCTAAGATGGTGATGAACCTAGAAATAGGAACACTCCATCGCTTGTCTGCCGTGTTTTCTCCGTGTCTTCCAAGTGTGTGTGTATTGCGTGTTTGTTCCCAGGCATAGTTTAAAGATCGGTGGCGATGAGTCCTTCCTATGCTTTGGGATTTGTATGGCGTGCTTGATTTGTATTACATGTCTGTTTCCCCACATGCAGTTTAAAGACCGTTGGCGATGAGTCCCTCCTGCATTATGGGTGGTGTGTTTACTTTCCTTGTACTTGCATCTGCATTTCGTATAAATAAAAATGAAAAAGAAAAAGAAAATCATCACTGTCTTCGCTGTATTCATTGTGTTTTGCGTGTCTTCAATATTGTCTTCTCTATGTTTTGTGTGACTGTAACTGTCTTCTCTATATTTTGAGTGCCTGTTACTATCTTCACTATGATTGGCGTGTCTTCTCCGTGCTTGGTGTGTTTGCTATGTTTGTTGACCATACTATAATGCATGTATTGGCCTTGCGTTTATACATACATTAAAATGGGGGCTAAATGTTATGTCAGAAAAAGTAATCTTGGGGGATTTTTCCTCTTAAGGTTTAGCTCCTAAGTCCTCTAGAATGCATTTAGAGTATCTTGCATGATTTTGATGAATCCCGATGAGAAAATGATGAAGGGGGTAAATCATAAAACACACAATAATAGAAATTGCACACAGAAAATAGAATGATATTTTATTAATATGGGCAAAACATTACATTACATAAGCTCAAATATAATCAGAGGATGAATCCCCTACAAGTTGCAACACATTACAGCTCCCTCTCTCAAGACTCTGGAATCGTCAGCCTTCTGTAACCCCAAATCAACTAGGGTTTCTATTTTCCTGCCTTTTCTTGACTCTACACCTTCCCCCTTAACTCTACTACCCCAAGGGTTCCCAAAAAATGGTCATATATAGCCCTTTTTGGTGGCCACCAGCTTAAATTCAAAATTTGCATCTCCCCCCAAAAATAGGTCAACTTCACGGGGCCATAACTTTTGATCCGACTGTTAGATTTTTAATTATAATACCTTTTCGGAAAGCTCTCAAAAGATGGTAGTGCACAAGTAGTACCTAAAGGTAGACTGCTTGGGTTTCCCACCAAATTTTGGGCCCATTCAGACCTCTAAGTATCTCAAATTTGACTTTGAATATTTCAATAGGATTTTTGGAATTTGAAATTTTAATATCTTACAAATGAAAAATGATATTGAAGTGATTTCTTCACCATTAGCTTCAATTCACCATTCTGGAGGTCCGTGTAAGATTTTGTATCCAACCGTGCACAAATGCAAACTTACTAAAAATAGTAACCCTGCCAAATTTAGCCCTTATTGAAAAGAAACAACATTTTTTTTTTGGTTGATGCAATATTGCTCTTACACACTGGATGCTCCTGCATCAAACACCCAGGGTAATTTGAAAAGTGACCCTGTCACTTCTCATGAGTTAGAGGGAAACCAAAATGGTTAACCTTAGTCTCAGATAACCATGATGAATCTTCAACATGCCTTCCTTTCCATTTCACCAAGTATTCTATATACTGCATGTTTCTTGTACTCTTACCCACACAGCTATCCAGAATGCCCACTATCTCCTCCTCTAAAGTAGGTGCTGGAATGTCCCACTGTGTTCCTTTATCAAGTCCATCATCATGATACTTTGTCAAATCTGAAATGTTGAACACTGGTGAAATATTGATGTTATCAAGCAACTCTACCTCAAATGCATTTCCTGAATCATGCTTCTTCAAGATTCTACATGGTCCAAATTTTCTCATCTTCAGCTTATTATATGTACCAACTAGAAATCTTTCTTTTCTCAAGTCAACCATGACTTCATCACTCATTTGGAACTCCTTATGTCTCTTCTTCAGATCTGCTTTAGCCTTATACTGAGAATTCATCTTATGGATATGCTTTCTTACCTCTTCGTGCAAATTCTTCATGCGCTTAGCAAAATTTTCAGCTTCAGCACTACTCTGCTCCCCCAAATCCATCCTCCTCAATTCGGAAGTAGTTTTTGGGCTACTCCCATACACAACGTGGAATGAAGATTTACCTATGCTCCTATTGACAAAATTGTTGTAAGCAAATTCTGCCTGTGGTAAAATTAAATCCCATCCCTTGAGCTTATCTCCTACTAAGCATCGTAGCAGGTTATCCAAACTCCTATTCACCACTTCTATTTGTCCATCAGTCTATGGATAGTGTGCAGAACTAAACTTCAAATCTGTCTTCAACTTCTTCCACAATGTCCTCCAGAAATAACCAACAAACTTGGTATCTCGATTTGAAACTATGCTTTTTGGTAGACCATGTAATCTCACCACCTCTCTGAAAAATAATTCAGCAATATGAACAAAATCATTAGTCTTCTTGCAAGGAATGAAATGTGCCATCTTCGAGAATTTGTCCACCACCACAAAAATGGAATCATGTCCTCTCTGTGTCCTTGGTAAACCAAGAACAAAATCCATACTGATATCATCCCATGGCTTCTCTGATATAGGTAATGGCTGATATAGCCCTATATTCTGACTTGTTCCTTTTGCCATCTGACACATTCTGCAACTCTACACAAATTTCCTCACATCCTGCTGCAACTGTGGCCAATAATAATTTTCACCAACAATAGCAATGGTTTTATCTCGACCAAAGTGTCCAGCCAATTCTCCACTATGCTTCTCCTTAATCAAGTTCTCTCTCACGGAACTCCTTGGAATGCACAACTGGCTTCCTCTAAACAACATGCCATCTTGGATTATGAAATCCAACCATTTTGTCCTGTCCAAAGTAATAGGTTCCAAACAAGCTTTCCAGGCCTCTGCAAAATCTTGATCTTCAGGATACAAACTTTTGAGCTCATCGAACCCAACAACCTCTATCTTCATTTTTGTCAATAAATTTTGCCTTCTGCTCAAGGCATCTGCAACTCTGTTGGGCTTCTCACTCCTGTGCTTCAAAACAAAAGTATAGCTCTGCAAAAACTCAACCTGTTTTAAGTGCCTTTGGTTCAACTTTCTTTGACTATTAAGATACTGTAAAGCCTGATGATCAGTATATAAAACAAACTCCTTTGGCAACAAATAATGTCTCCATTTCTTCAAAGCCTAAACTATTGCATAAAACTCCTGATCATAAACATAATACTTTTCTTGGCATCATTAATCTTCTCACTAAAATAGGCAATGGGCTTACCTTCTTGACTCAAAACAACTCCTATAGCACTGCCACTAGCATCAAAATCTACCTGAAATACCTTATTGAAATCTGGAAGTGCCAAAACAGGTTGCTCTATGACTTTCTGCTTTAATGTATCAAAGCTTTTATCTGCTTCTTTAGTCTATCTAAACTCCTTTCTATCCCCTCTCATTATCTCAGTTAGGGGTGCACAAATGTTACTAAAATTTTTGATAAACTTTCTATAAAAACTTGCCATACCATGAAAAGATCGTACCTCCATTGCACTCCTTGGCGTAGGCTATTCAATGATAGCCCTTATGTTTTCTGGGTCCATCTTAAGACCTTCCTCTGAGACAACAAATCCCAGGTATACCAACTCCTTTGAAAAACTACATTTGTTCAGATTGATCAATAACTTCTCCTCCCTCATCTCCAAAAATCTTCTGATATTCATCATATGCTCATCCCAAGTCTTACTAAAAATCAAAATATCATCTAAATAAATAATAACAAAACTTCCCAAAAATTCTTTCAATACCTCTTCATGAGCCGCATGAATGTGCTCGGTGCATTGGTTAGCCCAAAGGGCATGACTAACCACTCATACAAACCTTCCTTTGTCTTGAATGCTATCTTCTATTCGTCTCCTTCCCTAATATGGATCTAGTGATACCCACTCTTCAGGTCAATTTTCGTGAAGTACTTGGCTCCACTCAAACAGTCCATTATGTCATCCATTCTTGGCAATGGAAACCTATACTTGATCGTGATCTTATTTATGGCTCAAGAATCTGTACACATTCTCCACTCTCCATCTTTCTTTGGTGCTAGTACTGCAGGTATCACACATGGACTCAGGCTCTCCCTTATTAGTCCCTTAACAACTCGTGGACTTGTCTGTTCAACTCTTCATTCTCTATTAGAGTTATTCTGTGGGCTGCCTTATTTGGAAAACTAGCTCCTGGTATCAAATCCATTTTATGACTTATCTTCCTCACTGGTGGTAAACCTTCTGGTACATTATCAGAGACAATATCTTGAAATTCCTCCAACATTTCTGACACTTCTGCTGGTACATCTTCACATTTTTCTTGACTAATCTTAGGAATCAATGTAAAGCAATGACGCTCATGCTTCATACCCTCCAAAAATTTTCTACCATCTACCAAGCAAATTTTGACAGTACTACATTCCTTTTATTCCACTTCCTTCAAGGGCTTCAATTTATGATGAACTCCATCCTTTTTTAGGGAATATATGTTTGTACGGCCATCATGGACAACGCTCCTATCATACTGCCATGGCCTCCCCAACAACATATGACATGCGTCCATTGGTATGATATCACAAAACACCTCATCATGATAGTCTCCAATCTTGAACTTCACTAAACACTACTCATTGACCAAATCTCTGTGGTCCTTCTGTAACCATGCAATCTGATATGGATGTGGATGCTTTCTTCTTGTCAACCATCTCCTCTGAAACAAGATTGTTAGTGCTTCCACTATCAATAATAATATCACAACACTTACCTTCACATTTACACCTTGTGCAGAATAAACTCTTCCTCTGATTAGGTTCTTTCTCTTCATTCAACAAAGTTCTTCTGACAACTAGGGTTTCTCCCCTTTCAACATCTTCAAAATGCTCAGACTGCACATCTTCATCTACATGTGCAACTCGTGCATTACCTTCAGGTCTTCTATTTTTCCTTCCTTGATGTTGTGGACACTTGTATGCTCGATACCCTTCTTCTCCACATTGGAAACAGGTTCCTTTGAAACCTCCTCTTCCTCTTCCTCTTCCTCTTTGCTCACCATTATTCTGGTCACGAGGGCGGTAGGTATTATCTCCTCTTTGATTTCGACTGGTTCCATCTTCTTCACTTTTCTTTAGATCTTCATTTCGGCCTCCATAGGGTCTTCCACCAGTCCTTCCACCTTGACCTCTTCCCCTTTGCTTCTTTTCAAATCTCTTATTCAGCTTCTCTTCCACCTTCAGGGAAAACTAGTATGCATCTTCTATGGTGGTCATTCTGACCAGGCTCAACTCTTCTTGAATACTTGGCCTCAACCCATTAATGTAATGGGCTAACTTCTCCTTGTTGGCCTCTCCATGGCCTTTCCTGATAGCGATCTTATAAAAATCTTCTATATACTCCTTAACAAACTTGTTACCTTTCTTCAATCCTTGCAGCTTCTTCAACAACTCCATCTCATAGACCATAGGAATAAACTGCTTCTTCAATTTCTCTATGATCTGATCCCATCTAGTAATCTTTACTTTTCCTCTTCTATTTCTCTCTAACTAGACCTCCTTCCACCAAATACTGGCATGGCCCTTCAACTTTGTCTTTACAAACTTGACCCGTTCTGGGTCTTCCACATCTTCATACTTGAAATACTCCTCCATATCATTGATCCAATCAATAAGTTGTTTCGGATTCAAATCTTCAGAATAGGTAGAAACTTCGATCTTGGGCCTCTTTCCGATCTTTGAAATGGCCCTCAACAACTTAACTTCTGCAGGATCTCCCGCAGTTTCTTATTCTTCCTCAGATAGCTCTTCTTTAGCTTCGTCTTCACTTTCCTCTCTCCTTCTCGGCTTGAACCCTCTTCGCAGCTCCTCTTGCAATCCATCGATTTGTCTTTGCAGGGCTCTAAAACCCTCTTCCGTCAAGCATTCCTCCCACCACAGTTTCTTTGTGGAGGCATCTTGATCTCTGCAAAAAACCCACAACCTCAAGTCCTAGTGCAAACTGCCTCACAGTCAGCGATTTGTCTACACACTCAGGAACCCTTGCTCTAATACCACTTGATGAAGGCGGTAAATCATAAAATACACAATAATAGAAATTGCACATAGAAAATAGAATGATATTTTATTAATATGGGCAAAACATTACATTACAGAAGCTCAAATACAATCAGAAGGTGAATCCCCTACATGCTGCAACACATTATAGCTCCCTCTCTCAAGACTCTGGAATCTTCAGCCTTTTGTAACCCCAAATCAACCAGGGTTTCTATTTTCCCACCTTTTCTTGACTCTACACCTTCCCCCTTAACTCTACTACTCCAAGGGTTCCCAAAAATGGTCATATATAGCCCTTTTTGGCGGCCATCAGCTTAATTTTGAAATTTGCATCTCTCCCCAAAAATAGGTCAACTTTGTGGGGCCATAGCTTTCGATTCGACCATTGGATTTTCAATTATAATACCTTTCCGGAAAGCTCTCAAAATGACTGTTGTACACAAGGAGTACTTAAAGGTAGACTACTTGGGTTTCCAACCAAATTTCGGGCCCATCCGAAGCCTCGAACTGCCTCAAATTTGACTTTGAATATTTCAATAGGATTTTTAGAATTTGAAATTTTAATATCTCACAAATGACAAATGATATTGAAGTGATTTCTTTACCATTAGCTTCAATTCACCATTCTGAAGGTCTGTGTAAGATTTTGTAACCAACCGTGCACAAATGCAAACTTACTAAAAATAGTAACCCTGCCAAATTTAGCCCTTATTGAAAAGAAACAACATTTTTTTTGGTTGATGCAAGATTGCTCTTACACCCTGGATGCTCCTGCATCAGACACCCGGGGTAATTTGAAAAGTGACCCTGTCACTTCTCATGAGTTAGAGGGAAACCAAAATGGTTAACCTCAGTCTCAGATAACCATGATGAATCTTCAACATGCCTTCCTTTCCATTTCAGCAAGTATTTTGTATACTGCATGTTTCTTGTACTCTTACCCACATGGCTATCTAGAATGCCTTCTATCTCCTCCTCTGAAGTAGGTGCTAGAATGTCCCACTGTGTTCCTTTATCAAGTCCATCATCATGATACTCTGTCAAATTTGAAATGTTGAACATTGGTGAAATATTGATGTCATTAGACAACTCTACCTCAAATGCATTTCCTAAATCATACTTCTTCAGGATTCTACATGGTCCAAATTTCCTCATCTTCAGCTTATTATATGTACCAACTGGAAATCTTTCTTTTCTCAAGTGAACCATGACTTCATCACTCTCTTGAAACTCCTTATGTCTCTTCTTCTGATCTGCTTTAGCCTTATATTGAGAATTCATCTTATGGATATGCTTTCTTACCTCTTTGTGCAAATTCTTCATGGCAGCAAAATTTTCAGCTTCGACACTACTTTGCTCCCCCTTATCCATCCTCCTCAATTCGGAAGCAGTTCTTGGGCTACTCCCATACACAACCTAGAATGGAAATTTACTTGTGCTCCTATTGACAGAATTGTTGTAAGCAAATTGTGATAGGTAAAAAATCAAGTTAATAAGATCAAATATAGCCATGAAAACCTAACCCTACCATCATCAAAGAATATGATTTAAATGAAATCAAAAGTAATGCAATTCAAGCACAACATCACCTAGATTGTGTGATTTTTTGTTTATGATGTGGATTGCTTCTTCAATAATGAACAATTATGAAGATAAAAGATGCCATGATAGATGATAATGATGAAAGCTCAATGGATGCTATGGATGCTCAAATGCTCAATATGCTCAAGATGATAATGTAGATGCTATATGAATGTTGGATAGATGTAGTATGTAATGAGAGGGTGTTTATATAGAACTCAACCAAAATCAATCAACGGTAGAGATTCGGAGGCTATGTGAATGGCTAAGATTGAATGGTAGACATAGATGAATGTGAAGATGACAAGTGGCGAGAAGATAGGGCTCATGTGTGACCGTGTACATAAAAAGTACTACATATGACATATATTAAATAAAAGGATGTAGTACCACTTATCTTTTTAAATGAAAGGGGCACACATGTTGGCTCATGAGATAAATGATAAGATAAATTAATTAAATAAATAAAATTTATTTAATTAATTGAAAAGTTAGCTTATGAAATGAATCTTTAATTAAATAAATAAGATTTATTTAATTAAAAATAGAAGAATGAAGATAATTAAATAATTGAAGATTGTTTAATTATAGCTTAGAAGAAAATAGCTAATGAATTAATTAAATAAATATAGATTTATTTAATTACTAGAAGAAATAGATGTGTTAGGGATATTGCTCAAGTGTGTTAGACAAATGCAGATGTGTGATAATGCAATATTTGAATGTTAATGATAATGAGTCAATTTTGGGTGTCTACATTTTGCCCCTCTTTGATACAATGTTCGATAGAGCATTGTGTCAAAGAAGATACGATATGCCTTCGATAAACAAGGTTATACCCTGGGTAACTGGCAGGTAATGCCCCCTCAAGAGGTAAGCCAAGCTAACTAGGAAGGGCTAGGTTGGCTCGTGATAGATGAAAGGCTAGAAACAAGGTTGACATGAAGAAAATGAGAGTTGGGAGGGAACAAAATGGGATGAAGCAGCTAAAAATAGGCTTTGGCATAGAAGAATTAGGGTTTGGATAGGGCCATAAGTAGGTTCTACAATGGCAAATAAGCTTATTTGTGTTCAGAAAGCTACAGAGATCTAGAGCTCCTTAGAGTTGGTGTGCGATGAGAGTTGGAGAGCTATCAGGATGGTGATTCCATGCAGAGATCATCGTGTCGAGCGAGTGAGATATGGCCGTGCAACAACTACAAGGGATGACTAGCGAGCAAGATAGAGCCATGACTGCATTGGGGACAGATTGGGCTATGATGTACTTGGCCACACAGTTGACACAGGTACAGGCAGAGCTGCGGAGAGTACAGGGTGAGACAGAGTACTATAGAGGTTTATACTATGGGGCTATGCCGGTAGAGCAGAGGCAGCCTAGCTTTAGGAGCAGGTTAGGGGCTTCAAGTTCATGGAGGTCAGGTGGATCTCGATCAGTAGCCTCAGTGATGGGGCCACTGAGAGATAGAGGGCTAGGTGCAGGACCCAGTGGTGGTGGTCAGGGCAAGGGAGCTGCCAGTAGTCACTAAGGCTACCTTGTTTATATTGTATCATGATGAGGCCTAGAGCCAATTGTACATACATTCTTTATGGCTCAGCTTGTATATGTAGACACTTGTATATTGACACATGTATATATATGTGATGGGGTATTGTTGATCTATATGATGTTGTAATGGATGCACTGTTGGTATTATGATGGTTATGCATGTTGTATTTGTATTTTCATGGATTATGTATGGATGTTTACACAAATGATATGAATGGAAATGGTATGATAATGCAAATATGTAAATCATAATGATATGGCTGAACTTATGCATATAGATAGATGGTAATGAGATGATATATGATGGAACGTATACATGTCTAACACACTTGTTTTGCAGGATACGAGATGTGGATGAAAGACGATGGAAAGGATTGATCTTGGTTGAGGACTATATAGGCGAATAATAGAATGAATAAATGATGTGATACTGGGCAGCTTTTTAAGTAATTACTCAAAAATAAAAAAGAAATGCAATCCTTATGTTTGATATAGCATGTGGATGTTATGTACCAGGGTATAGAAGACCAAGGTGTCGAGATATCCAATGTGCAACTAGCATGCTACAATCTTGTCTAAACACATGAGGTCAAGATGTTGAGCCAACATGCACAAGATATGAATAACAACTAGTGTTGTGAGATGAACTTTGACGCTACAAGCAATGGTTTGAGCTTATCTCCACTACACATAGTGATAGCTTGCTGGTTATATGTATGGAGCTAGTCTAAACATAGAATAGTCTTAAGTGCATAAGAGACTGTTTAGCTTCTCAGGTGTTAGAGATATTAATATGTAAGATGCTAATCCCAACACCTATAAGATACCAATACACATAGGAAGAGAATAAGATCATCTCGCAAACATGGCATACAAAAGCAATATGACCATGCCCCATTCCTTACTTCCTCGCAACATACCAAGATATAGATAGATCAAGGCAATCTTGATTAGGCATAGAAAAGGAACAAAAGATAAATCAAAAGATAAAACAAAAGATACTATCATCACATTCTCTTGCCAAATTTAGGTGCCCTTAGATGGATTTAAGCTGGCACCTTGTTGAGAGGAAAGTTGCATCCTGTTGAAGGCTAAAAAAAGTTGATAAACTGCTATAGCAAATGTTGGCTTAAGGCATGTGGACAAATAGCGTCTGGCTTACTCTGATTGGTTAAAGTGCTAGAGCTTTCAGTATACACATAGTTTGCTTCCTGCTTGAGCTAATCAAAGAGAAGAAGATGGAAGATGAGAGAAGATGAAGAAGATAGGGTGGATCATCTGTGCTTGAGTACTGGAAACTTCCTTCGTATTCCAGACTGCCTACATACCCTGTATCCACAGGATCAAAGCACATTTACAATGAAGATGAGACATGATGAATATGTAGTTCTGGGTTTTATTGATGATGTAAGTGATGAAAGATAGAAGAATGTGAGATGAAAGATTGGAGGATGATTAGAAGAAAGATGAAAGATGAATGATGAAAGAAGGGGCTATTGTCTTAGCCTAAATTAGAGTGCTTCCTTCGCATCCCAGATTGCCTACATATCCTGTATCCATGGGATCAAGGCTTTAACGATAGAGCTGGGATGTAGTTCTTGCTTATTATACTGGTGAGGTGATGTTGAAAGAATCAACTTATTTCTTGAATGTTTACGTTGGTGATGTTTTGCAACTATTGGATGTCAGATGAGCATGAAATGGTTGTAAAGATATGAAGCCTGATTGCAAAATGTTTTGCCACATTTGTTGTTGGATGAGCACTATGGTTAAAGTTGAAAGTTTGCTATGTTGTGAGCTAAAGTGTTTTATGTGTTATGAGCTAGAGATAGAGGTATCCACTTCCAAATAAGACTCAACAAAATGCCCCCAGTGCGGGATGAGGTTTATTATGAAGGAGAGACGATGGAGAAGGCGTGCGAGAAAGATGCTAAGGTACCAAAAGATATAGTTATCGTAATAATGTATCAAGTATGATAGCTAGCATTGATAGAGACAAAGGTGGAAAGGTTGTTTATTGTGATGATATGTGGATTATGATATGGACTATGTAGGATAGGATAGTGAAATATGGTAGGAAGAGTGATGATCAAACAAACCAAGCAGACGATGGAAGCTGGTCACTACACATAGCACCTGTTTGCTAGGTTTTCACTATGGTACTTATCCAAGGCGCCTGTTTACCAGGTTTTCACCAAAGGATGAATTATTTATCTTAGACTATTATTTTTTTATTATCCAAAGTGCCACAGTGGTTTTCACTGTTGGATGGATTTTTTTTTTGGGATAGCTGAGATTTAAGGATAAAACTACTTGAGATGAATGCTGTTGACTGGTTCATCCAAGGGAATGCCTTCAGGTGTTGAGAGAGTGTATGCACCTGATCCATAAACTACTGTGATGATGAAAGGACCAAGCTAGTTTGGTTCAAACTTGTCCTATTTCTCATGGTGTTGCTGATTCTTTTGATTTTCTTTAAGGACAAGATCTCCAACTTGAAATTGACGTTCTCTAATTTTTTTGTTGTAGCTGCGGCGTAGATGGTTTTGATAGACTTGGAGATGGTTGAGTGTTGTAAGATGTCGTTCATCTAGAAGCTCAAGATCATGGAGTCTGGATACTCGATACTCTTCTTTTGAGATGGTATGTTGTAAGGATACTCGCAGTGAGGGGATCTCAACCTCAATAGGTAAAATAGCTTCAGTGCCATACATAAGAGCATAAGGTGTAGCTCTAGTGGGAGTTTTGATACTTGTTCTATATGCCCATAATGCAAGATGGAGTTGTAGATGCCAATCCCGACCAGCTTCATTGACCATCTTTTTGAGAATTTTGATAATTATTTTATTAGAAGCTTCAGCTTGGCCATTGCTCTGAGGATAGTAGGGAGTAGAGAATCGATGTTGGATATGAAACTTGTTGCAAAGATCTTTGACTTCTTGATTCTTGAAGGGACATCCATTATCTGTGACAATAGCTTGAGGAACTCCATAACGACAAATGATATAGTGTAGAATAAACTTGGATATTTGCTTGCCTATGATATAAGTCATTGGTATGGCTTCCACCCACTTTGTGAAATATTCAGTGGTAGTGATAATGAACTTATGACCATTTGATGAAGTAGGATGGATTTTACCTATGAGATCAAGCCCCACTGCGAAAAAGGCCATGGAGTAGTGATAGTCTGAAGCTCATGTGCTGGTGCATGTATTAAATCTTCATGTTTCTGACATTGTAGACATCTCTTTGCAAATTGTTGTGCATCTTTTTCCATGGTTGGCCAATAGTATCCTGCTCGTAAAAGTTTCTTAACAAGGCCAGGGCCAGCAGAATGCGATCCACAGACACCTTCATGTACATCACGTAAGGCCACTTTTGCTTCCTCAGAATCAAGATACTTAAGAAGGATACCATCAAGACTCTGGAGATAGAAGGTGTCTCCTAGGATGGTATAACAAGAGGCTCAACCGATAAAGATTTTGCATTGGTTGTTAGATAGTTGAAGTGGAAAGGTTTGATTATGGAGATACTTTTATAAATCCTCGTACCACAGTGAATTGGGACCAACAATGCAACATATAAGCTCAGAGTGTGGAACTTCAAATGCTGGAATCAAAAGTTGTTTGACCAAAAACTCACATTTATGTGTATTAGATGGCATGTCTAGAAGAGACCCAATCATAGCCATAGCATCTGCTGCTCTATTTTGTAGTCTTGGAATTTGTTCAAAAGTGATATTGTCAAAGTACCTTTTAAAATCATCAACCATTAGCTTGTATGGAAGAAGTTTCTCATCTTTTGTTTGATGTTCATCTAAGACCTATTTGATAACCAGCTGAGAATCACCAAAGACTTGTAACTGTTTGATAGCCCATTGTACTACCATGCTCAATCCTGTGATTAAAGCTTCATACTCTGCTATGTTATTGGTACATGGAAATGCAATTCTATATGATTTGGGTATACAATCTCCTTGAGGGGTAACAAACAAGATGCCTGCTCCTGATCCATGTTGTGTATATGATCCATCAAAATATAGCTGCCACTGTGTTGGAGAAGTTAAATTGAACAATCCTTCATCAGGGAATTCTAGATATATTGGATAGATATCTGTGATGGGTGCTACAGCTAATTGATCAGCAATGACTTGTCCTTTAATGGCTGTTCAATCCACATATTGTATGTCAAATTCACTTAAGATCATGACCCATTTTGCTAATCTTCCCATGAGAATTGCTTTAGAGAGAAGATATTTGAGCAGATCAACATTTGATATGAGCTTGGTTGTTTGATTCAACATATAGTGTCACAACTTTTAGGAAGCAAACACTAATGCTAAACATTCTTTTTCTATAGATGAATAATTGAGTTCATATCCCACAAGGGTTCTGCTGATGTAATAGATGGCTTGTTCTTTTCCTGAATCATCATGTTGGGCTAGAAGGGCACTCAATGCTGCTGTTGTTGATGATATGTAGAGCAATAATGGGCAGCTGAGCATAGGAGGTACTAACACAGGAGGTGTTGCGAGATATTCCCTTATTTTATCAAAAGCTTGTTGACACTTTTCATCCCACTTAAAAGGTTCACCCTTACAAAGAAGATGCTGAAAAGGATGACATTTATTTGCTAGTTGTGAGATAAATCTGCGGATGGAGTGTAACCCACCTTGTAAACTACGAAGCTGCTTGAGATTTGTTGGTGAAGGCATTTCCATGATAGCTTTTACTTTAGTTGGGTCCACTTCTATCCCTCGTCGAAACACAATGTATCCCAACAGTTTTCTAGATGTTACACCAAATACACATTTCTTTGGGTTTAGTTTGACTTGATACTTTTCTAATCGATCAAAGATTTGTGCTAATACCTGTAGATGCCCTTCTCTTGTGTTAGATTTTCCCAGGATGTCATCAACATAGTCTTCCATAATAGTATGAAAAAGGTCATGAAAGATAATTGTCATGGCTCATTGATAAGTAGCTCCAGTGTTCTTGAGACCGAAAGACATTACCACCCAGCAATATGTGCCCCATGGACAAATAAAAGATGTTTTGTCTTGATCTTCTTCTGCTATTTTCATTTGATTATACCCTGAGAATCCATCCATCAAAGGTAGCATTTTATGTCTGGCTGTAAGATCTATAATGTTGTCTATGCTTGGTAATGGAAAGTCATCCTTAGGACATGCTTTATTAAGATCTTTAAAGTCTATGCAACATCGAACTCGTCCATCAGGTTTTGCTATAGGTACCAAATTTGAAACCCATTCTAGATAATCAATAGGCTTTATGAACTTTGCTTCTAATAGTTTATGAATCTCTGTCTTGACCAATAAAGCTACCTGTGGATGCATTTTGTGCAATTTTTGTTTGACAGGTTTTGCATTAGGAGATACTACTAGATGATGTACCACAAGTGATGGATCTAGACCCAACATGTCAGCATAAGTCCATGCAAAATTTATAGCTCTTCTCAAAAAAAATATTGTGAAGTTTCTTCTTTCTTGCTCTGATAGTGATGCTGCCAAAAAAGTGATCTTTGGATTCTACTCTGTACCCAAGTTCATGTCTTGTGATTGTTCAACTAGCACTGTTGATTTCTCATGATAATCAGTGGCAACAAGAAGATCGAATTGCCCATCCTCAGGTGCCTTGGAGAGGTTTTTGCCTTCGGATACGTCCTTTATTTTTACTTTTTCACGGTCAAGAGGCACCTTTCAGTTTTCACCTAGTGACCTATTTTGTTTGATTTTGTTTATTTCACTTTTGTAACTAAAGGATTTGATACTTCTGCCAAAATATGCTAGTTTAGGTAAGTCCATCATGAAACCTGCTTTGTGATCACCCAATGGAATGCCTTGTCATAAGCCCATGAATTCTGCAATAGCTTCATCATTTTCAAATGTATCTAATATCGGTGCCCCCTATTAGTCCCAATCGATGAGGTTAGGATATACGAGTGAAAGGTTGATGGAGGAATTGTTATGGCTAGAGGAGGTTGTGGAGATCATGAAGATGGAGTGTTCTTGGAAAAGGTTGGTAATATGAAAGGGGGAGTCATCGATGGTATCCGAATTAGAAGTCTCTCTTGCTGAGGAAGGTCCAGGGTCAGTATCAGAAATACACTTAATGTCTTTGAGTCGCGGTACCTCCGGCTGATAACCAAGGCCTTGCTTATTGAACTTCTTAGAGACAATAATGGGTTCAAGAGGTCCTTGTTCCTGTGATCCCAATCCACCATGTCCTTTGTAGCCCATGTTCTTTATGATGTGGAACCCATTGTTGTATCTCTGTACTTCCAGTTGGACTTGGTCATTTTCATCAAAGAATATCCAAGAGTCTATATCGTCAATGTCTTCATCATCCAGGAATCTTCCTTTAAGGAATACAGTAGGTGGAGCTTTGATGATAGTGGAGACAGAAGTTGGTTTGGATGTGGAAGGTTTACCATAGGATTTAGGGGACAATGGAAGGGTACCTTCACAACAAGATTCTTGCAGTGTGTATTCACCAGGGCCATATTCGGTGTACTTGATATAGAGATTGGAAGGGGTTTTGCTAGATGATGGCTTGAGTAGGTCAGATGGATCTACATAGGATGAAGATGAATATGCCTCGGTGTTGATAGGAATGTAGTTCGAGCTCTGATATTTAGCTTGGAAAGCACGACAAAATTCAAATGGATTGGGATCAGCTTGGATAGTAACTTCAACACCGTTGTGTGGGAATTTAAGACATTGGTGGTATGTGGAAGGAACTACCTTGAGGGCATGTATCCATGGATGACCAAGGATGATGTTATAAGGAAGGTCGATATCAAAGGCCTGACAATAGGTTTCTGTGGTGATCCGCCCAACTTGGATAGGTAAGAAGATAATTCCTTCAGTATCTCTCTCGGCATCATCATATGCTCTGATAGTAATAACCTTGGAGGTGTCAACATCTTTCTCAGAATATCCCAGTTGTTTTATCAATTTCAAAGAACATATATTAAGATCAGCTTCACCATCTACCAAGATTTGTTTGATATAGCGTTGTTTAACAAACACTTCAATGTGGAGGGTTGAAGATCTTTGTCAGAAAAGGTTAAATGACAAGGGGCTGCAATGCTAGCGACCATAGATTAGAATTGTGATATATCAATATCATTAGGCACCGAAGATTCTTGTAGAGCTTTGTCAAGGATAGCTTTGTGAGCATGGGATATGCGAAGCAACTCAAGAATGGATATGTGTGCGGGTGTTTTGCCAAGGTGATTCGAGATATTATAGTTAGGGAATGGTCAAGGAGGATGGACAGGTGCTCCTTGAATAGTGACTCGACCTCTGCAATTGGTTACAGTGCAATCAGGTGCTTTACCTTGGATAGTAATGGTAGAAATGCGAGCATGGTCAATGCGGCCAATGGCAGATGATTCATAGGTATACTGAATGGCATTTCCAGCATGAGGGTTACTTGTTTTGTCATGAGATGGAAGGGGATTCTTGAAAGTCTCTAGATCATAGTTTGATGTTGATTGTTGTGCAAGTTGAGTTGTTGAAGGTGTAACTTTGATTAAACCTTGATCGATGCAATCTTAGATGACATGTTTTAGGCGCATACAACCATTTGTTTTGTGTCCTTTCACTCTATGGAAATTACAATACTCATTTTCTTTGTACCAAGGAGCTTTGAAGAGCGATTCACCATTGGGTGGTGCATCCGGTAAGATAATATCGCCCACTTGGAGAAGCTTTTGAAAGATAACTTCCATAGGTTCCGCTAATGGTGTAAATTGTCGATGCGGAATGGAAGTTTGGCGTTGTCGCATTCGTTGAAAAGGTTGTGTTGTTGTAGAAGCAGCTTGGATATTGATAGGAGCTTTCATAGTTTGGATGTTCTTTGCATCTACAACACCATCGTTGACAATATTCTTATTTTTGTTCCAAAAACGAGACTTATCGTGGGAGATTTGAGGATAGTCTTTGTTATCGCGAAAGATCTTGATAGTTCCTTTAGCAATTAAAGCTCGTTCAATGATGGTTCCTTTGGAAACAAGTTCATCAAAGGTGCTAGTACTTTGCAATTGTAGTTGGAATGACAACTCGGGATGAAGATTTTGAACAAAGGTATCAAGCTGGTGTTTCTCAAGGATTTCCCATGATAGTTTGCTAGCCATATTACGCCATCATTGAGTGAATGAAGAAAAGGCCTCACCATTGTGTTGTTTATTATTGACAAGGTCATTCATGTTTATCTCATGGTCAATGTTAAAAGTGAAGTGTGATCTAAACTTATTGGCTAACTCCGAAAAAGACTTAATTCCCAGAGGTAAATGAGAGAACCATTCAAGAGCTTGTCATGCTAAGCTTCGAGGAAATAGTCTGAAAAGATATGTATCATCATAAGCAACATCGAGACATGCCACAAAGAATGCTCTAAGATGGTCTTCCAGAGTTCCTTTTCCTTTGTACTTGTCAAATTGTGGAATTTCAAAGTGTGGTGGAAAAGGTATCATACAGAGAGACTTGTCAAATGGATAAGCGCATATGTTGTCTAAAGAAAATGTCTTCTTGCCTTGTCCTACCACTTGGTTAATCATTTGTTGAACATCCACTAAAGATAATTGTTGTTGTTGCAAAAGGGGTGAAACATGGTATGGTGTATATTGAGGTTGCTGTTGTGGGATATATGGAGCCATGACCATTTGTTGAGGTTGTGTACTCACAATATATGTCAAAGGATTGGTATGTGACACATATGTATTTGAGGATTGCTGTCCTTGAAGCACAAGCGATGGTTGAGTATATTGGGATGAATGGGAACCAAGATTTTGCATCACATGCGAAGTGGAAGATGGATTGACATTAGTTAATGGTTGGGAAGTTGGAGTTGGATTTGTAACATGGTAAGTGATGGAAGGATTGGTGGATGTGAAGGAAGGATGAACACTTGGGTTTGTATTTTGGACAACATGGGGATTGGTATGTGTCATGTGTTGGGTGACAATAGGCAAGCCTTGGGTAGCATAAGATGGATTGATGGTGTGTGAATGATTGGAAGAGTATGATGGAATGGATGTAAGTTGCTCAACATAAGTGACCGTAGAGCTAGGATTGGTTTGAGAAATGGTAGGAGGGTCACTCATATCAATAAGACTAACATTGGGATTATATGGTGTAGTGGAAGGATTAATAGAGATGGTGGAAAGCATATTAGCAGTTGGTATATGGGATATGGTATTCATATGGGATATGGTAGATTGTGATGGTCGTGAAGCTTGGACTATTGGTTGTGTTGGTATAGTTTGGGAGGTTTGCACACTATGGGATATGGGGATAGCTTGTGATGTTTGGAGCGTTTACGCTTGGGCCACATGGATAGCTTGTGTTACTTGAGGCATGGAAATGGTCATGGTAGGAGGAGTATGTTGAGGAACATGGAAAGGTGGAAGGTTTAGATTCTGTGACATGAGAAGGAGCACATTAGTTGGTATGATCAAAGGTTCTAAAGTGTGCTCCAAGCGTGGTAGATCGAATGAAGTAACAATAGGCAATGAAAGAAATGTGGTAAAAGATGGAGCTTATGATATGGTGGGGGATGGTGTGACGATAGTGGATGGTCCCTTTGCAACAATAGCGGGAGTGTTTGGATCGTGTTCTCTAATAGCAGATATGTCAAAATCTCTTGGTAATTTAGTACCCATGCGAGCAAGTTGCAAGAAGTAGTGATTAGGCTCAGATAGAACAAGTCACTCAACTTGATCCCACACATGGGTGTCCTAAAATTCTGTTTAGTCTTCTTGGGATTGTTCTTCAAAAGTCTCGAAAGATGTTTGAGTTTGCACTTGTTGTTTAGATGACTCTCCAATGGTATACCCATGAGGTGTAAACATATGAGGAGGCATACCAGTCGTGAATTGAGTTGCGTCCTTAAGAGGTGTTGATCTAAGTTGTTGCATCTTAGCTTGCAATTTGGCTTCCATATCAGCTCTATATTTAGCTTCCATTTTAGCTCTATATTGACTCCTAGTTTGAGGCATGATGCTGATGTTGAAAACTGAAGTTTAGCTTGTCAAAGTTTTGAGACCCAAAAGATGATGGTTTTGCTGATTGGTTGGTTGGTTGGTTGATTTGTTGGTTTGCTTGGTTGATGATTTGTTGTTGGTTGGTTTGCTTTGGTTGTTGTTGGTTGGTTTTCCCTAGAGAATAGCTCACACACTCAAGGGAAACATTATTTACTAAAGGTTGCTATGTTGCTGATGTTTGTTGAGGGTAAAGTTGATGTTTTGCTGATGGATCAAAATGATTGGTTTGATGTTTGGTTTGCTGGTTTGGGATCTCAAAAAGATGAAAAGCTCATGAAATGCAATTGATTTGTAAGCTCAAAACAGGAGACAAAGTCCAGGTATCTGCTAATGATCAGAGATAGGTCTGAAAGCTAATGTTGAAGCTGAGTAAGCTAGATTTGTGGCTAATTCGACTGAGTCACTAAGATTTGCTGGTATTAGACCACAGGTGACAAGTGATAGCTCATATGCGACTCAGAAAAGGCTAAAGGCAACTGGTAATAGCTCAAATGTGGACTGGTTTAAATTTTGTCAGCAAGTTACAGTGTTAACCAGAGGCGATGTGATTGTTCACAGGTGATAACTATTGGCTCAAAAGTGGTTTACTTTTGATTGGAAGCGATTTAGGTTACACTAAAGGTGAAAGACTGCTGTTTAAAGGTGACCTGATTCAGATAAGAGGCGACTGACTGTTGTTTAGATGAGAACTGATTCAGATAAGAGGTGACTGACTGTTGTTTAGATGTGAGCTGATTCAGATAAGAGGTGACTGACTGTTGTTTAGATGTGACTCTATTTATGCAAAAAGTGATTAACTGATGTTCAAAGGCGATTTAGTTTAGGTAAAACGTGACTAACTACAGTTTAAAAGTGATTTTGCTATTTGTATGTGGGCAATTTAGGCATACAAGTGACTGTGTCTGTCAGATAAGATGTCTGATTTGTGATTTTTTGACCAAAAAAATAGTAATGGCAGTCACTCACACTCACAACAATCACAAACTTGTACAACCTAGGCTAGGAAAGGACTGTATTTGTTGAATCCCCTGGCTATGCTTATTCAAAGCAGATAGCTTCAAGATCTTGGTAGCACCGGTTCCCCTCCATGGCACACACTTCTCATGTATACCAAGATCTAGGTTTCCTTAAAGGCCTGTCCCTCACCAAACCTTAGATTATCCCTGCTATCTCTTCTAAGAACCACGTGAATCGGGACCGCTTCAAAGGTCCCACCTTTTGCATCAACAAATAGAGGGTTTTTGGCTACTACACAAAGTTGCTAATAAGGACATCCATATAGGTGGCTATACGTGTGGCAGCGCTACTCTCTATTATGGAGTCTCCCAGCCTACAAGGGTTACACCTTGGAGGGTTTTGGGGGAGGTTGGCTATTGGTATAACACAACAACACCTATTTTTTGTGGTTTTCAACACAAACACTTTTCTTATATAGCAGCTCAGAAGGACTTGGCTTTAGCCCATTACGCTTGGGTCATATCCCTTCTCACACTGGGAAGGCAAGCTCTCTAAAGATAATAACAAGTTCTCATACACCCAAGAGCCATTTGATAGGCAAGGGGAGAGGATACTTTTGTTATTAAATTTGGGTTACAATCAATCACATGCAAGTAATCAAAAAAGAAAAATCAAGCACGGAGCAATCAATGATTCATTTTAAGCAGCAAGTCCAAATGTTCTTAATTTAGTGAAAAACCACAAGTCTTGGACTGATCAGAGCTGCAACAGATATGTTAGTAGTTTGATAACCTCCTTTTCTTGGAAAAATTGATAAGATGCTGCACAAATACCCAATTAGTAGCCAAGAAAACAAACTATAGACTGAAAGCGCATAGTTTACCAGAGGCGATTCACTGTCTATCATAAGCGACCTCTATTTCTGTCACAGGTGAACTACTGCAGATCAAAAGCAATTTCAAAAATGTCAGATGTGGATTGTTGAAGTTCAGAAGTGATACAAAAAAGCATGAGGTGATTGGTTAAGGCTCATAAGCGACCTGGATCTGCAAAAGAGACAATACGCAACAAAAGCCCTAATTCTGCAAAAAGCGACTGAATTATCTAAAAGCGGCCATTGTAAGATCAAAAGCGATTAGGTTAAATGTAAAGGCAACCACTGTTAGTCTAAAAGTGATGTAGAATAAACAAAAAGTGATCACTGTTCACTTATAAGTGATCTGGCAATGGCCAAAGGTGGTAGATTTTAGTGCAGAAGTGATGCGGGTATGCAGATAGCGATAATTTTTTGTTCAAAAGTGACAGAAACTTGCCGTAAGTGCTCAAAAAATCTGATCTTCATAAAAATAACTTCAAACAACAAAGTTAATCAAGGATGTGGGTCCCACCAGGCATGCCAAAAATGTGATAGGTAAAAAATCAGGTTAATAAGGTCAAGCATAGCCATGAAAACCTAACCCTACCATCATCAAAGAATCTAATCTAAATGAAATCAAAAGTAATGCAATTCTGTAATGTCCCTTCCTTAGACCATCCAGACTTCAGCAGAGGTTGACCTATTATTGGGTTCCCGTAGGTCAATAGGTTGGTTAGGGGACCCGACCGAGGGCGTTGGAGCTTTGCAAGGAACCTTACGAGACCTTCAGATTGATGTTGGATGATGACTTCAAGAGTTGAATTGCAAAACACTTAAGGTTTGCCTTAATGTGAATAGTGAAAGCAAATAGTAATAGAAAATTAGAAGGAGAATAGTGAAAAGGTTCCCCATCCTAGTAGTAACAATGTTGTTTTCAAAAGATGGTGTTTCTTTTTCATGAGGAGGTGACCCTCAAGGTGGGCATACCTTCTTAGTGGGAATATTTTATTGATGTTAGTAGAAAGTGGAAATGGAATCTATAAAGCAATGAATGGGGCTCTCTTTTGGTCATTCAATCATCATTTTCTTAAAACACAAGTGTAGGTTTGGAGCTCTAGATAGAGTTTCAGCAGGTTGCAGCTCTTCTGAGGATGAAAACCCTTAGAGGACAGTGGATTGGACAACAACCCAGTTCGCATTACAAGGAAATCTACACTGGGTTTCCATTTGGATGTCATTGGACTTATTTACAGGTTGTAATTACAACTGGAGTGATTGCAGCAGTGGATTATCAGGGTATAAGTGCAGATTGGGTCTACTTATCAGCATATATCCTCATTCCAATACCTATACTAGCTGGCCGTACAAAATAGGAATCATATTCAAGCAAATCTTAGCTAGGAATTGGGGTTTCAGCAACTACATGTTCCATAATTGATGCATTGGTTCCTGGGTATGTGATTGTCATTGGGATAGTTTAATATTGCATTTCATAGAAGTCTTTTGGTTGCTGTTATAGTCTAATTTAGTGGAAATTAGACCTCTAAATTTGTAATCAGATTTGATATAATCAATTTAAAGGGGTCCCTTTGATGTACAAGTGTTGTCTTTTACTTATGCAATAGTTCTCTTCCATGTTTCTATGGTTTCCTTATGATTTGGTCCTAAAACAAACAATCATTTTAACTTAAACATCAAACAAATCAGCACTCAAGCAAAGACACCAACTTACACTTCGCTGGTCAAAGACAAAAATTGAAACAAACAAATCAGTAGATTCCACAAAATTAAAAAATTTTAGATCAGAATTGGTTAGGGATCTTTCAGTGGTATCAGAGCCATGATCTTGCTAGCCTGAGGGTGTTTGTTCAGCTCTATGCATCCTAGAGAGGTGGGTCCACACAGGTATTATACTCGTAGAAGAACACATATACAACTTGGGGTTGACACTGGTATTCAGGGTACAGCTATGGGGGATAGCCATGAGGGCAGTAGAAGTCCTCGTCAACGAGAAAGACAGAATCTGCAGGAGGATATTGACCATGACCGTGAGGTATTCAGAACTCTTGTTAATACACAACCAAGGATTGTACAGGCATTAGACAGACTTCAGAATACCCTTGACAGAATGGATATGGGTCAGTGTAGGGATAGTCATGGTAGACACAACAGACATGATAGGGTTGACAGGTCTATTTCAGGTGTAGACAACCTTGGGACTAGTAGGGCTCCCTCATCGATGGATAGTGTTCTTGGTTCTCCTAGGCATGACAGGACTCATTCACGCACAGCTGATAGGCCCATGCAGCCGCATTTTCCTCCTAGAGATGAGCCACCCCCAGTTGATCCGCTTGAGGGTGTGGAGTTCCAGGATACTGTTATGGCAGCAAATGATGAGTGGACACGTCTTCCAGTGCATGTTAGAGAGGCCTTCCCTTTACATTAGTATTGTTCCCAGCGAAGAGATAGCATGAGACACCGTGGTGGTAGGGGGCAACAGCAAAATAGTGACCTCCATCGAGCTACTAGCAAGCTCACTATATCTTCCTTTGATGGTAGTGGGAAGATCACCGCCCGAGCTTGGGTGCACAAGCTTGACATCTACCTTTCACTTAAGCTGATGCCTGAGGATGAGGCCATTTAGTTTGCAGTACTACATTTGGAGGCTATAGCTTATGAGTGGTGGCATCATGGTTTGGTTACCCAAAACCATAGACTTATTCATTCTTATAGGGAGTTCACCGAGCGGCTGATTGCCAGATTTGACCGTAAGGATGTTGAGTTGTACTATAGGGATTTAGCATTATTGCGACAGACTGGACATGTTGAAACTTACATTAATGAGTTTCAATGCATTGCTGTTATGGTTCCTGAGATGCCAGAAAGACGTGTGGTGATGCTCTTCATAGAAGGATTACATGATAGATTACGAGGCTTGGTCAAGGCTCTTAAGCCTAAGACTTTACATGAGGCTATTCAGATTGCCCTAGACCTTGATACTTCACCACTTCCTACTTCTTATCAACAGAATAAGAAATTCTCCAAAGGTCCCAAGCCTTTTCAGAGATCTTCGACACAGCATAGGAGTGCACCACCTCCCCCCAGGATGGACCAGGAGACACATAATAAGTTGAGGAGAAAGAAGCTATGCTTCACATGTAAGGAACCTTGGGAGCCTGGACACCGATGCCTTGGGAAGGGAAAAGTGCATCTCATTGAGATTGTGTCTGATGTGGAGGATGAGCATATACAGGATACTAATTTAGAGGGCATCGATGGTGAGGACGAATAGGAAGCCCCACAGGTGGAGCTTGGAGTGGGTGACACATGAGATACACCAAATCCTGTCATTGCCACCCTTTCAGGAGTCCCCAGATACCATCCCTTTTGCTTAAAGGGAGTGATTAAGGTTCAACGTGTGACTTGCCTTGTTGATAGGGGTGCCACACACAACTTTATTGATGAGGGACTGGTTGCTAGGCGAGAATTGCAGGCAAAGGATTTTCCTGGTTTCAGTGTGACAGTAGCAGATGGATTTTCTATGCAGTGCACCAAGGTAGTTCCATAGATTAGTATACAGTTGGGAGATTACACCTTGACCGACGATTTTTATTTTGTGGGTTTGGGTGACATTGATGCAATGCTAGGTGTCCAATGGTTGCAATCACTTGGTAGGTATATACAGGATTTCCAGAGGAGGGAGCTGGAGTTTATAGTTGGGGGTAAGAAGATTGTACTTAAGGCTCTTTCTGATGGTGGGCCCATGGTGGTTACATCACGTAGGATGGAATCCATTTTCAGGCATGGAAATGTGGCATGGGCAGCACAATATTTAATTTCATCCAAGTCACCTTCTTCACAGGATGACCAGCCATTCCACATTGATGTCCAGACAATATTGGACAAACATGGAGTAGTATTTGGTGATATTCCTTCTGGTAGACCTCCTGACCGTGGATTTGAGCACGTGATAGAGTTAGAGGAGGGCACCAAGCCTGTGATTACCACTCCTTATTGTCATCATAAGAGATTTAAGGATGAAATAGAGAAGACCATCCATGAGCTATTGGATATGGGGCACATCAGACCTAGTTCTAGCCCCTTTGCTTCTTCTGTGGTGTTAGTGAAAAAGAAGGATGGCACTATGCGTATGTGCATTGATTACCATACATTAAACAAGAAAACAATCAAGAATAGATATCCTATTCTGCACATAGATGAGTTATTGGATGAGCTTCATGGTGCGGTGTATTTCTCAAAGATTGACCTTCGATCAGGGTACCATCAGATTCGAGTGCACGAGGAGGACATACATAAGACAGCATTCAGATGTCATTATGGGCACTATGAGTTCTTGGTGATGCTTTTTGGCCTTACTAATGCACCTGCTACTTTCCAATCATGCATGAACCATATATTTAATAAGCAGCTACATAAGTATGTACTTGTGTTCTTCAATGATATATTGATTTACAGCAGGAATTGGGAGGAGCACATGAGGCATCTGGATGAGGTTCTTGGCATTATGGAAGCCCAGTCTCTATTTGCCAAGATGTCCAAATGTGAATTTGGACTTACAGAGATCTTGTACTTGGAGCATGTGATTGGTAGTGATGGGGTCAAGGTACATCAGGAAAAGATTCAGTCCATCCTTGATTGGCCACCACCTAGGAACATTTCAGAGTTGAGGGGTTTCTTAGGCCTATGTGGTTATTACAGGAGATTTGTGAAGGGGTATTCACAACTTGTGGTCCCTTTAACAGATCTCACATGAAAGGGTGCATTCATATGGACAGAGGTGGTACAGGCCGTATTTGATAAGCTCAAGCAGGTCATGAGTACTTGTCCAGTTTTGGCACTTCCAGATTTCTCTCAGCCTTTTGTGTTAGAGTGTGATGCATCTAGAGAGGGTATTGGAGCGGTCCTTATGCAGAATCATCATCCCATTGCCTACGAGAGTAGGAAGTTGAGGGATAATGAGAGATTGTATTCCACCTATGACAAGGAAATGCTTGCCATTATGCATGCTTTGGCAAAGTTTCAGCAATATTTGGTGGGTGGGAAGTTTGTGGTGAGGACTGACCACAACAGTTTGAAATATTTCTTGGAGCAGAAAGAACTTAATGAGTGCCGACAGAAATGGGTCAACAAAATACAGGCATATGATTTTGACATTGAGTATGTCAAGGGGAAAAAGAATATTGTTGCTGATGCACTTTCTAGGAAGCCTGCAGTGGCTGCACTTTGTTCATTGAGTGAGATTTCAGTAGATTGGAAGTCTCAACTAATTGTTGAGTATTCCAAGAATCAGTTTGCATGTGAGATTATGGATGGCAGGATTCAGGATGATAGATACACGGTGATTGATGATGTTATCTATTATAAGAATAGGATTTATTTGGTACCTGGATCAAAACTGAAGAACAAGATTTTACGAGCCACCCATGACACACCAATGGCAGGACATCCTGGGTATTTGAAGACATCGGCAGGTGAGAGAGAGATTTTCATGGAAGGGGCTCAAGGATGATGTCTTGCGCTATGTACGTGAGTGTATGACTTGTCAGCAGAACAAGTCAAAGCATACTTTTCTGGTAGGTCTTCTGCAACCATTGCCTATTCCAGAGTAGAAGTGGGAAAGTATATCGATGGACTTCATTACGGGTCTTCCGAGAGTTCAAGGAAAGGATTGCATTTATGTGGTTGTGGATAGGTTAACGAAGTTTGCACACTTCTTTCCTATTGCAACCGACTTTACAACATCTCAGGTGGCAGAATTATTCTTCCGTGAGGTGTTTAGACTCCATGGACTCCCCACAACCATTGTTAGTGATCGGGATAGTAGGTTTATGAGCATCTTTTGGCAGGAGCTATTCTGATTAGCAGGTACAGAGTTGACACCCAGTACTAATTACCACCCTCCGACAGATGGACAGACGGAGATAGTTAATAAGTGGGTTGAGGGTTACTTATGTAACTACATTTCAAGACAGCAGAAGGCTTGGGTGCGATGGTTGTATTTGGGCGAGCATTGTTATAATACCACATATCACATGTCGATCGGTATGACTCCTTTCTGAGTGTTATATGGTTATGATACCTTATCATTTGTGGACTTGGCATTAGGTGATAGCAGAGTGCCTAGAGCTCAGGATTGGTTACAAGAAAATCATGATATCCTTAAGGTACTTAAGGATAATATTCAACATGCACAGAATCAGCAGAAGATATATGCTGACTGACATCAAGTTGAGAGGACCTTTGAGGTGGGAGATTTGGTTTTCTTGCGCCTACAGCCCTACAGACAGAGTACCCTCAAGAGGATTGGGGCAAAAAAGCTCAAGCCTTGGTTTTATGGTCCCTACAGAGTATTGAGGAGGATTGGTGAGGTTGCATATGAGCTTGAGCTACCTCCCGAAAGTAAAATACATAATGCATTTCATGTATCTTGCTTGAAGAAGGCTTTGGGACAACCCGTTATCTCTTCACCTGTTTTGCCCCCATTAGATGAGGAGGGCCGATTAGTGTTAACACATGCAGAGATTCTTGACATGAGGGAGAAGAGGTTGCGTAGCCGAGTGATCAGAGAGTATTTGGTGCGATGGAGGGATTTACCGTTGGAGGATGCCACGTGGGAAGGAGAGATGATACTTCAGCATCCAGCTTTACAGTTGCTTGAGGGCAAGCAATTCCAAGAAGGGAGGGCTGTAATGTCCCTTCCTTAGACCATCCAGACTTCAGCAGAGGTTGACCTATTATTGGGTTCCTGTAGGTCAATAGGTTGGTTAGGGGACCCGACCGAGGGCGTTGGAGCTTTGCAAGGAACCTTCCGAGACCTTTAGATTGATGTTGGATGATGACTTCAAGAGTTGAATTGCAAAACACTTAAGGTTTGCCTTAATGTGAATAGTGAAAGCAAATAGTAACAAAAAATTAGGAGAATAGTGAAAAGGTTCCCCATCCTAGTAGTAACAATGTTGTTTTCAAAAGATGGTGTTTCTTTTTCATGAGGAGGTGACCCTCAAGGTGGGCTTACCCTCTTAGTGGGAATATTTTATTGATGTTAGTGGAAAGTGGAAATGGAATCTATAAAGCAATGAATGGGGCTCTCTTTTGGTCATTCAATCATCATTTTCTTAAAACACAAGTGCAGGTTTGGAGCTTTGGATAGAGTTTCAGTAGGTTGCAGCTCTTCTAAGGACAAAAACCCTTAGAGGATAGTGGATTAGACGACAACCCAGTTCACATTACAGGGAAATCTACACTGGGTTTCCATTTGGACATCATTAGACTTATTTATAGGTTGTAATTACATATGGAGTGATTACAGCAGTGGAGGATCAGGGTATAAGTGCAGGTTGGGTCTACTTATCAGCATATATCCTCATTCCAGTACCTATACTAGCTGGCCGTACAAAACAGGAATCATATTCAAGCAAATCTTAGCTGGGAATTAGGGTTTCAGCAACTACATGTTCCATAATTGATGCGTTGGTTCCCGGGTATGTGATTGTCATTGGGATAGTTTAATATTGCATTTCATAGAAGTCTTTTGGTTGCTGTTATAGTCTAGTTTAGTGGAAATCAGACCTCTGAATTTGTAATCAGATTTGATATAATCAATTTAAAGGGGTCCCTTTGATGTGCAAGTGTTGTCTTTTACATATGCAATAGTTCTCTTCCATGTTTCTATGGTTTCCTTATGATTTGGTCCTAAAACAAACAATCATTTTAACTCAAACATCAAACAAATCAGCACTCAAGCAAAGACACCAACTTACACTTCGCTGGTCAAAGACAAAAATTGAAACAAACAAATCAGCAGATTCCACAAAATCAAAAAATTTTAGATCAGAAATGGTTAGGGATCTTTCAAATTCAAGCACAACATCACCTAGATTGTGTGATTCCTTGTTTATGATGTGGATTGCTTCTTCAACAATGAACAATTATGAAGATAAAAGCTGCCATGATAGATGATAATAATGAAAGTTCAATGGATGCTCAAATGCTCAATATACTCAAGATGATAATGTAGATGCTATATGAATACTGGATAGATGTAGTATGGAATGAGAGGGTGTTTATATCGAAGTCAATTAAAATCAATCAACGGTAGAGATTCGGTGGCTATGTGAATGGCTAAGATTGAATGATAGACATAGATGAATGTGAAGATGACAAGTGGCGAGAAGATAGGGCTCATGTGTGACCGTGTACATAAAAAGTACTACATATGAAAGATATTAAATAAAAGGATGTAGTACCACTTATCTTTTTCAATGAAAGGGGCACACATGTCGGCTCATGAGATAAATGATAAGATAAATTAATTAAATAAATAAAATTTATTTAATTAATTGGAAAGTCGACTTATGAAAGGAACCTTTAATTAAATAAATAAGATTTATTTAATTAAAAATACAAGAATGAAGATAATTAAATAATTGAAGATTCTTTAATTATAGCTTAGAAGAAATAGCTAATGAATTAATTAAATAAATATAGATTTATTTAATTAATAGAAGAAATAGATGTGTTAAGGATATTGCTCAAGTGTGTTAGACAAACGTAGATGTGTGATAATGTAATATTTGAATGTTAATGATAATGAGTCAATTTTGGGTGTCTACACAAATTCTGCCTATGGTAAAATCAAATCCCTTCCCTTGGGCTTATCTCCTGCTAAGCATCGTAGCAGGTTACCCAAACTCCTATTCGCCACTTCTGTCTGTCCATCAGTCTATGGATGGTATGTAGAACTGAACTTCAAATCTATCTTCAACTTCTTCCACAATGTCCAGAAATAACCAACAAACTTGGTATCTCGATTTGAAACTATGCTCTTTGGTAGATCGTGTAATCTCACCACCTCTCTGAAAAATAATTTAGCAATATGAGTAGCATCATTAGTGTTCTTGCAAGGAATGAAATCTATCATCTTTGAGAATCTGTCCACCACCACAAAAATGGAATCATGTCCTCTGTGTCCTTGGTAAACCAAGAAAAAAATTCATACTGATATCATCCCATGGCTTCTCTGGTACAGGTAATGGCTAATATAGCCCTATATTCTGACTTGTTCCTTTTGCCATCTGACACATTCTACAGCTCTGCACAAATTTCCTCACATCCTGCTGCAACTGTGGCCAATAATAATTTTCACCAACAATAGCAATGGTTTTATCTCAACCAAAGTGTCCAGCCAATCCTCCACTATGCTTCTCCTTAATCAAGTTATCTCTCACGGAACTCCTTGGAATGCACAACTGGCTTCCTCTAAACAACATGCCATCTTGGATTATGAAATCCAACCATTTTGTCCTGTCCAAAGTAACAGGTTCCAAAAATGCTTTCTAGTCCTCTGCAAAATCTCGATCTTTAGGATACAAACTTTTGAGCTCGTCGAACCCAACATCCTCTATCTTCATTTATGTCAACAAATTTTGCCTTCTGCTCAAGGCATCTGCAACTCTGTTGGGCTTCCCACTCCTATGTTTCAAAACAAAAGTATAGCTCTGCAAAAACTCAACCTGTTTTAAGTGCCTCTGGTTCAACTTTCCTTGACTATTAAGATACTGCAAAGCCTGATGATCAGTATATAAAACAAACTCCTTTGGCCACAAATAATGTCTCCATTTCTTCAAAGCCTAAACTATTGCATAAAACTCCTGATCATAAACATAATACTTTTTCTTGGCATCATTAATCTTCTCACTAAAATAGGCAATGGGCTTACCTTCTTGACTCAAAACAGCTCCTATAGCACTGCCACTAGCATCACAATCTACCTGAAATACCTTATTGAAATCTAGAAGTCCAAAATAGGTTGCTCTGTGACTTTCTGCTTTAATGTATCAAATCTTTTATCTACTCCTTTAGTCCATCTAAACTTTTTTCTATCCCCTCTCATTGTCTCAGTTAGGGGCGCACAAATGCTACTAAAATTCTAGATAAACTTTCTGTAAAAACTTGCCAAACCATGAAAAGATCGTACCTCCATTGCACTCCTTGGTGTAGGCCATTCAATGATAGCCCTTACTTTTTCTGGGTCCATCTTAAGACCTTCCTCTGAGACAACAAATCCCAGGTATACCAACTCCTTCTTTGTAAAACTACATTTGTTCAGATTGATCAACAACTTCTCCTCCCTCAGCTTCTCCAAAACTCTTCTGATATGCATCATATGCTCATCCCAAGTCTTACTGAAAATCAAAATATCATCTAAATAAACAATAACAAAACTTCCCAAAAATTCTTTCAATACCTCGTTCATGAGTCGCATGAATGTGCTCGGTGCATTGGTTAGCCCAAAGGGCAAGGCTAACCACTCATGCAAACCTTCCTTTGTCTTGAAGGCTGTCTTCCATTCGTCTCCTTCCCTGATACAAATCTGGTGATACCCACTCTTCAGGTCAATTTTTGTGAAGTACTTGGCTCCACTCAAACAGTATATTATGTCATCCATTCTTGGCAATGGAAACCTGTACTTGATTGTGATCTTATTTATGGCTTGAGAATTTGTACACATTCTCCACTCTCCATCTTTCTTTGGTGCTAGTACTGCAGGTACCGAACATGAACTCAGGCTCTCCCTTATCAGTCCCTTCCTTAACAACTCATAGACTTGTCTGTTCAACTCTTCAATCTCTACTGGAGTCATTCTATGGGCTGCCTTATTTGGAAAACTAGCTCTTGGTATCAAATCCATTTGATGACTTATCTTCCTCACTGGTGGTAAACCTTCAAGTACATTATCAGAGACTATCCTAAAACTCTTCCAACATTTTTGAGACTTTTGCTGTTACATCTTCACATTTTTCTTGACTAATCTTAGGAATCAATGCAAAGCAATGACACTCATGCTTCATACCCTCCAAAAATTTTCTACCCTCTACCAAGCAAATTTTGGAAGTACTACATTCTGTTTCTTCCACTTCCTTCAAGGGATTCAATTTATGATGAACTCCATCCTTTTTTAGGGGATATATGTTTGCACGGCTAGCATGGACAGCACTCCTATCATACTGCCACGACCTCCCCAATAGCATATGACATGCGTCCATTGGTATGATATCACACAGCACCTCATCATGGTAGTCTCCAATCTTGAACTTCACTAAACACTGCTCATTGACCAAAGCTCTGTGGTCCTTCTGTAACCATGCAATCTGATATGGATGTCGATGCTTTCTTCTTGTCAACTTCAACTTGTCAACCATCTCCTCTGAAACAAGATTGTCAGTGCTTCCACTTTCAATAATAATATCACAACACTTACCTTCACATTTACACCTTGTGCGGAATAAACTCTTCCTCTAATTAGGTTCTTTCTCTTCATTCAACAAAGTTCTTCTGACAACTAGGGTTTCTCCCCTTTTAGCATCTTCAGAATGCTCAGACTGTGCATCTTCATCTACATGTGCAACTCGTGCATTACCTTCAGGTCTTCTTTTTTTCCTTCCTTGATGTTGTGGACACTCGTATGCTCGATGCCCTTCTTCTCCACATTGGAAATAGGTTCCTCTAAAACCTCCTCTTCCATGTCCTTGCCTAGGTCTACCTCTTCCTCTTCCTCTTGCTCTTTGCTCACCATTATTCTAGTCACGAGGGCGGTAGGTATTATCTCCTCTCTGATTTCGACTGGTTCCATCATCTTCACTTTTCTTTGGATCTTCATTTCAGCCTCCATAGGGTCTTCCACTAGTCCTTCCACCTTGACCTCTTCCCCTTTGCTTGTTTTCAAATCTCTTATTCAGCTTCTCTTCCACCTTCAGGGAAAACTGGTATGCATCTTCTATGGTGGTCATTCTGACCAGGCTCAACTCTTCTTGAATACTTGGCCTCAATCCATTAATGTAATGGGCTACCTTCTCCTTGTTGGCCTGTCCATGGCTTGTCCTGATAGTGATCTTATAAAAATCTTCTGTATACTCCTTAACAGACTTGTTACCTTGCTTCAATCCTTGTAGCTTCTTCAGCAACTCCATCTCATAGTCCATAGGAATAAATTGATTCTTCAATTTCTCCACGATCCGATCCCATCTGGTAATCTTTACTTTTCCTCTTCTATTTCTCTCTAACTGGACCTCCTTCCACCAAATACTGGCATGGCCCTTCAACTTTGTCTTTACATACTTGACCTGTTCTAGGTCTTCCACATCTTCATACTCGAAATACTCCTCCATATCATTGATCCAATCAATAAGTTGTTCTGGATTCAAATCTCCAGAATAGGTAGAAACTTTGATCCTGGGCCTCTTTTCGATCTTTGAAATGGCCCTCAACAACCTAACTTCTGCAGGATCTGCCACAGCTTCTTGGTCTTCCTCAGATAGCTCTTCTTCAGTTTCATCTTCACTTTCCTCTCTCCTTCTCGGCTTGAACCTTCTTCGTAGCTCCTCTTGCAATGCATCGATTTGTCTTTGCAGGGCTCTAAAACCCTCTTCCGTCAAAGCATTCCTCCCACCATAGTTTCTTTGTGGAGGCATCTTGATCTCTGCAGCAAACCCACAACCTCAAGTCCTGGTGCAAACCGCCTCATAGTCGGCGTTCTGTCTACACACTCAGGAACCCTTGCTCTGATACCACTTGGTGAAGGGGGTAAATCATAAAACATACAATAACAGAAATTGCACAAAGAAAATAGAATGATATTTTATTAATATGGGCAAAACATTACATTATAGAAGCTCAAATACAATCAGAGGATGAATCCCCTACAGGCTGCAACACATTACAGCTCCCTCTCTCAAGACTCTAGAATCTTCAGCCTTTTGTAACCCCAAATTAACTAGGGTTTCTATTTTCCCGTCTTTTCTTGACTCTACACCTTCCCCCTTAACTCTACTATCCCAAGGGTTCCCAAAAATGGTCATATATAGCCCTTTTTGGCGGCCACCAGCTTAATTTTGAAATTTGCATCTCCCCCCCAAAATAGGTCAACTTCGCGGTGCTATAACTTTGGATCCGACCATTGGATTTTCAATTATAATACCTTTTCGAAAAGCCCTCGAAAAGACGGTTGTGCAGAAGGAGTACCTAAAGGTAGACTCCTTGGGTTTCCCACCAAACTTCGGGCCCATCCAGAGCCTCTAACTGTCTCAAATTCGATTTTGAATATTTCAATAGGATTTTTGGAATTTGAAATTTTAATATCTCAGAAATGACAAATGATATTGAAGTGATTTCTTCACCATTAGCTTCATTCACCATTCTGGAGGTCCATGTAAGATTTTGTATCCAACCATGCACAAATGCAAACTTACTAAAAATAGTAACCCTACCAAATTTAGCCCTTATTGAAAAGAAACAACATTTTTTTTTGGTTGATGCAAGATTGCTCTTACACCCTGGATGCTCCTTCAACAAAAAACCTTGAAGTTTCATGGCAAATGGGACTCAGGGGATGCACTTAACATAAATCCTGCCTAAAATAGGGGGAGGACTTGGGCACCCTCTCCCTAGTCCTACCCTATTTTAGTTCGGGGCCAATTTCAAAGTGTCAGTTTATCACCTTTATTTAGGTCCTATGCCGGCATGATAAGTTTGAATTACAAAATTCTTAGTAGGAATGTTTGTAGTTGCATATACAAGCATGATTAGGTTTACATTTGACATTTTTGATTCACGAGTTTATGTGAAAGTGATTCAAGGCATTCATTGTGTTGCAGAGCAAAATTTGTGTTGTTCTTATGTTTGTATTTGCAGATTTGGCATCCATCTCCTCATGGCATGAAGAACATCTTCCTTCCATGAGATATTCACTACAAAGTGATATCAATTGTGTTTTCTATCATTTATCATTTGGATTTTGCCTCTATCCTACAGGGATACACAGTATTTATCTGACAATGGTGTTCAGAAGACTTGAATGTCTCTCCAAGGCTTGACTAAGGCAAGCCTCTAAACACCACAACCCCCAACCCACTTTTTTGTGATTGTAGGTTATAGGTTGTGAAAGTAGAAGAAGTGGAGTTACAGGATAGTAGTGCAGACTGTCAGAATTGTAGATTAAAGAAGAAAATAGGGACCTGGACTCGGGCACCCGCTCTTTAGTCCTTTGGATCCCGCAATAGAAAAATCTCTAGAACAATAGGAACAGGTTGCAGATAAGGTTCCCAGATCTTGACAAAAACTGTGGCACTAGACTAGGGCACCCACTCATTAGTCCTCAACTTTTCCTTTTCTTGAACTTTGAAATCTAGTATGCATTTGATTGTCATTTGATAGCTCTGTGTGCAATCATTTTCTATAATTTGTCTGTTTGTTCACAAATTTAGATAATTAGGGTTTTGAGCATAATTGGGCTTAATTGAACAACAAAATCATACAATTCCAATCTTCCCCTATGTTCCAAGTGACATGAGATCTACAGTAGACTTTCTACTCGATTGAATGTCCTTGAATGTTTAGTGGTGAAAGGAGGATCAACATAAACCATCAGAATCAAACCCTCTTCATATTTCATCCTAAACAAGATGATTGAAATCACAAATGTGAAAGTAGATAAAAAATTGTATCAGATCTCACAAGATTCAAAAGACACCAGATTTGATATCTTTCCTTGCATTGAAGATGAAGAAGAAGAAGTGAAAGAAGAAAAGTAACAAGAACCAGAGCAGATGCCTAAGACTCCAGCAAAGTATGTTCAAAAGAATCACTCAGTAGAGCATATCATTGGAGACAAGAATGAAGGTGTGTAGACAAGGAGAAGGTTTGCCAAGACACATGAGCAAACAAACTTGTGTTTGGTATCAAAAGTAGAACCGAAGACCTTTGTTGAAGCCAACAAGGATGGTGGATGGATAAAAGCCATGGAAGAAGAATTGGATCAGATTGAGAAGAATCAAACATGGGAACTGGTTCCTAGACTAGCAAACAAGAATATTATAGGAACAAAATGGATGTTCTGAAACAAACTGAATGAAGAAGGTGAAGTTGTGAGGAACAAAGAAAGATTAGAATGCAAAGGATACACTCAAGTAGAAGGCATTGATTTTGAGGAGACTTATGCTCTGGTAGAAAGAATGGAGGCAAACAGAATGTTCCTTGCTCTTGCTGCTCATAAGAATTTCAAAGTATATCAGATGGATGTCGACTCAACATTTCTAAATGGTGACCTAGAGGAAGAAGTATACATTGAACAACCAGATGGATTCCAGATATTAGAAGATTCAGACATGGTATGCCAACTTAAGAAGGCTTTGTATGGTCTCAAGAAAGCACCTAAGGCTTGGTATGCAAGATTAGATAAGTACTTACTTCAGTAGAGCTTCAGGAAAGGTACCATAGATAGTAATCTTTATATAAAGGAAGAAGGAGACATGATTTTGATAGTTGTAGTATATGTTGATGACATCATGTTTGGTGGAGATGATGATATGTGTAAAGGGTTTGTAGAGGAGATGCAAAAAGAGTTTGAGATGTCCATGATTGGTGAAAATGGTGGTATCTTTATCTCTCAAGCTAATTATGTCAAAGAATTGTTGAAAACGTTTGGTATGGAGGATTCAAAACTAGTGAGTACTCCCATGGTCACTGGATGTCACTAGAGAAAAGATAATGAGTCTCTAGAGGTGATCAAACTATTTATAGGTCTATGATTGGAGAATTGTTGTACTTGGCTACTTCTAGACCTGACATTATGCATGCAATATGTGTGGTTTCCAAATATCAAGCCAATCCTAAGCAAACACATGAGAAGCCAGTGAAAAGGATATTCAGATACTTGAAAGGAACTCTAGACTATGGTCTATGGTATCTAAAAGGTAATGATTTTGATTTGAGTGCATACACTGATGCTGACTGGGCTGGTTGTGTTGATGATAGAAGAAGTACAAGTGGTGGTGCTTTCTTTCTAGGAAGTAGATTGGTTTCATTGAAGAACAAGAAGCAAGACTCAGTGTCCTTATCAACTGCAGAGGTAGAGTATATTGTAGTAGCCTCTTGTTGTACACAAGTGTTGTGGATGAAGCAAACTCTGAAGGATATCAAGGTATTGTATGATGAACCTATTCCTATTTTGTGTGATAATACAAGTTCTATCAATATTTCCAAGAATCCAATGATGCATTCTAGAACCAAGCATATAGAAATTAGGTATCACTTTTTGAGAGAAGTTTGCAAATAAGGAAGTGAAGTTGGAATATGTTCCAACAAATGATCAAATTGTAGATATCTTTACTAAGGCTCTTGAAAAGGATACCTTTGAGAATCTCTGGCAAAAGTTAGGGGTAATTGCCCCTCCTTCTTCTTGCTAAAGATGCATAGTGATGCATTTGTCCAAGGGGAGTTAATATTATATCTTTGTTTCATGGACTGATGATGGCTACCTCTCAGGGGGAGTAGGTAGTGGTTGCTGATGATAGGGGGAGTTTGTTATTACAAGAATAAGTGTGCAGATATGTGGTTGTTGTTGAAAGGGGGATAATGAGCAAGAAGTGGTTTCTAATGAGAAGGATTTGGATGCCCTTTGTCCTTGATGTCAAAGGGGGAGAATGAGTAGGGTATGTGTTGCCATCAATGCCAAAGGGGGAAATTGTTGCACACATGATGCCCGAGGTTGTTGTCATTGATGTCAACATTGTCACAAGGATGAGGAGATTGTTAAGGCTATCATTAAGGTTATCATTGATGTCAACTCTATCATGGAAGTGTGATAGTGTTCATGGTTGGATGTCATGCCTTGATCAGTGCATAATCAAGATGGGAATTAGAAGCACTAAGAGGATTAGATGTGTTGCTGGTGGCTTGAAGAATTTTGAATGTTCCATCGTAATATTCCTTAGTTGTATGTGTTGGTACAAAGAAGATTTGGATTTTGGAAGTTGATGATAGTTTCTGTTTCAAGATGACTGCTCGTTGAAGACTATCTGGGAGATTGCTCCACATTCTAATTATATTAATATTGTGCTTTTGCAGATTTGAACATAGCTTTCTACAATGTCAAATCTTGTATGTTCCAAGTTTTATGATGTTTTGATAATCAGATGTATGTTTTTTTATTGACAAGATTGAAGGTAGTGTTGGTTTTGTGAAGGTGTTTCTAGCATGGTAATGGAACGCTCTGCATTCCTCTGCTTTTGAAGATATGGTCTTGCGGTTCAAGAGTTAAGTCTAGTATGATGTAAAAGTGCTAAATCTAGTGTTTTAAATCACCTACTCCTCGAATTACCAAAGATATAAGTGACTGAGTTCTGGTTCATGTTCTAGCAGTATGATGTGATGATGAAGACTAAATGGAATGCTCCACATTCCTTCACAGTTGAAGATTCAGCTAAGCAGTTCTAAAGGTATGCTAAGATTTGAGTGAAGATGATAATTCCAAAGATTCAGATCTTTTGCTCTTCCACTTTGAAAGTTATTTATGATAAAGTACCAACATGTGTCCTGGCAAAGTGAGGCAGTGTTGAAGGCCTGTTGAAATGCTCCGCATTCCTCTAGAAATGAATGGTTTCCATTGCGGTTTTGAGGATATGTTTCTAGATGTGTATTACATGCTTCTTTTCAGTTTCAAGGTTCTTGGTGGTCCGCAACTTAGTTTTTTCAAATGACAGCATGTTGCAGTGTGTTCCGGATGACAGTGTGTTCTCAGAGTAAATGATTGAAGCTGTGCGGCATAATTCTTTTATGTGCAGTGTAAAAGGAGTGTTTGGGGATGTTGTATGAGTCACGTGGACTCATCTGGAAAATTTTCACGAAGATCTTTCTTGTTTCCTATAGCACACAAGGTTTGTCAAGTTGATATGGCTGTTATACTTCAATACTTCATGTGTTTTCGTTAAAGTTGTCCTATTTCCAAATGAGCGGAGTGTGCAGATGTAATTTCTTGATGTTTGAAGATGTGAAGGATGTTTTGGACTTGATTAAGCAAGTGTTGGAGTCTGCAAGACTTGAATCTTCTGTTGGTGTAACGTGTGGTTTTACTTAGGACCTATCTTCTACACGTTTCATGTTGTGTATTGTTTGGCCAACTTTTAAATGTATTTTTCATATTACATCTGGCCAACAAGCTATGTAATCAATGCAATATCATGTATAAATAGTGAATCAAAGTGAGTGAGGTGGAGTGTACTTGCAATTGATTGAAAAAGTTTGCAAGCAGATAAAAGCATAATAAATGCATTATTAATGTGCAGTTGAAGGAGAAAGAGAATAATTTGTGGATGCTATCTAGATTTATCTTGAAAACATATTTGTGATAGTGAGCAAGTATAGAGTGTGCCTAACTGATCAGATCATCGTAAGAAAGTGTGAAAGGGGTAGTAGTGCAATCATCAAAAGTGTGAGTTTCAATGTCAGTTTTAAGACAATAGAAAGACTATCATACTGTAATCTTTTGTAAGTGTGTTCTCATTTTAGGGAGTAGAAGCTTCCTTGGGAGTGACCCTAAAACAAATTCATTAGGGAGTAGAATCTTCTTTGGGAGTGACCCTAAATCAAAGTTACTTAGGGAGTAACAACTTCCTTGGGTTAAAGCCCCTAAAACAAAATTATTATTTGAGCTTCATATATTGTGAGTTAATCCTCACCGTGGTTTTTCCCTTCTAGGGTTTTCCATGTATATTTGGGGTTATGTGTTGATGTGCATTGTGTTATTCTTTGATGTTGATATTATGATGCTTAAGGTTTAATCTGCTCTGGATAAGTTGAAGTTGTTGAAATTGAAAATTGTTTGAATGCTGATTCACCCCCCTCTTAGTATTCTTGTGTGTCTAAGATGTTCTCCCTTCAAAGATGAAGCATTAGTGAATGAAGAGAGGTCTCTCACATTAAATCTCTTGGGGATGGATGTTGAGTTTAATAAAAATGAAAACAATGTCAGCTCAATCATCATTAATAGACTTATTATGCCCACTAAGGGGATAGTGAATAAGTGTACTAATGCTCCTAAAATAATTGTGCATGAAGCACCTAATCCACCTCCTTGCTTCAAAGAAGTGATCATGGTTGAAGGTGCTCCTGTTATGTGTGAAAATGAGCAAAGGTTGAAATATGGTTAAGGTGGATTCAATCAAACCCTCTTTTCACAATAACATGCAAGGACAATAATCAAGCCAAGTCACTACAGATGGAGAGGACTCAACTACAAGTTAATGTCACTTAGGAATGGTATGGAAAGATAGATTAGATTGATGAATTTTTTAAACCCTAGTTCAATTAAGCTTCAAACCCTAATTGTAATTAAATCAGGTACAAATAAACAAAATACAATAGATGATTGTACAGACAAGCACTAAATACAGATTAGAAACATAACAAGATTTGGATTTTCAAAGGTGGAAACTTCGGGGACACTAGGGCGGGCACCCTAGTCCAATAGGGTAATTTTTCTATAGATCTAGAATAGTACAGTGAGTAGGAAGTTGTAACCTGCTTCAGAGTTTCTAGAGATGACAGTCGAGAGGACTACGGGGTGGGTTCCCTAGTCTAGTAGGTTAGGTTTTTTGTAATTTTTGCTTAGATCTTGAATCTCTATCCTTTGCTCTACTTTCTACAAATCCACTTTGTAAACTCCCGCACCTGTAACTTGCAATCACAAAGAGAGGGGTTTGGGGGTTGTGGTGTTTATGAGCTTCCCTTGGTGAAGCCCTAGAATGGTATTCAAGCCTTCCAACACTGTTGTTAGATAAAATGTGTGTCCTTGGTGGACAGAGACCAAATCAAATGATTGAAACACAAATAGATGTCACCTTGGAGGTGAAGCCCTTATAGAGATGAAGATCTTTCACACCATGAGGAGATGGATTGATGAAGACAAATCTGCAACAAACAAACACAATAACAACATAATCTTGCTCTGCAACACAATGAATGCCTTGAAATCCCTTAGCTCAATATCACAAGTTCGCATTATTCCTCTAGGTTTAAAATGATGTCCTAAACATGTTTATATATGCATTTTTGCTAACTTTAGTAATTTAAATTAAAAAGGTTGACATAGGGAAACCTTTTAAAGGTCTTGTGTTGACATCCTTAAATTTAGGTCCCAGCAAAATAGGCCTAGACTAGGGCATGGGTGCCCAAGTCTAGGGGTGCTTTTTGAGTCTTAATTAAAGATTAAGATGAACCCCTAGGCCCCATTTGACATGGGTTTCGGGGGAAATTGCTCTAGGATAAGTTTTAAACATGCATAATGAAAATAAGGGGACCTAGGAGATAAAAAGTCCCAGGGAAACTTTTTATGACATAACATTTAGCCCCCACTTTAATGTATGTATGATTTTACGATCCATACATGCATTAAAGTACGATTGAAAACACATCAAACATGTCAGGCACATGAAGCTAAGGCATAAACAAAAGTTGGAGGACTATTTCTAGCCTCCAATCTTAGGTAAGTACTAGAAAACACATTGAAGACATGCAAGACACACTGAAGATAGTAAGAAGTATGCAGAACATGGAGAATATAGTGGAAGCACATAAAACATGATGAAGACATGAGAATAGTCACATGATACATGATGAATACATTGATATAACATTGTATATATGAAATAAAATCCTAACTAAGGGGTGGAGGGGGCTCATCGCCACGCGCCTTTAGACCACACTCAGGGGAAGACACAATAAACATGCAAGGAAGACACACATAATACACAAGTGCCATATAGCATGCCATAGACACACTATATATCTTATACATGACAAACACGAGTGATGGAAGGAGCGTATTGCTAAGTCCCACCATCTAAAACATGCCAAACACACCTGATGGTTGAGCTATGCTACCACAACTTCCAAAGACACGCTTAAGGGTGGATAACTCAAGATCTAGCCCTGCCTCGTGATGAGGACTTTGTATAAAAGGATGTGTACTAGCTCAAGAGATACACCATCCCACCTTTCACTGAAGGACTTTCAGAATTCAACCCCACCCACGTCACGGAGATGCCTTACAATGAAAAGGAAGCATGTGCTCAAAGTATACAACCTCACCTGCATCATGTAGATTCCTTACAATGAAAAGGAGGTATACGCAATAGATCAATGTATGCCAAACATGCTTTGTTAGTGCAAAGTAATCAAGAAGATACCATTATATATGCCCCCACCTTAAGGTGGTTGATGTCACTTACTGATATCAAACACATTAAGGTAGAGTGAAAACACGCAAGGGAACAAGAGCTCTCACAAAGCCCATGCCCCTAAAGGTGGTATGTGCTACGATCACTGAATGTTCCCACAAACACATTGATAAGATTTGCTAAGATAACAAGATGGTTAGAAAATCCTACTCTAAGATAACAACCATATCAAATTATGAAAGTGATGCATGTATTATATCACATCAAAGAAACCAAGGCTACACTAACAGGTTCAGATCCGAATATAGCCATTGGGCTTATACTGCAAGTATCTCAGGACTGAGTGTAACAAAGTGAGATATAAAATGATCTAAAGTGCACAGAGAAGCTATATTGCAAAGGTTTTTTAGAAGAGATAAGACAACATGATGCATCACACAGAGTGATTCTACTAGTCAAGCGTTGGATATATATATCAACCCCATCTTTATATATGGACTAGGTCTATTTTTCTTTTCTTGCTAAAGGGTCACACAGTCTATATCAGTATATGTTTGTTTTTGTCATCCACTGACTAGGTAGAACCACTGAGGAAGGTAAACAATAAAAATGAGAGAGGAGAACAAGTGCCTTAGGAACACCATGTAGGAGGATGCCCCCAAAAACCATCTGCAATGCTATGCCCCTAAGGCACGACACATAACAATAAAATAGAGAATAGAAGGATAAAATAATGATGAAACAAATAGAAGAATGGTCACAATAGAGGTGGTCTCCCGATATCCGTGACCTTACAAGAGTATCAAGGGTCATCCCAAGAGTTCTAAACAATACATAACACATCATGAGGGAAGACAACACATAAGAGGAGGCCACGTAAGTGAGCATAGGTATGCTATGACAAAGGTGGCTGAAAAGGGTTAGAAATACTTGTTTTCACAACCGAACTAGTAGTTGTCGTCGAGAAAATCATCTTGCTTCCATCTCGAATGCAAGAGGAAAGAGGTACATATGATACAATTGCCAAAATTAGATCGTCGTAATTTAGTTATTCAACATTAAGCTCTTCTTTAGTTTGTTCAATGTTAGGTGTGGAATGTTCTCTTGTTGAGGTGTTGGTTTTCAAGGTAAAGTCCATCTTATCTTCCTCCGTTCTCTTGCTTGTCTATTCCTTGAAATGTTCATTTTTTTCACCTTTTTTCAATGCAAATGACTAAAAGATGAAGTATTGTAAGGAAATTGATGAGAGGCAGTGAATTATAACCTTAATATTAGTCCAATAATGTAGCCATATCTTTCACAACACCCCTACCATGCAAATCTAGATGAAAGATGAGTCAAAATCTCATGAAAATGCAAGGATTTTAAACCCTAATTGTAAAATTAAGGCATGAAACTATACAAAATGATGTAAGAATGAAATATAATCAGATTTGTAATGTGAAATTGCTCAGATTAGATCTTAAAATGATGTCACAAGTTTGACAATGCTCAATGCAAGTGCAAATTTAAGAAAAAAAAATGAATGAATATGCTAGTTTTTGTTTGAAATTGACTATGCAAAATCTAAGACGTAAATAAAAAAACACACTCTGATGAAACACTACAATACAAAATCAGTCCTAAAAGAGTGTTTAAAAGAGTAGTACAATCTGAAACAAGATTTTAACCACAAACCCTAGCTTTTGGAAAAAACTAGGTTATATGAAAAATGCACAATTTTAAGCAAATTTTAACAATTTAAGCATGAAAATGTAATGCAAATGATTATAAAATGATGTACTACTATAATTTATATGAGATTTGATGCAAAAATTAGTAATTAAATGAAATTTAATGAAATTAATGCAAACTATGGCAAAATGCAAGCCTAGGATGCCAATTTTTTTCCAATTTTTTAATTTTTTGTAAATTTTCAAATGCAATAAGATGAAAATGAAGTATAACACTTAGCAAGGTGCAAAATTCAATTAAAACATGGGTTTACCAAAATTTTTAATAGGAAAAGGAGGGAAGATGGGAGTGATAGGTGATTTAGTTTAGATCCTCCTTTCACTACAAACATTCAAGGACATTCAACCGAGTTAAATCACAACTTCTACAAGAGGATTCATCTATAGGTTGATGGTCACTTGTAATGATGTGGAAATTCAAAATTTTCTGATTAATGTATTAATTTAATACCTAATTATGCTTAAAACCCTAATTATGCAAAATCATAAATGAACAGACAGATGCTGACAAATGCTCATAGACAAATATGTAATATTCAGAGTAGATAAATACCAGAATTTGAGATTTTAGATGCAAAAAAGTTGGGGGCTAAAGAGCAGGCGCCCAAGCCCAATGTACAGTTTTCTGTAGAGATTCCCAGAAACGGTCTGTAACTTGTTTCTGCTATCCCAGAGGTTTTATGCCCTGAAGATCCAAAGGGCTTTGGGGTGGGTACCCAAGCCTAGGTATTTCTTTTCTACTTAGATCTACAATCACGATACCTTATCATAGCCTCCTGTAACTCCACTTCTGTAGAACACAACATCTGTCACTTGCAATCACAAAGAAGGTGGTTGGGGGTTGTGGTGTTTAGGAGCTTGCCTCAATCAAGCCTCGGAATGGCATTCAAGCCTTCCAACACCATTGTTTGATAAAGAGTGCATATCCCTATGGGATAGAGGTGAAAACAAATTGATAAATGATTGGTTCTATTTAAAGTAAAAAATTGATGAAGAGGGTTTTTGTTTTTGTTTAGGGTTTATATGAATCCTCCTTTCACCTCAAACATTCAAGGACTTTAGGCCAAGTAGGAAGTCTACTATCAGGCTTACAGTCACTTGGAATATCAAGGAAAATTTAATTATCAGTGTGATTTAGTTGATTGATTATGCCCAATTATGCTTAAAACCTTAATTATGCAAATTTGGAAGCAAACAGACAAATTATAGAAAATGCTTGCACACAGAGATACTAAATGATAATCAAATGCGTACCAATTTTTAAAGTTCAAAAAATGGAAAAGTTAGGGACTAATGAGTGGATGCCCTAGTCCAGTGCCACCATTTTCTTCAGGATTTGGGAACCTTGTCTACAACCTATTCCTGTTGTTCTGGAGATTCTTTAGTTGTGGGATCCAGAGGACTAATGAGTGGGTGCCTGAGTCTAGGTCCTTGTTTTCTCTTCAGATCTACAATTCCAACAGTCTGCAATGCTCTCCTGTAACTCCACTTTTCCTACTCCTGTAACCTGTAACCTGCAATCACAGAAAAATGGCTTAGGGGTTGTGGTGTTTAGAGGTTTGCCTCAGTCAAGCCCCAGAGATACATTTAAGTCTTCTGAATACCATTTTCAGATAAAGAGTGCATATCCTGGCAGGATAGAGGCAAAATCCAAATGATAAATGATTGAAAACACAAGTGATATCACCTTGAAGTGAAGATCTCATGGAAGGAAGATGCTCTTCATGCCATGAGGAGATGGATGCCAAATCTGCAAATACAAACACAAAATTATGCTTTGCAACACAATGAATGCCTTGAATCACTTTCACATAAGCTTGAGAATCCAAATTACCATCTAATGATCATCTAGTTTACAAGTGAATGCCTAAACATGCTTATATATGCAACTATAAACATTCCCGCTAAGAATTTTGTATTTGAAACTTACCGTGTTGGCATAGGACCTAATTAATGGTCATAAATTGACACTTAAAATTTAGGCCTAACCTAAAATAGGGCAGGACTAGGGCACGGGCGTACAAGTCCTCCCCCTTATTTCAGGCAGGGATCATGTCAAGTGCATCCCCTGAGTCCTATTTGCCATGAAACATTAGGGTTTTCTCATCAGAAGTCATCAAAATCATGTAAGATGTCCTAAATGCATAAAAAAGACCTGGGAGCTAAACCTTAAGAGTGAAAAGCCCCCAAGAGGACATTTTCCAACGTAACATTTAGCCCCCACTTTAATGTAGGTATAAACGCAAGGCCAATACATGCATTAAAGTATGGTCAACAAACACAACAAACATGCCAAGCATAGAGAAGACACACCAATAATAGAGAAGACAGTAATAGGCATGCAAAACACAGAGAAAACAGTTACAGTCACGCAAAACATAGAAAAGACAACATTGAGGACACACAAAACATAGTGAATATAGTGAATGCAATGAAGACAGTGATGATTTACTTTTCTTTTTCTCATATATATAAAATGCAGATGTAAGTACCAGAAAGTAAACACACCACCCATAATGCAGGAGGGACTCATCACCACTAGTCTTTAAGACTGCATATGAGGCAACACACACACAAAACATGCCATACAAATCCCAAAGCATAGGAGGGACTCATCGCCACTAGTCTTTAAGACTATGCTTGGGAATAAACATGCAATACACACACACTTGGAAGACATGGAGAAAACACGACAGACAAGCAATGGAGTGTTCCTATTTCTAGGCTCAACACCATCTTAGGCACATTACAGGCACACACCGATGATTGGGCTTCGTCACAACAATCATCGAAGACACATTTAAGGGTTGAGTTAGTCATAGAACCACTCCTCACCTCTCGATGAGGACTTTTGAAAGTGACAGGATGTGCACTCTCTAAGAGAAATACACCATGCCCACCTCACGATGAGGGTTTAGATGATTGTAAAAGATTTCAAACAAATCTCAGAGTGCAGGAGGGACTCATCACCACCAATCTTTAAGACTGCACCTGAGAACAAGCACATTGCTAACATCTAGAACAAACATCTTACCTTATATATGCCCCCACCTTAAGGTGGTTGATATCAGGTATCGATATCAAGCACGTTAAGGTAGGAAGAAAACACACAAGGGAACACGAGCTTTCACAAAGCCCATGCCCCCTGAAGGTGACATGTACTTTATGATCGCCAAATGTTCCCACAAACACACTCCTACAAGAAAAGTGTTAGTGTCCATATAAACATGATAATCAACAATGCATGATGCAAGATTCAAGATAGACAAAGTGCATGGAGCAACAATATTGTTATGTTTTGTAAGTGTGATAAGACACCATCTAGAGCACATGGAGTGTTTCTACTAGCAAGCATCAGATAATATAGTACAACCACATCGTCATATAGGAAATAAGTCCAATTTTTTATTTCTCTCTAAAGGGACACTAGGTCCGCATTAGTATAAAATATTTTTCGTCATCTGCCCACTAGGTAGAAACACTAGAAGAAGGGAAACAATAAATCAAGAGAGGAGAAACAAGTGCCTTAGGGATAGTTTGTTGGCAAGAGACACTGCTATGTTGAATAATTGTGTGTTGTCATTGATGGCAACAAGAAAAGGAACAAGGTTGGATCAGAGATTGTGGTCTGGTAAAGAAGACTTAGTCATATTGGCTAAGTATTGGAAATGTATAGAAACAGAGACAGAAGAACAATGTTTAGATTGACATTGGTCTACAATTGAAGACCAAGGTTTGTGGTTCTGGTATGATGCTCCTAACTCTCAGATGATCTTACATCCAAGGTTTCAGCTTTTGATCAATTCCAGAAGTATATCTTCAAATGGCCTAAGTCTGGTAGAACAAAATACATGGACAATTAAAGTAGAACATAATTGTTTTGGTCCACATTTCTCTAGTGTTGTATATCTTTTTATACAGTTTTGAGGTGTTGTAAACACTTATATTAAGTGTCCAAATCCAAAGTTGTAAGTTTTGAAGTCCACTGGAGAGATAATTGCAAGCTATTGAGTATCGCTACACTGTTTGACAGAGTTTGACTGTGACAGAGTCTAAGTTATGATGGTCCGCATTTTGCTGCTAAAGAATATTTTGCTTTGTAGTTCTAAAGGTATGATTGGTAATGTCTAAGGAGTCTTTGACATGATTTTGATCAAGCCTTGTGGTCCGTAGTAAAAGATGTAGTCTGATAGATAAACTGTATCAGTGGCAGTTTGAGTTAGAGGCCGACATGATAAGTTTGAATACTATGCGGTAAGTTCTATTATTTAGAACTTAATCCTGAGTTGTTAAATAGTTGAGGCTGACATATGTGATTGCAATTCAAGTGTTGTTTGAATCCGTTGGGAGTTTTGGTAAATGAATTTGGCCGACAAGCTACTTAAGTTATGAGTGCATGCTTCACTTTCTTAGGTCGACCTGATATGAAGATATCAAGTGTTACAGATATATATATATATATATATATATATATATATATATAAGGGATTGAATTCAGTGTTTTGGTGTGTGGTGTGAGTGTGATATATACATATGTGTGACATACAGTGGAAGGTGATTTTGTGGAAGCAATAAGGAGTAGAAGAAGAGAGATCTTATTCCCATGTAAAAGCAAAGCAATAAAATAGAGCAGTCAGACATGAAGAGTTTCGAAACAATATTTTTGTGCTTCATTGGAACTGTAACTATGCATGTGTAGATGCAATCTAAGCAGTTCAACTTGGCAATGAGCCATTCTTCTTTCTTCTTTCTTTCTCTAGGCAGTGAGCTTGTTTTAGCAGTGAGCCTTTCTTGCAGTGAGCATTTCTCAGGTCAGTGAGCCCTAAGGTAGTGAGCCTTATTGTAATCTAGTATTGTGCTATATTAATACATTGTGAGCTAACACTCACCGTGGTTTTTCCCTTTTTGGGTTTTCCACGTAAAAATCTTGGTGTTCATGTGTTATGTCTTTGTGGTTGCTGTTCCGATGCTTATTCTATTTTTATATTATTAGATTTGGAAATTGGATTAACAAACTTGTTAAGAAGAGGTTTTTTGGAATATTGATTCACCCCTCTCTCAGTATTCCTTTCTATCAACAATTGGTATCAGAGAAAGGTTGTTTGGAAGAAGTCTAACAGCTTGAAGAAGATTTGGGGTACTATAATCATGACAGCAAGAAGATTTGGAAATTATGAAAGCAACAAGGAACTAGAAGCAACCCTAATTGATCTTGAAATATCTGAGGTAGAAATTAGGGATCTAAAAGCTAATATTCAAGAAGCTGATGAATGCAGCCTAAAGCTAAGAGAGCAAGTTTGGAAGTTCAAAGAGAAAAATAAGGAGCTAAATGATCAATTAGATGAAGCACATGAAATCCTAAATGGTTTGACACTGGAAGTTGAAAAGAAGGAAGAAATTGAAAGGCATCTGAATCTAGTTGTTAAGGATAAATCAAAGGAAGGTAAAAAATTGAGCAAAGAAATGCTACTTCTGAAATTTGATTTGGAAGCAGCTAAGAGCTATGAAGAAATGTTCGAGATAAGTTCTACAAAGCTTGATGAGATGATTTCTAGTCAAAAGAGTGCGATGATAAGCAAGGTTTGGGATTTGAGAAAGGAGAAAGTTCCAAATCTGGTCAAACAAACACTAAGTGAAAGTAAAACAAAGGAAACCAGTTTAGAAATCAAAGAAGAAGACCTAGAAGACCTCTGGTCAGATAGCCAAATGCTCAAAGGTATCCATCTTTCAATGGCCACTATATTAATTGCAATAAGTTTGGTCATAAAGCTACTCAATGTAGAAGTAGAGTAAATCATAATGTTCCATCATTCTCTGGTCAATGTTTCAATTGCAAGAAAGTTGGTCATAAATCAAATGAATGCAGAAATCTGGTAAGGAATGGTTCTTTCAATGCAAGGAATAGTCAATTATTCAATGGAAAGTGTTTTGCATGCAGTAGATTTGGACATATGGCAAATCAATGTAGATCAAATCCAATCAATAGAAGGTATCAAAGATAAAGGAATGTGGTGTGCTACAATTGCAACAAGTATGGACATATTGCAAGAGTTTGCAGAAGCAAGAATGTGAAAAGAAACTACCATGCTAAAAATAGGAAAATAGAGCAAAGGAATGATAAAGGAAAAGAAAAGGTTGATTCAGTTGAAACTAAGAAAGAAATGGGCAAGATTTGGCTCAAGAAAGATGTGATTGAAGTCAAGAATGAATCCGCACCAGCATCAAGTGTAGATACTTCCTCCAGGAAGCAAATTGGGAGCTCTGGCTCAAGGGGAGCTCCATTGAAAATTCAAACCCCCCATCCAGTCAGCCAGTGCTAGAATCTGGCACAAAGATATGATGGAAAGAATCATATAAGAAATATTTTGAAGGAAGTTCTGGAAGAAAAGGATCAATTGTGAAGATTTGTAGAGTAATCTAAAGTGTCTGTGGTTGTGAGGAAGGTGCTTGATAGCTTTTTGAAGATGACATTTATGACACTTAGGTTTCGGCATGCGAAGGTTAAAAGGAGTTGCATCCAAAGGAAAATCATTCTGCATTCCATGCACTGAAGTGACTAAGGCAAACCAAAGCAAGACTCAAAGTGACTACAGTATTCTCCATAGCATTTCAAGGCAAGATCAAGCTCAACCTAATCTGGTGAAAGAGGTATTTACAACTTGAAAACCCTACTCTAAAAATTAAATTACTCTGGGAAAATGTTTACTCCTCACATAATTGAGAAAGGCAAAATGCCTCACTCCAAGTTTAAGAAACAATTCTACAAATCACTAGAAAATGATCCGTTAGGGGCATTCTCAATTACTCCACATTGGGTTATGAATATGGAAGATATCAGACCATACATTCATATCAGTCTAGAAGAATATGATCACATGAAGTTAGGAAAACTGTATTTGGACGAACTGACTACTGTGGATATTGTGTTGAAAGATGAATATAAAGTTCTAGGAGAAAAGAAGTTTGACACCTGATTGGATTTTCCCGCAATTCTGAATGATGCATGGGTCAAGCTTATTCTAAGCAGAATTCATGATGAATCTCTATGGCTTGATGAACCCTATATGATAACTAAAGAAGACATTACAGCTATAACTAGTATGAGCTCCTCTGGAAGGTTTCTAGGTGTAAAGAAAATGAAGAACAATGTGGTAATGCAGCTAACAGGAGCCAAATTTGATAAGAATGCCCTTACAGTAAATGATATTAAGAATCTAGCTATCAGATTTACATCAATGATTATTTGATACAAAATATACTTTTCCAACAAGGAAAATTATGTGTCTGCATCAGCTATATACACAACATATGACATGATAAAAAATAATACGGATTATGACATCTGTGAATTGCTCTGGAGTGAACTAATGGAGAACTTGAAAAGAACAAAAGAAACTAATCATCCTTTCAAATATGGAACATTGATTACATGTTTACTCTTTTACTTCTTGAGAGAGCTACCCGGTTTAGGAAATATTGTCTAGCTTGATCACATACCTATACCCACTTAAATAAGAAATCACTTATAGAGTTTGGGTAATGCAGATAAGAAGAACGAAATCGTATGGAAATACTTCAAAGACTTTCAAAAGAAAATGTCATGTAGGTTTCGGATACCTAAAAATGTAGTGATAAAGTATGAGAAGGATATTGTATTCATGGTGGACAAAGACAAATGTTTCATGGAAGTTGTGGAACCAAGAACTGTATGGGTTCCTACACTATGATATGAAGTTGCAAAAAATGTCTTAACTAAATTAGCTGATGCACTACTGAGCAAGCCTAATGATCCCAAAGAGGGCAGATTTGGGACATTCTTAGAATTATCTTCCAGAATGTTTATGGAACCTGAGGAGTCAGAGAAAACATTTGTTGAACAATCAAGTAAGGCAAAACCAAATCAGGAGGATCAAGGTCCATAGATGCTCTGGTAGAATGGAGATCAAGCACTCTAGAAAGGACAGATAAGAGATCTAAAGTAGAGATACTAGCATCTAGCCCTAGAAAAAGAATAAGGACCTCATCCATTATAGAAGCCACAATTGAAGTAGAGAAAGAAAAGGAAGCAGAAGAGAAGAAAAGGAAGAAAGTTTCACTTGGTGAAGAAAAGGTGGCAAGAGACACTATTGTAAAACCCTTGGAAATGCAACAAAGTGCACAAATCCTAGATCTACCCAAGTTTCTACAAGAACCAATAAATCTAAATTCCTTGTCTCTGGAACATAAATTTAAATTAGTATCATTTGTCTAAGTAAATGCACAAGAAGAAATGATGAAAACACATATGCAAGACAATAGGCTCATTACAACAGTATCTGATGTACTAGGAAAGTTGATGCCAAATACCAGAAAGATGCATTGTTATCATCAACTGATCATCTAAAAGGTATGATAAAATCAACCAGCAATCATTTTGAATCCTTTGAAAAATCAGCAGAAACAAAGGTCAGAAAAGAGTTTGATGAGAAAAAATTAGCTGAGTTAAAAATTATGTTGATCAATGATAAAATCTCTTTAGACCACGGAATAAGAAGTATACAGAGTGCCATAAAAGAAGCCTGTGATTTGTACAAATTTTGTTTATCTTGGCCAGAAGTCATAAAAGAATTAGAAGAGAAAATCAAGGACATGGAACTCAAACTGCTAAATATTTCTAAGACATATAATCCAACAGTTGAGTCAATAAGTACCAAAGAAATATAGGTTGCAAATATTCATAATGATTTGAACAATTTGATGAAGAAAAGGGAAGAAGTCAAAGATAGGTTGTGCCAGCTAAGAGGTCTGATAAGTCCAAAAATTGATTCCATGACCAATCTAGCAGAAGAAGCCTTGAAATCACAAGCATCAATTGATGCACCATCAGATGTGTAGAAGACAGAAAAGTTAGTCTTTTTGATAAATGGCCACATCCATATTTTAGAAAGTGCAAGGATTAGATGGAATGGAGAGATAGCTCTGATAAAGACTATCTATAGTGATATTCTACCTTCAACTATAAATTAAGATAGAAATGAGTACTTGTATATATGCAGCAGAATATGACAGTTTTGAAGAATTTTTGACACAGTTTTGCTTGTTCACCCACCTTTTCCATTGATGTCAAAGGGGGAGAGGAAAACTAGTAAAAAATAAGCATACGTCTAAAGGAGAATAGAAAAACAGAGTGTATAGAGTAAGGGGGAGCAACACAAGCATTTTTCACTGAGTGTTGCCATCAATGCCAAAGGGGGAGATTGTTGGCAAGAGACATTGCTATGTTAAATAATTGAGTGTTGTCATTGATGGCAACAAGAAAAGGAACAAGGTTGGAATAGAGATTGTGGTCCGGTAAAGAAGACTTAGTCATATTAGTTAAGTATTGGAAATGTACAGGAGAGACAAAAGAACAGTGTTTGGATTGGCATTGGTCCACAATTGAAGACCAAGGTTTGTGGTTCTGGTATGATGCTCCTAACTCTCAGATGATCTTATATCCAAGGTTTCAGCTTTTGATCAATTCCAGAAGTATATCTTCAAATGGCTTAAGTCTGGTAGAATAGAATACAAGGACAATTAAAGTAGAACACATAATTGTTTTGGTCCGTATTTCTCTGGTGTTGTATATCTTGTTATGTAGTTTTGAGGTATTGTAAACACTTATATGAAGTGTCCAAATCTAAAGTTGTAAGTTCTGAAATCTACTGGAAAGATAGTTGCAAGCTGTTGAGTATCGCTACACTGTTTGATAGAGTTTGACTGTGACAGAGTGTGAGTTATGATGGTCCGCATTTTACTGCTAAAGAATATTTTGCTTTGCGGTTCTGAAGGTATGATTGGTGATGTCTGAGAAGTCTTTGACATGATTTTGAGCAAGCCTTGTGGTCCACAGTAAAAGATGTAGTCTGACAGATGAACTGAATCAGTGGCAGTTTGAGTTAGAGGCTGACATGATAAGTTTGAATTGTATGCAGTAAGTTCTATTATTTAGAACTTAATCCTAAGTTGTTAAATAGTTGAGGTAGACATATGTGAATGCAATTCAAGTGTTGTTTGAATCCATTGGGAGTTTTGGTAAATGAATTTGGCCGACAAGCTACTTAAGTTATGAGTGCATGCTTCACTTTCTTAGGCCGATCTAATATGAAGATATCACGTGTTGCATATATATATAAGGGATCAAATTTAGTGTTTTGGTGTGTGTTGCGAGTGTGATATATACATATGTGCGACATACAATGGAAGGCAATTTTGTGGAAGCAATAAGGAGTAGAAGAAGAGAGATCTTATTCCCATGTAAAAGCAGAGTTGTAAATCAGAGTAGTCAGACATGAAGAGTTTTGAGACAATATTTTTGTGCTTCATTGGAGCTACAACTATGCATGTGTAGATGCAATCTGAGTAGTTCAACTTGGCAGTGAGCCATTCTCCTTTCTTCTTTCTTTCTCTAGGTAGTGAACCTGTTTTGGTAGTGATCCTTTCTTGCAGTGAGCATTTCTCAGGATAGTGAACCCTAGGGCAGTGAGCTTTATTATAATCTGATATTGTTCTATATTAATATATTGTGAGCTAACACTCACCGTGGTTTTTCCTTTTTTGGGTTTTCCATGTAAAAATGCTATTGTTTATGTGTTATGTCTTTGTGGTTGTTGTTCCTATGCTTATTTTGTTTTTATATTATTAGATTTAGAAATTGGATTAACAAACTTGTTAAGAAGAGGTTTTGTGGAATACTGATTCACCCCCACTCTCAATATTCCTTTCTATCAACACAGTCACATAGGAGGGTGCCCACAAGTCACCAACCACAATGTTATGTCCGTAAGACATAACACACAATAGTGAAAAATAGAGGAGAAGCAATATAGAAGAATGATGATACAAATAGAAGAAGGGTCACAATAGAGGCAATTTCCTGGTATCTTGGACCTTACAAGAGAATCAAGGGTCATCCCATGAGGCCTAAACAACACATAACACATCACGGGGGAAACACATCATGAGAGATAAAGGGCTAGAAACACTTAAGTGGTAGTACCACTTGTCTAAATTTTAGAACTTGCGAACCTCTTGGAGAGGTACTCGATCAAATTTTGTGCAAAGATCGAGTGGTTCTTATGAGAGTCTTGTTTGTAATCAGATAATCCATGTAATTCTTGTTTCTCAAATCCTTGTGTAAGTGAGATCTTTTGTTGCTTGTGAGGAGGAGAACCACTATTATTTCCAACTGATGATAATCGTCTTACTCTTTTCTAATTTTTAGCAAGTTTTCGTTGTTGATTTCATCTACCATAGTTACAAGAATCATCCTATCCTATCTCTCTCTTTTCTTTTGTTAGAGTCTCTTGTTTTGGTTGTTCTATTTGTTTTTTTAATGCATTTTGGTTATGTCTCGATCCTTGTAAAGATAACGGAGGAGGAACCTCAGCATAAATTCTATTTCTGCATGGACGAGGTGGGTCATCCAACTTTTCCTTATCCACTTCTATTGTACCCATGATGTTATCATATTCCAAATAATCATCATCGTCTACTTCCACTATACCTTGTTCCATCATATTATTTTTAGTATGCTTAGGGAAAGGATTACTGAAGATTTGTAAATTCTGATTTGGAGGAGCAACTGACTTATTTCCATTGTCATTCACACCCGATACCTATATCACATTCAAGTCAACGAAGTCTTGTATTTCATGTTTAACATGCATACATCATTCAGTATCATGTCCTTGTATCCAATGGTAATGACAAAAGGCATTACCATCGAAGTAAGGTCCTTGTGCTCTACTAGGATCCAAAGGCTTAATCGGGGGAAGCTTCATAAGATTATTACTCATAGCTTGATTCATGATAGAATGATAAGACTTAGACATCGGAGTAAACTTTCTTTGCTGATATGGTGCCTTCTTCAGATTAGTGATGGTAGACACTTGAGAAAAGTTATTCAAATTCGGTCCATTAATCTTGATGAAAGTCCTATTATTGTTCCTCTTAAAGTTATTTTGCGACTGTCCACCCATGGATTGAGCAACTTAAGCTGATGAGTTTTGGTTTCATACTTACTAGACTGGTGCAGGAGCACCCCTTCGAAATAAAGAATAAGTCTAATTATAGTATGTTTTTAGTTTATGATGTAATAAGGTCCATTGGACCAATCCTTATGTTTTAAGTCAATCTAGGATGGTGTGTTGACAATTATAGTTTGTTATGCTAGCTGTCCTCCCAGCCGCTTGGAACCTCCCAGCTGCTGGGAATGGAGTCTGTACTACTCATGAGGAGTAGTTATTTATGCCCTAGCTCAGTTTGTTTTAGATAGACAGTTGCATAGGAGAAATAGAGAGACATTGTGTTTTGGAGATCAGACTGAGCATTGTGATATAGTGGGGCTGTGATATTTGTATGCATTTCTATTATTGAAATAAAGAAGATCCTGTTGTTTCATTTGTCTAATTTTTGATCTATCTGTGTAGTCGATTTTGATTTTGCAAGCGAAATGGATTCATTCATCCATTCCACCGGTTGATTCTTTGAATCAGTGGAATGGACATGTATAGTAGTTTAGTTTGCAGTTTCATTTTTCTATTTTTGCATTTCATGTTTTTGGGATCAATTTATAGCATGCTATGATCTATCCTAGCATCCTCATGTGCTAGGGTTTGAAGGATAAAATCTAAGTTAAGATTGCCCAGAAAGTAGATCGGCCCGATCTCTGTGTTTTCCATGTGAAATTTGTGAAGTTTCAAGGGTTTTGTCAAAATGTACATTTGACGTATATACAGTGTTTGTATGCGACATATAGTCTGTGTGTATATCACATTTGTATCTGTGCGTATATCGCTAAACAGATTAGGTGTTAAAACATGTTAAAATGCATGTTTCGAAGGTACAAACGTGAAACAGTTCAGATATGCAATTCCTGTGTATATCACTTTTGTTTGTTGGGGACAATTGATGTGTATATCACTTTTGCATCTGAGGGTCATTTTGTGTGTATCCGTCATTCGCATATCAGGTTTGTATGTTGTGGATTTGGTAAAGTGTCGATATACAATCTCTATGTATATCGCAATTGTGCATCGGGTCATACAAGTTCTATGTATACACCCTTTGTATACATTTTGTGTGTATACTACATTTGCATGTTTGATACAGATCCTGCATATCCATCAAATGCACTTTATAGTTTGCATATACCGAATGTACATTGAGATGATACAAGCGAAGTCAATGGTCAACCGTCGTCAGAGGGAATATTCCTAGCTATATTCCGCAGATGTATCTTTTGTTGTTGTATATTTGATTGTATGTCCGAACATACATTCTGTAGATACAAGGGTTTGATACAAAGGTAGTCAGCCGGTCAAACATACATTGAGGGCATATCCGGAGGAATATTCGGTGAATGTATATCTTGATTTGTATGTATCGGTTGTATATGGAAAATATACAATGCGCAGATGCAAGTGCTAGATACAAAAGTTGACCGATAGTGAGAGTGGAGGTGACTGGCGCCGACAAGTCAGAGTTTGCATGTTCTATGTAAAGGAAGTGACAGATACAAAGGGATCGCAGGTTCAGCAGGTAAATGTTTGTATGTATGTACGCGAGCAGGAGGATAACGATCGGTAGAGAAAGTAAGGATGATGCCGACGGGAGGATATTTTGCTGATAGGCAAAGGGAGGCAAAAGTATATACAATCGGGTTTGTATGCATATCAAGAAATGCATAAACATACATTGATAATTGTATGTTAGGATTTTAGTGTTGGATGCTCTGCATCATAGACAAAAGTTGATAATCATGAAGGGTAGTGCATAAATGTTGAAAGGAGTTATATTTAATTAAAAGAATCTTATCATAGATGTTAGGTTGTAGATTTGTGATAAACACCTTCTGAACATCCTCATCTTTCATTTGATATTGAATTTGTGCATAGAGAGACTGATACCGACTAATAAACTCAGTTAGCTTCTCTTTCGGACCTTGCTTGCAATGAACTAAATCAATCAAAGAAACTTAAGGTCTAATATTTGCTTGAAAATGTTGTAAAAATTGATCAACCAACTGTGAAAAGGAGTGTATTGAATTTGGAGGTAAAGAGCAAAACCATTCTAAAGTAGTATCTTTGAGAGATCGCGGGAAAAATTTTGCTAACAAGTCCTCTTCAAAGTAGAAATCACTACACATAGCTGTGAATGCTGCCACATGACTATTAGGATCACCTTTTCCACCATATTTTTCAAAGCGAGGGGTTTCAAACCTTTCAGGCATAGGAGTTCTCAAAATTGTATAGGATAGGGGATTATGGGCATGATAAGTTGGTACATTAGGTCATGAAAAATTTGTCAAGTTTGTCACCTTTTGTTGTAATGCAGTCATGCCCTGCAGAAGTTGGTTTAAGATGGCATCATTGGGAGATGGGTTTACTGTGAGGAATTAGAACCAAAGTGAGGAGGTGATTGAGCATGAGTTGTAATAGGCGGAGGCTATGAATAGGTCAATGGTGGTTGGACATAGTGATAGGTGGAAGGTGGATGAGAATAAGTGGAATGGATAGGTGGTTGAGAACAAGTATTCATAGAAGAGGTCCCCTTAGAAACCAAATTCTGATAATTAAATCCCACAACTTTGTAATTTTGTGAACTAGTTCCATTAAATACTCCAATACCAGTGGTAGCATTACTACAAGCATCTGCATTGGTTGTTAAAATTGATGAATAGGGTTTTAATTTTTGTTTAGGGTTTATATGAATCCTCCTTTCACCTCAAACATTCAAGGACTTTAGGTCAAGTAGGAAGTCTACTAGCAGGCCTTTAGTCACTTGAAATATTAGGGAAAATTGGAATTGTGTGATTTAGTTGATTGATTATGCCCAATTATGCTTAAAACCCTAATTATGCAAATTCATAAGCAAACAGATAAATTACAGAAAATGCTTGCACACAGAGATACTAAATGATAATCAAATGTGTACCAATTTTTGAAGTTCAGAAAATAGAAAAGTTAGGGACTAATGAGTGGGTACCCTAGTCCAGTGCCACCATTTCTTCAAGATCTGGGAACCTTGTCTGCAACCTATCCCTGCTGTTTTGGAGATTCATCAGTTGCGAGATCTGGAGGACTGATGAGCGGGTACCTGAGTCCAGGTCCTTGTTTTCTCTTCAGATCTGCAATTTTAACAGTCTGCAATGCTCTCCTGCAACTCCACTTTTCCTTCTCCTGTAACCTGTAACTTACAATCATGGAAAAATGGGTTGTGGGTTGTGGTGTTTAGAGGCTTGCCTCAGTCAAGCCCCGGAGAGACATTCAAGTCTTCTGAACACCATTGTCAGATAAAGAGTGCATATCCTAGCAAGATGGAGGCAAAATCTAAATGATAAATGATTGAAAACACAAGTGATATCACCTTGTAGTGAAAATCTCATGGAAGGAAGATGCTCTTCATGTCATGAGGAGATGGATGCCAAATCTGTAAGTACAAACACAAAATTCTACTTTGTAACACAATGAATGCCTTGAATCACTTTCACATAAGCTTGAGAATCCAAATTGCCATATAATGATCATCTAGTTTACAAATGAATGCCTAAACATATTTATATATGCAACTACAAACATTCCCACTAAGAATTTTGTATTTGAAACTTACCGTGTCAGCATAGGACCTAATTAACAGATATAAACTGACACTTAAAATTTAGGCCTGACCTAAAATAGGGTAGGACTAGGGTGCGGGTGCCCAAGTCCTCCCCCCTATTTTAGGAAGGGTTCATGTCAAGTGCATCCCCTAAGTCCTATTTTCCATGAAACATCAGGGTTTTCTCATCGGGAGTCATCAAAATCATGCAAGATGTCCTAAATGCATAAACAAGACCCGGGAGCTAAACCTTAAGAGGGAAAAGTCCCCAAGGGGACATTTTTTGATGTAACAGATTCAACACAAATAGATATCACCTCAGAGGTGTAGCTCACATGTAGATGAAAATCCTTCAATACATGAGAAGATGAAGCCAAATCTGCATAACAAACACAATAACAAGACAAGTTTGCTCTGCCACAATGAATGCTTTGAATGCTCTAAAATCATAAATTTGCTGAAAGTTCATAATCATCTTCTAGTTTACAAATGAAAGCCTAAACATGCTTATATATGCATTTTGACTACAAATTTCATAATTCAAACTTAATATGTCGGCAACAGAACATTTTAATGGTCACATAACGAACATTTAAATGTAGGACCTGCCTAAAATAGGATAGGACTAGGGTGTGAGCGCTCAAGCCCCTAGGTCCTATTTCAGAGTAGGGTTAAGTCCACAGATGTCCCTCAAGCCCCATTTGACATGAGTTTTAGGTCATTTTGTCTCGGGAGTTAAAATGCACATGCATAATGAAAAACAAGGGACTCAGGAGCTAAAATTAGGAGGTAAGAGTCTCAGGTGGTGTTGTTATATGGATCCTAATTAGACTCAGAGGTTAAAATTTTCCCCACTTTTATTTGTGTGGTTTCCCCTTAAATTATTTAATGGGGGTTTGGGGGCAACACCCCCAAGATGAGGTCAAGGGGAAGCATCCCTGACGTACTCCTTGTCGCGATATAGGGAGGGGTCAAGGGGCAGTGCCCCTAAAAACCTCAAACAACTTTTATTATTTTATAAAGGCGTTAGGAGTTATTTTTTCTATTGGCCGACATAAAAAATCTCTATTTTGTAACCAACACAAGTCTTGATAAAAACGGCTAAGGGTTTGGGTTTCTGTTGATATTGTATTGTAGCAGTATTGAGTTGCAAGGATTTTTGGTTGTAATCGGTTTGATTTGCTAGATAATAATATTGGACTCTCTGTTGGTGGATGTAGCCCGAGTTTGGGTGAACCACATTAAAAATTGTCTCTCATTGTTATTATTTCTGTGTACTTTTCATTCCTCTGTTTAATTTTTATTTGCATTTAATTGATATCTTATGCCTGCAATTCCTAACAAGTGGTATCAGAGTGGGTTGTGTTTGATTATCGTCTATAGGAAGGTCTCATAGTTGAGTGGGAGTCTCACAATTAAGTGGGAGCAATGGCGGACAAGGGTAAATTAAAGGTAGATAAATTCAATGGACGAAACTATTAGTTATGGAAGATGCAGATGGAGGATTATCTCTATTAAAAGGATTTATAGAGGCTGTTGGAAGGAATAGCCAAGAAACCGACAGCAATGACTGATGAGGATTGGGAACTTCTAGATAGAAAGGCACTGGGAACCATTTGGTTGTGCTTGACACCATCTGTAGCATTCAATATAACAGAAGCGAAGACAACAAATGAACTAATGAAATATTTGGCTAAATTGTATGAAAAACCCTCAGCCTCAAATAAGGTATTTTTCATGAAGCATTTGTTTAATCTGAAAATGATTGAAGGTGGATCTGTGACAGATCATTTAAATGAGTTTAATATGACCACCAGTCAGTTAAATTCTATAAATGTGAAATTTGATGAAGAGGTGATGGCTCTCTTGGTTTTATGTTATTTTCTAGAAAGCTGGAATAGCTTGGTAATGGCTATAAGTAACTCTGTCTCTTGTTCAAATACTTTGAAATTTGATGATGTTGTTGGTGTTATCCTTAGCGAGGAAATGCAATGGAAAAGCTCAGGAGGGTCCACATCAGCTAGTGTTTTGAATGTAGAAAACATGGGCAAATCAAAGGAGACAGGAAAAGATTTTGGAGGTCATGGGAAGTCACGAGGAAAATCAAAGGACAAGAGGTCTTAATCTAGAGGATAGAAAGATTGTTAGTACTGTAGGAAACCAGGTCATCTAAAGAAAGATTGATGGTCTCAGAAGAAGAAAGGAGACAAATAAGAAGGCAATAAGGAGGCCAATGTGGTAAGTAATAAATCTAAAGATGATGCTTTGATTCTTTCCCTAGATAATCCTAATGATTCATGGGTTTTAGATTCAGGGTCCTCATTTCATGCTACGCCCCATAGAAGTAATTTTCTTGATTATGTCCAAGGGGATTTTGGGCTGATTTATTTGGGAGATAACAAACCCTGTCAGATTGTTGGAAAAGGGAAGAAAAAAGATTAAGTTGCAGAATGGGAATTCGTAGGCAAAAAATGGTTCCAGGGACTCCACAAGAAAATGGAGTGGTTGAGCGCATGAATAGGACAATAATGGAGCGTGCAAGGAGCATGAGATTGCATGTTGGGCTTCCTTTAAACATGTGGGTAGAGGCTGTCAATACTATTGTATATTTAATAAATAGAGGTCCTTCAATTCCTTTGGGCTATGGTATTCCAGAGGAAACATGGATAGGTAAGAAGGTGAATTATTCTTTTCTCAAAACCTTTAGATGTGAAGCATTTGTACATGTAAATTCTGAAAATAGAACCAAACTGGATGCAAAATCAAAAAGGTGTATCTTCATTGGATATGGCATTGATGAATTTGGTTATAGGCTTTGGGATGTTGAAAATCTAAAAATTGTGAGAGGCAGGGATGTTGTATTCAATGAGGTGTTGTACAAAGATTAGTTGTAACAACATGAGAAGAAAGAAAAGGATTATGTGGTGCTGGATGATACTCTAGATAATGATGTTCCAGTGGTTCCTCATGCTTTGCAACAACAACAAGAAATACCACAAACTCCAGTGAATGTTAGATGGTCAACAAGGCTAGGTAGACCTCTTGAAAGGTTTCTCCCTCTTTGTATTCTATTTTGTTAACAGATGCTGGTGAACTAAAAGGGTATGATGAAGCTATGCAGGTGGATACAAAGGTTCAGTGGGAGCTTGCAATGAAAGAAGAAATGAACTTCTTGCTGAAAAATCAGACTTGAAAATTATGTAAGGTGCCTGCAGGTAAAAATGATTTACCAAATAAATAGGTTTATAGGTTAAACGAGGAAGATGGAGGTAAGAAAAGATTTAAAGCCAAGTTAGTTGTAAAAGGATTTGCACAAAAGAAAGGTATTTATTTTGATGAGATTTTTTCTCCAGTTGTTAAGATGACTTCTATTCGTACTATTTTAAGTATTGTGGCTGCTGAAGATTTGCATTTGGAACAGCTAGATGTGAAAATTGCCTTTCTCCATGGTGATTTGGATGAGGAGATATATATGGAACAACCACAAGGATTTTAGGTCAAAGGTAAGGAGAAATTGGTGTGCAGACTGAAGAAGAGTTTATATGGCTTGAAATAAGCACCTCGGCAATGGTATTTGAAATTTAATAGTTTTATGGGTGAGCAAGGCTACAGCCGGTGTAATTCTAACCATTATGTTTATTTTAAGAGGTTGGATAATGATAGGTACATTATTTTATGTTTATATGTTGATGGCATGCTTGTAGCAGGGTCTAACATGGATCACATAACAGAGTTGAAACATCAGTTAGCACAATCATTTGCTATGAAGGATTTGGGGGCAGCAAAACAAATCCTTGGTATAAAAATTTGTAGAGATAGGAAGAACAAAAAATTGACTCTATCTCAGGCTAATTATGTTGAAAAGGTGTTGTAGAGATTCCATATGGAGAATGCAAAAGTTGTCAGCACACCTTTGCCTAGTCATTTGAAATTGACTAAGGAGATGTGTCATAAGACACATGAGGAGGAAGAAAAAATGTCCAAGGTACCATATGCTTTAGCTGTAGGAAGTTTAATTTATGCCATGGTATGCACGAGATCAGATATTACACATGTTGTAGGAGTCGTAAGCAGGTATATGAGTAATCCCATATTAGAGAATTAGAATGTGGTAAAATAGATTCTAAGATATTTGAGAGGTACATACAATAAAAATTTATGTTTTGGGGGCTCTAATACTAATTTAGTAGGCTATGCGGACTCAGATTTGGTAGGAGATATTGATACTAGGTGGAGTACTACATGTTATGTCTTTACTATAGGTGGGACAACGGTGAGATGGTGATGCAGAGGTAGGAGGACCAAAACTATCCTCAATAACATTAACAAATCAAAGAACTAATCCAATTTATTTTGTTAGGTTGAAGAGAACATTAATACAGACTTTTCATCCAATTTTCATGAAGATCCAATGGTAGGGGAGAAAGTTATGACTCTTTTCCCAAAACTACAAACCCTAGGCAACGTTCAGACCTGCCCTCACCAAAGTTGTAATATCTCTCATAAAACTTATTGAAATTATACCAAACCAAATGAATTGAAAACTAAAAACACATATCTTTCCATCCATCTATTATATGTATCAATGTGAGGCCGTACCAGGTCGTACCATGTATATTTTCAGACTGTATTTTTAGAAAATTAAACTCTGCAGACCTACCCTCAATACAAATGCCATAACTTATTCAAATCTTAATAAAATTTGATGAAACAAAAATAAATAGAAATTAGACTCAATACTCTTTCCAAACATATATGGCTTTTTCCTATATATGTCTGTACAAAACCATACCAAATGCTGCAACAGGATTGTTGCAGGGAAAATCAGAAAATGACAGTCCATAAAACACTCATATCTTTCATAAAACTAAATAAAAATACATGGGACAAGAAGTAAATGGAAGGTGGTTGAAGGATATAACATTTTAAATCCATTAGGCATCCATTCAATTCCATATAGGGCTGTACAATAGCAAAAGACAACAAATTTCTGAAGGAAAATATAGGAAAACATTGTTTTTTTCTCATTCCATGCTCAAATCTTCAACCACCCACAAATTCTTCATGGTTACAAGGCCTTTTAAAGGCATTAAAACATGTCTCTTCAGTTCATAACTGATTTGGAGTGAACCAAGAGCCAAATGACCCTTCACCTTCCAAGTTTGCATCTTTTTTTCAATTTTACATTGACAACCTTTACATGGTTTGCAATATTTTGCATTTTTGAAACTCCTAATGACCTAAACACATAAAAATGACTTGATAAACCTCATTACAATGTGGAAGCATACAAATTTAATTAAACTCAAAGATTTTTTTAGGGAAATATTAATTTGCCAAGGTGCTCCTACACCATACAACCAACCAACAAAATTTTCAAGTCCCTTGGAAATGTATCTGTAACAAAAGTCTCTTTCCTCTGTCTTTATCTTCAATCTTCTCAGCAATAATCTTCCAATCAATAGAAATGGTGACCAACCAACCAAAAAAATAAACTACCATCTTCATAGAGCATCCTTAGGCTCCTTCTACTCCCATTCAGGGGAGTACTCTTCAGGCTGCAACATCATGTGCTTCTTCATGTATCCATCTCTCTCACTGCTTCACAACAAACCAACTCATCAAACCATTCATCTCACCCAACAGCAGATCCTGGTGATGCACCTACCACTTTCTCCTTATTGGTTTCTCTATGCATCCTTCTCTAGCCAAATCTCTATTGGAGAATGGTCATGACAGACCTCATCTTGTCTGCCCACACACAATCTCAGAAAACATCCTTCTTGCAGCTAGATGGAACAAGCACCTGCAACCAAACAACTGAGCAACACAAAATCTAAAAGGTGTAGATTGCCTCCCTTGGTGATCTATCTACACAATCAAGATCTTCTCGCTCTTCACCTGCCTTCTCAGTGATAGAAAAAAAAATACACACCACCCAAATCTTTCATCAGCTCTGATACCAAAAATGATGCAAAGGTAGGAGGACCAAAACTATCCTCAATAACATTAACAAATCAAAGAACTATTCCAATTTATTTTTTTAGGTTGAAGAGAAAATTAATATAGACTTTTCATCTAATTTTCATGAAGATCCAATGGTAGGGGAGAAAGTTATGACTCTTTTCCCAAAACTACAAACCCTAGGCAATGTTCAGACCTGCCCTCACCAAAGTTGTAATATCTCTCACAAAACTTATTGCAATTATACCAAACCAAATGAATTGAAAACTAGAAACACATATATTTCCATCCATCTATTATATACATCAATGTGAGGCCGTACCAGGTCGTACCATGCATATTTTCAGACTGTATTTTTAGAAAATTAAACTCTGCAGACCTACCCTCAATAAAAATGCCATAACTTATTCAAATCTTAATAAAATTTGATGCAACAAAAAGAAATGGAAATTAGACTCAATAATATTTCCAACCATATATGTCTTTCTCCTGTATATGTCTGTACGAAACTGTACCAAATGCTGCAACAGGACTGTTGCAGGGAGAATCAGAAAATGACAGTCCATAAAACACTCATATCTTTCACAAAACTAAATAAAAATGCATGGGACAAGAAGAAAATGGAAGGTGGTTGAAGGATCTATCATTTTCAATCCATTAGGCATCCGTTCAATTCCATATAGGGCTGTACAATAGCAAAAGACAACAAATTTCTGAAGGAAAATATAGGAAAACATTGTTTTTTTCTCATTCCATGCTCAAATCTTCAACCACCCACAAATTTTTCATGGTTACAAGGCCTTGTAAAGGCATTAAAACATGTCTCTTTAGTTCATAATTGATTTGGAGAAAACCAAGAGCCAAATGACTCTTCACCTTCCAAGTTTGCATCTTTTTTCTAATTTTACATTGACAACCTTTACATGGTTTGCAATATTTTGCATTTTTGAAACTCCTAATGACCTAAACACATAAAAATGACTTGATAAACCTCATTACAATATGGAAGCATACAAATTTAATCAAACTCAAAGATTTGTCTAGGGCAATATTAATTTGCCAAGGTGCTCCTGCACCAGTTGGATCTCCAGGTTGCAAAAGGTGGTTTCTTTATCCACCACGGAGGTAGAGTATGTAGCGGAAACAGAGGCAAGCAAGGAGATGATATGGCTGCAACATTTCATGGAAGAATTGGGAAAACAATAGGCTAATAGTTATTTGTTTACAGATAGTCAAAGTGCCATATATCTTGCAAAGAATTTTGCCTTGCATTCAAAGACCAAACACATACAACTAAGGTATCACTTCATCCGGTTAGTGTTGGATGATGGACAGTTACAGATAGAAAAGATACATATAGATGAAAATCTAATAGATATGCTTATGAAGGCAATGACAAGGGAGAAGCTGAGCTCCTCTTCAACCTCAGTTGGTCTTCAAAACTGAAAACAATAAAATCAGAACAACAGGGTCCAGTGTGTTTATTTCTAGTGGGAGCTACAAGGTCAGCGGTGTTATGATCAGTCTCCAAGTGAGATGATATATTATGGAGTCTGATTAGTCTCCAAGTGGGAGATTGTTGTTATATGGAGCCTAATTGAACTCAGAGGTCCCCACTTTTATTAGCGTGGTTTCCCACCAAATTATTTAATGGGGGTTTGGGGGCAGTGCCCTCAAACAACTTTTATTATTTTATAAAGGCATTAGGATTTATTTTTCTATTGGGTGACATAAAAAAATTCTATTTTGTAACCGACATAAGTCTTGATAAAAACAGCTAAGAGTTAGGGTTTCCGTTGATATTGTATTGTAGCATTTGCAATGGTATTGAGTTACAAGGATTGATGGTTGTAATCAGTTTGATTTGCTGGATAATAATATTGGACTCTCTATGGTGGATGTAGCCCAAGTTTAGGTGAACCACGTTAAAAAATGTCTCTCGCTGTTATTATTTCTGCATATTTTTCATTCCTCTGTTTAATCTTTATTTGCATTTAATTGATATCTTCTACTTGCAATTCCTAATAGGGGGGACATTTTACAACTAAACATAAAGAAATGACTTTAAGTGGACATCAAGAGAAAAAAAAAGTTTTGAATTGTTGAATCAGAAATTGACAAATCAACCTATGTTAGCATTACTAGATTTCAACAAAGTATTTCAAGTAGATTGTGATGCTAGTGGAAATGCAATAGGAGCAGTATTAAGTCAAGAAGGGAGACCAGTAGCATATTTTAGTGAGAAGTTGAATGATGCCAAGAGAAGATATTTAGTTTATGATCAAGAGTTCTATGCCATAAGTCAAGCTTTGAAGAAGTGGAGACATTACTTGTTGCCCAAGGAATTTGTGTTGTACACGGATCATCAAGCTTTACAATATTTGAACAATCAAGGAAAATTGAATTAGAGACATATGAGATGGGTAGAGTTCATGCAGAGTTACACATTTGTATTGAAGCATAGGAGTGGGAAGTCAAACAAAGTTACAGAGTTAAGAGACATTAGTATGGAGAATAATAGAAGTGCAGAGGTAGAAGAATTTGTAGGATATATGGAGACTCTACATAATTAGGTTAGAAAGAATTTGGAGGAGATGAATAGTAAGTATAAGCAGAAAGCGGATCAGAAGAGGAGACATAAAGAATTTTTAGTTGGAGATGAAGTAATGGTATATCTGAAAAAGGAGACATTTCCAGTGGGAACTTGCAACAAGCTGAAAATGAAGAAGTTTGGACCATGTAAGATTCTTAGGAAGCTTGATTCAGGAAATGCATATGAAGTGGTGCTACTGGAGACATTGGGTATATCACCTATATTCAACATTGTAGACCTATATCAGTATCATGAGGGAGAATCAAGTGGCAACATTGAAGATGGTTTGAAGAATCAATTACCATAGCAACAACCACAACAGATAGAGGACATCTTGGATAGCAGAGTTAGACGCAGTACCAGAGGCAAGCAGTATAAAGGATATTTGGTAAAGTGGAAAGGCATACCAGAAGAAGACTAAATTGGATTTCTAAGGCTAAGGTAGACCACCTTGGTTTTCCTCTAGCCCCAGTAAAGTGGGGGACTCACTTTTTCAACAACCCCGGGTGTCTGATGCAGGAGCATCCTAGGTTACAGAGCAATCTTGCATCAACCAAAAAAAAATTCATTCTTTCTTTTCTTTCATTTTCAGTTCAGTTCAGTTAGTGCAATTTTTAGCATTTTGTATCGCATTTCACCACATCTTCATATCAAGGCTCATGGAGCAGGACTTAGCATCTACATATCATCATCTACATCATATCCAAATTTCAAGTCATTTGGACTTGTCTGCTTAAAGTTATCGCTATCAGAAGATCATTAGCTTTCACAGAATAGAGCAGTCAGACAGTTAGTTGAAGGAGAAGGTTTGTGGAACACTTCTGTGACTTGTGGAGCCAAATGAAGCATCATACATGACACATATGGATCAAATAGACCTTCCTTGAGGTCCACACCAAGTTTCATACATTTGCAGAGCTTTACCAAATGTTGTAGGCCGGCCTACCTGTTTCTACACGTTACATCCTTCATTGGAGTTTGTAACCTCTTGTGGCCGACACAGAGGATTTCATGAGCTTTAAGATGATATACATAGATCTCTTAGAGGCATTAGGAATTCAGTTCTTAGTTGGTAGTTTTTAGTTAGCGATTATGATATTTTAGATTAAATCTTTTGTTCCAGGAAGGCACTTCAATGCCATATCTTGCATATTTGTTGTAATCCAAAAAGTAGGCCTGTGAGCCCTTTTATTGTAGCCCACATGTTTCTAGAATATGAGCATTGTAATTCTCTAATATTATGAATATATGAATCTTCCATTGCATTCTACAATTGAGTTGTTTCCGTTGTGTTTACTCTAGCTGCATGGTTTGGATAGTTCATTCTGTGAACCCTCCGATCGTGATTGCACCACATATGAACATGCTATATCCAAGATTTCAACTCATTACACTTTCAACAGAGAAACTTATAAGTGGTAGTGTTCCAGACTATGACTTGATAGTGTAAAGCAATGGTGGAGACCTGTTGGAATGCTCTGCATTCCTCCATATGACAAGTTGTGCCCATGCGGTTTTGCAAATATGTTTGGAGATATGTAATTCATGTTTCCTCACAATATCAAGTGTTCCTATGGTCCACAAGGTCAGATTTCAAGTGATAGAAGTAACACAGACTATTCCAAATGATGAAATACTCTATAGAACATGTTTGAGCACTTGCGGAAGATGGAAAGGATACAGATCAACTCTAGGAGCCTATGTGGAGATTATAAATGCCTTAATGTATCTCAGGATTGAACCACATGCAAATCTTTCTTATCTCCTCTACTGCATAAGGTATTTTAATTCAGTTAGTGAAGAATTGCATAAAGCTGTCCTCGAGACTACAGTATACTTGAGTCAAGTTTTTGATTTTCACTGGAAGTAATAAATAAGGATGTGCAAATCTAGGAATATATGCATAATGATTAATGAGTTCTTTTCTAAGAGTTTTAAATGGTTTGGTGTACCGCAAGGCGATATCTCAAGTTTTGATGTGTTACAATATACTTAGAATGCTTTGTCCTCATCAATTCAATATGTTCCTTGTCTTGCAGATGCATAGAATGATCAGATACTTTAGGTGAATGGTGTATGGATAGTGTTGAGAAGATGCATGATTGAAATCTTGGTCCGCATAATGTTTTGGCTTCTCCCTGATGGTGTGAAGATGGAAAGTTAGCAATGGTGGTGTTAGTTGAGCCAACAGTTTGGTTTCCCTCATGTGTGGCTTGGATCCTGATCAGTGGTTTTGATATTGAAGAATGTGTTATGATGTAATTAACCTTGTTATGCCATGTGAAGTGATCCACAACTCAAATTCTATTTGTTCCAAGCTGACCCATACATAATTACATGTTTCATCTTAAGGTCTTTCTAGTGCTGACCTAATTGAGGTTTTAAGTGGTTGCAGAGGATATATATAGAAGAACAATTTCATTTGTTATAGGAACAAGAAGGTGTGAATGTGATAGAGCAGAGTGAGTAGTATGAAGTGTGCGAAGTTAGTATGATGGAGTAATTGTGCAGAAAAGAGGACTGCAAATCAATATAAGATAGATTCTTCTTTCATAGTAGTTCATAGTTTTGTTTATCATTACAATTCTTTGTACAAGTGAGCTTTCTTTAGGGAGTAGTAGCTTCCTTGGGTTGTAACCCTAAAAAAAAGTCAGCAGGGAGTTGTAGCTTCCTTGGGTTGTAGCCCTAAAACAATGTTGTAAACTTTTATATAGCAATGAGCATTATATTGTGAGTTAACAATCACATTGGTTTTTCCAAGTAAAAATCTTTGTCATTGTGTTGATGAATGTGTTGCATGTTTTACTTTCTATTCTCTAAGTAAATGAATCTAATCTACAAGATGAAGTAGTTAAGTTTTAGTATATGTTGATTCACTCCCCCTCTCAACATCTCTGTGTGTTCAACATGTTCTAGGTAATGATTCCTCTATTTTGCAGCAATTTGGTGAAGATAGTGTTTTTCACACATTTTTTGATATCCCAGTTTTTCCTATTTCTAATGAAATTCCTTCAATCAACACTAGAAACCAACCAGAGAATACTACTTTAGATGCCAACCATAGCAATGCAATATTACCATCTCCTTCTTGGCTTAAGAAAGTAGTGGAAAAGAAGAGGGGATACACCGCTATGACAGATGTAAATGTGGATATTGTAGTTAAACTACTACAAACTAGCCCTCAGCCTAAAAAGGCTAAGAGGATGTCAAGAGTAGTCATGGATTCTTCTTCTGGGCACCCAAATTCTTGAAATCACTGATCTTATTGGGGATAGAGATGAAAACAATGTTACAGAAGCTGATTTCAATATGAGTAAAGTTGATATGAGTCCCCCCACTATAGAAGGAGACATATACCATTCTAAGTTTTCAGTTGGAATGTTGGCTAAGAGAGTTAAAGAAAAAAAACAAGAAAATGTGAGACTGCAAACCTAGGTGAATGTTTTGACCTTATTTATTCAGTCAATTGTAAATGCTACTTTTGAGCCTCCTGATATGTCTCTAGGTGTTCCTATCAATGGAGTAGATCCCAAAATATTACAACAAATTAAAAAGTACAAAACTACGGCCAAAGCCCGTGAACAGTGGATTTAAAAGGTCACAATTGACTGTTTGGTGTATATTGAGGAAGCAACTAAATTGTATGCTTATATCTCCAACAAAAGAAAAGAGATGATTGTAGAGTTACAAGCTTTCAAAAAGGATGAGAGTGCTTTGCTAATGGTATCTAGGGAGGTGCATGAAGATTGACACCAACATACTGGTGGCTCAAAAGTTCTTGAATAAACCTGAGGAAAATGATTCAATCTCTTGGCTGGATGCTGTTCAATGGAAGTTTTCTATGTTTAAACAATTTATAGGTGAAATAAGAAGGATTTTGAATCAATATCATGGTGATCTAGTGGATATTAAGAATAACTGTATGATTTTAGAAGTTGAAATCCTTGATGAAAGAAGAGAGAATTTGCTTGATGTGAAAGAGGTTAAACAAGGTTTCAAAAAGCTGCTTAGTGAAGAATTAACTGGTATTGAACACATAAATAGCACTTCTTTGGAAAAGCTTGGTCACATGGCACTATATTTCAAGAATTTTAGAAATGAGATTGATGATGTCAACAAGAGGATGTTAGATCTAGAAAGAGTAATCAATATGTGGAAAATTTGAATACACATCACTCTTAGCTCAAGTGGGAAGATCCTGACTCCAATCATTTCCAGGTTCAAGAGTTGCAAAGCAAGGATGATGCCACAAGTGGATTCATCAGGTCTTGAGGAACAAGAGAAAGGAGATGAAGCAGTCCGAGAGGAAGATCGTGATGCTGCCACATGATGGATATTTCTTTGTTTTATGCTCTTTCTTTAAGGCTTTGAAACTTGTTATTTTAAATATTGTTTTATCATTAATTATATTTTAATTAGCTAATTTCAAGAAGCTATTATGTTGTTTTAATGACAGTTTCTTTTAAGACCAGGCTATATATATGGGGTCTGTCGATGTTAGTAGAATCTTTTGGCAATATTTGTATTGTTGAATGGTCATCTTTGTTTTTTGAAAAAAAATATTTCTAGTTATCTTTGAATATATGAATGAAATTTGAAGGAGTTGCAGACAGATATTGTGGTCTTTGTATTACAGTATATGGATCTTATGTTGAATATGTGGGCTCTTTTGATTTAAAATCTAGTATTCATAGAACTAGAAGTTTACATTTTTAATCTCACTGCTATGGACTATTTATCTTTCAGTTAAGAATTCCAGTGGTGATTTTATCTTTGAAATTATTGAAGTCATTTCAAAGTTGTGAGTGTATTGCTGGGAGGAGTTTTCATGCTCTATTTTCTTAAAGTATTCTTTAGATTGAATGCCTTTCTTGCTTTTTGGTTAAAAGCACCACCTTTCTTCTTTTTGGTTAAAAGTGTACCCCATCTTTCATTCATTTCAAATCATTCAAAGGTAGCTACTCCTTGTAAAAAATGCAAAGATTCATTGCAAATACAATTGCAAATGAACTCAATTGTTAGTACTTTTATCATTATATATGGGCATGAGAAAATAGAGTTTAGTGACAAATCTATATACTAACAGAAGCTAGGTTACTAAACCTTTTAAACCTAGAAGAGAAAAGAGACACTACCCTAGAACATTTTATGAAACATTAAGGGATAGTCAAAAGATGGTTTGATAGAAGGGCTATGGTTAAAGCCTTTAGGACCAATGATTTAGTTTTCATGTGGGACAAAGCTAGAGAAAAAAGAGGGGATCATTCAAAATTTGAAAAATTGTGGTTAGGACCCTTTTAGATAGCTGAGATCCTTGAGGAAAAGACCTTCCACATCAGATCTCTTTCTGAGGAACTTGTCCCATTGCCAGTCAATGGGCGGTACCTCAAGCATTACTTCCAAAATTAGAGAGGTCTGGGAAAGAGACCCCTGGTCTCTTCTATACATAGCTAGGTTAGAGGTCTTGTCTCAAGTTTCTTGGTTTGCCTTGTTTTGATTTATTTTTATATTGTGTGTGTTTTCCTTTTGATGTTTGATTGCATAGTTTCTCAGGTCCACAGTCTATTTGTGTGTTGTCAGTCCTTTTCACTCTGATTTCTAAAAATGAGTCAAAACTTTATAACTGGCCTTTACTTTTGGCTCTTTTCTAAATTTTTAGCACTTGTTTTGGTTGGAAAGAGGCCTATTTTAAGGGTATTAACAATAGAACCATGGGTGGAGGAATGTTTTCAGTCATCTCTTGTTAGGAAATAAGTCACTTTCTTAGAGTTTTCAATTTTTTTGATTCATATCAGCTTGTGGGTTTACTAGTCCAACTAGTGGTTAGGATGATTTTTGTACTTGGGATGATGTTTTCTTGAAATCTTACATACAACCACACATTAATTCTTCCTTAAGTTTGATGGGATGAGTTGTTACAACTGGATATTGGGTGAAAATCTTGTGATTTTGTCTTTCTAGGTTGCCACCATTAGTTTAACCTAGGAGTGGCTTGCTTCTTATAGGTTGGCCTTAATCTTCAACCCTGTTAGGTCTCAAAAACATAGGTTTTTAGACCACAAGAGGGTACCAATCTCTTGATACATTTTCGGCCCATAAAATAGGGTTTATACAATTAGAAACCCCGTGCTCTTTAGGCTCTGCTAGGCCTAGGTAGGTGTACCTGAATGATAAAGTAGATTTGAAAATCTAAATGGATTCAAATTTGAGCAATTTACTCACTATGGCACATAGGTGTGAGGTAAATACAAAGCTTACTAACTAGTTCCTAATGAAAGTGCTTGAAGTATCAAGAATGTGGATTGGATTTGTATAAAATGTTCTAAAGTTGATCAATGCCTAATCTATTGGGTGGATGGAGTCAATGGATGAATGATGATTATGGAGGCAGATGTGTAGGATAGGTGGATCTATTTTGTAGCTTAACTCTAACTTGTTGGGCACTTGGAATGTTTGCACCTTGTACAAATGTGCAGGTTTGTAAGTTACTGTACTCTTCTCTAATAATCCCAGTGATATTCTCCTAAACTACTGTGATCTCACGAAAGGACTTTTAATTCTCAGTCTGAGGGAAACCAATCACAATAATCATTTTTAAAGGATTTTAATCCTTGGCAGGAACCAATCAAAATTGATCATCTGAAAGGATATTTAATTCACTCCAACCAGAAACCAATCAAGATAACCACACACCAACAACAAATGTGTTGTGACAAATTATATAAATTTGAATAATTTAAGAGAACCACTTTGGAGATAGCACAACAACATATAAGCATGAAAGTCAACACAACAGTTGAACACTGAAAATAATACACCATTTAAGAACAGTCTTCTCCATTATATTGCTTCAAAAAATATACATTAATTGCAGAAGTCTCTGGAATATGAAAATGGATGAGTGGAATGGATGAACCTATCTACTACCGGTGATTTTTTAACCTACTACTACTGATGATTGTCTCTTTCTCTCTCCTTTCGATTTCATCCGACATATATACTGCATATTTTTAGGGTTGTGACCCTTCATATCTGTGTAGCTCTTCATTTCATTTTAATTAATTGCCTTCGGAAAATTAAAATACTTCAACTTTTAATCCTTATCTTTGTAATCGCCATGAAAATTAATTCTAATTATAATCTTCTTCTGCTAGAAACTTCACCTTTAAACTGGTTAAAATACTCTTTAAGTAAAAATAATCACCCATTGTAAAGCTTTAATTGGTCCTTTAATTTCCTCCGTGAAAGTATTTTACCATCTTCATGTGCAAAATATTCTTTTAGGTAAAATAATTACCTTTCCATTAATTATTTCTGAAATAATTCACCTGGGAGTGAAAACAATTTCCCACAAAAATCTATATTCGCTATATTTAATTCCTTCTAGCAAAAAATTTCTCATGAAATCTGCCATGTACCTTGCTTTCACCTTTTATTACAATTTCATTATTTTATTTGCATGTTTAGTGAATATTTTTTTTCCTTTTAATAACTTCTTCATTTGGTCCACCAGTTTTTCAAAGAGACTTAGGAAAATACTCCTTCTAACATCCTGAAATATCTTCATTATTTATTTTGGGGGGCACTTCATTGGCATTTCAGGGTGACTAGTTTTGGGGTCTTCTCGACATGTTTCCTCTATCGCTTTGTTCGTTGGGATAAGTCGGTGGGACTTTCCCCAAAAACTTTTCTGGTCTTCCTCATCGGAGTAACCCACATAGTCAGAGAGATCTAAAGAACCCACTCTGATCATACATGTCTCTCTGACACAATTGTTATCCTATCTTATCGGTGAAAGTATGCATGTTTCTGTTGGATATTAGGGTTTTAGCTGAGTTTTCATTTTTTCCCTAATTGTTTGGCTTGAGCATGGAGGATGTTGGCAACGATTGTGGTTACTTCTGCTCATTGCATTTGTCTGAAAGTTTCTAAAACCTTTTCAATATCTTCATTTCGTGTATATCCTGCAGTCATGGCAGGTCATATAATGACATCTCTTTGTGACCTTTTGCAAACAGCTCACATTTTTTGTCTAAGCTTCAGTATTTTGTATACACATCTGCAATGATAGTCGTAGCTAAAATATATGATAGAATTCCCCTTCCATTACGCAGTAAATGGATGTTCATATGTTATTCTAGGCTCGAGATTCGGCTCAGGCCATAGGTTGTTGGTATTTGTGCCTGTAAATTGCATTTGCTTAAAACTTTTTATCAACAAATTTATGTCATGCACTTCTTACAATCATTGTATTCCATGAGGCAGCACTTTATCTGGTAAAGTGACTGCTCTGTGAGAATGTCCATGCCTTCTGTGTAGTGCAATAATCATATTTTATGAGATGCTATCTTATTCCTTCATGAGCTTGAACGCTATATGGGTACTATGGCCCTCCACGCACCTTGTATTTGTCGTGGTGAAAGGATAGATGTACACTTGATATTGCCACTTTCATCTTTGACTACAATGCCAGGATGAACTTCAATTTTTTGATACACCTTCGCAACACCCCTCAATATACTAGCAACACTAGCTTTTATTTTAGCACCAGGTTTATTCACATCAAATGATCTGATTATAATCATGTTGGGTGAAGCAGCAAGATTACGCTCAGGAATAGGAATCTTGTTTGTTATGTATTCACATACAACGTTGATATTGTACTTTAGTTGTGCAGATATTGGTACTACTGGAGCTCCATCAACATTGGAGAATACAAATTCCCAAATACAAGAGTTTCCTCCAAACTTGATATTGGATGATCAATGGAGTCACTTGCTCTCTTTGCTGCAAGAGAAATATTGAGCCTTTTAACTCGGAGACCAATTACTGAATGCAGAGTGTAGATTGTTGGCAAGATCAATAGCAATCATAACACTAGTAGGGGATGAATAGATTGACATGTTGTCTGTTGTATAATCCAAGAACTTGGCTTTTGTATATCTCTCTATATCATGGGAATCATAATCAACCCAACGAAGCTGCATATCAATCCAATACTTACTACTTGCCTTCTGATCAAAAACATCCTTTGACTCTGCAACAAGGTTGGGTTTACACATTGGCCATTTATAAGCTGCAAAGAGAAGAATATCAGCACAAGAGTTATTCATCTTATAACCTTTTTGAGGATGTATAGTTTCCTTTTGGACAATCTCAATTTCCAAAGCATCCAACTCTTGGTTAAGAACCTGACAGAGATCCATAACAACACTTTTGTGTACCTTGAGCTCTAAATATCTATATCAATGATAGTTTTAGTGTTGGAATTTTCCCATGCATGGAATATCCAGTTAGATCTAACTGCACTTGGAAACCCACATAAACATTGGCACGATTTATGTTAGGAGACCACTAGAGAGTAAATCTTCAATTTGGAATTTGAGTCAGTCTTGATCTTTGTACATTTGTCAGCTTTTTGTACTTCATTGACTTCTCAAATCCAAATGCCCTTTTCTGAAACAAACTTTCCCAGGTTGGAAAGTAAGTTCCTTTGAGAGAGTATGTTCCAAAATGCCTTCAACTCCTTCAAGTGCCTGAATAATGTTTATTCGATAATTATTCAGATTCCACAGCTTCATCATGGCGCTGATGAGTCCACCAAAATGGATTTTGCTTCAAAACCTGATATTATTTAAAATTTGTTTGTACCCTCCATCCTTTATCATATGCTAGTGTGTGCTGATCTTTCTGAAAGAGAGTATTAATATGAGGAAGAGCATATCTATACACACAAAAATGTTCTACAACCTGTACTGTAATCAAAACCTCTGCTGGTGTTAAAGCAAGTCTTGTATGGGTAGAACCCTGTAAAAGTCGTAAATGCCTCATTCCTCAATAGACCATAGATTCCAATATTCTCCAAAAAATATAGGAAATTCTAGTAACCTATGCACCTCTTACATCTGTCCCCATTTACACTAAATTTTAGAGACCACATAAAACTCCTATCATTAATCCCTTTTTGATAACTAAGTCTTCATAGGAGTGAAATAGGTTTCAAATTATAGTCCTCCAAAGTAGGCTTCTGAGATAGATCTTGTAACTATATTTCTGATTGTTGAACTCAAATTTCTCACCATGAGATCCTCAAATTTTATAAAAAATGATAGGAAATTTTAGGTCCCAATAGTGGTTCTGTCTGGGGATGTATGCCCCTTGTGGGCATAGCAAGATCCCAGATCTCTGGGGAGTAGACTAGTGCCTACCCCATTGGGCAATAGAGTCCAAATTTTATTTCTGCCCTAAATTGATACGGTTCTAAAAACCACAACATGGCTAATGGTTAAAGGCCATCAGAGAAATGAAATCCTCCTTTTACCTCTATCATATATCTTATTCTAATTTGATTTCATCAAACTCCTCTTGAAAATATTCATGCAATTTTCCCTGCTATATCTACTGGCATTAGAAAATTTCAAAACAATATTATGTTCAGCTTTGCCCATATACCGTTTTAGCTGTTCATAATCAGACATTATCTAAAACTTTCCACCATCATGTGATACACTCTCACCAGGTAAAGAGTATTCACCTTAAATCAACATTTTTCAATATTTTTCTCACTAACATGCATTGTAAATTGACCTCCTGGTTGATCTGAAAAATAAGAATACTCATTGTTCTCTTCATATCATACATCTGTATAAAAGATTTGGAATTGTCACATGGCCATTGATGCAAACTGAAAAAAGAAGTTCTAGATGTATAGGAAGAAAAACAATTATACTCATTCATGCTGCTCGCTCCATTATCTGAATGCTTCACACATGGGTCTGAGGGATATATCTCCTCTTGAATAGGGATGGACATAGAATCTTGATCAGCCTCAAGAGTTTTCTCATCATTATCACACAAAGTGCTTTCACTGTCAGAGCAAATGCATGCTGGACATGAAGTTTCAGCATCATTCTTGTTTGTATATTTCTGATATTCTATAGTGAGTAAATTTGAAATTTTCTCACTATTGAGTGAGTATGTTTCCTCATCCATCATATTGCTGATTTCACTTCTTTCACTATCACCACAATACTCAAGATTAAAATCAGAGATGGTATTTTCTTCAACATAATCATTTCTTTCACAAGCTAACATATCATCCTGATGATCTGAAAATGCTCCATCCTCATCATAGCATGGATTTGAGAACACATGAAATTCTTGTTCCGACACACCCTGGAAAATTGTCATTTGATCTTCTTCTATCATGTCATTATACAATGGATTTGAACAGATCTGAAAATCATTTTCAGATGTGCACACCTCTTCTTCACTGAGAGTTTGTCCTCTTTCCTGAATATGCAGATACTCATTTTCTTCCTCCTCAAGTTGCTGATTTAGGTATTGAGGTGGGTGGGCTGGGACAATAAGAGCATTTAGATTTTGAAGACTACTCTCATATTCTAATGTATCATATTCCATTTCATTATTCATTGGAATATATTGAGGCCCCATAACTGGTGTAGGATCTTCATAACTATAATCAAATTGGCTTAAGAATAGCCCTTTGAAATCTTCCCATGAGGATACACTTTACCTGGGAAAGTTGATACACCAATCTCTTGCATAATCTCTCAATGATCTTGCAAAACATTTCATAATTATATCTTCTAGATAAATCTGAAAGTTCTCAATAAAATTCCAAAATAGTTGTACATGCCTTCGATCCAATTCATGTATTTCTCCATGAAATGTAGGCATATATTTTATGAACTCAACAAGATAATGATTTGGGTAACCTGGGATATTATTGAATTTAAATGGTTTATCAATGTCTCAGACAAACCCTTTTATTAATGGACATGATTGGCATTGCTGATTATTCTATTGAGGGGCTTGATATTGATGGTACCTAACATGCTGATAGTATTCATAATCTTGGTATGTTGCTAGTCTTTGATCAGGTGAGGCAGAGTAATTATTTATTTGATTTGAGGCTTGTGGTACAAAAATGTCCTGCTGTGTATGATGTGCACTATATCTATTGTCAAGATCATGAGGCACTTGTGAGATCAAATGATCACTTGACTTCACATACCTATCCTCACTAGATGCTGATATATATTGTGATGAATTGAAGCCTGTTTGGCTTTTAATCGCTGTAGTTCTTGAATTAGTCTTTTCTCTTCCCTTAATAACTCCAGTAGTTCCTCTTCTTCAGTCATATTTACTTTGTTTGCAGATGGTATTATTACAAGTTGTATTTGTATTCTTCATTAAATTCCTTTTTAGAGTCACCACCTCTTGTCAGAAGAGGAATAATTTCATCTTTCTGGGTTCTTCCTAGTAGAGTTACCAATTTGTGTTGAAATTCAAAAATGCATTGACTCTATGATGAGATGGTCTTTAACCAGATTCTAAATTATTCCCCAGCAGAGTTGCCATTTCTGTTAGGTCTCAAAAATGCAAGTTTTTAGACCAGAAGATGGTGCCAGTCTCTTGATACATTTTCGGCCCACAAACTAGGGTTTATGCAATTGGAAACCCCCTACTCTTTAGGCTCTTCCAGGCCTAGGTGAGTGTACCTGAATGATAAAGCAGATTTGAAAATCTTAATGGATTCAAATTTGGGTAATTTACTCACTATGGCACACAAGTGTGAGGTAAATGCAGAGCTTACTAACTAGTTCCTAATGAAAGTGCTTGAAGTATTAAGAATGTGGATTGGATTTGTATAAAATGTTCTAAAGTTGATCAGTACCTAATCTATTGGGTGGATGGAGTCAATGGATGAATGATGATTATGGAGGCAGATGTGTAGGATAGGTGGATCTATTTTGCAGCTTAACTCTAACTTGTTGGGCACTTGGAATGTTTGCACCTTGTACAAATGTGCAAGTTTGTAAGTTATTGTACTCTTCTTTAATAATCCCAGTGATATTCTCCTAAACTACTGTGATCTCACGAAAGGACTTTTAATTCTCAATCTGAGGGAAACCAATCACAATAATCATTTTAAGAGGATTTTAATCTTTGGTAGGAACCAATCAAAATAGATTATCTGAAAGGATATTTAATTCACTCCAACCAGAAACTAATCAAGATAACCACGCACCAACAACAAATGTGTTGTGACAAATTATGTAAATTTGAATAATTTAAGAGAACCACTTTGGAGATAGCACAACAACATATAATCATGAAAATCAACACAACAATTGAACACTAAAAATAGATCACCATTTAAGAACAGTCTTCTCCATTATATTGCTTCAAAATATATACATTAATTTCAGAAGTCTTTAAAATATGAAAATGGATGAACCTATCTACTACCAGTGATTTTTTAACCTACTACTACTGATGATTGTATCTTTCTCTCCCCTTTCAATTTCATCCGGCATATATACTGCATATTTTTAGGGTTGTGACCCTTCATATCTATGCAACTCTTCATTTCATTTTAATTAATTGCCTTTGACAAATTAAAATACTTCAACTTTTAATCCTTATCTTTGTAATCTCTGTGAAAATTAATTCTAAATATTATAATCTTCCTCTGCTAGAAACTTCACCTTTCACCCGATGCAAAATACTCTTTAAGTAAAAATAATCACCCATTGCAAAGCTTTAAATTGTCCTTTAATTTCCTCCATGAAATTATTTTACCATCTTCATGTGCAAAATATTCTTTTAGGTAAAATAATTACCTTTCCATTAATTCTTTCTGAAATAATTCACCTGGGAGTGAAAACAATATCCCACAAAAATCTATATTCGCTATATTTACTTCCTTCCAGCAAATAATTTCTCATGAAATCTGTCGGGTACCTTGCTTTCACCTTTTATTACAATTTCATTATTTTATTTGCATCTTTAGTGAATATTTATTTTTCCTTTTAATAACTTCTTCATTTGGTCCACCGAGATTTCAAAGAGACTTAGGAAAACACTCCTTTTGACATCCTGAAATATCTTCGTTATTTATTTTGGGGGGCACTTCATCGGCATTTCAGGGTGACTAGTTTTGGGGTCTTCCTGACATGTTTCCTCTATTGCTTTGTTCATTGGGATAAGTCGGTGGGACTTTCCCTGAAAAATTTTATGGTCTTCCTCATCGTAGTAACCCACATAGTCGGAGAGATCTAAAGAACTCACTCTGATCATACATGTCCCTCTGACACAATTGTTATCCTATCTTATTGGTGAAAGTATGCATGTTTCTGTTGGATATTAGGGTTTCAACTGAGTTTTCATTTTTGCCCTAATTGTTTGGCTCGAGCACGGAGCATGCTGGAAACAATTGTGGTTACTTTTGCTCATTGCATTTGTCTGAAAGTTTCTAAAACCTTTTCAATATCTTCATTTTGTGTATATCCTGCAGTCATGGCAGGTCATATAATGACATCTCTTTGTGATCTTTTGCAAACAACTCACGTTTCTAGTCTAAGCTTCAGTATTTTGCATACACATTGTCCATGACAGTCATAGCTAAAATATAAGACAGAATTCCCCTTCCATTACACAGTAAATGGATGTTCATATGTTATTCTAGGCTCGAGATTCAGCTCAGGCCATAGGTTGTTGCTATTTGCACCTGTAAATTACATTTGCTTAAAACTCTTTATCAACAAATTTATGTCATGCACTTCTTACAGTCATTGTATTCCATGAGGCAACACTTTATCTGGTAATGTGACTGCTTCGTGAGAATGCCCACACCTTCTGTGTAGTCCAATAATCATATTTCATGAGATGCTATCTTATTCCTTCACGAGCTTGAATGCTATATGGGTATTATGGCCCTCTACGCACCTTGTATTTGTTGTGGTAAAAGGATAGATGCACACTTGATATTGCCACTTTCATCTTTGACTACAATGCTAGGACAGACTTCAATTTTATGATACACCTTCGCAACACCCCTCAATATACCAGCAACACTAGCTTTTATTTTAGCACCTAGTTTATTCACATCAAATGATCTGATTATAATCATGTTGGGTGGAGCAGCAAGATTACACTCAGGAATAGGAATCTTGTTTGTTATGTATTCACATACAACATCAATATTGTACTTTAGTTGTGCAGATATTGGTACCACTGGAGCTCCATCAGCATTGGAGAATACAAATTCCCAGATACAAGAGTTTCCTCCAAGCTTGATATTGGATGATCAATGGAGTCACTTGCTCTCTTTGCCGTAGGAGAAATATTGAGGCTTTTAACCTAGAGACCAATTACCGAATGTAGAGTGTAGATTGTTGGGAAGATCAATAGCAATCATAACACTAGTAGGGGATGAATAGATTGACATGTTGTCTATTGTATAATCCAAGAACTTGGCTTTTGTATATCTCTCTATATCATGGGAATCATAATCACCCCAACAAAGCTGCATATCAATCCAATACTTATTACTTGCCTTCTGATCAAAAACATCCTTTGATTCTGCAACAAGGCTGGGTTTACACATTGGCCATTTATAAGCTGCAAAGAGAAGAATATCAGCACAAGAGCTATTCATCTTATAACCTTTTTGAGGATGTATAGTTTCCTTTTGGACAGTCTCAATTTCTAAAGCATCCAACTCTTGGTTAAGAACCTGACAGAGATCCATAACAACACTTTCATGTACCTTGAGCTCTAAATATCTGTATCAATGATATTTTCAGTGTTGGAATTTTCCCATGAATGAAAATTCTAGTCAGATCTAACTGCACTTGGAAACCCACATAAACATTGGTACAATTTATGTTAGGAGACCATTAGAGAGTAAATCTTGGATTTGGAATTTGATTCAGTCTTGATCTTTGTACATTTGTTAGCTTTTGTACTTCATTGACTTCTCAAAACCAAATGCCCTTTTCCAAAACAAACTTTCCCAAGTTGGAAAGTAAGTTCCTTTGAGAGAGTATGTTTCAGAATGCCTTCAACTCCTTCAAGTGCCTGAATAACATTTGTTCGATAATTATTTAGATTCCACAGCTTCATCATGGCGCTGATGAGTCCACCAAAATGGATTTTGCTTCAAAACCTAATACTGTTTAAAGTCTGTTCGTACTCTCCATATTTTATCATATGGTAGTGTGTGCCGATCTTTCTAAAAGAGAGTATTAATATGAGGAAGAGCATAGCTATACACAAAAAAATGTTCTACAACCTATACTGTAATCAAAACCTCTACTGGTGTTATAGCAGGTCCTATATGGGTAGAATCCTATAAAAGTCGTAAATGCCTCATTCCTCAATAGATAATAGATTCCAATGTTCTTTAGAAAATATAGGAAATTCTAGTAACCTGTGCACCTCTTATCATCTGTCCCCATTTATACTAAATTTCAGAGACCACATAAAACTCTTGTCATTAATCCCTTTTTGATAAGTAAGTCTTCATAGGAGTGAAATAGGTTTCAAATTATAGTCCTCCAAAGTAGGCTTCTGAGATAGATCTTGTAACTGTATTTCTGAGTGTTGAACTCAAATTGCTCACCATGGGATCCTAAAATATTATAAAAAATGATAGGAAATTTTAGGTTCCAACAAACCCAACAGAAAGCTTCATTGCTTGTAGATTGAAAAGAGAGAGAAAGAAATACACTAAGAAGAAAATTAAAAAAATGGAAGAAAATAATTACTCAAAGAAAGTCTAAAGAGGAGAGGACTATGATGATATATTAGGAGAGGCTCAATTGTCTGGGTGATCTGACCAATCTCTACTAGGGTTATCAACACCTGGTTGGCAATAGAGCAAAGCCTTGGGTGGGGTTAGTGATATCTTTGTTAGGTCTATAGATGCATGGCTGGCAATGGAGCTATGTTGAAGTAATCATATGATAGAAAAATCCACTTCACCTAACCCAATCTCTAGTTTGTAATTGGTGAGTTCTTGCATGCTTAAAGAAGGCTAACAAATCACATGCACACACTTGGATTTTAGATGCATTTGATCTGGTGCTTTGTCATACTTGCTCTTGGTTTGTCCTAGAATTCACACTTATGTTGTGATTGATGAAATCAAAGTTCTAGGACTTTGACTGATTCTCCCACGTTGGAATGCTCTGAAGCATTTTTCCTATTTTGGTTGGCAATTGTTGTGCCTTTTTCTTCCACAACACACCCCATTTATGCATGGCAAATAGGGACCCCCCTTTTTCTTCTTTCTAGTCTAATTTTTAGGTTTCTACCTGCTTCTCAATTGATTTCATTTTCTATTGCAATGTTCTCACTTGTCAGGCCTGTGGGGTTTGTCATTTTGGAGCGATAGTAGAAACATCCTTGACACCTTGATAGTCCTTCAAAGTAGGATCCACCAGTCTATTGGGTTAGTCCTGTTGGCATGACTATAAAAGATCTCCTGACTCCCCACTCTAAGGGACAAAAGGTTTAGTACTATGTGTCACTTGTGTTGGGGCTTCAAGGTTTGTCCTCTTGGCATGATTGGGAGTGCAACTGCGGGCGTTATCCATGACAAATGATATGACCGGTACCCTACCTATCCCTGGCAGCACATTTATGGCTAGATTCCCATGTGATGGAAGGGGGTTTTATTGCATTTTGTCTGCTCATTTCCTCATTTCATCTTTGCATTTTGTGATCTAAGCTCCATTGTAAAGTTTTCCTTTCTAAAATTTGAGCTCCCATTCTACTCATTTTCCAAAGAATTTTGGCTAGTATGAGAGTGTTAGTAGGTTACTTTGCATAGAACAGAGCTGACGACAAGATACTACACACTATGTGGATGCCATAAGCTAATAGAAGACACATCCTTACCTATAATAGATATAGTATATATAGTGATAGGAGATAGTAGAATGTAAGTAAGAATGATAGGAGAATAGGAGTATGTTCTAATGTAAAAAGTGACATAGAACTCATCTATGTGACTGGTGAGGTAGAGACTCAGACCTATCAGAGGATGGACATGTGATATGTACACATGATTGCTATTAATATATACATGGAGGTCTATCAGTATTAAGTAACTTTGTATAATATCTTATTTTGATATCTATGTGATGCTCTATTTGGTTACTCTATATGTTTATTTATCAATCTCTAGCTACCTTGTTGGCAATATGTGTTGTCATTGAGGGTAGCACTTAGTTTGTGATGATGATATTGTTACACATATGGTCCTTAAGGTTGTCATTGATGTCAACACTATCACAAGGTTGTCATTGATGTTAGCACTATCTTGAATGTGTGATGGTGTTCATGGTTGTATGTCATGCCTTGAGCAGTGTAGAGTTGAGTATGAAGACATATTAATATGGGAATTAGAAGCACTAAGATGATCAAATATGTTACTGATGTTGGGAAGATATTATTGATGGCTTGGTCCAAGTTTCATGATGATTGGTTCACCAAAAGAATATTTTGTTATTGACGGGTTAAAGATAATATTACTTCTGTGAAGGTGTTCTTGGTAGGGCAACGAAATGCTCTACATTCCTCTGCATTTGCAGTTATGGCTATGCAGATCTGGTACTATGTTCAGGGTGTAGTGAAGGTGATAGTTCCAAAGTTTCAGATCATTTGTCACACCGTTGTGGAAGTTATGCATGATAGAGTACCAACATGTGTTTTGGCAGAGTGAGGTAGTGTTGAAGGCCTATTGGAATGCTCTGCATTCCTCCAAAAGTAAACCTTTGTGGTTTTGTGGACATGTTTATGGATGTGTATTACATGATTCCTTGCAGTTTCAAGTTTCTTTCTAGTCTGCAAGCTCAGTTTTTCAATGACAGTATGTTGCAGTGTGTTCTGGATGACTGGTTGTTCTCAAAGTTCATGATTGAAGATGCGCGGCGCAAAATCTTTGACATGTGGAGGTAAAGGAGTGTTTGAAGATGTTGCATGAATCTTGAAGAATCATCTCGAATAGTTTCATGAAGATCTTTCTTGTTTCTAGTACCGTACAAGGTTTTCAAGTTGTTTTGGCCATTATGCTTCAAATTTCATATGTTTTTGCTTAAGGTTGTCCTATTTTCAAATGAGTAGAGTATGCGGATGTAAGTCCTTGATGTTTGAATCTATTGGTTCCCAAATCGGCAAACAATAAACCCTAAATATTTTCCACTTCTTATGGTCAGATTTAATGTGAGACTTGGCCAACAAAGACGGGAGATTGTTTGCACTTGTCTCCCTTGCACCCCTCATTCACAACAAAAATATTTAACCTTGACTAACTTAGGTAGAATGCTCTCATGTATGGACTAAGATTTGTAAGATAAACCCCAGATTGATAATGTTCTTAGACTATCTAACTAGCTAAATTTGAGAACATGTAGCGCTTAGACCCTACACCTAAAACCTAAAAAGATAGAAATTTTGAAATGATTTTGTTTTATATGTTTTGGTTGCAAGATTGGGGTTTAAACCATGAAATCTTTCTAACTTTTGATCGGTGCCTATCTCAGGGTGCAAAGTCAAATTTTAACATGCAAAGTATTTCAAACAATAGTATAGACATACAATTTCAGAGGGTTTACTTGTCTCTGCCTTGTAGATACACCCAAGAATAAGTATTCACATCAACCATTCTTATGATTATCCCTGTTACCTAACATTTTCCCCCACATTTGATTCAAAGCATTTTAATCTGTTCCTTAAATAGAAGCATCAAATCAAACATGAAATACAACAAATGTGTATTTGAGAACTTTGAAACCCTTAGCTTCTTTGTTCAAAAGAAAAATACAGACAACAAAGGAGACAATTAACATAAATGCATGCTCATAGCATTTCTCATATGATTTAACCTGAAACTAATAGACTACTAATGAAAATGCATTCAACATATAAAACTGAAACCTCAAACACAGAGATGGAGCAGCCTGCAAAAGCTTATATTTCACTCCAAAGCTCAAAATGTCCAATCTTCAACAACTTTACAATGAGGAAAAGCATGTTCTTAGAGGCACAAGAACATGTTGCCCTAAAATTAACTACAATATGGAGGTAGGTGAGATTTTCTCCGTTACATTTTGCCTCCAAAATACATTGGGAAATATAATATTTTACATTAAAAGAGGAGAAGAAAAAATGAATAAAAAATGTTTTAATTTTCCCCTTTTAATTTTTACATTTTTCAATTATTCCCAATTTTGCACGACAAGCAGCATTCCTCTGCATTGATGCAAAATGAACCTTGGACCTCTTTCTTCAGCTCTTCCATGATAGCATTCAGCTTAGAAGAAAAAATTGCAGCAGCATCCACTTCAAAATTTTGCCCAACTCTATCATTTATGGGTCATTTTTTGTGAAATAGGGGTGTTTTCCACTCTTCAGGCAACCAGAAATTGTTCCAAACATGCTAAAAACCTTTGCCAATGCCTTAGGAAGATTTTTGAGCATAAAACAACTTTTTTTGGCTCAAGAATGCCCTCAAAAACTGTCTGGACGTGAAAAAATGTTATTAGTTTTTTCAATCTGCATCATTCCTACCTGAAGCTACTCAAAACCAGTTGAAATAACCTCCAATGGTGTATGAAAAGCTTGCATTTACTTTGCAAAGGAGGAAGAAGGCCTGAAAATGCCTCGCGATGGGCATTTTCCACCATTGCAGGGGTCTTTGGAAGGCAGGGAGAGTGGCGTGCGATGCTACAAAATGTAGCAAAGCACCCACTTTATTTCACAAACGTTATAACCTAAAGTTTAATAATCCTTTTTATAAAATTTGCCTTTAAAACATTTCACTTAAACCTTATTAAAATGCCTTTAAAATATTCCTTTTTAAAAATTGCATTTTAACATTTAAACTTAGGTAAATTTTGAATTTCGTCCGCCTGACAAATGGTGTTTTCTCACCGCGGGCAAACCAGGCATCCAATGGCCATGAAAATTTGTGCAGAGGCATTATTAATTATTTTAAGAAAACCCATCTATTCAGAATCTACATCGCTCAAAGATTTCAAGGACTTGCTTTGTAAACTGATCCACTAGGTGAGTTCGCCGTAACTGAGATGCATTAAAATAATGCATCATATGGTCTCCAATTTTGATGAAATTGGAATTGGAGAGGTTTGAGACCAAATCAAGAAATGGGTCACCCTTATAATTGTGAAATTTGAAACTTATCGAAATGCCAAAATTAGCCTGGTCGCAGTCAGAAAATAATTAAATACCCCATCAAAACTCATCTCGGGAGCACGAAACTGAGTAGGCATGTTACCATATGTGCTAAGAAACCTTCCACCAAATGGATTTGCAATATGATGCCTGAGTTGTAAGATTTTAATCACCGAAGGTGGCCTCTGAGGTAGATTGAGCAGCATGTCGACCGAGCCTTTGTCGACATCTCAAAAGAATATTGGCACATCAAATTTGCAAAATTTGAGGGTACCACCAATGGCTCTTTCTTGGGGATGCATGCCTCTTATAGGCATGGCAAGAATTCAGATCTCTGGGATGAAGACCATGTGCCTTTTCCATTAGGCTACTGAGTCAATGCTCCGACTTGCATTAAAATATCATCTTCAAACTTGATTTGGGTGACCCTAGCCCCCCAAAAATGAAGAACCAATATTTACCTCTGCCAAATGTCTTGTTTTCATTATACTATTCCAAGTTTAATCTGATGACAATATATCCACTGATACAATCATGAAAGCATATCATCCTTGTGCCACTTTCATCATGTTGTTGATCCATGTTGACAAAAGCTCAAAGATACACAGATATTATCTCTTTGTATATGTGGATTATAGTTGTGTATTAATGAAAACATATTGTCGTAGAGAAAACCATTTGAACCATTGGAAAATGGGAAACCATTCAAGGACATGCTGTCAACATATGCCTCATGTTCAAATTCCTTCATAACTTGATACCTGCTCTTATATGCTGACCCAAAAGATGTATCTAACACAAATTCTTGAAGAAGGACAGCCTCTAAATAATTTTGTATCAACTCCTCAACTTATTCATAAATGACCAAATGCTCATCCAGATCCAAATCACATATGTCTCCCTCTTCATGTGTGAACACAACAGTAGTGGTTGATTTGTTGGGAATGAAGGTGTCTCAACCTTGGTAATTCCTTGCATTTATTATGTTTGTATTTATTAATTAATTGCCTATGTTGTAAATATTTGTAAATTCCATATTGTCATATTGTGGGATGTGGCACGGTGATGTGTCGATCCTACATGGAATATGACAACTTGTAATTTTGTCCTCACATGAGGAGATAGGCATCCCACTATGTGGTAGGAGCATTTTGCCATGTGTTGGCATCTTCCATGTTGTGTAAGGGAATATTGACCGAAACTGTTATGACAGAATCTATGACATGTAAGAGTCAGAAATAGAAGTTTGTAAGACAGGTAAGGACATGTGTCATGAAGCATCTTTGAATAAGGCATATTTGGGCACCCCAAGGTGGACTATGACATGTAAGAGAATATGCTATTTATAGCATGTGTATGATAGATTCTCTTACAGCTGTAAGTTGTAACCGCTATGACAGATTCTATGATGGTTGTAAGTGTCGTAAGAGCATCTATCATAGCCCATTTTAGAAATAGGTGACTTCTTTGGGATGGGATCTATGGACAAGTGTCAGGTACATTCTACAATGTTGACTAAGTGTCCTTAGGCATGGGTTTTGGTCCATGAAGCCATGTTGGATGCCCATCCCAAGATAGGTCCAATATTACCTTGTATTTTCTATACAAACAGGTGTTTGGAGATGGAGTTTGTATCACAGGTTTATAGGTACTATTATGCTGCCGGATTGACTCCAAACATGAGTGTCAAAGACCATTGAAGCTTGCATTGCAAGTGTATTGTAAACAACTTTTAGATTTGTTAATACATTGTGCAAGTTTCTGAGTGTGGGGTTTTTCACCCGATAATGGTTTTCCCCATCGTATATCTTTGTCTCTCTTCTTCTGTCTTCTTTCTAGTTCTTGTGTATTACTGTAATAACTCTGTTAGATGTTGTATGTTACTATAGTGATAAGGATTAAATTGAATTTGTATGGCTCTCCCCTCATTAAATTAGTGTAGGAAGCGATTTTCACACACCTAGCTTCCTTTCAGTTGGTATCAGAGCTCGGCCAGTTTTGGTCTTAGCTATTGGGTAGGGGTTTTTTGAGCTGATCTTAAGTTGAGTGGGAGTTTGTGCAGAGTATTCCAATTTCTATTGTAGCAAGGAGATGGCAAGCACATCAGGAAGGTTTGAAGTGGAGAAGTTCAATGGCAGTAATTTCAAGCTGTGGAAGCTCAATATGGAAGACATGCTTGTTGACCGAGACCTTTGGGAAAGTGTTAATGGAACTAAACTAGCTGTAATGTCACAAGATGACTGGGATCTCAAGGATTGGAAGGCTAAGGGTCTCATAAGATTTAGTCTTGTTGATTATGTGTTGTTAAATGTCCATGAGGAGACTACTACAAAACTACTTTGGAAGAAGTTGGGAGATGTGTATCAAGCAAAATCCCTGGTTAATAAACTTTTTCTGAGAAAGTTGTATTCTCTTCGAATGGAGGATGGAGGATCCATTGCTGAACATATGAATACTTTTAACATGCTAGTTGCACAATTGACATCTTTTAGTGTAAAGATGGAGGAGGAGGATCGATGTATGACCTTGCTTTGTTCTTTGCCGGATTCATGGGATCATCTTGTCATGGCTATTGGAAGCACCACATTCACATTCAAAATGGAAAAAGTGGTTTCTTCGCTGTTGTCTGAAGAGATCCGGAGAAAGTCTTCTGAGGTAGCCAAAGAGGCCCTTACAGTTTGTGGAAGACCCAAGGAGAAAGGGAAGAAGGACAAGAAAGATGAAAAGGGTAGATCCAAATCCCGTGGGAGATCCAAATCTCCCAGAAAGTCCAAGGCTCTTTGTTGGAACTGTGAAAAAACTAAACATTTCCGAAAGGAATGCAAAGAGGAGAAGAAGAAGAAGAAGAAGAAGAAAGTTCCTGATTCAGATTTAGATAAGTCACAAGATGACGGTGATACTTTCATCGCAGCCCTGGAAACCCATGCATCTGATGATGTGTGGCTAATCGACTCTGGTGCATCATTCCACATGACCTCACATCGAGACTGGTTCACTAAGTATGAGAAGTTCGATGGTGGAAAGGTGTATCTAGGTGACGACTCTCATCTAAAGATTGTTGGTCATGGAAGAGTCTCTATCTCTGGGATTATGCACATCCCAGGCTTAGCACGGAACCTACTTTCTGTAAGTAGTTTGAATGATGCAGGTGTGCAGGTTGTCTTTTCGAAAGAAGGATGCAAGATGACTAGAGGAGCTATGGTGCTTGCTAAAGGTACTAGGAGAGGTACTCTGTTTCAGTTAGAGGTATGCATTTCACAATGCAATAGTTCTTCTGACTCAAGGAAGAGAGAAAAAGTCACTTCATCCCCACCATCTGAATGAGCAGTGAAGAAATCTGTTGTTTCTAGTCTTGATGGTTGTAATTGTGCATTGGAACTTAAACTTCCCACTAAAAAGACAATGTTATGGCATAAGAGATTTGACCACATTGGTGAGAAGGGTTTGCGTACCCTGAAAAATAAGAACCTCATTGAGGGGTTAGATGATTGTAATCTTGAGTTTGACTTTTGCGAACATTGCATTTATGGAAAACAAAACTGTGTTCAGTTTTACTCGAGTTCTCATAAGTCTTCTGGTGTGTTGGACATTATTCATTCTGATAAGTTTGGTCCTGTTAATGTTCCTTCATTATCAAAGTTTGTATATTTTGTATCTTTTATAAATCATTATAGTAGAAGGACATGGATTTACTTTCTCATAAGCAAATCTGAAGTCTATAGAAATTTTAAGGAGTTCAGGGCCTTTGCTGAAAATCAGTTTGGTAAAAAGATTAAATGTTTGAGAACTGACAATGGTGGTGAGTTCTGTTCTATAGAATTCGATAAATATTGCAAGGAGCTTGGTATTGAAAGACATAAGACAACTCCATACAGCCCGCAACAAAATGGAGTTGCCGAGAGGATGAACAAGACACTGATGGAGAAGGCTAAGAGTATGCTTAGTGGAGCTGGCCTAGAACAAAAGTTTTGGGCTGAAGCTGTTTCCACTGCTTGCTATCTGGTAAATAGATCTCCTACATCAGCTCTTGTTGGAAAGACACCCATGGAGGTGTGGTCTGGTAGAAAGGCTTCAATAAGGCATCTTCATGTTTTTGGTTGTGAGGCATATGCACATGTGCCTAGGGAGAAGCGGTCAAAGTTGGAGAACAAGGCTATTAAGTGTATCTTCATTGGCTATGGTGTCAGTGTGAAAGGATACAAGCTTTGGGACCCCATGGATGAAAAAGTGTTGTATAGAAGAAGTGTCATCTTCAGAGAGATTACACCTTCTTCGACTGTTTTGTAACCAGAAGAAATAGTAAAGAAAGAGGATGTTGTTCAGTTTCCTACTGCCCCTAAGAAGACTGAACAAAAAGATAATGTTGGACCTGATGATGAGGAGAGCTTTGGTAGCTCTAAAAGCTCAGATGAAGAAGCTAAACCTCAACCTCAATGCTTGAGGAGGTCTACAAGGATAAGAAAGCAACCTAAAAGGTTTAGTTTTACATTGCTTGATTCTAGTTGTGCCTATGCTTTAATCACTAATAGTGATGAACCTAGAACTGTATCAGAGGCTATGGACATGAAAGATGCAGGTTCCTGGAAGGAGGCCATGGAGGATGAAATGGCTTCTTTGGAAAAGAATCAAACTTGGGACTTGGTGCCTTTGCCTCCTGGATGGAAACCTGTTGGATGCAAATGGGTGTTCAAGAAGAAATTTGGTGCAGATGGCAGTTTTGAGAAGTATAAAGCCGGATTGGTTGCGAAGGGGTATTCACAAGTGGAGGCTATAGATTATGGTGAGATCTTCTCTCCCGTTGCAAAGCTGACATCCATTTGATTTTTGTTGTCTCTCATAGTAGCTTATGACTTGGAGGTAGAATAGATGGATGTTAAGACAACTTTCCTTCATGGTGACTTGGAGGAAGAAATTTGCATGTCACAGCCAGAGCATTAAATGGTGAAAGGTAAAGAAAATTTGGTTTGCAAACTTAAAAAGTCTTTGCATGGTTTGAAGCAATCCCTGAGGAGATGGTACTTGAATTTTGATGCCTTTGTGTTGTCAATTGGATTTGTGAGATCGAAATCAGATCACTGTGTGTATTATAAATTTGATGGTGATCGTATTCTCATTGTTGCACTGTATGTTGAAGATATGTTGCTCATTGGGAAGGGTAAAAATATGATTTCTGATTTTAAATCTTAGTTGTCGGCACAGTTTGAAATGAAAGATTTAGGGGCAGCCAGGTACATTCTAGGAATGGAAATCATAAGAGACAGAACCAACAGAAAACTTTGGTTAAGCCAGAGTAAGTATGTGAAGACCATGTTGGATAGGTTCAACATGGCAGATTGTAGACCATTGTGTGTTCCCGTTTCTTTGGGGACAAAGTTGTCTGTTGAGGATTGTCCAAAATCTCCTAGTGAGGTGTAGAACATGAGCAGAGTACCTTATGCTAATGTTGTTGGCAGTTTGATGTATGCTATGGTCTGCACAAGACCAGACATTGCCTAAGCAGTGGGAGTCCTTAGTCGATTTATGGCTAATCCTGGATGAGTTCATTGGGATGTAGTTAAGCGAGTGTTCAAGTATCTGAGGAGTACTTCTGAGTATTCCATTTGCTATCATGGTAATATTTTAGGACCTCCACATTCTGTTGATATTCATGGATTTGTGGATTCAGATTGGGCAGGTGACATTGACAACAGGAGATCCACTAGTGCTTATGTGTTTACACTGTTTGGTGGTACTATTAATTGGATGAGTAAGCGACAACCTGTTGTTTCTTTGTCCATGACAGAAGTTGAGTATATGGAAGCAAATCATACATGTAAGGAAGCCATTTGGCTTAAGAGATTATGTTATATTGGTGTTGATGTAGGTTAGATCATGATTAGTTGTGACAGTCAGAGTGCAATTTGCCTTGGGAAGAATCCAACTTTCCATGCTAAAACAAAGCACATTGATGTTCAGTTTCATTTTGTGCGAGACATGGTTGAGGATGGAAAGGTAAATTTGGAGAAGGTAGATATTTTGAAGAATGTTGCATAGGCATTAATGAAACCAGTGGCAACAGAGAAGTTCAGATGGTGTTCGGAGTTTATGGGCCTCTCGGCCTATAGCAGTTAAATCATGTTTTTCTATTGGCTCTTACAAGGTGTTCGACAAGTGGGAGAATGTTGGGAATTAAGGTGTCTCAACCTTGGTAATTCCTTGCATTTATTATGTTTGTATTTATTAATTAATTGCCTGTGTTGTAAATATTTGTAAATTCCATATTGTCATATTGTGGGATGTGGCACGGTGATGTGTCAATCCTACATGGAATATGACAACTTGTAATTTTGTCCTCACATGAGGAGATAGGCATCCCACTGTGTGGTAGGAGCATTTTTCCATGTGTCAGCATCTTCCATGTTGTGTAAGGGAATATTGACCGAAATAGTTATTGACAGATTCCTATGACAGAATCTATGACATGTAAGCGTCAGAAATAAAAGTTTGTAAGATAGGTAAGGACATGTGTCATGAAGCATCTTTGAATAAGGCATATTTGGGTGCCCCAAGGTGGACTATGACATGTTGTAAGAGAATATGCTATTTATAGTATGTGTATGACAGATTCTCTTATAGTTGTAAGTTGTAACCACTATGACAAATTCTATGATGGTCGTAAGTGTCATAAGAGCATCTTGAAAGGAAGCTAGGTGTGCGGAAAATGCTTCCTACACTAATCTATTGAGGAGAGGGCTATGCAAATTCAACTTTATCCTAACTATTACAGCAATGTTAAACCATTAACATGAGATATTGCAGCAAAACACAAGAACTAGAAAGTAGACAGAAGAAGAGAGACAAAGATTTACGGTGGGGAAAACCCTTATCAGGTGAAAAACCCCACACTCAGAAACTTGGACAATGTATTAACAAAACTAAAAGAATGTTTACAATACACTTGCAATGCAAGCTTCAATGGTCTTTGACACTCGTGTCTGGAGTCAATCTGGTAGCATAATGGTACCTGTAAACCTATGATACAAACTCCATCTCCAAGCACCTGTATATAAAAAAATACAAGGCAATATTGGACCTATCTTGGAATGGGCATCCAATATGGTATCTTGGACCAAAACCCACACCTAGGGACACTTGGTCAACATTGTAGAATGTGTCTGACACTTGTCCATAGCTCCCATCCCAAAGAGGACACCTATTTCCAAAATGGGCTATGACAGATGCTCTTACGACACTTACGACCATCATAGAATCTGTCATAGCGGTTACAACTTACAGCTGTAAGAGAATCTATCATACACATGCTATAAATAGCATATTCTCTTACAACACATCATATTCCACCTTGGGGCGCCTAAATATGCATCATTCAAAGATGCTACATGACACATGTCATTACCTATCTTACAACCTTCTATTCTCGACTCTTACATGTCATAGATTCATCATAGGAATCTGTCATCACTGCTTCGGTCAAACATTCCTTACACAACATAGAAGATGCTGATACATGGCAGAATATTCCTACCACTAAGTGGGACACCTATCTCATCATGTGAGGACAAAATTGTTGATAACTGAGAGGGGGGGTGAATCAGTTATCCAAATTATTTCTTCTTTCTGAACTTTCTTATTAATTAATGTAGCATTAATTCAAACAAGCAAACATAACCATGAAATGGAGATACACATGACACGATATTTTTGACATGGAAACCCTATTAAGGGAGAAAACCATGGGGTGATTAACCCAAAGATTATTCTCTATTAGAAGAATAAGGAATTACAAAATGGCACTTGCCAATTAGGGCTCACTGCCCGAGCACACTGCTCACAAGGAGGCACACTGTCTACAAGAGACACACTATCTACAAAAGAGTGTTATACAATACTTGAACTGATTGGTAGCATCCACATATGCTGGAGTTCAGTTTCGGTTAGTCTCAGTACATTGATCTGCTGCACTTCATCTTTCCTCTTTTCTTATGTTGCTTTCCTTTCACATACCGGACCTTCCTTACTGTTTCTACTCTGCTTTTCTTTTATTCGCATATCACATGTCACCACACCACTTCTCACAACTGAATCCATCCTATATATATATCCACACAAGTGATTTCATTATCTTTCTAGTTGGCACCCAGAACAATCAATCTTCTCACAAACTCTGTTCTGTCAGCTGAATCCTTGCAAATCAAGTAATGTGGATCAAGCATATACTTGTAGAAATCATTAATCATGTCGGACAAACATAATTCATGTCTTCATAACCTTTACCACCATCAGAAACACATCTGGAAAATAGTTTGATGTTTAGTCAGTCAGTTCTTCCTCTGTTCACATTGTCACTCAGGAACCCGGTACTCAAGTATTCATATCTTTTACCTGATCTATCACTGGAGGCTAAAACCTTGGAATCTATCACTCAAGGTAGTACTCTTTACTTCCCCAAATCCGCACTTCACCAAGATACTTCCTCTAAGAGATCCGGACCTATCTGTTGGACCTTGCCACATGCTTTGTTCTTGTTTACCGGACCACCACATTCTTCATTCTGACTTCCGGTAGAGACACACCATATCCTACAGATGTGTGGGATGAACTTTGTTGCCATCAATGACAACGTTCATGAATCCATATAGTGTCTCTTGCCAACAATCTCCCCCTTTGGCATTGATGGCAACACTTAGTAAAAAATGACTAAGTGTTTACACTATGCTCCCCCTTGGCTGATGCTCTATTTTTATATACATTTTCTGGAGCTCCCCCTTTGTTGGATTCCTCATTTTTCACTGCTCCTCACTTCCCCTTTGACATCAATGGCAAAGGGTAGGGTCCATATACCAAAATTTTCAAAAATTTAACTATACTTAGCCGCATATTTTACATACTCACATAAACTGAAGAATGTCTGCAAAGGATGTCTTCAATTGGATGAGTTCTGTAGCCCAACTTTGCTTCATTCTATCCAAAATTGAAATGTGACCACTCAACAAAAATGCAAAAGCTTCTGCCCTCTTAAGATCTGTCGGATCATTTGTCTAGGCTGTGATTTAAGCTTCACTTATGGTCTCATGCATGGCCTCTAACTTAGGGACAATGATCCTCCTAAGTTCACCCATCCGGCTGATCATGTTCTTCCTTTCCTTCTCAAAATTCTTTATTGCAGTTGTGATTGCAATAGCCTGACACTCTTGATTGACTATGGAGGAAGAGAGAGGATCAAAACTTTGAGACAAACTTAGTAGTTTATCCTCTTGCTCTTTTATTTTCTTCTCAATCTCTACTGTTACTTTGGACCATGAAATACAAAATTTGTATATTTTTCCGCCATCTATAAGAGCATTTTCTAAGCTCTTTATCCCTATACTCATATTTCTCCTATCATTACTTATCAAATCTTGTACCTCTAATAATCTTTTTGCAAGAAATTCCTTCCGGACCTTATCTTCTGCTGACTTCTCTAGTGAATCAAAATGTGTATTAACACTGCTAACTAGAGTTTTGAGATTACCGGAAGTGGAGGCTGTGGGATTTTTCTGAAACGATGGCATAATCTTTTCTAGCACTCCGGAAGCAGCTTCTATTAACTCACAGTCTTCCATATGATACTTTAGGAGTTTTTCATTGGCCTTGGCATTAGCAAATGAAGCTATCTTCATTGTCTATATCGGAGAAAGAAAATCAAAATTGAATGGACCTTGTAGAAGCTCCGGTTCATCAATCTCCGTTATTTCTTTGTTCAGGAATTCTTGGACAGTTTGTGCAGTGTGTCTTGCCGGAGACAGATTTTTCTTTTCTTCTGCAGTCTTAGGGCTGTCCCTTGGAGCTTTCTCTCCTTCTACATCCTTACCACTATCAGTTGTGGTTTTCTCTGTTAGGGTCTTCTCTTTCTCTGCAGCCTTGGTACTGTCAACTTCTTTTTCCTTCACTCCTGCTTCTTTCTCCTGTATTGTGTCTTCTCCTTTAGATCCGGAAGCTGTAGGGGAAACCGGAGGAGAGATATTTGTTTGTCCATGAGCCACTTCTTCTGGAATAGGGGATTCAAAGCTCTTATCGGAGTCCTCTGTGATAGGAATGTTGAACTTTTTAAGAGTATTCCGGAGAATCTCTTCAGTCTCTTTTGCCACCTTGTCAGTTTCACCAAGCATGAGCTAATTCATCCTTGCTTTGCTCCTGAATTCATCCTTGCAATCTTTGAGTATCATATTCATTATTTTGGGATCGATTGCAGGATATAGTTGAATAGCTATCTATTCCTGGATCTCAATGTTTTTTGCCATGGCATTGTTCTTTCTTATTTCTAACTCCTTTTCTAGGCTCTTAGGAATTAGAGATATAATCTCAATGAAAGCCTTATTGTATATGTTCAGATACCTGATTGTAGCTTCTTGCAGGATCTTTTGGTCAGCCTCATTGTAATCATCATAGAATTCGGCCATTGGTTGAAGGTTTCCATCCACAGTGACTAATTTGATTACACTTTTTAGAGACAGGGTGGGCTTTTCAACAAATTCCTCTACCATTTCTTCCTTGTCTTGGCCTGTGGAGGGTTTACTGGATCCTTTCTTCTTCTGCTTCTTTATTTCCTTTACCCCCTCATCTGATTAGGGTTTCCTCTTCATCTCTTTGACTTGCATAAGCCCTTGTGGCTTTTGTCTTGGATCTTTTCTCTCTTTTGCCGGATGCCTGGACTTCCAGTTTTGAGCTTTTGGCTATGACAGGTGCAGATCTTTTTGATGATCTGGTCCGGGTTGAGGTTTCTACCAGAGCACTTTCCTTGCTTTTCTTTTCTGCCTCAGCCCTTTCCATTCTTTTCTTGTGAGCATCAATTGCCTCCTTTGAGATGCCAAGGCCTTGAGCGATATTTTCTACTTCTTTTCCCACCTTCCTCTTGATCTCTGGTTCTATGAGTTCAACATGAATTTTTATACTCAGCTCCTTAAAGGTTCCAAACCTTTCTACTTTTGGATCCTTAGGCTGACTTAGCATGTGTTGAACATGCAGCTCCACAATTTGCTCATCAACCTCATACCCCGTGGGCATGATCCATATAGTTCTTGGTTCTACTGCCTCCATTAGGCACTGATCAGTCTCTACCATAAAGCAAATTGTGTCTTTGTATTTCTCAACAAGAGACTGGGGAATCCTTTCTCTTGCTTGCATCATGTTCTGAAATTTCTTGAAATATCCCCACAGAGCTGTATTTTGTGCTTTGTTGTCACCAAGTCCATGTAAATAATCTCTGATTTGGATAGCTATCGGTCTATCATTCTCCCATACCCAGCCATTAGATTCGAGAAGCTCATTCATAAAGTAGAAGAATAAGCACAATATCAATCCACCATACTTGAATGAATTCTTTTTATCTTTCTTTATATTCTGTAGATTCTCCAAGAGTTGGTTCAAGAGAAGCCGACAAAGATCATAGTCTGCATCCTTTCTTAGCATTTCATAAGCGGTATAGATGGCAGTTCTAGGTACAGAATTTTCTCTGCTAGAATGATATATCTTATATCCAATGATCATAGAAGCAAACTTGACATCCGGATCAGTGATGTCATCTACTGTCATTGCTCTTTTGTCAAACTTAGATCTGGTAGCCTCACTCATAGTTTGGTTCTTTACATATTTAAGAACAGGAATCCCACCAGATGAGTGTAGTTCGGTAATTGCCCTAATGGCATCTTTAGTGATCTTGAATGGTCCATTTAACCACATTAAATTGTCATGTATTCTGCTCAAAATGTACCTAACCCATTCATCCTCTGTAAAACAGGGGAAATGTATGTATTGTGCAAAGTGCTTGTTTCGGAGGCCTATGTATTGGGGTTTGAGCTCAAATGAATCATCTAACAGTTGTTTGTGATAAATATCTCTTAGTTTGAATTCCCCAAACTCTTCAACATTTGCATGTATATAAACCCTAATATCTTTGATGTGCAAAACACCATGCGGAACACTGGAAAATGCACCTAGGGGGTCTACCTCCAAGGATTTGTATGGATGTTTCTTAAATGTAGGGCGAGGTCTATCAGAAATCTTTACAATATTTAGAGTACCCATTATCAAGAGATTTGTAGTGAGATATTTGAAAAGGAAAATACCTTTTGCGCCTATCAGTTTCACAGAGTTGGTTGGATTGATCTCTGGAAGTAATGACTTCTACAAGTGATCTTCGATGAACTTGAGGAATTTCATTGCAGAGCTCCGCTTTTCATTTCTTCTTGAGTGCAAAATGAATGAGTGATTAATGAAAAACCCTTATATTGCTCCGCAAGCCCTAATATCAGATTGCAATAAATGCTTGACCTACATTATTCCAGTTTGCCTTATTCAGGTGATTTGAAGAACTGGATCAACCCTGATCTTTAAACATCTTGCAGATCTTCCAAGTCTTAACCACAGTTTGTTTGAATATATCCCTTATGACTCCTTCAATCCGCAACTCTTCTTGTGCCAGTTCCTGCACCAATTGACTGGCTGGGGGAACAAGGTTTTCTTTGTGTCTACCCCTGAGCCAGAGCTCACTTTTCAGTTTCTGGAAGAAATATTAGCACCAGAGTCTGGTGCGGATCCAACCTCTACACTCTCAGTACTTTTCTTCACCCAAATCTTGCTCATCTCATTTTTAACTTCATCCGCATTCATCTTTTGTTTACCCTTATCTTGATTCTGATTATGATATATCGGACCTCTTTTGTCCTGATTCTTGCTTCTACAGACTTTTGCATTATGACTGGACCTATTACAGATTTGGCAAACAACATTTCTTTGCATATTTGACTAATATCCTCTTGATCTGCATTGATTAGCCATATGACCTACTCTATTGCATGCAAAGCATCTACCATTGAATGATTTGTTCATTTGCATATTTCTGCATTCATGAGACTTGTGTCTATACCTTTTGCAGTTAAAACACTCTCCGGAGAAGGATGAATTAGTCTAATTTATTCTCTTTCTGCACTGATTAGCTTTGTGACCAAAGTGATTGCAGCTGTGGCAGTATCCATTGAAGGATGGATATCTTTGAGCATTGGGCTGTCTTATCGGAGGTCTTCTAGGCCTGATCCTTGGATTTTTTGATCCAAAATTCTTCTGACCGGATCCAGAGCTTTCTCCTTTCTCATATCCCAAACCACACTTGTCATCTACTTTCTTTTGACTTCCAAGAAGAACTTCAAGTTGAGCAGAACTTATCTTGAATTTCTCTTTATACTCATTTGCTGTTTGAAGATCCCTTTTTAGAGAGACAATTTGATCCTCAAGTTTTTCTTCATTATCTTTAGCATCTTCAAGATCAGATTCAAGATGTCTGATAATTCTATCCATCTGGTGGCAATCTTCTAATTTCTCCTTGAGAGATTGTCTCAGATTATCTTTAGTTTTTCTTTTCTCTTCAACTTCTTGGGTAAACTTCATGACTCCTAATTCCATTTCATGTCTTACCATAATGATTTCTTTTGATAACTTTTCACACAACTCATTTTTTTCCTTCAGCTCTTCATTTGCATTATTTGCTTCACCTTGTCTTGCCAATTGCTGAAGCAGCTCCTTTCTCTTCTTCATAGAAAGACTTAATTTGTCTTTTAGTTCTCTCATGAAATCATCAGCCTGTTTGAGTCTTTCCTTTAATTCATTGACTTCAGAGTTTGACTGTTCAAGATCATCAAGGGCAGTCTTGAGTTGTTCCCTTAAACCATATGCATCCATTTGAACTCCCAGATCTTCCTCAAGCTGTTAGGCTCTGTTAGGAGGAACTTGCTCTGATACCAATTGTTGATAACTGAGAGGGGGGGTGAATCAGTTATCCAAATTATTTCTTCTTTCTGAACTTTCTTATTAATTAATACAGCATTAATTCAAACAAGAAAACATAACCATGAAATGGAGATACACATGACACAATATTTTTGACGTTGAAACCCTGTTAAGGGAGAAAACCACGGGGTGATTAACCCAAAGATTATTCTCTGTTAGAAGAATAAGGAATTACAAAATGGCACTTGCCAATTAGGGCTCATTGCCCGAGCACACTGCTCACAAGGAGGCACACTGTCTACAAGAGACACACTGTCTACAAAAGAGTGTTATACAATACTTGAACTGATTGGTAGCATCCACATATGCTAGAGTTCAGTTCCGGTTAGGCTCAGTACACTGATCTACTGCACTTCATCTTTCCTCTTCTCTTATGTTGCTTTCCTTTCACATACCAGACCTTCCTTACTGTTTCTGCTCTGCTCTGCTTTTATTCGCATATCACATGTCACCACACCACTTCTCACAACTAAATCCATCCTATATATATCCACACAAGTGATTTCATTATCTTTCTAGTCGGCACCTGGAACAGTCAATCTTCTCACAAACTCTGTTCTGTCGACTGAATCCTTGCACATCAAGTAATGCGGATCAAGCATATACTTGTAGAAATCATTAATCATGTTGGCCAAACATAATTCATGTCTTCATAACCTTTACCACCATCAGAAACGCATCCAGAAAATAGTCTGATGTTCAGTTAGTCAGTTCTTCCTTTGTTCACACTGTCACTTAGGAACCTGGTACTCAAGTATTCATATCTTTTACCTCATCTATCACCGGAGGTTTAAACCTTGGAATCTATCACTCAAGGTAGTACTCTTTACTTCCCCAAATCCGCACTTCACCAAGATACTTCCTCTGAGAGATTCGGACCTATCTATCGGACCTTGCCACATGCTCTGTTCTTGTTTACCAGACCACCACATTGTTCATTCTGACTTCCGGTAGAGACACACCATGTCCTGTGGATGTGTGGGATGAACTTTGTTGCCATCAATGACAACATTCATGAATTTATATAGTGTCTCTTGCCAACAAACATAATAAGTTGTCATAATCCATGTAGGATTGACACATCATCGTGCCACATCCCACAATATGACAAAGTGGAATTTCCAATTATTTACAACATAGGCAATTGAATAATAAATACAAACATTACAAATGCAGAGAATTACCAAGGTTGAGACACCTTAATTCCCAACACATCTATCATAGCCCATTTTGGAAATAGGTGACCTCTTTGGGATGGGACTTGTGGACAAGTGTCAGGCACATTCTAAAATGTTGACCAAGTGTCCTTAGGCATGGGTTTTGGTCCATGAAGCCATGTTGGATGCCCATCCCAAGATAGGTCCAATATTGCCTTGTATTTTCTATATAAATAGATGTTTGGAGATGGAGTTTGTATCATAGGTTTACAGGTACTGTTATGCTGCCAGATTGACTCTAGACATGAGTGTCAAAGACCATTGAAGCTTGCATTGCAAGTGTATTGTAAACAACATTCAGATTTGTTAATACATTGTGCAGGTTTCTGAGGGTGGGGTTTTTCACCCGATAATGGTTTTCCCCACTATATATCTTTGTCTCTCTTCTTCTGTCTTCTTTCTGGTTCTTGTGTATTGCTGTAATAACTCTATTAGATGTTGTATGTTGCTGTAGTGATAAGGATTAAATTAAATTTGTATAGTTCTCCCCTCATTAGATTAGTGTAGGAAGTGATTTACGCACACCTAGCTTCCTTTCACGATTCACTAAGTGCATACTTAGCCACTTCATCTTCATCTATGGCTTCACAAGGCTCTTCCTTTGCTTGCTCAACTTCCTTACATTCTTCCTTTGGAATAAATAGAGATCTAAAGAAGTACTCCCTATATTGCCTCTCATGATCTAGTTAGTTGACACATTTCTTGACCTGTTGTAAATGTTGTCTTGCTTGACTGGCTAGCATCTTTGCTCTCCTAGCTCTTTGCAACCATCCACTTTCCATCTCATCATCCTGATATGAAGTAGCTGCCATCTCTGTTATATTCATGTGAATATCCTATTTATTCAAAACTAAAACTTCTATCTCTTCCTCTTATACATATTCCTGAATAGCTGGGATATACTCACTAATGACTACATCATACATGGTATCCATGTATTTTTTTAATTCTTTAACAACATTACTACAAGATACATATTCACATATAGCTTTTATTTCATCATGTATGCAATCTGCATCGACATACCTCTCTTCTACAGGCTGACCATAACCTTCATCTTCATCATTGCAGGCTGTGTTTTCATTTTCTGTCACAATTTCTTCATCTTTATGTATCACGCCATGACTACATTCTTCATAATCACCTCTAGCTCCATCCATAATCCCAATCCAATCAAATATCTGATCAAGATCTTCAGGCTTCATTCTTTAGGCAAAATGCTCAGACATGACTTATACACTTCACAAAATAAGTCAATACACAAAGAATCCCCAGGTCTGCAATACTCTGGGATTTCCATTAAAATCTTCATGAACCGTGTGTATAGAGCATAAGGCAATTCTCCCTTTTGTCTCTTCAAGTCAAACAATGATTAAACAAGAAACTTAGGATTAGCAGTACTTGCAACTTATTCACTAATGACTTGAAGCTCCTCATATTTTTCTAGAATAGCAGAAGCACATTCATCTTGAAAACTATTTTGAAAACTTGCAGCCATGTATCCTATTGGCATTCCACATTTCTGATTATTCTCAATATCCATAGCAAATTTATAGGCTTGATGCAGTGTGATAGGTTCCTTATTTCTCAACAAATAGTTCATTTCTTCATCAAACACAGATAGACAGACCACCAGGCATAATGCATCATTTGGTCTCATATATTTAGGAATATGTTCTATTGCCTTTGAAAATCTCAAGTTGAATGCAGGGACCAGCTCGTCCTCTTCTTTCTGAATGTTCATAAATTCATTGATCACAGAACTTAGGTCAATTCTATCGCCAAATTGTTCTATGAATGCTGCCATAAGCTCATTCCAAGAATTAATTAAGCATGACGGTAAATAAGAAAACCTATCTCTAGCATCTACCTTTAGAGATTGAACAAACAACTTCATGACAACATCCTCAAAATCAAGCTCATAGTCTCCCATCACATCAACAAACTCTTGCAGATGCCTACTTGCTGATTTAGACCTACTACCACTAAACTTTGGTATTTTATTTCTAATTTCAGATGGGACATGATTTGGGAAACCAAAGATATTGCAGAAATTTATGGCCTTATACCTTTCACTACTGAAATTTCTTTGATGATATGACTGGGACAACACACTATGCATTGCTACCTTTGGGTTCATACAAGGATGCAGGGGTTGGTGGTACATTTTTTCACACCTTTACAATCCTTTTCACATTAACTTTGCAGCTACACAAGGCAACTCAAACTCTTTTTATAACAATGATCTTAAGCCCTTAAAATATAAACTTATGTTTCATCTTGCTTAAGGTCCTCTAAATGAGTCTCTTAAAAATATTGCACACTTCTTTTCAAAATACATATTACAATCTCAATAATGCAAAAGTATGCAAGCCTATCACTACTATTTCCCTTCCTTAGTGCTTAGTTTCACTTAATAGGAAACCAAAAATCTCTAAACTTTCAAATATTGGTTTTCCTACACAAGCTTATCCTTTTTTAAAACCAAAATATGAAAAATACCTAGATATGTTGTAGCTGCTGCAAATTCTTTTCCCTGAATGGAAATCTTTATTGGTCTCAAACGTTCTTCACATTTTCATCAGGTTCTTTTGATAGAGTCACCACCTCTCTTTATAAAGGACTATGCTTCAAACAACACAAACTTCTTTTCAAGCACTCTTTCAATTTTGGGTTTTCTCTAACAGTAGAGCCACACATAAATCCTTTTAAAATTGTTGCAACAAAGCGTTTCTAGGTCTGATAACTTCTTAAAATCTAAGCCAAATGCTCAAATCCATCGCAGTTTTAGACTCTTTTCATGGATATGGCATTGTTCCTCAACAGAATCACCAGTTTTGTTGGTCCCCAAATCAACAAACAATAAACCCTAAAGATTTGCCATTTCTTATGTTCAGATTTAATGTGAGACTTGGCCAACAAAGATGGGAGATTGTTTGCACTTGTCTCCCCTGCACTTTAGGTTTTGCCGCACCTAGGGGGTATCCCTCATTCACAACAAAAAGATTTAACCTTGACTAACTCAGGTAGAATGCTCTCATGTATGGACCAAGATTTGTGAGATAAACCCCAGATTGGCAATGTTCTTGGACTATCTAACTGGCTAAATATGAGAACATGTAGCACCTAGACCTTACTCCTAAAATGTAAAAGATAGAAATTTTGAAATGATTTTGTTTTATATGTTTTGGTTGCAAGACTAGGGTTTGAACCATGAAATCCTTCTAACTTTTGACCAATGCCTATCTCAGGGTGCAGAGTCAAATTTTAACATGCAAAGTATTTCAAACAATAGTATAGACATACAATTTCAAAGGGTTTACTTGTCTTTGCCTTGAAGATACACCCAAGAATAAGTATTCACATCAACCATTCTTATGATTATCCCTGTTACCTAACATTTTTCCCCACATTTGATTCAAAGCATTTTAATTTGTTCCTTAAATAGAAGCATAAAATCAAACATGAAATACAACAAATGTGTATTTGAGAACTCTAAAACCCTTAGCTTCTTTGTTCAAAAGAAAAATACAGACAACAAAGGAGACAGTTAACATAAATACATGCTCATAGCATTTCTCATATGATTTAACCTAAAACTAATAGACTACTAATGAAAATACATTCAACATATAAAACTGAAATCTCAAACACAGAGATGGGGCAGCTTGCAAAAGTTTGTATTTCACTCCAAAGCTCAAAATGTCCAATCTTCAACAACTTTACAATGAGGAAAAACATGTTCTTATAGGCACAAGAACATGTTGCCCTAAAATTAACTACAATATGGAGGTAGGTGAGATTTTCTCTATTACATTTTCCCTCCAAAATACATTGGGAAATATAATATTTTACATTAAAAGAGGAGAAGAAAAAATGAATAAAATATGTTTTAATTTTCCCCTTTTAATTTTTACATTTTTCAATTATTCCCAATTTTGCATGATGCAAAATGAACCTTGGACCTCTTTCTTTAGCTCTTCCAGGATAGCATTCAACTCAGAAGAAAAAATTGTAGTAGCATCCACTTCAAAATTTCACCCAACTCTGTCATTTCTGGGTCATTTTTTGTGAAACAGGGGCGTTTTCCACTCTTCAGGTAGCTAGAAATCATTCCAAACATGCTAAAAACCTTGGCCAATGCCTTAAGAAAGATCTTATGAAGATTTCTAAGCATAAAACAATATTTTTTGGCTCAAGAATGCCCTCAAAAACTGGCTGGAAGTGAAAAAACGTGATTGGTTTTTTCAATCTGCATCATTCCTACCTTGAAGCTGCTCAAAACCGGTTGAAATAACCTCCAATGGTGTATGAAAAGCCTGCATTTACTCTGCAAAGGAGGAAGAAGGCTTGAAAATGCCCTGTGATGGGCATTTCACACCATCCCAGGGGTCTTTGGAAGGTAGAGAGAGTGGCAATGCTGTGAAATGCAACAAAGGACCCACTTTATTTCACAAACTTTATAACCTAAAGTTTAATAATCTTCTTTATAAAATTTGCTTTTAAAACATTTCACTTAAACCTTATTAAAATAACTTTAAAATATTCCTTTTTAAAAATTGCATTTTAACATTAAAACTTAGGCAAATTTTGAATTTCCTCTGCCAGGCAAATGGTGTTTTTTTACTGTGGGCAAACCGGGCATTCAATGGCCATAAAAATTTGTGCAGGGGCATTATTAATTATTTCAAAAAAACCCATCTGCTTAGAATCTGCATCGTTTAAAGATTTTAGGGACTTGCTTTGTAAACTGACCCATCGGGTGAGTTTACATAACTGAGATGCATTAAAATAATGCATCATATGGTCTCCAATTTTGGTGAAATTAGAATTGGAGAGGTTTGAGACCAAATTGAGAAATGGGTCGCCCTTAGAGTTGCGAGATTTGAAACTTTTCAGAATGCCAAAATTAGCCCGGTCGCAGTCAAAAAATAATTAAATACTATTGGTATGTGGCGATTGATCATGCAAATACTGTACACAAGTTATGTAACCTCACCTGGGTTCAGTTGTTAATTTTTGTTAACCGACAAAAGAAAAATGACATTGCAAAACCCTAATTCTAGAAGCTTCCTAAAAGCTTGTTATAAGCAGTTGGAATGTATGGTACAACGATGTATTTGCGAGATTGTAATCTATTTTGCACTGGATAATAAAATCATTGGATGGCTGAGTTTCTATGGATGTAGCCCATATTGGGTGAACCATGTTAAATTTCTATGTTGATCTCTTTTGTGTAATTCCTCATTGTTATATTTGGGTTATTTAATCTGCATATAATTGTTAGTGTTTATTGCTTTGATCTGCTCTAACCCTAACAACTGGTATTAGAGCGGGTTGTGTTTGATTATCATCTGCAGGAAGGTCTCATAGTTGAGTGGGAGTCTCATGGTTAAGTGGGAGCAATGGCAGATGAGGTTAAATTGAAGGTAGATAAATTCAATGGGCAGAACTATCAATTATGAAAGATGTAGATGGAGGATTATCTCTATTAGAAGCATTTATGGAGGCTGTTGGAAAGAGTAGCAATGATTGATGAGGATTGGGAACTTCTGGATAGAAAGGTACTGGAAACCATTCGGTTGTGCTTGATACCATCTGTGGCATTCAATATAACATAAGCAACGACAACAGATGGTCTAATGAAAGCTTTGACTAAATTGTATGAAAACCCTCAGCCTCTAATAAGGTATTTCTCATGAAGCGTTTGTTTAATTTGAAAATGATTGAAGGTGGATCTGTGTCAGATCATTTAAATGAGTTTAATACGATTACCAGTCAGTTAACTTCTGTAAAAGTAAAATTTGATGAAGAGGTAAGGGCTCTCTTAGTTTTATGTTCTTTGCCAGAAAGTTGTAATAGCTTGGTAATGGCTGTAAGTAACTCTGTCTCTGGTTTAAATACTTTGAAATTTGATGATGTTGTTGGTGTTATCCTTAGCGAGGAAATGTGACAGAAAAGCACAGGTGAGACTTCAACATCTGGTAATGCTTTGACTGTAGAGAACATGGGAAGAATGAAGGAAAGAGGAAAAAGCCCTACAAATCGTGGGAAGCCACAAGGGAGGTCAAAGAAACGCAGATCTAAATCCAGAGGAAGAATGGATTGCTGGCACTGTGGAAAGCCAGGACACCTGAAGAAGGATTGCTGGTCTTGAAAGGGCAAACAAGGAGACAGACAACATGATGATAATAAGGAAGCTAATGTTGCAAGTAATAAATTACAGGATGCTTTAATTTTGTGTTTAGATAATGCTAATGATTCCTGGGTAATAGATTCAGGGCTTCTTTTCATGCCACACCCCATAGGAAATATTTTGTAGATTATGTTCAAGGTGATTTTAGATAGGTATATTTAGGTGATAATGAACCCTGTGAGATTGTTGGAAAAAGAAAGATAAAAATCAAGTTGCCGAATGAAAATGAGTGGTTTCTATAGGAGGTAAGGCATGTTCCAAATTTGAGAAGGAATTTAATCTCTGCAGAACAATTGGGTAGTGAAGGCTGTATAGTTACCTTTTCAGACAAAGTCTAGAAGGTCACTAAAGGTGCATTAGTAGTAGCTAAAGGTGAAAAGGTAGGCACATTGTATTTGTGTACTGGTAATACTTATTCTACCTTAGCTGCTACAAAAACAGTTGCTACTGAAATAGTTATATCACTTGCTATAGGGATAGAAACATAATTGTGGCACCATAGACTTAGGCACATGAGTGAGAAAGGGATGAAGATCCTTCACTCTAGAAAGTTGCTACCAGGTCTGAAGAAGATTGACTTGGAGTTCTGTAAAAGTTGTGTTTATGAAAAACAGAAAAGAGTCCGATTTCTCAAAGTTGGGAAAGAGAAGAAGAGTGAGAAATTAGAGCTTATGCATTTAGATGTATGGGGACCAGCTCAGGTATCTTCTCTTGGTGGCTCTTGCTATTATGTTACTTTTATTGATGATGGAACTAGGAAAACATGGGTGTATTTCCTAAAACAAAAATCAAAAGTATTTGAAACTTTTAAAAAGTGGAAAGCTTTGGTTGAGAATGAGACAGGAAAAAAGTTGAAGTGTCTCAGATCTGATAATGGAGGCGAGTATTGCAGCAGATAATTTGAGAATTACTGTTCATATAATGGAATCTGTAGGCAGAAAACAGTTCCTGGAACCCCACAAGAAAATGGTGTGTCTGAGAGGATGAATATGACCATTATGGAGCCTGTAAGGAGCATGAGATTACATGCTAGACTACCCTTACACTTTTGGGTAGATGCTGTATATACAGCTGTTTATTTAATAAACAGGGGACCTTGAAATCCTTTAGATGGTGGCATTCCAGAGGAGGCATGGACGGGTAAAAAGGTAAACTATTCATTTCTGAAAACCTTTGGCTGTGAAGCTTTTGTCCATGTTGATATTGAAAATAGAACCAAGCTTGAGGCTAAGTCTTAAAAATGTACCTTCATTGGATATGGAGTAGATGAATTTGGTTATCGGTTATGGGATTTTGAAAATCATTAAATCATTAGGAGCAGAGATGTTATATTCAATGAGAAGGTCATATATAAGGATCAGCTACAAGAAAAGAAGCATGAACATGCCAAAAAAGAATATGTGGTGCTGGATGAGATTCTAAAAAATAAAATACTAGTGGCACCTGATGCTTAGCAACAACAAGTTATCCCACAGACTCTTACAAATGTTAGACGTTCTACAAGGATAAGTAGACCTCCGGAAAGTTTTTCTCCATCATTATATTCTATATTATTAACTGATTCTGGTGAACCTAAAAGTTATGAAGAAGCAATGCAGGTAGACACCAAAAAGCAGTGGGAGCTAGGCATGAAAGAGGAAATGGATTCCTTGCTGTAGAATTAGACTTGGGACTTAGTCAAATTGCCTGCAAGAAAAAGAGCATTGCCAAATAAATGGGTTTATAGGTTGAAGGAAGAAGATGGAGGCAAAAAAAGATATAAGGCCAGACTTGTGGTAAAAGGTTTTGCACAGATAAAAGGTATAGATTTTGATGAAATATTTTCTCAAAGATGACTTCTATTAGAACAATTCTAAGTCTTGTGGCTGTGGAAGACTTGCATCTTGAACAGCTCGATGTGAAAACAACATTTCTCCATGGGGATTTAGAAGAGGAAATATACATGCAGTAACCACAGGGATATGAGGTCAAGGGTAAGGAGGATTTTATGTGCAGGTTAAAGAAGAGTTTGTATGGCCTGAAGCAAACACCTCGGCAATGGTATTTGAAATTTAATAGTTTTATAGCTGAACAAGGTTACAAAAGATGTCATTCTGATTATTGTATTCATTTCAAGAAATTGGGTAATGGCAGCTATATTATCTGATTGCTTTATGTTGATGACATGCTTGTTGCTAGGTCTAACATGCATCATATTGATGAACTTAAGCAGAAATTAGCAAATTCATTTGCTATGAAGGATTTGGGTGCAGCAAAACAAATCCTTGGTATGAGGATCACACGGGACAGGACAAATAGAAAATTATTTTTGTCTCAAAGTGAGTATGTAGAGAAGGTGTTGAAAAGGTTTAACATGCAGAATGCAAAAGAAGTTAGTACACCTTTGCCTAGTCATTTTAAGTTGACAAAGGAGATGTGTCCAAAGACACAAGAGGAGGAAGACAAAATGTCTAAGATACCATATGCATAAGCAGTTGGCAGCTTGATGTATGCAATGGTATGTACAAGGTCAGATATTGCACATGCTGTGGGAGTTGTGAGCATGCATATGAGCAATTCGGGAATGGAACATTGGAATGCTATAAAATGGGTTCTCTGATATTTGAGAGGTACTACTTCAAAGAAACTGTGTTTTGGAGGAACAAATTATGCTCTAAAAGGATATGTTGACTCTAATCTGGTGGGTGATATTGATAGTAGGAGGAGTACTATAGGGTATGTTTTTACTGTAGGAGGTATTGCAGTCAGTTGGATTTCAAGACTGCAAAAAGTTGTTGCACTTTCAACCACTGAAGCTGAGTATGTTGTTGCTACAGAAGCTAGCAAGGAGATGATTTGGGTACAACATTTTTTGGAGGAATTGGAACAACAAGAAGATAGCCCTTTGTACATTGATATCTAGAGTGCCATTTATCTTGCTAAGAACTCAACTCTGCATTCAAAAACTAAGCATATACAGTTTAGATACCACTTCATCTGGTTAGTTTTGGAGGATGGGAAGTTGAAGCTAGAGAAAATTCACACAAGTCAGAATCCTGCAGATATGTTCACAAAGGTAGTTACATGGGAGAAACTGATTTCTTCATCATTTTCTGTTGGCCTTCATGACTAATAATGGTGGACTTAAGAAACCAGCCAGACCTGTAATCTAGTGGGACCTGCAAGCACAACGGTGTCGTCCATGATCAGTCTCCAAGTGGGAGATTGTTTGGTGTGGAGCTTGATCAATCTCCAAGTGGGATATTGTTGGTATGTAGTGACTGATCATGCAAGTACTGTACACAAGTTATGTATCCTCGCAAAGGTTCGGTTGTTAATTTTTGTTAACCGACAAAAGAAAAATGACATTGCAAAACCCTAATTCTAGAAGCTTCCTAAAAGCTTGTTATAAGCGGCTGGGATGTATGGTACAGCGACGTATTCATGAGATTGTAATCTGTTTTGCACTGGATAATAAAATCATTGGATGGCTGAGTTTCTATGGATGTAGCCCATATTGGGTGAACCACGTAAAATTTCTGTGTTGATCTCTTTTGTGTAATTCCTCATTGTTATATTTGGGTTATTTAATCTACATATAATTGTTAATGTTTATTGCTTTGATCTACCCTAACCCTAACAAATACCCCATCAAAACTCATCCCTAGAGCACGATACTGAGCAGACATGTTACCGTATGTGCCAAGAAAGCTTTCACCAAAAGGATTTGTAATATGATGCCTGAGTTGAGAGATTTTAATCGTTGAAGGTGGCCTCCGGGGTAGATTGAGCAGCATGTTGACCTAGGCTTTGTCGACATCTCGAAAGAATATTGGCACATCAAATTTGCAAAATTTGAGGGTGCCACCAGAAGCTATGAAGGGTGTTTTGGACCTGATTAAGCAAGTGTTTATGTCTGCAAGGCATGGTTCTTCTATTGGTGTAGCTTGTAGTCTTGTTTAGGACTTATCCTCTACATGTTTCATGTTGTATACTATTTGGATGACTTGTAAATGTATTTTTCATGTTGTCTTTGGCTGATAAGCAATGTAATCAATGTAATATCATGTATAAATTGCAAATCAAATTGAGTTAGGCAAGGTGTGATTGCAAAGTGATTAATAGGGCTTGCATACAAAATAAGGAGAAAAATGAATGCGTTATGATGTGCGACTGAAGGAGAAAGAGTAGAAGTTGTAGATGTTGTCTTGATTCATCTTGAAGACATATTTGTGACAATGATCAAGTGTAGAGTGTGCCTAACTAATCTAATCATCAAAAGGAAGTGTGAAGAGGTAGAATTGCGATCATCAAAGGTGTGAGTTTCAATTTTAGTTTTCAAACAGTAGTAGCTTCCTTGGGAGTGACCCTAAAACAAAGTCTTCAGGGAGTAGTAACTACCTTGGGAGTGACCCTAAATCAAAGTTTTCAGGGAGTAGTGGCTTCCTTGTGTTGTAGCTATTTGTCATATGTGTTGTCATTGATGTCAACATAGCATACATTGATGTCAACATAGCATACACTGATGTCAGGAAAGTAAGATGCTGTTCTTGGTTATATATTTCCTAAGAAAGAGAAAGATTATTAATATGGGAATTAGAAGCATTAAAAGAATCAGATGTTAAGGAAGGATGCCTGATGGTTTGAATCATGTTGTATGGTCCATCCTACTATTCCTAAGTTGTCTATGGTGATGCAAAGAAGACTTGGCCTTGGAAAGAAGATGATAGTCCTTATTTTAGAATGTCTGCTCTTTGAAGATTGTCTAAAAGATTGCTCTGCATTTTCATCATTTTGCTATTGAGGTTTTGTGGTTTGGAACATAGCTTCATACAATGTTATTTTATGTATGTTCCAAGTTTCATGATGTTTTGATCACCGAAAGGATATTTCTCTGCTGATAGCTTGAAGATAGAGTTGGTTTTTGTTGAGAGGTTCCTAGTAGGGTGATGGAATACTCTGCATTCCTCTACAGTTGTAGATATGGCTATGCGGTTTTGAAGTGGTGTCAAGAAGATAGTAAAGGTGTTATTTCCAAAGTTTTAAATTATGTTTCCCTCCACTGTGAAAGTTATGAATGATAGAACATCGGTATGTGCTCTGGCATAATGGTGCAATGTTGAAGGCTCACTGGAATGCTCTACATTTCTTTAGATGTGAATAATTGACCTTGTAGTTTTGTGAACATGTCCTTGGATGTGCATGGCATACCTCTTTTCTATTTTAGGCTTCTTGGTGGTCTGCAGCTCAATTTTTTAATTGACAGCTTGGTGCAGTGTCTTCCAGATAATAGAGTATTTGCAGAGTAAATGTTAGAAGATGTGCAGCATAATTCTTTGATGTGCAGTGGAAAAGGTGTGTGTGGAGGTGTTTTATGAGTCATGTGAACTCATTTGAAAAAGTTTCACAAAAATCTTTCTTGTTTCCTATACCGCACAAGGTTTTCAAGTTGATGTGGTCATTATTCTTCAAGTCTTCATGAGTTTTCCTCAAAGCTGTCCTATTTTCAAATGAGTGGAGTGTGCAAATGTAATTCCTTGATGTTTGAAGTAGTGAAGATTGTTTTGGATCTAGTTAAGCATGTGTTAGGGTCCGCAAGGCCTGGATCTTCTACTAGTGTAACATGTTTCAATTAGGACCTATCTTCTACATGTTTCATAGTATGTGTTATCTGGTCATCTTGTAAATGTATTTTTCATGTTGTATCTAGCTAACAAGTAGTGAATTAATGTAATATCATGTATAAATAGTAAAATAAATTGAGTTAGGAAGGTATGATTGCAAGTTGATTATAAAAGATTTGCCAGTAGATAAAATAAGAATAAATGCATTATTGATGTGTGGCTAAAGGAGAAAGAGCAAATGTTGTTGATGCTATCTAGATTCATCTTGAAGACATATTTGTAATAGTAACTAAGTATAGAGTGTTCCTGATTGATGAGATCTTTAGAAGAAAGTGTGTAAAGGAAGAAAGTGTGAGCTTTAATGACAGTTTTCTGACAGTAAGAAAAGATTATTATACTGTAATCTTTTGTATTCTTTTTAAGTAGTAGAAGCTTCCTTGGGAGTGACCCTAAAACAAAGTCATCAGGGAGTAGAAGCTTCCTTGGGGGTGACCCTAAATCAAAGTTACTTAGGGAGTAGCAACTTCCTTGGGTTAAAGCCGCTAAAACAAAAGTGATTATTTGAGCTTCATATATTGTGAGTTAATCCTCACTGTGGTTTTTCCCTTCTTAGGTTTTCTATGTATATATGGTGTTATTTGTTGTGATGAATTGTGTTAATCTTTCATGTTGTGATGCTTAAGTTCTGATCTGCTCCAGATAAGTTAAAGTTGAAGATTGATTAGATACTGATTCACCCCCGTCTTAGTATCCTAGTGTGTCTAACAATTGGTATCAGAGCCAAGTTCCTCTGAAGGAATCTTAATCACTTGAGGAAGGTTTAGGATCACACAAGGAGGATCCAACAAGATTCCTAGGTTTGATGGAACAAATTATGCTTTTTGGAAGGTAAGGATGGAAGGCTACATCAATTCACTAGGCTATGAAGTTTGGGATTATGTCAAGAAAGTTAACACTGTCCTTGGTTCTAATCTAACAGATGCAGATGAAATCAAGAAGTATGATAATAATGCCAAGGCCAAGTTTTCTATCATGAGTGGATTAACTGATTCAGAACTTTCAAAGGTGATAGGTTGTAGCTTAGCTCAAGAAGTTTGGAATAAAGTTGAAACTATTTATGAAGGAGATAAGAAAGTAATGTAAGCCAAGATGCAAATACTCAAGAATAGATTTGAATCCCTAAAGATGTCAAAAGATGAAAATATTGTTGGTTACATGCTCCGGGTGAATGAAGTAGTCAATGGTGTCAAAGGTCTTGGTGGAGAAATAAAAGAAGATGAGGTTGTGAAAAAGGTTTTGAGATCTCTTCCCAAATCTTATAGTTCCATAGTATCTTCTATTGAGGAGACTACTAACTTGGATACATACTCCTTAGACCAAATGTTTGGGACCCCCCTTAATACTTTTGAAATGAGAGAGTTTGACAGTGATGCTCCAAAGAAAGAAGTTGCTTTCAAAGTCAATAAAAAGACAAAGGATGAGACTGCTGATGAAGATGAAAGTCTTAATGATGCCGAAGCAAACTTTGTAAGAACTCTGAAGAAAGGCTCTGGCAAATACAAAGATAGGTTTCCCTTCAAAATTTTCAATTGTGGAAAGGTTGGTCACTTTGCTTCTAATTATCCTCTTAAAGAAACTAGGAGAAGTAACAAAAATAGTAAATTCAAAAGGAATTTGTTTTCTATAGAAGATAGTTTTTCTTCAGAAGATGAGGATCATGATGATTCAAATGATGAAACACTTTTGTTGGCCATGAGTGTTGGTGAAAAAAAGAATGAGGTTGGAAAATGTGGAAAAACTAATACCTTGCAAACAGTTCAAAATAATGAAAAATCAATGGTTGTATGGACTGCCTTCCATGCAAAAGAAGAATCCAAAGCCTGGGTTATTGATAGTGGTTATTGAAATTATATAACAGGTGACAAAGAAAAATTTATCATTCTTAAGAAGTGGGATGGTGGATCTGTTAAGTTTGGAGGTGATGAGTTAGCCCAAATCTATGGAAAAGGTGTCATATCTATTGATGGAAAGAATAGGACTGAGGATGTTCTTTATGTCAAAGGATTACAACACAATCTTTTTAGTGTGAGTTAGATGTGTAGGAAAGGTTACAATCTTAATTTTCATGGTAATGGTTGTGAAATCAGGAAGGTTGGATCTGGAAAGCTAGTTGTAGAAGGTATCAAGACATGTGGTGATATTTATCACTTGAAAGAAGCAAATGGAAGAACTTGTCTATTAACTCAATCCAGTCAGTGTTGGCTATAGCACAAAAGAATGGGACACAACAACTTTGATAATATGGTAAGAATTAGCTCAACTCATGCAATGAGAGATATGCCTAAGATAATCAAGCCTGCAAACACTGTATACAAGGAATGTCAAATGGGAAATCAAACAAAGATAAGTTTTAAAAGTAAGGAGTACTCTTCTTCAAAGCCATTGGAGCTTATTCACACAGACCTATGTGGACCTACAAGAGTGAGGAGTCAAAAAGTTGAAGGGTACTTTATGTTTCTCATTGATGATTATTCTAGAATGACTTGGGTCACTTTCTTATGAGAAAAATATGATGCTCTTGATAAGTTTAAAGTTTTCAAAGCTTTGGTTGAAAATGAAATGGATACTAAGATCAAATGTTTAAGGTTAGATAGAGGAGGTAAGTTTACTTCAAATGAATTTGAAAAGTTTTGTGAAGATCATGGTATTAGGAGGCACTTGTCTACTCCTAGAACCCCTCAGCAAAATGGGGCAGTGGAAAGGAAGAACATAACTGTGCAAGAAATGTCTAGGGCAATGCTGAAAGATGCAGATCTGCCTAATGTATACTGGAAGGAAGCAATTCACACTGGTATTTATCTAACTAACATAGTGTAGTTAAGGGTCAATAGCTCTAAGACCCCTTATGAGTTGTGGTATGGAAGACCTCCTTCTGTCAGATACTTTAGGATCTTTGGTAGCAAATGCTACATCAGAAGAGATAAAGAAGACCTAGGAAAATTTGATTCAAGATATGATGAAGGAATCATTCTTGGTTACTCAACCAGAAGCAAGGCCTATAGATGCTACAACAAGAGGTTGGGAAAGATCATTGAAGATGAAGCAGTAGAAGAAGTGAAAGAAGAAAAGGAACATGAACCTGAACAGATACCTAAGACTCTAGCAAAGTATGTTTAGAAAAACCACTCAGCAGAACAGATCATTGGAGACAAGGATGAAGATGTGCAAATAAGAAGGTTTACCAAGGCACATGAGAAAGCAAACTTGTGTTTATTATCAAAAGTGGAACCTAAGACCTTTGCTGAAGGCAACAAAGATGATGGATGGAAGAAGAACTAGATTAGATTGAAAAGAATCAGACATGGGAATTGGTTCCTAGACCAGCTACTAAGAATGTTATAGGAACAAAGTGGATGTTCCAGAACAAGCTAAATGAAGAAGGTGATGTTGTGAGGAACAAAGCAAGATTAGTATGCAAAGGATATACTCAAGTAGAAGGCATTGATTTTGAGGATACTTTTGCTCCAGTAGCTAGGATGGAGGCAATCAGAATGTTCCTTGCTCTTATTGCTGACAAGAACTTCATGGTGTATTAGATGTATGTCAAGTCAACATTTTTGAATGGTGACCTAGAGGAGGAGGTGTACATTAAGCAACCAAGTGGTTTCCATATATTAGAAGATCCATACATGGTATGCAGACTCAAGAAGGCTCTGTATGGGCTCAAGTAGGCACCTAGGGCTTGGTATGAAATATTAGACATGTACTTACTTCAGTAGGGGGTCAAGAAAGGTACTACTAATATCAATATTTACATAAACGAAGAAGGTTGCATGATCTTGACAGTTGCAGTTTATGTTGATGATATCATTTTTGGAGGAAATGATGATATGTGTAAGATGTTTGCAGAGGAGATGTGAAAAGAATTTGAAATGTCAATTATTGGTGAAATGTCATTCTTCCTTAGTCTTCAAATTTCCCAGCTAGATGGTGGTATCTTTATTTCTCAAGCTAAGTATGTTAAATTGTTGAAGAAGTTTGGTATGGAGGATTCCAAACAAGTGAGTACTCCCATGGTCACTAGATGTCACTTGAGCAAAGATGATGAGTCTCTAGAGGTAGATCAAACTATCTATAGGTCTATAATTGGAGCACTATTGTACTTAACTACTTCTAGCCCTGACATTATGCATATAGTATGTGTGGTTGTCAGATATCAAGCCAATCTTAAGCAAACACATGAGAAAGTAGTAAAAAAGATATTCAGATACTTGAAAGGAACTCCTGACTATGGTCTATGGTATCCAAAAGGTAATGAATTTGATTTGAGTGCATACACTGATGTTGACTGGGCTATTTGTGTTGATTATAGAAGAAGTACAAGTGGTGGTGCTTTCTTTCTAGGAAGCATATTGGTTTCATGGTAGAGAAAGAAGCAAGATTCAATCTCCTTATCTACTACAGAGGCTGAATATATTGTAGCAGCTTCCTATTGCACACAAGTGTTATGGATGAAGCAAACTCTGAAGGATATCAAGGTATTGTATAATGAGCCTATTCCTATTTTGTGTGATAATACAAGTGCTATCAATATTTCCAAGAATCCAGTGATGCATTCTAGAACTAAGCAGATAGTAACCAAGTATCACTTTTTGAAAGAGAAGGTTGCAGACAATAAAGTGAAGTTGGAATATGTCCCAACAAAGGATCAAATTACATATATCTTTACAAAGGCCCTTTTGAAAGACATCTTTGAGGATCTTAGACAGAGGTTAGGGGTAATTGCCTCTCCCTCTTCTTGCTAAAGATGCACAGTGATGTTAGAAATGAAAGCAACACTACTTCAATGGAAATCTGATTCAAGGTAAATTTCAGCAATCTTTAAGTGTGCATTAACAATGGAGATTGTAACAAAACATAAAACCCACTACGGAGAAAAATTCCAAACATGAAGAACTCAACACAAGACACAATGACATAGTGTTTAATGTGGAGAAAACCCTTGTGGGTAAAAAAATACACATAGGAAAGAGGCCCAATGTTTGTATTAATCTGCAAAAGATTGTACAATACAACAACATCACCAATCTCTCCTTCAGTCTTCAATCCAACAACATTCCTGCAGCATATGAGTACCTAAAATCTGTATTACAGCAACAAATACATGGAAAATACTTATAGAAATATTTTCCAACTCATCCTAGGCATTCACCTTCTCTCTCATGAGATTCCCCAACATGCAAACATTAAATGCCATCTTATAAGCACCTTCCACTTGTCCAAAAACAACCATGCAAAGGTTGGACGCCCAAGACTAAATTTGTCCTCTTACAACATCTTATGACATGTCATAACTGTCATAGATTCCACAAAAAGTGTCTTTCCAAGATAGGAACCTTGGGCTAAATATAGAAAATATACAACTAACATATTCGTCATATGCGTCATAGAATCTTAGAATCTTATGACAACTTGCAGCTATCATAGATTCACTTACCAAACATTATGACAGTTGTCATACATGACAAGAATAGTAGATTCTCCAAGGGGAATACCTACCCTCATTTACTTTGAGTTTTTACATTTGCTAATAGTAAAAGTCACTCCAAAATTACCCCTGTCAGTAAAACTAGTACAACTTCTCATGGATAATTACAAATTACATATAATAAATGGAATAAATACAATATTGGGATTTACAAGGTTAATGACACCTTATCCCAACAAGTGATGCATCTGTCTAGGGGGGCTCATGCTATATCTTTTTCCTAGACTGATGATGGCTACCTCTCAAGGGGAGTAGGTAGTGGTGACTAATGATAGGGGAGCTTGCAAGAAAATTTTTGTAGATTCATGATTGTGGATAAAAGGGGGAGAATGAGTAGGTACTGGATCCCTTTGTCCTTGATGTCAAAGGGGGAGAGAGTCTAAGAGGGAGCATATGTTTCCATCAATGACAAAGGGGGATATTGTTGGCCATATGTGTTGTCATTGATGTCAACATAGCATACACTGATGTCAGGAAAGTAAGATATTATTCTTGGTTGTATATTTCCTATGAAAGAGAAAGCTTATTAATATGGGAATTAGAAGCACTAAAAGAATTAGATGTTAAGGAAGGATGCCTGATGGTTTGAAGCATGTTGTATGGTCCATCCTACTGTTCTTGAGTTGTATATGGTGATACAAAGAAGACTTGGCCTCCAGAAGAAGATGACAATCCTTGTTTTAGAATGTCTGCTCTTTAAAGACTGTCTAGAAGATTGATCCATATTTTCATCATTTTGCTATTGAGTTTCTATGGTTTGGAACATATCTTCATACAATGTTATTTTATGTATGTTCCATATTTCATGATGTTTTGATCACCGAAAGGATATTTCTCTGCTGACAGCTTGAAGATAAGAGTTGGTTTTTATTGAGAGGTTCCTAGCAGGGTGATGGAATACTCCACATTCCTCTGCAGTTATAGATATGGCTATGTAGTTCTAAAGTGGTGTCAAGAAGATAGTAAAGGTGTTATTTCCAAAGTTTCAAATCATATTTCCCTCCACTATGAAAGTTAATGATAGAACATCAGTATGTGCTCTAGAAGAATGGTGTAGTGTTAAAGACTCACTAGAATGCTCTTCATTTCTCTAGAAGTGAATGATTGACCTTGTAGTTTTTTGAACATGTCCTTGGATGTGCATGGCATGCCTCTTTTCTATTTCAGGCTTCTTAGTGGTTTGCAGCTTAGTTTTTCAATTGACAACTTGGTGTAGTGTGTTCTAGATAATAGAGTATTTGCAGAGTAAATGTTTGAAGTTGTGTGGCATAATTCTTTGATGTGCGATGGCAAAGGTGTGTATGGGGGTATTTTATGAGTCATGTGAACTCATCTAGAAAAGTTTCACAAAAACCTTTCTTGTTTCCTGTACCGCACAAGGTTTTCAAGTTGATGTGGCCATTATTCTTCAAGTCTTCATGAGTTTTCCTTAAAGCTATCCTATTTTCAAATGAGCAGAGTCTGCAGATGTAATTCCTTGATCTTTGAAGTAGTGAATATTGTTTTGGACATAGTTAAGCATGTGTTAGGGTCCTTGAGGCTTGGATCTTCTTCTAGTGTAACGTGTTGTTTCAATTAGGACCTATATTCTACATGTTTCATAATATTTGTTGTTCGGTTGTCTTGTAAATGTATTTTTCATGTTGTATCTAGTCAACAAGTAGTGAAATCAATGTAATATCATGTATAAATAGTGAATCAAATTGATTTAGGAAGGTATGATTGCAAGTTAATTGTAAAAGATTTGCAAGCAGATAAAAGCAGAATAAATGCATTATTGATGTGTGACTGAAGGAGAAAGAGTAGATGTTGTTGATACTGTCTAGATTCATCTTGAAGACATATTTGCAACAATAATCAAGTATAGATTGTGCCTAATTGATTAGATCTTGATGCAGGAGCATCCCTAGTTCAAGAGCAATCTTGCATCAACCAAAAACATTTGCATTTCAGTTGTTTGCAATTTAGTTTGTTTTCTTTTCATTTTCTAGTTCAGTTCAGGTAGTTTAGTCAGAAGTAGTTTTAACATTTTTGGTCCACATTCTACTATAGTTGCATTTCAAATCTTATGGATCTAGACTTAACATCTAGATTCATTCATCTACAACATATCCAAAACTTAGAGAATTTGGATCAATTACTAGAAAGATATCGCTATCAGAAGATCAACTATTTTCTCAGAACAGAGCATCTTGACAGTCTCAGACAATCAAATAAAGGAGAAGACCTGTGGAGTATTTCCCAATTTATGGAGCCTAACGACACATCATTCAATGATCTTTGGTTCATGACCAACCTTCCCTAAGATCTATACATCATTCCACTCATTTGTGGAGGAGTTCAATGTATTTAGGTCCAACCTATCCATGTACACACGTTATAGCTCTTATTTGGAATTTGTGATCTTCCTTGGCTGACGGAGAGGAATCTTTTGTACCGGGGATGATATATATTGATGTAATAGATCCCTAGGAAAGTAGTTAGCATGATTCTAAGGATTTAGAAGTTAGACACTTTTGCTCCTTCACAGAAGGGATCTCAAAGCTATATCTTCTCCATATTCTGATATTCTGTAATCAAACCTGTGAGCCAAATTGTAAGCTCGCATGTTGTTGGCCATATTTGAATTCTTTGATATGACTAAATTTGCATTTGTTTCATAACTTTGAGTTGTTTCCGTTGTGTTTACTCTTGTAACATGGCTTGGATAGTTCATTCTGTGAACCCTCCTATCGTGATTGCACCAAGTGGTATCAGAGCGAAAGTTTGAATCTTTGGGAGTGAATTGAGCAAAGTTGGTGAAGGAATTTCATAAGATCTTGCTATGGACAAATCACCAAATTGAGGTAGGTTACTTGTATTGCAATAGATCACCGATTGTGAGGCAGTTGTCTTCTTGTAGCCTAATCGCTAAACTTGAGGTAGTTTACACTTGATCCTAGGAAGAATGCCACCGAGGAGAGTCACTGATGTTGGAACAATGGCTAGTAGAATGGATGAGATGATGGAAATGATGAAAATAATGAAAATTCATTTGGATTCTGTTGAGGAAGTTAGGCGAAGAGGATTGACACCGAGACCTAATATTGAAAGTGACAATGAAGAAGAATTTCAATATGTTGAACAAATTAGCGAAACCCTAGGAGGTGATGAAGAAGAAGAATCAGATCAAGTCAAGATGTTGCGAGCTATTTCAAAAATTGGAAAGAGACCTAGAGTTGATGTATTGAATTATACTAGCAATTTGAATCCTAAAGAGTTGATTTACTGGATAAATGACATGGAAGAATGCTTTGAAAATGAAGAAGTTGAAGATCCAGAGAAGGTGAAATTTGCAAAGACAAAGTTGAAAGGACATGCTACTATATAGTAGAAAGAAGTTTAGTTGAAAAGAAATAGAAGATGGAAAGAAAAAATTAAAAAGTGGGATAGGATGGTGACAAAATTGAAGAATCAGTTTATACCTATTGACTATGAGTTGGAGCTGTTGAAAAGATTGCAAAACCTGAGACAAAAGGAGAAATCTGTGGAGTATACTGAAGAATTTCATAAGATGATAATAAGGACTGGACATAGTGAAGCAAGCAAGGAGAAAGTGGCTAGATACATCAATGGACTGAGATTGAACATTTAAGAAGAACTAAGCTTGGTAAGGATGACATCCTTGGAGGAAGCATACCAGTTTGCACTAAAAGTGGAAGAGAAGTTGAATAAGAGGCATGATCAGAGACAGAGAGGTAGAGGAGGTAAATTTTAGAGGTAGAACATTTTCCAGAGGAGACAGATCACATTCAGAGTAGAACAAGTTTGACAATCCATTTAAGAAGGATGACAGAGACAATAATGCTTATCGGAGAGATGACATAAATTTTTACCAGAGAGGAAACCCTAGTGCATATCAGAATGAAGGATATAGAAGAGAGGGAAGAGGGTCTAATAAGAGAACATTCAGAGGTACTTGTTTCAAGTGTGGAGGTGAAGGACATAGAGCATTTGAATGTAATCAAGGGAGTACAAGAAAGAGGACAAAGAACAGTGGAAGAGCAGCCTATGTTGAAGAACTTGTTGGATCACCAAGTTCAGTTGGCAAACCTGAGAAAGGAGAATCACTTGTGATGAGGAGACCACTATTTCAAGTTGAAACAAATGAAGAACCACTATAGAGGAAGAGTTTTTCATAACAAGATGCAAATCAAAGGGTAAGTGTTGTAAAGTTGTAATTGATAGTGGTAGTTCAGATAATCTAGTTTCAGAGGAGATGGTGACTAAGTTGAAGTTGGAAAGATTGAAACACCCTAGGCCCTATTAGATAGCATGGATTCAGGATGATCATAAGGTACTGGTGAGTGAACAATGTTTGGTGAAATTTCATATTGGATCTTATCATGATGAATTCTTATGTGATATTATGCCTGTGGATGTATGTCATATCTTGTTGGGCAGACTTTGGTAGTATGATAGAAAATCTATACATGAAGGGAGAAAGAATACTTACACTATAACATTAAATGGAAAGATAATTACTTTGATTCCTTTGGAAGATGACCCTAAGAATGAAGTATGTGGGAATGCTAGAATCTGTTTGGTAGATGGAAGAAAATTTCTAGATGGTTTGAGACATGAGAATATGTGTTATGCTTCGATTCCTAAGAAGCCTGAAACATTAAAGCAGGAGACTGAGGAATCACCACTAGAGGAGATAAAGGAGTTGTTGATAGAATATGAAGACATCATATCAGACAATGTACCTAAAGGATTGCCACCAATCAGGAGTATCAGTCATCACATGGACCTTATACCTAGAGCTAGTTTCCCTAATAAAGCAGTACACATAATGACATTGACAGAGATTGAAGAACTGGATAGACAAACACAAGAATTGTTGAGGAAAGGTTTGATCAGAGAAAATTTGAGTCCTTGTGTAGTACCTACAGTGCTAGTACCAAAGAAAGATGGAGAATACCAAGTATACTAATTCTTCCTAGAGAGTATTGGAGAAGTTAGATCATTTCATGGATTAGCTAGTTTTTACCAGAAGTTCATCAGAAATTTCAATTCAGTTTGTAACCCTATGACAAAAACAATGAGAGGTGACAGAAAAGACTTTAAGTGGACATCAGGAGCAAATACAAGTTTTGAGTTGTTGAAGTAGAAAGTGACAGAACAACCTATTTTGGCGTTACCAAATTTCAATAAGGTATTTTAAGTAGATTGTGATGCAATTGGGAATGAAATTGGAGTAGTGTTAAGTCAAGAAGGTAGACCTGTAGCATATTTCAATGAGAAGCTGAATGATGAAAGGAGAAGATATTCAGTTTATGATCAAGAGTTCTATGCCATAATTCAAGCCTTGAAGAAGTGGAGACATTACTTGTTACCTATGGAGTTTGTGTTGTATACAGATCATCAAACTTTACAGTATTTGAATAGTCAAGGAAAGTTGAATCAGAGACATATGAGATGGGTAGAGTTCATGTAGAGTTATACATTTGTGTTGAAGCATAGGAGTGGTAAATCAAACAAAGTTGCTGATGTATTGAGTAGGAGAAGAAACTTGTTGACGAAGATGAGAGTTGAAGTGATAGGATTTGATGAATTGAAGAACATGTATGAGGGAGACATGGATTTTGTAGAACCTTGGAAATCATGTACGCAACCTCTTATGATAGATAGGAGTAAGTGGTTGGCTTATTTTATTCAAGAAGATATTTTGTTAAGAGGAAATCAATTGTCCATACCTAGAAGTTCAATGAGAGATAATTTGATCAAGGAGAAACACAGTGGAGGATTGGCAGGACATTTCAACATTGATAAGATAGTGGCTTTGGTAAGTGAAAACTACCTTTGGCCTCAGATACATAAGGATGTTAGGAAATTTGTGCAGGGTTGTAGAGTTTGTCAAGTTGCAAAAGGGAGTAGTCAAAATACTTGATTGTATAAACCTTTGACAGTACCAGAGAGACCTTGGGAAGACATAAGTATGGATTTTGTAATGGGATTGCCTAAGACACAAAGAGGACATGATTCAATAATTGTAGTGGTGGACAGATTTTCAAAGATGGCACATTTCATACCTTGTAAGAAGGCAATTGATGTAGTGCATGTAGCAGACCTATTTTTTCAAGGAGATTGTAAGATTACATGGATTACCTAAAAGAATAATTTTAGACAGAGACATCAAATTTCTTGGATAGTTTTGGAAGACACTTTGGAAGAAGATGAAGATAGATTTGAAGTTCAGTTCAGCTTTTCATCCATAGATTGATGTATAGACAGAGGTAGTAAATAGGAGTTTGGCAAACTTGTTGAGATGCTTGGTTGGAGAGAAAGCTGGAAGTTGGGATTTGATTCTTTAACAAGGAGAGTTTGCATACAATAATTCAATGAATAGGAGCACTGGAAGAACATCGTTTGAGATTGTTATCAAAGCACACCCTAGAGGAACTTTACAAAGTTGAGAGATATCAGCATGGAAGAAAAGAGAAGTGCAAAAGCAGAAGAATTTGTAGAACATATGAAGACTTTACATGATTAGGTTAAGAAACATTTGGAGGAAATGAATACTAAGTATAAGGAAAAGGCAGATGAGAAGAGAAGACACAAGGAATTTGTAGTTGGAGATGAAGTGATGATGTATTTGAGAAAAGAAATATTTCTAGTTGAGACATAACAAGTTGAAGATGAAGAAGTTTGGACCTTGTAGAATACTCAAGAAATTTGATTCAGGAAATGCCTAAGAAGTGGAGTTACTGGAGACATTTGGTATCTCACCTATATTCAACATTATAGACCTATATCAATATCATGAAGTAAAATTCAATAACAGCATGGAGGAAGACTTGAAGAAGCAGTTACCACAACAAGCACCAGAGCGTATTGAAGACATTTTGGACAGCAGAGTTGGATGCAGCACCAGAGGAAGACAATACAAAGAATACCTTCTGAAGTGGAAAAGCAGACTGGAAGAAGATTCATCATGGATTTCTCAGGCTGAGGTGGACCATCTTGGTTCTCCCCTAGCCCCAACAAAGTGAGGGACTCACTTTTTCAATAATCCCGGATGTCTAATGTAGGAACATACCTAGTTCAAGAGCAATCTTTCATCAACCAAAAACATTTGCATTTTAGTTGTTTGTAGTTTAGTTTGTTTTCTTTTCATTTTCTAGTTAAGTTTAGACAGTTCAGTCAAAAGCAGTTTCAACATTTTTGGTCTGCATTCTACTACAGTTGCATTTCAGATCTTGCGGAGCTGGACTTAACATCTAGATTTATTCATCTACAACATATCCAAAATGTAGAGCATTTGGATCAATTACTGGAAAGATATCGCTATCAGAAGATCAACTGTTTTCTCAGTATAGAGCATCTTGACAGTCTTAGACAATCATCTAAAGGAGAAGACCTGCAGAGCATTTCCTGAATTATGGAGCCTAACAACACATCATTCAATGATCTTTGGTTCATGGTTAACCTTCCCTAATATCCACACATCATTCCACTCATTTGCGGAGGAGTTCAATGCATTTAGGTCTGACCTATCCATGTACACACGCTACAGCTCTTCTTTGGAATTTGTGATCTTCCTTAGCTGACCCAGAGGAATCTTTTATACCGGGGATAATATATATTTGATGTAATAGATCCCTAGGAAAGTAGTTAGCATGCTTCTAATGATTTAGATGTTAGATTCATTTGCTCCTTCGCAAAAGGGACCTCAAAGCTATATCTTGTGCATATTCTGATATTCTATAATCAGACCTGTGAGCCGAATTGTAAGCCCGCATGTTTCTGACCAATTTGTATTTGAATTCTTTGACATACTAAATGACTAAATCTATATTTCTTTCATATCTTTGAGTTGTTTCCATTGTGTTTACTTGTGCTGCATGGCCTGGATAGTTCATTCTATGAACCCTCCTACCGTGACTACACCAGATCTTCAAAAGAAAGTGTGTGAAGGAATAAAGTGCAATCATCAAAGTGTGAGCTTCAATGACAATTTTTTGATAGTAAGAAAAGACTATTATACTGTAATCTTTTGTATTCTTTTCAAGGAGTAGAAGATTCCTTGGGAGTGACCCTAAAACAAAGTCATTAGGGAGTAGAAGGTTCCTTGCAAGTGACCCTAAAACAAAGTCATCAGGGAGTAGAAGCTTCCTTGGAAGTGACCCTAAATCAAAGTTACTTAGGGAGTAGCAGCTTCCTTGGGTTAAAGCCCCTAAAACATAGTTATTATTTGAGCTTCATATATTGTGAATTAATCTTCACCATGGTTTTTCCCTTCTAGGGTTTTCCACGTATATCTGGTGTTATGTGTTGTGATACATTGTGTTAATATTTCATGTTGTGATGCTTAAGTTCTAATATGCTCCAGATAAGTTAAAGTTGTTAAAGTTGAAGATTGATTAGATATTGATTCACCCCCCCTCTCAGTATCCTAGTGTGTCTAATAGTATCCCTAAAATAAAGTTATTATTTTTGAGCTTCATATATTGAGTTAATCCTCACCGTGGTTTTTCCCTTCTAGGGTTTTCCATGTATATCTAGTTCTATGTGTTAATGTGCATTGTGTTAATCTTTCATGTTCATGTTAATGTTGTAATGCTTAAGTTTTAATCTACTCTGGAGAAGTTGAAGTTTGTTTAGATACTGATTCACCCCCCTCTCAGTATCCAGGTGTGTTCAACAATTGGTATCAGAGTCAAGTTCCTCTAAAGGAAGCTTAACTGCTTGAGGAAGATTTAGGATGGAACTTAATGGATCCAGCAAGATACCTAGTTTTGATGGAACAAATTATGCTTTTTGGAAGCTAAGGATGGAAACCTATATCAATTCTATAAGGTGTGGTGTTTGAGACTCTATCAAGACTGGTTACAAATTTCTTACTACTATTCCTACAGATGGAGATGAAGTTAAGAAGTATGATAACAATGCCAAGGAAAAGTTTACTATCATGAGTGGGTTAGCTGATTCAAAATTGTTATGTCGTAAAATGTCCCCTAGGACTTTTACCTCCTAAGTTTAGCTCTTAGGTCCTTTAGATTTAATCATGCATGTTAAAAATGAATCCTGGAGTAAAATCCCCCAAAACCCATAAGAAATGGGATTTAGGGGACACTCTTGAGCTTAAGCAAGTCCCAAAATAGGACCCTGTACAAGGGCACCCATGCCCTAGTCTAGACCTATTTTGTTGGGACTGATATTTTAAATTTCTGCAAAGTGACCATTAAAACGTTTCCCTTTACTAGCCTATTGAATTTGAATTATGAATGTTTAGTGGGAATGCATATATAAACATGTTTAGAAATTCATCTTACACCTAGATGGATAATGTGAACTTGTGATCTTGTGCTAAAGATACTCAAGGCTTTCATTGTGTTGCAGAGCAGTATTGTGTTGTGTTTGTACTTGTTTGTTGCAGATTTGTCTTCATCGACCCATCTCCTCATGGCGTGAAAGATCTTCATCTCCTCGTGAGAGATTCACCTTCGAGGTGACATCTACTTTGTGTTTCAATTAATTTATCATATCATTTGATTTTGCTCTATCCACTAAGGAAACACACTCTCTCTAATAATGGTGTTGGAAGGCTTGAATGCCATTCTGGGGCTTGACTGAGGCAAGCTCCTAAACACCACAAATCCCAACCCCTCTCCTAGATTGTAGGTTATAGTGTTAGATCTTGTGGAGAGGAGTTGCAAGAGATTAGAGTAGAGAAGGAAGATTCTAGATCTAAAGAAAATGATAGAAAATATCCCTAATTGGACAAGGGCATCTGCTCTTTTGTCCTCCATTTTTACAGTGTCAGGAATATCTGAGTAGGTTATAGTCTAAAGCTTATTTTGGTCCAAAGCCCTCAGAAAAAGTGCCACATTGGTCAAGGGCACCTCCTCCTTTGTCTTCAAAGTTTTTGCTTTCCAGAATCCAAAATCTGGTATCTAATCTGCATTTAGTGTCTTCATGTGCTAGCATTTGTCGAATTTCGTCCATTTGTTTGTGATTTTGCATAATTAAGGTTTTAGGCTTAATTAGACTAGGGTTTTAACAAAATATCAATATATTCTATCTTTCCAATCATCTCATAGTGACATCAGACCTATAGTTGAGTCCTCTATCATAGTTGTGACTTAGCTTGATCTATGTCCTTGAATGTATGTGTGAAAGAAGGGTTTGATTGATTCTAATTAACAATACACCTTACATCCTTTCATCATTCCCACTTTTCATACATAACATTTTGGTGAACCTATGTTTTATTGAACATTACATCTTACTGAGTGTTGTAAATCAGATTTACATTCATACATTTCATTTTCATCATTATACATTTGAAAATCTTGCATAAAAATTGAAAAATTAAAAAAAAAAAAAAGGCATTTTTAGCTTGCATTAAGGCATAATTTGCACTATTTTCATTGCATTTCATTGAAATCATTTAAATATATGATATTTACATCAGATCTGAGATAAATTACAGCAATACATCATTTCATAATCATTCACCTTGCATTTACATACTTTATTTGCTAGGGTTTGCTTGAAAATTTGCATTTTTCATATAACCTAGTAATTCCAAAAGCTAGGGTTTGTCGCTAAGATCTAGTTTCATATTATACTACTCATTTTAGCACTCATTCAAGTTTGATTTTGGACAGTAGTGTTTCATCATTGTGTGTGTTTGTATCTACACTTCAAATTTTACATTTACATATTGTATATTTCAACAAAAAGAGGCATATTCATTCATATTTCTTTAAAATTTGACTTGCATTGAGCATTGGAGGATTTTTGCATAATTTTCAAATTTGATCTGAGTTATTTTACATATTAAATCTGATTATATTCCATTCATTTATCATTTTGCATACTTTCATGCCTTAATTTCACTACTAGGGTTTCAAAAATCCTTGCATTTTTACTGTATTTTGGCTAATCTTTCATCTAGCATTGCAAGATTGGTGTTGCGATTTTTTTTTTTGAATTATTAGACTGATTAAAAGATTTTAATTTTCTTCCCCTCATCATTCTCCTAATTTCACTCCATATTTTGTGCACTTACATTGAAAAAAAGTGAAAAAAGTAAACATTTTAGGTGCATAAACACACATAGATTGGTGTTGTTTCATTACATTCACTCTAAATATATTGATACATAAATCATCAATTAGGCCTTGTTGTGTTGTACTCTTTCCTCCTATCCACTTTTTTTGTTGTGAGCTTTGTGTGTATTTTTACCCGTTTCCTCAAACAAGTGTTTTAGGTGTGAAATAGTCTCACATCTAGGGTGTGTTAACTATCATAAACCCGTGCATGAGTTGTCTTAGTCCTCATCCTAATAAGAATATCCTTGTAAGGAGAGTTATTGGACTAATGGGCTCTAGTGCTCCCGATAGCAATGGTGTTCCTACATTGGAAAATCCATTAAACACCTACTTTACAAAAGGAGAAACACAAACTTTGCAAGATATTATATCTCCTACAACTACAATGGAAGAAAAAACATTTCATGATTTTGAAGATCCTATTGATGTAATAACACATGTACCTAATGAACAAATAAGCAAACTTGATAAAGAATTATCATATTTTCAAGCATTTGTGGAAAAAGAAAGGATAGCAAAAGAAGTCGTGCCTATTGTTCACACTATAAGAGAGTTGTTAAAAGGACAAGATGATGTTAACATGCTCCATGGCTTAGCACATATAGTAAATCATAATGTCATGTTTGTGACTGAATGTGTGAACATTATCAATAATATGTCATCATTGATTCATACACAAGTATCGACATCTATACCGACTATTGGAATGTCTATTTTTACATCATCAATTCTCACTACTAATGCACAAGCTTCTAGTAATTCTACCACTAGTATTGGAGTATCTAATGGAATTAATTCACAAAATTACAAGGTTGTGGGATTCAATTATCAAAACTTAGCACCTAGGGTGACTTCTTATATGAATAATCACTCTCAACCACCTCTCCATTCCACATATTCTCAACCACCTTTTGTTACCACTCACAACCAATCACCTCAAAATTTCATGACCATAACTTCTAATTCTCAAATGGCATCTCCTAATGATGCCCTCCTAAACCAACTCTCGCAAAGCATGACTTCCTTGCAACGAAAGGTGACAAACTTGACAAATTCTTCTCAACCTAATATACCAACTTATCATGCTCAAAATCCTCTATCTTATGCAATCCTGAGCACTCCTATGCCTGAAAAATTTGAGACTCCTCGATTTGAAAAGTATAATGGTAAAGGTGATCCTAATACTCATGTGGCTAAATTCACGGCTACGTCTAGTGATTTCTTCTTTGAAGAGGACTTGTTAGCAAAGCTCTTTCCATGCTCTCTCAAAGATACAGCTTTGGAATGGTTTTTCTCTTTACCTCTGAATTCAATACATTCTTTTCTCACAACTCATTGATCTATTCTTGTAGCATTTCGAAGCAAACATTGGACCTCAAGTCTCATCGATTCATTTAGTTCATTGTAAGCAAGGTCTGAAAGAGAATTTAACCAAGTTTGTCAGTCGATACCAAGCTCTCTATGCACATATTCAATACATGATGAATGATGAGGATGTTCAGAAGGTGTTTATTTCAAATCTACAACCTAACATCCATGATAAGATCCTCTTGATGAAGTACAACTCTTTTCAACATTTATGCACAACTCTTCATGATTATCAACTTTCATCTAGTCAGTATGAGAACCAAAACTCATCAACTCAAGGTGATCAAGCTCAAGCTGAAATATCTCAAAACAATTTTAAGAGGAACAACAAGAATTTTATTAAGATAAATGGGCAGAATTCAAACAATTTCTCACACGTGTCTGCTATCACTAATCCAAAGAGGGCATCATTTCAGTTTCTACAATAGCAAAGACAATTTACTCCAATATTTGATTCACTGCATTCTATTATGAATCAAGTAGTGAAAAATAATCTCTTGAAGCTTCCTACCATCAAACCATTAGATAGTAATAGAATGCAAGGACCTCACTTTGATGCTAATGCTTTTTGGCATTATCATCGACAACAAGGGCATGACATTGAATGATGTATGAGCGTTAAACATGAAATTCAAAACCTCATCGACTCAAATATAATACAAGTAACTAGTGTGAATGACAATGGAAATAAGTCAGTTACCCCTCTGAATCAGAATTTAGATATCTTCACTAATCCACTCCCTAGGCATAGAGAGAACAATATGGTAGAACAAAACACAATTGAGCGAGAAGATGATTATTTTGACTATGATGAAATAATTGGTATGATAGAAGCGAATAAGGAGAAAATTGAAGATTCACCTCATCCATGGGGAAAAGGTATTTATGCTACCATTATCTCTTCAAGGATTGGGAGTTAACCAAAATGGATCGGGTATACAAATTGAACAACTACGAAAATATATTATAATACAAGAAAAGGTTGCCATAGTGGAAAGTATTCCCTTCCACTACGAAAGGTTTATTCATTGAAAGAAGAAAGAAAAAGATCAGAAAAGAACAAGGCATCTATCATTAGTAGGAAATAACAATGATTCCCCTCCTCACAAGCAACAAAGGATTTCAAATATATAAGGATTAGAGAAACAAGCACTGCATGACCGTCCTAGAAATAAGAATCAATAAGGTACGAACCAGTCAAACTTTGTACAAAACTTGATGGAGCACCTTTCTAAGATGTTCACAAGTTCACTATACTATTACAAAATGAACACACTATTCTTCGATCACCAATTGTACTCTCTCTATTGATCTCCCATTACTTTAGCAATCAAATCGAACTCACTTGCAACTAACTAAACAACCAATCGATTCAGTTGCTATTCAGCTCAACCATCGAAACTGTCGTTTCTGACTATTCGCATATCCGTGAGAACCCAAACTGTCAGAGAGATATTTCAACACCCAGGCCAATAGTTATTTTCATACTAATGTCCTTCTGTCAGGATGACACTCACCGATGTCAAACCACCGTTGGAGCAACATACACCATCGGTGGGTCTCTTAGATCACACTGATAGTTCATGTCTCGTCGATACAAGAAACATTCCACTTTCCTGTGATCATTGTGACTCCAGTCATCTCTCACCAATGCAAAAACAAACCACTGTGAACCATGCTTTCATGTGATCGCTGAGACAAAGAACAACTCTTGCCGACCACTGAGACAAAGAACAACTCTTGCCGACATATACATAGATCAACATTATAGAGGTTCAAACAATAAATTGAGACACATGATCTCATCAATCTCCCACTTGACTAAGATTTTATTGTTACCTCTAGATCAGTTTGAATTCACTAAGAATCATGAGTACGAAGACTCATTGCATTTGAACACCATTTGAACTTGGCCATGCTCATAGGTTTAGTCAAGTTGTCTGCAACATTTTCCAAAGTATCAACCTTTTCCAGCTTTTCCTTTTTGTCTTCCACCATATCATGAACAAAGTGATATTAGACATCAATGTGTTTTGTCCTGGCATGAAATGTAGGATTTTTTGCCAAACAGATAGCACTCTAACTATCACAATTAATCTAAATTTGCCCTACATTAAAACCCACATCAAAACACAACGTCTTCAACCAAACGGCTTCCTGGCACGCTCGAGTAGCTTCCATGTACTCTGCCTCTATTGTGGACAAAGTGACTACAGCCTGCCGCTTGCTCATCCAACTAATAGCACCACCATTTAATGTGAACACATATCCACTGGTGAATCTTGTACTGTCAATCTCCCCTACCCAATTAGAATCAACATATCCCTGAATGCTGATAGATCTTTGAGACCCAATTGAGTTTCCATGATAGAAAATAGCATAATCAGAAGTTCCCTTCAAATACTTCAAAACTCTTTTCATAGCATCCCAATGTGATCTACCTGGATTTGCCATAAACTGGCTCAAGACTCCCACTGCTTGGGCAATGCCTAGTCTGGTACAGACCATTGCATACATCAGACTACCAACATAACTCGTATAAGGTACTTTCTTCATATCCACAATTTCATCTGAAGATTCTGGACAATCTCCAACAGATAATTTCGTTCCCTACAAAACTAGAACAACTAACTGTTTACAATCAGACATATTAAATTTATCAAGAACATTGTTAACATACTTGCTCTGGTTGAGCCAAAGTTTTCTACTCAATCTGTCCCTTTTAATCTCCATTCCCAGAATATACTTCGCTGCCCCCAGATCCTTCATTTCAAACTTCAAGGACAACTGAGATTTTAATTCTGAGATCATACCCTTACCATTGCCAATAAACAACATATCATCGACATATAATGCAATTATAAGAATCTGATCACCCTTAGTTTTATAATAAACACAATGATCAGATTTAGATCTCACAAATTCCAAAGATAAAACATACATATCAAATTTCTGATACCACATTCTGGGAGATTGCTTTAAACCATAAAGAGACTTCTTGAGTTTACATACCAGATGTTCTTACCTTTTTCAACAAAATGCTCTAACTGGGACATATAAATTTCTTCTTCAAGATCCCCATGAAGAAATGCTATTGTCACATCCATTTGCTCAACTTCTAAGTCATACGTAGCTACAAGTGACAAAAGAAATCTAATGGACGTCAACTTAGCTACAGGAGAAAATATTTCTACATAATCTATTCCTTCCTTTTGAGAATACCCCTTTGCAACCAGTCTTGCCTTATACTTAACAATACTACCCCACTGGTTTTCTACCTTCAGGCAAGGGCACCAGATCACAGGTTCCATTTTTCTCCAATGATGACATTTCACCATTCATGGCTTCTAACCAAGAATCTAAATCGGGCATATTAATAGCCTCTTTCACAGTCCTAGGTTCATCAGTATCGGTTAGCAAAGCATAGGCACAACTTGTATCAAGTACTAAAAATCCATACCTATCTGGTTGTCTTCTTTCACATGTAGATCTTCTCAATGGTTGAGACTGAGGAGCAGGTTCTTGCTCTTGATCAGAGCCTTCAGAGATGATCAAACTCTCTTTTGTTTAGTCTACACTTGGAGCTCATTTTTCCTCTTTTTTAGGGGTCAGAGGAATACTCACTTCACTTTTTTCTTTCTTCTCTTTTGTCTTTCCCAACTGGGGATCAATGACCAAAGGTTTCAGCTCTCTAAAAATTACATTACTATTGTAAAACACCTTTTCTATTTCTAGATTCCAAAGCTTGTATCCTTTAACATTGACTCCATATCTAATAAAAATACATTTGACAGGCTTGTTGTCCAATTTAGATCTCTTTACCTTAGGAATATGAGCATATGACTCATAGCCAAAAATACGAAGATGTCTTAAAGAGGGCTTCTTACCAGACCATGCTTCCATAGGCATCTTATCAACCAATGCTGAAGTAGGAGAATGATTTAGCAAGTAACAAGCTATAGCAACTGCCTCAGCCCAGAACTTTTGTTCTAGACCAGTATAACTCAACATACTTCTTGCTTTCTCCATTAACGATCGATTTAGCCTTTCAGCAACTCCATTTTGCTATGGAGTATAAGGCGTAGTCTTGTGCATTTTAATTCCATGGTCTACACAATACCTATCAAAATCTGCATTGCAATATTCACCACCATTTTTCGTTCTCAAACATTTAATTTTCCTACCAGTCTGATTTTCAACAAGATGTTTATATTCTTTAAACCAACTGAACACTTCTAATTTGCTCTTCAAAAAATAAACAAATGCCCTTCTCGAATAATCATCAATAAATGATACATAATATCTTGATTTAGACATAGAAGGAACATCAACTGGACCAAAAACATCAGTGTACATAGTCCAAAACACTAGAAGATTTATGAGAACTTGAGTAAAATGAAACACGGTTTTGTTTTCCATATATGCAATATTCATAGAAATCGAACTCAAGACTACAATCAATCAGCCCATCTACTAGGTTTTTATTCTTCAAAGTTTTTAAACCTTTTTCACCTATATGACCAAGCCTATGATGCTAGAGCATTATTTTATTTGTAGGAAGTTTGACTTCCATAGAATTTACATCATGTGTTACAACAGTAACTTTTTTAGACTTTTTAGAGACTTAATTATAGCATACAGGTTTAGCATCTAACTTATATAGTGTTCCAATGCATTCACCCTTTGCCAACACAATAGAACCTCTAGTCATCTTACAACCACCATTCACAAATGTTACTTGAACTCCAGTATCATTAAGTTTACTTATAGAGAGTAAATTACGAGCCAGACCTGGTATGTATAGCACTCCATCAATTCCCTTTATTTTGCCATCTGAGAACTAAATTCTGACTCTTCCTTGCCCAACAATGTCCAGTGTCGAATCACTTGCTAGGAACACCTTCCCTCCAACATACGATTCATACTTTATGAACCACTCTCTATGAGACATCATGTGGAATGATGCCCCTAAATCCACTAACCATACATCTTTAGATGCAGGTGTTGCCAAGACTGCTACAAAGGCATCTGCATCGCTCTGAGAAGATTCATCATCAGAAGACTTATTCTTCTTCTTCTTTTTCTCATCTCTGTAGTCTTTCTAGATATGTCCTTTCTGCCCACAGTTCCAACACTTCACCTTGGACTTCTTTCGAGGAGATTTTGATCTCTCCTTTGACTTTGATTTGGATTTAGACTTCGTGTCCTTCTGATTGCCTTTTTCCTTTGATTTGCCTCGAACAACAAGGGCCTCTTTAGCCATCTCAGAAGATTTCCTTCGCATTTCTTCTGATAGAAGCTAAGCAACCACCTTGTCCATCTTGAACTTAGTTGTAATACTTCCAATAGCCATCACCAAGTGATCCTATGTGTCAAGAAAGGAACACAACAAAAGCATACAACATTCTTCTTCACCTATTGTTACACCAACATATGTCAACTGTGCAATCACCATGTTACAAGAATTCAAATGATCTACCACAGATGCACCTTTGTCCATCTTCATGGAGTATAACTTCTTTCTCAAGAAAAGTTTATTCACCAAGGACTTGCCCTGATAAATATCTCCTAACTTCTTCCACAGAGAATCTGTAGTCTACTCCTCATGGACATTCAATAGAACAGAATCTGTAAGATGTAATCTTATTAGTCCTCTGGCTTTCCTATCCGCTAAGTACCAATCTTCTTGCTTCATGGCTAAGGGTTTATTCCCAGACACAGCAACCCAAAGATCTCTATTGACCAACATATCTTCAACCTTAATTTTCCACAACTCAAAGTTTGTGCCATTGAACTTCTCAATGTCTATGTTTCCTGATGTGCTTGCCATCTTAATTTGTAGATTAGACACAATAAACTTCTACAGAACTCCCACTTGTAGGATTGACACAAAAAACCCAACCTACCCACAAGGGTAACATACCTGGCTAGGCTCTAATACCACTTGTAAGGAAAGAAGAGGTGTGGAAACAACTTCCCTAATGTCTATTCAAAGGGGATAATGTAGACAGATGACTTTTAATTTTAATTACAACTCATTACGATGCACAAAGAAGGAATTACAGAATAAACATAACAGATTTGAACATAGAGAGAAGACACCAGATGTACATGGGAAAACCCTTTCAAGTAAAAAACCCACCACCATAAGAAGACAATTTTATTCACAGTAAACACAATAGGATTACAATAAATTACTTAGCCTCCTTGTTTAGGCATCAAATCTCAGAACATTTGTGACGGTTCACTTTCACTATACTATTATAGAATGAACACACTGTTCTTCGATCACCAACTGTACTCTCTCTCTCTATTGATCTCTCATTACTTTAGAAATCAAATCGAATTCACTTGCAACTGACCAAACAACCAATTGATTCAGTTGTTGTTTAGTTCAACCGTCGAAACTGTCGTTTATGATTATTCACATATCCATGAGAACCCAAACTGTTGGAGAGATATTTCAACACCCAGGCCAATAGTTATTTTCATACTAATGTCCTTATGTCAGGATGACTCTCACCGATGTCAAACCACCATCAGAGCAACATACACCATTAGTGATAGTCCCTCAGATCACACCGATAGTTCATGTCTCGCCGATACAAGAAACATTCCACTTTCTTGTGATCGCTGTGACTCCAGTCATCTCTCGCTGATGCAAAAACAAACCACTGTGAACCATGCTTTCATGTGATCATTGAGACAAAGAACAACTCTTATCGACATAGACATAGATCAACATTATAGAGGTTCAAACAATAAATTGAGACACATGATCTCATCAGAGACCGCCTATGTTGTGATCATTTTTCTATTGTTTCTCTCCTTTATTTTATTATTGTGTGTCATGCCTTAGGGGCATAGAGTTATGAAGGGTGTTTTGGGGGCATCCTACTATATAGTGTTCCTAAGGCACTTGTTGTCCTCTCTCATTTTATTTTTTACCTTCTTCTAGTCATTCTACCTAGTCAGTGGATGACAAAAACAAACAAATACTGATACAGACCGTGTGCCCCTTCAGCGAGTAAGCAAAAAAGGACCTAGTCCATACATGATGATGGGGTTGGTACATATACATATATCTGATGCTTGACTAGTAGAATCACTCCGTGTGATGTATCATCTTGTGGTATTTCTTGTGACTAACATTTTGCAATCCACTCAATCTACTCTTTCAAACTTTGATTGGTATACTCAGTTCTGAACCCAATGGTTATACTCGGTTCTGAACCCAGTGGTTATACTCAGTTCTGAACCTGTAGTATAACCTTGGTCTATGATGGGACTGCTTTCATGCATAGCTTTAATGAATTGCTTTGGTTATTATCTTAGAGTAAGATTTCTAATCTCTCTTCTTGTTTATTTTAAGCAAATCATATCAATGTGTTTGTGGGAACATTTAGTGATCATGAGCACATGTCACCTTGGGGGCATGGGCTTTGTGAAAGCTCTTATTTCCTTGTGTGTTTTCTCTCTACCTTAATGTGCTTGATATCAGTACATGACATCAACCGACTTAAGATGGGGGCATATATAATGATATATGTCTAATAATTTTTGTACTAATGAAGTGTGTTTGTAAGCCCTCTCCGTGAGGCAGGATGTTGTATCTCCGGTGCGAGTACACATCTTTATTTATATTGAAATAAAAAATCCCTCTCCATGAGGTGGGATAGCATATCCTTTTATCAAGAAGCCCTCCGCAGAGGTAGAATAATGTATCTCTTGAGGTAGTGCATATCCTTTTATTCAAAATCCCTTCTGCGGAAGGCGGGATAGGGTATATCTTGAGCTACTTCACATCCTTTTATTACAAAAGCCCTCTGCAAAGGTGGGGTTGGATCTTGAGACTATCCCCCCTTAAGCATGTTTTTGGTGGTTGTTGTGGCATAAGCCCAACTGTCAGTTGTGTTTGCAACATGTTTGAGATGGTGGGACTTAGAAATAAGCTCCTTCCATCACTCATGTTTATCATGTTTAAGGTGTATAGTATGTTTGACATGCTATATGGAGCTCGCATTTTCCATGTGTCTTCTATGTGTTTTCTCCCATGTGTGGTTTCAAGGGTGTAGCAATGCGCTCCTCCCACACTCCATCTTTGTTTGGCATGTTTTCCCCTGTGTGTGGTTTCAAGGTTGTAGTGATGAGCTCCTCCCACACTCAAGGTTTGTATGGCATGTTTTCCCCTATGTGTGGTTTCAAGGGTGTAGCGATGAGCTCCTCCCACACTTAGGTTTTGTATGGCGTGTCTTCCCCCTAGTGTAGTTTCAAGGGTGTAGCTATGAGATCCTCCTGTTGAAGGCATAAGACAAATGAGAGGGGGGTGAATCAGTTGTATCAAACAAATTAACTTCTTTACATAAGATCATATTCACATTAACTTACTTTAACTCCTGATTCTGTTATGAAGATTAAACATGAATAATAGAATCAAAACATAAGCACATCAATACCATACACACATGAACACCAAATTTTTATGTGGAAAACCCTAAAAGGGAAAAACCACAGTGAGTATTAGCTCACAATATAATGTAGTAACAATACCGAATAACAAAGAGGCTCACTGCCTTAGGGCTCACTACCCAATGGTCACTACCCAAAATGCTCATTGCAAAAGCGCCCATTACCAAAGGGTGGCTCACTACCATGAACTGCTATAGTAGCATCTACAACATGCCTGAGTTTAGTTCCATTGAAGCACAATATATCTCTTCTTCTCTTCTTTTTACAATACACACACTTTATCTTCGCATCTTCACACTACCACACTTCACCCACAGATTCATTACATATATTTATACTGATCATCAACCTTGGAACATTCATCAAGGTTGGTAATATAACTTACAACTATTGGAAGTATCTCCATGGTCGGCATACATACATAAATCAAATTAGGTCTGGACCAAAACAAACTTGTGAATCAGATGAATTAAAGAAGAACACTTCAAGGCTTAGCTCAGACTCAAACACATCTTCACATGCTTGAACATGCTTCTACAATCCACGAATCTCCTCTGCAACAAGTGTAAATAACCAAGTCAGCCAGAACTAGTGTAAACATCAAGAATACTTAAATACATGCTTCCAAGAACTTCATTATAGCTTGTATATCAAGCACACACCTTTAATACATTCTAGAGACATCCATGAACAACATAGAATCACCTAGGATCCAACAAATCCAATCGCAACAGATCTTACTTGAGGACAACAAATATCATTTGAAGACATATCATAGACTGCTTCACAACAAACACTATTAAACTCTACTAATCAATAACTTGCTTTTTAGAGCACGGCTGTGTGGTTACACAATACACCCCATTTTGACTTGACAAAACAAGGACCCAACTTTTTGCTTGGCTTGGCTTGTGTTTTTCTACTTTTCGGCGGTCTAGTAAAAGTAAGTCATGCAGGTGACCCTGCATAAAGGGGCTGGGTAAGTCATCATGATGAGGTCAGTTAGTCAAATTTAATATTTCATATCAATAACCTCATGGTTGGAAAGAGTACAAACTTTCATGCAGGTTTGCCTTTTGGATCACCCTGATATTCCTTAGGGAACAAAAGTTATTGCAAGTCAACGTCCTGGTCAAACCTGATATTCTAAGGGAGGGGTCATATTTCGTAACATCAGTCATCTTATGTAAGATCACCCTGATCCAATTTTATCACGCGATAATCATTTTGGTCCGAAGCTCCAGACGTCAATTTTACGTGATAGTGGTATTTACCCGTCAAACAGCTTCATTATTTTGCGAGGGTGATATTTTGAATATCACCTGATATTCTAAATATCACCCGATGTTTTGAATATCACCTGATATTTCAAATATCACCCTATTGAAAAATATCACCCTAGAACCAATCTGCTGATAACATCATCCAATCCCGATAAACAAAGAAAATCACCCTGACGGTGATGTCATCATCCTTTTTACCTTGCGGAGGTATATTTCCAAAGATCACCCTTTTTCCATAACATGATGGTGATGTCATCCTGATCTTCGAAAGTGGGTCACTTTAGTCTTGAGGGATCATCTTAAAAACATCCCTTGATTTTCAAAACATGACCCAATATTTTGAATATCACCCGATATTCTCAATATGACCTGATCTCTTCGACATCAGTTTTCCCGCTCAAAGGTGGAGGGTCATATTATAGGAGGGGGTCATATTCCCAATATCACCTGATATTCTAAATATCACCCAATCTTCTAAAGATCACCCCCCTCATCTTGCCCGATGAGATTAAATGCACATAAATGCAGTAGGTAGATTCCAGCCGATCGCGAACACGATGCAAACACTTGGCAGCATTCATAAATTCGTGGCAAAGATCAATGGTTTTAATCAATCTAACCTAGATTTGCCCTAATTTACCCTAAGAATGAGATTAAAAGTGAATTTACAGGGTCATTTTACATTTACCTTGTGAAGAAATGAGATTTTATATAGCACAGAACATTCAAACCCTCATACAACTTACTTGCGGATGCAAATAGCCTACAGTAGAACGAAGCACGTGATTATCATCGGTATCTGAGCCCCTTTTCCATAATCATCTGCTTAATCCATGAGAAAAACGTAATCAGGTAAGTAATTAGAAACCCTCCCATTGTCATTTTCTGTAATATCCAGGTAGTAAGTTCTTTTATGGTTGAGCTCTGTAATTATGCATATCATGATGAAATGAAGATTAATAAGTATAATATGCATGATGTCGTAAATGTATAATGTTGTATATGCATGCATGTGGATATTGTTGTAAGACCAGTCATGTTCATTGTAGGAATCTATGGCAGACGTTAGGAAGAACAACTCTGATTCAGAATTTCTTAAGCCTATATTTGCCCAACCTGAGGGAGTACAGTTCAAATATGGTGTCATCAGAGATACTCATCAGGGAAACACAGATTTGGCAGCATGGTCAGCCAAGATGGGTGATGATAAAGAAAGTACCCTACTAGATGCCATTTTTGTATCAGGAATGTGGTATGCAGCTGGATTTCCTTATACCATGGAAACTCCAGAATTAATAGTAGAGTGTGCCAGAAACTACAACGCTCAGACGAGGCGAGTAGAAAAACATGGAAGGGTATATGCGGATCTGTCAATAAAAGGGATTACATCTACTTTCAATCTTCCAGTTGGGAAAAAGGTAGTTAGTATGGATCTGAAGAAACTAGAGATTGAATATACAAATAACAAAAAGACTGCAAGAAAGAGGATGTACCAATGGAGAGCAAAGAATAACCCTTACACTGCCTCTACCAAATTATCAGTGCACCTATACAAGTTTGATTTTGATGATGAGTATCAGTATATGATTGCCTTGCTTAGCAGGATGACAGGCTAGCCTACTACTAGAAGTTTCAAGGATTGGATGTGTGGGGTCATCATGATGTGCATTTACACAGACAATAAGCCATTATGGGCTAAAACCATCAGTGATGCCCTAGATGAATAGATGATGAACCTAGGATGCCTGGAGTGTGCATTTTACATGACATCATATGTTGTATATTCATGTGCTTATAAGGGTACATTTGATGCACTCACTACAGTTGGAAAGATTGGTGGCAATTTGAATGATGCCCATATATGGGACCATTATCCTCAGTTGTAGAGAACACACTATCTCCATGACTACAAATTAGTGAATGATGCATTTTCTATGCATCTGGTCAGAACAATGGAAGAGGATACAACCAAAAGACTGAGCATGGAAGATCAAGAAATTATATACAAGCATGGTGCCTGGTTCATCCAGTTTGCCACATTTTCCTACATCAGGATAGAAGGTTTTGAAGGATAGCCCTTAATGTTACCCAGGTACCCTACTGATGGGGTAGTCCCGATGGATTTTCTAAGACAAATATCAACTATACTAGATACATATAAAGAAAACAATAAAATACCTGCAGTATTGTTTCCAATAACTATAGGGTGGTCCATATGCCCTGATTCTGAAAACATAAAGAAGGCCATAGCAGGTCTGAACATGATGAACCTACAACCATTCCCATTGGCCAAATCATATGACCTGTATGGAAGGATACAAAATCTCATAGGCCAGCCTATACATAAGAAGCACTTGGAGGATTTATGGACTGACTCTGAGGATGAAGCTGAAGTAAGAAGAAGAAAATATCAGACTCACACTCAATCAGATTAAGACATTTGATTACATTCTAGTGCCTGTGCAATTGAAGAAGGATGATGGAAAGATCATGTCAAACGCGTATGAAGACAATAAGATCAGTTTACAGGTGGGGTGCTGTAGTTGACCCAGTCATGGGTGGATAAACAAATAAATATACTGAAGAAGAAGGGGATGGCCATCATAGTAGATAACAAGAAGAAAAGGCAGGAGATTCTTGATTAGGTATATGATGACTTTCTTGGAGAGAAGAGAAAATCTAATGGAGAAAGGCTGCCACCCTAGAAACAAGGAAAAGGACCTCCCAGAGGGAAGAAGAAGACTGATAATGAACCTAAGGGGGTAATAGTTGAGAGAATTGATATACCAACTGAGGATACATCTGCATCAGGACAGGCATCAGTCTCGTCTACACCACCTCTAGAGGATAAACAAAAGACCAAAAGGATCCTGAGGCTGGTTGTGGATACTACAGAAATACAAGATCAAGGCCAAATTTCACAACAGTATGTGGAGAAGGATATTCTTATTGAAGAGGAACCTGCAGAAGATGACCCCATGATGGTCACCAGAAAGAGGAAGGTAGTATCCCTAGTAACATCAACCCCTAAAAAACAAAGAACACATATGAGGGGTGAAATAAGACATGACCCTATAATATTAAGGGGATCTGGTAGTGAAGTGTTCAGAAAAGAATTGCAACATGATGTGCCACTTCCTACCATAATTTAATTTAAGACTGAGAAGGCTGAAGAGCAAGCAAAGGAAGCCACTAAAGCAACTCAAGGTGGTCCTTTCTCATTGGAAGAGACTGTGGACCTATCAGATGATGAGGTGGTACAGAATGTGACTTCTTAGCAAATGGAGACCCTCTCTTCTAACACTCACATGACTCCACAAGAAACCCCATCCTCACAGAGGGTGATATTAGAAGAGTTTAGGCAAACAGAGCAAGAGAAAGAAGATAGTCTAGAGAGGGCAACCCAACAAATTGGGCTTGATAAATTAGTTGATCAGGTAACTAGCCCTGCAGTGATTGACCTAACACACAGGGAGGATGTAAGTCATGAACATCAAGTAGGTGCACTTGATAAGGCACAAGATATTGAGGAAGTCAAGTTGACAAAAGTGGAGAATCATTCTCTAGATATGGGCCAACAACAACAAGATATATCTGATGAGCCTAAAATAGTTGAAGTTCAACAAAAGGGTAGTGATAAAGAAACATCAGGTCATGAAGACCTTAAGACCCAGGAGGTAGATACATCAGGTGCGGATCATAATGTGATCCAAGATCAGGTAGATGCACCTAGTTCAAATACAATGATATCCATGGATACAAATGTGCCTCAGGATGAGGAAATCCCTAAAGTGGATGAGATACAAAAGGAGGTAGTACAGGATCAAGTACAAGATCAGCATGCAGATACAGAGCATGATCCTCCACCACAAGAGGAAGTTCCTCCAGAAGAAGAAACACAACAGGATCTCCCTCATGAAGAATATCATGAGGAAGAAATAAGGAAGTCACCCTCTCCATCGAGAACCAAGACAAATGATGGAGATCAGGGCGGACATGATGATGGTGATCAGGGTGGACATGATGATGGTGATGGACACCAAGGATCTGGAGATCAAGTACCTCAATGGCTTGAGAAAGAAATAAGTACAAAATCAGGTTTCAAGATTTAGGAATTTGATGTTTCAACATTATTTTCAGAAACCATCATGAAGCCTAAGAGGAAGGCCAGATTAACCTCAGCCATTAGAAGAGATCCTGCTATGGGCAAAAGGACCGCCCAGGTAGCACTTCCCATAGTTGAAAAGGAGAAAGGCAAGATCACCGTGGAAGAATTCTAGATCACCATGGTTGATTTAGGGTTTGCCAACGAGGACCAAGAAGGTCAGGAAGGAACATATATAATTGATTCTTTAACCCAAAGGGTGAAGAGATAAAAGGAAAAGAATAAGCAGCATAAGGTGCACATTGCCTAGCTGCATTCATACATAAAAGGGTTAATTAACCCTGACAATACATCATCAGATTAGGTAGTCCCATTGACTGCAATTGCTCAAGAGGAGGTTAATAAATTGGACCTCATGAAGCATGAGTCAGTGATCATGAGAAAATGGATGTTATCAACACTAAATGGAGCTGAAGAAGTAGTGGGAGCCTCTTTGCAGAGGTGGAATTCTTTGGGTATCTCCAAGAAGAAGGTGGATAAATTACAGAATGAGGCTGGAAGAAGATCATTCTAGTTGGAGAAAGCCTTGGGTGCTCTAAGAAAAATAAAGAGAATTAATCCTTAGATCCTGATAACTCATCAGGTGCTGAATAATAACACTACCATGCTGGTGGATATTTGGTATAAGGACATCAGGTTTGAATGTGATGTACTGAAGAATTGTAGCAATAAATTAAGAGATATCAGTGTTAAGCTGTACATCATGATGTCTTATGAAGTAGAGGTCCTGGAGGCCTTAGAAGGAAAAGTAGAGGGTAAAATTGAAAGTCAAGATGCATACTTTGCCATAAAAGATCTGCATAATAATTTCCAGCCGATGGCTGATGATCCTCTCACCTACCTAACGGAAGAAGCAATGAAAAAGGTCATGAGAATCAAGGTTAGAGTGGAGAACTATAATGTAACATTGAGCAACAAGAAGGGCAAGTTAGAAGTCCTTAGAGATAAATATCAGGCCCACAAGCATGCCATTGCCAAAGCTAAAACTCAGGATGGCAGAGAAGTTGATAAGATAGTAGAAGCATATGAAAATATAAGGACAATATTAAAGGTCCATATACAGGAGGATAGTCATTAGGGTTATGAAGATACAGAAAGTGATGATCATGATGAAGAAGAAGAGCCTGAGGAGTAGATGAAGATGTGCTACAAAGGAAACATCTGCATCAGGTACTTAGAGGAAAATAAGTTATCTAGATGGTTGCTAGCTGGCAACTTGTGCCAGGAGATACTGTTGACCAAGTCAAAAGGGAATATCCACCGTGGCTCTTAATCGATAAATCTTGGTCGTAGATCATTTGTAACCGCTCCCTCACCTTGTTCTATAAAAGGTGTAGGGATGCCTTGTTTTAAACATTCAAAGCTTAATTGAAATTTGTTTGCTGAAATATCAGGGCCTATTTCAAAGTTATTGTAAACATACATGTTTTTGCATACTTAATGAAAGAGAAGACCATTTTGATTACAAATCATCGTAAATCTTGAGTAGTCTATGTTTGAATTCTTGATATATGCTTTGATTTGCTGTGTCCCTTGGAGTGCTCATCAGTCTGCATGTATTGTCTTCATTCATCATCCTTTGAAGTTTGCATCATCTGTATCTAGCTGTGGAATATCCTGGTGGAAATATGGTTTGATTTCTTCTCCTAATGATAGTATCAAGTGTGTATGTGGCTCAATAGCCTAAGATTCATCATAATTTGATGTATTCTTTTACATTTCTTTTAATTTCAGAACAATTCACCATCACAATTGCAAATAATAGCTAATCAGAAGCAAATTACATTAAATATGCAGACATCTCGTAGATAACTAGAAATTCATAGCATATTTGAAGTTAAAGCATGTAGAATTGATAAATATCATGCAAATATTTGAGCATAGACACATCATTTGAAGAAATATACTATGTAGAATAACCTTTCTGTGTAGCATCTTTACAGAAACAGAATCCTACTGATAAGTAAACATAAGGCCCCTGAATGGAAAATAGCAACACACATCAACCACTGAGTAACGTCAGTTGATTAAGAACTAATCCACGGAGACTTCGGATCATGAATTCTTTGAATTCATCGTATCTTTCAAGATGAGTAAAGGTTGATATGTAACTTTTATTCTATGTTTGTTTATGACTAACATCATAATCAACATAAATTGGTGCTAGAAGGAGGGCCTGAAGCTAGATGCTCATCATCAGTAAGTTTTATCAGATTTTGATGATGCAGATAGTAAGGTAACACTGAGACACCTCTGAATTTTGATCAATACGTGAGGATTTACTATTTTAAGCTTGTACATGCTAATCATTTGTGAAGTTTTTAAAATTAACCATTAATGTTGCAAGCTTTGTGGTGAATCATCATGAATTTGCAAAGATCAGTCTTATTTCAAGTAAATTTGTCAAAGCTTTGAGGAAATCTACCTTAGAAACTTGATATCTAGTGGCAAGTGTCACCAGACCTCAATATCACCTCATATTTGCATTGTTCGTGGAAATATTCCATAAATATCCAGTCAGTCATGCTTTCTGACTATAAATACTATCTTTGCTAGTAAATTCCAACTGATCTTTACAGTCAACCAGCCAATTTTCCTTAAATTTGAGAAATCCTTGCTCACGGGCCAAATACCAGGTCTAGGTCTAGTGGAATCTTTGAAGAATTACCTATCAAAGGATTCAGACCTAGGACTGTAGATATCCATCATACTTCTAGTTCTAGTGCTTCAGGAGCATCAACAGAACGTCCTCTGTAACTCCTATTGGTTTACAAACACCTACAGGATCACCTGTTACACCTAAGGTTCAACCTCAACCTGTCATACCTCAGGCTCAACCTCCTCTGGTTGCAATGTCTTTCTTTGCAGCAGAATCGCCTTTGACTTTTAATGCATATCATCCTTTGCCAAAGAATCCTGGCAAACTTTGTCCAAAATATCATCCATATCAGGATGCAGATGACCATATCAGAACTTTCAAGGAAGCCTATTGTAGGGCTAGAATAGAGCATCAGGACGTTGTATGTCAGTTATTTCATTTTTTCTTAGGGGATGAGGCTTATAACTGGTACATTAGCCTTGGTTAGGGTTCAGTCAGATCATGGGCCATCCTAGAGAAAGCTTTCACTAATAGGTTTAAAATACCTATGGATCCTTCAATGAACTATCACTTGTTTGCCACAATTAAATGATTTGAAGGAGAACCTATTGCCAACTTCAATGCTAGGTTCCAGAAAATGCTATCTAAGTTAGTTAACCCTTATACTGTGACTGATGAAGCTGCAAGAAGCATATATTATTCAGCCCTGGATCCTTTAACTTCCATGTTTATTAGGAGAACACATCCTAATGTTACAACTTTGGCACAGGCTTTCCAAGAAGCTATCAAAGTCAGCCAGCAGCTAGTTCCTGCTCCAACACCAAACATAGCCTTTCCCACACTTCCTAGTTATCCAACATATCCTACCCAACAACAGCCTAATGGAGCCATGATGCCTCCAGCTGTCATGCCTGCTCCTTTACAAATACCTCCACTGAGTATCATGCCACCTCCAAATGGAAATGGCCAAATGATGCAGTATCCAGGACAGATACAGGTACCTCACATTATAGATCAGTCTGCCAATAATCAGAACAATGTATCTTCCCTTTTCAAGCCCTTGACAGAAAATGTAGTGGCTAAGGTTTAGGAAGAGAAAAAAGAGATTAAGGCAATATCAGCTCAGTTAAGGAAACTTACAACTGAGATTACTCACTTAAGGAGTCAAAACTTCTACTCTCAGCCTAATCAGAATAGAGGCTATAACAATGATAGATCAAATTATCCTGATAAGGGGTACAACAACAATAATTATAACGACGATGGTAATAACAATCCTCCCAGACAGCCTAGAGTGTGGAACACTAGGCCAAACAATGGTTCCTTGCCATCACCCCTAGACAATTTACCTCCTGGTGAACCCAAATAGACTACTAGAGTCAACCTTGCAGAGGTAGCCCTCACTAACTAGTATAGAATACATAACATCAATGCAAATGCAGAGTTAGACTGTCCCCAATTCAGAAATACTGCTAGTATTTTCCAGACTAAAGTGCCCAATAGTTTAGGAAATCAACCTCATGTAGAAGGAAATGAAATTGTTCCTTGTGGATATGACTCTACTTTAGTACTAGAGAGTTACACTCATCATCCTTATCAGCAGACAGTGCCTGCTCACCAAGATTACACTCTGGCATGTGACGAATCAACCATGGCTTTTGAGTCAAATTATGTCTTCCCTTTTGAGGATGAAAATGAGCCTTCGAATGAACATGAGGAGGTACATGCCTACCAACAATAGTATTAGGGTAAGCATAACTACAATCTGAGAAGTAATGCAAACAAGTATGCTGGTCCATTGACCTCTTCCTTGCCTTCGAACAATTTCAATACACCTCCTAATCCCAAGGCAAGTAATAACCCTAGATTTCCCAAGGTGAATGCTCAATATTTAACACCACAGAATAATGTGCCAAAAGTTGCTAATTTGCCTCATGAATCTGACAAGTTGGTCACTTATTTGGTTGATGAGATGAAAAAGATTAAAATCAGCTTGTCACTATCAGAATTGCTCAAAACTCCTGCCATTAAGAAAGCATTTATGAAATCACTAGATGATCCTACTCTGAAAGAGGATAGTCATACCTTAGGTCAGTTTGGTAGTAAAGATCATGCTGCTAGGGATCCTAATGTTAAACACAAGGTACCAGCTACTGTTCAAGCTGTAGAGACCTCCCACATGACCTTGTACAAAGACAAAAGTGAGTCTCCTCCTTTCCTCCTTACCATAAGAATGTTCAACAAAAACCTGCACAACTGTTTAGTAGACTCAGGAGCATCTACCAATGTGATTCCCCTGTCCATATGCAATGCTTTAGGATTGCATCCTGCTAAATCATTAAAGAAGGTGACACAATTGGATAAAACCAAGGTGAGTGTGGTAGGAGAGCTAACTCACATTCACATGCAGCTAGCATCTAATCCCAGAATTCAATATTATATCAATATTCAGGTAGTTGATATACCTGATACCTATGGGATGTTACTCAGCAGAGACTGGTCTAAAACCCTTAATGGATACATGTCCACAAATTTCAGTTAGATGTGGTTATCCTGGAAAGGGATACCAAACTAGATAAGAGTTCATGCTGAGCCTCGTATGAAGCACATGATCACTAAATATAATAAAACTAACGAGATCATGTATGTGGATGTAGAACCCGAAGTTTACTCCATCAGGCCACAGACTGTTAGGATAGAAGAAATCCTGATGTATGATGTTCATCATCATAATGATGACCCTCAGGATAACAAAATAGTTGTAGAATCTGATGGTAATCTTGAGAATGAAAATGAGGTAGATCACTTCAGGAATTTCGAGATGCACTTATCTAAACAGGTAAAGCGATGTCAATTATTAAAGATACCTGTTAATGATATTTTAATTGATGGTTGGTGCAAGTTGCATAATGAGCCACATTCTAAGAGGACTTGTGAAGCATGCATAGACATGTTGAAGCTGGAGCAAGCGTGTAGTGATGAGTCACTATCGTCATCATCATCAGGGGTAAGTTCTGCAGATAGTGACAATGATAGTGATGCTGATTGTTGTTTATTTTCTGTAGAAATAGGAGAATCCATACAGCAGGATGAAAATCATGTTCAGATGATAGAGGAGATGCTAGTATGCAACCAAAGTAATGTTAAAAGGAAAAAGAAAATCACCAAAGGGAGTGATTGTTTAGTTGAATCAGATTATGAATTATCTGATGAAGACAGAGGCAGCAATTTGTCTAAATTTGAAGAGTTCCTGTCAAAAGAGATTTAGAAGATGACACAGTAGTAGAGACCTCCACATGATGTCTTGATTGAAGACTGGTGTAGGTTACATGAAGCACCTCACTCAGAAACTGCTTGCTCTCTATGTTTACATCTTTTGAAAAGACAAACATTGCCAAGTCCAGAGGATTTAACTTCTAGTGATAAAAAGAAAGAAGAGACCTCAACTTCACAGAAGAAAGGAAAGATGAAGCATGTGAAAGCTGAGAAACTAAAGCTAAAGTGGATATCAAGTGGTGCAGCTACCAGAGCTGCAAAGAAAAATGAAGGCTCAGATAAGCCTTTGGCTGAAGATAAGCCATGGATCCTTAGATTTGATGGATCCAAGTCGAAACAAGGAGCTGGAGTAGGGATAGATCTTGTTGATCCATCAAGAAAATCCTACTTGGCAGCATACAGACTACAGTTCCCCTACACCAACAATGTAACAGAGTATGAAGCTCTAATTCATGGGATACTGTTTGCCCTTAAGAAGAAAGTGAAAATTCTGCATGTCTATGGAGACTTAGAATTAGTCGTGAGATAGGTAAGAGGAATTTACTCCTGCAATTATAAAAAATTGTCCAATTATAGATACAGGGTGTGGGACCTGATAGAATCTTTTGATGCATTCAATATCACCCATGTACCCAGAGAATAGAACCATTGGGCAGATTCTTTAGCCCAGGCTGCTAGCACATTGGAGCCACTGTCTATTTCTGGTCTGAAAAGATTTTTAGTAGAGTTGGTATCAGTACCTTCTGTGCCTGACAATGTGACCAACCTCCAAGTATTTGATGATGATCAGCATATCCTAGATTTCATCTCCAACAGAGATTTATTTGATGCTTAGATCATAGATGAGAATAGTGTAGAGGATCATGTCTGGGAAGAAGAAGAAATCTTAGAGTTTCCCAGCAATAAAATTCCTAAGGGAATGATTGAGCTGGAGAGAGCATTTGATCTGGACAACATGCTTAAACAGAAAGATCTTCCAAAAGATGATGGAGGACAATATTCCCAGGTTAACATTGGACAGAATGATGAAAAGAAAAATGTCCTGATAGGAAAAGTTTGCACAGAAGAAGAATTAGAAGGAATCACCCAGGCTCTCATAGATTACATCCATATCATTTCCTGGAGTTATGATGAGGTAAAAATGTATGACACATCAGTCATCACTCACACCATACCCCTCAAGCCAGATGCCAAGCCTTTCATACAGAAGCAAAGACCTATCAATGCTTTGCTGGAACCCATTATTTTTGAGGAGGTTAAGAAAATGTTAAATGCCAGGCTCATATTTCCTGTGAGGCACTCCACCTGGGTAGCAAACCTGGTCCGAGTGAGGAAGAAAAATGGAGACATCAGACTATGTGTGGACTTCAGGAACTTGAACAGCGCATCCGAGAAGGATAATTATCCTTTACCTTCCCTAGATGAGGTCCTGCAGATTGTGAACGGTTCCAAAATGATGTCATTCCTAGATGGTTTCTCAGGCTACAACCAGGTAATGGTGGATAAAATTGATAAATTAAAAACTGCCTTCACCACAAAGTGGGGGATATTTGCTTACAAGAGGATGCCGTTTGGGTTAATCAACGCTGGAGCAACATTCCAGTGAGCAATGGACATAGCCTTCAAAGGCTTAATAGGAAAATGCATAGTCATATACATGGATGACTTAACAGTGTTCTCTAAAGATAGAGGAAACCATGTAGAAGATCTCAGAAATGTGCTTAAAAAATGTGAACAATATGGGATATCCCTAAACCCCAAGAAATGCATATTCGGGGTAACAACAGAAAAATTACTAGGCCACCTGATAACTGAAAATGGGATTATCATTGATCCTGACAAGGTGGAATCCATCATGAAAATACAGCTTCCTGGAAGTAAAAAGGAGCTCAAATCTTACTTTGGTAAGATTAATTTTGTTAGGAAGTTTATCACTGGCTTTGCAGAAATAGTCAGACCCTTAAATCCCATGCTCAAGAAGGACACTAAAATTGAGTGGACACCAGAGGCTAGAGCAGCTTTTGAAGACATTAAAAAAGCTATATCTAATGCTCCAATTCTGATCAGTCCAGACTACACCAGGGACTTCTATATTTATTCATTTGCTTCAGAGCATACCTCTGTAGTAGTACTGACACAGAAAAATGAAGAAAAGGAAGAGAAGCCCATAGCCTTCATGAGCTGCCCTTTCAAAGATGCTAAACTAAGATACATGGATGTTGAAAGGTAGGCACTTGCTCTAGTTAGAGCAGTAAAGAAGTTCAGGCACTCTATTATGAGATGTAAAGTGATTGCTGTGGTACCTGATGTAGCAGTGAAGATGCTATTAATGTAGAGCAAGCCAGGTGAAAAAAGGGCTAAATGGATCATTGTCTTACAAGAATATGACATGGATATTACACCCATGAAGCTAGTGAGAGGATAGGGTTTGAGCCAAATGATATCAGAGATTGACCCCAATATCATGAGTCAGCAGTATGTAATTAATGCAAAGGACAATGGAGAGTGGTACTCAGACATCAGGCACATCCTGATTATTGGAAGATGTCCTCCAACACTGCAGGCCTCACAAAGGAGAGCCCTAAAAATAAGGTCACAGAAGTATATGATGAAAGGGGGCCTCCTTTTCAAGAAAAATTATGAGGGGATATACCTAAGATGCCTAGAGAGGCCAGAAGCAAATAGAGTGTTATCAGAGCTACGTGACAAGTTTGGAACAACACATGGGTCATCTTTGACCACTACTCACGCTATCCTCAGGGCAGGGTACTACTAGCCCACCATCTTCAAGGATACTGTTGAACATATTAAATGCTGTCATGTATGTCAGGTTGCTGCTAACAGAGAGAGATATGCTTCTCAACCTTTACAGCCAGTGATGGAGATGTGCCCATTTGCACAATGGGGAATGGACTTTGAATAGGACCAATTAATCCTCCATCATGATCAGGCCACAGGTATGTCTTAACTATTATTGACTACTGTACCAAGTGGACTCAAGTTGTCAGCACCAAGACTTGCAATGCTAAAGATGTCATCAGATTTTTGGAAAGTAATATAGTCACCAGGTATGGAGTTCCCTATGCTCTGGTAAGTGAATGGGTCTACTTTTGCTTCAACCAAATTGTCAAGCTGGCCTTTTGATTATGGGATCATATTAAAGTTCTCATCCAACTATTATCCCCAAGGGAACAGATTAGCAGAATCCACCAATAAAAATTTGCTGAATATCATAAAAAAGTTAATAGAAAAGAACCCTAGGGAGTGGAACACCCTTCTGAAATATGCCTTATGGGTAGACAGAACGAGGAACAAGGCTGTATTAGGAAACTCACCTTATCACTTAGTATATGGGGTGGATCCCATCCTCCCTGTTAATCTAAAGATTCCTACACTACAATTTGCATAGGAGTACCTAGGCATAAACAATAAGCAAGAAGTCAGGTTGCTTTAGTTGATGCACCTGGAAGAGAAAAGAAGTCAGGCAATTGATCAGTTTGCCAAACATCAGGCTATTGTCAAACGCTGGTTTGACAAAAGAGCCAAGGTTAAAGCCTTCAGGATCTCATATTTAGTCCTGATGTGGGACAAAGCACATGAGAAGAAGGGAGATCATGGTAAGTTCGATGAACTCTGGATAGGTCCCTTCCAAATTTCTGAAATATTAGGAGACAACACTTACAGGCTTAAAAACTTGACAGGTAAGGATGTTCCATTACCAGTTAATGGACAATTCCTTAAACATTATTTCCAAGCCTGAGTTAGCTTCATGACAGTCATGTGTATCATAGTATATATTTGTATAGTTGTTTGTACAGTTTGGTTTTGGTTTTTGTTTTGTTTGCTTGTTGAGTTTTTATTTTGGTTAGTCAAGATGATGTAGCTCATCACCCTAGAAAATAACTAAATTGTAAGGATTCAAGTGATGAGAACAAATTCATATACAGGTTATGACTCATTTTGAAAAGTACTTGTGATCAGGTCTGTGATATCTTTTCATCAAGGTGCCTTTTTTTGACCAAAGTGACTTTTTCACAATGACTCACCTAACAACCTTGGGTTTGTTGAACACACAAGTATAGGTGTTAAGTGAAAAATCTAAAGGGACTCCCTTGCTACTAATACAATCTCCAACCTAAATCAGCAAGTGACCATACCTTGCACACTGAGCTTACATGATGACATCAGATACATAAAGTATAAAATATTGAAAAATCAGAAAAAGAAATAAGATTAGGCCATCTAAGTAACTCTACCGGGGCTATAGACGCCTGCTAGCAGTGGGGCTCTACTTAGGGGGATTGTATAGATAACCTTGTCGGGGCTATGGACGCCTGCTGGCAACAAGGCTCTATCCAGGTTGGCTATGAGGGATGCTCCCAAACTATTTAGCTTAACATTAGTTACTCATGTTTTCAACTTACTTTCAAGATGAGGATAATTAATCATTTGCACACACCTGATCTTTTGTTAGCATTGTTGCCATTATGAAAACTTTATCATTCAGAAAGATTATGATGCTTTTACTTAGAAAGAGTTAGAATACTATATATGAATGTGATCACCTTACTTGAATCATTGGAATTTTGTTGTTTTCTTTGGTGGCAAGTTGTTTTGTGGTTACACAACACGCCCCATTTTGACTTGACAAAATAGGGACCCAACTTTTGCTTGGCTTGGCTTGTGTTTTTCTACTTTTCGACGGTCTGGTAAAAGTAAGTCATGCAGGTGACCCTACATAAAGGAGCTGGGTAAGTCATCATGATGAGGTCAGTTAGTCAAAGTTAATATTTCATATCAATAACCTCATGGTTGGAAAGAGTACAAAATTTCATGGAGGTTTGCCTTTTGGATTACCCTGATATTCCTTAGGGAACGAAAGTTATTGCAAGTCAAAGTCCTGGTCAAACCTAATATTCTGGGGGGATCATATTTCGTAACATCAGTCATCTTATGTAAGATCACCCCGATCCAATTTTACCACCTAATAATCATTTTGGTCTGAAGCTCTGAACGTTAATTTTACATGATAGTGGTATTTACCCGTCAAACAGCTTCATTATTTTGCGGGGGTGATATTTTGAATATTACCCAATATTCTAAATATCACCTGATCTTTTGAATATCACCTGATATTTCAAATATCACCATGTTGCAAAATATCACCCTAGAACCAATATGCTGATGATGTCATCCAATCCCGATAAACAAAGAAAATCACCCTGACGGTAACGTCATCATCCTTTTTACCTCGTGGAGGTATATTTGCAGTGATCACCCTTTTTCTATAACATGACGGTGACATCATCCTGATCTTCGAAAGGGGGTCACTTTAGTCTTGAGGGGTCATCTTAAAAACATCCCCTGATTTTCAAAACATGACTCGATATTCTTAATATCACCCGATCTCTTCGGCATCAATTTTCCCACTCAAAGGTGGAGAGTCATATTACACGGAGGGGGTCATATTCCCAATATCACCCGACATTCCGAATATCACCTGATCTTCTGAAGATCAGCCCCCTCATCTTGCCCCATGACATTAAATGCGCATAAATGCAGTAGGTGGATTCCAGCCGATCGCGAACACAATGCAAACACCTGGCAACATCCATAAATTCATGGCAGAAGATCAATGGTTTTAATCAATCTAACCTAGATTTGCCCTAATTTACCCTAAGAATGAGATTAAAAGTGAATTTATAGGGTCATTTTAAATTTACCTTGCAAAGAAATGAGATTTTACAGAGCGCAGAATATTCAAACCCTCGTACGACTTACCTACGGATGCAAATAGCTTACAGCAGAATGGAGCACATGATTATCACCACTATCTAAGCCCCTTTTCCATAATCATTTGCTTAATCCAGGAGAAAAACGTAATCAGGTAAGTAATTAGAAACCCTCCTGTTGTTGTTTTCTGTAATATCTAGGTAGTAAGTTCTTTTATGGTTGAGCTCTGTAATTATGCATATCATGATGAAATGAAGATTAATAAGTATAATATGCATGATGCCGTAAACGTATAATGCTGTATATGCATGCATGTGGATATTGTTGTAAGACCAGTCATGTTCATTGCAGGAATCTATGGCAGACATCAGGAAGAACAAGTCTGATTTAGAATTTCTTAAGCCTATATTTGCCCAACATGAGGGAGTACAGTTCAAATATGGTGTCATCGGAGATACTCATCAGGGAAACACAAATTTGGCAGCATGGTCAGCCAAGATGGGTGATGATAAAGAAAGTACCCTACTGGATGCCATTTTTGTATCAGGAATGTGGTATGTGGCTGGATTTCCTTATTCCATGGAAACTCCAGAATTAATAGTAGAGTGTGCTAGAAATTACAACCCTAAGATGAGGCGAGTAGAAAAACATGGAAGGGTATATGCGGATCTGTCAATAAAAGGGATTACATCTACTTTCAACCTTCCAGTTGGGAAAAAGGTAGTTAGTATGGATCTGAAGAAACTGGAGATTGAATATACAAATAACAAAAAGATTGCAAGAAAGAGGATGTACCAATGGAGAGCAAAGAATAGCCCTTACACTGCCTCTGCCAAATTACCAGTGCACCTATACAAGTTTGATTTTGATGATGAGTATCAGTATATAATTGCCTTGCTCAGCAGGATGACAGGCCAGCCTACTGCTGAAGGTTTCAAGGATTGGATGTATGGGGTCATCATGATGTGCTTTTACACAGATAATAAGCCATTATGGGCTAAAATCATCAGTGATGCCCTAGATGAACAGATGATGAACCTAAGAGGCCTGGAGTGTACATTTTACAAGACATCATATGTTGTATATTCATGTGCTTATAAGGGTACATTTGATGCACTCACTACAGTTGGAACGATTGGTGGCAGTTTGAATATGCCCATATATGGCACCATTGTCCTCAGTTGCAGAGAACACACTATCTCCATGACTACAAATTAGTGAATGATGCATTTTCTATGCATTTGGTTAGAACAATGGAAGAGGATAGAACCAAAAGACTAAGCATGGAAGCTCAAGAAATTATATACAAGCATGGTGCTTGGTTCATCTAGTTTGCCACATTTTCCTACATCAGGATAGAAGGTTTTGAAGGACAACCCTTAATGTTACCCAAGTACCCTACTGATGGGGTAGTCCTAATGGAGATTCTAAGATAGATATCGACTATACTGGATACATATAAAGTAAAAAATAAAATACCTCCAGTATTGTTTCCAATAACTAAAGGGTGGTACATATGCCATGATTTTGAAAACATAAAGAAGGCCATAGCAGGTCTGAACATGATGAACCTACAACCATTCCCATTGGCTAGATCATATGACCTGTATGGAAGGATGCAAAAGATCATAGGCCGGCCTATACATAAGAAGCACTTGGAGGATTTCTAGACTGATTGTGAGGATGAAGCTGAAGTAAGAAGAAGAAAATATCAGAGACTCACACTCAATCATATTAAGACATTTGATTGCATTCTAGTGCCCGCACAATTGAAGAAGGATGATGGTAAGATCATGTCAAATGAGTATGAAGACAATAAGGTGTATAATGACACCATTTCAGCCCCTGACCTAACGCAACCTGAAGACATTTCATTAGATCAGTTTAAAGGTGGGGTGCTACAGTTGACCTAGTCATGGGTGGATAAACAAATAAATATTCTAAAGAAGAAGGGGATGGCCATTATAGTAGATAACAAGAGGAAAAGGCAGGAGATTCCTGATGAGGAATATGACTTTCTTGGAGAGAATAGAAAATCTAATGGAGAAAGGCTACCACGCCAGAAACAAGGAAAAGGACCTCCCAGAGGGAAGAAGAAGACTGATAATTAACCTAAGGGGGTAATAGTTGAGAGAATTGATATACTAGCTGAGGATGCATCTGCATCAGGACAGGCATCAGCCTTGTCTGCACCACCTCTAGAGGATAAGCAAAAGACCAAAAGGATCCTGAGGCTGGCTGTGGATACTGTAGAAATACAAGATGAAGGCCAAACTTCACAACAGTATGTGGAGAAGGATATTCTTATTGAAGATGAGCCTGTAGAAGATGACCCCATGATGGTCACTAGGAAGAGGAAGGTAGTATCCCTAGTAACATCAACCCCTAAAAAACAAATAACACATATGAGGGGTGAAATAAGACATGACCCTATAATATTAAAGGGATCTGGTAGTGAAGTGTTCAAAAAAGAATTGCAACATGATGTGCCACTTCCTACCATAATTCAGTTTAAGACTGAGAAGGCTGAAGAGCAAGCAAAAGAAGCCACTAAAGCAACTCAAGGTGGTCCTTTCTCATTGGAAGAGACTATGGACCTATTAGATGATGAGGTGGTACAAAAAGTGACTTCTCAGCAAATGGAGACCCTCGCTTCTAACACTCGCATGACTCCACAAGGAACCCCATCCTCACAGAGGGTGATATTAGAAGAGTTGAAGAAAATAGAGCAAGAGAAAGAAGATAGTCTAGAGAGGGCAGCCCAACAAATTGGGCTTGATAAATTAGTTGATTAGGTAACTAGCCCTGCAGTGATCAACCTAACACATAGGGAGGATGTAAGCCCTGAACATCAAGCAGGTGCACTTGATAAGGCACAAAATATTGAGGAAGTCAAGTTGACAGAAGTGGAGAATCATTCTCTAGATATGTTCCAACAACAACAAGATATATCTGATGAGCCAAAAATAGTTGAAGTTCAACAAAAGGGTAGTGATAAAGAAACATCAGGTCATGAAGACCTTAAGTTCCAGGAGGTAGATACATTAGGTGCGGATCAGAATGTGATCCAGGATCAGGTAGATGCACCTAGTTCAAGTAGAATGATATCGACAGATACAAATGTGCCTCAGGATGAGGAAATCCCTAAAGTGGATGAGACACAAAAGGAGGTAGTACAGGATCAAGTACAAGATCAGCATGCAGATACACAACATGATGCTCCACCACAAGAGGAAGTTCCTCCAGAAGAAGAAACACAACAGGATCCCCCTCATGAAGAATTTCATGAGGAAGAAATAAGGTAGTCACCCTCTCCACCGAGAACTGAGACAAATGATGGAGATCAGGGTGGACATGATGATGGTGATGGACACCAAGGATCTGGAGATCAAGTACCTCAATGGCTTAAGAAAGAAATAAGTACCGAATCAGGTTTCGAGATTCAAGAATTTGATGTTTCAACATTGTTTTCAGAAACCATCATGAAGCCTAAGAGGAAGGCTAGATTAACCTCGACCATCAGAAGAGATCCTGCTACGGGTAGAAGGACCGCCCAGGTAGCACTTGCCACAGTTGAAAAGGATAAAGGCAAGATCACCTTGGAAGAATTCCAGATCACCACGGTTGATTTAGGGTTTGCCAATTAGGGCCAAGAAGGTTAGGAATGAAAAGATATAATTGATTCTTTAACCTAAAGGGTGAAGAGAGAAAAGGAAAAGAATAAGTAGCATAAGGAGCACATTGCTCAGCTGCATTCATACATAAAAGGGTTAATTAACCCTGACAATACATTATCAGATCAACCAGTCCCATTGACTGCAATTTCTCAAAAGGAGGTTAATAAATTGGACCTCATGAAGCATGAGTCAGTGATCATGAGAAAATGGATGTCATTAGCACTAAACAGAGCTGAAGAAGTAGTGGGAACCTCTTTGCAGAGGTGGAATTCTTTGGGTATCTCCAAGAAGAAGGTGGATAAATTACAGAATGAGGCTGGAAGAAGATCATTCCAATTAGAGAAAGCCTTGGGTGCTCTAAGTGAAATAAAGAGAATTAATCCTCAGATCCTGATAACTCATCAGGTGCTGAATAATAACACTACCATGCTAGTGGATATTTGGTATAAGGACATCAGGTTTGAATGTGATGTACTGAAGAAGTGCAATAATAAATTAAGAGATATTAGTGTGAAGCTGCACAACATGATGTCTTATGAAGCAGAGGTCCTGGAGGCCTTAGAAGGAAAAGTAGAGGGTAAAATTGAAAACCAAGATGCAGACTTTGCCATAAAAGCTCTGCATAATAATTTCCATCCGATAGCTGATGATCCTCTCACCCACCTGATGGAAGAAGCAATGAACAAGGTCATGAGAATCAAGGTCAGAGTGGAGAACTATAATGAAACATTGAGCAGCAGGAAGGGCAAGTTAGAAGTCATTAGAGATAAATATCAGGCCCACAAGCATGCCATTACCAAAGCTAAAACTCAGGATGGCGGAGAAGTTGATAAGATAGTAGAAGCATATGAAAATATAAGGACAGTATTAAAGATCCATATACAGGAGGATAGTCATCAGGGTGATGAAGACATGGAAAGTGATGATCATGATGATTATGATGAAGAAAAAGAGCCTAAGGAGTAGATGAAGATGTGCTACAAAGGAAACATCTGCATCAGGTACTTAGAGGAAAATAAGTTACCTAGATGGTTGCCAGCTGGCAACCTATGCCAGGAGATACTATTGACCAAGTCAAAAGGGAATATTCACCATGGATCTTAATCAATAAATCTTGATCGTAGATCATTTGTAACCGCTCCCTCACCTTGTTCTATAAAAGGTGCAAGGATGCCTTGTTTTAAACATTTGAAGCTTAATTGAAATTTATTTACTAAAATATCAGGGCCTATTTCAAAGTTATTGTAAACATACATGTTTTTGCATACTTAATGAAAGAGAAGACCATTTTGATTACAAATCATCGTAAATCTTGAGTAGTCTATGTTTGAATTCTTGATATATGCTTTGATTTGCTACGTCCCTTGGAGTGCTCATCAGTCTGCATATATTGTCTTCATTCACCATCCTTTGAAGTTTGCATCATCTGTATCTAGCTGTGGAACATCCTGGTGAAAATATGGTTTTGTTTCTTCTCCTAATGATAGTATCAAGTGTGTATGTGGCTCAATAGATGAAGGTTCATCATAATTTGAAGTATTCTTTTACATTTCTTTTAATTTTAGAACAATTCACCATCACAATTGCAAATAATAGCTAATCAGAAGAAAATTGCATAAAATATGTAGACATCTCATAGATAATTGGAAATTCATAGCATATTTGAAGTTAAAGCATGTATAATTAATAAATATCATGCAAAGATTTGAGCATAGACACATCATTTGAAGAAATATACTGTGTAGAATAACCTTTCTGTGTAGCATCTTTACAGAAACAAAATCTTACTGATAAGCAAACGTAAGGCCCCTGAATGGAAAACAACAACACACATCAACTACTGAGTAATGTCAGTTGATTAAGAACTAATCCACGGAGATTTGGGATCATGAATTCTTTGAATTCATTGTATATTTCAAGATGAGTAAAGGTTGATGTGTAACTTTTATTCTATGTTTGTTTATGACTAACATCATGATCAACAAGCACCAAATCACAAATCCTTTGGAGAGAAGATAGAGGACTTTATAAACCTATGTCCAAAACCGCAAGACCAAAATCCAAACTACGGAGAAATGCAGAGCAAAATACTTTCTCCCTGTCACTCTGCAAATGCTGTCAGGCCTTCAAACTGGCCAATAGAACTTTTGCTGCATAGCAATCCGGACCACCAAATTATGGCTTTAGCATCTTCAAACACTTCTCTAAATCATATCCAAATCTCATACTCCAGTCTTCAATACAGAGGAAATGCAGAGCAATAACTCAAACAGTGTCCTTATCATGACAACTCAATCACTCAACAAACAACAATCTCAGAAGACACAGTTGACACCAATGACAACACAAACATGTTGAGATCAATGACAACATTAGTTAGCACATACTTACAACAATCTCCCCCTTTGTCATTGATGGCAACATATGATGTGAAAAACTGAATAGCATGTTCCTCCATCAAGACACAACTTGGTATTAGGAGTCCCCTTTTCTTTTTACACTTCTGAACTCTTTTTCCCCCTAAGTTTTTCACATGATATCTCTCCCCCTTTGACATCAATGGCAAAGGGCATCACATTTCTTCTACTGCACATACTTACACACTACTACTCTAATCAGTCTGAAATCATTCTTTTACTCCCCTTGTTACTCCCCCTGACTGCAACAATCATCTCAAACCACTACCTGCTCCCCCTGAGAGGGAAGCATCCAACATTAGTCCAAAAAGGAGAAATGTACTTTGAGGCACTTTGGACTGATGCATCTTCTTATGTATCTAGTTCAAGGAAGGGGGGCAACAACCCCTAGCTTCTCTAAGAGATACTCAAATGTATCCTTTGCAAGGGCCTTAGTGAATATATCAGCAACTTGATATTTTGTAGGTACATACTCAAGCTTCACTTCATTCTCTACAACTTTCGCCCTCAAAAAGTGATACTTAATTGAAATGTGATTTGTCTTTGAATGCATCACTGGATTCTTTGAAATATTTATGGCACTTGTGTTATCACAAAGAATAGGGATTGGCTCATCATACTCAACTTTAATACCCTTCAAGGTCTGTTTCATCCACAGCACCTGAGTACAACATGATGCTGCAGCAATATATTTTGCCTTTACAATAGATAAGGAAACTAATTCTTATTTCTTGCTATGCCAGGACATTACCCTTTCTCCAAGGAAGAATGCATCTCCACTTGTGCTTTTCCTATCATCAACACATCTAGCCCAATCTGCATCTGTATAGACACTTAAAGAAAAGTCATTGTTCTTAGGGTACCACAAACCATGATCTAGAGTGCCCTTTAAGTACCTGAATATCCTCTTCATAGCCACAACATGTGATTCTATGGGATCTGATTAAAATCTAGCGATAAGACAGACTACATGCATGATATCCGGTATAGTAGCAGTCAGATAAAGCAGCCCACCAATCATTGATCTATATTTTCTCTGATCAGTCTTAGGAGATTCATCATTCTTGCTTAACTTACAACCAGTAATCATAGGAGTACATACTGGTTTAGAGTCCTCCATTCCAAACTTCTTCAACAATTCCTTAACATACTTGGATTGAGAAATAAAAATACCTTTATCAGTCTGATTGATTTACAATCCAAGGAAGAAGTTCATTTCACCACACATAGACATCTCAAACTCTTTTTGCATCTCATCTGCAAACTTCTTACACATACCTTCATTCCACCAAATATAATGTCATCAACATAAAATTCAACAATCAGAATTTGATCTCCATTTATCTTGGTGTATAAATTACTATCTACAGACTCTTTACTGAATCCTTGCTACAATAGGTACTTATACAGTCTTGTGTACCAAGATCTGGGAGCTTGCTTCAATTCATACAAAGCCTTCTTCAACTTGCATACCATGTCTAGTTTGTCTGATAGTTAGAACCCATCCGGTTGCTCTATGTAGACTTCTTCTTCTAACTCACCATTCAGGAAAGAAGACTTCACATCCATCTGGTATAGCTTGAAATTTTTATGTGTTGCAAATACCAAAAACAATCTGATAGCTTCCAATCTTTCCACCGGAGAAAAAGTCTCTTCATAGTCTATTCCTTCCACTTGTCAGTAGCCTTTGCACACAAGTCTTGCCTTATTTCTCACAACTTCTCCAAGTTCATTCAGTTTGTCCCAGAATACCCACTTTGTTCCAATCACATTCTTGTCTGTAGGCCTAGGAACAAGCTCCCAAGTCTTGTTCTTCTCAATCTGCATTAGTTCTTCTATTGCTTTGACCCAATGTTCATCATTGCATTCTTCATATACTATTTTAGGTTCCACCTTTGAGAGTAAACAGAGGTTTACTTGTTCTTCTACAACTCTACTTCTTGTCAAGACACCTTTCCTTTTATCACCAATTATATGATCTTCAGAGTGATCTCTTTGCACATACTTGGGGGTTTTAGGAATTCTTTCTGAAGCTTCATCTTGAAGTTCTTCTTCAGGAGTAGCTTGCACTTCAGTTTGAACTTCCCTTTCTTTGTCTTTTTTAACCTTTTCTATATCAGTAGATCCACCTGACTCATATCCATTTGACTGAATATCTTCATCTACTTATCATTTGTACTTTCAATGATTTTTCTCAGTCTTTTGTTATAGCACCGGTAAGCCTTGTTCCTAATAGAGTACCCAAGGAATATGCATTCATCACATCTAGTATCAAACTTTCCTAATTCTTCAACTCTTCTGCTATAACATTTTCTTCCAAAAACTTTGAAGTATTTGACAATAGGATTTCTTCCCTACCACTGCACATAAGGTTCTTTGTTTCTTTTTCTCTGACTAGCACTCTGTTCTGAATGTAGACAACAGTGTGTATTTCTTCTTTCTAATATACTTCTAGTAGGTATGCTTCCTTGATCATTGTTCTAGCAACTTCTTGAAAAGTTCTATTCTTTCTTTCAACCACTCCATGTTGTTGAGGAGTCCGGGGAGAAAATAGGCGTCTCTTTATTCCATGCTCTTCATAGAAAGCATTAAACTCATTTGAAGTATACTCACCACCTTTGTCAGATCTCAAACACTTAATTCTCAAATCCATCTCATTTTCAACCATAACTTTAAATGCCTTAAACTTGTCTAGGGCTTCTAATTTTTCTCTAAGAAAGGTAACCCAAGTCATTCTTGAATAATCATCAATAAGAAGCATGAAATACATGTCACCTTGTAGACTTCTTGTTCTTGTAGGACCACATAAGTTTGTATGCACCAACTCTAGCAACCCAGTAGAGAATTATTCTTTGCTCTTGAAAGTAGTCTTTGTCATCTTCCCAAACTAACATTCTTTGCACAAAGCGTTGGTAGGCTTCACAATCTTAGGTAGGTCTCTTACTACTTGTACTATGCTTATTCTCACCTAATTGTCAAAGTTAATGTGACACATTCTCCTATGCTATAACCATATTTCATTTGTCTAAGCCAAAAAACAACAATTATTAGTACCCTTGAAATGATAAATGTTACCATGAGTCTTCTTACCAGATGCTGTGTAAGAAGGAAAAAATTAGGTTTATAAGTGTTTAGGTTTAAATTTGGATTGTTTAGTTTAGTGTTTAAATCCTCCTTTCACATGTTACATTCAAGGACCTTAGGATCAAGTGGAAGAGCACTATCAGGTCCTTGGTCACTTACAAATGTAGGGGAACTTGGATTAGGGTGTTTGATTATCAATTTTTCTTCTCTTATGCTCAATTACACATCAAAACCCTAATTATACAAATATGGAAGTAAACAGACGAATAATAAAAAATGCCTCTATAGAAAGCTATAAAATTACAAATGACTGTGTATCTATTTTTAGGGTTCTAACGCAGAAAAGTCAAGGACAAAAGAGTGGGTGCCTTAGTCCAAGGCCCTACTTTTTGTCAGGATCTGGAAACAAGGTCTGCAACCTATATTTGTTGTCTTAGAGATTTTCTTATTGCGGAACTTTGAGCACTAATGAGCATGCGCCCAAGTCCAGGTAGCTCTTTCTTTCAATGATCTACAATTCTGACACTTCAATATATCCTCCTGCAACTTCACTTTGTCTACATCATCAATCTATAACCTACAATCATAAAACTTTGGGAGGGGGTTGTGGTGTTTAGGAGCTTGCCTCAGTCAACCCCTAGAAGGACACTTAAGTCTTGCAAACACCTTTGTTAGATAGAGAGTACATGCCTAGGGGAGGCAGAGGCAAAATCCAAATGAAATAATGATTGAAAACACAATATGATGTCACCTTGTAGTGAAGATATCATGAGAGGAAGAAGCTCTTCATTCCATGAGGAAATAGATGCTCAAATTTGCAAACACAAACACATAGACAACACAAATTTGCTCTCGCAACACAATGAAAGCCTTGAATCACCTTAAGAATGCCTAAAGTTCACAATGATCATCTAGTTCCTAAATGAATGCCTAAACATGCTTTTATATGTAACAACAAACACTCCCTCCAAGATTTCATAATTCAAACTTACCGTGTCGGCATAGGACCCAAATAACGGTCACAAGCTGACACCCAAAAATTAGGACTGCCCCAAAATAGGGTAGGACTAGGGCTTGGGCACCCAAGTCCTCCCCCCTATTTTGGGCAAGGGTTATCTTAAGAGGTCCCCCTAGGTCCTATTTGTCAAGACACTTAGGGGTTTTCTCATCAAGATGTTAAAATATGATGTGAAATGTCCTAAATGCACACTAAAGACCTAGGAGCTAAACCTTATGAGGGAAAAGCCCCCAAGGGGACATTTTTTGATGTTACATTTAGCCTCCCACTTTAATGTATGTATAAACATAAGGCCAATACATGCATTAAAGTACGGTCGTAAACACAACAAACACGCAAAGCATGGAGAAGACACACCAATCACATAGAAAATAGTAACAGGCACACAAAACATGGAGAAGACTGTCACAGTCACATAGAACACGGAGAAGACAACAAATACATAGCAGACACATTAATGCATAGAAGACAAGCATGATTTATTTTCTTTTCTTTTTCTCATATATATATGAAATGCAAATGCAAGTACACTAGAAAGTAAACAAACCTCCCGTAATGCAGGAAGCACTCATCACGCTGGTCTTTAAACTACATATATGGGGGAACACACACGTAAGACATGCAAAACCTCCCAAAATACAGGAAGCACTCATCGAGCTAGTCTTTCGACTACATATGCGGCAACAAACATGCCAAATAAAGCAAGCATGCCAAACACACACACTTGAAGACATGCAGAAAACACAATAGACAAGCGATGGAGTGTTCCTAGTTCTAGGCTCAACACCATCTTAGGCACATTAAAGACACACACCAATGATTGGGCTTCATCACAACAATCACCGAAAACACGCTTAAGGGTTGAGTTAGTCACAGAACCATTCCCCGCCTCCACAGAGGACTTTTGAAAATGACAGGATGATGTAATCTGCTCTGAGAAATACATCATCCCTACCTCTGCAGAGGGCTTAAGAAAAAGGATATATGTGATATCCCACCTCCATAGAGGGCTTACATGATTGATTAATTGATTGCAAACAAACTCAGGATGCAGGAAGCACTCATCGAGCTAGTCTTGAAATTGCATTTGAGGACAAGCACATAGCTAACATCTACAACAGATAGCTTACCTTATATGCCCCCACCTTAAGGTGGTTAATATCAGGTATTGATATCAAGCACATTAAGTTAGGAAGAAAACACACAAGGGAACATAAGCTCTCGCAAAGCCCATGCCCCCCAGAGGTAACATGTACTTCACGATCGCCAAATGTTCCCACAAACACATCTCTGCAAGAAACATGTTAGTGTCTACAAAATCATGATAAACAACATCATAAATGCATATGATTAACCACACAAAGAGCCAAGGTTATACCATGAATTCAAAGTTTGAGGATCACCGTGGGGCTATATCATGAAGCTCTCTGAATCGAGTACCACCAAGACTAGATTCAAAGACAAACAAAGGTGCATAGATCAGCAGTATTGTTAAGGTTTGTAAATGAGATAGAAACTTCATCATAGTCACTACATGGAAAGCACGAGTGCTTCCACTAGCCAAGCGTCGGATAAAATATACAACCCCATCTTCATATTAGGAACTAAGTCCATTTTTTGATTGCTCTCAAAAGGGACACTAGGTCTGCATCAGTATAAATGTTTTTCATCATCCACCCGCTAGATAGAAACACTAGAGGAAGATAAACAATAAATAAGAGAGGAGAAACAAGTGTCTTAGGGACAGTCACATAGGAGGGTGCCCCCAAGTCACCAATCACAATGCAATGTCCGTAACTCACAACACACAACAATGAAATCAGAGAGAGAGAGAGGCGATATAGAAGAATGATGATACAAATAGAAGAAGGTCACAATAGAGGTGATTTCCTGGTATCCTGGACCTTACGGGAGAATTCAAGGTCATCCCAGGAGGCCTAAACAACACATAACACATCACGGGGGAAGCACATCATGAGAGAGATAAAGGGTTAGAGATACTTACCTATAGGGATCACCAGGCTAAGTCTCATCAAGCACATCATCATCATCCTCCCACTCCCTAATGTTAGAGGAAAGTGGGACATAAGGTACCATAGCCCAATTCATGTCTTGCTCATCATGTTGTTCATTGTTAGGATCATGTTTGTTTGGTTCAATGTTTGGATCAATATTTTCTTGTTGAGAGGCAAGGTTTGTAGCATAAGCTTGTCTTCTTCTTCTTCTTTCTCTTACTTGTCTATTTCATTTTCTTTTACCTCTTATCTCTTGTAAGATAGGGCTTTCCTCTTTCATAGGTTTGTGCAATTTAGAAGATGAAGCATTGGGATCAAACCTCATTTGTTGCGGTGGAATATTTTGTTGTCAACAATGACCTAATCCTTGTAAGGATCTCGGGGGAGGAACCTCAGCATAGGGACCTTGTCCTTTCAGTCTAAGGTTCTCTTCACATGCAGCTTGTTTATCTTTTGTTGTTTCTTGCATAAAAGGACTAGGAGTTGGGTGTAAAGGTTTCGCTTTGTAGTTTCTATAGCTCAAAAAGGTAAAGTCTATTCACAGCTCTGGTTTCTTTTCAGTTCTATCCCAAAAATAATCCAATATGTAATGCTTTTTCTCAACCAAAGGTTTATATTTGTTGCGAGGGATGGTAATCACATGTCCATCAAAAGGGAATTTTAGACAATGGTGTATTGTTGAAGGGATAGCTTTCATTTATTTTAACTAAGGGTGTCCCAATTTAATATAGAAGAGGTTAGAAATAGGGACAACATCAAACCATTGTTTGACATGTTTTCCAGATAGTGTTACCAACAATGATATCTTACCCAGAGGCTTGATAAAGGTTCCCTTACATGTCTTGATCAACATGTTCAAAGGGTCATAAGAACCTTGCATTAATTGATGTGAAAAGAGGAACTCTTTAGTAACAACATTAGTCATACAATTAGGATCAATAAGAGTTCCATCCATAGGATTTCCCATTATTTTCACTGTGATGTAAAGAGGCCCTTCAGAGTCTCCAATTGTTCTATCATGAGGTGTAAACATAATTTCAGGTTCAGGGGCCTTTCTTTTCATGTAAGGTCTAGGAGGGAACCCACTATTATTGATGCGACTGTAAGCCATGTTTATATGTTTAAACCAATGTCAAATCAGATTTAAAAGTTTTTCCAAAAGTATGTGAAAGACAAGTGCAAAACTATATATAAAAATGGCCTTAAATGCTTGATTTTTTGTACTTTTTCAATGCAAATGAATGAAACAAAAGGTGTTGTAAGGATTTTGTTTAGGGGAATAAAATTATGTCTGATATTAGTCCAAAACAGCAATAAGATCCTTCACAACACACTCTTGATGCAAATCTAAGATGACGATAAGTCAAAATATGTAATTTTTTTTACCAAATCTCGATGCAAAAGAGCATGACAAAGGGTGTTGTGAGGAAAATGATAATGGAAAGAAAATTATATTAGTAATTTCAGCCATTTAATGCCAAAATATCTATCACAACATGCTTTTAGTGCCACTTAAGATCAAACCCTAGTGAAAATATAGCAAAAATAGGCTATTTTTCATGGTTTTTCAACTCCAAGACCTAGAAAAAGGGGTGTTGTAATGAATTTGAGGAGGTACAGAAAACAAATTCAATGATATCAGTCACCTCAATCCATAAAATTTGTCACAACACACTTGGAGTGCAAACTAGGCCAAACCCTAGGGCAAAATTAGCAAAAATATGTAGTTTTTCACCCAATTTTCAATACAAGAGCCCGATGAAAGGGTGTTGTGAAGATTTTTAGGAGGGGAAGAAAATAATTACCCTAATAACAGCCAATTAGTGCAAAAAATATGTTCACAACACACCTACGGTGCAAATTTAGAGAGTTGATAAGGCCAATTTTAGTGAAAATCAATGTTTTTCAAGCCCTAGGTTTGAAATCTTGTTACAAAATGCTATATGAGTGATTTGAAGTCTTATTTATGATGAAAATGAAGTGCAATCAGATCTAAAAATGAATTCTAAACTCTAAGATCTAAAATGCAAGTGCAAATTTAATGAAAATGCATGAAAATTGCTAGTTTTTTGTTGAAATTTTCTATGCAAAAATACAAATATTTGAAATCTAAATGCAAATTTACAACAAGATGCAAGACAATAGCCAAATAAAAATTTGAATGAGTCTCTAAAATCAATATAAAAATCTGAAAGAAGATTTTTCCTACTAACCCTAGATTTTGGAATTACTAGGTTATATGAAAATTGTCAAAATTTCTACAAAATCCTAGCAATTATATGATGAAAATGCCATGAAAATTATTGAATTTTTGTAATTTTCTGTAGTTTATATCAGATCTGATGCAAAAATCATAAATTAGGAAAAATTAGAATGAATTGATGCAAATTAGTAACCCAAAAATGCAATTTAAAAAAAAAATTCAAATTTTTCAATTTTTTTTGAATTTTTCTCAATGTAATAAGATGAATGACTATATGAATGAATGAAATCAACCCAAATCTGAAGAAAAAAACTCAACAAGTTGCAATTAAGTCCAAAAACACAGGTTCACCAAAATGTTTAGGTTAAAATTTGGATTGTTTAGTTTAGTGTTTAAATCCTCCTTTCACCTGTTACATTCAAGGACCTTAGGATCGAGTGGCAGAGCACTACCAGGTCCTTGGTCACTTACAATTGTAGGAAAACTTGGATTAGGGTGTTTGATTATCAATTTTCCTTCTCTTATGCTCAATTACACATCAAAAGCCTAAATATGCAAATACGGAAGTAAATAGATGAATAACAAAAAATGCCTCTACACAAAGCTGTAAAATTACAAATGACTGTGTACCTGTTTTCAAGGTTTCGAGGCAGAAAAGTTGGGGACAAAAGAGCAGGCGCCCTAGTCCAAGGCCCTACTTTTTGTTAGGATCTGGAAACAAGGTTAGCAACCTGTATTTGTTGTCCCAGAGATTTTCTCGTTGAAGAACTTTGAGGACCAATGAGCGGGCACCCAAGTCTAGGTAGTTGTTTCTTTCACTGATCTGCAATTCTAACACTCCAATATGCCTTCCTACAACTTCACTTTGTCTGCATCATCAATCTGTAACCTACAATCATAAAACTTTCGGAGGGGTTTGTGGTGTTTAGGAGCTTGCCTCAGTCAAGCCCTGGAAGGACACTTAAGTCTTCCAAACACCTTTGTTAGATAGAGAGTGCATGCCTAGGGAGGCAGAGGCAAAATCCAAATGAAATAATGATTGAAAACACAATATGATGTCACCTTGTAGTGAAGATCTCATGAGAGGAAGAATCTCTTCATTACATGAGGAAATGGAAGCTCAAATCTACAAACATAAACACATAGACATCACAAATCTGCTCTTGCAACACAATGAAAGCCTTGAATCACCTTGAGAATGCCTAAAGTTCACAATGATCATCTAGTTCCTAAATGAATGCCTAAACATGTTTTTATATGCAACTACAAACACTCCTGCCAAGATTTCATAATTCAAACTTACCGTGTCGGCATAGGACCCAAATAACGGTTACAAGCCAACACCCAAAATTAGGACTGCCCCAAAATAGGGCAAGACTAGGGCGTGGGTGCCCAAGTCCTCCCCCCCTATTTTGGGTAGAGGTTATCTTAAGTGGTCCTCCTAGGTTCTATTTGTCAAGATACATAGGGGTTTTCTCATCGGGATGTTGAAATATGATGTAAAATGTCCTAAATGCACACTAAAGACCCAAGAACTAAACCTTATGAGGGAAAAGCCCCCAAGGGGACATTTTCTGACATTAAAATAAGATCAAACATTGAAAAACAAACCTAATCCTACCACCTTCAAAGAATCCATCTAAATGACACAAAATGAATGCAAATCAAAAGCAAAGTCACCTAAATTATTTGATTCCTTCGTTGGAATTGTGGATTGCTTCTCAATAGTGAGCAACCATAGTTGCCATAGCTGCAATGAAAATGGATGATATGCTCAAAGTACTCAATGGATGCTCAATGGACTCAATATTCATGAGATGATAACCTAGACACTTTCAATATTGTGTGGGATCTGATGAAATAAGGTAAGAGGGTGTTTATGTAGCTCTCTACTAAGATAGATCAATGGTGGAGATTAGGTGGCTATGTGAACGATTGAGATTGAACAAGAAGCTTTGATGAATGTGTACAAGAAGTGTGTCCATAGAGAAATCTTTTATTAAATGATTGTAGTTGGTTTGTTGGTAGTACTAAGATTGATTTTCTTAAAATAGGATGCTTTTCTATTTTAAGGATTAGATGATGTGGATGATTGATTTTAGAACCAATTAATTTTTTTTGTATTTTGATTCAGGATAGGACCTATCTTGTACACCTAGAAGAATGTGATACGATAAGGGAATGATAAGATAAAAATAAATTACACAAATAAATTCATTTAATTTATTTTTAAATGATAGAAGAAAGCTTATTTTTAGAAACATTGAAGAATGAACATAAATTAAATAAATAAAATTTATTTAATTTATAGGATGATGAGAAGATAAACAAATAAAATATTAATTTTATTTATTTATAAGAAGAATAATGAAATAATTAAAGATTATTTAATTATAGATAGAAAATAGAAGAAAATAGATGAATTTAGAAGAAATAATGATAATAGATGGAATTAATTAAATAAATAAAATTTATTTAATTAATGATAGAAGAGGGATGGCTTAGAAGAAAATAAATGATTGATTCAAGTGTGCTAGACAAAATCGACATATGCAAGGTGAATGATGCGACACATTGACAAATGATGCGAAGGGTCAATTTTGGATGTCTATGCCCTAGTGTAACTGGCGGATGGTGCCCCCTTGAGAGGAAAACTAGGCTACTGAGAAAAGACTAGGTTGACTCATGATTAGATGACAAAATAATGATAGACTAGGATGACACAAAGAATTAGGGTCGGGTGGGATAAATGTGGGATGAAAAGGAAGAATGAGGTTTTGGCTTAGAAGAAAAACTAGGGTTTGGATTTATAAATAGGCTGGGAGGACTCAATTCAACTCATTTGTGCTTTTTGGTTTGAGAATTCTAGAGCTCTTAGTGTTTAGAGTGCTTCAGGACTTCCATGAGCTTTGAGGATGCCGATTCCACATGCAGATCATTGAGTAGAGAGGGTGAGGACCCACGGACAGCCAGTAGGAGCTCCTACACTGTTATGTGTCAAAAACATTACCATTTGCGTTATTATTATTTTTAGTCAAATGCGTCATAAATAGGTCTGTGCCACCAAAGGTGACTAGGTTTAGGTGATGCACCTTTGAGCGACAACAAGTCGCATTTGGCAAAAAAAAGTCACATATGAGCGCAAATTCATCGTGTTCGGTCTTATTGATGCACATATGGTCAAATATTAGGGTTTTAGGAATATTTCATGTGCCTTTGGTTAAAAATGTTGTGTTTGAATAACAGTCAGTCGCGTTTGGTAAATCTAGTCGCCTTTGAGCGACAGTAAGTCACTTTTGGATAATCAGGTTGCCTATGGCATGAGTGAAGTCTCTTATGGTAAAACATGTTGCTTTTGGTCAAATGGGCAGTTTTTGTTTGGTTTTTTGCTAAAATAAGTCATAGATACTGAGTCGGTTGGATGATTGCATTCTTTTTTGCAACCATTGTTATCATGAGAGGTACACCCATTAGATTTGGGATTAGTGTGACAGTTGGATGGAGAGGAGCATCTATTCTTGGAGATCATTGGCCTAGATCATTTATCACAAATTGAACTAGTTTGCACACATACAACATTGATGATCGCCATAGTGGAGCATTGGTACAATGAGCACACTCCTTTCTATTCTCGACCGGTGAGGCTACGATCACATGGGAGGATGTGTGGCACATTTTGCAGATTCTGATCTAGGAGGACTGAGTTGATTATGATCTGGATCTTGGGCCTGTTTCCTTTTGACAATTATTTGGGACCCCATATATAGGCACTGAGGATTATGAGATTCCTATGCGGAGGATGAGAGAGATGTACGATCGGTTGCAGAGAGTTGTGGTTGCCATTATCAGGTTTTTGGTTCTGGATCGTGAGGCACGAGGATTCCCAGTAGGATGTCATAGAGGGCATGTTTGAGTACGGGGTTAGATATGCATGGGGTCCTTGTGTACTGTGACAACTCTACCATTATCTTCATGACTGTGTATACTTATTTGGATCCAACATGTTAGCAGGAGTCACATTGTTACATGTTTGGGCTTACAAGCACATAGCTATGACTAGGCCAGTGGGTTTGAGATAGAGGATGCTAGGACAACCCTATGCACACATTTATGGAGGGGCGACTATATATAGGCAGCTTCATGCACTTGTATACTAGAGGCAGACATTAGATGAGCTTGATCAGTTTACCTAGAGACCATGGAGGGACTGCAAGAGCTGGGACGATGATGTACCAGAGCTATTGTATGCACGACAACCACGATATCTTTTTGAGTGGAGCATATATGTGATCAAGAGATATCTGTTAGAAAGAGTATTGTGACAGTTTGGTTTGCCCCAGGCTGAGCTAGTTGGAGACACAATTTTTGGATGCACATGGCGGGAGATCCCAGATTGGGGGCTAGAGATTATTATTGATGTAGCATTGGCAAAGGTGGAGGGATTGCAGCAAGTGGTATGGGACTAGATTACAGGACCAGCTGATCCAAGCATGACTCCTGAGTATGATTCATATGTTGGAATTAGACCGGACAACTGAGAGGGGGGGTGAATTAGTTGTCACACAAAATAAACTTTTTTCTTCTTTTAATCTTCTTTATTAACTTACTATCAAATTAATGATGTAAACATTAAAGCATAGATCAACAACATATGAGCAAAAACATAAGCAACACACTTGACACCAAGATTTTGACTTGGAAACCCAATTAAGAGAAAAACCACGGTGAGGGTTAACCCACAAAGATTCGTACCATGTTAAAAGTACTTTAGAAAACTAGAAGGCACATGCCTTTGGGCACACTACCCAGAGCTCATTGCTCAAAAGAGAGGCTCACTGCCTATAGAATTTATTTAGAACAAAAAGAATTAACCGAGAAATAACATCTACTTCATGCCTGGTTTGGTTTCAATGAATGCTCACAAAACTTTTGCTTTTCCCCAAATTCTTCTTCACTAACTTTTCACTCTATACTACTCTCGTTCCTTTTCTTCTCTACTTTGCTCTGATCCTTTATTCAGATTTAATCCAATTTTCTCAAGGATGATTTTTAACAACTCTTCAACAAGTCTTTATACACTTCATCAACCTTGGAATGATCAACAAGGTCAGCTAAACTTAATGCGAATCTTTACACTATTGGCCAAACATAGCTAAGAATTGAATCTTCCTCTACTAACATGCCACACTTCATAAAATGATCTTTAGATCATCTGCAACACGCTAGGAATATCCAGTCGGACAAGACTGGGAGGAACATCAACTTCAAAGAGGAAATCTTCAATAACAAGCTCAAACTTTAATGCGGACCTCCAACATAGTAGCCACACAATCCAGAGACCTCCACAAGTACATTGAATTCACGAATAACATCCACTCTAAACCAAATCACCAGAATCATTTGTATCTTCCTTCAGAACCTCAAGAACACTGTCGGCCATGACTGTCAAACTAGAAGGATGGCTTGCGGACCTCCAAACCATGAACCACTAGAGTTGATGATACACATTGACTTCCCAAACATGCCTTCAGATCCGTAGATCATAATATTTCACTATGGAGCAATCCAGACCAACTTACTGTCACTCTATCTCTTCTGAATACCGTAAAATCTAGTTCTAATTAGATGGCCATAACTTCTTCAAATCTACATGTGGACTTCTCAATTCTTAACTAGAACAACCTTTGACAATCCTCTACACAACCATATGGTCCACGAACATTGAGTCTTCATTAATTTTCTCAATATCCTCAACATTCCAGTCTCCTGAACAGGCAACAAAATAAGGCATAGTTGACACCAATGACAACAAGAATATGTTGATATCAATGACAACACCTCTTAGGCACATATTTGCAACAATCTCCCCCTTTGTCATTGATGGCAACATATGATGTGAAAATTGATTCAACCATCATGACAAGAACTTCTCCCCCTGACTTTTGCAACCACTTCCTTCATTGTTCTCCCTGTCATCAGCAATTAGTTTTTCACATGTCTTCTCTCCCCCTTTGACATCAATGGCAAATGGCACATATTTGCAATCTTTACTCCCCCTTTTTATTTTAGACTGATCTCCAACATTTGCATACTGATTACTCCTTAGAGTAGTATTTTCTCAACATCAATATGGATCTCAAGATATGACTAAGAATTCCATCAGACTGATGCACTTTAGTGCATCTTAGTTCTGATCCAAAGGGGCAATAACCCCTAACTTATTTATGAGATGCTCAAAGGTATCCTTGGGAAGAGGCTTGGTGAAGATATCTGCAATTGAATCTTTGGAAGACACAAAATCCAACTTGACTTCATTCTCATTTACCTTCTCTTTCAAGAAATGAAACTTGATAGATATATGCTTTGTCTTTGAATGCAACACCGGATTCTTTGAGATGCTTATCACACTAGAATTATCACAAGAGATTGTGACTGGCTCCTCAAACACAATTCTGATGTCCTTCAACATTTGCTTCATCCATAGAACCTGAGTACAATTATTTGTTGCTGCTATATATTCTGCTTATGTAGTAGACAAAGATATTGCTTCTTACTTTTTGCTCATCCAAGAGACCAATCTTCTTCCCAAGAAAAATGTACCACCATTAGTACTTTTTTTGTCATCCACATCTCCTACCCAATCAACATTTGTATATGCATGAAGAGTGAAATCATTATCTTTTGGATACCACAATCCATAATCAATTGTCCCCTTGAGATATATGAAAATGCTTTTGACTACCCGTGGGATTCTTGTGGATTAGCTTGAAATCTAGCAACAAGTCCAATGGCATTCATGATGTCAAGTATGGTCTAAGTCAGATAGAGCAATCCTCCAATCATTGATCTATACCTTTTCTGATTTTCCTTGGGGGAGTCATCATCTTTACTTAACTTGCATCCGGTTACCATAGGTGTACCTACTAGCTTTGAATCTTCCATTCCAAACTTCTTCAGGAATTCTTTCACATACTTGGACTGAGATATAAAAATACCTTTATCTAACTAAACAATTTGTAGACCTAGGAAGAAATTCATCTCTCCAAACATTGACATCTCAAATTCACTTTTCATCTGATCAGAAAATGCTTTGCACATACATTCATTTCCACCAAAAATGATATCATCAACAAAGACCTCAACAATTAGGATGTCCTCATGATTAATCTTGAAGTAAAGATTACTATCAGTAGTACCTTTGCTAAAACCTATCTTAAGCAACTAATTATCCAATTTTGCATACTAGGCTCTTGGATCTTGCTTGATTCCATACAAGGCTTTTCTCAGTCTATAAACCATATCTCACTGATCAGACAACTGAAATCCTTCCAATTGCTCAATGTAGACTTCTTCCTCCAAATCTTCATTTAGGAATGCTGATTTGACATCCATCTAATACACTTTTAAATCTCTAAAAGTAGTGAATGTAAGAAACAATCTAATTGCCTCTATTCTTGCCACCAGAGCAAAAGTTTCTTCAAAATCAATTCCTTCCACTTGATAATAGCCTTTTCATACCAACCTTGCTTTGTTTCTTACAACTTCACCATCTTCATTTAGTTTATTCTGGAAGACCCATTTGGTTCCAATCACATTTTTGTCCTCAGGTCTAGGAACAAGATCCCAAGTGTGGTTCTTTTCAATTTGCATCAATTCTTTTTCCATTGCTTTTACCCAGTTTTCATCATTGCAGCCTTCATTTACTAATTTAGGTTCAATCTTTGAAATCAAACAAATCTCTTCTTGATCTTCAACAACTCTTCTCCTAGTTCAAAGACCTTTATTTCTATCTCCTATGATTTGATCTTCAGGATGATTCATTCTAACATACCTCAGGGTTTTGGGAATTGTTTGAACTTCTATTTCTTGAACTTGTTCCTCCACATCTATATTATTTTCTTAAATTCCTGGAGTTTCTAGATCAATCTAAATCTGAGTCAGAGTTTGAACTAACCTTCCTTGACTTTGACTTTCATCTTGATCATCTGAATCATATCCGTAGAACCTGCAATGTCCTTCCTTGCTCTCATCAACTCTAACATTAACACTTTCAACAATCTTTTTCAACCTCTTGTTAAAGCACCGGTAAGCCTTACTTTGAGTAGAGTACCCCAAAAATATTCCCTCATCACTTCTTGTATCAAACTTGCCTAAATCCTCATCTCTTTTGATATAGCATTTACTACCAAAAACTTTGAAATCTCTCATAGTAGGAGGATGACCAAACCATAGCTCATAAGGGGTCTTACTAGAATTGTCTTTGATTTGTGCTTGGTTAAGAGTGTAGACAATAGTACTCATAGCTTCGCTCCAGTAAACTTGAGGAACATTTATTTCCATCATCATGGTCCTGATAGCTTCTTGAATGGTCTGGTTCTTTCTTTCCACAACTCCATTTTGTTGGGGAGTCCTAGGAGCATATAACTATCTTTTTATGCCATGCTTTTCACCGTAAAGCATCAAACTCACTGGAAGTAAATTCTCCACCTTTGTCAGATCTCAGACATTTCAATTTTTCACCAATTTCATTTTCCACCATCACTTTGAACACCTTAAATTTGTCAAGAGCTTTTGATTTTTCTTTTACGAAATTTATGCACATCATCCTAGAGTAATCATCAATCAGCAACATGAAATATCTATCTCCTTGCACACTCCTAATTCTAGTAGGACCACAGAGATCAGTATGTACTAGTTCCAATCGTCCACTTGAAGCTTGTTCCTTACTTTTGAATGAAGTTTTGTTCTGTTTCCCCAGTCGACATTCTCTACACATGCTATTAGGTTTCAAAGGTTTTGGAAGATGTCTTATAGCCTGAGTGGTATTTATTTTGACAATGTTATCAAAATTCACATGACACATCCTCCTATGCCATAACCTACTTTGATCTGTCTGAGCGATCAAACAACTTTTGCCAGAACTACTTAAATGAAAAATGTTACCTCTAGTTTGAGTACCAGATGCAATTTTAGTTCTAGAGTTTCCCAAGATTCTGCATTTTCCATCCTTGAATTGAAGATCATAACCTTTGTCAACCAACTGCCGAACACTAAGAAGATTATGTTTCATTCCTTCCACATACAAAACATCATTGGTGCTATTTTTACCATCAAAAGAGATGGATCCTTTGCCACGGATTCTACCAGTTGAGTTGTCTCCAAATTTTACAAGCCCTCCTTTATAATTTTCAAAATTCACAAACTTACTCTTGTCTCTAGTCATATGATGAGAACATCCACTATGAATCACCCATTCATCTTTCTCAATAACCTGAGCAGCCAAGGCACTTTCTATATTTGCATAGCTAATAGATTCAGTAGACACTAGATCTTCTTCTTTGATGGCAATGAACACCCAATCATTTTTAGAGGAACCTCCATGATCAGATTCATCATCTATGACTCCTTCTCCAGTTTCTTGGACATAGTAACATTTGTTCAGATTTTTGTATCTGTTAGGGTTTGGTTTTGAAAACCTCTCTGAACATCTTTAGGCAAAAGGACCAATCTTATTACAAGCAAAACATTTGAGTGGTAATTTTCCTTAATACTTATCGGATCCTCTTGGCAATCTTTTGGCAAGAAGAGCTTCAAGATCTGTAGTTTCAATTTCAACATCTTCAAGATCCTTCCTTGACTTCACGAATCTGTTTGATCTTGCAGAAGAGCTTTCACCCAGATCATATCTTTGTTTTCCATATACACTGGCCTTAAATGTAGATTCAAACTTGGGAAGAGAATAACCAAACTCACTTAATTCAAAAGCTGAAATTTTGCCAACCAGTTGATCTCTTGTAACTTCTAAGACAGTTCTGATCTCCTCTATAGTAGAAACCTTATGTTTGTATGAATTAGGTAAAGATTTGATCACTTTTGATACAATCTCTGATTCTTCCAAAGTTCCACTAGCACACCTGATACCACACACAAGTTCATTTATCTTTTGCATGTAGATTGTGATGTTTTCATCTTCACTCATCCTCAAATTTTCAAATTTTCCTCTTAGACTTTACAGCTTGGCACATTTGACAAATTCATCACCTTCATAGAGATTCTCTAACTTTTTCCAGATTTCATGAGCAGTTTTTAGACCAAAGACATTGTCATTTCTCAATCAGTCAGGGCACTCAACAAGGCTTCTTTAGCTCAAAGGTTATTTTCAACATCTTTGAGTTGATCTGGAGTTGAAGGATGTTTCTCCGGAGGTTTATACTCAACACTAGTTATCACCCAATAGGCATCACCCATGCATTGCAAATGGCACTCCATGCGATTCTTCCAAATAGAATAATTTTACTCCATCAAATCTTGGACTATCCTTCTTGTAGGTCGACATCCTGGATTTCCTCAAGTGGTCAAGCTTTTATAAGAGGATCTGGCTCTGATACCAATTGTTGGAATTAGACTAGACAAATGAGAGGAGGGGTGAATTAGTTGTCACACAAAATAATTTTTTTCTACTTTTAACCTTCTTTATTAACTTACTATCAGATTAATGATGTAAACATTAAAGCATAGATCAACAACATATGAGCAGAAACATAAGCAACACACTTGACACCAAGATTTTGATGTGGAAACCCGGTTAAGGGAAAAGCCACGGTGGGGGTTAACCCACAAAGATTCGTACCCTGTTAAAAGTACTTTAGAAAAGTAGAAGGCACATGCCTTCGGGTGCACTGCCCAGAGCTCACTGCTCAAAAGAGAGGCTCATTGCTTACAAAATTTATTTAGAATAGAAAGAATTAACTAAGAAATAGCATCCACTTCATGCCTGGTTCAATTTCAATGAATTCTCACAAAACTTTTGCTTGGCCCCAAATTCTTCTTCACTGACTTTTCAATCTATACTACTCTCACTCCTTTTCTTCTTTGCTCTGCTTCTGATCCTTTATTCAGATTTAATCTAGTTTTCTCAAGGATGATTTTTAACAACTCTTCAACAAGTATTTATACACTTCATCAACCTTGGAATGATCAATAAGGTAAACTAAACTTAACACAGATCTTTACACTATCAGCCAAACATAGATGAGACTTGAATCTTCCTCTACTAACATGCCATGCTTCATAAAATGATCTTTAGATCATCCACAACATGCTAGGACCATCCTATCGGCAAAGACTGGGAAGAACATCAAATTCAAAGAGGAAATCTTCAATAACAAGATCAAACTCCAATGCAGACCTCCAACATAGTAGCCACATGATCCAGAGACCTCCACAAGCACATTGAATTCACCAATAACATCCACTATAAACCAAATTACCAGAATCATTTGTATCTTCCTCTAGAACCTCAAGAACACTGTCTGCCATGACTGTCAAACTAGAAGGAAGGATTATAGACCTCCAAACCACAAACCACTAGAGTTGATGATACACATTGACTTCCCAAACATGTCTTCAGATTCGTAGATCATAATATTTCACTATGGAGCAATCTGGACCAACTTACTGCCACTCTGTCTCTTCTGAATATCGTAAAATCAGGTTCTAATTAGATGACCATAACTTCTTCAAATCTTCATGTGGACTTCTCAATTCTTAACTAGAACAACCTTTGACAATCCTCTACACAACCATATGGTCCGCGAACATTGAGTCTTCATTAATTTTCTCAATGTCCTTAACATTCCAGTCTCCTAAATAGGCAACAAAATAAGACACAGTTGACACCAATGACAACAACAATATGTTGACATCAATGACAATACCACTTAGGCACATACTTGCAACATCATACTAGTTGATACATAGGCCGACGTGATTGACCAGGATAGGAGAGATGGAGAAGGTAGCAGTTTTTGCACCCCGGCAGGGAGGAGTCAAAGGACAGAGGCGGCCTCTGCGAGTGCAGGCTATAGTAGCACCCATAGTAGCAGCAGCGCCAACGGTAGCCCAGGGGTAGGGATAGATACATGGACAGGTCCTGTGGCATGTGCAGGTTCCACCACTATTGTAGTAAATTATGGGAGGAGGAGACTGGGACGCAGGAGTAAGCCAATTCAGACGGCAGCTACAGAGAGAGATTGGCAGGAGGATTTGGGTATAGGATCGACTTCAGAGATCAGAGGCAGATAGGTACAAGGCCATAGTAGCCATGCGACATGCCTAAGGATAGGTGCATGTCTATCAGACATAGGTTGCACAGCTATAGGCACAGGCACAGTAGGTAGCACAGGCTGCGCCTGATGATGGGGCTATGGATAGATTGACATCAGAGAGAGATGCGGCGCTACAAAAAGTACAAACTATTACTGCTAAAAGAGACAACCATGCAGAGGGCTTAGTGGGTGATGTCAGAGAGAGATGCAACTATAGTTACATTAGGTAAAGACCATGCGATAGTGTTCTTGGCTACAGACTTGGCCAGAGTGTAGGGAGAGCTAGGGAGAGCCCATGGTGAGGTGGAGTATTATCGTGGACTCTACCATGGAGTAGTTCCAATTGAGCAGAGGCAACTGAGTTACCAGAGTAGGTCAGGTGCTTCGGCCTCTTGACAAACAAGTGGGTCACGGTCTGTGGGCTCAGTTATGGGGCTGCCACAACATAGGGGGATAGGAGGAGATAGAGGCAGAGATCAAGGGGAGGCCTTGTCGAGCAGTGCCACTAGACACCAGGGCTAGTCCTTTTTGTTCGTTGTATTAGTTTTGTATCATTTTGAGGCCTGCGAGCTGGTATATGTATTGTTTTGATATCTCTTTGTTAGCCAGATTTGTACATATTGATTCTTTTGTACATTGATGAGACACTTGTATATTAACCCATATGATGATGGATTTTGATGCTGATATATGATTCCTATTGTTATGGATATTGATTATATTTACGTATTTGTTGATAAGATGCACATTGGTTATATGTATGGATGCTTATGATTATGATTTGATGGTATGATAATGATTTTGTTATGCAATGCTTATAATGATTATAATGAACATGAAAATATGCATAGATGTATAAATGATGGTTATATGGTAAATGCTTATAAATGATATGGATGATGATTAATTGTTGATACAAATACTATATGAAAATGAATCATATTGATATGTCTAACAGACTTGTTTTACAGGATGAAGATAAGGATGAAGATGATGAAGATGGAGGAAAGTTAGACCTGATCAATCCTTGTGAGAGCTATAGGTTTTATTATGGTAAATGAATAGATGGATAAGGGATAGTGGATGCAGCGTTTGACCGGTTGCACACAAATTAATGAGATTTGCAATCCTTATGTTTGATATAGCATATGGATATTATGCACCAAGGTATAATGACTAAGGTGGCGATGTATTTGATGCATGCAACATAATACAACCTTGTCTATTATATGAAGTCCAGATGTTGACCTAGCATACACAAGATATGAATATTACCTAATTCGAGATGGACTTTGACTCTGCAAGCAAAGGTTTGAAATCATTTCCACTAAACATAATGAAACCTTGTTGGTTATATGTATGGGAAATAGTCTTAGCATAGAATAGTCTTAATGCATAAGAAACTATTTAGCTTCTTAGATGCAAAAGATATTGATATGCAAGATGCTAATCCTAACACGTACAAGATACCATATGCATAGTAGGAGAATAAGATCATACCACAAACACATCATACAAAAACAAATGACCATGCCCTAGTCCATACATCGTCACAACTTACCAAGATATGATAGATCAAGGTAGTATTTGACTAGGTTTTAGAAAGGGACAAAAGATAAATCAAAAGAAAACAAAAGACATTGCCATCATGTTCTCCTGCCAAATTTAGGGGGCTCTTAGTTGAATTGGATAGCACCTTGTTGTGAGGAAAGATATATCATGTTGAAGGCTGAGATGTTGAGTTGATATAGCAAATGTTGGCTAAAGGCATGCGGACAAATGGCTTAGGGCTTACCCTTGATTTGATAAGTGCTTGAGCTATCAAAACATGTATAGTCTTCTTTTAGCTTGAGTTAGTCAAAGGGAATAAGATGGAAGAATAGAAGAGATGAGATGGGGATGGAAGAAAGGATTTATTGTGCTTGCATACTGGATACTTCCTTCGTATTCTAGATTGCCTACATACCCTGTATCCATGGGTCAAAGAATAGTACGAAGATAATGAGACATGATGATATGTAGTTCTGAGTGTTTATTGATGATGTGGGAGATAGATGATAGAAGAATATGTGAGATGGATGAAGATTAGAAGAAGGATGGGAGATGGAAATGGTCTATCACCTATGCCTAAATCTGAGTACTTCCTTCATATCCCAGATTACCTACATACCCTATATCCATGGGATCAAGGCATTTAACGATAGAGATGATGATGATGATGATGATGATAAAGGTGGATGGATTAATCAAGTTATGGACTGATTGGGTTATGGATTGAATAATGTTTGGGTGATGTGAAATGTGGTTGGCGCAATGTTAGATGATGATGCCTAAAGTATCCATTCCAAAAACTAGATGCAAACAAATGCCTCCAGTATGGGTTGAATTTAGTGTGGATGGTAAAGGATGAAATGACAACCTTGACCTAGAAGGATGATGGACAAAATGATACATCAACTCCAACAATTTCCATAAAACCATGATAGAAATAAGCATAAGGATGGAAAGGGGAATGATCTTATTAGGGATGATGAGGCTTATAATGGAGATGGGTGGAGGTGGTTATAGTGTGGACAAAGCTTATTATGGATGGATAGATGGCAAACAAAGATCGAGTAGATGATAAGAGTTGGTTCTACACATAGCGCCTGTTAACTAGGTTTTCACTATGGTACTTATCCAAGGCGCCTGTTTAGCAGGTTTTCACTAGAGGAGGGATTATTTATCTTTACTATTTTGTTGTTATTTTATATATATATATATATTTATGGGATATTCCAAGGATCATGCATAAAATTTCTTCAAATGAACACTATTGATGGGTTCATCCAAAGGAATGCCTTCAAGTTTTGCAAGAGTGTAAGCTCCTAATCCATAAACTAATGTGATCACATATGGTTCTAACCAATTTGGTTCAAACTTGCCTTTCTACTCACGATCTTGTTGATTCTTCTAATTCTCTTTAAGGACAAGGTCTCCTACTTGGAACCTTCTTTCTCAGATCTTTTTGTTGTAGCTACAGTGAAGATGATTTTGATAAATTTAGAGATGATTGAGTGCCGTGAGACATCGTTCATCCAATAGTTCTGGATCATTTAGCCTAGATATCATGTATTCTTCATAAAAAATGAGATGCTATAGGGATACTCTCAATGAGGGGATCTCGACCTCTATGGGTAGGATAGCTTCAGTGCCATACACAAGAGCATAAGGTGGAGCACCAGTGGGAGTTCTGACACTTGTTCAATAATCCCACAAGGCTAGATTAAGTTGTAGGTGCCAATCATGGCCAACTTCATTGACTGTCTTCTTGAGGATTTTGATAATGGTTTTATTAGAAGCCTCAGCTTGACTGTTATTCTGGGGATAGTAAGGTGTTGAGAACCTATGTTGGATATGAAATTGGCCGCATAACTCATAGACTTCCTGGTTCTTAAAGGGGTGCCCATTGTCAGTCACAATGGGTTGTGGGATTCCATAGTGGTGAATGATATGATGGAGGATGAACTTGGATATTTTCTTGCCGGTGATGTAAGTCATTTGTATGGATTCTACCCACTTTGTAAAATATTCAGTGGTGGTAATTATAAACTTATGACCATTAGATGAGGTGGGATGAATTTTTCCTATGAGGTCGAGTCCCCACTGGGAAAAAGGGCAACATGTAGTAACCAGTTGCAACTCATGTGCTGGAGCATGTATCAAGTCCCCATGTTTCTGACATTGTAAACAATGCTTAGCAAATTTTTGTGTATCTTGCTCCATTGTTGGCCAATAGTATTCAGCTCTCAAAAGTTTCTTAACAAGACTAGGGCCAGAGGAATGTGAACCATAGACACCTTCATCTACCTTGTGTAAAGCAAGGTTAGCTTCCTCCGATTCAAGACATCTAAGAAGGATATCATTGAGGCTCTTGTGGTATAGGGTTTCTCCAAGGATAGTGTAACGAGAGGCTCGACGGATGAAAGTTTTGCGTTGAGTTTTGGATAGTTGGAAGGGAAAGGTACCATGGTGGAGATACTCCTATATATCCTCATACCAAGGAGAATTGGGACCAACAAGTTCACATACAAGCTCAAATTGCAGAACTCCAAAAGCAGATATCAAAAGTTGTTCAACCAAAAACTCATATCTGTGGGCATTGGAAGTCATGTCTAGAAGAGAACCAATTGTAGCCATAGCGACTGCTGCTTTGTTGTTGATCCTAGGGATTTGCTTGAATGTGATCTCAGAAAAACATTTCTTGAAATCAACTACCATCAACTTGTATGGAAGAAGCTTTTTGTCTTTGGTTTGATATTCATCCAAGACTTGTCTAATAACCAATTGAGAATCTCCAAAGACTTGTAATTGTGTGATGGCCCATTTTACAACCATTCCTAGTCCCATGATCAATGCTTCATACTCAACAATGTTGTTTGTGCAAGGGAAAGAAATCCTATATGACTTCAGCATACAATCTCCTTGAGGTGTGATGAAACAAATTCTGGCTCTAGACCTATGTTGTGTGTATGATCTGTCAAAGTATAGCTGCCAAACTACTAAAGGATATAAGTTAAATAGCTCTTCATTAGGAAATCTAGAATGGATGGGATGGATGTCTGTCATTGGTGCTTCTACTAGCTGGTCTGCGATCACTTGTCCTTTGATAGCTTTTCAATCCACATACTCTATGTCAAATTCACTTAAAATCATGATCCATTTTGCTAGTCTTCCTGTGAGTATTGCTTTGGAAAGAAGATACTTAAGAGGATCAAACTTAGATATGAGCTTTGTCATTTGGTTCAACATATAATGTCGCAACTTTTGGGAAGTAAACACTATTGTTAAACATGCTTTTTCCATAGTTGTGTAGTTAAGCTCATAGCCAACAAGAGTTCTACTGATGTAGTAGATGGCTTGTTCTTTACCTAATTCATCATGTTGAGCTAAGAGCGCACCTAGAGCTATTGTTATTGAAGAGATGTATAAGAGCAATGGTTGATCAGGTACATGAGGTACCAACACTAGAGGGTTAGCTAGATATTCTTTTATTTTCTAAAAGTCTTGTTGACATTTATCATCCCACTTAAAAGGTTCTCCCTTCCAAAGAAGGTGTTGAAAAGGATGACATTTATCTGCTAACTGTGTAATGAATTGACAGATGGATTGCAATCTACCTTGTAAGCTGCAAAACTATTTCAATTTGGATGGAGGAGGCATTTCCATTATAGCTTTTACCTTGTCAGGGTCCACTTCTATGGCTCATTAGGATACAATATAACCTAATAGCTTTCTAGATGTTACCCCGAATACACATTTCTTTGGATTTAGTCTCACTTGGTACTTCTCCAATCTATCAAAAGGTTTGTTCCAATACTTGTAGGTGGCCTTCTCTAGTTTTTTATTTTCCCAAGATGTCATCTACATAGTCTTCCATTATGGTATGAAAAAGGTCATGGAAGATAACTACCATGGCTCGTTGATATGTGGCTCCTGCATTCTTAAGACCAAAAGGCATGACAACCCAACAATAGGTACCCCATGGACGTATGAAGGATGTCTTGTTCTGATCGTCTTCTACAATTCTAATTTGATTATAGCCGAAAAATCCATCCATTAATGATAGCATTTCATGTCTTGCCATGAGATCTACAATAATATCTATGCTTGGTAATGGAAAGTCATCTTTGGGACAAGATTTTTTAAGATCTCTGAATTCAGTACAACAATGGATTCGGCCATTAGGCTTTGAGACTGGTACTAGATTGGAAACCCATTCTGGATAATCAATTGGCCTTATAAACTTTGCATCCATTAATTTCTAAATTTATGCTTTGACTAAGAGTGCTATTTGAGGATGCATCTTTCAAAGCTTTTGCTTAACCAGTTTTGTGTTTAGAGATACAGCTAAATGATGAATAAGTGAAGGATCTAATCCTGGCATGTCTGCATAGGTCCATGCAAAGTTGATTGCTCTTTTCTTGAAGAAGGCCATAAATTCTTTTCTTTCTTATTCTGATAATGATGCTGCTAGAAATGTGATCTTAGGATTATGTGTTGTGCCTAGATTCATCTCTTGAGATTTTTCTATTAGCAATGGTGACCATTCTTAATATTCAGTGGTCAAAGGAATGTCAAATCCTCCATCCTCGGGTACCTCTAAGAGCTTTTCACCCTTGGATACATCCTTTATTTTTACTTTTTCACGATCAATAGGTGCCTTACGGTTTTCACCTAGTGACCTATCTTTTTTTATTTCACTTTTGTGAATGAAGGATTTGACGCTTCCACCAAAGTATGATAACAAAGGTAGATCCATCATTAAACTTGCTTTGTGATCTCCCAATGCTATGCATTGTCTCAAATCCATGAATTCTGCTATAGCTTCATCATTTTGAAATGTGTCTAGAATGGGTGCCCCCTATTGGTTCTAATTGACAAGGTGAGGATATGCGAGTTTGAGGTTGGATGATGAGGAGTATGAAATAGAGAAGGCCAATGAAAAGGTAAATATGGATGTATGTTGGAATAACTCAGCTATGTGGAAAGAAGAGTCCTCAACAACATCTATATTAGAAGTCCCTTCTGCAGGAAAAGCTTGTGCTACTTCCTCAAGGATAAACTCAATGTCTTTGGAAGGTAGGTCCTCCTTACCATACCCTAGACCTTGCTTATTAAACTTTTTGGTAACAATTATAGGTTTAGGAGGTCCTTGTTCTTGTGGTCCTAAACCTCCTTTTCCTTTATAGCCCATATTATTGATAATGCAAAAGCCATTGTTATATCGCTCAACTTCTAGAGGAAGTTGATCATTTTTATCAAAGAAGAGCCAAGAGTTGATGTCATTAATATCTTCATCTTCAAGCATTCCTACTTTTATGAACACGATAGGAGGTTCTTTGACAATGGTTGTGGGTGAAGTAATTTTGGATATAGATGGTTGGCCATAATAATTTGGAGACAAGGGCGAGGTTCCTACACAACAAGATTCTTCTAATGTGTACTCACCAAGTCCCTTCTCTTGATATTTAGCTTCTATGGCATGGATGGATTTACTAGATGAGGGCTTATTTAAGTCAGATGGATCTACATAGGAATGGGATGGATGAGCTTCGACATTAATAGGGACATGATTGGGATCTTGATATTTATCCTAAAAAGTTTGACAATACTCAAATGGATTTATATCGGCGGGGATTGTGACTTCAACTCCCTTATGGGGAAATTTGAGGCATTGATGGTAAGTGGATGGCACATATTTGATGGCATGTATCCAAGGACAACCAAGGATAATATTGTATGGCGATTCAATGTCTAGGACTTTACACTTGGTATTAGTAATGATAGGATCAACCTTGATAGGCAAATAGATAATCCATTCAGAATCTCTCTCAACATCATCATATGCCTTGATGGTTGTGATCTTAGTAGTATCAATACAATCCTCAGAATATCCCAATAGTTTGATTAATTTCAAGGAATAGATGTTTAGTCTAGCTCCAACATCTACTAATATTCATTTGACATGGCGTTGGTTGATGTAAAATTTGATATGGAGGGCTTCATTATGGGATGGACCAAGCAGTGAAATATCTTTGTTAGAGAAGGTCAAATGGTAGGGTGATGCAATACTAGCTATCATAGTTTGAAATTGTGTAGTGTCAATATCATTAGGGATTGACGACTCTTGTAATGCTTTATCAAGGATGGCTTTTTGGGTGGGTGTTATACACAACAACTCCAAAATGGAAATGTGAGCAGGGGTCTTACCAAGATGGTCAAGGATATTATAGCTAGAGGTTGGATGTATGCTAGATGGTGCTCCTTGGATAGTAACACAACCTTGACGGGTGGTAACAACACAATCAGGGCCTCCTTGGACAGTGACTGAAGTGTGATGAGTGGTATCAGGGTGATTAATCTCTTTTTCTCTTTATGTTAATGGTGGATATGTGAGCTTGTTCAATGCTACCAATAGTGGATGAATCATAGGTATATTGGATATTCTTCCCTTTATTGGAGGTACTTGCCTTGTCATGTGACAGGAGTGGATTTTTAAAAGCATCAAGGTCATAATTTGAGGTTTGTTTAGGTGGATCAACACTAATGGCTCCTTAATCAATGAGATTTTGAATCACATGTTTCAATTTCATGCATCTGGATGTACTATGCCCTTTCACTTTATGGAATTCACAATATTCATTGTCTTTGTACCAATTGGGCTTATATTGTGGTTCTTCATATGGTCAAGTCTTGGGTAGTGTTATTGTTCCTGCTTGTAAACATTTCTTCAAGACTGATTCAATGGGTTCTCCCAAAGGAGTACATTGTTGCTTAGGGGATGGATTTATTCTCATTTAGTCTTGTGGAAGAAATGGTGTGCTTTTGTTTCCTGCTTGAATATGGATAGGAAGTTTCACAGTTTAAATGTTCTTTGCATCCACAATGCCATCATTTACAAAGTTTTTTTTTGTTCTAAAAATGAGATTTATCATTTGAGGATTGTGCATTATCTTTGGTTTCTTTCAAAATCTTAATAACACCCTTATCAATTAAAGCCTTTTCAATGTTGGTTCCTTTAATTATGAGATCATCAAAGTGGTGGCACTTTGCAGTTGTAATTGGAGTGATTGCTCGAGATGAAGGTTTTTTACAAAGATATCCACCTCTTGTTTCTTAGGGATTTGCCATGAGAGTTTGTCAGCCATGTTTCACCATCGTTGAATAAATGATGAAAAATTTTCCCCATTACATTGTTTATTGTTGACAAGATCGTCCATGGTTACCTCATGTTCAACATTGAAGGCAAAGTGTGAAACAAATTTTCTTGAAAGTTCTTTGAAAGATTTGATACCAGGTGGGAGATGTGAAAATAATTCCAAGGTTTGTCCCCCAAGACTTTGAGGGAATAGTCACAAAAGGTATGTATCATCGTAGGAAACATCAAGACAAGTGATATAGAATGTTCGAAGATGGTCAGTTGGATCTCCTTGTCCCTTGTATTTGTCAAATTGTGGCATCTCAAAGTGTGGAGGAAAAGGTAACATTTGTAATGACTTATCAAAAGGATAAGGACACACATCCTCAAAAGAAAAAATTTTCTTTGTTTGTCCCATACTCATGTCATCAAGTCACTAACATATTTGTTTAACGTGCTGCTCCATATCAAATGTATGTGTTTGTTGTTATTGCATAGGATTTTGGTGATTTGGGTGAGGGATTTGATACATCAAGGTGTTGTTGGGGGAATGTTGTTGTGATATGGTATGGGATGGTACGTAAGAATTGTGAACTTGGTTATCCATTGTTCGGAGATGGATTGGTACCATGAGTTTGCATTGCATGTGAACCATGGGAAGGATTAATGTATGAAATATGCGAATTAGAAGTTGTCGAAGCTTGAGATATGTTGGATTGATTGGATGGATTGATATAGGATATGTAAGAATGAGGATTGGATGGAGCTTGGGATACAATTGGCAGATTAATGTAGGACATTTGTTGGATGGATGGTTGTGGTCCAAGTGAATAGAGTTGGTCAATATATGGCTAAGATCTAATAGTGTGGTCAACAATGGGGATACTAGGATCGAATGATGCTTGAGATGTTTGGACAAGATTTGTGGATGAAGATGGTAAGAATGGTTCAACATGTGATACAATTGGATTGGTATGAGGCACTTGTGTGACATGTGCAGAGGACATGTTCATGGATGAAGATACCATGGGATGGGACACATAAGATGTAGCAACATGTGACATACTTTGGCTAGGCACTTGAGATTTTTCGGGCACATGCAAGGAAGTTGCGCTTACGGAAGGGAGTGGAGTGGATTGGGATGCATGAGATGGAGTGGCCTGTAACACATTTTTGTTAGATATGGGAAGTGCTTGTGATGGATAGGCATTAGCAACATTGGTTGATGTCAATAAGGGTTCAATGGATGGAGGTACATGGAATGGGGGAATGGCTAGAACAGTATGAATATTATGTAGTGATGGTGTAGATATGGTAGACATAGTGGAAATGGCCTTATGGGTATCCTTTGCAACAACAACAACATCAATGGTTGATTCATGTTTTTGGATTGTGGATATATCAAAGTCCCTTGGCAGTTTGACTCCAACTTGAGCTAATCGTAGGCAAATTTGTTCTTGATTTGCCTCTATGATTTTATTAGCATGTTGTAAAGCTTTAGGGTCTTGAAGATCCTCTTGATCATCTGATGAATCCTCATAGGTAGGTTGATAATGGGGCACTTGAGTAGATGAGGATTGTCCAAAATGATGTTGTGGCATTTCAGTGTTTGATGGAGGTACGATAGTGTATCATTTGGGTACAAACATGTCCCTAGGAATTCCAATCATGAATTGTGAAGCATCCTTAAGAGGAGTAGCTTGAAATTGTTGTAAATTGGATTCCATGGCTGCTTTGCATTGGCTTCTTGTGTGAGGCATTGTTTTGGAGATGTGTTGGATGTGATGCTTTGGACTAGTTTGACAAAGTTGAGACTCTTGGCTGGTTTGATTGGCTAAGTTGTTTGATAGGATTGGTTTGACCAAATGTTATAGATTGATTTGGATTGCTATTTGCTTGGTTTGATTTGATAGTTTGCTTTAGATTGGTTTGGATTGTTTGTTTGGATAAGTTTGATGGATTGATTATCCCCCAAGAGATAGACTCATGAACTCAAGGGTAGACAAGATTGATTTGTTGATGTTGAAAGAATCAAAAGAACAAGCTAATGATCAAAGCGAAGTGGTGATGCTGATTTGCTAGTTGATTGATGGTGATGTTGATTAATTTTGAGTCTCAAGGGGATGGAGGACTTAATATAGTTCAAAATGTGATGGGATTCAAGCTTGATAGGATGGATACTGGCTGAAAGTGATCACTTTATATGTCTAGAAGCTGCTAATAGACTTAGGATTGACTAGTGATGTAATTAACAGACTGGATAGCTGATGACATGTTACAGTTTACCAAAGGCAATGTTGTTCAAACCAGAGGTGACTACCGATAGCTCAAATGCAATTGGGGATAATGTAAAGGCAACTATATGAGGATCAACTGTGAGTTTCTACTACTCAAGTGTGATTGGGCAAAGCTCAAATGCGATGAATGATAATTCAAAGGTGACTGTGCTGGGACTACTGACAATTTTCAAGGTAAACTAGAGTCGAGTGTCTACAATTCAAAGGTGACTAGCTGTTGTTCAAATGCAAAGATCTTCTATTCAAATGCAATTTTCTATAGTAGGGAATTGTTTTTGGCAATGTTTTTGTTTATTTTGACAAGAAAACACACAGGCATGCAAATCACTCAAAAACATGTACAACCTAGGCTAGGCAAGGACAATATTTGCTGAATTCCCACTTGGATTGCTCCAACTGCACTTATTCAGAGTGGATAGCTTATAAGTTTGGTAGCACTGGCTCCCCCTTACACGACACTCACTTCTCAGGCATACCAAACTTCAAATTCCCCAAAGAGAATTTGCTATCTCTACTTTGAACTGTGAGAGTGTGGGATAGCTTCAAAGGTCTATCTTCCAACCTTCTACGTCAACAAATAGAAGGATTTTAGCCACTACACAAAGGTTTCTAGTGAATATCCAGGGGACCAGCACCTTACGAGCATCCAACAAGCCACTAAAAGCTCTAACTAGATCTACTAGGAGTTTTAATATATGCTAGGTACACCTTTCGAACTAGCACCGTACAGGAAGGGCTAATACCGGTTTAGACATGGCTTTCGCCTTATCCTAATTTATATAGCAAACTAGATGAAAGTACCGCTTGGGGTCACAAATGAGTTCTCCTTGTAGATGTGTCTCAAGAGCAGACCCACTCTAAAGATAATAACATGTTCTCTTACACCCAAGATCCATTTGATAGGCAAGGGGAGAGGATGCTTTTGTTATTAGCTTAAGGTTACAAACATGCACACCAAGTAAACAAAAAAACGTAAAGTAAGCACAGAGCAAACAAGGTTCCTTTTAAGCACCAAAACCAAATGTTCCTAGATTAGTGAAAAATATGATAAGTCTTTGACCGATCGATCCTGCAACAGATTTATTAGTAGTTTTAAACCTCCTTTCTTTGACAAGTGATAAAATGCTGCACAAATAGATGTTAGATGCCAAGGAAATCAAGATGCAACAATGTAAAACCAAAGGTGACTGAACACAGATCAAAGGCAATTGTTTGATAATCAAATGCAATGATATTTAACTAGATGTGATTACCTGCCACTCACATGCGATTTAGATGTTACTAGATGCAACTGCCTGCCATTCAAAGGTGAATTTGTATCGTGCAAAGGTGACCACAAATTGTGCAAATGTGACTATCTGTTGATCAAAGGTGCTTGAATCTTGTAAATTCTGCAAAAGCTCAAAATTAGGTTAGGGTAAATGATCAATAGATGATTATGAAAGCTCTGATAACTTCAGGAGATGAATGGCTTGGATTAAACCCTATATTCTGCAAAACAAACACATAGATCCAGCTAACTGATGTGATCAAATCAAAGACAAATCAACCCCTAAATAAACCATCTTAGGGTTAGCAAATAAACTAACTTGCAACCCAAACTAGACACAAAAAATGAACCAAAAAAACCTAGAAAACCCTACAAGGATAGAGAAACACCAATAAAACTCTAGATAACTAGAGGCGATCTGCTGTCGATCACATGCGATTTTCTGCAAACCAAAGGTGACTGATAATTGTGCAAAGGTGATTTTCTATGTATCAACTACGACCAAAAATCATGCAAAAGCAATTTTGTTTCATTCAAATGTGACACTCTACAGATCAAATGTGCTCTGCATATCTATACTTCACAATAACTTTCAAAATGAAAATGTTAATCAAGGACGTGGGTACCATCGGGCGTGCCAAAAATGTTTAAGTAGGAAAAATTAGGTTTATAAGATCAAACATTGCAAATCAAACCTAATCCTACCACCTTCAAAGAATCCATCTAAATGACACAAAATGAATGCAAATCAAAAGCAAAGTCACCTAAATTATTTGACTCCTTGGTTGGAATTGTGGATTGCTTCTCAATAGTGAACAACCATAGTTGCCGTAGCTGCAATGAAAATGGATGATATGCTCAAAGTGCTCAATGGATGCTTAATGGACTCGATATGCATAGATGATAACCTGGATACTTTCAAGATTGTGTGGGATTTGATGAAATGAGGTGAGAGGGTGTTTATGTATCTCTCTACTAAGATTGATCAATGGTGGAGATTAGGTGGCTATATGAATGATTGAGATTGAACAAGAAGCTTTGATGAATGTGTACAAGACAAGTGTCCATAGAGAAAGCTTTTATTAAATGATTGTAGTTGGTTTGTTGGTAGTACTAAGATTGATTTTCTTAAAATAGGATGTGATGCAGAGCCACATATACTTTATGCCTGCATTACCCCAAAAACCCTAACATACATTTACCCATGTAAGTTTATGCATTATGAACTATGCATAAAAAACTTTATTTACTTGGGTTTCACCTTTACTTGCCTATCGGCAAGACCCAACACTATCGGCCGACCGTAAATAATCTACACCGATCACCCATCTCCTACCGATACCCATTTATCGGTTAAGTTGCCTATTGGCAACACCTTATACCATCGGCGCCACCTAAACTCCTTACTCTGACCACGTTAGTCACACCGATAGGTATCCTTGACTTGTTGACCACCAGTAACATCCCTACTATTGGTCATTGTGCACAATCTTTCACCATAACATTTGATGCCAAATCCTTCATCGGACAGACCTACAACTATCGGTGACACATTATCGCCTTCATCTGATGGTCGATCTCTCCCTGATAGACTTATTGGCTAATACCGTCGCTGTGACTTATGACTATCAGCCCACCCTCTAAATCTTATGCCGATGCATATCTCATGCCGATGAACTCTCACGATCCCTTTGTATCTTTCACTTCCTTTACATAAGACATGCAAATGCTGACCTGTCAGCGCTGGTCACCTCCACCTTCACAGTCGGTCGACTTTTGTATCTAGCGCTTATATCTGTGCATTGTATATTCTCCACATACAATCGATACATGCAAACCAAAATATACAAACACCGAATATTCCTCTGGATATGCCCTCTATGTATGTTTGACCCAGCGTTGACTCCTTTGTATCACCCGAATGTATATTTGAAATATACAAACCATAAAATGCATTTGACGGATACGCAGAAACATGCATCTGCAGTATACTCACAAAATGTATATAAAAGGTGTATACTTAGAACTTGTATGACCTGATATACAAAAGTGATATACACAGGAATTGTATATCCAATATGATTTTTAACTTTGCATCTTCATAACATGCATTCTAGACCTGTTTTTTCACTTGATGCAATAGTGATGGACAAATGTGACATACACATGACATGCGAATGCGATATACACACAGATTGTATATCTCGCATACAAAAGTGATATATACACAAATTGTATATTTTTGAGAACTTCACAGATTTTCATAGTTTAGATCCGTCTTGTACTTAGTGATTGCTCTGGTCTGTCCCTTTGACTATTCTACAGACCTTTTCACTCTGCTAAACCTAGCACATACCCATGCTAGGGTTCTTCAATGCATCTCAGACCCGATCCTACAAACTTTAGCATAGACAAACATGGAAAACAAAACCCTAACTACTATATACACAGCTATTCCTCTGATTCATAGAATCAACCGAGGGAATGGATAAAAGAATCCATCCGGCCTATCAAAATAGGAAATTGATTACACAAATCAAATGATCAAAACACAAACAGAATCTTTATTTGCTTTCAGAAATGCAATTACAGTACTCTGTTAACAGTCTAATACAACTTCTCCCAACAACATATTCCTCCCAGTTGATCTGTACGAGGGTATTTATCTAGTTACCATTGGTAGTACAAACTTGTCTCCAAGCGGCTGGGAGAGCTAACTACCTCCATCGATCCAATAAACTTAACTGTCCCAACAAACTACAGATCAACAAATGATCTTGGAACTTACAACTTGATCCTAAATACAACTAACTAAACATGCATTGGTCCAAACTGACCTTATTACATTTAATGTCCATTTAGGACCTTATTGAAAACATAAAACTAAGCATAAAACAACTAAATGCCTCATGTAGGCCACTGTAGGATAGGTGCTCCTGCACCATACTCCCCAACAGAAAAAGAACTCATGTCCCATGAGTTAGGTTGTGGAAGAACTCCACCTTTACTCTTTGCCAGCTCAGTGTTCTGAACTGCTCCAGCTTTATACTCTGCTGGCTCTTGGCTGCTCCAAGTTTTCTAAACTGCAACTTGTTGTTTTGCAAGTAAACCCTCATGCCTGTCAATGTAGGCTCTGTTCATACATACCTTGTGTTTGCTAGTTTGTCTTACCAGCACCTCTATCTGAATACCTGATTGAATAACCTTAGGAATTGCTTCTTGAACTTTTGCAATGTTCAAATCTATCTGCCTTTCAACTTTTATAGGACAAACAATAGTCCCAACTACAATCACATCCTTGTCTTGCCAATCAATTTGTGGCTGCTCATAAACCTGATGTGTGGTCTGTGGTTGACCTCTATCAGTCAAAACTAAACCTTTCTTCAAACTGTTGTCCTTAACAACTTCTTTCCCTGTAGTATCCTCAACTGCCTTTATGCCTGCGGCTGTAGGCATCTTCCCAAACTCTGTCTTTCCCACTAATATGATTTTGGCTGCCGTCTGTGTTGCATCTTCTTCCTATAATGGTATCAACACAATAGTTCTCCCATCTTTCTTGATGGTGTAGGTATTTGCATACCCATCATACAATACTCTCCTATCAAATTGCCATGGCCTACCCAACAGTAGGTGACAACATTCCATGGGCAATATGTCACAAAACTCTATCTTGATATTCTCCAATTTAAAAATCAACATATGCCTATTCATATACCAAAAGTGATTGACTATCACTTACCCAAGATGCTTTGTAGGGATTTTGATGTGGAATCCTTTCCAATTTTAGTTTATCCACTATTTCCTGGGATACCATATTATTTGTGGAACCAGAATCAATCACAACCTTACATATTTTACCTTTGCTCTTGCATGTGGTCTTGAAAAGAGCTCTTCTTTGCATCATATCCTTTGATGTCTTCAAGATTGTCCTTCTTAGCATCAATGCTTCTCCTTCCTCTAGATACCCATAATTATCAGGAGCATTCACACTTTGCTGAGTGTTTGAGCTGCTTGCACTTTGTTTATCAGCTTCTTGGATTAGGTTTACCCTCTTTTCTCTTCCTGAACTTGTTACTTTTGTGGGAAATTTGAAAGATGGATGCCCATATTCACCACAAGTGTAACACTTACCAGAAAATGCAGTAGACCCTCTACCACCTCCAAATCTACCTTTGGTACCTTTCCATCCACCTCTAAAATCAAACTGCTCTTGTCCTTTACCAGTGTCTTCTTGCCTCTCATTGGTATGTCTTGTTGTAGGGGCTGATCCTCTTCCCCTCATATTGCTACCTCTTCCTCTCATAGACTTATCTTGTCTTCTATTCAGCTTTTCCTCAATTTTGATGCCATTTGATAACAATCCTCTACACTCCTTGGGTTAGCTAAAACTAACTCATCCTGTATGTTCAATCTCAAACTAGCCAAGTATCTTGCCACCTTTTCTATCTCATTCTCATGATGACCAGATCTCATACTCAACTTGTAAAACACCTCAGTGTATGCCTTCACATCCATTTCCTTTTGCCTTAAAAATTGTAGCTTCTTAAACATTTGAATTTCATAATCCTGGGGTAAAAATTTACCTTTGATCCTTGCTACCATCTTGTCCCATGAAGTGATCTTTGACTTTCCTTGTTTCCTTCTCTCGGATTGTACATAATTCCACCATACCAAAGCATGACCTCCTAACTTGGTCTTTGCAATCTTTACCTTCTAATCCTTAGCAACATCTTCACATTCAAAGTGATTATCTAATGCAGCAATCCAATCAAGTAATTCATCCTCATCCAAACTTCCATTATACTTTGAAACATCAACCTTTACCTTAGGCTTCTCACTCTGCACTGCCTTTAACAATTTTACAAATCTCTGATCTTCAGCATTCAGCTCTTCATCTACCTCTTCATACTCTCCAGCATCATCTTCATCTTCTTTTGATTCACTGTCTTCTACTTCCCTCTTTTTGTTCTTCTCTAAGGCTACAAGCTTGGCTTGAAGTGCTTCAGCAAGCTCCTTCATCTTCCTCATCTCTCTGGCATGTTTTTCCTTTATCTCCTGCAACTCTCTTGCAGTACCATTACCTTTTGGAGGCATCTTGTCAACCTCTCAAACCCTCTACTTCTGCCTTCTCAGTGACAGAACCAACACACAATAGCCCAGACTTTTTGTTAAGCTCTGATACCACTATGATGTAAAGCCACATATACTCTATGCCTGCATTACCCCAAAAACCCTAACATACATTTACCCATGTATGTTTATGCATTATGAACTATGCATAAAAAACTTTATTTACTTGGGTTTCACCTTTACTTGCCTATCGGCAAGACCCAACACTATCGGCCAACCATAAATAATCTACACCGATCACCCATTTCCTACTGATACTCATTTATTGGTTAAGTGGCCTATCAGCAACACCTTATACCATCGGTACCACCTAAACTCCTTGCTCTGACCACGTTAGTGACACCGATAGGTATCCTTGACTTGTTGACCACCAGTAACATCCCTGCTATCGATCACTGTGCACAATCTTTCACTGTAACATTTGATGCCAACTCCTTCATCAGCCAGACCTACAACTATCGGTGACACATTATCGCCATCGTCCAATGGTCGATCTCTCCCCGATAGACTTATCGACTAATACCATCACTGTGACTTATGACTATCAGTCCACCCTCTAAATCTTATGCCAATGCATATCTCATGCCAATGAACTCCCACGATCCCTTTGTATCTTTCACTTCCTTTACATAGGACATGCAAATGCTGACCTGTCGGCACCGGTCACCTCCACCTTCACAGTCGGTCAACTTTTGTATCTAGCGCTTATATCTGCGCATTGTATATTCTCCACATACCATCGATACATGCAAACCAAAACATACAAACACTGAATATTCCTCTGGATATGCCCTCTATGTATGTTTGACCTGGCGTTGACTCCTTTGTATCACCCGAATGTATATTTGAAATATACAAACCATAAAATGTATTTCACGGATACATAGAAACATGCATCTACAGTATACTCACAAAATGTATACAAAAGGTGTATACTCAGAACTTGTATGACCTGCTATACAAAAGTGATATACATATGAAATATATATCCAATATGATTTTTAACTTTGCATCTTCATAACATGCATTCTCGACCTATTTTCTCACTCAATGCACCAGTGATGGACAAATAAGACATACACATGACATGCGAATGCGATATACACACAGATTGTATATCTCACATACAAAAGTGATATATACACAAATTGTATATTTTTGAGAACTTCACAGATTGTCATAGTTTAGATCCATCTTATACTTAGCGATTGCTCTAGTCTGTCCCTTCGACTATTCTACAGACCTTTTCACTCTGCTAAACCTAGCACATACCCATGCTAGGGTTCTTCAATGCATCTCAGACCCGATCCTGCAAACTTTAGCACAGACAAACATGGGAAATAAAACCCTAACTACTATATACACAGCCATTCCTCTGATTCACAGAATCAACCGGGGGAATGGATAAAAGAATCCATCTGGCCTATCAAAATAGGAAATCAATTACACAAATCAAATGATCAAAACACAAACAGAATCTTTATTTGCTTTCAAAAATGCAATTACAGTACTCTATTAATAGTCTAATACAACTTATCCCAACAACATATTCCTCCCAGTTGATCTGTACAAGGGTATTTATCTAGTTACCACTGGTAGTATAGACTTGTCTCCAAGCGGCTGGGAGAGCTAACTACCTCCATCGATCTAATAAACTTAACTTTCCCAACAAACTATAGATCAACAAATGATCTTGGAACTTACAACTTGATCCTAAATACAACTAACTAAACATGCATTGGTCCAAACTAACCTTATTACATTTAATGTCCATTTAGGACCTTATTGAAAACATAAAACTAAGCATAAAACAACTAAATGCCTCATGTAGGCCACTATAGGATAGGTGCTCCTGCACTAGGATGCTTTTCTATTTTAAGGATTAGATGATGTGGATGATTGATTTTAGAACTAATTAAATCATTTTTATGTTTTGATTTAGGATAGGACCTATCTTGTACACCTAGAAGAATGTGATAAGATAAGGGAATGATAAGATAAAAATAAATTAAACAAGTAAATTCAGTTAATTTATTTTTAAATGATAGAAGAAAGCTTATTTTTAGAAAAATTGGAGAATGAACATAAATTAAATAAATAAAATTTATTTAATTTATAGGATGATGAGAAGATAAATAAATAAAATATTAATTTTATTTATTTATAAGAGGAATAATGAAATACTCAAATAATCAAAGATTATTTAATTATAGATAGAAAATAGAAGAAAATAGATGAATTTAGAAGAAATAGTGATAATAGATGGAATTAATTAAATAAATAAAATTTATTTAATTAATGATAGAAGAGGGATGGCTTAGAAGAAAATAAACGATTTATTCAAGTGTGCTATACAAAATCGACATATGCAAGGTGAATGAGGCGACACATTGACAAATGATGCAAAGGGTCAATTTTAGGTGTCTACAGCTGCAATTAAGGTTCCATAGATTTTCTTTATCTCACTCTCATTGTCCTTAAGTATCTGATTATACCCTTTGTCACACATTTGTCTAACGCTTAGAAGATTATACTTTAAGCCTTTGACATAAAGATTATTTGTATTATGCTTGCCATCAAAAGTAATTGATCCTTTTCTACAGATCTTACTAGCTACATCATCACCAAACCTAACTAGTCCTCCATAATATTTTTCAAATTTAACAAACTTAATCTTATCTCCTATCATGTGATTTGAACATCTACTATCAACGATCCATGCATCTTCCTTTTTAGCATGAAATGCATACAACTCTCCTGGACTTCCTTCCTTCACACATCTTGCAAGATTAACAGAAACACATTCTTCTCTAAGTGCAATAAACAAGCATTCACTACTATTACCATCATTAGAATCAGGTTCATCATCAATTACACCCTCATCATCTCTAACATAGTAACTCTTTCTTACCATTTTTCCTTTACTTTCATTGTTTTTGAACTTCAAAGCTTTGTCAGGACATCTCAAAGCATAGTGACCAATTTTACCACAATTGAAACATTTGAAAGGTAATTTACCTTTGAATTTTCCTCTGCTGGCTCTTTTCATTCTGCTTGCAAATTTTGCCTCAAGTTCTTCAAAAGTTTCTTCATCTGATTCCACAACATATTTATCTGATCTAGTAGTCTTTTCTTCCTTGACCTTAAAGGTAGTCTCAATTTTCACAGGGCCATCAGTAGTACCAAATTATCTCATCTCAAAAGCAATTAGTTTACCAAGCAATCGATCTTTTGTATGCTTGCCCATATCAAACAATTCTTCAATGGAAGATACCTTGTGACTATAAGATTTGGGAAGAGTTCTGAGTATATTATCTACAACATCCCCATCCTCTAGATTTCCACCAAGACCCTTGATGTTGCTAATAACTTCATCAATCTTCTATATGTAACTTGTTATGTTCTCATCCTTAGCCATTTGCATGGTTTCATACGTGGTATTCAAGTTCTGCAACTTAGCCTTCTTGATAGATGCATCACCTTCATAGATGTTTTTTAATTTGTCCCAGATCCACAAATTTTGCCATTTCACTGTTAGACAAAGCATTTAATAGAGCATTTTTAGCTTTATGATTAGTCTCATAATCCTTAATCTCTTCATTAGCCTTCAGACCATTTTCAGGTATTGTGTATTTATCTTTGACCATTGCCCAAACATTATAACAAATAGAAATATGATAAATTTGCATTCGTACCTTCCAGTAGGCATAGTCAAATCCATCAAACTGAGGAATGTCTTTCTTATGTGCCATCTGAGATCTACCTTAAGCTGTTAAGATTTCATCCAAGGAACCTCACTCTGATACCAATGTTGAAGGCACAAGATAACTGAGAGTGGGGGTGAATCAGTTGTATCAAAAATCTTTAACTTCTTTAAAAAAGATCACATTCACATTAATTTACTTTAACTCCTTATTCTATTATGAAGATTAAACATGAACAACATAATCAAAACATAATCACATCAACACCATAAACACATGAACACTAGATTTTTATGTGGAAATCCCTAAAAGGAAAAAACCACGGTGAATGTTAGCTCACAATATAATGTAGTAACAATACCGAATAACAAAGAGGCTCACTACCTTAGGGCTCACTGCTAAAAATGTTCACTGCAAAAAGGTTCACTGCCAAAGGGTGGTTCACTACCAAGGGGTGGCTCATTGCCAAGGTGTGGCTCACTACCAAGATTGGCGCCTCACTGCCATGAACTAATATAGTAGCATCTACAACATGCTTGAGTTGAGTTCCATTGAAGTGTAATTTATCTCTTCTGCTTTTCTTTTTACAATACACACACTTTATCTTCACATCTTTGCACTACCACACTTCACCCATGGATTCATTACATATGTTTCTACCAATCATCAACCTTGGAACATTCATCAAGGTCGGAAATACAACTTACAACCATTGGAACTATCTCCAAGGTCGGCATACATACATAAATCAAATTAGGTCTAGACCAAAAGAAACTTGTGAATCAGATGAATGAAAGAAGAACACTTTAGGGCTTAGCTTGGACCCAAATACATCTTCACATGCTTGAACATGCTTCTACAATCCATGAATCTACTCTGCAACAAGTGTAAATAACCAAGTCGGCCAGAACTAGTGCAAACATCAAGAATACTTAAATAGATGCTTCCAAGAACTTCATTATAGCTTGTAGATCAAGAACACACCTTCAATACATTTTGGAGACATCCAAAAATAACATAGAATCACCTAGGAGCTGATAAATCCAACCGCAATAGATCTTACTTGAGGAAAACAAATATCACTTGAAGACATATCATAGACTGCTTCACAACAAACACTGTTGAACTTTGCTAATCAATAACTTGCTTTCCAAAGTACCAAATCACAAATCATTTGGAGTGAAGATAGCTAAGGACCTTATAAACTTAAGTCTAGAATCACAAGACCAAAATCCAAACTGCAGAGAAATGTGGATCAAAATACTTTCTCCCTATCACTTTGCAAATGCTATCAGGCACAATCTTCAAACTAATGAATAGAACTTTTGCTGCACAATGATCTAGACCACCAAATTTTGGATTTAACATCTTCAAACAGTTCTCTAAATCATATCCAAATCTCATACTTTGGTCTTCAATATAGAGGAAATGTAGAGCAAAAACATAGACAGTGTCCTTATCATGACAACACAATCACTCAACAAACAACAATCTCAGAAGAAATAGTGTAAGGAAAGCAAAGGTGCGGAAAATAGATTTTCAAATGCTAATGCCTAGGGGATAATGCAGATAGGTAAATTTCCATTCAAAACACAGATGAATACATCACAGTAAAAATAGAACACACAAGTAAAACATAGAGTATTACACTAGATTTACGTGGGAAAACTCTTTCGAGTAAAAAACCCACCAGCACAAGAAAAACTATCTTTATTACAGTAAAAGAATTACAATAAAGATCCCAGCTTCTTGTTCTGGTTATCGATTCTCAAAAAACCATACACAGTTCATGACCACACTGCACATATACAGAATGAACCATGTATTCAAATCTCATCATCAATCGTCTACAGACCACATCATCAGATTTCTATCTGTGATTTCAAGAGCAAAAAATAGTTTCTCAACTTCTGCCCTAACCAATCAAACCAACTGATTCAGCATAGTTACCTACCAACTGTTACAACTGTTCGCATTCCAGTGAGACCTTTAGTCCCACATGCACCATGTTGCAAAGGACACCTCAGTTTATAACCGCCAACGAACCAAAGACTATCGTCGGCAACTTTGTTGCCAACGATACCAAGCCTTCATGTCCATCGGCCTAACAAACCCCATCGGCTATCAGATTTCATTTCCCACCGCTAGACAGAGTCTCCCCGATCACCAAGTTTAACCTCCATCGGAATGACCGCAGTGCATCAGCCTGAAACCTTTAAGCTATGCCGACAGATATCCTCTCGCCAACACCCAAAGCTTCGCCAAACTCCATCAGGGAGACAATACACATCGGAGCGACTTCACAAAGCTGGACTGATAGATGATCTTACGCCGATGCCAAACATCAACTCATATCAGAGTAACACATAACCATCAGAGTAGCCTCAACATCCTTCGCTGATCTTCAACCTCAGGCCGATAGCTCACACCCTTCGGTGAGACCTTGGAGATCAGAATGAAACTTTCAGCTTTCACCAATACAGAGAGACACACCGATGGTCACTAGCATCGGTGACACATTATACGTTGGCTAATGACTTCGAACTCCTACCAATAGCAGTTCTCACATCAATGCCAAACATCATCGGTATGATGGATGACATCAGAGTAACATCAGAATGCTTAGCTGATAATAGTTCTCACACCGATAAATCCATATCGGTGAAACCTTGTATCAATGCCCAAACACTCCCACCAATAGTGTGAACGAATGAATATATGAGGTTCCAAACAATAATATGAGACATTAATCTCTTCAATCTCCCACTTGTCGAAGATATTATTGCTACCTCATAATCCTCATACGATTACTAAGAATTATGAGCCCGAAGACCCATTGCATCTGAACACCATTTGAACTTGGCCGTGCTTACTGGTTTAGTTAAGGCATCAGTGACATTTTCCAAAGTGTCAACCTTTTCCAGCTTCACCTTCCTGTCTTCCACCATATTAAGAACAAAGTGATATTAGACATCAATATGTTTTGTCCTAGCATGAAAAGTAGGATTTTTCACCAAACAGATAGCACTTTGACTGTCAAAATGTATTTGTATCTGCCCTACATTAAAACCAACATCAGAACATAACCTTTTCAACCAAACGGCTTCTTGGCATGCACGAGTAGCTGCCATGTACTCTACCTCTATTGTGGACAAAGTGACTACAGCTTGCCGCTTGCTCATCCAACTGATAGCACCACCATTTAACATGAACACATATCCACTAGTGGATCTTCTGCTGTTAATGTCCCCTGCCCAATCAGAATCAACATACCCTTGAATGCTGATAGATCTCTGTGATCCTACTGAGTTTCCATGATAACAAATAGCATAATCAGAAGTTCCCTTCAAATACCTCATAACTCTTTTCACAGCATCCCAATGTGATCTGCTTGGATTAGCCATAAACCGGCTCAGAACTCCCATTGCTTGGGTAATGTCTGGTCTGGTACAGGCCATTGCATACATTAAACTGCCAACAGCACTTGTGTAAGGCACTCTTTTCATATCGTCCGATTCATTCAAAGATTCTGGACAATCTTCAATAGATAATTTTGTTCCCTGCAAAACTGGAACAACTAACTGTTTAGAATCAGACATATGAAACTTATCAAGAACATTGGTAATATACTTGCTCTGGCTGAGCCAAATCTTTCTCTTAGACCTGTCCCTTTTGATTTCCATTCCCAGAATGTACTTCGCTACCCCCAGATTCTTCATTTCAAATTTCAAGGACAACTGAGATTTTAATTCTGAGATCATCCCCTTACCATTGCCAATGAATAACATGTCATCCACATATAGTGCAATTATAAGAATCCGATCACCTTCAGTTTTATAATAGACACAATGATCAGATTTAGATCTCACATACCCCAAGGATAAAACATACGTATCAAATTTTTGATACCACACTCTAGGAGATTTTTTCAAACCATAAAGAGACTTCTTAAGTTTACATACCAGATGTTCTTTACCTTTTTCCACAAAATGCTCTAGCTGGGACATATAAATTTCTTCTTTAAGGTCCCCATGAAGAAATGCTGTTGTCACATCCATCTGCTCAATTTCAAAATCATATGCTACTGCAAGTGACAATAGAAATCTAATGGATGTTAGCTTAGCTACAGGAGAAAAGATTTCTCCATAATCAATACCTTCCTTTTGGGAATACCCCTTAGCAACCAGTCTTGCCTTGTACTTATCAACACTACCATCTGGACCATATTTCTTCTTAAATACCCACTTACAACCTACAGGTTTTCTTCCTTCAGGCAAGGGCACCAGATCCCAGGTTCCATTCTTCTCCAATGATGTCATTTCATTATCCATGGCTTCCAACCAAGAATCTGAATCAGGTAAGTTAATAGTTTCTCTCACAGTCTTGGGTTCATCAGTATCAATAAGCAAAGCATAGGCACAACTTGAATCAAGTACTAAAATCCATACCTATCTGGTTGTCTTCTTTCACGTGTAGATCTCCTCAAAGTTTGAGGTGTAGGTTCAAGTTCTTGCTCTAGATCAGAATCTTCGGAGCTACTCAAACTCACATCTGAACCATCTACACTTGGTGTTTGTTGTTGTTCCTCTTTTACAGGGGTCAGAGGAATATTCACAACACTCTTTTCTTTCTTCTCTTTTGTCTTTTCTGGCTGAGAAATACTAACCAAAGGTTTCAGCTCTCTGAAAATTACATTCCTGCTGTAAATTACTTTTTCAGTTTCAAGATTCCAAAGCTTGTACCCCTTAACACCGACTCCATAGCCAATGAAGATACATTTGACTGCCTTGTTATCTAACATTGGAGTAACATCAGAATGCTTAGCCGATAATAGTTCTCACACCGATATATCCATATCGGTGAAACCTTGTATCAATGCCCAAACACTCCCGCCGATAGTGTGAACGAATGATTATATGAGGTTCCAAACAATAATATGAGACATTAATCTCTTCAATCTCCCACTTGTCAAAGATATTATTTCTACCTCGTAATCCTCATACGATTACTAAGAATTATGAGCCCGAAGACCCATTGCATCTGAACACCATTTGAACTTGGCCGTGCTTATTGGTTTAGTTAAGGCATCAGCGACATTTTCCAAAGTGTCAACCTTTTCCAGCTTCACCTTCCTATCTTCCACCATATCACGAACAAAGTGATATTGGACATCAATATGTTTTGTCCTAGCATGAAAAGTAGGATTTTTTGCCAAACAGATAGCACTTTGACTGTCACAATGTATATGTATCTGCCCTGCATTAAAACCAACATCAGAACATAACCTTTTCAACCAAACGGCTTCTTGGCATGCATGAGTAGCTGCCATGTACTCTACCTCTATTGTGGACAAAGCGACTACAGCTTGCCGCTTGCTCATCCAACTGATAGCACCACCATTTAACATGAACACATATCCATTGGTGGATCTTCTACTGTCAATGTCCCCTACCCAATCAGAATCAACATACCCTTGAATGCTAATAGATCTCTGTGATCCTACTAAGTTTCCAATGTACCCTTGGACTTAGACTTCTTGTCCTTCTTCTTGCCTCTTTCCTTTGATCTACCTCGAACAGACAAGGCCTCTTTGGCTGTCTCAGAAGATTTCCTCCGCATCGCTTCAGATAACAAAGAGGTAACAACTGCTTCAGTTGTAAACGTGGTTGTTGTACTTCCAATAGCCATCACAAGTTGATCCCACGAGTCAGGTAAAGAACACAATAGAAGCATACAGTGGTCTTCCTCTTCTATTTTTACACCTACAGACCTCAACTGTGTAACAATCAAATTAAATGTGTTTAGATGGTCTGCTACAGATGCACCTTCATCCATCTTCAGAGAATACAACTTCTTTTTGAGGAATAGTTTATTCACCAAGGACTTGCCCTGGTAAATATCTCCCAACTTATTTCATAGATCTTTGGCTGACTTCTCCTCATAGACGTTTAATAGAACAGTATCCGCTAGACTCAATCTTATCAATCCTCTGGCTTTCCTATCTACCAAGTCCCAGTCTTCTTACTTCATGGTTGAAGGTTTAACCCTAGACACAGCAATCCAAAGATCTCTGTCGACCAGCAAATCTTTAGCCTTAATCTTCTACAACTCAAAGTTTGTACTATTGAACTTTTCAATGTCTATCTTTCCTGATGTACTTGCCATCTTTTTTTAACATAATAGACCTCTACAGAACTCCCACTCACTGAACTAACACAAAAAACCCAACCTACCAACAAGGATAACACAACGGGCCAGGCTCTGATATCACTTGTAAGGAAAGCAAAGGTGCAGAAAACAACTTTCCAAATGCTAATGCCTAGGGGATAATGTAGACAGGTAAATTTCCATTCAAAACACAGATGAATACATCAGAGCAAAAACAAAACACACAAGTAAAACATAGAGTATTACACTAGATTTACGTGGGAAAACTCTTTCGAGTAAAAAACCCACCAGCACAAGAAAAACTATCTTTATTACAATAAAAGAATATACAATAAAGATCCCAGCTTCTTGTTCTGGTTATCAATTCTCAAAAAACCATACACAGTTCATGACCACACTGCACATATACAAAATGAACCATGTATTTGAATCTCATCATCAATCGTCTACAAACCACATCATCAGATTTCTATCTGTGATTCCAAGAGCAGAAAACCGTTTCTCAACTTCTGCCCTAACCAATCAAACCAATTGATTCAGCGTAGTTACCTACCAACCGTTACAACTGTTTGCATTCTAGTGAGACCTTTAGTCCCACATGCACCATGTCGCAAAGGACACCTTGATTTATAACCGCCAATGAACCAAAGACTATCATCGGCAATTTTGTTGCCGACGATACCAAGCCTTCATGTCCATCGACCTAACAAACCCCATTGGCGATTGGATTTCATTTCCCACCGCTAGATAGAGTCTCCCCGATCACCAAGTTTAACCTCCATCAGAATGACTGCAGTGCATCAGCCTGAAACCTTTAAGCTATGCCGACAGATATCCTCTCGTCGACGCCCAAAGCTTCGCCAAACTCCATCAGGGAGACAATATACATTGGAGCGACTTCACAAAGCTAGACCGATAGATGATCTTACGCCGATGCCAAATGTCAAATCGTATTGGAGTAACACACAACCATTGGAGCAGCCTCAACATCCTTCGCCGATCTTCAACCTCAGGCCAATGGCTCACACCCTTCGATGAGACCCTGGAGATCGGAATGAAACTTTCAGCTTCCACTAATACAGAGAGACACACCGATGGTCACTAGCATCGGTGACACATCATACGTCGGCCAATGACTTCAAACTCCCGTTGATAGCAATTCTCACATCGATGCCAAACATCATCGGTATGATGGATAACATCGGAGTAACATTAGAATGCTTAGCCGATAATAGTTCTCACACTGATATATCCATATTAGTGAAACCTTGTATCAATGCCCAAACACTCCTGCCGATAGTGTGAACGAATGAATATATGAGGTTCCAAACAATAATATGAGACATTAATCTCTTCAAATAGTTGACACCAATGACAACACCAGTTAGTACATACTTACAACACCTCCTACATTTTGGGGTTTTGTGTTGCAATTTTATTTTCATGCATATATATATGAAAATGAATATATCAATGTCTTCATCCTATTTTGCGTGACTACTCTCATGTCTTCATTATGTTTTACGTGTCTTCAATACTATCTTCTTTGTGTCTTGCGTGCTTCCTACTATCTTCATTGTGTTTTGCATGTCTGCAATGTGTTTTCTAGTGCTTACCTGAGATTGGGGGCTAGAAGTAGTTCCTCGATCTTTGTGTATGCCTTAGCTTCAAGTGCCTGGCGTGTTTGATGTGTTTTTGACTGTACTTTAATACATGTATGGTTCGTAAGATCATACATACATTAAAGTGGGGGCTAAATTTTATGTCGTAAAATGTCCCCCCTAGGACTTCTACCTCCTACGTTTAGCTCCCGGGTCCTTTAGATTTAATCATGCATGTTAAAAATGAATCCCAAAGCAAAATCCCACAAAACCAATGACAAATGGGACTAGGGGACACACTTGAGCTTAAGCAAGTCCCAAAATAGGACCCTAGACAAGGGCGCCCACACCCTAGTCCAGACCTATTTTGTTAGGACCCAAATTTTAAATGTCTGCAAAGTGACCATTAAAAGGCTTCCCTTTGTCGGCCTATTCAATTTGAATTAAGAATGTTTAGCGGGAATGTATATATAAACATGTTTAGGACTTCATTTTACACCTAGATGGATAATGTGAACTTGTGATCTTGTGCTAAGGATGCTCAAGGTTTTCATTGTGTTGTAGAGAAGTATTGTATTGTGTTTTTACTTGTTTGTTACAGATTTGTCTTCATCAATCCATCTCCTCATGGCATACAATATCTTCATCTCCTCGTGAGAGTTTCACCTCTGAGGTGACATCTACTTTATGTTTCAATTAATTTATCATATCATTTACTTTTTCCTCTTTCCACCAAGGACACACTCTCTCTCTAACAATGGTGTTGGAAGGCTTGAATACCATTCTGGGGCTTGACCGAGGCAAGCTCCTAAACACCACAACCCACAACCCCTCTCTTGTAATTGCAGGTTACAGGTGTCAAATCTTGCGAAGAGGAGTTATAGGAGATCAGAGCAAAGTGGGAAGATTCTAGATCTGAAGAAAACAACATGAAATATCCCTAATTGGACAAGGATGCCCACTCTTTTGTCCTCCAGTTTTACAATGTAAGGAATCTCTGAGCATGTTATAGTCTAAAGCATATTTTGGCCAAAAGCCCTAAGAAAAAGTGCCATATTAGACAAGGGCACCTACTCTTTTGTCCAGGCCGAAGTTTTCACCTTCTAGAATCTGAAATCTCGTATGTATCTAATCTGCATTTAGTGTTTCCTATGCGAGCATTTGTTAGGTTTCATCTATTTGTTTACAATTTTACATAATTAGGGTTTTAGGCCTAATCAGGCTAGGGTTTTAACAAAATATCAATCTATTCTATCTTTCCCATCATCTCATAGTGACATTATACCTATAGCTAAGTCCTTTAGTACAGTTGTGACTTAGCTCGATCTATGTACTTGAATGTATGTGTGAAATAAGGGTTTGATTGAATCTAATTAACAATTCACCTTACATCCTTTCATCATTACCACTTTTCATACATAACAAGAACTGTCAAAGGTAATGAGTTGTAGTTTTGCTAAAGAAGTTTGGGTTAAACATGAAACCATTTATGAAGGAGATAAGAAAGTATAACAAGAAAAGATGCAAATCTTCAAGAGCAAATTTGAGACCGTAAAAATGTCAGAGGATGAAGACATTGTTGGATATATGCTCCAAGTGAATGAAGTGGTCGATGACATCATAGGTCTTAGTGGAGAAGTGAAAGAAGATGAGATTGTGAAGAAGGTTCTAAGATATCTTCTCAAATCTTACAGTCATGAGGTATCAGCTATTGAGGAGAATGCGAACTTGGATACATACATTGTAGACAAATTGTTTGGTTCCCTTACTAGTTTTGAGATGAGAGAGTTTAGCAATGATGCTCCAAAGAAAGAAGCTCCTTTCAAAGTTAGTATGAAAACAAAGGATGAAGTTGTCGATGAAGATGAGAGCTCTGATGAAGTTGAAGAAAATTTTATGAGAAGAGTGAAGAAAGACACTGGCAAATACAAAGGTAAGTTACCCTTCAGATGTTTCAATTGTGGAAAGGTTGGCCACTTTGCTTCTAAATGTCCTTTTAAAGAATCAAGGGGTAGTAACAAGAGAGACAAGTTCAAGAGAATTCTGTATTCCATAGAGAGCAGTTGTTCTTCAAAAGATGAGGATCATGATGTGATGTAGGAGCATCCCATGTTGCAGAGCAATCTTGCATCAACCAAGAATATTTGCATTCTTTCTTTTATTTCATTTTTAGTTCAGTTTAATCATTTATAGTTACATCATTTTGTACTGCATTTCAAAGAATCTTCATATCAGAGCATGTGGAGTAGAACTTAGCATCTACATATCATCATCTACATCATATTCAAATTTCAGGTCATTTGGATTTGTTTCCTGAAAGTTATCGCCATCAAAAGATCACTTGTTTTCACATAACAGAGAATTCAGGCAGTCAGTTGAAGGAGAAGGTTTATGGAGCACTTTCGTGACTTGCGGAGCCAAATGAAACATCATACATAGCACATATTGATCAGATAGACCTTCCTTAAGGTCCGCACCAAGTTCCATGCATTTGCGGAGCAATGCCACATGTTGTAGGTTGACCTACTTGTTTCTACATGCTACATCCTTCATTAGAGTTTGTAACCTCTTGTGGACAATGCAGAGGATTTCATGAGCTTGAAGATGATATATATAGATCTCTTAGATGAATTACGAAGTCAATTGATTTCATAAGATAAATAGTTAGATTCTTTTCGAGAAGGCACTTCAATGCCATATCTTGCATGTTTGTTGTAGCCTGGAAAGTAGGCCTATGAGGCCATGATTGTAGCTTGCATGTTGCCAGCATATGAACATTGTAATTCTTTGATCTATTATGAATATATGAATTTGCCATTGCATTCTATGTTCGTGTTGTTTCCGTTGTGTTTACTCTAGCTGCATGGTTTGGACAATTCATTCTGTGAACCCTCCGGCCATGACTTCACCAAGTGGTATGAGAGCGAATTTTGAATCCTTTGGGAGGTGAAGGCATTCCATAAGGTCTTGTGGTGAACTGATCATTGACCTGAGGCAAGCTACTTGTGTTTGTCAATAGAGTGTCGATTGTGAGGCAGTTGCTACCTGGTAGTCAGATCACCGAATTGAGGCAGTTGCACTGGATACTAGGAAGAGATATTGCCAAGGAGGATGCCTGCTATGGTTAATGTTGCTGGAAGAATGGAAGAAATGATTGAGATGATGAGAACAATGAAGGTTAGATTGGATACTGTAGAAGAAGATAGAAGAAGAGGACTAAACCATAGACATGATGATGAAAGTGATGATGAAGAATTTTAATCTGTTGATCAAAATGAAGAAGTCCTAGAAGAAGAATAATCAGATCAGATGAAGATGCTGAAAGCTATTTTGAAGATTGGTAAGAGACCTAGAGTGGATATATCAAACTATACTAGAAATTTGAATCTGGAGGAATTGATTGATTAGATAAATGACTTGGAGAAATACTTTGAATATGTGTAAATTGAAGATCTAGAGAAAGTGAGATATGCAAAAGCTAATTTGAAAGGACATGCTGCTATTTGGTGGAAAGAAGTTCAATAGGATAGAAATAGGAGAGGAAAAGAAAAGATCATAAAATGGGATAGGATGGTGACAAAGATGAAGAATTAGTTCATACATGCTGACTATGAGTTGGAATTGTTGAAGAAATTGCAAAACCTAAGGCAAAAGGAGAAATCGGTGAAGGAGTATACTGAAGAATTTCATAAGATGATCATAATGACTGGACATAGTGAAGCAAGCAAGGATAAAGTGGCAAGATACATAAATGGATTAAAGATGAATATTCAAGAAGAACTAAGTTTGGTGAGGATGACAACTATAGAAGAAGCATATCGATTTGCATTGAAAGTTGAAGACAAGTTGAATAAGAAGCATGAACAAATGCAGATAGGTAGAGGAGGTAAATTTCAAAGAGGCAAAACATTTTCTGAAGGAGAGAGATCATATGCAAAGCAGAACAAAGATAGTAGCCCATACCAGAAGGAAGAAAAGGACAATAATTCATACTATTGATGAGGTACAAACAACCTCATTCTTATGATGAGCTAAATACCCCTTTTTGTTCTTGCCAACCACCTCAACCATGCCAATTTATTTATTTTTAGAAGCAAGAATTGTCTACTTTTTATAAAATGACGTATGAATCTTCATTTCTCAAATTGATTGAATTAGCTAACTAAATGTTGATATAATGGTATAGACTTTGAGTAATTGTGCAAGATTTATGCATGGTCTACGAGAGGAGTGGACTTCAAGTGGTTGAAGTTAGAGCGCCAGAAGTTTGGGCACCAGAAATTTAGGCTTGCATAGTGGAAGACTTTTTAAAAGCATTCTATTAATTTCTGTTGAGACTATTTGAGACTTTACAGCTCCACTCAGAGCCTTTATCATGTTTTATGTCATGAACATCAGTTAGTTGTATTTTTGTTTTAGACTTTTTCAATGGCATTTTCCCATCATTTGTAGATTAGGATTTTGTAGTAGTACAATATATATATGGTAGCTACTGAAAACAAGGACATGTTGTTATGTTGTTCTAAATACTGTTCCATTATGTAGAGTGTGCTAGTATACTTTTATGTTACAAATGAATGAATATCACGAGATTATTCTAAGTAATTTGTTCTGAGTAATGGAAGTATTATGAATGGATTCACTTTGAAGATGTAAAAGTACTATATGTGATTTGAGCTATTAGTAGAAACGCCTGAGAGCTGGCCACTCGAGGGATCTCGTAGAGTAGATAAGTATTTTCATTGTTAAATGTTGTTAGTCTTATTTTATGTTGTTATTTCTGTTCTGTACATGTTGTGATGAGATAAATTTTATTCTATGCATAGTATTGTTGTTTGTACCTGCAGGTTGTGTCTTTAAGCTACTGATCTCTGAGTTTTTGCTTACTTAAAATCTCTGGAGCATCCACTTTATTTATGAAACTATTGTTAGTTGTTGATTAAAAGATGTTAGGTGTACTTTTAGTTAATAGTTAGTCATTAGTAGTTGGTCACCTTTGTTTATGTTTCATAGTTAAACTGCAATTACTTTTCTTAGATAGTTTTCATGCTCTATAAAATAGGAATTTAATGTTTTCTAGTTTAGACAATTTCATGCTTTCTAGCTTAATTTTTTTTTTCAATCAATTCAAAAATTCAGAAAACCTTACTAAGAGAGATGGAAAAAATATTCCCTCTTGCATATAGCCTTTGGACACTACTCGGTTGACATAATTGATTTAATTTCAACTAAAGTATTAAGACCTCACGAAAGGCTATCACTTTTTAGCACCGTTGCTGGGGAAATGATTCATTTCTATGTGTTAATAGGAGATTGCTTGGATACCTCTTTTAGAAAAAAAATATAGTTGTCAGACTTCTTTTTTGCATGGTCAAGAAATGAGGTCCACACTGACGATTCATACCAAGAACCCCCCAATAATAGTTCCAAACATAAATAGGGAGGAAGAAGTCTCAACTGAAAAACTTAGATATGAATTGATCAAGTAGGATCAACATGAGACCTCCCAAAATAACCCAGAAGTTCAACCATTAGACCCTACCTTTGAAGAGGAGATCATTCAGACAATAAATCCTATCTTTGAGGAGGAGACCATCCCTTTTGACATCATGGCTAATCATAACGGTAATGACCTTTTCAACGGACGGAGAGCAAACCATGGAGATGGGAGAGAAAACCAAGGAGATGGTGATAACTTGAGAAGAGCAACAACACGAACCTTTACCTACCCTATTGCTCTCAACAAAGATGATGATGCACCAATGAAAAACATTTCACCATCCATTTTACCAACTTTCAGGGGACTATCTGTTGGCAAGAGACACTATGTAGCTTCATAATTGTTGTCATTGATGGCAACAAAGTCCATCCCACACATCCGTAGCACATAGTATGTCTCTACCGGAAGTCAGATTGAAGAGTCTTTTGGTCCGGTGAACAAGAATAGAGCATGCAGCAAGGTTTGACAATCAGGTCTGGATCTCTCAGAGGGTGTAACTCAGAAAAGTACAGACTTGGGAAAGTCAAGAGAAGTATTATGACTACTATATTTTAGAGATTGAGCCTCCGGTGATGAATGAGTGAAAAGATATGAGCATCTGTGTGTTGGGTTCCTGACAGGCAGAGTAGACTGCGGAAGAACTGACTGACAGTGCATTAGTCTTTAATCCAGATGAGAAATTGATGGTGATCAAGCTATTTGAGGGATCATACATGGTTGGCTGACATGATTGATGACTTCTATGTCTATGTTTTTGTTACGCATCACATATTGAGCATGAATTCAGCCGACAGATTAGTGTTTTGTAAATATCTTGAGTATTCCAGTTGTCGACTAGAAAGATGTTGAAATCCTTGATGCAAATATATATACCAGATGGATTTCGGTATGAAGGTGAGTGTGAAAGAAAAGAGTGTGCGAGGAAAGGCAGAGATAAGTGTGGAAGCAGCAATACAAGTTCGGTACATGACAAAACAACAACACTAAAGCAGAGGAAGAATGAAGTGCAGTAGATCAGTATATTGAGCCTAACCAGAACTGAACCTTAGCATATGTGGATGCCTCTGTTCAGTTCAAACACCTAGTTACCTTCTATAAACATTGTAGACAGTGAGTCTCTTATAGGTAGTGTGCCTCTTGTGAGCAGTGTGCTAGGGCAGTGAGCCCTAATTGGCAAGTGCCATTTTGTACTTCTTATTCTTTTAACAGAGAATACAATCTTGGGTTAGTCACCCCGTGGTTTTTCCCTTAACATGGTTTTCCATGTTAAAATTCTTGTGTTATGTGTGTTGATTTCATTTTTGCTCTCATGATTATATATGCTTATGTGTTTTGATGCTGCACAAATTATAAAAGGAAAAATAAAGTAAAGTTATTAGAGATAACTGATTCACCCCACTCTTAGTTATCTACCTTATTTCCAACAATTGGTATCAGAGCCAAGTTCCTCTAAAACAAAGCCTAACAGCTTGAGGAAGATTTGGGAATCTCAATGGATATGTATGGTATGAGGGAACAACTTCAGTCTACCCTAGATGATCTTGAGCAATCTCACTCTGAAGTCAATAAATTGAGACAAAGACTCAAACAAGCTGATGATTTTATAAATGAGCTAAAAGAAAAACTAAGTATCTCTGTGAAAAAGAGAATGGAACTACTTCAACAATTGGCAAGTCAAAGTGAAGCCAATGATACTAATGAAGATCTGAATGAGAAAAACAAGCTATGTGAGAAGCTATCAAAAGAGGTCATTATGGTAAGGCATGAAATGGAATTAGGGGTTATGAGATTCACTCAAGAAATTAAAGATAATCTAAAACAATCTCTCAAAGAGAAGTTAGAGGACTGCCACAAAATGGATAGAATAATCAGGCATTTGGAGTCTAATCTTGAAGAAGCTAGAGATAATGAAGAACAACTTGAGAATCAGATAGACACTCTTAAACAAGATCTTCAAACAATAAATGAATACAAAGAGAAATTCAAGATAAGCTTATCTCAACTTGAAGTTCTTCTTGAAAACCAAAAGAGGGCAGATGACAAGTGCGGTTTGGCTTATGAGAAAGGTGAAAGCTCTGGATCCGGTCAAAAGAACTCTGGATCAAGAAATCAAAGAAACATGCCTAGAAGACCTTCGGTAAGGCAACCAAATGCTCAAAGATATCCATCCTTCAATGGATACTGCTACAATTGCAACAAATTCAGTCATAAAGCAACTTAGTGTAGAAGAAGAATGAATTAGACTAATTCATCCTTCTCCGAACAGTGTTTCAACTGCAAAAGGTATGGTCACAAATCTCATGAATGCAGAAATATGCAAATAAACAATTCATTCAATGGAAGATGCTTTGCATGCAATAGAATGGGACATATGGCTAATCAATGCAGATCAAGAGAATATCAGTCAAATATGTAAAGAAATGTTGTTTTCTACAATTGCAATAGATCTGGTCATATTGCCAAATTTTGCAGAAGTAAGAATCAGGATAAAAGGGTTTTGGTGCATCATAATCAAAATCAAGACAAAGGAAAAGGCAAAGTGAATGTGGATGGAGTTCAAAGGGAGATGAACAAGATTTGGGTGAAGAGGAATATAGAAAATATTGGGGATGGATCCGCACTAGAATCTAGTGCTGATATTCCTTTTGAAAACTAAACAGATGAGCTCTGGCTCCAGGGGAGTCACAAAGGAAAATAAATTCCCCCAGCCAGTCAATTGGTGCCTAAATTTGGCACATGGGATGTTGTGGATTAAAGGGTTCTCAGAGAAATATCCAAATAACCCTCGGTAAAAATGTGAGAGATCCGCAAGGAGTTTTGAAGAGTTTAATCAGCCAAGATTGATCTGATTTGACAGCCATCCGGTAAAAGCAGGATTCTTACAGTTAGATCTGGTATGATTCAAAATTGAAATATCTTGACCTACAGATAACTAAGTGCATCTCAGTGATTCAGAAAGATCTCTCTCAGAACAAGGAAGAATAAGGCAACCAAAATAACTTAAGTTGTGCATTTATTACAATAGGAAATTAGGGTTTGCGCAGAGATAAAAAAAAGGTTCTTTTATTCATCATTTGCACATTTGCATTTGAGAAAAATAAAGGAAAAGCTCTACATCAAGATTGTTTCAACCTCTCAGAGATCAACCACAAAATCTGATTCAACCAGCAATCTTTTTTGGCTCATATTGTGAACCCTAGAAGCGTAAAAAGGTATTTCCATTTTTGAATATCTCTCTCTGAATCTTTTGCAAAGATGGCTACTCCAAATGTTGTTAAGATCACTGATAGGTCATGCCTAAAGTTCAAGAAACACCCCTACAAATCCCTAGAAGTTGATCCCTTAGGTGCCTTCTCTAGCATTCCACATGGGGTTCTACACGTAGAAGATGTTAGGGTATACATACATGCAAATATTGAAGAATTTGGGGAATCCAAACTAATGGATATCTATCATAAACAATTAATAGATGAAACATTTGAACTTAAACCTCAATACAAGGCCCTCTGGGATAAGCATTTTGGACATTGCATCCACTTTCCCTATTTTGCAGAAGATGAATGGGTTTGGTATGTTCTTAGCAGAATACATGACAACTTCATGTGGTTGATGAGGCCATTCAAGATAACAAAAGATGCCATTGGAGCAGTAACCAGATTGCACTCATCTGGTGGGTTGCCTGCTCTCAAATCTGTCAAGAACCAGACAGTAAGTGAGCCTACCGGATCAAAATTTGACAAGAGAGAAATGATAATAGAAGACATCATAGATCTAGATATCAAATTTGCCTCTATGATAATTGGTTATAAAATATATCACTCTAGTAGGGAGAATTCTATGTCTGGAACTGCAATATATACTGCATATTAGATGCTAAGGGAAAATTCTCACTATGACCTATGTGATCTTCTTCTGAACCAACTATTAGAAAACTTGCAGAAAATAAAGAAGGATAAGAAGAACTCATTTAAGTATGGTGGGCTAATACTGTGTTTATTCTTTTACTATATGAATGAGCTACTCAGATCAAGTGGTTGGGTATGGCAAAATGACAGACCAGTTGCCATACAAATCAGAGATTACATGTATGGGCTTGGTGATGCCAAGGCTCAAAGTACAACACTCTGGGGATACTTCAAGAACTTCCAAAGTATGATGCAGGCAAGAGAAAGAATCCCCCAATCTATAGTTGAAAAATATGAGGATACAATGTGTTTCATGGTAGACACTGATAAATGCCTAATGGAGGCAGTGGAACCCAGAACAGTCTGGATTATGCCAATGGGCTATGAGGTAGATGAGAAAATCTTGGAGTTGCATGTCCAACACTTGCTAAGTCAGCCTCAGGACCCTGAGGCAGAAAGGTTTGGAACCTTTCAAGAATGAAGTGTGAAAATTCATGTTGAACTGAGACAACTAGAGATGAAAAGAAATGTGAGAAGGGAAGTAGAGGAAGTTACCAAAAGATATGGCATATCAAAGGAGGCAGTTGATGCAAATAGAGAGAAAATAGAAAGAGCTGAGAAAGAGAAACAAGAAGCAGAAAAGGAAAGTGTTCCGGTACAAGCCTCCTCCCAAACTAGATCCTCCAAGAGCTCTACACCTGCCACCTCTAAGAACCCAAAAGCCTCAAAACTGGAAACCAAGACATCCGGAAAGGGAGAGAAGAGAATGAAGACAAAGGCCACAAGGTCATACATAAGCCAAAAGGATGATGAAGAAATAGAATCTGATGAGGAAGTTAAGAAAATGAAGAAGAAGAAGAAAACTTCCGGGGAATCCTCTGCCAGTAAAAACAAGGAAGAAGAGGCAGAAAAATTTGTTGAAAGGCCTACTCTCTCTATTAATGATATCATCAAGGCAGTCACAGTGGATGGGAACCTGTAACCAGTCACTGAATTTTATGATGAATATAGTGATACTGACAAGAAGATTTTGGAAGATGCTATAGTTAGGTATCTAAACATTTATAATAAAGCATTCATTGAAATCATCTCTCTAATTCCCAAAAGTCTAGAGAAGGTACTTGAACTGAGAAAGGAGAATGCTAAGGCAAAGGACCTAGAGATCTGAGAATAGATTGCAATTCAGCTCTATCCTTCCATTACTCCAAAACAAATGACCATGATCTTTAAGGACTGCAAGGATGAGTTCCGGAGCAAAGCAAGAATGAACAAACTTATGCTTGGAGAGACTAATTAGGTGGCAAAAGAAACAGAAGACATCCTCTGGAATGCCTTCATGAGATTCAATCTTCTTGTTATAGAGGACTTAGATGAAGAACCTTCTACCATGGATGTCGAAGGATTAAGTGCATCAAAAGAAGAATCTACTATGAAAAATGTAGAAGAGTGAAAAGAGATAGATGAGGAGAAGTCTAAGGACTTGGATTCCTCTATTCCAAAATAAGAAGTCCATGAAGAAGTCAACATCTCTCCTCCAAATCCTACTATAGACATTCTAGACTCAGGAGCTGAAGGAGAAGGAAGAAAAGAAGAAAAAGTGAGTCAAGAAGAAGAGGTAAATGGAAGAGAAGAAGATCAAATGGAGAAGATCCCAGATGACAGTTCTGAAGTGGAAAAAGGAAAGAAGACTCAGTCTCCAGCAAGAGACACTGCTGAGGTAGTAAAGAGCTTCTTGAACAAAGAAATGTTAGAGTTAGATGAACTAGAATTATTTCAAGTACCACTAAATTTTGATTCCCTCTCTCCGGTCTAGACAATGAAGATAGCATCTTTTTCCGAAGCTAAAGCAAAAGAAAAGCTTTTGAAGTCTCACATGGAATACTGTGAGCTGATAGAGATTGCATCCAGGATGCTGGAGAAGATCATGCCATCCTTCCAAAAGGATCCTTTGGCCTCTCCATTTGGTAACTTGAAATCTTTGGTTAATTCTGTTAGCACCCATTTTGATTATTTGGAGAAATCGGCAGAAGAGAAAGTCCAGAAAGAATTTTTGGGAAAGAGATTCACTGAAGTGCAGGAACTCATAACTAATGACAGGAGAACCCTGGATATTGGCATAAAGAGCCTAGAAAATGCTCTTAAAGATGGTGGAGAAATGTATAAATTTTTTCTATCCTGGTCTAAAGTGACAGGATATTGAAAAGAAAGTAAAAGAACAAGAAGATAAACTGTCAAGTTTATCTTAGAATTTTGATCCCCTCACCACATCTATAATGAATCAAGAGTGCCAGGCTATCGCCATTATAAATAAAATAAAGAGGCTTGAAAAGGAGAGGAAGAATATAATAAGCAGGATGAGTGAACTTAGAGGGATAATTATCCCTAAGTTAGAGGCCATGCATGAGGCCTTAACTAATGCTCAGACCACAGCCCAGACTAGTGATCCGATAAACTTAAGAAGGGAAGAAGCTTTTGCATTTTTGTTGAGTGGTCACATCTGAATTTTGGATAGGATGAAGCAGAGTTGGGTGACATAATTTGTATAGTTGAAGACCACCTTTTCTAATATATTTAAGTATATGTAAGTATAACATGTATATATACTTATGTGGCACTGTATAGGTTGATTTTTGCAAATTTTGGTGTGTGGATTTCACCCTTTGCCATTGATGTCAAAGGGGGAGTGAGGAGTAGTGAAAAATGTGGAATCCAACTAAGGGGGAGCTCTGGTAAAAGTGTACATAAGACAGAGCATCAGCAAAGGGGGAGTTTGCTACGACATTTAGTCATTTTTCACTAAGTGTTGCCATTAATGCCAAAGCGGGAGATTGTTGGCAAGAGACACTGTGTGGCTTCATAATTGTTGTCATTGATGGTAACAATATCCATCCCACACATCCGTAGCACATAGTATGTCTCTACCAAAAGTCAGATTGAAGAGTGTTTTGGTCCAATGAACAAGAACAGAGAATGCAGCAAGGTCTGATAATCAGGTCCAGATCTCTTAGAGGGTGTAACTCAGCAAAGTGCAGACTTGGGAAAGTCAAGAGGAGTATTATGACTACTATATTCCAAAGATTGATCCTCTGGTGATGAATGAGTGAAAAGATATGAGCATCTAAGTGTTGGGTTCCTGATAGGTAGAGTAGACCGAGGAAGAATTGACCGGCAGAGCATCAGTCTTCAATCCGGATGAGAAATTGATGGTGATCAAGCTATTTGAGGGATCATACATGGTTGGCCAACATGATTAATGACTTCTATGTCTATATTTTTGTTATGCATCACATATTGAGCATGGATTTAGTCGACAGATCAGTGTTTTGTAAATATCTTGAGTATTCCAGTTGTTGACTAGAAAGGTGTTGAAATCCTTGATGCGGATATATATACCAGATGGATTTCGGTATGAAGGTGAGTGTGAAAGAAAAGAGTGTGTGAGGAAAGGTAGAGATAAGTGTGGAAGTAGCAATACGAGTCTGGTATGTGACAGAACAACAACACTAAAGCAGAGGAAGAATGAAGTGTAGTAGATCAGTATATTGAGCCTAACCAGAACTGAACCTCAACATATGTGGATGCCTTTGATTAGTTCAAACACCTGGTTACCTTCTATAAACATTGTAGATAGTGAGTCTCTTGTAGGTAGTGTGCCTCTTGTGAGCAATGTGCTCGGGCAGTGAGCCCTAATTGGAAAGTGCCATTTTGTACTTCTTATTCTTTTAACAAAGAATACAATCTTGGGTTAGTCACCCCGTGGTTTTTCCCTTAATAGGGTTTTCCACATTAAAATTCTTGTGTTATGTGTGTTGATTTCATTTCTGCTCTCATGATTATATATGCTTATGTGTTTTGATGCTGCACAAATTAGAAAAGGAAAAATAAAATAAAGTTATTAGAGATAACTGATTCACCCCCCCTCTCAATTATCTACCTTGTTTCCAACACTATCCTCTGAGGATCCTAACTAGTTCCTCTTCGAGTTCAAAGTCTTGTGTCAAACATATGACTACAAGAACAATAACTAGAAACTTAAACTCTTTCCCTCCACTTTGAGAGGTTGTAAGGTCCTAAAAGTTCCATTAACTTAACCATAGTCAACGATTAAACTCTAGTTCATAAATCTCAAAATAAAACAATAAATATATAAATCTTTCATTCATATTATCAATTTTTTGCATGAATACATCTAAATACCACTTAGAAGTTCATATTATTACAAATTATGAAATCTATACATCCTAGGCTTATAGCCCATCCAAATGTACTATCATCAATGAAGAAATCTCAATATAATACAAGTATGGAAATAACAATAATGTCAATCAAATCCAAAAGTCTCTCTAGCTGCTGACGAGTTAGTCTACCATCTGCAAGCCAAGGATGAGAACATGGATTGGGTGGTTTTCCACCCAACCACGAAGCATACGCTTCCCCAGAATCCTTCAACAAGAAGGATACCCGACCTTGCATGAAAGGCCTAGCAATTTGTAACAATAAGTAGGATGGAATCTGGTACATGCCTATTAACCTACATGCATTCCTAACATGAATGCAACATCTCAATAATAGGATGAGGCAGAGAAATAAAATAACTAGGCATAATTCCATCTATCTCAATGGTCTAAAAGTTAACTTTGATCAAAGTATGAAACCGTTTATAATGGTAGTGTAGGTTTTGAAAAAGAAAACCTACTTCTCTGTTATTCCTCATTTAGCACCCATCCTAGAAGGTATCTTTCCCCAAAGCACACAAACCATATCAAGCAATGCATTCAGTTCTATTTTTAGATTAAATATTCATTTTCATACAAGTATGACTTAAGAAATAAACAAATTGTTATGTTTGATTTCAGCATACCTAAACAACGTTTCCAAATATCATATCAATCACAAGGCAAGAAGTTTCTTTCAAAGACATTCAATCACTTCTCTTTGATTCAAAAGGAATATTTAGACAATTCTTTCTATCAATTTAATGCACGTTTACTTTCACTTAAATGCATTTATTCATCCAATTAATGCATAAGGTAAATCAATGATTATTTTTAGCCTTTAACATTCATGCAATGATTTATTGGGTTTGATTTCATAAGTTAAAATACCAGGTTTCAGTCATGTTTTCCCAATGAAGGTTTCCAAGTATGATTTCTTGTATAAAAATGAGAATCAAAGTTTTCTACTCTCTTAAATCCAATTTTATTCTTTTTGTCCTTTATCAATTCTCTATCAATTTGCACTCAAAATTGGTCTCATAAGTTTATATTAGCAACATAGACGATGAAATAACAATGTATAAAGTTAGGACAACAATAGGAAAGATTGAAATAGCAGTGCATAAGGCTGGAACAACAATATAATGAGTTAAAACAATAGTATGATAGGCTGGAACAATGATGTAGTAAGCTAAAACAACAGTATGAATGATTATAACAACAATACGAAGTTTGAAGCTACTGTATATATGTTGTAACAATGGTATAAATGTATGAACAACATCATAAATATGTGCTACAACAGTGTATATGCATGCTACAACAGTTCATATACACACTACAATAGTATTGAAGAATGTTACAACAATATTGAAGAATGTTTCAATAGTGAATGTGTTTTAAATACAATAACATGAAGAATTTTTGGTCTCAGTTGTTTTGAATCAGCATGACAGCATTAATGGTTCTTTAATCATTGGTTTGAATAGCCATGTGAATGGGATAAATATGCACATATATGCATGTATTGGAAAATACATGCATATGTATGCATATTTATTCACAATTTTTTTGAAAGATATCTATAGAAATCCTTTAATAACAACACAAGAATTCATGGAATTGATTATTTAAGATGTTATTAAGCACATTCAAACTTAGATCTACAAATCATTCATAGAATTTCTTAGAATTAACAAGCTATTTAATGGTGCATCTAGTAAACAAATAAGAAGAAAATGTAAATATGAAGATATTTGACAATGCTCCAAGAATTTCTTCTCTTCCTTTCCTCTTTCTTCCAATTTGTTGTCCCTGTTGTTCTTTTTCTCTCTTTTTCCTATATAGGACTGTAATTTCTTTATATCCTCCTTGTCTCTACCCTTTCTTTCTTTTCTCTTTCCAAACAATAATCCCCAAAACTCTATATTCTACCTATGTGTTGTTCTTCTCTGTCCAATGAAGGGAGTTTCTTCTTCCTTTTTCCTTCCAATTCCTTTCTTTCTTTCCTCTGTATTTCTTTTCCTTTTTCTATATATGTTCTTCCTTACTTCTTCCCTCTTTCTTTCCTCTTATTCCCTCTCAATTCCTCTGTATATGGTTGTGTTTTTATTCATTGTATTTAAAAAAAATAAAGCATTTCCAATCCCTAAAAAAATGGCGTCCCAAAGAGAGCCCAAAATCCTTTAATTTTTAGCTTTTAAAACTCCATCTCACTCACTCTTTTGCATGGTATATCCACGCATCAAACTTCAATCTTTAGTTCTATTATAAGAAAGTCCCAATGGCTTGGGTTTTCTTGCTTTAATCTGTTGTTTATAGCAGATTTGGGGGGGAGGGTGTCTATATTTGGCCACCTCCCATCCTCACGCATACTCTTTTCTTTAACACACACACACACACACATCTAAAACATTTAATATTTTTCTTTTAAATTTTAATATTTGAGATTTCAAGTTTATATATATTTAAATATGTAATATGCATATATATATATATATAATGGTTAAAATCTGGATAGTTGGTTTTTAATTAGTTTGATGCCTATCCTCCTTTCACCAATTATATTCAAGGACTTTGAGTCGAGTAATAATCTATTGTCAGGCCCTTGGTCACTTAGAATGTAGGGAAACTTGGATTTGTATGATTTGATTATCAATTATGCTCACTTATGCTCAATTATACATCAAAACCCTAATTATGCAATTACGGAATCAAATAGACAAATTACTCAAAATGTTGCTATAGGAAGATGTAAAATGACAGACAAATGCGCACTTCTTTTCAAAGTTTAGAAAGTGGAACAGTTGGGGACTAAGTAGCGGGCACCCAAGTCCAATGCCTAGGTTTTTCAGGATCTGGAAACTTGATCTCCAAATTCGACACTGCAATATTCTCTTGCAACTCCACTTTTCCTGTATCTTCAATCTGTAACTTACAATCAAAGAAACTTTGGGAGGGGTTTGTGGTGTTTAAAGGCTTGTCTCAGTCAAGCCCCAAAGAGACATTCAAGTCTTCCAAACACCGTTGTCAGATAGAGAGTGCATGCCCTTGGGAGGTAGAGGCAAAAACCAAATGATAAATGCTTAAAAACATAAATGATATCAACTTGCATTGAAGATCTCATGGGAGGAAGAAGCTCTTCATGCCCTGAGGAGATGATTGCTCAAATCTACAAATACAAACACATAGACAACACAAATCTTCTCTTGCTACATAATGAATGCCTTGAATCACCTTCACATAAACTTGAGAATCCAAATTGCTAGCTAGTAATCATCTAGTTTACAAATGAATGCCTAAACATGCTTATATATGCAACTACAAACACTTCCGCCAAGAATTTCATAATTCAAACTTACCGTGTCGGCATAGGACCCAAATGAGGGTCACAAGCCAACACCCAAAATTTGGGACTGACCCAAAATAGGGCAGGACTAGGGCGTGGGTGCTCAAGTCCTTCCCCCCTATTTTGGTCAGGGTTAAGTTCAAGGGATCCCCCTAGGTCCCATTTATCATGAAACCTAAGGCTCATTTCATTGGGATGTCAAAATATGATGCAAGATGCCCTAAATGTAGCTAAGAGAACCGAGAGCTAAACCTTATGAGGGAAAAGCCCCCAAGGGGACATTTTCTGACGTTATATTTAGCCCCCACTTTAATGTATGTATAAATGCAAGGCCAATACATGCATTAAAGTACGATCAATAAACACACCAAGTACGGAGAAGACACATCAAACACATTGAAGACAATGACAGGCACTCAAGACATGGAGAAGACATTTACAGTCACACAAAACACAGAGAAGACAATAAATGCATAGAAGACAGTTAATGCATGGAAGACAGGAATGATTTCTTTTCTTTTATGTTTTCATATATATGAAATGTTGATGCAAGTACAAGGAAAGTAAACACACCTCCCATAATGTAGGAAGCACTCATCGCGCTGGTCTTTAAATTCCATATATGGGGCAACATACACGTAAGACACACCAAGCCTCCCAAAATGCAAGAAACACTCATCGTGCTAGTCTTTAGACTACATATGGGGCAACAAACATGCCAAACAAAGCAAGCACGCCACACACACACACTTTGAAGACATGAAGAAAACACGACAAATCAGCGATGGAGTGTTCCTATTTCTAGATTTATCACCATCTCAGGCACATTACAGGCACACACCCATGATTAGGCTTTGCCACAATAATCGCTGAAGACACGCTTAAGGGTTGAGTTAGTCACAGAACCACTCCCCGCCTCCCAATGAGGATTTTTTGAAAATGATAGGATGGGAACTCTTTGCAAGAGATATGCCACCCCCGCCTCCGCAAGGGCTTAACATGATTGATTGATTGATTGATTGTAAACAATCTCAGAGTGCAAGAGGGACTCATTGCCACCAGTCTTTAAACTACACCTAAGGACAAGCATGTTGCTAACATCTACAATAGACAACTTACCTTATATATACCCCCACCTTAAGGTGGTTGATATCAAGTATTGATATCAAGTGCATTAAGGTAGGAAGAAAACACACAAGGGAACACAGACTTTTACAAAGCCCATGCCCCCTAGAGGTGACATGTACTTTATGATCGCCAAATGTTCCCACAAACACATCCCTGTAAGAAACATGTTAGTGTCCATAATCATGATAAACAACAACATCAATGCATATGATTAATGATGAGCCAAATAATTGACTCATTTAATTATCAATATTTTAATGCTCTTATGAACCTTTAAAAACATATTGGCATATAAATACATATTATTATAATTATATTTGTCTTGAGAATTAATTATGCTTATGTTTTGTTTCCATTACGCTTTGATAAAATCTCTTTAATTTTGATACTTGAATGACATTTTCTATGTGCATATCTCATAATTTGTGGTATAATTTGTGGATGTTAAAAAAGGATTGCAGCAGTTGAACTTTAGCTAAACTCCAGATAGCTCCGGAGGCCAATACTTCCTAAGCATCATCCTCCCCTAAGTCGATGACTTCCAACAAATGCTCCTAGAGACCCTCTAAATCCTACAACACGTCCAAACCTGCACCTCAATCCTTGTCGCAGCTCTTGATCACACCGCCATGTCACTAAACTTAGTGACCCAGATAACCTATGGCAGAAATCAATTCTAGCTATCACTGCCACCAGGTGCCCCATTGTTTTAGGGAACTCATGGAGTTCACCCTGCTAATCGCCTTATTCAAATCGTGGATCTGGAGTTCCTTGCAACTAATTATGTAGTTAAGAAAATAATAGTTGGTTGTTCCAGTTCCAGTTCATAGGAATTAGTTAGTAACTAGATTTTTCTTTCAATAACCATGCAACTGGCTATTCCAATTGACTGTAGTTAGACTCCCAATTAGTATATCTTTCCAATAAGGCTCGATTCTATAAGTAGAAGAGCCATCGCACCTTTTTAAGTTAGTTCCTATTTTTCATCAATTGGTTGTTCATCGTAGTTTGTTTTCAGCAGAAGGAAAACTTTTGAGTTTAGGTATGCATGTTCTTTGAATGAGAATAAAATGCAAATGAAAGGAGATTTCTTTTGAAAGAAGTTGTTAAGCAAAGAGGATCATCTCCAGCTGGGAAAGTAGGGCCCACTTCCCCATCTTGGAGGAGATCTCTCGGTATTCTTTTTGTGTTATTTCTATTTTTCTTAATTTCCTTGCAGCAAATTGTTGTGTTGTTTCTTGTTATCTATTCTCACCTATAGGTTTATTCTTCAAAAATAGAAAATCATAAAAATTAGATTTGTTATTTCTTTAATCACTGTGATGTTCAAAGTATTGCATGCCTAAGAAGTAACAATAGATTTCATTTCTTATCATCTCTCATTTTTGCAAGTGTGTTCATTTCCAACAACTAGATTAAATCTTTATTTCAGCACGTGTGGTTGTTTCAAGAAATTAAATTAGGGTTTATTTCAGCAAATGTTAGAATAGTTTCATTCTAAGCAAGAGTGTTTCTTTTCAAAAGAAAATTAAGGTAGTTTATTTCATGAGCAAGAAGATTAAAACTCCAATTGTGCAAGGGTCCCTAAACCAATCCTTGGTCCTCAACTATTCCACTCGAAAACCCCCCAACAAATAGTCTTCTCGCAGATCACTCCAGACATCTCTAGATTGATAAAGAGTAAATGATGATGTATTAACAAAGCCTACTCTGACCTCATCATTTTTGGCGATGTTGCAAGGGATTTAATCTACAAATCATTGTAGGTTTAAGGCGTTGATAAGACTTTTGATCCATTAGTTTATGAGAAGACCTAGGGATGCCTTAGGTCGATTCATTAGACATCCTATAGTAGATATACCTTTAGAGGCTAATTTGGAAGAACCTCCAGATCATCCAATCGATCAAGGATTACCAATACTATCTGAGTCTTCCAACTCATCTGCCACATCCTCAACCATGGGTGATTAGGAAGATCCAGCTGTTAACATAACTTTCTCTTATCTGATAGTCATCGTTCTTGAGTTAAATGAGCCTCCTATGAAAAACATATCACCTACATTTTTACCTACCTTTAGGGGAAAAATGTCAGAAGATCCAGACCAATTCCTATTCAAGTTCAAAGTTCTCTGTCAAACTTATGACTACACTACTGATAACCAGAAGCTAAAACTTTTCCCTTCCACTCTTAAGGAGTCAGCTTTAAGATGGTTCATGGGCTTGGCAGCAGATTCTATCACCACATGGGATGATATGGAAACAATTTTTCTTGATAAATATCAGGATTACTATAGAGTCAAAGATCAGAAAGATGAACTTTTCTGCATGAAACAAATGGAGGAGGAGAACTTAGAAGACTATGTGGATAGATTCTTATTTGTCCATAGGAGGTGTGGAAACAACCTAGATGAGGAACTAAGTAAGACCATCTTTCTAACAGGGATTGATGATGACAACAGAGAGGCATTAAATCTGATGGGTAAGGGAGACATTAATAAGAAAACTTTTGAAGAAATTGTAGAAGTTTGCAAAAACTATTCTCGTACAAGAGTTGGCAAGAGAATTTTAAAAAGGGGTAGTAATAGTGATGTTACGAAAGTAATGGAGGAACTAGCAAATCTTAAAACTAATATCCTACTTCATTTGAATACCACTTTGGATGCCATGTAGGCTAGTAAAAAGAATACTGAACCCTTATCTATTTATCGCCCTTGTTGTAGGGAAAAACATCCACTTAGGGAATGCCCTTTGAATAGAACTGAGTTGTGTAAAATCTGTGAGAAAAATCATCCTACCAACGAATGTGGCCTATTTCCTGAGATTAAAAATAGACTAAAAAAGGTTCCAGTAGATGAGGAAGCGCTAAATTTTATTAGTCAGAAACAACCTACTTATGGATTTAATCAATTTCAAAACCAATATGCTCCAAGAGGAAACTCTTATAATGGACCCTGGGGAATGCAAATGCAAATGCAAATGCCAATGCAGTGGGGTTTATGGCCTCAGCAAGATTAGACAAATCAATCTTGGTCAAATCCACAATAGTCAAACCAGCAATAGTATCAACAACAATGGGCTCCTCAATACAACCAAGGAATGAGGAGATTTGGAAACCAACCTCAAGCCTTACTTCTAGGACCTTCACAACCTGTGAATGCAAATCCCAATGAGCAAGTAAACCAACCATCAATGCATGTACAACCAGTTCTAAACACCAAGAACAATAGGCCACAACAATAGGTGTACAATACTGATCCAAATATAGTAAACCTGAATGTGGTAGAGATCAATGATATCCAACTTCAATCTAGAAATGTGCCTATCACTATACCTATTGAGTAAGTCATTGAAGAAAAAGAAGTAAATCCTAAAGATGATACACAATAATCCAATAAGAAGGCTAAAGCAAAAGAAACATAAGAGATTCTGAAGGAGATCTCTGTTCCATTCCCAAAATGATTGAAACAGGCTCCTCTACAATCTAAGGAAAACCAACCCTCACATGATGACTCCCAATTAATTAGGGAACATAGAAAAATGTACATTGAAGTTCCTTTGTTACAGGCGATAAAAGAAATTCCTGAGATAAATCAGACCATTAAGAATTTGTGTCTAAAACTTCCAGGAAGAAAAAGGAAATTGCCCAACACTATCCAAGTGGAAGGAAACCTTGCAGATGTCCTATCAGGCAATTTAATCCCTCACAAGTATGGGGATTTTGGGAGCCCGATCATTACGGTAGACATAAAAGGGGTACCTGTTTCAAATATTTTAATAGATTTGGGTGCTTCCATCAATGTAATGACATTAGGAACTATGGAAGCTTTGGCTTTAAAACACTTTCAGCCAACCTCAACTGTATTAAAACTTGTAGACCTATCTATTACCAAACCAGAAGGAATTTTGGAGGACGTCATAGTCACTATTGACACTTGGGATTATTCGGATGATATCCTTATCCTACAGACAAGAAAGAAATGATTAGTTTACCCAATAATCTTGGGAAGACCTTGGCTGGCTATAGCAGTAGCACTTATTGACTGTAGATCTGGAAGTATGACCATTTCAAATGGAAAAAGACTTAAAGAACTTTCTATCTATCCTCTGGCCAAACCATTCTGCAATATGAAAACAAACCATCGATAGATGACTTTATGGATTCTGATGAAGAGGATGCCTCCTTGTTGGCATTGGTAACAATAGTAGAACACTTTGAAAAATGTAATGAGGAATATAAGGAGTTAGAACCAAACTGTGAACTCTCCTTATATAGTGCTACTCAGCAGGAGGTCTCTGGATGGCTCCAGAGAGACCTGAAAGGATCCTTCAAAGCTTTTAATTGCCCATACTCTGAAAAGATTGTCTCTCATGTAAGTTATCAACAAGAAAAAACTCTCCACCAAGTCATACCTCACTTTTGTCCTTTAAACACGCTATTAAGTCCATATAGAGAACTTCTTTCTATCCATGCTAGCACAAAACAAATCCCAGTCCAAACCAACAAAGAACTTTCTATCAACAGTTGATTAACAGAAGTGGAAGAGGTTCGGTTAGCAAAATTGTTACAGAACCACACCTAGGCTTTTGCATGGGAATACAAAGACATGAAAGGAATCCATCCTAGTGTTTGTACACACCATATTTATACTAAGGATGTCTGACCTGTTAGGAAACCACAATGAAGAATCAATCCAGCTTTAAAAGACATAGTGAAGGAAGAAATTGAGAAACTATTGCAGGTAGGATTCATTTATCCCATTTCTGACAGTCAATGGGTATCACCATTAGTAATAGTGCCCAAAAAGAATGGAAAATGGTGAGTCTTCATAGATTATAGGGAGCTGAACAAAGCTACAGAAGGATTATTTTCTACTCCCTTTCATTGACCAAGTCCTAGACAACCTAGCTGGAAGTCACTATTTCTCCTTCTTGGATGGTTTTAGTGGCTACAACCAGATCCAGGTAGCTCCAGAAGATCAGGATAAGACAACCTTCACCTGTCCATGGGGGACATTTGCCTACAGAGTCTTGCCATTTGGGTTATGTAATGCGCCAGCCACATTTCAATGTGTTGTTTTGGCAATATTTGTTGATCTAGCAAATACCTATGTAGAAGTCTATATGGACAACTTTACGGTGCATGGTAAGACCTTTGATGAATCCTTGTATAGTTTAAATAAGGTACTTGAAAGATGTAAAGAACACCAACTATCTTTAAACCATGAAAAATGCTTCCTCATGATGACCGAGGGAATTGTACTTGGTCACCACATCTCACAAGAGGGATTGAAAGTGGATCCAAAAAAGATCAAAATCATAGTACAAATTCCTCCTCCTCAAACTCAAACTAAGGTAACAAGCTTTCTGGGACATGCTAGCTATTACAGAAGGTTCATCAAAAATTTCAGTTGAAAAGTTGACCCTATGTTCACTTTGCTAAAAAAAGATTCTGAATTTAAATGGACACAAGAATGCCAACAGTCATTTGAGGACATCAAAAGTGCCCTCATAACAGCTCCGGTAATAAAAGGACCAAACTAGGGAGAACCATTTCACATCCACATAGATGCTTCCAATCAAGCCATTAGGGCAGTATTAGGACAATTGAGTAAGTCTGGAGGTATGCATGCAATATATTACATCAGAAAAAACTTAAACCTAGTGGAGAAAAATTACACCACAACTGAAAAAGAATTTTTGGCAGTAGTTTATGCTATCAACAAATTTCACCACTACATCACAGGCTATAAAATCTTCATACACACTGATCATGCAGCCATAATATATTTGATGAACTAGGCTATAGTAGGAGGTAGAATTATTAGATGCCTATTATTATTGCAAGAATTTGACATAACCATTGTTGATAAACCAAGCAAAGATAATGTTGTTGCTGACTTCTTGTCTAGATTGAATGTGTAGGGAAATAATGAACCAGTGGATGATACATTTCCTGATGAACATTTGTTCGCTATCTCTATACAATCTCTATGGTTTTCTGATCTGACTAATTATCTAGTTTCAAGAAAATGCCCACAACACTTCAACTCAAAAGAAATAAAATGGCTAGTTCAGGAGAGCTCCAGATACAAGTGGGTAAATGGTTTTCTGTTTAAAAATTGTCTTGATCATGTATTACATCGATGTGTGTAGGAAACGGAGGTGTATGACATAATCTGTGCATGTCATGATGAACCTTTTGGAGGACACTTTTTAACCATCAGGACAGGGCACAAAATCCTGGGAGCTGGATATTTTTGGCCAACAATGACCAAGGATATTCACCAATATGTCAAGCAATGCAATCAGTGTCAATGAATGGGATGTCCAACCTTCACCATAGAGATGCTACTCCATCCCCAAGTGGCTTTAGAGCCATTTTAAAAATGGGAGATAGATTTTGTCAGACCAATTGACCCACCATCCAGAGGAAATCACTACATACTGGTCTGCATAGACTATGCCACAAAATGGGTTGAAGCAAAAGCACTACCAGTAGCAAAGGAGGAGAAAGTTGCAAATTTCTTGTACAAACATATCTTGCAGCGGTATGGAGCACCCAAAACTCTTGTCTCTGATCAAGGACCACAATTTATGTCTGCCATGATCAAAGCATTCCTGGAAAGCTATCAAATCAGTCATAGGAAATCTTCACCATATCATCCATAGAGCAATGGTCAAGTTGAAGTAACAAATAGAGAATTGGAGAATATTCTCACCAAAACCATCTCAAGCAAGAGGATAGATTAGGCCGATAGAATGACATAAGCTATTTGGGCTTATAATACTACCTGGAGATCAACAACTAACTTCACTCCATATGAGTTAGTTTATGGAAAGCACCCAGTGCTACCCATCGAATATGAGGTAGAGACATTAAAGACAACACTTGAAGTTGGTATTGATTTGACCGATGCACAACAAGAAAGGATACTATGATTAAAGAGGCTGGATGAGATGAGAATGGAGGCACTTCAACATACAGAGTTAATCCAACAACAAAGGAAAGAATGGTACGACAAGCACATCATCAGCAAGCACTTCAAGAAAGGAGATTGGGCCCTGTTGTATGATTCTAAAGACCAGGATCTAAAAATAAAACTACATACCAGATGGTTGGGGCCCTATGAAATTCAAGAAGCCTTCAACAATGGAGCTATCCAGTAGTTCCAATTGACGGAGATCGTAGAGTTTTTCTAGTCAACGGACATAGATTAAAGCTATATCATAAACCAACCTCTAAAGAAGAATTCTCTGTCAAAATTCAGTCTTAGATAGAACATTTCTCTGTGGAAGATCTTTCTTCCATGGGAATCATGCTCTAAATAATGATTCTTGAGTGAATAAAGAAGTTGAGGTTGAAAACCAGAAATGGCGGCCTCTCCTATAAAAAAAAATGGGCAAATGTTGAAAACTAGTAATGGTGGCTTTGCTTGGAGGAAAGGCTAAAAACTAGCAATGGAGGTCTTTTCTTTGAAATTCCGTTCCTTTTCCATAAAAATATTTTGCAAATTCTATAGATTCTTTTTGCTATATAGCGAGATCCAGATGGATCAGAAAAGCTCCAGACAACTCCAGATGAATACCAAGTGGGTACCGCCTTGTCAAATACCCTTGGGCACAAGAATAATGTGCAACGGAAATTAATTTGGTAAAAAAGTTGAAGTGCCATAGTCAAGGTCATGGGTACTTTACATAGGTATACTCTCTTCTCAAAACTTATATAATTATTTTAATGTGTATAAATATGCCACGTGTTTCAAAAAGTAACATCATGCAGCTTCAACTTTTGGCACTCAAACATAGCAGTCATGACAATGATTGAGGGTTGACAAGTGGCAATAGGGTACTTGACAATAGATCTTGCATATTCCCCAAGGAGATCACAATACTTGGTTATTAAGACGGGTGAGTTTTAAATTATTTCCAAAAATGGAATAAAAGCCCGATTTGCAAAATCATAATAACAGTAATGATGACCAATTAAGAGGGAACTACATCTGAATTGACATAAAGATGTAGTGGAATGGCATCAACTCCGGAAATGCATAGAAGGTAATTAAAATGGTGGATCTGAAGAAAAATTTTGCATGTGCTACCCTACGGCAACACTCTGGAGTATCTGCCATGAGTACCGAAAGGACAACCAGAACAAATGCTAGCCTGTATTTCTTCCAACAAATTTATAGATGGCAACTCATACTTTGATAGCTTCCTTCTTCGCCGATCCAAAATAAAGAAAGTTTTCAATAAACCAAAGTTGTAGTGTAAACCCCTTGCTCCAGATTGAATTTCTTCAAACTAGAGTAGCAGACAGAGAGATAATCACCAAACATGGGGCACAAAAGGAAGGCAGAACTAGAAAATGCAATCATTGATGACGCTAGTGCTTAGATTTTCCAACAAGCAGGGTGGCTTGAGTTCTTGCAAAAATTTGAAGGGTTCAAGGAGGAATTAGTTTAAGAATTTGTCAAAAATTTCCATAGGACATTCACTATTGTAAAAGGGGTAAGGATTCCAATCAATTCTACTATCATTAGTCAAATTTCTGGAATAGCTGTAGTAGGAGTTGATTTATTTGCCACTAAACCCTCGTATGAGGAGTTAATTCAGAACTTCCATGTCGCTTCGGAGCCCTTGCCTCGATACATTGTTAGCAAAGGTGCCACAAAAGGCATCGACATGAATAGTCTTCCGTATCCATGGAAGACTGTAGTCCTATGGGTTATGAAGTTTTTTACCTATGATGGCCAGTATGGGACTATACTCGGCCCTAGAATGAGATTGATTATGTACCTAAGGCATGGTGCCAATAATCTACAATTTCTAATAAACATCCCTGCCTTTTTGTACACTACATTGATAAACATGTTGACAAAGCAGAAAAATAGAGAGGGTTAGGTTAGCCATGCAGGGTTAATCCATTTGATTATTAAACACCATTTCGTGTAATACGAAGAGGGGCAAAGAAAATGGGAAGACTTTCTGGCTTTGACGCTAAGGAAAAAAAGAACAGAGCACTCTTCTGCTACTGTATCTGTATCTAGTGAGGTCATCGCCATGTTTTTAAATCCTTCCAAAGTTTTCTTCAAAAGGCTCTGAAAAGGTGCAGAGCATCAGTGCCAATAGGGTGAAGCAACATCCTCCAGACCTACATAGATAAGGCACTCTTGCACTTTTATTATTTCTTCAGATGAGGAAGATATTGAACCAGTCCCCATTGCTCCAGCAAGTTAGCAAGGCAGTTTGCAAAGAACACAAGAAGCAGTTGAGGAGAGTGGCAGAAATGATATTCCACCAAAGGAGCAAGAAACAATTAAAGAAGGTGGTGGTAGTGGCATTCCAGTGGCAGTTGGTGAGCATGATGCTCTAGGGGCACCAGGGAACGAACCATTACAACATGGCCACAGGCAGGGAAAACAGGTCATGATAGAGAGTTCTAGCTCTGAAGATACCTCTACATAGGACACCTGACATGCCCTTGCCATTTCAAAGATTGAATTTGAGCTAAATCACTGTAAGGCACAGTTGGCGGCCTTGTCCCAGCAAGTAAAAATGAAAGATGAGGAGCTGGCAGCAGAAAGGGTGAAGGCCACTGGAGAAAAACAAGAAAGGAGAAAGAAATTATTTCTTTGAAAAAGGAGGTGGATAATCAAGTGGGAATAATTGCCCAAAAGGACAAGCAAATCACTAGACTGAGACAGACTGTAGCCCAGCAAACTCCTGCCACCACGTCCTTAAATGTTTATGCACAAAATCTACAGTTAACTGGAGATAACAGATAGCTTAGAGGTGAAATTGCAAAGCTTCGAAGAGATATGGAGACCTTGAGGCAGGAGAAAGCAAAGGTAGAGCAAAATCTATCTCTCACCTGTAAAATAGGAGAAACCCTGTTAGCACAAAGGGTACCCTCAGGTGTGTATGCTCTTTTTCTAAGAGAACAATTTTTAAGATGGAAACTGTTACACATTAGCTACAATTTGCCTTTTGATTTTGAGAATGAAAAAGAATTTATTGAGTGTTACTTCCAAAACCCACCAGACCAAAGGAACCTTCTCTATGACTTTTTCCAGCATGACCACATTCTGGGCCATGTAGATACTTCTATGCTAAATCTTTATATAGTGGAACTCCAAATCTGGAGCTAGCTGTCCCTATTGAGAAACAACAAATTATGGGAAGATAGAATGGAGGAGTATGAGACTGTTGCTAGGGTAATTGGCTTGCTAATGAGGCATGAATGCCCAAAGACTACATGGTTTAGAAACACTTTCAGAGAAAATATTTATAGGCAGGGTATCACAGGCCAATACATACAAAATCTAAATTCTTGTATTGCAGATTTCTTTGCTATTGCAGATTACCTTCCCAATGCTATTGTGTCAAGCTACATAGTACTATTTGAAACACTTCCCAATGTACTAAAAAGAAGGGAACCAGTTTCCCCTGCAAACATACGATGGATGACTGCAAATGTCAGGAGGCTCATTCCAATTATTCAACAAAAGAAACAAAACTAGATAGGAATGAGGTTTAGGCCTCCATTGCTACTCATGCCAGCACCCAAACTCAACCATCCTCAAGGTGAACCAATGCCACAGGAAAAATTCAGCAAATGGTATAGCATAATTCAAGAGAATGATGGGTTCCATCCCAAGCGAAGACAATTTTTCCAATATAGTGATGATGACTACAACTACAACACAATAATGGAGGGGAAGAACATACTTGATGGGGTAGTACAGTAGATGCCATGAGGGCATGACATAAGCTAAGTGGGGAAGAGATTATGAGACAAATAATTGACTAATTTAATTATCAATATTTTCATGCTCTGATGAACCTTTAAATACATATTGGCATATAAATACATAGTATTATAATTATATTTGTCATGAGAATTGATTATGCTTATGTTTTGTTTCCATTATGCTTTGATGAAATCTCTTTAATTTTGATACTTGAATGACATTTTCTATGTGCATATCTCATAATTTGTGGTACAAGTTGTGGATGTTAAATAAGGATTGTAGCAGTTGAACTTCAGCTAAACTCTAGATAGCTCAGGAGGCCAATACTTCCTAATCATCATCCTCCCCTAAGTCGATGACTTCCAACAAATTCTCCTAGAGACCCTCTAAAACCTACAACACATCCAAACCTACGCCTCAATCCTTGCCGCAGCTCTTGATCACACTGCCATGTCACTAAACTTAGTGACCTAGATAACCTATGGAAGACATCAGTTCCATCTATTGCTGCCACCAGATGCCCCACTATTTTAGGGAACTCATGGAGTTCACCCTGCTAATCAGCTTATTCAGATTGTGGATCTGGAGTTCCTTGCAACTGATTGTGTAGTTAAGCAAATAATATAGCTGGTTGTTCCAGTTCCAATTCATAGGAATTAGTTAGTAACTAGATTTTCCTTTCAATAAGCATGCAACTAGTTGTTCCAGTTCACTATAGTTAGACTCACAATTAGTATCTCTTTCCAATAAGGCTCAATTGTATAAGTAGAAGAGCCATCACACCTTTTTAAGTTAGTTCCTATTTCTCATCAATTGGTTGTTCATTGCAGTTTGTTTTCAGCAGAAGGAAAACTTCTGAGTTTAGGCATGTACATTCTTTGAAGGAGAATAAAATGCAAATCAAGGGATATTTCTTTTGAAAGAATTTGTTAAGAAAAGAGGATCATTTCCAGTTGGGAAAGTAGGGCCCGCTTCCTCATCTTGGAGGAGATCTCTCAGTATTCTATTTGTGTTATTTCTATTCTTGTTAATTTCCTTGCAGCAAATTGTTATATGTGTTGTTTCCTGTTATTTGTTTTCACCTGTAGGTTTATTCTTCAAAAATAGAAAATCATAAAAAATAGATTTTTTATCTCTTTAAGCACTATGATGTTCAAAGTATTGCATGCCTAAGAAGTAACAATAGATTTTATTTCTTTTCATCTCTCATTTCTGCAAGTGTGTTCATTTCCAGCAACTAGATTAAATCTTCATTTCAGCACGTGTTTGTTTCAAGCAATTAAATTAGTGTTTATTTCAGCAAATGTTGGAATAGTTACGTTCTAAGAAAGAGTGTTTCTTTTCAAAAACAAATTAAGGTAGTTTATTTCATGAGGAAGAAGATTAAAACTCCAACTATGCAAGGGTCCCTAAACCGATCCTTGGTCCTCAACTGTTCCACTCAAAAACCCCCCAACAAACAGTCTTATCGCAGATCGGTCTAGACACCTCCAGATTGATAAAGAGTAAATGATGATGTATTAACAAATCCTACTCCAACCTCATCAATTAATCACACAAAGAGCCAAGGTTATACTACGAATTTAGAGATAGAGGAAATTTGTGGGGCTATATCACAAAAATCTTAGAACCGAGTGTCACCAAGGCGAGATTCAAAGACAAACAAAGTGCATGGGGCAACATTATTGTTAAGGTTTGTAAGTGAGATAAAACATCATCCAAATCACTACGTAGAAAACACAGAGTGCTTCTACTAGCCAATTATCGGATAATATATTACAAGCCCATCATCATATTAGGAACTAAGTCCAATATTTTATTTCTCGCTAAAGGGATGTGTTGATGTGTTTTTATGCACATGCAAACTTAGAATAAAATACCAAGTATTCTATCCTCTCTTGAATAAAGTCTCTCAAAGGCTAAACTATGTGATCCAGTGAGACAACTCCAAGGTTCATGAAATGTCAGGTCTTGACTTGCAATGGATAGACTCAGTAGTTGATGTGATTTTGCTAAAACTCACAAAGGGACTTATGCTGAATTGACTCCTTATTCCATTCTAAATATGTTATTCTCCTTCTCGTGAAGTGGAACTTACTCTAACCAGCTATGAAAGAAAAGGCAAAAGGACAAGGGTTTAGAAGGCTAATCTAAGGACAATGAGATAATGAAATATGCCAAGATAGACAAACTCCTCATGAAACCAAACTTCGTTTCACCATGAGAACCAACAACTAAACAAAGTCAGTGCAATCTTCTAAGGAAACTTAAGGATTTTCATGTTGTAAACTTTTATCCAAACACCCATTATTGGCGCAGCTTGAACAAGCATCCACAACTGAACTAAAACAAATGTGGTTTAGGCTAACTTTGCAAAATGACTTATAAGCGACAAATCATAAAAAGTATGAACCATTAAGGAATTCATCAAATATCTCCACATAAAAACATTATATCAATGCACTTCTAATCTATTTCTAAGCTACTTTGAAATATCTCTCCATCATATTTGAGAATTAGAAACCATGCTAACATTCCATCACCACACAAATCACCATGAGAACCAACAATGAGCTTGTATTGATTTTGGAAATGCATTTTTACAACAATTTCATGTCTCTTCAATGACTTCAAAAAGTCTCCTCTAATCTACCTCTACTCTAACAGCATCTACTCCTACTGCTTGATTCCTGTTCTCCCTCTGATAATCTCCTTACAAATGAGAGAAATGGGCCCTTTTATAGGCTCCAAAATTACATGAATGGCCAAGATTTTGACAAGGAAGTTTGTTACAAAATTTACTGTTTTTAGAACATTGAATGTAGACTGATGATGTGGAAGATTGTGATTGGCCTGATGATGTGCACATGCCACCTCAGCATCGAGCAAACTAGTTTGATTTTCTTTGTGTTCATATTGCTCAGAATATTTTCCCAAATCATGTCATCTTTTGGAGTAGTCTTCAAATTTTCAAATTTTCACCTTTGGAACTTGGCTGCTTTGAACTTGAAAACCTGGGAATTTTGGAACTTCTTCTTGCTATCCCAAATAGGAATTCTTGATGTTGAATTCTTCTTTGCATTACTTCATGTCTTGAACTTCCATGGTCTTCGTCCAAAATTTGTGAAGTCTTTGTTCTCAGTGAAAGCAATTTCCTTCTCCAAGCTTAGAATTCTTGTACCCATCTCGAACGAATTTGATCATCCTTGAATTCATCTCGAACATTTGATCCTTGGACTGTAATCTCCCAAATTCTTTCACAAAGGAAATTTTGAGTAGTCACTAAGGACAAATACCCTTACATGCAATGCAATAATAAAACAACATGTGAATGACATCGTATGAAATTACACTCAAAAGTTCATTTTAGAAGAAATGAATAAAATAATCTTGCAAAACATTTCCTCTCTTCGACAATTCACCTTCCTTAAAGAAAAGTCTCTCTTCCTTAAAATTAATTTGCATTTGCTTGTGAAGATTTGTAACTTGAGAGTTTATTACTAAGGCAAATTCATCATATTGACCGATCCCACAAAGAATTAAAAAATATTTATTCATGCAAAGTTCTTAACTACACCGACTCACTTAGGGAACTTAAAACTCAATTTGATTCTTTTCCCCTTGGCCGACTTGAATATGTAGCCTTTCACAAATCTCTTGAAGTGTGATTTCCTTAGTGATATTTAGTGTTTCTTGGCAGGATTTTGATCATGTCTTTCAATATCCTAGGTAGCATTTCTTTGTGGGCTTTCACTATTCTTAGGGTGTAACTCCTATACTTTTTACAATGTCAGGTGAATTTCCAAGGTTCTCTTTCACAAACTCTCGAGCGGACTTTCCATGGGAGCATTCAAAGATTCTGAGTGCATTTCCCCTTTGTATCTTTCACAACTTTTAAAGCGCAACCTCGAAGTGGGCTTTTACAAACGTAGGTGTATTAAACCTAATCACCTTCACAAATTTAAGCACAGTTTTAAGGTGTTCAGGAATAAAATTCGGTGGAGATTTCTGAGAGTCGTTCATTGGTTTAGGCACAAGATTCCTTAATCCTTTCATAGTTGCAATCCTTTTACCTTGAGGAGCATTATTCCTATGATTGTTCACAATACTCAAGGCACACAATGCAAAGAGTAGATCTGTGGTAGTCTTTCACAATTAAATTCATACATTCTAGGTAGCCATTCATAAAGCTCGGTGCAAATTTCCCTAATGCTTTCACAATGTTGGTAGTGATTTTCATGTGGTTTGGAACATATTTCCATGAGCGCATTTTTTATGTTATCTTGCAATGCTTTCAGCGCACATTTCTAATCACTTTTCACAAACTTCAGTGGAGATTTCCTTAAGGCTTTCATAAATTTTCCTATCCCACATATGAGGGATTCTTTTCTAAAATGTCCTTCACAATTCTTATCAGGAACTTCCTGTGTTTTGCACTCTTTTGGTCACACATTTGATATGTTGTTCACAGATTTCTCAGGAATCATTCATAGACTTAGGCAAACTTTCCTTGAATTGTTTCATAGTGTGAAGTGCAGTGAAACGTAGGTAGAATTCTTTATTTCTTATTCAATGCTTGCTTGGGTATGGGTAGCTTTTCTAGGTATGCTTGTACAAATTACACTTGTGCAATGGACACCTAAAAGTATGCATCATCTTCCAGGCAAACGTTTTGAACAAGTTTGTAAAATTTTCATGAGTGTGAAACCTCTCTCAAAGTGCGCCAAAGAATAAAAAAGTGGGCTTTTTAAATCATTGTGCATGATACCAAATTTAGAAGATGCGAGGCCCCTTCAGATATGCGCCTAGCAGCCTTTTGTAATGCCTATGCATGACTTGAATTTCACCTTTGACACACTAAACACCGATTTACACCTAGAGTGGACATTTTGAATCACTATAAGCAGACCTTTTGAGCAATCATGCATAAAATGTTTTATGCAAGGTCCCCTCTAAAGTGCACTTTGGCAGACTTTTTATGCCTCTATGCATAATATTTGTTTTTGCAATGCAAAGACCCTTGAAAGTATGCCTACAACTGTAATGAGCAGACATTTTAAATCTTAATGCATAAGTCATGTTAGGTCTCAAAAATGTAGGTTGCTAATCCTAAGAGAATGCCAGGCTCTATGCTTAGATTCGCAATGTTTTTGAACTAACGTGACGGAATCAACCTTTAGGGTTTGATGACTCCCTGCACTTTAGGTCCTGCTACACCTAGGCGGGTGAACATTGGAAATTAAAGCAGACTAAATGTAAATGTCTTGACTAATTAAATGAATCTACCTACAGTGGCAAATGGTGTAGGATAGATGAAAGCTCGCTAAATAATTCTATATCTAATATCTGATAAATGGTTGGTATAAATTATATAAGAAATATCAAGGTGTACTTGACAAATAAAAAGGGGTTTTTAAATGATGAATTAAAATAAGACCAGTGCCTTGTTAGGTAAACAGAGTCAAATGAAGGACTAAGACTAGTGGCTTATAGTGGACAATAATTCTAACTGTTTGGCACAATATTTTAGTTTATAACTTGTATAAACGTGCAAGAAAATGACTGCCAAACTCTTCTTAATGATCCAACCAATATAACTAGATATCTTGTAATTCACCAGAAGGTAATTTAATCCTTTCTTGAAGGAACCAATTGAATGAAATATGCAAGAATAACAGATAATATTAACTTGGAGACAGAATGGCAATCCTAATTATATGGTTCTTCTTAGTAATCCAAACTAACACTTCCAGGTTACTGTGATTGATCAGAAGGATTTTTAATTCCTCTAATGGAAACCAATTAATTCAATCACACAGATACATCAAATGTGCATTGCCAAATTAACTATATACTTGATATATTAATTTGAATAACAAGTAAATAAAGAATTGGAGACAACCACACAATTGAATAATCTTAACAAACAATTGATGCCAGAATAGAACCACAGAATCAGAGAACTTTAATTTACTTCTTCAATAATAAACTCGCAACATGGTCTTTGAGACACATTGTAAACTTTATATATTATATTCTACTGCTGATGATAATTTAGTATCATATGTCCAACTTATATAAGAATACTTATGAAGAGACATAACTCTTCAAAGAAGTCTTTTGGGAATTAACAAACATAACAACAATAAAATAACCATGCTTATGTTCTATTCAACCACAAGTATAGCCGAGCAATATGATCTAAGTATTCTTGGCTGTGATGTGAATCAGTACATTCAATAGCATTCCTTGTGATCACATCCATTGTAACCATCTTCTCCAAATGCTTGCAGGCTTCCCCAGATGTAGAGTCTTTGTCCTTAAGAGCTTCTAAAGCTTCATGCAATATTACTTGACAGTCTCTGCTCCATTCTTCTTTATTCTTTATTTCTTTATTGCTCTTAAACAATGTGGGCACTCCTGCTTTTGAGGCTTCAACACACTCTTTGGCATCATTCTTAAGTTGGTCATAAAACTTCTGATGTTGCTTAATCAAATCTTTCACACTGGAGGTATCTGCAATGTCAGAAGTATCTTTACCCCGTGTCTCATTGAGTTTCTCCTACAACCTTCTGTCAAGCCTCTCATGCTCTTGGATCACTTTATAATTTTGAGAATAATTATCCCAAAATTGGTTTAGCCAATGCATCATGTTGGTATGCCTATTCTGGAGTACTATGACAAGTGTATCCATCTGGATTTGAGCTACTTGATCTATGGATAGTGATTGGACACTCTGTGAGCTTTCACCCTGAGTTAGTCTCTTTACTGATCCCCTAAAGGTACTCTTAACAACAACTTTCAAATAGTCATTTTCTTTGGTTAACCTCTCACAGCTCAGTTTGTATGCATCTCTTTCCTTAATTAACATCTAAGACTATGCCTTATTCAGCTTTGCAACATTAATGCCAATATTTGCAGTGATCAAGGGGTCAATCTCCCCTACCTTCAAAGTCATGACATGGCCAAAAGTCTTCTCAGTGTCTATAATGGCTATCTTTTTGTGGGGAGGATACAGGGCCCATATCATTAATAAATTTTCATCATTATTAGACTTGGTGCCCATATATACTTTAGTGACACCTTCTAGAGTGAGTTTGTATTTATCATCCGTATTATGTAGAAAACTATCAAATACCAGAGCAGAATTCAAATCAAGGCCAGGAAAGATCATCACCCCTGCTTCTTTGAGCAATTGTCTACCCTTACCAGGGGTCATATCTTGCAATTCATTATCCACTATTGCTTTCAACATATCAAGTAATTGTCTCTCATTGTTTGCAGAGACATCATCAACTGACTCTCTGATTTTCTTCCCCTTGCATTTATATAAAAATGATTTGAATTCTTTAGAATGAATAAATTTATCATCAAAAATAAAAGAATCATATGCTATTTGTCTTGGGTCTTCATTAGCAGACCCCTCCTCATCATGTGCTATAACAGGAGACTGATATTGTTGCATTTTTTGTTTGGACATTCTTGTTGTTTGTTGTTGTGGCTCCTCTTGTTCTGCAGGTTCTTCATCACCAGAAGATAACACCTCAATCTCTGTCAGCTGTTTCCTTTTCTCATCTAAGTCCCTTTTATATTGTTCAACCACTAATTCGACCTCAGCCTCTTCCAAATTTCTAATGACATCATCATGTGGATAGGGGATATGTATGTACCCACTGAGGTTTTTGTTTCCTCTGAGCAAGGTCAATAAAACCTTCAAGATCAAACCCTTTCCTTACCTCAGCACACCCCATATTGTAGTGCATTAGTTTATCCATGATGAGATTATAACTGTCCTTGGATACCACAGTGAAATCTCCAAAACACAAAGTACTAGGCATAAAAGACTATTTGTCATGGGAGCTTAGATGCATCACATTAGAACAATGCATTTGCCTAACTATTTCTAAGTAGGCAATCCTGTCAGGGACAGTCTTAGGCAAGATAAAGGGAGTGTCCTCAAAACCATACACTCTAACCATAGTAGCATCCTCAAAACAGTACCAGTCTCCCCAATTGTGAGTAATAGTAGGAGGACCACCAAAATCTTTTGGTCTAAGGAACCTCTTTATTTCAGTTGAGACTGAATACTCACAGGGATGGCTGAAGTATCTATATAACACTTTTACACAGTATTCTTCAAATTGCACATAGATAGAATGGGCATATCTGCTATCCCATATTCTAGTCCACATCTGTACAGGTGACTTCTGCCCCTTTTGGTCTACTGGAACAACCTTGAATTCATTTAGCCATAACCCCACTTCCTGGCCATAATAGAGCACCATGTGCATGAGAAGTGAGTAATGTTCAAAGGAAATTGATGAGGCATTGTTCCTTATTGTAGTTAGACCAGAGTCAATCCTATTAAAAATATAGGTAGCATAATCAAATTGCCTGGGCATTATGGCATTGGATGTTTGCAGCTATGACCATCAAAGGAATTGTCATGAAGTCAGGGACCTCTAATCCTAGGACCTAGCCCATAGAGTAGTAAGTATATTGTATGTAGGGTTCAAATAATGATACATGAAATGGAGGGCCATCATTTTTAGTGAGGGGCACCATTTCTCCCTCTCCCCTAGGCCTGTGAATAGGCAGTCTCCATCCATTGTACGTAGTATCCATTCTCCAGTATTCCTTTTCCAAATCCTCATAAACAATGGGGACAATACATAAATCATCCAAGTCAAAAACTTCACAGATGGCATTCTTTGACAAGTGTATAATAGGCTCCCCTTGTGGGTTGCATATAGCCTTAAGACTTGGGCTATACTGTTTAGCAAGAAGTTGGAGGAGTTCAACATTCAAAAACACGTCAGGAACAACTAATTTACCCAAATTCAAATGCCATGGTTTTGATACTGGAAAATTCCTATTTCTTCTATTGAAATGGAATTTAAAAAGCTCATAGCCTCTAATTGGAGTCCAAACATTCCCAAGGTATTTACACGTCTTCTAGTTTCTCCACTTCTGCCCTAAGTTGTGTAGACCTTCGGGCTTTGGTAGTTGATCCTAGTAGTTGATCAATCAAGTCTTGGTTCATTTTTCTTTCTTTTGTTTTCTCTTCAGGAGTTTTATCAATTTTCTATTTTTTAGGTTTAGTTGTATCACCCCGGGGTTTTCTGCCCTTTCCTTTCCCCATAGTCTCCATTTACAATCCTTTACAGAAAAATTCAAATTACAGGCTATAGCACAGAAATTTGTATGTATGTAACTGTTATCAGAGGCTCTGATCGAATTCCCCTATTTTCTGTTTCAAGTCTCCGCTTTCTTGCTCTTCTCAAATAATTATGTTGAACTTAATTGCAATGATTTCGAATGTTATCTCAAAGGATTTCTTCTTCGTCTGCAATTAATTGTTTGAGCATTTCAATTTTCTTGATCATTGTGAAATGTCACATCGTCATAACTTCTCTCATCGGCATGATTTTCATAATGTCTGGGTAAATTTAATATCTTCTTATGGCATGAACGTTTGTTCATGGATCAATTGCTATAACCCTTCAATTGTCTCCTCGACGTCATATTTCATTTATAAATTTGTATCTGCTAGATATCTTCAAGATCTACCCAATGTAGAAGTGGGCATGGTTATAATTGGCGTGACTTTCTTCATCGCTATGTAAATAACCTTCTTCCCTGATCTCCTAAGTGTCACTGATATGATTATTAGGGAGAGTCTCGTCAATGAGTGTAATCCTTATTGCTATCAGAGTAAGATATGTTATCGGAGTAACTTATTTCAAGTCATCTGATCATGGTTATCTCCTTAATAGCCCTTTACACTCCTTATCAAAGAGACCTTCACAACATGTCATCGACATCATTGTGAGTATTGCTTCGGCCAGACTTATAAGTTTTGTTCTGATTCATTTGCTCTCGCTGATGGTCCTTATTCTTCATACATATCGGTGTAAGCTACGCCGAAGCACTTTTCTTCAATCGGTGAGACTTTAGAGTATCAAAACCTCCTTGATTTTTCTTTCCGATGCTATCTCCTACTGATGACTGCTAGTTCCCTCCATTCCACTGAATGATTGGTGAGAGTCCTACTGAACCCCTGCATCGGTTTGACTTACACTGTCAGGAGGGTTTTCGGAGTATTCTCCAATAGTCTATCCTTATACCGATCGATGTGACTGGTAACTTTCTTTTCGATGAAAGGCCATCAGTATCATTTTCTCCATCGGTGACTTTTGAAATCTTCTCCCCGACCCTTATTTTCATGCCGATAGCCTTTTCAACAAGTTTCTCATAGATTGGTATAACTAACATGCGGTCTTGCCGATGTTAAGAAATTGAGGCCCTTTACATTATTTGTGATAAAAGTCATAGGATTTTATGGGATATATTAGTTGTTTATTCTGATTTTGGGCAAAATATTTTTGGTTTGGTCAGACATGATTGGGTATAAAAATAGGAAAATTTTAAATTTTCCTGTCCCAACAAGTCGAACCATGTGAAGTTCAAGATAAAGTTGAAAGTGGGTCGGAGCAGCCTCTTAATGTCCTTTGCATATTATACGTGATGTGAAGGTAATATAAATGTGCGCCCATGAGCGAACTATTTGGTGCACCAAGTATAATTTAAAAGAATTTACGCTATGCAAGTATACCACCGCTTGGCACCTAAGTGGACATTTTCATGCCTTACGCATATTGGAAAAATTTATTCATGCAAACTAACCATCAATATGCGCTTGGAGCGGACTATTTGGGATGCTATGCACAAGTTTGAAACAAATTATGGAGATAAGCAAGAATTGCGCCAAGGTGGAAATTTCAAGATGTCAGCATAAGTTGAAAAGAAGGTGAATTGCAATGTGAGGAAGGTAGTGCATCTAGGCAGACCTTTGAATGTTCTACGCATAGGCTAAAAATTGCGACAACAAAGATGACTTAGACAAGCGCATATGAGCAGACAATTTGGAATGCTCTACATGAGTTTAAATATCATCCTTTATAAGTCGACCAATATTTTTGCATTCAAAGTAGACTTTTCAAACGACTGAGTAAAAATTGGACAATGCTACTTTGCAAGGCGGCCATTTTGGTCTAGTATGCACAACCTAGCACTCTCACTATGTGAAGTAATCGAGGGATATGCGTTTGAGAGGACATTTCAAACTACTCACATAATACATTATTTGCAGACTCCCTTACTTAGGCAGGAACTCTCAAGTGAGATTACAACCAAAACAAGCACAACTGAAGCCAAAAACTCAAAAAAGAGGGGTCCCCATCAATGATGGGGTGATGTGTGATTAGGTCACAATGGGACGCTAGGTCCGCATCAGTATAAATGTTTTTTCATCATCCGCTCGCTAGATAGAAACACTAGAGGAAGGGAAACAATAAATAAGAGAGGAAAAACAAGTGTCTTAGGGACAGTCACGTAGGAGGGTGCCCCCAAGTCACCAACTGCAACGCTATGTCCGTAAGACACAACACACAACAATGAAATCAGAGAGAGGTAATATAGCAGAATGATGATACAAATAGAAGGTCACAATAGAGGTGGTCCCCTGGTATCCTGGACCTTACAAGAGAATCAAGGGTCATCCCAGGAGGCCTAAAAAACACATAACACATCACAGGGGAAGCACATCACAAGAGAGATAAAGGGTTAGAGATACTTAGCTACTGGGATCTTTGTGCTAGAGGCCATCATCGAGGAGGTCATCATCCTTCCAAATCCAAATGTTAGAAAGAGCTACAGGTTGTTCCATTTGTTTGTCTAATGTATTTTGATCACTTCTTGATCCCTGAAGGGATAACAAAGGATGGACCTCAACATAAATATCATCTCTTAGTAGACTAGGTGGGTTAGGAAATTGTTCCTTATCCACATCAATCACACCAAATAGGTCAAGATAGTCAAAATAGTGTTGTGTTGTTAGGATGTCATCCATTAATGCAACACTTTAGCTAGGAGGATTGTTCAAATTACTAGATCTAACCCTAGTCTTCTTATCTGAGTTATTTGAATGTTTAGTTGTAAGAAAATTAGGGTAGCTTGTGAATTCATTACCACTCTCGTAGTCATTGTCAATATCATCTCCATATGTTTTAACTATTAATTCCAAGCTATTATGAGAAGTGTCATGCTCTTCATTCAAAGTGTGTTTTATCAGTTCTTCCACTACCCAAGGGTATGTATTGATGAGAGATATAAACTTGTTAAGATCAAATACATAGTCAAGGATTTCTAAGAAAGATGACATAAATATATCCTTGTGATACATAGCTTGTATATAGGTAATGACATGAGGATGCATACTAAGAAATTTGTAAAGATTTTCAAATTTTGTGATATATGCATGTAAAGATTCCAAAGAGCACTAAGAGGATGAGGCTATGAGTTCCAAATCATATTTTAATAGTTTTTCAAAAGATATGCCGAAGACAAGTGCAGAACTATATGCAGAAGTGACCTAAAATGCTTATTTTTTTGTACTTTTTCAATGCAAATATATGAAATAAAAGGTGTTGTAAAGATTTTGATCATGGGAAGAAAATAATATGTCTGATATTAGTCCAATACAGAAATAATATCCATCACAACATACTCTTGATGCAAATCTAGGATGATGACTAGTCCAAATCTAGTGAAAATACACTAAAATATGTGATTTTTTCACCAAATCTCAATGCAAAAGAGCATGACAAAGCGTGTTGTGAGGGAAATGATGATGGAAATAAAATTATATCAGTAATAACAGCCACATAATGCCAAAAAATCTGTCACAACACACTTATAGTGCCACTCAAGATCAAACCCTAGTGAAAATATAGCAAAAATATGTAATTTTTCACAATTTTTCAACTCCAAGACCTAGAAAAAGGGGTGTTGTAAATAATTTTAAAAGGTGTAGAAAATAATATCAATTATATTAGTAACCTACAATCATAAAATCTTTTACAACATGCTTGGAGTGCAATCTAGGTCAAACCCTAGGGCAAATATAGCAAAAATGTGCAATTTTTCACCAAATTTTCAATACAAGGGCTCAATAACAAGGTGTTGTGAAGATTTTTAGGAGGGGAAGAAGATAATAAACCTGATAAAATCCAATTAGTGCAAAAATATTCTGCACAACATGCCTATGGTGCCAATTTTGAGAGTCGATAAGGCCAAATCTAGTGAAAATGAAGGTTTTTCAAGCCCTAGGTTTGAGATCTTGATGCAAAATGCTGTATGAATGTCTTACAGTATAATTTATAAATAAAATTAAGTCCACTCAGATCTGAAAATTATTTTCAAACCCTACTATGCAAAATGCAAGTGCAAATCTAAGGAAAAATCAATGAAAATGCTAGTTTTTGTTGAAATTTTCTATGTAAAAATGCAAAATTTTGAGATCTAAATGAAAATTTACACTAAAATGCAACACTATAGCCAAATAAAAATTTGAATGAGTGCCTAAGATCAGTAGAAAAATCTGAAACAAGATTTTACCTACAAACTCTAGTTTTTGAAATTACTAGGTTATATGGAAAATTCAAAATTTCTAACAAAACTCTAGCAATTTTATGATGAAAATGCAATGCAATCTATTGAATTTTTGTAATTTTCTGCAATTTATATTAGATCTAATTCAAAAATCAGAAATTTGATGAAATTCAAATTAATTAATGCAAAATAGAAACCCTAGAATGTAATTTTTTTCAAATTTTTTAAATTTTACAATTTTTTTGTAAGTTTTCCAATGCAACAAGATGAATGATACTATGAATGAATGAAATCAATGCAAATCTGAAGTAAAACACTCAGCAAGGTGCAAACAAGTCCAACAACACGTGTTCACCAAAATGTAATGGTTAAAATTTGGATAGTTGGTTTTTAATTAGTTTGATGCCTATCCTCCTTTCACAAATTACATTCAAGGACTTTGAGTCGAGTAATAATCTACTGTTAGGCCCTTGGTCACTTAGGAATGTAGGGAAACTTGGATTTGTATGATTTGATTGTCAATTATACTCATTTATGCTTAATTATACATCAAACCCCTAATTATCCAATTACAGAAGCAAACAAACAAATTACTCAAAATGCTGCTATAGGAAGATGTAAAATGACAGAATAATGCACACCTGTTTTCGAAGTTCGAAAAGCGGAACAACCAGGGACTAGGTAGCGGGCACCCAAGTCCAATGCCCAATTTTTTGTCAGGATTTGGAAACTTGATCTGCAACCCATTCCTGCTGTATTAGAGATTTTCCTGTTACAAAATCTGGAGGAGTTGGTAGCGGGCGCCCAAGTCCAAGGTGCTATTTTTAACTATGATATGCAAATCTGACACTCTGCAATAACCTCATGTAACTCCACTTTTCCTATATATTCAATATGTAACCTTTAATCATAGAAACTTTGGGAGGGGGTTGTGGTGTTTAGAGGCTTGCCTTAGTCAAGCCACAGAGAGACATTCAAGTCTTCTGAACATCGTTGTCAGATAGAGAGTGTGTGCCCTTGGGAGGCAGAGGTAAAACCAAATGATAAATGCTTAAAAACATAAATGATATCAACTTGTAGTGAAGATCTCATGGGAGGAAGAAGCTCTTCATGCCATGAGGAGATGATTTCTTGAAATTACAAATACAAACACATAGACAACACAAATTTGCTCTTGGTACACAATGAATGTCTTGAATCACCTTCACATAAACTTGAGAATCCAAATTGCTAGCTAGTAATCATCTAGTTTACAAATGAATGCCTAAACATGTTTATATATGCAACTACAAACACTCTTGCCAAGAATTTTGTAATTCAAACTTACCATGTCGGCATAGGACCCAAATAATGGTCACAAGCCGACACCCAAATTTTGGGACTAGCCCAAATTAGGGCAGGACTAGGGCGCGGGCGCCCAAGTCCTCCCCCTTATTTTGGTCAAGGTTAAGTTCAAGGGATCCCCCTAGGTCCCATTTGTCATGAAACCCTGGGCTCATTTCATTGGGATGTCAAAATATGATGCAAGATACCCTAAATGCAGCTAAGAGACCTGTGAGATAAACCTTATGAGGGAAAAGCCCCCAAGGGGACATTTTCTAACGTTACTGTATATATATATATATATATATATATATTATATATACATACATACATATTATATATATATATATATATATCTGTGTGTGTGTGTGTTTAAAAATCTAACATGGAAGAATAATGATGCATTAAGTTATATATCCAAAAATGATGATTAATTGCCTTTCAACCATGTATATACATAATGAAGTAAACATTGAATAATGACGAGAAGTAGCCAAAGACTACTATGCACAAGAGATAAACATCGAAATCATTGACAGAAAAATAAACATGTATATGCACACGAGCAATATTGGAATACATTGATGAAAACAACTATTGGAATAAAATGACGAGGAGAATCATTGAACACCATGATGAAAATTAACCAATAAATAGAAATGATAAGAGAAACTCGAGTATGCAGGATAGTAAATCAATACAACTTTTAGGCAATCATGAACTACGTGAGTGTGTGTGATACACCGATTACATCCACCTTATTCTTACTGATGGCTAGGACTCCTCTGCCCAACCCATGTTCTCATCTTCGACAAACCTGCATCATGCGCATGTTGATAACTGAGAGGGGGGGGTGAATCAGTTATCCTAATTATTTCCTTTTTGAACTTTCTTATTAATTAATGCAGCATTGAATCAAACACAAAAACATTACCATGAAATAAGAAACACATGACACAGTATTTTTGACATGGAAACCCTGTTAAGGGAGAAAACCACGGGGTGATTAACCCAAAATTATTCTCTGTTAGAAGAATAGGAAATTACAAAATGGTACTTGCCAATTAGGGCTCACTGCCCGAGCACACTGCTCACAAGAGGCCCACTGCCTACAAGAAGACACACTGTCTACAAAGTGATAAGAATCACAGTCTTGAACTGATTGGAAGCATCTGCATATGCTGGAGTTCAGTTCCGGTTAGGCTCAGTACACTGATCTGCTGCACTTCATCTTTTCTCTATTCTTTATTCTGCTATCCTTTCACATACCGGATCTGTCTTGGTACTTATGCTCTGTTCTGCTCTTCTTCGCATATATTCTTAACATCATCACACACTTCACAACTAAATCCATCCTCTATATATATCCGCACAAGTAATTTCATCACCTTTCTAGTCGGCATCCAGAACAGTCTAGTTTCTTACAAACTCTGTTCTGTCGGCTGAATCCTTGCTCACCAAGCAATGCAGATCAAGCATATACTTGTAGATATCATTAATCATGTCAGCCAAACATGATTCATGCCTTCACAACCTTTATCATCAATAGTAACACATCCGGAAAGTAGTCTGATACTCTGTCAGTCAGTTCATCCTCTGTTTTCACTGTCTCTCAGGAATCTGGTACTCAATTATTCATATCTTTTTCCTTGTCCATCACCGGAGGCTAAATCCTTGGAATATACCACTCAAGGTAGTCCTCTTGACTTCCCCAAATCCGCACTGCACCAAGACACTTCCTCTGAGAGATCCGGACCAATCTGTCGGACCTTGCCACATGCTCTGTTCTTGTTCACCGGACCACAACAATCTTTATTCTGACTTCCGGTAGAGACACACCATGACTTGCGGATATGTGGGATGACCTTTGTTGCCATCAATGACAACAACCATGAATCCATATAGTGTCTCTTGCCAACAATCTCCCCCTTTGGCATTGATGGCAACACTTAGTGAAAAATGACTAAGTGTTTACACTATGCTCCCCCTTTGCTGATGCTCTGTCTTTATATACAATTTCCGGAACTCCCCCTTAATTGGATTCCTCATTTTTCACTGCTCCTCACTCCCCCTTTGACATCAATGGCAAAGGGTAGGGTCCGCACATCAAAATTTTCAAAAATTTTCTATACATAGCCGCATATTTACATACTCACATGTACTGAAGAATGTCTGCAAAGGATGTCTGCAATTGGATCATTTCTGTAGCCCAACTTTGCTTCATTCTATCCAAAATTGAAATGTGACCACTCAACAAAAATGCAAAAGCTTCTGCCCGCTTGAGATCTGTCAGATCATTTGTTTGGGCGGTGGTCTGAGCATCACTGATGGCCTCATGCATAGTTTCCAACTTAGGGATTATAATCCTTCTAAGTTCTCCCATCCGGTTAGTGATGTTCTTCCTTTCCTTCTCAAGATTCTTTATTTCATTCAAGATTGCAATAGTCTGACATTCTTGATTTATTATGGAGGAAGAGAGAGGATCAAAACTTTGAGACAAGCTTTGTAGCTTGTCCTGTTCCTCTTTTATTTTCTTATCAATTGCTGTTGTTGCCTTTGACCAGGATATACAAAATTTGTAAATGTCACCGCCATCCTTAAGAGCATTCTCTAAGCTCTTTATTCCAATACTCACAATCTTCCTATCTTTAGAGATTAATTCTAATACTTCAGAAAATCTTTTATCCAAAAATTCCTTCTGGACCTTTTCTTCAGCAGATTTTTCTAGAGATTCAAAATGTGTATTAACACTGCTGACTAAGGTTTTGAGATTACCGGAAGAGGAGGCTGTGGGATCCTTTTGAAAGGATGGCATGATCTTTTCTAGCACTCCAGATGCTACCTCCATAAGCTCACAGTCTTCCATGTGAGATTTCAGTAGCTTCTCTTTGACTTTCTCATTTGCAAATGAGGCTATTTTCATTGTTTGCACTAGTGACAAAGAGTCAAAATCTAATGGTCCTTTCAGCAGGTCCGGTTCATCAATTTCTATAGTGGCTTTGCTCAAAAATTGTTGAACAGTTTGTGCAGTGTCTCTTGCCGGAGACAGATGTTTCTTTTCTTCTGCAGTCTTGGAACTGTCAACCTCTTTATCTTTCACCCCTGCTTCCTTCTCCTGTAATTTCTCTTCTTCTTTGGATCCGGAGACTGTAGGGGAAACCGGAGGAGAGATGTTTGTCTGTTCAAGGCCCACTTCTTCCGGAACAGATGATTCCAAATCCGCAGCTATTTCTGCACCTAAGTCCTCTACAACAGGAAGATTGAACCTTTTGAAGGCCTTCCGGAGGATCTCTTCTGTCTCTTGGGCCACTTTGTCAGTCTCACCAAGCATGAGTTGATTCATCCTGGCTTTACTTCTGAACTCATCTTTGCAGTCTTTGAAGATTATGTTCATTGTCTTGGGATCAATTTGAGGATATAGCTGAATAGCTATCTACTCCCGGATCTCAAGATCTTTTGCATGAGCATTATTCTTTCTTATTTCTAATTCCTTTTCTAGGCTTTTAGGAATAAGAGATATGATCTCAATGAAAGCCTTATTGTATATGTTTAGATATTTGACTGTGGCTTCCTGCAGAATCTTTTGGTCAGCCTCACTGTAGTCATCATAAAATTCAGTCATTGGTTGAAGGTTTCCATCCACCGTGACCGACTTGATTATACTCTCTAGAGACAGAGTGGGCTTTTCAACAAATACCTCTGCCATTTCATCCTTGTCTTGGCCTGTGGAGGGTTTACCGGATCCTTTCTTCTTCTGCTTCTTTATTTCTTTTACTCCCTCATCTGACTCTATTTCCTCTTCATCCTTTTGGCTTTCATAAGCCCTTGTGGCTTTTGTCTTGGATCTTTTACCGGATGCCTGGACTTCCAGTTTTGAACTTTTGGTTGTGGGAGGTGCAGATCTTTTTGATGATCTGGTCCGGGTGGGAGTTTCAACCGGAACACTTTCTTTACTCTTCTCTTCTTCCTCAGCCTTCCTCCTCTTTTCCTGGCTGGCATCAAGTGCCTCTTTTGAGATTCCTAGGCCTTGAGCAATATGCTCAACTTCTTTTCTTACCTTCCTCTTTATCTCCGGTTCCCTAAGTTCTACATGTATCTTTACACTCAGTTCCTCAAAGGTTCCAAACCTTTCTGCCTTAGGATCTTTGGGCTGGCTTAGCATGTGTTGAACATGCAGCTCTACTATCTGTTCATCCACTTCATACCCCATGGGCATGATCCAAACAGTCCTTGGCTCCACTGCCTCCATTAGACACTGATCTGTTTCAACCATGAAGCATACTGTGTCTTTGTACTTTTCTACAAGGGATTGGGGTATTCTTTCTCTTGCATGCATCATGCTTTGGAAGTTCTTGAAGTATCCCCATAGAGCTGTATTTCTTGCTTTAGCATCCCCAAGTCCATGCAAATAGTCTCTGATTTGGATGGCAACTGGTCTGTCATTCTGCCATATCCATCCACTGGATCCAGGAAGCTCATTCATGTAGTAAAAGAAGAGACAAAGGATCAGATTGCCATACTTGAAGGAGTTTTTCTTGTCCTTCTTGATCTTCTGCAAATTTTCAAAGAGTTGGTTCACAAGAAGCTCACACAAGTCATAGTCTGCATTCTCCTTTAACATTTGATAAGCTGTGTAGATTGCAGTTCCCGGTACTGAATTTTCCCTACTGGAATGATAGATTTTGTAACCAATTATCATAGCTGCAAATTTGACATCCGGTTCAGTGATGTCATCAACTGTCATAGCTCTCTTGTCAAACTTGGATCCGGTTGCATCACTAACTGTCTGATTTTTGACAGACTTGAGAACAGGTAAACCACCGGATGAGTGCAGACCAGTTACAGCCCTAATTGCATCTTTGGTGATCTTGAAGGGCTGGTTCAACCATAGGAAGTTGTCATTTACTCTACTTAGTACATACCAGACCCATTCATCTTCTTCAAAACAGGGGAAATGAATGCACTGTGCAAAGTGTTTGTCCCGGATGGCTTTGTACTGAGGTTTGATCTCAAAGGAGTCATCTATCAATTGTTTGTGATAGATATCCATCAGCTTTGATTCTCCAAAGTCTTCAAGATTCGCATGGATGTAAACCCTAATATCTTCCGTATGCAATACACCATGAGGAACACTAGAGAAGGCTCCTAATGGATCTACTTCCAATGATTTGTAAGGATGTTTCTTGAATGTGGGGCGAGGTCTATCAGAGATCTTAACTATATTTGGAGTAGCCATTCTTCAAAGATTTGCAGTGAGATAATGAAAAACGGAGAATACCTTATGCGCCTTCGGTTTGCACGGAGTGGTGGGATTGATTTCTTTATGCAATGACTTTGGCAGGAGATCTTTGGTGTGCTTGATGAATTTTGTTGCAGAGCTCCTCTTTTCGCTTCTTCTTGAGTGCAGAATGAGCAAATGATTTTTGAGAAATCCCTTATATTGCTCCGCAAACCCTAATATCTGTTTGCAATAAATGCTTCACCTATATTATTTCGGTTTGCCTTGTCCGGATAGCTTGGAGTATCCCGGATCAGTCCTGATCTGTGAACATCATCCGGATCTTTCAATCATGAATAAATCGAGGTGACACATTACAAGAACATCCCAAACACTCTGTCCAATCTGCAGAATAAGATAGTGCACTTCCGGATCTCTCCGGACCTTTTTGTAATCATCTGTCATACCGAAGCATCTCCCGGAACAGGTCTTACTTGATCGATCACAGCTTCTTCATAACTCCATGCGGACCTCTGAAATCTTATTTGGATCGTCTCAAGACTTATATCTTTAAACTTTTTACCCCGCATCTTGTGCCACATTAGGCACCACTTGATTGGCTGGGGGAACAGGATTTTCTTTGAGTCTCCCCCTAAGCCAGAGCTAACTTTTTAATTTCTGGAAGAAATATCAGCACCAGAGTCTGGTGCGGATCCAACCTCTACATTCTCTGAACTTTTCTTCACCCAAATCTTGCTCATCTGATTCCTAACTTCATCCGCATTCATCTTTTGTTTACCCTTGTCTTGATTCTGATTATACACCGGACCTCTTTTGTCCTGATTCTTGCTTCTACAGACTTTAGCATTATGACCGGACCTATTACAGATTTGGCAAATAACATTTCTTTACATAATTGACTGATATCCTCTTGATCTGCATTGATTAGCCATATGACCTATTCTCTTGCATGTAAAGCATCTACCTTTGAATGATTTGTTTACTTGCATATTTCTGCATTCATGGGATTTGTGTCCATACCTTTTGCAGTTGAAGCACTGTCCGGAGAAGGATGAATTAATCTGATTCATTCTCTTTCTGCACTGATTAGCTTTGTGACCAAAGTGGTTGCAGCTGTGGCAGTATCCATTGAAAGATGAATATCTTTGAGCATTGGGCTGTCTTACCGGAGGTCTTCTAGGCCTGTTTCTTGGATTTTCTGATGCAAAATTCTTTTGACCGGATCCGGAGCTTTCTCCTTTCTCATATCCCAAACCATACTTGTCATCTGTCCCTTTTTGACTTCCAAGAAGAACTTCAAGTTGAGCAGAACTTATCTTGAATTTCTCTTTATATTCATTTGCTGTTTGAAGGTCTCTTTTGAGAGAGGCAATTTGATCCTCAAGTTTTTCTTCATTATCTTTGGCATCTTCAAGATCAGATTCAAGATGTCTGATAATCCTGTCCATCTGGTGGCATTCTTCTGATTTTTCTTTAAGAGATTGTTTTAGATTGTCTTCAGCCTTTCTTTTTTCTTCATTCTCTTGAGTAAACTTTATAGTTCCTGATTCCATTTCATGTCTTAACATAATGACTTCTTTTGATAACTTTTCACATAACTTGGTTTGCTCAGTCAATTCTTCATTTGTATTGCTTTCTTCACTTTGTCTTGCCAACTATTGGAGCAGCTCCTTTCTCTTTTTCATAGAGAAACTTAATTTGTCTTTTAATTCTCTCATGAATTCATCAGCCTGTTTGAGTCTTTCCTTTAATTCATTGACTTCAGAATTTGACTGTTCAAGATCCTCAAGGGCAGTCTTGAGTTGCTCCCTTAAACCATATGCATCCATTTGAACTCCCAGATCTTCCTCAAGTTGTTAGGCTCTATTAGGAGGAACTTGGCTCTGATACCAATTGTTGATAACTGAGAGGGGGGGGTGAATCAGTTATCCTAATTATTTCCTTTTTGAACTTTCTTATTAATTAATGCAGCATTGAATCAAACACAAAAACATTACCATGAAATAAGAAACACATGACACAGTATTTTTGACGTGGAAACCCTGTTAAGGGAGAAAACCACGGGGTGATTAACCCAAAATTATTCTCTGTTAGAAGAATAGGAAATTACAAAATGGCACTTGCCAATTAGGGCTCACTGCCCGAGCACACTGCTCACAAGAGGCCCACTGCCTACAAGAAGACACACTGTCTACAAAGTGATAAGAATCACAGTCTTGAACTGATTGGAAGCATCTGCATATGCTGGAGTTCAGTTCCGGTTAGGCTCAGTACACTGATCTGCTGCACTTCATCTTTTCTCTGTTCTTTATTTTGCTATCCTTTCACATACCGGATCTGTCTTGGTACTTCTGCTCTGTTCTACTCTTCTTCGCATATATTATTAACATCATCACACACTTCACAACTAAATCCATCCTCTATATATATCCGCACAAGTAATTTCATCACCTTTCTAGTCGGCATCCGGAACAGTCTAGTTTCTTACAAACTCTGTTCTGTCGGCTGAATCCTTGCTCACCAAGCAATGCGGATCAAGCATATACTTGTAGATATCATTAATCATGTCGGCCAAACATGATTCATGCCTTCACAACCTTTATCATCAATAGTAACACATCTGGAAAGTAGTCTGATACTCTGTCAGTCAGTTCATCCTCTGTTTTCACTGTCTCTCAGGAATCCGGTACTCAATTATTCATATCTTTTTCCTTGTCCATCACCGGAGGCTAAATCCTTGGAATATACCACTCAAGGTAGTCCTCTTGACTTCCCCAAATCTGCACTGCACCAAGACACTTCCTCTGAGAGATCCGGACCAATCTGTCGGACCTTGCCACATGCTCTGTTCTTGTTCACCGGACCACAACAATCTTTATTCTGACTTCCGGTAGAGACACACCATGACTTGCGGATATGTGGGATGACCTTTGTTGCCATCAATGACAACAACCATGAATCCATATAGTGTCTCTTGCCAACAGCGCACTCATTCCATCATTAATAGGTTAGTTTCTAAGAAATCATAGCCGAAGCACAAGTTTTTATCTTTTTGTAATAAATAAGCATCATTAATCAATTAATCAAATGTAGTTAACACATTCACATGCAATTTTCACCTTAATTTAAATAATCATCATAGAATTTATCTAATTGAGTCCCAGAATTATAGAAATTAAATGAAAGTCAAATTTGAGACGTGATAGAGATGTTGCAATGCATTGGTTCATGGGATTAGTTTCTAGGTCAATAACTATGTGGGATGAAATGGAAACTGTCTTTTTAGATAAATATCAAAGTTATTACAGAGTTAGTGATAGGAAAGAGGAACTGTTCAAACTAAGACAAAAAGAAGATGAGAGTTTGGAAGATTACCTTGATATGTTCCTCTTTTTAACCAAATGATGTGGTGAAGAAGCCATAAGCCCATAAATTCTGAAGATCATATTTCTCAAAGGACTTGATGAAGATGCTAGAAGTCTAGATTTATTGGGAAAGGGAGATGTGTCCCAACTTCCACTCAATGATATTGCTGAGTTATGTAAAATTTCTCCCATACTCGGGGAGGTATCCATAAATCTAGTCTTTTACAAGGATCAAATGAAATAGGTAAACTATAGGAGGAAATAGCAAATCTTAAAACTGACATTCTTGTTTAGCTAAACACCACCCTAGATGGAATACAGGCCGAAACACGTAATCTTGAGACCTTATCCATCTACTGTCCTAGGTGCTGAAACAAACATTTGTTAAGAGAATGTCCCTTGGACAAAACTGACATTTGCCAAATCTGTGAGAAGAGTCATGCCGCTGATCAATGTGAGATCCTAAATACAATAAAAAATTCCAAGAAGAGGTCATCCCACACTAAGGAGGAGATCAATTTTGTGGGTCAAAGACCTGGAGGGAATTTCTCTTACGGTCAGAATTTAAATCCCTCATGGCGACCCCCAAATAATTGGAATAATAGTCAATGGACAATAGCTTGGCTTCAAACACCACCTAATTGGGGACCTTACCCTTGGGGACCACTTGACTGGGTGAACCAGTCCTGGGGAAACCCTTAATAGACAAATCAGACCCAACAACAATGGTATCCTCAAAATCTGATGCCGCAATGGAATCAGGCTCCAAACCAGTTCTATAATGGACCAAGGAGGATGCCTAATCAACAACAAAACCTCTTGACAGCTCCCTAAAACACTCAACAAAATGAGCAAGTTAACCAACGACCACTTCCAGTGCAACTTGTCCCTAACCCAAAGAATAATCATCAAACCACACCAGTATATTCCACGGAACAAGAAAACATGGCCGAAGTAAACACTATCTATTGTAGAAACCTGTAGTTGAGGTCAGGAAAGACACTTCAACAGCCAACCATAGTTGAGATCCTTGGCAAACCAAATGAAAAATCTACTGAAGAGATTGAGACACCTTTCATACTTTCAGATAAAATCCTATTAAGTAACCAAGATAAGCCTCTTCCACAATCCTCACCTAGAACTTCTAAGTTACCTCAAGAAGAAGTTGTCCAGTGTTCAACATATCTTTTTAAGGAGGATCCCACTGTGAAAAAGAGATCTCAAGCACCTTTTCCTGAGTGTCTCAAGGCAACTCCTTTGAATAAACCTCTGGAAATGACCGTATCTACTAAAATCATGTTAATCCAAGAAATTAAATGACTCCATATCAAGATTCCCTTGTTACATGCAATTAAGGAAATTCTCGAATTAAACCAACTAGTTAAAAAGTTGTGCATAAAAACACTAGGAAGGAAACTGAAACATATTAATACTATGTATATCAACGGATACCTAGCTAACCTTCTAGCTGGTGAAACTTCAACCCCAAAATATGATGACACAAGCACTCCACTCATAACATTAATAATCAACGAGGTAGTAATATCCAATGCACTCGTGGACTTGGGAGCAGCCATTAATATCATGACGGTGGATGTTATGGAAAAACTGGGACTCACTCATCTACATCCCACAACCACTGTATTGAAAATGGCAAATTAGTCTATAGCTATTCCCAAGGGTGTCCTAGAAAATTTTCCTATCAAAGTTAACGATTGGGAATACCGAGTAGATTTTCAAATAATCCAATCCCTCACATGCAAGGACAGTTACCTGATAATACTAAGCAGACCATGGTTAGCTACAGTCGTAGCTAAGATTGATTACAAAGTAGGAGGAATGACCATTTCAAATGGTCCCAATAGAAAACACTTATTCTTGTATCCCCCCACTCAACTTGCTGAGCATAACCAAGTTTGGGTTGATGAACTAGATGGTTCCGATAGACAAGAGAATCTAGCCTCACTTGCTATAGTAGTTATTAAACAACATGGTGAACAGTTGGAAGACGAACTAGAAAATAACATTCAAAGTCTTACCGTAGATTCACGTGATGAGAAAATTTTGAAGGTGGAAGAAATTTTAGGACATTCGATCCACACTAATGACGTCGAACATGACTACACGAACTTCATAGCATTACCTTGTCCCCTGGCTAATAAACATCTAAAAAAAAGATCACTTCTTCGAAGATATTGCCAGACTCCATAGAACAATACTGCATAGTTGTCCTCTCAACACCTTAACAAGAGAAGTTCATACCGCCACCTCCAACTACCATGGAACCAAAACTATCATGTTATTACTAGGAAAAACTTTGAATATCAACAGCTAGTTGATAGAGTCAGATGAGCTCAAATTGTTTGATGTTTTGGTAAATAGATCCAAAGATTTTGCTTGGGATTATACCGACATGAGAGGAATACACCAAAGTGTTTGTACCCATCACATCTATACCGAAGATGTTAGGCCTATTCATCAACCTTAGTGAAGACTCAACCCTGCTCTCAAAGATATTGTTAAAACAGAGATTGAGAAACTCCTGCAAGTAGGGTTCATCTATCCCATCTCTGACAGCAAATGGGTTTCACCTTTGGTAGTTGTTCCAAATAAAAATGGAAAGTGGAGAGTGTGCCTTGATTATAGAGAGCTCAACAAAGCTACCTATAGGGATTACTTCCCTTTACCTTTCATAGACCAAGTCTTGGATAATTTAGCTAGAAGGAAGTATTTCTCATTTCTAGACAGATTCAGGGGATATAACCAAATACAAGTAGCAGTAGAAGACTAGGACAAAACAACTTTTACTTATCCTTGGGGAACATTCACATATCGCGTTCTTCCCTTCGAGCTATGCAATGCTCCTGTAACATTTCCGAGAGTTGTTCTGGCCATATTTTTTGAGATAGTAAATGACTATGTGGAAGTCTACATGGATGATTTCACAGTGTATGGTTCCACTTTTGGGGAAGGTCTTAAAAATCTGGATAAGGTATTGAAGCAATGTGAGGACCACCAGCTATCCCTGATTCATGAAAAATGTCTAATAATGGTAGAACAAGGGATAGTGTTGGGACACCACATCTCAGCTAAAGGAATAAAAGTAGATCCTAAGAAAATTGAGGTGATACAACAACTAGAGACTCCAAAGAACCAAACTGATGTCAGAAGTTTCTTAGGACACACTGGATACTACCAAAAATTAATAGAAAACTTCAGAAAGATTGCAGCCCCCATTTTCTCCCTTCTCAAAAAGGACATAGATTTTGTTTGGAAAACAAAATGTCAAACATCATTTGAAATCATTAAGGAGAAACTCATCTCTTCTCCTATCCTACGTGGATCTAACTAGAACCTTCCATTGCATATTTATGTAGATGCTTCCAATGATGCTATTGTTGGCAAGAGACACATTGTAGCTTCATGAGTGTTATCATTGATGGCAACAAAGTTCATCTCACCCATCTGCAGGACATGGTGTGTCTATACCAGAAGTCAGATTGTAGAGTAACTTGGTCCGGTGACCAAGAATAGAGTATGCAGCAAGGTCTGACAATCAGGTTCGGATATCTCAGAGGAAGTATCTATCTAAAGTACGGACTTGGGGAAGTTAAGAGGAGTACCTTGACTAATAGATTCCAGGGATTGAGCCTCTGGTGATGAAAGAGTGAAGAGATATAAGCACCTAAGTATTGGGTTCCTATTTGGCAGAGTAGACTGAGGAAGAACTGACCAGCAAAGCATCAAACCTTGATCCAGATGAGATATTGATGGTGATTAAGCTTACTAAGGTATCATTCATGATTGGCCGACATGATTGATGACTTCTATAAGCATCTCCTTGACATGCATCATTTGATAAGTAAGGATTCAGCCGACAGATCAGAGTTTGGGAAAATATTGACTATTCTAGATGCTGACTAGAATGGTGTTGAAATCATTGGTGCGGATATATATACCAAATGGATTTGGATGTGAAGGTGTGTGTTGTGTGTTGGGAAGTGCGAAGAAAAGTAGAAGAGCAGTGTGAAGACAGCAAAGACAGGTCCGGTATGTGACAGGACAGCAACTCCTAAGAAGAGGAAGAATGAAGTGTAGTAGATTAGTGTATTGAGTCTAACCGGAACTAAACCTCAGTATATGTGGATGCTTCTCATCAGTTCAAGTATCTAGTTTCCTTATATAAACTATTGTAGGCAGTGAGCCTCTTGTGAGCAGTGAGCTCAGGCAGTGAGCCCTAATTGGCAAGTGCCATTTTGTACCAACATATTCTTTTAACAGAGAGTACAATCTTGGGTTAGTCACCCCGTGGTCTTTTCCCTTAACAAGGTTTTCGACATCAAAATCATTGTGTTATGTATCTTGACTTTGTTTCTGCTCTCATGATTATGTATGCTTATTTGCTTTGATGCTGCACTAGTTGTTAAAGAAGAACAAAAAGTTAAATTAATTAAGATAATTGATTCACCCCCCCTCTCAGTTATCAACAATTGGTATCAGAGCCAAGTTCCTCCTAACAGAGCCTAACAGCTTGAGGAGATCTGGGAATTCAAATGGATGTGTATGGTATGAGGGAACAACTTCAGTCTGCCCTAGATGATCTTGAGCAATCTAACTCTGAAGTCAATGAATTGAAGGAAAGACTCAAACAGGCTGATGATTTCTTAAATGAACTAAAAGAGAAACTGAGTATCTCTATGAAAAAGAGAAAGGATCTACTTCAGCAATTGGCAAGTCAAAGTGAAGTCAATGATAAGAATGAAGATCTGAAGGAGAAAACCAAGTTATGTGAAAAGTTATCAAAAGAAGTCATTATGGTAAGACATGAAATGGAATCAGGAGTTATGAAATTCACCCAAGAAATTGAAGAGAAAAGAAAAACTGAAGATGATCTAAGACAATCTCTCAAGGAGAAATTAGAAGACTGCCGCAAAATAGATAGAATAATCAAGCATCTAGAATCTGATCTTGAAGAAGCTAGAGATAATGAAGAACAACTTGAGAATCAGATTGACACTCTTAAAAGGGATCTTCAAACAACAAATGAATACAAAGAGAAATTCAAGATAAGCTCTGCTCAACTTGAAGTTCTTCTTCAAAGCCAAAAGAGGGTAGATGACAAGCAAGGCTTGGGGTATGAAAAAGGTGAAAGCTTCAGATTCGGTCAGAAGAACTCCAGATCAAAAAATCCAAGAAACAGGCCTAGAAGACCTCCGGTATGGAAACCAAATGCTCAAAGATATCCTTCCTTCAATGGATACTGCCACAACTGCAATAACTTTGGTCATAAAGCAAATTAGTGTAGAAAAAGAATGAATCAGACTAATTCATCCTTCTTCGGACAGTGCTTTAATTGCAAAAGGTATGGTCACAAAACTCATGAATGCAGAAATATGCAAATGAACAATTCATTCAATGGTAGATGTTTTGCATGCAACAGAATGGGACATATGGCTAATCAGTGTAGATCAAGAGGATATCAGTCAAATATGCAAAGAAATGTTGTTTGTTACAATTGCAATAGATCCGGTCATATTGCCAAATCTTGCAGAAGTAAGAATTAGGACAAAAAGGGTTCGGTGCATCATAATCAAAACTGAGACAAAGGAAAAGGAAAAGTGAATGCAGATGAAATTCAAAGAGAGATGAACAAGATATGGGTAAAGAGAAGTACAAAAAATGATGGGGATGGATCCGCACCAAAATTTGGTGCTGATATTCCTTCCAGAAACTAAATAGATGAGCTCTGGCTTAGGGGGAGTAACAAAAGAAAAACATTTTCCCCCAGCCAGTCAATAGGTGCCTGAAAGTGGCACATGAAAGGTTGTGGACTAAAAGGGCTTTCAAAGAAACATCTAAATAACTCTTTGGGAAGATATGGAAGATCTGCAATGAATTTGAAGAGGTTAATCATCTAAGATTAATCCGGTTTAATAGTCATCCGGTAAGAACATGTTTTTCACAGTTAGATCTGGTATGATTCAAATTTGAGGTATCTTGATATGCGGATAGATCAAATGTTTGGAGAAAGGATGATAGATTGTCATCAATCACCGAGAATAACTCTAAATGTATCTTAGTGATCCGAAAAAGATCCTTCTCAGAACAAGGAGAACAAGGCAACCAGAATAACTTAAGTTGTGCATTTATTGCAATATGGAATTAAGGTTTGCTCAGAGATAAAAGGGTTTATTTGCTTGTCACTTGTACATTTGCACTCAAGAAGAAGAGAGAAAGAGCTCTACAAACAAATTATCCCAAGCCTCTCAAAGATCAACCATAGAAGACAATCCTTCCAACAATCCAATCCAGCTCATTCTATGAAACATAGAAGCATAAAAAGGTATTCTTTGCTCTTGATCAAACTCTATCTCTGAATCTTTAAGATGGCTACTCTGAATGTTGTAAAGATTTCTGATAGGCCTCGCCCCAAATTTAAGAAACATCCCTACAAATCTCTAGAAGTAGATCCCTTAGGGGCATTTTCTAGCATTCCGCATGGGGTTTTGCATGTTGAAGACGTTAGGGCATTGATTCATGCGAACATTGAAGATTTTGGGGAATCCAAGCTGATAGATATCTTTCACAATCAGTTAATAGATGACTCATTTGAACTCAAACCATAGTATAAGGCTATCCGGGACAAACATTTTGCACAATGCATTCATTTCCCCTGTTTTGCAAAAGACGAATGGGTCTGGTATATTCTAAGTAGAATGCATGATAACTTTATATAGTTGACAAGGCCATTCAAGATAACCAAGGATGCCATTAGGGTAGTTACCGGATTGCACTCATCCGGTGGGATACCTGCTCTCAAATCTGTCAAGAATCAGACAATGAGTGAGGTAACCGAATCAAAATTTGACAAGAGAGCAATGACAATTGAAGATATCACTGATCCGGATATCAAATTTGCATCCATGATAATTGGTTACAAGATATATCACTCCAGCAGGGAAAATTCAATACATAGAACTGCAATTTATACAGCTTATCAGATGCTAAAAGAAAATGCTGACTATGATCTTTGTGAACTTCTTCTAAGCCAACTGTTGGAGAACCTACAAAAGATCAAAAAGGACAAGAAGAACTCATTCAAGTATGGTGGGCTGATATTATGTTTATTCTTCTACTTCATGAATGAGCTTCCCAGATCCAGTGGTTGGGTTTGGCAGAATGATAGACCTGTAGCCATTCAAATCAGAGATTATATTCATGGGCTTGGTGATGCCAAGGCACAAAATATAGCACTCTGGGGCTATTTCAAGAACTTTCAGAGTATGATGCAAGCAAGAGAGAGAATTCCCCAATCTCTAGTTGAAAAGTATAAGGATACAGTATGCTTTATGGTAGAAACTGATCAATGCCTAATTGAGGCAGTAGAGCCAAGGATAGTCTGGATCATGCCAATGGGGTATGAAGTAGATGAGAAAATTGTAGAGCTACATGTTCAACACATGCTTAGTCAACCCAAGGATCCTAAGACAGAAAGGTTTGGAACCTTTGAAGAGCTAAGTGTGAAGATCCATGTGGAGCTTAGACAACTGGTGATGAAGAGAAAAGTGAGAAAAGAAGTAGAGAATGTTGCCAAAAGGTATGGCATATCAAAAGAGGCACTTGATGCAAATAGAGAAAAGATGGAAAGGGCAAAGAAAGAAAAGGAAGAAGCAGAAAAGGAAAGTACTCTGGTAAAAGCCCCCTCCTGAACCAGATCCTCTAAGAGCTCTGCACCTGCCACTGCTAAGAGCTCAAAGGCATCAAAACTGGAAGCAAAATCATCCGGTAAAGGAGAAAAGAGAGCAAAGACAAAGGCTACAAGATCATACACAAGCCTCAAAGATGATGAAGAGACAGAATCTGATGAAGAGATCAAGAAGATGATGATGAAGAAGAAAGTATCCGGAGAATCCTCTACCGATCTAGACAAGGAAGAAGAAAAGATAGATAAAAGTGTTGAGAAGCCTACTCTTGATGATATCATCAAGGCAATTACTATGGATGGAAACCTAAAAACATTAACAGAATTCTATGATGAATGTAGTGAAGCTGACTAGAAGACCCTGTAAGATGCCACAGTCAGGTATCTAAATATCTACAACAAAGCTTTCATCAAAATCATATCTCTAATTCCTAAAAACCTTGAGAAGGAACTTGAAATCAGAAAGAATAATGCTAAAGCAAAGGATATGGAGATCCAGGAATAGATAGCCATTCAGCTCTATCCTTCCATCACTCCTAAGCAAAAGAATATGATCTTCAAAGATTGCAAGGATGAGTTCTGGAGCAAAGCTAGGATGAATCAGCTTATGCTTGGAGAAACTGACAAGGTGGCCAAAGAAACAGAAGACATCCTCCGGAATGCATACAAAAGATTCAATATTCCTATTATAGAGGACTTAGGTGATGATCCCTCAGCCATGGATGACAAAGAAGAATCTACTGAGATAGTGGCAGAAGAGGCAAATGAGACAAGTGAAGAGAAAGCTAAAGACTTAGATTCCTCTACTCCAGAAGAGGAAGTTCATGAAGAAGACACTTCTCTTCCAGATCCTCCTGCATACTCCAAAACTAAAGGAGAAGAAAGAAAAGAAGAGAGCATCAGTCAAGAAGAACAAGTAAAGGGAAGCGAAGAAGGTTAAATAGAAAAGACCACAGATTGCAGTGCTAAGACTGTAGAAGGGGAGAAAACCCTGTCACCGGCAAGAGACACTATAGAAGCAGTCAAAGATCTCTTAACCAAAGAGATGATGGAATTTGATGAACCAGAACTTCTTCAAGGTCCATTCAATTTTGATTCCCTCTCCCCAGTTCAAACCATGAAGTTAGCATCCTTCACTCAAGCAAAGGAAAAAGAAAAACTCCTGAAGTCTCACATGGAAGACTGTGAGCTCATAGAAGCTACATCCGGTGTATTGGAGAAAATCATGCCATCCTTCTAAAAGGATCCTTCAGCCTCCACATCTAGTAATCTAAAGTCTCTTGTAAATTCTGTTCATACACATTTTGATTCCTTAGAGAAGTCAGCAGAAGAAATGGTCCGGAAAGAGTTTATGGATAAGAGATTCACTGAGTTACAATGTCTAATTTCAAATGATAGGAGAGTTATGGATATTGGGATAAAGAGCTTAGAAAATGCTCCCAAAGATGGCAGAGATATATATAAATTTTGTTTATCCTGGTCTAAAGTGACCAAGGATATTGAGAAGAAAGCAAAAGAGCAAGAGGATAAACTATTAAGTTTATCTCAAAGTTTTGACCCTCTCTCCTATTCCATAGTAAATCAAGAATGTCAGACTATTGCAGTCATAGATGAAATAAAGAAGCTAGAGAAGGAGAAGAAAAATATAACAAATAGGTTAAGTGAACTTAGAGGGATCATTATCCCTAAGTTAGAGGCCATGCATGAGGCCCTAACCGATGCTCAGACAACAGCCCGGACCAGTGATCCGATAGATCTAAAAAGGGCAAAAGCTTTTGCATTCCTATTGAGTGGTCACATCTCAATTTTGGATAGGATGAAACAAAGTTGGGTGACAGAAGTTGTACAGTTGAAGAATACTTTTCCAGATATACTTCAGTATATGTAAGTATAGCATGTATATATACTTATGCGGCTACGTATAGATTATTTTTAAGAAATTTTGGTTTGCGGACCCTACCCTTTGCCATTGATGTCAAAGGGGGGGTGAGGAGCAGTGAAAAATGTGGAGCATAGCTAAGGGGGAGCTCCAGAAAAATGTACATTAGAACAAAGCATCAGCCAAGGGGGAGTGTAGTATAACACTTAGTCATTTTTCACTAAGTGTTGCCATCAATGCCTAAGGGGGAGATTGTTGGCAAGAGACACATTGTAGCTTCATGAGTGTTGTCATTGATGGAAACAAAGTTCATCTCACCCATTCATAGGACATGGTGTGTCTATACCAGAAGTCAGATTGTAGAGTAACTTGGTCCGGTGACCAAGAACAGAGTATGCAGCAAGGTCCAACAATCAGGTCTAGATCTCTCAGAGGAAGTATCTATGTAAAGTGCAGACTTGGGGAAGTCAAGAGGAGTACCTTGAATGATAGATTATAGGGATTGAACCTCTGATGATGAAAGAGTGAAGAGATATAAGCACCTAAGTATTGGGTTCCTGTTTGGCAGAGTAGACTGAGGAAGAACTGATCGACAGAGCATCAGACCTTGATCCGGATGAGATATTGATGGTGATCAAGCTTACTAAGGTATCATTCATGATCGGCTGACATGATTGATGACTTCTATAAGCATCTCCTTGACACGTATCACTTGATAAGTAAGGATTCATCCGACAGATCAGAGTTTGGGAAAATATTGACTATTCCGGATGCCGACTAGAAAGGTGTTGAAATCATTGGTGCGGATATATATACCAAATGGATTTGGATGTGAAGGTGTATGTTGTGTGTTGGGAAGTGCGAAGAAAAGTAGAAGAGCAGTGTGAAGATAGCAAATACAGGTCTGGTATGTGACAGGACAGCAGCACCTAAGAAGAGGAAGAATGAAGTGCAGTAGATCAGTGTATTGAGTCTAACCGAAACTGAACCTCAGCATATGTGGATGCTTCTCATCAGTTCAAGTATCTAGTTTCCTTATATAAACTATTGTAGGTAGTGAGCCTCTTGTGAACAGTGAGCCCTAATTGGCAAGTGCCATTTTGTACCAACTTATTCTTTTAACAGAGAATACAATCTTGGGTTAGTCACCTCATGGTTTTTTCCCTTAATAGGGTTTTCCACGTCAAAATCATTGTGTTATGTATCTTGACTTTGTTTCTACTCGCATGATTATGAATGCTTATTTGCTTTGATGCTGCACTAGTTGTTAAAGAAGAACAAAAAGTTAAATTAATTAAGATAATTGATTCACCCCCCCTCTCAGTTATCAATAGCTATTGGAGTAGTTTTATGTCAGGAGGATGAGAATGGAGGAAAATATGCCATCTATTTCATTAGTAAGAATTTGACTCCCATTGAATGAAACTATACCACTAAGGAGAAAGAATTCTTAGTTGTGGTGCATGCAATCAATAAATTCTGACATTATATCATAGGGTATTGTTATTGTACAGGATTGCACCCATTATGCAAAGCTGTGAAGCTCAACAATGCTATGTAACATGGGATCAAACTCAAGCTATGGGTGACCTATGGTGAGCTTGAACCTCCAGATTATGGGCTAGTTCCCTTATAATTTTCAAATGGGTTAATGACTTTGTAGGGAAAGGGTTGAAAAGACCTAATAAAAGCACTAAAATTGTAACTTAAAAAGTGTGGTGATGCACCTAATTTGATGGAAAACTGCAACTCTAACCACAATAAATCTCAAAAAAATCTATCCACACAATTCACTTTGGCAATATAATCACAAAAATGTTTCTAAGGGAGGCTAGAAATAACTTTCTTCTTGGAGGAAAACAAGATTCTCATAGCATGAAAGAAAAACTATTCCAATTGCACAACCTAAGACCTATGATTTTTACTACTATTCAATACATGCAAGTACAAATGAGACAATGATTTTAAAGGTTTTGATAGTAAACACAATAAAATATCATCAAATCATTCATAAAGACAACACAAATGAGAAGGTAGACACTTGATTCTACTAAAAAATAAAGGAACACTTGAATAAAAATGACAAAGAATAAAACCTGTAACCTGCTGTAATCTATAAATCTGTAAAAGTTGAGTTACAAAAACTCTTTCTCTCTGCAATGTATAAGAGAGCAAAAAGGCAAGAACTAGAAAAACATAAGTTTTTATCACAATATATCATCTGCTCTCAAAGAGACCTAGAAAGGTCAACTGCAGTCAACTATCTCTAAAAATAATCCCTCCAAAACTGATCCACGTGCAAGCATGCAAATCCCTAAAAATAAGGGCTATAAGTGATCCAATTTGAGCTAAAATAGCCTCAAACTGCCCCTCTCTATCAGTTTGACCAAGTGGTGGACCAAACTCTCCAATTTTGACCAAAAATCATGCAAAGAACTCCAAAAAAGCTCAGTTAACTCTATTTCCTATTTTTGCATGACTTGGGCATGAGTAAAGCAAGGTGAACAAATAATAAAGTAATTGACATGATTTACTTTAGTATTAGTTATAAATTTGTCTACTATTTGACACATACAATTTTGTGACAAATAATAAAGCAATTTATAATTGATTTACTTTATTATTTGTTTTTACATTTATATATTTATTCCCAAATCATGCAAAATAATGATAAACTCCTTATATCTCCTTTTTTATCACCATGTGCAATTACATTATGCATGCAAAAAAACTCTCTTTAACTTGTCTAAATTTCACCCTTATGTCTGCCATGCACAATTAGGATCTCTTCTATGCAAAAATATATCCATCATGCATTCACATTGGCTATATGCATTTTTTTATCCTTATAAATCCCCTATGCATGATGCATATCTTAACTCATTTTCAAAATTCCAAGTCATTTATACCTTATGTCTCCCATGCATATTAAGACATCAAGTCTTACCTTCACATTACTTTTTATATTGATTTGTGAAAATCAAAAGAAAAAGAAAAGCCTTCACAGGCCCCTGTGGCATCATTAGGTATCATTGACTTGGAAAGTCTTGACCACGAGCTTTGCAATGGATAACAATGATTTTCTCAAAAAAGAAGTCAAAAATCAAATATCTTGAACTAAGTCATTCGACCAAAAGGGAGAAACAACCCTAAAAACATATCATTTGCGCTTTGATCATTTTGATGAAGAGCTCTACTTGTGCTGCCATGCAAGGGTTTCTTATGGATTTTTGAGGCATTCTTGAGGCTTGAATTGCTATTCTCTTGAGCTATTTTTGGAGCCACACCTCATAGGTAAGTCTCTCCTCTATTTTTTTTATCTTTCTGCAAGAAAAAAGATGGGAAAAATGTGATGTTTGTTGCTTCTTGAAGCTGCCTTCTCTCTATTTTTGTTCTTCTATGTATGCTCCGTTTTTTCACTCTCTTTTGGCATGATAGAAACAAGGAAAAAAGAGGGTTTGTTTACACTATGTATTCTTTACACTCTGTGCACTACTCTATATATTCTTTCCTGCTCCTTCTTTATCTTTCAGTCTCCATGGCATAAGTATTATGATGGCTTTTTGTAGGAAGCTCATAAAAATGGAACATAACTGGTAAAAATGCTCTGGTTATTTATTTTTTTACCACTGATGTTTGATAAAAGCCTATATTTGATGAAGAATGGTAAAAAGTTTTTGTTACTATGAAGAACCCTCCTAGGGTTTGTGAAAAATGACTCTATTTCTTTCATTCTCTGTCACAAAAAAAGGTATTCTCTACTTCTTCTTATCTTCTCTACATCATCCCATTTTGTCTTGGATCATGTAGGGAAAAAAAACCCTAGTTTGAAATTGCATTGTGGTATCATTTTTTGCTTCCATTTTCATAAAAGTTTATAAGGGTTTTTTGTGGAAGCTCTTGGCTGTAGCATTTGTTGTTCCACCAAGGTTTACATGTACTGTGTCTGTAGCTATTGGAAGAGGTAAAAAGGATTTTGCTTATCATAAGAAACCCTCATAGGGTTTGTGATAGGGAGCTCTATCTTTTCATTCTTTCTCTATCTTTATACAACAGGCCACTGCACTTAGTACTTGACACGGCATCTTGGTATTTTGTATTATTTACTGTAACCTCATTGTGATGATGTAATTTAAAAAGAGATCTTTATCCTATTTGTTTACAAACCCTAGGAGGGTCTTCACACTTATTCTTCTAGCTCTCTTCTATAGTTAGCTTGCATACTCAGTGGTCTTTTAGTAGCAGTTAGGTTTAAAAGAGGACAGTGGTTCCTTCTCCACCCTGTTGCTCCCTTTAGGCATCATGTTCCTGTATACATCTTTTGATCTTGTGTACCTTATACCTGTACTTTCTATGCATTTATTATTGATTGGAGGCAAAAGAAAGAAAATAAGAAGCACCAACTGTACCTTAAGTGACTACTTCTACTGTATATGAACAAGGCATATCTCTCTTTTTGGCTAGAACTTATCTTGGTTGTACCTCTTGTATGTGATCATACTTATATTGATTTTGGCTCAGCTGTATGCGAACAAGGAAAGAGGCCTTTTCTGTAGATGAACAAGTAAAATATACATTTTCTATTCCTAGACACTGCATCCTTCTTTTGTCTCTCTTTTTGTTGTTCCATTTGTATATTAGACACTTGACTCATCCTTTATCTCCTTTTGATGTATTTGAGTCTTCATGGCCATCCCACATGGTGGTTGTACCTTTCATTACATTAGGCATGACTATCTTCTTCTCAAAATAATGGACAAAATGTCACATTTTCTATCACTATCTCTTGGTTTGTTGTACTGTGTAGTGCCAAGGATGACAGTGGGAAATGACTTTGATAGTTATTCAATATTTGTCTCTTTACTCCTATGACTGTTCCACATGCAGGTTTGATTTGACATTTATGGGTTCCATCTTTTTTACTGTACCTTGATTGATGGCTTTCTCCTTGGCATATGACAGTGATGACATTGCATTGTTTACCTTGGTGACATTCAACTAAGTTGCATCACTGAAGATAAAACATTATGTATCTATACATTACCTTCCCTTTCTGTCCATTGCAGTATGACTACCCCTGACATGATATAAGGTTGTTTCATGTATTCAATAGTAATTTTACACTTCATTCATGACAAAAGTGGAAAAAATACATGTTCTTGGATTCTGCCCACTTTATGATATGGCTATACCTCTTTGCATGGACAATGTGCTCAATGACATCCTCTTCATGGACTGCTTTTGAACTATTGGAAGCTATCCCTCTATGACCAAACATGGTTGTCCTTTTGTGATACACATGGTAAAATTGCATTGAAATTGACTTTTAGCTGCCTTGTGAGTACTTGACATGATTGTTTATATCCTTTAAGGTGATTGTTCTAGATGTTCTTGTTCAAAGGCTATTTTTCCTCTGCTTGGTTTGAATAACCACTACTATCTCTTAAAGGCTACCTGTCATGCACGATACCTGTAGCATATGCAAGATGATATGTCTCCTTTGTTTAACTGCTACTCCATTCTCACATTTATATGACCAGATTGTTATGTCTCTTTCCCTCTGAAAACATCAAGAAGGTAGCATGCTAGGCTCAACCCTTGTGGGAGCCACATTTCCTCTGCATGCTATTTTATCAAAATGAATCAGCAACATGATTTCTCCTATACCTGGATAGTGAACAAACAAGTTATCTTATAAAACATAACTCTGAAAGTTCATGATGTGGGGTCACTTGCATGGATTTATCTCTTTTTGATAAGGCACTTGTGTCTGATCATTCTAAATTCTCTTATGCTAATATGATTACTATTGCTGCATAAAAGTGTGTTGTACTTTTTAAAGTTCTGATTGTGTAAGAAAAGATTTGGTACCCAGAGCTTCTAACAAAACTTTTTTTGTAGGTGTTCTAGAGCTTGACAGATGGAGGGAGCTGGAGACCAACTCAACCTTGGGATTCATCATTCACAGGCAATGATGGGTCCCTCCTTTCCTATGCATTTCTTGTTCTTCAAAAGTAAAATTTACTTTTATGTTGCATACTTCAGTTATTCCCATGGCTTGTGTGGGACACTTTTATACATTCTTTTGAATACGATCAACTATTTCATTCTATGCAATGGATTATGTATATTTCACTTTCTAAATCAATTTCATGGCATAAAACAACTGATCTTTCTTTGAAACATATGTATAAAAAATGATGTATAATTTGATAGTTTATAAATACCTCTTTTACTTGCATTGAAACATAATGAATAATCAGCAACTGAAACATGAAATCCATTAATTCTCTTCATTCTTTCAATGTTTGTTTTCTTGTCCGTAGATTATTTCCCTTACTAGGATGATGTAACAGCTCAACTTGAGCTGCTACATGATTTTGATAAGTGATTTTGCACTTGTCTTCTGTCAGTACATCAGACATTAACTGGAAGATCCTGCATAAGCAAAAACAAAATTGTACCCCCTCTAAACAATTGATGTTTAGGCCTTGCTAAATTAGGTGTGAACATACTTTAGTAACATTTTTGGTGACCTATTAGGGGTGTTTTCCTGCTAAACAAAATAGAACCAGTAGCCTTGCAATTCCATTGGGGATATGAGTCTTTTCTTTCCTAAAATCTTGAAAAATTTCACTATAACTCAGCTGGTAGAAAAATATAGTAGCAAAACAATACTAAAAATCAAACTAATCTGATCTTGTTTAAGATATGGCTAGTAAAATGTGCATGTGCACTTCTTGGAAAACAAGAACCTTGCCTAACCTATATTAACCTACTCTAACTAGCCAAAGACGCTAGTCAAACAAACCCATTAACTATCTTTGTAAAATAACTTCCCTTTATGATTAAGAAAGGATGTTCTGCAAGGTGTTTTGCTACTAATAAGATATAAACCATAAGGACATACCTTATATAATGTTGTAAAACTCTCTAAAGAACCAAAAAAAACCCATCCACCATCTAAAACTGATCATAGATACTGTTGTTATGAGGTGAATAGATGATCTGGTTCTGTTGTTTGAAGGCTACAATCTCTTCTTTGGGTACAACAGTAGCCTATGTCTCTTTATTTAGCTCTTTACCAGTTAAATCCATGATCGAACATCCTCTTGCAATGATGAACCTTTGGCTAATACCCCTGGTTTCCTTAGTGATATCTACTGATTTGTTGTCTCTTGCAGTCTCAACTTGATTTGAAAAAGTTAGCTTAGATGAATGAAATGAAGGAATTCTTGCCTCTTTGACCTGAATAGGCTGATCACACACTATTGATTCACATGGCATCAAATTGTCATCAATGTTAGAGCAAAAATCTTCTATGATGCTAGAGAAAATGTTCTCATCAAAATCATAATCTTGTATTGAATATAGATGAGTTTTTTCACTCTGCTCATGGAGGCTCTCATCAAACCTTCCTTCTTGTTGTTCATTACTTTCAACTTGCACGATAACCTACCATGTCAATTCCTCCTCCATGATTAATGAATCACCTCCTTCCATTATGACAGCCAATAATTGATCAAAGCTATCAGTTCTTTGAAGGTTCCTAGGAACAACAATCTCTTCATCTTCTAAAACAAGACTATCCTTATTTTGTTCTCGGTAGGCCAGCAAACTATCCCAATTATTTGCATTCTCCTATTGTCCCTTTATTGTTGTCTTTGGTATGAGCATGCTTTCCTCATTTGGCTCAACAAAACTAGGTAGCTTATCAAACAAAGAAATCAATTCTTCCTCCTCACGCGGGGATTTCTCCAATGAAACTTGGGCATCCTGTCTTTGCAACTAAAGACTTTCACCTTGTGACCTCTGTACTCTGCTTTCATTCATCTTATAAACAACATTAGAAAACTTTTCAAATGAATCAAAATGTAAAGGGTTGAGTGTCAAGTTTGAACCAGCATCCTCTTCATATGCATTATGCTCATTTTCAGCTGGGGACAAAGTAAAAACAATAGAACCTTCAGCTACTAGACTGAAACTTGGAGTTTTGATAGGCTTAGATTTTACTATCTCTTCTTCTTCCTGATTTTGGATTGGTATGGGAGGGGTATCCTTAACAAGATTTGGCATTTGATAATCAGAATACTTGGTCCAAGAAGGCTACCATGGTTGTTGAAAACTTTGATGATTTGGTTCAGGTTCTTGATATGACTGAGATTGAGGATTAATGGACTGATTTTGAATGCAAACAAGCTCCTGAGCAAAATGAGAACTTCTGAAACTTGGAATTTGATACCTACTAACCTCATTTTGAATAGGCTGATCTGGAATGAATGCAGCTGTCTGGACGTCATACCTTTGTGGTTGTGCAAGTAAGTGTCTTATTTGTTCTTCTTTGGCTGCAACCTCCCTTGCAAGCTTTTCTTCATATTATCTTTTCTGCATCATGAAGTCTTGCTCATAGAGATAGGCCTAATAAGCCATCTCTTTTTGTTGCTGCTCATACTTTGGCTACCGCTTGATCTCTTCTATCTGCTTCATGAAGTCTAATAATGTGTCCATATCATTCATGCTATTATTTATATCCCTAACCTCCAAAACATGGAGGTGATTAGGAGAGTGTTTGAATTGATTTGACATCAAAGATATTTCTTGAGGCTATTTTTTGACATATGAATGTTGATATGAAGGTAAGCATATTGAACATGTTGGTTTCCTTGAAAAGCCATGAAATTTGGGCTAAAACCAACAGTATGGTTGATTTGATATGGATGACAAGATGGTGGATTAGTAGCATTTTCATGATATGATGGATGATATGACATGTTCCCATAAAAGATAGACATGCTTACTCATTTAAAAGATGGAAAACAATTGAAACCATAATTACTTGAAATAAAACAACACCTAATCTTGTTTGAATATTTCTCATAGGCTAGAAAATCTAATCTATTCAAACCATAAACTTGGAGTCGCCAGGTACTTGAATTGAAACCTCCAAAAAGGCTATATTTACTACTGCTCATACCAAAATAGAATAAATAATAAATTCTTTATTGAACTGAAAATCAGTTCAATGTCCCACCGAGCATGCCAAAAACTGTTATCGTGCAGGATTGCACCCGTTATGCAAAGCTGTGAAGCTCAACAATCATGTGTAACATGGGATCAAACTCAAACTATGGGTGACCTATGGTGAGCTTGAACATCTAGATTATGTGTTGGTTCCCTTATAATTTTTAAATGGGTTAATGACTTTGTAGGGAAAGGGTTGAAAAGACATACTGAAAGCACTAAAACTGTAACTTAAAAAGTGTGGTGATGCACCTAATTTGATGGAAAACTACAACTCTAACTCACAATAAATCTTAGAAAAATCTATCCACACAATTCACTTTGGCAATATAATCACAAAAATGTTTCTAAGGGAGGCTGAAAATAACTTTCTTCTTGGAGGAAAACAGGATTCTCACAGTATGAAAGAAAAACTATTCCAATTGCACAACCTAAGATTTGTGATTTTTACTGCTATTCAATACATGCAAGTACAAATGAGACAATGGTTTTAAAGGTTCTAATATTAAACACAATAAAATCTCATCAAATCATTCATAAAGACAACACAAATGAGAAGGTAGACACTCGATTCTACTAAAAAATAAAGGAACACTTGCATAAAAATGATAAAGAATAGAACTTGTAACCTGTTGTAATCTATAAATTTGCAAAAGTTGAGTTACAAACACTCTTTCTCTCTGCAATGTATAAGAGAGAAAAAAGGCAAGAACTAGAAAAAACATAAGTTTTACTCACGATATATAATCTGCTCTCAAAGAGACCTAGAAAGGTCAACTGCAGTCAACTGTCTCTAAAAATAATCCCTCCAAAACTGATCAACAAGCAAGCATGAAAATCCTTTAAAATAAGGGCTATAACTGATCCAATTTGAGCTAAAATAGCCTCAAACTACCCCTCTCTATCAGTTTGACCAAGTGGCAGACCAAACTCTCCAATTTTGACCAAAAATCATGCAAAGAACTCCAAAAAAGCTCAGTTAGCTCTATTTCCTAATTTTGCATGACTTGGGCATGAGTAAAGCAATGTGAACAAATAATAAAGTAATCGACATGATTTACTTTAGTATTTGTTATAAATTTGTCTAGTTTTTGACTCATACAATTTTGTGACAAATAATAAGGCAATTTATAATTACATTACTTTATTATTTGTTTTTCACATTTATATATTTATTCTCAAATCATGATAAACTCCTTATATCTCCTTGTTGATCACCATGTGCAATTACATTATGCATGCAAAAAACACTCTCTTTGACTTGTCTAAATTTTACCCTTATGTCTCCCATGCACAATCAGGATCTCTTCTATGCAAAAATATATCCATCATGCATTCACATTGGCTATATGCATTTTTTTATCCTTATAAATCCCCTATGCATGATGCATATCTTAACTCATTTTCAAAATTCCAAGTCATTTACACCTTATGTCTCCCATGCATATTAAGACATCAAGTCTTACCTTCGCATCATTGTTTATATTGACTTGTGAAAATCGAAAGTAAAAGAAAAGACTTCATGGGCCCCTATGGCATCATTAGGTATCATTGACTTGGAAAGTCTTGACCACGAGCTTTGCAATGGATAACAATGATTTTCTCAAAAAAGAAGTCAAAAATCAAATATCTCGAACTTGTTCATTTGACCAAAAGGGAGAAACAACCCTAAAAATATATCATTTGCACTTTGATCTTTTTGATGAAGAGCTCTGCCTGCGCTACCATGCAAGGGTTTCTTATGGATTTTTGAGGCATTCTTGAGGCTCAAACTATTGTTCTCTTAAGCTATTTTTGGAGACACACCTCATAGGTAAGTCTCTTCTCTATTTTTTTATCTTTCTACAAGAAAAAAGATGGGAAAAATGTGATGTTTGTAGCTTCTTGAAGCCACCTTCTCTCTATTTTTGTTCTTCTGTGTATGCTCCATTTTTTCACTATCTTTTGGCATAATAGAAACAAAGAAAAAAGAGGGTTTGTTTACACTATGTATTCATTACACTCTCTGCACTACTTTGTATATTCTTTCCTACTCCTTTATCTTTCAGTCTCCATTGCATAAGGATTATGATGGATTTTTGTAGGAAGCTCATAAAAATGGAACATAACTGGTAAAAATTCTCTCGTTATTTCATTTTTTTACTATGGATGTTTGATAAAATCCTATATCTGATGAAGAATGGTAAAAAGTTTTTGTTACTATGAAGAACCGACCTAGGGTTTGTGAAAAATGACTCTGTTTCTTTTATTCTCTATCACAAAAAAGGCATTCTTTGCTTCTTCTTATCTTCTCTAGATCATCCCATTTTGTCTTTAATCATGTATAGAAAAAAAACCCTAGTTTGAAATTGCATTGTGGTATCATTTTTTGCTTCCATTTTCATAAAAGGTTATAAGGGTTTTTTGTGGAAGCTCTTGGCTATAGCATTTGTTGTTCCACCAAGGTTTACATGTACTATGTCTGTAGTTGTTGGAAGAGGTAAAAAGGCTTTTTCTTATCATAAGGAACCCTCTTAGGGTTTGTGACAAGGAGCTCTATATTTTCATTCTTTCTCTATCTTTGAAGAACATGCCACTGCACTTAGTACTTGACACTGCATCTTGGCATTTTGTATTATTTCCTATAACCTCATTGTGATGATGTGATTTAAAAAGAGATTTTTCTCCTATTTGTTTACAAACCCTAAGAGGGTCTTCAGGCTTATTCTTCTAGCTTTCTTCTACATTTAGCTTGCATACTCAATGGTCTTTTAGTAGTAGTTAGCTTTAAAAGAGGACAGTGGTTCCTTCTCGACCCTGCTGCTCCCTTTAGGCATCATGTGCCTGTATACATCTTTTGATCTTGTGTACCTTATACCTATACTTTGTATGCATTTATGTATTGATTGAAGGAAAAAGAAAGAAAATAAGAAGCACCAGCTATACCTTAAGTGACTACTTCTACTGTATATGAACAAGGCATATCTCTCTTTTTGGCTGCAACTTATCTTGGTTGTACCTCTTGTATGTGATCATACTTATATTGATTTTGGCTTAGCTGTATGTGAACAAGGAAAGAGGCCTTTTCTATAGATGAATAAGTAAAATATACCTTTGTTGTTCCTAGACACTGCATCCTTCTTTTGTCTCTCTTTTTGTTGTTCCATCTGTATATCAGGTACTTGAGTTATCTTTTGATCCCCCTTTGATGTATTTGATCTTCATGGCCATTCCACATGGTGGCTGTACCTTTCATTGCATTAGTCATGATCATCCTCTTCTCAAAATGATGGACAAAATGTCACATTTTCTATCACTATCTCTTGATTTGTTGTACTGTGTAGTGGCAAGGATGACAGTGGGAAATGACTTTGATATTCAATATTTGTCTCTTTACTCCTATGATTGTTCCTCATGCAGGTTTGATTTGACATTTATGGGTTTCATCTTTTTGTCTGTACCTTGATTGATGGCTTTCTCCTTGGCATATGATAGTGATGACATTGCATTGTTTACCTTGGTGACATTGAGGTAAGTTGCATTAGTGAAGATAAAACATTATGTATCTATACATTACCTTCCCTTTTTGTCCATTGCAATATGACTGCCCCTGACATGATATAAGGTTGTTTCATGTATTCAATAGTAATTTTACACTTCATTCATGACAAAAGTGGAAAAAATACTTGTTCCTGGATCCTGCCCACTTTATGATATGGTTGTACCTCTTGCATGGACAATGTGCTCAGTGACATCCTCTTCATGGACTGCTTCCAAGCTATTGGAAGCTATCCCTCTATGACCAGACATGGCTGTCCTTTTATGATATGCATGGTAACATTGCATTGAAATTGACTTTCAGCTACCTTGTGAGTACTTGACATGATTGTTTTTATCCTTTGAGGTGACTATCCTAGATGTTCTTGTTCAAAGGCTATTTTGCCTCTGCTTGGTTTGAATAACCACTACTATCTCTTAAAGGCTACCTGTCATGCACTATACTTGTAGTATATGCAAGATGACCTATCTCCTTTATTTGACTGCTGCTCCATTCTCACATGTATATGACTAGATTGTTATGTCTCTTTCCCTCTGAAAACATCAAGAAGGTAGCATGCTAGGCTCAACCCTTGTGGGAGCCACATTTCCTCCACATGCTATTTTATCAAAATGAATCAACAACATGATTTCTCCTATACCTATTGTAATGTTGGAAAATGTCCCCTTGGAGGCTTTTCCCTCATAAGGTTTAGGTCCCGGGTCTTTAGCATGCATTTAGGACATCTTAGTTCATATTTTAGCATCCCGATGGAATGAGGCCTAGGTTTCATAGAAAAGTGGACCTAGGAGGACCCCTTGAGCTTTACCATGCCTAAAATAGGGAGGAGGACTTGGGGGCTTACGCCCTAGTCCTGCCCTATTTTGGGGTAGCCCTAATTTTTGGGTGTCGGTTTATGACCGTTATTTGGTCCTTTTTTCGACATGGTAAGTTTTGATTTTTAAAATCTTGGCGAGAGTGCTTGTAGTTGCATATATAAGCATGTTTAGGCATTCATTTGTAAACTAAATTTCAATTAGATGGCAATTGTGATGTTCAAGTGTTCTCAAGGTGATTCAAGGCTTCTATTGTGTTGCAAGAGCAGAATTGTGTGTTTTATGTGTTGATATTTACAGATTTGAGCATCAATTTCCTCATGGCATGAAGGGCATCTTCCTCCCATGAAAGCTTCACTACAAGGTGACATAATATTGTGTTTTCATCATTGATTCCTTTGGTTTTTACCTCTGCCTCACAAGGGCATGCACTCTTTTATCTGACAATGGTGTTCGGAGACTTAAGTGTCCTAAGGGGCTTGACTGAGGCAAGCCTCTAAACACCACAACCCTGAAACCAAGTCTTGTGATTACAGGTTACAGGTGTCACATTTGGGAAAAGTGGAGTTACAGGAAGGATTGGGAGGCATCAAGGATTTAGGATTTGAAGAAAAGGACACAGGGGCACTTCCAGGACTTGGGTGCTCACTCTAGTGTCCTCTGCATCTGAGTTTCAGGAAATAGAAGTTACAGGGCTGATCAGTGTCAAGAGGAGGTCTGGATCATGCAAAGAAACTGGCACCTTGGACTTGGACACCCGCTCCAGTGTCCTTGACTATTCTTCTTTGGAACCCTGAAAATAGCTATTCTGTAATTTGGTATTTTACTCCTGTCTACAAGAGCTTTTTCCGTCATTCGTCAATTTGTTGTCATATTTGCATAATTAGGGTTTTAATGGTTAATTGGTCATAAGAGAAGGAAAATTAATAATTAAATTCCCTAATCTAAGTTTCCCTACATCTGTAAGTGACCTAGGGTATGATAGTGCTCGTCACTCGACCTTAAATCCTTGAATGCATAGTGGAGAGGCAGATTTAAACATCTAAAATCTAAAACATTTAACAAATCCAATTTTCCCCTAAACACCTGCATAGTGAACAAACAAGTTAGCATATAAAACATACCTCTGAAAGTTCATGATGTGGGGTCACTTGCATGGATTTATCTCTTTCTGATAAGGCACTTATGTCTGATCATTCTGACTTCTCTTATGTTGATATGATTATCGATTACTGTTGTTGCATAAAAGTGTGTTGTACTTTTTGAAGTTCTAATTGTGTAAGAAAAGATTTGGTACCCAGAACTTCTAACAAAACTTATTTTGTAGGTGTTCTGGAGCTCAACAGATGGAGGGAGCTGGGGACCAACTCAACCTCTAGATTTGTCATTCACAGGCAATGATGGGTCCCTCCTCTTTTCCTATGCATTTCTTGTTCTTCAAAAGCAAAATTTACTTTTATGTTGCATACTTCAGTTACTCCCATGGCTTGTGTGGGACACTTTTATACATTATTTTGAATACGATCAGCTATTTCATTCTATGCAATGGCTTATGTATATTTCACTTTTTGAATCAAATACATGGCATAAAGCAACTGATCTTTCTTTGAAACATATGTATAAAACATGATGTATAATTTGACAGTTTATAAATACCTCTTTTACTTGCACTGAAACATAATGATTAATCAGCAACTGAAACATGAAATCCATTAATTCTCTTCATTCTTTAAATGTTTGTTTTCTTGTCCATAGATGATTTCCCTTACCAGGATGATGTAACAGCTCAGCTTGAGCTACTACATGATTTTGATAAGTGATTTTGCACTTGTCTTCTATCAATACATTAGACATTGACTGGATGATCCTGCATAAGCAAAAAAAAATTGTACCCCCTCTAAACAACTAATGTTTAGGCCTTGCTAAATTAGGTGTGAACATAATTTAGTAACAAGTATAAAATAATTGTGTTCACAGAACATTCAGCTATCAAGTACTTAATGAACAAACCTACAATAAATGGAAGAATAATCAGGTGGTTATTGCTTCTCCAGGAATTCAATGTAACCATCATTGACAAACCTAGGAAGTTCAATGTAGTCACAGATTTCTTATCTTAGATCAAACAAGACAATAGAGACTGTGCCCCTATACATGATGAATTTCCAGATGAAAATCTATTTGCCACCTCCATTAAAACTCCTTGGTTTGCAGACATCGCCAACTATTTGGCTACTTCTAAGTTTCCACCAAACTTTACGACCAAGAAAAAGAAATGCCTTATTTGGGAAAGTGCTCAATTCAAATGAATTAATGGGATGCTATTTTGATGTGGCCCTGATATGGTTTTACAACATTGTGTCAAATCAGACGAAACATACAGTATCCTTAGAGCCTGCCACGATGACCCCTCTAGAGGTCATTACTCTTCCAAGAGAACTTCCCATAAAATCTTAGGTACGGGGTATTACTAGCCCTCAATGCATAAAGATGTGAAAAACTATGTTCGTCGTTGTGATGAATGCCAATGGGTAGGAAGACCCACAACATTTAATAAAATGCATCTACAACCGCAGGTAGTTTTCGAACCATTTGAAAAGTGGGGATTGGATTTTATTGGTCCCATAGACCCTCCTTCACAGGGTAAATAATACATTTTGGTCTGCACTGACTATCTGACTAAGTGGGTAGAAGTCCAAGCCCTGAGAGTTGTGAGGGAAGAACAAGTTGCTGACTTCCTATATAATAGGATTTTTCTCATATTTGGAGCCCCTAGATCAATTATAGATCAAGGACCCCAATTCATGTCAAAAGTTTTACTAGCCTTTACTGATCATTTCTAGGTAAGCCATAAAAATTTGTCACCTTATCATCTGCAAGCAAATGGTTAAGTAGAAGTCACTAACAAGAAACTCAAAAATATCTTGACAAAGACAATTTCATCAAGAAGAAGAGACTGGGGTAAAAAATTGCCCGAAGCTGTTTGGGCTTATAATACAACTTGGAAATCTACCACTAGTCTTACTCCTTATGAGTTAGTCTTTGGGAAGAAACCTCTTCTACCCATTGAATTTGAAATTGAAACTCTTAGAATGATAATGGAGTTAGGCTTGGACCTTGACCAAGCTCAAGTAGAAAGAGTCTTGCAACTTAGTGAATTAGATGAACTATGTCTAGAAGCTATCCACCAGACTAAACTAGTGCAACAACAATGAAAGGCCTGACATGATAAACACATAAAAGAAAGAGAGTTCCACAATGGAGATTGGGCACTATCGTTTGATTCCTATTATAAAGATCAAACATAGAAACTAAGGACTCGTTGATTGGGTCCATATGAAATTTCTGAAGTATTTCCAAATGGAGCAGTGCAGCTCAAACCTATTGATGGTGACACTCAAACTCTCTTAGTCAACGGTCATCGATTACAAATCTACCAAAAACCTATCAACAAAGAAGAATTCAAAAGAATGGTAGAAATGCAAGGGGAAACCCAATGCATTGACTCTGCTACAGCAGAGCCATTATAATTCTAAAAAGATTAAAAAAAAATCTTGCATGTGTGTGTACTTATAATCACTTCGGAGTATTTTTATTATATTAGTGTTCTTTTGGACTTGTCTAAATTTAATTTCTATTTTTGCAGGATTTCATTCTTAAAGAGAATGCAAATTCTGGCGCATCTTGCAATGATGCTTCGGAACTTATTTGCTCAAATTGTTTCCATCCTCTTGTTGTTCCTGAATTCTGGCGCATCTTTCAGTGATGCTTCGGAATGTGCCAAGTCCAAAAGTGTATCATCCTATTCCATCTCCCCTATATTCTGGCTACATCTTTTAGTAATGCTCTAGAACTTTGTTCTTGCATTCTAGCTGCATCTTTTAGTGATGCTCCAAAACTTTATTCCTACATTTTGGCTGCATCTTTCAGCAATGCTCCAGAACTTTGTTCCTGCATTCCAGTTGCATCTTTCAGCAATGCTCCAGAAATTGGTTCCTACATTCTGGCTGCATCTTTCAACAATGCTCTGGAACTTTTTTCTTGCATTCCAGTTGCATCTTTTAGCGATGCTCTGGAACTTTGTTCCTGCATTTCGACTGCATCTTTCAGTGATGCTCCAGAACTTTGTTCCTACATTTTGGCTGCATCTTTCAGTAGTGCTTCGGAACTTTGTTCTTGCATTCTAGCTACATCTTTTAGCGATGCTCTGAAACTTTGTTCTTGCATTCCAGCTATAACTTTCAGCGATGCCCCAGAACTTTGTTCCTACATTCCAGCTGCATCTTTCAGCAATGCTCTGGAACTTTGTTCCTACATTCTGGCTACATCTTTCAGTGATGCTCCAAAACTTTGTTCCTGCATTCTAGTTGAATCTTTCAGTGATGCTCTGAAACTTTGTTCCTACATTCCGACTCCATCTTTCAGTGATGCTCCAGAATTTTGTTCCTTGTCTTGGCTGCATCTTTTAGTGATGCTCCAGAAATTTGTTCTTTGATGCTCCAAAATTTTGTTCCTTTTCCTAGTAGCATCTTTCAGTGATGCTTCAGAATTTTGTGATTCCTCCTTCTGTGCAAATGCTTTGACAATCCTAAAAACATACCCATGACCATCACTAACTCTTTTCCACCATTGTCATAATAGTTAAAAGCTATATTAGCCACGCCATCTTTATTCATAATAAATTCATTACATCCTTCACCATCCCATCCGAATCTAATTATACCACCACCCATGATTCTATTTAGTTAGAATAAGGAAAATGATTTTCAAATCAATGACAAGACATTAGGTATGTGTTGTGGCTTACACACACACCCCATTTTTCCAAATAGAGACCCCCTTCTTTTGCTTTGGCTTGGAGTCTCAGTCTTTTTTTCTTGTGACAATGAGAAGGTGAAATTGTGCTTAGAGTGTAGGACTTGTTCGACATTTGAGTATTTCGCATGTTTGGAGTCATTTGATGCCTTTCATGATTGATTTGGAGGAGTCTTGATAGAATTTGTTCTTAAAAGATAGCCATGTGTTGCCTTTTGTGTTGAAACTAGGTGTTACTGCATTTTGCTCAAAAATCATGTCACTGGATATTGTCCTTATAATTGCTACTGTAGGGTGTGTCATGTTGAAATTCCTAGTTTCCAGGTCTTAGAGTTGAAAAATTAAGTGAAATTTCACAAGAATTCACTAAGGGGTTCATATACTTTCATCCTAATGCATAGCCTTGAAGCCCTGATTTAGCTAAGTCTAAAACCCTAAAAAATGGCTAAGTCTGAAATCTGGTGGAACCTCAAAAATCTAGAATCTGCATATTAAATTCCATGGATCTGGAACCTATCTCAAACATCCTGACAATATAATTCAAAATATTTAGATATATTGTGAAATATACTATCACCTAGGACATTTCAAAAACTGGCGCTAAAAACAACTTGCACTGCTTGGTACTAAAAGAAGCATCTACAGACTTGGGCTAAAAACCCACTTCACTGACTTGCGCTAAAATGGGTTCCTGCCAACTTATGCTAAAAATTGCTTTCACCGCCTTTGATCGATAGGTCAGTCGGACCAAAAATTAGCGCTAGGTCAGTGGGAGCTCAAACTAGCACTAGTGCTAAAAATGACCCTACTGACCTGCGCTGAAAAGTACCCTCACCGACTTTAGTCAGTGCACCCCAAAATCTATGCTAAAGTGGTAGTCCATGAAATCCATGCTAAAGGTGTTAGTTCTAGAATTGCATTGCACCAACTTTTAGTTCGTGACACCCAAAATCCACACTAAGTCAGTACACCCCAAAATTAGCGCTTTTTGTCAAATTGGGCCAAAACTAATTTTTTTTCAAGGTGTAAAATAGATTTTCTTGGTGAATTTGAATTGCACAACTATTTATCACATCATGATGAACATTTTTGGCATGTTTGTGTGGATTTTGAGCATGTTTGGCATCAATTAATGCCATTGCACCTGAAAAGTCAATACCCCCTAAAAATCCCACTTTTTGCAAAAAAGGCTATAAAAACATGAAATAAAAGTCCCCAAATGGATCCTAATGGCTACAAAAACTTCCCAAATCAATATATTGGCCAAATGGGTACTTGAAAATGGTGAAAAATTTAGAAAATCATGCAAAAATCACTAGATTTGTGAAGAGGTCTATAAGGAAGCAACATTGAGTTTGAGTTGTTCCTGACTGATCTATGGCTGCAAGTGGACATATATTGATCCAAATTAATTTAAAAATGATTGTTTATGATGAAATTGATGCTTGGCCTTATTGATTGTAGGTCTAAGGGGACAAAGGACCCAGTTGGAGCCATCTTGGAAGGATGAACATATAGAGGTACCCTGCTGACCCAAAAATGCAGAATCAACATTCTATCAACCAAATTGGTGTTGCACATACAAGAGGATGTTAGTATAATGTCCAAGATGATTAAGACCAGTCTCAGGAGCTTGAAGACATTAAATATCATGCCTATTTCATGGCAGTTCATGTAGATCCAGTCTAATGTCCAAGACATGTTCACACTTGTTCATAGTTGTCCCAACAGTCCAGTCACACAATAATGATCCAGCAAGCATCCAGTTGGATATACCTTAATCAAAATTTGCCACATACTTCTCTTGATCAAGTTAGCACTTGGAATCTCATCAGTCCACATCAGCTCAAGTTTTCATATGTCATATGACTTCATTTTAGCTTCCTTTCACCTTAGAAAGTGGCTCTTTGGCATGTATATCCAAATGGGTATCCATTTTGTCCAGATTCATTGTATTTGCAAGTTGTATTTTGTCTTTTTTCTAAAGGACAAATGCAAATCCAAAAATGCAACAAACTGATGTATTTCATTAAATGCCATGTAATCTAGACCATTGGTATTGAGTTAATCTCCATCGTCCATTGAAAAACTCGGTATGGTGCCTTGTCTATAAAAGGGCCATCATTCTCTCATTGTAACAAGTAAGATTTGATAGTGAATTGCTGAGACTCTACCAAAATTTAGTCAATACAAAGAAAGTTTTGTAGGTTGCTAGGAATTTGTGTTTCTATGTTGTTTCATTTTAGATTTCACGGTTCATGTCAATCTGAAATTAGTTGATATTTAGTTGCATTTGTGATTAATTATTCAGATATTTGATGGATTTCATGTCCATACCATTGATGGCTTGTTGATTGTATGTCATCGTGCATGGTTAGTCTGGGCATATTTTATGAGTTGAGTTTGATTGTGTGAATTCATTGAGCTGCATCAAAGATTGGGTGTTGAATGAGCCCTCCATAATTTGAAAATCATTACATTATCTTAGAAGATTGCACAATCTTTGTGGCATTGTGGATTGCCTGGTTAAGCATAATGTTTGTTGGGAATCTTTCTATCTATTTGTTAATCATTCTTGTAATTGTCTATAGGATCTCTAATCCCTTTTCTCTTCCCCCTCTACCTTTTTACATTTTATTTAGTAAAGCTTTGTTAGGTAAGGTTATAAGCAGCATCTACATTGCAAATCTGCTAAAAGAATCATAGGGTTTCTGCATATACATTGTTGTCATATTTCATAAACCCTGCGTTTCATGTAAGACCCCTTGTTGGTACAACTAAAACATTCCACTAAGTTATTCCAAGAAAACTAAGACCTAGCTATATTATCCTTGGGGTAGTCCTATCTTGGATAGGAAGCATTTTTCAAGAGAGGTGAGATAGTCCTTATTTCACCTGCGTTGTTGTGTGCCAAAAACACCATCAACAAAATTGGTGCTAGAAGGAGGATAGAATGAAGGTTATAATTGTTGATAACTGAGAGGGGGTGAATCAGTTATCCTAGTTATTTCTGCTTTCTGAGCTTTCTTAATAATCAATGTAGCATTAATTCAAATAAGCAAACATAACCATGAAATGGAAATACACATGACATAATATTTTTGATGTGGAAACCCTATTAAGGGAGAAAACCACGGGGTGATTAACCCAAGATTGTATTCTCTGTTAGAAGAATGGAAATACAAAATGGCACTTGCCAATTAGGACTCACTGCCCAAGCACACTGCTCACAAGAGGCACACTGCCTACAAAAGACACACTGTCTACAATTTATAAAGAGTGTAATACAATACTTGAACTGATAAGGAGCATCAACATATGCTGGAGTTTAGTTCCGGTTAGGCTCAGTATACTGATCTGCTGCACTTCATCTTTCCTCTTCTTTTGTGTTGTTCTCCTTTCACATACCGAACCTTCCTTTCTACTTTTACTCAGCTCTACTGCTTTTCTTCACACATCACCAAAAACCATGACACTTCTCACAACTAAATCTATCTTGTATATATATCCACACAAGTGATTTCATCACCTTTCTAGTCGGCAACCAGAATAGTCAATCTTTTACACAAACTCTGATCTGTCAGCTGAATCCTTGCTTACCAAGTAATGCGGATCAAGGATATACTTGTAGAAGTCATCAATTATGTCAGCCAATCATAACTTATGCCTTAATAACCTTTACCATCATCAGTAACACATCCGGAATAATGTCTGATGTTCTTCCAGTCAATTTTTCCTCTGTCCATACTGTCAATCAGGAACCCAATACTCAAGTATTCATATCTTTTTCTTCATCTATCATCGGAGGCTAAATCCTTGGAATCTATCACTCAAGGTAGTCCTCTTGACTTCCCCAAATCTACACTTCACCAAGATACTTCCTCTGGAGATCTAGACCTGACTGTCAGACCTCACCACATGCTCTGTTCTTGCTTACCAGACCACAACATTCTTCACTCTGACTTCCGGTATAGACACACCATGTCCTGCGGATGTGTGGGATGAACTTTGTTGCCATCAATGACAACAATCATGAATCCATATAGTGTCTCTTGCCAACAATCTCCCCCTTTGGCATTGATCGCAACACTTAGTGAAAAATGACTAAGTGTTTACACTATGCTCCCCCTTAGCTGATGCTCTCTTTTTATATACATTTTTCGAAGCTCCCCCTTAGTTGGATTCCTCATTTTTCACTGCTCTTCACTTCCCCTTTGACATCAATGGAAAAGGGTGGGGTCCATACACCAAAAAGATTTCTCAAAAACACTTCTATACTTAGCCACATAAGTAATTATACATGCTATGCTTTACATAAACTGAAGGATATCTACAAAAGATGTCTTCAACTGGACAAATTCTATTGCCCAACTCTGCTTCATTCTGTCCAAAATTGTGATGTGACCACTCAACAGGAATGCATAAGCTTCTGCCTTTTTCAAATCTGTCGGATCATTTGTTCTGGCTGTAGTTTGAGCATCACATAAGGCCTCATGCATGGCCTCCAACTTAGGAATAATTATTCCTCTAAGTTCATTCAACCTGCTGATTCTATTTTTCTTCTCTTCTTCAAGCTTTTTAATTTCATTCAAAACTGCAATCGTCGGACATTCTTGATTTATTATGGATGTGGTAAGTGGATCAAAATTTTGAGAAAGTTTAGTTAGTTTGTCTTCCTATTCTTTCACTTTCTTCTCAATCTCCATTGTTGCTTTAGACCAGGATATACAAAATTTGTATACATCTCCTCCATCCTTGAGAGCAATTTCCAGGCTCTTTATCCCAATACTCATTACTCTCCTGTCATTTGCTATTAGCCCTTGTAACTTAGAGAATCTCTTGTCCAAAAACTCTTTTCTAACCTTCTCCTCAGTTGATTTCTCTAGAGAATTGAAATGTGTACTAATACTATTAATTAGAGATTTGAGATTACCGGATGAGGAGGCTGAGGGATCCTTTTGAAAAGATGGCATGATCTTTTCTAACACTCCGGATGTAGCTGCTATAAGCTCACCGTCTTCCATGTGAGACTTCAGGAGTTTTTCTTTGGCCTTTACATTAGCAAATGAAGCTATCTTCATTGTTTGTACCGGAGAAAGAGAGTCAAAATTAAATGGCCCTTGCAGAAGTTCTAGTTCATCAATTTCCATTGTCTCTTTGTCTAAGAACTTTTTGACAGTTTCTGCAGTGTCTCTTGCCGAAGACAGATTCTTCTTCTCTTCTGCAGTCTCAGAACTATCTCTTGGAGCTTTTTCTCCTTCTACAGCCTTGGTACTGTCATCTTCTTTTTCCTTCACTTCTGCATCTTTCTCCTATATTCTTTCTTCTCCTTTGAATCTGGAGTCAACAGGGGAAACCGGAGGAGTGATGTTTGTTTGTTCATGGGCCACCTCTTCTGGAGCACAGGATTCTAAGCCCTTATCTTCACCAGTGTCCATTAGTTCTTCTGTCATTTCCTTAGTGGATTCCTTTTCAACACCTGTGGTCGAAGGATCAATGCCCAAGTCCTCTATAATAGGAAGATTAAATCTTCTGAAGGCATTTTTGAGGATCTCTTCTGTTTCTTTGTCTATCTTGTCAGTCTCACCAAGCATGAGCTGATTCATTCTGGCTTTGCTCTGAAATTCATCCTTGCAATCCTTAAAGATCATGTTCATTTTCTTCGAATCGATTGAAGGATATAGCTGAATGGCTATCTGTTCCTGGATCTCAAGATCTTTTGCCATGGCAGTATTCTTTCCTATTTCTAACTCTTTTTCTAGGCTTTCAGGAATAAAAGATATAATTTCAATAAAAGCCTTGTTATATATGTTCAGATACTTAACTGCTGCTTCCTGCAAGATCTTTTGGTCTGCCTCATTGTAATCATCATAGAATTCAACCATTGCTTGAAGGTTTCCATCCACAGTGACTGATTTGATGACATCATCTAAGGACAGAGTGGGCTTTTCTACAAATTCTTTTGCCTTTTCTTCTTCACCTTGACCGATAGAGGGTTCACCAGATGTTTTCTTCTTCTCCTTCTTCATTTTCTTTATCTCCTCATCTGATTCAATTTCTTCATCATCCTTCTGACTGACATAAGACCTTGTGGCCTTTGTTTTAGTTCTTTTCTCTCCTCTGCCGGATGATTTTGCTTCTGATTTTGATGTCCTTGACCTTTTAGCAGTGGTAGGTATAGATCTCTTTGATGATCTTGTCTAGGTGGAAGATTCTACCGGAGCACTTTCCTTACTTCCCTTTTCTGCCTCTTTCTTCTTTTCTCTATTGGCATCAAGTGCCTCCTTTGAGATGCCTAAGCCTTTGGCAATTTCTTCAACTTCTTTTCTCACTTTCCTCTTTATTTCCGGTTGTCTAAGTTCCACATGAACTTTTACACTTAGCTCTTCAAAGGTTCCAAACCTTTCTGCCTTTGGATCCTTTGGCTGACTTAGCATGTGTTGAACATGCAGCTCCACAATTTGTTCATCAACTTCGTACCCCATAAGCATGATCCATACATTTATTGGTTCTACTGCCTCCATTAGGCACTGATCAGTCTCTACCATAAAGCATACTGTGTCTTTGTATTTCTCAACAAGAGATTAGGGAATTCTCTCTCTTGCTTGCATCATGTTCTAAAAATTCTTGAAATGTCCCCAGAGAGCTGTATTCTATGCCTTGGCATCACCAATCCCATGTATGTAATCTCTGATCTAAATGGCTACTGGCCTATCATTCTGGCGTACCCAGCCACTGGATCCGGGAAGCTCATTCATGTAATAAAAGAAAAGACAGAGTATCAAACCACCATATTTGAAGGAGTTCTTCTTATCCTTCTTTATCTTCTGTAGATTCTCCAATAGTTGGTTCAGAAGGAGCTCACAAAGATCATAGTCTACATTCTTCCTCAACATTTCATAAGCATGTATATGGCAGTTCCACAAATAGAATTCTCCCTGCTGGAGTGATATATTTTATATCCAATTATCATTGATGCGAATTTGATATCTAGATCTGTGATATCCTTAATAGTCATAGCTCTTTTATCAAACTTTGATCTAGCAGCCTCATTGACGATTTGGTTCTTGACAGATTTGAGTGTAGGCATTTCACCGATTGAGTGTAATCTGGTTATAGCCCTAATGGCATCCTTAGTGATCTTAAACAGCCTGTTCAACCACATGAAGTTGTCATGTATTCTGCTCAGGATATATCGGACCCATTCATCTTCCAAAAAATAAGGGAAATGAATGCACTATACAAAATGCTTATCCTGGATGGCTTTATACTGAGGTTTGATCTCAAAAGAATCATCTATTAACTGCTTGTGATAGATATCCATTAATTTGGACTCTCTGAATTCTTCAATGTTTGTGTGAATGTAAACCCTAATATCTTCTGTATGCAGGACACCATGTGGAACACTAGAAAAAGCTCCTAGGGGATCTACTTCCAAGGATTTGTAGGGATGTTTCTTGAATTTGGGGTGAGGCCTATCAGTGATCTTCACAATATTCAGAGTAGACATCTTTTAAAAAGATGTGCAGAGAAGAACGGAAAATACCTTTTGCGTCTTTTGGTTTCATGGAGTTAGCCAGATTGATTTCTGGATGAGTTGACTTCTGCAAATGATCTTGGATGAGCTTGAGGAATTTTGTTGCTGAGCCTCTCTTTTCGTTTCTTCTTGAATGCAAAATGAACAAATGCTTAATGAGAAAACCCTTATATTGCTCCGCAAACCCTAATGTTAAGTTACAATAAATGCTTGACCTAAGTCATTCCAGTTTGCCTTATTCGAATGACTTGAAGAACTGGATCAATCTTGATCTTAAACATCTTGCGGATCTTCCAAATCTTAACCATAGTTTATTTGGATGTTTCTCTTATGAACCCTTTAATCCGTAACTCTTCTTGTGCCTGTTCTGGTACCAATTGACTAGCTGGGGGAACAAGGTTTTCTTTGTGTCTCCCCCTGAGCCAGAGCTCACTTTTTAATTTTCGGAAGGAATATCAGCACCAGAGTCTGGTGCAGACCCATCCCCTATATTCTCTGTACTTTTCTTCACCCAAATTTTGTTCATCTCACTTTGAACTTCATCCGCATTCACTTTTCATTTTCCCTTATCTTGATTCTGATTATGATGTACCAGACCTCTTTTGTCCTGATTATTGCTTCTACAGAATTTTGTAATATGACCGGATCTATTGCAAAGTTGGCAAACAACATTTCTTTGCATATTTGATTGATATCATCTTGATCTGCATTGATTAGCCATATGACCTATTCTATTGCATGCAAAGCATCTACCATTGAATGATTTGTTCATTTACATATTTCTACATTCATGAGATTTGTGACCATACCTTTTGCAGTTGAAACATTGTCTAGAGAAGGATGAATTAGTCTGATTCATTCTCTTTCTGCAGTGATTAGCTTTATGACCAAAGTTATTGTAGTTGTGGCAGTATCCATTGAAGGATGGATATCTTTGAGCATTAAGCTGCCTAACCGGAGGTCTTCTAGGCCTGTTCCTTGGATTTTCTGATCCAAAATTCTTCTGACCAGATCCAGAGCTTTCTCTTTTCTCATATCCCAAACCACACTTGTCATCTACCCTCTTTTGACTTTCAAGAAGAACTTCAAGTTGAGCAGAACTTATCTTGAATTTTTCTTTATAATCATTTGTTGTTTGAAGATCCCTTTTAAGAGAGATAATTTGATCCTCAAGTTTTTCTTCATTATCTTTAGCATCTTCAAAATCAGATTCAAGGTGTCTGATTATTCTATCCATCTTGTGGCAATCTTCTGATTTCTCCTTGAGAGATTGTCTTAGATCATCTTCAGTTTTTCTTTTCTCTTCAATTTTTTGGGTAAACTTCATAACTCATGATTCCATCTCATGTCTTACCATGATGATCTCTTTTGATAACTTTTCACACAACTTGGTTTTCTCCTTCAAATCTCCATTTGTATCATTGGCTTCACCTTGACTAGCCAATTGTTGAATGTGTTCTTTTCTCTTTTTCATAGAGAGAATCAGTTTCCCTTTTAGTTCATTTATGAAATCATCAGCCTGTTTAAGTCTTTCCTTCAATTCATTAACTTCAGAATTTGACTGCTCAAGATCATCTAGGGTAGACTTAAGTTGCTCCCTCATACCATACACATCCATTTGAATTCCCAGATCTTCCTCAAGTTGTTAGGCTCTATTGGGAGGAACTTGGCTCTGATACCAATTGTTGATAACTGAGAGGGGGGGTGAATCAGTTATCCTAATTATTTATGCTTTCTGAGCTTTCTTAATAATCAATGCAACATTAATTCAAATAAGCAAACATAACCATGAAATGGAAATACACATGACACAATATTTTTGATGTGGAAACCCTATTAAGGGAGAAAACCACAGGGTGATTAACCTAAGATTGTATTCTCTGTTAGAAGTGTGTATGAGGAAAAATCGATTTAAATCTAAACTAAATAAAACCAAAGAACCCAATAACATAAAGGAAACCAATTTAAATAAAAGCCATAAATAATCACTCAATGAAATAAAGACTTTTACCGAAATCTGTGTTGTTTCCTTTGGATTGAATGTGGATTGCTCAATGAAGTTGCAAAGCCATGGTTGCAACAAGCAAGTAGTGTGCTCAAGAGATCAATGTCAAGAGATCGTGATAGTGCTCAATCGACGCGTTTTGTATGCTCAAAGCTCTGTTAAGTATGCCTGAGAATACGATCGAAGAGAGAGGCCCAATGATGGAGATGAGGGGGGTTTATATAGATTTCCAGGAAGATCGATCAACGGTCCAGATAATTCAGAAGAATCAATGGAGGAGATAAGTTGAGGAATGTGCAACGAATGAGAAGAAGACATGTGTCTTGCTTGCTTTTGCATGAGAGGAGTTATCAAGAATAGAAGAATGAGTTAACTGAAGAGATAAATCAATTAAAAGAATAAAGCAATCAGTTAAGTGATTAAAACAAGAAGAAGAGATTTGCATGAGAATAGAAGATATTTTGCTTTCTTAAATATAGAAATATTTAATTGATGAGCAAGAAAGCTTGAGTTATTTTAGAGATAACTCAAATTAGAAGAAAAGCAATTTAAATAAATAATTGATTTATTTAAATTTAGAGAAGATATTTTGGAAGAAATAATTAAATAATTAGAATTATTTAATTTAGAAGATTTGAAAGCAAATTAAATAAATAAATTTATTTAATTGTTGTGCATGATTTTGGAAGAATAAATTTGATTTAATTAAATAATTTAAGAATTATTTAATTTTAGATAAGAAGGAATTTGTGATGAATTAATTAAATAATTGGATATATTTAATTAATGTGGATTTGATTTGTGGAAAGCGAATAATGATTTAATTAAATAATTAAAAATTATTTAATTGTGGAAGAATATAGAGGAATTTAATTTAATTAATTAATTAAATAAAGAAAATTTATTTAATTAATGTCGCAATTTTGTGATTTAGAAGAATTTGATGATAATTAATTAAATAATTAGATTACTTAATTAACGTTTGCAATGCAAGTGATTTGACGACACGGTCATTTTAGGGTGTCTACATTTTGCCCCTCTTTGATGCAATGCAGCATGTAGCGTTGCGTCAAAGAAAATGATTGTTGAAGATGTAATACAATTTTTCGATGCCCCAGTGAGTAGTTGCCCTAGTGTATGCCCCCTCAAGCGGGAAGGCAGGGAAGCGACAGAGGAAAGGTGTTGACGCTTGACCAGAAGAGGATGCGACCAGAGAGGAGGAAAAAGCAGAAGAAGGGGTGGGAAAGAAAAACTAAGGGGGGGACACTATAAATAGGTCCCATGGGGACCACAATCCTCATTTGCAACCGTGGATAATCTAAATTTAGAGAGAAGAGACATTCCAACCTAGGTGGAGTGAGTTGAGCAGCCAGCGAGGAGAGATGCCGATTCCAGCGCACAGTCATCGGGCAGAGTTGGTGCGGACCTACAGGAGGCTAGCAGGAGCTCCGGCAGCGGTAAGTGATCAAAAACCCCCCTTGCCATTTGTCGTTTAGGGTTGTTTAGGGCTAGGTTTAGGTAGGGTCAGCTATGTCAAGCAAAAGCACTTTAGGAAGCCGCAGCGTGTTTGGTATAGAATTGCAGCACTTTTGGCGTGCTGTAGCGCCGCTGGTAGTCACCTGCAGCGCACCTGGTAAAACCGCGTTGCTTTTGGTATTAGGAGCTCGCGTCGCAGCGCACTTGGGAAATCCCGCAGCGCACTTGGTTAGGCAGTGCAGCGCACTTGGCAAAGCAGGTTAGCACAAGTGGGGGGAAGGGAAAAAAAAAATGCGTCGCACCTAGTATGGCAGAGTGGCGCGGTTGGTAGGACAGAATGGCGCAGTTGGAAAAACAAGGCGCATTTGGTTCAAAAATCACAGCACGGCTGGTTGAACAGTATGGTGCGGTTGGTGGGGAGCAACAGCGCGTTTGTATTAAAACAAAGCGCTTTTGGTTTGAATAGAAGAAAAGTTAGGGTGCAAGTAGAAGAGTGAGGCTACCAAAGAGGAAAGGGCAAGTTGGGGGTTTTAGGGACTGGTGGTAGATAGGTTTTGAGGGATTTGGAAAAGAAACTGACAAGTGATTTGTTATGGATGTAGAGGATTTTGCCACCACTAATGTTGCGAGAGCGACATCACGCGATCACGCACGAGGTTGTTTAGCTTACATGGGAGGAGGACGCATTCCTGGAGCATGCGAGACTATGGCATGTGGCACACTTGACACACATTAGGGTGAATCTTGCCCTAGTGACAGCAGTCGTGGAGAGGTATCACAGCGAGACCTCATCATTCCACTTTCTGACAAGGGAGGCTACGGTGACATTGGAGGATGTGTACCGCATCCTGAGGATCTAGATAGATGGAGAGATCGTGGACTTTGACCCGGCGCGGGGCGAGGCAGGCTTGGAGGAGGTCTTCTGCACAGATGACCTGTGGATAGAGGATGGGGAGATACGATGGGTAGACGTCCTGAGACTCTGTGATAGGATTAGATGGATCGTGGCATCGTTGATTGGTGGCTTCCTGTGCCCGGACTGGAGATCGAGAGGACTATCAGTTGGCTGGGGGACAGTTCTATCAGGGATGTTCACCCATGGCAGACAGTATGCGTGGGGACCCTGCGTGCTAGGACAGCTGTATCACGACATGCACCATTGTGTGTAGAGGAGAGGCAGGAGCCTCTCAACAAGTGTGACCTTGTTACAGGTATGGGCATGGGAGCACATTCCAGTCATCCGACCCATGGCGCAGCGCCACCGAGACAGGGGTGAGCCATATGCATTTCTATACGACGGGGTGATGACACATCGGAGGATGGGGTCTGTGAGCTACTGGCAGCGACAGATAGATGAGATGGACATATTCATATGGAGGCCCTGGTTACTATGCGAGGAGTGGGCAGATGAGCATGAGCAGCTCATGTACTGTAGACAGGCTCGCTATCTGTTCGGTAGATGAATAGATGTGATAGAGAGATACCTACCCAAGCGAGTTCTCAGGCAGTTCGGGTTGCCGCAGGGGTTACCAGTGGGGGAGGCCACTCATGCCAGGACACGGAGGGAGGTAGGAGACTGGGATGCCGAGATCCCATTGGCGACAGCATTGACAGAGGTGCGGGGACTTATCCCCGTGAGATGGGATTGGGATTCTGGGCTAGCAGACTCAGGGACACTGCCAGAGGACGATTAGTACTGGCAGACACACAGACCGATGAGATTGACTACACCAGGTGTAGCCGGGGCAGTGGGAGAGGTGCTAGTGCTTGGAGGAGAGGCCAGGATGAGGCGGCAGGCCAGGGCAGCTAGGCAGCAGGCAGCGGGCTAGCAGGCAGGTGGAGAGGGCAGCGGCCAGCAGGCCGATGTGGAGATGGCAGAGGCAGTGGGCCCGGTCGTAGAGACTGACTTACAGAGAGCAGAGCGGCTGCTGCAGGAGGAGATAGCCCGGAGGACTCGCTTAGAGCTCTGGATGGCTCGACTTAGGAGAGACAGGGATGCAGCGCGGGCCAATGCGAGGCAGGCAGAGGCCATAGCCCAGGCACAGACACAGGCAGCCATAGCAGCACAGACAGCCCTAGCACAGGTGCAGGCACAGCTACAGGCATAGGTGTAGGCATACAGATAGCTGTAGGCCCAGATACAGGCACAAGCACAGGCAGCCACAGCAACACAGACAACCCTAGCATAGGTGCAGCTGCCAGCCGTACCAGCAGCAGATGCAGATGAGCTAGCGTAGGCTAGGAGAGAGAGAGACGCAGAGGTGTAGCTGCGTTTGACAGCAGAGGCAACACTATTTAGAGTGAGACGGGAGAGAGAGGAGGCACGCCGTGCGCTGGGTGCAGATCAGAGGACCTTGTACAGTGAGCTCGTCTAAGTGCAGGGTGAGCTAGTATCAGCCGGCAGAGAGGCAGAGTACTATAGGGGCCTATATGTGGGTGCGGTGTCGGCAGCTCAGCAGGCACCGAGCTATAGAGACAGGAGTAGGTCGGGGGCCTCAGGATCTCGGAGGACAGGGCAGTCAGCGTCCTCAGTTAGAGGGCCACTTTTGCCACCTGGGGGAGGAGGAGGACCATCAGGGGGACCTCCACTGAGCACAAGGGGAGGCCAGGGGCCATAGCAGGAGGGCAGCTCCACCCACTAGGGCACATTCATTTGTATTGTATCATATTGTATCATTGGGGACAGATGCCTGTGTGCATTCTGATGTATATTTTGAGGGCTCTTGATAGCCTTGATGTACTATATTGGTGTATATTTGGATGTATACACATTTTTGTATTATTGATGTAGACACAGACACTTTGTATTATGACAGCCGTTACATGATATAGATATATATGATGATCTGTTCGGCTCACAACTGTTCATGCTTTTGTGTATGCATTCTTTGATGTCATGGATGTGGTGATATGTATGAATGATTATGGTGATGCCATATGTGGCTTATATGATGCTTATAGATGTATGATGATAGAGATATATGATGATATAGATGTGATGACTAGTGATATCTGACATGTGGGTTTTGCAGATATGCACCAGAGAGGAGAACAGGAGGAGATGGAGATAGAGACTGTTGATCGATTACTGCAATGAAAGCGATATAAAGGATGTGGAAATGGATGAATGAGCTTGTTGCAATGGCTTCGCATTTGTATATAAAGAGCAATCCTTAGTTTGATATAGCACGTGGATAGTTCACCACCAAGGTATAAAAGACCAAGGTGCAGTAATATCCGAGTGCGTGGACGTTGACTCTGCAAACAAACGGTTTGAACCTAGATCCCTTAGACATAATATAACCTTGTTGGAACATGTGAATAAGCCATAGTCTTGAACATAAAATAAACTTCCATACATGCAAATGCAAGAAGAAATATTAATATGTAAGATGCTAGGGCGTAACACACACAAGATAAATAGAATGCTAAGAAAGATACTAGAGATCATTCCTCAAACACGGCACGCAGAAAGCAATGACTATGCCCCCAATCCGTACTGCATCGCAACATACCAAGATTATAGATAAATCAAGGTAGTCTTGAATAGGTATGGGAATAGGGAACAAAAGATAAACCATAACACAAATTGACTGACTTACAAAGTAAACATACAGCCAACATATTCTCTTGCCAAAGAGGTTGCTCAGGATAGATTGGGTAGGAAAGATAACAGCCTTATCGTAGGAAATCTATGTCCGTTAAAGGGGGCTATCTACCTAAGAAGACAATGTCTCACTTGCAGGAAATGCCATATGTTGCAGGAGACGCGTGTGTTGGTCTCGACAATGGAACACTTTGAAGAAGACAAGCTCGTTGATCTAGGGCTTGGTTAAGCGATACTTAGCTGATGTTGGCAATTGGTATGCAGGACAGTAGATGACGCTGGAAGGAAGCTTCTTTGCTTCAGGTTTGCAAAGGACTATTGCTTTGAAAGGAGGCGCTAGCTTGCTGCTTGAGTTAGTCAAGTCGAGGTGAATGGATTTTGAAAAATGGAAGACTAGAAAGGTGATAGTGCTAATGGATTGAAATGGGTGGAGAATGATGGATCGTGTGTGCCTGAGTACTGGATACATCCTTCATATTCCAGACTGCCTACATACCCTGTATCCATGGGATCAAGGCACACTTACGATGGCAGATAAGAAATGATAAATATGTAGTTCTGGATAGAGTGATGAATGGGTCAAGATGGAAGGGGGAGATCTTATGTACCTGAGTACTGGAAACGTCCTTCATATTCTAGACTGCCTACATACCCATATCCATGGGATCAAGGTACCTTAAGATTGAGAAGAGATAATATGTAGTTCTGGTTAGTGTGATGATGTAGGAAAAGAGTGTTGAGAAGATAACATCCTTATCATAGGAGTGATGTGTCCGTTAAAGGGTGTTACCTGAGGAAATGAAAAAAGATTGAAGTATGCGCCGTGAACCACAAACAAGGAACCTATCCTAGACCGAAGCTAAGGAAAGAGTTGCCCCCATTCTGGTAGAGGAAACTGTAGGGGTGACTGCCGACGAAGACATAGAAAGACATGACCTAGGACAAGACAGTGTTAACTGTAGACACAGATCACGACATGGGAAGACGACAATGGACACTGACAAATTTCCAAGCTATACTAGATAGGGAGATGGAAATGCAAACAAAGTCAATGGTTTTATTATGGATGAATGGATGAGGCGCGTTGCGAAATAGACAAGGAGTGGACATGACTCAATAGACGATGGATGCTGACTCTACACATAGCGCCTGCTTGCCAGGTTTTCACTATGGTACTTATCCAAGGCGCCTGTTTGCCAGGTTTTCACCAGAGGACGGATTTTTTTGGATTTTTTGTTTTTTTTTTTTTTTTTTTTAATTTTTATTTATTATTATTATTATTATTATTATTTTTTGGAATACTCTGAGGATCAGGCATAGAACTTCTTGAGATGGACACTGTTAAGTGGCTCATCTAGAGGAATGCCATCAGGTGTAGCTAAAGTATAAGCTCCTGATCCATATGCTGCTGTCACAATGAAGGGACCTAACCAGTTAGGCTCAAACTTACCCTTTTTCTCTTGATCTGCTTGATTTCTCTGATTCTCCTTAAGTACAAGATCACCAACTTGAAACTGTCTTTCTTTGATCTTTTTGTTGTAATTACGCCGGAGGCAGTTTTGATAGACATGAGATGATTAAGTGCGGCAAGGCGCCTCTCATCTAGTAGTTCAAGCTCAGCTAATCTAGAAGTGCGATACTCATCTCTGCCGATCAGGTCCTGCATGGATACTCTGAGTGATGGGATCTCGACCTCTATAGGTAGGATGGCTTCATAGCCAAAGACCAAGGCATATGGTGTGGCCCCAGTTGGTGTTCTGATACTAGTGCGGTAGGCCCATAGGGCGGGATTGAGTTGCAAGTGCCAATCACAACCAGCTTCATTGACCATTTTCTTGAGGATCTTGAGAATGGTTTTGTTGGAAGCCTCAGCTTGGCCATTGCTTTGCGGATAGTAGGGAGTGGAAAAGCGATGTTGGATATTGTATTGTATGCATAAGGCACAAACATCTTGGTTCTTGAATGGTCTCCCATTATCAGTGACAATGGCTTGGGGAATACCATACCGGCATATGAGGTAGTTTAGGATAAACTTGGCTATTTGTTTACCGGTGATATAGGTCATAGGAATGGCTTCCACCCACTTCGTGAAATACTTAGTGGTGGTAATGATAAACTTGTGGCCATTGGAGGAGGAAGGGTGGATTTGTCCTACAAGGTCGAGACCCCATTGAGAAAAAGGCCATGGAGTAGTCACAGGTTGTAATTCATGAGCTGGTGCGTGAATCAAATCTCCATGCTGCTGACATTGTAGACACTTCTTAGCAAACTATGCAGCATCTTGCTCTATTGTAGGCCAGTAATAACCTGTTCTGAGTATCTTCTTAGCAAGATTAGGACCGGTAGAATGCGCGCCACAGACACCTTCGTGTATGTCTCGTAAGGTAGCTTCAGCTTCTTCCGCGTTAAGACATCGTAAGAGGATACCATCGAGACTCCGGCGATATAGTGTATCACCCAGAATGATGTAACGAGAGGATCGACGGATAAAGGTTTTGCATTGGGTGGATGATAGGTCAGGGGGAAAGGTATTGTTCTTGAGGTATTCATAGATATCGTCGTACCATGGGGAATTGGGACCAACAAGTTCGTAGATGATTTCAGTAACAGGAACATCGACGACTGGTATCAACAATTGCTCGATCAAGAATTCACACTTCTGTGTATTTGCAGGCATGTCAATCAATGACCCTATAGAAGCCATAGAATCCGTAGCTTTATTATGCTCTCTTAGAATTTGCTCAAATGTGATGGTAGAAAAATGTGGTTTATAGGCATCCACTAGTTGCTTGTAGGGGACCAACTTTTCATCCTTTGTTTGGTATTCATCTGTGACTTGGCGAATGAGTAGCTATGAGTCTCCATATACTTGTAATTCTATGATGTCCCATTGAACTGCTATATGGAGACCTATAAGGAGTGCTTCATACTCGGCTATGTTGTTGGTGCAAGGGAATGCTAGCTGATATGACTTTGGAATGTAGTCATTCTGAGGTGTAACAAATAAGATGCCAGCTCCTGATCCATGCTGTGTGTAGGAACCGTCAAAGTATAACTTCCACATTATGGAGGTAGCAAGAGTGAAGAGATTCTCGTCAGGAAAGTCTGCTACCATAGGATGTGTATCTTTCATAGGTGCTTCTGCTAGTTGATCCGCGAGGGCTTGTCCTTTGATTGCCTTACGATCTGTGTACTCAATGTCGAACTCACTAAGGATCATGACCCATTTAGCTAGTCTGCCTGTGAGAGCTGCTTTTGCTAGTAGATATTTCAAGGGATCAATCTTGGCTATCAGATTTGTGTGTTGGTTCAACATGTAATGCCGCAACTTTTGGGAGGCGAACACTACTGCTAAGCAAGCCCTTTCCATTGGTGAATAATTGAGCTCATATCCCACCAAGGTTCTACTGATGTAATAAATTGCATGCTCCTTTCCTGTGTCATCATTCTATGCTAGCAGGGCCCCTAGGGCTGAATTTGTAGTGGAGATGTATAAGATCAATGGTTTATCCGCAACTGGTGGAACCAATACAGGAGGTGTAGCTAGATACTCTTTCAGTTGATCAAATGCTTCTTGACACTTATTGTCCCATCGAAATGAAACATCCTTTCGGAGCAAGTGTTGAAAGGGTTGACATTTATCTGCTAGCTGTGAGATAAAACGCCTGATGGACTGCAACCTTCCTTGGAGGCTCCTTAATGCTTTTAGGTTCTTTGGTGGAGGCATCTCCACTATAGCCTTTACTTTCGATGGATCTACTTCGATGCCTCTACGAGATACAATGTATCCCAATAGCTTCCCTTATGTTACGCCGAATACACACTTCTTTGGATTGAGTCTTACCTGATATTTTTCAAGCCTGTCGAATATCTGTCCTAGAACCTGTATGTGATCTGCCCTAGAAGATTTAGCCAATATATCATCCACATAATCCTCCATGCTGTGATGAAAGAGATCATGGAAGATCACTGTCATTGCTCTCTGATAGGTTGCTCCTGCATTCTTGAGACCAAACGGCATGACACACCAACAATAATTGCCCCACGGACAAGTAAAGGTTGTTTTATGTTGATCTTCTTCAGCAATCCTTATCTGATTGTAGCCTGAGAATCCATCCATGAGAGAAAGCATCTCATGACCTACTGTCAAGTCCACTATAATGTCAATGTTTGGTAGTGGAAAGTCATCTTTAGGACATGCCTTATTGAGATCTCTGAAATCATTACACATGCGGATGCGCCCATTAGGTTTAGACACAGGTACAATGTTTGAGACCCAATCTAAATAGTCAATAGGTCGTATAAACTTGGCATCTAATAGCTTTTGTACTTCAACCTTCACCAAGAGAGCTATCTGTGGGTGCATCTTTCTCAACTTCTGTTTGACTGGTTTCACCTTGGGATCAACTGTGAGATAATGAACTACCAGCTTAGGGTCTAGCCCTGGCATATCTGCATAGGTCCATGCAAAGTTGATGGTTCGTTGCAAGAAGAAGCTGATAAGATTTCTGTGCTCTGTGTCAGATAATGATGCCGCTAGGAATGTGGTCTTTGGATTCTGTTATGTGCCTAGGTTGATCTCTGTAGAATCTTCCACTAGGAGAGCTAATTTCTCTTGGTACTTAGATGGTAAGGGAAGGTCAAATCCTCCATCCTCCGGTGCCACAGTTGGGTTTTCACCTTTGGATACGTCCTTTGTTTTTACTATTTTAGGATCAGGAGGTGCCACAGTGTGGTTTTCACCTAGAGATCTTTCTTTATTTGCACTTTTGTGACTGGAGGATTTGGCATTCTCACCAAAGTAAGCTGTGGGCTCTAGTTCCATTACAAAACCTGCCTTGTGATCGCCAAGAGGGATACCTTCCCGAAGTCCCATAAACTTAGCTAGAGCTTTGTCATTCTGAAATACATCTATAACGGGGGCCCCTTGTTGGTCCCAATCGATAAGTTCAGGGTAGACAAGTGTGACATTCTGGGTGCTGGTGGTGGAAGTTAAGGAGACGGAGGATAGTGTAAAAATGGAGGATTCTACGAATAGATTGGTCATGTGGAGGGAGGAGTCATCAGTGATATCCTCTGTAGACGTCGTATCGGCGGGAAAAGTGTCAGCTACCTCGTCGAGGATATACTCGATGTCCGAGGCGCGTGGTACCTTCTTACCAAATCCTAATCCTTTCTTGTCTAGCTTCTTTGTTACCACAATGGGCTTCATAGTGCCTTGATTCTGTTTCCCAAGGCCACCTTTGCCTTTATAGCCCATATTTTTCATTATCCTTAAGCCATTGCCATATTGCTTGACTGGTATCGTGACTGGTTCTTTCTCCTTGTAGAGCCAAGAAGAGATGTCCTCAATAGTTTCCTCTTCTAGTAACCGTCCATGTTGGAATTGGGTTAGGAATGTTGGGGGAGGAATAGCTACTTTTTTGGTAACTTTGGCAATGGGTGGTTTGCCGTAAGATTTTGGAGATAAAGGCATCCGCCCTACACAACAAGATTTTGAGATATCATAAGTGCCAAAGCCTATATCTCGGACACGAGCTGTGATTTTGGGGAGGGGTGTAGGTTCACTTGTAGAGGCTTGCGTGAGAGTTTCAGGGTCAACATAGAGAGGGGAGTCAAGTTTTAGGCACTTGGTTGCAATTCTTATAGCTTCCTTGCAAGACACGGCAGAATTCAAAAGGATTAGGATCTCCTGGGATGGTGATCTCTGTACCATTGTATGGGAACTTGAGGGACTGATGGTACTTGGAGGGAACAGCTTTCATTGCATGGATCCATGGGCGGCCTAGGATAATGTTGTAAGGTAGCTCAATGTCAAGGACTTAGCACCTAGTTTCAAGCATGATAGGGCCCAGTTGTATAGGCAAGTGAATAACACCTTCTGAACGGCGTTCTGCATCATCATATCCCTTGATTGTAATACTATGATCGGTGTTGACGTGATCCTCAGTGTATCCCAATTGCTTTAGTAACTTTAAAGAACAGATGTTGAGACCAGCACCACCATCTATGAGTATACGTTTGATTTTGCGCTTATGGATGAGAACTTCAATATGAAGGGCATCATTGTGACAAGGATCATGGGAGGGGAGGTCTTTCTCCGAGAAGACCACATTGTAAGGTGAAGCAATATTACCCACTATAGCTTGGAAATCTGCGACTGCTATGTTGTTAGGAACGGAAGACTCTTGGAGGGCTTTTTCTAGCACCACTCTATGTGTAGGTGATGACCGTAGAAGGTCCAAAATAGAGATCTATGCTGGTGTTTTCCCTAGATGTTCGACCAGATTATAATCAGACTGAACCGGAAACCTAGGTGTAGGCGCACGGATGGTGACATGACCTCGACAAGTAGTAACAGCACAATCCGTAGATTTGCCTTTGATGGTGAGGGTAGAGACTCGACTCTCTTCAAAACGACCTACAATGGAATCGAATGACGTGGACGCATGATTGATACCTTTACCTCTATCCTGAGGAGGGGGTGGACCATGATGAGGGAATGGTTCCTTGTACATATCGAGATCTTTGTTCGTGTGTTGGACTGGTGATTCATCCTCAAAAGTGATTTGATTACCGTCGATGAGGTTTTGGATGAGGTGCTTAAGTTTCATGCAAGACGCAGTTCTATGCCCTTTGCTCCTATGGAACTCACAATACTCATTGTCTCTGTAACGTGCCATTTTGTAGACAGGTTCTCCATATGGGGGAGCATCAGGTAAGGTGATGAGCCCTTTCTGCAAAGCTTGCTGTAAGATCGATTCGATGGGCACTCCCAAGGGGGTGAATTGACGTCGTGGGGGGTAATCTTGTTGGGGCCGCTCTTGTTGTCGTTGCTGTTGGTTGGGATAAGGCTGCCTTTGTTGCTGCTATTGTTGAGGTGGAGCTTGACTTGGTTTGGAGAGTTGCAATGGTGTTTGCAACGTTTAGACATGCTTAGTATCAACCACCCCATCATTGACCACGTTTTCGTTCTTGTTCCAATATTTGGGTTTATCGTTCGATTGTTGATGAGAAGTGCTATCTTTCGTTTCCTTAAAGATTTTGACCACACCTTTAGCAATGAGGGCCTTCTCAATATTGATACCCTTGTATGTGATTTCATCGAAGGTTGTAGCACTAAGAATTTGTAAATGGAAACCTAACTCTTGGTTGAGGTTTTGCACAAATATGCTAACAAGCTGTTTCTCTGGAATCTTGAAAGGGAATTTACTAACCATTTGTCTCCATCGTTGAAGAAACGAAATGAAAGTTTCACCATTTTTCTGTTTATTGTTGCATAGATCCGTCATGGAAATCTCATGCTCTGCGTTGTAAGAAAAATGGGTGGCAAACTTCTCTGCTAGTTCGTTGAAAGACTTGATACCCGTAGGTAAGTGTGAGAACCATTCTATTGCTTGACCTCCGAGACTGCGAGGAAAGAGATGCATAAGATATGTGTCGTTATGAGAGACCTCGAAGCAAGCAAGATAGAATTCCCGAAGATGGTCTTTTGGGTCACCTTTTCCTTTGTACTTATTGAACTTGGGAATAGTGAAATTTTGAGGAAAAGGGATCATTGGTAATGACTGATCAAAAGGATAAGGACACACTTCCTCCAACGAGAAGGTCTTTTTGGTGTGGCCAAACGTAAGATCAGATAGCTGTTGTTGAACTTCTGCAATCTTTAGCTCCATAGTCGTGGGAGGGGTTGGTAACATCTCCTGTTGTCCAAAGAGCGGTTGGTGTTGCCCATATGGAAGATTATAGTGTAAGCCATGCGTACTGGTATTATAAGGGTCATAAGATTGATTGGGATTATATGAATTGTACGATTGGTTCAGATTGGGTTGGAATTGGAGGCCTTGATTAGGTAGAGGTGGAGGTGGCGCTAGATAAGAATGTTGGCTTGGCGGCGGTTGAAGAAAAGTATTGGGGGGAGGAAAGCTAAAGTACGTTTGATTAGGTTGTGACGGTGGCACAAAGCTTTGGGAAACCTGATGTTGGGAATGTTGAGAGTGGCTAGGCAATGTATGAAAGAAGTTGAGCGAGGATGAACGTTGTAGAGGAGGAACATAGGTGGAAGTGATTTGCGACGGTTGGGGTTGATTGAAGATGAGAGTAGAAGAATGTTGTGGTGGAGGAACGTAGGTAGAAGTGATTGGCAACAGTTGGGGTTGCTTGAGGATGAGAGTAGAAGAATGTTGTGGTTGGGGCTGCGTGACTCTAATTGGTTGAGAGACATGCAGGTGTGATGATATAGGAGGTGGCATTTGTTGAGACCCTTGTTGCATGGCTACATAACTGTTCCCCAGATTGTAATTAGGTGGGAAACCTACGCATGATGGGGTAACCAAGATTCCACTTGCGATTGGGGTGGACACTTTAGGAGGTGGTGGCACATTCGATCGAGCTAAGGTGGCTTGCTTAGCTAACTCTACTTGACGTTGGAGAGTTTCTTGTTGGTTTTGATAGATCTCCATAGGAGTCAAAAGCGGTGATATGGGCCTCTCCCTTGTTGGGTTTTGAAAAAGGGGATTCCTATACTGCGAGCCTTGAGTAGGTAAGGGTGTAGTCACCGTGGACATGGTTTGCACCGCTTGTATGGTTTCTTGGGTGTTGTTGCTCTCCTTGAGAGTGGACACATCAAAATCCTGAGGTAACTTGGCGCCTTGCTTTGCAAGCAAGCGAAAGAAATGATCCTGGTTCTCACTAAGGATTTTATCAAAGGCAGCTATAGCTCTAGGATCTTGTATAAATTCATCAAGATCTTGCCCATCTTCTTGAGAGGATTGACCTATTTCAAAGTGTTGCTCTTCTTGAGATGGGGTTTGATCTACGATATAACCTTGTGGGAAAAAATCTGGAGGCAAGCCTATGGTATACTGAGGCGCATTTATCAAAGGGGTTCTATCCTCATGAGGATTGCTTGGTTCATCTATGTGCGGCATGTTTGGAGAGCTGATTGGGTTTGCTGCGGGTGTACTAGGAGTCACCTTGGGAGTAATGTTGAGACGACCTGATTGTGGTGTGCGAGGGGGTGACTTGTGCTTCTTAGGGACAACTTGCCTAGATTTCATGGTTTTCTGTAGCCTAGTGGTGACCATGGGATACACTTGGACACAATGTAATGCTGGGAATCTGTGAGATGCTTTGAAGAAACGGACAAACTCTGATGCACAAAGTATTGGACCAAAGGCACTATACTGTTTGACCAGAGGCGCAGGACTGTGCTACCAAAAGCATGCTACTGTGGGCCAAAGGCGATGGACTGAGTTGCCAATAGCAAGTTACTACTATGCCAAAGGCGAGCTACAGTGACCAAAAGCGAGCTACTGTTATACCAAGGGCGCTGAAGTAGAGTTTTGCCAGAGGTGAGTTACTGCTGTACCAAAGGCGATCTACTGTACTACCAAAGGCAAGCTGCTGTAATACCAGGGGCGCTAAAGTAGTGTCTGATGTTTTTCAAAGGCAAAATTTTTCTGTTTCTGATTGGATTGGTTTGGCAAGAGAAAAGACAGCAAACAAGTGGTCAAAAAATGGCACAAGGACTGACACAACAGATAGTGTATGTTCAAGGCTCCAAACAAGCCCAATGTTTCCACAGGTCTAATACAGTTGCAATCAATAACAAGCACTTTTTATCCCTAGAGACAAGGTTTCATTGCAGTAGATCAGCTCACAGCTTAATACTCCGTCGATAAAAATATCATTCCATAAAGGTGTCGGATATTTAGTATCTTTGCGAGAGACGATAGGTAGGGATATCTCACCCTCCCCTTGGAAAGCTCAAGTAGGTCACAAGAGCTTTATGTCCAAGGGAATACTATCTCTTCTCAAGGGAGCCAATGGTGAGTATCTTAAGGGTTTAAATCGATTTCCCTTGCACTGATGATTACCACAATGTTCGGAGGTAGGTCGGGTAGTCTCTATCTAAAATGGTTCTTAGTGACTTTGAGGGACCAACGCCTTACGAGTAATGTGACAAGCTACTAAAAGCTTTAACCAATCCTACTAAGAGTTTCAAACACTTCGCTCAATGTGAAAATCGTTTCCACAAAGAGCTAGTACACCTCTTTTCAGTTTGGCACCACAAGGTAAGGCTGACGTCGGTTAGGACTTGGCTTTCGCCTTATCCCTCTTATATAGAGGTTCAAAGGAAAACTCCGCTTAGGGTCGTCCCTTTTGGATGAATCGCAATCCAAAAGCAGGCCCTTCTAAAGGAAGTACAAAAAAGTAAAAGCAAGCACGTCAAACAAAGGTTCAATTGTCCCGTTTATAAGAAAAATAAGGTGCCACTAAGCTATGCACACACACGATTGTAGTTGTAAATTGTCCCTTATGAAATGAAGTGTTTGGCATTCATGTCCATTGTCCTTTAGAAAATTGAGGTGTTTGTTTATACATGTCCATTGTCCCTTAAGAAAAGCAGTATGTTCCTAAGACTTAGATTGCAAGAAAAGATTTGTTCAATTATCCTTTTAAGCATGCAATGTGTTTCTAAGACTTAGTGAGATAAAAAAAAGAGGTCTTCAATGCTCGTCCTGCATGAACATATTAAGAAAACACCTATTGGCTCTGTGTGAGTAATAAGAAGCTGCAACAAGTGAGTTAGTTCCACCAAAATTTCACAAGTTAGCAAAAAACAAATCAACTTTAACCAAAAGCGCTGCACAATTTTACCAAAAGCGACTTACTGTATTCCAAGAGCGCTGTATTACAGACCCGGAGCGCTATATAATATTACCAGAGGCATAGCAAATTAACCAAAGCGCTTCACTGTGTTTTCGAAGCACTGTGATACAGACCAGAAGCGCAATATAATAATACCAGATGCGCTGAAGAATTGCCAGAAGTGTGGAACTGTGTTACCAAATGCGTGAGAGAATATAACCAAAAGCGCCGTGCTATCTCAGATCACAAAAAGGGGAACTTTTTCAAAATAATCAGATCTAAAGTAAAATTCCATGATTGATTCACTGTTCTGAGAAGTGGTAGCTGAGAGATCTGTGTTCTGCAATCTAAAAACTCATAAGCTGTAACAACACCAAGGATTAACCCAAAAATCGAAGGTACTCCTAAATAAATCAGCTTAGGATGTCCAAAAAAAATAGGTTTGTCTGACAAATACAACAGCTTATCATACAAAGTAATAAGATAGATGGCATGGAAATCCTGTAAAACAGTGAATTAGGTCAGAAACCTAATCTAGCCAAAAGCGCTGTAGAATACTGCCGAAAGCGCTGTTCTGTAATGCCAGAAGCGCTGTTCTGCGCAGCGAGAAGCGCTACAGAACCTCAAAAGTGCCGCACTGTGTCTGCAAAAGCGTTCAAAGATCCTGCCAGAAGCGCTGTGGGGTGTTGTTTGCGCTGTGCCGTACTGTGACTTCAAAAAAAACAAATTTCTCAAAGAAACAAAGGGATTAGTGGGTCCCACCAGGCGTGCCAGAATGTGTATGAGGAAAAATTGATTTAAATCTAAACTAAATAAAACCAAAGAACCCAATAACATAAAGGAAACCAATTTAAATAAAAGCCATAAATAATCACTCAATGAAATAAAGACTTTTACCGAAATCTGTGTTGTTTCCTTTGGATTGAATGTGGATTGCTCAATGAAGTTGCAAAGCCATGGTTGCAACAAGCAAGTAGTGTGCTCAAGAGATCAATGTCAAGAGATCGTGATAGTGCTCAATCGACGCGTTTTGTATGCTCAAAGTTCTGTTAAGTATGCCTGAGAATACGATCGAAGAGAGAGGCCCAATGAAGGAGATGAGGGGGGTTTATATAGATTTCCAGGAAGATCGATCAACGGTCCAGATAATTCAGAAGAATCAATGGAGGAGATAAGTTGAGGAATGTGCAACGAATGAGAAGAAGACATGTGTCTTGCTTGCTTTTGCATGAGAGGAGTTATCAAGAATAGAAGAATGAGTTAACTAAAGAGATAAATTAATTAAAAGAATAAAGCAATCAGTTAAGTGATTTAAAACAAGAAGAAGAGATTTGCATGAGAATAGAAGATATTTTGCTTTATTAAATATAGAAATATTTAATTGATGAGCAAGAAAGCTTGAGTTATTTTAGAGATAACTCAAATTAGAAGAAAAACAATTTAAATAAATAATTGATTTATTTAAATTTAGAGAAGATATTTTGGAAGAAATAATTAAATAATTGGAATTATTTAATTTAGAAGATTTGAAAATAAATAAAATAAATAAATTTATTTAATTGTTGTCCATGATTTTGGAAGAATAAATTTGATTTAATTAAATAATTTAAGAATTATTTAATTTTAGATAAGAAGGAATTTGTGATGAATTAATTAAATAATTGGATATATTTAATTAATGTGGATTTGATTTGTGGAAAGCGAATAATGATTTAATTAAATAATTAAAAATTATTTAATTGTGGAAGAATATAGAGGAATTTAATTTAATTAATTAATTAAATAAAGAAAATTTATTTAATTAATGTCGCAATTTTGTGATTTAGAAGAATTTGATGACAATTAATTAAATAATTAGATTATTTAATTAACGTTTGCAATGCAAGTGATTAGACAGATAACGGAATGCAAGTGATTTGACGATACAGTCATTTTAGGGTGTCTACAAGAAGAATGGAAATACAAAATGGCACTTGCCAATTAGGACTCACTGCCCGAGCACACTGCCTACAAAAGACACACTGTCTACAATTTATAAAGAGTGTAATACAATACTTGAACTGATAAGGAGCATCAACATATGCTAGAGTTTAGTTCCGATTAGGCTCAGTATACTAATCTGATGCACTTCATATTTCCTCTTCTTTTGTGCTGTTCTCCTTTCACATACCAGACCTTCCTTTCTGCTTTTACTCGGCTCTACTACTTTTCTTCGCACATCACCAAAAACCACAACACTTCTCACAACTAAATCCATCTTGTATATATATCCACATAAGTGATTTCATCACCTTTCTAGTTGGCATCCAGAATAGTCAATCTTTTACACAAACTCTGATCTGTCAGCTGAATCCTTGCTTACCAAGTAATGCGGATCAAGGATATACTTGTAGAAGTCATCAATTATGTCGGCCAATCATAACTTATGCCTTAATAACCTTTACCATCATCAATAACACATTTGGAATAATGTCTGATGTTCTACCAGTCAGTTCTTCCTCTATCCATACTGCCAATCAGGAACCCGATACTCAAGTATTCATATATTTTTCTTCATCTATCACTGGAGGCTAAATCCTTGCAATCTATCACTCAAGGTAGTCCTCTTGACTTCCCCAAATCTGTAGTTCACCAAGATACTTCCTCTGAGAGATTCGGACCTGACTGTCGAACCTCACCACATGCTCTGTTCTTGCTTATCGGACCACAACATTCTTCACTCTGACTTCCGATATAGACACACCATGTCCTGCGGATGTGTGGGATGAACTTTGTTGCCATCAATGACAACAATCATGAATCCATATAGTGTCTCTTGCCAACAATAATGCAATCTTTTAGTTTTGGTGTTCTTTACACGTACTGAAATGAATTGACTATTCAGGAGATTTAGTTCCAATGGGTACACATAAGGGTTTTAGTCATGAAATCCCTTCATTCTTCAAAGGACGATCTTAGTAGTCATATCATGAAGAAAACTTCCAAGTCAACATCCCACTTTTCAAAGAAGTGTTAGATAGGCAAATCAGGGTGAAGTATCCTCCATTTACCTTGCTTGATTTTAGTTCCCCTCAAGTGTACACTGTGCATCTTGGAGAGTCACATAACAAGATCGATTGTTTAACTTTTCTGCAAAGATTGGATTTGCATTTAAAAGGGCTGCTATCTATTTTTGAAATATACAAGCCTATAGTGGGATATATGCATGGTAGACATATTCAGAGAAAAACCACACAAGGAGCTATAGTACAGATGGATACACGTTACTATAATCATGTTCCAATTGAGAGCATACAAAGAGTTGAGGTTACAGGAGCTATAAATCTACCATTCATAAGTAATCACAGTCAAAAGGGTAATCTACACATCGAAAAAATTAAAGTCCCTCAAGTTGCTCATCAAAATACATGTCTAGATGATAAAGATATGGAATACATATGGTCTGTACATCACCCAACTAATGAATATGAGATTCATGACTGGTTAAAATCTCTTTGTCAGTCAGACAAATCAGAAGAATATGATATTCTAGCTTGGTTAAAACTTAGTTTTCAATCACAGGACAAAGAACAAAGTAATATACAAGATCAGATTTCTGCTATTGAGGATGTTGATAATATAGATGATGAATCAGAACTTATGAATAGCCATGTTAAGGATGTAGATCAGCAATCAGATATTTCACAAGTGTCAAGTTTGAAACCTGAGTTTGTTGATGTAGAGGTGGAGAACAGTAGTTTATGTTAGGTGGTTGATAATTTTGATTTTGAATAGCAATATGACTAGATCAGATGTGTGCAATAACATGAAGAAATCAGTCCCTTGGATGAAGAACAGTCATGGACAACCTTGCAGGAAGAGCAATAATCAGATTGTCTAGTGCAAAATGATCAAGCTTCTGAATATATCAGCATGGTGCACTACAAAGATCAGTCATATCAGATCACTACAGTTGCTCCAACAGGGTTTTCAGCTGAGTCAAATGAAGAAGAGCAAGATGATGCATCACTTCAAGATAATACTAACATCATGAGTCCAGTCATAAAGGAAGAAAGAGGCTCTGTTCCTACTACAGACAATGAACTTGCAGTCCAATATCAAACACTAGTTGAAATAGGAAGGCTATTGATTGGTATAGAGGAAGTTGCCTCTGAACATATGACTAACCTTGATGAAGTAGATTTGGGTTTACCATATGCCTATCAAGTTGATCCTATTCACACTTGTATCAGAGGAGATCTCCACATGGTTGATGTTGATCCAATGATAAGAAATGAAAGTAAAGGTTTGCAATCTAAGAATTAAAATCAAACAGTCATGCAAGATGATGGCTTGGAAGCATTTTCATGTCAATCACTTGATCACATCATTGAGCTGGTGTCAAAAATGAGCAAAGATATGCTACTGCATGAAAATTCACCGCACATGATAGATTTTGTTTTAGCCACTTCATGCAGAATTCATCCAAATGATCCACATTCTAAAGAAGGTTGTCTAGACTTTCTATTTTCTTGGGAGGTTGCTGCAACATTTAGTAATCTAGAAGTATTTAATGCACAACACATGATCGACCACGAGCTGAGATCCCTTGAAGATGAGAAGGCATTCAGTGACCCAATGTAGCAAGGTGATTAACTCATGCTTCTAACTGATGGTACTACAAACCAGGTTGTATCTTCCCCCTTTTCACTTGGTTTTGATAGTTATCAATTTAATTACAGTTATTTAGGTAAGACAACTTGCATTTGGATTGATCATGGCCCTAATGAATTACCCCAATTGCTGATCCTGCATACTTGGTACCCTAAACATGAGCCCAACTTGCCTATACCCTACTGTTCAGAGTTTAAAATTGAATTTTCTAGACTTAGGACATCGACCTACACCTTGTTACTTCTACATGTCCTAAGAAACAAATCACAGGGAAGTTTAAATACTTGTTTTCTAACGCCTTTGTACATGGTTCTGCTTATTCCTAGTTAGGTTTTAGGTTAGTTTGTTGTTTTAGTTTAGTTTCTATTTTTCCTAGTTGTTAGTTGTTGGTTGTTTCTTTTGTTTTCTTTTGTTAGAGTAGTTTGCTTTGTTTAGGTTAGTTGTTTGCTTTGCTTTGCTTTGCTTTCCGTTCTTGCCTTGCTAGGGTTCTCCATTTCTTGAATGTGGTGGCAGTTGTGAAGTCCTACAAAAGGTCCTCTTTGGGTAAGTAATCTAGAGGATTTCCTTGAGAAACTTTGGTTTTCCACTCAGGTCTTCCTGTGGGTACTATTGTTATTCTCAGATGGTATGATGCTTGTTCATAGGAAATGAGTCATTAGTTTGGTGTACTTGAAGTATTTTCTAGTCATATACCTTTCACATCTTTAAATAATCATGAAGCTTCCAAAGGAATCTTGATGATCTTGGGTTAAGTGAAAAATCTATAGGCTCACCTTTGCTGCCACTATGATTCCTAGCCCAGCGAAGTTGAATCAATTCATAGCCCATGTGATATTTATCATGTGCTGCAAGAGTATGTGGTACTTTCTAGTACTCATATCAAAGAACTAAGCTCAAATGCAATATCAAAGAATACTCTGTTGAAATTAATACTTCTTAAATTTCTTATAAAAGTTCAATTAACTAGAGGATTCAAGTGACTCTATCAGGGGCTATGGATGCCTAACGAGCAGTAGAGCAATGCTTGAGGGAATCATAGAGACAACTCTGTCGAGGCTATAGACGCCTGTTGGCAGTGGGGCAATGTCTAGGTAGTTCAAAAAGTGTATCATTACATAGATTAATGTAAGTGAACCTCGATGATCTTGGTTGTAGAAGGATGGGAATGAATGCAATTGCACACACTCAATCTTTTAGGATATGGATAATTGTACTAGGTTAGTGATCTCTACTTCTTTAATATTGTATCATGTTGCCCAATCTAATATGTGGGAAACACAGAGATTCTAGGTCTGAAACTAAAGTTTATCTTTGAAATGCTCTGGAGCATTTCCCTAATAGAGTCGCCATTTGTTGTGCCTTGCACACATGCCCCATTTTTCCAAATGGAGACCCCCTTCTTTTGCTTTGGCTTGGAGTCTCAATCTTTCTTTCTTGTGACAATGAGAAGGTGAAATTGGCTTAGAGTGTAGGACTTGTTCCAGATTTGAGTATTTCACATGTTTGAAGTCAATTGATGCCTTTCATGATTGATTTGGAGGATTCTTGATTGGGTTTGTGCTTAAAAGATAGCCATTTTTTGCCTTTAATGTTGAAACTAGGTGTTACTGCATTTTGCTTAAAAATCTTGTCACTGGATATTGTCCTTGAAATTGCTACTGTAGGGTGTGTCATGTTAAAATTCCTAGTTTCCAGGTCTTAGAGTTGCAAAATCAAGTCAAATTTCACAAGATTTCACTAAGGGGTTCATATAATTTCATCCTAATGCATAGCCTTGAAGCCCTAATTTAGCTAAGTCTAAAACCCTGAAAACGCTAAAAAATGGCTAAGTCTGAAATTTGGTGGAACCTCAAAAATCTAGAATCTGCATATTAAATCATATGGATCTGGAACCTATCTCAAACATCCTAAGAATATATTTCAAAATATTTAAATATATTTTAAAATATACTATCACCCAGGACATTTCAAAAACTGGCACTAAAAATGCCTCCTACTACCAAAAGCGCTAAAAATAGCTTGTACTGCCTGGCGCTAAAAGGAGCACCTACCGACTTGTGCTAAAAACCCACTTCACTGACTTGCACTAAAATGGGTTCCTACCGAATTGCACTAAAAATCACTTTCACCACCTTTGATCGATAGGTCAGTTAGACCAAAAATTAGTGCCAGGTCAGTGGGACCTCAAATTAGTGCTAGCACTAAAAAATGACCCTACTTGAAAGGAAGCTAGGTGTGTGGATATCGCTTCCTACACTAATCTAATGAGGAGAGGGCTATGCAAATTCAAATTAATCCTTACAACTATAGCAACATCGAACATATAAAAGAGATATTGCACCAATACACATGAACTAGAAAGAAGACAGAAGAAGAGAGACAAAGATATATGGTGGGGAAAACCCTTATCGGGTGAAAAACCCCACACTCAGAAACCTGCACAATGTAGTAACAAAACTGAAATTTTTTTACAATACACTTTCAATGCAAGATTCAATTGGTCTTCGACACTTGTATCTGGAGTCAATCCGGCAGAGTAACAGTACCTATAAAACCTGTGATACTTCTCCACCTCCAAGCACCTATTTATATAGAATATACTAGGCAATATTGGACCTATCTTGGGATGGGCGTACAACTTAGCGTCATGGCCCAAAACCCATGCTTAAGGACACTTGGTCAACATTGTAGAATATGCTTGACACTTTTCCATAGCTCCCATCCCAAAGAGGTCACCTATTTCCAAAATGGGCTATGACAGATGCTCTTACGACACTTACAACTGTCATAGAATCTGTCATAGCAGTTACAACTTACAGCTGTAAGAGAATCTATCATACACAGGCCATAAATAGTATATTCTCTTACAACATGTCATAGTCCACCTTGGGGCACCTAAATATGCTTTTTTCAAAGATGCTTCATAACACATGTCTTTACCTGTCTTAAATACTTCTATTTCTAACTCTTACATGTCATAACTTCGTCATAGGAATCTGTCATAACCGTTTTGGTCAAACATTCCCTTACACAACATGGAAGATGTCAACACATGGAAAAATGCTCCTACCACAAAGTGGGATGCCTATCTCCTCATGTGAGGACAAAATTACAAGTTGTCATCTTCCATGTAGGATGACACATCACCGTGCCACATCCCAAAAAATAATAATATGGAATTTACAATTAATTTACAACATAGGCAATGAATTAACATATACAAACATAAATAATGCAAGGAATTACCAAGGTTGAGACACCTTAATTCCCAACATTCTCCCACTTGTCGAACACCTTGTAAGAGCCAATAGAATAACAGGATTTAACTGCTATAGGCCGAGAGGCCCATAGACTCCAAACACCATCTGAACTTCTCTGTCCCCACTGGTTTCATCAATGCATCTGCAACATTCTTCAAAGTATCTACCTTCTCCAAATTTACCTTTCCATCCTCAACCATGTTTTGCACGAAGTGAAACTGAACATCAATGTGCTTTGTTCTAGCATGGAAAGTTGGATTCTTCGCAAAGCAAATTGCACTCTGACTGTCAAAACTGATCATGATATGACCTGCATCAACACCAATATTGGAACACAATCTCTTAAGCCAAATGGCTTCCTTACAAGCATGAGTTGCTGCCATATACTCAACTTCTGTCGTGGACAAAGCAACAACAGGTTGTCACTTACTCATCCAACTAATAGCACCACCAAAGAGTGTAAACACATAAGCACTAGTGGATCTCCTACTGTTAATGTCACTTGCCCAATCTGAATCCACAAATCCATGAATATCAATAGAATGTGGAGGTCATGTAACATTACCATGATAGCATATGGAATACTTAGAAGTACCCCTTAAATATTTGAACACTCACTTAATTGCATCCCAATGAACCCATCCAGGATTAGCCATAAATCAACTAAGGACTCCCATTGCTTGGGCAATGTCTGGTCTTGTGTAGACCATAGTATACATCAAACTACCAATAGCACTAGCATAAGGTACTCTATTCATGTCCTCCACCTCACTAGGAGATTTTGGACAATCCTCAATAGACAACTTTGTCCCCAAAGAAAAAGGAACACAAAATGGTCTACAATCTGCCATGCTGAACCTATCCAACACGGTCTTCACATACTTACTCTGGCTTAACCAAAGTTTTCTGTTGGTTCTGTATCTTCTGATTTCCATTCCTAGAATGTACCTAGCTGCCCCTAAATCTTTCATTTCAAACTGTGCTGACAACTAAGATTTGAAATTAGAAATCATATTCTTACCCTTCCCAATGAGCAACATATCATCAACATACAGTGCAACAATGAGAATATGATCACCATCAAACTTATAATACACACAATGATCCTATTTCGATCTCACAAATCCAATAGACAACACAAAGGCATCAAGCTTCAAGTACCATCTCCTAGGGGACTGTTTCAAACCATACAAAGATTTCATAAGCTTGCAAATGAAATTTTCTTTACCTTTCACCATGTAATGCTCTGGCTGTGACATATAGATTTCTTCCTCCAAATCCCCATGAAGGAAAGTTGTCTTCACATCCATCTATTCTACCTCTAAGTCATAAGTTGTTGCAAGAGACAACAGGAATTGAATGGATGTCAGCTTTGCAACGGGAGAGAAGATCTCACCATAATCTATACCCTCCACTTGTGAATACCCTTTCGCAACCAATCTAGCCTTATACTTCTCAACACTGCCATCTACACCAAATTTCTTCTTGAACACCCATTTGCATCTAACGGGTTTCCATCCAGGAGGCAAAGGCACCAAGTCCCAAGCTTGATTCTTTTCCAAAGAAGCCATTTCATCCTCCATGGCCTCCTTCCAGAAACCTAGATCTTTCATGTCCATAGCCTTTGATACAGTTCTAGGTTCATCAATGTTAGTAAGCAAAGAAAAAGCACAACTAGAATAAAGCAATGTTAAACCAAACCTTTCAGGTTGCTTTCTTATCCTTGTAGACCTCGTCAAGAGCTGAGGTTGAGATTCATCTTCTTCATCAGAGATTTCAGAGCTGCTAGAGCTCTCCTCATCATCAGGTCCAACATTGTCTTTCTGTTCAGTCTTCTCAAGGGTAGTAGGAAATTGAACAACATCCTCTTTCTTTTCTTTTTCTTCTAGCTATAAAATAGTGGAAGAAGGTGTAAGCTCTCTAAAGATGACACTTCTACTATACAACACTTTTTCAGCCACAGGGTCCCAAAGCTTGTATCCTTTCACACTGACACCATAGCCAATGAATATACACTTAACAACCTTTTTCTCCAATTTTGACTGCTCCTCCCTAGGCACATGTGCATATGCCTCACATCCAAAAACACGAAGATGCCTTATTGAAGGCTTTCTACTAGACCACACCTCCATGGGTGTCTTTCCAACAAGAGTTGATGTAGGAGATCTATTTACAAGATAGCAAGCAGTGGCAATAGCTTCAGCCCAAAACTTTTGTTCTAGGCCAGCTCCACTAAGCATACTCCTAGCCTTCTCCATCAGTGTCATGTTCATCATCTCTGCAACTCCATTTTGTTGTGGGGTGTATGGAGTTGTCTTATGTCTTTCAATCCCAAGTTCCTTGCAATATTTATCGAATTATGTAGAACAGAACTCACCACTATTGTCAGTTATCAAACACTTAATCTTTTTACCAGTCTAATTTCTAGAAAAAGCCTTAAGCTCCTTAAACTTACTATAGACTTCAGATTTGCTTCTGATAAAATAAATCCATGTCCTTCTATTATAGTCATCTATGAAAGATACAAAATATATAGATTTTGATAATGAAGGAACATTAACAAGACCAAATACATTAGAATGAACAAGGAAAAACACACCAGAAGACTTATGAGAACTCAAATAAAACTGAACACAATTTTGTTTGCCATATATGCAATGTTCGCAAAAGTCAAACTCAAGATTACAATCATCCAACCCCTCAACGAGTTTTTATTTTTCAGGGTACGCAGACCCTTCTCACCAATGTGGCCAAATCTCTTATGCCATAACATTGTCTTTTCAGTAGGAAGCTTAACTTCCAAGGCATGGTTACAAACATTAGACCTAGAAACAACATATTTCTTAACTGCTCATTCAGATGGTGGGGATGAAGTGACTGCTGCGCTCTTCCTTGAGTTAGAAGAACTATTGCATTGTGTAATGCATGCCTCTAGCTGAAACAAAGTACCTCTCCTAGTACCCTTAGTAAGCACCATAGCTCCTCTAGTCATCTTGCATCATTCTTTTGAAAAGACAACCTGCACACCTGCATCATTCAACATACTTACAGAAAGTAGGTTCTGTGCTAAGTCTGGGATATGTATAACCCCATAGATCCCCTTCACTCATCCATCAGGGAATCGGATAGAGACTCTTCCACGACCAACAATCTTTAGATGAGAGTCATCACCCAAGTACACCTTTCCACCATCAAACTCCTCATACTTAGTGAACTAGTCTCGATGCGAGGTCATGTGGAATGATGCACCAGAGTCAATTAGCCACACATCATCAGATGCATGGGTTCCCAGGGCTGGGATGAAAGCATCACCATCATCTTGTGATTTGTCAAAATCTGAATCTGGGGCCTTCTTCTTCTTTTTCTTTTCTTCTTTGCATTCCTTTCAAAAATGCCCAAATTTACCACAGTTCCAATAGATAGCCTTGGACTTTCTAGGAGATTTGGATCTACCCTTCTCATCTTTCTTATCATTTTTTTTCCCTTTCTCTTTGGGTCTTCCACAAACTGCAAGAGCCTCTTTGGCTGCATCAGAAGACTTTCTTCACATCTCTTCAGATAACAACAAAGAAACCACTTCATCCATTTTGAATGTGGATGTGGTGCTTCCAATATCCATGACAAGGTGATCCCATGAGTTTGGCAAAGAACAAAGAAAGGTCATATATCAATCCTCCTCCATCTTTACACCAATAGATGTCAATTGTGCAACTAGCATATTAAAAGCATTCATATGTTCAACAATGGATCCTCCTATTTGGTGTGGAGCCTGATCAGTCTCCAAGTGGGAGATTGTTGGTAGGTGGCAACTGAATAGGAAAGTACTGTACACTAGCCATGTATCCTCGCGGGGGTTCATGAGTCGACATAAAAAAACTCTATTTTTGTAACCGACATAAGGCTTGATAAAAGAGGCTAAGGGTTAGGGTTTTGGTTGATATATTATATTGTAACATTTGCAACGGTATTGAGTTGTAGGGATTGCTTGTTGTAATTGATTTGATTTAATGGATAATAATATTGGACTCTCTGTTGGTGGATGTACCTGAGTTTGGGTGAACCACGTTAAAACTTGTCTCTTGCTATTATTATTTCTGGTATTTTTCACTCCTCTATTTAATATTTATTTACATTTAATTGATATCTTTTGCTAGCTAACCCTAACACCTCCATCCTCCATTGGAAGGGAGTACAACTTCTTTCTCAAAAAAAGTTTGTTAACCAGGGATTTGGCTTGATACACATCTCCCAAATTCTTCCAAAGCAAGTTTGCAATTTTCTTCTCATGGACATTTAACAAGACAAAATTGGAAAGACTAAGTCTTATGAGACCCTTAGCCTTCTGATCCTTGAGATCCCAATCATCTTGCAACATTGCAGCTGGTTTAGTTCCATTAACACATTCCCAAAGGTCTCAGTCAACAAGCATGTCTTCCATCTTGAGCTTCCACAGCTCAAAATTAGTGCAATTGAATTTCTCCACTTCAAATCTTCTGGATGTGCTTGCCATCTCCTTGCTGCAGTAGAATTCAAAATATTCTACACAGACTCCCACTCAACTTAAGATTAGCTAAAAAAACCCTGCCCAATAGCTAAGACCAAAACTGGCTAGGCTCTGATACCAACTGAAAGGAAGGAAGCTAGGTGTGCAGAAATCGCTTCCTACACTAATCTAATGAGGAGAGGGCTATGCAAATTCAAATTAATCCTTACAACTACAACAACATATAACATCTAAAAGAGATTGTAGCAATACACATGAACCAGAAAGAAGACAGAAGAGGAGAGACAAAGATATACGGTGGGGAAAACCCTTATCAAGTGAAAAACCCCACACTTAGAAACCTGCACAATGTATTAACAAAACTAAAAGTTGTTTACAATACACTTGCAATGCAAGATTTAATGGTCTTCAACACTCATATTTGGAGTCAATCCGACAAAGTAATAGTACCTATAAAACTTGTGATACTTCTCCACTTCCAAGCACCTATTTATATAGAATATACAAGGCAATATTGGACCTATCTTGGGATGGGCATCCAACTTGGCCTCATGGCCCAAAACCCATGCCTAAGGACACTTGGTCAACATTGTAGAATGTGCCTAACATTTGTCCACAACTCCCATCCCAAAGAGGTCACCTATTTCCAAAATGGGCTATGACAAATGTTCTTACGACACTTATGACTGTCATAGAATCTGTCATAGCGGTTACAACTTACAGCTGTAAGAGAATCTGTCATACACAGGCTATAAATAGCATATTCTCTTACAACATGTCATAGTCCACCTTGGGGCGCCCAAATATACCTTTTTCAAAGATGCTTCATGACACATGTCTTTACCTATCTTACATGCTTCTATTTCTAACTCTACATGTCATAACTTCATCATAGGAATCCGTCATAACCGTTTCGGTCAAACATTCCCTTACACAACATGGAAGATGTCGACACATGGAAAAATGCTCCTACCACAAAGTGGGATGCCTATCTCCTCATGTGAGGACAAAATTACAAGTTGTCATCTTCCATGTAGGATGACACATCACCATGCCACATCCCACAAAATGAGAATATGGAATTTACAATTAATTTACAACATAGACAATGAATTAATATATACAAACATAAATAATGCAAGGAATTACCAAGGTTGAGACACCTTAATTCCCAACACTATTGACCTACGTTGAAAAGTGCCCTCACCGACTTTAGTCAGTGCACCCCAAAATCTGCACTAAGGTGGTAGTCCATGAAATCCGTGCTAAAGGTATTAGCACTAGAATTGCATTGCACCAACTTTTAGTCCATGACACCCAAAATCTACACTAAGTAAACCCCAAAATCAGCGCTTTTTGTCAAATTGGGCCAAAACTGATTCTTTTCAAGCTACAAATTGGATTTTCTTGGTGAATTTGAATTACACAACTATTTATCACATCATGATGAACATTTTTGGCATGTTTGTGTGGATTTTGAGCATGTTTGGCATCAATTAATGCCACTGCACTTGAAAAGTCAATACTCCCAAAAAATCCTGCTTTTGCAAAAAAAGGCTATAAAAACATGAAATAAAAGTCCCCAAATGGATCCTAATGGCTACAAAAACTTCTTAGATCAATATATTGGCCAAATGGGTACTTGAAAATGGTAAAAAATTTAGAAAATCATGCAAAAATCATTGGATTTGTGAAGAGGTCTATACAGAAGCAACATTGAGTTTGACTTGTTCCTAACTAAACTATGGTTGCAAGTGGACATATCTTGATCCAAATTGATGGAAAATGATTATTTATGATGAAATTGATGCTCAGCCTTGTTGATTGTAGGTCTAAGATGACAAAGGAGCCAACTGGAGCCATCTTGGAAGGATGAACATACAGAGATACCCTATTGACCTAGAAATGTAGAATCGACATTTTATCAACCAAATTGGAGCTGCACATGCAAGAGGAAGTCAATATAACATACAAGATGATGAAGACCAGTCTCAGAAGCTTGAAGACAATGAAGATCATGCCTATTTCATGGCAGTTCCTACAGATCTAGTCCAATGTCCAAGACATGTTCACACTTGTTCATTGTTGTCCCAGTAGTCCAGTCATGCAATAATGATCCAGCAAGCATCCAGTTGGATATACCTTCACCAAACATTTGCCACATACTCCTCTTGATTTAGTTAGCACTTGGAATCATGTTAGTCCACATTAGCTCAAGTTTTCATGTCATATGACTTCATTTTAACTTCCTTTCACCTTGGAAAGTGGCTCTTTGGCATGTATATCCAAATGGGTATCCATTTTGTCTAGATTCAATGTATTTGCAAGTTGTATTTTGTCTTTTTCCTAAAGGACAAATGCAAATCCAAAAATGCAACATACTAATGTATCTCATTAAATGCCATGTAATCTGGACCATTGGTGTTGAGTTAATGTCCACCGTCCATTGAAAAACTCGGTATGGTGCCTTGTCTATAAAAGGACCATCATTCTTTCATTGTAACAAGTAAGATTTGACAATGAATTGTTGAGACTTTGCCAAAATTCAGTCAATACAAAGCAAGTTTTGCAGGTTGCTCAGAATTTGTGTTTCTCTGTTGTCTCATTTTGAATTTAATAGTTCATGTCAATCTAAAATTAGTTGATATTCAGTTGCATTTGTGATTAATTATTTAGATATTTGATGGATTTCTTATCCATACCATTGATAGCTTGCTGATTGTATGTCATCGTGCATGGTTAGTCTGGGCATATTTTATGAGCTGAGTTCAATTGTGTGAATTCATTGAGCTGCGTTAGAGATTGGGTGTTGAATGAACCCTCCACAATTTGAAAATCATTAAATTCCCTTAGAAGATTGCACAATCTCTGTGGCATTGTGGGCTGCCTAGTTAAGCAAAGATTTGTTTGTTGTTGGGAATCTGTCTATCTATTTGTTAATCATTCTTGTGATTGTCTATAGGATCTCTAATCCATTTTCTCTTCCCCCTTTACCTTTTTGCATTTTATTTAGTCAAGCTTTGTTAGGTTAGGTTATAAGCAGCATCTACATTACAAATCTGTTGAAAGAATCATAGGGTTTCTGCATATACATTGTTGTCATATTTCATAAACCATGCATTTCATGTAAGAGCCCTTGTTAGTACAGCTGAAACATTCCACTGAGTCATCCCAAGCAAGCTAAGACCTAGCTGTATTATCCTTGGGGTAGTCCTATCTTGGATAGGATACCTTTTTCAAGAGAGGTGAGATAGTCCTTATTTCACCTATGTTTTTGTGTGCCAAAAACACCATCAACAGTATGTTCATCTTTTATTTTAAGTAGGTATATTATTGTAAATAAAAATGAATAAATTGGCATGTTCCACCTTCCTTTCCAAATTTATCAAATTGTGCAGACTGTACCTTCACTAGAGAGGTGGCGGCTCATGCACTCTATCCCATGCAAAATAATGATTCAAATGTAGCAAATCCAAATGCTTTAATTAATCCATTTCCCATCAATATTAATGTAGGATTATCCAGGGTGTAAGAGCAATCTTGCATCAACCAAAAAAAAATGTTGTTTCTTTTCAATAAGGGCTAAATTTGGCAAGGTTACTATTTTTAATAAGTTTGCATTTGTGCACGGTTGGATACAAAATCTTACACAGACCTCTAGAATGGTGAATTGAAGCTAATGGTGAAGAAATCACTTCAATATCATTTGTCATTTGTGAGATATTAAAATTTCAAATTCTAAAAATCCTATTGAAATATTCAAAGTCAAATTTGAGGCACTTAGAGGCTCCGGATGGGCCTAAAATTTGGTGGGAAACCCAAGTAGTCTACCTCTCGGTACTGCTTGTGCACCATTGTCTTTTCGAGAGCTTTCTGAAAAGGTATTATAATTGAAAATCTAACACTCAGATCGAAAGTTATGGCCCCGCGAAGTTGACCTATTTTTGGAGGGAGATGCAAATTTCAAAATTAAGCTGGTGGCCACCAAAAAGGGCTATATATGACCATTTTTGGGAACCCTTGGGTGGTAGAGTTAAGGGGGAAGGTGTAGATGTTAGATTTAGGGTAGACAACTGAGAGGGGGGGTGAATTAGTTGTAAAAAATTGTTCTTCCAATTAAACACTTAAATCCAATTTGTAATTTAGCAACATAATAATAAATTAATCATGGAAACACAATGCAATGAATCAAGAGCAGAAACACATTAACACAAGAGACACCAAGATTTTGACATGGAAAACCTGGTTAAGGGAAAAACCACGAGGTGATTAACCCAAGATTGTATTCTCTGTTAGAAGAATAGAAAGAACAAAATGGCACATGCCAATTAGGGCTCACTACCTGAGCACACTGCTCACAAGAGGCTCACTGCCTACAAGAGACACACTGTCTACAGAATAATAAGTATCACCTGCTTGAACTGGAAAATAGCATCTTCACCATGCTTGAGTCAGTTCCATTTAAGCCCAATACTTCTACTCTGCCTTTCACTCTTCTCCTCGCTACCACACACTCATCTCCACACACACCACTTGAAATGACTTTACAATCCCTTATTTATACATGACATCGACTTAGGATAGATCATCTAAGTCGGCAAACATCTACAAGAACATCCGCAGGATGTGTAACTCATCCGGTCGACCAGTCTCAGGAAGAACACCATCATCCAGAAGTCATTCTTCAATTGCGAGCTCCAACTCCAATGCAGACCACCAACATGAATTGGACACGATCCAAAGACCTCCACAAGCTTGCCTGAATCACCAAGAACATCCACACTCCATCTGCTTACTGAAATCCTTCTCTCCTTCATCCAAAACCTTAAGAACACAGTCTGTCATCACTATCACAGAGGAATAGATGCTTGCAGACCTTTAAACCATGAACCAATCGATTTGACACTTCACAAAGACTTCATCAACATTCCCTCAAATCTGCAGAATAGGATAATGCACTTCCGGATCTCACCGGACCTTTCTGTATCACTCTGTCACCTCTAAACACCTACCAGAACCAGTTTTACTTGAGCAGCCACAACTTCTTCAGATCTTCATGCAAACCTTTGAAATCTCTACTGGACCACCTTAAGAAACATATATACAAACCCTTTAAACCGCATCCTTTGATCCTCATCCTATCTTGGACTTTTATCTTATTGCCATCACTGTTCTTCACTGTTCTTGATTGAGACTAATTTTCTCAATATCCTTAGCACACAGCTCATCCAATCCTTATCATTAATGCAACAAGAGTATGTTGACATCAATGACAACACTAGTTAGGCCCATACTTGCAACAATCTCCCCCTTTGTCATTGATGGCAACATATGATGTGAAAAACTATTTTGACCATCAAGACAAGAACTTTTTCTTACTGACATAACTCCCCCTATGATCAGCAACCACTTGTTTTTCACATGTCTTCTCTCCCCCTTTGACATCAATGGAAAAGGGCTCATACTTGCAACTCCAACACTTCAGAATCATACCAGCTACTCCCCCTGAGTGGTAGCTCCCTATCATCAATCTGGACCACAAGATATGACTATGATATCTACCGGACTGATGCACTCCAGTGCACCTTAGTTCATCATCGGAGGGGCAATAACCCCTAACTTCTCCCTAAGATACTCAAAAGAGCCATTAGGTAGAGGTTTAGTAAAGATGTCTGCAATCTGATCCTTGGAAGGCACAAACTCCAATCTGACTTCATTCTTGTTCACTTGCTCTCTCAAAAAGTGAAACTTGATGGATATATGTTTAGTCTTTGAATGCAACACCGGATTCTTAGATATGTTTATTGCACTTGAATTATCATAGAAGATCGTGATAGGCTCCTCATACTCTACTCTTATGTCTCTTAGCATTTGCTTCATCCACAAAACTTGAGTGCAACTACCTGCTGCTGCAATATACTCTGCTTCTGCAGTTGATAGAGATATTGCCTCTTCTTTCTTGCTCAGCCAAGAAACCAACCTCTTCCCCCAAAAGAATGCTCCACCACTGGTACTCTTCCAGTCATCCACATCTCCTATCCAATCAACATCTGTATATGCATGAAGAGAAAAATCATGATCTCTGGGATATCACAATCCATACTCAACTATCCCTTTTAGATATCTAAAAATCCTCTTGATTGCCATGACATGAGATTCTCTAGGATCAGCTTGAAATCTAGCAACAAGACCAACAACATTCATAATGTCAGGTCTAGTTTGAGTGAGATACAACAATCCACCAATCATTGACCTGTACTGTTTCTGATCAGCCTTAGGGGAGTCATCATCTTTGCCTAATTTACATCCAGTTGCCATGGGGGTATTCATTGGTTTTGAATCTTCCATCCCAAATTTCTTCAACAATTCTTTCACACATTTGGTCTGAGAAGTGAAGATTCCTTTCTTTGTTTGAGTGATTTGTAGACCCAAGAAGAAATTTATTTCCCCAAGCATGGACATCTCAAATTCACTTTTCATTTGATTTGCAAAGGTTGTACACATACTATCTCTTCCTCCAAAAATGATATCATCAATAAACACTTCAACAATCAAGATGTTTTCATGATCAATTTTGAAATACAGATTACTATCAACAGTACCTTTGTTGAAACCAATCTTCAAAAAATGCTTATCCAATCTTTCATACCAGGCTCTTGGGGCTTACTTTAGTCCATACAGTGCTTTCTTCAACTTGCAGACCATATCACCATGATCGGACAATTGAAATCCATCCGGTTGCTCAATGTACACTTCTTCTTCCAGGTCACCATTCAGGAAGGCAGACTTGACATCCATCTGATATACCTTGAAATCCTTGAAAGTAGCAAAAGCAAGAAATAATCTGACTACTTTTGGCACTGGAGCAAAAGTTTCTTTGAAATCAACTCCTTCTATTTGAGAGTAACCCTTGCAGACCAATCTTGCTTTATTTCTAATTACCTCACCAACTTCATTCAGTTTGTTCCGGAAGACCCATTTGGTTCCAATCACATTCTTGTTTCTAGGTCTGGGAACAAGATCCCAAGTGTGATTTTTCTCAATTTTTCATCCTTCATGGCTTTAGTCCAGTTTTCATCATTGCAAGCTTCATTCACGGTCTTAGGTTCAATCTTTGAAATCAGACAATACTCATTTGAATCTTGAGCAATCCTCCTTCTTGTTTGTACACCTTTGCTTTTGCCACCTATGATCTGATCTTTAGAGTGGTTCAATCTTACATACCTAGGAACTTTGGGAATTTCTTGCACTTCTGATTCTTGATTAGACTCATCAAAACTCATCTCTTCTTCCTGATTTACTAGATCAATTTGAATCTGACTTTTAGAGGAGGCCTGGGCACCTTGAATCAGAACACCATTCTGATCATCTTTATCATATTCATAAAACCTTGAGGGTTTATCAATTCCTTCATCAACCTTCACATTTGTACTTTCTATCATTTTTCTCAGTCTCTTGTTATAGCACCAGTATGCTTTGCTTTGAGTAGAGTAACCCAAGAATATTCCTTCATCACTTCTAGCATCAAACTTTCCTAGATCTTCATCTCTTTTAATGTAACATTTGCTACCAAAAACTCTAAAATACCTCATAGTAGGAGTGATACCAAACCAAAGTTCATAAGGAGTCTTACTGGTATTGCTTTTGATTTGAACTTGATTGAGAGTATAGACTGCAGTGCTGACAACTTCTCTCCAATAGATCTAAGGAACATTTGCTTCCATCATCATGGTCCTAGATGCTTCCTGGATGGTCCAGTTCTTTCTTTCCACTACTCCATTCTGCTATGGAGTCCTAGGAGCAGACAACTATCTCTTTATTCCATGTTTCTCACATAATTCTATGAACTCACCAGATGTGAATTCTCCACCTCTATCAGACCTCAGACATTTCAATTTTAATTCGGTTTCATTCTCTACCATCGCCTTGAATATTTTGAATTTCTCAAGAGCTTCTAATTTCTCTTTCAGAAAGGTTACCCACATCATCCGAGAATAGTCATCAATTAGTAACATGAAGTATCTATCACCTTGCACACTCCTGATTCTTGCCGGACCACAAAGATCAGTATGAACTAAGTCCAATAATCTGGTAGAGGACAGTTCCTTACTCTTGAATGTGATTCTGCTCAACTTACCCAACTGACATTCTTTGCACAAGCTATTAGTAGGTTTCACCAATTTTGGAAGATCTCTTACACCCTAAGTATTGCTTATCTTGATGATGTTATCAAAATTCACATGACACATCCTCCTATGCCATAATCAACTCTGATCAACTTGAACAAATAAGCAACTTTTACCAGTACCAACCAAAAGGAAGATATTACCTTTTGTTTGAGTACCGGATGCAATCTTTGTTCTAGAACTTTCAAAGATCTTGCATTTTCCATTCTTGAATCGGAGATCATAGCCTTTGTCCACCAACTATCCAACACTGAGAAGATTGTGCTTCAAACCTTCAACATATAGTACATTACCAGTTTTGTTCCTTCCATCAAAAGAAATAGTTCCTCTACCTTTCATTCTACCAGCAGAATTATCACCAAACTTTACCACTCCTCCTTCATACCTCTCCAAATCTATAAACTTATTTTTGTCACCTGTCATATGGTGAGAGCATCCACTGTCAATGACCCAATCATCCTTCTCTTCAACTTGGGCAGCCAGAGCTCTTTCCACAATCTTATGATTGATAGATACAAAGGACATTGGATCTTCTTCCTTGATGGCAATGAACACCCATTCATTTATGGATTTGTTTCCTATCTCTGATTCATCATTTGTTACTCCTTCATTATCATCATCTTCATGTACATAGTAACAGTTCTTTTGGAACCTTGGCTTGGTAGAATTTTTCCTTGAAAATCTTTCTGGACACCTTGAGGCCAAATGACCAATCTTATTGCAGTTAAAACATTTAAAAGGCAATTTCCCTTCATACTTACTGGATCCTCTTGGCAGTCTTTTTGCAATAAGGGCTTCAAGATGAGCAGTTTCATCTTCTTCTTCTTCCAGGTCTTTTCTTGTTTTTTCATACCATGATAGTTTCCTTGAAGAGTTCTCTCCCGGATCAAACCTTTGTTTACCTTTTATAGAGGCATTGGCTTTGAATGCAGATTCAATCTTGGCAGGGGCATCTCCAAACTCAGTGATTTCAAATGTGGCCAATTTACCAGCCAATTGATCTCTTGTGACAGTTGTATGGGTTCTGAATTCTTCAATGGAAGCAACCTTGATTTTATAAGCAAGAAGGGATCTGAGAATTTTGCCAACAATCTCATTTTCATCCAAGACTCCACCAGCATTTCTAATTCCACAAACAAGCTCATTTACTCTTGGCATAAAAGTAGAGATATTTTCATCTTCTCTCATCTTTAGGTTTTTAAATTTCCCTTTTAGACTCTGTAGTCTTGCACATTTAACATACTTGTCTCCTTCATGCAGAAGTTCCAGTTTTTCCCAAATCTCAAAAGTACTTGGTAGATCAACAACATTTGAAAGCTCTGAATCAGATAATGCGCTTAGAAGAGCTTCTATAGTCCGCAGATTGTTTTCAGCATCTGTGATTTCATTTGGGGCTTTCGGACCACCTTGTGGAGGAGTATACTCTGTTGAAGCCATGGTCCAGTATTGCATTCCCATGCATTGCAAGTGACATTTCATGTGACTTTTCCAAAGATTAAAATTGGTTCCATCAAACTTCGGACTATCCTTCCTGTAGGACGACATCCTAGATCTCCTCAAGTGGTTAAGCTCTTTTTAGAGGAACTTGGCTCTGATACCAATTGTTAGATTTAGGGCAGACAACTGAGAGTGGAGGGTGAATCAGTTGTACAAAAATTTTCTTCCAATTAAACACTTAACTCCACTTTGTAATTTAGCGGCATAATAATAAATTAATCATGGAAACACAATGCAATGAATCAAGAGCAGAAACACATTAACATAAGAGACACCAAGTTTTTGACGTGGAAAACCCAGTTAAGGGAAAAACCACGGGGTGATTAACCCAAGATTGTATTCTCTATTAGAAGAATAGAAAGAACAAAATGGCACATGCCAATTAGGGCTCACTGCCCAAGCACACTGCTCACAAAAGGCTCACTACCTACAAGAGACACACTATCTACAGAATAATAAGTATTACCTACTTGAACTAGACAATAGCATCTTCACCATGCTTGAGTCAGTTCCATTTAAGCCCAATACTTCAGCTCTACCTTTCACTCTTCTCCTCGCTACCACACACTCATCTCCACACACACCACTTGAAATGACTTTACAATCCCTTATTTATACATGACATCAACTTAGGAAAGATCATCTAAGTCAGTAAACATCTACAAGAACATCCGCAAGATGTGTAACTCATCCAGTCGGCCAGTCTCAGGAAGAACACCATCATCTGGAAGTCATTCTTCAATTGCAAGCTCCAACTCCAATGCGGACTACCAACATGAACTAGACACGATCCAAAGACCTCCACAAGCTTGCCTGAATCACCAAGAACATCCACACTCCATCTGCTTACTAAAATCCTTCTCTCCTTCATCCGGAACCTCAAGAACACAGTCTGTCATCACTATCACAAAGGAATAGATCCTTGCGGACCTTCAAACCACGAACCAATCGATTTGACACTTCACAAAGACTTCCTCAACACTCCCTCAAATCTGTAGAATAGGATAATGCATTTCCAGATCTCACTGGACCTTTCTGTATCACTCTGTCACCTCTGAACACCTACCAGAACTGGTTTTACTTGAGTGGCCACAACTTCTTTAGATCTTCATGCGGAACTCTAAAATCTGTACTGGACCACCTTTAGACACATATATAAAAATCCTTTAAACTGCATCCTCTGATCCTCATCCTATCTTGGACTTTTATCTTACTGTCATCACTGTTCTTCACTGTTCTTGATTGAGACTAATTTTCTCAATATCCTCAGCACACAGCTCATCCAATCCTTATCATTAATGCAACAGGAGTATGTTGACATCAATGACAACACCAGTTAGGCCCATACTTGCAACAGTAGAGTCAAGAAAAGAGCAGGAAAATAGAAACCCTAGTTGATTTGGGGTTACAAAAGGCTAAAGATTCTAGAGTCTTCAGAGAGGGAGATGTAATGTGTTGGAGCCTATAGGGGATTCATCCTCTGATTATATTTGAGCTTCTATAATGTAATGTTTTGTCCATATTAATAAAATATCATTCTATTTTCTATGTGCAATTTATGTTATTGTGTGTTTTATGATTTACCCCCTTCATCAAGTATTGTCAAAGTACAGGTGGTGATAAGATTGCATTCCCTTTAGTTTGAATAACAGTCTATTGAAACTATTTTTCATCGATAGAATGCCATGAATTCAATAAACACTTAGCAGAATTACAAGTAAGAAATAAAATGGGGGGGCTAAGTGTAAATCAGAACCAACTTCTCTAGAGAAATTGTTGGCACTGAATAGCATTTTTGAGTTGTTTCAGATGATAGGTTGGCTTGAGTTTATGAAGAAATTTGAGGGGCACAACACGCAACTAGTCAAGGAATTTGTAGAAAACTTCTCAGATGGGAAAATGATAGTACGAGGCAAGAAGTTTAAGGTAAGCCCTTGAATCATTTCTAATTTGTCTAGCATTAAGAATGAAGGTATAAATTTAACTGAGGCCACAAACATTTCTTATCAAAGAATGGTAGAAGTCTTCATAAGAGAGGGAGAACCTCATCCTCTGTTAGTGGTGAATACCCATGGGGAAAATAAGGGGTTTCAAAAAATGTCCATTGCAGATCCATGGAGAACGATGGTTGCCTAGATTATCAAATACTTTACATGTGAGGGGCAATTTGCCACCATAGTCGCCCCCCCCCTTCGAGTTACTCACTCACCTGCACCATGATGTTGAAAACCCTGAATTAAGGGTTAACCTCCCTGCTTTTGTCAGTGATTCCATTGTCAACATGATAAAGAGGTTTAAGTTTGGTTCAGGGCCATTGAAACATCATGGTCTTATTCATCTAATTTGCAAATATCAATTCCTGAAGAAAGGAAAATCAGAAGAAAAATGGCAAAAATTTCTTTAGAAATTTGAAAACCCTAAACCTTTAAGATGTTTTGAAGAAGGTGAGTCATCCAGATTGGTAGCTCAAAATGTAAAAGAGCCTTCCCCTGTGCCTCAAGATTCCCCTATGCCTAAAGACTCCCCTGTGCGTCAAGATTCCCTTGTTCCTCAAGATGCTAGAAAAGCTCCTGACGATGAAGCACCAGAATCCATCACACCTTTCAGACCTGGAGGAGAGACCTAGACCATAGAATGTACCAAAAACCCTTGAGAAGAAAGAAAATGTGGATTTAGTAAATTCTGAAGGTGAGAATACTCGGCCCCACAAAAAGGACAAGAGGCCAAAAGTGAAATTGTAAAGACCTCCTCCTTTAAGGAGAAGCAAATGATTGGCTGCAGAATTTAGTTGTGCTATGGCTTGTGATCAGCTGCATGTTCCTAAAAAGAAAAGATAAGAGAGGCAATTTCATGAAACTATAGCCTAATCAGATGAAAATGTGGCCCAGCCGTGTGAAAGCATACCCCAGTTAAGTGAAAAACAAATTCTGGATAGTAATCAACCCCCTGAGTCTGAAAAGAAGGATGTCCCACTTAAAGCAAGACAAGGAGAAATGGGAGCACAATTACCAAATTATATACTTGTTGAGGATGAGTCTATTGAACCACTTTCCCCTTCACAAAAACCCTTGGAAACACAAGAAATTAAGGCAGTACCCCTAGTGAACAATTGTCTCTCCTAGTTGCTGATGACAGAGAACATAGTCCACTAAAAGTAAATAATGTAAAGCATCTGACTGATAGTAATGGAGAGATCCCTATTTTTCCCCTGCCCCTGATATAGAAATTGGAAAAGATGATCACTTAAAAACAAAATTAGAAGAGATGAAGGCAGAGATTATTTAGCTAAGAGAAAAACTATAGCAAAAAGAAGAACATATAAACAAGCAACAACAAGAAATAAACACACAAGCTAGACTTTTGACAAGGAAGGATCAAGAAATCATAACTTTAGGGACTCAATTAAAACAAAAGGATAAAATTATTGGAGGGCTGCAATCCTAACTGCAACAAATTGATGAAAAGGATAAAGAATGTTTGACTAGTTTATCTGAGAAAAATTAAATAGATTAAGAATTTAACTCATCAATCTAGTACAATACCTTCAAGCATTTGTAGAAAACCAGGAACAACAAACACTTGAACTCAATGCAACCTTAAGTAGAACTACTGAACTAGAGAAAGATTTGTAGGAAACAAATGTGAAACCGATCATGGAATCAAAAGAAGTGCAAATTGAGCTGACTAAGATGGAATGGTTTCAAATCCACATTCCTCCAATGCTAACCAAATGGATGGAGAGATGTTATTTCTTTAGGCAAGCAGGGGCAGAAAATGCCAAACTTAAGCAAGAAATAGTGTTATTAAAAGAATCATATGATAAACTCTTTCAGGCTAAAACTGATGCATGTTAGATTGGAGAAATTGTTACTATCCTGTAGGAAGCCATCTCGGTTATACTCCATGTTTATAAATGAACAATTGTTAAGATGGAAACTTTTGAGGATCTCCTATAATTTTCCCCATGACCCAAATGATAAACAATTCTTAGAGGCATTCAAAGAGGCAACCCCTGCTCAACAGAATCTGTTGTGTGAATTTGTCATACATAATTTGTTTTTAGAAAAACACAGTGATTGCTTTATCAACCTTTTTGTTGGGGAGGTACAACTTAGAGCATTCATATCCAATATGTAGAATCAAATCTAGTGGCAGGAGAGAACCAGGGAATATTTGCAAGTTGAGAGAACTGTGTGACTCCAAATGAGATATCCTAATCGGAATCCCTTTGCCTTCAAGGCCCAGTTTCAAAGGATTAAATGCTATGAATCCATGAAGAATAAATATAATGATAGTATCCAGATTTGCTTTGAAGATTTCAAAGTTCATGGGGCATAGTTAATTGAAAGGGCATGGAGTGCTTGTGAGGAGCGGTGCACTCCTCTCCCTATGTATCTCAAAAGGAGGGAGATGATCTCCCTTACCAACCTAAGGTGGTCCTACAGAAGGTCAGAGGCATTAATAGAAATATTACAATAGCTCAAGACCAAGTGGATAGGGATGCGATACAAACCTCCTTTACTCCTCTAGCCACCCCTGCAGTTTTAATCACTGCCGAGCAAAATCCTGGAGAACTATATAATTGGGAGATGAGGATTAAATATGTTGATGTGCAACAAAGTTTTTCTCAAACACCCTAATCATTTGGATGAAGAGGTAGAAGACATGTATGATCTCAGCTCCAAATATGATGAACTAAATAGGAAAAGGGATGCAGAGAGACAAAGGACTCAGTAGAGAGCAGGAGGACCTTCTCAAGCTTAGGAATGGGGGGATGATGACATACAAACAACCTCATTCTTATGATGAGATAAATACCCCTTTTTGTTCTTGCCAACCACCTCAACCATGCCAATTTATTTATTTTTAGAAGCTATAATTGTCTAATTTTTATAAAAGGATGTATGAATCTTTATTTCTTAAATTGATTGAATTAGCTAACTAAATGTTGATATAATGGTATAGAATTTGAGTAATTGTGTAGGATTTATGGATGGCCTATGAGAGGAGTATGTTGGAGACAATGTAGATAACTGAGAGGGGGGGTGAATCAGTTATCTTATAACTTTTCTATTTTTCTTTTCTTTTCATAACTTATTATCAAAGCAAGGCAATCATAAGAGCTGAAAAAGAAATTAACACATAACACAAGGACTTTTACGTGGAAATCCTGTTAAGGGAAAAACCACGGGGTGACTAATCCAGGATTGTATTCTCTGTTAAAAGAATAAATAGTACAAATTTGGCACTTGCCAATTAGGGCTCACTGCTCGAGCACACTGCTCACAAAAGGCCCACTGCCTACAAGAGACTTATAGTCTACAAATACTTACAGATGATACCAAGGTGTTTGAGCTAATGAATAGCATCTATGCATGCAGGATTTTAATTCCGATTAGGTACAGTATACTGATCTGGGACATTTCATTCTTCCTCTGCTCAATATTACTTTTCTATCACATTCCAAGCTTGAATTACTGCCTTTGCTCTTGTCTCTGCTTTTCTTTGCACTTAACCATACATACTATCATTTTCACACACTTACAAGATTGAATCCATCAGGTATATATCCGCAACAAGGATTTCCAAGAACTTCTTAGTTGGCAACAAGAACACCTGAGATATTTGCAAGCTATTGGTCTGTCGGTTGAATCCATGCTTGATTAGTGATGTGCATCAAGGAAATAGGCATAGAAGTCATTAATCATGTCGGCCAATCATGTATAATGCCACAAATTGCTTGATCAACACCTTTTGCACATTCGGATTGAGATCTGATACTCTATCGGTCAGTTCTTCCTCTATCTGTTCTGCCTGTCTAGAACCCAACACTCAGATGCTCATATCATTTTCATGCTTTATCACCAGAGGCTAAATCTCTGAAATACAATAGTCATGATACCCCTCTTGACTTGTCCAAGTCTACAGCTTACTGAGTTACACCATCTGAGAGATCTAGAACTGATTGTCAGACCTTGTTACATACTATGTTCTTGTTCACCAGACCAAAACTATCTTCAATCTGACTTCTAGTATAGCCATATTATGTACTACAGATGTGTGGGATAGACTTTGTTGCCATCAATGCCAACACTTATGAAGCTAGACAGTGTCTCTTGCCAACAATCTCCCCCTTTGGCATTGATGGCAACACTTAGTGAAAAATGGCTAAGTGTCGCAATAACTCCCCCTTAGCTGGTGCTCTATCTCTTGCACTGTTTTACCAGAGCTCCCCCTTTGTTGGATTCCACATTTTTCACTACTCTTCACTCCCCCTTTGACATCAATGGCAAAGGGCAGAATCCGCATACCAAAATGTTGGAAAAATTATTCTATACATGGCATCATAAGTATATACAAATCATATGTTATACTTACATATACTTAAGTATATCCACAAAGGTTGTCTTCAACTGGATGATTTCTATGGCCCAACTCCTCTTCATTCTATCCAAAATGGAGATGTGTCCACTTAACAGAAATGCATATGCTTCTATCCTCTTTAAGTCTGTTGGATCACTGGTTTGGATTGTATTTTGTGCCTCTGTCAAGGCATCATGCATTGCCTCTAACTTAGGGATGATTATCCCTCTAAGCTCACCCATTCTATCCATTATGTTCTTCTTCTCCTTAACTAGTTCTTTAATTTCATTTATTATGGCAATAGCTTGACATTCATGATTCACCAGAGAGGTAGTAAGGGGATCAAAATTCTGAGATTGTTAGGAACCCATGTTTAGCCCTTCTCTTTACTTTGTTAGTATATTACTGTTGGACGCATATGATTTGTAAGTCATCCCATGAGTATATTGTATTATCCCACAATCATGGGGAGTACTAGTTGTTTAGATTAGACTTAGTATATAAGTACATGTTGAGGCCAATGAAGGCATCCACAATTTTATTGTATTGAGCTTGCTCAAAGGAGGTTGCCCCCTCGAAGTGGCCTGTGATCAATAAATTCCTTTTGTGTTCTGCTATTTCTATTATTTCGTGCATTTTTCATTATATTGTTGTAGGAGGTTCCTCTCATTTGGTATCAAAGTGCTTTCTTGGGCTCGCTGGGTGGAATTTTTGCTGAAATTTTTTTTCTTAGTGGCCTCCAGGCACTGTGATTATTGCAGTAGTTCTATTTTTCTTTGCATCTGTATTGTCCATTTTAATTGCAGGTTCAGATTAGGGAATAATCCCTATCCGCTTAACTATGGGAAGTACTTGGGTATAGCCCTAAAACTCATTATGAGGAGTACCACAGGAACCTCGAAGTAGCTAGCCCATTGAGAAGACTGCAAGTGAAAAGGGCAATGGCCCCTACTTGACTGACTAGTTCCCATTCGTGTGGCAAACCAAGAGCTGTCATTTGTGGTAAAGCTATTATCAATTTTACCTGAGCCATGGAGTGAGGGCTACTACCCCAATACGCAAGTCGTTAGACATCATTAGTAGCCGAGTAAATCCCCTGAACCTTTAGGAAGCCGAACTTACCTGGGGTCCATATCTATTGCCAGCTAATAAATCATAGATTGCATCTGTCCAGAGCCATTGCAGATTGTTTCCAAAAAAAAAATCTATTTTTTCACCATATCTTCCTTGCTTTAGCTCTAATTCCTCTAAAATTTCACTGGAACCCCTAAAATTTCATTCTGCATATTTCCTTCCTTGAGGACCCTATCCCAATTCCATTTATCAAAGCCAGAAATCCCACATTTGTCTATTTTTAGGGTTTACCATAACTTCTTCGATTCTCACCCAATCGCCTTCAAATTTTGCCACAGTGTTCATTTCTTATTTCTGCTCCTTTGTCCCTCTTGGACAAATTTTCCCATTCTTTCACCCCACTTCTGAAATTCCCATTTTCTGCTTCCCTATCCCTTAGAAAGTGTCCAAAACCTAGTCAAACCCCAATTACCCATCAGAGTTTTTCCCAAATCCAAATTTTCCTATACTATTTTTTTTTTTGTTTTTGTTTTTCTACCCATTCCCAAAAAAAAACTCCTGGTTATGGTTGTCACCCACGCAAGAGCAAAAAACATGGAGGATGAACTTGCAGCCCTCAAGACCAAACTCCAAGATTTGGATGAAAAAATTCTTGACCTCAATCTTCAACATTCATCCATGAACAATAGATGGCAGCCAGAGTCTTCTGCATACACTGGGTTCTCTTCTTCGAGCAATTTTCATGGGCCCAAGCTTGATTTTCGTCACTTCAATGGTGATGATCTGACTAGATGGATATACCGAGTAGAACAATATTTCAGTCTGCATAATACTTTTGATGTCAACAAAGTCCCACTTGCATCCTTTCATTTGGAACATGAAGCCCTTCAATGGTTCTATTGGTACATCAAGGCTCATGAAGAGCCAAAATGGATAGATTTTTGCAAACTCATTTTGCAACGATTTGGCCCTAGTGCTTTTGATGACTTCATAGGAGAACTCACTAAACTTTGCCAAACTGGCATTGTGAGAGAATACCAGACAAAATTTGAGAAACTGGCCAATCACACAAAGGGATTGTCTGATGAATTCTTCAGGAGTTGTTTTGTCAGTGGTTTAAAGGATGCAATCTAATTTGAGGTTAAAATGTTCCATCCTAGCACAATGATGGAAGCCCTAGGGTTGGCTAAGTTAGAAGAGGACAAGATCATAGCTCAACATCACTCCAAATCCACTTTTGTTCCATTCAGAAATATGGTTTCCCAAAGACCTCCAATCACGCCAACTCCTAGAACAACTCCTATCAAGCATTTGTCTGAAGCAGAGATGAGGGCATGTAGAGAAAAAAGGCTTTGTTATAATTGTGATGAGAAATTCACTCGAGGACATAGATGTGTTGAGCAAAGGCTCTATCTCTTGGATGTGGATTCTCCACCTACAACTGAAGTTTATGAAGATGCTTAGGATACAGTTGATGATCAGGTCGACATTCTACAGCCGCCTATTGACCCTCCTTCTCAAGAAGATCACCCAGAGATCTCTCTTCATGCTTTAGCAGGAGTCACCACCCCACAAACCATGCGGGTCAAGGGTTACTTCAAGAAGCTCCCTCTTACAATACTCATTGATTCTAGTAGCACTCATAACTTCATTGACCCTCGGATCACCAAACAGGTTGATTGTTTTGTCCATCCTTGCTCCAGCTTTGAAGTCATGATTGCCAATGGGGGCACATTACATTGCAAAGGGAAGTGTCACAATGTGTGTATCTCTATTGGAGATTATAACCTGCACTCTGACATGTTTGCATTGCCCTTAGGTGGATGTGATGTGGTTTTGGGCGCTCAATGGTTACACACACTTGGACCCATCTTATGGGATTTTGTTGAACTTTGGATGCAGTTTTCAGACAATGGACAAAAACACACATTGAAGGGTTACAACCAAGTTCTCTCAGCATCATTAGTTCACTTCACATGGAAAAGCTCCTTAAGAAGAATTCACATGGTGTCATCACTCAGCTCCATTCCATTCAGATGCAACCATCCGTGGTCTCCACTACTCCTTTGGATCTACAATGAATTTTGGATAGATATGCATGTGTCTTTGGTAAACTAGTGGGATTGCCACCTTCACGACCAGAGGACCATCATATTCATCTCCTTCCTGGAAGCATTCCTCCCAACATCAGGCCCTACCGCTACCCATTTCATCAAAAGACAAAGATTGAGATGCTTGTTTGGGACTTACTGAAGCAAGGTATTATTCACCCTAGTACCAGTTCCTTTTCTTTACTAGTTCTTCTTGTATGGAAAAAAGATGGGTCATGGCATCTCTGCATTGACTTCCGAGCACTTAATCACATCACAATCAAGGATAAGTTTCTGATTGCTATTGTTGATGAGCTTCTTGATGAGCTTCATGGCACTCATTTTTTCTCCAAGTTGGATCTTCGTTCTAGGTATCACCAAATTCAGGTTCATGAGGATGATATCCCTAAAATGGTTTTCTGCATGCATGATGGCCACTATGAGTTTTTGGTCATGCCCTTTGGCCTCACTAATGTTCCTTCCACATTTTAGGCATTAATGAATAAAATATTCTGGCCCTACTTGTAGAAATTCATTCTAGTCTTCTCTGATGATATCCTCATCTATAGTAAAACATGGGCTGAGCATCTCTAGCATCTGGATCTTGTACTGCAACTTCTCTCTGATCATCATCTCTGTGCAAAACAATCTAAATGTGTTTTTGGGCAGGAGGAAGTGGAATATCTTGGGCATATTGTTTCAGCCCAAGGGATTTAAGTGGATCCTGCCACAATAGATTCCATGAAAAATTGGCCACATCCTTAGACACTCAAGGGCCTCCGTGGTTTTTTGGGACTGACTGGGTACTACCACAAGTTTGTCAAGGATTACGGTAAGATTGCAGCTCCATTAACAACTCTGTTGAAAAATGATGCTTTTACATGTACACATGCTACTGAGTGTGCATTTGAAAAACTGAAACAAGCTATGTGTACTACACTTGTTCTAGCTATGCCAGATTTTTCCAAGACCTTCACTATTGAGAGTGATGCTTGCGGCAATGGACTTGGTGTTATTCTCCTTCAAGATAAACATCCCATTGTGTTCACCAGCAAATCCCTTTTAGGTAAGAATTTAGTACTCTCTACATATGAGAAGGAAATGATGGTTATTTTGCATGTAGTATAGAAGTGGTGGCCATGCCTATTAGGGAATCATTTCTGCATCAAGACTGATCACCAGAGTTTGAAATATTTCCTGGAACAATGGGTCTCCTCCCCAACACAATAGAAATGGGTTAGCAAACTCATGGGTTATAACTATGACATCACTTAAAAGAAGGCTAAGGACAATATTATGGTGGATGCTCTTTCTTGCACATTTGATGACCAAGCTTCTCTTTTAGCTATTTCTATGCTTGTTCCAAATTGGTTGGAATCTGTCCAGTAGGGCTATGTCAATGGCTCTTCATTATCCCAAATCATCCAACAGTTGGCCAATAACCCTTATGTTGTACCGCATTACTCTTGGGATGGTGCTTCTCTGAGATACAAGGGTCGTCTGGTGCTTCCCCATAGCACAGATCTTCAAAAGGCTATCTTCTATGAACTCCATGCTTCTCCATTGGTAGGGCACTCTAGGATCCTCAAAACTTATGAGAGGGCATGGCGTAACTTCTTTTGGAAGGGAATGAAAAGGGAAATTCAACAGATGGTGGCTAAATGTGATACCTGCCAGCACAACAAGGGTGAAAAGACACTCCTTCTCAGATTGCTCGAACCCTTGCCCATCCCTACATGGATTTGGACAGATATTTCTATGGATTTCATTAAGGGGCTTCCTAAATATGGAGGGAAGACAGTGATCTTGGTTGTGGTTGATCACCTCTCCAAATATAGTCATTTTTGTGTCCTCAGCCATCCCTATACCACCTCCTCAGTCACATAGATTTTCATGGACTAGATCTTCCATCTTCATGGCATCCCTTCTTCCATTATCTCAGATCGTGATGCAACTTTCACCAGTCATTTTTGGATAGAGCTATTTTGCCACATTGGCACCAAATTGAAGATGAGTTCAAGGTATCACCCACAAACAGATGGTCAGACTGAAGTTATCAACAAATGTTTGGAAACTTATCTTTGTTGTTTCACCTCAAAACAACAACATCAGTGGGCAAAGTGGCTCCCTCTCACTGAATGGTGGTACAATACCTCCTACCACACTGCATCTAAAATGACTCCATATGAAGTAGTCTATGGTCAGGTATCGCTAGTACTCCCTCCATACACCCCTAGCAGTTCACCAGTTCAGGCAGTTGACACGGTTCTCTGAAACTGAGATCAGATTCTTCGCATTTTGTAGGACAATCTTCACATGGTAAGAAATCGAATGAAACAAGCCGATCAGCACCATTCTGAGTGCACTTTTCAAGTAGGTGATATGGTTTTTCTTCATCTACAACCATACAAGAAATCCTCCCTGAAACTCAAAGGGCGTCATAAGCTGGCTCCAAAGTTCTATGGGCCATATAAGGTTCTTCAGCAGATTGGATCAGTTGCTTATAAATTGGAGCTTCCTCCTTCTTCCCACGTTCATCCAGTATTTCATGTCTCTTGTCTAAAGAAATTTCTTGGCACCAACATCAGAGCACAAATTATTTTACCAGAACTGGATAACGAAGGATCCATCATTTTGGAGCCAGAGACAATCCTCGACAGGCGCACTCATCAGCTTTACTCTCGATCCATCATAGAGGTATTAATTTAGTGGCATGGAATGCAACCGGAGGAGGTTACATGGGAACCACTCCTTCAGATTCAGCAACAATTTCCACATCTTAAGCTTTGAGGACAAAGCTTTTCTAAGAGGGAGGAGATGTTAGGAACCCGTGTTTAGCCCTTCTCTTTACTTTGTTAGTATATTACTATTGGACACATATGCTTTGTAAGTCATCCCGTTAGTATATTATATTATCCCACATTCATGGGGAGTAATAGTTGTTTAGATTAGACTTAGTATATAAGTACATGTTGAGGCCAATGAAGGCATCCACGAGTTTATTGTATTGAGCTTGCTCAAAGGAGGTTGCCCCCTCGAAGTGGCTTGTGATCAATAAATTCCTTCTATGTTCTGCTATTTCTATTATTTTGTGCATTTTTCGTTATATTGTTGCAGGAGGTTCCTCTCAGAGATAAACTTGACAGTTTTCCTTCTTATTCTTTTACTTTCTTCTCAATGTCCTCTATCACTTTAGGCCAAGTTAATTTTTTTTTTTATGTCCCCACCATCTTTAAGAGCATTTTCAAGGCTCTTTATGCCAATGCCTGTGGTTCTTCTATCATTAGTAATTAGCCCTTGTACTTCACTGAACCTCTTCCCAAGAACTCCTTCCAGACTTTAGTTTCTGCTGATTTCTCTAAGGATTCAAAATGAGTGTTAACAAAATTGAATAAGTTTTTTAGATTACTGGATGGAGAGGCAGAAGGATCCTTTTGATAGGTTGGTATAATCTTTTCTAGCATCCCAGATGCAATCTCCAACAACTCACAATCCTCCATGTGAGATTTTAGAAGTTTCTCCTTTGCTTTGGCCTGAGCAAAAGATGCTACCTTCATTATATGAACGGGAGATAGAGAGTCAAAGTTTAGTGGCCCTTGAATTAGCTCAGGTTCATCCAGTTCCATTATTTGTTTGTCCAAGAAATTTTGCACTGTCTCTACAGTGTCTCTTGCAGACTCTACTTCCTTCCTTTTGGGGACATCCGGACTGACTTGCTTATTGATCTTTGTTTCTTCTACCAGTCCTTCCTTTTCTAGGACAGAGGAGTCTAATGCCTCAGATGGCTCTTCATCATTTTTCTTTAATCCTTCGACATCCTTGTCAGATAATGTTTCTTCTTTCTGGCCTTCATCTTTTGGAACAAAGGAATCTAATGCCTTTGATGATTCTTCATCATTTTTCTTTAATCCTTCAACATCCATGGTAGAGGGCTCTTCATTTGTTTCCTCTACAATAGGAAGATTAAATCTCTTCAAGGTTTTCAGGAGAATTTCTTTTGTTTCATCAGCTATTTGATCAGTTTCTCCAATCATGAGTTTGTTCATCCGGGACTTGCTCTAGAAATAATCTTTACAATCCTTGAACACCATGTCCATTTGTTTTAGAGTGATAGAGGGACATAGTTGTATTATTATCTGCTTCTAGATCTCCAAGTCTTTTGCCTTTGCATTCTCTTTTCTTTGCTCCAATACTTCTTCTAGGCTCTTAGGAATTAAGGAAATTATTTCAATGAATGCTTTGTTATAGATATTCAAAAACCGGATAGTTGCTTCCTCTAGAATTCTCTTGTTAGCATCATTGTATTCATCATAGAAATCTGTCACCGGCTGTAGGTTCCCATCCACAGTAACTACCTTGATGATGTCATCAATGGACAGAGTGGGCTTTTTAACAAATTCCTCTACCTTCTCTTCATTTCTACTAGCAAAGAACTTCCTGGATATTCTCTTTTTCATCATCCTTATGGCTTGTATATGTCCTTGTGGCTTTGGTCTTCATTCTCTTTTCTCCTTTTCTGGATGACTTGACTTCTAGTTTGGTAGACTTTGAGCTTTTAGAGGCAATAGGAGCAGAGCTCTTGGAGGATCTAGTTTGAGAGGAGGTTTGCACAGGAACACTTTCTTTCTTTGCTTCTTGTCGTTCTTTCTCTACCTTCTCCATTTTTTCTCTGCTAGCATATAGAGCCTCCTTTGATATGCCAAATCTTTTGGCAATTTCTTCAACTTCCTTTATTACTTTTCTCTTCATCTTTGGCTATCTTAACTCAACATGGATTTTTATGCTTAGCTCTTCAAAGGTGCCAAACCTTTCTACTTCAGTGTCCTTAGGCTGGCTCAGTAGGTGTTGAATATGCAGTGCCAAGATTTTTTCATCGACCTCATAACCCATAGGCATTATCCATATAGTTCTTGGCTCAACTGCCTCCATTAAGCATTGATCAGTGTCAACCATGAAGCAGACTATATCTTTGTATTTATCAACTATTGTTTGTGGTATTCTTTCTCTAGTGTGCATCATGCTTTGGAAATTCTTAAAGTAACCCCAGAGGGTTGTGTTTTGGGCTTGAGCATCACCAAGTCCATACATGTAATCTCTGATCTGATTGCAATGGGTTTATCATTTTGCCAGACCCAACCATTTGATCCAGGCAGCTCATTCATATAATAGAAGAATAGACACAGTATTAGACTACCATATTTAAAGGAGTTTTTCTTATCCTTTTTGATCTTCTGCAAGTTCTCCTTCAGTTGATTTTGAAGATGCTCACACAGATCATAATCTGCATCTTCCCTTAACATCTGATATGCAACATAGATTGTTGTACCAGACACAAAATTCTCCCTACTCGAGTGGCAGATTTTGTAGCCAATTATAATTGAAGAAAACTTGACATCCGGATCTGTGATGTCATCTATAGTCATTGCTCTTTTGTCAAATTTTGATCCGGTGGCTTCAGTTACCATTTGATTCTTCATAGATTTAAGTGTGGGTACCCCACTAGATGAATGCAATCTAGTCACTACCCTAATAGCATCTTTAGTTATCTTGAATGGCCTCATTAGCCACATAAAATTATCATGCATCCTACTTAGAACATACCGGACTCAGTCATCTTCTGCAAAACATGGAAAATGTATGCAATGTCTAAAGTGTTTGTCCCGAAGGGTCTTGAATTCAGGTTTGAGTTCAAAATTCTCATCTATTAATTGTTTGTGATAAATTTTGATCAACTTTGAGACTCCAAAATCTTTAATGTTTGCATGGATATAAACCCTAACATCTTCTACATGCAAGACTCCGTGTAGAATACTAGAAAACGCACCCAAGGGATCAACTTCTAGATATTTGTAAGGGTGTTTCTTGAATTTTGGTCTTGACCTATCAGAAATATTGACAACCATTGGAGTAGCCATTTTTGCAAGAGATCCGAAGAGAGTTATCAGAAGGAAAGTGCCTTTTCATGCTTGAGGTTTTGAAGCAGAGGTCGGAGCAATTCTCTGGTTGAATTCAATCTTTAGTTGAACTTGAGTGAACTATAGGATCTTCTTCTCAGAGCTCTTCCTTTCTTCTTCGTGAGTGCAAATGTGTGGATAATGAGTGAAAGAACCCTTTTATCTTTGCATAAACCCTAATTCTTTTTGTAATAAATGCACAAGTTTTAAAGTCATCCGGTTACCCTACTTCTCAAATGAGCTTTTCTTAGATTGTCTTGCAAATCTTCAAATCATTGTCTATGAGGATTGACAACATATCTTCACCTTTTTCAAACAAGCCATGGGTCCGTAGATTAAAATATTTCAATTCTGGATCATACCGGATCTGTCTATGAAATTGTGCTTTACCGGATAGTTGCCGATACAGGATCTCCTCATAACTAGCTCAAATCTACATGTGGATTTGTCAAATTTAGACTAGATGACCTTCAAGTGAGTTTCCTCAAACCCTTTAAACCACAACCTCTTATTTTGACTCAAAGTTCTGAATTCAGGCACTCACTGGCTAGCTGGGGGAAAGGGATCTTCTCTGTAGCTCCCCCTGAGCCAGAGCTTACTTTTTAGTTTCCATAAGGAATATCAGCACCAGATTCTAGTGCGGATCCATACCCAATATTCATTGAACTCCTTTTTACCCAAATCTTGCTCATCTCCTTTTGAACTTCATCCACATTTACTTTACCTTTGCCTTTATCTTGTTTCTGATGATGTTCCACCAAACCTTTTCTATCCTAATTTCTGCTTCTGTAGAATTTGGCGAAATGGCTGGGTCTATTGCAATTGTAACACAACATTTCTTTGCTTATTTGAATGATATCCTCTTGATCTGCACTCATTAGCCATATGTCCAATTTTGTTGCATACAAAGCATTTAACATTAAAAGAATTGTTCTTTTGCATATTTCTGCATTCATGAGATTTGTGACCATACCTTTTGCAAGTGAAACATTGACTGGAGAAGGATGAATTGATTTGATTCATTATGTTTCTGCACTAGATTGTTTTATGACCAAACTTGTTGCAATTGAAGCAGTATCCATTGAAGGATGGATATCTTTGAGCATTTGGTTGTCTTGCCGGAGATCTTCTAGGCCTATTTCTTTGATTTCCTGATCCAAATTTCTTCTGACTGGATCCAGAGCTTTCACCTTTCTTATATCCCAAACCACGCTTATCATCTACCCTCTTTTGACTTTCAAGAAGAAATTCAAGTTGGCCTGAGCTTATCTTGAATTTTTATTTGTATTCATTTGCAGTTTGAAGATCTTGTTTAAGAGTGTCTATCTAATTATCAAGTTGTTCTTCATTGTCTCTAGCTTCTTCAAGATTATATTCAAGATGCCTAATTATTCTATCCATTTTGTGGCAGTCCTTTGTTTTCTCCTTGAGGGATTGTTTTAGATTATCTTTAATCTTTCTCTTTTCTTCAATTTCTTAAGTGAATCTCATAACCCCTGATTCCATTTCATGCCTTACCATAATGACTTCTTTTGATAGATTCTCACATAGCTTATTTTTCTTATTCAGATTTTCATCAGTATCATTAACTTCACTCTGATTGGCTAATTTTTGGAGTAGTTCCTTTCTCTTTTTCATAGAGATACTAAGTTTTTCTTTTAGCTCATTTATGAAATCATCATCTTGTTTGAGTCTTTCTCTCAAATTATTGACTTCAGAGTGGGATTGTTCAAGATCATCTAGGGTAGACTAAAGTTGTTCTTTCATACCATATGCATCCATTAAGATTCCCAGATCTTCCTCAAGTTGTTAGGCTTTGTTCAGAGGAACTTAGCTCTGATACCAATTGTTGGAAACAATGCAGATAACTGAGAGGGGGGGTGAATCAATTATATTATAACTTTTCTATTTTTCTTTTCTTTTCTCAACTTATTATCAAAGCAAGGCCATCATAAGAGCTGAAAACACATAACACAAGGATTTTTACGTGGAAACCCTATTAAGGGAAAAACCACAGGGTGACTAACCCAAGATTCTACTCTCTATTAAAAGAATAAATAGTACAAATTTGGCACTTGCCAATTAGGGCTCACTTCCTGAGCACACTGCTCACAAAAGGCCCACTGCCTACAAGAGACTTACAATCTACAAATGCTTACATATGATACCAAGGTGTTTGAACTAATGAACAACATCTATGCATGTAGGATTTTAGTTCCAGTTAGGTACAGTATACTGATCTGGGACATTTCATTCTTCCTCTGCTCAATATTACTTTTCTGTCACATTCTGGGCTTGAATTACTGCCTTCACTCTTGTCTCTAGTTTTCTTTGCACTTAACCATACATACTATCATTTTCACACACTTACAATCTTGAATCCATCGGGTATATATATCCACAACAAGGATTTCCAACAACTTCTTAGTCGGCAACAAGAACACCTGAGATATTTGCAAGCTATTGGTCTGTTAGTTGAATCCATGCTTAATTAATCATTTCAGCCAATCATGTATAATGCCACAAATTTTTTGATCAACACCTTTTGCACATCCAGATTAAGATCTGATACTCTGTCGGTCAGTTCTTTCTATGTCTGCTCTGCCTACCTGGAACCCAACACTCAGATGCTCATATCTTTTTCATGCTTTATCACCGAAGGCTAAATCTCTAGAATACAATAGTCATGATACCTCTCTTGACTTGTCCAAGTCCACATCTTACTGAGTTACACCATTTGAGAGATCCAGACCTAATTTTTGGACCTTGTTACATACTCTATTCTTATTCAATCTGACTTCCGGTATAGGCATATTATGTACTGCAGATGTGTGGGATAGACTTTGTTCCCATCAATGACAACACTTATGAAGCCACACAGTGTCTCTTTTCAATAGAGTAGACTTCAAGTGGTTGAAGTTAGAGCACTAGAAGTTTGGGTACCAGCAATTTAGGCTTGCATAGTGGAAGACTTTTTAAAAGCATTCTATTGAGACTATTTGAGACTTTACGGCTCCACTTAGATCCTTTATTATGTTTTATGTCATGAACATCAGTCAATTGTATTTCTATTTTAGTCTTTTTCAATGGTATTTTCCCGCCATCTGCAGATTAGGACTTTTAAGTAGTGTAGCATATATATGGTAGCTGCTAAAAACAAGGACATGTTGTTATGTTATTCTGAATACTATTCCATTATGTGGAGTGTGCTAATATACTTTTATGTTACAAATGAATGAATATCACGAGATTGTTCTGAGTAATGGAAGTGTTATGAAAGGATTCACTTTGAAGCTACAAAAGTACTATATGTGATTTGAGCTATTAGTAGGAATGCCCAAGAGATGGCCACTCGAGGGATTTCGTAAAGTAGATAAGTATTTTCATTGTTAAATGTTGTTAGTCCTGTTTTATGCTGTTATTATTAGAAATAGTCTAGACAACTAAGAGGGGGGGTGAATCAATTGTCCCTAAACTTTAACCTTTTCTCAACCTTTTAAATCTTCTTTATAATCAGATTAATGATGAAAACATTTAAGCATAAATCAACATATGAGCATAAACAACATGAACACACAACACCAGAATTTTGACGTGGAAAACCCAGTTAAGGGGGGAAAAATGGTGGGGGTTAACCCATAAAAATGCATACCCTTTTAAAAGTACTTAAGAAAATAGAAGGCACGTGCATTCAGGTGCACTGCCCAGAGCTCACTGCTCAAGAAGAGGCTCATTACCTATAAGAAATTACGATTTATACAGAAATAATGAACTAAGAAGTAGCATCTACATTCATGCCTGAATCAGTCCTTTTGAATGCTCAAAAACTTCTGCGCTTATCTTCAAATTCTTCTTCATTGACTCTTCACTCTATACTCCCTTCACTCTTCTTCTCTACTCTGCTTTTGATCCCTTTGTCAGATTTAATTCATTGTGTACAAGGATGATTTTCAACAACTCTTCAACAAGTATTATATGCTTCATCAACCTTGGAATGATCAACAAGGTCAGCTAAACTTGATGCAAATCATCACACTGTCAGCGAAACACAACTGAGACTTGAATTTTCTTCTACAACCATGCCATGCTTCATAAAAATGCTCTTAGATCATCCACAACATGCTAGGATGATCTAGTCGGCCAAGATTGGGAAGAATATCAACCTCAAAGAAGAAATCTTCAATCAATAGGCTCAAACTTCAATGCGGATCTTCAACATAGTAGCCACACAATCAAGAGACTTCCACAAGCACATTGAAATTGCCAATAACATTCACTCTAAACCAAATTACCAGAATCATTTGTATCTTCCTCTAGAACCTCAAGAACACTATCTGCCATGATTGTCAAACTACAAGGATAGCTTTCAGACCTCTAAACCATGAACCACTAGAGTTGATGATACACACTAACTTCCAAACATGCCTTCAGATCTATAGACCATAGTATTTCACTGCGAAACAATCTGGACCAACTTACTGTCACACTGTCTCTTCTGAATACTGTAAAATCTGGTTCTACTTAGATGGCCATAACTTCTTCAAATCTTCATGCAGACTTCTCAATTCTTAACTGGAGCAACCTATGACAATCCTCTACATAGCCATATGGTCCACATGCATTGATTGTCATTAATTTTCTCAATATCCTCAACAATTCGGTCTTCTATACAGATAACAAAATAGGATACAGTTGACACCAATGGCAACAAGGATATGTTGACATCAATGACAACACCACTTAGGCACATATTTGCAACAATCTCCCCCTTTGTCATTGATGGCAACAGATGATGTGAAAAACTGAATTTAACCATCAAGACAAGAACTTCTCCCCCTTTCTCTTCTCACTTCTGCAACTACTTTCTTTATGGCTCCCCCTTACATCAGTAACTAGTTTTTCACATGACTTCTCCCCCCCTTTGACATCAATGGCAAAGGGCACATATTTGCTCTCTTTTCTCCCTTTTTGCTTCAGACTAATCCCAAAATTTGCATACTGACTACTCCCCCTTTGAGTAGCACATCCTTAACATCAATCCGGATCACAAGATATGAATGTGAATTCCACTGGACTGATGCACCTTAGTGCATCTAAGTTCTGATAAGGGGGGGTAATAACCCCTAACTTTTCTCTGAGATACTCAAAAGTATCTTTGGGAAGAGGCTTAGTGAAGATATCCACAATTTGATCTTTGGAAGACACAAACTCCAACTTGACTTCTTTCTCATTAACTTTCTCTCTCAAGAAGTGAAACTTGATAGATATATGCTTTGTCTTTGAGTGCAATACCGGATTCTTGGAAATGCTTATAACACTTGAATTATCACAGAAAATTGTGACTAGCTCCTCAAACACAATTCTGATATCCTTCAGCATTTACTTCATCCACAAAACTTGAGAACAATTATTTTTTGTTGCTATATACTCTGCCTTTGCAGTAGACAGAGAAATTGCCTCTTGCTTTTTGCTCATCCAAGAGACCAATCTTCTCCCCAAGAAGAATGCGCCACCACTAGTACTTTTTCTTTCATCCACATCTCTTGCCCAATCAGCATCTATATATGCATGAAGAGTGAAATCATTATCCTTTGGATACCACAGTCTATAATCAATTGTCCCCTTGAGATATCTGAAAATTATTTTGACTACCACAACATGGGATTCTTTTGGATCAACTTGAAATATGGCAACAAGTCCAACTGCATTCATGATGTCAGGTCTGGTTGGAGTCAGATAGAGAAATCCTCTAATCATTGATCTATACCTTTTCTAGTTTGCCTTTGGGGAGTCATCATCTTTGCTTAGCTTGCATCTAGTTACCATAGGAGTACCTATCGGCTTTGAATCTTCCATTCCAAACTTCTTCAACAATTCTTTCACATACTTGGACTGAGATATGAAGATACCTTTATCTAACTAAACAATTTGTAGACCTAGGAAGAAGTTCATCTCACCAAACATTGACATCTCAAACTCACTTTTCATCTAATTAGCAAATGCTTTGCACATACATTCATTTCCACCAAAAATGATATCATCAACAAAGACCTCAACAATTAGAATGTCCTCGTGATTTATCTTGAAGTACAGATTACTATTAGCAGTACATTTGCTAAATCCTAGCTTAAGCAAATGCTTATCCAATCTGGCATACCAGGATCTTGGAGCTTGCTTGAGTCCATACAAGTCTTTTCTTAGTCTACAAACCATATCTCTCTGATCAGACAACTGAAATCCTTTTGGTTGTTCAATGTAGACTTCTTCCTCCAAATCTCCATTTAGAAATGTTGATTTGACATCCATCTAATAAACTTTAAAATCTTTCAAAGTAGTGCCATCAGAGAAAAAGTTTCTTCAAAATCAATTCCTTCCACTTGAGAATAATATTTACATACCAACCTTGCCTTGTTTCTTACAACCTCACCATCTTCGTTCAGTTTATTCTAAAAGAACCATTTGGTTCCAATCACATTTTTGTCCTCAGGTCTGGGAACAAGATCCCAAGTGTGATTCTTTTCAATTTGCATCAATTCTTCTTCCATTGCCTTTACCCAGTTTTCATCATTGCAAGCTTCACTTACTGATTTAGGTTCAGTCTTTGAAATCAAACAAATCTCTTCTTGATCTTTAGCAACTCTTCTCCTAGTTCGAACACCTCTATTTTTATCTCCTATGATTTGATCTTTAGGATGATTCATTCTTACATACCTGGGGGTTTTGGGAAATGTTTGAAATTCTGTTTTTTGAACTAGTTCCTCATCTTCTACATTAATCTCTTGAGTTACTAGAGTTACCGGATCAATCCGGATCTGAGTCTGAATTTGATCTTGTCTTCCTTGACTTTGACTTTCATCTTCATTATCTGAATCATATTCGCAATACTTGGAATGACCTTCTTTGCCTTCATCAACTTTAACATTAGCACTTTCAAAAATCTTTTTCAACCTCTTGTTGAAGCACCGGTAGGCCTTACTTTGAGTAGAGTATCCCAAGAATATTCCTTCATCACTTCTTGCATCAAACTTGCCTAAATCCTCATCTCTTTTGATATAGCATTTACTACCAAATACTTTGAAATATCTTATAGTAGGGGGATGACCAAACCATAGTTCATAAGGAGTTTTACCAGAATTTCCTTTGATATGCACTTGGTTAAGAGTGTAGACAATAGTACTCATAGCTTCCCTCCAATAAACTTGAGGAACATTTGTTTCCATCATCATGGTCTTGGCAGCTTCTTGAATGGTCTGCTTCTTCCTTTCCACAACTCCATTTTGCTAAGGAGTCCTAGGAGCAGATAATTGTCTTTTTATCCCATGCTTTTCACAAAAAGCATCAAACTCACCGGAAGTGAATTCCCCACCTCTGTCAAATCTTAGACATTTCAATTTCCCACCAATCTCATTTTCAACCATCATCTTGAACACCTTAAAATTATCAAGTCCTTCTAATTTTTCTTTTAGGATGGTTACCCACATCATCCGGGAGTAAGCGTCAATCAGCAGCATAAAATATATGTCTCCTTACTCCTAATTCTAGCAGGACCATAGAGATCAATATGCACCAGTTCCAATCTCCCACTTGAACCTTGTTCCTTACTTTTGAATGAATTTTTGTTTTGTTTACCCAATTGCCATTCTCTACATATACTATTAGGTTTCACAAGTCTTGGAAGATCTCTTACAGCTTGAGTGGAACTTATTTTGACAATGTTATCAAAATTTACATGACACATCCTCCTATGCCATAACCAACTTTGATCTATTTGAGAAATCAAACAACTTTTGCCTGAACTAATTAAGTGAAAGATGTTACCTTTAGTCTGAGTACTAGATGCAATTTTAGTTCTGAAGCTTTCCAAGATTCTACATTTTCCATCCTTGAAATGAAGATCATAACCCTTGTCAACCAACTATCCAACACTGAGAAGATTATGCGTCAGTCCTTCCACATACAGAACATTATTGGTCCTGTTCTTACCATCAAAAGAGATGGATCCTCTACCACAGATTCTACCAGCTGAGTTGTCTCCAAATTTCACAAGTCCTCCTTCATAATTTTCAAAAATCAAAAACTTACTCTTGTCTCCAGTCATATGATGAGAACATCCACTATCAATCACCCATTCATCCTTTTCAACAACCTGAGTAGACAAGGCACTTTCTACATTTGCACAACTAGTAGATTCAGTAGACATTGGATCTTCTTCTTTAATAGTAATGAACACCCAATCACTTCTCCATGATTAGATTCATCATCTGTGATTTCTTCTTCTCCATCTTCTTAGAAATAGTAACAATTCTTTTGACCCTTGTACCTATTAGGGTTTGGTTTTGAAAACCTCTCTAGACATCTTGAGGCAAAATGACCAATCTTATTACAAGCAAAACATTTGAGTGGCAACTTTCCTTCATACTAACCGAATCCTCTTGACATCTATTTGGCAATGAGAGCTTCAAGATCCTTTCTTGTCTTCACAAATCTATTTGATCTTGCAGAAGCAATTTCACTTGAATCATATCTTTGATTTCCATACACATTGGCCTTGAATGCAGATTCAGACTTAGGAAGAGAATCATCAAACTCACTCATTTCAAATGCTAAAAGCTTGCCAACTAACTGATCCCTTGTGACTGTTGTTACTATCCTGATTTCTTCAATGGTTGTAGCCTTGTGCTTGTAAGCTGTAAGTAAGTATCTGAGCACCTTGGCAACAATTTCTGATTCATCCAATACTCCACCTACATTTCTAATATAGGTCACAAGTTCATTTACTTTTTGCATGTAGGAAGTAATGTTTTTCCCTTCACTCATTACCAATGTTTCATATTTACCCTTTAGGCTTTGTAGCTTGGCACATTTAACATATTTGTCACCTTTATACAGATTTTCCAATTTACTCTAGATTTCATGAGTAGTTTGTAAATCTAGGACATTTGCCAATTTGATATCAAACAGGGCACCCAATAATGCTTCTTTGTCTCGAGTGTTACATTCAGCATCTTTGGGTTCATCTATATTTGAAGGTCCATTCTTCTGAATCTTATACACATTCTTGGTTATTAACCAAAATCTATCACCCATACATTCTAGATGACACTGCATGCGTGCCTTCCAGAGGGAGTAATTTTTTCCATCAAATCTTGGACTTTCCTTTTTCTAGATCAACATCTTGGATCTCCTAAAGCGGTCAAGCTTCTTTTAGAGGAACTTGGCTCTGATACCCATTGTTGGAAATGGTCCAGACAACTAAGAGGGGGGGTGAATCAATTGTCCCTAAACTTTAACCTTTTATCAACCTTTTAAATCTTCTTTATAATTAGATTAATGATGAAAACATTTAAGCATAAATCAACATATGAGCAGAAACAACATGAACACACAACACCAGAATTTTGACGTGGAAAACCTGGATAAGGGAAAAACCATGGTGGGGGCTAACCCACAAAAATATGTACCTTGTTAAAAGTACTTAAGAAAATAGAAGGCACATGCCTTCGGGTGGACTGCCCATAGCTCACTGCTCAAGAAGAGGCTCACTGCCTATAAGAAATTATGATTTATACAGAAATAATGAATTGAGAAGTAGCATCTACATTCATGCCTGAATCAGTCCCTTTGAAGGCTCAAAAACTTTTGCTCTTATCTTCAAATTCTTCTTTACTAACTCTTCACTCTATACTCCCTTCGCTCCTCTTCTTATCTACTCAGCTTTTGATCCCTTCATCATATTTAATTCATTGTGTACAAGGATGATTTTCAACAACTCTTCAACAAGTATTTATATGCTTCATCAACCTTGGAATGATCAACAAGGTCAGTTAAACTTGATGTGGATCATCACACTATCAGCCAAACACAATTGAGACTTGAATCTTCTTCTACAACCATGCCATGCTCAATAAAAATGCTCTTAGATCATCTACAACATGCTAGGATCATCCGGTCGGCCAAGACTAGGAAGAACATCAACCTCAAAGAAGAAATCTTCAACCAACAGGCTCAAACTTCAATGCAGATCTTCAACATAGTAGCCACACGATCCAGAGACCTCCACAAGCACATTGAAATCACTAATAACATTCACTCTAAACCAAATTACGAAAATCATTTGTATCTTCCTCCAGAACCTCAAGAACACTATCTGCCATGGTTGTCAAACTAGAAGGATAGCTTACGGACCTCCAAACCACGAACCACTAGAGTTGATGATACACACTTACTTCCCAAACATGCCTTCAGATCCGCAGACCATAGTATTTCACTATGGAGCAATCCGGACCAACTTACTGTCACACTATCTCTTCTGAATATTGTAAAATACAATTCTACTTAGATGGCCATAACTTCTTCAAATCTTCATGCGGACTTATCAATTCTTAACTAGAGCAACCTCTAATAATCCTCTACATAGTCATATGGTCTGCATACATTGATTGTCATTAATTTTCTCAATATCCTCAACAATCCAATCTTCTATACAGATAGCAAAATAGGATACAGTTGACACCAATGGCAACAAGGATATGTTGACATCAATGACAACACCACTTAGGCACATATTTACAACAGTTATTTCTATTCTATACATTTTATGATGAGATAAATGGTATTCTATGATTAGTGTTGTTGTGTGTGCCTATAGGTTGTATCTTTAAGCTACTGATCTCTAAGTTTTTGCTCACTTAAAATTTCCAGAGCATCCACTTTATTTATGAAACTGTTGTTAGTTGTTGATTAAAAGATGTTAGGTGTACTTTTAGTTAATAGTTAGTCATTAGTAGTTGGTTGCCTTTGTTTAAGTTTCATAGTTAAACTACAATTACTTTTCTTAGATAGTTTTTATGCTTTATAAAATAGGAATTTAATGTTTTCTAATTTAGACAATTTCATGCTTTTCAGCTTAATTTATGTTTTCAATCAATTCAAAAATTTAGAAAACCTTACTACGAGAGATGGCCAAAACATTCCCTATTGTATACAGCCTTTGGACACTACTTGGTCAACATAATTGATATATTTTCAAATAAGTATTAGGACCTCACGACAGCCTGTCAACTACAGAGGGAGACATGATAGAAGTTTCTATCGCAACAACAGAGGGAATCATAATTCTTACCACAATGAAGGATACTGGAGAGATGAAAGAGGGTTTGATAAGAGAAAATTTAGAGGAACTTGTTTTAAATGTGAGGTGAAGGACATAGAGCATTTGAATGTCAACAAGGAAGTACAAGCAAGAGAATGAAGAACAGTGTAAGAGCAACTTATGCGAAGGAAGAACTTGTTTGATCACCTAGTTCAGTTGAAAAACTAGAGAAAGGAGAATCATTAGTCATGAGGAGAGCATTATTTCAAGTAGAAATAACTCAGGAACCACCACAGAGGAAAAGTTTGTTCTAGACTAGATGCAAATCAAGAGGTGTTGTCTGAAAATTTAAACCTGGGAAATTTTAAATTTTCAGTGCATTCCTGCATATACCTTTGAGCCTGCCGAATCACAAAAACAATTAATTTTCAAAATCTGTGTAAATTGGTGCAAAATTCTTCTTATGGTCATGATTCTATCCTCATTCCACCCAATCTGGCAAGTTTTCATGCTTAGATGCCTCATTGTTTGCAAAATTTTCAACTTCACTTTTTCCAGTTGGTGATTCACAAATGTGGCTAAATTTGATTCCTGTGTTGCTGGAACTTAAAAGAATTCTGGGTTTTGCTCGAAGGGTCTAATATTCATGCTATCCAAATTTCATATAAAATATAACTGCTATAAGGAAGTTATGGAGTTTTATGTCATCGACTTAAAGTATGTTTTCCAAAGGTTTTCAAATTATTCAAGAAGTCAAATTTTGCCGAGATAAAGTTTAATGTTTTTCAAGGTCAGAAGTGGCAAGAAATATAAAGTTTGGGGTTTTATTAAAGTAATGAAGTCCATACTTCATGTTGATTCTTTATTGTTGGCATTTTGAAAAGTTTTTGAACTGCAGTTATGCTCGACTCTATTGTCAGAGGTTGTCTAAGTTATAAAACCTCACATTTACTCGACTTCCAAGTTTTGAAGTTATGAAAAGGTGTGACTACGCAACTTCTTTGTTACCAGAGGTTTTGGGATTTTGAAAACTCAAAGTCTCTGCTGATACAAAAACCATGGCAGGATACTCGACATCGATCTGTCGAAAAGGCTTTAGAAAATTCCAAGCAAATGCAAAAGGTGGGTGTGAAGCCAAAATCCTCCGAGCCTGTGCTAAAACAGTAGCTGTAGAACATATGATGAATATCCTAGTTGGAAATACTCTGGCAGATATATATACATGACGGGGAAAACATAAAGGCCGTGAATAATTAACAAAATGCCTCAATAAAACGTGGTCTCATGGACTACAACGATCGCTAGACATTCACAAAATGGATTTTTTGAAAAGATTTAGAAATTATGAACAAATGCAACTCACCATGCTTCAAAAGAACCTCTCGGAGGCCACCCTCAGTTAAAGTAGCTTTATCTATATCCTTTATCTAGCATGCACCACATCGTGCTTCTACTCGAGACTCGACACCTATTCGTCAAACATTGCCTCGTGAGAGGAATGAAAGTGATGATATTCCAAAATCTACAAATGGTAATCGATAGTATTGAAAAGGCTTTAGAAACTTTGTTATGAATGCCATTTGTAGGTGTAAAATTAGACTTCACAACTTTTGCCGGCCTCCTCCCATCTCATGCCAGAATGAGAACTTTCAAGGAATATAGGAACATCCACCAAAGCTCAACAAATTGTCGATTTTGATTAGATATTATGTTTTGAAATTCTTTGGCAGACATGTATGAGAAAACATAGAAGCATAGACAATGCACATAAATTGTTTGACAAAATAGCTCAAAGAGAGGTAATTTCATGGAATGAAATGATCACAGGATGCTCACAAAATGGTTTTGTTGAAAGAGCTTTAGAAACTTTCAATCAAATACAAATGGCTATGTAAAACTAGACTTCACAACCAGCATCAACATTTTCCATACTCATGAGAATCTTCGAGCAGGGTATAGGCATCTATCAAAGAATGATGGAAGGATGATCCTTGTCAGATACTATTTAGTAGATAAGGACATGAAATTTGAACTAGATTCTTGAAGGATTGGAAACCAATCAAAGCAAAGAAGGACAACGAAGATCTAGTGGTGGAAAATGTGATGAAATCACTTCTTACCCGTAGCTCACGCATTTTGCCCACACCCTACACAATCCAACAATGCATATGGGAGTACATGGTGATGGGGATAAATCTAGTCAAAGAGATAGGGGCACAAATCAACCAAGCCCAAGTTCGTTGAGCTGATGTGCCTCAAAATAGGGCACTCCTTTTCTTGCTAAGAAAAAGTCTGATGTTTGCATTGTAGATCATTTTATTTGAACAGTTGGTGAGTATAAGAACTCTGTGATGAAGAGGCATAACAATCACTTCTGCAACAAGTCATTTGAGTGTTACCGATGTGAAGCCACAATCAGAGACTGTATGGAGACAAGCATATAGATATGAAATACCGAGGCTTTTCTTTGTTAATAAAATGGAGAGACTTAGAGCTAATGTTATTAGAAATGTTGTCTAGGTTCAAACATGGTGATGCAAGATATTCATTGATGCTAGGGCATGAAATTGCTTGAATGATCAATGAAGTTGGTTCTAATATGTTTTGGTCCAAAGTTGGTGATCATATAGGAGTGAGCACATACGTCAATTCCAAGTTAATTGTGTGAAGGAAAGCATTTCTACCTTTAATAGTGTTGATATAGATGGTCTTAACTGAGTCTCTCATTTCTATATAAGAAGAGTTACTCTTAAAAGTGAATTTGTGAATTGTTTTACAAGAGAAAAATAAGAGTTTCTTTATGGTAAAGGGCAGTGACGAATGAAAAGAGTTTCTTTTATTTACCATTATTTCAAGAATTAGTTAGGGGAGGAAGAAAAAGGAGATTTTCGTTACTTTCCAAGAGGTAGTTGTTACGAACTGAGAAGTCCCATTGGGAAAACATATAAATATGTAATTGGTAGTTATTAGTCAAGGGGAAGATCTTTTTCTACTATTCAAGAATAGGGGAAGCAGGGGAGCAATTTTGTTTTCAACTTAGTTTTATTGTATAGAAATGTTGAGGCTTTGAACTCACTTATTAGGATTGGAGGAATAAAGAAGATATTCTAAATCTATGTATTTATCAATGTTTTCTTTTAATTGCAATTGAACTGTGTTTCTTTGTAATTACTCTTCGATGTTTATTTGTTGTATCAGGCTGTGTATGTGCTTATTTCTAGGACTTTGATTTCAGATTAAGTCATCTGTTGGAAGGGGGTTGCTGTCCATTCTTTACTTGTTTCTCATCATGGGTGTAGGATAAATGAGTTGTGTATCGTTTGCCTGCATTCACTTTATTCTGAGTTAATCTTCCACATCTATTTACATGGCTATGGGTAGATGTTAGTTTTCCTTTTCTTCTTTGTGGTTAAAAGCATACCTAGTTTTCATTCATTGCAAATTATTCAAAGGTAGCTGTGCCTTGTATAACAAGCAGAGAGCACTTGCAAATAACATTGCAAGTGACTCAACTATTGGTCTATTTGTCATTAGTGTGGGAGAGGAGTATAAAATCAAGGTGACAAATCTTTTAACCAATAGAGTTTTGGTGACTCCACTAGGGAATGTGAAATTGAAGACCAATGCTATTGTTTTCCCAGATATTTGAAGGTGCTTCCCCAAGGACAGAGGTTGGTGGCTCTATAAAGTGGAATGTGCTCAGAAGTAGTTTCTCCCAGCAAAAATTCATGTCTAGTCTATTTTTCATAATTGCATTATGGCTTTGATTTCTTCCTAGCCATGGGGAAATCAATTTGGACCCCTCTTTTTGTCTTAGTTTTCACCTTTACCTGAAGGATCACGAAAGCACTTCCTGAAATTCAGTGGAGATAATCATCAAGATGCTGAAAATCATATTCTGGCTTTCAGTGTTGCATGTGGAGTTTTGGGGGCAAGTGAAGAAGATTTTTTTGTTCGGTTATTTATTGAATCTCTTGTTGGACCTATAGCAAATTGGTTTCATTATTTGGAGGATAACTGTATTATTGATTGGGACTCATTGAAGAAGAAGTTCTTAGGAAGATATAAGGGTCATGTTGACGAAGCTGCTTTGCTGTGTCAATTTTTCAATATACAAAAGAAAAAAGGTGAATCTATCAGAGATTTTGTGGATAGGTTCAACCAGCTACTCAAAAAGATTCTAGCTTCTATTCAACCAAGTGAGCAACTTCATCTTTGTACCTTTATTTCTTCTTTGTATCCTGATGTTCAATTTGATTTGAGACAGAGTAAAGTAAATGATATTAAAATTGCACAACAAGAGGCTGTAAAAATAGAAGATGATTTGATATTAAGTGGGTTATGGAAAACTAATCAAGTTGTGAGTAGTTTGAGTAGTGAGCCTGTGAGAAAGTCTATCATGTATAAACAAAGTTTTCAGCCTGTATGTTTTCAAACTATACAACCTCCTTCTGTCAAAAGTTTTAATCTCTCTATCTTTGATCTAAAACACTTTGGTAGCGATAAGGTAGGCAATGTAGAAATTAAACCTCGTGCAGAAGAGTTGAGGCCTTTTATTTCCATTATGAAGAAGATAATGATGAATTCCAAAACCCCACAAGTGATGAAGAAAATGAACCACCTGTTGTGATGCTCACAACACGCCCCATTTTACTTCTTAGCAAAATGAGGACCCCTGTTGTGGCTTTGCCTTTTGGCTTTTGTGTGTGGGTCTGTTGGGTGGTAAAAGGGAAAAGAGAGTGAAAGTTACAAACCTTGATGAAAACAATAAAAAAATAACATTGGGTACTAGAGAAGAATATAGGTGGATTCCTTGTCAAAAATGAGTAAGGGTTTCTTTTTGAACCATGTTAAAATTCCTTGTATTTTGCAAGTTATGAGTATTTTGGTAAAATGTACAATTGGGTTTGTATATTGGGTTTGTACAATCAAGTTTGTATAACAGGTTTGTATATCGAGTTTGCATATGCAAAGTTGTTTGCATATACAAGGTTTGTTTGTATATCTTTATACTTGTATGCATTTTGTTAATGATCTATTTATACATACAAGGTGGACCCAAAAAGTTTAAGGTTTAAATGAATATTTCGGTCAAATCCGTTGCATGTATGTTGTGTTTGTATGTTTGGCAGAATACAACATACAATGCGGGACATACAACACTTTATGCAAGGCGCAGAACTGAAACATTATAAAGTAAAGATTAATTGTTGTATGTTTCGACCTTGTATGTATGTTTTGGAGACATACATTTTAATATACATGCAAGGTGGACCTGACACATTTTAGAGCTTGAATGAATAAACCGTTAAGTCTGATAAATGCATAAACTATTTGTATGTTTCAAGACATACAAAGAAAAATGTATAAGGCTTTATGCAAGCTGAGGAACCGAAAAGTTATGAAATGATATGTAATTGTTGTATGTTTTGTGCCTTGTATGTATATGCTTTTGGTTATATACATTTTGATATACATGCAAGCTGGAACTAAGGAAATATTAAAATTCAATTAATGCAATGTATCATAACTCAATGCATATAGGAAGATACATTGCACTATATGCAAGTTGTGGAACTGAAAAGAAAGTAAACTATGGTCTATAAAAGGTTGAAGTCCGAAGTGCACATACAAAGGAGTTTGTATGTATTGGGCTTGTATCTAAAGCCCATATACAAAGTGAAATATGCATCGAGGAAATGCAAGTGAAAGGTAAAGTGGACCCCACCATTTGCATGTCAGGTTTGAATGTATAATTACGATGTATGTTTAAGATATACAAGCCCATATACAAAGCGAAAGGTGCAAGTTAAAGATACAAGCTAGACGCAAAGAGAAAGTTAAAAATGGAAGAGTTCTTGTATGTTCGGGGTGCTTGTATGTCTTCAATATACAAGACCGATATACAAAAGAAATAAAAGCGTCGCGGGAGGAAAAGGGTAAGCGAAGGTTTGTATAGGTCATTGTATATTCGCTTATACAAGAGTAACATACAAATTGCGATATACAAGGATGTACAAAAAAGTGAAAAAGAGGGAATTTTAGTTCGATTGTTTGTATAAAATGCTTGTATGTTTAAAATATACATGGAGAACATACAAAAGGAACATACAGAGAAAACATACAAGGGAGCATACCAAGAAAACTATATGTATGCAGATTTAAACTAATAGTAAAGAAAGGTAAAAAGCGCGAACACAAAAGTAAAAGGATGAACTATTGGTGCATTAATGACTATAATTAATGCCCATATAACATTTTGACAAGGTATAAATTAATGATAGCAGCATGAATTTTAAATCTATTTTCTTTTATGACTATTTTGTAGGTGGATATAAAGGAGGAGCTTTAATGGCGATGACATCCAAAAGGGCGGATCAGATCACCAAAGAAGCAAAAGGAGATAAGGATGGCAATGAGAAGTAATATGCAGGTGAAACTTAATGGCGATGACATCACAAAGGGTGGAATGGATCACAACAAAAGTGACAGAAGATATTTTGATGGTTGTTAGGGTTTCCAAAGCAAGATCTTTATGCCCAGTATGAGTATGTTGCTCAGAGATTTTTGGCGAGATTTGTTTTCCACCGATTGATGTTGCACTTGAGATATGGATCGTTGATTGACTAGGGTTTTTGGAACTGTATTGGGGATAATCAGAGATATATATTGAGCCCCTTTACTCTGTAATAGGTTACACAGGGATTTGTAGAACAGACCTGGAAGTTGTAATTAACAGTTTTAGAAGAGCATTTTAGTTTAGATTAGAAGGAGGTCGCTTGTGTCTGCAATAAGGAATGTGTGGAACATCTAGTTTCCTTACTGTATCTGTAAAGCATTGTAAGTTTTGTGAAGTTGATTAATGAAGCTAAGAGTCATTCATACATTGTAAAATCATATATGACTGTGTGTTTTGAATACAAATGAATCTGGAATTCTACATCTATATTTAGAGTGTCTTCTAGCTCTTCTTTGTATTTGAAATAATATCTCTTAAAGCTTGCAATCTTTAATGTATGTTCGTGAAAATACTCAGGGCATTCACATTCAAAGGTTTAGTCTATGGATTTAATCAATTTGATGTACTTCTTACAACATACATAACAGAGCATTTAGATCTTGCAGTAGAATGAAGTTTAATTTAGATTTCTCTAACTTTTCCCAAAACCATTTGAAATACTTAGCTTAAACACAGAAATTTAAAGGAGATTGTTTGATATTTGAAGGAAACATGAACAACTGAGTTGATATTGGACAGTTTTCATAATATTTGAAAGAAAAGCTTGTGTTAATATAAATCATATAAAGCTTTCTGATACAGTAATAAATTTATGCAAAGGAATGAATAAAAATGTTGATATTTTTGATAGTTTGCATAATTAGAGTCCAGTGAATCATAAAAAAAAAAACCTTAAATCACGTAAGGCCCCTTGCATATTACAGCTTCACATTTACCTACTGAATTGTCTAACAGGTCAAGACTTGACCATACAAAAACTTGGGATTAAGAAAATCTTAATTGATTTCTTCATATCTTTCAAGACAGGTTTATTTTTGTGAATTTTAACTTTTGTTATGAATGTGTAAAAACAATCATCAACAGTTTTTGGTGCTAGGAGGGCTTGATTGGAGTTAAGGGTTAGTTCTAAGTAAAGCTGGCTCATAACAGTAACAGAGTGACTAGGTCTAGATCCAGTTCAAAAGATATATTTGTGCAATTACCTGATAAAAGGCAAAATAAGAGTCCTTTGATTTGGAATACCAGAATATCACACGTAGGAGGTTCATTTGGAACACCTCCTGGATCACCTTTTAGTATCCATAACTTTGTGAGTCCTAACAGTTCTTCATTTAGATCCTTGAATCTCAGTTCAGGTACTCCTAGAGGTCCCAGTCCTCCCAGGAATCCTAATCCTCCAAGAAATCCTGGTATTCCTATTGGTCTAGGTCAAGAACAAGTACCTGCAATGGCTTATTTTAATGTCAACTTTCCTATACATTTCACTGATTATCATGAGATGCCAAAAAATCCTAAAAAGATATGTCCTAAATAGCAGTTACATCAGGATCCAGAAGATCACATTAGAATATTCAAAGAGGCGTGCTTTAGGACCAGGTTAGAATATGAGGATGTTGTGTGTAGATTGTTTCCTTACACCTTCAATGAGCAAGCTTCTAACTGGTATGTTAACTTGCCCAATGGTTATATTTCTTCTTGGGCACTTATGGAAGAAACATTTTTGTCTAGATTTAGAGGACCAATTGATCCTTCCACCTTATATCACAAATTGGCTACAATTAAGAGAGGTGAAGGAGAGTTGATTGATAATTTTAATGATAGATTTCAAAAGGCCTATTCTAGGATAGTTGCTCCTTACATAGTAAATGCAGATACATTGTTAGCCATGTATTGTGTTGCCTTAGATCCATTAACTGCTATGTTTGTCAAAAGAAAGCCTGACATAGATACAATATCCAAAGCCTATAAGGAGGTAGCCTCAGTAAATCAGGAGATGAAACAAACAACCTATAATCCATTTCCTAATGGAGGAAATCTTGGGATACAAAATCAAGCACAACCTTGGAATGGAGTCCCTACATTTAACACTCCATTATTGAATCCAGTTCCTACATACACACCTGTGTATAGTCCTGCCCCAATCCAAGCCATAGCCCCTTATACTGGTAACACTTCCAATAATAATTAGAGTAATGGTCAATCTTTCTTCTAACCTCCTCGGGATACGTTTGTGGCAAAGGCACAAGAGGAAAGGGAAGAAATCAAAGAAATTACTGCACATTTGAAAAGATTGACTACTGAAATGACACAACTGAGAAATGAAAATTTCTATGGTAGAAACAACCAGGGATACAGTCCAAACCATAACCAAGGCTACAGTCAGAACTACAACCCAAGTCAGAACCAGAATTATAGTCAGAATTATAACCAGGGTCAAAGTTCAAATCAAAATCAGAATTACAGTCAGAATCAGAATCATAATCAAGGATAATAGATGCAAAACAGAGGACCAGCTATAGACAAAAGAGCTTGGGGTAACAACAATAAGAATCAAAATTAGCCAAGGCCACCTAAGACATGGAACACAGGGCCAAATAATGGCACCCTAGCTTCTCCGTTTGAGAATTTAGATAACTAGGATACACAACAAACAACAAGGATTCATATGGCTAATGTAGTATTGAAGAATTAGTGCAAAATTCATAATACCAGTGCCCATGCTGAATTAGATTGTCCTCAGTTCCATTTAGTAGCCAGTATTTTCAATGTAGATGTACAGGCTCCCACTTCTGAGTTTCTCATTCCCAAAGGTAATGAAGTAGTGCCCTCAGGATATGAGACTGCTTTAGTCTTAGAGACTTTTACTTTTGCAACTGGAGAAGAAAAGGATCAATTGTTAGAGGATGAACCTTATTTTTGTGAGAACCTATATCCTAAATCAGCTTTTGTACTAAATGCATTTCAGTTTCCCTTTGAAACTAAAAATGAAGTGTTACATGAAACAGAAGAGGTACAGGCTTTTCAGCAGTCAAACAAAAATCACACCTACAATTTGAGAAATAACACTAGGCCAGGAGGTCCTTTCACTACTTCCACTCCTCCTAACAATTTTAATAAATCCCCATATTAGAATGCTAGTAATAATCCTGCTATAGTGAAAGATAATCATCATGCAAATAATGGAACAGTAGCACAAAAGGTCCAAACAGGTAAAATAGAGACAAAAGAAATAGTGAGGTTGATGAGTTATTTATCTAAAGAGATAAAGAAAATTAAGGTCAGTATACCTTTGTGCGAATTATTGAAAAGTCCAGGGGTCAGAAATGCTTTCATAAAATCTTTGGATACATCTATGACAGGTGAGGTTTCTGCTGATATGAATGTTCCTGGTAGAGATTCACAACCCAAAGAAAAAAGTAAGAAAATTGAGTAGCCTTCCAACACTAATGCGGTAATGTATGTAGATAAAAAGGATGCTCCTTTCTTGTTAACCATTAGAATGTTTGGAAAGAATATACATAATTGCATGGTAGATTTTGGTGCATCAGCCAATGTAATACCTTTAGGAATATGCAAAACTTTAGGGCTGACTCCTACTAAATCTGCTAAGGTTGTTACACAATTGGACAAAACTGAGGTTAACATGATAGGAGAACTAATGCATATTCAAATGCAATTAGCCTCAGATCCTAGGGTGAGTTAGTTTATTGACATTCAGGTAGTAGATATACCTGTGAATTATGGGATGTTATTGAGTAGAGACTGGTCTAAAACATTGAATGGATATATGGCCATGGATTTTTCACATATGTGGTTACCTTGGAGAGGTGTTCCAAATTAGATCAAAATAGAAGCTAAACCTAGGATGAAACACATGATTACAGAGTACAATAGGACTAATAAGATATTGTATGCTTCTGTTGAACCTGGTGTTTATAGAATCACTGACAAGGGAGTACAAATTGAAGAAATCCTAATGTTAAATTTTAGAGAAAAACATGTCAGTAAGGAAACAAAATTGTTCATTGAGTCTGATGGAAATTCTTCTGATGAAGAAAACAATGCAATAAACAATTTTGGTTAGGTCACTAGACAGGAAATGGAAAGATGCATTGAACAAAATCTGCCAGTTCAATGCAAATTGTATAAAAACATGTGTAGAGTCCATATTAAACCACATTCTGAAGAGAATTGTGGTATGTACAAGGATATTATAGAATACCAGTACAAAAAATGCACAAAGGGAGTAGGAGTACAAGAGGGAAAGGTTAATCCTAATCAATTAGAGAAATACTTTCAGAATAACATAGATGTGTTGATCCCAGATTTAAAAGAACAAACAAAGGACAAGAATATTTGTCTTTCTGATTTACAAACTAAAAGCATAACTGTGCAAGTAGGTCAAAATGAATTACCTGTGAATGAACAAGATAGCACCTCACATGTGATAGAAAAAGAAAAACATGCCAAAGTAAAGGGTCAAAAGAATAAGGATGGCATGTGGACCCTAAAATGTGATGGATCTAAGTCTAAACAAGGTGCAGGTGTAGGTGTGGAACTTATGGATCCTCATGGTAAGTCATATTTGGCAGCATATAGGCTACAATTTTCTTGTACTAACAACGTTGCAGAATATGAAGCTTTAATTTATAGACTTGTTTTGGCTATCAAGAAAAAGGTAAAAATGATCAGGGTATTTTCAAATTTTGAGTTAGTGGTCAGGCAATTAAGGAAATTATATGCATGCAACTACAAAAAGATGGTTAGTTACATGCATAGGGTGTGGGATTGGGTAGATTCATTTGATGCTTTCAACATAGAACATATCCCTGGAGAGTTGAACCATAGACCAGATGCATTAGCAGTTGTTGCTAGCTTGTTAGAACCCTTAACACTGTCAGGTTTAAAAATATTCGTTGTTGAGTTAGTAAATGTTCCTAGCATACCAAATAATGTTACTCATTTTCAGGTATTTGAAGGGGATCAACAAATTGTAGATTTTCTAACTTTTAATGAGGTATTTGAGGCTCAAATTATTGATGAATAGGAAAGGCTTGATTTATCTTTGGATGAAGAAGACATAATCAACCTGAAAAGTAATTTTTTACCTAAGGGGGTAATTGAGTTAGAACAGATTTTTGACTTTGATGGAGTAGTAAGACAAAAAGATTTGCCCAAAACTGAGGGAGGTAAGTGTGATCCATATAACCTTGGAACAGAGAAAAGTCCACAAAATGTACTTGTTGGAAAGGCTTGCTCTGAAGAGTTGAGAAAAGAAATTGTGGATGTTCTGAAAGAGTATAAACATGTCATAGCATGGATGTATGAAGATTTGAAGACATATGATAAGTCCACCATAACTCATGTGATACCTTTGAGACCAGATGTTAAACCATTTAGGTAGAAACAAAGGCCTGTGAATGCCATTTTAGAGCCTTTGATCTTTGAAGAAGTGAAAAAATTACTATTTGCTAGAATAATTTTCCCAGTTAGACATTCAGCCTGGGTAGCTAATTTAGTACCCATGAGAAAGAAAAGTGGTGACATTAGGTTGTGTGTAGATTTTAGAAATTTGAATAAGGCATTTGAAAAAGATAATTATCCCCTACCTCAAATAGATGAAGTGTTGCAAGCAGTGAATGGGGCTAAAATGATGTCTTTCTTAGATGGATTCTCAGGATATAACCAGGTCTTAATAGATAAAGAGGATAGATTAAAGACCACTTTTACTTGTAAATGGGGGAATTATGCATACAGGAGAATGCCTTTTAGTCTAATCAATGCAGGTGCCACATTTCAATGAGCCATGGACATTGCATTCCGTGGATTATCAGGTAAGTGCATTGTTGTTTATATGGATGATTTAACTATTTACTCTAAAGATGCATCCACTCATGCTAAAGATCTAAGAAAAATACTTAAAAGATGCGAAAGGTACAGGATTTCCCTTAACCCGAAGAAATGTTCATTTGGCATAACTGAAGGAAAATTATTAGGACATGTCATTTCTAAAAATGGGATATCTATTGATCCTGATAGAATAGAAGGTATAAAGAAATTGCAATTACCAAACAGTAAGACAGAACTAAAGTCATTTTTTGGTAAGATAAATTTTGTCAGGAAGTTTATTATAGGGTTTGCAGAAATTGTGCAACCATTAAACGCCATGTTGAAGAAGGATGCAAAGATAGAATGGACACCAGTAGCTAAAGCTGCATTTGAAGATATCAAGGAAGCCATTTCTGATGCTCTTGTGTTGACAAGTCCATATTATACAAAGCCATTTTACATTTATTCTTTTGCATCCTCACATTCAGTTGCAGCTGCTTTAACACAAAAGGGAGAAGAGAATGAAGAAAAACCCATAGCTATGAGTGCACCTCTGAAGGATGCACAACTAAGATATCTTGACATAGAAAGACAGGTGTTTGCATTAGTAAGAGCAGTGAAAAAGTTCAAGCATTATATCTTATGTAGTTAGGTTAAAGCCATAGTGCCAGATGCAGCCGTGAAGATGCTGCTGATGCAGAATGAGCCTGGAGAGAAAAGAGCCAAATGGATTACAACACTGCAGGAGTTTGATATGGAAATCATCCCAATGAAGTTGGTTAGAGGACAAGCATTAGTGCAGACCATATCAAACACAGATCCAAATTTGGTGAAACATCAATATGTGTTGAATACTAATAATGCATCAAGATGGTATGATGATTTGAACACTTTTCTAATATCAGGCAAATATCCAAGTAAGATGAAATCTTCTCAGATGAGAGATTTAAAGATTAAAGCACCGAAGTACATGGTACAAGAAGGTCTTTTATTTAGGAAGAACCATGATGGAATATATTTAAGATGTTTAAACAAAGTTGAAGTAGATAAGGTGCTGTCAGAATTACATGATAAGTATGGAACTGCTCATGGTTCCCATTTAGCTACAACACATAAGATATTGAGAGTAGGATACTACTGGCCTATAATATTTAAGGATACAGAGAGTCACATTCGAAGCTGTCACACTTGTCAAACTACAGCAGACAAGGGAAGGAATCAGGCTAATCCATTACAACCAGTCATTGAGTCTAGGCCATTTACACAGTGGGGTTTAGATTTCATTGGAGTCATAAATCCTCCATCATCTACAAGACATAAGTTTATACTGACAGTGATTGACTATTGTACAAGGTGGACTGAAGCCACATGTTACAAATTCTCTACTACTGAGGTCGTCATCAAGTTCCTTGAAGAAAATATCATTACCAAGTTTGGAACTCCATATTCGCTGGTATGTGATAATGGCCTTGCTTTTTCTTCTCTAAAATTTTCTAAATGGGCATTTGAGTATGGGATAGTTTTAAAGTTTTCTTCAAATTATTATCCTCAAGGGAATGGGTTAGCTGAGTCTACAAATAAAATTTTATTGGATATAATCAAGAAGCTAACTGAAAAGAATCCTAGAGAGTGGAACACTTTGTTGAAGGATGCGTTGTGGGTAGATAGGACTAAGGTTAAGTCAGCCTTAGGCAATGCACCTTATCACTTAGTTTATGGGAATGATCCCATACTTCTAGTGAATTTAAGAATACTAGTCTGGAAGTTTGCCAATGAATATTTAGGCTTTGATGATCATAGTGAGGCCAGAATAATACAAATGTTACAATTAGATGAGAAAAGAGATCAAGCCATTGAGAAATTCGCTAAACATCAAGCAGTAGTCAAGAGATGGTTTGATAAAAGAGCAAGAGTCAAAACATTTAGAATATTAGACTTAGTACTATGCTGGGACAAAGCACATGAAAAGAAAGGGAATCATGGAAAATTTGACAAATTATGGTTAGGTCCATTATAGGTCCCAGAAATAATTGGAGACAATACTTTCAGGCTCAAGACCTTGACTGGGGAAGATGTGCCATTACCAGTTAATGGCCAACACTTGAAACACTACTTCCAGGCTTGAGGTGAGGGCGGTTAGTTTCTCTGTATCATAATGTAAATAATGTACAGTTTTGGGTTTTTTTTTTCTTTTCTTTTTTATTTTGTTTTGTTTGTTGCTTTGTTTCCTTTCGTAGGTTAGTTGTTTGTACAGTCTATTTGTTTTGGTTGCTTTGTTATTTTTTCTGTGTGCGGGGGTCTTTATTTTGATTTAGAGTATACAAGAGCAGACTAACAACCACTGAAAACAATAGAAATTCAGAACATTCAGGTTAATTATTTGAAATTTAGGCATAACTTGTTGTGACTGTCATGAATGTAGAAAGTTGTTTGACTTGTGAAATTTTGTATTCAATAACTGTGGGTTGAGTAATCAAGGGAATTTTCTCACAATGACACACCTAAAATCCTTGGGTTTGTTGAACATACCAGTGTAGATATTAGGTGAAAAATCTGAGGTCACCCTTGCTACCATTACAATTCTCAGCTTAATTTTAGCAAGTGATCATTCCTTGCATCATGAAGTTACAACTGTAATATCTTATGAAATCTCTATCATATAATATATATATATATATATATATATATATATAATAAAATAGATTTTACTGAAAATCTAGATTAAGCCATCTAAGTAACTCTACCGGGGCTATAGATGCTTGCTGGCAGTGGAGCTCTACTTAGGAGAATTGTAACGATAACCTTGTCAGGGCTATGGATGCTTGCTGGCAGCAAGGCTCTATCTGGTTGGCTATGAGGGAATGACATCAAATATGTAGTCTAATGTCAGTCATTGGTTTGTTCAATTGATTTTCAAGGTGAGGATTATTAATCACGTGCACCCACTTAAACTGAAGGGAAAATTCATGCACCTTATTGAATACATTAAGTCTCAAGTTAAATAATGATTTGAAGAAAAGATAGTTGGAAGTTATGAACTTATTTCATTTAGTTTTCTTCAATGGGTTTAATTTGATTTGTTTTGTTTTGGTTGCTAGTTGTTGTGATGCTCACAACATGCCCCATTTTACTCCTTAGCAAAATGAGGACCCCTGTTGTGGCTTTGCCTTTTGGCTTTTGTGTGTGGGTCTATTGGGTGGTAAAAGGGAAAAGAGAGTGAAAGTTAAAAACCTTGTTGAAAATAATAAAAAAATAACATTGGGTACTAGAGCAGAATATAGGTGGATTCCTTGTCAAAAATGAGTAAGGGTTGCTTTTTGAACCATGTTAAAATTCCCTGTATTTTGCAAGTTATGAGTGTTTTGGTAAAATGTACAATCGGGTTTGTATATCAGGGTGCATACAAGGTCCTTTGTATATTGAGTTTGCGTATGCAATGTTGTTTACATATACAAGGTTTGTTTGTATATCTTTATACTTATATGCATTTTGTTAATGATCTATTTATACATACAAGGTGGACCCAAAAAGTTTAAGGTTTAAATGAATATTTTGGTCAAATCCGTTGCATGTATGTTATGTTTGTATGTTTGGCAGAATGCAACATACAACGCGGGACATACAACACTTTATGCAAGGTGCGGAACCAAAATATTATAAAGTAAAGATTAATTGTTGTATGTTTCCGCCTTGTATGTATGTTTTGGAGACATACATTTTAATATACATGCAAGGCGGACCCGACACATTTCAGAGCTTGAATGAATAAACTGTTAAGTCTGATGAATGCATAAACTGTTTGTATGTTTTGAGACATAAAAAGAAAAATGTACAAGGCTTTATGCAAGCTGCGGAACCGAAAAGTTATGAAATGAGATGTAATTGTTGTATGTTTCGTGCCTTGTATGTATATGCTTTCAGTTGTATACATTTTGATATACATGCAAGCCAGAACTGGGGAAATATTAAAATTTGGTTAATGCAATGTATCATAACTCAATGCATAACGGAAGATACATTGCACTATATGCAGGTTGCGGAACTGAAAAGAAAGTAAACTGTGGTCTATAAAAGGTTGAAGTCTGAAGTGCACATACAAGGGAGTTTGTATGTATTGGGCTTGTATCTAAAGCCCATATACAAAGTGAAAGGTGCAAGTTAAAGATACAAGCCGGACACGAAGAGAAAGTTAAAAATGGAAGAGTTCTTGTATGTTCGGGGTGCTTGTATGTCTTCAATATACAAGTCTGATATACAAAAGAAATAAAAGCATCGCGGGAGGAAAAAGGGTAAGAGAAGGTTTGTATAGGTCGTTGTATATTCGCTTATACAAGAGTAACATACGAATTGCGATATACAAGGATGTACGGAAAAGCAAAAAAGAGGGAATTTTAGTTTGATTGTTTGCATAAAATACTTGTATGTTTAAAATATACATGGAGAACATACGAAAGGAACATATAGAGAAAACATACAAGGGAGCATACCAAGAAAACTATATGTATGCAGATTTAAACTAATAGTAAAGAAAGTTAAAAAGCGCGAACACAAAAGTAAAAGGCCGAACTGTTGGTGCATTAATGACTGTAATTAATGCCCATATAACATTCTGACAAAGTATAAATTAACGACAGCAGCATGAATTTTAAATCTATTTTCTTTTATGACTATTTTGCAAGTATGCAAGTGGATATAAAGGAGGAGCTTTAATGGCAATGACATTTCAAAGGGCAGATCAGATCACCAAAGAAGCGAAAGGAGATAAGGATGGCGATGAGAAGTAATATGCAGGTGAAACTTAATGGTGATGACATCACAAAGGGTGGAATGGATCACAACAGAAACAGCAAAAGATGTTTTGATGGTTGTTAGGGTTTCCAAAGGAGGATCTTTACGCCTAGTATGAGTATGTCGCTTAGAGATTTTTGGCGGGATTTGTTTTCCACTGATTGATGCTACACTTGAGATATGGACTGTTGATTGACTAGGGTTTTTGGAACTGTATTGGGGATAATCAGAGCTATATATTGAGCCCCTTTACTCTGTAATAGGTTACACAGGGATTTGTACAACAGACCTGGAAGTTGTAATTAACAGTTTTAGAAGAGCATTTTAGTTTAGAGTAGAAGGAGGTCGCCTGTGTCTGCAATAAGGAATGCGTGGAACATCTAGCTTCCTTACTGTATCTGTAAAGTGTTGTAAGTTTTGTGAAGTTGATTAATGAAGCTAAGAGTCATTCATACATTGTAAAATCATATATGACTATGTGTTTTGAATACAAATGAATCTAGAATTCTGCATCTATATTCAGAGTGTCTTCTAGCTCTTCTTTGTATTTGAAATAATGTCTCTTAAAGCTTGCAATCTTTAATGTATGTTCATGAAAATACTCAGGGCATTCACATTCAAAGGTTTAGTTTTTGGATTTAATCAATTTGATGTACTTCTTACAACATGCATAACAGAGCATTTAGATCCTGCAGTAGAATGAAGTTTAATTTAGATTTCTCTAACTTTTCCCAAAACCATTTGAAATACTTAGCTTAAACACATAAATTTAAAGGAGATTGTCTGATATTTGAATGAAACATGAACAACTAAGTTGATATTGGACAATTTTCATAATATTTGAAAGAAAAGCTTGTGTTAATATAAATCATATAAAGCTTTCTGATACAGTAACAAATTTATGCAAAGGAATGAATAAAAATGTTGATATTTTTGATAGTTTGCATAATTAGAGTCTAGTGAATCATAAAAAAAAACCTTAAATCACGTAAGGCCCCTTGCATATTACAACTTCACATTTACCTACTGAATTGTCCAACAGGTCAAGACCTGACCATACAGAAACTTGGGATTAAGAAAACCTTAATTGATTTCTTCATATCTTTCAAGACAATTAGGTTCATTTTTGTGAATTTTAACTTTTGTTATGAATGTGTAAAAACAATCATCAACACCACCCTACTGTTATTTTGCCATCTTTGTCTACTGCAGAGATAGGATCATTCACTTTTACTAGTAATAAAGAGAAACTTGAGGTTGTTGCAAATATATGCCTTATCGGTGTTGTCATTGATGTCAACATATCCTTGTTGCCATTGGTGTCAATTTGTTGCCTGTTTAGAAGACTAGAATGTTGAGGATATTGAAGAAATTAATGAAGTTCAATGTATGCGGACCATATGGCTATGTAGAGGATTGTCTGAAGTAGCTCCAGTTAAGTTTTGAGAGGTCCACATGAAGATTTGAAGAAGATATGGTCATCTAAATTGAACCAGGTTTTGCTATGTTCAGAAGAGATAGAGTGATAGTAAATTGGTTCGGATTGCTCCGCATTGAAATATTATGATCTGTGGTTCTAGAGGCATGTTTAGGAAGTCAGTGTGTATCAAACTCAAGAGGTTCATGGTTTGGAGGTCTGCAAGCCATCTTTCTATTGTGACAGTCATGGTAGACAATGATATTGAGGTTTCAAAAGAAGATGCAAGTGATTCTGTTGATTTGAAGTAGTGCGGATGTTATTGCTAAATTCATTGTGCTTGTGGGGGTCTCTGGATTGTGTGCCTGCTGTGTTGGAGGTCCACATTGAAGACCGACCTCGTTGTTGAAGATTTTCTTCTTGGTGTTGCTATTCTTCCTAGTCTTGGCCGACCAGATGATTCTAGCGTGTTGCGGATGACCTAAGAGCAATTCTATGGAGCGTGGCGTGTTGATCAAGGAAGATTTGAGTCCTAGTTATGTTTGGCTGACAACTTAGTGATTCACATTAATTAGTACCGACCTTGATGTTTATTCCAAGGTTGATGAAGCATATAAAGGCATGTAGTTGAGTTGTTGAAAATCATCCTTGTGCGAAATAATCAAATCCCAAGAAAGGATCAGAGGTAGAGTAGAGAAGAGAAGGAGTAGAGGAACAAGAATAGTAAAGGATGAAGTGATAGTGAAGAAGTATTTGGGAGAAGAGCATAAGTTTTATGAGCATTCAATGAGACTGAACTAGGCATGAAGAAGATGTTATTTCTTAGTTAATTCCTTCTGTATTAAACAAAAATTCTATAGGCAGTGAGTTCTCGGTAGTGCACCTGAAGGAAAGTGCCTTCCCATTTTCAAGTACTTTTAATAGGGTATGAATCTTGTGGGTTAACCCCCACCATGGTTTTCCTTTAACCGGGTTTCCACGTTAAAAATCTTGGTGTCAAGTGTGTTAATTATGTTTCTACTCATGTGTTATTGTTTCATGCTTTAATGTTTACATCATTAATCTGTTTGTAAGTTGTGAAAGAAGATTAAAAGGAAAAGGTTAATTTTGTGGGACAACTGATTGACCCCCCTCTCAGTTGTCTAGCCTAATTCCAACAATTGGTATTAGAACCAGGTTCCTCTAAAGAAGCTTGATTGCTTGAGGAGATCCAAAATGTCGACTTATAAAAAGGACAGTCCAAGATTTGATGGAATAAATTACACTCTATGGAAGATGCGCATGTAGTGTCATTTGTAATGTATGGGTGATGCCTTCTGGTTGATAACTAAGGATGAGTATAAGATTCCAGAAAAAGGTCCTACAACTCCAGATGAAATCAAAGACGCTGAGAACAACATTCGAGCTAAAGAAGCCTTGTTGAGTGCCCTGTCTGATACAAAAATGACAAATGTACTGGAATTGAAAATCGCACATGAAATCTAGGAGAAGTTGGAAACCCTACATGAAGGTGATGATCATGTCAAATGCGCCAAGCTACAAAGCCTGAAGGGTAGATATGAAAGCTTAAGGATGAGTGAAGATGAAAATATTACCCCCTACATGTTAAAAGTGAATGAACTTGTGAGTGGTATAAGGTATGCTGGTGGAGTATGGGATGAATTAGAGATTGTTCCCAAAGTGCTCAGATCCTTACCTCTGGCATACAAGCATAAATTTGCTGCCATTGAAGAAATCAGAACTATGACAATTGTTACAAGGGATCAGTTGGTTGGTAAGCTTTCAACATTTGAAATGAGTGAGTTTGGTGATTCTCTTCCTAAGTCTAAATCTGCATTTAAGGCTAGTATTCATGGAAAACAAAAATATGATCCGGGTGAAAGCTCCTCAAGAAGATCTAATAGATTCAACAGGACAAGGAAGGATCTTGAAGGTGATTAAACTGTGTTTGATGAACTTGAACCCCTTTTTTTCGAAAAGATTACCAAGAGGATCCAGTAAGTATGAAGGAAAGTTGCCATTTAAATGTTTTACTTGTAATAAGATTGGTCATTTTGCCTCAAGGTATCTGGAGAGGGGTTCAAGGCCAAACCCTAACAAACCTAGAGTTCAAAAGAAATACTACTATGTCCAAGAAGCTGGTGAAGAAGGAGTCACATATGATGAATCTGATCATGGAGGTTCCACTGAAAATGATGAATATTTATTGCTATCAAAGAAGAAGATCCAGTGCCTACTAAATCTGCTAGCTGTGCAAATGTGGAAAGTGCCTTGGCTACTTAGGTTGTAGAAAAAGATGAATGGGTAATTGATAGTGCATGTTCTCATCATATGACTGGTGATAAAAATAAGTTTGTAAGCTTTGAAAAATATGAAGGTGGAATTGTGAAATTTGGAGACAACTTAGCTAGTAGAATCTGTGGTACGGGATCCATCTCTTTTGATGGTAAGAATAACACTAATGATGTTCTGTATGTGGAAGGATTGAAGCATAATCTTCTTAGTGTTGGACAATTGGTTGACAAGGGTTATGATCTCCGATTCAAGGATGGAAAATGTAGAATCTTTGAAAGCTTTGGAATTGAAATTGCATCTGGTACTTAGACTAGAGGTAACATCTTTCATTTAAGTAGTTCTGGAAAAAGTTGTTTGATTGCTTAGATTAATCAAAGTTGGTTATGGCATAGGAGAATGTGTCATGTGAATTTTGATAACATTGTCAAGATAAGTTCTACTCAGGCTGTGAGAGATCTTCTAAAACTTGTGAAACCTACTGATAGCATGTGTAGAGAATGTCAATTGGGTAAACAGAATAAAATTTCATTCAAGAGTAAAGAACAATTTTCAAGTGGATAGCTGGAACTTGTGCATACTGATCTATGTGGCCCTGCTAGAATTAGGAGTGTGCAAGGAGACAAATATTTTATGTTGCTAATTGATGATTACTCCCGAATGATGTGGGTAACCTTTTTGAAAGAAAAATCAAAAGATCTTGACAAGTTCAAGGTGTTCAAGGTTATGGTGGAAAATGAGATTGGTGAAAAAATAAAGTGTCTGAGATTCGACAGAGGTGGAGAGTTTAGCTCCAGTGAGTTTGATACATTATGTGAAAAGTATGGAATAAAAAGACAGTTATCTGCTCCTAGGACTCCTCAGCAAAATGGAGTCATGGAAAGAAAGAACTGGAGCATTCAAAAACCTGCCAGGACCATGATGATGGAAGCAAATGTTCCATAAGTCTATTGGAGAGAAGCTATGAGTACTGTTGTCTACACTCTCAACTGGGTGCAGATCAAAGGCAATTCTAGTAAGACCCCTTATAAACTATGGTTTGGTCATCCTCCTACTATGAGATACTTCAAAGTTTTTGGTAGTAAGTGCTATATCAAAAGAGATGAGGATCTAGGCAAGTTTGAAGCAAGAAGTGATGAAGGGATATTTCTGGGTTACTCTACTCAAAGCAAGGCATACCAGTGCTTTAACAAAAGATTGAAAAAGATTGTTGAAAGTGCAAATGTTAGAGTTGATGAGAGCAAAGAAGGACATTCCAGATCTTGCAGATATGAATCAGATGATCAAGATGAAAGTCAAAGTCAAGGAAGACAAGTTCAAACCTAGACCTAGATTCAGATTGATTTAGAAAATCCAGTGACTCAAGAGGTTAGTACAAATGTTGAAGAACAAGCTCAAGAAATAGAGGTTCAAGTAAATCCCAAAACTCCTAGGTATGTAAGACTAAATCATCCTAAAGATCAGATCATAGGAGATAGATATAAAGGTGTTCGAACTAGGAAAAGAATTGCTAAAGATTGAGAGGAAATTTGTTTGATTTCAAAGATTGAACCAAATTCAGTAAGTGAAGCTTGCAATGATGAAAATTGGGTAAAATCCATGGAAGAAGAATTAATGCAAATTGAAAAGAATCACACTTGGGATCTTGTTTCTAGACCTGAAGACAAAAATGTGATTGGGACTAAATGAGTCTTTCAAAATAAACTAAATGAAGATGGTGAAGTTGTAAGAAACAAAGCAAGGTTTGTCTACAAATGATATTCTCAAGTGGAAGGAATTGATTTTGAAGAAATGTTTTCTCCGATGGCAAGAATAGAGGTAGTCAGATTATTTATTGCATTTTCTTCTTATAAAGATTTCAAGGTCTATCAAATGGATGTCAAGTCAGCATTCCTAAATGGAGAATTAGAAGAAGAAGTCTACATTGAGCAACTGGAAGGATTTCAATTGTCTGATCAGAGAGATATGGTCTGCAGGTTGAGGAAAGCATTGTATGGACTCAAACAAGCCCCAAGAGCCTAGTATGCAAGATTAGATAAGTATCTGCTAAAGCTAGGATATAGCAAAGGCATTGCTGGTAGTAATCTTTACTTCAAGATTGATCATGAGCACATTCTAATTGTTGAGGTATTTGTTGATAATATCATTTTTGGTGGAAATGAGAGTATGTGCAAAACATTTACTAATTAGATGCAGAGTGAATTTGAGATGTCCATGTTTGGTGAAATGAATTTCTTCTTAGGTCTGCAAATCATTCAGTCAGATAAAGGTATCTTCATATCTCAATCTAAGTATGTGAGAGAATTGTTGAAAAAGTTTGGAATGGAAGATTCAAAGCTGGTGGGTACACCCATGGTAACTGGATGTAAGTTGAGTAAAGATGATGACTCCCTTAAGGCAAATCAGAAAAGGTATAGATCAATGATTGGAGGACTGCTCTATCTGACTCAGACCAGACCTGATATCATGAATGCAGTTGGACTTGTTGCTAGATTTCAAGTTGATCCTAGAGAATCCCATGTTGTAGTAGTCAAGATAATTTTTAGATATCTCAAAGGGACACTTGATTATGGCTTATGGTATCCAAAGGATAATGACTTCACTCTTCTTGCATATATAGATGTTGATTGGGTAGGAGATGTGGATGATAGAAAAAGTACTAGTGGTGGTGCATTCTTCCTGGGAAGTAGATTGGTTTCTTGGTTGAGCAAAAAATAGGAGGCAATATCCCTATCTATAGTAGAGGTAGAGTATATAGCAGCAGCAAACAATTGTACTCAAGTTTTGTGGATGAAGTAAATGTTGAAGGACATCATAATTGTGTTTGAGGAGCCTGTCACACTCTTCTATGATAATTCAAGTACAATAAGCATTTCAAAGAATCCGGTGTTGCATTCAAAGACAAAGCACATATCAATCAAGTTTCACTTTTTGAGAGAGAAGGTTAATGAGAATGAAGTTAGATTGGAGTTTATTTCTTCAAAGGATCAAATTGCTGATATTTTCACCAAGCCCCTACCCAAGGATACTTTTTAGTATCTCAGAGAGAAGTTAGGGGTTATTACCCCTCCTAATCAAAACTAAGATGCACTAGGGTGCATCAGTCTAGTGAAATTCATAGTCATATCTTGTGATCCAGATTGATGTTAAGGAGATACTACTCAGGGGGAGTAGTCAGTATGCAATTTTTGAGATTAGTCTAAAACAAAAAGGGGAAGAAAAGACTACAAATATGTGCCCTTTGCCATTGATGTCAAGGGTGAGATAAGTCATGTGAAAAACTAGTTGCTGATGAAAGGGGGAGCAGTGAAGAAAGTAGTTGCAAAAGTGATAAGAGAAAGGGAGAGAAGGTCTTGTCTTGATGGTTGAATCAGTTTTTCACATCATATGTTGCCATCAATGACAAAGGGGGAGATTGTTGCAAATATATGCCTAATCGGTGTTGTCATTAATGTCAACATATCCTTGTTGCCATTGGTGTCAACTGTATCCTATTTTGTTGCATGTTTAGAAGATTGGAATATTGAGGATATTGAGGAAATTAATGAAGATCAATGTATGCAAACCATATGGCTGTGTAGAAGATTGTCTAAAGTAGCTATAGTTAAGTTTTGAGAGGTCTGCATGAAGATTCGAAGAAGATATGGTCATCTAAATTGAACTAGGTTTTGCTGTGTTCAGAAGAGACAAAGTGACATTAAATTGGTCTGGATTGCTCTGCATTGAAATATTATGTTATGTGGTTCTAAAGGCATGTTTGGGAAGTTAGTGTGTATCATCAACTCAAGTGGTTCATGGTGTATGCATCAAAATATAAATTTTTATTAAAAAGATTTAAACTATCGTCAAAAACCCTAAATTTATATCAAAATGCACCAACAGAAAAGATTTAAGATCAAATTATTGAAACCAAATAAAAATAGATGTTACCGAATGATTTATGAAATGTGGTTGCTCAGAATGGTAGCGTAACTCCAATGTAAATGTTGCCGGGGGTCATAAATGATGGATGAGCTTGATTTTTATAAAGTTTTGGAGACGGTTTCAAAAGTGGTTTGATCAGTTGAATGAGAAAAAGGTAGGTAAAAAGGTGGTTAGGGTTATGGTAACGGGTTTGTATTATTTTGGTGAAATAGATTTAGGTTAAAGTTGTAAATAATAAATTAAATTCATTGATTTTAATTTATTATTTATGGGAAAATGGTAAAAATGAAAAGGATTTAATTAATTAATTAAAATTAATTAAATCTTTAGGATAAGAAAAAATTATGATTTAGGGATCAATTTTTTATGTATACATTTTGCCCCTCTTTGAGACGATGTCACGAAGCGATATCGTTTCAAAGAAAATCAAAACATAGGTTTTTGGATGCAATTTAGGAAACGGAGGGAAGGATGATGGAGTTATGCTGATTAAATTTTGAGCAACCTGATGTTTGATATAGCACCTGACATTATGCACCGAGGTATAAAGACCAGGGTGATGATGTGTCAAATGCAGAAAGGAGGAAAGTCGCAAGCAAGCATATGCCTAATGGCACCATGATATGAAAGACCATGATGACGGTGTGGTAGGTATGTTGCAAGGACCAATAACAGACACAAAAACATCAATGAGTCAACACACGCAACCAAGACAAGCAAAACATGCGTACACAATGTTGTCCCTAGACAAAAAAGAAAAAGAAGGATCAAAAGACTTAATCATGATAAGCGGTAAGATAGGCAGTAAGATCTCAAGCCAAAGACTAATACAATAAATAGATAAGTGTCATGTTGTGGGAACGATATATCCCTGGATAAGATAAGGTAAATAAAGGATGGTTGGCTTGGGGGATCTACAACTTAGTTACTACAATCAAGATCGAATCACTAGGTGTTTAAGTTCCATAATTTAGTCTAAGAGTTTCAAAGTGTTTTTGAGATATGGCTTGGAATGTATGAGTGCCAAAAAATTGGGTTGTGTTTGTTTTATTGGAAATTTTGTGTTTGCATGAAGTGAAATGATTGGATGGAGGAGAAGAATGAAGATATAGTGCTGAAAAAAATGTTATTACAGAATTGCATGAGACTGGAAAGGCAGACAAACTCAAGAGTCTATTATGAGGAACTCAAAGGTACCAAGACACATAGACCTACACAGGTGGACAAAAGAATACTAGGATGAGAGCAGGTGAAGGAATGGGAAAGGACTAATGGACAAGCTAGTGATAACGGAACGTAGAATAACTGGTGAGACAATGCAATATGACCAGATGATACTGAGTAGATGCGTATGGCAAGATATGGATGGGAGCAAAAGGGAGGACATATTTTATTATGGATGGGAAATGGATGATGGCGAGACGGATGATGTGAAAAAGCTACCTAAAGGATGGTGGGGACAGCTTGAATTCTACACATGGCGCCTGCGAACAGGTTTTCACCATGGTACTTATCCAGGGCGCCACCGAAGTGGTTTTCACCATTGGACGAAATGATTTTTCTTTACTATTTTTTATTTTTTATTTTTATTTTTTTATTTTTATTTATTTATTTATTTTTTTACTTTTTTAACTGGGATACTCCGAGTCAGGTATAGAACCGTTTGAGATGGGCTATGTTGATAGGCTCTTCCAAAGGTTGACCTTCCGGAGTGGAAAGCTGGTAAGCTCCTGATCCATAGCTCTTGGTTACGACAAAAGGTCCCAACCAGTTAGGTTCAAACTTCCCTTTCTTTGCATGATCAGCCAGATTCCTTTGATTTTCTAGTAAAACAAGATCTCCAAGCTCAAATTTACGAGGCTTCATTTTCTTGTTGTAACCTCGGCGCAGGCGATTTTGATAAGCTTTTAGATGATTAAGAGCTGTAAGTCGCTTCTCATCCAACAATTCAAGCTCTTGTAGTCTTGATATCCGATACTCCTCATCTGAAATCAAGTGTTGTAAGGATACTCGTAAGGAAGGGAGCTCAATCTCAATGGGTAAAATAGCTTCTGAACCATATACCAAGGAATATGGTGTAGCACCAGTAGGAGTACGGATACTAGTTCGATAAGCCCAAAGAGCAGGATGAAGTTGCAAGTGCCAATCACGGCCAGCCTCGTTTACTGTTTTCTTCAAGATTTTCAAAAGAGTCTTATTAGTTGCTTCAGCTTGGCCATTACTTTGCGGATAATAGGGAGTAGAAAAATGATGTTGGATTTTGAATTTATTGCAAAGCTCTTTGACATCTTGATTCTTAAATGGGCGACCATTATCTGTGACTATGGCTTGAGGAATACCATAGCGGCAAATGATATAATGGAAAATGAACTTAGATATTTGCTTTCCCGTAATGTAAGTAAGAGGAATTGCTTCAACCCATTTAGTGAAGTACTTAGTAGCAGTGATAATAAATTTATGACCATCTGAGGAGGATGGATGTATTTTTCCAATGAGATCGAGCCCCCATTGTGAAAATGGCCATGGAGTAGTGATAGTTTGTAGTTCTTGTGCTGGTGCATGAATTAGATCACTATGTTGCTGACAAGGTACACATTTCTTAACAAATTCATGCGCATCCTGCTCCATAGTAGGCCAATAGTATCCTGTGCGAAGCATTTTCTTGACTAAGGATGAACCTCCAGAATGAGCACCACATATGCCTTCGTGTATCTCATGCAAAGCAGTTTGGGCTTCTTCCGGGTTAAGACATTTAAGCAAAACACCATCTAGTGACCTTTTATAAAGCGTATCACTAAGGAAGACATATTGGGAAGAACGACGAATGAAGGAGCGACGTTGGGATTTGGAAAGATTTGGTGGAATGATTTGGCTATGAAGGTAATGGTAGATCTCATTGAACCAAGTGGAGTTAGGACCAACAATATCACATACCAACTCTGATTCTGGGATATCAAAAGCTGGTACAAACAACTTTTCTATTAGGAATTCAATTTTGTGATCATTCCCAGGTATCTCTATCATTGAACCAATTGTGGCCATAGCATCAGCAGCTTTATTGTGAAGCCTTGAAATCTGTTCAAATGTGATCTTGTTGAAATATGTTTTGAATGTATCCACTAGTTTCTTGTATGGCTTTAACTTTTCATCCTTTGTTTGATATTCATTGTTTACTTGCTTGATCACTAGTTGAGAATCCCCATGAACTTGTAAGTCTTTGATATTCCAGGTTATAGCCAATTTTAATCCTTTGATTAGTGCTTCATATTCGGCGATGTTGTTTGTACATGGAAATTGAATGTGAAATGATTTTGGTATATAATCGCCTTGAGGTGTAACAAAGAGTATTCCAGCTCCAGAGCCATGTTGAGTATGAGAACCATCAAAATATAATTGCCAAGAGGGAATAGTTTCTATGTCCAAGATTGATTCATCAAGAAATTCTGTTACCATGGGATGATCTGATTCTATGGGTGCTTCGGCCAATTGATCTGCTATTATTTGTCCTTTTATAGCTTTTCTATCAACATACTCAATGTCAAATTCACTAAGCATCATCACCCATTTTGCCATACGTCCAGTCAGGGCTGCTCTAGATAGTAGATATTTGAGAGGATCAATCTTTGATATAAGCTTAGTCTGATGACTCAACATGTAGTGCCTAAGCTTTTGTGATGCAAAGACAACTGCGAGACATGCCTTTTCAATAGGTGAATAATTTACTTCATAGCCCACCAAAGTTCTACTGATATAATAGATTGCTCGTTCTTTACCACTATCATCATTTTGTGCTAACAAAGCCCCTAATGCTGCTGATGTTGTTGAAATGTATAAAATAAGGGGTTTTCCATGAATAGGTGGTGCTAACACAGGAGGAGATCCCAAGTATTCTTTAAGTTTATTAAATGCTTCTTGGCAATTTTGATCCCAAATAAATTGTGTGTTTTTCTTCAACAAGTGAGTAAATGGTTGACATTTGTCAGCAAGCTGAGCAATAAACCTCCGTATGGATTGTAATTTTCCTTGCAAAGATCTAAGTTGTTTTAGATTTTGAGGAGGAGGCATTTCCATTATAGCTTTGACTTTTGCTGGATCAACTTCAATTCCTCTTCTGGAGACAATATAACCTAAGAGTTTTCCAGATGTTACTCCAAATACACACTTCTTAGGATTTAGTCTGACATTGTACTTTTCAAGATGATCAAAAATGTTTTCCAAAACATATAGGTGCCCCTCTCTGGTTTTTGATTTGGCAAGTATGTCATCTACATAATCTTCCATTTGTTTATGAAGCATATCATGAAAGATAACAGTCATTGCTCTTTGATATGTGGCTCCGGCATTTTTTAGACCAAAAGGCATGACAAGCCAACAATATGTTCCCCAGACACAAATGAAAGAAGTTTTATGTTGATCTTCTTCAGCTATTCTAATTTGGTTATAACCAGAAAATCCATCCATCAATGATAACATCTTATGTCCTGCTGTCAGATCCACTATGATATCAATGTTTGGTAACGGAAAATCATCTTTTGGACAAGCTTTGTTGATGTCTCTGAAATCATTACAAACTCTGATGGTTCCATTTGGCTTGGCTACAGCTACAATGTTTGAGATCCACTCAGGGTAATCTATCGGTTTGATGAAACCAACCGCCAAGAGCTTTTCTAACTCTGCCTTGACCATTAGAGCAATTTTGGGATGCATCTTTCTCAATTTTTGTTTGACTGGTTTTGTTCCAGGATGGACTATTAAATGATGTACTATTAGTGATGGATCTAATCCTGGCATATGTGCATAGGACCAAGCAAAATTGATTTCTCATTTTTTGAAGAAAGAATTGAAGTCCCTAGTTTCAAATTTTGATAATGACTTTGCTGCATATGTGATCTTGGGTTCTTCTGTAGTTCCAAGATTCATCTCTTGTGTCTGTTCTATGAGAATAGTGGACTTTTCTTGGTGTGCCCCCACTTTGGGAAGGTTAAATTCCTCATCCTCTGGCGCCTTAGAAAGGTTTTCACCACTGGATACGTCTTTTATTTTTATTTTTGTATCGTCCGAAAGTGCCACAAAGTGGTTTTCACCAGGGGACGTTATTTTGAAATTTTCATTTTTTTGACTAAGGAATTTAACAGATTCCCCAAAGTAGGCATCGGAATGTAGTTCAATAGAGTAACCAATCTTGTGATCTCTAATAGGTAGATGAGTACGAAGCCCTAGAAATTCACCAATAGCCTCATCATTTTCAAAGACATCAAGAACAGGAGGTCCGTGTTGGTCCCAGTCAATGAGATCTGGATAAACAAGGGATAATGAATGAGAGGAAGTGGACAGGGTGGATGAGGATGATGGTTGATCAAAAGAATAGGTGATGGTATAGATGGAATTATCCTCAAAAACATCGGCAGCCGCTTCAAAAGGATCTATGAAAGTGTCTTGATTAAAGGACTCAACTGCGGGAAAAGCTTTCGCCACTTCGTCTAAGATAAACTCAACATCGGGTGACTCACGTTTGGTGGATCCAAACCCTAGCCCAGCATGCTTAGGTCGGTGATGAAATTCTAAAGGCACTAAGATTCCTTGTTGCTGTTGCCCAAGCCGACCGTCTGTATAGCCCAACTTTTTAATGATAGGATAACCTCTGTGATATATACTCAATGGTAATTGTCTTTGTTCATCTTCATCGCTATAGAGCCATTTAGAGATGTCATCTTCAATGGTTTCTTGACTTAGTTGCCCCCAATATTTGAAGTCTTTCAACTGTGGATGAGTAATCAAGACATGATTAATCAGACGAGGTCGCCCATAGCTCTTAGGTGAAAGAGGAAGTTCATTGATATGAAACAGAGTGTACTCCCCCATGCCTGTAGCACTGATCTTAGCCTTGATCTCCGATCGGGAAGTGGATGGTGTGGATGAAGAAGACGGGGTGAGGGTGGATGGGTCAATGTATTTGGATGATGGTTGGGCAACCTCATTAGTTGGGCAATAATTTTGATGGCGATAAGGACCCTCCAGTCGTCTACAGTATTGAAATGGGCGAGGGTCTGCTTGTATGGTAATCTCACGATCATTAAATGGGAATTTATGCATTGGTGGTACGTGGAAGGGACGGCTCTCATGGCATGAATCCAAGGACGCCCTAGGAGAATGTTATAGGGGAGATCAAGATCTAAGACCTGACATGTAGTTTCCATTGTAATAGGGCCAACCTTGATTGGGAGTTTAATTGTACCTACCGATTTTCTTTCTCCGTCATCATAAGCTTTGATCGTAATTTGATATTTCTCATCAATGTTCTCATCGGAGTATCCCAGTTGTTTTATTAATTTGAGGGTACATAAATTCAAAGCTGATCCACCATCTATTAGGACTCGTTTCACGAAATGTTGTTTGACAATAACCTCTAGATGAAGGGCTTCATTATGGAAATGTTCTGGAGAGGAGTGTTCTGGTTCTGTGAAGATGAGGCGAGGAGTGGATGTAAGAGCCCCCACCATAGCTTGGAATTGATCTACGTCAATATCACCTGGTACTTGAGATTCTATAAGGGCTTTATCCAAGATCTGTTTGTGCTGGGGAGACATTCTTAAAAGCTCTAGGATTGAGATCTGGGTAGGTGTCTTTTTTAATTGATCTAGGATATTATATTTAGGTACATTATGGGATAACACATGAGGTCTCGTGGGGTTATGGGAAGAAGTAGGAGGAGGATTTCCCTGAACAGTAATACGACCTCTTCGTGTAGTGACATCACACTCGGGAGTTCGACCTCTAACAGTTATAACATTGACACGAGGATATGAAACATCAATACGGCCAACTACGCTGTGGTTATTATAGTCATAATGAACTTCATTGTGTGATGTGTTATCAACATTATTGGCTCTATTATTTTTTTGTCCATGTGGAGGAAATGGTTCTTGGTAGGCTTTGAGTTTCTCATTGGGAGACTTATGAGGTATTTGATCTATGTGTATCTCTCCTTGATCAATTAGATCTTGGACATAATGCTTCAGTCTTATGCATGAATTAGTGGCATGCCCATTGACATGGTGGTATTCACAATATTGATCTTCTCGGAACCAACGGGGTTTTGGTCGATTGTCATCATAAGGTTTACTAGCGTCAGGAAGTTCAATCATGTTTGCTTGTTTAAGTTTCTGAAATATGGATTCAAGAGATTCTGTTAAATCTGAAAATGTGCGTGGTGGTCGCAAACCTGGAAAGGTAAATTTCTTTTGTATATGTGGTGGGCGATCTCGAGGTGTATTCTGAGTTGATGATGAATTGAGGAAAAATGGTTTGTTTTGCACATGTTGAACATGTTTTGTATCAGTGATTCCATCATTCACAATATTCTTGTTTCAATTCCAATATCGGGATTTATCATTGTTTTGGTTATTGGAATCACGATTGTAATTGTCTTTGTAAATTTTGATGAGACCTTTGTTGATAAGAGCCGTTTCAATCATCTTCCCTTTTGTCATGATTTGTTCAAATGAATCAGAGCATTGTACTTGTAAGTGAAAGGCCAGTTCTTGATTAAGATTTTGCACAAAAATTGGAACGAGTTGTTTCTCAGGAATATGACAAGGGAGTCGACTGACAATATGCCTCCATCATTGTAGAAATGAAGTAAGGGTTTCCCCTCCTTTTTGTTTGGTGTTATAAAGGTCTTGCATGGAAGTGTCTTGTTCAATGTTGTAGGCAAAATTTTTGACAAATTCTTCTACTAGTTGTTCAAAAGATGTGATGTTTCCTGGGAGACGTGAGAACCATTCAAGGGCTGAGCCAGCCAAACTTTTAGGAAAAAGTCTCATTAAGTATGTAGGTTCATGTCGAAATTCCATGCATGCGATATAGAATTCACGAATATGATCGCGAGGGTCACCTTTTCCTTTGTATTTGTCAAATTTTGGTATTTCAATGTTTGTAGGAAAAGGTACCATGATTAGAGATTTGTCAAATGGATCTGGGTATAGTTCTGCAAATGAGTATTTCTTTTGTCGAGCACCAATCCAATTATCGATGATTCGTTCGATTTCGTCTTGAATGGTTGGAGTGGTGATTGATTGATTGTGTAATTGCGTTTGAGGTGATGTTTGAGGGTGATGTTGTGACGATGATTGGGATTGTTGGACTGATTGGAGTCTCAAATTTTGTTGTAGCGATTGGGCAAGCTGTTGTTGTGATTGAGTGAGTTGTTGTAGCTGAAGGATTTGGTGATCAACGGGTTTTGAGGATGAGACATTGGTAGGGTTATAATTTCGTGAAATTGAGGGTATGGAAGTGGATACCGGTTTTGGTTGAGCATTGATGTGACAGATGTGGATAGAAGAAGTTTGAGGTATGGAAACATGAGTTGCATTGGGAATTAATTGAGATGAGGGAATGTTGGAGGTTTTCGGTATGGAAGATATAGGGCCAGATTGTGAGATCCCTACTGATGAAATGGAAGAGGTTGTGAGAGATGATCCTAATGAAGGAAATGATGAAGATGACTGAATGGGTTGAATTGCGGGGATAGATTGTGAGATTCCTAATGGTGGAATCGATGGGGGTGTAATTGATGACTGAATAGGTTGGAGCACGGGAGGATAATAGTCGGGAGGTATCCCCAATGTGTAAGTATGTGATGAGATAGACATAGGTCTTGAAAATGATTGATGGGAAGAGAGAGATGGGATTGTAGAAATAGCAGTATCTTGTGGTCCCAAGGTAAAATTTTGTGGTGGTGTGATAGATGAGGTGGATTGGAACACGTTTGACATAGGTGTTGAAAAAGATTGGTGGAGAGAGGAAGTAGCCTGAGCTTTGGCTTTAGCTTTTCTGCTTTTCTTCGTGCTCTTTCTCTCTCATAAATATCATCAGGGACTCTAGCTCCACAATCATAAAGGTATTGCATAAAATAATCAGGATCATGATCCATGGTGAGATGAACAAGTTGCAATGTTTCAGGATCTTGTTGAATTTGAAGTGCAATTGGATTCATTTCAGCATAGTCATTTGTGGGTTTAGGAGTTTTGGGAGTAACTGGTTGGTCGGATACGTCATCTCGAACATCTACATAAGTTGAAAGGTCTCCAGGTGGATCATTATGAAAATGTGATGATGATCTAGTATCTTGTTGGGAAGGATTGATTTGCTCATGGATGGGCTCTTCTTCAAGGAATCTTAAGGATTGAGGTTGTCAATTTTGAGGAGTGAAATCCATATTGTTTTTCTTGGCTTGGGCACGGGTAGTAACCATGAAAATAGAGGACAATTGAAATGTTAAAAAGCTCTCAAATGGATATGTGTGGATGATATGAAAGACTCCAAAAGTGGGGATAAATGATATGGATCAAGATGTAGATATGAATTGTTTGATTTAAGATAGAAATAGAGTCAAAAGGGTGACTCAAAGAGACTGGATGGACCTTAGGATTAGATACGGATAAGGGGCTCCTTTAAAACACTCAAGGTGATGATATGCCTAAGGAAGAAAGGAGACCAAAATGCCACCTCTACTCAAAGGAAGACAGGGCTTATTGAGTAGAAAAGATAAGATGACAAAGATACACTAACTTAAGAATGGTCAGGGCCTCTTAAGCAAATGGATCGTTATGGGATTGATTAGGAAAAGGTCTGTCTCTTAATTAGATGTTGATATATGATCAATAGGACAATGGGGGTCTACAAACTAGTGAAAAGAGATTTTGGGAATGGATATGGATGAATGATCAATCGAAAGAGCTTCTTGTGATTTAAAATGACAAGATTCCACTTGAGATGTGCAACGAGGATAAAAAGATTCTCAATTTTGAAAGTCCAGCTGATGATATAGGAGACAAGATATAATGGTGATGATGATTAAATATGCACACACAACAATCATTTAAGACACACAACTTGATTGGTTGTTTTTTATGACACCTAGATGTTTTGCAAACACTTGTAAACATGCACGATCCTAGGCTAAGAAAGGACAATACTTGTTGAGTTCCCACTTGGTTTTGCCCAGCCGCGCCTACTTATGGTGTATAGCTCCAGGAACTTGGGGCACGGGCTCCCCCTTACAGTGCACTCACTTCTCAGGCACACCAAGTTCCAGGTCCTAGGACGCGCAGATCCTGAGGTACCTTACTATCTCTGCCATAAGCCGCGAAAATATGGGACGGCTATCAGAGTTTCCTACTGTATCAACAAGTAGAGGGTTTTTGGCCACTACACAAAAGGGTTCTAGTGAATATCCAGGGGACCGGCACCTTACGAGCGTCCAGCAAGCCACTAAAGGCTTTGACTAACCCTACTAGGAGTTTTAATATACACAAGGTACACCTCCTTTCGAGCTAGCACTGTACGGTAAGCGCTAATACCGGTTAGACTTGGCTTTTGCCTTATCCTCAATTTATATAGCGGGCCGGACGAAAGTCCCGCTTGGGGTCGCAAATGAGTTCTCCTTGCGGATGTGTCTCAAGAGCAGGCCCACTCTAAGGATAACAAAAGCAAGGAAACACGTTGTTTTTGATCTCCCAGATCGCATGAAACGCAAGGAGAGAGCATACACAACGCCTTTGCCTCACACTCGCATGGGGTTCATTTTAATTCCAAATCCAAATGTGTGGGTGGTTGTACAAAATGTCAAAGAAAATGCTTTTGATTCTCAAGATCACCGAATGGCGTAAGAAAAGAGCATACGCATTCAATGACAAAATTGCAAGCCACAAGACATCGCAAACACTTGTTAATTTTAACCCTTGCTTATGATGTGATCTAATCTATAAAATGAAGATAGAATGTTTCAAGATTAGATTCTTTGACAAGCGGTCCTGCAAAAAACTAATTAGTAGTTTGCAAAATAGTCTTTGATAGGCGTAAAAGCTGCAAGTGAAATGAATGAACCCTGCCAAAAGCACATAAGAACATTAACACACAACAAGAAGAAAGTATTTGATGTTTTGCAAAAAATGAAAGTCTGAATTTCAAATGATTATACCAGAAAATCTGAGATGAATTTGAGAAAATGACTTTCACCACGATGTAGTTGTCTGAGTTATCTTTCCAACGGCTGCAAAAACGTGAAAATATGATGAAAAACAAAAAAGTTATGCTAGTTTGTCTGAAACAGCCTCCTAGGGCTAAAAATGAGCACTCTGGTTAACTTGTCACTGTTGTTGGCGATTGTATGTAGATTCAGGTTATATGTCGTGGTTTTGCTGGCAGCTTATCCATTGCATCTGGTGATTATTGGGCACAGAATTTTACAACTACTCTCACAGTTTACACCATTATTATATTTTGCTAAATCAAACATGCATCGCTGACAAATTAACCAACAATTTCCAGTTTTATTCCGAAATCAAGCAATAACTGTCACACCAAGGCTCCTGTGATTAGGTGTCCATTCAGCATCTAATGAATAGACGAAGCTCAATAATTTTAGGTGTCTCGTGGCATTAAGGCATGTGGTTGAATCAAGCATCAAAGGTCGTGGACAGGAGACTAGGGAAAACAAATCATGCTATTATGTTATATCTGCAAAACCCTTAACGCACCAGAAGTGTACGAGCCAGGTGTGGGATACACTAAACAAGCATTGAAATCTGCACAGTAAACACGATATTTGTCATTGCATCCACCAGAGTCTTAAGGAATACGCTGATAGGAACGACCGAGTTTAGTGAAATTGCAGTGTTAATCCTTTTAAATGACATGAGACAATTTATAAAAGCCAACGTGAAGGTTTATTACGGTGTGGGACAATTCTCCAAGCACTAAAACACTTACATAAACTACCAATAGAAACAACGAACGAGTTAAAAAGCAACCAACGAGTTTAATAAATTTCCCAGCGTGAATTCTTTTTACAGCGTGAGATAATTCCAACATTTACACACATGTGAGGATCAAGTCATACGCCCATAGGAACAAACGAATAGAAAATTTTATAGTGTGGAATTTGTGTTAGGGCGTGAGACCGCATTTTCTAAGCAAGATAATGTGCGCATATAAAAATCTATCGTGAATAGCATAGAACAATTTTCTGAACACTAGAATGGACAGGATTATAATGGAGCAGATTGATAAGTTGTAAACGATGAAGGCAGATGAGGCATTGGGCAAAGCAATACTGCATAAGAAATAACGATTTATGGTGTTTTATGCTAATGCTAACAGGAAGATGGCCATGACAATCTATAATCTTTCTAACTTCAAACTTTGGCACTAATTTAAATGCTGATTGCTAATCTTTAGATAAAACATAACCTTTGTCAATCAATATTCAAAGAAACTATTAAAAAATGCCACTGGAAAAAGGGAATTGATATCAACTTTGTTAAAAACCCTAATGGCAATATTTAATGTAAATTGTTACCAGTAATCACCATAATCATTTGATCAGATAGCTGCACCAACAGTTTAAGAATAACTGCCAGGGAAAACAATGGATCTGCTCTGGTAACAACGTGCAATCAGTTTTTGGCCGAAGGAATCCGGCAAAAATTGACCTTCAAGACTTATTGAAAACCCTACCGAAAACCTGTACAAACTCAGCACAAATACTTGCAAAATGATTGATTAAGGAAGGGCATGTTCACGTCAGGTTCACCATTTGTATGCATCAAAATATAAATTTTTATTAAAAAGATTTAAACTATCGTCAAAAACCCTAAATTTATATCAAAATGCACCAACAGAAAAGATTTAAGATCAAATTATTGAAACCAAATAAAAATAGATGTTACCGAATGATTTATGAAATGTGGTTGCTCAGAATGGTAGTGTAACTCCAATGTAAATGTTGCCCGGGGTCATAAATGATGGATGAGCTTGATTTTTATAAAGTTTTGGAGACGATTTCAAAAGTGGTTTGATCAGTTGAACGAGAAAAAGGTAGGTAAAAAGGTGGTTAGGGTTATGGTAACGGGTTTGTATTATTTTGGTGAAATAGATTTAGGTTAAATTTGTAAATAATAAATTAAATTCATTGATTTTAATTTATTATTTATGGGAAAATGGTAAAAATGAAAAGGATTTAATTAATTAATTAAAATTAATTAAATCTTTAGGATAAGAAAAAATTATGATTTAGGGATCAATTTTTTATGTATACACATGGTTTGGAGGTCTGTAAGCAATCTTTCTAGTGTGACAGTCATGGCAGATAGAGATATTGAGGTTTCAGAAGAAGATGCAAGTGATTCTATTGATTTGAAGTAGTTCAGATGTTATTGCTAAATTCATTGTGCTTGTGGGGGTCTCTAAATCGTGCACCTGCTGTTTTGGAGGTCCGCATTGAAGACCGAGATTGTTGTTGAAGATTTTCTTCTTGGTGTTGTTGTTCTTCCCAATCTTGGCCGACCAGATGATTCTAGCATGTTACGGATGACCTAAGAGCAATTCTATGGAGTGTGGCATGTTAATCAAGGAATATTTGAGTCCCAATTATGTTTGGCTGACAACTTAGTGATTCACATTAAGTAGTGCCGACCTTGATGTTTATTCCAAGGTTGATGAAGCATATAAAGGCATGTAGTTGAGTTGTTGAAAATCCTCCTTGTGTGAAATAATCAAATCCCAAGAAAGGATCAGTGGCAGAGCAGAGAAGAGGAGGAGCAGAGGAACAAGAATAGTAAAGGATGAAGTGATAGTGAAGAAGTATATGGGAGAAGAGAATAAGTTTTATGAGCATTCAATGAGACTAAACCAGGCATGAAGAAGATGCTATTTCTTAGTTAATTCCTTCTGTATTAAACATAAATTCTGAAGGCAATGAGCCTCTTTTGAGTAGTGAGCTCTGGGTAGTGCACCTAAAGGCAAGTGCCTTCCCATTTTCAAGTACTTTTAACAGGGTATGAATCATGTGGGTTAACCCCCACTGTGGTTTTCCCTTAACTGGGACGTTAAAAATCTTGGTGTCAAGTGTGTTAATTGTGTTTCTGCTCATGTGTTATTGTTTCATGCTTTAATGTTTACATCATTAATCTGTTTGTAAGTTGTGAAAGAAGATTAAAAGGAAAAGGTTAATTTTTTGGGACAACTGATTCACCCCCCCTCTCAGTTGTCTGGCCTAATTCCAACAGAGGCTACACAACATCAAAATGAGGTATTGAATATATTTTCTTCGGAGTGTGCACAAGCTGAATATGAAGCCTTCACTTTTCCTGAGAAAGATGATGTTGAAGTATGGCTACAAGAAGAGGTCACCATATCTGATTTTCAAGTTGTAAGTGTGATTTGGTGAGTCATGAAACTACTAAGTCTGATCCTATGGAAAAACAGGAGACTGTTTCAGTTGGGGGTAATTTTTAGAAACATAAAGATATTGTTTGTACTTCAGATTTTCAGCCTCATTCACTTCTAGTTTCGCATGAGACATATATGGTTGGTGATTGGTGTTCCGATGATTCAAATGGTTGTTTTCAGTCATGGGATGTGAGTTTGTCTACTGCAAACAGGGGTGATCATATGTACGAAAATGTTGGGACATGTATTGCAAGTTGGGATCCAAAAATTTTAAACAAAGTAGTCATTTCCACATGCAATACCAAAGAAGAATATTTTTCTCATGATCTTTGTGTGGGATATCCAATTCAGAGGCTGGCTTCTTTTTGTTTGAAAGCTCAAGTGTCACATGGTATCATACATAATGCATGAGCATCAGATTGTATCCAAAGAATTTTTACAAGATGTTTACATTCCTCTAATTGTGATAGTCATCAATTGGCTTCTGGTTGTTTGCGGCCTCCTCATTCACCAAGCATTATTTCATAATGGTATCTATTTTTCCTATCCGGTCAATGGATTTGCATGATCACTTAGGAGTCACCTAAGGTAGGGTCTTCCTTCCATGTATATATTAGGAGTTTTTGGTTGTGCTGGTAGTTTAGTTTCCTTTCCTATTTTGTTCCATTTTTGGCTTGCTTGGGCTCCTTTGTCCCATGTGCTCTCTAACTCTACTGCCCAATGGATGAGGCACTAGTCTATACTTGTGATTTTAGGTTCCTTGCTTCATCCTTTGCAGTCCTCATCCCCAATTAGAGCTAGTTGTTGCCTAAAAATTTAAACCTGGGAAATTTTAAAATTTTAGTGCATTCTCGCATATACCTTTGGGCCTGCCAAACCACAAAAAAAAATTAATTTTTAAAATTAGTGTAAACTGGTGCAAAATTATTCTTATGGTCATGATTCAATCCTCATTCCAACCAATTTGGTAAGTTTTCATCCTCAGATGCCTCATTGTTTGCAAAATTTTCAACTTCACTTTTTCCAGTTGGTGATTGACAAATATGGCTAAAGTTTGATTACCAGGTTGCTGGAACTTAAAAGAATTATGGGTTTTTCTCAGAGGTGTCTAATCTTCATGTTGTCCAAATTTCATGCAAAACAGAACTGCTATAAGGAAGTTATGGAGTTTTCTATAGTCGACTTAAACTATGTTTTCCAAAGGTTTTCAAATTAGTCATGAAGTCAAATTTTACCGAGATAAAGTTTAATGTTTTTCAAGGTCAGAAGTGGCAAGGAATATAAAGTTTAGGGTTCTATTAAAGTAATGAAATCTAGACTTCATGTGGACTCTTTACTGTCAGCAATTTGAAAAGTTTTGGAACTGTAGTTATGCCCAACTCCTTTGTTGTCGGAGGTTCTCTAAGTTATAAAACCTCACATTTGTCTGACTTCTGAGTTCTGAAGTTATTGAAAGGCATGACTACATGACTTCTTTATTATCGGAGCTTTTGGGGTTTTCAAAACTCAAAGTCTCTGTTGATACAAAAACCATGGCAGGATACTCGACATTGATCAGTCGAAAAGGCTTTAGAAAATTTCAAGCAAATGCAAATGGTGGGTGTGAAGCCAAAATCCTCCAAGCCTATGCTAAAATAGTAGCTCTCGAACATATGATGAATATCCTGGTTGGAAATACTCTAGTAGATGTATATGCATGGTGGGGAAAACATAAAGGCCGTGAACAATTAATAAAATGCCTCAATAAAATGTGGTCTCATGGACTACAATGATCGTTGGACATTCACAAAATGGATATGTTGAAAAGCTTTAGAAAGTATGAACAAATGCAACTCGCCATGGTTTGAAAGACACTACTCAAAGGCCACCTTTAATTAAAGAAGCTTTATCTATATCCTTTAGCCAGCGTGCACCACATCCTACTTCTACTCGAGACTCCACACTTGTTCGTCAAACATTTCCTCGTGAGAGGAATGAAAGTGATGATATTCCAAAATCTACAAATGGTAATCGATAGTATTGAAAAGGCTTTAGAAAATTTCTTACGAATGCCATTTGTAGGTGTAATATCAGACTTCACAGCTTTTGCTAGCCTCCTCCCATCTCATGCCAAAATGAGAACTTCCAAGCAATATAGAAACATCTGCTGAAGCTTAGCAAATTGTCGATTTTGATTAGATATTATGTTTTGAAATGCTTTGGCGGACATGTATGAGAAAACATAGAAATATAGACAATGCACATAAACTGTTTGATAGAATAGCTCAAAGAGAGGTAATTTCATGGAATGAAATGATCACAGGATGCTCACAAAATGGTTTTTTTGAAAAATCTTTAGAAACTTTCAATCAAATACAAACGGCTATGTAAAACTAGACATCACAACCAGCATCAACATTTTCCATGCTCATGAGAACCTTTGAGTAGGGTACATGCATCTATCAAAGAACAATGGAAGGATGATCCTTGTCAGATACAATTTAGCAAATAAGGAAATTAAATTCAAACTGGACTCTTGAAGGATTGGAAACCAATCAAAGCAAAGAAGGACAACAAAGATCTTATGGTGGAAAATGTGATGAAATAACTTCTTACCTGTGGCTCACTCATTTTTCCCATACCCTACACAATCTAGCAATGCATATGGGAGTACATGGTGATGGGGATAAATCCAGTCAAAGAGATAGGGGCACAAATCAACCAAGCCCAAGTTCGTTGAGCTGATGTGCCTCGAAATAGGGCACTCCTTTTCTTACTAAGAAAAGGTCTGATGTTTGTATTGTAGATCATTTTATTTGAACAATTGGTGAGTATATGAACTCTATGATGAAGAGGCATAACAATCACTTTTGCAACAACAAGTCGTTTGAGTGTTGCCGATGTGGAGCCACAATTAGAGACTATATGGAGACAAGCATATAGATATGAAATACCGAGGCTTTGCTTTGTTAATAAAATGGAGAGACTTGGAGCTAATGTTATTAGAAATGTTGTCTAGGTTTAAACATGGTGATGCAAGATATTCGTTGATGCCAGGGCATGAAATTGCTTGAGTGATCAATGAAGTTGGTTCTAATATGTTTTGCTCCAAAGTTGGTGATCATATAGGAGTGAGCACATATGTCAAGTCCAAGTTAATTGTGTGAAGGAAAGCATTTCTACCTTTAATAGTGTTGATATAGATGGTCTTAACCGAGTCTCTCATTTCTATATAAGAAGAGTTACTCTTAAAAGTAAATTTGTGAATTGTTTTACAAGGGGAAAAGAAGAGTTTCTGTATGGTAAAGGGCAGTTACGAATGAAAAGAGTTTCTTTTATTTACCATTATTTCAAGAATCAGTTAGGGGAGGAAGAAAAAGGGGATTTTCGTTGCTTTCCAAGAGGCAGTTGCTGGGAATTGAAAAGTCCCATTGGGAAAATATATAAATATGTAATTGGCAGGTATTAGTCAAGGGGAGGATCTTTTTCTGCTAGTCGAGAATAGGGGAAGTAGGGGATCAATTTTCTTTTCAACATAGTTTTATTGTACGGAAATGTTGAGGATTTTAACTCACTTATTAGCATTGGAGGAATAAAGAAGATATTCTAAATCTATGTATTTATCAATGTTTTCTTTTAATTGCAATTGAACTGTGTTTCTTTGTAATTACTCTTTGATGTTTATCTGTTGTATCAGGCTGTGTATGTGTTTATTTCTGGGACTTTAATTTCAGATTAAGTCATCTATTGGAAGGGGGTTTCTTTCCACTCTTTACTTGTTTCTCATTATGGGTGTAGGATAAATGGGTTGTGTGTAATTTGCCTACATTCACTTTGTTCTGAGTTAAGCTTTCACATCTATTTACATGGTTATGGGTAGATGTTAGTTTACCTTTTCTACTCTTTGGTTAAAAGCATACCTAGTTTTCATTCATTGCAAATTATTCAAAGGTAGCTGCGCCTTGTAAAACAAGCAGAGAGCACTTGCAAATAACATTGCAAGTGACTCAACTGTTGGTCTATTTGTCATTAGTGTGGGCTAGGAGTATAAAATTAAGGTGACAAATATGTTAACCAACAGGTGGTAAATGTTGTAAAGTGATCATTGATAGTGGCAGTACTAATAACTTAGTTTCAGAGGAGATGGCAACTAAGCTGAACCTGGAGAGATTGAAACACCTTAAGCCCTACAAGATAGCATGGATTCAGGATTAACACAAGGTACTGGTGAGTGAACAATGTTTGGTGAAATTTCATATAGGATCTTATAATGATGAAGTACTATGTGATATTATGCCGATGGATGTATGTCATATATTGTTGCCAAGACCATTGTAGCATGATAGAAAGGCTATACATAATGGAAGAAAGAATACTTATACCATAATAGCAAATGGGAAGAAACATATCTTTATACCTTTGGAAGATGAGCCTAAAAGTGAAGTATGTGAAAATGCTATAATCTGTTTAGTTGATGGAAGGAAATTTTTGGATGGATTGAGACATGATAATATGTGTTTTGCTTTGATTCCTAAGAAGTGTAGAACCTTAAGTGTAGAGACTGTTACTGGAAAAGAAGAAAAACTAATGTGAGAGGAGATAACTGAATTGTTGATGGAGTATGAAGACATATATGGTGCAGGAGCACCCACCTGACAACTGGCCTCCATGAGGCAGTTAGTTTGTTATAGGTCTGGTTAATGTTTCCAAGAAGGTCTTATAAGACCAATGCGTGTAATAAGGTCATGTTGACCATACTTTACTATTTTTAGATAGTTTGTTTGGACAACTGTTATACTGTATGTCCGGTTGGATCTCCCAGCCGCCTGGAGAGATTTCCTAGCCGCTTGGAAGCTCCCAGCTGCTTGGAGTCGAGTTGGTAGTACTCGCGAGAATTCCTATTTATGCATTAGGATCGGTTGGTTTTAGATATATTGAGGAGCTAGGTTGCACAGAGTGAGACAGAGAGAGACAGAATATTGTATTTGCATCTTTTGAAATCAATAAAGAGATCCTGTTTGTGTCCATTCTCTATTTTGAATTCCATTGTGTAATCGAGTTGCTGTTCTGGTGGTTGCATGGATTCACTGATCCATTCCACCGGTTGATTCGTCAAATCGGTGGAATGGCTATGTACAATAGTTTAGGATTTAGTTTGCATTTTCTATTTGTTCACATGTATGTTTGCAGGATCGCAGTCGAGATGTGCTGAGAACCCTAGCATGGGCATGTGCTAGGTCATGCTGGTAGTTTGAGTCTGGAAAGTTGTCCAGGAAGCAGATCGGGTCACCTCAGGAGGTTTGGTGGATCGAAATTCGCTAAGGTTAGAAATTCGTCACAACGGCATCATCAGGATATTTCTGTGTATATCCTGCAATTACTTTAGGCGTCATCCGAGTAGATGGAGGTGAGCATGATACAGTTGTTTGCATAAGGTGAATGCATTTTGGGGTGATCATCACAAGGTGTTGCCGAGGAAGAGTATATCGACATAAGTTAGTCGATCGGGTTGACAATTCCATCGCGGGCCGATAATGTTAAGTTTGGCCGACAGCAGGATATTGGAGGAGCTGCATATGATGTCATCATCATCAGGATAATCGTCATCAGGACATTCCAAAATATCACCCGATAAAGGTTTATCCTACTGACCATAAGTGTTTTGGTATCGGCATAAGGCATTGAGAAGTTAAGTGGATCGGGAGGAGGATATTCGGCAGAATATTCGTCATCAGTATAAAGTTGAGTATCATCATCAGGATGTTTCAATATGACCGGATAAGTCATATCCTGATGCTGCTTGTTTAAGTAGGTCGGAGATCAGGGTGACGTAAGCGTCTAAAGGAAAGGTGCATGAGAGTGTCGTCATCAGGATATATGGGAGGAACCGGATATTTTATATCCTGCTGATGAAGATGATGTCGAACATCATGATGCTGCAGATAGAGGTTGGCGGTAAGATGAACAGTGATTGTCAGGAGGATGATTGCGCTTGCCGAATATGATGAAGCTGCCGATAGCTGGATATGATGATGCTGCTGACAGGTGAAAGGTCGAAGGTTTGTCTGCAGGAGGATATCGGTCGGCAAGAGAAAATATGATGATGCTGACAATGTTAACAGAAAATATGATGATGATGATGGGTTGTAGACATACATGCTGTATGTCAAGGTTTTAGTGTGGATGCCTCTGCATCATTATATCAGATAATGTACCCGAAGGATTGCCACCAATCTGGAGTATCATTCATCATATGGACCTTATACCTGGAGCTAGTTTGCCTAACAAAGTAGTGCATCAAATGACACCAGTAGAGAATATAGAGCTGAATAGATAGATATATGAGTTGTTGAGGAAAGGATTGATTAGAGAAAGTTTAAGCCCATGTGTAGTACCTATAGTACTAGCATTGAAGAAAGATAGAGAATGGAAGATGTGTATAGACTCTAGTGCAATCAATAAGATCACTGTTAAGTATAGATTTCCACTACCAAGAATGGATGACATCATGAACTGTTTGAGTGGAGAAAAGTATTTCACAAAGATGGACTTGAAGAGTGGATACCATCAGATCAGGATCAGAGAAGGAGATGAGTGGAAGACTGCATTGAAGACAAATGAGGGATTGTATGAATGTTTAGTGATGCCTTTTGGATTGACTAATGCACCAACTACTTTCATGAGGTTGATGAATGAGGTTTTGAAGAAATTCTTGGGGAAGTTTCTTATTGTATACTTGAATGATATTTTGATTTTTAGTAAGACAAAAGAAGAATATTTGTGGCATATTAGACAAATATTGTAGAGGTTGAGAGAAGAGAAGTTGTTGATAAACATCAAGAAATGTAGTTTCATGAAGAAAGAATTGGTATATTTGGGATTTTTGATTTCTGCGGAAGGATTGAAGATGGACCCTAAGAAGGTTAGAGTAATTGTTGAGTGGCCAACACCGGAGAGCATTGGAGAGGTAATATTACTTTATGGATTGGCAAGTTTCTATTAGAAGTTCATTAGAAATTTCAGTTTAGTATGCACACCCATGATAGAGACAATGAGAGGCGATAGAAAGGATTTTAAGTAGACATCAGGAGAAGATAATAGTTTTGAATTGTTGAAGCCAAAAGTGACAGAGAAGCCAGTGTTAGCATTATTGGATTTTAACAAAGTATTTCAAGTAGATTGTGATGTCGGTGGAAGTGCAATAGGAGCAGTGTTAAGTCAAGAAGGGGGACCAGTAGCACATTTTAGTGATAAGTTGAATGATGCAAGGAGAAGATATTCAGTTTATGATTAGGAGTTCTATGACATAATTCAAGCTTTGAAGAAGTGGAGACATTACTTGTTGCCTAAGGAATTTGTGTTGTACACTAATCATTAAGCTTTGTAGTTTTTGAACAGTCAAATAAAGTTGAATCAAAGACATATGAGATGGGTAGAGTTCATGCAATGTTACAAATTTGTATTGAAGCATAGGAGTGGGAAGTCAAACAAAGTTGTAGATGCATTGAATAGAAGAAGGAATTTGATGATAAAGATGAGAGTGGAAGTATTAGGATTTGAGGAACTGAAGCACATGTATGAAGAGGATCTTGATTTTGTAGAACCATGGAAAGCATGTAAGGAACCTGTTGTGACAAATAGAAGTAAGTGGTTAGATTATTTTATTCAGGAGGACATGTTGTTCAAAGGAAATCAATTGTGTATACCTCAGAGTTCAATGAGAGACAATTTGACCAAGGAGAAACATAGTGGTGGATTAGTAGGACATTTTGGGATTGACAAGACAATAGCTTTGGTAAGTGTGTGTAATGAAAAATTTGGATTTGTAAATAGAAATGATCAAACAATGAAATGCATAACCTAAACCCAAATCATTCAATACCTCAAAGATGCAAGATGAGCTCAATTGATTGATCAATTTGTTGTGTTGATTGCTCGATTCTGTAGCATAACATTGATAAGGAGATAAATGATGGATGATTGATGGTTGGTAGATGCAAGCTAGATGGATTGAAGATGATGGATGAGGGCTTGAGATGAAAATTTGACAGGGTGAAGATGCATGAAGAAGAATCCCCAAATAGCTCAAGAGAGGCTTGCTTTATAGGATTGGCTTGATTCAAATGGATGGCTAGGATCAATTACGGCTTTAGATGAAATGGATGGATAGGATTAAGTTAGGTTTCCTTGCACATTAAGAAATTGTAATCAATTGACATGTGTCAAAGGAAATAGGTGTCATGTGTGATTGTGTACACAAAAAGTAGTACATGTGATTGTGTACATAAACAGTATTTTAAATGAGTTGTTCTACAACACATGATTAAGGGGAAATGGACAAGTGTCAAGGTGAGATGAAAGGTCATGTGACTTAATTCAAATTAAATATTTGAATTAGTTGGGATATAGTTGGGAATTTAATTAAATAAATATGATTTTATTTAATTAATTGGGTAGATGAATAGGATGGGATAAGATATGATGTGGAAATTAATTAAATAAATAAATTTTATTTAATTAATTGGAAAGTGGGATTATGAATGTGAAATTAATTAAATAAAAGGTGTGCTGACAAAGAGAAGGCTTGCTAAGACACATGAGCAAGTAATTTGTGTTTGTTATTGTTAAGGTAAAATGTGGATTAATCAATTTAACAATAATAAACCCAAATATCAATAGAATAATGAAATCAAGAAAGATTGAATGAAATGAAGTAATGAATAATACAGTGCAAACCTTCCTTGAATCAAAGCTTCTATTGTTTGCCTATTAAAACCGTCCTTGTTGATATGAAGTAGGCCCTCAGTGAGTGCACTCTTTTAGCTGTGTTGTAGGATGTCAGTAGTAAATGGTTGTGTTGATAGATAATGCTGTGAAGTAGAGCTTCAAAGCAAATGGTGATCTCAAGTAGATTGTATTGGGGGTGCCAAAGGTGCACTGGTGGATTTCTGCAGAGTAACAATACAAATAATCTGGATGAATAGAATGGAAGAACATGGTTCCATTTATAGACTTAGAAGAATGAGGATCAACGGTTGAGAGGAGATATGAAGATCAATGGTTGAGAATGGTTGAGGAATGTGCAACCAGTAGGAATAGGACAAGTGTCCCACCTCCATCATGAAAGAGGGGATTTGACAAAATTGATTGGAGAGTTAACTCAATTGACTGATCAGTTAACAAACTTGATTGATCAATTAGAAGAATGGATTGAGGGACTGACTGAATTGATTGATCAGTTACCCGAATAGATTGAGGAGCTGACAAAATTGATTGGTTAGTTAACAGTTTTGTTTGAGAAGTTAACTAATTTTGATTTAGAGAAGAAATAGGACATGTGGGTGAGGGAATCTTAAGTAATTAAATATTTAAAATATTTAATTACATGTGCAACATGGTGAGGTGGAAAGGTGAAGTGGATTTTTTGAAATTAGAACTTAGGATAGAGGAATTTATGAATAATTAAATAATGTAAGATTATTTAATTATGTGAGACATTAGAAGAATTTAGGGAATTTAATTAAATAAATTGATTTTATTTAATTATGGAATAGTGAACTGATTAAATAAATTTAGAATATTTATGTAATTGATAGAAGAAATAAGAAGGGAATAAATATTAAGAATATTTATTTAGAATGAATCGTGTCATTTTTAGGTGTATACATTTTGCCCCTCTTTGATGCAATGCGGTTTACAACGTTGCTTCAAAGAAATCGATAGTCTGATAGTGATCATGCCCCAGTTTGCCCCTGGTACAAGTTTAATGACGATAGGATGCCCCCTTAGGAGATTAGACGGAAAAAAGGTAGAAGGTGTGAGACGAACAATCTCACGAAGATGAAGGGGTGTAGGTTAGGATGAAGAAAGAGCTGAATGATACATGATGCAAGATAGAATGATAACACACACAAGCAAGTAAGCAAGTATGCACAAATGACCAAAGAACAAGCAAAGTACTACCCCTATCTAGCTGTACACCAACGATATACTGATAATGATATACGACAGTGTTGTCATGGCAGGGAACAATATATCCCTAGATCAACATGGCAAGCGTGTTGTCATGGCAGGGAATGATTGATCCCTAGAGCAACATGAAGGATAGTGTTTGGTTTCAAAAAATGAAGCATGTCGTGTAAGATGCATGTGTTGGTCTGATTTCGACAATGTTACATCCTGTATAAGACAATTGATTGATTAACTGATCGAGTTGGTTTACGACCAGACAAGGATCAAGACCATTGATTGTGATTGGATCATTTGTGCAAGATTGACTTGACTTGATTGGTATGGATTAAGGATGGACCTGCATTTTGATCACTGCTCAGATCGACATCTAGAACTGTTGACGAGAGATACAATGATAGAAAGTTGATCGATAGAAGAATGACTTGAGGGGACTCACAAGCTTCATTTTGTATTGTTACTCTACATTATTTGGCTCTTTTATTGCATGGGATAGGGATGTATGGATGTATAATGGATGGATTTGATATTGACATCTTGACGGTGCAAGTATTTTGAAGTGCTTTATTTCATCATTGGGCATTTTTTTTGGTACTTTTTCTAAAATGTTGTAAGTTAATACAAGCATCTAGGTATAATTAAACCGAGATGACCTGAGTATTGCTTACATAGATTTTTAATTTGGCAAGTAAATACAAGCATCTAGTCAAAATTGAATCTAGATGACCTGAGTACTTCTTGCGTTTCAACAAACAAGGATTGCCCCCATTCATGTTAGACCTTTGATGTCCTCGATGATCTTTGGCCGATCATGTCTTTAGACAAGGCTTCACATTACTAAAGTTTAATCCACAAACAACAAACAAAGAAAATAATCATGCCCCCATCATAGCATCTCTAGCTTTTGGCATCCTCGAGTAGCATAGAAAGGCATGATAGCATAAATCAAGACTTTGTAAGTTAACCTAATCAACACGAAACATTCTTGCATTTAGATGTGTTTGTTTCTTACCATAATTTGAGTAAAATCATTAGGAAGGCCTTAGGTGTTTTTCTGCTTTGCCTTGGATAGGTTAATGTTTTGCGTCAGGATTTTTGCTTGAAAAGAGCGGGTTTCACTTGCGCTTGCTTGCTTGGTGAGAGAAGACTTTCACAATCTTTATTGACGAGACGGACCCTAAGGGACTGACTTAGTGCCTCGGGGCCTCATTGCTAAATGGCCTTGCCTACATGACGGCGCAGAGGCAACGTAGTTCAGGGACTTGGACTTTGATGGACCTAAGATATGGATCAGATGAGACATGATATGGAACAGATATGGATCAGACATGGAACAGATATGGATCAGATAAGACACGATATGGAACAGATATGGATCAGACATGGAACTGATATGGATCAGACAAGACACGATATGGAACAGATATGGATTAGGTAAGACACGATATGGAACAGGTGATACAGATGACAAGGAAACACCACGGATAGGTAGATGTATGAGTGACAAAGAATGGAACAGGTAGGTATGAGGATGGGCAATAGTGGATAGAAGGAAACAAGGATGTGATCTCCAAGGACTATGTCGCATAAGAATAACATGCTCCATTGTAGGTAGAATACTTAGGATTTTTCATGGCAATGCTTACGACGATAGGAAGATGAGAGGGTAATGAAGGATTTGCATGGTTTGGAGGGATAAGGTACGTCAAGAGACATCTAAAACATTTGTCAACATTGTGCCTCCAATCTTTATCAAGACCAAAGAAAATAGAGGAAAGGAAGATTAGGATGGATAGACTGGATAGTATAGGTAGGATAGGATAGGAAATGGTATGGAAGGAAAATAATAGGAGAAGAGTGATAGGCTGATGAGACAAGGTGCCCCCAACTATAGGTGACATAGAAAATCAACTTACACACGATGCCTGTTTGCCAGGTTTTCATCATGGTACTTATCCAAGGTGCCTGTTTGCCAGGTTTTCACCACTAGACGAAGGGATTTTTCTTTACTTTTTTCTTTATTCCTTTTTTTTTTAGATAGGAGAAGGTGGATGGATGCTATCGCGTGGACTATGTCAAGTGTTCTCATAGATGTTGGTAGGGGATTGCATGAAAGTGATATGGCGTAGGTAGATAGTGGATTAAGATGCAGAATATGGAGGGAAGGCTTATGCAAAAGCATGGACCATAGGAATAGGATGAGGAAGATATGTAGGATAATAGTGGAAGGAAGGGAAGATGGAGGTATAAGAAAATGTTGTGGAATGGAAGGGAATCATGACCAACGGTTGCACATACCGTGATAAACATTGAAGCTAGTGATGGGAAAGTAGTGTAGGAAGCAACGAAGACTTTTGCTTATGGATAAATGACTTAGGCATGTAGGGATCCACATAGACTGAGTAGTTTTCTGATTGTTACTTGTCATGTGGGATGGAAGAATTTGAGACTTATGGATGGAATGGGAGAAAGTAGATGGTTGAGATTCTTGAGAGGGGCCTCATGTAACTTGAGGCCTTTTTGCTTAGGTACCCAAACCATTTTGCTTTTAGATAGTACCTATGGAGATATGGGCTTGGGTGTATGTAGCTTTTGTGTAGTTTCAGAGGTAATTATTTGTTGGATGCAAACCCACACCTTTTTCAGTTTGGCATATAGGTGTGTGGGTGCATGCAGCTCTGGAGAAGGATGCTTCTTTGATTCTTAGATTTTGTATCCTAGGTCATGAGGACTCTTAGGATTTTTGACTTGATAGGTAGAGGCATCCAGATTTTTATGGTTGAATTCTCTTGAGATGGTGGAAGTGGAGTTTGAGGAAGTTCTTTCTTTAGACAACACATGCATTGGTTGGTCATGATTGGGATTGTTAGAGGATTCATAGATGGATGAATAAGGTTTCGGAAGAAGTGGTGGTAAAATGCATGGAGGGATATTAGGAGTTGGAAGTAGTGGAGGTAGATTGGATGGTGGAAGGTGTATGGTCACATGCTGTTGATAATTGTAGGACGATGGAGGTGGAATGGCGACATACGTTTTGGGGATATGATAGGGTTTGTGATGGAAAGTGGGGGATTTTGAAGGAGTGGAGGAAGTACCAACATCTTGAGATTGTTCACCTTGGGGTATGTATCCAAGGCCATATGAAGGAGGAGGAACATTGACATGGACGGGCTCCAAAATACCTTGTTTGTGAAGGCCTAGCCTTTACCTTGATAGTTCATATGTTGGAGTATGCGGTGGACAGCGGGATTATGTGTAGGTGGAACATTAAACACAAGTTCCTTATTGGATGGAGAAGGTGAGATAGAGGATAATGGTTGTTGGTGTTCTAAGGAGGAACACTCATGAATGAAGGTGGTAAGACCAAGGATATATGGTGGAGGATTTGTAGCATGATCGATAATGGATGGCGGAGGAGGATTACTAGTTTGATCTTCTACACTTGCTTGGGAGGCAAGTGTCTCATCAAGGGAAGTGGAAGTTGCTAGATCTTGGATAGGACTAGATGGGGTTATAGGCTCAGGACCATGGAACACATAAAGTGGGCTCAGAGGATCATCATGGTCTGCTTGATCATAGATAGGCTCTTCATTATAGATGTGATCTTGATCATAGATAGGATATAGCATGATGGGATTAAGGTGCTCGTGTATAGGTTCTTCACCAATGATAAGATCTTGATCATAGAAAAGACATAGGTTATGGAGGGGCTGAAATTGGATCTCTAGCTCATGCATAGGATCAAGTTGCTCATGGATAGCTTCTTCATCAAAGGTAGTAGCTTGATCATGGAAGAGATATAGGTTATGCATGGTTGGAAATTGGATCTCTTGCTCATGTATAGGTATAGGATTATCGAATAGATAGAGGTTATGTAAGGGTCGAATGGGAATGCTTTGATCTTGATTTAGACAAGGGGTTGATGTTTCCACATGCTCTAAAGTGTGCTCTTGATGTGCTTGAATTGGAGTGGAGCTAGAAGACTCTTGGATAGGATCTTGGTCAACAACATGAAGGTGCGACGAACCTTGACTTTGGTGCATGGTAGGAGGCTCTTTGATAAGCTCAAGGAATTAAGGATCACATGAAGGGGTGGTAGGATTTGACATATTATTGGAAGCATCTTTTGTAAGGTCAAGGACTAGATTTTGAGGACATGGTTGACTCTCTGCTAGTAGCCCTGGGATCACATCATTGGTAGGTGTATGGATAGGTGCATGAGGGGATTTTGCTTTCTCCCTAGCTTTTCTCTGGTTATATAATTTTGGAAAAACTCTTTTCCACAAATCGTGTAAGGATTCCTTGGTTGTCAGTTTAGAGCTTGGGGAACTCAATGGCGATGTTGGCATAGGATTGGTATGTTTTGGAATATGTGTCTTAGAAGATGGTGAAGGAGGACTAGTAGACAGAGTGGTATACGATTTCCAACTTGAGGTGGTGCTTGCCTTGTCATGAGCATCATTAAGATGGAAAATAGAATTATGAGTTTGGGGCGAGGCGTAGCTAGTACTGACACGTTCAGCTTGTAAGATTGCCATTTCTTGTTGTATGACTTGGAGTTCTTGAGCAATTGCTATATGACCTTGGGGTGAGGTGTCTAAGGTTAATTGCAATTTCAGGTATTTGAGTTCTTGAGCAAGCTCTTCTAATTCGGTTGTCATCTCCACAAAAACTGACACAAGACTGAAATGGGTACTCAGAAAGGTGGAAAATTTCTTGCAAAAGACGCGGAAGTACTCACTATTACGCATGCACTGGAATAGATGCGCTGTAGGATTTGATATATGTGTTGTGAGTTGCAATAAAGGCGCTGGACTGGTAAAATGATAAAAGCACTGCAAGTCACAACAAATGCACCGCAAGTCAGCATAGATGCGCAGGGATAGAGGACGAATGTGTCGCTCTGGTGTTTTCTCAAATTTTTTTTTGCAATTTTTTTGGGCTTTTCTAATGTTTTTGGTGCTTTGGTTGCAAAAAAGGTCTTTTTGATCTAATTTTCTAAATTTATGGCAAGAAGACACAGCAAACACAAAGATATTTTTATGGTTTTTTTTAATTTTTTGAGATTTTTTTGACTCTATTTGGACTAAAAGGAAAGCAAGTACAACCCTAGGTTTCAAAAGGATTACAGGGGTTTTTGGTATACTAAACAATTGGTTTGTAGTCAAGGCAACCATTCGAGTGGTTACACATGCAGCAGCACTACTCTCTGTTATGGAGTCTCCCAGCCTCAAAGGGTTACGCCTTAGAGGGTTTTGGGGGAGGTTGGCCGTCGGTGTAACACAACAGCACTCGTTGTAGGAGGTTTTCACCTCAAGTACATTTATTTTAAGTGGATTGGTAGGGCTTGGCTTTAGCCTGTTTCCACTCAGGGTCGTTCCCACTTGGACAGGCGAGCATCCAAGGGCAGGCCCCTCTAAAGGTTATACACACAAAATAACAAGTCCAGCATTCTGGTCGCCCAATAAAGGGGAGAGCATAAGCCTATTGTCATTTTAAAGACACAGTAAACAGTGGTTTATCCAATCCTAATTAAAATGAGAAAAACTATATGCGTTATTCTACTTGGGTACACACACAGTTGTTAACTTTGAAGTGATTAGGAGATAGCAATGAATCTTTCCTTTGCAAGATAGCAATATTCTTAACTGAAAGAGATAGCCATATAGAAATGATCAATGAAACCAAGATATCAATGATTCAGTTATCATCCTCCTAGTTAGAAACTATGTGAGATTGACATGCATATTTTTACTTTCCTAATTAGAGTTAGATTAAATTGTATGCAAGTTGCATGAACAATAGGTTACTCCTTCCTAATTAGAACTAGATGAAAGTTGTATGCAAGTTGCATGAACAATGGGTTACTGCTTCCTAATTAGAACTAGATGAGAATTGTATGCAAGTTGTTTTACTTTTCCCCTAGTTAATCTATGATGTGTGTGTTAAGGAAAATAAAACTATCCATCTCTCAACCCTATAGAAGATATATCAGAAGTTTCTTTTCTCCTTTCTTTGACAAGTGTTTAAGTCAAGCTGCACAGATAAATCATTAGTTTTCAAGAAAAAATGCTAGATTTAAGCTTAGAAAGATAGATAAACTTTGACTATAAAAATAGCTAACAAAATGATAAAATCACTTGATCAAACCTACTTCATTGTGAATTTCATGGAATTACCTTTCCAATGAGTGTTTATTTGCGCGATTACGAGTTCGTATGCTCCTCTTATGGCAAAAAGAAAAAGATACCACCCTTATGGCATGTAGAAGAAGGTAGGATGGAGAATTGTTGGATAAAACAATGCACCCTATAGAAGCACTTTTCAGACCACTGGATAAAAGGATGTGGAAGCACCCTTCGGACCACTGGATAAAATGATGCACCTTGTGGGAGCACCCTTCGGACCGCTGGATAAAAGGATGCACCCTGCGAAAAAGCTATTAGGATAGTTAGATAAAAGGATGCAGGAGCACCCTTTGGACCGCTAGATAAAGTGATGCACCCTACGAAAGCACCCTTTGGACCACTGGATAAAAGGATGCACCCTGCGGAAGCACTCTTCAGACCGCTAGATAAAAGGATGCACCCTGCAAAAAAAAGCTCTTCGAACAGTTGGATAAAAGGATGCAGAAGCACCCTTTGGACTGCTGGATAAAGCCATGCACCCTGCAGAAGCACCCTTTGGACCGCTGGATAAAAGGATGCGCCCTCAAAAAAATCACAGAGATTTTTTTCAGTCTCTAATTTTTGTGAATTAACAGGTGATTCTAAGGTTTTCGACCCTTCTGAGCACGTTGGTGATGTCAGTTTCAGCCCAGGAGGTCACCTTTTGATAGATCCTTGCAAAACTCAACAATGGGGTTTAGAGAATCACAAATTTACAGTGGGCACCAAAAATGTTAGGGTAAAATGTGGATTAATCAATTTAACAATAATAAACCCAAACATCAATAGAATAATGAAATCAAGAAAGATTGAATGAAATGAAGCAATGAATAATACAATGCAAACCTTCCTTGAATCAAAGCTTCTATTGTTTGCCTATTAAAACCATCCTTGCTGATATGAAGTAGGCCCTCAGTGAGTGCACTCTTTTAGCTATGTTGTAGGATGTCGGTAGTAAATGGCTGTGTTGATAGATAATGCTATGAAGAAGAGCTTCAAAGCAAATGGTGATCTCAAGTAGATTGTATTGGGGGTGCCAAAGACGTGCTGGTGGATTTTTGTAGAGTAACAATACAAATAACCTAGATGAATAGAATGGAAGAACATGGTTCCATTTATAGACTTAGAAGAATGAGGATCAACGGTTGAGAGGAGATATGAAGATCAATGGTTGAGAATGGTTGAGGAATGTGCAACCAGTAGGAATAGGACAAGTGTCCACCTCCATCATGAAAGAGGGGATTTGACAAAATTGATTGGAGAGTTAACTCCATTGACTGATCAGTTAACAAACTTGATTGATCAGTTAGAAGAATGGATTGAGGGACTGACTGAATTGATTGATCAGTTACCCGAATAGATTGAGGAGCTGACAGAATTGATTGGTTAGTTAACAGTTTTGATTGAGAAGTTAACTAATTTTGATTTAGAGAAGAAATAGGACATGTGGGTGAGGGAATATTAGGTAATTAAATATTTAAAATATTTAATTACATGTGCAACATGGTGAGGTGGAAAGGTGAGGTGGAAAGGTGAAGTGGATTTTTTGAAATTAGAACTTAGGATAGAGGAATTTATGAATAATTAAATAATGTAAGATTATTTAATTATGTGAGACATTAGAAGAATTTAGGGAATTTAATTAAATAAATTGATTTTATTTAATTATGGAATAGTGAACCGATTAAATAAATTTAGAATATTTATTTAATTGATAGAAGAAATAAGAAGGGAATAAATATTAAGAATATTTATTTAGAATGAATTGTGTCATTTTTAAACGTATACATTTTACCCCTCTTTGATGCAATGTGGTTTACAACGTTACTTCAAAGAAATCGATAGTCTGATAGTGATCATGCCCCAGTTTGCCCCTGGTACAAGTTTAATGACAATAGGATGCCCCCTCGGGAGATTAGATGGAAAAAAGGTAGAAGGTGTGAGACGAACAATCTCACGAAGACAAAGGGGTGTAGGTTAGGATGAAGAAAGAGCTGAATGATACATGATGCAAGATAGAATGATAACACACACAAGCAAGTAAGAAAGTATGCACAAATGACCAAAGAACAAGCAAAGTACTGCCCCTGTCTAGCTGTAAACTAATGATATACTGATAATGATATACGGCAGTGTTGTCATGGCAGGGAACAATATATCCCTAGACCAACATGGCAAGCGTGTTGTCATGGCAGGGAATGATTGATCCCTAGAGCAACATGAAGGATAGTGTCTAGTTTTAGGAAATGAAGCATGTTGTGTAAGACGCGTGTGTTGGTCTGATTTCGACAATGTTACATCCTGTATAAGACAATTGATTGATTAACTGATCGAGTTGGTTTACGACCAGACAAGGATCAAGACCATTGATTGTGATTGGATCATTTGTGCAAGATTGACTTGACTTGATTGGTATGGATTAAGGATAGACCTACATTTGGATCATTTCTCAGGTTGACTGAAATTGAGAAGAATGGATCACAACGATAGATGGAATACTAATTGATAGAAGAATGACTTGATAGAAGGACTCAATTTAACAATAATAAACTCAAACATCAATAGAATAATGAAATCAAGAAAGATTGAATGAAATGAAGCAATAAATAATATAGTGCAAACCTTCCTTGAATCAAAGCTTCTATTGTTTGCCTATTAAAACTATCCTTGCTGATATGAAGTAGGCCCTTAGTGAGTGCACTCTTTTAGTTGTGGTGTAGGATGTCAGTAGTAAATGGCTGTGTTGATAGATAATGCTATGAAGTAGAGCTTCAAAGCAAATGGTGATCTCAAGTAGATTATATTGGGGGTGCCAAAGGCACGCTGGTGGATTTCTGTAGAGTAACAATACAAATAACATGGATGAATAGAATGGAAGAACATGGTTCCATTTATAGACTTAGAAGAATGAGGATCAATGGTTGAGAGGAGATATGAAGATCAATGGTTGAGAATGGTTGAGGAATGTGCAACCAATAGGAATAGGACAAGTGTCCCACCTCCATCATGAAAGAGGGGATTTGACAAAATTGATTGGAGAGTTAACTCAATTGACTGATCAGTTAACAAACTTGATTGATCAGTTAGAAGAATGGATTGAGGGACTGACTGAATTGATTGATCAGTTACCTGAATAGATTGAGGAGCTTACAGAATTGATTGGTTAGTTAACAGTTTTGATTGAGAAGTTAACTAATTTTGATTTAGAGAAGAAATAGGACATGTGGGTGAGGGAATATTAGGTAATTAAATATTTAAAATATTTAATTACATGTGCAACATGGTGAGGTGGAAAGGTGAGGTGGAAAGGTGAAGTGGATTTTTTGAAATTAGAACTTAGGATAGAGGAATTTATGAATAATTAAATAATGTAAGATTATTTAATTATGTGAGACATTAGAAGAATTTAGGGAATTTAATTAAATAAATTGATTTTATTTAATTATGGAATAGTGAACCGATTAAATAAATTTAGAATATTTATTTAATTGATAGAAGAAATAAGAAGGGAATAAATATTAAGAATATTTATTTAGAATCAATCGTGTCATTTTTAGGCGTATACACTTTCAAATCATCATATGACCAGGCAAATACATGTCTATACTTCCTAAGTAAGTTGATGAGCATGCTCCTAATTTTGGGGTCAAGATTCTTTCCAATGTATACATTCTTTGGGGCTGCCTATGTCCCCAAATTAATCTCTTCAAGGTCATTTTGCACCACTGGTGTGTCTTTCATTTTAAATCTATCATGTCCATCAAATGCCTTTTCCAATGCTATAAGTCCCTTAGGTATTTTATTTGTTTTTAACTGAACTATTTCTTGATTATATCAGTATCATTATCAAACACTTGCCAGTTATGTACATTATCTGGGATAGTGGGTCTAGTTTTGAACTCAACTTTTGTAATACCTCCCAATGTGACATCATCCCTTTTTAATGCGATATTCGCCAAAAAATCTGCCATAATGTTTTTTGACCTATCAATCCAGTTGATTGAGAAGGCATTAAACAACTCAATATCATCCCAGACAACATTTCTATATTGTTTCAACCTCTTGTTTTTTGACAAGTATTTCTCTCTCACTTGGGAAGTAACCAATTCTGAATCACCGTATACAGCCAACTTTTTTATCTTATGGTTAGTGGCGATATTCAAACAAATGAGCAAAGCCTCATACTCTGTTACATTGTTTGTGCATTCAAATGTCAATACAAAAGAGTATTTGAAAGTTTTACCTGCTGGTGAAATAAATACTACTCCAGCCCCATTTCCCATTTTTCTACATGCACTATCAAAATACATCTTCCACACATCATTCTCCTCTTTCTTAGATTCAATATGTATCGGATCAGTATTTTGCAATTCTGGCTGATTTTTTCAACCTTGAAGGCTCCCAAATTTGTATCACAAAAGAAGTTTATTTGATTTTGATCCAAGCATTCTATGATGTTCTCATACCTTGGCTCCCTACACAACTTGATTTCTTTACCTCCCACTGGTATTGTGGCATATGATAAATCTAATTGGACATTCCCTCCTACCATTGCAACCCATTGTCTTGATAAGAGTATTCCATAATATGGTGGAATGTCAACCACAGTAATATCAATGTTATAGGTTGCTTTAGGGTATGAGGCAAGTTTTATTTCCAAATCCCTCATAATACCAATGACTAGGATGGATCTATTATCCATTGCATAACATCTACCAAATGTAGTATCAACCCACATTCCCAGCTCTTTCATGACTACTATTGGCATGATGTTCATGGCAGCACCTGATTCAATCATGAAATTCTTTACTATCCTATTTTTGATTAATAAGGTAGTGTAGAAAGGGTCCACTTATGAGTGATTCTTTGTCAATGTATCACCTAGGTATACCTCAGGAATTTGGAATGTTTCTTGGTGAACATTGTTTGTTCTATTCTCAGATCCTTTATGTTTTTGATTTGGTATATCTAAAATCAGTTTAACTACTATATTTCTGTATTTGTCTATCTTCATCATTTCCAAAAGTGGTACTGATATCTTTACCTAAGATATTGTATGAGCAATGTCAAAAGAATGGGCCATAGTTTGATCATTCTTTTCTGTCTTTATATTTTCTTTTTATTGATTTTGTGATTTATCTTTCGTTTTATTTTTATCAGCCTTTTCTGGTTCTTTGAATGATGACTTTACATTATTCTTTTTGTAATTTTGACCTTTTATAAAGACACTCCCAGGTGTTCCTTGTTCAACAGTCATTGTCTAATTTCTTAGGTTATAGGCATTTTTAGCTTGAGCTATTGCAGCTATTGTAAGAGCCTCTCTTTCATTTTTAGTGGGCTTTCTCCATTGCTCATATGGTTGATTGTTATAATAGGTAGGTTCCTCATAACCATCCTCCTGATCTGATAACACTTCTTGTTCTTCCATGTTGATATGATGTCTCTGGTTTCCCACATCATATTCATATGCCTCTTCCTCTGTAGAAGAATAGTCTTCAGTCAACAAATATGGTGTATCTTGCATCATGTTTATAGTGTGATTGTCTTTGTTATAATTGTATAACATTTCTTCTTGTTGTACTATTTTAGCCACCTCACAATACTCAGGTGAATGTGGTAAATTGCATACTAGAAACCAAGGTTTATCTTCTACCATATGTGTCATATTTATTTTTAGAGGGTCAGTGGTATCCTTGCCATAATGTTGTTTTCTGCTGTTATCAATGGGTCTCCCATCTTTCCAATTTGTATTATATGACATATCATGCAACCTGGGCCTTTCATGCTTATGCTGAACTACTTGTTTAGTCTACTGAACATTTGGGTTCTGAGGATTTCTAGGGTTATCCCTCTTGCTAACCATACCTGCAGCTTTCCTATTGTTTTCAATAGTTAAGGCCACTTTTTGTGCTTCAGCCAGGGTCACAAGGCACTGATTTCTAAGTTCATACCCTGTCTTGGGATCAAATGCTTTCATATAAATGCTCAATGCTACTAGATTAGATAGCTTGGATCCATGTGGTATTTTGTTGTGTAATTTGGAAATTTTCATATTGAAATCATACACTGATTCATTTTGGTATTTCTAGATACTTATCAATTCATGTAATGCAAACTTAGGGGCATACTGATTACCATACTGCTCCTTAAATTGAATATGGAAATTAGTTATTGAACTAATTGAGGCATCAGGTAAGCTATTGAACCAGTCTCTTGCATCTTCAGTAAGGGACATCGTGAATAACCTCATTCTAATATCTTCCTAGTCCATACCAATATCTTGTACAAAAGCATTGAAGCTTCTGATGTGATCTTCAGCTGATATTGCATTGTTCCCAGTAAACTTGGGAACTATATTTCTCCAATTACTATCCATAGGATATGGATACAACTAATACCCAGTCAAATCAAATTGGCTACATATGTTTGCAAGGTTTTGAGGTGGAAAATTCATGGGTGGTGGATTAGGATAGTAATTATATCCACCTAGAGGCTGATGATAGGCATATTGCTGCTGTGGGTTTATGTGGGGATTTATGTAAGGATTTGGCGGTCTATAATATTGTTGGCCAGGGGGTGGGTAAGGATTAACATTATGTTGAGAGGTATTGTGCATGGGAGGTGGTCTAGGAACTTTAGGAATAGTATTCTGATGACTTCTGGATGCTTGTGAATTTGAAGCACCACATATATTTTGATGTGGATTCCTTGAAGTGTTTCCCCTATGTGGAGGTACATATTTTGGGGGGGTTGTTTTAGCTCTACTCTTTATCTGTTGAATCTCTTGTTGCAACAACCTCTTAGTTTCCTCTATCTTGATCATTTCAAGTTCTTCCTAGAGACTAAGCAGATCCTGAAGTCTTTGGGTTGTCATTTACTTCTTGAGTTGAGAATCCATGTTTTACCCCTTCTCCTTGATGTAATGACATTTTGAAATCATATTCAACTTGTCTTTGATCGATTTCCCTCATGGCCCGTGTTTCACACTCAAGTTGTTCTTGAGGATCAGGTCTGTATTTTGCCAATATATCATTAGTTACTCCGTTGAGATTTTCATTTGAATCATGCAGAGGTGTGAACTTATTGTGAATTGCAATAGTTTGCTCTGCATTATCCTCTTGAGCCTCTTGGTTATCATTCTGGTGAGAATAATTTGATGTTCCATTTCTTTTGGAGATGTTTCTAATTGGTGGAGATGATTGCAATTTCTTGCCTTCCATCTTGGATCTCCTACCATCCATTTGGTATCAATTTTCTGTTATAACAGTCACTAGAGTCGCCACCTATTTTGTAAATAGGAAATAGTTTGAAATTTATCTTTCTAGATTCTTCTTGCCAGCAGAGTTACCAAATGTAAAATTTCTGAAATGACTCTATAAAAGGAATGGTTTGTTACTAAGGTCCTTTATTTATTCTCCAGCAGTGTCACCAATTTGTTAGGTCTCAAAAATGTAGGTTGCTAATCCTAAGAGAATGTCAGGCTCTATGCTTGGATTTGCAACGTTTTTGAACTAATGCAATGGAATCAACCTTTAGGGTTTGATGACTCCCTACGCTTTAGGTCCTACTAAACCTAGGTGGGTGAACCTTGAAAATTAAAGTAGGTTAAGTGTAAATATTTTGACTAAATGGATCTATCTACAGTGGCATATGGTGTAGGATAGATGAAAGCTTGCTAACTAATTCTAATATCTAATGAATGGTTGGTATAAATAGTATAAGCAATATCAAGGTGAATTTTATGATTGTGTAAATAAAAGGGTTTTAATGATAAATTGAAATAAGACCAGTGCCTTGTTGGGTAAACAGAGTCAAATGAAGGACTAAGACTAGTGGCTTATAGTGGGAAATAATTCTAACTGTTTGGCACAATATTTAGTTTATAACTTGTATAAACATGTAAGGAGATGACTGGCAAACTCTTCTTAATAATCCAATTAATACAATCAGATTTCTTGTTAATCACCAGAAGATAATTTAATCCTTTCTTGAAGGAACCAATTGAATGAAATATGCAAGATAACATATAATATCAACTTGGAGACAAAATGGCAATCCTAATTATATGATTCTTCTTAGTAATCCAAACTAACACTTCTAGGTTACTGTGACTAATCAGAAGGATTTTAATTCCTCTATGGAAACCAATTAACTCAATCACACAGATACAACAAATGTGTATTGACAAATTAACTATATACTTGATATATTAATTTGAATAACAAGGAATTATTGAAATGGAGGCAACCATACAATTAAGTAATTTCAACAAACAATTGATGCCAGAATAAAACCACTAAATCAGAGAACTTCAATTTACTTCTTCAATAAGATACTTACAACATGGTCGTTTAGAAACATTGTCAATTTTTTCTATTATATTCTACTATTGATGATTCTGTGGATTATATACATTGCACTTTCAAGGGTTGTGACCCTTGAGACAACCACTCGATGTAACTCTTCACTTAATTAATTATCTTCAATAGATTAAAACATTTTAATTTTAACCTTCTTTGTCTTCGAAATGTTCTATAATCTCTATTTGACGATAATAGTATTCTAAATTTGCACCGGATGCATTTGATATGTCTATTTCACTTTTTCAGTAGATATACCACCAGGTTGGATTTTAAGAACATGGGACAATTGCCCTTTAATATCGGATTCATTTTCAACTAACTATGGGACTTGTATATGCAAGTTTTATTGTTCTATATCTCATATACATATGCATATGTGGTTGGCCTCTATATTGTGTTGAAATTTCCTTCCTTTCAATATTTGCATTTGTATATTGTATATCATATGAATTTGGAACATATATACAAATGCGGACCCCATCAGTTTTATAAAATAGCCTTCTGAATTCCCTTCAAGTTCGACTTTTCATCACCTTCTTGTATATCGAATACATATCTTTCATATACAAGCGCAGACTTTATTGGGTTTATGAAATAAATTGAATTTATCTTCGGATCCACCTTTGTATATATCTTGTTGTATTACTTTCTTGCATATCATATACATATATCTCCAACATACATATGTGGTCCCCACCCGATGTATATAATGTTCAAATCTCCAATTATGTTAGATTTTGTATATTATTCTCTTTTATATTTTCTTTGTATATTGCCGTTTGTATGTTATCTTGTATAAGCGCACATACAAAGCATCTTATACAAACCCTCTCTTTACCTTTTATCCCTAGCGATGCTTTTTATTCCTTTGTATATCGGGTATGTATATTATAAATATACAAGCACCCCGAACATACAAAGACTTTTTAGTCTTTAACTTTCTTTTTGCACCCGGTTTGTATCTCTTATTTGCATCCTTTTAACTTGTATATCGGCTTGTATATCGAAGATATACATTGTTATTTATACAAGCCCGATATGCAAACGGTGAAGCCCACATCACTTTTCTGATTGTATCTTCCGAAATGCAACAATACTTGTATCCAATTTTTAGATACAAAGCCGAATACATACAAACTCCTTTGTATCACCTCTTCGGACTTATCATTTTTATAAACCACAGTTTACTTACTTTTTGGCTCTGTGATGTCTATAAAGTGCAATGCATCTTTCGATATACTTTAAGTGATGATGCATCATTTTAACCAAATTTCAATCTTTCTTGAGTTTCGCATTGTATGTATATTGAAATGTATAACCTGAAACATACATACAATGCATGAAACATACAACAATAAAACCTCATTTCATAATCTTTTTGGTTCCACTGGATGCTTGGTGAGAGTCCTATCGACTTCACCATCGGCATGACTTATACTATCGGGAGGGTTTGTAAAATACTACTCGATAAAGTTTCCTTATGCCGATCGGTGTGACCATGCATTTTCTCCCCAATGAAAGGTCATCAGTGCCACTTTCTCTGTCGGTGATTCTAGAAATCTTCTTGATGATGCTTATTCTTATGCCAATAGCTATTTCAACAAGTTCCTCGTAGAACATGGATCGGTATGACAAAAGGAGATGTCTTGCCGAAACTTAGGAATTGAAGCCCTTCATTTTAGTGTAATTTAGCAAGTGATACACTCACTTGTGGTGAAAGCTTGTGATTTTAATGGAATACACCAATTATCATCATGACTTTTGGGCATAATGTTTTCTGATTTGGTTGGATATGGATGAGTAAGATTACAAGAAAATTTTTAATTTTCCTATCCCAACAGTCCTCATGATTAATCTTGAAGTAAAGATTGCTATCAGTAGTACCTTTGCTTAAACCTATCTTAAGCAGATATTTATCCAATCTTGCATACCAGGCTCTTGGAGCTTTCTTGAGTCCATAAAAGGCTTTTCTTAGTATACAAACCATATCTCCCTGATTAGACAACTAAAATCCCTCTGGTTGCTCAATGTAGACTTCTTCTTCCAAATCTCCATTCAGGAATGCTGATTTGACATCCATCTGATACACTTTAAAATCTCTAAAAGAAGAAAATGCAAGAAACAATCTAACTACCTCTATTCTTGCCATCGGAGCAAAAGTTTCTTCAAAATCAATTCCTTCTACTTGAGAATAGCCTTTGCATACCAACCTTGCTTTGTTTCTTACAACTTCACCATCTTCATTTAGTTTATTATGGAAGACCCATTTGGTTCCAATCACATTTTTGTCCTTAGGTCTAGTAACAAGATCCCAAGTGTGGTTCTTTTCAATTTGCATTAATTCTTCTTCCATTACTTTTACCTAGTTTTCATCATTGCAGGCTTCACTTACTGATTTAGGTTCAATCCTTGAATTCAAACAAATATGTTCTTGATCTTCAACAACTCTTCTCCTAGTTTGAACACCTTTATTTCTATCTCCTATGATTTGATATTCAAGATGATTCATTTTTACATACCTGGGGGTTTTGGGAATTGCTTGAACTTCTATTTCTTGAGCGTGTTCCTCAACATCTGTACTAATTTCTTGAGTTCCTAGAGTTTCTGGATCAATCTAAATCTGAGTCAGAGTTTGAACTAACCTTCCTTGACTTTGACTTTCATCTTGATCATTTGAATCATATCCACAGAACCTGGAATGTCCTTCCTTGCTCTCATCAAGTCTAACATTAGCACTTTCAACAATCTTTTTCAACCTCTTGTTAAAGCACTGGTAAGCCTTACTTTGAGTAGAGTACCCCAAAAATATTCCCTCATCACTTCTTGTATCAAACTTGCCTAAATCCTCATCTCTATTGATATAGCATTTACTATGAAAAAATCTGAAATATCTCACAGTAGGAGGATGACTTAACCATAGTTCATAAGGGGTCTTACTAGAATTGCCTTTGATCTACACCTGGTTAAAAGTGTAGATAACAGTACTTACAACTTCTCTCTAATAAACTTGAGGAACATTTGTTTCCATCATCATGGTCCTGGCAGCTTCTTGAATGGTCCAGTTCTTTCTTTCCACAACTCCATTTTGTTGGGGAGTCCTAGGAGTAGATATTTGTATTTTTATGCTATTCTTTTCATAGAAAGCATCAAACTCACGGGAAGTAAATTCTCCACCTCTTTCGGATCTCAGACATTTCATTTTTTCACCAATCTCATTTTCCACCATCACTTTGAGCACCTTAAATTTGTCAAGAGCTTCTAATTTTTCTTTTAGGAAAGTTACCCACATCATCTTGGAGTAATCATCAATTAGCAACATGAAATATCTCTCCTTGTACACTCCTAATTCTAGCAGGACCATAGAGATCAGTAGGTACGAGTTCCAATCGTCCACTTGAAGCTTGTTCCTTACTTTTGAATGAAATTTTGCTCTGTTTCCCCAATTGACATTCTCTACACATGCTATTAGGTTTCACAAGTTTTGGAAGATCTCTTATAGCCTAAGTGGTACTTATTTTGACAATGTTATCAAAATTCACATGACACATCCTCCTATGCCATAACCAACTTTGATCTATCTGAGAAATCAAACAACTTTTGCTAGAACTACTTAAATGAAAAATGTTGCCTCTAGTTTGAGTACCGGATGCAATTTCAGTTCCGAAACTCTCCAAGATTCTGCATTTTCCATCCTTGAATCGAAGATCATAACCTTTATCAACCAACTATCCAACACTGAGAAGATTATGTTTTAGTCCTTCCACATACAGAACATAATTGGTGCTATTCTTACCATCAAAAGAGATGGATCCTCTGTCATGGATTCTACCACCTGAGTTATCTCCAAATTTCACAAGCCCTCCTTCATAATTTTCAAAATTCACAAACTTACTCTTGTCTCTAGTCATATGATGAGAACATCCACTATCAATCACCTATTCATCTTTCTCAATAACCTAAGCAGCCAAGGCACTTTGCATATTTGCATAGCTAGCAGATTCAGTAGACACCAGATCTTCTTCTTTGATGGCAATGAACACCCAATCATTTTCAGAGGAACCTCCATGATCAGATTCATCATCTGTGACTCCTTCTTCTCTAGCTTCTTGGACATAGTAACATTTGTTCTAATTTTTGTATCTATTAGGGTTTGGTTTTGAAAACTTCTCTGAACATCTTGAGGCAAAATGACCAATCTTATTACAAGAAAAACATTTGAGTGGCAATTTTCCTTCATACTCACTAGATCCTCTTGGCAATCTTTTGGCAAGAAGAGCTTCAAGATCTGCAGTTTCAATTTCAACATCTTCAAGATCCTTCCTTGTCTTCACGAATCTGTTTGATCTTGTAGAAGAGCTTTCACCCGGATCATATCTTTATTTTCCATATACACTAGCCTTAAATGCAGATTTAGCTTTGGGAAGAGAATCACCAAACTCAATTCAAAAGCTAAAATTTTGCCAACCAGTTGATCTCTTGTAACTTATGAGACAGTCTTGATCTCCTCTATAGTAGCAAACTTATGTTTGTAGGAATGAGGTAAAGATCTGAGCACTTTTGATACAATCTCTGACTCTTCCAAATTTCCACCAGCACATTTGATACCACACACAAGTTCATTTATCTTTTGCATGTAGATTGTGATGTTTTCATCTTCACTCATCCTCAGAGTTTCAAAATTTCCTCTCAAACTTTGCAGCTTGGCACATTTGACAAATTTATCGCCTTCATACAGATTCTCCAACTTTTTCTAGATTTTATAAGTAGTTTTTAGACCAAAGACATTTGTCATTTCTGAATCAATTAGGGCACTCAACAAGGCTTCTTTAGCTCGAAGGTTACTTTCAGCATCTTTGATTTGATCTGGAGTTGAAGGAACTTTCTCTGGAGGTTTACACTCAACACTGGTTATCACCCAATAGGCATTACCCATGCATTGCAAATGGTACTCGATGCAATTCTTCCAAACATAATATTTGTTCCATCAAATCTTAGGCTATCCTTCCTCTAGGTCGACATACTGGATCTTCTCAAGCAGTCAGGCTTTTATAAGAGGATCTGGCTCTGATGCCAATTGTTGGAATTAGACTAGACAACTGAGAGGGGGGGGAGTGAATCAATTCTCACACAAAATAATTTTTTTCTGCTTTTAACCTTCTTTATTAACTTACTTATCAGATTAATGATATAAACATTAGAGCATAGATCAACAAAATATGAGCAGAAACATAATCAACACACTTGACACCAAGATTTTGACGTGGAAACCCAGTTAAGGGAAAAACCACGGTGGGGGTTAACCCACAAAGATTTGTACCCTGTTAAAAGTACTTTAGAAAAATAGAAGGCACATGCCTTCGGGTGCACTGCCCAGAGCTCACTGCCTACAGAATTTATTTAGAACAGAAAGAATTAACTAAGAAATAGCATCTACTTCATGTTTGGTTCAGTTTCAATGAATACTCACAAAACTTCTGCTTTGCCCCAAGGTCTTCTTCACTAACTTCTCACTCTACACTACTCTCGCTCTTCTTCTCTGCTCTGCTTCTAATCCTTTATTCAGATTTAATCTATTTTTCTCAAGGATGATCTTTAACAACTCTTCAACAAGTATTTATACACTTCATCAACCTTGGAATGATCAACAAGGTCAGCCAAACTTAACACGGATCTTTACACTATTGGACAAACATAGCTAAGACTTGAATCTTCCTCTACTAACATTCCACGCTTCATAAAATGATCTTTAGACCATCCGTAACACTCTAGGAACATCCGATTGGCCAAGACTGGGAAGAACGTCAACTTCAAAGAGGAAATCTTCAATAACAAGCTCAAACTCCAATGCAGACCTCCAACATAATAGCCACATGATCCAGAGACTTCCACAAGCACATTGAACTTACCAATAACATCCACTCTAAACCAAATTACCAGAATCATTTGTATCTTCCTCCGGAACCTCAAGAACACTATCTCTCATGACTGTCAAACTAGAAGGATGGCCTTTGGACCTCCAAACCACAAACCACTAGAGTTGATGATACACACTGACTTCCCAAACATGTCTTCAGATCCGCAGATCATAATATTTCACTGTGGAGCAATCCGGACCAACTTACTGTCACTCTATCTCTTCTGAATATTGCAAGATCCAGTTCTATTCAGATAGCCATAACTTCTTCAAATTTTCATGTGGGCTTCTCAATTCTTGACTGGAACAACCTCTGACAATCCTCTACATAGCCATAAGGTCTGCAAACATTGAGTCTTCATTAATTTTCTCAATTTCCTCAACATTTTGGTCTCTTGAACAGGCAACAAAATAAGGCACAGTTGACACCAATGACAACGAGAATATGTTGACATCAATGACAACACTGCTTAGGCACATATTTACCACATGGACTCTTAGGACATGCTACTTAGCCCCACAGGGATGTGGTACTAGACCAAAACACAAGTTAGAAAGGAAATACAAGGATACAACATGTATATAATGAAACCTGACCAGATAAAGGTGGTACAAATGATTTTTTGGATTTCGGGAATAAATGGTACCATGGTTAAGATTCTTCTTGATGGATTTTTGGAATTAGGGTTTGACAAAGATGAGCATAACCTAGGTGAATTTTACCAATTCTAACACATAGTTTACCTAGAACAACTAGCTTTACAATATATACATGACATTACATTGATTTCATTACAAGTCGACCAATACAACAAGAATATTGCACCTTACAAGTTGGCCAGAGATCACAACATGAAACATGCATAGGGAAAGCCTTATCAAGGACAACATGCTACTCCAGAAAAAAAACATCATTCATAGCATCATTCTTCAAGGAATAACATCCGCATGCTTCACAAATTTGAATTAGATCACCCTTCAGTAAGAACACATGAAGCTTGTAGCACAATAGTCATTTTAGTACAATGGTCATTTCAACTTGGCGGTACTCATGAGAGATTGAACATTGCTTTCACTTCTTCCAAATGAGTCAGTACGACCTACACAACATCTCCAAACATTCCTTGAACTTTGCAAAACAATAATATTGTGGTGCATACCTTCAACATTCTTCAGTCGACTAGACAGAGGCATAGCCTAGCAATATCATCATTTCAGACCTCAGCCAGTTCTAGAGAGTAGAAAAACACCTTGTGGAGAAACTAGAGACAACACAAGATCATTAGGACCATCTTCCATCAATCAATGTACCATTTCATGTCACAACAAGTTGGTGCACATCATCAACATATGTCTTGAAAACAACTAGGCATCTGGAACTATCTTTATCACAACTATCATTTGAAAACTAAGCTTGCAAACCTCTAAAACACTTGAAACTCATATGGATGCACTCATACAATGTTGTGAACATATCCTCATAACTGCACAAAGATATCTATCACTGCAGAGGAATGTGGAGCATTCCAAATAGTCTTCATCATCACTTGATTCTGCCAGGGCACATACCGAAACTCTGTCTTTCATAACTTTCACTATGGAGGGAAAAATGATCTGAAACTTTGGATTTAGCACCTTTATATCATACTAGACTTAACTTCTAAACCGCATGACCATATTTTTAAATGTTGAGGAATGCAGAGCATTTTACCAGACAATTTTTAATGTAATTCTCTACAGTAAAAACCTTCACCAACTTCCAAAGGCCAAAACCTTCGTATAACAGCACATACATCCTTAGGAACAACAAGGACCATGAAACATGACAAATCATCAGCAACATCTTCTTATCCTCAACATAGCTTCTAATTCCCATCTTAATGTATTATCATTCATCTTAGTGCTTCTAATTGCCATCTTAATATTTCATCATGAAATCATCTTTGCTAACCACAAACATGCTCAATACACGTTGTCTTGACATTAATCTGGCTATGACATCCAACCATGAACATCAGAATCCCACTATGAACATTAGGAACATCACTAAATATTAGTGACCTTGAACATCAGCATCAGTACTGTATCTCACTGCATCTTTGTTACTACACTAGTATATATGTTGAACACACCCCGATACTAAGTGGGGGGGGTGAATCAATATCTAAACAAACTTCAACTTCTCTGGAGAAGATTAAAACTTAAGCATTACATCATTAACATGAACATGAAAGATTAACACAATGAACATTAACACATAACACTAGACATACATGGAAAACCCTAGAAGGGAAAAACTACGATGAAGATTAACTCACAATATATGAAGCTCAAAAAGAATAACTTTGTTTTAGGGCTACAACCCAAGGAAGCTACTACTCCCTAAAAACTTTGATTTAGGGTCACTCCCAAGGAAGCTACTACTCCCTGAAGACATTTTTTTAGGATCACTCGCAAGAAATCTAATACTCCCTGAATTGAGAACACACTTACAAAATATTACAGTTGTTATCACCCAAATTTGCACCCTTTGCATGCTGCTATGAAACCTCATGCAATTTGGAGTAACATGGGAATGATCTCGATGTGTGGGACCTTGCTAAATGAGATCAAACCTCCGGAGAAGGCCAGCTTCCTCTTTCTAAGCCTAAAGCTTAGAGAAATACATTTAAACCTAGTGCTAACGCTTGCAGGGGAAAAGGGGTAGAAGGAAATTGAAATGAAATGCTAAAAGGAACTAAGTGATACACCAGATTTAAAAGTGTTTGGTAGCAACTGAATAGACATAGTACTAATCTCACAACTAAAAGGACATTACACAGTCTCATATTAATTCTAGAGAGGTCCAGAAGAGTAGACACAGTGCTAAAAATAACAAAAGAGAGGCAAAAATACCAGTTTATATTGATTATAGAGGCCCAGTAGCCATTACAAAGAATAGCCCAGAAGAACTACCAACTCCATATACATCAGCTTTACATGTATATATAGCATTTTACATTTTGACCCCAGTCCGTACTGACTTCTCTCAGTGAGCTACAACCAGAATATATTTTCTGAAGGGACGTCCACCTGCCAGGAGTAATGGTGCAAAAGATCTAGAACAGGGGTAGGTGGGAGATATTTTGGGTCTTCAATGCAAACAGCCGCGTCATCAATCTAATCCTCAGAATGGTGGAGGATAACCTAGCATTGAATGCTGATAGTTGCTTGCCATATCTGTTGTAATGAATGCCCCAAAAAAATCCTCATCTATTGAAAAGTGACAAAACCTCCCAAAAAGCCTGCCAAATGAAAGAGGGGATGAAAATACACAACTTTGCCTCTTACAGCATGTGAAAATCTGCTAAAACAGAGGAGATACAGGCGGTCAAAGTTTGGTCAATCACCTATGTATATCGCTTCTGCATCTATGTGTATATCGCTTCTGCATCTTCAACTGTGTCTCAGCATATACAACCCTAAATGCAAGCTGCGGACCCAAAGAATCATTATGAAACTATTAAAAAATGTCGTCAGGTCCAGGCTGTGTCTATATAAGAAACTGGGCGCCAAAAGACCTTGAGAAGACCCTGTCGGAAACATGTGTGAAAGCTGACACGTGGCAAGCTCCACAGAATTCTTGAGAAACAATAGAGGCTTAGCTGGGACTCACGCGGAAGCTGACGCGTGGCGTCCCCCATGTTACTCTTGAAACATGAACAGGGTCTTTTGAAACTTCGGTGGAACCTGCCACTTGGCGCCTTCCGCGCAGAGAGAAACAAGATAGAAACTTTTTTGAGACCCACTTAAAATTCACACGGAAGCCGACACGTGTCGAGTTCCGCTCCACTCTGAGAAACAATACAGGGGCCCACCTCTTCTCTTGGCTTCACACCGAAACAAAAGAAACTCATGCGGAAGCTGACACGTGTCAGCTTTCGCAGAAACTACAGGGGACACGTGGAGTGTTCCGCCCCACCTTAGAAACATTAAAAGGTCTTCAGTGGAAAGTGACACGTGGCGGTTTCCGCAGGACTCTGAGAAACTTTATGAAAAGGGGCTCGCGAAACTTGGGCGGAGGCCGTGAAACTTTTTAGAAACATAAGCGAAGGCTGCAACTTGGCACCATCCACGAGGCTCTTGAGGTTGTTCCTTGTGGCTCTCGGAAGCCTCCATGTGGTGCCATCTGTGCACTCCCTCAGAAACTTTTAGAAACTGCGATGAAACTCTGGCGGAAGCTGACATGTGGTGTCCTCCACGGCAATATTGAAACTTTGAGGGGCTACTCTCCACCACTGACATGTGGCATGTTCCGCGGCAATTTTTAAAAGCTGATGGAATTTTTTGAGAGCCCACCAAATGCACATTTGAACTGTCAGTTGACTGAAACTTTGACCATGCATAACTTCCTCATTTGGACGAATTTCAGGGTGCTGTAAAAAGCAAACCTGCCTATTTTTTCAAGCTCTTTACAATGGTAAGGTTTTTTAGGCAAGGCTTCTGGGAATTTTGGCACTTCGCTTTATAGGGACCTTTTCAAAGGGATTTTCAAGGAAAATACCAGGTTAGCTATTTGACTCTGGATAGAGGGAAATAAGGTTAACATCTTTGGCGACCTCTATGGGATGTTTGCCTGCTAAACATGAGATCGGTGGCCTTAAGCATCCATTGGGCATGGAGTCAAGTCTAAAATATGTTGGGAAACTAGGATTTGGCTCTCAAAACACAAAAAGGGGGGAAGGCCTGCATTTTCCTAATGACAATGTAGCCTGTGCAGAAGCACTTAGGGAAAGGGAAAACTAAAATAGAAATGAAACCTACTCTAATCCTAAACTAACCAGCCAGAGGTGACTCTAAACAAAGCCATTAACTGGTTCTTGAAAGTAACTGCCCTTCCTTAACAATTTACAATGTTTATCATGCATGTGGGCAGTTAAAAAGGGATGAAGGGGGAATAGGCATATGACAAACTAATAAAACACCCCCCAAAAAATGGAGATTAACTCACCTATCCACCTGAACGGATTGCTGATGTTGTTAGCTTGTGGTGAATAAATGGGTTGATCCCACTTATTTTGATGCTCAACTTCATGCTTAGAGGTAAGCATGACAAGTGGTGACTCTTCTTGATGTGTCTCCAACCGAGCTAGATGCCTGATTGGGCATCCCCTTGAAATGACATGCAAATCAACATAGTTGATCTCATATCCCCGTTCTGATTTCTTCTCTTCTTGTTGCTCTGAAAACCCCATCCCCTCATTTGGTATGATGGTGTCCTCCATTTGACTCTCATGATGCTCTTGTGTGTGAAACAGTTGACTTGGGACCTCATGGCCTTCTCCTTCTTCCCTCAAAGAACCCAAGCAGGCAGATATAATGCCATCATGGCTGCATTCTTCCTCTTCTTGCTAGTCTGAAAGCTCTAGCTCCTGTGACTCCACCATAAGAGCAAAATAGGTCTCCAACCAAGGAGAAACTGGATGCATACAAGAGAGGGAGTCGCCAAGTGATTGAGATGCTTCTGGAAGCTGAAAGGGCTAGGAAAATCACCAAAATCCTAACCTTTGATAAAATTTTAGGTACTTGGACTGCTAGAACCAGCTGATTTGATCAGTAGAGTTGCCATTGTGCTACTTGTACTGCCTCCAAAGGCTAGTAATACTGGGAGAAACACCAAATTCCTCAGTATTTTGATGATAAGTTCATCACACTAGTCCCACTAGGTGTGCCAAAAATTGTTATCGAACTAGTCCCACCAGGCGTGCCAAAAATTGTTATCAAACTAGTCCCAGTGGGCGTGCCAAAAACTGTTATCAAACTAGTCCCACCGAGCATGTCAGAAACTGTTATCACCCAGATTTGCACCCTTTGCATGCAGCTATGAAACCTCATGCAATCTGGAGTAACATGGGAATGATCTCGAAGTGTGGGACCTTGCTAAATGAGATCAGACCTCCGGAGAAGGCCGGCTTCCTCTTTCTAAGCCTAAAGCTTAGAGAAATACATTTAAACCTAGTGCTAATGCTTGTAGGGGAAAAGGGGTAGAAGGAAACTGAAATGAAATGCTGAAAGGAACTAAGTGATACACCAGATTTAAAAGTGTTTGGTAGCAACTGAACAGACACAGTACTAATCTCACAACTGGAAGGACATTACATAGCCTCATATTAATTCTAGAGAGGTCCAAAAGAGCAAACACAATGCTAAAAATAATGAAAGAGAGGCAAAAATACCAGTTTATATTGATTATAGAGGCCCAGTAGGCATTACAAAGAATAGCCCAGAAGAACTACCAACTCCATATACATCAGCTTTACATGTATATATAGCATTTTACATTTTGACCCCAGTCGGTACTGACTTCTCTCAGCAAGCTACAACCAGAAGATATTTTTTGAAGGGACGTCCACCTGCCAGGAGTAATGGCACAAAAGATCTAGAACAGGGGCAGGTGGGAGATATTTTGGGTCTTCAATGCAAACAGCCGTGTCATCGATTTGATCCTCAGAATGGCGGAGGATAACCTAGCATTGAATGCTAACAGCTGCTTGCCATATCTGCTGTAATGAATGCCCCAAAAAAATCCTCATCTATTGAAAAGTGACAAAACCTCCCAAAAAGCCTGCCAAATGAAAGAGGGGATGAAAATACACAACTTTGCCTCTTACAGCATGTGAAAATCTGCTAAAACAGAGGAGATACAAGCGGTCAAAGTTTGGTCAATCACCTGTGTATATCACTTCTGCATCTGTGTGTATATCGCTTCTGCATCTTCAACTATGTCTCGGCATATACAACCCTAAATGCAAGCTGCGGACCCGAAGAATCATTATGAAACTGTTAAAAAATGCCGTCGGGTCCGGGCTGTGTCTATATAAGAAACTGGGTGCCAAAAGACCCTGAGAAGACCTTGTCAGAAACATGTGTGGAAGCTAACACGTGGCAAGCTTCGTGGCATTCTTGAGAAACAATAGAGGCTTAGCTGGGACTCACGCAGAAGCTGACGCGTGGCATCCCCCGCATTACTCTTGAAACATGAACATGGTCTTTTGAAACTTCAACGGAACCCGCCACTTGGCACCTTCCGCGCAGAAAGAAACAAGATAGAAACTTTTTTGAGACCCACTTAAGATTCACGTGGAAGCCGACACGTGTCGAGTTCCACTTCACTCTGAGAAACAATATAGGGGCCCACCTCTTCTCTTGGCTTTGCACCGAAACAAAAGAAACTCATGTGGAAGCTGACACGTGTCAGCTTCCGCAGAAACTGCAAGGGACACGTGGAGCGTTCCACCCTACCTTAGAAACATTAAAGGGTCTTCAGTGGAAAGCGACACATAGTGGTTTCCGCGGGACTCTGAGAAACTTTATGAAAAGGGGCTCGCGAAACTTGGGTGGAGGCTGTGAAACTTTTTAGAAACATAAGTGGAGGCTGCCACTTGGCACCATCCACGAGGCTCTTGAGGTTGTTCCCTGTGACTCTCAGAAGCCTCAACGCAGTGCCATCTGTGCACTCCCTCAGAAACTTTTAGAAACTATGATGAAACTCTAGCAGAAGCTGACACATGGTGTCCTCCACAGCAATATTGAAACTTTGAGGGGCTACTCTCTGCCGCTGACACGTGGCATGTTCCGCGGTGATTTTTAAAAGCCAATGGAATTTTTTGAGAGCCTACCAAATGCACATTTGAATTGTTAGTTGACTAAAATTTGACCATGCATAACTTCTTCATTTGGACCAATTTTAGGGTGCTATAAAAAGCAAACCTGCCTATTTTTTCAAGCTCTTTACAATGGTAAGGTTTTTTAGGCAAGGCTTCTGGGAATTTTGGTACTTCGCTTTATAGGGACCTTTTCAAAGGGATTTTCAAGGAAAATACCAGGTTAGCTATTTGACTCTGGACAGAGGGAAATAAGGTTAACAACAGTATGACAATCCTTTTACTGTCTAAAAACTAACATTGAAACTCACACCTTTGATGATAGCAATTTTCCCTCTTCACACTTCCTTCTAATGATCAAATTAGTTAGGCACACTCTACACTTGATCACTATCACAAATATGTCTTCAAGATGAATTAGGACATCTACAATTTCTTCTCTTTCTCCTTCAGTCACACATCATAATGCATTCATTCTGCTCCTTATTTTGTATGCGAGCCCTATCAATCACTTTGCAATCACACCTTGCCTAACTCAATTTGATTTACAATTTATACATGATATTACATTGATTACATTTCTTGTCAGCTAAAGACAATATGAAAAATACATTTACATGTCGGCCAGACAACATACAACATGAAATGTGGACAAGTCCTAAGCAAGAATACACGCTACACCAGCAGAAGAACCATGCCTTGCAGACATCAACACTTGCTTAATTAGGTCCAAAACACCCCTCACAGCTTCAAACACCAAGGAATTACACCCGCATACTCTGCTCATTTGAAAATAGGACATCCTTAAGCAAAAACATATGAAACTTGAAGCATAACGAACACAACTTGAAAACCTTGTGTGGTACTGGAAACAAGAAAGATCTTTGTGAAACTATTCTAGATGAGTCTTTAGGACTCATGCAACATCTTCAAATACTCCTTTACCTCCACACATCATGAACTCTGAGAATAACCAATCATCCAAAACACATTGCAACATACTGTCATTGAAAAACTGACCTTGTGGACCACCAAGAAATTTGAAACTGTAAGGAAGCATGTAATGCACATCCATAAACATGTCCAAAAAACTACAAAGGCAACCATTCACTTCTAGAGGAATACAGAGCATTCCAATAGGCCTTCAACACTACCTCACTCTGCTAGAACACATGTCGATACTCTATCATGCATAAATTCCACAGCGGAGTGAAAAATGATCTGAAACTTTGGAATTATCACCTTCATTGCACCTGAAACATAGTACCAGATCTGCATAGTCATAACTAAAAATGTAGAGGAATGTAGAGCATTCCATTTCCCTACCAAGAACACATTCACAAAAGCAACACTGTCTTCAACCTATCAATAACAAAACATTCTTCTGGTGAACCAATCATCATGAAACTTGGATCAAGCCATCAATAACATCTTCCCAACATCAGTAACATATCTGATCATCTTAGTGCTTCTAATTCCCATATTAATATGTCTTCATACTCAAATCTGCATTGATCAAGGCATGACATCCAACAATGAACACCATCACACATTCAAGATAGTGTTGGCATCAATGACAATATTGTGATAGTGTTGACATCAACGACAACCTTAAAAACTGTGATAGGTAAAAATTAGGTTGATAAGATCAAGCATAGCCATGAAAACCTAACCCTACCATCATCAAAGAATCTAATCCAAATGAAATCAAAAGCATGCAATTCAAGAATAATATCACCTAGATTGTATGATTCCTTGTATATGATGTGGATTGCTTCTTCAACAATGAACCATTATGAAGATAAAAGCTGCCATGATGGATAGATGATAATAATAAAATGCTAAATGGATGCTAAAATGCTCAATATGCTCAAGATGATAATGCAGACACTATATGAATTCTAGATAGATGTAGTATGGAATGAGAGGGTTTTTATATAGATCTCAACCAAAATCAATCAACGGTGGAGATTTGGTGGCTATGTGAATGGCTAAGATTAAAAGATAATAATAGATGAATGTGTAGATGACAAGTGGAGGGAAGATAAGGCTTAGGTGTGACCGTGTACATAAAAAGTACTACATGTGAAAGATATTAAATAAAAGATGTAGTCCCACTTATCTTTTTTTAAATGAAAGAAGCACACATGTCGGCTTATTGAGATAAATGATAAAAGAAATTAATTAAATAAATAAAATTTATTTAATTAATTGGAAAGTGGGTTTGTGAATAGATTTTTAATTAAATAAATAAGATTTATTCAATTAAAATAGATAGAAAGAAGATAATTAAATAATTAAAGATTATTTAATTATAGTTTAGAGAAAATAGAAGAAATAGCTAATGAATTAATTAAATAAATATAAGTTTATTTAATTAATAGAAGAAATAAGTGTGTTAGGGAAATTTCTCAAGTGTGTTAGACAAATGCAGATGATAGCTAATGCGATATTCTGATGCTAATGATAATTACGTCAATTTTGGGTGTCTACAAGAACCATGTATAATAATCTCCCCCTTTGGCATTGATGGTAACACATACCTGCACATTCTCCCCTTTGACATCAAGGACAAAGGGCAACTTCTTCTCTCTTAGGACATGACTTCTTCTTGCAGCACCCAAACTCCCCCTATCATCAGCAACCACTACCTGCTCCCCTTGAAAGGTAGCCACCATCAGTCTAGAAACAAGATATAACATGATCTCCCTTTGGATAGATGTACCACTATGCATCTAGCAAGAAGGAAGGGCAATTACCTCTAACCTCTTCCAAAGATCCTCAAAAATGTCCTTTGCAAGAGCCTTTGTGAAAATATCTACAATCTAATCCTTTGTTGGAATATAGTTCAACCTTGCTTCCTTTTCTGTCACCTTCTCTCTCAAAAAGTGATACTTGATTGCTATATGCTTGGTTCTAGAATGCATCACTGGATTCTTGGAAATATTGATAGCACTTGTATCATCACACAAAATAGGAATAGGCTCATCATACAATACCTTGATATCCTTTAGGGTTTGCTTCATCCACAACACTTGTGTATAGCAGGATGTTGCAGCAATGTACTCTACCTCTGCATTTGATAAGGACACTAAATCTTGCTTCTTGCTCTACCATGAAACCAATATGCTTCCTACGAAGAATGCACCACCACCACTTGTACTTCTTATATCATCAACACAACCAGCCCAATCAACATCAATGTAGGCATTTAAATCAAAGTCATTACCTCTTAGATACCATAAGCCATAATTTGGAGTTCCTTTCAAGTATCTAAATATCCTTTTCACTACCTTCTCATGTGTTTACTTGGGATTAGCTTGATACATGGCAACCACACATACTGCATGCATAATATCAGGTCTAGAAGTAGTTAGGTACAACAATCCTCTAATCATAGATCTATAGACAGTTTGTTCCACCTCCAGAGACTCATCATGTTTACTCAAGTGACATGAAGTGACCATGGGAGTACTCACTAGCTTTGAATCCTCCATACCAAACTTCTTCAACAACTCTTTGACATACTTAGCTTGAGAAATAAAGATGCCACCTTATAGCTGAGAAATTTGAAGTCCAAGGAAGAAAGACATCTCACCAATCATAGACATCTCAAAGTCTTTTCGCATCTCCTCTGCAAACCTCTTACACATATCATCATCACCACCAAATATGATGTCATCAACATATACTACAACTACCAAAATCATGTCTCCTTCCTTGATGTAAAGATTGTTGTTTGTAGTACCTTTCTTAAAGCCCTGCTAAAGTAAGTACTTGTCTAACCTGTCATACCAAGCCCTAGGTGCTGATTGAGACCATAGAAAGCCTTCTTGAGTTTGCATACCATTTTCAAATCTTTTGATATCTGGAAACCATACGGTTGCTCAATACAAACCTCTTCCTCTAGATCACCATTTAGAAATGCCAACTTAACACTCATCTGATATACCTTGAAGTTCTTATGAGCTTCAAGAGTAAGGAACATTCTGATTGCCTCCATCCTGGATACTAAAGCAAAAGTCTCCTCCAAGTCAATGCCTTCAACTTCTATGTATCCTTTGCATACCAATCTTTCTTTATTCCTTACAACTTCACCTTCTTCATTTAGCTTCTTCTGAAACACCCACTTTGTTCCTATAACATTCTTATTAGCTAGTTTGGGAACTAATTCGCATGTCTGATTCTTCTCAATCTGATCCAATTCTTCTTCCATTGCCTTTATCCATCCATCATCTTTTTTAGCATCAACAAAGGTTTTAGGTTCAACTTTTGATAACTGTATACGCCTAAAAATGACACGATTCATTCTAAATAAATATTCTTAATATTTATTCCCTTCTTATTTCGTCTATCAATTAAATAAATATTCTAAATTTATTTAATCGGTTCACTATTCCATAATTAAATAAAATTAATTTATTTAATTAAATTCCCTAAATTCTTCTAATGTCTCACATAATTAAATAATCTTACATTATTTAATTATTCATAAATTCCTCTATCCTAATTTCTAATTTCAAAAAATCCACTTCACCTTTCCACCTCACCTTTCCACCTCACCTTTTCCACCTCACCATGTTGCACATGTAATTAAATATTTTAAATATTTAATTACCTAATATTCCCTCACCCACATGTCCTATTTCTTCTCTAAATCAAAATTAGTTAACTTCTCAATCAAAACTATTAACTAACCAATCAATTCTGTCAGCTCCTCAATCTATTCGGGTAACTGATCAATCAATTCAGTCAGTCCCTCAATCCATTCTTCTAACTGATCAATCAAGTTTGTTAACTGATCAGTCAATGGAGTTAACTCTCCAATCAATTTTGTCAAATCCCCTCTTTCATGATGGAGGTGGGACACTTGTCCTATTCCTACTGGTTGCACATTCCTCAACCATTCTCAACCATTGATCTTCATATCTCCTCTCAACCATTGATCCTCATTCTTCTAAGTCTATAAATGGAACCATGTTCTTCCATTCTATTCATCCAGGTTATTTGTATTGTTACTCTGCAAAAATCCACCAGCACACCTTTGGTACCCCCAATACAATCTACTTGAGATCACCATTTGCTTTGAAGCTCTTCTTCACAGCATTATCTATCAACACAGCCATTTACTACCGACATCCTACAACATAGCTAAAAGAGTGCACTCACTGAGGGCCTACTTCATATCACAAGGATGGTTTTAATAGGCAAACAATAGAAGCTTTGATTCAAGGAAGGTTTGCACTGTATTATTCATTGCTTCATTTCATTCAATATTTCTTGATTTCATTATTCTATTGATGTTTGGGTTTATTATTCTTAAATTGATTAATCCACATTTTACCCTAACAGAAAGCATATAGAGAGGATCTATTTTAGCATGAAATACCACTAAGACTAGATGCTAAGCCATTCAGGAAAAAATAGAGGCCTATCAATCCTACATTAGCTCCTAAGATGCTAGAGGAACTTACAAAATTAAGAGATGGAGCTATCATTAAACCCATTAGGCATTCCTCTTGGGTTTCTAATTTGGTACCTATCAGGAAAAAGAATGGTGATATTAGACTTTGTGTGGATTTCAGGAATTTAAACAAATCTTCTCTTAAGGATAACTATCCCCTACCCAACATGGAAGCAATATTACAAAAGGTTACTGGATGTGAACTGTTGTCAATGATGGATGGCTTCTCAGGTTACAATCAGGTGAAAGTCAAAGAATCAGAGCAATTTAAGACTGCATTCACCACTCCATGGGGAACATATGTATATTTAAGGATGCCATTCGGACTCACTAATGCTGGAGCAACATTCCAAAGAGAAATGGATGTGGCCTTTGCTGAATTGATTAATAACATCATGATAGTATATCAAGATGACTTGACAACATATTCCAAAAGGGCTGAGAACCATTGTGCACATTTAGAGAAAATATTTATTAAAGCCCTAGAATATGGGATTTCATTGAATCCTAAGAAGTGCCATTTTGTAGTGATAGAGGGGAAGTTGCTTGGTCACATAGTCTCAAAAGATGGAGTGGAAATAGATCCTGAGAGAGTAAAAACAATTGACCAAGTCCCTATCCCTAAAAAATGTGAAATCTATACAGTCATTTTTTGGCCAAATTAAGTTTGTCAGGAGGTTTATATCAAATTTTGCAGAAATTGTTTGTCTCGTATCAAGGATGTTAAAAAGAACTCAGAAGTGAAATGGACAATAGAAACAATAGAAGCATTTGATAATATTAAGAGGGCAATCAAAGAAGCCCCTGTCCTAATATCCCCTAATTTTAGTAAACCATTCCAACTGTTTTCGTTTGCCTCTTATCATACAGTTGCAGCAGTGCTATTGCAGAAAAATAATGATGGACATGAATAGCCTATTTCATTTTTCAGCAAATCCCTTCAGAATGCAGAGTTGAAATATGACATTGTTGAGAAACATGCATATGCATTAGTGAAAGCAGTTAAAACTTTTAGGCCATACCTGGTGGGAGCTAAAATCATAGCATATGTGTGTAATGTTGCAGTAAAGGATGTATTGGTCCAAACTAAAGTCACAGGTAGAAGGTGCAAATGGATCAATAGAATTTAGGAGTTCAATATTGAAATCTAGATTACTAAACTAGTGAGAGGACAAGGTCTTGCTAGGTTGATGCCTGAAAGTAATCTTGAAGCATCTCAGATATGTAGTGCTAGTGATATTGATAATACAAGTTCTAGCATTGAGCATGCTCCATGGTATACCGACATCATATATTATCTAAAGCACATGAAATGTCCTCAGGGGTATGATGATAATAAAAGGACACTTAAATTACAAGCCTCAAAATATGTATTTATTGATGGAGATCTTTATTGGAAGAATAGGGATAGAATTCTACTATTATGCCTAGATGAGCATCAATCAAAACATATCATGAAAGAGTTACATGAGGGCATGTGTGGAGGTCATTTCTTAGCAAAGACTACAGCCCACAAGATCTTAATGGCTGGATATTATTGGCCTAGAGTTTTTAATGATTCATATCATTACACTAGAAATCTAAAGCATGTTGGAAGTTTTCAGGAAAGTTGAAATACTAGGGAGCATTGCCCTTGAAACCCATGTAGGTGAAAGCTCCATTCTATCAGTGGGGTATCGACTTCATAGGAGAAATTGTAGAGAATTCAAGTGGTGGACATAGATGAATTTTAGTGGTGACAGATTACTTCACTAAATGGGTAGAAGCAATCCCAACCAAACAAGCAACAAGCAGGGTGGTGATTAACTTTCTGATGGAAAATATTATGTTCAGATTTGGTACTCTAGTAAGGTTAATCACAGACAATGGGATGTGTTTCAGGTCTGATGAATTCAAAAATTTCTGTAGTACACATGCAATCACTGTGTCCTATGCTGCCCCTTATCATCCACAAGCAAATGAACAAGCAGAATCCAGCAACAAAAGCCTTCTGAAAATCATAAAAAGAATGTTGGAGGGAAACAAGAAAGCATGGGATTCAAAGTTAAGAATGGATGTATGGGCTGATAGGATTACTATAAAAAGAGCAATTGCGAGATCTTTTGAACTAGTATATGGAACACAAGCGAGAATACCATTAGAAAATCTCATGCCAGTTTACAAATTTATTCTTCAGGAAGATTTAAACATTCCCGAACCAATGGAGGAAAGATTAGAACATCTTGCAGAGCTTGATGAAACAAGGAGACTAGCCCAAAGGTAGAATATTGAGTTGCAATCACAAGTGAAATACCTTTTTGACAAAAAGGCCAAAGATAGGAAATTTGAGATGAATGACTTAGTGTTGGTGTGGAATGCTAGGTGCCAGGACAAAGGAAAGCATGGAAAGTTTGAAGCTTTATGGTTAGGTCCTTTTGTTATAACTGGCAAAGGAGGTGATGATTCTTACTATTTGCAAAACATGTCTGGAGAAGAGTAGGAATTGCCTGTGCATGGGCAATATCTAAAGCCTTTCTTTTCATAGAATATCATGCACAAAAGGAATTAAGTGTTTCCAGTACATGGACAATCCTTAAAATTCTCAAAATACTTTTATTCCGTGCACAGTAGTTTAGGGAAACCAAAAGAGATTAGGATCTGTCAGTACATGGACAGTCCTATGACAATATAAAAATTAAAAAAAAAAAAAATTTCCATGTACAGTAATATAGGATTATTCCCGTTCCCCATCGTCATCACTCCCATCCCCCATTCTCATACAATTCTATGAAGCCGCAATCTCAAATAAATAAAACATATGGCCTACTTCCCCAAGAGATCTGAATTCTTGTTATACTCACAAGGAGTATACATCCCAGACAGAGCCACTGTTGGGACAGGAAAATTTAAAATTTTCTTATAATCTTACTCATCCATATCCGACTAAATCAGAAAACATTATGCCCAAAAGTCATGATGATAACTAGTGTATTCCATTAAAATCACAACCTTTCACCACAAGTGAGTGTATCACTCGCTAAATTACACTAAAATGAAGGGCTTCAATTCCTAAGTTTTGGCAAGACATCCCCTTTTGTCATACCGACCCATGTTCTATGAGGAACTTGTTGAAATAGATATCAGCATAAGAATAAGCATTGGTGAAAAGATTTCAAGAATCATCGATGGAGAAAGTGGCACCGATGACGTTTCATCGGGGAGAAAATGCATGGTCACGCTGATCGGCATAAGGAAACACTATCGGGTAGTATTTTACAAACCCTCTCGATAGTATAAGTCATGCCAATGGTAAAGTCGGTAGGACTCTCACCAAGCATCCAGTGGAACCAAAAAGATTATGAAATGAGGTTTTATTGTTGTATGTTTCGTGCATTGTATGTATGTTTCAGGTTATACATTTCAATATACATACAATGCGGAACTCAAGAAAGGTTGAAATTTGGTTAAAATGATGCATCATCACTTAAAGTATATCGGAAGATGCATTGCACTTTATAAATTGTGGTTTATAAAAATGATAAGTCCAAAGAGGTGATACAAAGGAGTTTGTATGTATTCAACTCTGTATCTAAAAATTGGATACAAGTATTGTTGCATTTCGGAAGATACAATCAGAAAAGTGATGTGGGCTCCACCGTTTGCATATCGGGCTTGTATAAATAACAATGTATATCTTCGATATACAAGCCGATATACAAGTTAAAAGGATGCAAATAAGAGATAGAAACTGGATGCAAAAAGAAAGTTAAATACTGAAAATTCTTTGTATGTTCGGGGTGCTTGTATGTTTATAATATACATACCCAATATACAAAGGAATAAAAAGCATCGCTGGGGATAAAAGGTAAAGAGAGGGTTTGTATAAGATGCTTTGTATGTGCGCTTATACAAGATAACATACAAATGGCAATATACAAAGAAAATATACAAGAGAATAATATACAAAACCTGGCATAATTGGAGATTTGAACATTAAATACATCGGGTGAGGACTGCATATGTATGTTGGAGATATATGTATACGATATGCAAGAAAGTAATACAACAGGATATATACAAAGGTGGATCCAAAGATAATTTCAATTTATTTCATAAACCCAATAAAGTTTGCGCTTGTATATGAAAGATATGTATTCGATATACAAGAAGGTGATGAAAAGCCGAACTTGAAGGTAATTCAGAAGGCTATTTTATAAAACTGATGGGGTCAGTATTTGTATATATGTTCCAAATTCATATGATATACAATATACAAATGCAAAGATTGAAAGGAAGGAAATTTCAACACAATATAGAGGCCAACCACATATGCATATGTATATGAGATACAGAACGATAAAACTTGCATATACAAGTCCCATAGTTAGCCGAAAATGAATCCGATATTAAAGGGCAATTGTCCCATGTTCTTAAAATCCAACCTGGTGGTATATCTACTAAAAAAGTGAAAGACATATACAAATGCATCCGGTGCAAATTCAGAATACTGTTATCCTCAAATAGAGATTATAGAACATTTCGAAGACAAAGAAAGTTAAAATTAAAATGTTTTAATCTGTTGAAGATAATTAATTAAGTGAAGAGTTGCATCAAGTGGTTGTCTCAAGGGTCACAACCCTTGAAAGTGCCATGTATATAATCCACAGAATCATCAGCAGTAGAATATAATAGATAAAATTGACAATGTTTCTAAAAGACCATGTTGCAAGTATCTTATTGAAGAAGTAAATTGAAGTTCTCGGATTTAGTGGTTTTATTCTGGCATCAATTGTTTGTTGAAATTACTCAATTGTATGGTTGTCTCCATTTCAATATTTCCTTGTTATTCAAATTAATATATCAAGTATATAGTTAATTTGTCAATACACATTTGTTGTATCTGTGTGATTGAGTTAATTGGTTTCCATAGAGGAATTAAAATCCTTCTAATCAGTCATAGTAACCTGGAAGTGTTAGTTTGGATTACTAAGAAGAATCATATAATTGAGATTGCCATTCTATCTCCAAGTTGATATTATCTGTTATCTTGCATATTTCATTAAATTAGTTCCTTCAAGAAAGGATTAAATTACCTTCTGGTGAATAACAAGAAATCTGATTGTATTAATTGGATTATTAAGAAGAGTTTGTCAGATATCTCCCTACATGTTTATGCAAGTTATAAACTAAATATTGTGCCAAACAGTTAGAATTATTGCCTACTATAAGCCACTAGTCTTAGTCCTTCATTTGACTCTGTTTACCCAACAAGGCACTGATCTTATTTCAATTTATCATTAAAACCCTTTTATTTACTGTTGATGTATAAAATTGCGTAGGTTCCAACACCAACATGGGAAGTTTCAAGTATGTGGAACTTGCTACTTGAAACAACCTCTAGATTTTAAAGAAGCTGGCTCTTCTCTATTATAAAAGGGTTTGAGGAAAAGGGTAGAAACTAATAGGATTATAGATACAATTTAAGCAAATCTAACTATGGCGATGCACCTGAGTAAAAGTATTTCCTTCAAATTAAGTACAGTGAAACTATCCTCAAGATTCAGTTATATTAAAGAGCTAATACTACATGATTAACATAAATAGATGCAATGAATATAATCAAAGGCTCACAATTAGACACTTTGTAATGACAGATAATATCAACCAAGGCATAGAACTGAGTTCTTCTCATTAATTTTCCAGCAATATAGAAGACACAGATACATGCACAGGTACATTAACTTTCTAATCAAGAATAACAAAATAAAGAAAAATTGATATCAACTAGTCAGAGCAAAGTCTCCAACTTCTCTTTTAGATTCTCTGACAAACTTATCATAATTCTAACTCTCTGTGTATCTCTATGAAAGATGTCTATATATCAATCTATGAATCAATCGATCTATTACAAATATTACATATTTATAATCAAAGATCTGACCCTAGATTGTCTGTAACAACCGAATCCCAATGGCCCAATAGAACTGAAGATAACTGGAAGTCTCAGGCAGTTACGATCCTTCAAATCTACAACAGTCTCTCCTTTCCTACAAGCTCATTGGCTGGAACAAAATATATGTGGCACAACTCCTTCATTAAGGGGCAGACACATGGCGAGACCCGCACACTTGAAAACTAAAAAATATCATGACAGATGACAGCATCCACAGCAAGATGAGAAACTCCTTTGTCTCTCAAGAATAAACAGGAAATTGACACTTATCATGCTCCACAGCATTCAAAAACATCTACGTGTCCTCTTCTGCAAAATTTTCAAAACTGTGTCTTTATGCTCGGGTGAATTCTACCAGTGACAACAGTCGCAAACCACATCAGTTTAGAAACAAACATATTAATGATGGGACCCACAGCCTTAGCACTTGCTAGCTTTCAAAGGGAGAAAACTGGGATAGGTGGCATCTTCTGCGCGCACAATAACTAACAGGTGGCGGCACCCGCATCACTGCTTGAAACATTAGAAACTTTTGAAACTCCCATGGAAGCTGACACTTGGTGGGTTCCGCGTCACTTAGAAACTTTAAGTAATTCACCAGAGAAGGGTCATAAACAAAAATAACTTTACCTCCGTGTCCACCATGTGGCATTCTCCGCACTCTTAAAACTGAAACAAACTATGGCCCACCATCTTTTATTACTTAGCGATAACATGATGCAGAAGAAAACACGCGGTAGCCTCCACATCAAAGCAAAAAGACACACGGCGCGTTCCGTAGACACATAGAAACTTTAGGGGTTGCCTCTGCATGTTACACGTGGTGACCTCTGTAGCAAAGCAAAACTTATAACATATGAAACAATTTACTACATGGCGCGCTCCACACAAAAGTTATAATTAGAAACAAATATTGCAGCTTTAACTAGGGCTCGACACTTGGTAGTTTCCACACAAAACTTAGAAACTCACACAGTGAACACTTTGAAACATGCACAGAAACAAAAAGAAGCCCACGGACTCACTGCGACTGATACAAAATGTAGAGTATTTGACACTCTACAGTTCTTGGCGACCAAGAGAATTTCTGAGCCTGCTCAGAAAGAACTCAAAACTTGGCAAAAATATATATATATATATATATATTGAAACATAACACAGAGTCATAGATTTTCCAATGCTGTCTGATAAAAAGACCATTTTGAATCGGAGAGTCCCTATCTACTCTGTAAATCTTGAAAAACAAAATCAATATTAATTATATCTTTGTGGGAAAATGTTTGCAAAATATGGACCACAGCTTTTAATTGAAACTCCAGCTGAGCCATAGGTAACAATACAGTTTCCACTTCCTTGATTGATGAAGAATCACTCAAACCCTGGAAAATTGTCTGATCATTTTGCCTGGTCAAGAGCAGGGCCTTGATATCATCAATCATTAGCATTGTGTTATTGTCTGGGAAGGGTGAAGGAAGCCCCAGTTGCACTAGATCCTCTATATGTTTCTTAATGTCCTTCATTCCTTCTTTTACTGTATCCAGGAGTTCTTGGCAATTTGTTGTTATAGAGTTACAACTTAGAACCTCATTGACCTTTTTAATAGTGACCATTCTATCATTGATTCTTGCTGCTGATAGAGTTTCATCTATTGTATCATATAATTTCTTTAACAAAAGTTGAGAGTCTGAAACTCTCAAAGAAACAGTAGACAAGGTGGCTTGTACCAAAGTTTCAACCTTCTCACACAGCTGCTGAGCATTTAACAAAAATGTTAAAGATGGTCTTAGCTAAATAATCTCCTCAGAGATTCTATCCCATACTGAAACATAAAGCTCTTTTACCCAATTCAAAACACCAACATTCTATGGCCTATCATCTAACTTAATTGTTATCTATTTTGTTCTTTGTTGCTCTCCTAGGAGCTGTGCCTAAATTGCACCATTAGCATTCTACTCACTCAACAACTTATGTTGAAATTGTGTGGCCTACTACAACTTCTCTTGATACTTCTTCTCCAAGGTGGCTTTCTCCTATCTCAAAACATTCACTGCAGCCTTTTCCTATGCTAGCTCAAACTTAAGAGAAGCATTTTGGGCATGTGTAGCCTGATGTATCTAATAAGAAACAATATTTTGCAACTATTTGTTCAGACTCTCAATCTCATTCTTCTTGGATTGAACTTCCCCAGCCAGGTTGCTACTATTCACCTTCTCCTGAGCTAAATCATTTTCTACTTTATGTAACTTCTTGGATACCTTCAAATAGTCAATTGCAACAGCAGTTGTAGTCTCATTTAGTAGCTCAACCCTATCTTGTGGCCTAGATAGAGACATATCCATAGCTATAGCATTCATTGAATAGTCTTGGGGCTGCATCTGTTCATTAGGTTTCACCACATTTGGAGATAAATGTGTGACTGTCAGTTGTTGTTGAATGGGGTCAAAAAGTGACATCATGTGTGGCACAACAGGGCTCTTGTTTTCCTTCTTTCTCTTCTTATCCATTCTTGCCTCTCTAGCCCTTTTGGATGTGTTTGCTTAGGCTTGGAATGTAGGAGGTGAAGCAATGTATCCTCCAGCAAAAGGATGACCTTGAGGCAGGCCATAGGGAATATCCAATAATTGTTGGCAAGGAGAAACTTGAGGAGGGGCTCTTTTTGGCACAGATGGAGAAAAGAGTGGTAATGAAATGGCTTGTGAAGACATGGCCTGTGAACTGGCAATTAGGGCAAGGGCTGAAAAGGTTGATGTAGGCACAGCAGAAGTGGCAGGGTTTACAAATGTCTAGCTAATTGGGCTTGCCACTCCTAAAGTAGAAGAAAGAGACACAAGAGAAAAAGGAGAAGAAAAACTTACTTGAGTAACAAAAGATGTGACTGGCAGTTGTTGTAGCAGGGGTTTTGCTTCTTCCTCCTCTTCCGCTTGCAGGTTCAATTTCCTATGTTTCCTTGGCCTTCCACCTATTTCCTCTATTTCTTTCTCTATTTCTTTCTCTTCCACATTTACCACCACTGATGGTTGCAAAGGAACAACCCTGGAACTCCCAGATACCGAAGCTGTTTGAGTTCTTAAGGGTGTTGATGACACTACACCCTTTTGTTTCTCTAAGGTGCTGAGGGATTGGGGCCATGGGGATGCAGGAGTAATAGATGAGGCCTGTCTTGTCTCTTGCATAGTGTGAGGTGACTCTGCTTCCTCTTCTGACTCCTCTTCCTTCCTCTAGATTTTACTTGTGTCAGGGCTAAAGATTGGGGAGGGATGCCACTCATCCCAGATTGACTCCCATTTCTCATATGTGTCAATATTCCCAAAAGAATGTGTTAACTCTGAAATTTATTACCTATACTTCCAATAGGCTTCAATCTTCTCTGGCTTCCAATCTTGGGCCTTCAATGATTTCCTCAAACCAATAGTCATCTTTATCTTAGGGTCATAAACTTTTTCTTTAACATAAAATTTTCCCATGGCCTAGGCCCTTCATAAGGCAAATCAGCTAGTTCAACATATAGGTCTGGGTTGTCCTCTTTTGGATTTCTCCTATCTTCCCAGAATGGCCGACCCTCATGTACCATTCTAGCATGGACCTTGTTGTTCCTAGTCCAGGAGTCCAGAAAACTATCTAGGTCATACTTCCATTTATCTTCAATGATGAAGAAACCAAGGGCAGCCAGCTTTCTTAGCAAAAGGTGTTTTGCATCTCTAACCTCTAGTGCCATATTTTTTCTGACCCATGGGATATCATACATTTTCTTTTTCTTTTTCTTGTGGCTAAACTCATTATCAACCATAGACACCTGTCTGGTTACTTCTAAGAACACGACCCTAGGGGTCAATATTTTAGGTAATAGCATGGCCTCCTCATTGAAACCATGGACTCTGATGATGGTATTGTGTGCCCCAAAGAAATAGTCACAGGGAATTGGGCAGTTGGTCATAAATCCCCTTATACCTTGTGTCAATCTATGCTCTACAGGTTCATGGCTTAATTGGCAAAAAGCAGGGGCTACAAAAAGTTCCCAAAACTCATAAGGGTTGGATGCCTTAGATAACACATGTGTCCATGCAAACACAGGGATGGTTTTGTTTTGGCCAAAATCTGGGTCATACATGTTTAAATGCATATATGGTGCAAAAAGACTATGGTTCTGATACAACATTAGATGGAAAAGAAAAGAAGAATACCTAAAAATTTGTTTAGACTTGAAATTTACAAGCTGATCAACCATGGAGTGAGCAATTTGCTCTGAGAAATCCTACCAGTACTCTTGTGATTTCTCTACAGTCTTTAATCTGAAAATGATAGCTATTTTCCAGTCATGGACTGTATTGTCCTCTTTCATCCCAAAAATGAAGGCTATCATTGACAGTGCCTCTTGTACATTTTAACTGAATTGTGCCCTCCCAATGGGCAGTGTGGGCATCTGGGTGTTATCATCTCCCAACTGTATCTCTGAATTGAGGAACCTGACTTTGTTGTTTACATTTTCCCATGTGTTTTGCATTTTAGCAACAGTTGGAAATGTGGTTGTTCTATCATGTTGCAGGGCCAACATGTCCCTAATGGCCTTGGGCGTAATATGTACAATGAAAGGGCCCTGTTGTATGGTATCTAACGGTGCATGAAACAGCTCTGCACACAATTCAATTAGCTTGGGACACAGGTGTACACTCGGAACTAGGAACTGTGCCAACCATGAGGTCCATATTCTCATACCAAAAGTTTCAGATTGCCCATTTTTTGCCTTTTGAATACACCTTTGATGTGCCCCCTCATGGAGAGTCTTGGTAGTCTTTTGAAGGGTCGTGTCAAAAATGCCATCTGCATAATCCTTCACCTTTGCTGGGTCGACAGAATATCCTATCTCAGGGACCCTTGTTCTTGGGTAGGATCCCCTTGGTTGTGCAGGCACCGAAGCATATGATTTGCTTCTCAACAGCCTATCAATTGACTCATAAATTCTAAGTCTCTCTTGAGGAGACTGTGCTTTAGACATATCTGTATCTATGGGGAGAATGTGGGAATCTTGACATGAGAAAGAATGACACACAACTAAAAGGTGCTTGCTAGGGACAGACTTGGATGCAATAGTGATTCAAAGCAGAGAGATAGCAGCGAATGAGAGCAACACTTTAGGATTTAATGCTAATTCATTGGGGCTTTAATGACACATCTTGTCTTATAAATGGCATTAACGCCAAGAAACAATTAGTGTATCTATTTGAAATCTGCATGGGACGTAGTGTCAGATATGTTACGAAAGTGGCCTATCTTTTATGAAAAGTGTGTACTTCTGGGGAATTTGGGGATCGGTGAACAACCTTAATAAATGTGAGACAAAAAAAGAGAAGGGGCTTTGCATAGCTGACACGTGTTCACTGAACACTTATTGAAAGGAAAAGCAGGAACAAAAAGCAGGAAAAATAGGAAAGCAAGAAAAGGAAAGAAACTAACTAACTATGATACATAAGAGCCCCTACTTAATTGAAATGCTTCAAATAGATCCCATTTATAGGAATCTCTTCAGGTTCCCCATCCATGGTCTCTAGTTCAAATGAATTTTGTTGCTTGCAGGAACAAATTTTGTAAGGACCAGTCCACAATGATTCAAATTTACTATGTCAACCTAGCTTAACAACTCTCTCATCCCATTTCAACACCAATGAGCCAACCTCAAAAATGGGATTTGAAGTCTTCTTATCAAAATAGTCTTTAACCATTTTCTGATGTTTCATCAATGACTCATGTGCCTTTTCTCTTTTCTCTTGCATTTCCAATAGCTTAGCCAGTCTGACTTGCATGGGGCCATTTTCTTCAATCTCTATCTGTTTCAACAATTGCAAAGCAAGGATCTCTAAGCTCAGTGGCATTACTGTTGGTTTACCATAAACTAATTCATAGGGAGACATTTTCATCACTTGCTTTGGTGTGATCCTATCAGCCCACAATGATGTATTAAGTAGTTTATGCCACTCTCTGTGATAATTGGTCCCTATCCTCTTAATGAGTCTAATCAGGTTCTTGTTAGTGGACTCTGCCAGACCATTACCCTAAGGGTAATAATTTGAAGAAGTCTTCAAATAAATCCCATTCCTTAATGCAAACTCAGATAGTTTGGTAACTAGAAATGCTTTAGCATTATCTGATATAATGGTGTGAGGAGGACCAAAACGAACAGTTATGCCTTCTAGAAACTCTAGTATAGTATTTTATGTTGCCTCTTTGAGTGGTACTACTTCACTCCATCTGGTAAAGTAATCTGTTGCTGTGAGGATCCATTTGTGTCCCATACTTGACACTAGATTGATCATTCCAATAAAATCCATAACCCATTGAGCAAAGCGTTCATCCACAACTATGGGGCTTAGAGGCATTGCTGCATTTCTTCTTTTACCTATGTAAGATTGACAAGCCTAGCATTCTTTAACCAGTTGATAGCAATCTGTAAATAGAGTGGGCCAGAATTATCTTGCTTGACTCACTTTGATTGTAGTGGTCCTTGCTGAAAAGTGTCCACCTGAGGCTCCATGGTGTAATTCATGTAGTATTCTTTGAGCTTCATCCTTTTCTATACATCTTAAAAGTATACCATCAACATTTCTTCTAAACAGAATCTGGTCAATTAGTACAAAATGGGCCCCTTGCTGCCTATAGTATCTTCTCTTATCATGGGAGAGCTCATTTGGGAAAATCCCATGCTTCATAAATTGTATTTTGTTTTTTACCCAGGAGTCTTGATCAACCTCTTGGATTTTCAATACATTTTCACTTTATGTTTCTTGTGTCATTATTCTTTCCATGTCTTGAGTCATATATTGGCGCAATCCTTTGCCTTTGACTAACTTGGTGGGTCTTACTTCTACATCATATTCCAAAATTTTTGTGATCCAATTGGCTCTTTTGTCAATGATTTCACCCTCCATAATATACTCTCTTACATTAGGATGAGCCACTAATATCATAATCTTATTTCCTGTTACCAAATGTCTGAATTTCTTAAGGGCTTTTACCATGGCATATGCTTGTTTCTCCACAAAATTGTATCTAGCCTAATATTCCCTGAGAGTCCTAGAGAAAAAAGCTATTGGGTGTTCTCCTTCTTGCTAATCATCCTTCTGAGTTAAAATAGCAACAACACTAAATTCTCCCCCATACACATACATTATGAAAGATTTAGAAAAGTCTGGGTTTCTAAGTACTGGGGCTTTTGAAATGGCTTTCTTGACTTCCTCAAAAGCCTGTCTTCCTTCTGTAGTCCATTTGAAAACTAGATCCTTTTTAAGCAACAATGTTATTGGTTTAATTAGATTTGCAAAATCAAATATGAATCGGCTAACAAAGTTGATTTTCCATAGAAAGGATTGAACTGCTTTCTTATTAACTGGCAGAGATAGGTTCATTATGGTAGTGACTCTTTCTGGATCAATAGAGACCCCTTCTTTTGACACTATATGCCCTAAAAGTTTACCCTGAGGTACTGCAAAGATACATTTCTTGGGATTCAGAGATATTCCAAACTCTTGACATTTCTTAAAAATAGCTTTTAAATGGTCAAAATGGTCTATAGCATTTTTGGAAAAAATAGTGAGGTCATCTAGATAGATCAAAATGATTTTATTTATAAGCTCCCCAAATGCTACATCCATTGCTCACTAAAAGGTAGCTCCAACATTTGAAAGACCAAAAGGCATCTTGGCATATGCAAAGGTTCCCCACTTTGTAGTGAATGCAGTCTTATGTTGGTCTTCATCTACTAACCAAATCTGATTGTATCCAGAGAAACCATCCAGCAAGGAAAACCTTTCTGACCCAACCATAGTTTGTAGGATCTATTCCATAGAGGGCAGTGTTGCAAGTATGAGGTGAACCAGTGTTGTCATTGATGGCAACATACTCATATTACATTGACAAGAAGGATTGGATGAGCTGTGTGTTGAGGATATTGAGAAAATTACCCTCAGTCAGGAACAGTGAAGAACAGTGATGAGAAGAAGGCAAATATATTGGATAGGTTGAAAACCGGAGGATGCGGATTAAAGGGTTTGCAGATATGAGTCTTGAGATGCTTCAGTCAAGTTTTCAGAGGTCCGCATGAAGACCTGAAGAAGTTATGGCTGTCTGTGTGAAACCGGTTCCGGCAAGTGCTTAGAGGTGACAGAGGATCACAGAAAGGTCCGGTGAGGTACGGAATTGTACAATCCTAATCTGTGGATTGGAAAGAGTATTTGGGATGTCCTTGTGATGTGCCATCTCGACTTGTGTATGATTTGGAGGTCCGAAAGTACCTCTTGCATTATGACAGTGGCGACAGACTGTGTTCTTGAAGTTCCGGATAAGGAGGATAAGAGATTTCAGTAAGTAAAGGAAATGCGGATGTACCTGGTCATTCAGACAGGCTTGTGAAGGTTCTTGGATTATGTTGAGATTGTGTTATTGGTCCGCATTGATAATGTATGATTTGAAGGTCCGGAAGTACCTTCTACAGTGGCGACAGACTGTGTTCTTGAAGTTCCGGATGAGGAAGACAAGAGATTCCAGCAAGTAAAGGAAGTACGGATGTATCCGGACATTCAGGCAGGCTTGTGAAGTTTTCTGGATCGTGTTGAGGTTGTGTTGTTGATCCGCATTGATAGTAGAGCCCGGAATTGAAGTTATTCTTCCAGATGAAGTTCTTGCTCTGTTTAGCCGACCGGATGAGTTGTTCATCCTGCGAATGTTCTAGTGGTGGCCGACCGGATGTGTTATTCATCTTGCGGATACTCTTATGATTGTTTGCTGACTTAGATGTTTGATCCTAAGTCGATGTCTTGTATAAATAATGGTCTGTGAGTTCATTTCAAGGTGTGGTGTGTGTGGATGAGTGTGGCATAGCGAAGAAAAGTACGAAAGGCAGAACAGAGGTTTTTGGGCTTAATTGGAACTGATCTGGACATGGTAGAGATGTCATTCTCCAGTTCAAGACTGTGATTTTTATCACTTTGTAGACAGTGTGTCTTCTTGTAGGTAGTGGGCCTCTTTGTGAGCAGTGTGCTCGGGCAGTGAGCCCTAATTGGCATGTGCCATTCATTTTTCTTTATTCTTCTAACAGAGAATAATTCTTGGGTTAATCACCCCGTGGTTTTTCCCTTAACCGGGTTTTCCACGTCAAAATCTTGGTGTTCAATGTGTTGATACTTATCTACTCTTGTGTTTATGTATTATGCTTTCATGGATGATTAATTGATATGCTGCTAACTAACAACAAAGAATCAAGTGTTGAAAGAACAAGAATTTTTATACAACTGATTCACCCCCCCCTCTCAATTATATGCCCTAGATCCAACAATTGGTATCAGAGCTAAGTTCCTCTGATAGGAGCTTAACTACTTGAGGAGATCCAGGATGTCGTCATACAAGAAGGATAGTCCGAAGTTCGATGGAACCAACTTCACTCTCTGGAAAGGTCGCATGAAGTGTCACCTGGAATGTATGGGAAAAGCATACTTGGCTATGGTTTCAAAACCATATGTACCTCCACAAGGTGGTCCGACAACTCTGAATGAAATCACAGAAGCTGAAAACAATCTGCGGACCAAGGAAGCTCTTCTAAGCACATTGAATGACTCAGATCTCTCGAATGTTATTGACCTACCAACTGCATATGAGATCCTGACTAAACTGGAACTTCTGTATGAAGGAGATGAGTTTGTCAAAAGTGCAAGGTTGCAAAGTCTGAAAGGGAAATTTGAAAGATTGAAAATGAGAGATGATGAAAACATCACTACCTTTATGCCAAGAGTGAATGAGCTGGTATGTGGAATCAGAAATGCTGGTGGAACTTTAGATGAAAATGAGATTGTCTGCAAAATCCTAAGATCCCTTCCTGCTGCCTACAAAATCAAGGTTGCTGCCATTGATGAATTCAGAGCCCACACAACTGTCACAAGAGAACAACTGGCTGGCAAACTAGCTGCATTTGAAATGACCGAGTTTGGAGATGATCCTCCCAAGACTGAATCTGCTTTCAAAGCCAGTGCCTATGTGAAAGGCAAACAGAGATTTGATCCGGGAGAAAACTCATCAAGGAAAATGTCATGGTATGATCAAGCAAGAAGAGACATGGAGGAAGAAGAAGCAGAAACAGCTCAACTTGAAGCCCTCATTGCAAAGAGACTGCCAAGAGGATCCGGTAAGTATGAAGGAAAACTACCCTTTAAGTGTTTCAACTGCAATAAGATTGGTCATTTTGCCTCAAGATGTCCGGAAAGATCTGCAAGATCTAATACTAATAGACAAAGGTTTCAAAAGAATTGCTATTATGTTCACGAAGAAGATGACAATGAAGGAGTAACAGATGATGAATCAGAACTAGGAAGCAAATCCGGAAATGAGTGGGTGTTTATTGCCATCAAGGAAGAAGATTCAATACTCTCTGAATCTGTCAATCACAAAGTTGTTGAAAAAGCTTTGGCTGCTCAAGTGGAAGAAAAGGATGATTGGGTTATTGACAGTGGATGTTCTCACCATATGACTGGTGACGAGAATAAGTTCTTGAATTTGGAAAGGTATGAAGGAGGAATGGTAAAGTTTGGTGACAATTCTGCTGGCAGAATCAGAGGCAGGGGAACTATTTCCTTCGATGGAAAAAGCAAAACAGGTAACGTACTGTATGTTGAAGGATTGAAGCACAATCTTCTTAGTGTTGGTCAGTTAGTGGACAAAGGCTATGATCTCCGATTCAAAAATGGAAAATGCAGAATCTTTACAAACTCCGGAACTGAGATTGCATCCGGTACTCAGACAAAAGGTAATATCTTTCATCTGGTTGGTTCAAATAAAAGTTGTTTGTTTGCTCAAATTGATCAGAGTTGGTTATGGCATAGAAGAATGTGCCATGTAAATTTTGATAACATCATCAAGATAAGCAATACTCAGGCCGTAAGAGATCTTCCAAAATTGATGAAACCTACAAATAGTTTGTGCAAAGAATGTCAGCTAGGTAAACAAAGCAGAGTCTCTTTCAAAAGCAAAGATCAGTCTTCTACCGGATTGTTGGAATTAGTACATACTGATCTCTGTGGTCCGACAAGAATCAAGAGTCTGCAAGGTGATAGATATTTCATGTTGTTAATTGATGATCATTCTCGGATGATGTGGGTTACCTTTCTAAAAGAAAAATCAGAAGCATTTGAGAAGTTCAAGATCTTCAAAGCTATGGTAGAGAATCAAACCGGATTGAAACTAAAGTGTCTAAGGTCTGATAGAGGTGGTGAATTTACATCTGGTGAGTTCATTGATTTTTGTGAGAAGCAGGGTATAAGGAGACAGTTGTCTGCTCCTAGGACTCCACAGCAGAATGGAGTGGTTGAGAGAAAGAACCGGACCATTTAGGAAGCTACCAGGACAATGATGTTGGAAGCAAATGTTCCTCAAATATTTTGGAAGGAAGCTATCAGCACTGCAGTCTACACTCTCAATCGAGTTCAAATCAGAAACAACACTGGTAAGACCCCCTATGAACTCTGGTTTGGCATCACTCCTACTGTGAAATATTTCAGAGTATTTGGTAGCAAGTGTTATATTAAAAGAGATGAAGATCTAGGAAAGTTTGATGCTAGAAGTGATGAAGGAATTTTCTTGGGTTACTCCACTCAAAGCAAAGCATACCGATGTTACAATAAGAGATTGAGGAAGATGATAGAAAGCACCAATGTGAAAGTTGATGAAGGAATTGAGAAGCCTTCAAGATTTTATGAGTTTGATGAAGATGACCAAGATAGTGTTCAAGGACCTCAATCCTCTCCGGTGAGACAGAGTCAGCCTGATCCGGTAAATCAGGAAGACGAGATAGGTTTGAATGAGCCTGATCAAGAAGCAGTAGTGCAGGATACTCCCAAAATTCCAAGGTATGTAAGACTGAACCACTCTGAAGATCAGATCATAGGTGACAAAAGCAAAGGTGTACAAACTAGAAGGAATGTTGCTCAAAATTAGGATGAATGTTGTCTGATTTCAAAGATTGAACCTAAAACAATAAATGAAGCCTGCAATGATGAAAACTGGACCAAAGCAATGAAAGATGAATTGATGCAAATTGAGAAAAATCATACTTGGGATCTTGTTCCTAGACCTAGAGACAGGAATGTAATTGGAACCAAGTGGGTCTTCCGGAACAAACTAAATGAAGCTGGTGAAGTAATCAGAAACAAAGCTAGATTGGTCTGCAAAGGCTACTCTCAAATAGAAGGAATTGACTTTGAAGAGACTTTTGCTCCGGTGGCAAGAATTGAAGCAGTCAGATTACTTCTTGCATTTGCTGCCTTCAAAGACTTCAAGGTATATAAGATGGATGTCAAGTCTGCCTTCCTAAATGGTGATCTGGAAGAAGAAGTCTACATTGAACAACCGGATGGATTTCAATTGTCTGATAATGATGATATGGTCTGCAAGTTGAAGAAAGCTTTGTATGGATTGAAGCAAGCCCCAAGAGCATGGTATGAAAGGTTGGATAAGCATCTTGTGCAGATTGGATTCAACAAAGGTACTGCTGACAGTAACTTATATTTCAAAATTGATCATGAAAACATATTGATTGTTGAAGTGTTTGTGGATGATATCATTTTTGGAGGAAGAGATAGTATGTGCAAAACTTTTGCAAATCAGATGAAAAGTGAGTTTGAAATGTCTATGCTTGGTGAAATGAATTTCTTCTTGGGTCTGCAAATTACTCAAACAAAAAAAGGGATCTTCATTTCTCAGACCAAATATGTGAAAGAATTGTTAAGGAAATTTGGTATGGAAGACTCAAAACCTATGAACACTCCTATGGCAACCGGATGTAAGTTAAGCAAAGATGATGACTCTCCAAAGGCAGATCAGACAAAATATAGATCAATGATTGGTGGATTGTTGTATCTCACTCAAACTAGACCAGATATAATGCAGGCTGTTGGTCTTGTGGCAAGATTCCAGGCTGATCCTAGAGAATCTCATGTTATGGCAATCAAAAGAATTTTTAGGTACTTGAAAGGAACAGTTGAGTATGGTCTATGGTACCCTAGAGATCCGGATTTCTCTCTTCATGCTTACATAGATGCAGATTGGGCAGGAGATGTGGATGACCGGAAGAGCACTAGTGGTGGAGCATTCTTTTTGGGGAAGAGATTGGTTTCTTGGCTAAGCAAGAAACAAGATGCAATATCTCTGTCTACAACTGAAGCAGAATACATTGCAGCAGCAGGTAGTTGCACTCAAATCTTATGGATGAAGCAGATGCTAAGAGACATCAAAGTTGAATATGAGGAGCCTATCACAATTTTCTGTGATAATTCAAGTGCAATTAATATTTCTAAGAATCCGGTATTGCACTATAAGACTAAGCACATATCTATCAAATTTCACTTTTTGAGAGAACAAGTAAACAAGGAAGAAGTCAGATTGGAGTATGTTCCCTCCAAGGATCAGATTGCAGATATCTTTACAAAACCTCTTCCCAAGGACTCTTTTGAATATCTCCAGGAGAAGTTAGGGGTCATGGCCCCTCCGGTGATAAACTAAGATGCACTAATGTGCATCAGTCCGGTGGATATCACAGTCATATCTTGTGATCCGGATTGATGATGGGGAGCTGCTACCAAGGGGGAGCAGCTAGTATGATTCTGATGTATTAGAATTGCAAGTATGAGCCCTTTGCCATTGATGTCAAAGGGGGAGAGAAGACATGTGAAAAACAAGTGGTTAATGATCAAAGGAGGAGAGAAGACATGTAAAAAGTTGTTGTTGATAGGGGGAGCTGTGACAGAAAGGAGAAGTTCTTGTCTTGATGGTTTTTCACATCATATGTTGCCATCAATGACAAAGGGGGAGATTGTTGCAAGTATGAGGTGAACTAGTGTTGTCATTGATGGCAACATACTCATATTACATTGACAAGAAGGATTGGATGAGCTGTGTGTTGAGGATATTGAGAAAATTACCCTCAGTCAGGAACAGTGAAGAACAGTGATGAGAAGAAGGCAAATATATTGGATAGGTTGAAAACCGGAGGATGTGGATTAAAGGGTTTGCAGATATGAGTCTTGAGATGCTTCAGTCAAGTTTTCAGAGGTCCGCATGAAGACCTGAAGAAGTTATGGCTGTCTGTGTGAAACCGGTTCCGGCAAGTGCTTAGAGGTGACAGAGGATCACAGAAAGGTCCGGTGAGGTCCGGAATTGTACAATCCTAATCTACGGATTGGAAAGAGTATTTGGGATGTCCTTGTGATGTGCCATCTCGAGTTGTGTATGATTTGGAGGTCCGGAAGTACCTCTTGCATTATGACAGTGGCGACAGACTGTGTTCTTGAAGTTCCAGATAAGGAAGATAAGAGATTTCAGTAAGTAAAGGAAATGCGGACGTACCTGGTCATTCAGACAGGCTTGTGAAGGTTCTTGGATCATGTTGAGATTGTGTTATTGGTCCGCATTGATAATGTATGATTTGAAGGTCCGGAAGTACCTTCTACAGTGGCGACAGACTGTGTTCTTGAAGTTCCGGATGAGGAAGACAAGAGATTCCAGCAAGTAAAGGAAGTACGGATGTATCCGGACATTCAGGCAGGCTTGTGAAGTTTTCTGGATCATGTTGAGGTTGTGTTGTTGATCCGCATTGATAGTAGAGCCCAGAATTGAAGTTATTCTTCCAGATGAAGTTCTTGCTCTGTTTAGCCGACCGGATGAGTTGTTCATCCTGCGAATGTTCTAGTGGTGGCCGACCGGATGTGTTATTCATCTTGCGGATACTCTTATGATTGTTTGCCGACTTAGATGTTTGATCCTAAGTCAATGTCTTGTATAAATAACGGTCTGTGAGTTCATTTCAAGGTGTGGTGTGTGTGGATGAGTGTGGCATAGCGAAGAAAAGTACGAAAGGCAGAACAGAGGTTTTTGGGCTTAATTGGAACTGATCCGGACATGGTAGAGATGTCATTCTCCAGTTCAAGACTGTGATTTTTATCACTTTGTAGACAGTGTGTCTCCTTGTAGGCAGTGGGCCTCTTTGTGAGTAGTGTGCTCAGGCAGTGAGCCCTAATTGGCATGTGCCATTCATTTTTCTTTATTCTTCTAACAGAGAATAATTCTTGGGTTAATCACCCCGTGGTTTTTCCCTTAACCGGGTTTTCCACATCAAAATCTTGGTGTTCAATGTGTTGATACTTATCTGCTCTTGTGTTTATGTATTATGCTTTCATGGATGATTAATTGATATGCTGCTAACTAACAACAAAGAATCAAGTGTTGAAAGAACAAGAATTTTTATACAACTGATTCACCCCCCCCTCTCAGTTATATGCCCTAGATCCAACAGGCAGGGGCTAATGATCTTTCAAAGATGCTCTATTCAAATCCCTGAAATCTACATAGAGTCTTATGTCACCATTCTTCTTTCTTACTGGCACTAGGTTTGACACCCAAGTTGAGTGCTTAATTGGAAAAATAATCTTTGATTCTAGGAGCTTTTGCAGCTCATCTACCATTAAAGGTTCAATTCTAGGATTCACTGGCCTTTGCTTCTGTCTGATTGGTTTAGATCCTTCAGTAAGCTCTATGGTGTGTTGGATGATATTTCTATTATAGCCATGTAGGTCTTCATAGGTCCAAGCAATCACCCTATCATATTTTTCACACAAATCAATCAACCTTTCCCTTTCCTGCTAGGTTGTAGAATTTCCAATTTTCAATCTTCTTCCTTCACTGACTTGGATTTCAGAATAATCTTCTTTATTTGCCTGAAACCTCCTCTTTTCTAGGCTTACATCCTCTAGGTCAAACAAGTTTTCTAAAGTAATCAGTCCTTTAGGGAGTTTATTTGACTTCAGCTGGATAATTTGGCCACCATATGCTTCCTCAATTTTGGGATGTAATTGATTAGCAAATTCTTCTGATTGTTGTAAGAATGAGAGTACTTGGAAATCATTATCAAAAACTTGCTAATTTTGGTCATTATCTGGAATAGTTGGTTTGACTATAACTTTGACTGACTCATTGTTAACTAACAGATCATTTGCTAGGTCAAACTGTGAATCAATCTGTGCCATTCTATCTGCCTCAGAATTTTGGGCTCTTGGAACTACCTCAATATTGAAAGCCTCAAAACCATCTATCAAGTCCCAAATTATGTGCCTATAGGATCTCATTCTTACATTTTTGGCTATTGCCTTTTCTTTGATTTGTTTTACCACCAGTTCTAAATCTCCTCTTACTATCAGATTCTTTATTCCCTTTTTCTTTACCAACATGAATCCATGCACCAAGGATTCATATTTAGCATCATTATTGGTACAGGCAAACTGAAAGCGAATGGCTCTTAAAATTTTCTCACCATCTAGGGCAGTAAGGCAAACTCTTGCTCTAGCACCATTTTTACTCCTAGCTCCATCAAAATTTAGGGTCCAGATTTCTGAGTCTTTTTCAGATTCTTGACTCTGTGATGCTTCTTTCCTTAAAACGTTAGGTATCTCTTGGTCTTCTTCAAATATGACATAAGTGCCTAGACCTATAAAGTCATAATTTCCATAGGGATCACTCTGCATCATAGTTAATAACTGATTATTCTCTTCTTCTTGTTGGTCATGTTCAGTCCAGTCACCTAACTCTTCAACAAAGATTCTCTCCTCTTTATTCAGCATAGCATGGGATGCTTCTAATTTTGGGGTTGGCTCATTTGTGATATGGTCTTTGGATAATGGCTCAGATAGTATTTTCATCTTTGTCCCATACTTGGTTCTTAGGATGAGGTGTGACCAATCTAGTGACATATAACCTCCTATCTTGGTTGTGAAATCTCTTGACAAGCATAAACCAAATATAGGGGGAATATCTATGACTACCACATCCTGATTGACAATTATATTGGGGCAAGTATATAGTTGTAATGGAAGTTGTTTGATTTTTCCTATTGTTTGAATAGATTTTCCATCCAACTACATGACTCCTCTTGTAAGTGGCTCATATTTTATTTTTAAAGCATCTGCTATCTATTTTGGCATTACTGTGGTACTGGCTCTAGAATCTATCATTGCATTATGCAGCAGTTTTTTCCCAACTATTAAAGTCAAATAAAAAGGATTTGGTTTAGATTTAGCTACCTCAAGTGCATTGTTTAACAGAGCTGTTATCTGTAGAGGTACACTATCTTTGAGCTGAAGCTTCTCTTTATCAATAGCTCCTCCCTTAGTACTAGTTTGTTTAGGGGCTTCTTGACCTTGCAGAGCTTCCTGCAACAGTGTCTTCTGCTCAGGAATAGCTAACATATCCCAAATTGATAGATGTGTTGGAGTTCTTTTTAGCTGGTCCACCACATTCACAGGTCCTAATGCTTGGGCCTTTGAATAATAAGGGTACCTTGTCTTTTCTAGAAGCTGTCCTGAGGCTACTTGATTCTGCACAGGCTAAGGCATTTCTTATCTAGAGATTGTGTTCTGATGATTTTGAAATGGAGGAGCTCCCATGATCTCATTATTAGTGACTTCAGGCTGCTCCATCATTCTCCTCTTTGATCTGGTATAATAGTCTAACTACACCAATGGTTTCTTTGAAGTAGATGCCTCATTTAGAAACACTGAATCTTCCTCTTCAATCCATGAAAATAGAGCATGCTCAGGAGCTATTTCCTCTTCCTTTTGTATGGACATCCCTTGCATCTGGGCCACCATGACTGCATTTTGAACACCAGGAGACTGATATGGTGGAGTGTTAGAAGTTAAAAATTGTCCTTCTAACCCTCTCTGTTCTACTATCTTTTGCTGTAAATTTCCTCTAGGACAGTCTCTGGGCATATGGGCATTGTTGCAAGGAAAGTACCAAGCATTTGTGCCATCTACAAAATTATTTTTCCCTGGAATGATTTCCCTGTTGGGATTAGGAGGAATAGTTTGTAAAGGTGTAGGGACTGTAACCAATTGGTTTGAAGGCTGAGGATTAGCTTGCCTTTGAGGGCCTTGATATTGATTTGGCTGAAAGGGAGGTCTATTTCCCTGGTAACCTTGATAAGGGGGATTTGGATAGGGATTTTGTTATCTCTTTAGATTAATTATCTCATTTGAGAAGGTCCTTAAAATGTTCTTGACATCATCCATTTCAGATGGTTGAACAGGGGTAGTTACCTTAGTAGGTTACTGAGGAAATGAATACATAGACACAGGTGGAGCTGTAAGATTAGGAGCTTCTTGTGGCAAAGGCAAGGTAATTTCTAGAAACATGGGCATAGGAGGCCTTGGGGGCAATTTTCCAGCATCTATCAAATTATTTTTAGTCTTGACTGCCAACTCATATGCTTCTGGTAGTGTCTAACCTCCAAGAGATTGAATCATCACTGATATATCTGAGTTTAAAGCCTTAAGGTAAAACATAATAGCCATACCTGGTAAGGGTTTTGCTGTTCTCCCAAGTCTTTTGAAATCTTGAGTTGAAATCAGTCATGGCTTCTTGTGGTGCCCTTTTAATAGTGATCAATTGTTGCAGCAAGGAGGATTTATCACCTTTTTCCTTAAATCTTGCAAAGAAAGCATCCCCAAGCTGATCCCATGTAGATATTATGTTTGGAGTGAGGGATCTATACCAATCCAGAGCCTTCCCTTTGAAAGAGGTTGCTAACAATCTTATGGCCACATTTTGTTGAGTGATAACATGTATTGCACACACATCAGATACATCTTACAGATGCTCTTTAGGTGTCTTGAAATCTTCTCCACTGAACTTAGGCAGAGCCTTCAGAGCATTGGCTAGAATAGCATCCCAAGTTGCTAGTGGTACTGGGAGATTTAGAGGACTGCCAGTGTTCCAATTTGCATAGTTCCTTGGGACTACAAGTGCTCTCATATTTACTCTTTGTGCTGCTGCAAATTGATTCACTCTTCTCCTTAGAGTAGCTACTAATGGTGGAAAAAGAATGCCTGGATTAATAGTAGATTGAGCTCTTGTTGTAGGCCCACAGCTCTGGCTCCTTATGGCTCTCTAGCTCATATGATCTTGATAGAAACTTCAAGAAAGGTCCCACCGAGCGTGCCAAAAACTATTGATGTATAAAATTGCGCAGGTTCCAACACCAACATGGGAAGTTTCAAGTATGTGGAACTTGCTACTTGAAACAACCTCTAGATTTTAAAGAAGCTGGCTCTTCTCTATTTTAAAAGGGTTTGAGGAAAAGTGTAGAAACTAATAGGATTACAGATACAATTTAAGCAAATCTAACTATGGCGATGCGCTTGAGAAAAAGAATTTCCTTCAAATTAAGTACAGTGAAACTATCCTCAAGATTCAGTTATGTTAAAGAGATGATACTGCATGATTAACATAAATAGATGCAATGAATATAATCAAAGGTTCACAATTAGATACTTTGCAATGACATAGATAATATCAACCAAGGCACAGAACTGAGTTCTTCTCATTAATTTTCCAGCAATATAGAAGGCACAGATACATGCATAGGTATATTAACTTTCTAATCAAGAATAACAAAATAAATACAAAATAATATCAACTGGTCACAACAAAGTCTCCAACTTCTCTTTTAGATTCTCTGACAAACTTATCACAATTCTAACTCTTTGTGCATCTCTATGAAAAATGTCTGTATATCAATCTATGAATCAATCAATCTATTACAAATATTACATATTTATAATCGAAGATCTGACCCTAGATTGTCTGTAACAATTGAATCCCAATGGCCCAATAGAACTGAAAATAATTGGAAGTCTCAGGCGGTTACGATCCTTTAAATCTGCAATAGTCTCTCCTTTCTTGCAAGCTCATTGGCTGGAACAAAATATATGTGGCACAACTCCTTCATTAAGGGGCAGACACATGGGGAGACCCGCGCACTTGAAAACTAAAACATATTGTGACAGATGGTAGCATCCGTAGCAAGACAAGAAACTCCTTTGTCTCTCAGGAATAAACAGGAAATCGACACTTGTCGCACTTTGCAGCATTCAAAAACATCTACGTGTCCTCTTCTGCAAAACTTTCAAAATTGTGTCTTTATGCTTGGGTGAATTCTGCCAGTGACAACTGTCACAACCTGCATCAGTTTAGAAACAAACATATTAATGATGGGACCCATAGCCTTAGCACTCACTAGCTTTCAAAGGGAGAAAACTGGGACAGGTGGCATCTTTCATGCGCACAATAACTAACAGGTGGCAGCACCCACATCACTGCTTGAAACATTAGAAACTTTTGAAACTCCCGCAGAAGCTAACACTTGGTGGGTTCCGCATCACTTAGAAACTTTAAGTAATTCATCAAAGAAGGGTCATAAACAAAAATAACTTTACCTCTACGTCCACCACATGGCATTCTCTGCACTCTTAAAACTAAAAAAAACTATGGCCCACCATCTTTTATTACTTAGTGATAACATGATGTGGAAGAAAACACGCGACAGCCTCTGCATCAAAGCAAAAAGACACATGGCGTGCTCCACAGACAAAAACTTCAGGGGCTGCCTCTACACGTTACACGTGGTGACCTCCGTAGCAAAGAAAAACTTATAACATATGAAACAATTTACTATGTGGCGCGCTCCGCCGCACAAAAGTTATAATTAGAAACAAATACCACGGCTTTAACTAGGGCTCAATACTTGGTGGTTTCCACACAAAACTTAGAAACAATGAACACTTTGAAACATGCATAGAAACAAAAAGAAACCCGCGGACTCGCTGCGACTGATACAAAATGTAGAATATTTGACACTCTACATTTACACAATCATAAAATTCACCTTGATATTGCTTATACTATTTATACCAACCAGTCATTAGATATTAGAATTAGTTAGCAAGCTTTCATCTATCCTACACCATATGCCACTATAGATAGATCCATTTAGTCAAAATATTTACCCTCAACCTACTTTAATTTTCAAGGTTCACCCACCTAGGTTTAGTAGGACCTAAAGCGCAGGGAGTCACCAAACCCTAAAGGTTGATTCTATTGCGTTAGTTCAAAAATGTTGCAAATCCAAGAATGAGCCTAGCATTCTCTTAGGATTAGCAACCTACATTTTTGTGACCTAACAAGGACATCCTAATTGTTGAGGTCTTTGTTGATGATATCATTTTTGGTGGAAATAAATGTATGTGCAAAGTATTTACTGATTAGATGAAAAGTGAATTTGAGATGTCAATGTTTGGAGAGATGAATTTCTTCCTAGGTCTGTAAATTGTTCAATCAGATAAAGGTATCTTTATATCTCAGTCCAAGTATGTGAAAGAATTATTGAAGAAGTTTGGAATGGAATATTCAAAGCTAGTAGGTACACCTATGATAACCGGATGCAAGTTAAGTAAAGATGATGATTCCCCCAAGGCAAATCAGAAAAGGTATAGATCAATTATTGGAGGATTGCTCTATCTGACTCAGACCAGACCCAACATCATGAATGTCATTGGACTTGTTGCTAGATTTCAAGCTGATCCAATAGAATCCCATGTTGTGGCAGTCAAAATAATTTTTAGATATCTCAAAGGGACAACTGCTTATGGATTGTGATATCCAAAGGAGAATGATTTCACTCTTCATGTATATATAGATGCTGATTGGGTAGGAGATGTGGATGACAGAAAAAAGTACTAGTGGTGGTGCATTTTTCTTGGGAAGAAGATTGGTCTCTTGGATGAACAAAAAGCAAGAGGCAATATCTCTGTCTATTGCAGAAGAAGAATATATAGCGGCAACAAATAATTGTACTTAGGTTCTGTGGATGAAGCAAATATTGAAGGACATCAGAGTTGTGTTTGAGGAGCCAGTCACAATTTGTGATAATTCTAGTGCAATAAGCATCTCAAAGAATCCAGTGTTGCATTCAAATACAAAGCATATATCTATCAAGTTTCATTTCTTGAGAGAGAAGGTAAATGAGAATGAAGTCAAGTTGGAGTTTGTGTCTTCTAAAGATCAGATTGTAGATATCTTCACTAAACCTCTTCCCAAGGATACCTTTGAGTATCTCAGAGAGAAGTCAGGGGTTATTACCCCTCCGAATCAGAACTAAGATGCACTGAGGTGCATCAATCTGGTGGAATTCTTAGTCATATCTTGGGATCCAGATTGATGTTGAGAAAATACTACTCTAAGGAGTAGTTAGTATACAAATGTTGGAGATCAGTCTGAAATAAAAAGGGGGAGTAAAGATTACAAATATGTGCTCTTTGCCATTGATGTCAAAGGGGGAGAGAAGACATGTGAAAAACTAATTATTGATGACAGGGGGAGCAATGAAGGAAGTAGTTACAGAAGTCAAGGGGAGAAGCTTTTGTCATGGTGGGTGAATCAATTTTTCACAACATATGTTGCCATCAATGACAAAGGGGGAGATTGTTGCAAATATGTGCCTAAGCACTTTTATCATTGATGTCAACATATTCTTGTTGTCATTGGTGTCAACTGTGCCTTATTTTATCACCTGTTCAGGAGACCAGAATGTTAAGGATATTGAGAAAATTAATGAAGACTCAATGTTCGCAGACCTTATGGCTATGTAGAGGATTGTCAGAGGTTGTTCCAGTCAAGAATTGAGAAGTCCACATGAAGATTTGAAGAAGTTATGGCCATCTAAATAGAACTAGATCTTGCAGTATTCAGAAGAGACAAAGTGATAGTAAGTTGGTCCGGATTGCTCCACAGTGAAATATTATGATCTGCGGATCTGAAGGCATGTTTGGGAAGTTAGTGTGTATCATCAACTTCAGTGGTTCATGGTTTGGAGGTCCCAAGCCATCCTTCTAGTTTGACAATCATGGCAGATAGTGTTCTTGAGGTTCCAGAGGAAGATACAAATGATTCTGGTAATTTGGTTTAGAGTGGATGTTATTGGTGAGTTTAATGTGCTTGTGGAAGTCTCTAGATCATGTGGCTACTATGTTGGAGGTGCACATTGGAGTTTGAACTTGTTATTGAATATTTCCTCTTTGAAGTTGATGTTCTTCCCAGTCTTGGCCAACCAGATGTTCCTAGCATGTTGCGGATGATCTGAAGATCATTTTATGAATGTGGCGTGTTAGTAGAGGAAGATTCATGTCTTAGCTATGTTTTGCCGATAGTGTAAAGATTCGCGTTAAGTTTGGCCGACCTTGTTGATCATTCCAAGGTTGATGAAGTGTATAAATACTTGTTGAAGAGTTGTTAAAGATTATCCTTGAGCAAAATAGATTAAATCTGAATAAAGGATTAGAAGCAGAGCAGAGAAGAAAAGGAGCGAGAGCAATGTAGAGTGAGAAGTTAGTGAAGAAGAACTTGGGGCAAAGCAAAAGTTTTGTGAGCATTCATTGAAACTAAACCAGGCATGAAGTAGATGTTATTTTTCAATTAATTATTTATGTTCTAAATAAATTCTGTAGGCAGTGAGCCTCTCTTTTGAGCAATGAGCTCTGGGCATTGCACCTGAAGGCATGTGCCTTCTATTTTGCTAAAGTACTTTTAATAGGGTACAAATCTTTGTGGTTAACCCCCACCGTGGTTTTTCCCTTAACAGGGTTTCCACATCAAAATCTTGGTGTCAAGTGTGTTGATTATGTTTCTTCTCGTATGTTGTTGATCTATGCTCTAATGTTTATATCATTAATCTGATAAGTAAGTTAATAAAGAAGGTTAAAAGCAGAAAAAAATTATTTTGTGTGACAACTGATTCACCCCCCCTCTCAGTTGTCCGGTCTAATTCCAATAGTCCCTTACAGGGGGTGCGGGAGTTTGAGGAATGGAATACATTGTTAACGTACTACCGCAACAAAGAGATCATAACATTATGAGGGTTTGTGGGTTGGTGGTAAATAAAAGGCTCAATATTTAAAATTACTGCAGCCCCACAACAAGGATATCATGGCATTGGAGTTAGCTTACGGGTTGGTGGTAAGGCATCATCAAAGTGATAAAGGGTTACTGTGGCCCCACATGAAGGATGATAATAGCTCAATAGGGTTTGTAGTAGTGTGGTGAAGGGATACAAGCTCCTGCCATCCCGTGATAGGAGTATCACAACATTTGATGTTGGCACAAGATAGTAGTAGATATTAAACCTAACAATAACAATTACTGCAAGCCCACCAAGGAACTGATAAAGGCTAAACATAGCTTACGATATCGTAGGAAGGCTTAAAAATTGAAATATGCACCTGCTATCCTATAGAGGTTCTCATTTACTGCAGTTGGACTATAATATCATTCGCATTGACTGCGAATATAAAACCAATCTTGTCAATAAATCTCAGCCAACCAATCTTATTAGAACAATGGTGTATATCCAAAATCATGAGCTCATAGATTGTGTATCTTTCAGTACAAAGGTGATTTTAATGGTGAAAAGACTACTGCAAGGGCCGATAAAATGAGAAATTCCATTCTATTATGATCATTCAAGTAAGCTCAAGGTGATCAGAGACAAAGAATTTGAAGTCAAAGTGTGCTTTGCGATTGCTTCTTGACCGGGTAAGTGCACTTCATTTATTCCTCTATCAAACTTGATAAATTACGCATATAGTCTTCCTTTCAAGTATTTCTATGAAATAGACAAACTCCAAAAAAACCCTAGTTCAATATATAGCATACAATGCCACCCAAAAAGAGTGAGTTAGTTAGTAAAAATGGGGAGCCTTTGGCTCCAAAGGAGAAGAAGAGACCTCTTCAACAGTCTCTTTTAGACATTTTTCCAAACTCCGTGGACAAGGGTTATAAAAGAATGTTTAAGGATGAATCACATGGTTGCAGAGATGCCCTAATTCCTATCTTAGGGTGGAATTTATTTTGGTATTTTTGTGATAAGAAAGATGCACAGGGCCCAGTTTCAAACCCATGGGTCCTTGATCTAGCCAAGCTAGTAGTCCCAAAAGTTTTTATAGATGTTGAACTCATCAAAGTGTTGGCACAACACTACCATGTAGCTACAAGGACTGTGAGATTAGAAGATGGGTCACCTTTGGTGACAGTGACTAGAGCTGCTAACATTGATTGTTTCATGTTGAATAAACAAGATTTGACAAAGATTGACATATAGAAAAGTGGGGAGGACTATACTAAACTAAGGAAGACTTATCAGAGTGATGAGATTCCACTATACATGAGAAAATGATCAAATAACAAAAGGATACATGTTCCCACCACTTCTATTGATCTGTTTTCAATGGATGATTTCACAGTGTACTTCAAGAAGACATATTTTTCCCTATGTTAGGTATTGGGAATGGATGCTCAAGATAGAATGCCAATTGGCTTAATGATGATGGCAATGAGAATTCAAAATCCTGAGGTCAACATTGAGTTTGATTTTTCTTCTTTTATTGAAAAGGAACTACATGATGGATTCTTCCAAGTGAGAGAGAATAGAGCACCTATCACATTTAGATATTACTCAGTGTTGTGTACTTAATTTTGTACTAGAATAGGAAAAGGTGTGTTGATGACTGTTTTTACACATTCATAATAATAGTTAAAATTCACAAAACAAACCTAAACTATCTTGAAAGATATGAAGAAGTCACTTAAGAGTTCTTAATCCCAAGTTTCTGTATGGTCAGGTCTTGACCTTGTCGACAATTCAGTAGGTTAATGTGAAACTGTAATATGCAAGGGGCCTTACTTGATGTAAGGTGATCTATGACTCACTGGACTCGAATTATGCAAGGTGTTACAAATATCAACAAATTATCCATCTCTTTGCATAAATTTACCATTATATCACAAAAGCTTTGTATGATTTATAATGAAACAAGCCTTTTCTTCCAATTATTATGAAAATTGTCAAATATTAACACAATTGTTCATGCTTCTTTCAAATGTCAGACAATTTCCTTTAAATTTTTGTGTTTAAGCTAATTATTTCAAATATTTGGGGAAAAGTTAGAGAAATTCAAATTGAACATCATTCTACTATAGGATCTAAATGTTTTGTTATTCACATTGTAAGAAATATATTACTTGATCAAATCAATAGACTAAATCATAAATGTGAAGCACTGAGTATTTTCATGAACACACATCTAAGATTGCAAGCTTTTAAAGAGGTATTATTTCAAATACAAATAAGAGCCAGAAAACACTCTAAAAATAGATGTAGAATTCTAGATTTATTTGTATTCAAAATACACAGTCATATATGGTTTACAATGTATGAATGACTCTTTGCTTCATTAATCAACTTAACAGAAAACTTACAACATCTTACATATACAATAAGAAAGCTAGAAACTCCACACATTCTTTAGTGCAGACACAGGTGACCTCCTCCTCTAAACTAAAATACTCTTCTAATCAAAGTGTTCAAACAGATTACAATTGCCAGTTATCTTTCAAAATCCGTATGTAACTAAAGTACAAGTAGCAGAGTTTCTTATATAGATTTTGAAACTTCTTACTGCGACTGCTACAAAGCTTAATCTATGGTTAAGATCCCTTTATTATTGATCAATGGTGCATATTCATCTCTAACTGCCTCTCAAAATATCTGAATGGTATCTTTTCCCCCTCAAAGGATGCCATTGGAATCTTTTCAAAATAAGATTCCCCCCTTTTCTTTGACTTCTGCCCGCAGATACTCTTTACTTGACTTTTTCCAAAATTGCTGCTCCATTTACAATTTCTATTCCTTCAAATATGATTTGAAGTTATTAGTTATACCTTCTATAAAGGTGTGGTCTCCTTCTGGACTCTTTGTCCATATATACTCCTACATTATAACCCCCTTTTTTAGTTTCTTTTCTCTGTTCTTTGAACCTTCACTCTTTTTCATGTATTTCTTCATTTTGGCACTTTCTTCCATCAATGAATCGATCATCTATTTACTGAGATATGCTTCAGGACTTTCCATGCATGGTGTAAAAATGGCATTAAATTCTATCAAAGCCCTTTCCAATTCATATGTTGGTGTATCCATGCATTCATGATCTAGTAGCTTTTCTACTATCCTTTTATGCATTCTAATCATGTCATCTGCTCTTTCTTTTAAATTCTGAGCAACTGTTATGTACTTTCTGAGATTGTCTTCTTCAAACTTTAGTTCTAACCTCACTTGTGGCACTTGATTTGCCATTGAAGGGGTAATTACTCCTTCATTTATTAATTCTTCTATTCTTTCCTCAATTTCTATTAACTGTTCCTATTCAAATCTGCATTCTTCTCTTCTAAATTGGCAATTATGTACAAGTATACTGCATTTGTTCTTTTCTCTTGCAACCACCTCCCATCTTTTCACTGCTTGTTTTATTACCTATTCACCTTCTTGCATAAAATCTTTGAACCATTCTTCAAAAATATTAGCCTTAAGCCTTTTATTTTCCATGTCTTTTATTTCCTCCTTGGTTACAATTGCTATCTCATTGGGTAATTCTGGCACTGTTGTATTAAGATCAAATATCCCTTTAATAAATTGCTGCAATTGGACAATGTGTCCCTTCAAATATTTTTGTTTGTCTTTATCTTTCCTCAACATTTTTGCTATTACCTGGTGCATGTCTTCCCACTCAGTTATGTTTTACTCTAGTGTAGTATGCCCAAGGTCAAAATTTAGTATTTTATATTCATCCAAGGTTATTTCTCCCTTAGTCTTCTCCTTCTGTGGTATTGCCAGGTTCAACGCCCTAGATCCATCTGGACCTCTTTGTATGACTAACATTGTTCTAGCCTTTCTCTTCTCTTTCCTTGGTGTGGTATCACCCAAGAGACTTTTGATATCAATAGGTACCAATTGTACCTCCCTCTTCTCCTTCCTTATCTCTGCTCCTAACCAGGCAGGAATCTCTTTTATACCTTCAACAATTTTTTCTTCATTTATTACCTCTTCCTGAGGCTTTTCCACTTCTCCCTGTTCCTATGGTTGTTGTTGTTCCTGTTGTTGTTCTTGTTGCTGTGGAGGCTGCTATTTAGGGGCTTCTTCTTGTACCATGGGATTATTATGTTGTTGAGACTCACCCTCATTTTCTTCTTCAATTTTTGTGTCCCCTCCAGCTTCATCTTGTTCTTCAGGACCCTCTCCCTTTGATGTTTCTTTTTCTTGATCTTCTTCCTCATGTGCTTGCTCTATATTTGTCATGTCTATGTCTTTTTCTTGTTCTTCAATTTTATTTTCATCAACATTTTCCATATATTCTTCACCCTCAGGTTCCCTGGTTGCATCCTCTATATTTTCACCTACCTTTTGTTCTTTTTTCAGACCTGCTAATTTGCTTTGTATGTGTAGGGGATCCTTCCATTGTATCATCTTCTTTTGCTTCTTTTTCTTGTTCTTGTCTTCTTTCTATGTTCTTCTCTTCTTCACTCTGTTCACCATACATATTAAGAATATTAAGTACATCTACTCTTGAGGTGCTAGCTTCTATTTCATCCTTTGTTTGAGTAGGTTTTTCCTTGATTGTTTCCTCAGGTGCATCTTCTTTTTTAGCCTCTTCAATTTTATGTGCCTTTTCTTGCACATCTTTGATTATTTCAGGAGACACTAGGGTACCAAATGGCTCTACTATTCCTGATTCTTCTTGTACCCTTTCCTTTTCAGATTCTAGGCCTTGTTCAATTTTCATCTCGGCCTAAATATTTTGCTCTTCTTCTTCACTTAAGAACTCACTGGATTCTTCTTCTATTTCAATTTATTTTCCCGCATACATTCCCCTTTCCTCACTTTCACTGTTGTCACTCTCAATATGGATAGTCTAGGTGGTTTGTTTGGCTTCATGTGTTTTTGACGCTTGCAGCATTTCCCCAGCCAATTCTATCTTCACCTAAACATATACTTGTCTTTTTTCTGTTGAAGTGGATGCACTAGGTATATTACTCAACTTTACACCTACCTGTTGTGCCCTGATGACTTCACTTGTTTTCAAAGTTTCCCCCTTTGATATACTTATTGGTATTACTCTTCTAACTTGCTGACCTGTTACCTCCTTGGAAGTCTGTGCTTCCTCTGCGCTAATTTCATGGCTTAATGATTTTGCATCTACAAATGTATCAAATGATACTGCTACTATTATTCCCAATGCATAGGGATCCATCAGAGTAGAATTCTTATCCTTCTCTACAATTTTAGCTTCTACAATCTTTCTCTTCTTCTCATAGAAACATTGGAGATCATCACTAGGTTCTCTTACTCTCTTCCTCCCTTTCTTTGGATATGTGATTTCCCTCCCCTCAACTTTGAGTTCTTCAATCCTATCTTTTAACCATGTCTTTGAAAACAAAATAACTGGTTTGGACAATATGTCCAAAGATGTGTTCCATGGTTGTGACCAATCAGGCTCTGTAATAGGAGCAAGCCTAGCCTATGCATAACTGTGATGTAGTAGTTTATCATCTTCTTTAACTTATGGAGGAACATAGATATCTCCCACAATTTTCATTTTCTCAACTATTAACCTTTTATGAGCCCTTTTCCTTACCTCCTTATCATTTTTGCAATCTGACCAAAAATCTTCAATGTGTATTTGATGCTTAAACTTTTTATCAATTGTATTTTGAATCCTATGGAAGGGATCAAACCTTTTGGCTAAATCAAACTCTTCAAATCCATAATATCTCAATTCTTGCTCTGAACAACTAGCCACCTCCTCACTATAGCATGAATTTCTACCAATTGACCAAGGTAGCTTAAGGTTTCCTCTATTGAACTTCTTCTTGTACATCCTAAAGGCATTCAGATTTTGCCTTGAAAACTCTAGAACAATTAATTTATTAGAAGGATACCTGGGTAACATGAAAGGTTTTCCCTCAAATCCTTTAGTCCTAATGTAAGTAAAATGTTCAAATTGAATATACCAAGAACTATGCAGCCCAATTGTATCTTTTGCATCCTTAGATATCCTCTTGTCAGGTTCTTCCCTCAAAATTCTCACCATGTAAGTATAGAACACATCATTAACCAAAGCATATTTATTCAATGCATTCTCTTCTTGTAGATCAGGGTAATGCTCATATACCAATTTTTGTCCTGGACCACTGCCTAAGGCTCCAACCCTATCAATCGCATGTATGAATGGTCTAACCTCTGCTGCACATGAATACAATACGTATGAAGATAAATAGAAGGGCATCAACTTTTGTTTCCTTAGCATGGCCTATTTCCATATAGCTATGCTTATGGCCTTAGCCTAATGAATTTGTCCTTGTTCCTTTCCTGCTTCTCTCATGAACTCAATGACAGTAAACATCAAGGGCTCACATTTAGTGCCCTCTTAGTCCCACCAACCTACTTAGCATTGTAATCATCAAGTATATTTCCTCTTTGAAGTATATTCTCAGCAGAATTTTGTGCACTCTGGCTACAGCCTTGGGTTTGTTTTCTGGGCTGTACCAACTATAAAATATCCGACCTCTACAATCCCTTTCATTGGTATGAAAATCCTCATTGTATTGATCTATGTCAATATCTACGATTTTCTCATTGATCTCCAGGACAAATGTCCTTGCAATACCCTCTATGGATAAATCTACAATGAGTCTGTCATGAAACATTATTTTCCTGATTGATAGTCATACAGAATTAAGCTATCTAAATACAAATCCCTGGCCTCCATAGCCAATGGAAAACCCATAGCTATGTACAATCCACTCTCCCATAGACACTTCATATCAAGTGTAGCATCTACTGCTGTGATCTTCTGTAAGACATCATTTGCATCATAATTCCCAATGTTTGTATATGTCCCTACTCTAGTGTAACTAATCAATGATGAATATCCTCTGTGAGTGGCAATTCTTCTTTCTCTATTTCTTTGCGAGGTTTCCTCTCCTTTTTAATTTCGCCCCATGTATCTACCTTTTTCTGCTTCGGGGCTATCTTGTGGAAAAATGCATCCTTTTAACTTTTCATTTTACCTTCTACCTAAGGTTTTACTACGAATTTCTATTTTTTTACCATTTTACCCTAACCCAGTTTGTCTTATCCCATTTTGACTTTCACATTTGTTTAATCCCAACCCAGCTAATTATCAATTAAACCAATAATTTAACAGATGTTTATATTTCAAAATGAAATTACTGAAATCTATTTTGCATTTTTTACCATTTGAAATGTAACAGTGTTTTAAGATAAATACCTATATTTCTTGACCACTCACTTTCCGTCGTTGACTTACTTTACCATTTTGCCTTCTGTCCAGCTTTTGTAATTCCGTCACCTTGATGAATTCCATTCAATTTTCTGTAACAATTCCTCTTTCTGTAGTTTAACTCTTGACAATGTAAATCTAAAAGCAAAATAACATTAAAATTACCCTAGCTCCCTTGAATTTTACTCTTTTTGGGTGTTAGCTCAGCATTAATTACAGCAGTTAATGCACCTAAAGCTTTGGCTTTCTATTTCAGCATTTAAGTTTTAAACCTTTTTCTTTGTTAGTTCATTTATGCATACATCTCATTTTCCTTGTATCTTTCCTGTATGTTATTCTTTGTATGTTTGTATTGTATCTTTTCAACATACAAACAAATATGCAATGAACCATAACTAATATTGTTGCCCTTTTCTCTTTTTATCTATACTTGTATCTTTGCTTTGTATATTGCTCTTTGTATGTTTCATTAGATACAAGTGCATATACAAATAACCTATACAAACCTCCTTTTACCTTTATCTCCCACAATGTCTGTTATTTCCTTGTATATCAGATATGTATATCATTAACATAGAATTACCTCAAACATACAAAGATTTTCATTTATTTAACTTCCTTTCGAATCTGTCTTGCATCCCTTGTTTACATCTTTTCTTGTATATTGGCTTGTACATCATAGATATAAATTGTTGACATAGAAGCTCGAAGCATACAATCGGCGGGACCCACTTAACTTTCACTTTGTATCTCAATGATACAACCATGCTTGTATCTTCTCTTAGATACAAGGCCTGATACATACAAACTTCCTTTTTATCTTTCTTCCGGATCTCTCATCTTTTATAAACCACAATACATAACTTTTCGGCTCCAACATGTATATAAAGTGAAATGCATTTTTCAATATACATTAAGGTATAATGCATCACTTATACTAAACTTTAATTTTCCCTTAGTTCTGCATTGTATGTATATCAAAATATACAACCCAAAGCATACAACATACAAACATGTGAAACATACCACGATAAAACTAAATTTAATATTTTCCTCAGGTCCGTAATATGTATATTGTGTTGTATATCCCCTTTCATATTTCTTTTCACTAACCATACAAACCCAATATACATCCGGTGAACCTAACCAATTATTCATTTTAACTTTGAATTCTGTTGGGTCTAACTTGTATGTAAAGAATAAAGCGTTAGCAATATGCATACAAATATCAAGATATAATAAACCTAACAACTCCTTTATGTGACTAATACAATGACTCGACATACAAGTGACCTTGTATATGCAACATACAAACCTTCCTATAGCACATTTTACCAAAACACACATATCTTGTAGAATATTGGGAATTTTAAAATGGTTCAAAAAGTAACCCTTACTCATTTTTGACAAGGAATTCACCCCTATTCTGTTCTGGTATTTAATGCTATTTTTCTTTATTTTCAACAAGGTTCGTAACACTTACCTCCTTTTCCCTTTTACCACCAAGCAGACCCACACACCAAAATTAGTTATGAGTATCTATGGATTATTCCTGGTTATGGAATGGTTATGAGTTGGATCTACCTTGATTAGAGAGGCTTACATCCATGTTGGTTACATATTACATATGTTCATTTGGTCTTATGAGATTTAATGGTTGGGTATTGTTGAGGCTTTTCATTTGGGGTTGTAGAGGAGATCATACTTGACACAGCTTAGCACTTTGAGGTGTTTGTAGAAGGACATTATGATTTACAGATTTTCTCTTTTTTGTCTTATGACTACTTCTTGGAGGATCATGTTGATATGGTTGGATTTGGGAGAGTTATGGTGACATGTTGTGAGAGAGTATGCAGTGATTTATCATGCATGTGTGGATCATTGTGATTGTTCTTGATACTACATTGGCTTGTTGGTTAGCTACACCTTAGTTTGAGTGTTGATTGATAGACTTGGTATGCTTTGGATCTATTTTCATATTTGACATTACCTATGCAGTGGGAGTTCCTGGATGTATGTTTTCTTCATTTACAGGTTTTACACATGGAGCTTGTTATTGTAGTTTATGGGTTGGATATGTTATTGGCATGAGTTTATTGATGTTGTTGATACCTACGAGGTATGGATGGTTGGATGTATTAGCATATGTTGTGGGTGCTGTGATAGGTAAAAATCAGGTTAATAAGATTAAGCATATAAATGAAAACCTAATCCTACCACCATCAAAGAATGAAATCCAAGTGAAATCAAAAGCATGCAATTCAAGAACAAAATCACCTAGATTATATGATTCCTTGTTTGTGATGTGGATTGCTTCTCAACAATGAACAATTATGAATATCAAAGCTGTCATGATGGATTGGATGATAATGATAATATGATAGATGGATGTTAAAATGCTCAAGATGATAATGTAGACACTATATGAAAATGATGGATAGATGTAGTATGGAATGAGAGGGTGTTTATATAGACCTCAACCAAAATCAATCAATGGTAGAGATTTGGTGGCTATGTGAATGGTTGGGATGAAATGATAGTCATAGGTGAATTTGTAGATGACAAGTGGAAGGCAGATAATGCTTATGTGTGATCGTGTACATAAAAAGTACTACGTGTGAAAGATATTGAATAAAAGATGTAGTACCATACATGATTTTAAATAAAAGAGGCACACATGTCGGCTCCTGATAAAAGATAAAGAGAAGTGATAAGAGAAATTAATTAAATAAATAAAATTTATTTAATTAATTGGAAAGTGGGCTTATGAATGGATTTTAATTAAATAAATAAGATTTATTTAATTAAAATAGATAGAATGAAGAGATAATTAAACAATTAAAGATTATTTAATTATAGATTAGAAGAAATAGATAATGAATTAATTAAATAAATATGAATTTATTTAATTAATAGAAGAAATAAGTGATTTTGATAAAATAGGGAAATTGCTCAAGTGTGTTAGACAAATACAGATGATAGCTAATGCAATATTTGATACTAATGATAACTAGGTCAATTTTGGGTGTCTACAGTTTACCCCTCTTTGATACAATGTTTGATAGAACGTTGTGTCAAAGAAGATATGATGATTTGCTCAATAAACAAGGTGATGCTCCAATGTAACTAGCAGGTGATGCCCCTTCGAGAGGTAAGCTAAGCTAACCAGGAAGGGCTGGGTTGACTTGCGATAAGATGAAAGGCTAGAAACAAGGCTGGCACAATGAAAATAGGGGTTGGGTGGGGTGAATTGGGATGGTATAGAAGAATTAGGGTTTCGCTTAGAAGAAATTGGGTTTCAAAATTAGGGTTTGGCTCTAACACTCTTGTTTTGTAGGGTGAAGATGAGGGAAATGAAGAAAGTGGAATAAGGAATGATGATGGAGGGAAAGATGATTGATCTTGGTTGAGGACTATATAGGAATATGATGAAATGGATAGATGGTATGACAACTTTTAAAGTAATTGCTCAAAAGTAAAGAAATGCAATCCTTATGTTTGATATAGCATATGGATGTTATGAACCAGGGTATAAAAGACCAAGGTGTCAAGGTATCTAATGCCTAACTAGCATACTACAATCTTGTCTAAACGTATGAAGTCAAGATGTTGAACCAACATACACAAGATATGAATAATAGCTAGTGTTCCGAGATGGACTTTGATGCTACAAGAAATGGTTTGAGTCTTATCTCCACTACACATAATGACACTTTGTTGGTTATACGTATGGAGCTAGTCTTAGCATAGAATAGTCTCAATGCATAAGGGACTATTTAGCTTCTCAGATGCAAAAGATATTGATATGCAAGATGCTAATCCCAACATGTACAAGATACCGATACACATGGGAAGAGACTAAGATCATCCCATAGACATAGCATATGAAAGTAATATGACGATGCCTCATTTCGTTCTTCATTGCAACGTACCAAGATATGATAGATCAAGGCAGTCTTGATTAGGCCTAGGAGAGGGACAAAAGATAAATCAAAAGATAAAATAAAGGATACTATCATCACATTCTCTTGCCAAATTGAAGTTCTCTTGGATGGGTTAAGCTAGTGCCTTGTTGAGAGGAAAGCTGCATCCTATTGAAGGCTAAAGATGTTGATAAAATGCTATAGAAAATGTTGGTTTTAAGGCATGCAGACAAATAGCTTTCAGCTTATCCCTAATTTGTTAAAATTCTTGAGATTTTACTGATACACATAGTCTACTTCTTGCTTTAGTTGGTCAAAGAGAAGAAGATGGAGATGAAAGAAGATGAAGATTGGGTGGATCATCTGTGCTTGCATACTGGATACTTCCTTCGTATTCTAGACTGCCTACATACCCTGTATCCACGGAATCAAAGCACATTATGATGGTGATGAGACATGATGGATATGTAGTTCTAAGCTTATTGATGATGTAAGTGATGAAAGATAGAAGAAAGATGAAAGATGGATGATGAGAGAGAGGCTATCGTCTATGCCTAAATCAGAGTGCTTCCTTCGCATCTCAGATTGCCTACATACCCTATATCCACGGGATCAAGGCATTTAACAATAGAGATGAGATGTAGTTCTTGTTTATTATGTTGATGGTTGATTTCAAAGAATCAACTTTATTGCTTGGATTTTGTGATGTTTTTATTTTTTTGGATTTTGACATGTTCTGATTTTTTTTGGATTTTGACATGTTCTAATTTTTTTTTGGATGTTGGGATATTTGGTTGTGTTTTGAAAGTTCATTGTGTTTTGATTTAGATGTTTTCTATGTTTTGATTGCTGAAATGATATGAGCTAGAGCTGTGGGTATCTACTTCCAAATAAGGTTCAACAAGTGCCCCTAGTGTGGGATGAAGTTTATTAGGAAGATGTTGTGATGAATGTTTTCATGCAAATAGTGTACTAATGTGCCAAATGATATCTTAACCCCAATGAAGTCCAAACTATGAGAGCTAGCATGGAAGAGGTAAGGGAAAAAATATTTTTTATTATGAATGTATAAGGGATAATGGCTTGCAATGTTTAGATAGGGACAATAGTGGATTATGATGTGGATTATGAAGGAAAGATAGTAGATGGATGTTATGGAAAGATGTGATAAAAAAAACTAAGTAAATGATGGAGGTTGGTCTCTACACATAGTGCCTGTTTACCAATTTTTCACTATGGTACTTATCCAAGGTGCCTGTTTACCAGGTTTTCACCAAAGGGTGGATTATTTATCTTATACTATTTTTTGTCATCTAAGGTGCCACAAGGTGGTTTTCACTATTGGATGGGTTTTTTTTTTTTGGAATATGCTAAGACTCATGAGTAGAAATTCTTGAGATGAATGTTGTTGACTGGTTCATCCAAGGGAATACCTTCACGTGTTGAAAGAGTGTATGTTCCTGATCCATAGACTAATGTGATGACAAAAGGACCAAGCTAATTAGGTTCAAACTTGCCCTATTTCTCATGATGTTGCTGATTCCTTTGATTTTCTTTAAGGACAAGATCTCCAACTTGAAGTCTTTGTTCTCTGATCTTTTTATTGTAGCTGTGGCGTAGACGATTTTGATAGACTTGGAGATGATTGAGTACTGTAGGACACCATTCATCTAATAGCTTAAGATCATGAAGTCTGGATACTCTGTATTCTTTGTTTGAGATATTATACTATAGGGATACTCGCAGTGAGGGGATCTCAACCTTAATAGGTAAAATAGCTGCAGTGCCATACATAAGAGCATAAGGTGTAGTACCAGTGGAATTTCTAACACTTGTTCTATAAGCCCATAATGCAAGAGTAATTTGTAAATGTCAATCATGACCAGCTTCATTGACTATCTTTTTAAGGATTTTGATGATTGTTTTATTAGAAGCCTCATCTTGGTCATTACTTTAAGGATAGTAAGGTGTAGAGAATCTATGTTGAATATGGAACTTATTGCAAAGATCCCTAACCTCTTGGTTCTTGAAAGGACAATCATTATCAGTGATAATGGCTTGAGGAGCTCTATATTAGCAAATGATATAATGTAAGATAAACTTGGATATTTGCCTGCTAGTAATGTAAGTCATTGGTATTCCTTCCACCCACTTTGTGAAGTACTCAGTGGCGATAATAATGAACTTGTCACCATTTGATGAGGTAGGATGGATTTTACCTATGAGATCAAGTCCCCACTGCAAGAAGGGCCAAGGAGTAGTGATAGGCTAAAGTTCATGTGTTGGTGCATGTATTAGATCTCCATGTTTCTGACATTGTAGACATCTCTTTGCAAATTGTTGTGCATTTGTCTCCATAGTTGGCCAATTATATCCAACTCATAGAAGTTTCTTAACAAGACTAGGGCTAGTGGAATGCGATCTAAAGACACCTTCATGTATTTCACGTAAGGCAACCTTTGCTTCCTCAGAATCAAGACATCAAAGAAGGATACCATCAAGACTCCAATGATATAAGGTGTCTCCTAGGATAGTGTAGCAAGAGGTTTGACAGATAAAGGTTTTTTGTTGGGTATTAGATAGTTGAAATGGTAAGGTTCGATTGCGGAGATAATGTCCTCGTACTAAGGTAAATTGGGACTAACAATCTCACATATAAGCTCAGACTGTGGTACTTCAAATGCTAGAATCAAAAGCTGTTCAACTAAAAACTCACACTTATTTGCATTAGATGACATGTCTAGAAGAGATCCAATCATAGCCATGGCATCTGCTGCTTTGTTTTGTATCTTTGGGATCTGTTCAAAGGTGATACTATCAAAGTACTTCTTGAAATTGTCATCCATTACCTTGTATGGAAGGAGCTTCTCACCTTTTGTTTGATACTCATCTAAGACCTATTTGATGACTAATTAGGAATCACCAAAGACCTGTAACTATTTAATAGCCTATTGTACTGCCATGCGTAATCCTGTGATTAAAGCTTCATATTCTTCTATGTTTTTTGGTACATGGAAATGTAATTCTGTATGAATTCAGGATACAATATCCTTGAGGGGTGACAAACAATATCCCTACTCCTGATCCATGTGTGTAAGATCCATCAAAATATAGTTGCCACAATGTTGGTGAAGTTAGATTGAACAATTCTTCATCAGGGAACTCTGGACGTATTGGCTGAATATCTGTGATAGGTGCTGCAGATAACTGATCAGTGATAACTTGTCCTTTTATGGCCTTTTGATCCACATATTGTATGTCAAATTCACTTAAGATCATAACCCATTTTGCTAGTCTTCCTGTAAGGATTTCTTTGGAAAGAAGATATTTGAGTGGATCAATGTTAGATATGAGCTTTGTTGTTTGGTTCAACATGTAATGTCACAACTTTTGGGAAGCAAACACCAATGCTAAACATGCTTTTTCCATAGGTGAATAGTTATGTTCATATGCCACAAGAGTTCTGCTGATATAGTAAATAGCTTGTTCTTTTCCTGAATCATCATGTTGAGCTAAAAGGGCAATGCTGCTATTGAAAATATGTAGAATAATAATGGTCGATCAAGTACAGGAGGTACTAACATAGGAGATGTTGCTAGATATTCTTTTATTTTGTCAAAGGCTTGTTGACATTTTTCATCCCACTTAAAAGGTTCACCCTTGTGAAGGAGATGTTGAAAATGATGACACTTATCTGCCAGTTGTGAGATAAACCTGTGAATAGATTGTAACCTTCCTTGTAGACTACGAAGCTGCTTTAGATTTGATGGTGGAGGCATTTCCATGATGGCTTTTACTTTGTCAGGATCCACTTTTATTCCTCGTCGAGACACAATGTATCCCAACAATTTACTAGATGTTACACCAAATACACATTTCTTTGGGTTCAGCCTAACTTGATACTTCTCTAGTTGATCAAAGATCTGTGATAGTACTTGTAGATGTTCTTCTCTTGTCTTTGATTTTCCTAGAATATCATCAACATAATATTCCATGATAGTGTGGAAAAGGTCATGGAAAATAACTGTCATGGCTCGTTGATAAGTGACTCCAGCATTCTTGAGACCAAAAGGCATTACAACCCAGTAGTATGTACCCCATGGACAAATGAATGATGTTTTGTCTTGATTTTCCTCTGTTATTCTAATTTGGTTATATCCTGAGAATCTGTCCATCAAGGATAGCATTTCATGTCCAGCTGTGAGATCTACAATGTTGTTTATGCTTGGTAGTGGAAAGTCATCTTTAGGGCATGCTTTGTTGAGATCTCTAAAATTTGTGCAATAGCGAACTCGTCCATCAGGTTTTGCCATAGGTACCAAGTTTGAAATCCATTCGGGATAATCAATAGGCTTTATGAACTTTGATTCTAACAGCTTATGAATCTCTACCTTAACCAAAAGAGCTATTTGCGGGTGCATTTTGTTTGATGGGGTTTGCATTAGGAGATACTACTAGGTGATGTACCACAAGTAATGGATCTAGACCTGGCATGTTGGCATAATTCCATGCAAAATTGATAGCTCTTTTTATGAAGAACGTTGTGAAATTTCTTCTTTCTTGCTTTGATAGTGATGCTTCCAAAAATGTGATCTTCGGATTCTACTCTATGCCTAAGTTCATGTCTTGAGGTTTTTCAACTAGCATTGTTGATTTTTCATGATAATCAGTGGTGACAGGAAGATTAAATCCCCCATCTTTGGATACCTCGGAGAGGTTTTCACTCTTAGACACATCCTTTATTTTTACTTTTGCATGGTCAAGAGGCACCTTTCAGTTTTCACCTAGTGACCTATCTTTTTTTATTCTATTTATTTCACTTTTGCAACTGAAGGATTTGATACTTCCGCCAAAATATGCTAGTTTAGGGAGGTCCATCATGAAACCTGATTTGTGATCACCCAATGGAATGCCTTGTCATAATCCCATGAATTCGGCAATAGTTTCATCATTTTCAAATGTGTCCAATATAGGTGCCCCCTATTGGTCCCAATCAATGAGGTTAGGATATACGAGTGAAAGGGTAATGGATGAAGGGTTTCGGATAGAGGAAGTGGTAGAAATCATGAAGATGGAGGTTTCTTGAAAAAGGTCAGTGATATGGAGGGAGGAGTCATCGATGGTATCTAAATTAGAAGTCTCTACTACCGAAGAAGGTTCGGCTTCCATATCAGAAATGCACTTAATGTCTTTGGAAAGCGGTACCTCTGGTTGATAGCCAAGGTCTTGCTTATTAAACTTATTAGACACAACAATGGGTTCAATAGGTCCTTGTTCCTGTGATCCCAATCTGCCATGTCCTTTGTAACCCATGTTCTTAATGATGCAGAACCCATTGTTATATCTCTCCACTTCAAGTTGTACTTGGTCATTCTCATCATAGAATATCCAAGAGTTAATGTCATCAATGTCTTCATCATCAAGGAATCCACCTTTGATGAATACTATTGGTGGAGCTTTTATGACAGCTGCGGATGAAGATGCCTTGGATGTAGAAGGTTTTCCATGAGATTTGGGAGATAAGGGAAGAGTTCCAATACAACAAGATTCTTGCAATGTGCACTCACCCGGATTGTGTTCAGTGTACTTGATACAGAGATTTGGAGTGGCTTTTCTAGATGATGGCTTGAGTAGGGTGGATGGGTCCACATAGGATGAAGATGGATATGCTTCGATGTTGATAGGAATATGGTTAGGACTTTGATATTTAGCTTGGAAGGCATGACAAAACTCAAATGGATTGGGATCGGCATGGATAGTAACTTCAACACCATTATGTGGAAACTTGAGACATTGATGATATGTGGAAGGAACAGCTTTGAGGGAATGGATCCATGGACGACTAAGGATAATGTTATAAGGAAGCTCAATATCAAGGACTTGACAGTGGGTGTCAGTAGTGACAGGACCAACTTGGATAGGCAAATGGATAATTCCTTCAATATCTCTCTCAGCATCATCATATGCTTTGATAGTAATAAACTTGGAAGTGTCAACATCTTTCTCAGAATCCCAATTATTTTATTAGTTTTAAAGAGCATATATTAAGACCAGCTCCACCATCCACTAAGATTCGTTTGATATGGAGTTGGTTTACAAACACTTCTATGTGGAGGGCTTCATTATGTAATGGGTTGATGGATGGTCGAAGATCTTTGTTAGAGAAGGTAAGATGACAAGGGGCTGCAATGCTGGCTACCATAGATTGAAATTGTGTGGTATCAATATCAGTGGGCACTAAAGATTCTTGTAATGCTTTATCAAGGATGGCTTTGTGGGTGGGGGATATGCGAATCAATTCTAGGATGGAGATATGTGCAAGTGTTTTTCCAAGGTGATCAAGGATATTATAGCTAGAATACGGTCGAGGAGGATTGACAGGTGCTCCTTGAATGGTAACATGGCCTCTTCTAGTAGTTACAGTGAAATCGAGTGCTTTGCCTTGGATAGTAATGGTAGAAATGTGAGCTTGGTCAATGCGGCCAATCGTGGATGACTCATAGTTGTAATGGATAGCATTCCTAGTATGAGGGTTACTTGTCTTGTCATGAGATGGAAGTGGATTCTTGAAGGCATCTAGATCATAGTTCGATGTTGGTTGATGTGCGGGTTGTGATGTTAGCAGTGTGATTTTAATTAGACCTTGATCGATGCAATCTTGAATGACATGTTTTAAGTGCATACAACCATGTGTTTTATGTCCTTTAACTCTATGGTATTCACAATATTTGATCTCTTTATACCAAGGAGCTTTTAAGACTGGTTCGCCATTGGGTGGTACTTCAGGTAATGTGATATCTCCCACTTGGACAAGTTTTTGAAAGATTACCTCCATAGGTTCCGCTAAAGGAGTAAATTGTCATCGAGGTGTTGGATTTGTTCTTGGTTGATTTTGTTGAAAAGGTTGATTGGATGTAAATGCACCTTGGATGTTAATGGGAGCTTTCACTATTTGTATGTTCTTTTCATCCACAATACCGTCATTAACAACATTTTTGTTTTTTTTCTAAAAGTGGGATTTATCATTTGATGATTGAGGATTATCTTAGTTATCTCTGAAAATCTTGATAGTACCCTTAGCAATTAAAGCTCGTTCAATGGTGGTTCCTTTGGAGATAAGTTTATCAAAGGTGCTTGCACTTTGCAATTGTAGTTGGAATGAAAGCTCAGGATGAAGATTTTGGAAAAAGATATCAAGCTACTGTTTATCAGGTATTTGCCATGATAGTTTGCTAGCCATGTTATGCCATCATTGAGTGAATAAGGAGAAAGCTTCACCATTGTGTTGTTTGTTGTTAACAAGGTCATTCATAGTCACCTCATGTTTAATGTTGAAAGCAAAATGGGATTGAAATTTGTTCACTAATTTTGCAAAAGTCTTAATTCCCGGAGGTAAGTGAGAGAACCATTGAAGAGCTTGTCCCGCTAAGCTTTGGGGGAATAATATCAAGAGATATGTATCAGCTTGAGTGACATCGAGACATGCAACATAGAATGCTCTAAGATGGTCATCCAGATTTCCTTTCCCTTTGTATTTGTCAAATTGTGGAATTTTGAAATGTGGTGGAAAAGGTGTCATATGAAGTGACTTTTCAAATGGATAAGCGCATATATCTCCTAAGGAAAATCTCTTCTTGTTTTGTCCTACCACCTTGTTAATCATTTGTTCAACATCTGCTTGAGAGAGTTGTTGTTGTTGCAAAGGGGGTTGATGGTTCGGAGGTGAAATGTAATATGGTGTATATTGTGGTTGCTGTTGTGGAATGTATGAGGGCATGACCATTTGTTGAGGTTGTGTGCTCACATTATATGTCAAAGGATTGGTATGTGACACATATGTGTTTGAGGATTGTTGTCCTTGAGACACAAGTGGTGGTTGGGTATAGTGCGATGGATTAGGTCCAAGATTTTGCATCACATGGGAAGTAGGGGATGGATTGATGTTGGACAATGGTTGTGGATTCGGAGTTGGATTTGCAATATGGTAAGAGATGGAAGGATTGGTGGATGAGGAAGAAGGATGGGCATTTGGGTTTGTGTTTTGGACAACATGAGGATTGGTATATGTCATGTGTTGGGTGATGATGGGTAATCCTTCAGTTGCATAAGATGGATTGATGGTTTGTGAAGGATTATATGGAGGTGGAGGAAGTGATGTAAGTTGATCAACATAAGAGATAGCGGCTCTAGGATTGGCTTGTGATACAATAGGTGGGTTAGTCATGTCAATGAGACTGACATTAGGGTTATATGGTGTGTTGGATGGATTCACAGAAATCTTGGAGACCATATTAGAGGTGATAGGAATATGAGTGTGGGGTGTGGTTTCCACATGTGATGCAATAGGAGTAAGGGTTTGCAATGGCTGCGAGACTTGTATGGCTTGTGGTGTTTGGATAGCTTGCAAAACTTGCAAAGTTTGTGATATTGGGATAGCTTGTGATATTTGGGGAATTGGCACTTGTAAAGCATGGACAACTTGTGATACTTGAGGTCAAGATACAGTCATGGTAGGAGGAGTATGTTTTGAAAGCTTCACCATTGTGTTGTTTGTTGTTAACAAGGTCATTCATAGTCACCTCATGTTTAATGTTGAAAGCGAAATGGGATTGAAATTTGTTCACTAATTTTGCAAAAGTCTTAATTCCCGGAGGTAAGTGAGAGAACCATTGAAGAGCTTGTCCCGCTAAGCTTTGGGGGAATAATATCAAGAGATATGTATCAGCTTGAGTGACATCGAGACATGCAACATAGAATGCTCTAAGATGGTCATCCAGATTTCCTTTCCCTTTGTATTTGTCAAATTGTGGAATTTTGAAATGTGGTGGAAAAGGTGTCATATGAAGTGACTTTTCAAATGGATAAGCGCATATATCTCCTAAGGAAAATCTCTTCTTGTTTTGTCCTACCACCTTGTTAATCATTTGTTCAACATCCGCTTGAGAGAGTTGTTGTTGTTGCAAAGGGGGTTGATGGTTCGGAGGTGAAATGTAATATGGTGTATATTGTGGTTGCTGTTGTGGAATGTATGAGGGCATGACCATTTGTTGAGGTTGTGTGCTCACATTATATGTCAAAGGATTGGTATGTGACACATATGTGTTTGAGGATTGTTGTCCTTGAGACACAAGTGGTGGTTGGGTATAGTGCGATGGATTAGGTCCAAGATTTTGCATCACATGGGAAGTAGGGGATGGATTGATGTTGGACAATGGTTGTGGATTCGGAGTTGGATTTGCAATATGGTAAGAGATGGAAGGATTGGTGGATGAGGAAGAAGGATGGGCATTTGGGTTTGTGTTTTGGACAACATGAGGATTGGTATACGTCATGTGTTGGGTGATGATGGGTAATCCTTCAGTTGCATAAGATGGATTGATGGTTTGTGAAGGATTATATGGAGGTGGAGGAAGTGATGTAAGTTGATCAACATAAGAGATAGCGGCTCTAGGATTGGCTTGTGATACAATAGGTGGGTTAGTCATGTCAATGAGACTGACATTGGGGTTATATGGTGTGTTGGATGGATTCACAGAAATCTTGGAGACCATATTAGAGGTGATAGGAATATGAGTGTGGGGTGTGGTTTCCACATGTGATGCAATAGGAGTAAGGGTTTGCAATGGCTGCGAGACTTGTATGGCTTGTGGTGTTTGGATAGCTTGCAAAACTTGCAAAGTTTGTGATATTGGGATAGCTTGTGATATTTGGGGAATTGGCACTTGTAAAGCATGGATAACTTGTGATACTTGAGGTCAAGATACAGTCATGGTAGGAGGAGTATGTTGTGGAACAAGAAAAGGTGGAAAGCTTAGATTTTGCGAAAGGAAATGAAGTACCTTAGTCAAAGTTATCAAAGGTTCTAGAGTGTACTCTGAGTGTGGTGGGTTTGAAGGGGTAGCAATAGGCAATGAAAGAGATGGGTTGGAGGGTGGATTTTGTAGGATGGATATGGTGTGAGATGGTGTGGCTATAGTGGATGGTCCCTTTGCAACAACAGTGGGAGTGTTTGGATCATGTTCTCAAATAGCGGATATGTCAAAGTCACTTGGTAATTTGGCTCCCATATGGGCTAATTGCAAGAATTAGTGATTAGGATTAGATAAAACAAGCTTCTCAACTTAGTCCCATACGTGTGTGTCTTGAAATTCTAATAAGTCATCTTGGGATTGCTCTTCATAGGTCTCTGAAAATGTTTGAGGTTGCACTTGTTGTGAAGATGATGGTCTAGCAGTATATCCTTTGGGCACAAACATGTAAGAAGGCATACCGGTTGTAAATTGATTTGCATCTCTAAGGAGCGTTGATCAAGATTGTTGCATTTTGGCTTCCATCTCAGCTCACAATTTTGCTTCCATTGCAACTCTATATTGGCTCCTAGTTTGAGGCATGATGGTTGATTTTTTGAATTGGACTTAACTTGTCAAGGTTGAGACCCAAAAGGTAATGGTTGATTGATTGTTTGGTGTTGGTTTGTTTTGTTAGTTTGTTGGTTACTTGGTTTGCTAATGGGTTGTTGGTTGTTGGATAAACTTCCCTAGAGGATAGCTCACACACTCGAGGGAAAAGTTGGTTGTTGATTTTTTTGCTGGTATTGCTAGGGCTAAGTAAAGCCAAAAGGATAATATTTGTTTGCTGGTTTTGCTGGTTGGTTGTTGTTTTGGGGTCTCAAAAGGATGGAAAGCTCAAAAAGTCCAATGGTTTGATATGTTCAAGATAGGAGACAATGCTTAGGTAACTGTAGATGATCAGAGGACTATCTGAAAGCTGATGACAGAGCTAAGAAAGTCAGAAAATGCAACTAATTTAGCTGAGTTGATACTAATTGCTGATATCTGACTAGAAGCGACAGGGAATAGCTTAGAAGCAATTTGAAAGATACCAAAAGTGATTACTGATAGTGCAAAAGTGATTTGGTTTTGTAATAGGTGACAGACTACAATGTTAACCAGAGGCGATTAGGTTTGCCACAGGTGATCAATTTCAGGTTAAAAGTGATGTAGATTTTACCAAAAGCGAAGGACTGTCATTTAAAAGTGATGCAAATTCTGCCAAAAATGAATAACTACTATTTAAAAGTGATCTAGTTTGGCTTAAAGGCAATAAACTATTGTTAAAAAGTGATCTAGGTTTCTAAAAGCAAGTGGTTATTGTTCAGAGGCAATCTATGTCTGACAGAGGGTGTGTTTGAATGATGTTTTTGACAAGAAAATAGTAATTTCAGTCACCCACACTCACAACAATCACAAACTTGTACAACCTAGGCTAGGAAAGGACTGTATTTGTTGAGTCCCCTTGCCATGCCTATTCAAAGAGGATAGCTTCAGGATCTTGGTTGCACTGGCTCCCCTCCACGGCACTCACTTATCATGCATACCAAGATCCAGGTTTCCCAAGGCTTGTCCCCCCACCAAACCTTAGGATTGTCCCTGCTATCTCTACTAAGAACCATGAGAATCAGGGCGGCTTCAAAGGTCTGACCTTTTGCATCAACAAATAGAAGGATTTTAGCTACTACACAAGGTTGCTAGTAAGGGCATCCATTCGGATGGCTACACATGCGGCGATTCACTCCGTTAATGGAGGCTTCCCAGCCCAAAGAGGTTATGCTCTAAGGGGATTTGAGGGAAACATTTATCGGTGTAACACAGTGGCACCCGTTGTTTGTGGCTTTTGACACACACTTTTCTTATATAGCAGCTTGGAAGGACTTGGCTTTAGCCTGTTACTGCTTGGGTCATACCCCTTCTCACACTGGGAAGGCAGGCCCTCTAAAGATAATAACAAGTTCTCATGCACCCAAAATCTATTTGATAGGCAAGGGAAGAGGATACTTTTGTTATTAAATTTGGGTTACAAACATACACAATAAGCAAACCAAAAAAAGATAAATCAAGCATGGAGCAAGCAATAATTCTTTTTAAGCACCAAGCCCAAATGTTCCTAAATTAGTGATAAAATGCAATGTCTTGGACCGATCAGAGTTGCAACAAATATGTTAGTAGTTTCACAACCTTTTTTTCTTGGACAATCAATAAGATGCTACACAAAGAGATGATTAATAACCAATAAAAACTCAACTGTGAATGATAAAACTAAAAGCGACCCATAGTTACTAGAGGCGACTGACTGTTGCTCAAAAGCGATCTGAATTCTGCCGAAAGTGAACTGTTACTGCACAAAAGTGATCTAAATTTTGCTGAAAGTAAACTATTATTGCCCAAAAGTGATGTCAAAAATCCAAATGTGAACTGTTAATGCTCAAAAGTGACCTGTTTCTGCTAGATGCGTAAAATTCCTTGCAAGAATCAAATGTTAGCAGAAAAAACCCTAAATTGTAGGAAGTGACCCAAACAACTGAAAGCAATCAGTTTCAAATTAAAATCAATGTAAATAATGATAGATGCAACCATTGTTGTCTTAAAAGTGATCCCAAAAATATTGAAAGTAGTGACTGGTAGCTTAAAAGTGATGCAAATGTTTTGAAGGCGACTGGTTTTCACTTAAAAGTGACCGCAATTCACTTTAAGCGCTTGGAAAATCTGATCTTCATAAAAAACAACTTCAAATAGTAAAGTTAATCAAGGACATGAGTCCCACCGAGCATGCCAAAATGTGATAGGTAAAAATTAGGTTAATAAGATCAAGCATATAAATGAAAACCTAATCCTACCACCATCAAAGAATCAAATCCAAGTGAAATCAAAAGTATGCAATTCAAGAACAAAATCACCTAGATTGTATCATTCCTTGTTTTTGATATGGATTTCTTCTCAACAATGAACAATTATGAAGAGCAAAGCTACCATGATGGATGGATGATAATGATAATATGCTAGATGGATGTTAAAATGCTCAAGATGATAATGTAGATGCTATATGAAAATGATGGATAGATGTAGTACGGAATGAGTGGGTGTTTATATAGACCTCAACCAAAATTAATCAATGGTAGAGATTTGGTGGCTATGTTGATGGAGAGCAAGGAAGGTCTCTTGTGCTATTCTTAAAGGTTCTTTGATTGGTCATGGTTATAGCTGACTGCCTCCTCAACATGCATAGCTTGAAAGATAGGCAAAAGTGCCGTTTCATGATTTGTATATGTACCCCACTTGTCAGACCTCCTAATCACCTTAGACCAACCTAGTATGACTGGTAGACACTCACCAAACCCACCAAACACCCTGGTCATTTGTCTTCCTTGTGGTTCCTTCACAACTAGCCCTCTTTACTTATAGCCCTAAGAAAGGGGTTTTTGAGACATAACTTGCAAAATCTAACCCAAAGCCATGAACCATTTGTCTTTTTAGATACCCATTAGCCTCCTCTATAACATATCCAACATGCAACATAGGTTACTTCAGGACATTTACCTCAAAAGTTGACTGCACCTGCTGTCCTAGGCCTAATTAGGTCTCCTCTTCAAAGCAAAAGTATGAAAATATTAACCCACACTAAAAAATCTTGCTTCAAGGTGCTTGAGGGATTGAATAATTATGATTTAAGTTGGTTTAAATGGTTTTGACTTAGCCTGGGTCACTCTTCATTTATATGACAACCCTACCTACTCTTGGCTGCCTAACACATGAAGATATTAGGCATGATCAACTTGCAAATTCTATTCCAGACCTATCCCCTGCTCCTGCCATGCAAACAAAGGTTAAATTAATCCTATACAACCCCATTCCATCCATCTTGAAGTTATGATGTAGGTTCATTATGCCAAGAATCCATCGATTTACTAAAACCCTTAAGAAACCCTCAAAACCCTAGTTTTATGAGCAATTTTAGAAAAATGATTACAAAATGCTTTAAACCCAATGATAATGCACATAATCTGACTCAAATGAAAGGTATTTCTATGTACCCCAACATTCTATGCATTTGGAGTCTTGACTGGACTATATGGTCAAGTACCAAGCATTTGAATAGCAACAAATTTAGAAAATACAGAGCAGTCCTCAAGAAAACATTTGTAGAATGCTTCAAACCTTATCAAAACTTCTTAAATCTCATCTAAATCAATGGTAACCACACCTACTTTAACATTTTGCATACTTGGGTCTATGTCAGTACTGTACGGATTGTATATGTTGCTGGAAAACAATGGAAAAACAGTGAAAATGCAAAAAAATAGGAATTTTGTCATTCATTTATTACTCAAAAACATCAACACTATCTTTTTCCTCTCATTTCCATTCATAAATAATCTCCTCTCACACATTTCCATCATTCCATTCTTCCATCCTTCTTCGACATGCAAAGGAAAGGCTAAAAATAGCCCATCCCACTAACACTCTTAAACATAGAAAATCCTATTTCCAACTAAATCTTAAAACCCCCACTACAAGTGGTTTCTAAACATGAAGAGTGGTCATAAAAGACCTTTATTACAAGGAAATTGGTCTATAATGACCAAAAAGACTCAACCTATTTCAAAACATCCTAGACTTAAATATTGATCCTCCTGTCAAGACCTTCCAATGGTCACATTTGCAAATAATCGTGTTGGTACTCCTGCACCATACACCCCACCTTGAAACTTTTCCAAGTCTCTTGGAAATTTTAACTAGTTCATCTTCATCTTTGCATGGTTCTCCTTGATGATCTGCTCCTTGAAACATCTCCTCTTCATCTTCACTCTTGGTTTGTTCATGCTAAGTGGTCTTCTTCTTACCTTGTTACTAGACTTCATCTTCATCCCATCAGTCTTTATCTCCACTATCTTTTCATGCTCTTCTTGCATAATGTTTGTATCCTCTATCTTCTTTTCCTCTAGTCCTTCTTCTTCTTCTTGTCCTTGCTTGGGCCTCTCTATGTCTCTATCTTCTAATAGTTCTATCATCAAAACCTTGTTCACTGTCTCATGAACCTCTATCCTAATGACCTTTGACTGCCTTTTGACTATCCTATCCATGATTTTGTTATGCCCACTTTGTTCCTCCTCAAACAACTCATCTCTTGCTTCCTCTTGGACTGTCTTTGCCACCATTTTATTCTCTTGACTCTGCAAAATCAGAGTTTCCTCTACTGTCTTCTCATTGCCTTTCTTCCTTACCTCTTCCTTTCTCTTTTCAACCTTTACAAATTCTCCTACTATCCTTTGCCATTTTACTCTACCCATTGTTGGTAGGTGGTGACTGATCAGGAAAGTACTGTACACTAGCCATGTATCCTCACCGGGGTTCGGGGCTGACTTAAAAAATCCTATTTTTTATGACCGACATAAGAAAACCCTGATTTTTTGTAACCGACAAAAAGGCTTGATAAAAAGCAGCCAAGGGTTAGGGTTTGAATTTTGTATTGTAGCATTTGCAACGGTATTGAGTTGCAGGGATTGCTGATTGTAATCGGTTTGATTTACTAGATAATAATATTGGACTCTCTGTTTGGTGGATGTAGCCCGAGTTTGGGTGAACCACATTAAATCTTGTCTCTCGCTGTTATTAATTCTGTGTATTTCCATTTCTCTGTTTAATCTTTATTTGCATTTTTAATTGATATCTTCTGCCGGCTAACCCTAGCAAGTGGTATCAGAGCGGGTTGTGTTAGATTATCGTCTGCAGGAAAGTCTCACGGTTGAGTGGGAGCAATGGCGGACGAGGGTAAAATGAAGGTTGATAAATTCAATGGGCAGAACTATCAGTTATGGAAGATGCAGATGGAGGATTATCTCTATCAAAAGGATTTATGGAGGCCGTTGGAAGGAGTAGCCAAGAAACCGGCAACAATGTCTTATGAGGATTGGAATCTTCTTGACAGAAAGGCACTGGGAACCATTCGGTTGTGCCTAGCACTGTCGGTGGCATTCAATATAATGGAAGCGAAGACAACAGATGGTCTGATGAAAGCTTTGGCAAAATTGTATGAAAAACCCTTAGCCTCAAATAAGGTATTTCTCATGAAGCAGTTGTTTAATTTGAAAATGGTTGAAGGTGGATCTGTGACAGGTCATTTAAATGAATTTAATACGATTGTCAGTCAATTGACTTCTGTAAATGTAAAATTTGATGAAGAAGTTAGAGCTCTCTTGATATTATGTTCATTGCCTAAAAGCTGGGATAGTTTGGTAATGGCGGTTAGTAACTCTGTTTCTAGTTCAAATACCCTAAAATTTGATGATGTTGTTGGTGTTATTCTGAGTGAGGAAATTCGTAAGAAAAGCTCAGGTGGATCCAAATCAGGCAGTGTTTTGAATGCAGAAAGCAGGGGCAGATCAAAGGAGAGAGGAAAAGGTTCTGGTGGTCATGGGAAGTCATGAGGAAAATCAAAGGACAAAAGATCCCAAACTAGAGGACAGAAGGATTGCTGATACTGTGGAAAACCAGGTCATCTGAAGAAAGATTGCTGGTCTCGAAAAAATAAAGAAGGAGACAAACAAGAAGGCAATAAGGAAGCAAATGTGGTAAGCAATAAGTCTGAAGATGATGCTTTGATTCTTTCCCTAGATAATGCTGATGATTCATGGGTTTTAGATTCAGGGGCCTCATTTCATGCTACGCCCCATAGAAGTTATTTCCTTGATTATGTCCAAGGGGATTTTGGGCTGGTTTATTTGGGAGATAATGAACCCTGTCAGATTGTTGGAAAGGGAAGAATCAAGATTAAGTTGCAGAATGGGAATCATTGGCTACTACAAGAGGTGAGGCATGTTCCAAGGCTCAGTAGGAATTTAATTTCAACAAGGCAGCTAACTGAACAAGGTTGCACTGTTACATTTACTGATAAAAATTGGAAGGTTTCAAAAGGTGCCTTAGTAGTAGCAAAAGGTGTAAAAGTAGGCACCTTATATCTTTGTACAGGTCATACTATTCCTTCTACTTTAGATTTTATAGAGGAAAAACAAATAGGTTTAGGAACAGTTGCTGCAGGTTTGCAGGAAGAGACTAGAAAAGTTGCTGCAGGTTCTGAAACAACACTGTGGCATAACAGACTTGGGCATATGAGTGAAAAAGGTATGAAGGTACTTCATTCTAAGAAAGTTTTACCAGGTCTGAAATGTATTAATATGGATTTCTGTGAAAGTTGTGTGTATGGAAAACAAAAGAGAGTCAGTTTTCTCAGAGATGGGAAGCAAAAGAAAAATGAAAAGTTGGAGCTTGTGCATATAGATGTATGGGGACCAGCTCAGGTATCTTCTTTTGGTGGCTCTCGGTATTATGTCACATTCATAGATGATGCAACTAGGAAGGTCTGGATTTATTTCCTTAGACAGAAATCTGATGTATTTGAAACATTTAAGAAATGGAAAAGCTTGGTTGAAAATGAGACAGGTAAAAGATTAAAATGTCTCAGATCTGATAATGGCGGTGAGTATTGTAGCAAAGAATTTGAAGACTATTGCTCCTTTAATGGAATTCGTAGGCAGAAAACAGTTCCAGGGACTCCACAGGAAAATGGAGTGGCTGAACGCATGAATAGGACAATAATGGAGTGTGCAAGGACCATGAGATTGCATGCTGGGCTGCCTTTAAACATGTGGGCAGAGGCTGTCAACACTGCTGTATATTTAATTAATAGAGGTCCTTCAGTTCCTTTGGGCTGTGGTATTCTAGAGGAAGCATGGACTGGCAAGAAGGTGAGTTATTCTTTTCTAAAAACCTTCAGCTGTGAAGCATTTGCACATATAGATTCTGAAAATAGAACCAAGCTGGATGCGAAATCAAAAAAATGTACCTTTGTTGGATATGGCATTGATGAAAATGGTTATAGGCTTTGGGATTTTGAAAATCAGAAAATTGTGAGAAGCAGGGATGTCATATTCAATGAGAAGGTGTTGTACAAAGATCAGTTGCAGCAGCATGAGAAGAAAGAAAAGGATTATGTGGTGCTGGATGATACTCCAAATAGTGATGTTCCAGTGGCTCCTCATGCTCTGCAACAGCAACTAGAAATACCACAAACTCCAGTGAATGTTAGACGGTCAACAAGGATAAGTAGACCTCCTAAAAGGTTTTCTCCCTCTTTGTATTCTATTTTGTTAATAGATGCTGGTGAACCAGAAGGGTATGATGAAGCTATGCAAGTGAATACACAAGTTCAGTGGGAGCTTGCCATGCAAGAAGAAATGGACTCCTTGCTGAAAAATCAGACTTGGGAATTATGTAAGTTACCTGTAGGTAAAAAGGCTTTACCAAACAAATGGGTTTACAGGCTGAAAGAGGAAGATGGAGGTAAGAAACGATTTAAGGCCAGGTTAGTTGTAAAAGGATTTGCACAGAAACAGGGCATTGATTTTGATGAGATATTTTCTCCGGTTGTCAAGATGACTTCTATTCGTACTGTTTTAAGTATTGTGGCTGCTGAAGATTTGCATTTGGAACAGCTAGATGTGAAAACTGCCTTTCTCCATGGTGATTTGAAGGAGGAGATATACATGGCACAACCACAGGGATTTGAGGTCAAAGGTAAGGAGAAACAAGTGTGCAGATTGAAGAAGAGTTTGTATGGCCTGAAACAAGCACCTCGGCAATGGTATTTGAAATTTGATAGTTTTATGGCTGAGCAAGGCTACAGTAGGTGTAATTCTGACCATTGTGTTTATTTTAAGAGGTTGGATAATGACAGCTACATTATTTTATGTTTATATGTTGATGACATGCTTGTAGCTGGGTCTAACATGGATCACATCAAAGAGTTAAAACATCAGTTATCACAGTCATTTGATATGAAGGATTTGGGGGCAGCAAAACAAATCCTTGGTATGAAAATTTGTAGAGATAAGAAGAACATAAAATTGACTCTATCTCAGGCTGCTTATGTTGAAAAGGTGTTGCAGAGATTCCATATGGAGAATGCAAAAGCTGTTAGCACACCTTTGCCTAGTCATTTGAAATTGACTAAGGAGATGTGTCCAAAGACACAAGAGGAGGAAGAGAAAATGTCCAAGATACCCTATGCTTCAGCTGTAGGAAGTTTAATGTATGCCATAGTATGCACAAGACCGGATATTGCACATGCTGTCGGAGTCGTTAGTAGGTATATGAGTCATCCCAGATTTGAGCATTAGAATGCGGTCAAATGTATTCTCAGATATTTGAGAGGTACATCTAATAAACACTGTGTATATGGAAAAATAGATTAAATCTAAACTAAATAAAACCAAAGAACCCAATAACATAAAGGAAACGAATCTAAGTAAAAGCCATAAATCACAAATCAAAGACAAATGAAAGCTCTTACCAAAACCTGTATTGTTCCCTTTTGGAGATATGTGGATTGCTCAGTGTAGTTGCAAAGCCATGGCTGCAACAAGCAAGTAGTGCTCAAGAGATCAATGTCAAAAGATCGTTATAGTGCTCAATCGACGCGTTGTGTATGCTCGAAGCTCTGTTAAGTATGCCTGAGAATACGATCGAAGAGAGAGAGGCTAAATGAAGGAGATGAGGGGGGTTTATATAGATTTCAAGGAGGATCGATCAACGGTCCAGATAATTCAGAAGAATCAATGGAGGAGATCAGTTGAGGAATGTGCAACGAATGAGAAGAAGACATGTGTCTTGCTTGCTTTTGCATGAGAGGAGTTATCAAGAATAGAAGAATGAGTTAACTGAAGAGATAAATCAATTAAAAGAATAAAGCAATCAGTTAAGTGATTTAAAACAGGAAGAAAAGATTTGCATGAGAAAAGAAGATATTTTGCTTTATTAAATATAGAAAGCTTGAGTTATATTAGAGATAACTCAAATTTAGAAGAAAAAACAATTTAAATAAATAATTGATTTATTTAAATTTAGAGAAGATATTTTGGAAGAAATAATTAAATAATTGGAATTATTTAATTTAGAAGATTTGAAAGCAAATTAAATAAATAAATTTATTTAATTGTTGTGCATGATTTTGGAAGAACAGATTTTTGATTTAATTAAATAATTTAAGAATTATTTAATTTTAGATAAGAGGGAATTTGTTGAATTAATTAAATAATGAGATTTATTTAATTAATGTAGACTTAATTTTTGGAAAGAGGATAATGATCAAATTAAATAATTAAAATTATTTAATTGTGGAAGAATATAGAGGAATTCGATTTAATTAATTAAATAATGAGGATTTATTTAATTAATGTCGCAATTTTGTGATTTAGAAGAATTTGGTGAAATTAATTAAATAATTAGATTATTTAATTAATGTGGGAAATGTAGGTGATTAGACAGATAACGGAATGCCCGTGATTTGACAACTTGGTCATTTTAGGGTGTCTACATTTTGCCCCTCTTTGATGCGATGCAGTTTACAGCGTTGCGTCAAAGAAATCGATAGTTGAATACATGATACAATTGTTTTTTGATGCCCCAGTGTAGGTAGTTGCCCCAGCGTAGCTGGCGTAGGGTGCCCCCTCGAGAGGAAAGATAGGGAAGCAACAAAAGAATTGTGTTGACGCTCGACTAGAAGATTGGTTGGAGATAGGCGAGGTTGGGTTGATGATAGATAGAAGAAAGGAGATAGGAGAGAACATAAGAGAAAGATTGTTGATTGATCTATGCTGGAAAACTATATAAGGCCATGGAAAAATGGATGAGCTTGTTGCAATGGTTTCACAGTTGTATATAAAGAGCAATCCTTATTTTTGATATAGCACGTGGATAGTTTGCCACCAAGGTATAAAAGACCAAGGTGCTGTAATATCCGAGTGCGTGTACATTGACTCTACAAGCAAACGGTTTGAACTTAGATCCCTTAGACATAATATAACCTTGTAGGTATATGTGAATGAGCCATAATCTTGAACATAAAATAAACTCCAATACATGTAAATGCAAGAAGAATATTAATATGTAAGATGCTAGGACGTAACACACACAAGATAAATATGATGTTAAGAAAGATGCTAAAGATCATTCCTCAAACATGGCACACACAAGCAATGACTATGCCCCCAATCTATACTGCATCGCAACATACCAAGAGTATAGATAAATCAAGGTAGCCTTGAATAGGTAACGGATAAGGAACAAAAGATAAACCATAACACAAATTGACTGACTTACAAAGTAAACATATAGCCAACATATTCTCTTGCCAAAGAGGTTACTCAGGATAGATTGGATAGGAAAGATAACAGCCTTATCGTAGGAACTCTATGTCCGTTAAAGGGTGCTATCTACCTAAAAAGACAATATCTCGCTGCGGGAAATGCCACATGTTGCAGGAGACGCATGTGTTGGTCTCGACAATGGAACACTTCGAAGAAGACAAGCTTGCTGATCTAGGGCTTGGTTAAGCGGTACTTAGCTGATGTTGGCAATCAGTATGTAGGACAGTAGATGACTCTGGAAGGAAGCTTCTTTGCTTCAGGTTTGCGAAGAACTACTGCTTTGAAAGGATGCGCTAGCTTGTTGCTTGAGTTGGTCAAGTCGAGGCGAATGGATTTTGACAAACGGAAGACTAGAAGGATGGAATGCTAATGGATTGGGATGGGTGGAGAATGATGGATCGTGTGTGCCTGAGTACTGGATACATCCTTCGTATTCCAGACTGCCTACATACCCTGTATCCACGGGATCAAGGCACACTTATGATGGAAGATGAACGTGATAAATATGTAGTTTTGGATAGAGTGATGAATGGGTCAAGGTGAAAGGAGGGGATCTTATGTACCTGAGTACTGGATACTTCCTTCGTATTCCAGACTGCCTACATACCCATATCCATGGGATCAAGGTACCTTAAGACTGAGAAGAGATAATATGTAGTTCTGGGTAAATGTGATGATGTAGAAAAAGTGCTGAGAAGATGGCAGCCTTATCGTAGGAACTCTGTGTCCATTAAACTCTGTGTCCGTAGTTTTTTTTATTTTTTTTAGAATACTCTAAGGATCAGGCATAGAACTTCTTGAGATGGACACTGTTAAGTGGCTCATCTAGAGGAATGCCGTCAGGTGTAGCTAAAGTATAAGCTCCTGATCCATATGCCGCTGTCACAATGAAGGGACCTAACCAGTTAGGCTCAAACTTACCCTTCTTCTCTCGATCTGCTTGATTTCTCTGATTCTCCTTAAGTACAAGATCACCAACTTGAAACCGTCTTTCTTTGATCTTTTTGTTGTAATTACGCCGGAGGCGGTTTTGATAGACATGGAGATGATTAAGTGCGGCAAGGCGCCTCTCATCTAGTAGTTCAAGCTCAGCTAATCTGGAAGTACAATACTCATCTCCGCCGATCAAATCCTGCATGGATACTCTGAGGGATGGGATCTTGACCTCTATAGGTAGGATGGCTTCAGAGCCAAAGACCAAGGCATATGGTGTGGTACCAGTTGGTGTTCTGATACTAGTGCGGTAGGCCCATAGGGCGGGATTGAGTTGCAAGTGCCAATCACGACCAGCTTCATTGACCATTTTCTTTAGGATCTTGAGAATGGTTTTATTGGAAGCCTTAGCTTGGCCGTTACTCTGCGGATAGTAGGGAGTTGAAAAGCGATGTTGGATATTGTATTGTATGCATAAGGCACGAACATCTTGGTTCTTGAATGGTCTCCCATTATCAGTGACAATGGCTTGGGGAATACCATACCGGCATATGAGGTAGTTTAGGATAAACTTGGCTATTTGCTTACCGGTGATATAGGTCATAGGAATGGCTTCCACCCACTTCGTGAAATACTCAGTGGCGGTAATGATAAACTTGTGGCCATTGGAGGAGGAAGGGTGGATTTGTCCTACGAGGTCGAGACCCCATTGAGAAAAAGGCCATGGAGTTGTCACAGGTTGTAACTCATGAGCTGGTGCGTGAATCAAATCTCCATGTTGCTGACATTGTAGACACTTCTTAGCAAACTGTGCAGCATCTTGCTCTATTGTAGGCCAGTAATAACCTATTCTGAGTATCTTCTTAGCAAGATTAGGACTGGAAGAATGTGCGCCACAGACACCTTCGTGTATGTCTCATAAGGTAGCTTCGGCTTCTTCCGCGTTAAGACATCGTAAGAGGATACCATCGAGACTCCGGCGATATAGTGTATCACCCAGAATGATGTAACGAGAGGATCAACGAATAAAGGTTTTGCGTTGGGTGGATGATAGGTCAGGAGGAAAGGTATTGTGTTTAAGGTATTCATAGATATCTTCGTACCATGGGGAATTGGGACCAACAAGTTCACAGATGATTTCAGTAACAGGAACATCGACGGTTGGTATCAACAATTGCTCGATCAAGAATTCACATTTCTGTGTATTTGCAGGCATGTCAATTAGTGACCCTACAGAAGCCATAGAATCCGCAGCTTTGTTATTCTCTCTTGGAATTTGCTCAAATGTGATGGTAGAAAAATGTGGTTTGTAGGCATCCACTAGTTGCTTGTAGGGGACCAACTTTTAATCCTTTGTTTGGTATTCATCTGTGACTTGGCGAATGACTAGCTGTGAGTCTCCATATACTTGTAATTCTGTAATATCCCATTGAACTGCTGTATTGAGACCTATAAGGAGTGCTTCATACTCGGCTATGTTGTTGGTGCAAGGGAATGCTAGCCGATATGACTTTGGAATGTAGTCATTTTGAGGTGTAACAAATAAGATGCCGGCTCCTAATCCATGCTGTGTGTAAGAACCATCAAAGTACAACTTCCACATTATGGAGTTAGAAAGAGTGAATAGATTCTCGTCAGGAAAGTCTGATACCATAGGATGTGTATCTTTCATAGGTGCATCTGCTAGTTGATCCATGAGGGCTTGTCCTTTAATTGCCTTACGATCCATGTACTCAATATCGAACTCACTAAGGATCATAACCCATTTAGCTAGTCTGCCTGTGAGAGCTGCTTTTGCTAGTAGATACTTCAAGGGATCAATCTTGGCTATCAGATTTGTGTGTTGGTTCAGCATGTAATGTCACAACTTTTGGGAGGCGAACACTACTGCTAAACAAGCCCTTTCCATTGGTGAATAATTGAGATCGTATCCCACCAAGGTTCTACTGATGTAATAAATTGCATGCTCCTTTCCTGTGTCATCATTCTGTGCTAGCAGGGCCCCTAAGGTTGACTTTGTAGTGGAGATGTATAAGATCAATGGTTTGTCCGCAACTGGTGGAACCAATATAGGAGGTGTAGCTAGATACTCTTTAAGTTGATCAAACGCTGCTTGACACTTGTTGTCCCATCGAAATGAGACATCCTTTTGGAGTAAGTGCTGAAAGGGTTGACATTTATCTGCTAGCTGTGAGATGAAACACCTGATGGACTACAACCTTCCTTGGAGGCTCCTTAATGCTTTTAGGTTCTTTGGTGGAGGCATCTCCACTATAGCCTTTACTTTCGCTGGATCTACTTCGATGCCTCTACGAGATACAATGTATCCCAATAGCTTCCCTGATGTGACACCAAAGACACACTTCTTTGGATTGAGTCTTACTTGGTATTTTTCAAGCCTGTCGAAGATCTGTCCTAAGACCTGTATGTGATCCACTTTAGAAGATTTAGCCAATATATCATCAACATAGTCTTCCATGATGTGATGAAATAGATCGTGGAAGATCACTATCATTGCTCTCTGATAGGTTGCTCCTACATTCTTCAGACCAAACGGCATGACACACCAACAATAGTTGCCCCAAGGACAAGTAAAGGTTGTTTTATGTTGGTCTTCTTCAGCTATCCTTATCTGATTATAACCTGAGAATCCGTCCATGAGAGAAAGCATCTCGTGACCTGCTGTCAAGTCCACTATAATGTCAATGTTCGGTAGTGGAAAGTCGTCTTTAGGACATGCCTTGTTGAGATCTCTGAAATCATTACACATGCGGATGCGCCCATTAGGTTTAGATACAAGTACAATGTTTGAGACCCAATCTGAATAGTCAATAGGTCGTATGAATTTTGTGTCTAATAGCTTTTGTACTTCCACCTTCACCAAGAGAGCTATCTGTGGGTGCATTTTTCTCAACTTCTGCTTGACTGGTTTCACCTTGGGATCAACTGTGAGATAATGAACTACCAGCTTAGGGTCTAGCCCTGGCATATCTGCATAGGTCCATGCAAAGTTGATGGTTCGTTGCAAGAAGAAGCTGTGAAGATTTCTGTGCTCTGTGTCAGATAATGATGCCGCTAGGAATGTTGTCTTTGGATTCTGTTCTGTACCCAGGTTGATCTCTGTAGAATCTTCCACTAGTAGAGCTGATTTCTCTTGGTACTTAGATGGTAAGGGAAGGTCAAATCCTCCATCCTCAGGTGCCATAGTTGGGTTTTCACCTTTGGATACGTCCTTTATTTTTACTATTTTATGATCAGGAGGTGCCACAGTGTGGTTTTCACCTGGAGATCTTTCTTTATTTGCACTTTTGCGACTGAAGGATTTGGCATTCTCACCAAAATAAGCCGTGGGCTCTAGTTCCATTACAAAACCTGCCTTGTGATCACCAAGAGGGATACCTTCCTGAAGTCCCATAAACTCAGCTAGAGCTTCGTCATTCTGAAACACATCTATAACGGGGGCCCCTTGTTGGTCCCAATCGATAAGTTCAGGGTAGACAAGCGTGACATTCTGGGTGCTGGTGGTGGAAGTTAAGGATACGAAGGATAGTGTAAAAATGGAGGATTCTGCGAATAGATTGGTCATGTGGAGGGAAGAGTCATCGGTGATATCCTCTGTAGACGTCGTATCGGCGGGAAAAGTGTCAGCTACCTCGTCGAGGATATACTTGATGTCCGAGGCGCGCGGTACCTTCTTACCAAATCCTAATCCTTTCTTGTCTAGCTTCTTTGTTACCACAATGGGCTCCATAGTGCCTTGATTCTGTTTCCCAAGGCCACCCTTGCCTTTATAGCCCATGTTTTTCACTATCCTTAAGCCATTGCCATATTGCTTGACTGGTATCGTGATTGGTTCTTTCTCCTTGTAGAGCCAAGAAGAGATGTCCTCAATAGTTTCCTCTTCCAATAACCGTCCATGTTGGAATTGGGTTAGGAATGTTGGGGGAGGAATAGCTGCTTTTTTGGTTACTTTGGCAATGGGTGGTTTGCCGTAAGATTTTGGAGAGAGAGGCATCCGCCCTACACAACAAGATTCTGAGATATCATAAGTGCCAAAGCCTATATCTCGGACACGAGCTGTGATTTTGGGGAGGGGTGTAGATTCACTTGTAGAGGCTTGCGTTAGAGTTTCAGGGTCAACATAGAGAGGGGATTCAAAGGCTTTGTCATTTTTAGGCACTTGGTTGCAATTCTTATAGCTTCCTTGCAAGACACAGCAAAATTCAAAAGGATTAGGATCTCCTGGGATGGTGATCTCCATACCATTGTATGGGAACTTGAGGGACTGATGGTACATGGAGGGAATAGCTTTCATTGCATGGATCCATGGGTGGCCTAGGATAATGTTGTAAGGCAGCTCAATATCAAGAACTTGACACCTGGTTTCAAGCATAACGGGGCCCAGCTGTATAGGCAAGTGAATAACACCTTCTGAACAGCATTCTGCATCATCATACCCCTTGATTGTAATACTATGGTCAGTGTTGACGTGATCCTCAGAGTATCCCAATTGCTTTAGTAACTTTAAAGAACATATGTTGAGACCAGCACCACCATCTATGAGGATGCGTTTGATTTTGCGCTTATGGATGAGAACTTCAATATGTAGGGCATCGTTGTGACATGGATCGTGGGAGGGGAGGTCTTTCTCAGAGAAGACCATGTTGTAAGGCAAAGCAATATTACCCACTATAGCTTGGAAATCTGCGACTGCTATGTTGTTAGGAATAGAAGACTCTTGGAGGGCTTTTTCTAGCACCACTCTATGTGCAGGTGATGACCGTAGAAGGTCCAAAATAGAGATCTGTGCTGGTGTTTTCCCTAGATGTTTGACAAGATTATAATCAGACTGAACCGGAAGTCTAGGTGTAGGCACACGGATGGTGACATGACCTCGACGAGTAGTAACAGCACAATCCGTAGATTTGCCTTTGATGGTGAGGGTAGACACTCGACTCTCTTCAAAACGATCTAGAATGGAATCGAAAGACGTGGAAGTGTGATTGATACCTTTACCCCTATCCTCATGATGAGGGAATGGTTCCTTGTACATATCGAGATCCTTGTTCATGTGTTGCGCTGGTGATTCACTCTCAAAAGTGATTTGATTACCGTCGATGAGGTTTTGGATGAGGTGCTTAAGCTTCATGCAAGACGCAGTTCTATGACCTTTGCTCCTATGGAACTCACAATACTCATTGTCTCTGTAACGTGCAGTTTTGTAGACAGTTTCTCCATAAGGAGGAGCATCAGGTAAGGTGATGAGCCCTTTCTGCAAAGCTTGCTGTAAGACCGATTCGATGGGCACTCCCAAGGGAGTGAATTGACATCGCGGAGGATAATCTTGTTGGGTCCGCTCTTGTTGTCATTGCTGTTGGTTGGGATAAGGCTGCCTTTGTTGCTGCTGTTGTTGAGGTGGAGCTTGACTTGGTTTGGAGAGTTGCAGCGGTGTTTGTAACGTTTGGACATGCTTAGTATCGACCACCCCATCGTTGACCACGTTTTTTTCCTTGTTCCAATATTTGGGTTTATCGTTTGATTGTTGATGAGAAGTACTATCCTTTGTCTCCTTAAAGATTTTGACCACACCCTTAGCAATGAGGGCCTTCTCAATGTTAATACCGTTGTATGTGATTTCATCGAAGGTTGTAGCACTAAGAATTTGCAAATGGAAACCTAACTCTTGGTTGAGGTTCTGCACAAAGATGCTAACAAGCTGTTTCTCTAGAATCTTGAAAGGGAATTTACTAGCCATTTGTCTTCATCGTTGAAGGAAAGAAATGAAAGTTTCACCATTTTTCTGTTGATTGTTGCATAGGTCCGTCATGGAAATCTCATGCTCTGCGTTGTAAGAAAAATGGGTGGCAAACTTCTCTGCTAGCTCGTTGAAGGACTTAATACCCGTAGGTAAGTGTGAGAACCATTCTATTGCTTGACCTCCAAGACTGCGAGGAAAAAGATGCATGAGATATGTGTCATTGTGAGAGACCTCGAAGCAAGCAAGATAGAATTCCCTAAGATGGTCTTTTGGGTCACCCTTTCCTTTGTATTTATCGAACTTGGGAATAGTGAAATTTTGAGGAAAAGGGATCATTGGTAATGACCGATCAAAAGGATAAGGACACACTTCCTCCAACGAGAAGGTCTTTTTGGTGTGGCCGAACGTAAGATCAGATAGCTGTTGTTGCACCTCCGCAATCTTTAGTTCCATAGTCGTGGGAGGGGTTGGTAACATCTCCTGTTGTCCAAAAGGCGGTTGGTGTTGCCCATATGGAAGATTATAATGTGAGCCATGCGTAGTGGTATTATAAGGGTCATAAGATTGATTGGTATTGTATGGATTGTACGATTGGTTCAGATTGGGTTGGAATTGGAGGCCTTGATTAGGCAGAGGTGGAGGTGGTGCTAGGTAAGAATGTTGGCTTTGCGATGGTTGAAGAAAAGTATTGGGGGGGGAAAGCTAAAGTGCATTTGATTAGGTTGTGATGGTGACACATAGCTTTGGGAAACCTGATGTTGGGAATGTTGCGAGTGGCTAGGTAATGTATGAAAGAAGTTGAGCGTGGATGAACGTTGTGGAGGAGGAACATAGGTAGAAGTGATTTGTGACAGTTGGGGTTGATTGAAGATGAGAGTGGAAGAATGTTGTGGTGGAGGAACATAAGTAGAAGTGATTTGTGACGGTTGGGGTTGCTTGAGGATGAGAGTAGAAGAATGTTGTGGTTGGGGTTGCGTGACTCCAATTGGTTGAGAGACATGCAGGTGTGATGATATAGGAGGTGGCATATGTTGAGACCCTTGTTGCATGGCTACATACGTGTTCCCCAGATTGTAATTGGGTGGGAAACCTACGCGTGATGGGGTAACCAAGATTCCACTTGTGATTGGGGTGGACACTTTAGGAGGTGGTTGCACATTCTATCAAGCTAAGGTGGCTTGCTTAGCTAACTCTGCTTGACGTTGGAGAGTTTCTTGTTGGTTTTGATAGATCTCCATAGGAGTCAAAAGTAGTGATATGGGCCTCTCCTCTGTTTGCTTTTGGAAAAGGGGATTCCTATACTGCGAGCCTTGTGTAGGGAAGGGCATAGTCACTGTGGACATGGTTTGCACCGCTTGTATGGTTTCTTGGATGTTGGTGCTCTCCTTGAGAGTGGACACATCAAAATCTTGAGGTAACTTGGCGCCTTGCTTTGCAAGCAAGTGAAAGAAATGATCCTGATTCTCACTAAGGATTTTATCAAAGGCAGCTATAGCTCTAGGATCTTGTATAAATTCATCAAGATCTTGCCCATCTTCTTGAGAGGATTGACCTATTTCAAAGTGTTGCTCTTCTTGAGATGGGGTTTGATCTACGATATAACCTTGTGGGACAAAATCTGGAGGCAAGCCTGTGGTATACTGAGGTGCATTTAGCAAAGGGGTTCTCTCCTCATGAGGATTGCTTGGTTCAACTATGTGCGGCATGTTCGGAGAGCTGATTGGTTTTGCCGTGGGTGTACTAGGAGTCACCTTGGGAGTAATGTTGAGATGACCTAATTGTGGTGTGCGAGGGGGTGACTTGTGCTTCTTAGGGACAACTTGCCTAGACTTCATGGTTTGCTATAGCCTAGTGGTGACCATGGGATTCACTTAGGCACAATGTAATGCTGGGAATCTGTGAGATGCTTTGAATAAACAGACAAACTCTGATGCACAAAGTACTGGACCAAAGGCGCTATACTGTTTGACCAGTGGCGCAGGACTGTGCTACCAGAAGCGTGCTACTATGAGCCAGAGGCAATGGACTGAGCTACCAATAGTGAGTTACTGCTATACCAAAAGGCGAGCTACAGTGACCAAAAGCGAGCTACTGTTATACCAAGGGTGCTGAAGTAGAATTTTGCCAGAGGCGGGTTACTGCTGTACCAAAGGTGATCTACTGTATTACCAAAGGCGAGCTGCTGTAATACCAGGGGCGCTGAAGTAGTGTCTGATGTTTTTCAAAGGCAAAATTTTTCTGTTTCTGATTGGATTAGTTTGGCAAGAGAAAACACAGCAAACAAGTGGTCAAAAAAATGGCACAAGGACTGACACAATAGATAGTGTATGTTCAAGGCTCCAAACAAGCCCAATGTTTCCACAGGTCTAATACAGTTGCAATCAATAACAAGCACTTTTTATCCCTAGAGACAAGGTTTCATTGCAGTAGATCAGCTCACAGCTTAATACTCCGTCGATAAAAATATCATTCCATAAAGGTGTCAGATATTTAGTATCTTTGCGAGAGATGATAGGTAGGGATATCTCACCCTCCCCTTGGAAAGCTCAAGTAGGTCACGAGAGCTTTATGTCCAAGGGAATACTATCTCTTCTCAAGGGAGCCAATGGTGAGTATCTTAAGGGTTTAAATCGATTTCCCTTGCATTGATGATTACCGCAATGTTCGGAGGTAGGTCGGGTAGTCTCTGTCTAAATTGGTTCTTAGTGACTTTGAGGGACCAACGCCTTACGAGCAATGCGAAAAGCTACTAAAAGCTTTAACCAATCCTACTAAGAGTTTCAAACACTTCGCTCAATGTGAAAATCGTTTCCACAAAGAGCTAGTACACCTCTTTTCAGTTTGGCACCACAAGGTAAGGCTGACGTCGGTTAGGACTTGGCTTTCGCCTTATCCCTCTTATATAGTGGTTCAAAGGAAAACTCTGCTTAGGGTCGTTCCTTTTGGATGAATTGCAATCCAAAAGCAGGCCCTTCTAAAGGAAGTAAAAAAAAAAAAGTAAAAGCAAGCACGTCAAACAAAGGTTCAATTGTCCCGTTTATAAGAAAAATAAGGTGCAACTAAGCTATGCACACACACGATTGTAGTTGTAAATTGTCCCTTATGAAATGAAGTGTTTGGCATTCATGTCCATTGTCCTTTAGAAAATTGAGGTGTTTGTTCATGCATGTCCATTGTCCCTTAAGAAAATCAGTATGTTCCTAAGACTTAGATTGCAAGAAAAGATTTGTTCAATTATCCTTTTAAGCATGCAATGTGTTTTTAAGATTTAGTGAGATAAATCAAAAAGAGGTCTTCAACGCTCATCCTGCATGAACATATTAAGAAAACACCTATTGGCTCTGTGTGAGTAATAAGAAGCTGCAACAAGTGAGTTAGTTCCACCAAAATTTCACAAGTTAGCAACAAACAAATCAACTTTAACCAAAAGCGCTGCACAATTTTACCAGAAGCGACGTACTGTGTTCCCAGAGCGCTGTATTGCAGACCCAAAGCGCTGTAAAATATTACTAGAGGCGCAGCAAAATAACCGGAAGCGCTGTACTATGATTCCAAATGCGCTGCGATAAATACCAAAAGCGTGCAATGATAATAACAAAAGCACTGTAAAATATCCAAGAGTGCGTCACTGTGTAACTGAAAGCGTGATACTGTGTAGCCAAAAGTGCTCTGCTGTCTCAGATACAGAAAATATTAGTTTTTGTCAAAATAACCAGGCAAAAATGACTTTTCATGGTGGGTCTACTGTCTGGACAATGATATCTGATAGATCTAGGTCGTGAAATCTAGAAAACTCAGAAAATGGGGCAACACAATAGATTAGCAGAACTTAAGGATACTCCTAAATAAATCAACTTAGGAGATATCGAAAATCAGGTTTGGAAGACAAATACAACAGATTGTGCAAACAAAATCACAGATCTGAAATGAGAAAAAACCCTGCAAAAGCACCGTGAATAAAGTCAAAACCTAATTTTTAACCAGAAGCGCTTAACAAGTCCACCAATAGCGCTTCTCTGTGTCACCAAAAGCGCTGCTCTGTGCGACCAGAAGCGCGGCCGTGCCGCCAGTAGCGCTGAACTGTTCCTGCAAGAGCGCTTAGAGATACTACCAGACGCGCTGTGCAATATCATCTATGCTGTGCTGTACTGTGACTTCAAAAAAACAAATTTCTCAAAGAAACAAAGGGATTAGTGGGTCCCACCGGGCGTGCCAGAATGTGTATATGGAAAAATGGATTAAATCTAAACTAAATAAAACCAAAGAACCCAATAACATAAAGGAAACGAATCTAAGTAAAAGCCATAAATCACAAATCAAAGACAAATGAAAGCTCTTACCAAAACCTGTATTGTTCCCTTTTGGAGATATGTGGATTGCTCAATGTAGTTGCAAAGCCATGGCTGCAACAAGCAAGTAGTGCTCAAGAGATCAATGTCAAAAGATCGTTATAGTGCTCAATCGACGCATTGTGTATGCTCGAAGCTCTGTTAAGTATGCCTGAGAATACGATCGAAGAGAGAGAGGCTAAATGAAGGAGATGAGGGGGGTTTATATAGATTTCAAGGAGGATCGATCAACGGTCCAGATAATTTAGAAGAATCAACGGAAGAGATCAGTTGAGGAATGTGCAACGAATGAGAAGAAGACATGTGTCTTGCTTGCTTTTGCATGAGAGAAGTTATCAAGAATAGAAGAATGAGTTAACTGAAGAGATAAATCAATTAAAAGAATAAAGCAATCAGTTAAGTGATTTAAAACAAGAAGAAAAGATTTGCATGAGAAAAGAAGATATTTTGCTTTATTAAATATAGAAAGCTTGAGTTATATTAGAAATAACTCAAATTTAGAAGAAAAAACAATTTAAATAAATAATTGATTTATTTAAATTTAGAGAAGATATTTTGGAAGAAATAATTAAATAATTGGAATTATTTAATTTAGAAGATTTGAAAGCAAATTAAATAAATAAATTTATTTAATTGTTGTGCATGATTTTGGAAGAACAGATTTTTGATTTAATTAAATAATTTAAGAATTATTTAATTTTAGATAAGAGGGAATTTATTGAATTAATTAAATAATGGGATTTATTTAATTAATGTAGACTTAATTTTTGGAAAGAGGATAATGATCAAATTAAATAATTAAAATTATTTAATTGTAGAAGAATATAGAGGAATCCGATTTAATTAATTAAATAATGAGGATTTATTTAATTAATGTCGCAATTTTGTGATTTAGAAGAATTTGGTGAAATTAATTAAATAATTAGATTATTTAATTAATGTGGGAAATGTAGGTGATTAGACAGATAACAGAATGCTCGTGATTTGACAACTTGGTCATTTTAGGGTGTCTACAAACACTTATGTTTTGGGGGCTCTAATACTGATTTAGCAGGTTATGTAGACTCAGATTTGGCAGGGGATATTGATACCAGGCAGAGTACTACAGGTTATGTCTTTACTGTAGGTGGAACATCAGTGAGTTGGATTTCTAGGTTGCAAAAGGTGGTTGCTTTATCCACCACAGAGGCAGAATATGTCACTGCAACAGAGGCAAGTAAGGAGATGATATGGCTACAATCTTTCATGGAAGAATTGGGTAAACAACAGGCTAACAGTTCTTTTTATACAGACAGTCAGAGTGCCATACATCTTGCAAAGAATTCTGCCTTGCATTCAAAGACCAAACACATACAGTTGAGGTATCACTTTATTCGGTCGGTGTTGGATAATGGACAGTTAAGGTTGGAAAAGATACATACATATGAAAATCCAGCAGATATGTTTAGAAAGGCAGTGACAAGGGAGAAGCTGAGCTCCTCTTCAGCTTCGATTGGTCTTCTAGACTGAACACAATAAAAATTGAATAGTAGAGTCCAGGGTGCTTATTTCTAGTGGGAGCTGCATGCGCAGCGGTGTCGTCCAGGATCAGTCTCCAAGTGGGAGATTGTTTTGGTGTGGAGCTTGATCAGTCTCCAAGTGGGAGATTGTTGGTAGGTGGTGACTGATCAGGAAAGTACTGTACACTAGCCATGTATCCTCGCCGGGGTTCGGGGCCGACTTAAAAAATCCTATTTTTTATGACCGACATAAGAAAACCCTAATTTTTTGTAACCGACAAAAAGGCTTGATAAAAAGTGGCCAAGGGTTAGGGTTTGAATTTTGTATTGTAGCATTTGCAGTGGTATTGAGTTGCAGGGATTGCTGATTGTAATCGGTTTGATTTACTGGATAATAATATTGGACTCTCTGTTTGGTGGATGTAGCCCGAGTTTGGGTGAACCACGTTAAATCTTGTCTCTCGCTGTTATTAATTCTGTGTATTTCCATTTCTCTGTTTAATCTTTATTTGCATTTTTAATTGATATCTTCTGCTGGCTAACCCTATTTTATTGTCCACCTATGTGTTTGGCTTCTCACCTTGCACTTCTTTCTCTTGACTATCCACACTTTGTCTTTGAGACTCTATCCCAAGGACCTCTATCCTCTTAAGTTTAGGAGCACAATTTGACTGTCCACCTTCCTTTTTAACCACCATATTCACACATTGCTTCTCTCCTACCTCAACTACCTTATGCTCTTTCACTTACCATTTCCCTTGGCACTTTTCACCTTTTCTTCTTAGGCCTTCTGCCCTTGTTATAACTGTATTCTCAATCATAAGGACCACTGTATCTGCACTCATCAGCTTCTTACTAACTCTTGTTGAATTTGAAGGACTAAATGTTGTCCTTGACATGACATTATCATGCCAACCCTCTACTAACTTACCTATGACCTTTTCTCCATCAGTCATTGACACTAAACTATCATTATTAGGTTTCAAACTCAAGTTGCACTTCATCTCTGTCATGGCAGTCCTTGACTGTCCATCATCTTTTCTTGCCTTCAAGGGACACAACACTACCCCTATCATGATTCCTTGGCTTACCTCAGTCCATTTACTATCCTCTCTCTTACCTTGTTCCTCTATCTTCTTTCTCTCTTCCTCTAAAACCTTCTTGACATTTGGTCTTCCATCTTTTTCATTACCATACCCCTGTTGTCTTCTACCTTCTTGTCCTTCCAATGGACAAAATGACTCTTCCATGGTGACCTTGCTAGGCCAATCTTGCCCCTCCTTGGGTAACTTACTTGCACTTACCACAACTCTTCCTTTTGTGAGGGTCCTTGCCCCTTCTTCCCCTATCCTACAAACTTTTGTGCCAAACTTACATGCCTCTATTTTGACAGTGTTTGACTATCCCATAACTTTCTTTGCTTCTATTTGTCTAAATTCAATCTCTCCTTCATACTGTCCAAACTTGTCTTGGAAGTTCAAGGTCATTACATTTTTTACCTCCTCTACCTCAGTCTTCTTTAACAACTTGTTATCTTCTTGGTTCCTCAATTTTGTATCCCCATCTATATTTGTTGTCACAACATCTTCTTTCACTATGGTGGCTAGATCCTCATTGCTTTTGTCTTCTTCAACCTTCATACACTCCTTTTTGCCAAACATGATCACTCTAGTTTCTTTGGTCTACTCCTTAGTACTTTCCTGCAGTGGTGTTAGTTTGAAAGAAATTTCATCCTTCTCTATTGTGTAGGTAATACATCTTCCATCATATATGGCATGCCTATCATACTACCAAGGCCTCCCTAATAACAAATGACAACAACTCATAGGTACTACATCACAAATGATTGTATCCCCATAGCCACCAATATTGAATTCAACAAAAGCTTGTTCACTTACTCAAATTGATTGATTATCATTTAACTAGGATGCTTTATATGGTGCTTCATGAGGAATCCTTACCAAACTCAGTTTATCCACCATTTCTATTGAAACCATGTTGTTAGTAGAACCAGAATCTATCACAACTTTACATACCTTCTCCTTGCATTTGCGGGTTGTCCTGAATAGTGATCTCCTTGGAGTCATATCCTTCAACTTAGCATACCTTTCCTTCAACTCTCTAATCTCCTTTGCCATGGTGTCTTCTGGATTGTTCCTTTGAGGCATCTTGTGAACTCAACTCTTCACACTTCAACTTTATTTCTTCTTCCCAATCATGATCCTGAACCTAAGCTCTGATACCACTTGATGGAAAGTAGGGGAGGTCTCTTGTGTTGTTCTTAAAGGTTCTTTGACTAGTCATGGTTATAGTTGACTGTCCCTTCAACATGCATAGCTTGAAAGATAGGCAAAAGTGCCATTTCATGATTTGTATATGTACCCCACTTGTCAAACCTCCTAATCACCTTAGATTTGTTGGGACAGGAAAATTTCAAAATTTTCCTATATTCCTACCCACCCCATGTCCAACCAAATCAAGAAAATCATGTGCCCAAAATCATAATAGCACTGGATGGATTCTATAGGATCACATGATCTTTACTACAAACATTTATCTCATTCATCACACCATATACGATAAGGGGCTTTAGTTCCTTAATTTCAGAAAGACCTCAGTTTCCTTATGCCGATTTATGCTTTATATGAGATGGGCTAAAATGAGTATCAGCATGAGAATAATGGTCAGAGAGAAGATTTCAGGAATCACCAATGAAGAAAGTGACACCGATGACCTTTCATCGGAGAGAAGAATCCTAGTTGCGCTGAGTTAATTAGTAACAAGGACTATCAACATAAGAAAACACTATCAGAGAATACTCCAAAAACCCCTCTGATAGCATAAATCATACCGATGAAGGAATTCGGTAAGAATCTCACCAAATAGCCCATAGAATGGATAGAGCTAGTGGCACATCAGAAAGAAATACACATTGGGGAGAAGAATTAGAGTGTCTCCGACATGATGTCTCAGCGACCAAAGGGATTGTTTTGACATAAGTCACGCTGATATGTATGGAGGACAAGAACCATCGGAGAAGGTGAACAAATCATAATGAAGTTTACAAGTCTTGCTGAACCGATGGTCACAACGATAAAGATGTCGGTGACATATTGTGAATGATCACTCCAATGAAGGATATAAAAAGGGTATCAGGAAAACAACCATGATCGAGTAGTTTGAAATATGTCATACCGATGTCCTATGTTGCTCCGATAATGATAGTAGTCACACTTATTGATAAGACTCTTGCTAATATTCATATTGGAGACACTTGATATATCAGAGTAAGATGTTATTCCCACAGCAATAACATAAGTCAGACCGACGATAGCCATGCTCATTTCTATATCAGGTAGATCTTGAAATATCTTGCCGATACAAACTCATATATGAAAGATGACATCGACGAGACAAATGAAGGGTCACAACGATTGATCCACATGCAAATCTTCATGCCATAAGAAGATATTAAATTGCCTTGACATTACAAAAATCATACTGATGTGACATCTCACAACAATCATGAAAATTAATACACTGGAACAATTAATTACAGACAAGGAAGAAATCCTTTGAAGAGCCATTTGAAATCACTGCAATTAGATTTAAATGAATTGTCTGAGAGGAGCGCATAAATGAGAACTCGGAGGAAAGGACAGAGGAGTCCAATCATCATATAATAGGTACATACTCAAAAGCCTCTGTGTGATAGACTACATTTTAAATTTTCCATCCATAATTGTAATGGAGACTCCAGTGAAAAGAAAGGGTAGAAAACAACAGGGTGAAACTAGTAAACCCAAGAAACAAAAAATTGAAAAAAGCCCTAATGAGAAGATAAAAGATAGGAAATTGAATCAAGACTTAATTGACCAATTGCCTGGATCAACCCCTAAAGCCTGAAGGTCTATACAACTTAGGGCAAAAGTAGAGAAATTAAAAGACAAGTGCAAATACCCTAGGAACATGTGGACTCCAATAAGAGGTTATGAATTGTTCAAATTCCACTACAATAGAAGATTCAGAAATTTCCTAGTGCCTAACCCATGTCACTTGAATTTGGGAAAATTAGTCATTCCTGATGTGTTTCTGAATGTAGAACTCCTCAAACTCCTAGCTAAGCAATATAATCCAAGCCTCAAGGCCATATGCAACCCGCAAGGGGAACCTGTTATACATTTGTCTAAGAATGCCATTTGTGAAGTATTTGACTTAGATGATTTGTGTATTGTTCCCATAGTTTATGAAGATTTGGACAAAGAATATTGGAGGATGGACACCACCTATAATGGATGGAGATTACCTATTCATAGGCCTAGGGTAGAAGGAGAAATAGTGCCTCTTAATGATAATGATGGACCTCCATTCCATGTGTCATTATTTGAACCATATATACAGTACACTTATTATTCTGTGAGCCAAGTCCTAGGGTTAAAGGTTCCTTATTTTATGACAATTCCTTTAATGGTGATAGCCACAAACATCCAGTGTCACAATGCCAGGCAGTTTGACTATGCTGCCTATGTTTTTGGAAGAATTGATTCTGGTTTGAGTGCAATCAAGAACAACGCCCCATTGGTATCTTATGAACACTACTCACTCCTCATGCACATGGTGCTTTATTATGGCTAGGAAATAGGATTATGGCCAAGTGAATTCAGAGTTGCTCAAATGGACCAGAGGGGACAAAAGTCACATGTACAAATGTGGGCAAGGATATGGGACAATAGGTATGCCCATTCCAGTTATATTCATTTTGAAGAATACTATGTAAAGTGTTATATAGATATTTCAATCATTCTTGTGAATATTCACTGTCAAATGAAATAAAGAGGTTTCTTAGACCTAAAGATTTTGGTGGTCCACCTACTGTTACCCACAACTAGGGAGATTGGTATTGTTTTGAGGACACCCCATTTATATTGCCCAAGACTGTTCCTGACAGAATTGCCTATTACAAGTATGGGCCTAACTAGTGTTGTCATTGATGTCAACATATTCCTGTTACATTGATGATAAGGATTGGATGAGCTGTGTGCTGAGGATAGTGAGAAAATTAGTCCTAATCAAGAACATAGAAGAACAGTGAAGATAGTAAGGTAAAGATCCTAGATAAGATGAAGATCAAAGGATGCGCTTTAAAGGGTTTGCAGTTATGTGTCTTAGGATGATCCAGTAAAGTTTTCATAGGTCCACATGAAGATTTGAAGATGTTATGGCCAATTAAGTAAAACCGGTTCTGGCAAGTGTTCAGAGGTGACAGAGTGACACAGATAGGTCCGGTGAGATCCGGAAATGCAATATCTTGTTCTACGGATTTGGTGGAGTGTTTAGGAAGTCAATGTGAATTGACAACCCAATTGGTCCATGGTCTGGAGGTATCTATTTCCATATGACAGTGATGACAGACTATGTTCTTGAGGTTCCAGATGAAGGAGAGAATGATGTCAATAAACAGAAGTAGTGTGGATGTTCTTTATGATTCAAGCAAGCTTGTGGAGGTCTTTGGATTATGTCCAGTTTGTGTTGGTGGTCTGCATTGAAGATTGAGCTCATAATTGAATAATTACTTCCGGATGATGGTGTTCTTCCTAAGTCTGGCCGACTGGATGAGTTACACATCCTGCAAATGATCTTCAAGATGTTCTATGATGAATGGCATGTTCCTAAAGAAAGATTGAAGACTCGGATCTGTGTGGCCGATAATGTGTTGATCCGCGTGAAGTCTTTCTGTAATTAGTCATATTGTATTTATGTATTTGCTCTGTAATGTTTGCTGACTTGGATGATTATCCCTAAGTTGGTGTCTTGTATAAATAAGGAGTTGTAAAGTCATTTCAAAGGTATCTTGTAGAGATGAGAGTGTGGTAGAGAGGAGCAGAGTGAAAAGGTAGAGCAGAAGTATTGAGCTTAAATGGAACTGAATCAAGCATGGTGAAGATGCTATTCTTCAGTTCAAGTATGTAATACTTATTGTTCTGTAGATAGTGTGTCTCCTATAGGCAGAGGGCCTCTTGTGAGCAGTGTGCTCGGGCAGTGAGCCCTAATTGGCATGTGCCTTTTGTTCTTCCTATTATTCTAACAGAGAATACAATCTTGGGTTAGTCACCCTGTGGTTTTTCCCTTAACCAGGTTTTGCACTTCAAAAATCTTGGTGTCTTATGTGTTAATGTGTTTCTGCTCTTGAATTATTGCATTATGTTTCCATGATTAATTTATCATTATGCTACTGAATTAAGTAAAGAATTTAAGTGATTAATTGGAAGAAAGCTTTGGACAACTGATTCACCCCCCCTCTCAGTTGTCTATCCTAAATCCAACAATTGGTATTAGAGCCAAGTTCCTCTAAAAAGAACTTAATCACTTGAGGAGATCCAGGATGTCATCCTACAAGAAGGATAGTCCGAGGTTTGATGGAACCAATTTCACTCTTTGGAAAAGTCACATGGAATGCCACTTGCAATGTATGGGAATGCAGTATTGGATCATGGCTTCAAAGAAATATGATCCTCCATAGAATGGTCTACATACCGTAGATGAAATCAGAGATGCTGAAAATAATCTGCAGACTAAAGAAGCTCTTCTAAGTGACTTATCTGATTTAGAGCTTACAAATGTTATTGATCTAAAAACTGCATATGATATTTGGCAAAAATTGGAACTTCTGCATGGAGACAAGTATGTTAAATTTGCCAAGCTACAGAGTCTAAAAGGAAAATTCAAAAACCTGAAGATGAGAGAAGATGAAAATATTACTTCATTTATGCCAAGAGTAAATGAGCTTGTTTGTGGCATTAGATGTGCTGGTGGAATCTTGGACGCAGATGAGATTGTTGGCAAAGTTCTCAGATCTCTTCCTGATTCTTACAAATATAAGGTTGCTACTATTGAAGAATTCAGATCCTTCTTAGGTATTGTTGTGTGGTTACACAACACGCCCCATTTTGACTTGGCAAAACAGGGACCCAACTTCTTTTGGCTTGGTTTGTGTTTCTTGCTTTCTGGCGGTTTGGTAAAAATCAGTCAAGTGCATCATCATGTTGAGTCAGGATGAGGTAAATCCCCAGTATGGGGTCAGTTTGTCAAAATTCATATTTTGTATCTGTGACCTCATATTCTGAAAGAACATTAAATTTCATGCAGGTTTGCATTTTACATCACCCTGATATTCATCAGGATGTGAGAGTTATGAACAGTCAAAGTCTTGGTCAAACCTGATATTCACAAGAGGGGGGTCATATTTTATAACCTCAGTCATGTTTCGAACATCATCATCATATTTGAGACATCCCCTGATTTATCCTGCGGCTCAAATATTCAGACGTCAACTTTAGGCGGTAGTAAGTCTTTCCCGTCAAGCGGTCTTTTATACCGCGAACATCATGTTTTCAAATATAACCCGATATTTGTTAATATCCTCCTGACGCGAAATATCACCCTTAGCAAACATCCTGATGACATCATTTGAATACGATAAATGAAGAAACAAACATCTTGATGACATCATCATCATATTTACATTACGACAGGATATTTTACAAACATGATCATGTTTACCCAATATGACGATGACGTCATGAGACATTTCCGATACAAAGAACAAATATCATGATGATGTCATCCTGATATTCTAAAAGGGGAGACGAGTAAGTTTCAAACATCATCATCCTATTTTGTAACATCACCCGATAAACTGAAATACCCTCCTGATGTGCTAAATTAAACGAAAGGTGCATTGTTATCCGAATCTTGTCACGATAACAATTTCAAGACTAGGGAGGATGATATTGAAACTCAACCCGATATTTGTGAATATCATCCTTCCCTCATGATATCTTGTCATATGGATATCCCCCCACTCCCTTTGCCGCCATTATCATTAAATGCGCGCAGATATGGTAGGTGATTCCCGCCGACCCCGGAACCCAATGAAATACCTGGCGAGATCCTGAGTTTTCGCACGAATGATCAAAGATTGCAATCTAACTTGTCAGAGTTGCCCTAAATTTACCCTAAATGCGAGGTTAAAAGGTAATTCAACCGCCATTGTTACATTTACCTGCGTTAAAATTGTTTTACAGAGCACTAGCCTCCATATCTACATAACAGCTACCGTTGCGCAATTCGAGCTCACAAACAGAAGGAAGGAAGTGATCAGCAGTTGAATCAAGAGCATCTTGATGATATACTGGTATAAAGGAAAATATGCATAACCAGGTAAGTAAATTGAAACCCTCATCATGTTGTTTCTATATGATGTTGTAAGTTCTGGTTATGCATCCATATGAGTAAGTAATGTTGAAATTGATGCTCAGGCATGATGATTGCAATATGTATGCATGTATATCCCTTTTTGTGAGAAGAGATGTTGTTAATTGCAGGTACTCATGGCTGAAAAATGATTAATCAAGAGTCAGGAGGAATTCAGCAGGCCTATGTTCTCTTCTCAGAGAGGGGTCTTGTTCAAATATGGAGCAATTACAGACACCCATCAGGGGATTACCAACCTGGAAGCCTGGTCAGCCAAGCTAAATGATGGACATGACAAGAGTCTGGTATTGGACGCAGTGTTTGTATCAGGTATGTGGAACGCTGCTGGCTTCCCATACTCCATGGAGTCTCCAGAGCTCGTCATTGAGTGCGCCCAGAATTATAACCCTCAGATGAGGCAGGTGGTGAAGCATGGGAGGGTGTATGCAGACCTATCCATCAAAGGTCTCTCCTAGACATTTGGACTGCCAATGGGCAGTAAGGTAAAGAGTGTAGACTTGAAGAAGTCTGAAAGAGAATACGAGGCCAACAAGAAGGCGGCCAAAAAGAACATGTATGCTTGGCGGGCTGAGAACAGCACATACAATGCAGCGGCCAAGCTTCCTGTGCACATGTTCAAGTTTGATTTCAATGAGGAGTATCAGTACGTGGTTGCCCTCCTGAACAGTGTGACTAGCCAGCCTGATACTGGTGAATTTAGAGATTGGATGTACGGAATCATAATGATGTGTCTGTATGCAGATATCAAGCCACTGTGGGGCCAAATAATAAGTGATGCTCTGCATGAGCAGCTGATGAACCTGGGAGGTTCAGATTGTACATTCTACATGACATCCTATATTGTTTATTCTTGTGCTTATAGAGGCACTTTTGATACCTTAGTCACAGATGGAAAACTGACAGGCACAAATGTAGCATATATCTGGGATCATTATCCCCAGCTGCAAAGAACCAATTATCTCAAGGACTACAAACTGGTCAATGATGCATTCTCTATGCATCTGGTAAGGACCATGGAAGAAGATAGAACAAAAAGATTGAGCATGGAGGCTCAAGAGGCAGTATACAGGCATGGGGCATGGTACATACAATTTGCTACCTTTTCCTATATAAGGGTTGAGGGTTTTGAAGGACATCCCCTGATGCTGCCAAGATATCCTACTGATGTAGTAGTGTTAATGGAATTTATCAGGCAGGGCTCCACCATGATAGAGATGTATAAGGATGCCAAGAAGCTGCCACCAATTTTGTTCCCAGTCAGCATCGGCAACTACATGTGCCCTGACTTTGACAATATAAAGAAGGTGATGGTCACCCTGAATAAGATGAATCTACAGCCTTTTCCAATAACCAGACCATATGATCCTTATGGCAGAATACAGAAGATTCTAGGAAAGCCTATTCACCAGAGGCACCTAGAAGATTTTTGGGCTGACTGCAAAGATGAGGCAGAGGCCAGGAGAAGGAGGTATCAGAGGTTGACTCTGAACCAGATTAGAACATTTGACTGCATCTCTCTCCCTCAAGAGCTGAAGAATGATGACGGTAGGATAATGGCAGATGAGTATAAGCAGAAAAAGATTTATAATGATACCATCTCTGCACCTGACCTCACCATGCAGGAGGATATGTCCTTAGACCCATTCCTTGCCAAAACCCTACACTTGACCCAAGCTTGGGTAGATGCACAAATGGAGGCATTGAAGAAAAGGGGTGTTGCCATCACGATGGACAACAAGAAGAAGGGGCAGGACATCCCTGCAGATGAATATGATGACTTCCTACTAGAGAAGAGGAAGACCAAGGGAGAGAGAATCCCTCCACCTCAAGAGCCAAGCAAAAGATCCCCAAGGGGTAAGAAGGTGGAAAAGGGACTGAAAGGTATAATAATTGAGAGGGCAGTGTTTACAGCTGAGGAGGCAGCAGGATCAGGATCAGGATCAGATTCCCCTCCAAAGAAGGAAAAGCCCAAGAAAAGCAAGACAGCAGAGGCTGGAATCATTGAGTCCCAAGAAGTGGGTCAGTCTTCCAAACAACCAGGAAGAGATATCCTCAGGGAGGAGGAGCCTGAAGAAGAAGAAGCTCCATTGATAATAAGAAGAAAGAGGAGAGCTCCGCAGGTGCTGGTTCCTACCACACCTAAGAAACCAAGAACCTCCATGAGAGGTGAGATAAGCCAACCTCCTACACTAGTACAAGGGGCAGGTAGTGAAGTGCCAAAAGAACTTCAACATAACGTTCCACTTCCTACCATTGTCAAGTTCAAAACTGAACTTGCTGAAGAGAAACAAAAGGAAACCTCCCAGATGCAAGCAGAAGGACATGTCTCACTGGAAGAGACAATCGACCTGTCTGATGATGAGGTTGTGCGGGATGTGTCTGCACAGAAGATGGAAACACTGGCTGCTGGTACCAGCATGACTCCTCACAAGCCTCCATCTGTTCAATCAGTGCTTGAGGAGATGAAACAAGCAGAGGCGGAGCAAGAAAAGAGTCCAGAGCAAGTAGCTCAGGAAATGGGCCTGGACACACTGATCGCAGAGGTGACAAGTCCTACAGTGGTAGATCTGACAGAGAAACAAGACGCAAGTCCTGAACAGCCAGCAGGATCACCTGATAAGGGCCACCCAATAGAAGAGGTAGAGATGGCAGAATCTGAAGGCCATGCTATTGAATCAGGCCAACAAAGCCCACAGGATACATCAGCAGGACCTGCTATAGTAGAGGTCCAAGAAGCAAAGGCTGATGAGGAAAAAGCAGCAATAGAAGATCCTGCTGCTAAGACACAAGAGGTGGATAGTGCAGGAACAGAACAGATGCCGTTACTTCAAGCGGGCCTCACAGCATCTGGAATGGTGGACATGCCACTAGGAATAGAGAAACCAAAGGAGGATGATCAACCTACACAAGGGGAAGAACTGGGGATAGGTGAAGTAATGATGGAGAAAGATCATGATCATCATGACCTACATACAGATGCACTGCAGGGTTCCCCACACCGAGAAGATGCTCCCCCAGAAAAAGAAATCCCTCAACAGGAGGAGGCACCGAAGGTTCAACAGCAAAGCGATCATCATGAGGGAGAGAAAGCAAAATCACCATCTCCGCAACACTTGTTAATAGAAACGGGAGGTATGGGTGAACAGCAGCATGATGCCGAAAAACATGATCAGGTACCTCCATGGTTGACAAAAGAGGTAAACGTTGAGGAGGAACTTGAAATTCAAGAGTTCGACGTCTCCACCCTGTTCTCCGTGGATATAATGAAGCCCAGGAGGAAGGCTAGAATGACTTCAGCCATCAAGAGAGATCCGGCAATAGGGAGAAGGACCGCACAAATTGCTATACCTGCGGTGGAGAAGGAGAAGGGCAAAATCACTATGGATGAATTTCAAATAAGCACAGTAGATTTGGGTTTTGCCAACGAGGAACAGGAGGGTCAAGAAGGTAAGGATATCATTGACTCTCTAATTCAGAAAGTGAAAAGAGAGAAAGAGAAGAATAAGCAACATAAAGAGCACATTGCTCAGTTGCATGCTTATATTAAAGGCTTGACCAATCCTGATGATACTACAAGTGAAGTTGCAGTCCCATTGACTGCCATTTCTCAGGAGGAGGTAAATAAATTGGACCTCATGAAACATGAGGCTTCCGTAATAAGGAAATGGATGTCATCCACATTGGATGATGCTATAGAAATAATGAGGGATTCTTTGAAGAGGTGGAGCATATTAAGTGACTCCAAGACCAAGGTGGATAAATTGCAGATGCAGACTGGGAAGAGGTCTTACAGGCTGGAAAAGGTCCTGAGTCTCTTGGGAGAAATAAGGAAGATAAACCCACAAGTGCTTATCAGTAAGCAAATATTGAATAATAATACTGCACTATTAGTGGACATCTGGTATAAGGATGTGCAGTTCGAATGCGGAGTCCTCAAGAGATGTAATAATAAGCTGAGGGAGATCAGCATGAAGTTGTGGGACTTAATGGGCATTGAGGCAGATATGCTAGAAACACTAGAAGGCAAAGTAGAGGGAAAAATAGAGAATCAAGATGAAGACTCTGCCCTTAAGGCTCTGCGCAGCAACTTCCAAATGGAAGAAGATGGTCCACTCATCCACTTGACAGAGGAGATTATAAATAAGGTGGTGAGAATCAAGGTCAAGATGGAGACCTATAATGAGACATTGCAGGATAGGAAAAATAAGCTGGATAACAGCAGGGATAAGTATGAAGCACACAAGCACGCCATTATCAAGGCAAAGACTCAAGATGGTGGAGGAATAGATCAGGTTGTGCAATCATATGAACAGATCCGGAGCAGCATGCAACCCCATATGCAGCAGCATCATCATCAGGATAGCGAAGGTTCAGGAAGCGATGCACATGATGATGACCCGCATGAATCAGATGAAGAACATGATGGAGATACATCATGAAGGGGGATATTTGCATAAGTAATATAGATAGTTGCCAGCTGGCAACTTGTGCCATTTTGTATGAATTGACAAGTCATGAAATTATGACCATAGATTTGTATTGATAAATCAGGATCGGGGATCTTTTGTAACGGCCTCCTCACCTTATTCTATAAAAGGTGGTGGAATGCCTTGTTGTAGAGATTTGAAACTTAATTGAAATCTGTTTGCTGAAGTATTCAGGGCTTATTTCAAAGCTGCTGTATATGTACATGTCTTTTGCATACTTAATGAAAGGGAAGAGTATTTTGATTACAAATCTTCATAAATCTTGAGTAATCTGTTCTTGAATTCTGGATATGTGCTTTGATTTGCTGCGTCCCTTGGAGTGCTCATCATGTTGCATGTATTGTTTTCACTCATTATCCTCTGAAGTTTGCATCAACTGTATCTAGCTGTGGAATATCCTGGTGAACATATGGTTTGATTTCTTCTCCTCATGACAGTATCAAGCATGTATGTGGATCAAAAGCTAAAGGTTCAACTTAATTAGAAGTATTTCTTTTAATTTCTTTCAATTTCAGAACATCTCACGATCACAATTGCAAATAACTACTAATCTTAAGCAAACAACACAAAATATGCAGACATCTCATAGATAATCACAAATATTTAGCATATTTGAATACTAAGCATGCACAATTGAAAATATCATGCAAAGATTGAGGTATCTTTACATCTTTTCATCAAATAACCGCATAATTTGACTTCTCTGTAAAGAATTTCTACAGGAACGTCATGATGATGATAATCTTCACGTAAGGCCCCAAAATGGAAACAGCAACTCACATTAACCTCTGAGTAACGTCAGACGATTAAGACCTAATCACCGGAGACTTGGGATCACGAATTCTCTGAATTCACAGTATCTTTCAAGATGAATAAAGGTTAATGTGTACTTTTATTCTATGTTTGTTTGTGACTAACATCATGACCAACAGGTATTACCAGAGATCAATTGGTTGGTAAATTGGCTACATTTGAACTGACCAAGTTTGAAGATGCACCCCCTAAGACTAAGTCTGCATTCAAAGCTAGTACCTCTGTAAAAGGAAAACAAAAGTTTGATCTGGGAGAGAACTCTTCAAGGAAACTATCATGGCATGAAAAAGCAAGAAAAGACCTGGAAGAAGATGAAGTAGAAGCTACTCAACTTGAAGCCCTTATTGCAAAAAGACTACCAAGAGGATCTTGTAAGTATGAAGGGAAATTGCCTTTTAAGTATTTTAACTACAATTAGATTGGTCATTTTGCCTCAAGGTGTCCGGAAAGATTTTCAAAGCCAAATCCTAATAGATCAAGGTTCCAAAAGAATTGTTACTATGTTCATGAAGATGATGATAATGAAGGAGTAACAGATGATGAATCAGAGACAGGAAACAAATTTGGAAGTGACTGGGTGTTTATTTCCATCAAGGAAGAAGATCCAATGCCCTCTAAATCTGTCAATCATAAAATTGTAGAAAGAGCTTTGGCTGCCCAAGTTGAAGAAAAGGATGATTGGGTCATTGACAGTGGATGCTCTGACCATATGATAGGTGACAAAAATAAATTCATAGATTTGGAAAGGTATGAAGGAGGAGTGGTAAAGTTTGGTGATAATTTAGTTGGTAGAATCAGAGGTAGAGGAACCATTTCTTTTGATGGAAAGAACAAAACCAGTAATGTACTATATGTTGAAGGTCTGAAGCACAATCTTCTTAGTGTTGGACAATTGGTGGAGAAAGGTTATGATCTCCGATTCAAGAATGGAAAATGCAAGATCTTTGAAAGCTCCAGAACAGAGATTACATTCGGTACTCAAACTAAAGGTAATATCTTCCACTTAGTTGGTTCTGGTAAAAGTTGTCTATTTGTTCAAATTGATCAAAGTTGGTTGTGGCATAGGAGAATGTGTCATGTGAATTTTGATAATATCATCAAAATAAGTAACACAGGTTGTAAGAGATCTTCCAAGATTGGTGAAACCTACAAATAGTTTGTCCAAAGAATGTTAGTTGGGTAAACAAAGCAAAATCTCATTCAAAAGCAAGGAACAATCCTCTACCAGATTATTGGACTTAGTTCATACTGACCTATGTGGTCCGGCAAGAATCAAGAGTGTGCAAGGTGATAGATACTTCATGTTATTAATTGATGACCATTCCTAGATGATGTGGGTGACTTTTCTGAAAGAGAAATCAGAAGCTCTTGAGCAATTCAAAATATTCAAGGCTATGGTAGAGAATGAAACTGGATTAAAATTAAAATGTCTAAGGTCTAATAGAGGTGGAGAATTCACATCCGGTGAGTTCATAGGATTTTGTGACAAACATGGAATAAAAAGACAGTTGTCTGCTCCTAGGACTCCACAACAGAATGGAGTAGTGGAGAGAAAGAACCAGACCATGTTGAAGGAAGCAAATGTTTCTTAGATCTATTGGAGAGAAGCTGTAAGCACTGCAGTCTATACTCTCAATCGAGTACAAATCATAAGCAATACCGGTAAGACTCCTTATGAACTTTGGTTTGGCATCACTCCCACTGTGAGGTATTTCAGAGTCTTTGGTAGCAAATGTTACATTAAAAGAGATGAAGATCTAGGAAAATTTGATGCTAGAAGTGATGAAGGAATATTCTTGGGTTATTCTACTCAAAGCAAGGCATATCAGTGTTATAACAAGAGAATGAGGAAGATTGTAGAAAGTACAAATGTGAAGGTTGATGAAGGTATTGAAAAACCCTCAAGGTTTTATGAATATGATGAAAATGATCAAAATGATGTTTTTGTTCAAGAAGTCCAAGCTCCCTCTAAAATTCAGATTTAGACTGCTCCGGTAAATCAGGAAGAAGAGATAAGTTTGAATGAACCTATTCAAGTATCAGAAGTGCAAGTAAGTCCTAAAATTCCTAGGTATGTGAAACTGAATCACTCTAAAGACCAGATCATAGGTGATAAAAGCAAAGGTGTTCAAACAAGAAGAAGGATTGCTCAAGATTCAGAAGAGTACTGTCTGATTTCAAAGATAGAACCTAAGACACTGAATGAAGCATGCAATGATGAAAACTGGACTAAAGAAATGGAGGAAGAGTTGATGCAAATTGAGAAAAATCACACTTGGGATCTCGTTCCTAGACCTAAAAACAAGAATGTGATTGGAACCAAATGGGTCTTCCGGAATAAACTGAATGAAGATGGTGAAGTAGTCAGAAACAAAGCCAGATTGGTTTGCAAGGGTTACTCCCAAGTAGAAGGAGTTGATTTTGAAGAAACTTTTGATCCGGTGGCAAGAATTGAAGTAGTCAAATTATTTCTTACTTTTGCTACCTTCAAGGATTTCAAAGTATATCAGATGGATGTCAAATCTGCCTTCCTGAATGGTGACTTGGAAGAATAAGTTTACATTAAGCAATCAGATGGATTTCAATTGTCTAATCATGGTGATATGGTTTGGAAGTTGAAGAAAGCACTATATGGACTCAAGTAAGCTCCAAGAGCCTGGTATGAAAGATTGGATAAGCATCTTTTGAAGATTGGTTTCAACAAAGGTACTACTGACAGTAATTTGTATTTCAAAATTGATCATGAAAATATCTTGATTGTTGAAGTGTTTTTTGATGATATCATTTTTGGAGGAAGAGATATTATGTGCAAAACCTTTGCAAATCAAATGAAAAGTGAATTTGAGATGTCCATGTTTGGGGAAATGAATTTTTTCTTTGGTTTGCAAATCACTCAAATAAAGAAAGGAATCTTCATTTCTCAGACCAAATATGTAAAAGAATTGTTGAAGAAATTTGGGATGGAAGACTCAAAACTAATGAATACTCCCATGGTAACCGGATGTAAATTGAGCAAAGATGATGACTCTCCTAAGGCTGATTAGAAAAAGTACATGTCAATGATTGGAGGACTATTGTATCTCACTCAAACTAGACCTGACATTATGAATGATGTTGGTCTTGTTGCTAGATTCCAAGCTGATCCTAGAGAATCTCATGTCATGGCAATCAAGAGGATTTTTAGATATCTAAAAGGGACAGTTGAGCATTGTTGTGTGGTTACACAACACGCCCCATTTTGACTTGGCAAAACAGGGACCCAACTTTTTTGGCTTGGCTTGTGTTGTCTGCTTTTTGGTGGTTTGGTAAAAGTAAGTCATGTGCATCATCATGTAGAACCAGGATGAGGTAAGTCATCATCATGAGGTCAGTTTGTCAAAATTCATATTCCATTTATGTGACCTCATATTTGGAAAGATAGTTAAATTCCAGGCAAGTTTGCCTTTTACATCACCCTGATATTCCTCAGGATGTGAAAGTTATGAACAGTCAAAGTTTTGGTCAAACCTGATATTCACAAGAGGACGATCATATTTTATAACCTCAGTCATGTTGTTGAAGATCATCCTGATCTTGGTACATCACCTGATAAGTCATGTGGTCCAGATATCTGGACGTCAATTTTAAGTGGTAATAAATCTTTCCAGTCAAACAGTCTTATATATCGCGAGCATCGTATTTCCAAATGTAACCTAATATTTACTAATATCCTCTTACTGTGAAATATCACCCTAGGCCAATATCCTGATGAGGTCATTCAAATCTGATAAATGAAGAAATAAACATGACGATGACATCATCATCACATTTACATTTCGACAGGATATTTTCTATACATGATCATGTTCGCCTAATATGACGATGACGTCATGATGCCTTTCCAATACAAAAAATGAATATCAGGATGATGTCATCCCGATATTCCAAAAGAGAGACATGTAAGTTTGTCTCGTCATCATCATATTTGAAACATCACCTGATACATTGAAATATCCTCCTGATGTACTAAACATAACCAAAAGGTGCTTTTGTCACTCGAATCTTGTCGCAATAACCATTCCAATTTGATGGAGGAGGATGACATTGAAACTCGACAAGATATTTGCGAATATCATCCTGCCTTCATGATATCCTATCATATGGATATCCCCCCGCTCCCGTTGCCGCCATTATCATTTAATGCGTGCAGACATGGTAGGTGGTTCCCGCCGACCCCGGAACCCGATGAAACACCTGGCAAGATCCTGCGTTTTCGCGCAGATAATCAATGAATATAATCTAATCTGTTAGAGTTGCCCTAAATTTACCCTAATTGCAAGGTTAAAAGGTAATTCAACCATCATTTTTACATTTACCTTGCGATAAAATTGTTTTTACAGAGCACCAGCTTCCATATCCTCATACAGGCAATTGTTGCACGATTTGAGCTCACAGACAGAAGGAAGGAAGTGATCATCAGTTGAATTAAGAGCGTCATTAGCAGTTCACTAGTATAAAGGTCTACATAACTAGGTATGTAAATGAAACCCTCATCCTGTTGTGTCTGTAATAGCCAAGTATGGGTGGCCAAGCTGAAGTTCTGGTTTATGCATCCATATGATTAAGTAATGTTGAATAGATACAGTAGGCATGGTGATTTATAAAGTTAATTGCAATATGCATGCATGTGTATACCCATTGTGAGATGGGATTTTGTTAATTGCAGGTACTCATGGCTGACAAGCGGTTAGTTAAGTGTCAAGAGGAATTCAGTAGGCCCATGTTCTCTTCTCAGAGGGGGGTCCTATTTAAATATGGGGCAATTACAGATACCCATGAAGGGAACACCAATTTGGAAGCCTGGTTAGCTAGGCTGAATGATGGGAATGACAAAAGTCTTGTGCTGGACATAGTGTTCGTACCTGAAATGTGGAACGCCACATGTTTTCCATACTCCATGGAATCTTCGAAGCTCGTCATTGAGTGTGCCCGGAATTATAACCCTGAGACAAGGCAAGTGATGAAACATGGGAGGATATATGCAGACCTCTCCATCAAGGGTCTCTCCGAGACATTTGGATTGCCACTGGGCAGTAAAGTTAAGAGCATAGACCTGAAGAAGTCTAAAAAGGAGTATGAAGCCAACAAGAAATCAACTAGGAAGAACATGTATCAATGGCGGGCTGAGAACATCACATATCCTGCGGCAGCCAAACTTCCTGTGCACCTATTCAAATATGATTTAAGTGAGGAATACCAATACATGATTGCACTCCTGAACAGAGTAACAGGCCAGCCTGATGCTGGTAGTTTCAGGGATTGGATGTATGGAATAATAATGATGTGTCTGTATTAAGATATCAAGCCACTATGGGGCCAGATAATAAGTGATGCTCTGCATGAGCAACTGATGAACCTGGGAGGTTCAAATTGTGTATTCTATATGTCATCTTACATTGTTTATTCTTGTGCTTACAAAGGCACTTTTGATGCTTTAGTTATAGATGGAAAGCTTACAGGCACAAATGCTGTGTATGTCTGGGATCATCATCCCTAGCTGCAAAGAGATAATTACCTCAAAGATTACAAACTGGTCAATGATGCATTCTCTATGCATCTAGTGAGGACCATGGAAGAGGATAGAACAAAGAGACTAAGCATGGAGGCTCAAGAAATAGTTTACAGGCATGGAGCCTGGTATATATAGTTCACCACCTTCTCTTACATAAGGATTGAGGGTTTTGAGGGACATCCTCTAATGCTACCGAGGTATCCCACTGATGCAGTGATACTAATGGAATTTATTCGGCAGGGCTCCACAATGATAAAAATGTACAAGGATGCCAAGAAGCTGCCACCAATTTTGTTTCCAGTCAGCATTGGCTACTATATGTGCCCTGATTCAGATAATATAAAGAAGGTGATGGTCACCCTAAATAAAATGAATCTGTAGCCTTTTCCACTAACAAGACCATATGATCCTTATGGCAGAATGCAGAAAATACTAGGAAAGCCTATTCATCAGAGGCACCTAGAGGATTTTTGGGCCAACTGTGAAGATGAGGCAGAGGCAAGAAGAAGAAGGTATCAAAGGTTAACTTTGAACCAAATTAGAACCTTTGATTGCATCTCCATCCCCCAACAATTGAAGAAAGATGAGGACAGGATATTCTTGGGGATGAATATGACGACTTCCTTAATGAGAAGAGGAAGACCAAGGGAGATAGAATCCCTCCACCACAACAACAGAGCAAAAGACCCCCAAGGGGCAAGAAGGTGGATAAAGAACCCAAAGGGGTTATTATTGAGAGAGCAGTGTTTGTAGCTGAGGAGGCAGCAGCATCAGGATTTGGATCAGAATCAGCATCCCCTCTAAGGACAAAGAAAAGTCTAAGAAGAGTAAGACAGCAGAGGCTGGAATCATTGAGACCCTAGAAGAGGGTCAATCCTCAAGGAAACATGATACAGAGGATATCCTCATGGAGGAAGAGCCTGAAGAAGAAGAGGCTCCATTGATAATAAGGAAGGAAAGAAAAGCTCCACAGGTGTTGGTACCCACCCCACCTAAGAAACAAAGAACCTCTATGAGAGGTGAAATAAAGCAAACCCTTACATTATTACAAGGGGTAGGTAGTGAAGTACCTAAGGAACTTCAGCATGATGTTCCACTTCCTACCATCGTCAAGTTCAAAACTGAACTTGCAGAAGAACAAATGAAAGAAACTGCTCAGACGCAATCACGGCATTTCTCGCTAGACGAGACAATAAACTTGTCTGATGATGAAGTTGTGTAGGATGTGGCTGCACAAAAGATGGAAACACTTGCTGCTGGTACAAGCATGACCCCTCACAAGCCTCCACCAGTTCAAACTGTACTTGAGGAGATGAAGCAAGTGGAAGAAGAACAGGAAAAGAGCCCAGAGAAGGTAGCTCAGGAAATAGGGCTAAAAACATTAATTGCAGAGGTGACAAGTCCTGTAGTGGTAGACCTGACAAAGAAATAGGATGCAAGTCCTGGACATCCAGCAGGATCACCTGACAAAGGGCACCTAGCAGAAGAAATAGAGATGGCAGAATCAGGAGGCCATACTCTGGAATTAGGACAACAAAGTCCACATGATACATCAGCGGAACCTACTATAGTAGAGGTTCGGAAAACGAAGGCTGGTGAAAAGGAGAAAATAATAGAGGATCCTACTGCCAAAACATAAGAAGTTGATAGTGCAGGCCCAGAACAAATAATGGCTACAGAACAAACGCCAGCACCTCAGGCAGAATCCACAGTATCCAGTGCGGTGGACATACAACAAGAAACAGAAAAGCCAAAAGAGGATGATAAACCTCAACAAGGGGAAGAGTTGAGAACAGATGAAGTAATGATAGAAAAGGATCATGATCATCATGATCAACATACAGATGCACCACAGGATTCCCCACACCAAGAAGATGCTCCTCCGGAGAAAGAAATCCCTCAACAGGAGGACGTGCCACAGGATCAACAACAAAGTGAACATCAGGGAGAAGAAATGAGAAAATCACCATCTCCACCACATCTGCTGACATAAATAGGAGACACGGGTGAACATCATGAGGATGCGGAAAAACATGATCAGGTGCCTCCGTGGTTGGCGAAAGAGGTAAATATAGAGGAAGAACTTGAAATTTAGGAATTTGATGTCTCCACCTTGTTCTCCGCGGATATAATGAAGCCTAGGAGGAAGGCTAGAATGACATCAGCCATCAAGAGAGATCCAGTAACCAGGAGGAGGACTGCATAAATTGCCATACCTGCGGTGGAGAAAGAAAAGGGTAAAATTACCTTAGATGAATTCCAAATCAGCACAGTGGATTTGGGTTTTGCCAATGAGGACCAAGAAGGTCAAGAGGGTAAGGACATTATTGATTCTTTGATCCAAAAGGTGAAAAGAGAGAAGGAGAAGAATAAGCAACACAAAGAGCACATTGCTCAGTTGCATGCCTACATAAGGAGGCTGATTAATCCTGATGATACTACAACTGAACATGCAGTCCCATTGACTGCTATTTCTCAGGAGGAGGTAAATAAGTTAGACCTCATGAAACATGAGGCATCTGTGATAAGAAAATGGATGTCATCCACATTGGATGATGCTGAGGAGATGGTAAAGGCCTCCTTGAAGAGGTGGAGCATTTTGAGTGACCCTAGGACCAAGGTGGACAAATTGCAAATGCAGACAGGGAAAAGGTCTTATAAATTGGACAAAGTCCTGGACATCCTGGGAGAAATAAAGAGGATAAATCCTCAGCTGCTTATTAATAAACATGTATTGAATAGTAATACCACATTGTTAGTTGACATCTGGTATAAAGACATTCAATTTGAATGTGGAGTGATCAGGAGATGTAATAATAAGCTAAGAGAGGTTAGCATGAAGTTGCACGATTTAATGGCTGTTGAGGCAAATATATTAGAAACATTGGAAGGGAAAGTAGAAGGAAAAATAGAAAATCAAGATGAAGAGTCTGCTATCAAAGCTTTACACAGCAACTTCTAATCAGAGGTAGATGGTCCACTGGTCCACTTGACAGAAGAAGTTATAGATAAAATAATGAGGATCAAGGTCAAGATGGAAAAATACAATGAGACACTATAGGACAGGAAAGACAAACTGGATAGCAGTAGGAATAAATATGAGGCACACAACCACACCATCATCAAAGCAAAAACTTAGGATGGTGGAGGAATAGATCAAGTCGTACAGTCATATGAGCGGATCCAGAGCAGCATGCAGCCACATATGCGGCGTCATCATCATCAGGATAGTGAAAATTTAGAAAGTGATGCACATGATGATGATCCACATGAATCGGATGTGGAGCATGATGAAGACATATCATAAAGTGGGACTGCGTAAATAATCCAGATGGTTGCCAGCTGGCAACTTGTGCCATTTTGTAAAGATTGACAAAGTCAAGGAGATTGTGACCATAGATGTGCATTGGTAAATCAAGATCGTAGATCTTTTTGTAATGGATTCCTCACCTTATTCTATAAAAGGTGGTGGAATGTCTTATTGTAAACATTCGAAACTTAATTGAAATCTGTCTACTGAAACATTCAGAGCTCATTTCAAAGTTTTTGTATACATTTATATTTTTGCATGCTTAATGAATGAGAAGACTGTGTCGATTACAATTCATAGTAAATCTTAAGTAATCAGTGTATGAATTCTGGATATATGTGGTGATTTACTGCGTCCCTTGGAGTGCATGTCTACTTACATCTGTTGTCTTCATACAAATTCCTTTGAAGTTAGCATCAATTATATCTAGCTGTGGAATGTCCTGGTGAAAATATGGTTTGGTTTTCTTCTCTTCATGATAGTATCTAATATACATGTGGTTCAAAAGCTAAAGGTTCAACTTTAATTAGAAGTATTTCTTCAATTTCTTTTAAATTTCAGAGCATTTCATCTCCATAATTGCAAATAATTGATGATCTTAAGCAAATAACACAGATATGCAGACATCTCCTAGATAATTGCAAATATTTAGCATATTTGAATACAAAGCATGCACAATTGAAAATATCATGCCAAGATTGAAGTATTCCAGCATCTTTCCACCAAATAACTGTATAATATGACTTCTTTGTAGAGAATTTCTACAGGAGTGTCATGATGACATTGAACTTTCACGTAAGGCCCCAAAATGGAAACAGCAATTCACATTAACCTCTGAGTAATGTCAGACGATTAAGACCTAATCACCAGAGACTTGGGATCATGAATTCTTTGAATTTATAGTATCTTTCAAGATGAATAAAGGTTAATGTGTACTTTTATTCTATGCTTGTTTGTGACTAACATCATGACCAACATAAATTAGTGCTAGAAGGAGGTCCTGATCTAGAAGACTACGCTCATCATCATTATTTTTAGGTTTGATGATGCAGAGAGTAAGGTAACCTCAAATCGTCTATGAATTTCAAATATCACGTAAATATTTACTGTAAGAAGCTCATATATGCTCACTCTGTGTAAAGATTTGCAGATTTCACATAAATATTGCAAGCTTTACAGTAGATTATTCTGAATTCACAAATATTGGCCAAAGATACAGAAATTTGTTCAAGCTTTGAAGAATTTAGGCCTTAGAAACTTGAGATCTCATGCTAAGGGTCGTTATACCTCAAATATCCTTTCATATTTGCAATATCTTTGCAAATATTTCGTAAATATCCAGTCTGATCAGCCATCTGACCATAAATACCACCTCATCTGATGAAATCTAGCCAATATTTGCAAAATTTCAGCTAATTTGCCTCAAAATTAAGAAATCCTGGCTCACATGATAAATACCAGGTCTAGACCTAGTAGAATCTTTGAAGAATTGCCTGTTAGAGGTTTCAGACCTAGAACTGTAGACATTCATCATACTCTAGGGTCTAGTGCATCAGGGACTTCACTAGAACCTCCTCCTGTAACTCCTGTTGGTTTACAAATACCTTCTGGGATATCTGTGATACCTCCTATTCAGCCTCAAGGTGTACCTTTAGTTCAACCTTAGCCAGCTGCACCACCAACTCAACCTCCTCCGGTTGCAATGTCTTTCTTTGCAGCAGAGTCACCTTTGACCTTTACCACATATCATGAGTTACCAAAGAATCTGGATAAACTTTGTCCAAAATATCATCCTTACCAAGATGCTGAAGATCATATCAGGACCTTTAAGGAAGCTTGCTGCAGAGCCAGAATAGAGCATCAAGATGTGGTGTGCAGATTATTTCCTTTCTCCTTAGGGGAAGAGGCCTATAATTGGTTCATTAGTCTTGGTTAGGGTTCTATTGATTCCTGGGCCTTACTAGAGAAAGCTTTTCTAGATAGATTCAAGGTTCATGTCGATCCCTCAATAAACTATCATCTATTTGCCACTATCAAGAGATTTGAAAATGAGCCTATCACAAATTTCAATGCTAGGTTTCAAAAAATGTTGTCTAGAGTGGTCACTCCTTATACTGTGTCTGATGAAGCTGCAAGGAGCATTTATTATTCGGCTTTAGATCCTTTGACCTCCATGTTCATAAGGAGAACACATCCCCGAATCACAACTTTAGCCTTAGCTTTTCAAGAAGCCATACAGGTAAATCAGCAGCTAATACCTGCTCCTACTCCAAATATGGTATTTCCTACCTTGCCTGGCATGCATTCACAATATCCTGCATCATATTCTGCACAGTATCCTGCACAATATCCCAATGGGGCAGTGATACCCCCAGCAGTCATGCCTGCACCTTTGCAAGTACCTCCACTGAGCATTATGCCCCCTCCTAATGGAAATGGCCAATTGCCACAATATCCTACACAAGCTCAGACACCTCAAGGTGCTGACCTGTCTAATAATAACCATGGATACTCTTTCTTCAAGCCTCAAACTATAAATGTGGTGGCAAAAGCTCAAGACGAAAAAGAGGAAATCAAAGAAATCTCTGCTCAATTGAGGAAACTCACCACAGAAGTGACACATTTGAGAAATCAAGGTTTTTATTCCCAGTCAAATCAGAATAGAAATTATTCCAATGATAGACCAAATTATCCTGACAGAGGATATAACACCAATAATTTCAATAATGGTGGTGGAAATAACAATAATCCTCAGAGACAGCCCAGAATATGGAACTCTAGGCCAAATAATGGCTCATTACCATCACCCCTGGACAATCAGCCTCCTGGTGAAGCCAAACAGACTACTAGAGTTAATCTTGCTGAGGTAGCCCTTACTAATTGGTGTAGGATCCACAATACAAATGCACATGCAGAATTAGATTGTCCACAATTTAGAATTGCTACCAGCATCTTTCAGACTAAAGTGTCTAACACTTCTGGAAATCCACCTCAGGCAGAAGGAAATGAGATTGTTCCTTGTGGGTATGATTCCGCTTTTGTGCTGGAAGCCTATACTAATCAGCCTCATCAGAGTTATAACCAGGTATGTGAAGAATCTGCCTTAACTTTTGAAACAAATTACATTTTCCCCTTTGAGGATGAAAATGAGCCTGCAAGAGAGCATGAGGAAGTGCATGCATACCAGCAGCAATACCCTAGTAAGCATAATTACAACTTGAGGAGTAATGCCAACAGACCTGCTAGTCCATTGACATCATCTCTACCTCCAAACAATTTCAATACACCTTCTGATCCTAAAGCTAGTAATAACCCTGGGTTCCCCAAGGTAAATGCTCAGTACTTGTCACCTCAAAACACGGGATCAAAGGTTGTAAGTGCACCTCATGAATCTGACAAGTTAGTCAGTTACCTGGCTGATGAAATGAAGAGAATTAAGATCAGCCTGTCCTTGTCTAAGTTACTGAAAACTCCTGCAATCAAAAAAGCATTCATGAAGTCACTAGATGATCCTGCTCCTAAAGAGGATGGCCATCTTTCAAGTTAATCCAGTGGCAAAGATCATGCTGCTCAGGATAATACTGTTAAGCCTAAAGTGTCAGCTATAGTCCAAGCTACAGAAACCTCCCACATGACCTTGTATAAGGACAAAACTGAGTCACCTCCATTCCTCCTCACCATAAGAATGTTCAGCAAGAACCTACACAACTATCTGGTTGATTCAGGAGCCTCCACGAATGTTATGCCTTTGTCAATATGTAATGCCTTAGGACTACATCCTGCTAAATCCCTAAAAAAGGTGACACAATTAGACAAAATAGAAGTAAGTGTAGTAGGAGAGTTAACTCATATCCATATGCAACTAGCATCTGATCCTAGGATCCAGTATTACATTGATATTCAGGTAGTCGACATACCTGATACTTATGGGATGTTGCTCAGCTGAGATTGGTCCAAAATGCTTAATGGATATATGTCCACAGATTTCAATCATATGTGGTTACCATGGAAAGGTATACCAAACTAGATCAGGATTGATGTTGAGCCTAGAATGAAACATATGATCACTGAGTATAACCGAACAAATGAAATCATGTACGTAGACATAGAGCCTAGAGTTTACTGCATCAAGCCACAGACTGTCAAAATAGAAGAGATCCTGATGCTTGACTTTCATCATCATCATGATGATGATCATCAGGAGGACATGCTAGTTGTAGAACCTGATAATAATCATGACAATGAGAACGAAATAAATCACTTCAGAGACTTTGAGATACATTTGACTAATCAGGTAAAACGTTGTCGATTGTTAAATATACCCACTAATGATATTTTGATTGATGGATGGTGCAGATTACATGATGAAGCACATTCAGAAAAGACTTGTGAAATATGCTTAGATATGATGATGCTAGAGCAGACATGCAATGAGGCATCATCATCATATTCTGAGGTAAATGCTACATCTGATGATGATGATGATACTAATCCTTATTTGTCTTTTGTAGGAACAGAAGAAGTAACAGAGAATGATGGGGATCATATCCTAAAAATAGAAGAAATTCTAGTTTCTGACCAGATGAACAATGAAATGAAAGAAAAGATCACCCCTGGGAGTGATTGCTTTATGGAACCAGATTATGAATTGTCTGATGAAGACAAAGGTAGTGACCTGACTAAGTTCGAAGAATTTCTAGTAAAAGAAATAGAGAAGATGACACGACAGCATAGATCTCCCCAGGAGGTCTTAATTAAAGGGTGGTGTAGGTTACACGAGGTGCATCATTCAGAAACAACTTGCTCCCTATGTTTACACATTTTGAAAAAGCATGCAGATGCAGATCCAGAGGGTCATCCTCCTGCTGACGTAAAAGAGAAAATAGAAAAGCCATGAGGCCCACAAAATAAAGGAAAGAAGAAAATTAAAAATGATGACATCCTTAAGTTAAAGTGGATATCAGGCAGAGCAGCAGCTAGAGCTGCAAAGAAGAAAGAAACTTCAGCTAAATATCCTGCTAAAGATGAACCCTGGATCCTAAGGTTTGATGGATCTAAGTCCAAACAAGGCACTGGGATAGGAATTGATCTCATTGATCCAACAGGTAAATCCTATCTGGCAGCCTACAGATTACAATTCCCCTATACTAACAATGTAACAGAATATGAGGCTCTAATTCATGGGATACTATTTGCTCATAAGAAAAAAGTAAAGATTCTGCATGTCTTTGGAGATTCAGAACTAGTTGTGAGGCAAGTAAGAGGAATCTACTCATGTAACTACAGAAAGCTGTCCAACTACAGACATCATGTGTGGGACCTGATTAAGGATTTTGATGCCTTTAATATCACCCACGTACCAAGAGAACAAAACCATAGGGTAGATGCACTTGCCCAAGCTGCTAGTACATTAGAGCCATTATCTATATCAGGTCTAAAGAGATTTTCAGTAGAACTGGTGTCAGTACCTTCAGTGCCTGATAATGTGACTAACCTCCAGATGTTTGATGATGATCAGCATATTCTAGACTTCATCTCAAACAGAGACATATTTGAAGCTCAGATTATAGATGAGAATGGTATGGAAGATCATGTCTGGGAAGAAGATGAGATATTAGAATTGCCTAGCAATAAGATTCCCAAAGGTATGATTGAATTAGAAAGAGCCTTTGATTTGGATAATATGCTCAAATAGAAGGATCTGCCCAAGGCAGATGGAGGACAATATTCACAAGTGAATATTGGACAGGATGATGACAAGAAAAATGTCTTGATAGGTAAGGTTTGCACACCAGAAGAGTTAGAAGGAATAACTTAGGCCCTCAAGGATTACATATATGTAATTGCATGGACTTATGATGAGCTGAAGACGTATGACACATCAGTCATAACTCACACTATACCTCTCAAGCCAGATGCTAAACCTTTCAGACAGAAGCAAAGGCCAGTCAATGCTTTGCTCGAACCAATAATTCTTGAAGAAGTTAAGAAGTTGTTAAATGCCTGGATAATCTTTCCTGTGAGGCACTCCACCTGGGTTGCTAATCTAGTCCCGATCAGAAAGAAGAATGGAGACATCAGGTTATGCGTAGATTTTAGAAATCTAAACAGAGCATCTGAAAAGGACAACTATCCTCTGCCCTCATTGGACGAAGTTCTACAAATTGTAAATGGAGCTAAAATGATGTCCTTTCTGGATGGATTTTCAGGATACAACCAAGTAATGGTTGACAAAATTGACAGATTGAAAACTGCTTTCACCACAAAGTGGGGGATATTTGCATATAGATGTATGCCATTTGGACTTATAAATGCTGGAGCTACATTCCAGTGAGCAATGGACATAGCCTTCAGAGGCTTAATAGGAAAATGTATAGTCATCTACATGGATGACTTGACAGTATTCTCCAAGGAAAGGGGGAATCATGTCGCTGATCTTAGAAGTGTACTGAAAAAGTGCGAGGAGTATAGAATATCTTTGAATCCCAAGAAGTGCATATTTGGGGTGACAACAGGAAAGTTACTAGGCCACCTGATCACAGAAGATGGAATTATCATTGATCCTGACAGGGTGGAATCTATTATGAAGTTACAACTTCCAAGAAGCAAAAAGGAACTCAAGTCTTACTTTGGTAAGATAAACTTTGTGAGGAAGTTCATCACCAGCTTTGCTGAGATTGTCAGACCACTAAATGCTATGTTGAAAAAAGATGCACAAATTGAGTGGACACCAGAGGCCAGAGCTGCATTTGAAGATATAAAGAAAGCCATTTCTGATGCTCCAGTCCTTATCAGTCTAGATTACACAAAAGATTTCTACATCTATTCATTTGCTTCAGAACATACCTCTGCAGCAGTGTTAACTCAGAGAAATGAAGAGAAAGAAGAGAAACCAATTACTTTCATGAGTTGTCCTTTCAGGGATGCTGAATTGAGATATGTAGATGTTAAGAGGCAGGCACTTGCATTGGTCAGAGCAGTAAAGAAATTCAAACACTACATACTAAGAAGCAAAGTAATTGCCATAGTACTAGATGCAGTAGTGAAGATGCTACTAATGCAAAATGAGCCTGGTGAGAAAAGATCCAAATGGATTACTGTATTACAAGAGTATGACATGGAAATTACACCAATGAAGCTGGTAAGAGGACAAGCTCTGAGCCAGATGATATCTGAAATTGATCCAAACATCACTAGTTAGCAATATGTGATCAATGAGAAAGACAATAAAGAGTGGTATTCAGATATCAGGCACATCCTGATCACTGGAAGATGTCCATCAAGGATGCAAGCTTCACAGAGAAGAGCCTTAAAGATAAGATCCCAAAAGTATATGATGAAGGGAGGAACCCTATTCAAGAAGAATTATGAAGGAATATACCTGAGATGCTTAGAAAAGCCAGAAGCAAATAAAGTCCTGTCAGAACTACATGACAAGTTTGGAACGGCACATGGATCAGCCTTGGCCACAACACATGCAATCCTCAAAGCAGTATATTACTGGCCTACAATTTTTAAAGACACAGCTGATCATGTTAAATGTTGTCATGTTTGTCAGGTTGCTGCCAATAGAGAGAAGTATGCTACACAACCCTTGCAGCCAGTGATGGAAGAATGCCCATTTGCACAGTGGGGCATGGACTTCATAGGACCAATCAATCCTCCATCCTCCTCAGGTCATAGGTACATTTTAACAATTACTGACTATTGTACTAGATGGACTGAAGCTATTAGCAGCAAAACTTGTACTGCAGATGATGTCATTAAATTTCTGGAGAGTAACATTGTCACCAAGTATGGAACTCCTTATGCTTTGGTAAGTGATAATGGTTCTGCTTTCACTTCCACCAAGTTATCAAGTTGGGCTTTTGATCATGGGATTATACTTAAGTTTTCATCCAACTACTATCCCCAAGGGAATGGATTAGCAGAATCCACCAATAAAAATTTGTTGAGTATCATAAGAAAATTAATAGAAAAGAACCCTAGGGAATGGAACTCATTTCTAAAGTATGCCTTATGGGTTGACAGAACCAGAATAAAAATTGCATTAGGAAACTCGCATTTCCAACTAGTATATGGGGTGGATCCCATCCTCCCTGTAAATTTAAAAATTCCTACTCTACAGTTTGCCCAAGAATACCTAGGCGTAGACAATAAGCAAGAAGTCAGGTTGCTTCAGTTGATGCACCTGGAAGAAAAAAGGAGTTAAGCAATTGACCAGTTTGCAAAACATCAGGCTATTGTCAAATGATGGTTTGACAAGAGAGCCAGAGTTAAAGCTTTTAGGATATCTGATTTAGTCCTAATGTGTGATAAAGCCCATGAAAGGAAAGGTGACCATGGTAAGTTTGATACATTATGGATAGGTCCCTTTCAAATTTCTGAGATATTAGGAGACAGTACTTATAGGCTTAAGAACCTGACAGGTGAGGATGTCCCATTGCCAGTCAATGGACAGTTCCTCAAGCATTATTTCCAGGCCTGAGTGACTCCATGATAGTCATATGTATCATATTGTACATTTGTATAGTTGTTTGTACAGTGTTCTTTTGTCTTGTTTTGTTTGTTTGTTGAGTTTTGTTTTGGTAAGTCAAGATGATGCACTTCATCACCCCCAGAAAATAGTTGAATTGTTAGGATTCAAGTGATGAGATCACATTTAGACATATGTTATGATTCATTCTAAGAAGTATTCATGATCTGGTTTGTGATATCCATTCATCAGGGTGCCTTTTCTTGGTCAAAGTGAATCAATCACGATGAAACACCTAACAACCTTAGGTTTGGTGAACACACAAGTATAGGTGTTAAGTGAAAAATCTAAAGGGACTCCCTTGCTACCAATACAATCTCCAACCTAAAGTTGCAAGTGACTGTACCTTGTACAAATGAGCTGACATAATGATATCAGATACAAATTTTAAAGAGAAAATCAGAAAAGAAATAAAATTAGGCCATCTAAGTAACTCTACCGGGGCTATAGACGCCTACTGGCAGTGGGGCTCTACTTTGGGAGATTGTATAGATAACCTTGCTGGGGCTATAGATGCCTGCTGGTAGCAAGGCTCTATCTAGGTTGGCTATGAGGGATGATCCCCAACTATGTAGTTTAACACCAGTTACTTATGTTTTCAACTTGCTTTCAAGATGAGGATAATTAATCATATGCACACACCTGATCCTTTGTTAGCATTGTTACCATGATGAATTTCATCATTCAGGAGATCATGATGCTTATGCTTAGATAGAATTAAAATACTATAGATGAATGTGATCACATCACTTGAATCATTGGAATTTGTTTATTTTCTTTGGTGGCAAGTTGTTGTGTGGTTACACAACACGCCCCATTTTGACTTGGCAAAATAGGGACCCAACTTTTTTGGCTTGGCTTGTGTTGTCTGCTTTCTGGCGGTTTGGTAAAAGTAAGTCATGTGCATCATCATGTAGAACCAGGATGAGGTAAGTCATCATCATGAGGTTAGTTTGTCAAAATTTATATTCCATTTCTGTGACCTCATACTTGGAAAGATAGTTAAATTCCAAGCAGGTTTGCCTTTTACATCACCCTGATATTCCTCAGGATGTGAAAGTTATGAACAGTCAAAGTTTTGGTCAAACCTGATATTCGCAAGAGGACGATCATATTTTATAACCTCAGTCATGTTGTCAAAGATCATCCTGATCTTGGTACATCACCTGATAAGTCATGCAGTCTAGATATCCGGATGTCAATTTTAAGTGGTAATAAATCTTTCCAGTCAAATAGTCTTATATATCACGAGCGTCGTATTTCCAAATGTAACCTGATATTTCCTAATATCCTCCTGTCGCGAAATATCACCCTAGGCCAATATCCTGATGATGTCATCCAAATCTGATAAATGAATAAATAAACATGACGATGACATCATCATCACATTTACATTTCGACAGGATATTTTCTATACATGATCATGTTCGCCTAATATGATGATGATGTCATGATGCCTTTCCAATACAAAGAACGAATATCAGGATGACGTCATCCTGATATTCCAAAAGAGAGACATGTAAGTTTGTCTCGTCATCATCATATTTGAAACATCACCCAATACATTGAAATATCCTCCTGATGTACTAAACATAACCAAAAGGTGCTTTTGTCACCTGAATCTTGTCGCGATAACCATTCCAATTTGATGGAGGAGGATGACATTGAAACTCGACCTGATATTTGTGAATATCATCCTGCCTTCATGATATCCTGTCATATGGATATCCCCCTGCTCCCATTGCCGCCATTATCATTTAATGCGCACAGAAATGGTAGGTGGTTCCCGCCGACCCCGGAACCCGATGAAACACCTAGCAAGATCCTGCGTTTTCACGCAGATAATCAATGAATATAATCTAATCTATCAGAGTTGCCCTAAATTTACCCTAATTGCAAGGTTAAAAGGTAATTCAACCATCATTTTTATATTTACCTTGCGATAAAATTGTTTTTACAGAGCACCAGCTTCCATATCCTCATACAGGTGATTGTTGCATGATTTGAGCTCACAGACAGAAGGAAGGAAGTGATCATTAGCTAAATTAAGAGCGTCGTTAGCAGTTCACTGGTATAAAGGTTTACATAACCAGGTATGTAAATGAAACCCTCATCCTGTTGTGTCTGTAATAGCCAGGTATGGGTGGCCAAGATGAAGTTTTGGTTTATGCATCCATATGATTAAGTAATATTGAACAGATACAGTAGGCATGGTGATTTATGAAGTTAATTGCAATATGCATGCATGTGTATACCCATTGTGAGATGGGATTTTGTTAATTGTAGGTACTCATGGCTGACAAGCGGTTAGTTAAGTGTCAAGAGGAATTCAGTAGGCCCATGTTCTCTTCTCAGAGGGGGGTCCTATTTAAATACGGGGCAATTACAGATACCCATTAGGGGAGCACCAATTTGGAAGCCTGGTCAGCTAGGCTGAATGATGGGAATGACAAAAGTCCTATGCTAGACGCAATGTTCATATCCAGAATGTGGAACGCCACAGGTTTTCCACACTCCATGGAATCTCCAGAGCTCATCATCGAGTGTGCCCAGAATTATAACCTTGAGACAAGGCAAGTGATGAAACATGGGAGGATATATGCAGACCTCTCCATCAAGGGTCTCTCCCAGACATTTGGATTGCCACTGGGCAGTAAAGTTAAGAGTGTAGACCTGAAGAAGTCTAAAAAGCAGTATGAAGCCAACAAGAAATCAGCCAGGAAGAACATGTATCAATGGCGGGCTAAGAACAGCACATATCCTGCGGCAGCCAAACTTCCTGTGCACCTGTTCAAATATGATTTCAGTGAGGAATACCAATACATGATTACACTCCTGAACATAGTAACAAGCTAGCCTGATGCTGGTAGTTTCAGGGATTAGATGTATGGAATAATAATGATGTGTCTGTATTAAGATATCAAGCCACTATGGGGCCAGATAATAAGTGATGCTCTGCATGAGCAACTGATGAACCTGGGAGGTTCAAATTGTGTATTCTATATGTCATCTTACATTGTTTATTCTTGTGCTTACAAAGGCACTTTTGATGCTTTAGTTACAGATGGAAAGCTTACAGGGACAAATGCTGTGTATATCTAGGATCATCATCCCCAGCTGCAAAGAGCTAATTACCTCAAAGATTACAAATTGGTCAATGATGCATTCTCTATGCATCTGGTGAGGACCATGGAAGAGGACAGAACAAAGAGACTGAGCATGGAGGCTCAAGAAATAGTTTACAGGCATGGAGCCTGGTATATACAGTTTGCCACCTTCTCTTACATAAGGATTGAGGGTTTTGAGGGACATCCTCTAATGTTGCCGAGGTATCCCACTGATGTAGTGATACTAATAGAATTTATCCGGCAGGGCTCCACAATGATAAAAATGTACAAGGATGCCAAGAAGCTGCCACCAATTTTGTTTCCAGTCAGCATTGGATGCTATATGTGCCCCGATTTAGATAATATAAAGAAGGTGATGGTCACCCTAAATAAAATGAATCTACAGCCTTTTCCACTAACAAGACCATATGATCCTTACGGTAGAATGCATAAAATACTAGGAAAGTCTATTCATCAGAGGCACCTAGAGGATTTTTGGGCTGACTGCAAAGATGAGGCAGAGGCAAGAAGAAGAAGGTATCAAAGGATAACTTTGAACCAAATTAGAACCTTTGATTGCATCTCCATCCCCCAACAATTGAAGAAAGATGAGGACAGGATATTCCTGGGGATGAATATGACGACTTCCTGAATGAGAAGAGGAAGACCAAGGGAGATAGAATCCCTCCACCACAACAACAGAGCAAAAGACCCCCAAGGGGCAAGAAGGTGGATAAAGAACCCAAAGGGGTTATTATTGAGAGAGCAGTGTTTGTAGCTGAGGAGGCAGCAGCATCAGGATCTGGATCAGAATCAGCATCCCCTCTAAGGACAAAGAAAGAAAAGTCTAAGAAGAGTAAGACAGTAGAGGCTGGAATCACTGAGACCCTAGAAGAGGGTCAATCCTCAAGGAAACATGATACAGAGGATATCCTCATGGAGGAAGAGTTTGAAGAAGAAGAGGCTCCATTAATAATAAGGAGGAAAAGAAAAGCTCCACAAGTGCTAGTACCCACCCCACCTAAGAAACAAAGAACCTCTATGAGAGGTGAAATAAAGCAAACCCTTACATTATTACAAGGGGCAGGTAGTGAAGTACCTAAGGAACTTCAGCATGATGTTCCACTTCCTACCATCGTCAAGTTCAAAATTGAACTTCCAGAAGAACAAATGAAAGAAACTGCTTAGACGCAATCAGGGCATGTCTCGCTAGACGAGACAATAAACTTGTCTGATGATGAGGTTGTGCAGGATGTGGCTGCACAAAAGATGGAAACACTTGCTGCTGGTACAAGCATGACCCCTCACAAGCCTCCACCAGTTCAAACTGTACTGGAGGAGATGAAGCAAGTGGAAGAAGAACAGGAAAAGAGCCCAGAGCAGGTAGCTCAGGAAATAGGGCTGGAAACATTAATTGTAGATGTGACAAGTCCTGTAGTGGTAGACCTAATAGAGAAACAGGATGCAAGTCCTAGACATCCAGCAGGATCACCTGACAAAGGGCACCTAGTAGAAGAAATAGAGATGGCAGAATCAGGAGGCCATACTCTGGAATTAGGACAACAAAGTCCACATGATACATCAGCAGAACCTGCTATAGTAGAGGTTCAGGAAATGAAGGCTGGTGAAAAGGAGAAAACAATAGAGGATCCTGGTGCCAAAACACAAGAAGTTGATAGTGCAGGCCCGAAACAAATAATGGCTACAGAACAAATGCCAACACCTCAGGCAGAATCCACAGTATCCAGTGCGGTGGACATACAACAAGAAATGGAAAAGCCACAAGAGGATGATAAACCTCAACAAGGGGAATAGTTGAGAATAGATGAAGTAATGACAGAAAAGGATCATGATCATCATGATCAACATATAGATGCACCACAGGATTCCCCACACCAAGAAGATGCTCCTCCAGAGAAAGAAATCCCTCAACAGGAGGATGTGCCGCAGGATCAACAACAAAGTGAACATCAGGGAGAAGAAATGAGAAAATCACCATCTCCACCACATCTGCTGACAGAAATAGGAGACACAGGTGAACATCATGAGGATGCGGAAAAATATGATCAGGTGCCTCCGTGGTTGGCAAAAGAGGTAAATATGGAGGAAGAACTTGAAATTTAGGAATTCGATGTCTCCACCTTTTTCTCCACGGATATAATGAAGCCTAGGAGGAAGGCCAGAATGACATCGGCCATCAAGAGAGATCCAGCAACTGGGAGGAGGACCACACAAATTGCCATACCTGCGGTGGAGAAAGAAAAGGGTAAAATTGCCTTAAATGAATTCCAAATCAGCACAGTGGATCTGGGTTTTGCCAATGAGGACCAAGAAGGTCAAGAGGGCAAGGACATTATTGATTCTTTGATCCAAAAGGTGAAAAGAGAGAAGGAGAAGAATAAGCAACACAAAGAGCACATTGCTCAGTTGCATGCCTACATAAGGAGGCTGATTAATCCTGATGATACTACAACTGAACATGCAGTCCCATTGACTGCTATTTCTCAGGAGGAGGTAAATAAGTTAGACCTCATGAAACATGAGGCATCTGTGATAAGAAAATGGATGTCATCCACATTGGATGATGCTGAGGAGATGGTAAAGGCCTCCTTGAAGAGGTGGAGCATTCTGAGTGACTCTAGGACCAAGGTGGACAAATTGCAAATGCAGACAGGGAAAAGGTCTTATAAATTAGACAAAGTCCTGGACATCCTGGGAGAAATAAAGAGGATAAATCCTCAGCTGCTTATTAATAAACAGGTATTGAATAGTAATACCGCATTGTTAGTTGACATCTGGTATAAAGACATTCAATTTGAATGTGGAGTGATCAGGAGATATAATAATAAGCTAAGAGAGGTTAGCATGAAGTTGCACGATTTAATGGCTCTTGAGGCAGATATATTAGAAACATTGGAAGGGAAAGTAGAAGGAAAAATAGAAAATCAAGATGAAGAGTGTGCTATCAAAGCTTTGCACAGCAACTTCCAATCAGAGGCAGATGGTCCACTGGTCCACTTGACAGAAGAAGTTATAGATAAAATAATGAGGATCAAGGTCAAGATGGAAAAATACAATGAGACACTGCAGGACAGGAAAGACAAACTAGATAATAGTAGGAATAAATATGAGGCACACAAGCACGCCATCATCAAAGCAAAAACTTAGGATGGTGGAGGAATAGATCAAGTCATGCAGTCATATGAGCGGATCCAGAGCAGCATGCAGCCACATATGCGGCGTCATCATCATCAGGATAGTGAAAATTTGGAAAGTGATGCACATGATGATGATCCACATGAATCAGATGTGGAGCATGATGAAGACACATCATAAAGTGGGACTACGTAAATAATCTAGATGGTTTCTAGCTGGCAACTTGTGCCATTTTGTAAAGATTGACAAAGTCAAGGAGATTGTGACCGTAGATGTGCATTGGTAAATCAAGATCGTAGATCTTTTTGTAATGGATTCCTCACCTTATTCTATAAAAGGTGGTGGAATGCCTTATTGTAAACATTTGAAACTTAATTGAAATCCGTCTACTGAAACATTCAGAGCTCATTTTAAAGTTTTTGTATACATTTATATTTTTGCATGCTTAATGAATGAGAAGACTGTGTCGATTACAATTCATAGTAAATCTTAAGTAATCAGTGTATGAATTCTGGATATATGTGGTGATTTGCTGTGTCCCTTGGAGTGCATGTCTACTTACATCTGTTGTCTTCATACAAATTCCTTTGAAGTTAGCATCAACTATATGTAGCTGTGGAATGTCCTGGTGAAAATATGGTTTGGTTTTCTTCTCTTCATGATAGTATCTAATATACATGTGGTTCAAAAGCTAAAGGTTCAACTTTAATTAGAAGTATTTCTTCCATTTCTTTTAAATTTCAAAGCATTTCATCTCCATAATTGCAAATAATTGATGATCTTAAGCAAATAACATAGATATGTAGACATCTCGTAGATAATTGCAAATATTTAGCATATTTGAATACAAAGCATGCACAATTGAAAATATCATGCCAAGATTGAAGTATTCCTCCATCTTTCCACCAAATAACTGTATAATATGACTTCTCTGTAGAGAATTTCTACAGGAGAGTCATGATGAGATTGAACTTTCACGTAAGGCCCCAAAATGGAAACAGCAATTCACATTGACCTCTGAGTAATGTCAGACGATTAAGACCTAATCACCGAAGACTTGGGATCATGAATTCTTTGAATTTATAGTATCTTTCAAGATGAATAAAGGTTAATGTGTACTTTTATTCTATGCTTGTTTCTGACTAACATTATGACCAACAAGTATGGATTGTGGTATCCTAGAGATCATGATTTTTCTCTTCATGCATATACAGATGTGGATTGGGCAGGAGATGTGGATGTCCGGAAGAGTACCAGTGGTGGAGCATTCTTTTTAGGGAAGAGATTGGTTTCTTGGCTGAGCAAGAAACAAGAGGCAATATCTCTGTCCACTGTAGAAGCAGAATATATTGCAGCAGTAGGTAGTTGCACTCAAGTATTGTGGATGAAGCAAATGCTAAGAGATATCAGAATAGAATATGAAGAACCTATCACAATCTTCTGTGATAATTCAAGGGCAATTAACATATCAAAAAATCTGGTGTTGCATTCAAAGACTAAACATATATCCATCAAATTTCACTTTTTGAGAGAGAAAGTGAACAAGAATGAAGTCAGATTGGAGTTTGTGCCTTCTAAGGATCAGATTGCAGATATTTTTACTAAACCTCTACCTAAGAACTCTTTTGAGTATCTCAGGGAGAAGTTAGGGGTTATTACCCCTCCAGTTTTGAATTAAGGTGCACTGATGTGCATCAGTCTGGTGGATCTGATAGTCATATCTTATGGTCCAGATTGATGTTTAGGAAGTTGTTGCTCATGGGGAGCAGCTGGTATGATTTTGAATTGATGCAAGTATGTGCCTTTTCTATTAATGTCAAAGGGGGAGAGAAGACATGTGAAAAACAAGTAATTGCTGATCAAAGGGGGAGCAGGAAAGGAAGAGAAGACATGTGAATGGTTGTTGTTGATAAGGGGAGTTGTGACAGTATCGAGAAGTTCTTGTCTTGATGGTTAAAATAGTTTTTCACATCATATGTTGCCATCAATGACAAAGGGGGAGATTGTTGCAAGTATGGGCCTAACCGGTGTTGTCATTGATGTCAACATACTCCTGTTGCATTGATGATAAGGATTGGATGACCTGTGTGCTGAGGATATTGAGAAAATTAGTCCTAATCAGGAATAGAGAAGAATAGTGAAGACAGTAAGGTAAAGATCCTGGATAAGATGAAGATCAGAGGATGCGCTTCAAAGGGTTTGCAGATATGTGTCTTAGGATAATCCAGTAAAGTTTTTAGAGGTCTGCATGAAGATTTGAAGAAGTTATGGCCACTTAAGTAAAACCAGTTTTGGCAGGTGTTCAAAGGTGATAGAGTGACACAGATAGGTCCGGTGAGATCCAGAAATACAATATCTTGTTCTGTGGATTTGGTGGAGTGTTTAGGAAGTCAATGTGAATTGACAACCCAATTGGTTCATGGTCTAGAGGTCCGTAAGTATCTATTTCAATATGACAGTGATGACAGACTGTGTTCTTAAGGTTCCAGATGAAGGAGAGAATCATTTTAGTAAACAGAAGTAGTGTGGATGTTCTTAATCATTCAGGCAAGCTTGTGGAGGTCTTTGGATTGTGTCCAGTTCATGTTGGTGGTCTGCATTGAAGATTGAGCTCATAATTGAAGAATTACTTCTGGATGATGGTGTTCTTCCTAAGTCTAGCCAACTGGATGAGTTACACATCCTATGGATGATCTTGAAGATGTTCTATGAAGAATGGTGTGTTCCTAAAGAAAGATTGAAGACTCAGATCTGTGTGGCCGATAGTGTGTTGATCCGTGTGAAGTCTTTTTGTAATTAGTCATATTGTATTTATGTTTTTGCTCTGTAATGTTTGCCGACTTGGATGATTATCCCTAAGTCAATGTCTTGTATAAATAAGGAGTTGTAAAGTCATTTCAAAGGTATCTTACGGAGATGAGAGTCTGGTAGAGAGGAGCAGAGTGAAAAGGTAGAGCAGAAGTATTGAGCTTAAATGGAACTGACTCAAGCATGGTGAAGATGCTATTCTTCAGTTCAAGTATGTAATACTTATTATTCTGTAGACAGTGTATCTCCTGTAGGCAGTGGGCCTCTTGTGAGCAGTGTGCTCGGGCAGTGAACCCTAATTGGCATGTGCCTTTTGTTCTTCCTATTCTTCTAACAGAGAATATAATCTTGGGTTAGTCACCCCGTGGTTTTTCCCTTAACCAGGTTTTCCACTTCAAAAATCTTGGTGTCTTATGTGTTAATGTGTTTTTGCTCTTGAATTATTGCATTATGTTTCCATGATTGATTTATCATTATGCTGCTAAATTAAGTAAAGGATTTAAGTGAGTAATTGGAAGAAAGTTTTGGACAACTGATTCACCCCCCTCTTAGTTGTCTGTCCTAAATCCAACATTACCTACTTAGAGATAGTCAAGCAAATGAACTATTCTAATGTGATGCATTTGAGTGCCTATGACAAACAATCCTTCATGCCTAGTACTTTGTGCTTTGGAGATTTTACTGTGGTGTCTAAAGAAGGTTATGGCCTCATCATGGACAAATTAATGCATTATAACAAGAGATGTGTAGAGACAAGAAAGGGATTTGATCCTGAGGGTTTTATTGATTTTTCAAGGAGAAAACAAAACATCAGTGGATATGCACATGTCCCATATCCACACGATGATGTTATTAGGAATATGGAAGAAGATGAAGTTGAATTAGTGATTGAAAAGTATAATAGAGAATTAGATGAGAAGAGGAGACAACTTGCAGAAATAGAGTTGTTGTCCTCTGGTGATGAGGGATCTATAGAAGAAGAAGAGCCACATCAACAGACAACCAAAATTTCCAAATGAAAAATGCAACACTATCAGTCTCCTGGTATAGAACATGATGAGGAGGGGCCTGCTGATGAGGATCCCAGATAATTAGCATATGATTCTTTTATGATCAATTTATTCATTCTAAAGAGTTTAAATCATTTGTATATAAATGCAAGGGAAAAGAGATCAGGGAGTCAGTTGATAATGTCACGACTGACAATGAAAGACAATTAATTGATATGTTGAGAACAACAGTGGACAGTGAATTGCAAGCTATGACTCCTAGTAGAGGTAGATAGCTACTCAGAGAAGCAGGCATTATGATATTTCTTGGCGTTTGATAGTTTTTTGCATAACACAGATGACAAATATAATATCACTCCTGAGGGTGTCATAGAAGTGTATATGGGCACCAAATATAACAACGATGAAAATTCACTAATGATATAGGCCTTGTACCTACCTCATAAGAAGACAACCATTATAGATACTAAAAAGGCTTTTGGGCATGTCACGACTTTGAAGGCGGGGGAAACTTATCCCTTGATTACTACAAAAATTGGCATAAATGTTGCAAAATTGAATAAAGCACAGGCTCAAATGTTGATCAAAGAATGGGATGCATATAAACTAAGTTGTGAAAGATTAATGAAAGAAAATGATTTCTTGAAAGATACTGTTAAGAATACCTTCAGAGGGTTAGTAAAAAGGTTAACTCAAGGAGAGAACTCACAAAGTGCCCAATCAGCATCTATTGATCAGATAGCTCAAGTCTAGATTGACACACTTGCAACAGTGCTCCAGAATAGGCATGTCAACATGATGCATTAGATGAACCAATTTTGGGATATTTATTCTAAAAACTATAAAGTGATCCAAGAGCATGAGAGGCTTCACAACAGGCTGCAGGAGAAACTCCATGAGACATAGAGTAAGGATGTTTCTGACACTATAGGTATTTCTAGTGCAAAAGACTTGATTGAGTGGCACTAGAAATATTATAACCAACTTAAGAATGATGCCAAAGAATGTGTTGAGGCTTCAAAAGTAGGAGTACCCATGTTGTTCAGAAATGATAAAGAACTGAAGAGAAAAGATGGAAGGAGTAAAGACTGTCAAGTGATATTGCATGAAGCCTTAGGAGCTCTCAAGGACAAAGACTCTGCATCTAGGGAAGCTTGCAAGCATCTGGAGAAGATGGTAATGATGGATGTGATCACAAGAAATGCTATTGAATTTACTGATACACATCGCAGCCAAGAGTATTTGGATCAAATTGCTCAGATATACCTGTGGTTTAATAGAGCTTAAGCATCATTATCTTTATTGTTGTGATGTTAATCATGTTAATTCCCAAAAGACATTTTGAAGAGTTATATCTCTTCATAAGTATTTCTATATAAGTTGAACATATGATACTGAATTATCATCAGCAGCAGGATATAATACATGAAGTTTATAATATTTTTAAAAGACCATGTTGCAAGCATTATATTGAAGAATTAAATTGAAGTTATCTGATTCTATGGCTTTATTTGGCATCAATTATTTGTTAAAATTATTCAATTATATGGTTGTCTCCAGTTTAATATTTCCTTGTTATTCAAATAAATATATCAAGTATATATTTAATTTTTCAATGCACATTTACTGTATTTGTGTGATTGGATTAATTGGTTTCCATTAGAGAAATTAAAATCCTTCTGATCAGTCACAGTAACTTGGAAGTGTTAGTTTGGATCACTAAGAGGAATCATATAATTAGGATTGTCATTCTGTCTCCAAGTTGATATTGTCTATTGTTCTTGTATATTTCATTCAATTGGTTCCTTCAAGAAAGGATTAAACTTCCTTCTGGTGAATAACAAGAAATCTGATTTTATCTATTGGATTATTAAGGAGAGTCTATCAGTCATTTCCCTGCACGTTTGTACAAGTTATAAACTAAAGTATTATGCCAAACAATTAGAGTTACTGCCCACTATAAGCCATTGATCTTTGTCTTCCATTTGAATCTATTTACCCAACAAGGCACTGGTTTTATTTCAATTCATCATTTAAAAGCCCTTTGTTAGCACAGTTGTAAAATTTACCTTATATTTCTTATACAATTTATACCAATCATCCATCAGATATTAGATATAGGATTAATTAGCAAGCTCTCATCTATTCTACACCATTTGCCACTGTAGTTAGATCCATTTACTTAGTCAAAATACTTACACTCAATTTGCTTTAATTTTTAAGGTTTACCCGCCTAGGTTTAGCAGGACCTAAAGTGCAGGGAGTCATCAAACCCTAAAGGTTAATTTCGTCACATTAGTTCAAAAATGTTGCAAATCTAAGTATAGAGCCTGGCATCCTCTTAGGATTAGCAACCTATATTTTTGAGACCTAACAAATTGGCAACTCTGCTGGGGACCAAATAAAGGACCTTAGTAACAAACCATTCCTTTTATAGAGTCAGAAATTTCAAAAATACAATTTGGGAACTCTGCTGGCAAGAATAATTTGGAAAGATAAATTATAAACTTTTTCCTATTTACAAGATAGGTGGCGACTCTAGAACCTGTTATAACATAAAGTTAGCACCAAATGTATGGTAGAAGATCTAAGATGGAAGGGAAGAAATTGCAATCATATCCACCAACTAGAACCATCCCCAAGAGAAATGGAGCATCAAATTATTCTCATCAGAATAATAATTAGGAGGCTTAAGAGGATAATACTGAACAAACTATCTCAACTCACAATATTTTACCCCTCTGCATGAATCAAACAAAACTTTCAATGGGGTAACTGATGATATATTGGCAAAATACAGACCTGGTCCTCAAGAATAGCTTGTGTGTGAAGCACGAGCCATGAAGGAAATTGATCAAAGGCAAGCTAAATATGATTTTAAAATGTCATTACAGCAGGGAGAGGGGGTAAAAAATGGATTCTCAAATCAAGAAGTGAATGAAAGTCCAAAGAATATAAATGAAGCACATCAGGATGTGCTTAGGCTCCAGGAAGAACTTGAAATGATCAAGATAGAGGAAACTAAGAGGTTGTTAAAACAAGAGATTCAACAGATAAAGAATAGGACTAAAATAGCCGCCCCAAAATATGTACCTCCACATAAAGGAAACACTTTGAGGAATCTACAACAAAATTTACACCAAAATACAGGTGGTGTTTCCAATTCACAAGCATCCAAAAGTCATCAAAATATCCTTCCTAAAAATCCTAGACCACCTCCCATGCACAACACCTCTCAACATATGGCTAATCCTTACCCACCCCTTGGCCAACAGTATTATAGACCACAAAATCCTTATATAAATCCCCACATATACCCACAACAACAACATGCTTATCATCAGCATCCAGGTGGATATAATTACTATCCTAACCCCCCACCCATGAATTTTCCACCTCAAAACCTCACAAACATATGTGGCCAATTTGATCTGACTAGATATCAATTGTATCCATACCCTATGGATAGTAATTGGAGAAATATAGTTCCCAAGTTCACTGGAAACAGTGCAGTATCAGTTGAGGATCACATTAGAAGCTTCAATGCTTTCATACAAGATATCGGTATGGACTATGAAGATGTCAAAATGAGGTTATTCATGATGTCTCTGACTAAAGATGTGAGAGACTGGCTCAACAGCTTACCTGATGCTTCAATCAGTTCAATAACTGATTTCCATAATCAATTCAAGGAGCAATATGGCAATCAGTATGCCCTTGAGTTTGCATTGCATGAATTGATAAGCATCCAAAAATACCAGAATGAGTCAGTATATGATTTCAATTTAAAATTTTCCAAGTCACACAAAAAAATACCACATGGGTCTAAACTAACTGATCCAACAACATTGAGCATTTATTTGAAAGTATTTGATCCCAAGACTGGGTATGAACTTAGAAATTGGTGCCCTATGACCCTAGCTAAAGCACAGAAAGTGGCATTAACTATTGAGAACAATAGGAAAGCTGCAGGTATGGTTAGCAAAAGAGATAATCCTAGAACTCCTCAAAACCCAAACATTCAGCAAACTAAACAAGAAGGTTAGCATAGACATGAAAGGCCCAAGTTGCATGATATGCCATATAATACAAATTGGAAAGATGGGAGACCTATCGAAAGCAGCAGAAAGCAATATTATGGCAAAGATACTCCTGACCCTCTGAAAAGAAATGGGGCACATATGGTAGAAGATAAACCTTGGTATCTGGTGTGCAATTTTCCACACTCGCTTGAATACTGTGTGGTGGCTAAAGTAGTACAACAAGAAGAAACATTATACAATTATAATAGGGACAATCACACAATAAACATGATGCAAGATACACCATATTTGTTGAATGAAGAATATTCTTCTACAAAGGAAGAGGGATATGAATATGATGTGGGAAACTAGAAACATCATATCAACATGGGAAAACAAGAAGTATTCTCAAATCAGGAACCTACCTATTATAACAATTTGCCATATGATCATTGGAGAAAGCCCACTAAAAATGAAAGAGAAGCTCTTACAATAGCTACAGTAGCTCAAGCTAAAAATTCTTATAACCTAAGAAACAGGACAGTAAATGTTGAACAAGGAACACTGGGAGTGTCTTTATAAAAGGTCAAAATTACAAAAAGAATAATGCAAAGTCATCATTCAGAGAACCAGAAAAAATTAATAAAAATAAAACAAAAGATAAATCACAAAATCAAGAAAAAGAGCATATAAAGACAGAAAGAAATGATCAAACTATGGCCCATTCATTCGACATTGCTCATGCAATCTCCCAAGTAAACATATCAGTACCACTTTTGGAAATGATGAAGATAGACAAATACAGAAATACAGTAGTTAAACTGATTTCAGATATACCAAATCAAAAACATAAAGGATTAGAGAATAGAACAAACAATGTTCACCAAGAAACATTCCAAATTCCTGAGGTATACCTAGGTGATACCTTGACAAAGAATCCCTCATAGGTGGACCCTTTCTACACTACCTTATTAATAAAAAATAGGATAGTAAGGAATTGCATGGTTGATTCAGGCACAGCCATGAATATCATGCCAATAGCAGTTATGAAAGAACTAGGAGTGTGGGTTGACACTATCATAGAATTCTGTGAGAAACATGGGATAAAAAGATAGTTGTCTGCTCCAAGAACACCGTAGCAGAATGGAGTAGTGGAGAGAAAGAACCAGATGATCCAGGAGGCATCTAGAACCATGATGATGGAAAGAAATGTTCCTTAGAACTACTGGAGAGAAGTTGTAAGCACTGCAATCTACACTCTTAATCGAGTTCAAATCAGAAGAAATATTGGTAAGACTCCTTATGAACTCTGTTTTGGCATCACTCCCACTGTGAAGTATTTCAAAGTCTTTGGTAGCAAATGTTACATTAAAAGAGATGAAGATCTAGGCAAATTTGATGCTAGAAGTGATGAAGGAATATTCTTGGGTTATTCTACTCAAAGTAAAGCATACCGGTGTTATAACAAGAGATTGAGAAAGATTATAGAAAGTACAAATGTGAAGGTTGATGAAGGTGTTGAAAAACCCTCAGGGTTTTATAAATATGATGAAGATGATCAGAATGATGTTTTGATCCAAGGAGTCCAAGCCTCTTCTGAAATTCAAATTCAAATTGATCCGGTGAATCAGGAAGAAGAGATAAGTTTGAATGAACCTGTGCAAGAAAAAAAAGTGCAAGTAAGTCCCAAAATTCCCAAGTATGTAAAACTAAATCACTTTAAAGACCAGATCATAGGTGATAAAAGGAAAGGTGTTCAAACAAGAAGGATTGCTCAAGATTCAGAAGAGTATTGTCTGATTTCAAAGATAGAACCTAAGACACTAAATGAAGCATGCAATGATGAAAATTGGACTAAAGCAATGGAGGAAGAGCTAATGCAAATTGAAAAAAATCACACTTGGGATCTTATTCCTAGACCTAAAAACAAGAATGTGATTGGAACCAAATGGGTCTTCCGGAATAAATTGAATGAAGATGGTGAAGTAGTCTAAAACAAAGCCAGATTGGTCTGCAAGGGTTACTCCCAAGTAGAAGGAGTTGATTTTGAAGAAACTTTTGCTCCAATGGCAAGAATTAAAGCAGTCAGATTATTTCTTGCTTTTGCTACCTTCAAGGATTTCAAAGTATATTAGATGGATGTCAAGTCTGCCTTCCTGAATGGTGACTTGGAAGAAAAAGTTTACATTGAGCAACCGAATGGATTTCAATTGTCTGATCATGGTAATATGGTCTATAAGTTGAAGAAAGCACTTTATGGACTCAAGCAAGCCCCAAGAGCCTGGTATGAAAGATTGGATAAGCATCTTTTGAAGATTGGTTTCAACAAAGGTACTGCTGACAGTAATTTGTACTTCAAAATTGATCATGAAAATATCTTGATTGTTGAAGTGTTTGTTGATGATACCATTTTTGGAGGAAGAGATAGTATGTGCAAAACTTTTTCAAATCAAATGAAAAGTGAATTTGAGATGTGCATGTTTGGGGAAATGAATTTCTTCTTGGGTCTGCAAATCATTCAAACAAAGAAAGGAATCTTCATTTCTCAGACCAAATATGTGAAAGAATTATTGAAGAAATTTGGGATGGAAAATTCAAAACCAATGAGTACTCCCATGGCAACTGGATGTAAATTGAACAAAAATGATGACTCTCCTAAGGCTGATCAGAAAAAGTATAGGTCAATGATTGGAGGATTACTGTATCTCACTCAAACTAGACCTGACATTATGAATGCTATTGGTCTTGTTGCTAGATTCCAAGATGATCCTAGAGAATCTCATGTCATGGAAATCAAAAGGATTTTTAGATATCTAAAAGGGACAGTTGAGTAGGGTTTGTGGTATCCTAGAGATCATGATTTCTCCCTTCATGCATATACAGATGTGGATTGCGCAGGAGATGTGGATGACTAGAAGAGTACCAGTGGTGGAGTATTCTTTTTGGGGAAGAGATTAGTTTCTTAGCTAAGAAAAAAATAAGAGGCAATATCTCTGTCCACTACTAAAGTAGAATATATTGTAGCAGTAGGTAGTTGCACTCAAGTATTGTGGATGAAGCAAATGCTAAGAGATATCAGAGTGGAGTATGAAGAACTTATCACAATCTTCTGTGATAATTCAAGTGTAATTAACATATCAAAAAATCCGGTGTTGCATTCAAAGACTAAACATATATCCATCAAGTTTCACTTTTTGAGAGAACAAGTGAACAAGAATGAAGTCAGATTGGAGTTTGTGCCTTCCAAGGATCAGATTGCAGATATTTTTACTAAACCTCTACCTAAGGACTCTTTTGAGTATCTCAAGGAGAAGTTAGGGGTTATTAGCCCTCTGGTTCTGAATTAAGGTGCACTGATGTGCATCAGTCTGGTGGATCTCATAGTCATCTTGTGGTCTGGATTGATGATGGGAAGCTTCTACTCAGGGGGAGCAGCTGGTATGATTCTGCAGTGATGCAAGTATGTGCCCTTTGCTATTGATGTCAAAAGGGGAGAGAAGACATGTGAAAAACAAGTAATTGATGATCAAAGGGGGATCAGGAAAGGAAGAGAAGACATGTGAATGGTTGTTGTTGATAGGGGGAGTTGTGTCAGTGAGGAGAAGTTCTTGTCTTGATGATTAAAATAGTTTTTCACATCATATGTTGCCATCAATGACAAAGGGTGAGATTGTTAAAAGTATAGGTCTAACTGGTGTTGTCATTGATGTCAACATACTCCTATTGCATTGATGATAAGGATTGGATGAGCTGTATGCTGAGGATATTGAGAAAATTAGTCCTATTAGAAACGGAGAAAAATGGTATAGACAATGAGGTAAAGATTCCAGCTAAGATGAAGATCAGAGGATACACATCAAACGGTTTGTAGTTGTGTCTTAAGATGATCTAGTAAAGATTTTAGAGGTTTGCATGAAGATCTGAAGAAGTTATGGCCACTTAAGTAAAACTAGTTCTAGCAGATGTTCAGAGGTGACAGAGTGACATAGATAGGTCCAGTGAGATCTGGAAATTCAATATCTTATTCTGTAGATTTGGAGTGTTTAGGAAGTCAATGTGAAATAAAAAATCAATTGGTTCATTGTCTAGAGGTCCATAAGCATCTATTCCAATATGATAGTGATGACAGATTGTGTTCTTGAGGTTCCGGATGAAGGAGAGAATGATTTCAGTAAGCAGTAGTGTGGATGTTCCTGGTGTTTCAGGCAAGCTTGTGGAGGTCTTTGGATTGTGTCTAGTTCATGTTGGTGGTCCGCATTGAAGATTGAGCTCATAATTGAAGAATTACTTCCGGATGATGATGTTCTTCCTAAGTCTGGCCGACCGGATGAGTTACACATCTTGTGGATGATCTTGGAGATGTTCTGTGAAGAATGGCATGTTCCTAAGGAAGATTGAAGTCTCAGATCTGTGTGGCCAATAGTGTGTTAATCCACGTGAAGTCTTTTTATAATTAGTCATGTTGTATTTATGTATTTACTCTGTAATGTATGCCGACTTGGATGATTATCCCAAGTCAATGTCTTGTATAAATAAGGAGTTGTAAAGTCATTTCAAATGAATCTTGTGGAGATGAGAGTGTGGTAGAGAGGAGGAGAGCGAAAGGTAGAGCAGAAGTATTGGGCTTAAATGGAATTGACTCAAGCATGGTGAAGATGCTATTCTATAGTTCAAGTATGTAATACTTATTATTCTGTAGACAGTGTGTCTCCTATAAGCAGTGGGCCTCTTGTGAGTAGTGTGCTCGGGTAGTGAGCCCTAATTGGCATGTGCCATTTTCTTCTTTCTATTCTTTTAACAGAGAATACAATCTTGGGTTAGTCACCCCGTGGTTTTTCCCTTAACCGAGTTTTCCACATTAAAAATCTTGGTGTCATATGTGTTAATGTGTTTCTACTCTTGAATTGTTGCATTATGTTTCATGATTAATTTATTGTTATGTTGCTGAATTAAGAAAAGGATTTAAGTGTTTAATTACAAGAAAGTTTTGGACAACTGATTCACTCCCCCTCTCAATTGTCTGTCCTAAATCTAACATGGGGACAAGCTCAGGTATCTTCTCCTGCTGGCTCTTGCTATTATGTTACTTTTGTTGATGATGCAACTAGGAAAACATGGGTGTATTTCCTAAAACAAAAATTAGAAGTATTTGAAACTTTTAAAAGGTGGAAAGCTTTGGTTGAGAATGAGACAGGAAAAAAGTTCAAGTGTCTTAGATCTGATAATTGAGGTGAGTATTGCAGTAGAGAATTTGAGAATTACTGTTCATATAATGGAATCTATAGGCAGAAAATGGTTCCTGGAACCCCACAAGAAAATGGTGTGTCTGAGAGGATGAATAGGGCCATTATAGAGCATGCAAGGAGCATGAAATTACATGCTGGACTACCCTTACACTTTTAGGCAGATGTTGTACATACTGTTGTTTATTTAATAAATAGGGGACCTTCAAATCCTTTGGATGGTGGCATTCCAGAGGAGGCATGGATAGGTAAAAAGGTAAACTATTCATTTCTAAAAACCTTTGGTTGTGAAGCTTTTGTCCATGTTGATATTGAAAATGTTGATAACTGAGAAGGGGGGTGAATCAGTTATCTTAATTATTTCAGCTTTCTAAACTTTCTTAGCAATTAGTGCAGCATCAATTCAAACAAGCAAACATAACCATGAAATAGAAATACACGACACAATATTTTTGATGTGGAAACCCTGTTAAGGGAGAAAACCATGGGTTGATTAACCCAAGATTGTATTCTCTGTTAGAAGAATGGAAGTACAAGATGGCACTTGCTAATTAGGGCTCACTACCTGAGCACACTGCTCACAAGAGGCACACTGCCTACAAGAGACACACTGTCTACAATTTATAAAGAGTGTAATACAATATTTGAACTGATAAGGAGCATCAACATATGCTGGAGTTCAGTTCAAGTTAGGCTCTGTATACTGATCTGCTGCACTTCATCTTTCTTCTTCTTTTATGCTGCTCTTCTTTCACATATTGGAACTTCCTTTCTACTTTTATTCAGCTCTACTACTTTTCATCGCACATCACTTACAACCACACACTTCTCATAACTAAATCTATCTTGTATATATATTCGCACAAGTGATTTCATCACCTTTCTAGTCGGCACTCAGAATAGTCAATATTTTGCCTAAATTCTGATCTGTCGGCTGAATCCTTGCTTACCAAGTAATGCAGACCAAGGATATACTTGTGGAAATCATTAATCATGTCGGCCAAACATAATTTATGCCTTCATAATCTTTACCAACATCAGTAACACATCCGGAATAATGTCTGATGTTCTACCAGTCAGTTCTTCCTCTGTTAAACTGCCAATAAGGAACCCGATACTCAAGTATTCATATCTTTTTCTTCATCTATCACCGGAGGCTAAATCCTTGGAATCTATCACTCAAGGTAGTCCTCTTGACTTCCCCAAATCCATACTTCACCAAGATACTTCCTCTGACTGTCAGACCTCGCCACATGCTCTGTTCTTGTTTACCGGACCACAACATTCTTCACTCTAACTTTCGGTATAGACATACCATGTCCTGCGGATGTGTGGGATGAACTTTGTTGCCATCAATGACAACATTCATGAGTCCATATAGTGTCTCTTGCCAACAATCTCCCCCTTTGGCATTGATGGCAACACTTAGTGAAAAATGACTAAGTGTTTACACTATGCTCCCCCTTGGCTGATGCTACATTTTCCAGAGCTCCCCCTTAGTTGGATTCCTCATTTTTCACTGCTCTTCACTCCCCCTTTGACATCAATGGCAAAGGATAGGGTCTGTATATCAAAACTTTCAAAAATTCAACTATACTTAGCTACATAAGTATATACATATGGCATACTTACATATACTGAAGTATGTCTGCAAAAGTTGTCTTCAATTGAATAAATTCTATAGCCCAACTTTGCTTCATTCTGTCCAAAATTGAAATATGACTGCTCAACAGGAATGCAAAAGCTTCTGCCCTCTTAAGATCTGTCAGATCATTGGTTTGGGTGGTAGTCTGAGCATCACTTAAGGCCTCATGCATGGCCTCTAACTTAGGGATAATGATCCTTCTTAGTTCATCCATCCAGCTAATTATGTTCTTCCTTTCCTTCTCAAAATTCTTTATTGCATTTGTGATTGCAATAGTCTAACACTCTCGATTTACTATGGAGGATGAGAGAGGATCAAAACATTGAGACAGACTTAATAGTTTATCCTCTTGTTCTTTTACTTTCCTCTCAATATCTTTGGTCATTGTGGGCCAAGATAAGCAAAATTTGTACATATTTTTGCCATTTTTAAGAGCATTTTCCAAGCTCTTTATCCCAATATCCATAACTCTCCTATCATTTGTTATCAGACCCTATACTTCAGAGAATCTCTTATCCAAAAACTCCTTCCAGACCTTTTCATCAACTGACTTCTCTAGAGAATCAAAATGTGTGCTAACACTATTGACTAGAGTTTTGAGATTACCAGAAGTGGAGGCTATGGGATCCTTCTGAAACGATGGCATAATCTTTTCAAGCACTCTGGAAGCAGCTTCTATCAACTCACAATCTTCTATGTGAGACTTCAGGAGTTTTTCTTTAACCTTTGCATTAGCAAATGAAGCTATCTTCATTGTCTGTACCGAAGAAAGAGAATCAAAATTAAATGGTCCTTGTAGAAGCTCCGGTTCATCAATCTCCATTGTTTCTTTGTTCAAGAATTCTTGGATAGTTTTTGTAGTATCTCTTGCCAGAGATAGATGTTTCTTCTCTTCTGCATTCTTAGAGCTGTCTTTTGAAGTTTTCTCTCCTTCTACATTCTTACCACTAGCAGTTGTGGTCTTCTCTGTTGAAGTCTTCTCTCCTTCTGCAACCTTGGTACTGTCATCTTCTTTTTCCTTCACCTCTGCTTCTTTCTCCTGTATTCTTTCTTCTCCTTTAGATCTGGAGACTATAGGGGAAACCAAAGGAGAAATGTTAGTCTGTTCAAGGCCCACCTCTTCTGTCATTTTCTCAATAGATTCTTCTGCAACACTTGTAGTCGAGGGATCAGTACCCAAGTCCTCTATAATAGGAAGATTAAATCTTTTGAAGGCCTTCTGGAGGATCTCTTCTGTGTCCTTGGCTACCTTGTCAGTCTCACCAAGCATAAGTTGATTCATCCTTGCTTTGCTTCTGAACTCATACTTACAATCTTTGAATACCATATTCATTGTCTTGGGGTCGATTGAAGGATATAGCTGAATTGCTATCTGTTCCTAGATTTCTAGGTCTTTAGCTTGGGCATTGTTCTTTCTTGTTTCTAGTTCCTTCTCCAAGCTTTTAGGAATCAGAGATATAATTTCAATAAATGCTTTGTTGTAGATATTTAGGTACCTGACTATGGCATCTTGTAATATTTTTTGATCTACTTCACCATAATCATCATAGAACTCAACCATTGGCTGAAGATTTCCATCCACTGTGACTGATTTGATTATGTCATCAATGTGAAGAGTGGGTTTTTCAACATATTCCTCTGTCTTTTCTTCTTTTTCTTCATTTTCCTAATTTCTTCATCAGATTCAGTCTCTTCTTCATCCCTTTGACTAGCATAAGCTCTTGTAGCTTTTGTCTTTGTTCTTTTCTCTCCTTTGCCGGATGATTGTGCTTCCAGTTCTGATGTCCTTGAGCCTTTGGCAGTGGTAGGTGCAGATCTCTTTAATGATCTGGTCCGGGTGGAAGGTTTTGCTGAAGCACTTTCCTCATTTTTCTTTTCTACCTTCTTCTTCTCTTCCTTAGCCCTTTCCATCTTTTTCCTGTTGGCATCAAGTGCCTCCTTTGAGATGCCAAAACCTTTGGCAACATCTTCTACTTATTTTCTCACTTTCCTCTTGATCTCTGGCTACCTTAGCTATGTATAAATTTTCACACTTAGTTCTTCAAAGGTTCCAAATCTTTCTACTTTTGGGTCCTTTGGCTGACTGAGCATGTGTTGAACATGCAGCTCTACAATTTGTTCATCGACTTCATACCCCATAGGCATGATCCAGACTATCCTTGGATTTACTGCCTCCATTAGGAATTGATCAGTGTCTACCATGAAGCACACTGTATCCTTGTATTTCTCAACTACTGAATTGGGGATTCTTTCTCTGACTTGCATTGTATTTTGAAAGTGCTTGAAGTAACCCCACAAAGCTGTATTCCTTGCCTTAGCATCCCTAAGTTCATGCAAGTAATCTCTGATCTGAATTGCTACCAGTTTGTCATTTTGCCATACCCATCCATTTGATCCAGGCAGCTCATTCATGAAGTAGAAAAATAGGCATAATATTAGTCCAACATATTTAAAGGAGTTCTTCTTGTCCTTTTTGATCTTCTATATGTTTTCCATTAATTGGCTCAAAAGAAGTTCATAGAGATCATATTCTGCATTCTTTCTCAGCATCTCATAGGCATTATATACTGTAGTTTTAGATACTCAATTATCCCTACTAGAGTGATATATCTTGTATCCTATTATCATAGATGCAAACTTGATATCCGGGTCAGTAATATCTTCAATGGTCATTGCCCTCTTATCAAATTTTGATCCGGTGGCCTCAGTTATAGTGTTGTTTTTGACAGATTTGAGGATAGGTATTCCTCCGGAGGAGTGTAAACCAGTTACTGCCCTAATTGCTTCCTTGGTGATTTTGCAAGGTCTGTTAAGCCATAGAAAGTTGTCATGTACCCTACTCAACACATACCGGACCCATTCATCTTCTTCAAAGTAGGGGAAATGAATGAACTGATCAAAATGTTTCTCCTGGATGCCCTTATAGTCTGGTTTAAGCTCAAAAGCATCGTCTATCAATTATTTGTGATAGATATCTCTTAGTTTGAATTCCCCAAACTCTTCAACATTTGCGTGTATGTAAACCCTAATATCTTCTGTGTGCAAAACACCATGCAGAACACTAGAGAAGGCTCTTAGGGGATCTACCTCCAAGGATTTGTATGGATGCTTCTTAAATATGGGGTGAGGTCTATCAGAAATCTTTACTATATTCAGAGTAGCCATCATCAAGGAATCTTACTGAGAGATATCAAGAATGAAGAATACCTTTTACACTATTTAGGGCACACATAATGAAATTCAAATTAAGCTATATGAAGAATCATCTTGATCTTTGGGAGAAGTAGTTACAGAGCTCCTTTTCTCTTTTCTTCGAATGTGAGTGTACAAATGGTGAGCGAATGAACTCTTTTATATTTAAGAAGCCCTAATTTTCATTCTGCAATAAATGCGCAACCTAATTCATTCCGGTTAGCCTTGTTTACCTTATTCAAAAAAAAACTTTTCGGATCACTAAGACAGCTTTTGAAGTTATTCTAGGAGAGTAGTGATAATCTATCTTCCTTTCATTAGTCATTTATGTTGCCAAGAGACACTATATGGATTCATGATTGTTGTCATTGATGGCAACAAAGTTCATCCCACACATCCACAGGACATGGTATGTCTCTACTAGAAGTCAGAGTGAAGAATGTTGTGGTTTGGTAAACAGGAACAAAGCATGTGGCGAGGTTCGACAGACAGGTCTAGATCTCTCAGAGAAAGTATCTTGGTAAAGTACAAATTTGGGGAAGTCAAGAGGACTATCTTGACTGATAGATTCCAAGGTTTGAGCCTCCGGTGTGGAAAGGATAAAGAGATATGAATGCTTAAGTACCGGGTTCCCAATTGGCAGTGTGAACAGAGGAAGAACTGACTGGCAGAACATCAGACATTATTCTAGATGTGTTACTGATGTTGGTAAAGGTTATGAAGGCATGAATTATGTTTAGCCAACATGATTAATGATTTCCACAAGTATATCATTGATCCGCATTACCTGGTGTGCAAGGATTTAGGCGACAGATCAAAGTTTGTGAAAAGATTGACTATTCTGGGTGCTGACTAGAAAGGTGATGAAATCACTTATGTGGATATATATACATGATGGATTTAGTTGTGAGATGTGTTATTATGATATGTGATGTGTGAATAAAAGCAGAGCAGAGCAGAAGCAGTAAGGAAGGTTCGGTACGTGAAAGGAAAGTAGCATAAGAGAAGAGGAAAGATGAAGTGCAACAGATCAGTATACTGAGCCTAACTGAAACTGAACCCCAGCATATGTGGATGCTACCAATCAGTTCAAGTATTATATAACATTCCTTTTGTAGATAGTGTGTCTCTTGTAGGCAGTGTGCCTTCTTGTGAGCAGTGTGCTCAGGCAGTGAGCCCTAATTGGCAAGTGCCATTTTGTATTTCCATTCTTCTAATAGAGAATACAATCTTGGGTTAATCACCCCATGGTTTTCTCCCTTAACAGGGTTTCCACATCAAAAATATTGTGTCATGTGTATTTCCATTTCATAGTTATGTTTGCTTATTTGGATAAATGTTGCATTGATTATTAAGTTAAGAAAGAAGAAAATAGTAGGATAACTGATTCACCCCCCTCTCAGTTATCAACAATTGGTATCAAAACTAAGTTCCTCCTAACAAAGCCTAACAGCTTGAGGAAGATCTGGGAATTCAAATGGATGCATATGGTTTAAGGGAGCAACTCAAGACTGCCCTTGATGATCTTGAACAATCAAACTCTGAAGTCAATGAATTAAAGGAAAGACTCAAATAGGCTGATGATTTCATGAGAGAACTAAAAGACAAATTAAGTCTCTCTATGAAAAAGAGAAAGGAGCTGCTTCAGCAATTGGCAAGACAAGGTGAAGCAAATAATGCAAATGAAGAGCTAAGGAAAAAATTGAGTTGTGTGAAAAGTTATCAAAAGAAATCATTATGGTAAGACATGAAATGGAATCAGGAGTCATGAAGTTTACCCAAGAAGTTGAAGAGAAAAGAAAAACTAAAGATAATCTAAGACAATCTCTCAAGGAGAAATCAGAAGATTGCCACAAGATGGACAAAATTATTAGACACCTTGAATCTGATCTTGAAGATGCTAAAGATAATGAAGAAAAACTTGAGGATCAAATTGTCTCTCTCAAAAGGGATCTTCAAACAGCAAATGACTATAAAGAGAAATTCAAGATAAGTTCTGCTCAACTTGAAGTTCTTCTTGGAAGTCAAAAGAAGGTAGATGACAAGTGTGGTTTGGGATATGAGAAAGGAGAAAGCTCCAGATCTGGTCAGAGGAATTTTAGATCTGAAAATCCAAGGAACAAGCCTAGAAGACCTCCGGTAAGATAGCCTAATGCTCAAATATATCCATCCTTCAATGGATACTGTCACAACTGCAATCACTTTGGTCACAAAGCTAATCAGTGTAGAAAGAGAATGAATCAGACTACTTCATCTTTCTCCAGATAGTGTTTTAACTACAAAAGGTATGGTCACAAATCTCATGAATGCAGAAATATGCAAATGAACAAATCATTCAATGGTAGATGCTTTGCATGCAATAGAATAGGTCATATGGATAATCAATGCAGATCAAGAGGATATCAGTCAAGTATGCAAAGAAATGTTGTTTGCCAAATCTGCAATAGATCCAGTAATAGTGCAAAATTTTGTAGAAGAAAGAATCAGGACAAAAGAGGTCCGGTATATCATAATCAGAATCAAGATAAGGGTAAATAAAAGGTGAATGCGGATGAAGTTAAAAGTGAGATGAACAAGATTTGGGTAAAAAAAAGTATAGAGAATGTAGAGGTTGGATCCACACCAAACTCTTGTGTTGATATTCCTTCCAGAAATTAAAAAGTGAGCTCTAGCTCAGGGGGAGACACAAAGAAAACCTTGTTCCCCCAGCCAGTCATTTGGTGCTGGAACTAGCACAAGAAAAGTTGCAGATTGAAGGTTTCATAAGGGCAACATCCAAACAAACTATGGTAAAGATTTGGAAGATCCGCATGATGTTCAAAGATCAGAATTGATCCGATTCTTGAAGTCATCTGAATAAGGTAAACCGGAATAACTTAGGTTGAGCATTTATTGCAACCTGACATTAGGGTTTGCGGAGCAATATAAGGGTTTTTCTCATTAATCACTTGTTCATTCTACATTCAAGAAGAAACGAAAAAGTGAAGCTCTGCAACAAAATTCCACAACTTCATCGAAGATCATTTGAAGAAGTCAATTCATCCAGAAATCAATCCGGCCAACTACGTGAAACCGAAAGGTGCAAAAGGTATTTTCCGTTCTCAATATCTCTCTGCAAAGCTTTGAAAGATGCATACTCCGAATATAGTAAAGATCTCTGATAGGCCCTGCCCTGAATTCAAGAAACATCCATACAAATCATTGGAGGTAGATCCCCTAGGAGCATTCTCTAGTGTTCTGCATGGCGTTTTGCACACAGAAGACATTAGGGTTTACATACATGCAAATATTGAAGAGTTTGGGGAATTCAAACTAAGAGACATCTATCACAAACAATTGATAGATGATACTTTTGAGCTTAAACTAGAATATAAGGGCATCCGGGAGAAACATTTTGATCAGTTCATTCACTTTCCCTATTTTGAAGAAGATGAATGGGTCTGGTATGTATTGAGTAGAGTGCATGATAACTTCCTATGGCTGAACAGACCTTGCAAGATCACAAAGGAGGCAATTAGGACAGTAACTGGTTTATACTCCTCCAGAGGGATACCTGTCCTCAAATCTATCAGAAACAACATTGTAACTGAGGCCACCGGATCAAGATTTGATAAGAGGGCAATGACCATTAAAGATATTACTGACCCGGATGTCAAGTTTGCATCTATGATAATAGGATACAAGATATATCACTCTAGTAAGGAGAATTCAGTATCTGGAACTACAATATATACTGCTTATGAGATGCTGAGAAAGAATGCAGAATATGATCTCTGTGAACTTCTTTTGAGCCAACTAATGGAAAACATACAGAAAATCAAAAAGGATAAGGAGAATTCCTTTAAATATGGTGGACTAATACTATGTCTATTTTTCTACTTCATGAATGAGCTGCCCAGATCAAATGGATGGGTATGGCAAAATGATAAAACCAGTAGAAATTCAGATCAGAGACTATTTGCATGAACTTGGGGATGCTAAGGCAAGGAATACAACTATGTGGGGTTACTTCAAGCAATTTCAAAATATAATGCAAATTAGAGAAAGAATACCCAAATCAGTAGTTGAGAAATATAAGGATACAGTGTGCTTCATGGTAGACACTGATCAATGCCTAATGGAGGTAGTAGAGCCAAGGACAGTCTAGATCATGCCTATGGGGTATGAAGTTGATAAACAAATTGTAGAGATACATGTTCAACACATGCTCAGTTAGCCAAAGGACTCAAAAGTAGAAAGATTTGGAACCTTTGAGGAGTTGAGTGTAAAGATTCATGTGCAACTCATAGAACCTGAAATCAAGAGGAAGTGAGAAAAGAGGTAGAAAATATTGCCCAAGGCCTTGGCATCTCAAAGGAGGCACTTGATGCCCACAAGAAAAAGATGGAAAGGGCTGAGGAAGAGAAGAAAGAGGTAGAAAAGAAAAGCAAGGAAAGTGCTCCGGTAGAAACCTCCACCCGGACTAGATCATCAAAGAGATCTGCACCTACCACTGCCAAAAGCTCAAGGGCATCTAAACCAGAAGCACAATCATCTGGAAAAGGAGAAAAGAGAACAAAGAAAAAGGTAACAAGGTCCTATGTTAGCCTAAAAGATGATGAGGAAACCGAATCAGATGAGGAAATAAGGAAACTGAAGAAGAAGAAGAAATCATCCGATGAACATTCTACCAGTCAAGGACAAGAAGAGAATGAAGAGGAATTTGTTGAAAAACCCACTCTATCCTTAGATGTTGTAGTAAAAGCAGTCAATGTGGATGGAAACCTGCAATCCTTAATAGAATTCTATGATGATTATAATGAAACAGATAAAAAGATTCTGGAGGAAGCCACAGTTCAGTTTTTGAACACTTACAATAAAGCTTTTATTGAAATAATCTCTCTAATTCCCAAAGGTTTAGAGAAAAGGCTTGAAATGAGGAAGAACAATGCTCAAGCAAAAGATCTCGAGATCTAGGAACAGGTCACCATTCAGCTCTTCCCTTCAATCACTCCACAGCAAATGAATATGATCTTTAAAGAGTACAAGGATGAGTTCCAGGGCAAAGCCAGGATGAATCAGCTCATGCTTGGTGAAACCGATAGAGTGGCAAAAGAGACTAAAGAGATTCTCTGAAATACTCTTAAAAAGTTCAACATTCCCATCACAGAGGACTCTAGTAAAGACAAGGGCTCAGAATCCTCTATTCCAGAAGAGGTGGCTCATGAACAAACAAATATCTCTCCTCTGGTTTCCCCTACAGCTTCCGGATCTAAAGGAGAAGACAGAATACAGGAGAAAGAAGCAAGAGTGAAGGAAAAAGAAGTTGATAGTACCAAGGTTGCAGAGGAAGAGAAGACCCCAACAGAGGAAACTACAACTAATAGTGGTAAGAATGTGGAAGGAGAGAAAGCTTCAAGGGACAGCCCTAAGAATGCAGAAGAGAAGAAACATCTATCTCCGGCAAGAGACATTGCAAGAACTGTCCAAGAATTCCTGAAGAAAGAAATAATGGAGATTGATGAACAGGGGCTTCTACAAGGACCATTTAATTTTGATTCACTTTCTCCGGTACAGACAATGAAGATAGCCTCATTCACCAATGCAAAGGCTAAAGAAAAACTCCTAAAGTCTCACATGGAAGACTGTGAGTTGATAGAAGCTGCTTCTGGAGTGCTAGAAAAGATTATGTCATCATTTCAGAAAGATCCCATAGCCTCCTCATTTGGTAATCTCAAAACTCTAGTCAATAGTGTTAGCACACATTTTGATTCACTAGAGAAGTCAGCAGAAGATAAGGTCCGGAAGGAATTTCTTGCAAAAAGATTATCAGAGGTACAAGGGTTGATAAGTAATGATAGGAGAAATATGAGTATAGGGATAAAGAGCTTAGAAAATGCTCTTATAGATGGTGGAAAAGTATACAAATTTTGTATTTCATGGTCCAAAGCAATAGTAGAGATTGAGAAGAAAATAAAAGAGCAAGAGGATAAACTACTAAGTTTGTCTCAAAGTTTTGATCCTCTCTCTTCCTCCATAGTCAATCAAGAGTGTCAGACTATTACAATCACAAATGCAATAAAGAATTTTGAGAAGGAAAAGAAGAACATAATTAGCCGGATGGGTGAACTCAGAAGATCATTATCCCTAAGTTAGAGGCCATGCATGAGGCCATAAGTGATGCTCAGACTACCGCCCAAACCAATGATCTGATAGATCTTAAGAGGGTAGAAGCTTTTGCATTTTTGTTGAGTGGTCACATTTCAATTTTGGATAGAATGAGGTAAAGTTGGGCTACAGAACTCATCTAATTGAAAACATCCTTTGTAGACATTCTTCAGTTTATGTGAGTATGTAATATGTGGCTAAGTATAGTTAAAATTTTTGAAACTTTTGGTATGCGGACCCTACCCTTTGCCATTGATGTCAAAGGGAGAGTGAAGAGCAGTGAAAAATAAGGAATCCAACTAAGGGGGAGCTCCAAAAAATGTATATAAAAATAGAGCATCAGCCAAGGGGGAGCATAGTGTAAACACTTAGTCATTTTTCACTAAGTGTTGCCATCAATGCCAAAGGGGGAGATTGTTAGCAAGAGACACTATATGGATTCATGATTGTTGTCATTGATGGCAACAATGTTCATCCCACACATCCGCAGGACATGGTATGTCTCTACCGAAAGTCAGAGTGAAGAATATTGTGGTCTGGTAAACAGGAACAAAGCATGTGGTGAGGTCTGACAGACAGGTCTAGATCTCTCAGAGGAAGTATCTTGGTAAAGTGCAGATTTGGGGAAGTCAAGAGGACTATCTTGACTGATAGATTCCAAGGTTTGAGCCTCTGGTGTGGAAAGGATAAAGAGATATGAATGCTTAAGTACCGGGTTCCCAATTGGCAGTGTGAACAGAGGAAGAACTGACTGGCAGAACATCAGACATTATTCCAGATGTGTTACTGATGTTGGTAAAGGTTATGAAGGCATGAATTATGTTTAGCCGACATGATTAATGATTTCCACAAGTATATCATTGATCCGCATTACCTGGTGTGCAAAGATTTAGCCGACAGATCAAAGTTTGTAAAAAGATTGACTATTCCAGGTGTCAACTAGAAAGGTGATGAAATCACTTGTGCGGATATATATACACGATGGATTTAGTTGTGAGATGTGTTGTTATGATATGTGATGTGCGAATAAAAGCAGAGCAGAGCAGAAGCAGTAAGGAAGGTTCGGTATGTGAAAGGAAAGCAACATAAGAGAAGAGGAAAGATGAAGTGCAGCAGATCAGTTTACTGAGCCTAATCAGAACTGAACCCCAGCATATGTGGATGCTACCAATCAGTTCAAGTATTGTATAACATTTCTTTTGTAGACATTGTGTCTCTTATAGGCAGTGTGCCTTCTTGTGAGTAGTGTGCTCAGGTAGTGAGCCCTAATTGGCAAGTGCCATTTTGTATTTCCATTCTTCTAATAGAGAATACAATCTTGGATTAATCACTCCGTGGTTTTCTCCCTTAACAGGGTTTCCACGTCAAAAATATTGTCATGTGTATTTCCATTTCATAGTTATGTTTGCTTATTTGGATAAATGTTGCATTGATTATTAAGTAAGTTAAGAAAGAAGAAAATAGTAGGATAACAGATTCACCCCCTCTCTCAGTTATCAACAATTTGATCTATCTATAGATCAAGATACCATAGTTTAAATCATACCGGACCAAACTTGTAAAGAATCTATTTTTATCAGAAGATTGTTTTATCAGATCAATTCTAGAAGGATTTGATTCTACACATCTTCTTTCAGATCTCTCAAGACTTTACCATACCCCTTTTAGATATTTCTCTTATAAGCCCTTTTTAATCCACAACTCTCCTTATGCCAGTTCTGGCACCAATTGACTGGCTGGGGGAACAAGGTTTTCTTTGTGTCTCCCCTGAGACAGAGCTCACCTTTTAATTTTCGGAAGAAATATCAACACCAGAGTCTGGTGCGGATCCATCCCCTAGATTCTCTGTACTTTTCTTCACCCAAATCTTGTTCATCTCATTTTGAACTTCATCCGCATTTACTTTTTGTTTTCCCTTATCTTGATTCTGATTATAATATACCGGTCCTCTTTTATCTTGATTCTTGCTTCTACAGAATTTTGCTATATGATCGGATCTATTGCAAATTTGGCAAACAACATTTCTTTGCATATTTGATTGATATCCTCTTGATCTACATTGATTAGCCATATGACCCATTCTATTGCATGCAAAGCATCTTCCATTGAATGAATTGTTCATTTGCATATTTCTACATTCATGAGATTTGTGACCATACCTTTTGCAGTTGAAGCACTATCCAGAGAAGGATGTATTAGTCTGATTCATTCTCCTTCTATATTGATTAGCTTTATGACCAAAGTTATTGCAGTTGTGGCAGTATCCATTGAAGGATGGATATCTTTGAGCATTAGGCTGCCTTACTGGAGGACTTCTAGGCCTGTTCCTTGGATTTTTTGATCTAAAATTCTTCTGACTGGATCCGGAGCTTTCTCCTTTCTCATATCCCAAACCACACTTGTCATCTACCCTCTTTTGGATTTGAAGAAGAACTTCAAGTTGGGCAGAACTTATCTTGAATTTCTCTTTATATTCATTTGTTGTTTGAAGATCCCTTTTGAGAGAGGTAATTTGATCCTCAAGTTTTTCTTCATTATCTTTAGCATCTTCAAGATTAGATTCAAGATGTCTGATAATTCTATCCATCTTGTGGCAATCTTTTGATTTCTCCTTGAGAGATTGTCTTAGATTATCTTCAGTTTTTCTTTTCTCTTCAATCTCTTGGGTAAACTTTATAACTCCTGATTCCATTTCATGTCTTACCGTAATGATTTCTTTTGATAGCTTTTCACATAACTTGGTTTTCTCCTTCAGATCTTTATTTGCATCATTTGCTTCACCTTGACTTGCCAATTGCTGAAGTAGCTCCTTTCTCTTTTTCATAGAGAGACTTAATTTGTCTTTTAGTTCTCTCATGAAATCATCAGCCTGTTTAAGTCTTTCCTTTAATTCATTGACTTCAGAGTTTGACTGCTAAAGACCATCAAGGGAAGTCTTGAGTTGCTCCCTTAAACCATATGCATCCATTTGGATTCCCAGATCTTCCTCAAGCTGTTAGACTCTGTTTAGGAGGAACTTAGCTCTGATACCAATTATTGATAACTGAGAGGTGGGGGTGAATCAGTTAGCTTAATTATTTCAGCTTTCTGAACTTTCTTAGTAATTAGTGCAGCATCAATTCAAACAAGCAAACATAACCATGAAATAGAAATACACATGACACAATATTTTTGACGTGGAAACCCTATTAAGGGAGAAAACCACGGGGTGATTAACCCAAGATTATATTCTTTGTTAGAAGAATGGAAGTACAAGATGGCACTTGCCAATTAGGGCTCACTGCCCAAGCACACGCTCACAAGAGGCACACTGCCTACAAGAGACACACTATCTACAATTTATAAAGAGTGTAATACAATATTTGAACTGATAAGGAGCATCAACATATGCTGGAGTTTAGTTCCGGTTAGGCTCTGTATACTGATCTGCTACACTTCATCTTTCTTCTTCTTTTATGCTGCTCTTCTTTCACATACTGGAACTTCCTTTCTGCTTTTATTTGGCTCTACTGCTTTTCATCGCACATCTCTTACAACTACACACTTCTCATAACTAAATCTATCTTGTATATATATCCGCACAAGTGATTTCATCACCTTTCTAGTCGACACCTGGAATAGTCAATATTTTGCCTAAACTCTGATCTGTTGGCTGAATCCTTGCTTACCAAGTAATGTGGATTAAGGATATACTTGTGGAAATCATTAATCATGTTGGCCAAACATAATTTATGCCTTCATTATCTTTACCAACATCAGTAACACATCTGGAATATTGTCTGATGTTCTACCAGTCAGTTCTTCCTCTGTCATACTACCAATCAGGAACCTGATACTCAAGTATTCATATCTTTTTCTTTGTCTATCACTAGAGGCTAAATCCTTGGAATCTATCACTCAAGGTAGTCCTCTTGACTTCCCCAAATCTGTACTTCACCAAGATACTTCCTCTAAGAGATCTGGACCTAACTGTCGGACCTCGCCACATGCTCTATTCTTGTTTACTGGACCACAACATTCTTCACTTTGACTTCCGGTATAGACATACCATGTCCTGCGGATGTGTGGGATGAACTTTGTTGCCATCAATGACAACATTCATGAGTCCATATAATGTCTCTTGCCAACAGAAAATAGAACCAAGCTTGAGGCTAAGTCTAAAAAATGTACCTTCATTGGATGTGGAGTAGATGAATTTGGTTATCGGTTATGGGATTATGAAAATCATAAAATCATTAGGAGCAAGGATGTTATATTCAATGAGAAGGTTATGTATAAGGATCAGCTGAAGGAAAAGAAGCATGAACAAGCCAAAAAGGAATATGTGGTGCTGGATGAGATTCCAGAAAATAAAATACTAGTGGTACCTGATGCTCAGCAACAAGTTATCCCACAGAGTCCTGCAAGTGTTAGACATTCTACAAGGATATCTAGATCTCCAGAAAGATTTTCTCCATCATTATATTATATATTATTAACTAATTCTGGTGAACCTGAAAGTTATGAAGAAGCAATACAGGTAGATACCAAAAAGAAGTGGGAGCTAGGTATGAAAGAGGAAATGGATTCCTTGCTACAGAATCAGACTTGGGACTTAGTCCAATTGCTTGTAGGTAAAAGAGTCTTTCCAAATAAATGGGTTTATAGGTTGAAGGAAGAAGATGGAGGCAAGAAAAGATATAAGGCCAAACTCATGGTAAAAGGTTTTTCACAGAAAAAAGGTATAGATTTTGATGAAATATTTTCTCCTATTGTAAAGATGACTTCTATTAGAACTATTGTAAGTCTTGTGGCTGTAGAAGACTTGCATCTTGAACAACTAGATGTGAAAATAGCATTTCTCCATAGGGATTTGGAAGAGGAAATATACATGCAACAACCACAGGGATATGAGGTCAAGGGCAAGGAGGAATTTGTGTGAAGGTTAAAGAAGAGTTTGTATGGCCTGAAGCAAGCACCTCAACCATTTGAAATTTGATATTTTTATGGCTAAACAAGGTTACAAAAGATGGCATTCTAATTATTGTGTTTATTTCAAGAAATTGGGTAATGGCAGCTATATTATCATGTTGCTTTATGTTGATGACATGCTTGTTGATAGGTCTAACATGCAGCGTATTAATGAACTTAAGCATAAATTAGCAAATTCATTTTCTATGAAGGATTTGGGTGCAGAAAAACAAATCCTTGGTATGAGGATCACACAGGACAAGACAAACAGAAAATTATTTTTTTCTCAAAGTGAGTATGTAGAGAAGGTGTTGAAAAGGTTTAACATGCAAAATGCAAAAGCAGTTAGTACACCTTTTCCTAGTCATTTTAAGTTGACTAAGGAGATGTGTCCAAAGACACAAGAGGAGCAAGACAAAATGTCTAAGATACCATATGCATTAGTAGTTGGCAGCTTGATGTATGCAATGGTATGTACAAGGCCAGATATTGCACATGTAGTGGGAGTTGTGAGTAGGTATATGAGGAATCCGGGAATGGAACATTGGAATGTTGTAAAATGGATTCTTTGATATTTGAGAGGTACTACTTCAAACAAACTATGTTTTGGAGGAACAAATTATGTTCTAAAAGGATATGTTGACTCTGATCTGGCGGGTGATATTGATAGCAGGAGGAGTACTACAAGGTATTTTCTTACTGTAGGAGATATTACAGTCAGTTGGATTTCAAGACTGCAAAAGGTTGTTGCGCTTTCAACCACTGAAGCTGAGTATGTTGTTGCTACAGAAGCTAGCAAGGAGATGATTTGGTTACAACATTTTCTAGAGGAATTGGGACAACGACAAGAAGATAACCCTTTGTACATTGATAGCCAGAGTGCCATTCATCTTGCTAAGAATTCAGCTTTGCATTCAAAAAATAAGCATATACATCTCAAATACCACTTCATCCTGTCAGTTTTGGAGGATGGACAGTTGAAGCTGGAGAAAATTCACACAAGTGAGAATCCAACAAATATGTTCACAAAGGGAGTTACATCAGAGAATTTGATTTCCTCATTAGTTACCATTGGTCTTTACTATTGATAATGGTTGATAAAAGAAACCAGCTAGGCCTGTAATCTAGTGGGAACTACAAGTGCAGTGGTGTCGTAGGATCAGTCTCCAAGTGGGAGATTGTTTGGTGTGGAGCCTGATCAGTCTCCAAGTGGGAGATTGTTGGTATGTGGTGACTGATCATGCAAGATTTTTGCCTACTCGAAGTCGGTTGTTAATTTTTGGTTAACTGACAAAAGAAAAATGACATTGTAAAACCCTAATTCTAGAAGCTTCCAAAAAGCTTGTTATAAGTAGCTGAGATGTATGCTACAGTAATGCATTCATGAGATTGTAATCCATTTTGCACTGGATAATAAAATCATTGGATGGATGAGTTTATGTGGATGTAGCCCATATTGGGTGAACCACTTTAAATTTCTATGTTGAACTCTTTTGTGTTATTCCTCATTGTTATATTTGGGTTATTTAATCTGCATATAATTATTAGTGTTTATTGCTCAAATCTACTTGAACCCTAACAAAAGGCAGTTGATGCTGAGTGTTGGGAATTAAGGTGTCTCAACCTTGGTAATTCCTTGTATTATTTCATTATATTTATTTATTTATTGCCTATTATTGTAATTAGGATGAAAATCCTTATTGTCATCTTGTGGGAGTTGGCACAGTGATGTGTCATCCTACATGGAAGGTGACAACATGTAAATTTGTCCTCACATGAGCAGATAGGCATCCCACTTAGTGGTAGAAATATTTTTCCATGTGTCGGCATCTTGGATAGTGTGTAAGGGAATAGTGACCGAAACGGTCATGACAGATTCCTATGACAAATCTATGACATGTAAGAGTCGTAAATGGAAAGATACTATGATAGGTGAAGACATGTGTTACAAGGCATCTTGGAAGAAGTCATCTTTGGGCACCCTAAGGAGGGTTATGACATGTTTTAAGAGAATATGCTATTTTTAGCTTGTGTATGACAAATTCTCTTACAGCTGTAAGATATGTCAATATGATGGTTTCTATGACGGTCGTAAGAGTTATAAGAGCATCTGTCATTGCCCAACTTGGGAATATGCGACCATTTTGGGATGGGGTGTTATGACAAGTGTCATGACCATGCTGCAGTGTTGGACAAGTGTCCTTAGGCATGGGTTTTGGGCCATGATGCCATGTTGGACGCCCATCTCAAGGAAAACTCATCTTTGCCTTGTAAACTTCTATAAAAATAGGTATTTTGAGAGGAGATGTATTATGTGATTGACAGGTACTATTATGCTACCGGTTTGTCTCGAGATACGAGTGTCGAAGATTCCTGAGAGCTTGCATTGCAAGTGTATTGTAAACCATTCCAGTTTTGATAATACATTGTGCAGGATTTGGAGTGGGGTTTTTTACCCGATAAGGGTTTTCCCCACATAAATCTTGTGTCTCTCTCTTCTATCTCATTTCTGTGTGTATGTGTATTGCTGCAATATCTCCATTTTTATGTTTAACATTCTGTAATTGTAAGGATTAAAACAAATTTGCACTCTTCTCTCCTCTTTAGATTAGTGTAGGAAGTGATTTTCGCACACCTAGCTTTGTTTCAGTTGGTATCAGAGTCTGGCCAGTTTTGGTTCTAGCTATTGGGTAGCAGTTTTTTGAGCTAATTTTAGGTTGAGTGGGAGTCTATGTAGATTATTTTGTATCTTGTTGTAGGAAGGAGATGGCAAGCATATTTAGAAGTGTAGAGGTGGAGAAGTTAAATGGCACAAATTTTGAGTTGTGGAAACTCAAGATGGAATATTTACTTGTTGAGCGTGACCTATGGGAAACTATTGATGGAACAAAACCTACGACAATGTCACAAGCTGATTGGGACCTCAAAGATTGGAAGGCTAAGGGTCTCATAAGATTCTATCTAGCTGATTCTATCCTATTGAATGTCCATGAGGAGAAGATCACAAAATATTTTTGGAAGAAACTGGGAGATGTTTATCAGGCCAAGTCCTTGGTGAACAAGCTTTTTTCTGAAAAAGAAGTTGTTTTCTCTAAAGATGGAAGACAAAGGATCTATTATGGACCATATGAATAATTTCAACATGATTGTTTCATAGTTGACATCTGTGGGTGTGAAAATGGAGGAGGATCGGTGTATGACCCCTCTTTATTCTTTACCGAATTTGTGGGATCATCTTGTAATGGCCATCAGAAGCACTACAACCACCTTCAAAATGGAAGATGTAGTGTCTTTGTTGTTATCTGAAGAAATGTAGAGAAAGACAACTGAGTCGGCCAAAGAATCTCTTGCAGTTCGTGGAAGACCCAAAAGGAAAGGGAAGAAGAAGGACAAGAAAGGTGAAAAGGGTAGATCCAAATCTCCTGGAAAGTCCAAGGCTCTTAGTTGGAACTGTGGAAAAATTGGACATTTTTGAAAGGAATGCAAAGAGGAAAAGAAAAAGAAGAAGAAGAATGCCCCAGATTTAGATTCTAACAAGTCACAAGATTATGGTGATGCCTTCATTGCAGCCCTGGCGACCCATGCATCTGATGATGTGTGGTTGATTGATTCTGGTGCATCATTCCACATGACCTCACATCATTCCACATGACCTCGCATCATAGCTATTTCATGAAGTATAAAGAGTTTGATGCTGGTAGAGTGTACATGGGTGGCGATTCTCATCTGAAGATTGTTGGTCATGAAAGAGTCTCAATCCAATTCCCTAATGGACGAGTGAAGGGGATCATTGGGGTTATGCACATCCCAGGCTTGGCATGAAACCTACTTTTTGTAAGTATGTTGAATGATGCAGGTGTACAGGTTGTCTTTTCAAAGGATGGATGTAAGATGACTAGAGAATCTATGGTGCTTACAAAGGGTACTTGGAGAGGTACTCTGTTTTAGCTGGAGGCATGCACTTCACAGTGCAATAGTTCTTTTGACTCAAAAAAAAGAGGTGCACTCACTTCATCCCCACCATCTGAACGAGCAGTGAAGAAATCTGCTCATGCTAAAACAGAGTACCTCTCCAAGTACCCTTTGTAAGCACCATAGATCCTCTAGTCATCTTACATCCATCCTTTGAAAAGACAACCTGTACACCTGCATCATTCAACATACTTACAAAAAGTAGGTTTCATGCTTAGAACTTTGAAAAATAGAAACATCGTTGAGGGGTTAAATGATTGTAATCTCAAGTTTGACTTTTACGAATATTGTATAAATGGAAAGTAAAACTGTGTTCAGTTTCACTCTAGTTCTCAGAAGTCTTCTGGTGTGTTGGATCTCATTCATTCTGATGTGTTTGGTCCTGTTAGTGTTCCTTCGATTTCCAAATCTATATATTTTGTATCTTTCATAGATGATTACATTAGAAGGACATGGATTTATTTTCTTAGAAGCAAGACTGAAGTCTTTAGTTGGTTCAAAGAGTTTAAAGCTTTTGTTGAGAATTAGACTAGTAAAAAGATTAAGTATTTGAGAATTGACAATGGTGGTGAGTTTTGTTCAGTAGAGTTTGATAAGTTCTATAAAGAGCAAGGGATTGAAAGACATAAGACAACTCCATACACCCCGCAACAAAATAGAGTTGTAGAGAGGATGAATAGGACATTGATGGAGAAGGCTAGGAGTATGCTTAGTGGAGAAAGCCTCAGACGAAAGTTTTGGGCTAAAGCTATAGCCATTGCTTGCTACCTGGTAAACAAGTCTCCTACATCAGCTCTTGTTGGTAAGACACCTATGGAGGTGTGGTCTGGTAAGAAGCCTTCAGTTAGACATCTTCATGTTTTTGGTTGTGAGGCATATGCACATGTGCCTAGGGAGAAATGGTCCAAATTGGAGAACAAGGTTGTTAAGTGTATTTTCATTGGCTATGGTGTTGGTGTGAAAGGATACAAGCTTTGGGATCCTGTGGCTGAAAAAGTGTTGTATAGCAGAAGTGTTATCTTCGTAGAGCTAACACCTTCTTCCATTGTTCTATAGCTAGAATAGACAGAAAAGAAAGAGGATGTGGTTTAGTTTCCTTCTACCCTGAAGAAGACTAAACCGACAGACCCTATGAGACCTAATGATGTGGAGAGCTCTAGGAGCTCTGAAAGCTCAGAAGAAGAAGTAGAACCTCAACCTTAGCCATTGAGGAGGTCTACACAGATAAGAAAGCAACCTGATAGGTTTGGTTATTCATTACTTGATTCTAGTTGTGCTTTTGCCTTACTAACACTGATGAGCCTAGAACTGTGATAGAGGCTATGGGCATGAAAGATGTATGTTCTTAGGAGGCCATGGAAGATGAGATGGCTTCTTTGGAGAAGAATAAAACATGGGACTTGGTGCCTTTGCCTGAAGGATGGAAACCCATTGGATGCAAATGTGGTGCAGGAGCACCCCTACAAGACAGGATATAGGTTAATTGTCCGCATGATAGGACATTAGTCTATTTTTAGCATGTTTGACTTCATAATGTAATAAGGTCCATTGGACCAATGCATATGTATTAGATCAGCCTAGGAGAGTGTGTAGGTAGTTAGAGTTCGTGATCAGGTTGTCTGAGCTGTCTTCTCCCAGCCGCTTGGAAGCTCCCAGCCGCTGGGAATCGAGTTGGTAGTACTCGTAGGATATTGCTATAAATAACTCAGATCAGTTAGGGTATGATATGCTATCAGAAAGAGAATATCATATCAGAGAGAGAGTAGTAGTTGTGTTATGTTGTACTGGTGATTGAGTGAGATCCAGAGATCAGTCCAGACATTGTGAAACATTGTTGTAGAAACAAGACATTTGTGTTTCATCTGAATAAGATCTCATCAATTGCATTATCTGGTTTATCAGTTGTTTATGTTTTGATTTCTATTCTGATTACAAGTTGATGGATTCTTTCAACCCTTCCACCGGTTGATTCTGTGAATCGGTGGAATGGTCATGCATGTTAGTTTAGGTTGTATTCTAGTTTTCTGTTTATGCATTTCATTGTGTGGGAGATCGATCGGTAGCATGCTATGAATCAACCTAGCATCCTCATGTGCTAGGGTTTTAGGAAGATAAACTGTTAAGTTTTGATCTGAAGGTGATTCAACCCGATCATCATATTTTCTTTGTAAAATTGTGCGGTTCTGTGAGTTTGCATGCAGCTGATAGATATACAGGGATCTGCATGTGCTTTTCCAGCCGGAGTGAATCACATCATCATCTGTGAGTATATCGCTATCCGGATTGGGTTGTGAAGCTGACGAAGACTGTATGTTTCAAGTACATCAGGATGATATAAGTCAAATATATACTCAGTGTGTATATCATCGTCAGGATCATCTTTCGTGTGTATCCATCATCCGCATATCGCTATCGTATGCGGAAGTGAAAGTTCATTTTTTGGCTAAGGACCGGAAAGGTCATCATCAGGATATTAAGAGATCACCCGGATATTCATTATCATGTTGCGGAGGATATAAGTGTCTTATATCCTGTTGACATCATCATCAGGTGCATTGACATCATCATCAGGTACAAGTGACGTCATCGTCATCAGGATATTGCGAATATCACCCTATGCAAGTTTATCCTGCTGTCGCTAAGTGTTTTGGCATCGGCGTAAGTCATCGGCATAAAGTTTGGTTAACATCATCAGGATGTTTCAATATGACCGGATAAGTCATATCCTGATGCTGTTGTTTGTGTAGTCGGATATCGGGGTGACGTAAGGATCAAAGGAAAGGTGCTTGAAGTTGTCGTCATCAGGATATTCGAAGGAACCGGATATTTTATATCCTGCTGATGAAGGTGATGCGGAACATCATGATGATGAAGATAGAGTTTGGTGGTAAGATGAACAGTGAACATCAGGAGGATGTTTGCGCTAGCCGAATATGATGATGCTGCTGACAGGCGAAAGGCGAAAGGTGATAAGGAAGTGAACAGTAGTCAGCAGGAGGATATTTTGTGCCCCTTCGAAATATGATGATGCTGTCTGTGTTAGCAAGAAATATGATGATGATGATAAGCCGATAGGTATTATAACATGCTGGTTGTATTAATGACTCCTCCTTCCCATTTGTAAGCTCCCGTTGTGTTTACCTCTGCGTCATAGTGGTATCAGAGCAAAGGAAGGATCTTCTGGAAAAGATCAGGATATAGCAGGATGTCAGGTGACGAAGGAACATCTAAGATGCCGGCAAGGATGACCAACGTTGAGTTGGCAGTTCTGGTGAAGAAACAGATTGCAGAGAGCAAGGCCGTGAAGGCTGAGAATCAGGAATTGAAGGATGAGTTAGCGAAGTTGAGGAGCAGAGTAGGTTCTGGTAGAGAAGAAGATAGGGAAGAAGAAGAGATCCCTAGTTGGAACGAGGAGGTCATTCCTGCAGACCAGAGACCACTGTTGAACGCCCTCAAGGCCATGGAGAGGAGAACCATGGATGTGAAACTGGATTTGCCAGTGTTTACAGGAAAGATGGAACCTGATTCAGTGATGGAGTGGATAGACTGCTTGAACAATTTCTTTGAAACAGAGGAGATACCAGAACAACAGAGGGTGAAGATAGCCAAGTCAAAAATGAAAGAAGCTACCTTGACATGGTGGAATTTCATCCAAGATGATAGAGTACAGGAAGGAAAGCGTAGAGTCACTACATGGAAGAAGATGATGGCATTAGTAAAGGAAGCTTATGTCCCATTGGATTACAGTATCCAATTACACAAGAGGAAGAAAAACCTGAAGCAGAAGGAGCTAGATGTCAGCTCATATACAGAAGAATTCATGAAACTTTGTATGAAAACAAAGGTAAAGGAAAGTGAAGAAGAGAAGGTAGCCATATACCTTAATGGATTGAGGTTCAACATTCAGGAAGATTTAAGTCTGCATAATCCAGACAAAGTTTAGAAATGCTTTCAGTTGGCATTGAAAGTGGAAGAGAAGTTAAAGAGAAAACAAGAACACCACAATAGAGGAAGAGGAAGACAACAAAGGGGTGGAAGAGGTCCTTTTAGAGGTAGAGGACATGGACATGGATATCAAGGAGAATCCAGTCATGACAATAGTAAGGGAAACAATAGTCAGAACCAGGGGGAAAATTATAGTCAGCAAGGAAACTTCAGAGGTAGAAGACCTTTCAGAGGAAGATCCCAGGGCAGAGGATCCATCAGATGTTATAACTGTAACAAAGAAGGCCATATAGCCAGCAGATGTCCAGAAAAGGCCACAAGCTCAATAGGAGAAAGGAGAACAAATCTGATCCAAGAACCTGATAATCAAAGTATGACAGGCTCTACTTCTTTTCAGAGTGTGAATGCTCCTGATAATTATGGATACCCAGAAAGTGGAGAGTCTCTAATGATGAGAAGAACAGTGACTACCATGAAGGTACCTGACAAAGAATCCCCTCAAAGAAAGTCTCTTTTCAAGACCATTTGCAAAGCAGGAGGTAAGGCATGTAAAGTTTTGATTGATTCTGGTTCTACTGAAAATTTTGTGTCTGAAGAAATGGTGACAAAACTTAAGCTTAGGAGATTGCCTCACCCATCCCCATATAAAGTCTCATGGCTTACCCAAGGTCAACAGACAACTGTAGAAGAGCAGGCTTGGGTAGAATTTCAGATTGGAGCATATAAGGATAAGTTGTTGTTTGATATTACTACGATGGATGCTTGCAATCTTTTATTTGGTAGACCATGGCAGTATGATTTGAAGGCACAACATGATGGTGTTAGAAACATCTATACAATCACTAAAGATGGTATTGTTATAAAGTTACTACCATTAACAGAGAAGGAGGAGAAATCTAAAGGAAAAGAGGTGAAGGTAATGCTGATGGAAGGTAAACAGTTCATGAAAGAAGTAGCAGCAGAAGGTGCAGTTGCATATGCCCTAATCCCATGTATGAGGGTGAATAAGGAACAGCAGCAAGAAGTCAAGGAAGAGAAGAAGCAAAGGTTCATAGACCCAGCTATCCAAGAGCTATTGGATAAGTACAAAGGTATCATCTCAGAAGGAATGCCAAGATCCCTACCACCTGTCAAAGATATCAATCACTGCATAGACTTAATTCCAGGGTCAACACTTCCAAACAAAGCAGCCTATAAGCTCGCTCCAGAACAGAATACAGAAGTAGCCAGACAAATTGAAGAATTATTGGATTCAGGTCTGATTGGGAAGAGTTTAAGTCCCTGTGCAGTACCAGCTGTACTAGCACCAAAGAAGGAAGGAACTTGGAGGCTTTGCACAGATTCCAGAGCTATTAACAAGATCACAATCAGGTATAGGTTTCTAATCCCTAGGATAGAGGATTTACTTGACTGTTTGGGAGGTGCTGAGTATTTTACAAAAATAGATTTGAAGAGTGGATATCATCAGATCAGGATTAGGCCAGGAGATGAATGGAAAACAACATTCAAAACTAATGAAGGGTTATATGAGTGGAAGGTTATGCCTTTTGGTTTATCTAATGCACCTAGTACTTTTATGAGGTTGATGAATGAGGTTTTGAAAGAGTTCATTGGTAAGTTTGTCATAGTATATCTAGATGACATTCTGATTTTCAGCAACACAAAAGAAGAACATCTCAGACACATAGATTTGGTTCTTAAGAGGTTACATGAAGAGCAGCTGATGATAAATTTAGACAAGTGTTTGTTCATGCAAGAGGAGATCACATATTTGGGTTTTGTCATTTCACAAGGAAAGTTACAAATGGATAAGGAGAAGGTAAGTGCCATATTGTCTTGGCCAACCCCAAAGACTATGAATGATGTTAGAAGTTTCCATGGGTTAGCAACCTTCTACAGGAAGTTTATAAGAGGGTTTAGTCATATTTGTGCACCCATGCTTGATACTATCAAAGGAGGACAGAAGTGCAGATTTGTTTGGACTCAAAGAGCAGATGATTCTTTTGAAACATTGAAGAAGAAGGTGGCACAGTAGCCAGTCCTTGCACTTCCAGACTTTAACAAAATCTTTCAGGTAGAATGTGATGCCGGTCACATGGCCATTGGAGCAGTACCCATCCAAGAAGGTAGACCTATTGCATTTTTTAGTGAGAAGCTCAATGATGCGAAAAAGAGGTATTCCTCATATGATTTGGAAATGTATGCTTTAGTCCAGTCACTCAAGAAATGGAGGCATTACTTGATGCCAAAGGAATTCATAGTATTCACAGATAACCAGGCTCTGAGTTTCATAAACAGCCAGGAAAAGCTGAACCACAGACACATGAAATGGGTAGAAACCTTACAAGCTTTTACTTTTACATTGAAGCATAAGAAAGGAGTCAAGAATAAAGTTGCAGATGCTTTGAGCAGGAGAGTTCTAACAGTCAACCAGATTCAGTTAGAAAGTGTTGGCATTGATTCACTAAAGACCATGTATGAGACTGATGAAGATTTTGGGAAGATATATCATGTATGTACTTCTTTTGGAGAGAAATATCATGCTGAATTCTCTAAATTTTTGATTCAGGATGGATTGTTGTTCAAAGGTGGACAGTTATGTATTCCAAGGTGTTCTATGAGGTTAAACATCATTAAGGAGAAACATTGTGGAGCTATGGCAGGTCATTTTGGTCTAGATAAGACTCTTGATCTTGTCTGAAGACATTACTTTTGGCCTAAGTTACAATCCGATGTCAGAAAGTTTGTAGAGACATGTGTGATATGTCAGAAAGCTAAAGGCAGGTCAACTAATGCAGGTTTATATCAGCCCTTACCCATTCCTTCCAAACCATGGGAAAGCATAAGTATGGATTTTGTCTTGGGTTTACCAAGGACAAGGAAAGGGTTTGACAGTGTTTTTGTTGTAGTGGATAGATTCAGCAAAATGGCACATTTCTTGCCATGCAAAACCACTGCTGATGCTTCATACATTGCAGATTTATTTTTCAGGGAGATTGTCAGAATCCATGGATTGCCATTGAGCATAGTGTTAGATAGGGATGTGAAGTTTATTGGTCACTTTTGGAGAACTCTTTGGAAGAAACTTGGAACAAATTTGTCTTTTTCCTCTGCATATCATCCTCAAACGGATGGACAGACTGAAGTAGTGAACCGTTCCTTAGGAAATTTGCTTAGATGTTTGACAAAACAACATGGAGAAAAGTGGGATAATATTCTATCTCAAGCTGAATTTTCCTATAATGATACTGTCAATAGGAGCACAGGGAAATCACCTTTTCAGATAGTTTATGGTATGCATCCAAGAGGAATTTTGGAATTAAGAGATCTTTTGCAGAAGGAGAAGCTTTTGCAGAAGCCATCAAAGAGGTTCATGATCAAGTCAAGACCCAACTGCAGCAAACCACCTTGAAGTATAAGAAATATGCTGATAAAAAGAAGAAGGATGTACAGTTTGATGTTGGAGATTTGGTTTGGGTTCATTTGAAGAAGGACAGACTTCCTAAGGGAAAATATACTAAACTCATGCAGAGAAAAGTTGGACCATGTCAGATTTTGCACAAGTATGGACAGAATGCTTATGAGATACAACTCCCACCTGATCTTGGTTTGTCCCCTATATTCAATGTATGTGATTTAACTCCATACAAGTCTTATCCGGATGTAGATCAGGATCTCTTACAGGATACAGTCCATGATAACATTCCCAAGCATGATCCTCCACGGTTGCAGAAGGTTTTGGACACCAGAGTGGTCAAGCAGACCCAGAACAAACAGTACTTGGAGTATCTAGTCTCTTGGAAGGGAAAACTAAATTCTGAAGCAGTATGGATGACTGAAGAGCAGATCTAGAAACATGGTGCAGTTCTCATACTCTCATCTCAAGTGGACTTGAGATTTCTTCTTCTGGGGAGTATGGTGCAGGAGCACCCCTACAAGACAGGATATAGGTTAATTGTCCGCATGACAGGACATTAGTCTATTTTTAGCATGTTTGACTTCATAATGTAATAAGGTCCATTGGACCAATGCATATGTATTAGATCAGCCTAGGAGAGTGTGCAGGTAGTTAGAGTTTGTGATTAGGTTGTCTGAGCTGTCTTCTCCCAGCCGCTTGGAAGCTCCCAACCGCTGGGAATCGAGTTGGTAGTACTCGTAGGATATTGCTATAAATAACTCAGATCAGTTAGGGTATGATATGCTATCAGAAAGAGAATATCATATCAGAGAGAGAGTAGTAGTTGTGTTATGTTGTACTGATGATTGAGTGAGATCCAGAGATCAGTCCAGACATTGTGAAACATTGTTGTAGAAACAGGACATTTTTGTTTCATCTAAATAAGATCTCATCAATTGCATTATCTGGTTTATCAGTTGTTTATGTTTTGATTTCTATTCTGATTACAAGTTGATGGATTCTTTCAACCCTTCCACCGGTTGATTCTGTGAATCGGTGGAATGGTCATGCATGTTAGTTTAGGTTGTATTCTAGTTTTCTGTTTATGCATTTCATTGTGTGGGAGATCGATCGGTAGCATGCTATGAATCAACCTAGCATCCTCATGTGCTAGGGTTTTAGGAAGATAAACTGTTAAGTTTTGATCTGAAGGTGATTCGACCCGATCATCATATTTTCTTTGTAAAATTGTGCGGTTCTGTGAGTTTGCATGCAGCTGACGGATATACAGGGATCTGCATGTGCTTTTCCAGCCGGAGTGAATCGCATCATCATCTGTGAGTATATTGCTATCCAGATCAGGTTGTGAAGCTGACGAAGACTGTATGTTTCAAGTACATCAGGATGATATAAGTCGGATATATACTCAGTGTGTATATCGTCGTCAGGATCATCTTTCGTGTGTATCCATCATCCGTATATCGCTATCGTATGCGGAAGTGAAAGTTCATTTTTTGGCTAAGGACCGGAAAGGTCATCATCAGGATATTAAGAGATCACCCGGATATTCATTATCATGTTGCGGAGGATATAAGTGTCTTATATCCTGTTGACATCATCATCAGGTGCATTGACATCATCATCAGGTACAAGTGACGTCATCGTCATCAGGATATTGCGAATATCACCCTATGCAAGTTTATTCTGCTGTCGCTAAGTGTTTTGGCATCGGCGTAAGTCATCGGCATAAAGTTTGGTTAACATCATCAGGATGTTTCAATATGACCGGATAAGTCATATCCTGATGCTGTTGTTTGTGTAGTCGGATATCAGGGTGACGTAAGCATCAAAGGAAAGGTGCTTGAAGTTGTCGTCATCAGGATATTCAGAGGAACCAGATATTTTATATCCTGCTGATGAAGGTGATGCTGAACATCATGATGATGAAGATAGAGTTTGGCAGTAAGATGAACAGTGAACATCAGGAGGATGTTTGCGCTAGCCGAATATGATGATGCTGCTGACAGGCGAAAGGCGAAAGGCGATAAGGAAGTGAACAGTAGTCAGCAGGAGGATATTTCGTGCCCCTTCGAAATATGATGATGCTATCTGTGTTAGCAAGAAATATGATGATGATGATAAGCTGATAGGTATTATAACATGCTGGTTGTATTAATGACTCCTCCTTCCCATTTGTAAGCTCCCGTTGCGTTTACCTCTGCGTCAAAATGGGTGTTCAAGAAGAAATTATGTGCAGATGGCAGTGTTGAAAAGTACAAGGATAGATTGGTTGTGAAGGGGTACTCACAAGTGGAGGGGATTGATTATGGTGAAATTTTCTGTCCTGTTGCAAAGATGAAATTCATTTGGTTCTTGTTATCTCTTGTAGCTGCTTATGACTTAGAGGTAGAATAGATGGATGTGAAGACAACTTTCCTTCATGGTGATTTGGAGGAAGAGATTTACATGTCACAGCCAGAGCATTACATAGAGAAAGGTAAAGAAAATTTGGTTTGCAAGTTAAAGAAGTCTTTGTATGGTTTGAAGCAGTCTCCTAGGATGTGGTGTATGAAATTTGATGCCTTTGTGTTGTCGATTAGATTTTTGAGATAAAAATCAGATCATTGTGTTTATTACAAGTTTGACAATGATTGCATTCTCATTATTCCATTGTATGTTGATAATATGTTGTTAATTGGGAATGGTAAAAATATGATTTCTAATTTGAAGTCTCAGTTGTCAGCACAGTTTGAGATGAAAAATCTAGGGGTAACCAGATACATTCAGGGAATGGAAATCAAAAGAGACAGAGCTAACAGAAAACTTTGGTTAAGCCAGAGTATGTATGTGAAGACCGTGTTGGATAGGGTCAGCATGGAAGATTGTAGACCATTATGTGTTCCTATTTCATTGGGGACAAAGTTGTCTTTTAGTGATTGTCCAAAATCTCCTAGTGATGTGGAGTACATGAACAAAGTACCTTATGCTAGTGTTGTTGGTAGTTTGATGTATGCTATGGTCTGCACAAGACCAGACGTTGCCAAGTAGTGAGAGTCCTTAGTCAATTTATGGCTAATCCTAGATGGGTACATTGGGATGCAATTGAGCGAGTGTTCAGATATTTGAGGGGTACTTCCAAGTATTCCATATGTTATCATGGTAATCCTATAGGACCTCAGCATTTAGTTTGTATTTGTGGATTCGTGGATTCTGATTGGGCGAGTGACATTGACAGCAAGAGATACACCAATGCTTATGTGTTCACTATGTTCGGTGGTGCAATTAGTTGGATGTGTAAGAGACAACCTGTGGTTGCTTTGTCCACAATAGAAGCCGAGTATATAGCAGCAACTCATACTTGCAAGGAAGCCATTTGGCTTAAGAGATTGTGTTCATATATTGGTGTTAATGCAAGATAGATTACAATTTGTTGTGACAATCAGGGTGCGATCTGCCTATTAAAGAATCCAACTTTCCATGCCAAAACAAAGCATATTAATGTATAGTTACACTTCATGTGAGACATGGTAGAGGATGGGAAGGTGAACTTGGAGAAGGTAGATACTTTTAAGAATGTTGCGGATGCATTGACGAAACTAGTGGCCATAGAGAAGTTCAGATGGTGTTAGAAGTCTATGGGCCTCTCGGCCTATAGCAGTTAAATCCTATTATTTAGATTGGCTCTTACAAGGTATTCGACAAGTGGGAGAATGTTGGGAATTAAGGTGTCTCAACCTTGGTAATTCCTTGTATTATTTTATTGTATTTATTTATTTATTGCCTATTATTGTAATTAGGATGAAAATCCTTATTGTCATCTTGTGGGAGTTGGTATGGTGATGTGTCATCCTACATGGAAGGTGACAACATGTAAATTTGTCCTCACATGAGGAGATAGGCATCCCACTTAGTGGTAGGAATATTTTTCCATGTGTCAGCATCTTGGATAGTGTGTAAGGGAATATTGACCGAAACGGGCATGACAAATTCCTATGACAAATCTATGATGCGTAAGAGTCGTAAATGGAAGATTCTATGACAGGTGAAGACATGTGTCACAAGGCATCTTGGAAGAAGGCATCTTTGGGTGCTCCAAGGATGGTTATGACATGTTTTAAGAGAATATGCTATTTTTATCCTGTGTGTGATAGATTCTCTTACAGCTGTAAGATATGTCAGTATGACGGATTCTATGACAGTTGTAAGAGTCGTAAGAGCATCTGTCATTGCCCAACTTGGGAATTGGCAACCATTTTGGGATGGGGTGTTATGAAAAGTGTCATGACCATGCTGTAGTGTTGGACAAGTGTCCTTAGGCGTACATTTTGGGCCATGAGGCCATGTTGGATGCCCATCTCAAGGAAAGCTCATCTTTGCCTTGTAAACTTCTATAAAAATAGGTGTCTTGAGAGGAGATGTATTATGTGATTGACAGATATTGTTATGCTATTGGTTTGTCTCCAGATACAAGTGTCAAAGACTCTTGAAATCTTGCATTGCAAGTGTATTGTAAACCATTTCAGTTTTGATAATACATTGTGCAGGATTTGGAGTGTGGGGTTTTTACCTGATAAGGGTTTTCCCCACGTATATCTTGTGTGTCTCTCTTCTGTCTCATTTCTGTGTGTATGTGTATTGCTACAATATCTCCATTGTTATGTTTAACATTCTATAATTATAAGGATTAAAACAAATTTGCACTCTTCTCTCCTCTTTAGATTAGTGTAGGAAGCAATTTCTGCACACCTAGCTTCCTTTCACTGAGGATGAGGCTCTTGTTCTTCTCCCAGAGCTAGATGCAGGATTTTATTTCTTAGATTTCTCCTCTTTCTTCTCTGGTACCTTTGAAGATTGCCCCTCTGAAGCACCAGATGTCTTAGCTGCTTCAGACTGGGCTCTAGCTTCCTTGTTCTTTTGTGAAGCCTTTGCTTATTGCAATGTCCTCAACCCATTTCCTTACATTTCTCTTGATCTCTGGTTGCTTCAACTCCATATGAACTTTGATAGATAATTCTTCAAATGTCTCAAATCTTTCTTCCTTAGGATCTCTTGGTTTGCTCAACATTAGATATATCAAACTAGTTAGGATGTCCTCTATTACTTCATATCCCATGGTTGGGATCCATATAATTTTGGGTTGTACAGCCTCCATGAGGCATTTATCCTTGTCCACCATGAATACAATATCCTTTTCATATTTCTTCACTATCTTTTTAGGGATCCTAGCCCTAGCCTACATTTTCTTTTGGAAATTCTTAAAATATCCCCATAAGGCTGCATTTTGTTTATTAGCATTTCCCAAACACTGCAGGTGATTTTCGATTTGACCATACCTAGTAACTCCTTTAGAAAATAGAAAAATAGGAAAATGATCAGAGTTCCATACTTGAAGGGATATTTTGTGTCTTTTGTCCTTTTTAGGTTCTCTATCAGTTGTTTCCAGAGCAACTCACATAGGTCATAGTCTATTTTATTATTAACCATATCATATGCTATGTATATGGTTGTTGCAAAGACTGAGTTTTCCCTGTTGGAGAAGTAGACTTTGTAACCAATAACCATTGATGCAAATCTCACCGTTGGATCCTCAATATCATTTACAGTTAGTGCCCTCTTATCAAATTTTACACTTGTCAACTACATTACTATATTGTTCTTCATAGACTTCAAGGCTGGAACCTTTCTGGTGGGGCACATGCTAGTTACTGCTTTGATGGCATCCTTTGTTATCATATAGGACACATCAAGCCAAAAGAACTCATCATGAATCCTACTCAAAACATACCTAACCCAAGCATCATCTAAAAATACTAGAAAATCTAACCAAGTATCCCGATTCTTCTCATGCAGAGCATTGTATTCTTCTTTCAATTTGAGATTGTTATTAGTCAACTCATCCAAGTATGTTTGCCCTAATTTCATGTGATCATGTATTCTTCCAAGTTTGTGTGTATGTATGCCCTAATGTCTTCAGTTTGCATAACCCCATGCAGAACCTCAAAAAATGTACCATCCGGATTAGTTTCAAGGGATTTGAATGGGTGTTTCTTGAATTTGGGTCAGGGCCTCTCGGTAATCTCTACTACTTGAGGAGTAGACATTTTTACTAACTCAACATACAAAATTTTCAAGAGAGAGAGCTATAAATACCTTTTGTTTCTGGTTAGGGTTTCTTTGTACCAATCGCTAAAAAACTTGGATTCACCTAGCTTTGCTTCTTAGATCTCCTTAGACACTTGAGGCTTTGAATGTAATGCGATTTCCTTTCAAATGTATCCTCTTTTAATCCATTTTCATTAAAACCTAATCCTCATAAGTGTTGATTCAAAAAGGTGTCAAACCCTTACTCTGCTCCCTACGGTCGATCTAAATTTCTCCGCAATCGACTGCATTAGATTCTTTTCTACTAGAATCTTCTTCAAAGGCTCTGTTATCTTGTTTTCTTGCTTATACCTTCGTGTTGAATGTCAGCACCACTTTTCTGGCTGGTGGAACAGGATTTTTCATTTAAGTTCCCCCTGAGCTAGAGCTCCCAATTTACTTCCTGGAGGAAGTACCTCCACCAGAATCTGGTGTGGACTCATCCTTGACTTCATGTGCTTCCTTCTTAACCCAAATCTTGTTAATCTCCTTGATTTCTGTCAGATCTACCTTTTATACTGGTTTATTCATCTCTTCCTAATTCTCCTTCTTCATATTCTTGCTTCTACAGAATCTTGCAATATGTCCAGGCCTATTACATTTGAAGCATTAAACATTTCTCTTACCATTGTTCCTTTCATTCATCCTTGATCTGTATTGGTTAGCCTTGTGTCCAAATCTATTGCATGCAAAGCAATTCCCATTGAAAGATTGAGCATTCCTTCCATTATTATAGTTGTTCCTTATTTGACTTCTGCATTCACTAGCACTATGACCAAACCTCTTGCATATAAAGTAGTTACCTTTGAAAGTTTGAGTATTCTTTCCATTGTTGTAACCATTCCTTATCTAACTCCTGCATTCATTAGATTTGTGACCTACTTTATTGCAAGTGAAACACTAACTAGAGAATGATATTAGTATTCTTTTCATGATCTTAGTATTCTTTTCTTGACCTACTTTAGAACTTTCACCTTTCTCAAATCCCAAGCCTTCTTTGTCATTAGGACTCTTCTGACTTGTAAGTATTCTATCAAGTTGGGCAGCACTCACTCTGAATTTATCTTCCTAAATCCATGCCTATTTTAGATCAACTTTTAGATCCACAACTTCTTGTTCAAGCTTTGTATTGTCTTTAGGTTTTCTTTTCACCAACTGATTTAGGTCTTCTGCTTCTTTTTCACTTTTTACAACTTCCATTTTTAGATCATTCAAGGTTTCATTTGTAGATATCAATTGTTCACTAACCTCCTTATATTTTTCTTTGAACTTGTTGACTTGCTCCCTCAATTTTTTGATGCACTCATCTGTGTCCTTGACATTATCTTTCAAATCCATGTTTTCTATATCAACCTTTTCAAGATCTTCAAGGGAAATTTTGAGTTCTTCTTCATAGACAAGCATGCATTCTTCTTCTACAGTTTTAGTTGAATCAATTTATTCAGGAGGAGTAGCATACTTTTTACTTGCCATGTGTTCAATCCTCAAGATCTTCCTTAAGCTATTAATCTTCTTCCAAGGAGCCAGGCTTTGATACCAATTGTTGAACACCTTGAATACTGAGAGGGGGGTGAATCAATATTCTATTAAAACTTTTACTTATTAAATCATCAATCTATTTACCACATTTGATAACAACAAAGCATCACACATAAACACCAAGATTTTTACGTGGAAAACCCTAAACAGGGAAAAACCATGGTGAGTGTTAACTCACAATAATTATGTATGAACAATATCAAATTACAAAAGAGACTCACTACCCAGGGCTCACTTCCCTAAGAAATGATCACTCCAAGAAAGGTTCACTGCCAAAATAAGCTCACTACCTAGTGTTGTGTGGTTACACAACACACCCCATTTTGACTTGACAAAATAGGGACCCAAATTTTTTGTTGTTTTGGCTTGTTGTTTCTCTGCTTTGGGTGGTCTGGTAAAATTAAGTCATGCATGAACACCCTGCAAGGGGTAGATAGGTCACCATGATGAGGTCAGTTGCCAAAGCTAGTATTTCACATTATTAACCTCATGGTTAGAAAGTTCATGAAATTTCAAGCAGGTTTGCCTTTTGGATCACCCTAAAATTCTTTTAGGGGAGAAAGTTATGTTAAGTCAAAGTTTCATTCAAACCTGATATTCAAAGGGGGGTCATATTTTAAACATTAGTCATATTATATAAGATCACCCTGATATAAGTTTATCACCTGATAATCACTTGGTCTGCGAAGTCCGGACATCATTTTTATGTGATAGGTGTTGTATGCCCATCAAACAACTTCACATATTTTGCGGGGTCATATTTTTAATATCCATCATCTTACGAATATCACCCTTTTCGCAAAATATCACCCTAGCATCATCCATGGTTTCTCTGCAGAAGATCAATGGATTAAGCCAACCCAATGTAGTTTTACCCTAATTTTCCCTACGGATGCGTTTAAAGGTAATTTTGTAGGGTTATTTTCATTTACCTTGCGAAAAAAAAAGAAATTACAGAGTAGAGAAGTCAAACCCTCATACAGCTACCTGCCAACAGACCAGATCTTCCAATGTAACAGAACGGGTGATCCTCAACATCTACTGCCCTTTTCCATAATCACCCATCTAACCCAGGAGGAAAGCATTATTAGGTAAGTAATTGAAAACCCTCCTATTGTCATTAATTACATGTTCAGGTAGTATGTTCTTTCTTATGGTTTGAATTTGTAAGTGTCCATATCATGATGAACTAAGAGATGATAGATATAGTATGCATGATGCCGTAGAAGTACATGATGTTGTATGAATGCATATAGATATTGTAAAGAAAGATAGATAATGTTTATTGCAGGAATCAATGGTGGACCTCAGACGGAACAAGTCTAATTCAGAATTTCTTAAGCCCATGTTTGTTCAGCCCAAGGGATTACAATTCAAGTATGGCATCATTGGTGACACTCACTAGGGAGATACAGACCTAGCAATATGGTTAACTAGAATAGATCATGACAAAGACAATACCCTTCTGGATGTAATATATGTATCAGGAATGTGGCATGCAGCCAGATTTCTGTATGCCATGGAAACCCCAGAGTTGGTAGTGGAGTGTGCCAGGAATTATAACCCTTAGAACAAGTGGGTGGAAAAACATGGAAGAGTATATGCAACTTTATACATCATCAAAATCAAATTTATACAAGTGTACGGACAATTTAGCTAAGGCAGTGAGTACCGGTACATGATGGCCCTGCTAAGCAGGATGACAGGTAAGCTTCATGCAAGAAACTTTGAGAATTGGATGTTTGGAATCATCCAGATGGTCCTATACACACATAATAAACCATTATGGGCCAAGGTCATCAGTGATGCACTGGATGAAGGCATGAGGAACTTGGGAGGTCAAGCATGCATGTTTCATATGACCTTATATGTTGTGTACTCATGTGCTTACAAGGGAACATTTGATGCCTTGACTACAGTGGGCAAGGCTGGTGGTGATGTAGATGATGCCCACATATGGGATCACTATCCTCAGCTACAAAGAAAGAACTACCTCCTAGATTACAAATTGGTAAATGATGCCTTCTCTATGCATCTAGTCAGAACCATGGAGGAAGACAGAACCAAGAGACTAAGCATGGAGGCTCAGGAAGTTGTTTACAAACATGGTGCCTGGTTCATCCAGTATGCCACATTTTCATATATAAGGATAGAGGGATTTGAGGGACAACCCCTTATGCTACCCAGATACCCTATTGATGGGGTTTTCCTGATGGAGTTTCCTAGACAAGTATCTACCATAATTGTAGCATACAAAGAGCAAAAGAAGCTACCTCCGGTCTTATTTCCAGTGTCTATGGGATAGTATATATGCTCTAACTTAGAGAGCATAAATCATGCCATAGGGGGCCTAAAACTGATGTATCTGCATCCATTTCCATTGGCTAGATCTTATGACCCCTATGGCAGGATGCAAAAAATAATAGGAAAACCTATTCACTAGAAGCATCTGGAGGATTTATGGACTGATTGTGAAGATGAAGCTGAGGTGAGGAGATGAAAATCTCAAAGACTCACCTTGAACCAGATAAGGACATTTGACTGCATCCCAGTGCCAACACAGTTGAAGAAGGATGATGGAAAGACCATGTCAAATGAATATGAAGACAAGAAGGTGTACAATGACACCATATCAGCCCCTAATCTAACACGGCCAGAGGATATTTCCCTAGATCAGTTTACAAGTGGGGTGCTGCAATTAACTCAAGCATGGGTAGATGAGTAGATAAACATATTGAAGAAAAGGGGCGTGACCCTTACTATAGATGCCAAGAAGAAAATGCAAGAATTAACTGATGAGGAGTATGATGACTTCCTCAGTGAGAAAAGAAAATCCAATGGGGAGAGGTTAGACACATAGAAACAGAGGAAGGGTCCCCCTAGAGGTAAGAAAACTGAAGATGAGCCTAAAGGGGTAATAATTGAAAGAATTGCCATACCAGCTGCAAGTGCATCAACATCAGGTCAGGCATCCACCTCATCTGCACCACCTCTGATGGACAAACCAAAGATAAAGAGGATCCTGAGGCCATCTGTAGAAACTGTAGAAGTACAGGATGAGAGCCAGACCTCACAACATGAAGTAGAAGAAGATATCCCTTTTGAAGAAGTGTAGACAAACAAGGAGCCTGCAGGTGATGACCCCATGATGGTTAGTAGGAAAAGGAGGGTAGTGGTGCTGACATCACCACCCAAGAAGCAAAGAACATCCATGCAGGGTGATATTAAGGCTGACCCCATTATATTAAGAGGAGTTGGTGGTGAATTATTTAGGAAGGAACTACAACATGATGTTCCACTTCCCACCATAATCAAGTTTAAGACTGAGAGGGCAGAAGAAGAGACAAAAGAGGCTTCCAAAGCAGGTCAGGGTGGTCCTTTTTCCTTAGAGGACACCATGGACCTATTAGATGATGAGGTAGTGTAGAATGTAGCCTCTCAAAGAATGGAAACTCTCACCTTTAGTACCCCAATGACTCCACATGGGACCCCATTAGCACAGATGGCAGTATTGGAGGAGGTGAAGCACACAGCTCAGGAAGAAAAAGAAAGTAGGCCAGAAAAGTGTTGGCAAGAGACACTGTGTGGCTTCATTATTGTTGTCATTAATGGCAACAAAGTTTATCCCACACATCCGCAACACATAATAGGTCTTTACTGGAAGTCAGATTGAAGAGTGTTTTGGTCCAGTGAGCAAGAACAGAGCATGCAACAAGGTCTGACAATCAGGTTCGGATCTCTCAGATGGTGTAACTCAACAAAGTGCGGACTTGGGAAAGTTTATAGGAGTATCATGTCTACTATATTCTAGAGATTAAGCCTTCGGTGATGAAAGAGTGAAAAGATATGAGCACCTAAGTGTTGGGTTCCTAACAGGCAGAGTAGACTGAGGAAGAACTGACCAACAGAGCATCAGACCTTAATCCGGATGAGAAATTGATGGTGATCAAGCTTCTTGAGGGATCATTCATGGTTGGCTGACATGATTGATGACTTGTATGTCTATATTTTTGATACGCATCACATATTAAGCATGGATTCAGCCGACAGACCAGTATTTTGTAAATATCTTGAGTATTCCAGTTACCGACTAGAAAGATGTTGAAATCCTTGGTGCAGATATATATACCAGATGGATTTCGGTATGAAGGTGTGTGTGTGTTGAGAAATAGTGTGTGAGAAAAGGAAGAAAGAAGTGTGGAGACAGCAATTCAAGTTCGGTATGTGATAGAACAACAGCACTTAAGAAGAGGAAGTATGAAGTGTAGTAGATCATTATATTGAGCCTAACCAAAACTGAACCTCAGCATATGTGGATGCCTCTCTTCAGTTCAAACATTTAGTTACCTTCTATATCCTTGTAGACAGTGAGTCTCTTGTAGGCAATGTGCCTCTTGTGAGCAGTGTGCTCAGGTAGTGAGCCCTAATTGGCAAGTGCCACTTGTACTTCTTATTCTTTTAACAGAGAATACAATCTTGGGTTAGTCGCCCCGTGGTTTTTCCCTTAACAGGGTTTTCCACATCAAAATCATTGTGTTATGTGTGTTGATTTTATTTCTTCTCTCATGGTTATGTTTGCTTATATGTTTTGATGATGCACTAATTGTTAAAGAAGAATAGAAAGTTAAAATATTTAAGATAACTGATTCACCCCCCCTCTCAGTTATCTACCTTGTTTCCAACAATTGGTATTAGAGCTAAGTTCCTCTAAACAGAGCCTAACAGCTTGAGGAAGATCTGAGAATCTCAATGGATATGTATGGTATGAGGGAACAACTTCAGTCTGCCCTAGATGATCTTGAGCAATCTCACTCTGAAGTCAATAACCTGAGGGAAAGATTCAAACAAGCTAATGATTTCAGAAATGAACTCAAAGAAAAATTGAGTGTCTCTATGAAAAAGAGAAAGGAACTACTTCAACAATTAGCAAGTCAAAGTGAAGCCAATGATACAAATGAAGATTTGAATGAGAAAAACAAGTTATGTGAGAAGCTATCAAAAGAGGTCACTATGGTAAGACATGAAATGGAATCAAGGGTTATGAAATTCACCCAAGAATTTGAAGAGAAAAGAAAAATTGAAGATAATCTAAAACAATCTCTCAAGGAGAAGTCAGAAGACTGCCACAAAATGGATAGAATAATTAGGCATCTAGAATCTGATCTTGAAGAAGCTAGAGATAATGAAGAACAACTTGAGAATCAGATAGACACTCTTAACAGGGATCTACAAACTACAAATGAATACAAAGAGAAATTCAAGATAAGCTCTTCTCAACTTGAAGTTCTTCTTGAAAGCAAAAAGAGGGTAGATGACAAGCATGGCTTAGGGTTTGAGAAAGGTGAAAGCTCTGGATCCGATCAGAAGAATTCTGGATCAGCAAATCCAAGGAATAGGCCTAGAAGACCTCCGGTAAGGCAACCAAATGCAAAAAGATATCCATCCTTCAATGGTTATTGCCACAACTGCAATAACTTTGGTCATAAAGCAAATTAGTGTAGAAGAAGAATGAATCAGACTAATTCATCCTTCTCCGGACAGTGTTTTAACTGCAAAAGGTATGGTCACAAATCTCATGAATGTAGAAATATGCAAATAAATAGTTCATTCAATGGTAGATGCTTTCCATGCAATAGAATGGGACATATGGCTAATTAATGCAGATCAAGAGGATATTAGTCAAATTTGCAAAGAAATGTTGTTTGCTACAATTGCAATAGATCCAGTCATATTGCCAAATTTTACAGAAGTAAGAATCAGGATAAAAAGGGTCCAGTGCATCAAAATCAAAATCAACACAAAGGAAAAGGAAAAGTGAATGCGAATGAAGTTTAAAGGGAGATGAACAAAATTTAGGTGAAGAGAAATATAGAAAATGTTGGGGATGGATCCGCACCAGAATTTGGTGCTGATATTCCTTCCAGAAACTAAATTAGATGAGCTCTAGCTCAGGGGGAGTCACAAAGGAAAACAAATTCCCCCAGCCAGTCAATTGGTGCCTAAGATTGGCACATGGAGTATTGCGGATTGAAGAGTTCTCAAAGAGATATCTAAATGACCCTCGAAAAAAAATTTGAAAGATCCGCAATGAGATTTGAAGAGTCTAATCATCCAAGATTGATCCGATTTGACAACCTTCCAATAAAAGCAAGATCTTCACAATAAGATCCGATATGATTCAAAATTGAAATATCTTGATCTGCGGATAAATGGGATGATTCAAGGAAGGAAGATACATCATAAATTATCATTCTAAGTGCATCTCAGTTATCCAGAAAGATCTCTCTCAGAACAAGGAGAACAAGGCAACCAGAATGACTTAAGTTGTGCATTTATTGCAATATGAAATTAGGGTTTGTACAGAAATAAAAGGGTTCTTTTATTCATCATTTGCTCATTTGCATTCGAGAAGAAGAAAGAAAGAGCTCTGCAACAAGACTGCCTCAACCCTCTCAAAGATCAACCGCAGAATCTGACGCAACCAACAATCTTTTTGGCTCATATCGTGAACCCTAGAAGCATAGAAAGGTATTTCCATTCTTGGATATCTCTCTTTGAATCTTCTGCAAGATGGCTACTCCAAATGTTGTTAAGATTACTAATAGGCCACGCCCAAAGTTCAAGAAACATCCTTACTAATCCCTAGAAGTTGATCCCTTAGGCGCTTTCTCTAGCATTCCGCATGGAGTTCTACACGTAGAAAATGTTAGGGTATACATACACGCCAATATTGAGGAATTTGGGGAATCCAAGCTGATGGATATCTACCATAAACAACTAATAGATGAATCCTTTGAACTCAAACCTCAATACAAGGCCATTTGGGATAAGCATTTTGGACATTGCATCTATTTCCCCTATTTTGTAGAAGATGAATGGGTCTAATATGTTCTTAGTAGAATTCATGATAACTTCATATGGTTGTTGATGCCCTTCAAGATAACCAAGGATGCAATCAAGGCAATAACTAGTTTGCACTCATCTGGTGGGTTGCCTACTCTCAAATCGGTCAAGAACCAAACTATAAGTGAGGCTACCAGATCAAAATTTGACAAAAGAGTAATGACAATAGAGGATATCATAGATCCAGATATCAAATTTTCTTTTATGATAATTGGTTATAAAATACATCACTCCAACAGGGAGAATTCTATGTCTGGAACAATAATATACACTGCTTATCAGATGCTAAGAGAAAATGTTGATTATGATCTTTGTGAGCTTCTCCTAAACCAACTGTTAGAAAATTTGTAGAAAATAAAGAAGGATAAGAAGAACTCATTTAAGTACGATGGCTTGATACAATGTCTCTTCTTTTACTATATGAATGAGCTACCCGAATCCAGTGGTTGGGTATGGCAAAATGATAGACCAGTTGCCATACAAATCAAAGATTATATGTATGGGCTTGGTGATGCCAAGGCTCAAAGTAAAGCACTCCAGGGTTACTTCAAAAACTTCCAAAGTATGATGCAAGCCAGAGAAAGAATTCCTCAGACAATAGTTGAAAAATATAAGGATACAGTGTGCTTCATGGTAGACAATAATCAATGCCTAATGGAGGTAGTAGAACCCAAAATAGTATGGATTATGCCAATGGGCTATGAGGTAGATGAGAAAATCCTTGAACTGCATTTCCAACACTTGCTGAGTTAGCCTAAGGACCCTGAGGCAGAAAGGTTTAGAACCTTTCAAGAACTGAGTGTGAAAATTCATGTTGAGCTAAGGCAACTGAAGATGAAAAGAAAAGTGAGAAGAGAAGTAGAGGAAGTTGCCAAAAGATATGGCATTTTGAAAGAGGCAGTTGATGAAAATAGAGAGAAAGTAGAAAGAGTAGAGAAAGAGAGACAAGAAGCAGAAAAAGAAAGTCATCTGGTGCAATCTCCCTCCTGGACTAGATCCTCAAAGAGCTCTGCACCTACCACTTCTAAGAGCCCAAAAGCCTCAAAACCAGAAGCAAAGACATCTAGAAAAGGAGAAAAGAGAACAAAGACAAAGGCCACAAGGTCATACACAATTCAAAAGGATGATGAAGAGACAGAGACTGATGAGGAGATTAAGAAAATGAAGAAGAAAAGGAAAACTTTCAGGGAATCCTCTGTCGGCAAAAACAAAGAAGAAGAGGCAGAAGAATTCATTGAAAGGCCTACTCTCTCCATTGATGATATCATCAAGGTAGTCACTGTGGATGGGAATCTGCAACCAATGACAGAATTCTATGATGAGTATAGTGACATAGACAAAAGGATCTTGGAAGAAGCTACAATTAAGTACCTAAGCATTTATAATAAAGCATTCATAGAAATCATCTCTCTAATTCCCAAAAGTTTAGAGAAGGTACTTGAACTCAGAAAAGACAATGCCAAGGAAAAGGATTTGGAGATCTAGGAACAGATAGTTATTCAACTCTATCCTTCCATTACTCAAAAATAAATGAACATGATCTTTAAGGACTGCAAGGATGAGTTTCGGAGCAAAGCCAGAATGAACAAACTTATGCTTGGAGAGACAGATTGGGTGGCAAAGGAGACTGAAGACATCCTCTGGAATGCATATAAAAGATTCAATATTCATGTTATAGAGGACATAAGTGATGAACCTTCTGCCATGGATGACAAAGGATTAAGTGTATCAAAGGAAGATTCTACTAAGAAAATTGTAGAAGAGTCAAAGGAGATAGGTGAGGAGAGGACTAAGATCTTAGATTCCTCTATTCTGGAAGAGGAAGTCCATGAAGAAGAAAATATCTCTCTTTCAGATCCCCCAACAGACTCCGGAACTGAAGGAGAAGCAAGAAAAGAGGAGAAAGTAAGTCAAGAAGAGCAGAAAAAGGGAAGAGAAGAAGAACAAACAGAGAAGATCTCTGATGACAGCTCTGAGACTGCAAAAGGAAAGAAGTCTCCGGCAAGAGACACTGTAGAAGCAGTAAAGAATTTCTTGACCAAGGAATTAATGGAGATAGATGAACCGAAACTGTTTCATGGGCCACTCAATTTTGACTCCCTCTCTCCGGTCTAGACAATGAAGGTAGCATCTTTTGCTCAAGCTAAAGCAAAAGAAAAGCTTCTGAAGTCTCACATGGAAGACTGTGAGCTAATAGAGATTGCATCTGGTGTGCTAGAGAAAATCATGTGATCCTTCCAAAAGGATCTTTCGGCCTCCTCATCTGGTAATCTGAAATCTCTTGTTAATTCTATTAGAACACATTTTGATTCTTTGGAGAAATCAGCAGAAGAGAAAGTCTAATAAGAGTTTTTGGGTAAGAGATTTTTTGAAGTATAGGGGCTCATAGCAAATGATAGGAGAAATCTAGATATTGGGATAAAGAGCCTAGAAAATGCTCTTAAAGATGGTAGAGAATTATACAAATTTTGTTTATCTTGGTCCACAGTAACAGCAGACATTGCAAAGAAGGTGGAAGAACAAGAGGGTAAACTATCAAGTTTATCTCAGAATTGTGATCCTCTCACCTCATCCATAATGAATCAAGAGTATTAGGCTATTGCCATTATAAATGAGATAAAGAGGCTTGAGAAGGAGAAGAAGAATAGAATAAGTAGAATGAGTGAACTAAGAGGGATAATTATCCCTAAGTTAGAGGCAATGCATGAGGCCCTAACTGATGCTCAGACTACAGCCCAGACCAGTGATCCGATAGACTTAAGAAGGGTAGAAACTTTTGTATTTTTGTTAAGTGGTCACATCTCAATTTTGGACAAGATGAAGCAGAGTTGGGCAACAGAATTTGTCCAGTTGAAAACCACTTTTGCGGATATACTTAAGTATATGTAACTATAATTTGTATATATACTTATGCTGCTATGTATAGGTTAATTTTTGCAAATTTTGGTGTACAGATTCCACCCTTTTCCATTGATGTCAAACGGGGAGTGAGGAGTAGTGAAAAATGTGGAATCTAGCTAAGGGGGAGCTCCAGAAAAGTGTAGATAAGAACAAAGCATTAGCCAAGGGGGAGTGTGCTATGACACTTAGTCATTGTTCACTAAGTGTTGCCATCAATGCCAAAGGGGGAGATTGTTGGAAAGAGACACTATGTGGCTTCATTATTGTTGTCATTAATGGCAACAAAGTTTATCCCACACATTTGCAGCACATAATAGGTCTTTACCGAAAGTCAGATTGAAGAGTGTTTTGGTCTGGTGAGCAAGAACAGAGCATGTAGCAAGGTCCGACAATCAGGTCTGGATCTCTTAGAGGGTGTAACTCAGCAAAGTGCGGACTTGGGAAAGTTTATAGGAGTATCATGTCTACTATATTCCAGAGATTAAGCCTCCGGTGATGAAAGAGTGAAAAGATATGAGCACCTAAGTGTTGGGTTCCTGACAAGCAGAGTAGACTAGGGAAGAACTGACCGGCAGAGCATCAGACCTTAATCCGGATGAGAAATTGATGGTGATCAAGCTTCTTGAGGGATCATTCATGGTTAGCCAACATGATTGATGACTTCTATGTCTATATTTTTGATACACATCACATATTAAGCATGGATTTAGCCGACAGACCAGTATTTTGTAAATATCTTGAGTATTCCGGTTGCCGACTAGAAAGATGTTGAAATCCTTGGTGTGGATATATATACTAGATGGATTTCAATATGAAGGTGTGTGTGTTGAGAAATAGTGTGCGAGAAAAGGAAGAAAGAAGTGTGGAGACAGCAATTCAAGTCCAATATGTGACAGAACAGTAGCACTTAAGAAGAGGAAGTATGAAGTGCAGTAGATCAGTATATTGAGCCTAACCAGAACTGAACCTCAGCATATGTGGATGCCTCTCTTTAGTTCAAACATTTGGTTACCTTCTATATCCTTGTAGATAGTGAGTCTCTTGTAGGTAGTGTACCTCTTGTGCGTAGTGTGCTCGGGCAGTGAGCCCTAATTGGCAAGTGCCACTTGCACTTCTTATTCTTTTAACAGAGAATACAATCTTGGGTTAGTCACCCCGTGGTTTTTCCCTTAACAGGTTTTTCCAAGTCAAAATCATTGTGTTATGTGTTGATTTTATTTCTGCTCTCATGGTTATGTTTGTTTATATGTTTTAATGCTACACTAATTGTTAAAGAAGAACAAAAAGTTAAAATATTTAAGATAACTGATTCACCCCCCCTCTCAGTTATCTACCTTGTTTCCAACAAAAGGGTAGCCCAACAAATCAGGCTTGAAAAGTTGGTTGATTAGGTGACTAGCCCTACAATTATAGATTTGTCATACAAGGAGGATCTGAGCCCCAAAGACAAAGCAGGTGCACCTGAGGTGACAGAAAAAGTTGAAGTGGCCAAGTAGGCAGAAGAAGAGAGAAATGCTTCAGATATGGGCTAGCAACAACATGAGATACCCGCTGAATCAAAGATAGTGGAAGTCCAACAGAAAGGTGGGGGTGATAAAGATACATCAGGTGATGATGCTACCTAGACTCAAGGAGATACAAGAGAAAAAGATAAATCAAGTCATGAGGACCTTAAGACACAAGACATCGGTGCCTCAGGTGCAGAACAAGAAGTGACCTAAGATCAGGGTGATCCACCAGGTTCAAACACTCAGACATCGGCCACAAATGCCAATATGCGTCAAGATGATGAAAATTAGAAAGAGGGATTGCAGGATCAAGCGTAGGATCATCATGTGGACATTCCACAGGATCCTCCGCCATAGAAAGAAGCCCCTCAGCAAGAGGAGATGCAACAAGATTCCCCTCATGAGGAACTCCATGAGGAAGAAATTAGGAAGTCACCTTCTCCATCGAGAATAGAGGCAGATACTGGAGATCATGGCGGACATGATGATGACAAAGGACGTCAGGGATCCGGAGATGAAGTGCCTCATTGGTTGGAAAAAGAAATAGGTATGGAACAAGGCTCTGAAATCCATGAATTTGACATTTCCACCTTATTTACAGAAACAATAATGAAGCCCAAGAGGAAAGTCAGATTGACATCAGCTATTAGAAGAGATCCTGCTACAGGCAGAAGGACTACCCAAGTAGTACTTCCCACTATAGAGAAAGAGAAGGGCATGATCACCCTTGAAGAGTTCCAAATCACAACTGTTGATTTGGGCTTTGCTAATGAAGACCAAGAGGGTCAGGAAGGGAAGGACATCATTGATTCTTTGACCCAAAGGGTAAAGAAGGAGAAAGAGAAAAATAAATAGCATAAAGAGCACATTGCTCAGCTACATTCATACATAACGGGTTTGATTAACCCTAGTAATATACCAGTTGATTCGGCAGTCCCATTGACTATCATATCCCAAGAGGAGGTCACCAAGTTAGACCTTATGAAACATGAAACCATGATCATGGAGAAGTGGATGCTGTCAACCCTCACAGGAGCTAACGAAGTTTTGAGAACCTCCTTACAGAGGTGGAATTCTTTAAACAGTTTAAAGAGAAAAGTAGACAAAATGCAAAATGAAAGAGGGAGACGGTCATTTCAATTGGAGAAGGACCTAACTGCTTTGAGTGAGATGAAGAGGATTGATCCTCAAATCCTAATAAATAATTAGGTATTAAATAGTAACACTGCCCTATTGATAGACATATGGTATGAGGATATTAGGTTCGAATGTGATATCCTAAAGAAACACAGTGGTAAGCTCAGGGATATAAGTATAAAGCTGCACAGTATGATGGCATACAAAGCAGAGATCCTTGAGGCTTTGGAAGGAAAAGTAGAGGGGAAGATTGAAAATCAAGATGCATACTTTGCTATCAAGGCTCTGCATGATAATTTCTAGCCGGTAGCTGATGACCCCCTCACCCACCTGACAGAAGAGGTGATGAACAAGATCGTGAGGATAAAGGTCAGGGTGGAAACCTACAATGAGACTTTGAACAGCAGAAAAGGTAAGAGAGAAGCTGTTAGAGCCAAATTCCAGTCTCATAAGCATGCCATAACAAAAGCCAAAATCCAAGATGGCGGGGAGGTAGATAAAATAGTATAGGCCTATGATAATATTAGGATGGCAATGAAATTCCATATACAAGATGATGTTCATCAGGGTGACAGGGATATAGAAAGTAATGAAGATGATGATCATGATGAAGAAGAAGAAGATAAAGAGGAGGAATCTGAAGCATGAATGAAGATGCATTATGAAGAAGACATATACATAAGGCACTCATAAGGTAATGAGTCATCCAAATGGTTGCCAGCTGGCAACCGGTGCCATGAGGAAAGGTTGACTAAGTCAAAGAGTGATTATCTACCGTTGATCTTAATTGACAAATCCTGACCATAGGTCATTTGTAACTACATCCTCACCTTATTCTATAAAAGGTGCAGGAGTGTCATATTTTGAATATTCAAAACTTAATTGAAATTTGATTGCTGAAATATTAGGACTCATTTCAAAGTTGTTGTAAATGTAGATGTTATGCATACTGAATGAAAGAGAAGATATTTTGATTACAAATCATCATAAATCTTGAGTAATCTGTGTTTAAAATCTTGATACATGCATTGATCAGTTGTGTCCCTTGGAGTGCTTGGCAGTTTGCATGTGTTGTTTTCATTCCTTATCCTTTGAAGTTAGCATCATCCATATCTAGTTGTGGAACATCCTGGTGACATATGGTTTGATTTCTTCTCCTCATGAATGTATCTTGTATGTATGTGGTTCAATGGCTAAAGATTCACTAAAATTAGAAGCATTCTTTTAAATTTCTTTCAATTTCAGAATAGATCATCACCATAATTGCAAATAATAGAGAATTAAAAGCAAATAACATGAAATATGCTGACATCCCGTAGATAATTGGAAATATATAGCATATTTAGAGTAAAAGCATGTTAAATTAATAAATATCATGCAAATTCATACAAGTATCCATGAAATTAATGCACATATCTACTTATAGACACATTATTTGAATAAATATACAGTGTAGAAGAAAGAACAAGTTGAGGATGATCAATAATCAGAAGAATTGATCAAACTTGCAAATATATCAGCTATTTTTGGAAATAGAGTAGAAATAACCTCATTGTGGAGTAAATTTACGGGAAACAGAACAATACTGATCATCAAGACAAATGTAAGACCCCTTGAAATGGAAAATAGGATGTCACATCAACCTTTGAGTAATGTCAGATGATCATGACCTGATCAATGGAGACTTGGAGTCATCAACTTATCCTAAGCTGATCGTACTTTACAAGATAATAAAGGTTTGTTGTGCAAATTTTTATGCATGTTGTTATGACTAACAATCATCATCAACATAAATTGGCGCTAGAAGGAGGGCTTCTTCATCAATAGATTTGTCTAATTTGATGATGCAGACAGAAAGATAATACTCATGTAGCTCTGTATTTCAAGTCATATGCAAAGATTTGTTGTTTTAAGACCGTGCATGCTTGTACTTTGCAAAGTTTTCAAAATTGAGCGTAAATATTTCAAGCTTTGTGGTTGATCACCGTGATGTATCAAAGATAAGCTATATTTCAAGTCTTTCACTAAATCTTTGAGGTAATATGCTTAAGAGACCTGATATCCAGTTGCTTGTGTCCCTAAGTCTCATATCACCTCGTATTTGCATCATTTCTGCAAATATTGTGTAAATATCCAGTCAGTTTCAAATTCTGATCATAAATATAGCTTCTACTAGGGTGTTTCAGCCACTCTTTGCAGTAGACAAGACAATTTTCCTAAAATTCAAGAAATCCTGGCTCTCAGGCCAAATACCAGGTCCAGATCTAGCGGACTCTTTGAAGAATTGCCTATCTGAGGATTTAGACCTAGAACAATAGATATTCATCATTCTCCTGGTTCTAGTGCATCAAGAGCTTCACCAGAACGTGCTCTTATAACTCCTATCTGGTTACAAACACCTACAGGACCACCTGTCACACCTCAAGTCCAACCTCCACCAGTCACAATGTCAGTCTTTACTGCAGAGTCACCTCTGACTCTTACTACATATCATCCTTTACCTAAAAATCCTGACAAGATTTGTCCTAAATATCATCCATATCAGGATGCTGATGATCACATTAGAACATTCAAGGAAGCTTGTTGTAGGGCTAGAATTGAACATCAGGATGTGGTATGCAGGTTATTTCTATTTTCCTTAGGGTAAGAGGCATATAACTGGTATATCAGTCTTGGTCAAGGTTCAGTCAGTTCATGGGCTACCTTGGAGAAAGCCTTTAAGGATAGATTCAAAATACCTATAGATCCTTTAATGAATTATCATTTGTTTGCCACAATCAAGAGATTTGAAGGAGAACCTATTGCTAATTTCAATGCAAGATTCCAAAAGATGCTCTCAAAGCTAGTTGCTCCATATACTATACTAGATGAAGCTGCTAGGAGCATATACTATTTAGCTTTAGATCCTTTGACTTCTATGTTTATCAGGAGAGCACATCCTAGTGTCACAACTTTGACAGGAGCTTTTGAAGAAGCTGTCAAAGTTAGTCAACAACTGATCCCTACTCCAACACCTAATATTGAATTTCCAACACTCCCTGCTTATCCTACATATCCTTCTCAGCAACATACCAATGGAGCCATGATACCTCCAGCTGTAATGCCAAGTCCTTTACAGATACCTCCACTCAGTATCATACCACCTCCAAATGGAAATGGTCAAATGTTACAATATCTAGGACATACACAGGTACCTCAGGTTGTGGAACAATCTAATAACAATAATAATGGATCTTCCTTCTTTAAACCTCAAACAGAGAATGTAGTAGCCAAAGTTTAGGAAGAGAAGGAAGAATTTAAAGAGATATCAGCACATTTGAGGAAACTCACCACTGAGATCACTCATTTGAGGAGTCAGAATTTCTATTCTCAACCAAATCAAAATAGAGGATATGCCAATGACAGACCTAATTATCCTAATAGGGGATACAATAACATTTATAATAACAACAATGGTAACAATAATCCACCTAGACAACCTAGAGTGTGGAATACTAGGCCAAACAATGGTTCTCTGCCATCACCCCTAGATAATCAACCTCCTAGTGAACCTAAGAAGACCACTAGAGTGAACCTTGCAGAGGTAGCCCTTACAAACTGGTGCAGGATACATAACACCAATGCTCATGCAGAGCTAGATTGTCCTCAGTTCAGGATAACTACCAGTATATTCCAAACTGAAGTGTCTAATACTTCAGGTAATCCACCTTGTGTTGAAGGAAATGAAATTGTCCCCTATGGATATGATTCTACCTTAGTGCTAGAAAGTTTCATCAATCATCCTCATCAGTAGATAGTGTCACCTCATCAAAATTGCACCTTAGTATGTGAAGAGTCAGCCATGGCTTTTGAAACCAATTATTTTTTTCCATTTGAAGATGAAAATGAGCCATCAATTGAACATGAAGAAGTACATGCTTATCAACAACAATATCAGGGTAGGCATAATTACAACCTGAGGAATAATTCAAACTGGCCTACTGGTCCTTTGACTACATCCTTGCCTCCAAATAATTTCAACACTCCTCCTGATCCTAAGGCAAGCAATAACCCTAGATTTCCCAAAGTTAATGCTCAGTACTTAGCACCATAAAATACAACACCAAAAGCTGGTAATCTGCCTCCTGAGTCTGATAAATTGGTCACATATCTGGCAAATGAAATGAAAAAGATCAAAATCATCCTGTCATTGTCAGAACTACTCAAAACCCCAGCTATCAAAAAAGCCTTCATGAAATCCTTAGATGACCCTGCTCCAAAAGAGGATAGTCATACCTCAAGTTAGAATGGACATAAAGATCATGCTGTTAGGGACGTTATTGTTAAACACAAAGCCCCAGCCATTGTTCAAGTTGCAGAGACTTCACACATGACTATTTACAGAGACAAAACTGAGTCACATCCTTTTCTCCTTACCATAAGGATGTTTAGTAAAAATTTGCATAATTTCTTAGTAGATTCAGGAGCATCTACTAATGTAATGCCCTTGTCCATATGCAATGCCTTAGGGTTGCATCCTACTAAGTCACTGAAGAAAGTAACATAGTTAGATAAAATAGAGGTGAGTGTAGTAGGAGAACTAACTCACATCCATATGCAGTTAGCATCAGATCCAAGAATCCAACACTATATTGATATTCAGGTAGTTGATATACCTGATACCTATGGGATGCTACTCAGGAGAGATTGGTCAAAAACCCTTAATGGATACATGTCCACTAATTTTAGCCACATGTGGTTACCATGGAAAGGAATACCTAATCAAATAAGGATAGATGTTGAGCCTCGCATGAAACATATGATCACTGAATACAATAAAACTAATGAGATCATGTATGTGGATGTAGAACCTGGAGTTTACTCCATTAGACCCTAGACCATCAGGATAGAGGAGATCCTCATGTATGATGTTCATGTTCATGATGATAATCTTTAGGATGATAGAATAGTTTTAGAGTCTGATTGTAACCCTGAAAATAAGATGGAGGTAGATCACTTCAAGAATTTTGAGATGCACTTGTCCAAAGAGGTGCAACGTTGCCAACTATTAAAAGTGCCTGCTCATGATGTTCTAATTGAAGGATGGTGTAGGTTACATGATGAGGCACATTATGAAAATACTTGTGATGCTTGCTTAGAGATGATGGAACTGGAACAAGCATGCAGTGAGGCATCATCATCATCATCTAGGGAAAGTTTTGCAGATAGTGATACTGATACTAGTTTTTGTTTGTCATCTACAGGAACAGAAGAAAGCACATATCATGATGAAAGTCCTATTCAGACAGAAGAGATTTTGGTATGTAGCAAGGATAATGCTAAAAGCAACAGGAAAATCACCCCAAGAAGTGATTGTTTGGTAGAATCAGATTATGAACTATCTGATGAAGATAGGGGCAGTAATTTGTTCAAGTTTGAAGATTTTTTGTCAAAATAGATTCAGAAGATGATACAACAGCAAGGATCTCCACATGATGTTCTGATTGAGGGGTGGTGCAGGTTGCATGTAGCACCACATTCAGAAACTACTTGTTCATTATGTTTGCATATTATGAAAAGGCAGATGTTGCCTTGTCCAGAAGATTGTCTTTCTGATGATAAAGGAAAAGAAGAAATACCAACTTCACATCAGGTAGATAAGCTGAAGTTTGAGAAGATTGAAACACCAAAATTGAAATGGATATCAAACGGTGCAGCTGCCAGAGCTAAGAAGAAAAGAGAAGGCCCAGATAAGCCTTTAACTGAAGATAAGCCATGGATCCTCAGGTTTGATGGATCCAAATCAAAACAAGGGGCTGGAGTAGGAATAGATCTTATTGATCCATTTTGTAAATCCTACTTAGCAGCATACAGATTGCAATTCCCATGCACAAATAATGTGACAGAGTATGAAGCCCTGATTCATGGGATATTGTTTGCACTTAGAAAGAAAGTGAAGATTCTGCATGTCTATGGAGACTCAGAATTAGTAGTAAGACATGTAAGAGGTATATATTCTTGCAATTACAAGAAGCTGTCCAATTACAGACATAGGGTATAGAACTTGATAAAAGATTTTGATGCATTTAACATCACCCATGTACCTAGAGAACAAAATCACAGGGCAGATGCTTTAGCCCAAGCCGCAAGTACTCTGGAACCATTGTCCATATCTGGTTTAAAGAGATTTTTAGTTGAATTAGTGTCAGTACCCTCTGTACCATACAATGTAATCAACCTTCAAGTGTTTGATGATGATCAGCATATTTTAGACTTCATTTCCAACATAGATGTCTTTGATGCACATACCATAGATGAAAGAAATGTGGAAGATCATATCTGGGAAGAAGAAAAGATCCTAGAGTTGCTTAGTAACAAGATTCCTAAGGGAATGATAGAGTTGGAAAGAGCATTTGATTTAGACAACATGCTGAAACAAAAAGATCTCCCTAAAGTAGATGGAGGAGAGTATTCACAAGTTAACATTGGACATGATGATGAAAAAAAGAATGTCCTAATTGGAAAAGTGTGTACAGAAGAAGAGCTGGAAGGAATAACCCAAGCACTTAAAGATTATATCCATGTTATTGCTTGGACATATGATACATCAATTATCACTCATACTATACCTTTAAAGCTAGATGTCAAGCCTTTTAGACAGAAATAGAGACCTATCAATGCCTTGCTGGAGCCCATCATTTTTGAAGAAGTTAAGAAATTACTTAATTCTAGGATCATATTTCGTATGAGACATTCTACATGGGTGGCTAATTTGGTCCCAGTAAGAAAGAAGAATGGTGACATCAGATTTTGTGTAGGCTTCAAAAATTTAAATAGAGCTTCTGAAAAGGATAACTATCCTTTGCCTTCTCTAGATGAGGTCTTGCAGATTGTAAATGGTGCAAAGATGATGTCATTTTTGGATGGTTTTTTAGGTTACAACTAGGTGATGGTAGACAAGATAGATAGACTGAAGACTGCATTCACCACAAAGTGGGGAATATTCACCTACAGGTGCATGCCTTTTGGATTGATAAATGCTGGAGCAACATTTCAACGAGCAATGGATATAGCCTTCAGAGGGCTGATTGGTAAATGCATAGTCATATACATGGATGACTTGACAGTTTTCTCTAAAGAGAGAGGGAATTGTATAGAAGACCTCAGGAAGGTACTAAAGAAATGTGAACATTATGGCATATCCCTAAACCCTAAGAAATGCATATTTAGGGTAACCACAGGGAAGTTATTGAGAATGGGATCATCATTGACCCTGAGAGAGTAGAATCAATTATGAAGATACAAGTTCCTAAAAGTAAGAAGGAGCTCAAATCTTACTTTGGTAAGATTAATTTTGCTAGAAAGTTTATTACTGGTTTTGTAGAAATTGTCAAACCATTGAATGCCATGCTAAAAAAGGATGCCAAAATTGAGTGGACACCTGAAGCTAGAGCATCTTTTGAAGATATCAAGAAAGCCATATCTAATGCTCCTATTTTAATCAGTCCAGATTATACCAAGGATTTTTACATTTACTCATTTTCTTCAGAGCATACATCTGCAACAGTATTAACATAGAGAAATGGGGCTAAAGAAGAAAAGCCTATAGCCTTCATGAGTTGTCCTTTTAGAGATGTAGAACTTAGATACATGGATGTTGAAAGACAAGCACTTGCTCTGGTTCAAGCAGTCAAGAAGTTTAGACATTACATCTTAAGAAGTAAGGTGATCGCTGTAGTACTAGATGCAGTAGTAAAGATGCTTTTAATGCAAAGTGAACTAGGTGAAAAGAGAGCCAAATGGATTACTGTCCTCCAAGAGTATGATATGGAGATAATACCCATGAAATTAGTGAGAGGACAAGCGTTGAGTCAGATGATATCAGAAATTGATCCTAACATCATGAGCCAACAATATGTCATAAATGCAAAGGAAGATGGAGAATGGTATTTAGACATCAGGCACATCTTGATTACTGGAAGATGTCCTTCAAGATTGCAGGCCTCACAAAGGAGAGCCTTAAAGATAAGATCACAAAAATACATGATAAAAGGAGGAGCCCTTTTCAAGAAGAACTATGAGGGAATATACCTTAGATGCCTGGAAAGGCAAGAAGCAGATAAGGTGCTAGCATAATTACATGACAAGTTCAGAACTGCACATGGATCATTCTTAGCTACCACTCATGCTATCCTCAGGGTAGGGTATTACTGGCCCACTATTTTTAAAGATACTATTGAACACATCAAATGTTGTCATATGTGTCAGGTTGTTGCAAATAGAGAAAGATATGTTGCTCAGCCTTTCTAGCCAGTGATGGAGATGCACCCATTTGCTCAATGGGGGATAGATTTCATAGGACCTATCAACCCTCCATCATCTTCAGGCCATAGGTATGTGTTGACCGTCACTGATTATTGTACCAGGTGGACTGAAGCTGTCAGTAGTAAGACATGCAATGCTGAGGATGTAATCAAGTTTTTGGAAAGCATCATAGTAACCAGGTATGGAGTTCCTTATGCTTTAGTATGTGATAATGGGTCTGCCTTTGCTTCAATTAGATTATAAAGTTGGGCTTTTGACCATGGAATCATCTTGAAATTTTCCTCAAATTACTATCCCCAAGGGAATGGATTAGTAGAATCCACAAACAAGAATTTATTGAACATCATAAAGAAATTGATAGAAAAGAACCCAAGGGAGTGGAATACCCTATTGAAGTATGCCTTGTGGGTAGATAGAACCAGGATGAAGGCTGCATTAGGAAATTCTCCCTTTCACCTAGTATATGGGGTGGATCCCATCCTCCCTGTTAACCTAAAGATCCCCACACTGTAGTTTGCACAAAAATATCTAGGCATAGATAACAAACAAGAAGTTAGGTTGCTTCAGTTGATGCAGCTAGAAGAAAAAAGGAGTAAAGCAATTGATCAATTTGCTAAACATCAGGCTGTTGTCAAGCATTGGTTTGACAAAAGAGCTAGAGTTAAGGCTTTTACAATTTCAGATTTAGTCCTTATGTGGGACAAAGCACATGAAAGGAAAGGAGATCATGGTAAATTTGACAAACTTTGGATAGGTCCCTTTCAAGTTTCAGAAATCCTAGGAGACAGCACCTACAGGCTTAAGACCTTAACCGGTGAGGATGTCCCATTACTAGTTAATGTACAGTTCCTTAAACATTATTTTCAAGCCTAAAACAGTGTCATGCAAGTCATGTGTATCATAGTGTGCATATTTGTATAGTTGTTTGTATAGTTTGGTTTTATTTTGTTTGTTTGCTTGTTGAGTTATGTTTTGGTTAGTCAAGATGATGCAGCTCATCACCCTAAGAAAATGACTAAATTGTTAAGATTCAAGTGATGAGAACAAATTCATACATAGGTTATGACTCATTTTGAGAAGTGTTGGTGATCAGGTCTATGATATCTTTTCATCAAGGTGCCTTTTCTTGACCAAAGTGATTCTTTCACAATGACTCACCTAATAGCCTTGGGTTCATGGAACACATAAGTATATGTGTTAAGTGAAAAATCTAAAGGGACTCCCTTGCTACCAATATAATCTCCAACCTAAATCAGCAAGTGACCATGCCTTGCACATTAAACTTACATGATGACATCATATGAATAGAGAGAGTAAATATTGAAAATCCAAAAAGAATAAAAATTAGGCCATCTAAGTAACTTTATCAAGGCTATAGATGCCTGCTGGTAGTGGGGCTCTACTTAGGGGGGTTGTATAGATAACCTTGCTGGGGCTATGGACGCCTGCTGGCAGGAAGGCTCTATTGAGGGATGCTCCCAAACTATGTAGCTTAACATCAGTTACTCATGTTTTCAACTTACTTTCAAGATGAGGATAATTAATCATCTGCACACACCTGATCCTTTGTTAGGACTGTTGCCATGATGAAAACCTAATCATTCAGAAAGATTATAATACTTATACTTAGAAAGAGTTAAGATATTATTTTAGCATGTGATCACATCACTTGAATCATTGGAATTTAGTATGTTCTTTGGTGGAGAGTTGTTGTGTGGTTACACAACACGCCCCATTTTGACTTGACAAAACAAGGACCCAACTTTTTTGCTACTTTGGCTTGTTGTTTCTCTACTTTGGGTGCTCTAGTAAAATTAAGTCATGCATGAACACCCTGTAGGGGGTAGATAGGTCACCATGATGAGGTTAGTTGCCAAATTTAGTATTTCACATTATTAACCTCATGGTTAGAAAGTTCATGAAATTTCAAGCAGGTTTGCCTTTTGGATCACCCTAAAATTCTTTAAGGGGAGAAAGTTATGTTAAGTCAAAGTTTCAGTCAAAACTGATATTCAAAGGGGGGGTCATATTTCAAACATCAGTCATATTATATAAGATCACCCTGATATAAGTTTAACACCCAATAATCACTTGGTCCACGAAGTCTGGACTTCATTTTTACGTGATAGCTGTTGTCTGCCCATCAAACGACTTCACATATTTTGCGGGGTCATATTTTTAATATCCGTCATCTTATAAATATCACCCTTTTCGCAAAATATCACCCTACACTAATATGATGATGATGTTATCTAAACCCAACGAATGAAGGAAATCACCCTGATGATGACATCATCATTCCATTTTACCTCACGGAGGTATATATCTGATGCCCACCATATTCAATAACATGACAGTGACGTCATTACAACACAACGCTTAAACAAAGTCATCAACATGCTGACGTCACCTTGATCTTTTCCCAAGGGGGTCATTTTATTTGTGGGGTCATATTTTGAACATTCACTGATCTTAAATTCATGACCTGATATTCACGTGGTCAACATTGACCACATCACCCAATTCTTTTGCACTAATTTTGCTGCTCAAAGGAAAGGGGTCATTTTATCCAGAGGGGGTCATATTTTGAATATCACCTGATCTTTTGAAGATCACCCCCCTATTTCCTAACATTAAATGGACTTAAATGCGGTAGATGAATTCCCGTCGATTGCGAATACAATTCAAACACTTGGCATCATCCATGGTTTCTCTGCAGAAGATCGACGAATTAAGCCATCCCAACATAGTTTTACCCTAATTTGCCCTACGGATGCATTTAAAGGTAATTTTCCAGGGTTATTTTCATTTACCTTGTGAAAAAATAAGAAATTACAGAGCAGAGAAGTCAAACCCTCATACAGCTACCTGCCAACAGACTAGATCTTCCAACGTAACGGAACAGGTGATCCTCAGCATCTGCGGCCCTTTTCCATAATCACCCATCTAACCCAAGAGGAAAGGATTATCAGGTAAGTAATTGAAAACCCTCCTGTTGTCATTACCTGCATGTTCAATTAGTATGTTCTTTCTTATGGTTTGAATTTGTAAGTGTCCATATCATGATGAACTAAGAGATGATAGATATAGTATACATGATGTTGTATGAATGCATATAGATATTGTAAAGTAAGACAGATCATGTTTATTGCAGGAATCAATGGTAGACCTCATACAAAACAGGTCTGATTCAGAATTTCTTAAGCCCATGTTTGTTCAGCCTGAGGGGGTACAATTCAAGTATGGCATCATTGGTGACACTCACCAGGGAGATACAAACCTAGCAGTATGGTCAACCAGAATAGATCATGATAAAGACAATACCCTTCTAGATGCAATATATGTATCAGGAATGTGGCATGTAGCTAGATTTCTGTATGCCATGGAAACCCTAGAGCTGGTAGTGGAGTGTGCCATGAACTATAACCCTAAGACCAAGTAGGTGGAAAAACATGGAAGAGTATATGCTGATATTTCAATTAAGGGCATCACATCTACTTTCAATCTACTAGTTGGAAAGAGGGTGGTTAGTGTGGATCTATGTAAGTTAGACACAGAATACAACAACAATAGGAAGAGTGCAAGGAAGAGGATGTATCAGTGGAGATCTAAGAGCAGCACCTACACTGCCTCAGCTAAATTTCCCGTACACTTGTATAAATTTGATTTTGATGATGAGTACTAGTACATGATGGCCCTGCTAAGTAGGATGACAGGTAAGATTCATGCAGGAAAATTTGAGAATTAGATGTTTGGAATCATCCAGATGGTCCTATACACAGATAATAAGCTATTATGGGCGAAGGTCATTAGTGATGCACTGGATGAAGGCATGAGGAACCTGGGAGGTCAGGCATGCATGTTTCATATGACCTCATATGTTGTGTACTCATGTGCTTACAAGGGAACATTTGATGCCTTGACTACAATGGGCAAGGCTGGTGGTGATGTAGATGATGCCCACATATGGGATCACTATCCTCAGCTACAGAGAAAGAACTACCTCCTAGATTACAAATTGGTAAATGATGCATTCTCTATGCATCTAGTCAGAACCATGGAGGAAGACATAACCAAGAGACTGAGCATGGAGGCTCAAGAAGTTGTATATAGACATGGCACCTGGTTCATCTAGTATGCCACATTTTCATATATAAGGATAGAGGGATTTGAGGGACAACCCCTTATGCTACCCAGATACCCTACTGATGGGGTTGTCTTGATGGAGTTTCTTAGACAAGTATCTACCATAATTGCAACATACAAAGAGCAAAAGAAGCTACGTCCGGTCTATTTCTAGCGTCTATGGGCTGGTATATGTGCTCTGACTCAGAGAGCATAAAGCATGCCATAGGAGGCCTAAAACTGATTTATCTGTAGCCATTTCCATTGGCTAGATCTTATGACCCCTATGGCAGGATGCAGAAAATAATAGGAAAACCTATTCACCAGAAGCATCTGGAGGATTTATGGACTGATTGTGAAGATGAAGCTAAGGTGAGGAGAAGAAAATATCAAAGACTCACCTTCAACCAGATAAGGACATTTGACTGCATCCCAGTGCCAGCATACTTGAAGAAGGATGATGGAAAGACTATGTCAAATGAATATGAAGACAAGAAGGTGTACAATGACACCATATCATCCCTTGATCTAACACAACTGGAGGATATTTCCCTAGATCAGTTTACAGGTGGGCTGATGCAATCAACTCAAGCATGGGTAGATGAGAAGATAAACAGATTGAAAAAAAGGGGCATGGCCCTTACTATAGATGCCAAGAAGAAAAGGTAAGAAATATCTGATGAGGAGTATGATGACTTCCTCAATGAGAAAATAAAATACAATGAGGAGAGGTTACCCACACAGAAATAGAGGAAGGGTCCCCCTAGAGGTAAGAAAACTGAAGATGAGCCTAAAGGGGTAATAATTGAAAGAATTGTCATACCAGCTGTAGGTGCATCAACATCAGGTTAGGCATCTACCTCATCTACACCACCTCTGATGGACAAACCAAAGACAAAGAGGATCTTGAGGCTAGCTGTAGAAACTATAGAAGTCCAAGATGAGGGACAGACCTCACAACACGAAGTAGAAGAAGATATCCCTTTTGAGGAAGTGCAGGAAAACAAGGAGCCTACAGGTGATGACCCAATGATGGTCAGTAGGAAAAGGAGGGCGGCACCATTGACATTGCCACCCAAGAAGCAAATAACATCCATGCGGGGTGATATTAAGGCTAACCCCATTGTATTAAGAGGAGCTGGTGGTGAAGTATTTAGGAAGGAACTACAACATGATGTTCCACTTCCCACCATAATCAAGTTTAAGACTGAGAGGGCAGAAGAACAGACAAAAGAGGCTTCCAAAGCAGGTTAAGGTGGTCCTTTCTCCTTGGAGGACATCGTGGACCTATCAAATGATGAATTAGTCAGAATGTAGCCTCTTAGAGAATGGAAACTCTCACCTCCACACCCCAATGACTCCACATGGGACCCCATTAGCACAAATGGCAGTATTGGAGGAGGTGAAGCAAACAGCTCAGGAAGAAAAAGAAAGTAGCCCCAAAAGGGCAGCCCAACAAATTGAGCTTGACAAGTTGGTCGATCAAGTGACTAACCCTGTAGTTATAGATTTGGCATACAAGGAAGATGTGAGACCCAAAGACAAAGCAGGTGCACCTAAGGTCACATAAAAAGTTGAAATGGCTAAGTAGGTAGAAGAAGAGAGCAATGCTCTGGATATGGGCTAGCAACAACATGAGATACCCACTGAGCCAAAGATAGTGGAAGTCCAACAGAAAGGTGGCGGTGATAAAGATACATTAGGTGATGATGCTGCCCAGACTCAAGGAGATACAGGAGAAAAAGATAAATTAGGTCATGAGGACCTTAAGACACAAGACATCGGTGCCTTAGGTGTAGAATTGTTGCAAGTATGAGGTTAACCAGTGTTGTCATTGATGTCAACATACTCATATTGTATTGATAAGAAGGATTGGATGAGCTATGTGTTGAGGATATTGAGAAAATTAGTCTCCATCAGGAACAGTGAAGAACAGTGATGAGAAGAAGGCAAAAGTACTCAATAGGTTGAGGATCAGAGGATGCAGATTAAAGATATGAGTCTTGAGATGTTCCAGTTAAGATTTCAGAGGTCCGCATGAAGATCTAAAGAAGTTATGATCGCTCAAGTAGAACCGGTTTCAGTAGGAGTTCAGTGGAGACAGAGTGTCACAGATTGGTCTGGTGAGATCTGGAATTACATTATCTCATTTTGTGGATTGAAAGGAGTGTTGAAGAAGTTAGTGTGGAGTGACAACTTGATTTGTGCATTGTTTGGAGGTCTAGAAGAACCTTTTGCTTTATGACAGTGGCGACATACTGTGTTCTTGAAGTTCTGGATGAAGAAGAGAAGAATTCTAATAAGCTGATAAAGTGCGGATTTTCTTGATGACTCAGGGAAGGTTTCAGTGATCCTTGGATCGTGTACAATTCTTACTGGTGGTCCACATTGAAGTTAGAGTTTGGATTTGATGTAAAGACCACCGGTTGTTGGTGTTCTTCCTAAGACAGGCCAACCGAATGTATTACACATCTTGCGAATGATCTTATAGGTGTTTGCCGACTTAGATGATTGTTCCTATGTTGATGCCTTGTATAAATAAGGGTTTGTGAATTCATTTTGAAGTGTGTCTTGTGGTGATGAGAGTGATATAGTGAAGAGAAGTGTGAAAGGCAGAGCAAAAGTTTTTGGGCTTAAATGGAACTGATCTAGACATGGTAAAGATGTCAATCTCCAGTTCAATTTTGTAAAACTTGTTATTTTGTAGACAGTGTGTCTCTTGTAGGTAGTGTGCCTCCTTGTGAGCAGTGTGCTCAGGCAGTGAGCCCTAATTGGCATGTGCCATCCATTTCTCTTATTCTTCTAATAGAGAATAATCCTTGGGTTAATCACCCCATGGTTTTTCCCTTAACTGGGTTTTCCACGTCAAAATCTTGATGTTTCATGTGTTGATGTGTGTCTGCTCTGGTGTTTATGTCTTATGCTTTCATGAATGATTAATTGCTATGCTATTGATTAACAAAGTGGATTTAAGTGTTTGAATTGAAAGCGAATTAAGGATAACTGATTCACCCCCCCTCTCAGTTATCAACAATTGTTATTAGAGCTAAGTTCCTCTAAAAGAGAGCTTAACCGCTTGAGGAGATCCAAGATGTCATCATACAAGAAGGACAGTCTGAAGTTTGATGGAACCAACTTCACTCTTTGGAAAGGCCACATGAAATGTCACTTGGAGTGTATGGGAAAGGCGTACTTGTCCATGGTCACAAAAGCATATACACCTCCACAGGGTGGTCTGACAACTCTAAATGAAATCACAGATGTTGAAAACAATCTGCAGACTAAAGAGGCTCTTCTAAGTGCTTTAACTGACTCAGAGCTCTCAAATGTTATTGACCTACCAACTACCTATGAGATCTGGATTAAACTGGAACTTCTGCATGAAGGAGATGAGTATGTTAAGAGTGCAAGGTTGCAGAGTCTCAAAGGTAAATTTGAAAGATTGAAGATGAGAGATGATGAAAATATCACTACCTTTATGCCAAGAGTAAATGAGTTGGTGTGTGGAATTAGGAATGCTGGTGGAGTTTTGGATGAAAATGAGATTGTTTGCAAAATTCTCAGATCCCTTCCTGCTGCCTGCAAAATCAAGGTTGCTGCCATTGATGAATTCAGAGCCCATACAACTATCACAAGAGACCAATTGGCTAGCAAACTGGTTGCATTTGAAATGACTGAGTTTGGAGATGATCCCCCCAAGACTGAATCTACATTCAAAGCCAGTGCCTATGTGAAAGGCAAACAAAGATTTGATCTGGGAGAAAACTTTTCAAGGAAGCTGTCATGGTATGATCAAGCAAGAAAAGACATGGAAGAGGAAGAAGTAGAAATAGCTCAACTTGAAGCCCTCATTGCAAAAAGACTGCCAAGGGGATCCGGTAAGTATGAAGGAAAATTACCCTTTAAGTGCTTCAACTACAATAAGATTGGTCACTTTGCCTCAAGATGTCTGGAAAGATCCACAAGATCAAATTCTAACAGACAAAGGTTCCAAAAGAATTGTTATTATGTTCATGAAGAAGCTGATAATGGAGTAACAAATGATGAATTAGAGATAGGAGACAAATCCAGAAATGAATGGGTGTTCATTGCCATCAAGGAAGAAGATCCAATATCCCCTGAATCTATCAATCATAAGGTTATAGAAAGAGCCTTGGCTGCCCAAGTTGAAGAAAAGGATGATTGGGTTATTGACAGTGGATGCTCTCACCATATGACAGGTGACAAGAACAATTTCTTAGATTTGGAAAGGTATGAAGGAGGAATGGTAAAGTTTGGTGACAATTCTGCTGATAGAATCAGAGGTAGGGGAACTATCTCTTTTGATGGGAAGAACAAAACCGGTAATGTACTGTATGTTGAAGGATTGAAGCACAATCTTCTCAGTGTTGGTCATTTGGTGGACAAAGGCTATGATCTCTGGTTCAAGAATGGAAGATGTAGGATCTTTGAAAGCTCCGGAATTGAGATTGCATCTGGTACTCAAACAAAAGGTCATATCTTCCATCTAGTTGGTACTAATAAAAGGTGTCTGTTTGTTCAAGTTGATCAGAGTTGGTTATGGCATAGAAGGATGTGTCATGTAAATTTTGATAACATCATCAAGATAAGCAATACTCAGGCTGTAAGAGATCTTCCAAAGTTGGTAAAACCTACAAACAGTATGTGCAAAGAATGTCAGCTAGGTAAATAGAGTAGAGTTTCATTCAAAAGCAAGGATCAGTCCTCTACCAGATTATTGGAGTTAGTTCATACTGATCTATGTGGTCCGACAAGAATCAAGAGTATGCAAGGTGATACATACTCCATGTTGCTGATTGATGACCATTCCCGGATGATGTGGGTCACCTTTCTGAAAGAGAAATCAGAAGCATTTGAGAAGTTCAAAATCTTCAAGGCTATGGTAGAGAATCAAACCAGATTAAAACTGAAATGTCTAAGGTCTGATAGAGGTGGTGAATTCACATCTAGTGAATTCATAGATTTTTGTGAGAAGCATGGTATAAAGAGATAGTTATCTACTCCTAGGACTCCACAATAGAATGGAGTAGTTGAGAGAAAGAACCAGACCATCCAAGACAATGATGATGGAAGCAAATGTTCCCCAGATGTTTTGGAAAGAAGCTGTCAGCACTGCAGTCTACACTCTCAATCGAGTTCAAATCAGAAACAATACCGTTAAGACTCCTTATGAACTTTGGTTTGGCATCACTCCTACTGTGAGATATTTCAGAGTATTTGGTAGCAAGTGTTACATTAAAAGAGATGAAGATCTAGGAAAGTTTGATGCTAGAAGTGATGAAGGAATTTTCTTGGGTTACTCCACTCAAAGCAAAGCATACCGGTGTTACAATAAGAGACTGAGAGAGATGATAGAAAGTACAAATGTGAAGGTTGATGAAGGTATTGAGAAGCCCTCAAGATTTTATGAGTATGATGAAGATAATCAGAATGATGTTCTAGTTCAAGGTGCTACATCCTCTTCTGAAAGTCAAATTCAGACTGATTCGGTAAATCAGGAAGAAGAGACAGGTCTGAATGAGCATGATCAAGCAGCAGAAGTGCAAGAAACTCCCAAAGTTCCAAGGTATGTAAGACTGAACCACTATGAAGATCAGATCATAGGTGACAAAAGCAAAGGTGTGCAAACTAGAAGGAATGTTGCTCAAAATTCAGATGAATGTTGTTTGATTTCAAAGATTAAACCTAAGACAATCAATGAAGTATGCAATGATGAAAATTGGACAAAAGCAATTGAAGAAGAATTAATGCAAATTGAAAAAAATCACACTTGGGATCTTGTTTCTAGACCTAGAAACAAGAATGTGATTGGAACCAAATGGGTCTTCTGGAACAAACTAAATCAAGTTGGTGAAGTAATCAGAAATAAGGCCAGATTAGTCTGCAAAGGCTACTCTCAAATAGAAGGGATTGATTTTGAGGACACCTTTGCCCTGCTGGCAAGAATTGAAGCAGTCAGACTATTTCTTGCATTTGCTGCCTTCAAAGATTTCAAAGTGTATCAGATGGATGTCAAATCTGCTTTCCTGAATGGTGACCTAGAAGAAGAGGTGTACATTGAACAACTGGATGGATTTCAGTTATCTGAGCATGGTGATATGGTCTGCAAATTAAAGAAGGCACTGTATGGTCTAAAGCAAGCCCCAAGAGCATGGTATGAGAGGCTGGATAAACATCTTTTGAAGATTGGTTTCAACAAAGGTACTACTGATAGTAACCTATATTTCCAAATTGATCATGAAAACATCTTGATTGTTGAAGTATTTGTTGATGATATCATCTTTGGAGGAAGAGACAGTTTGTGTAAAACCTTTGCAAACCAAATGAAAAGTGAGTTTGAAATGTCAATGCTCAGTGAAATGAATTTCTTTTTGGGTCTACAAATTACTCAGACAGAGAAAGGAATCTTTATCTCTTAGACCAAATATGTGCAAGAACTATTGAAGAAATTTGGAATGGAAGATTCAAAGCCAATGAACACTCCTATGGCTACCAGATGTAAGTTGAGCAAAGATGATGACTCTCCTAAGACAGATCAGACAAAGTATAGATCAATGATTAGAGGATTATTGTATCTCACTCAGACTAGACCAGATATAATGCAGGCTATTGGTCTTGTGGTGAGATTCTAGGTTGATCCCAGAGAATCTCATGTCATGGCAATCAAAAGAATTTTTAGGTACTTGAAAAGAACAATTGAGTATGGCTTATGGTATCCCAAAGATCATGATTTTTCTCTTCATGCATATATAGATGTAGATTGGGCAGGAGATGTGGATGATAGGAAGAGTACAAGTGGAGGAGCATTCTTTTTGGGAAAAAGGTTGGTTTCTTGGCTAAGCAAGAAACAAGAAGCAATATCCCTGTCTACAACAGAAGCAGAATACATTGCAGCAGCAGGTAGTTGCACTCAACTCTTGTGGATGAAGCAAATGCTAAGAGATATTCAAGTAGAATATGAGGAGCCTATCACAATTTTCTGTGATAATTCAAGTACAATAAATATTTCTAAGAATCTGGTATTGCATTCTAAGACCAAGCATATATCTATCAAATTTCACTTTTTGAGAGAACAAGTGAACAAGGGTGAAGTCAGATTGGAGTATGTGCCCTCCAAGGATTCGCTTGCAGATATTTTTACTAAACCTCTTCCCAAGGACTCTTTTGAGTATCTCAGGGAGAAGTTAGGGGACATGGCCCCTCCAGTGATGAACTAGGATGCACTAATGTACATCAGTCTGGTGGATATCATAGTCATATCTTGTGATCCGGATTGATGATGGGGAGTTGCTACTAAGGGGGAGCAGCTGGTATGATGCTGATGTGTTAGAATTGCAAGTATGTGCCCTTTGCCATTGATATCAAAGGGGGAGAGAAGACATGTGAAAAACAAGTGGTTGATGATCAAAGGGGAAGCAGTAAAGGAAGAGAAGACATGTGAAGAGTTGTTGCTAATAGGGGGAGCTATGACAGAAAGGAGAAGTTCTTGTCTTGATGGTTTTTCACATCATATGTTGCCATCAATGACAAAGGGGGAGATTGTTCAAGTATGAGGTTAATCAGTGTTGTCATTGATGTCAACATACTCATATTGCATTGATAAGAAGGATTGGATGAGCTGTGTGCTAAGGATATTGAGAAAATTAGTCTCCATTAGGAACAGTGAAGAAAAGTGACAAGAAGAAGGCAAAAGTACTCAATAGGTTGAGGATCAGAGGATGCAGATTAAAGGGTTTGTAGATATGAGTCTTGAGATGCTCCAGTTAAGATTTCAGAGGTCCGCATGAAGATCTGAAGAAGTTATGATTGCTCAAGTAGAACCAGTTCCGGTAGGAGTTTAGTGGAGACAGAGTGTCACAGATTGGTCCAGTGAGATCCGGAATTACATTATCTCATTCTACGGATTGGAAGGAGTGTTGAAGAAGTCAGTGTGAAGTGACAACTTGATTTGTGCATTGTTTGGAGGTCTGGAAGAACCTTTTGCATTATGATAGTGGCGACAGACTGTGTTCTTGAAGTTTCAGATGAAGAAGAGAAGAATTCCAGTAAGCTGATAAAGTGCGGATGTTCTTGATGACTCAGGGAAGGTTTTGGTGATCCTTGGATCATGTATAATTCTTACTAGTTGTCCGCATTGAAGTTAGAGTTTGATTTGATGTTAAGACCACTAGTTGTTGGTGTTCTTCCTGAGACAGGCTGACTGGATGTATTACACGTCTTGCGAATGATCTTGTAGGTGTTTGCCAACTTAGATGATTGTTCCTAAGTCGATGCCTTGTATAAATAAGGGTTTGTGAATTCATTTTGAAGTGTGTCTTGTGGTGATGAGAGTGATATAGCGAAGAGAAGTGTGAAAGGCAGAGCAGGAGTTTTTGGGCTTAAATGGAACTGATCCAGACATGGTAAAGATGTCAATCCCTAGTTCAAGTTTGTAATACTTGTTATCTTGTAGATAGTGTGTCTCTTGTAGGCAGTGTGCCTCCTTATGAGCAATGTGCCCAGAAAGTGAGCCCTAATTGGCATGTGCCATCCATTTTTCTTATTCTTCTAACAGAGAATAATCCTTGGGTTAATCACATTGTGGTTTTTCCCTTAACTAGGTTTTCCACGTCAAAATCTTGGTGTTTCATGTGTTGATGTGTATCTGCTCTGGTGTTTATGTCTTATGCTTTCATGAATGATTAACTGCTATGCTATTGATTAACAAAGTGGATTTAAGTGTTTGAATTGAAAGTGAATTAAGGATAACTGATTCACCCCCCCTCTCAGTTATCAACAAGAATGAGAAGTGACCCAAGATCAGGGTGATGCACAAGGCCTAAACACTCAGACATCGGCCACGGATGTCAATATGCATCAAGATGATGAAAATACTAAAGTGGATGAAAATAAGAAAGAGGGAGTGTAGGATCAAGCACAGGCTCATCATGTGGACATTCCACAGGATCCTCCCCCACAGAAAGAAGCCCCTTAGCAAGAGGAAATGCAACAAGATTCCCCTCATGAGGAACTCCCTGAGGAAGAAATTAGGAAGTCACCTTCTCCACTGAGAATAGAGGTAGATACTAGAGATCATGGCAGACATGATGATGACAAAGGACGTCAAGGATCCGGAGATTAAGTGCTTCAGTGGCTAGAGAAATAAATAGGTATGGAACAAGGCTCCGAAACCCAAGAATTTGACGTTTCCACCTTGTTTTCAGAAACAATAATGAAGCCCAAGAGGAAAGCTAGATTCACATCAGCTATTAGAAGAGATCCTGCTATAGGCAGAAGGACTGTCCAAGTAGCACTTCCCACTGTAGAGAAAGAGAAGGGCAAGATCACCCTTGAAGAGTTCCAAATAACAACTATTGATTTGGGCTTTGCTAATGAAGACCAAGAGGGTCAAGAAGGGAAGGACATCATTGATTATTTGACCCAAAGGGTAAAGAAGGAGAAAGAGAAAAATAAACAGCATAAAGAGCATATTACTCAGTTGCATTCATACATAAAGGGGTTGATTAACCCTAGTAATACACCAGTTGATTTGGTAGTCCCATTGACTGTCATATCCCAAGAGGAGGTCACCAAGTTAGACCTCATGAAACATGAAGCCATGATCATGTAGAAGTGGATGCTGTCAGCCCTCATAGGAGCTGAGGAATATTTGAGAACCTCCTTACAGAGGTGGAATTCTTTAAACAGTTTAAAGAGAAAAGTAGACAAAATGTAGAATGAAACAGGGAGATGATCATTTCAATTGGAGAAGGACCTAACTACTTTGAGTGAGATGAAGAGGATTGATCCTCAAATCCTAATAAATAATCAGGTATTGAATAGTAACACTACCCTATTGATAGACATATGGTATGAGGATATCATGTTCGAATGTGATATCCTGAAGAAATGCAGTGGCAAGCTCAGGGATATAAGTATAAAGCTGCATAATATGATGGCATACGAAACAGAGATCCTTGAGGCTTTGGAAGGAAAAGTAGAGGGGAAGATTGAAAATCAAGACACAGACTTTGCTATCAAGGCTCTACATGATAATTTCCAACTGGTAGCTGATGACCCCCTCACCCACCTAACAGAAGAGGTGATGAACAAGATCATGAGGATAAAGGTCAGGGTGGAAACCTACAATGAGACTTTGAACAGAAGAAAAGGTAAGCTAGAAGTTGTTAGAGCCAAATTCCAGTCTCATAAGCATGCCATAACAAAAGCCAAAATCCAAGATGGCAGGGAGGCAGATAAAATAGTATAGGCCTATGAGAATATCAGGACGGCAATGAAGGTCCATATACAGGATGATGTTCATCAGGGTGACAGCGATACAAAAAGTAATGAAGATGATGACCATGATGAAGAAGAAGAAGATAAAGAGGAGGAACCCGAAGCATGAATGAAGATGCATTACGAAGAAGACATATGCATAAGGCACTCATAAGGTAATGAGTCATCCAGATGGTTGCCAACTGGCAACCTCTGCCACGAGGAAAGGTTGACTGAGTTAAAGAGTGATTATCTACCGTTGATCTTAATTGACAAATCCTGACCATAGGTCATTTGTAACTACCTCCTCACCTTATTCTATAAAAGGTGTAGGAGTGTCATATTTTGAATATTCGAAACTTAATTTAAATTTGATTGCTGAAATATTAGGACTCATTTCAAAGTTGTTGTAAATGTACATGTTATGCATACTGAATGAAAGAGAAGATATTTTGATTACAAATCATCATAAATCTTGAGTAATTTGTGTTTGAAATCTTGATACATGCATTGATCAGCTACGTCCCTTGGAGTGCTTGTCAGTCTATATGTGTTGTTTTCATTCCTTATCCTTTGAAGTTAGCATCATCCATGTCTAGCTATGGAACATCCTGGTGACATATGGTTTGATTTCTTCTCCTCATGAATGTATCTTGTATGTATGTGGTTCAATGGCTAAAGATTCACTAAAATTAGAAGCATTCTTTTAAATTTCTTTTAATTTCATAACAGATCATCACCATAATTGCAAATAACATGAAATATGTTGACATCCCATAGATAATTGGAAATATATAGCATATTTAGAGTAAAAGCATGTTAAATTAACAAATATCATGTGAATTCATACAAGTATCCATGAAATCCATGCACATATCTACTTATAGACACATTATTTGAATAAATATACAGTGTAGAAGAAAGAACAAGTTCAGGATGATCAATAATTAGAAGAATTGATCAAACTTGCAAATATATCAGCTATTTTTGGAAATAGAGTAGAAATAACCTCGTTGTGGAGTAAATTTACAGGAAATAGAACAATACTGATCATCAAGACAAATGTAAGACCCCTTGAAATGGAAAACAGCATGTCACATCAACCTCTAAGTAATGTCAGATGATCATGACCTGATCAATGGAGACTTGGAGTCATCAACTTATCCTAAGATGATCATACTTTACAAGATAATAAAGGTTTGTTGTGCAAATTTTTATGCATGTTGTTATGACTAACAATCATCATCAATACCTAGAGAATGAAAGAAGAAAGAAGGATGGCTCACTGCCAGGTTGAACTGCTCAGATTGCATCTACACTTGCATGGTCACAACTCCAATGATGTTTAGAAATACTATCTCAAAACTCTTCATCTTTGACTATTCTGCTTTTACATGGGAACAAGATCTCTCTTCTTCTGCTCTTATCACCTTAACAAAATCACGCTCTTTTGCATTTCACACACACACACACACACACCTTTATTCTCATATCATCCATCATCCAAACATCAAATTTGATCTCATATATATATATATATATATATATATATATATATATATATATATATATATATATATATATATATATATATATATATATATATATATATATATATATATATCTACAACCCTTAAAATCTTTACATTAGGTCGGCATATACAGATGAAGTGTATTGTTAATAAACTTGTAGTTTGTCAGCCAAATCTAATTACCAAGATGCATAGCATACCAAAATATCATTTGAAATACCTTGTCATATGTTGGCCTCAACTATACCACCACTTAGGATTATGTTCTAAACAATAGAACTTACCGTATACAAATTAAACTTATCATGTCAGCCTCAAACATAGACTGCCACTAGTTCAGTTCATCTGTGAGACTGCAACTTTCACTATGGACCAAAAAATAATTTCAAAATCATATCAAAGACTCTTCACACACCCCAAATCTTATCTTTAGAACTTCAATGCATTATATCATCTTGTGGAAAAATGTGGACCGTCAAAACTCAGACCTTGTCACAGTGAAACATTGTCAAACCATATAGTGATACTTAGCAGCTTATAACTATCTTTCCAGTGGACTTCAAGCTTTGTAGTTCTAGATTTAGACACTTCATACAAGTGTTTACAACACCTCAAAACTACATAACAAATATGTAATACTGAAGGAATGCAGATCAGAAGAAATGAGTGTTCTGCTCTAGTTAGTACTATATTCTATACTACTAAGCTTAAGCTTTTTGAAGATATAATTCTAGAATTAATCAAGATCTAAAACTCTAGATATAATACCATCTAAGAGTTGAGAACATCATACCAAAACTGCGGGGCCATATCTGCAAGTGTTGACCAATGCCAATCCAAACATTGTCTCCCTATCACTGTCTCTATATACTGTCAACACTTAACCAAAATTACTAAGTCTCCTTCACCGGACCAAAATATCTATTCTAACCTTGTTCCTTTTCTTGTTGCCATCAATCACAACACTATCAAACATCAAGTTTAGTCAAATTACCAACAATTCCACATCAGATGAAGCCTACAGATCCCTTGTGTCTGGTATTCTACTTGAATGCATTTGACCCTAAAATAGGTTATGAACTCAGAATAAGAAATCCTCCTGTCCTTTCTAATGCATTCAAAGCTGCTCTGAATATAGAAAATAATAGAAAAGTCTCATGGAAAATTGGTAGAAGAGCTGAAGTCAAGATATTTCAAAACTCTAAGGCTTGGCAAAATAAATAGCCAAAAGAAGATAAGATGGATAAGGTTTGGAATGTTGTAAGAGATTTATCATATAAGGTAGCAAGAAATGAAAAAGTACCTTATGATAAATCTAACTACTATTGGAATGAAAGACCAAGGTTGCATAACATGCCCTACAAAACAAACTGGAAAGATGGGAGGGCTTTGGTTGATGATCAGAAGCAAAACTTCAATAGAGACAGCCCTGATCCATTGAAAAGACATGGTGCAAATATCATGAAAGAGACTCCATGGTGTGTACCTTTCAATTTACCTCATTCTCCTAAATTTTGTGTGGTTGCACAATCAATCCAAGAAGGTGAGATAACATATGTTCAGGAAAGAGATGAACACAGTATTAACATGTTAGCAGTCAGACCTTATGAGGTAGATAAAGAATATTCTTCTTTAGAAGAGGATGGATCTAAATATGATGTAAGTCATCAAAAGTACAAAATTCATGTTGGTCAACAAAAAGTATTCTCTAATGAAGAGGATAATAGTTTGGGAAATTCTCTAGTATGCTCTATAAAATCACAATCAAATCAAACTCAATTGAGAAGACCAACTGAGGAAGAGATAAAGGCACTCATAGTTGCTACTATAGCACAAGCTAGAAGCAATTATAATCTCAGAAACATGACTGTGAATGCAGATAAGGGGACACCTAGGGGTCTATTTGTGAAGAATCAGCAAGATGACAAAAGGGCTACTTTAGAATCTTAGAAGAATGATGATAATATAAATCCTCATAAGGTAACTCAGAAGTATATGCCCAAAGACACATCAAAGAGTGATCAAAGCAAAGCAAAGAATGATCCTAAGCAGTAAGTAATGGAAGAGAAAAAAATTTCCAAAGTGGAAGTGAGAAAAATAGAACTAGTGACAGGTATGCCTTCCTTTGATATAACTCGGGCTTTATCTTAAATTAAGTTGTCAGTTCAATTGATAGAAATGATGAAAATTGATGATTATAGAAATAGTGCTATGAAATTGATTTCAAATATGCCAAATAAGCTTGAAACTCAAAACAAAAAGAAAAATGAATCAGAAAAGAATGAGAAATAGGTAAATAATGTAAAAGGAGAGGCTATGAGGACTCCTGAGATCTATTTGGGTACTACTCTGACAAAGAATCCATCTCAAGTTGACCCTTTTTATACCTCATTGTTGATCAATAATAAGTTGGTAAGAAATTGTATGATAGATTCAGGAGCAGTAATAAATATTATGCTTATGACAATCATAAAAGAATTGGGTTTATGGGTTGATTCCACATATGGGAAGTGTTATGCTAGTGATAATAGATCCATCCCTGTCATTGGTGTCATGTGGGGTGTGGAGATAAAGTTGGCTTCTTATCCTGAGGCCACATATAAAATTGACATCACTATGGTTGATATTCCTCCATATTATGGCATGTTATTATCAAGATAATGGACTGTTGCAGTCGGAGGGAATGTCCAGTTGGACTTGTCATATGCAACTATACGTGTCAATGGAAAAGATGTCAATTTGTATAGAGATCCCAGGTTTGGACAGGTGATTGAATGTGTTGATCCCAATCAGAATAATTTCTTTTGTGATGTAGATTTGGGAAGCTTCAGGGTGGAGCATTCATAGCCCCAATTACAGAATAGTGATCCAATTGGTGATGTAGCTCAAATGAATAAGTCTGGTGTTTGTCAAATGTATTTTGATGGTGCTTTTAACAAAGAAGTTAATGGTGTTGGTGTAGTCTTCATTGCACCCAGTAGTAAAACATTCAAATATTCACTTTTGTTATCATTTGAATGTACAAATAACATAGCAGAATATGAGGCACTGTTGTGGGGCCTTAATATTTCTGTTAAACATGGGATCAAATTGTTGATTGTATATGAAGATTATAAATTGGTCAAGTATTACAAGTCAGATCTAGATATGCCTATTGAAATGCATGGACAACTGAGAGGGGGGGTGAATCAATTGTCACAAAAACTTAGCTTCATATAAATATCAAACCATCAACTACTTGATTACTGATAATCAGATTTAATCATGAAACCATAGACTTAATCATAATCACACATTCAACATAGTAGACACCAAATTGTTACGTGGAAAACCCTAAAAGGGAAAAACCATGGTGGGTTTTAGCCCATAGAAATATATGAGTTATAACAATACCCAAAAAATAGAGGCTCACTACCTACATGGCTCACTGTAAAGAATGGCTCACTACCAAGAACAACTCACTGCCAAGGGGTGACTCACTACCAAAATGATGAACCGATTAAGTAGCATATACTCCATGCCTAGGTTCAGTTCCATTGAAGCAAAATATAACTTCTTTGCTCTACTCTTTTACACCTTCGCACTTATCTATTCATTTTCACACACTGCATCTCTTTTTTGCAATTGATTACAAGTCTTTATACAAGTCATCAACCTTGGAATGTACATCAGGCTTGACAAAACATTCATCAACCATTGGAGCAATCGCTAAGGTTGACATTACAAAAGCATACATAGAAATAGGTTAGGACCTAATACAAAAATTTACTAAGGGAAAGATGTAAAGATGTATGTTGATCATGCCATGCCTTAGTTGGGACTCAAACACAATTCTTCATGCCACGACATGCTTCCACAATCTTTAAAACATCTCTACAAATAGTGAAATCAACCAAGTCAGCCAAGACTGGTGAGAACACTAGGTCTTCTAAGAAAATTCTTCATTCACGATCCAACTTTCTCTTTGCAAACCAATCCAAGGGTAGGTACATGATCAGGAGACATCCACAAACACATTGAAATCATCAAGAAACAACTGCACAACTTCTAACCACTCTGTCAAGAAGATTCTTCAAACCGGAGCACATAAACAGCACAACCAACTACTATCATAAAGAAAAGATTGCTTGCGGACCACCAAATCATGAACCATTGAAGTTGAAGGCACTTAAATTCATCTTAGACTTAACTCTAGAATGGTAGACTGAAATACTTCAATGCGGAGGAATGCAAAGCATAACACTTTCTCCTTGTCACCACCAAACATACAGTAAAAGCATTTTTCACACTGGTGAACATAACTCACTCAAATCGTCATACCGGAGGCTCAAAATTGGAATATAACATCTTAAGACAGACTTCTAAATAACTTCCAATTCATGGACAAAGATATTCATTCTACAGGAAATGCAGAGCAATCTTCTAGACTGCTCTTCTATATGCAATACACTATTTCCACTGCAACTCACTATTTCTATTGGAGGAGCTAATTTTCTCAATATCCTCAGTATCTGACTCATTACAAGATAAGGACATAGTTGACATCAATGACAACATAGATATGTTGACATCAATGACAACACCGGTTAGGCACATACTTGCAACAATCTCCCGCTTTGTCATTGATGGCAACATATGACGTGAAAAATTGAAAAGACCATCAAGACAAGATTCTCCCCCTTTCTCTTTAATACTCTACATTCTTTCTCCCCCTGAGTTTTTCACATGATTTCTCTCCCCCTTTGACATCAATGGCAAAGGGCACATACTTGCATTCTGCTACTCTGATCCAACTAGGTTGTTACCAACACATCTAGCTACTCCCCCTGAGAGGTAGCTCTCAAGACATCAATCCAGATCAAAGAATGAGACTTTGAACACCACTAGATTGATTCATTCTCATGCATTTTAGTTGAGGGTAGGAGGGGTAATGACCCCTAACTTTTCTCTGAGATACTCAAAAGTATCCTTAGGTAGAGGCTTGGTGAAGATATCTGTAATCTGATCCTTTGTGGGCACATATTCCAACTTTACTTCATTCTCTGTCACCTTTTCTCTCAAAAAGTGATACCTTATAGATATATGCTTTGTCCTTGAGTGAATCACTAGATTCTTTGAAATATTTATAGCACTTGTATTGTCACAAAAAATTACAACTAGATCTTCATATACAACTCTTATGTCCCTCAAAGTCTGCTTCATCCATAACACTTGAGTACAAAAACATGTTGCTACAATATATTTTGCTTCTATTATTGATAAAGAGATTGAGTCATGTTTCTTTCTTAGCCATGAAACTAATCTGTTACCCAAAAAGAAAGCACATCCACTTGTACTTTTCTATCATCAACATCTCTGGCCTAATCAACATCTGTATAAGCACTAAGAGTGAAATCATTATCCTTTGGATACCATAAGCCATGATCCAGAGTGCCTTTTAAATACCTCAAGATTTTCTTAACTACCATCACATGTGATTCTCTTGGATCAGCTTGAAATCTTGCAACAAGACAAATTGCATGCATAATATTAGGTCTAGTTTGAGTTAAATAAAGAAATCCTCCAATCATGGATCTGTACTTTTTCTTATCAGTCTTAGGTGATTCATCAGTTTTGCTCAACTTGTAGCCAGTCACCGTGGGAGTACATACCAGTTTAGAGTCTTCCATCCCAAACTTCTTCAACAACTCTTTCACATACTTAGACTGAGATATGAAAATTATTTTATCTGATTGATTGATTTACAGACCTATAAAGAAATTCACTCACCAAACATAGACATCTCAAACTCTTTCTGCATTTCACCAGCAAATTTTATACACATACTTTCATTGCCTCCAAAGACGATATCATCAACAAAAACTTCAACAATCAAAATTTGATCACCATTAATCTTGAAATAGAGATTACTATCAGCAGTGCCTTTATTGAACCCTAAATGTAACAAGTACTTATCCAACCTTGCATACTAGGCTCTAGGAGCTTGCTTGAGTCCATATAATGCTTTCTTCAACTTGCATACCATATCACCTTGATTTGATAGTTGGAATCCCTCCGGTTGCTCAATGTAGACTTCCTCTTCTAATTCACAATTCAGGAATGCAGACTTCACATCCATCTAATACACTTTGAAATCTTTGTGAGCTGCAAATGCCAGAAACATTCTGATTGCTTCAATCTAAGCTACTGGAGCAAAAGTCTCTTCAAAATCTATCCGTTCAATTTAAGAGTATCCTTTGCACACAAGCCTTGCTTTATTCCTTACAACTTCTCTATTTTCATTTATCTTATTCCTCAAAACCCATTTGGTTCCAATAATATTTTTGTCAGTAGGTCTAGGAACTAGTTCCCAAGTTTCATTCTTCTCTATCTGCATTAATTATTCCTCTATTGTCTTTACCAAATTTTCATCATTACAGGCTTCATTCACAGTTTTTGGTTCAACTGTAGAGAGAAAACAATAATTTACTTGTTCTTCTACAACTCTTTTCCTTGTTAGTTCTCCTTTTTCTTTGTCTTCAATAATTTGATCTTCAGAGTGATTGATTCTTACATACCTGGGGGTCTTAGCAATTTCTAGAGCCTTTTCTTCTTCATCTTGATTGTCTTCTTGTTCAACTTTTTCTTCATAAGTTATAGCAGTAGGTTCATCTAATTCATAGCCACTTTGATTTGATGTTCTTCCTTTGCCTTCATCCACCTTCACATTTGCACTCTCAACAATTTTTTTCAACCTTTTGTTGTAGCACTGGTAGGCCTTAATCTTGGTAGAGTATCCAAGGAAGATTCCTTCATCACATCTTGCATCAAATTTCCCTAGGTCTTCATCTCTTCTAATATAGTATTTGCTTCCAAAGACTTCAATTAAGTATCTTAATATTTGAGTTCTTCCATACCACAATTCATAGGGAGTTTTAGTACCATTACCTTTCACTTGAACTTTGTTTTGAATGTAGACAATAGTATGTATAGCTTCTTTCCAAAAAATGTCTGGTAGGCCTCCTTCCTTCATCATTATTTTAGCAGCCTCTTGAACTATCCTATTCTTCCTTTCCACAACTCCATTTTGCTGAGGATTCCTAGGTGCAGACAATTGCCTCTTTATTCCTTGCTCTTCACAGAAAGTGTTGAATTCATTTGATGTGAACTCACCTCCTCTATTAGACCTCAAGCATTTGATTTTCAATTCTATTTCATTTTCAACCATTGCCTTGAAGGATTTGAACTTCTCTAGGGCTTTAGATTTGTCTCTTAGAAAAGTAACCCAAGTCATCTAGAATAATCATGGTGCAGGTGTGCCTACCTTACAGTGGCCTCCATGATGCAGTTAGTTAGTTTTAAATCTTGTTGATGTTTCCAAGAAGGTCTTATAAGACCAATGCATGTAATAAGGTCTGAATTGACCATGCTTTTACTATTTTTAGATAGTTTGTTTGGATAGTTGTTTAGTTTGTTAGTTCAGTTGGGTCTCCCAGCCGCTTGGAGGCAAAAGAACAGTACTACTGTGAGTAGATAAATACCCCAGATCGGGTCATTTTAGACATAGAGAGACATACTGAGAAGTTACATTGTGCTGTTGGAAAATAGAGTACTATAATCACATCTTTTGAAAGCTAATCAAGATTCTGTTGGTGTTTTAAATCATTTGATCTCACTGTGCAATTGAATCGTTGTTTTGATTGGCCGAATGGGTTCTTCATCCCATTCCACCAGTTGATTCGTAGAATCGGTGGAATGGTTATGTACAGTAGTTTAGGTTTTTGTTTGCATTTTCTATTTGTTTGCAGGATCACAGTTCAAAGGTGTTGAGAGCCCTAGCATGGGTATGTACTAGGTCGCGTAGGTTGTCAAATTCTAGAAGATCATCCAAGAAGTGGATCAAGTCACCCCAGGAAGTTCAGCGGATCAGAACGGTGAAAATCCACTCAGATCGGTGTATTTGTCGCATCTGCATCATCAGGATATTTCTGTGTATATCTTGTAGGTACATCAGGCATCAGTTGCATATTTCTGAATATGATGCAGTAGATCGCATAAGGTGAATGTGCATCGGGGTGACAGTAGTAAGGTGTTGCCGACGAAGAGCATATCGGCGTAAGTTAGTAGATCAGGTTGACATTTCCATCGTGGGCCGACAATGTTATGTTTGGCCGATAAGTAAGGATATTGGAGAGAGTAATAGTTCATGTCACGTCATCATCATCAGGACATTCCAAATATCACCTAATAAAGGTTTATCCTGCCAACGATAAGTGTTTTGGCATAGGCGGAGGACATCGGGGAGATTAGTGGATTGCGGAAGGAATATTCGGTGGAATATTCATCGTGTGCATAAAGTTGAGTATCGTCATCAGGATGTTTCAATATGACCCGATAAGTTATATCCTGATGCTGGTTGTGTAAGCGGGTTGAATATCAGGGTGACGTAAGCATCAGAGGAGAGGTGCATGAGGTTGTCATCATTAGGATATATGGGAGGAACCCGATATTTTATAACCTGTCGATAAAAGGTGCAAATGATGCTGAACATCATGATGCTACAAATAGAGTTTGGCGGTAAGGTGAATAGTGGTCATCAAGAGGATAAATGTGTTCGCCGAATATGATGATGCTGTTGATAGGCGAAAGGTCGAGGGTTGAACTGCAGGATGATATTGGTTGGCAGAGAAAATATGATGATGCTGACGGGTTTAAAAATATGATGATGCTAGTTTTTAGTGTGGATGCCTCTGCATCATAGTGGTCTTAGAGCTCAGTTAAAGGTCTAGGCTATTTGTGTGTTGATTCTATCACTGAGAAGATAGAGGTAGAGAAGTGAGAGGTTGACAAAATGCCTTCGAAAGGTAATGGTACTGCAAGGGAGTTGCAAGAAATGAAGGAAAAGCATGCCAGAGAGATGAGGAAGATGAAGGAGCTTGCTGAAGCACTTCAAGCCAGGCTTGTAGCCTTGGAGAAGAACAAAAAGAGGGAAGTGGAAGATAGTGAATCAGAAGAAGATGAAGATGCTGATGAAGAATTTGAAGAGGTAGATGAAGAACTAAATGCTGAAGACCAGAGATTTGCAAAACTGTTAAAGGCAGTGCAGAGTGATAAACCTAAGGTAAAGGTTGATGTTTCCAAGTATAATGGAAGTTTGAATGAAGATGAGTTACTGGATTGGATTGCTGCACTTGATAATCACTTTGAATGTGAAGATGTTGCTGAGGATCAGAAGGTAAAGATTGCAAAGACCAAGTTAGGAGGTCATGCTTTGGTATGGTGGGATTATGTACAATCTGAGAGAAGGAAACAAGGAAAGTCAAAGATCACTTCATGGGATAAAATGGTAGCAAGGATCAAAGGTAAATTCTTACCCAAGTATTATGAAATTCAAATGTTTAAGAAGCTACAATTTTTAAGGTAAAAGGAAATGGATGTGAAGGCATATACTGAGGTGTTTTATAAGTTGAGTATGAGATCTGGTCATCATGAGAATGAGGTAGAAAAGGTGGCTAGGTACTTAGCTGGTTTGAGATTGAACATACAGGATGAGTTAGTTTCAGGTAACCCTAAGAATGTGGAGGATTGTTATCAAATGGCAATCAAGATTGAAGAAAAGATGAATAGAAGACAAGATATATCCATGAGAGGAAGATGCATCAATATGAGGGGAAGAGGATCAGCCCCTACAACAAGGCAAACTAATGAGGGTCAAGAAGACACTGGGAAAGGACAGGGACAGTCTAATTTCAGAGGTGGATGGAAAGGTACTAGAGGCAGATTTGGAAGTGGTAGAGGTTCTACTACATTTTTAGGAAAGTGTTACACCTGTGGTGAGTTTGGTCATCCATTTTTCAAATGTCCAGAAAGACAAGGTTTATCATCCAGAGATGATAGAACGAATGACAAGAGAGTACAACTTGTGCAAGAAGAGAAAGTAGAGGAAAGTGTGCAAAGTTCAAACACTTATCAAGGAGATAGAGCTCCTGACAATTATGGATATCCTGAGGAGGGAGAAGCATTGATGTTAAGAAGGACAGTCTTGAAGACATCAAAAGATATGATGCAAAGAAAATCTCTTTTCAAGACCACATGCAAGAGCAAAGGTAAAATATGTAAGGTTGTCATTGATACTGGTTCAACAGACAATATGATATCTTAGGAAATGGTGGATAAAATGAATTTGGAAAGGATTCCACATCAACACCCTTACAAGGCATCTTGGGTGAGTGATAGTCAATCACTTTTTGTATATGAACAGGCATATGTTGATTTTTAGATTAGAGCATATCATGATAGAGTTTTGTGTGACATCTTGCCCATGGAATGTTGTCACCTACTATTGGGTAGGCCATGGCAATTTGATAGGAGGGTACTGTATGATGGGTATACAAATACCTACACCATCAAGAAAGATGGGAAAACTATTATGTTGATGCCATTATAGGAAGAAGCTGTAGCATAGAAGGCAGCAAAAATCATTTTAGTGGGAAAGAAGGAATTTGTGAAGATGCCTACAGCAGTAGGCATAAAGTCAGTTGAGGACACTACAGGGAAAGAAGTTGTTAAGGATAACAGTTTGAAGAAAGATTCAGTTCTGACTAACGGAGGTCAGCCATAGATCAAACAGCAGGTTTATGAGCAGCGAAAGATTGATTGGCAAGATAAGGATGTGATTGTAGTTGGGACTATTGTTTGTCCTATAAAAGTTGAAAGGAAGATAGATTTGAACATTGCAGAAGTTCAAGAGGCAATTCCTCAGGTTCTTCAGCCAGGTATTCAGACAAAGGTGCTGGTAAGACAAACTGGCAAACACACGGTATGCATGAATAGAGCCTACATTGACAGGAATGAGGGTTTACTTGCCAGATAGCAAGTTACAATTCCTAAATCTTGGAGCAACCCAAAGACAGCTGAGGATAAAGCTGGAACAGGTCAAAACACTAAGATGGCAAAGAGTAAAGGTGGAATTCTTCCACAACCTAACTCATGGGACATGAGTTCTTTTTCTGTTGGGGAGTATGGTGCAGGTGCACCTACCTTATAGTGGCCTCCATGAGGTAGTTAGTTAGTTTTAAATCTTGTTGATGTTTCCAAGAAGGTCTTATAAGACCAATGCATGTAATAAGGTCTGAATTGACCATGCTTTTACTATTTTTAGATATTTGTTTGGACAGCTGTTTAGTTTGTTATTTTGGTTGGGTCTCCCAGCCACTTGGAGAGATATCCCAACCGCTTGGAGGGAAAAGAACAGTACTACTGTGAGTAGATAAATACCCCAAATTGGGTCATTTTAGACATAGAGAGACATACTGAGAAGTTACATTGTGCTGTTGGCAAATAGAGTACTGTAATCGCATCTTTTGAAAGCTAATCAAGATTCTGTTGGTGTTTTAAATCATTTGATCTCACTGTGCAATTGAATCATTGTTTTGATTGGCCGAATGGGTTCTTCATCCCATTCCACCGGTTGATTCATAGAATCGGTGGAATGGTTATGTACAGTAGTTTAGGTTTTTGTTTGCATTTTCTATTTGTTTGCAGGATCACAGTTCAAAGGTGTTGAGAGCCCTAGCATGGGTATGTACTAGGTCGCGTAGGTTGTCAAATTCTAGAAGATCATCCAGGAAGTGGATCAAGTCACCCCAGGAAGTTCAGCGGATCAGAACGGTGAAAATCCACTCAGATCGGTGTATTCATCGCATCTGCATCATCAGGATATTTCTGTGTATATCTTGTAGGTACATCGGGCATCAGTTGCATATTTCTAAATATGATGCAGTAGATCGCATAAGGTGAATGTGCATCGGGGTGACAGTAGCAAGGTGTTGCCGACGAAGAGCATATCAGCGTAAGTTAGTAGATCGGGTTGACATTTCCATCGTGGGCTGACAATGTTATGTTTGGCCGATAAGTAAGGATATTGGAGAGAGTAATAGTTCATGTCACGTCATCATCATCAGGACATTCCAAATATCACCTAATAAAGGTTTATCCTGCCAATGATAAGTGTTTTGGCATATGCGGAGGACATCAGGGAGATCAGTGGATTGCGGAAGGAATATTCGGTGGAATATTCATCGTGTGCATAAAGTTGAGTATCGTCATCAGGATGTTTCAATATGACCCGATAAGTTATATCCTGATGCTGGTTGTGTAAGCGGGTTGAATATCAGGGTGACGTAAGCATCAGAGGAGAGGTGCATGAGGTTGTCATCATTAGGATATATGGGAGGAACCCGATATTTTATATCCTGTCGATAAAAGGTGCAGATGATGCCGAACATCATGATGCTACAAATAGAGTTTGGCGGTAAGGTGAATAGTGGTCATCAAGAGGATAAATGTGTTCGCCGAATATGATGATGCTGTTGATAGGCGAAAGGTCGAGGGTTGAACTGCAGGATGATATTGGTTGGCAGAGAAAATATGATGATGCTGACGGGTTTAAAAATATGATGATGCTAGTTTTTAGTGTGGATGCCTCTGCATCATAGTGGTATCAGAGCTCAGTTAAAGGTCTAGGCTATTTGTGTGTTGATTCTGTCACTGAGAAGATAGAGGTAGAGAAGTGAGAGGTTGACAAAATGCCTTTGAAAGGTAATGGTACTGCAAGGGAGTTGCAAGAAATGAAGGAAAAGCATGCCAGAGAGATGAGGAAGATGAAGGAGCTTGCTGAAGCACTTCAAGCCAGGCTTGTAGCCTTGGAGAAGAACAAAAAGAGGGAAGTGGAAGATAGTGAATCAGAAGAAGATGAAGATGCTGATGAAGAATTTGAAGAGGTAGATGAAGAACTAAATGCTGAAGACTAGAGATTTGCAAAACTGTTAAAGGCAGTGCAGAGTGATAAACCTAAGGTAAAGGTTGATGTTTCCAAGTATAATGGAAGTTTGAATGAAGATGAGTTACTGGATTGGATTGCTGCACTTGATAATCACTTTGAATGTGAAGATGTTGCTGAGGATCAGAAGGTAAAGATTGCAAAGACCAAGTTAGGAGGTCATGCTTTGGTATGGTGGGATTATGTACAATCTGAGAGAAGGAAACAAGGAAAGTCAAAGATCACTTCAGGGGATAAAATGGTAGCAAGGATCAAAGGTAAATTCTTACCCAAGTATTATGAAATTCAAATGTTTAAGAAGCTACAATTTTTAAGGTAAAAGGAAATGGATGTGAAGGCATATACTGAGGTGTTTTATAAGTTGAGTATGAGATCTGGTCATCATGAGAGTGAGGTAGAAAAGGTGGCTAGGTACTTAGCTGGTTTGAGATTGAACATACAGGATGAGTTAGTTTTAGGTAACCCTAAGAATGTGGAGGATTGTTATCAAATGGCAATCAAGATTGAAGAAAAGATGAATAGAAGACAAGATATATCCATGAGAGGAAGATGCATCAATATGAGGGGAAGAGGATCAGCCCCTACAACAAGGCAAACTAATGAGGGTCAAGAAGACACTGGGAAAGGACAGGGACAATCTAATTTCAGAGGTGGATGGAAAGGTACTAGAGGCAGATTTGGAAGTGGTAGAGGTTCTACTACATTTTTAGGAAAGTGTTACACCTGTGGTGAGTTTGGTCATCCATTTTTCAAATGTCCAGAAAGACAAGGTTTATCATCCAGAGATGATAGAACGAATGACAAGAGAGTACAACTTGTGCAAGAAGAGAAAGTAGAGGAAAGTGTGCAAAGTTCAAACACTTATCAAGGAGATAGAGCTCCTGACAATTATGGATATCCTGAGGAGTGAGAAGCATTGATGTTAAGAAGGACAGTCTTGAAGACATCAAAAGATATGATGCAAAGAAAAGCTCTTTTCAAGACCACATGCAAGAGCAAAGGTAAAATATGTAAGGTTGTCATTGATACTAGTTCAACAGATAATATGATATCTTAGGAAATGGTGGATAAAATGAATTTGGAAAGGATTCCACATCAACACCCTTACAAGGCATCTTGGGTGAGTGATAGTCAATCACTTTTTGTATATGAACAGGCATATGTTGATTTTCAGATTAGAGCATATCATGATAGAGTTTTGTGTGACATCTTGCCCATGGAATGTTGTCACCTACTATTGGGTAGGCCATGGCAATTTGATAGGAGGGTACTGTATGATGGGTATACAAATACCTACACCATCAAGAAAGATGGGAAAACTATTATGTTGATGCCATTATAGGAAGAAGCTGTAGCATAGAAGGCAGCAAAAATCATTTTAGTGGGAAAGAAGGAATTTGTGAAGATGCCTACAGCAGCAGGCATAAAGTCAGTTGAGGACACTACAGGGAAAGAAGTTGTTAAGGATAACAGTTTGAAGAAAGATTCAGTTCTGACTAACGGAGGTCAGCCATAGATCAAACAACAGGTTTATGAGCAGCGAAAGATTGATTGGCAAGATAAGGATGTGATTGTAGTTGGGACTATTGTTTGTCCTATAAAAGTTGAAAGGAAGATAGATTTGAACATTGCAGAAGTTCAAGAGGCAATTCCTCAGGTTCTTCAGCCAGGTATTCAGACAAAGGTGCTGGTAGGACAAACTGGCAAACACAGGGTATGCATGAATAGAGCCTACATTGACAGGCATGAGGGTTTACTTGCCAGATAGCAAGTTACAATTCCTAAATCTTGGAGCAACCCAGAGACAGCTGAGGATAATGCTGTAACAGGTCAAAACACTAAGATGGCAAAGAGTAAAGGTGGAATTCTTCCACAACCTAACTCATGGGACATGAGTTCTTTTTCTGTTGGGGAGTATGGTGCAGGTGCACCTACCTTATAGTGGCCTCCATGAGGTAGTTAGTTAGTTTTAAATCTTGTTGATGTTTCCAAGAAGGTCTTATAAGACCAATGCATGTAATAAGGTCTGAATTGACCATGCTTTTACTATTTTTAGATAGTTTGTTTGGACAGCTATTTAGTTTGTTAGTTTGGTTGGGTCTCCCAGCCACTTGGAGAGATATCCCAACCGCTTGGAGGGAAAAGAATAGTACTACTGTGAGTAGATAAATACCCCAAATTGGGTCATTTTAGACATAGAGAGACATACTGAGAAGTTACATTGTGCTGTTGGCAAATAGAGTATTGTAATCGCATCTTTTGAAAGCTAATCAAGATTCTGTTGGTGTTTTAAATCATTTGATCTCACTGTGCAATTGAATCATTGTTTTGATTGGCCGAATGGGTTCTTCATCCCATTCCACCGGTTGATTCATAGAATCGGTGGAATGGTTATGTACAGTAGTTTAGGTTTTCGTTTGCATTTTCTATTTGTTTGCAGGATCACAGTTCAAAGGTGTTGAGAGCCCTAGCATGGGTATGTGCTAGGTTGCACAGGTTGTTAGAGTCTGGAAGATCATCCAGGAAGTGGATCAGGTCACCCCAGGAAGTTTGGCCGATTAGAACGGTGAAAATCTGCTCAGATCAGTGTATTCGTCGCATCTGCATCATCAGGATATTTCTGTGTATATCTTGTAGGTACATTGGGCATCAGCTGCATATTTGTGAATATGATGCAGTAGATCGCATAAGGTGAATGCGCATCGAGGTGACAATAGTAAGGTGTTGCCGACGAAGAGCATATCGGCGTGAGTTAGTAGATCGGGTTGACATTACCATCGTGGGCCAACAATGTTATGTTTGGCCGATAAGTAAGGATATTGGAGAGAGTAACAGTTCATGTGACATCATCATCATCAGAACATTCCAAATATCACCCGATAAAGGTTTATCCTGTCGACGATAAGTGTTTTGGCATAGGCGGAGGACATCGGGGAGATCAGTGGATCGCAGAAGGAATATTCGGTGGAATATTCATCATGTGCATAAAGTTGAGTATCATCATCAGGATGTTTCAATATGACCCGATAAGTTATATCCTAATGCTGGTTGTGTAAGCGGGTCAAATATGAGGGTGACGTAAGCATTAGAGGAGAGGTGCATGAGGTTGTCATCATCAGGATATATGGGAGGAACCCGATATTTTATATCCTGCCGATAAAAGGTGCAGATGATGCCGAACATCATGATGATGCAGATAGAGTTTGGTGGTAAGGTGAATAGTGGTTGTCAGGAGGATAAATGTGTTCACTGAATATGATGATGCTGCTGATAGGCGAAAGGTTGAGGGTTGAACTGCAGGATGATATCAGTCGACAGAGAAAATATGATGATGCTGATGGGTTTTTAGTGTGGATGCCTCTGCATCAAATCATCAATAAGCAACATGAAGTACTTGTCACCTTGTAGACTTCTGATCCTTGCAGGACCACATAGATCTGTATGAACTAGATCCAGCAAACCAGCAGAAAATTGCTCTTTACTCTTGAAACTAGTTCTTGTCTGCTTCCCTGACTGACATTCCTTGCAAATAGTATTGGTGGGTTTCACAAGTTTTGGTAAATCTCTCATAGTCTGACCTGAACTTATCTTTACTAGATTATTAAAATTTATATGACACAACCTTCTATGCCACAACCAACTCTCATTTGCTTGGACTAATAAACAGTAATCATTAGTTCCTCTTAATTGATATATGTTACCTTTAGTCATCTTACCGGTAGCAATCACAATTTCAGAGATTTCCGTGATCTTGCATCCATTGTCTTTGAATCTCAAGTCATAACCTTTGTCACACATTTGACCAACACTCAAAAGATTGTGCTTCAAATCCTTCACATACAGGACATTGTCAATATTATGCTTTCCATCAAATGAAATAGATCCTTTTCCACAAATCTTACCAGTTGCATTGTCTCCAAACCTAATCAGTCATCCACCATATTTTTCAAAACTTAAAAACTTACTTTTGTCACCGGTCATGTGATGTGAGCATCCACTATCAATAATCCATTCATCCTTATCTTTCTCAACCTGAACAGCCAAAGCACTTTCTTCTAGTAATTTTTCTTCCTTCACACAACTAGCAGGATTAGTAGACATAGTTTCTTCTTTAATAACAATAAACAAGCATTCATTTTCATTAGTACTGGCATCATCAGATTCATCATCAGTCACACCTTCATCATCAAAATCTCTAATATAGTAGCATTTCTTTGGAGCTCTAGGCCTATTCTCAAATATTTTTCTATTCCTTTCAATTCTTTTAGGACATCTAGAAGCATAATGACCTACTTTACCACATGAAAAACATTTGAAAGGTATTTTGCCTTTGAACTTACCGAAACCTATTTGCAATTTGTCAACAAAGTTAGCTTCAATTTCATCAAAGTCGTCATTGGTTTCTACCTTATATTTCTCAGCTCTGGAGATCTTTTCTGAAGTACTGGCTTTAAAAGTTGTCTCAACTTTTGGCAGAGCATCTCCAAATTCTCTCATCTCAAAGGCTGTAAGTTTGCCAAGTAATTGATCTCTGTCAATGGTTTTTACAATTATTACTTCTTCAATTATAGCTACCTTGTGATTGTATGACTTTGGTAGTGATCTAATAATTTTCATCACAACTTCCTTATCACCAATAGTTCCTCCCATACCTTTATTCCATTGACAATTTCATCAACCCTTTGCATGAAGGTTGTAATGTTTTCATCTTAATTCATCTTTAAACTCTCATATTTTTCTTTCAAGCCTTGTAGCTTGGCTTCTTTTACAGAATCATCTCCTTCATACAGTTTATTCAAATTTTCCCAAACTTCATGTGTAATTTCTAGATCCATGACTTTTATCAATTCAATGTCAGACAAAGAACTTAACAAAGCATCTCTAGCTTTTATATTTAACTCATATTCTTTGATTTAATCTTTAGTTGACAAACCATTTTGAGGCATGGTATATTTTGATTCTGCAGCTTTCCACACTTTATAACCTAGACAAAGGAGATGGCTTTTCATTCATACCTTCCAAAGAGCATAATTTGTTCCATCAAATTGTTGTGTTTCCTTTTTAAAAGACATCCTGGATCTTCCTCAAGCTGTTAGTCTTTCTTTTGAGGAACATGCTCTGATACCAATTGTTGAAATGCATAGGACAACTGAGGGAGGGGGGTGAATCAGTTGTCACAACAAACTTAACTTCATATAAATATCAAACCATCAACTACTTGATTACTGATAATTAGATTTAATCATGAAAGCATGAAACCATAGACTTAATCATCATCACACATTCAACACAGTAGACACTAAATTTTTACATGGAAAACCCTAAAAGGGAAAAGCCATGGTGGGTGTTAGCCCATAGAAATATATGAATTATAACAATACCAAAGAAACAAAGGCTTGCTGCCCAAATTGCTCACTGCAAAGAATGGCTCACTGCCAAGGGGTGGCTCACTACCAAAATGATGAAATGATTAAGTAGCATCTAATCCATGCTTGGGTTCAGTTCTATTGAAGAATAATATAACTTCTCTGCTCTGCTCTTTTACACCTTCACACTTATCTATTCATTTTCACACACTGCATCTCTCTTTTGCAATTGATTACAAGTATTTATACAAGTCATCAACCTTGGAATGTACATCAAGGTCGGCAAAACATTCATCAACCATTGGAGCAATCTCCAAGGTCGGCATTACAAAAACATACATAGAAATAGGTTAGGACCTAATACATAAATTTTCTGAGGGAAAGATGTAAAGATGTATACTGATTACACCATGCCTTAGCTAGGACTCAAACACAATTCTTCACACCATGACACTTCCACAATCTTCAAAACATCTCCACAAATAATGAAATCAACCAAGTCGGCCAAGACTGGTGAGAACACTAGGTCTTCTAAGAAATTTCTTCATTCACGATCCAAATTTCTCTTTGTGGACCAATCCAAGGCTAGGTACATGATCAAGAGACATCCAAAAGCACATTGAAATCATCAGGAAACAATCACACAACTTCTAACCACTCTGTCAAGAAGATTCTTCAAACCGAAGCACATAAACAAAACAACCAACTACTGTCATAAAGAAAAGATCACTTGCGGACCACCAAATCATGAACCATTGAATTTGAAGGCACTTAACATCATCTTAGACTTAACTCTAGAACCATAGACCGAAATACTTCAATGCAGAGGAATGCGGAGCATAACACTTTCTCACTGTCACCACCAAACATACAGGAAAAGTAGTTTTCACATTGGTGAACATAACTCACTCAAATCATAATGCTGGAGGCTCAAACTTGGAATATAACATCTTAAGACAGACTTCTAAATAACTTCCAATCCATGGACAAAGACATTCATTCTGCAAGAAATGTGGAGCAATCTTCTGGACTGTTCTTCTGTATGCAATACATTGTTTCCACTACAACTCACTGTTTCTACCAGAGGAGATAACTTTATCAATGTCTTCAGCATCTGACTCATTACAAGATAAGAACATAGTTGACATCAATGACAACACTAGTTAGGCACATACTTGTAACAATGCCACTAAGAATAAAAGTCTCAAGCAATATAAACATGTTGTATGGGACACAGTGGAACTCTTTGATGCATTTTCCATCAAATGGATAGATAGGTCAAAGAATTTGATGGCATATTTTCTTTCAATTATTTCTTTAAGAAAGGATGACCTTACACTGGCATGCATCTTAGAAATAGAATTCAGAACTAGACCTTATATTCTTGAAAATGTATATAATTGGCAAGTATTCAATGATGATGAAGATTTGATAAAATTTCTTCAATGTGCATATCAATATGAGTCTCAAGAGATAGACTTTAATGCTTTTGTTTAAAACATGGATGGTAAAGATATTGTCTTTGGTCAGGAGGCTAGTATAGTTGAAAACAAATAAAATTCGTAAAGGTCTGGTGGCTTTGGAACATGTCATTGATGGGCATGATAGGTCAGCCTTAAAGAAAACAAGAGCCCATCATGATGACCTTGAGGAAGTGAATCTTGGAACTGATATGGCTCCAAAGAAAGTATATATAGGAAAGAAAATCAACCCAAAGGTTAGTGATATGCTTATAAAGCTACTAAGGAAATACAAGTGTGTATTTGCATGGTCATACGAGGATTTGAAAGCCTATAAAGAAGACCTATTTCAACATGAGATTCCACTAAAAACATATGCTAAACCTTTGAGGAAAAGGAAGAGACCTATAAACCTTGTTTTAGCACCAAAAATGCAAGAAGAATTAATGAAGCTCAGGGATAGTGGCATAATCAAACCTATCAGACATTCTTCTTGGGTTTCAAACTTGGTACCAGTAAGGAAAAAGAATGGTGACATAAGGTTGTGTGTAGATTTTTGTAATCTGAATGTCTCATCATTAAAAGAAAACTATCCACTTCTTAATATGGAAGCAATGTTACAGAGGGTAACAAGATGTGAATTGCTATCTATTATGGATGGGTTCTCTGGCTATAATCAAGTCAAAGTCAAAGAATTAGAATAGTACAAGACTACTTTTACTACACCCTAGGATACGTATGCATATGTAAGGATGCCTTTCAACCTTACAAATGCTGGTGCTACTTTCCAAAGAGCTATGGATGTAGCTTTTGTAGATTTGATCAATATCATAATGGTTGAATACCAAGATGATTTAACAACATACTCAAAGAAAGCAAAAGATCACTGCTTGCATCCGAAAAAAAATATTTGTAAAAGCACTTGAATATGGCATATCATTGAACCCTAAAAAATGTCAATTTGCTGTAACTAAAGGTAAGTTCTTGGGGCATATAGTTTCCAAAGAAGGGGTAAGGTTTGATCTAAAGAGAATTGAATCCATTGATAAGATTCCTATCCCTAAAATAGTGAAAGCCATTCAATCATTTTTTGGGCAAATAATTTTTGTCAAGAGGTTTATTTCTAACTTTGCTGAAATTATGAAGCCAATTGTAAAAATGTTGAAAAAGAGGTCAAAATAGATTGGACACCAAAAGTTGTTGAAGCATTTGCATCAATTAAGAGGGCAATCAAAGAAGCTACAGTTTTAAAATCTCCTAATTTTAGTAAGCCATTTTAAATTTTCTCTTTTCCTTATTTCCACACTGTTGCAGCTGTTATGTTACAAAAGAATGATGAAGGGTATGAACAACCAATCTCATTTTTTAGCAAGTCACTTCAAGGAGCTGAATTGAAGTATGATTCTACCAAAAAACAAGCCTATGCTCTTGTAAAGGTAGTAAAGGCATTCAAGCCTTACTTGGTAGGAGTACAAGTGACTACTTATGTACCAAATGTAGCAGTTAAAGGTGTCTTTGCACAAACAGAAGTCATAGGAAGAAGATGTAGATAGATAAATAGAATCCAAGAGTTCAATATCACTAAGCTTGTAAGAGGACAAGGACTAGAAAAATTGATGGTTGAATCTAATTTAGAAGTTGCTTAGGTGTGTGATGTTGAGGAAAGAGAAGGTATGGTATCTAGCATTGAACACACACCTTGGTACACAAATCTAGATTATTATCTCAGGCACACAAAATGCCCTAAAGGAATGAATGACAACCAAAAGAGGACATTGAAAGTACAAGCATCAAGGTATATATTTATGAATGGTGATCTATTCTGGAAAGACAGAGATGGTATTCTCTTGTTGTGCTTAGATGAAGGATAGGCAAAGAGGACTCTAAAGGAGATGCATGAAGGTGTATGTGGAGGACATTTCTCAGCTAAAACCATTGCACACAAAATATTAAGAGTAGGTTATTATTGGCCAACTGTCTTTACTAATGCCCATAAGCATGTGAGAAAATGTGAAGCATGCCAAAATTTTTCTAGTAAATTGAAATATCAAGGAGCCCTACCCTTAATGCCTATGTAAATTGAAGCACCCTTTTATCAATGGGGTATTGATTTCATAGGAGAGATAACAGATAAATCAAGTGGAGGACACAGATAGATCCTTGTTGCCACTGGCTACTTTACTAAATGGATTGAAGCAGTCCCAACTAAATAGGCCACTAGTAAAGTAGTAATTAATTTTTTCTTGGAAAGTATAATTACCAGATTTGGGGTTCCCGTTAGGATTTTCACAGATAATGGGATGTGTTTCAGATCTGATGAATTCAAGAAATTATGTGAGTCCTATCACTAGTAGAAAAATAGAAATAAATGAGTAAGAAAACTACCAAAAATTGGTCATGTGACCATTAGTTTGGTCACGTGACCATTAGTTTGGTCACGTGACCATTGGTAGTTTATTGCTGGTCATTTATCTCGTGACCAGATTTATGACTAAACAAATTTTAGTCATTAATTTGGTAGTATATTTAGTCATCAATTTGGTAGTATATTTGGTAATTTGGTAGCATATTTAGTCATCAATTTGGTAGTATATTTAGTCATTAATTTAGTCATTGATTGTTGTTAACTGGTCATTTATTTAGTCATTGTAATCATTAATTGCCGTCAATTGGTAGTATAATTAGTCATTTATTTAGTCACTGATTTCCATCCATTGGTAATTTATTTAGTCATTTGTATTAACTAATTTCCATCCATTTGTAGTATATTTGGTCATTTTAATCATTATTTTTCCATCAACTAGTCATATATTTCGTAATTAATTTAGTCATTGATTATTGTTAACTAGTCATTTATTTAGTCATGGTAGTCATTTTTATTTACTGGTTTCCATTAATTGGTAGTAAATTTAGTCATGATATGAATAATTTATTAAATACCATAAATTTTATAATGCAGAAAAAATATATTATTAAATTTGAATTAAAACATAAAAGCAAATAAATTTGGAAAACTATATATTTTATGATGCTACCAAGTAAAGATTGATAAATTTGAGCCAACACTTTCTATTTGAGAATTGGCCAATAATAAAATGAAATAAGACAAAGCAAAGTGGCAATAAATATTGACACCATTTAGTATGGCATCTCGTCAACATGGAAATGTTTTTGGTTTTGTACAATTGCAGTAAAATATGAATTTATTTAAAACAACATTTTCATGATATTTTCTTCATTACCTCAAGAAATCATAAAATAGATCATTACACAAAATCTCTAGTCTTGGAATCAATCTCTTCCTTTCTCACATGGCAATAACGCACTTGCCCGTTCAGACTATTAATTTCAGAAAATGAGCTAAACAACAGACATTCAAATGACCTCCTGCATAGATAGGATCTGAAGTTCACTATTGTCTTATTGTAGCCAGAGGTGTAGCACGTACACCACATAGCAAAACATATAGAAGAATCTTATGATACAGAAGCTACTGTTCTAGTATCAACAAAGTTCACCATTTGTTATCCTGATTGTGGTGTTTGTAATGTTGTAGGGTGCATTTTCCCATTTTCATCATAAGGTTTTGCTCCAATCCAATGTTCCATTGCACAATGCATCATTAGTAGTAGCTCAAGGAATTTTTAACAGCTTTTTCAATTTTACCACAAGTTTCCAATCATCTTTGGACAAATCATCCTAAAAAAATAAGAAGAATATTCTATTTTAGACATTAAAAAGTTGTTTTATTAGCTAAAAATGAAAAGCACAAATGTTCAATTAGCATAAAATGCATAATAGTAAATACACTATAAAATTACGCAATGTGGATATCAAATAGCCTTACCCTATAGTTTTCTTTCAATATATCTATGGATCTTCTGGTGAGATGACTCACAAATTCATCCTCCATTTCAAAATGCCTACCAAACATTTTCTGTGCTTCATCAGCATTGTTCCCAACAATCTGTAAAGTTCGTATGATAATTCATTAACAAAAACATTTCAAAAAATAGCATCCAAAATCATATAAAACTATTAACAACAAAGATAACTTCTCAAAATACCTTCATGGCCACTTTTTCACCCTTCTTAGCCATTTCAACAGCTTTATGATTGATCTCAATTGAGGCTATTTTGCCAATATCTATGAAATCTTTTGTGGGAACACATAATGGTGTGCCAATCTGTAGATGCAATCACCACATATGGATTTATACAAACCAAAAATGATACAACAATCTTTTACATGCATAAGTCAACACCGAAAAGACTAGGTTTAGATACTGACCCTTACAATGCCTTCGAGAATATCAACACCAACAATTATAGGATCCTTCTTGTTAAAAATACAATTTGGCAAAATGCTCAGTACACAAGGGAAAACATCTTCTATAGCCTCTTTTTTCTTTTCTTCCTTAAGATTGTCCATATATGCTTTAAACTAGTCAAACGTATGATAAATAATAATGTATTTGCAACAATTGGACCCTAATAATAATGTATTTACAACAAAGGTTAGATAAACACTCAAGCACCAAATGTATATGCTAACTCCAACTCTTAACAAGGCAAGTATTTATCAGACTTGCTCACCTACATTCCACAAACCACAATCTAATTGCCTTCATGTAGCACACCATTTATCAATATAACATCAATTGTAGTTCCCAATCCTTCTACACTATTCTATAGGAACAACTAAAATGAAGGCTTTGTTTTCCCAACTCCGATCAACTTACCTATTAGCATACATTGTGAATTTGGGAAACTAGGAAGCCTGAAGAGATCATATAGAACTGATTGATCTCTACTAATTAGAAAATCCATCTCATCAATAATCAATAGCCTTTTCATAAGAAAACATAGAAAAGTTAAGTGAGAAGCCCCATTTTAAAAAGATATTGAATCCCAACAATTACAATGACTAATGTACATATCATTCGCAAGCTTCTTGGAAACTAATAGAAATGAATGAAGGATTGTAAAGAAGATTGATATTTCATCACATATTGATATTTCTGTGGTCAAGGTTCAAAAGACAAGTTGTACAAGTGGAAACAATGAAATTGAACCAAAGCATGGAAAAAGAAATGCTTTGAATAGGTGGTAGCAACATTACTCACATCATCTTTATTGCATCTGATTTTTTCTTCTGGCACAATAAACTTTGCAACTCTTCAAATGGTGAACTATATGTAAAGTTCTTTTTCCTTCCATGGCATTGTTCAAGTATCTATTAGAAACAGATCTAGCATATAAGATATTAGAAACTGTATACCAATCTTGTATAGCTTAAAGCTCTAATTCAGCTATCATTTCGGTATGTCTAAATCTATTGTAAATGGATACTGCTAAAAAGTCATATTTTAGGGGAAAATTTCTCTCATTTTCTATTATACTCACCCTTTTGAATATGTCTAAAGTGTTTGTCAAGGAAGTGTAATTAACAACCACTAAATTTGGGGAAGGAATCCTAGCCTGGTCACATGGGAATCCAACTTTCAAAAAACAAGATGCGACTGAATTAACTAAATTCATATTAGGTATTTCTTAGAAATTTAATAGACATTTTGTAATTTACAATTCACATCTAATTAGATTATATTAAGGAAAATAAATCCATTAGAAAACCACCAAATATGTTCAGGAACTATTACATGCTTCATTAGAGACCCTTATAAGTTGTAACATCATAAATTAAGTATCCAGCTCACAAATGATAGCATAGAACTTCAATGCACCTCTTTAGCCCATTTCATAGACAATGATTTAACTTTCTCCAATAGCAAAGACTTCCCAGTTCCTGGGCATCCACATACATACAAACTTCCAACCTTTTCTTTTTCTATACATGTCTTCCAGAAATCAAATAATTTTTTTAGCTCTTCTTCATGGCAAATGAGTGATTTTGGTACTTTAGATAAATGCAAAGTTGTCTTCACTGCAAGAATATGTGAGGAATCTGCAATAAAAAATTGAAGCATACTCTCTTACATATATTATGAACAATTTAAAAATGTTACACTAAAATTCAATAACCAAACACCCAAAACCTATTAAAAGACTTAAAAGACTGCTAAATCTATGAGGAAGTGCAATACCTATAGGATTCTAGTTTGGCATTTGGTTGGTTATGTTATTTAGTTTCTTTTTTGTAGACTTTGGTGATCAAGGAACATCAGCTTCCACACTTGTTACCTGTCAATCAATAACTTACAATTAATAGCTGCCCTTCAGGACAAATCCATCAAATTCATGCAAGATATTCTTCTATCATGGATATTCCAGTATGCTTTGGCAGGTCATTGAAACCTGAATCTGACAGACTAAAGGATACCAAAAATTGTCAATGGTCTTGAATCATGCTAGATATTCTTCTGTATAGGATGATCATTGTTGGCATTAAACAAACTGCTGATACCAAAGAGAGAAATGAGTCATCAATATGTTGACAAAATATGATGTTCGTGACCTAAAAGACTATTTAAATTAACTTTTCTAGCCTTGATTTTTATTAAAAAACTAAAGTTTAAGTAGAAGAACAAACTTTCCCACAAATGTTGCAAATGAATAGAAATGTAGAACAAAATATTTTCAGGTCAAGGGCACTAAAGTGAGTCTTTGGATGACTCTAAAGTGATTAATGCATTGCCTAAGTCACTTCACAAATTGGCTTTTTCGTCCCAATATTGCTCTAAATATTTAGTGAACTTCCATTATGTTGTACTATGTATTGTTAATGAAAGCTAAAGTAACCATAATTCAAGAACATTATCATCTGAACAGAAAAGAAAATTACCTCCAATACAAGGCTTTCCTCCAGCATTGCACATTTAGAAACTTAATTAGTTATTATATTCTTATTTCTAATGTTAAAGAACAATGGCCACAATGAAGTATCACATACAACTTTACAAGTAAATTCATTTACCAAGTCAACATGGTACTACTCTTTATTTCGTATGAATAATCTAACAAAAAGGATCACACAGAAATTAGTGTAAGCATCTATAAGCAATACATATCTTACATGTGGCCTCATAAGGAGTGGAGGTACATATATTTTATAGCATAATGAGTGATGATGACCCCATAACATAAGTTGCTTCATTATATCATTATTCTGAAATGTGATAATAGCAAAGAGCTAACCCTAATCCACTGGACAATATATTTCATAAATAATAAGATTAATAATTCAGGGTCCTGGGCATGATCCCCCAAGCCACCATTCTATGTTGTTGCTTTCTATCATGATACATTAAGTCAAACAATCCCAATTTGCATGGACATGTTTGACCGTGCTAATGCCTTAAAACCACTTTTATAACAAAGGCTATTTCCTTACAATATACTAGGTAGGGATTCTTGCATGATGCATACTATGATAGTTAATATCTTAAAAAATTTCACTATTTTAACATCTATATAAGTGAAAAACCTAAACACTTTGTAGGTTAAAACATGTATTCACCAATGCCAGATACGAAGGCACCATACTCAGAGAGACATTACTTAGGCTTCTGATTTCACTTAACATTTGAGCAGAAGTTAAAGTATATACCAATGTTCAACAGGGAAGGATCCCCCTGAAAATGCAGAGTTTTGGAAATGGAAGGGAGGCAAAATGTCCCCGTTGCCGCCACACCAATAGAGTAGGGATGTTTCTGGGATGCCCTACAGAAGCAGGAGGCATCTGCAGAATGTACCCCCTGTTGGGGATGTTGGGGGAATGAAGATTGTGTTAGAAAAAATAGGGGCTTTGTGGTGGGGAAAACATAGTGATTAAAATTATGAAAAATGACATGCACTATAAAGGTCCATGTGGTCTCGAAGGCCTTGTCTAAGTCTAATCAGTACCCCTCGACCCTACTAGGGGCACTTCTATGAGACCCTCTCTAGTTTTAATTATATATAAATAACTGCACTACCAGCCACAATCCCCAAATTTGGGTCCAGGGTCCCCCCATCCCCAGCTTCCCCCATCTCCCATCCCCAAAATTCATTGAGTAATGATGTATACCTCATGACATGTACTATAGTTGTGTAATAGTATGTGGACTCATAGAATTATTGAACATAAGGTATTCACTGTAATATGTCTTGTCCTCCTAAGCTTTAATAGGAAAGTTTTCAGACAGGTTCTCCCACCATTCAAGATGTTCAAGCTAAGCTTTGATGAGGCTCCAACGGCATTCTCGAGTATGCTTGTGTGGGTTGAATCTTCAGCAACCATGATGGGAATTTGACACCAATAATGAGGCACTAATCAAACTTGTCTGCACCCTATGAGCTGATCCCAATCTTGAAGTGTTGGAATGGAGTGTACAGATCCATCAAAAATTAATTGAAAACTAATTTTTGTCTGATGAGATTGTGACAATCATAAAAGATGTGTATGCAAAATGAAGTAGCAATCAGAACGTATGGGAATTAATAGAAAAATGCCTCTTTGATTGGAAATTGAACCATGATTTTCATACTACCGATTCAAAGGAAGGGAGACCTATAGACCATCCAGCTCAGCTCCTAGACCTAGACTAGTAATGCTTTGTGCGCATTTCTTTTATACTCAAGGAAATAAAAAAAGAAGGTTTTGTGATAGAAAGAGATTGTGGGTTTCATGTACTTAAATAAGGCAATGGAATTGTGCTAGATATCTACAGGTGTGTGCCAGTCTTAAAGTTTTGAATTTGCATACTAAAGATAGTCAAATATTTTGTCTGACAATGTGACTTAAGAATGACTGCATTATTTGCTAGAATAAACAATGTGGAAGCTTTAATTGTATTACCATAGTAGAAGAAAGAAAGAAAGACTTTGGATTTCAAAATTCATCAAAGCTCACTGATGTAATTGTCTCATGTACAATGTCAACTATGACAGGCAGGTAGCTGAACTTGGTCAATATGCAATCCTCATGGTATCAATTGCTTTTATTCTAGTATTACTCAACATATAGAGGTTTGGCACTAGCAAGGTGCAAGTTGCATAGATTTATTCATATTGTTTTTTATCTTAAGTGATTATGTTAAATAAGTTTCTTATATATGACAACAACATTGTATCTCGCTTAGGAATTCAAGTGGACTTAATGAAGGGTGAATGTTGTACATAACAGGAGCTAGAGCAATGTTTGTTGACTTGGGGATCTTCATGTAGGATCCATCTCAATTGCCTTTCCTCCTTTTAGAGTTTAAGCTTTAAAAGCATACTACCAGATAACGTGGGTCAAGCTGTATTTCTCATTAAAAACCCATGTAAGGAAGAACATGCCTTCTATGCTTTAATCCTGCCATGCATAACATGATGTGGTTTGGTGGATTGTAATCTTTTCTGGAAGACACAAAATGAGATTATTGATACAGCCTTATAAGTATTTGCAAAGTGAAGGTGTAAAGTTAAACTAGCTGACCTTGATGAAGCATGTAATCAATTTTTGACAAATTGTAGAATGCAGTAGTTTGTTTGACTTAGGTGTATTGATGAAGGGTACACAAAATGGTACATTTGAGTTTCAAGTGCTTCATCAAAATGTAGTTCCACTACTTGAAATCTTTGCCTAATTCTCACAAATTTGGCTTACTGATAATGCCATTAATGTTTTAAGTTAATGCAATTGGCAGGTGCTGAGATAGACTTTAGGATGTTGGCTAGCATCTCCCATCTTGAGCTTTGGTGCCTTGGAACAAGTTTTTAGTCCATAGAATATTAATTCAACATGATCTTTGTCTGATATGACATATTAGACACATATGCAAAATGGGCCAGTCTTTGGTAGGCACATGACATAGTTGTCATGTTGGCAACCTTGCCAACAACAATGATTGCATGCTACTTAAAAATTTAAAAGACTATCTTGAGTTATACAAAAGTTTGAACAAGAAATGAACCCAGAATAAAGTTTGTATTTGTTGTCATTTAAGGAGTAATCTTGCCAAGAGAACCTAAGCCTTCATGTTTCAAGATTTTAGTCATTGGCTATTTTACATAAATATTTAGCCATTATCTAGAAGAGCACCTCTACTTAATAATAATGTCAATTTTAGCAACTGTATCCTATTAATAAGAAGAAAATTTTCTTGAAATCTTGATATATGGCATTTATTAATAAGATGTCACATCACCAATTCATCTCTTCCTTAGCATTTAGTTATATCTTGCAAAACAAAAATTGAAAAAATCCCTTGTGCTGCCATTAAAATCGTAGCACTAATAAAAATTGGATACAATCATGCAGGAAACACATCAAAACATTACATAATGTTTTCTATATGGACATAATAAAATGGTATAAAAAACAACAATTAAATACTATATAAAAATAGTAGTTGAAAATAAACCAGAGATGAGAGGTGCCAAAGGTAAAATAAAATGTCATACAAATATGTATAAAAACCCCAATAATATCAGAAGGAAGTCCCCACAAGATAAGGCCCCAAAGATAAACATTTTTTAAACCCAAGCATAGTAAATATGAATTTGAAAATGCAAGAGATGATGGGATATCATGTGGTCACATTATCCCAGACTATTATAATTATTAGATAACGGTAAGAAAATTGCAAAATATTGAACTTGGAAATGTAATTTTTTGTTGTACTCAAGTGATCAGAAATAATTACTCAAGACAGGAAAATGTTTGTATATAGGGCATAGGACACAAACATTAAGGAATACCTTCAGAATCTCCCAGGTCCTAATTCTTAAATAAAACCTTAATACAATTTTCAAGAGAATAAGAATAGATGAAAGATAGTCACTGTGAGAAGGTGAGGTCCTACCTATTATGACCAAGAAAATCTTGTTGGGGGATAGGGCATATGGCACAATCATTAAGGGATGCCTTCAAAATCTCCCAGGTCCTAATTCTTAAATAAAACTTAAATATAGTTTTCAAGAGAATAAGAACAGACGAAAGGTAATCACTGTGAGAAGGTAAGGTCCTACCTTATAATCACCAATTATGACCAAGAAGATCTTATTGGGGGCCTTTCCTCTATATATTATGGAAAGAAACAATAATGATAAGGATGTCCTAGTGCTAGTGCTAAGCCTAAAGATCTTGCAAAGTGTGCAAAGCCTGCTACTCAAGGTTCTATGGTGCTTATTGGCATGAATGAAAGCTAAACCCCTAAAAGGACACCAAATAGAATCTTGGAGGAAGCTAGAACATTAGATCTAAAACTCAACTCAATCTACACCTCTTGTATGGCCAAGAAGATTTCTTGGATAAAGTGACATTACATAAACATTTACATGTGAAATTATACAAGGAAGAAATAAACCCACATCCACCCAACATAAAGTCATGCAAAGAAACTACTGCAAACATCTAAGGCCACAAACAATCAAATGCTAGCACTACATTAGGTATACTTCCAACGGTACTATTGACAATGAATAAACTAAAGCATTCATCTTAGCAAAGTCTCAAGAGGTTATAATTAGAATGAACCTTACCTGAACTTTGCTGATGTACATAAGATTTTCCTCCATCATTTCTTGTGTTAACTACACAAGTAACATAAGGAGATCTGGAACACCTTCTCCACTGAAACCCACAATAAATAAATGTTAAATACAACTGAACAACCAAAAATCTAAAAAACAATTATATCCAATATATTGTAACTTCAACTGAATATGGACTTGAACACATAAAAAAAGAGATTATAAGAAGCTACAATGCTTATGTGACATAAATCCTAGTTCCCTAATGTCTGGATCATGATCATCCTGCCCAGTCCTTGAAGCCTATGTAGTAATGTGCACACACACTTGAAAAATAACCATTAAACTTGACATTGAACTTTTCTTCACTGCTAAGTTGGGTAAATTTTGATAAATTGGAAAATCCCAAGTCATACCTGATTGCGCTAGTTGGCACAATGCTAACATATTTCTTCACTTCTTTATTTCTAAAATATAGCTCAGAATTCAGTCCTTGTTCTTTGAGCTCTATAATAACCTGCATTCATTGTAAAAAATTGTTCAGACTGAAGAACAATGTGAAATCCTGATAAAATATTTCCAATCTTTGAACCCTACTTTGAGAGATAGACTTTTTCATTCTATGATTGTATGTTCTAGGTCCCTTTAGAAAAATGAATCTTGTACAAAGCCAAACTAGAGTGAGTCGATGTTCAAACTCATTTTGAACATCTTTTGACTGTTGCTTAAAGGTCATTCTTAGAGGAGCATTTGGACGAGCCTTCCAACCATAGAGCCTATCCACCTTAATAAGTCAAGCACACAGTGAAAACCTTTTGTGCAGTGATTTTCAAGGTAGGAAATTTTTCATGAAAATTAATGGCAGATAGATATTGAATACACATTGAAACTACCATACAGACTTACTATATTCAAGGCAACTACAAAAGGTGTATGTCACATTTTCAAAAGATTTAGCGACTCAAGTATTTGTGGTTCCAAGCCATGCATAATATCAACAACCATGTTGGTAGTCTAGGGAGCACCCAAAAATTATCATTGAGATCCCATCAAAACTAAACATAGAGACCTATACTGAAAACTCTGTAGTTGAGGGCAGTAGGGTATTTCTAAATTTAAGACTTTTACTTGTTGTGATGGGCCTAGAGGATGAAGGCTGCAGGGTACTTACTGAATTCAAATTTTCTATTTCTGAATTATATATTAACTTGGACATCAAATATATGTATGCAAATTGCTCAAACAAACATGGCATTCGTGAGCTATTGTGAAGATAACATCAACAATATACTCTACCACATATTATGACTATTCCAACACAAAATACATGAAAATAAGTTCTAATTTCTGAACATGAATACTGCTGCTACAAATCAGACTTCCAACAATGAAATTACATCAAATCTCAAGGCTCAAACATGCCCAAACATAGCCCAAATCTCTACTATTACAAAATAGTCTTTTACAATCGGCCCATCTAATGGTAGCAATATTATTCTATCATATTCTTCTAACAAAAGTTTGACTAAAACAGGTGGTTTCAAGCCCAAGCTAAGGTGTAATTCTCATTCACAGAAAACCATACAGAAGGAAAAACTTCTGAGAGGTGTCTTGGCAATAAGGAGAATGGATGTAGTGTAGATTCAATTGGATGGTAATTGATGATGTTGCTAAAATTTGTCTTGATTATCCATTTCAACACATTCTAGTAGTAGCCACCTACATTTTAGAAGAAGGTGTTCAGTGTCGAGTTGGAAGCATATCTCTATTCTCACTTCAGGACAAAATGCATCTCAAGCTTCTTGAATGGATCAAAACTTCTAGAGTTTTTGATATCAAATGGAGACCAGGAGAAGGAAACACACAACCTAATCTCCTGCAAGCTGATTCTGATGGTAACTTAATAATATATGGTTTAGAACATCTAGAGATTGTCTTTGAAGATAAAGGTCAGTGCTTAAAAAGTTCCCTTTGCTTTTAGTTTACATTATTTTATTCATTTTCTTTTATTTTTGGACATTTCTGAGTGTTTCTGATATAGATGATATGTAACTTAGTAGCAAGATTTACATCAATTGAGTGTAGGCTCAATATCTCCCTCATTTAATTTGACCATTCATCAGCATAATGAAAATATTAGCCCATCATGATGTGAGTTATCCTTGGCTTCCCTCTAGTACATTGAATTGTCAAAGATCTATTTGTTTCTTTGGAACACAAAGATAAAATATTCAAAATACATTGAATTGTCTAACATGGGACTAATAAGTATGGTAAGAAAATTAATATGAAATCATTTAATTTTACCATACAATATTTGTTGTCTGTCTTTAGATAGGTCTTTAATGAGGGTTTTCTTCATTTGTTTTTTTTCTTAGACAAGGGCCGGTGGTTGTCTAAGTTATGCAATTAAACTACTGTTAGTTGAGAAATGTACCATAATGGCAACACAAAGAAGGCACATAAACTATTTAATAGAATGCCTAGAAGAGACGGCACCTTAAGGAATGTAGTAATTGTAGAGTATGCATAAAATGGATATGTTTAATAGGCTGTAGAAACTTTTAAGCAAATGCGATTGGCGATTATAAGCTAGATTCTACTACTTTTGCCAGCATTTTCCCTTCATGTACCAGCGTGGGAGCTTTTGTGAATAGGGTATATACATCCATCTAAGCATCATGGATGAAGAATATAGGTATGATATTATGCCTGCTGATGCGCCAAGAGACATGTATGCAAAAGTGGAAGCAGGGACAAGGCACATGCACTGTTTGACAAGATGCGTCAAGAGATACATTCTCATGGAGCATAATGATTGCAGGTCGTGTTCCAAATGGGTCTGTGAATAGGCTTTAGAATACTATCAAGTAAATGTGACTAGCGGATGGAAGCAATTTCCAAAACCCCTACCGATTATCTCAAAAAGATGTCATCCCATAGAATACAATGGTTGCTAGAATTGCATAAAATGGGTTTGTTGCAGAGTTTTTAGACACTTACAAGAAAATGTGAATGGAAAAGAAGATCCATGGCCATGAACTTGATAGCATCCCCCTTTCCTGAAACCCTCACCTCCTCTTCTTCTAGTTTCTTCCCCAAATTTCCAGAACCTTCCCTCATAAGGATGAGAATGGGAATGAAATAAAAAAATATAAAGGAAAGGTATATCATTTCCTTAAATCAACAGTGACCACCCATGAATCATTTTTGGGTTTTTTTTTATCTCTAAAAAGTAGATGACCATGGCTCATGAAAACCTCTCAAGGAACTATACGGAAACTAAGAACAAGGACAATTTCCTATCACTATGCTGAAATAAAATAATAAATAAGAAAAGCTCACGAAGGCAACCCACAAGGACTAACTCAACACCATAACCACACGGGTCAGACTCACCAAGGATGGGGTAATCAGACAATAACCAGAAGGTGTCTGAGGGAAATAATGCCACATTGGATCACTCATCCCCAAACGAAGACAATGGCTAAGCTAGGGTGTATGGCTAGTGTGTCATCTCCAACTCACCACCACTGGGTCATTAGGCATGCTCAAACCTATGAAGCCAGGTGGAGTCAGTGCCTAGTACCTACACCACTCAGAGCACATTATAACACCTGCATATACATAGCATATAATAGCCAAAGCATGAATAGCCCACATCAGAGGATTTCAACATCCGTGATCATTCGCATAGTATGTCAATGTTAAGGTGTCATCCTCTCCACATGTACACCCAATCTCAATATGAAATCTAACATAACAAAATGTCAGTAACACAACATCATATATAGCTTAAATTTCATACCTCGATGTCACCTCGATTAGGCTAGGAATAGGAAGGCACTACATTGTGCATACTTGACTTGCAAAATTAAATAATTTATCAATATTATAGTATATTTAAAAGTTTTATAATTAATAATTTTGTCTTTATTTTATTTGTATCTATCCAGTTTGTCTATTTTCTTGTCTTATTTTTAAATTTTTTTGTATATTTCCTATTGTATGATTTGTCTTTTTTCTTCTTAACCCTTTGTTCAATCCTTTATCTCCCTTTATTCCTTTGGTCTAAGCAGACATTTATTGCCTTGCCTTGTATTGTCTTTGAATTCATGGATTATGATCAAATTGGAAAGAAAAAAGAATAGAGGAATAATAGTCATTTATTTAGTCATTTTTATTTGTCTAACCAATTATTTAGTTGTGTTTTTTGCCCGACGACCAAATTAGTCATTTATAGATGTGTTGCAAAAAATTAGTAGAATTTTGGTCACGTGACTAAAACTTTTAGTCACTTGGTCATTTATTTACCATATTTCTACTAGTGCATGGAATAGTGATTTCATATGATTCCCCATACCATCCTCAAGCCAATGGTCATGCTAAGTCCAGTAATGGTGCAGGGGCACCCATAGGTCCTGAAGGCCTATTTTGAATTCTAGTCATGTTGTTTTTCTATTGAGTTTCAATAAGGTCTTGAAGACCATTTATGTATGGTAATAAGGTCATATGACCATTTGAAAACATGTTGAGGTCATTTGGTAAGGTATTGATGCCAATGGTTGTGTGTAGGCAATCAAGTCCAACTTGGTCCATTATGATCAAATCCTCCATGAGTGTCAAAATGGAGTGACTTTGATGTCATTGGTGTATGAAGACCATTCATGACATGTTACTATTGTCCTAGAGGGGTTTGTAGTAGTGGATTTGTTCATGTTTGTAATCATCCACTAATACATGTTGTAAAAATAATGTTAATAGACAGTTTTGGACAGTTTGAGGGTGGTTTCCTATTGCCCACCGACCCCAAACTGATGGAGAAGGATGTAAACTTGTTAAAACATCCCTCATGGATTGATTGAAGGCTAGTTAGAAGTTTGGTGAAGAATTGAATAAGATAAAACTGAAAGGAAGCTAGGTGTGCGAAAACGCTTCCTACACTAATCTATTGAGGAGAGGGCTATGCAAATTTAACTTTATCCTAACTATTACAGCAATGTTAAACCATTAACATGAGATATTGCAGAAAAACACAAGAACCAGAAAGTAGATAGAAGAGAGACAAAGATTTATGATGGGGAAAACCCTTATCGGGTGAAAAACCCCACACTCAGAAACCTGCACAATGTATTAACAAATCTGAAAGAATGTTTACAATACACTTACAATGCAAGCTTCAATGGTCTTCAACACTCATGTCTGGAGTCAATCCGGCAGTATAACAGTACCTATAAACCTATGATACAAACTCCATCTCCAAGCACCTGTTTAAATAGAACATACAAGGCAATTTTGGACCTTTCTTGGAATGGGCATCCAATATGGTATCTTGGACCAAAACCCACACCTAGGGACATTTGGTCAATATTGTAGAATGTGTCTGACACTTGCCTACAACTCCTATCCCAAAGAGGTTGCCTATTTCCAAAATGGGCTATGACAGATGCTCTTACGACACTTACGACCGTCATAGAATCTGTCATAGCAGTTACTGTTGGCAAGAGACACTATATGGATTCATGAATGTTGTCATTGATGGCAACAAAGTTCATCCCACACATCCGCAGGACATCGTATGTCTCTATCGGAAGTCAGAGTGAAGAATGTTGTGGTTCGGTAAACAAGAACAGAGCATGTGGCGAGGTCTGACAGACAACTCCAGATCTCTCAAAGGAAGTATCTTGGTGAAGTGCGGATTTGGGGAAGTCAAGAGTAGTATCTTGACTGATAGATTCCAAGGTTTGAGCCTCCGGTGTGGAAAGGATAAAGAGATATGAATGCTTGAATGTCGGGTTCCCAAGTGACAGTGTGGACAGAGGAAGAACTGACTGGCAGAACATCAGACATTATTCTGGATGTGTTACTGATGATGGAAAAGGTTCTTAAGGCATAAGTTATGTTTGGATGACGTGATTGATGACTTCTACAAGTATATGCTTGATCCGCATTACTTGGTAAGCAAGGATTCAGCTGACAGATCAGAGCTTGTGAAAAGATTAACTATTCTGGGTGCCGACTAGAAAGGTGATGAAATCACTTGTGCGGATATATATATATATATATGATGGATTTAGTTGTGAAATAAGCTGTGGTTTTTATTGATGTGTGAATAAAAGTAGAGCAGAGTAGAAGCAGTAAGGAAGGTCTGGTATGTGAAAGGAAAGTAGCATAAGAGAAGAGGAAAGATGAAGTGTAGCAGATCAGTGTACTAAGCGTAACCAAAACTGAACTCCAGCATATGTGGATGCTACCAATCAGTTCAAGTATTGTATAACACTCTTTTTGTAGACAGTGTGTCTCTTGTAGGCAGTGTGCCTTCTTGTGAGCAGTGTGCTCGGGCAGTGAGCCCTAATTGGAAAGTGCCATTTTGTATTTCTATTCTTCTAATAGAGAATACAATCTTGGGTTAATCACCCCATGGTTTTCTCCCTTAACAAGGTTTCCATGTCAAAAATACTATGTCATGTGTATTTCCATTTCATAGTTATGTTTGCTTATTTGGATTAATGCTGCATTGATTATTAAGAAAGTTAAGAAAGAAGAAAATAGTAGGATAACTGATTCACCCCCCCTCTCAGTTATCAACAATTGGTATCAGAGCTAAGTTCCTCCTAACAGAGTCTAACAGCTTGAGGAAGATCTAGGAATTCAAATGGATGCATATGGTTTAAGAGAGCAACTCAAGACAGCCCTTGATGATCTTGAACAGTCAAACTCTGAAGTCAATGAATTAAAGGAAAGACTCAAATAGGCTGATGAGTTCATGAGAGAACTAAAAGGAAAATTAAGTCTCTCTATGAAAAAGAGAAAGGAGCTACTTTAGCAATTGGCAAGACAAGGTGAAGTAAATGATGCAAATGAAGAGCTGAAGGAGAAAACTGAGTTATGTGAAAAGTTATCAAAAGAAATCATTATGGTAAGACATGAAATGGAATCAGGAGTTATAAAGTTTACCCAAGAGATTGAAGAGAAAAGAAAAACTAAAGATAATCTAAGACAATCTCTCAAGGAGAAATTAGAAGATTGCAACAAGATGGATAGAATTATCAGACATCTTGAATCTGATCTTAAAGATTCTAAAGATAATGAAGAAAAACTTGAGGATCAAATTGTCTCTCTCAAAAGGGATCTTCAAACAGCAAATGAATATAAAGAGAAATTCAAGATAAGTTCTGCCCAACTTGAAGTTCTTCTTCAAAGCCAAAAGAGGGTAGATGACAAGTGTGGTTTGGGATATGAGAAAGGAGAAAGCTCTAGATCTGGTCAGAAGAATTTTAGATCAGAAAATCCAAGGAACGGGCCTAGAAGACCTCTGGTAAGGTAGCCTAATGCCCAAAGATATCCATCCTTCAATGGATACTGCCACAACTACAATAACTTTGGTCATAAAGCTAATCAGTGCATAAGGAGAATGAATCAGACTAATACATCCTTCTCCGGATAGTGCTTCAACTGCAAAAGGTATGGTCACAAATCTCATGAATGCAGAAATATGCAAATGAACAATTCATTCAATGGTAGATGCTTTGCATGCAATAGAATGGGTCATATGGCTAATCAATGCAAATCAAGAGGATATCAATCAAATATGCAAAGAAATGTTGTTTGTCAAATTTGCAATAGATCCAGTCATGTAGCAAAATTTTGTAGAAGCAAGAATCAAGATAAAAGAGGTCTGGTATATTATAATTAGAATCAAGATAAGGGAAAACAAAAAGTAAATGTGGATGAAGTTCGAAGTGAGATGAACAAGATTTGGGTGAAGAAAAGTATAGAGAATGTAGGGGATGGATCTGCACCAGACTCTGGTGCTGATATTCCTTCCAGAAATTAAAAAAGGAGCTCTGGCTCAGGGGGAGACACAAAGAAAACCTTGTTCCCCCAGCCAGTCAATTGGTGCTGGAACTGGCACAAGAAGAGTTGTGGATTGAAAGGTTCATAAAGGGAACATCTAAACAAACTATGGTTAAGATTTGGAAGATCCACAAGAAGATTTGAAGAATCTAATCTTGCCAGAATTGATCCGGTAAAACAGTCTTTCGGTAAAAATAGATTCTTTACAAGTATGGTCTGGTATGATTCAAACTATGGTGTTCTGATCTGCAAATAGATCAAATGGCTAATAAAAGGATGATAGATTATCACTACTCTCCTAGAATAACTTCAAAATCTGTCTCAGTGATCTGGAAAGGTTTTTGTCTCTGAATAAGACAAACAAGGCAAACTGGAATGAATTAGGTTGTGCATTTATTGCCAAAGGAAAATTAGGGCTTCTTAGGAACAAAAGAGTTCATTCACTCATCATTTGTACACTCACATGTGAAGAAGAGAGAAAAGGAGCTCTGCAACTACTTCCCCCAAAGATCAAGACAATTCTTCATACAGCTTAATCCAGATGTCATCGTGTGCCCTAAACAGCGTAAAAGGTAATCTTCGTTCTTGATATCTCTCAGTAAGATTCCTTGATAATGGCTACTTTGAATATAGTAAAGATTTCTGATAGACCTCACCCCATATTTAAGAAGCATCCATACAAATCCTTGGAGGTAGATCCCCTAGGAGCCTTCTCTAGTGTTCCGCATGGTGTTTTGCACACAGAAGACATTAGGGTTTACATACACACAAATGTTGAAGAGTTTGGGGAATTCAAACTAAGAGATATCTATCACAAACAATTGATAGACGATGCATTTGAGCTCAAACCCCAATACAAGGGCCTCCGAAATAAGCACTTTGCACAGTACATACATTTCCCCTGTTTTACTGAGGATGAATGGGTCAGGTATATTTTGAGCAGAATCCATGACAACTTCATGTGGTTAAATGGACCATTCAAAATCACAAAAGATACCATCAGGGCAGTTACCGGATTACACTCATCCGGTGGGATTCCTATTCTTAAATCTGTGAAGAATCAAACTATGAGTGAGGCTACCAGATCCAAGTTTGATAAAAGAGCAATGACAGTAGATGACATCTCTAATCTGGATGTCAAGTATGCCTCCATGATCATTGGATATAAAATATATCATTCTAGCAGGGAAAGTTCAGTACCTGGAACTGCCATCTACACCACTTATGAAATGCTAAGAAAGGATGTAGCCTATGATCTTTGTCAGCTTCTCTTGAACCAACTCTTGGAGAATCTGCTGAAAATAATGAAAGATAAAAAGAATTCATTCAAGTATGGTGGATTAATATTGTGCTTATTCTTCTACTTTATGAATGAGCTTCCCGGATCTAGTGGCTAGGTCTGGGAGAATGATAGACTAGTAGCTATCCAAATCAGAGATTATTTGCATGGACTTGGTAATGACAAAGCACAAAATATAGCCCTATGGGGATACTTCAAGAATTTCTAGAATATGATGCAAGCAAGAGAAAGGATTCCCCAGTCTCTAGTTGAGAAATACAAAGACACAGTATGTTTCATGGTTGAGACTGATCAGTGTCTAATGGAGGTAGTAGAACCAAGAACTGTATGGATCATGCCCATGGGGTATGAAGTTGATGAACAAATTATGGAGCTGCATGTTCAACACATGCTAAGTCAGCCAAAGGATAAAAAGGTAGAAAGGTTTGGAACCTTTGAGGAGCTGAGTGTAAAGATTCATGTGGAACTCAGAGAACTAGAGATCAAAAGGAAGGTGAGAAAAGAAGTAGAAAATTTTGCCCAAGGCCTTGGCATCTCAAAGGAGGCACTTGATGCCCACAAGAAAAAGATGGAAAGGGCCGAGGAAGAGAAGAAGAAGAAGGCAGAAAAGAAAAGTGAGGAAAGTGCTCTGACAAAACCCTCCACCTAGACCAGATCATCAAAAGGATCTGCACCTACCACTGCCAAAAGCTCAAGGACATCAGAACCAGAAGCACAATCATCTGGTAAAGGAGAGAAGAGAACAAAGACAAAAGCTACAAGAGCTTATGTCAGTCAAAGGGATGAAGAGGAGACTGAATCTGATGAAGAAATCAGGAAAATGAAGAAACAGACGAAATCATCTGGTGAACACTCTACTGGTCAAGGAGAAGAAGAGAAGGAAGAGGAATTTGTTGAAAAACCCACTCTATCCTTAGATGTTGTAGTGAAAGCAGTCACTGTGGATGGGAACCTGCAACCCTTAATAGAATTCTATGATGAATATAATGAAGCAGATAAAAAGATTCTGGAGGAAGCCACAGTTAAGTTTTCGAACACTTACAATAAAGCTTTTATTGAAATTATCTCTCTAATTCCCAAAAGCTTAGAGAAAAGGCTTGAAATGAGGAAAAACAATGCTCGAGCAAAAGATCTAGAAATTTGAGAACAGATAGCAATTCAGCTATATCCTTCAATCGATCCCAAGACAATGAATATGGTATTCAAAGATTGTGTATACGCCTACAAATGACACAATTCAACTAAATAAATATTCTAAATATTTATTCCATTCTTCCATCAATTAAATAAATACTCTAAATTTATTTAATCAATTTACTGTTCCATAATTAAATAAAATCTATTTATTTAATTAAAATTCTTCTAAATGTCTCACACAATTAAATAAACATAAATTATTTAATTAATCCAAACTCCTCTATCCTAAGTTCTAATTCCAAAAATCCACCTCACATTTACACCTCACTTTTCCACCTCACCTTGTCCACCTCATTGGGTTGCACATGTAATTAAATATATTAAATATTTAATTACCTATTTTCCCCCTCACCCACATGTCCTATTTCTTCTCAAATTAGAAGTTAGTTAACTAATCAATCAAAAGTGTTAACTAACCAGTCAATTGAGTTAATCCCTCAATCAATTCAGTTAATTCCATAATTCATTCTTCCAACTGACTAATCAAGTTTGTTAACTAATCAGTTAAAGGAGTTAACTCTCCAATCAATGTTGTCAAATCCCCTCTTTCATGATGGAGATGAGACACTTGTCGTATTTCTACTGGTTGCACATTCCTCAACCATCCTCAGCTGTTGATCATCACACTTCTTCTCAACCATTGATTCTCATTCTTCTGAGTCTATAAAAGAAGCTTCATCCCTCCATTCTATTCATCTAGGTTATTTGTATTGTTACTCTACAGAATTCTACCCGCGCACCTTTGGCACCCCCAATACAATCTACTTGAGATCACCATTTGCTTTGAAGCTCTACTTCACAGCAATATCTATCAACATAGCCATTTACTATCGACATCCTGTTAGGTCTCAAAAATGCAAGTTGCTAATCCTAAGAGGATGCCAGGCTCTATGTTTGGATTTGCAATGTTTTTGAACTAACTTGACGAAATCAACCTTCAAGGGTTGATGATTACCTACACTTTAGGTCCTGCTACACCTAGGTGGGTGAACCTTGAAATATTAAAGCAGTATGAGTGTGGATGAGTGGACTAACTAGATCTATCTACAATGGCATAGGATGTAAGATAGATGAAAAAAAAGCTGACTACTTAATTCTATGTATAATGTTTAATAAATGATTGGCAGAAATTGTATAAGCAATATCAAGGTAAAAGGTTTTAAATAATGAGTTGAATGAGACCAGTGCCTTGTTGGGTGACAGAGTCAATTTGAAGGACCTAGACCAGTAGTTTCTTAATGGTAATAATTCTAATTGCTTGGCACAGCTTTGGTTTATAGCTTGTATAAACGTGCAAGAAAGTGATTGACAAACTCTTCTTAGCAATCCAACCAATATAATCAATTATCTTATAATTCACCAGAAGGTATTTTAATCCTTACTTGAAGGAACCAAATGAAATGAATGGGCAAGATTAACAGATAATATTTTCTGGAGACAGAATGGTAATCCTAATTATATGGCTCTACTTAGTTATCCCAACTTACTACTTCCAGGTTACTGTGACTAAATTAGAAGGGTTTAATTCCTCAGATGGACACCAACCAAATTAATCACACAGATACAACAAGTGTGTAATGACAGATTAACTATATACTTGATATCTTAATCTGAATAACAAGGAAATGCAGAAATGGAGACAGCCACACAATTGAATATTTTCAACAAACAATTGATACCAAGATAGAAACACTGAATCAGAGAACTTCAAACTTCTTCTTCAAATAAAATATGCAACATAATCACTTTGAGACATTGTATATTATGTATATATGAATATCTTCTACTGCTGATGATCATTTCAGCATCTATTGTTTAAACTTATATAGATATTTCTATGAAGAGATACAACTCTTCAATAAGTCTCTTGGGAACTTAACAAGTATTAATAACAATTACATAAGAGTAATTAGGCTCTATTCAGCCATAAATAAACTTTAGCCAGATGATCTAGATACTCTTGATCACGGTGAGAATTAGTAAGCTCAATAGCGCTTCTGGTAATTACATCAAGAGTAACCATCTCCTCCAATTGTTTGCAAGCTTCTTTAGATGCAGAGGCTTTATCTTTCAGAGCTCCTGTGGCTTTATGCAATATAACCTGACAATCAACAGTCCATTCTTCTTTGCTCTTCACCTCTCTGTTATCTTTGAATATCCTGGGCACTCCTGCGCCTGAGGCATCAGTCCCTTCCTTAGCATCAGCTTTAAGTTTGTCATAATAATTCTGGTGCTGTTTGAACAATGCTCTTGCATCAGAGATATCTGTACCATCAGTGGCACTTCTATTTTGTAACTCAATCATCTTTTCCTGTATCCTCTTATCAAGCCTCTCATGTTCTTTGACTGCTTTATGATTTTCTGAGTAGTTATCCCAAAACTGGTTTAACCACCGTACCATATTTGCATACCTGCTCTACAGTACTGTAACAAATGCGTCTATCTGAATTTGTGCGGCCTGATCAGGGGATATTACTTGACTACCTTGTGAGCTCTCACCCTGAGTTATTCTTTTTGTGGATTGGCCAAAGGTACTCTTAACATCATCCTTCAAATAATCATTTTCTTTTGTTAATCTCTCACAATTCAGTTTATAAGAATCTCTGTCTTTGATCAGCGTCTGAGCTTGTGCTTTATTTAACTTTGCAACATTGATACCAATGTCTACAGTAATTATAGGGTCAGTCTCACCTGCTCTGAAAGTCATAACATGGCCAAAAGTTTTTTCAGTGTCTATGATGGCCATCTTCTTATGGGGAGGATACAATGCCCATATCATCAAAGAATTTTCATCATTATTGTATCTAGTTCCCATATATACTTCATTAACTCCTTCTGGAGTAAGCTTATACTTGTCATTAGCATTATTCAAAAAGCTATCAAAAACCAGAGCAGAATTTAAATCCAAACCAGGAAAAATCATAACCCCTGCTTCTTTGAGTAACTGTCTACCCTTGCTAGGTGTCATGTCCTGCATTTCTTTATCTACTGTTTGCTTCAACATATCTCATAACTGTTTTTCATTATCAGCAGAAACATCATCTACTGATTCTCTAATTTCTTTTCCTTTGTATTTATACAGGAATGATTTAAATTCCTTTGACTGAATGAATGTATCATCTGAAATGAAAGAATCATAAGCCTTTTGTCGTGGATCTTCATCAGCAGACCCCTCCTCATCATGTAGCACAACTGGAGGCTGATATTGTTGCATCTTTCTTTTAGACATTTCTATTGTTTTATCTTGTGGCTGCTCTTGTTCAGTCAATTCTTCATCTTCAGAGGATACCACTTCAACTTCTACCAACTGCTTTTTCTTTTCATTTAAATCTCTGTTATATTTTTCTACCACCAAGTCGACTTCGGCCTCTTCCAAATTTCTAATGACATCATCATGTGGATAATGTATGTGCATGTATCCACTGAGATTTTGTTTTCTTCTGGCAGAGTCAATGAAACCTTCAGGGTCAAACCCTTTCCTCACCTCAGTAGTCACCATGTTATAATGCATTAGTTTATCCAAAATGAGATTGTATCCTTCTTTTGAAACCACAGTAAAATCACCAAAACACAAAGTGCTGGGCATGAATGATTGTTTATCATGTGAACTTAGATGCATCACATTCGAACAATGCATTTGCCTAATTATTTCTAAATATGATATCTGTCAGGGACAGTTTTAGGCAATATGAATGGAGTGTCTTCAAATCCATAAACTCTGATCATAGTGGCATCCTCAAAGCAGTACCAGTCTCCCCAATTATGAGTGACAGTAGGGGGACCACCAAAATCTTTAGGTCTGAGGAACCTTTTTATTTCATTTGAAATTGAATATTCATAGGGGTGGTTGAAATACCTATATAGCACTTTTACACAATGCTCTTCAAATTGAGCATAGCTGGAGTTGGCATACCTGCTATCCCAGATTCTGGTCCACATTTGTACAGGCATCTTTTCCCCTTTCTTATCTGCAGCAACAACTTGAAACTCACTTGGCCACAATCCTACTTCCTGGCCATAGTATAACACCATATGCATAAGCATCGAGTAATGCTCAAAAGAGCATGCTGGAGCATTGTTTTTTATTGCAGATAGACCAGAGTCTATTCTAGTAGCAACATAGGAGGCATAATCAAATTGTCTGGCATTGTGACATTGAATATCAAAGGCTATGACCATCAGAGGAATAGTCATGAACTCAGGGACCTCTGAGCCAAGGACTTGGCCTACAGAATAGTAAGTATATTGTATATATGGTTCAAAAATGGCTACATGAAAGGGAGGGCCATCATTCTCAGTCAAGGGTATCACTTCTCCTTCAATCCTGGGCCTATGAATGGGTAGCCTCCATCCATTGTAAGTTGTATCCATTCTCCAATATTCTTTATCCAAATCTTCATAAACAATAGGGACAGTGCACAAATCATCTAAATCATACACCTCACAAATAGCATTTTTTGACAGGTGTACAATTGGTTCTCCTTGAGGGTTGCAGATAGCTTTCAAGCCTGAATTGTAATGTCTGGCTAGCAGTTGAAGGAGTTCTACATTCAAGAATACATTAGGTACAACCAGTTTGCCTAAATTCATGTGCCATGGGTTTGACACAGGAGCATTTCTAAACCATCTATTATGGTGAAATTTGAAAAGCTCATACCCCCGAATTGGGGTCCAGATATCTCCCAGGCGTTTATGTTTATCTTCCAATTTTTCTACTTCTGCTCTGAGTTGGGCAGACCTCCTGGCCTTGGGAGTTGACCCAGGCAATTGATCAATTAGGTCCTGATTTAATTTTCTATCTTTCACTTTCTCTTCAAGGGTTTGATCAATTTTTTGTTTTTTAGGCTTACTGGTTTCCCCTTGTGACTTTCTTCCTTTTCCCTTTCCCGGAGTTTCCATTTTAAAACTTTGGCAGGAAATTCAAATACAGGCAATATAATGGTTTGTGTAGGTGTACCTATTGTTCGGTGGCTGGAATTGGAAGCCTCTGCTTTTGCCCTAAGAATTCCTCTGTATTCTCCTTTCAGACGGTTTTTTGCAATTATAGTGATTGTATGAATTTCGTAGTCGTTTGTATTAATCACCTGATCAATTCAATGTTCATCGCTGTGAAGTGTCACATCGCCATAACTCTGCTTATCGGCGTGATTTTTGAAATGTCTGGGCGACCTCAACATTTTTTATGGTGCGAACAGTCAATCGGCGTGACCCCTTGATTGTATTCCTGACGCTATGTAATGTCATGTTTTAAGTGGGCGCGGCCATCGGCATGACTTCTCTCATCGCCAAGTGTTTTAGATCTCTCTGCGATATAGCAAGTCCCACAGATATGATTCGCTTATCGGGATGATTAATACTATCGGGGTAATAAAATTATGTTCTCCCGATCTTTATTGTCTCGCCGATATTCATTTTCATATATGGACTTTATCTTTATCAGAATGACACACACTATCGGGATAGCTAAATCAAGATATCCCGATCCAAATCATCTCCCCGATGACCCTTTTCATATCCTTCATCGGATAGAGTATGTTGAAGTGTTACTAATGCCTTTTGATCGCCGTGACTTGTGAATCGGTGAGACCTAATTCCCTTATCCTGATACGCTGAGTTATCCCGATAGATGTGTATCGCTGTGAGTCTCGCCGAAAGCTTTCTTATCGCTAAGACTCTAATCATCGGAAGCTTACTTGTTTGCTATCCCGATAGTTTATTTCTCGCCGATGACTATTTGCTTCGTTACCCCCACAGGATGTTCGGTGAGACTCCTGCTGAAATGCTTCATCGGTATGATATATACCGTCGGGGCAACTTTTAAAAAGTTATCCGATAGATATTTGTCATACCGATCGGCATGACCACTTGCCTTTCTTGCCGATGTAATGTCATCGACATTACTCACTCCATCGGCGACTTCCATAATTCTTCTTCCGATCTCTATTCTCACGCCGATGGTTGTTTTCAAACGATTCCTTATGTATCGGTGTAAGCAACACAACCTCTTGCCGATGGATTGATTTTGATGAAATTTGGCACTGCTCATCCATAGACACCTTGTGAAAAAAAAAATTTATTATGGTCTTTTTGGGATATTCTTCAGGATTTATTCAAATATGATGGGGTAAGGAGATAGTAAAAATTTCAAATTTTTACTGTGCTAACACATCCTACAACACAGCTAAAAGAGTGCACTCACTGAGGGCCTACTTCATCAGCAAAGGACAGTTGTAATAGGCGAACAACAGAAGCTTTGAAAATAAAAATAAAAAAATGGAAAAACAATAAAAAAAATTAGAAAAAAATAGAAAGCATACAAAAAAATCATCCTTTGGTGAAAACCTAGCAAACAGGCGCCTTGGATAGGTAGCATGATGAAAACCTGGAAAACAGGCGTCATGTTTACTTTCTAGCTTCTTGTGCAAATAAAAGCAAGTGATGAAGGCCTGGTAAACAGGCATTACTTGTGATAAACCGCCTTCTCCATCTTTGGGAATCCAATCACCTTGAGTCCATTCTTCCTTCGCTCTTTTTCCATTTGACCCATACCTGTCCCATAATAAACATTTGGCAGTTACCTATCATGGCTTGATAACTCTCCCTCTTTGTGGCCTTGTCAACCAAGGTTTTGTCCCATATCGTCTCTTCAGTATGAGCCTAGCATAGTGTCTCTCATCGGTTTCCATGGTCCAAGTCCATGAACTACGTTGCCTCTGCACCATCATGTAGGCAAGGCCATTATTCTAATGCACCCTCGAGGCTTCCCATTGTCCCATCCATTCCATATCTTGTCATTTTATCAATCTGAGTCTGTCTCCACTTTCTCTCACCTAGGTCTTAGGTCCATTAGGGTTTACCCTGAACTACATTGCCTCTGCGTCGTCACATAGGCAAGGCCATTTAGCAATGAGCCCCCAAGGCACTAGATCAGTCCCTTAGGGTCCATCTCCCCAATAAGGATTGTGCAATCTTCTCACCAAACAAGCAAATGCAAGCAAAACCTGCGCTTCAAGTAGAAATCTTGACTGTGAACATCTTAACCTATCTAAAGCAAAGCAAATACCCAAGATCTTCTAACTGATTCTATCTAAATTACAAGGAAAACACATCTAAATGCTAGAATGTTTTGCGGATTGAAATCATGGTTATGTTACAGAGTCTTGATTTTTGTTATCATGTCTTTCTATGCTACTCAAGGATGCCAAAAGCTAGAGATGCTATGATGGGGGCATGATCTTGTTCTTTGTTTGCTATCTGTGGATTCCACCTTAGTAATGTGACACCTTGTCTAAGGACATGATCGGCAAAAGATCATCGAGGATATCAAAGGTCTAATATGAATGGGGGCAATCCTTGTTTGTTGACACGCAAGAAGTACTCAGTTCATCTAGATTCAATTTTGACTAGATGCTTGTATTTACTTCCCAAATCAAAATCCATGTAAGCAGTACTCAGGTCATCTTGGTTCAGTTATACCTAGATGCTTGTATTCACTTACAACATTTTAGAAAATGTACCAAAAATAAATCACCCAATGATGAAATAAAGCACTCTAAAAGCAAACCATCCATCCTATATCCATATACACATCCATACATCCACATCCAGTACAACCAACAATACCTGAACTATGCAAAATAACAATATCAAATGAAGTTTCTAAGTCTGTCGAAACCATTCTTCTATCTATCATCCTGTCATTCTTGTGTCGATAAAGTACATTTGGACATCACAAAAAGCAAAGCATATAGGTGCATATCATATCACATTTAGAGTTAGGCATGAACATGATTCAATCAATTGCATACATGATACAATGCATTAGGTCATCCATACGTCATCATCATATCGCATCATAAAGCAACGAAAAATCAAAAACATAGCTAAGTGCATTATATACAAAGGTTACATAATCACACAGAAATCGTGTTGCATTTGCATACATTCTAAACAATAGATCATATAGACATCACATAGCATCATATCAAAAACATCTCATATAACATCAGACAGAACATCTACGTCTACACATGCATCGCATCATACAATAGAAGTAAATCATCATCTCATAACATATGCAATAGATCATAAGGCTGCATCCTCATATATCCAATTGAAAAAAGAAGTCCAAATGTACAATATCATCATCTCTCTCTGAATCAAAGTGTCATATACAATATACATCCAAAAAGATGGTGATACATGTCCCAAAACAGTACAAAATCTGGTACAAGTCTACCCCTACTGCTGTGGACCACCACTGCCAGCCCCTAACTGCTGGGGACCCATCACAAAAGCCCCTGACCGTGATGGACCTGCTCTCTGAGTAACCCTAGACTGACTCTTGAAATTTGAAGCCCTCTGACTCGCTGGCACTGCCCCATGGTATAGGCCCCAGTAATACTGCACCTGTGTCTGTGCCAACTGTGCTTGCAACTAGCCTACCTGTGCTTGTGCCTGTTGCACCTGCCCAATCAAAAAGGAGTTGGCTGTGTCTATCCCCATAACTGCCACTGTAGTGTCTCGCTCCACATGGATAACGCATACCTATGCATCTGCCATATCCCTCTCATGGGTCAGCCATGCAATCACTGCGACATCAGTCTCTCACAGGCCGTAAGCCCTCCTAAGTTGTGTCTGCAACTCTCTCACATATCCCCTCAGGCTGGCTATGGCCCTCTCATGCACCTCTATCCTCACTATCCCCTGTGATGCCTCTGCCTATCCTGGCCCCTGTGGCTGGGGCACCTGCTGCTATGGTACCTACTGGGATGGCGGCATCTGTGCCTGCTGTGGTATCTACTACTATACGACCTATCCTGGCACTGCCTGCTTAGCCTGATCTACCCTCCTCCGCTGTCTCGACCTCTCTCCATCATCACCACCCTGTCCTCTACCTCTCCCCCGGCCAACCTGACCCTCCTCTGAATCTGCCTCATCAATACGAGGTACCAGCATACCAGGTCTTGAGTATCTCAAAAAGGGATGTGTAGTAATCCAATCCTCATACTCTTGGGTGATCCCTGCATCAACAATCTCCATCCTCATGTCCCATGCCACATAAGGAGTCTGTCGGAACTCTGCTAGGGCCTCCTCATATGAAGCCATCGGCCCCCATCGAACCCTCTCTGCATGTGTCCATGAGAACAGTGCCTGTCCCTGTGGCATACCCTAACTCCTACCAAACTGTCTCAGCACCTGGCCCACCATCTATCTCTCTAGTATATGCCGTGTCCAGCCTATTAGCCACCTCATCTAAAAACAGTAGGGTAGCTCATCTCCCTCGTCATCCCAGGGCTCACAATCTAGATATGGTTGCCAGACAACCACATCTACCCCATCCAAAGTGTGCCTCCAGTACTCCAACTTCCCCAGCTTGTGCTGGGAAATCACTCCTGCATAGCCATAACTATATGGCTCTCCTTATTGCCTTGCAAAAACACATATCAGCCTCGTCACCGCTATGTTCTCCCACAGCCAAAACTATAGCAGTAGTACCCTAGCCGATAGACTCGTGTTGCGGTGATACACCACCTGATGCATGTCATGGTACAGATGGGCTAGTACACAAACTCCCCATGCATATTGGGTGCCCTCAGTCAGCATCTGCTCCATGATCCTGCCCCATCCAATGGGGAACCCATGCGACCTCCTGTCGGGGCATACAATACCCCCAATCAGTCCAGCCACGATCCCAGGGAAGTAGTCGTAATAGTCGTGTATATCATGCCAAGGGATGACCTATCCAACCAGCCCAGGGTCATCGAACACTCGCCTGCACTCAGCGAGTCCCGCATTCTGCTACGCATCATACTCTACCAACTCACCAACAACGGGTAAGTGAAGTATCCTGTATACATCCTCTAATGTAACAGTCATCTCTCTAGTCAGAAAGTGGAAAGTCCCATCCTCACTATGGAATCTCTCCACGGCAGCTGTCAATAGTCCACGGTTTGCCCACACCTCGGGCATGAAGCAAACGTAGTCTAGACCCATGGCACCAAGTGCCTCTTTGTCGATCTCTGTCAACATGTATCTCTGCAATAGGGGCATAGGGAACGTCTCCCTAGACTACAATACGTCTCGTATCTCCTCCTGCAACCATGCAAAGTAAGGCGTCAATCTAAAGCTGCATATACCATACTCAACATATCTACTACACTATAACAACTAAACTTAGCATTTCAAATTGATCAAAATAGCACACTACATCTCTTGACTAGATTCCTACAATCTTGGAGATAGCTCATCAATTTCCGCATCAAACAGGATGCTAATTGAATCAATTTGGCTAAGTAATCTACTACCTAAAGCATATGTGCCACTACAGGTGGTAAAAGCATTGTTTCTTTGCATATGCGCAGCTTCTGGTATATGCGCTGCTAAAATCAACATATGCACCACCAAATAACCTATGCGCTGTTACATTGCATATATGTGCAAGATCAACATATGCACCGCTAGATTCAACAGATGCGCCGTCTAACTGCAAAAGCACCGCCAAAGTGCACAGATGCGCAATTTTCACAGATGCGCTGCCAAAATAGACATATGCATTGCGAAACTACAGATGCACCATTTCACGTGACATATGTGCCGTTCTACACTTCGGCGCATTTGTTTGACCTATTTTCTATTGGCATTTATGACACCCTAACTCAACTCTAGGGAAAATTTTTCGAAGCACATACCGGGGGTCCTGCCTCTGTTGGCTGCCTGAATCGTTGGACTCACTTGAATCGGTGCTCCTCGCGTGGAATGTCTGCTACTCTAGCTGCCATGCTGCTCCAAGTTGCTCTAAGCTCTCTATATCCAATCTAGATCAAACAAGTGTACAAATGAATAATCTTGTGGACCCAACTCCTATTTATAGCCTCCAGACCCTAATTCTGGTTATGTGCTAACTGTGACTACTTCCCATGCCTGTTTTTCCTCCAGTTTTCTTCCTGTTTCCTTGAAATGAGTTCTTTTTCCTACAACCTAACCTAACCCCTTCGTGTTCGTGAGATTGTCTGTCTCCAAATCCTTCACCCTTTTCCTGTCCAATCTCCCGAGGGGGCATCCTATCATCATTAAACTTGTACCAGGGGCAAACTGGGGCATGTATTAATGTCAGACCATCTATTTCTTTAAAGCAACGTCATAAACAACATTACATCAAAGAGGGGCAAAATGTATATGCCTAAAAATGACACAATTCAACTAAATAAATACTCTAAATATTTATTTCATTCTTCCATCAATTAAATAAATATTCTAAATTTATTTAATCGATTCACTGTTCCATAATTAAATAAAATCTATTTATTTAATTAAAATTCTTCTAAATGTCTCACACAATTAAATAATCATACATTATTTAATTAATCCAAACTCCTCTATCCTAAGTTCTAATTCCAAAAATCCACCTCACACTTACACCTCACTTTTCCACCTCACCTTGTCCACCTCATTGGGTTGCACATGTAATTAAATATATTAAATATTTAATTACCTATTTTCCCCCTCACACACATGTCCTATTTCTTCTCAAATCAGAAGTTAGTTAACTAATCAATCAAAAATGTTAACTAACCAATCAATTGAGTTAATCCCTCAATCAATTCAGTCAATTCCATAATTCATTCTTCCAACTGACTAATCAAGTTTGTTAACTGATCAGTTAAAGGAGTTAACTCTCCAATCAATGTTGTCAAATCCCCTCTTTCATGATGGAGATGAGACACTTGTCATATTTCTACTGGTTGCACATTCCTCAACCATCCTCAGCCATTGATCATCACACTTCTCAACCATTGATTCTCATTCTTCTGAGTCTATAAAAGAAGCTTCATCCCTCCATTCTATTCATCCAGGTTATTTGTATTGTTACTCTGCAGAATTCTATCCACGCGCCTTTGGCACCCCCAATACAATCTACTTGAGATCACCATTTTCTTTGAAGCTCTACGTCACAACAATATCTATCAACATAGCCATTTACTATCGACATCCTACAACACAGCTAAAAGAGTGCACTCACTGAGGGCCTACTTTATCAGCAAAGGACGGTTGTAATAGGTGAACAATAGAAGCTTTGAAATAGGGAAGCATTTGCATTGTGTTATTCATTGCTCTTTTCATTCAATCTTTCTTGTTTTCATTATTCTGTTGATGTTTGGGTTTAGTATTGTTCATTTGATTAAACCACATTTTACCCTAACAGATTGTAAGGATGAGTTCAGGAGTAAAGCCAGGATGAATCAGCTAATGCTTGGTGAAACCGACAAAGTGGCAAAAGAGACTGAAGAGATCCTCCGAATTGCTTTTAAGAAATTCAACATTCCAGTTATAGAGGACTTGGGTACTGACCCCTTAACCATAAATGTTGCAGAAGAGGTAATGGACTCCGGTGCAAAAACAGCTAAGGACTTGGAATCCTCTACTCCGAAAGAGGTGGTCCATGAACAAACTAACATCTCTCCTCCGGTTTCCCCTACTGACTCCAGATCAAAAGGAGAAGAAAGAGTAAAGGAGAAAGAAGCAGAGGTGAAGGGAAAAGAAGATGAGAGTACCAAGGTTGCAGAAGGAGAGAAGACCTCAATAGAGAAGACCACAACTGCTAGTGTTAAGAATGTAGAAGGAGAAAAAGCTCCAAAAGATAGTTCTATGACTGCAGAAGAAAAGAAAAATCTGTCTCCAGCAAGAGACACTACATAATCAGTCAAGGACTTTTTGACAAAAGCAGCTACGGAGATTGATGAACCGGAACTGCTAAAAGGGCCATTAGACTTTGACTCTCTATCACCGGTGCAAACAATGAAAATAGCTTCATTTGCAAATGCGAAGGCCAAAGAGAAACTACTGAAATCTCACATGGAAGACTATGAGCTTATAGAGGTAGAATCCAGAGTTTTGGAAAAGATCATGCCATCTTTTCAGAGTGATCCCACAGCCTCCTCTTCCGGTAATCTCAAAACTCTAGTCAACAATGTTAGTACACATTTTGATTCTCGAGAGAAGTCAGCTGAAGAAAAGGTCCGGAAGGAGTTTTTGGATAAGAGATTCTCTAAGGTACAAGGGTTGATGATTAATGATAGGAGAAATATGGATATTGGGATAAAGAGCTTGGAAAATGCTCTTAAAGATGGCGGAAATATGTACAAATTTTGCCTATCTTGGCCCACAGTGACCAAAGACATTGAGAGGAAAGTAAAAGAACAAGAGGATAAACTCCTAAGTCTATCTCAAAGTTTTGATCCTCTCTCATCCTCCATAGTAAATCAAGAGTGTCAGTCTATTGCAATCACAAATGCAATAAAGAATTTTGAGAAGGAAAGGAAGAACATAATTAGCCGGATGGGTGAACTTAGAAGGATCATTATCCCTAAGTTAGAGGCAATGCATGAGGCCATAAATGATGCTCACACTACCGCCCGGACCAATGATCCGATAGATCTTAAGAGGGTAGAAGCTTTTGTGTTCCTGTTGAGTGGTCACATCTCAATTTTGGACAGGATGAAGCAGAGTTGGGCAACATAAGTTGTACAGTTGAAGAATACTTTTGCAAACATACTTAAGTATATGTAAGTACAACCTGTATATATACTTATGCAGATATGTATAGACTATTTTTGGAAATTTTGGTGTACAAACCCTACCCTTTTCCATTGATGTCAAAGGGGGAGTGAGGAGCAGTGAAAAATGAGGAATCCAACTAAGGGGGAGCTCCGGAAAATGTATATAAAAACAGAGCATCAGCCAAGGGGGAGCATAGTGTAAACACTTAGCCATTTTTCACTAAGTGTTGCCATCAATGCCAAAGGGGGAGATTGTTGGCAAGAGACACTATATGGATTCATGAATGTTGTCATTGATGGCAACAAAGTTCATCCCACACATCTGCAGGACATGGTATGTCTCTACCGAAAGTCAGAGTGAAGAATGTTGTGGTCTGGTAAACAAGAACAGAGCATGTGGCGAGGTCTGACAGACAGGTCCGGATCTCTCAGAGGAAGTATCTTGGTGAAGTGTGGATTTGGGGAAGTCAAGAGTAGTATCTTGACTGATAGATTCCAAGGTTTGAGAATCTGGTGTGGAAAGGATAAAGAGATATGAATGCTTGAGTGTCAGGTTCCCAAGTGACAGTGTGGACAGAGGAAGAACTAACTGGTAGAACATCAGACATTATTCTGGATGTGTTACTGATGATGGAAAAGGTTCTTAAGGCATAAGTTATGTTTGGCCAACATGATTGATGACTTCTACAAGTATATGCTTGATCCACATTACTTGGTAAGCAAGGATTCAGCCGACAGATCAAAGCTTGTGAAAAGATTGACTATTCTGAGTGCCAACTAGAAAGGTGATGAAATCACTTGTGCGGATATATATATATATATGGTGGATTTAGTTGTGAAATGAGTTGTGGTTGTTATTGATGTGTGAATAAAAGTAGAGCAGAGCAGAAGCAGTAAGGAAGGTCCGGTATGTGAAAGGAAAGCAGCATAAGAGAAGAGGAAAGATGAAGTGCAGCAGATCAGTGTACTGAGCCTAACCGGAACTGAACTCCAGCATATGTGGATGCTACCAATCAATTCAAGTATTATATAACACTCTTTTTGTAGATAGTGTGTCTCTTGTAGGCAGTGTGCCTTCTTGTGAGCAGTGTGCTCGGGCAGTGAGCCCTAATTGGCAAGTGCCATTTTGTATTTCCATTCTTCTAACAGAGAATACAATCTTGGGTTAATCACCCCATGGTTTTCTCCCTTAACAAGGTTTCCACGTCAAAAATACTGTGTCATGTGTATTTCCATTTCATAGTTATGTTTTCTTATTTGGATTAATGCTGCATTGATTATTAAGAAAGTTAAGAAAGAAGAAAATAGTAGGATAACTGATTCACCCCCCCTCTCAGTTATCAATAGTTACAACTTACAGCTGTAAGAGAATCTATCATACACATGCTATAAATAGCATATTCTCTTACAACACATCATATTCCACCTTGGGGCACCCACATATGCCTCATTCAAAGATGCTACATGACACCTGTCATTACCTGTCTTACAACCTTCTATTCTCGACTCTCACATGTCATAGATTCGTCATAGGAATCCATTAGAATCGTTTCGGTCAAACATTCCTTACACAACATAGAAGATGCCGACACATGGAAGAATATTCCTACCACTAAGTGGGATGCCTATCTCCTCATGTGAGGACAAAATAACAAGTTGTCATAATCCATGTAGGATTGACACATCACCATGCCACATCTCACAATATGGCAAAGTGGAATTTCCAATTATTTACAACATAGGCAATTGAATAATAAATACAAAAATTACAAATGCAGAGAATTACCAAGGTTGAGACACCTTAATTCCCAACATTCTCCCACTTCTCAAACACCTTGTAAGAGCCAATAGAAAAAACAAGATTTAACTGCTAAAGGCCGAAAGGCCCATAGACTCCGAACACCATCTGAACTTCTCTGTGCTCACTGGTTTTATTAATGCATCTACAACACTCTTCAAAGTATCTACCTTCTCCAAATTTACCTTTCCATCCTCAACCATGTCCCTCACGAAGTGAAACTGAACATCAATGTGCTTGGTTTGAGTATGGAAAGTTGGATTCTTTGCAAGGTAAATTGCACTCTGATTGTCACAACTGATCGTGATCTGACCTGCATCAACACCAATATCGGAACACAATCTCTTAAGCCAAATGGCTTCCTTACAAGCATGAGTTTCTGTAATATACTCAGCTTCTATTGTGGACAAAGAAACAACAGGTTGTTGCTTACTCATCCAACTAATAGCACCACCAAACAATGTAAAAACATAAGCACTGGTGGATCTCCTATTGTCAATGTCACCTGCCCAATCTAAATCCACAAATCCATGAATATCAATAGAATGCAAAGGTCCTGAAACATTACCATGATAGCAAATGGAATACTCAGAAGTACCCCTCAAATATTTGAACACTCACTTAACTGCATCCCAATGAACCCGTCCAGGATTAGCCATAAATCGACTAAGGACTCCCACTGCTTGGGCAATGTCTGGTCTTGTACAGATCATAGCATACATCAAACTACCAACAGCACTAGCATAAGGTACTCTGCTCATGTCCTCCACCTCACTAGGAGATTTTGGACAATCCTCAACAGACAACTTTATCCCCAAAGAAATAGGAATACACAATGGTCTACAATCTGCCATGCTGAATCTGTCCAACACAGACTTCACATACTTACTCTGGCTTAACCAAAATTTTTTGTTGGTTCTATCTCTTCTGATTTCCATTCCTAGAATGTACCTGGCTGCCCCTAAATCTTTCATTTCAAACTAAGCTGACAACTGAGATTTAAAATTAGAAATCGTATTTTTACCCTTCCCAATGAGCAACATATCATCAACATATAGTGCAACAATGAGAATATGATCACCATCAAATTTATAATACACACAGTGATCCGATTTCAATCTCACAAATCTAATTGACAATACAAAGGCATCAAACTTCAAGTACCATCTCCTAGGGGATTGCTTCAAACCATACAAAGACTTCTTAAGTTTGCAAACCAAATTTTCTTTACCTTTTACCATGTAATGCTCTGGTTGTGACATGTAGATTTCTTCCTCCAAGTCACCATGAAGGAAAGTTGTCTTCACATCCATTTGTTCTACCTCCAAGTCATAAGTTGCTGGGAGAGACAACATGAATTGAATGGATGTCAGCTTTGCAATGGGAGAGAAGATCTCACCATAATCTATACCCTCCACTTGTGAATACCCCTTTCGCAACCAATCTAGCCTTATACTTCTCAATACTGTCATCTGCATCAATCTTCTTCTTGAACACCCATTTGCATCTAATGGGTTTCCATCCAGGAGGTAAAGGCACCAAGTCCCAAGTTTGATTCTTTTCCAAAGAAGCCATTTCTTCCTCCATGGCCTCCTTCCAAGAACCTGCATCCTTCATATCCAAAGCCTCTGATACAGTTCTAGGTTCATCACTGTTAGTGATTAAAGCATAAGCACAACTAGAATCAAGCAATGTAAAACCAAACCTTTCAGGTTGCTTTCTTATCTGTGTAGACCTCCTCAAGAGCTGAGGTTGAGGTTTACCTTCTTCCTCTGAGATTTCAGAGCTGCTAGAGCTCTCCTCATCATCAGGTCCAACATTGTCTTTCTGTTCAGTCTTCTCAGGGGTGAGAGGAAACTAAACAACATCCTCTTTCTTTTCTTTTTCTTCTGGCTGCAAAACAGTGGAAGAAGGTGTAAGCTCTCTGAAGATGACACTTCTGCTATACAACACTTTTTCAACCACAGGGTCCCAAAACTTATATCCTTTCACACCAACACCATAGCCGATGAAGATACACTTAACAACTTTGTTCTCCAACTTTGACCGCTTCTCCCTAGGCACATGTGCATATGCCTCACAACCAAAAACAAGAAGATGCCTTACTGAAGGATTTCTACCAGACCACACCTCCATGGGTGTCTTTCCAACAAGAGTTGATGTAGGAGATCTATTTACCAGATAGCAAGCAGTGGCAATAGCTTTAGCCCAAAACTTTTGTTCTAGACCAACTCCACTAAGCATACTCCTAGCCTTCTCCATCAGTGTCATGTTCATCCTCTCTGCAACTCCATTTTGTTGTAGTGTGTATGGAGTTGTCTTATGTCTTTCAATCCCAAGTTCCTTGCAATACTTATCAAATTCTATAGAATAGAACTCACCACCGTTGTCAATTCTCAAACATTTAATCTTATTACCAATCTAATTTTCAGCAAAAGCTTTAAACTCCTTAAACTTGCTATAGACTTTAGATTTGCTTCTGAGAAAATAAATCTATATTCTTCTACTATAATCATCTATAAAAGATACAAAGTATATAGATTTTGATAATGAAGGAACATTAACAGGACCAAACACATCAGAATAAATAAGGTCCAACACACCAGAAGACTTATGAGAACTCAAGTAAAACTGAACACAATTTTGTTTTCCATAAATGCAATGTTCACAAAAGTTGAACTCAAGTTTACAATCATCTAACCCCTCAACGAGGTTCTTATTTTTTAGGGTACACAGACCCTTCTCACTAATGTGGCCAAATCTCTTATGTCATAACATTGTCTTTTCTACAGGAAGTTCAACTTCCAATGCACAATTACAACCATCAAGACTGGAAACAACAGATTTCTTCACTGCTTGTTCAGATGGTGGGGATGAAGTGACTGCTGCCCTCTTCCTTGAGTCAGAAGAACTATTGCATTCTACAATGCATGCTTCTAGCTGAAACTAAGTACCTCTCTGAGTACCCTTAGCAAGCACCATAGATCCTCTAGTCATCTTGCATCCTTCTTTTGAAAAGACAACCTACACACCTGCATCATTCAAACTACTTACAGAAAGCAGGTTCCATGCTAAGCCTGGGATATGCATAACCCCAGAGATCCCCTTCACTCGACCATCAGGGAATTGGATAGAGACTCTTCCATGAAGAACGATGTTTAGATGAGAGTTGTCACTCAGAGACACCTCTCCACCATTGAACTCCTCAATCTTAGTGAACTAGTATCGATGCGAGTTCATGTGGAATGATGCACCAGAGTTGATTAGCCACACATCATCAGATGCATGGGTTGCCAGGGCTGCGATGAAAGCATCACCATCATCTTGTGATTTGTCAGAATCTGAATCAGGAGCTTTCTTCTTTTTCTTCTTCTCCTCTTTGCATTCCTTTCAGAAATGCCTGGTCTTGCCACAGTTCCAACAAAGAGCCTTGGACTTTCCAAGAGATTTGGATCTCCCACAGGATTTGGATCTAACCTTCTCATCTTTCTTGTCCTTCTTCTTCCCTTTCTCCTTAGGTCTTCCACAAACTACAAGGGCTTCTTTGGCTGCCTCAGAAGACTTTCTCTGCATCTCTTCAGATAACAGTGAAGAAACCACCTCTTCCATGTTGAATGTGGATTTGGTGCTTCCAATTTCCATGACAAGATGATCCCATGAGTCTGGCAGAGAACAAAGCAAGGTCATACACCGATCCTCCTCCTCCATCTTTACACCAATAGATGTTAATTGTGCAACTAGCATATTAAAGGCATTCATATGCTCAGCCACGGATCCTCCATCCTCCATTCGAAGAGAATACAACTTCTTTCTCAGGAAAAGTTTATTGACTAGGGATTTGGCTTGATACACATCCCCCAACTTCTTCCAAAGGAGTTTTGCAGTAGCCTCCTCATGGACATTTAACAACACAGAATCAGAAAGACTAAGTCTTATGAGACCCTTAGCCTTCCAATCCTTGAGATCCCACTCATCTTGAGTCATTGTATCTGGTTTAGTTCCGTTCACACTTTCCCAAAGGTCTTGGTCAACTAACATGTCTTCCATTTTGAACTTCCATAGCTTGAAATTACTGCCATTGAACTTCTCTACTTCAAACCTTCCTGATGTGCTTGCCATCTCCTTATTGTAATAAGATACAGAATGCTCTACACAGACTCCCACTCAACCTAAGATTAGCTCAAAAAACCCCTACCCTACAACTAGGACCAAAGGTGATCAAGCTCTGATACCAACTGAAAGGAAGCTAGGTGTGCAAAAACGCTTCCTCCACTAATCTATTGAGGAGAGGGCTATGCAAATTCAACTTTATCCTAACTATTACAGAAATATTAAACCATTAACATTAGATATTGCAACAAAACACAAGAACCAGAAAGTAGACAGAAGAAGAGAGACAAAGATTTACGGTGGGGAAAACCCTTATCAGGTGAAAAACCCCACATTCAGAAACCTACACAATGCATTAACAAAATTGAAAGAATGTTTACAATACACTTGCAATGCAAGCTTCAATGGTCTTCGACACTCATGTCTGGAGTCAATCCAGCAGCATAACAGTACCTATAAACCTGTGATACAAACTTCATCTCCAAGCACCTATTTAAATAGAACATACAAGGCAATTTTGGACCTTTCTTGGAATGGGCATCCAATATGGTATCTTGGACCAAAACCCACACCTAGGGACACTTGGTCAACATTGTAGAATGTGTCTGACACTTGCCCACAGCTCCCATCCCAAAGAGGTCGCCTATTTCCAAAATGGGCTATGACAGATGCTCTTACGACACTTACGACCATCATATATTTTGTCATAGCGGTTACAACTTACAACTATAAGAGAATCTATCATACACATGCTATAAATAGCATATTCTCTTACAACACATCATATTCCACCTTGGGGTGCCCAAATATGCCTCATTCAAAGATGCTACATGACACATGTCATTACCTGTCTTACAACCTTCTATTCCCGACTCTTACATGTCATAGATTCATCATAGGAATCCATCATAACCATTTCGGTCAAACATTCCTTACACAACATAGAAGATGTTGACACATGGTAGAATATTCCTACCACTAAGTGGGACGCCTATCTCCTCATGTGAGGACAAAATAACAAGTTGTCATAATCCATGTAGGATTGACACATCACCGTGCCACATCCCACAATATGGTAAAGTGGAATTTCCAATTATTTACAACATAGGCAATTGAATAATAAATACAAACATTATAAATGTAGAGAATTACCAAGGTTGAGACACCTTAATTCCCAACAAAAACTCTATCTTTTCCTAATTTTCTAATTTCTGCTCTACTCTTCTGCATTGTACATAAAGTGATTGCATAGTATGGACCTCTACCATACATGGTTGGAAATAGGGGAGACATACCTTTCATTTGAGTCTAGTTAGAGGTCTCTACACATAGTTTGGAGGAAGTTATGAGTATTTTTCCAAAAACAGGTTGTTAAAACCTGCATTTTTTGAGTTCTTTTTTTTGTTGTTCCAGGCCGTACTGTACATAGGTATGGAACATTCTGTAACCCATGGTGCCTTGATTGGTTAGTACATCAAGTCACCTTTCTTTTGAACCTAGTTTGGAGTCTTAACTTTGTGTTTGAAGAAAGTTATAGAGGTTTTTCTGCAGGGTGGTCTATTAGAACCCTAGACAAGGGTTTTGTCAAACAATGGAGATTTGATCATTCCACTATTCCTCCACACCATAGGATCAGTGGAATGGATCTGTACTTCCATATTTTTGTTGTTTGTGGCCTTGGAAGGGAGGAGAGATGGAGTTTGTATTAGTTTTGTGATCTAAGGCTTAATAAAACCATGTATTAAGCCATTTGAGGGAACCCAAGTGGTAAAAGTCCGTACAGTTGCTTGTAGGGACCCAAGACCCAAAAAATCCTTTGTTTTGGAATGAGGTTGACATGTTCCAATAGTTGAGAAAGTTCTGTGAGTTGGTTTGGGGGTGTCCCTTTGTAAAAGAAGGCTAATGGGGCTATTAGGCTAGTGGGACAACCCTAAGTTGAGACATACCTTCCAAAACACCCTATACCCATTTTGGGATATGTGAAGGGCAGTCCAAATGGGTGTCTAAAAATGGTCTAAGTTTGTGGAAATCAGGTCCCCATCAAATGTTATGCATGATTGTTCCTATTCGAAGGGCTATAAGGAATTTAGTGGTTTGTGAAAGAAGTACCAAGTCAAAACTTGCTAGGCTTTAATCAATGGTTTGGATGGATCCCATGAGGTGTCAAAAGACCATGTACATGACTATTTTGAAGAAATTAACTGATGTTCCCAATATTCCATGTGAATCCATAATTTAAGCTTTTTGAACCTTTGTAAGGTTGTCCTGACAAAATAGTGAGTTTGCTCTTAGGTTGGATGATTGGTTGAACATAGTTGGAGCCTACCTTGTCTTCCCCTACCCTATGCATCATACTAGTATCAGAGCCACAAAAGGTTCTATTGGGCTATGAAAGAAAGCTGGTGTATGTCAGCAGAAGAGAGTGAAGGAGAGGCTAGCATCATGCCTCCAAAGGGGATGACAGCAGAAGTGCTTAAAAAGTTCCAAGAGATGGAAGAGATGATCAAGATTGGAGTCAAGGAAGCACTCTAGGCTGAGTTGAAGGCACTAAAGATAGGAAATAAATCAGATGATGAATCTGATGGAGAAGAAGAAGGGGAAGAAGGAGAAGAACCCCAAGGGCAGGAGGCAGAGATACCTGCAGATCAAAAATACTTTCTTGAAGCCATCAAGGCAATTGGGAAAGACTCTTCAGAGGCTAGGATGGAGATCCCAATGTTTAGTGGGAAGATGGATGCCGAGGAGGTTGTGGAGTGGATTGAGGCTCTAAACAACTACTTTGAATACAAAGAAGTTCCTAAAAGAAAGAGGGTTAAGTTTGCAAAAACTAAACTCAAAGGTGTTGCCCTTACATGGTGGAATTACACCCAAGGTGAGAGGGTAAAGAATGTGAAGAGTATGATCTCTTCATGGAGCAGAATGTTGGAGAGGATCAAGTCCCAATTCCTTCCATCAGACTATGAGGTGCAGATCTACAAGAAGATGCAAAATCTCAAACAAAGAGATTTGGATGTGGCTACTTACACTGAGGAGTTTCACAAATACACTCTTCGTTGTGGGTACATGGAGGATGAAAAAGATAAAGTGGCAAGGTATCTAAATGGTTTGAGGTTTAATATTCAAGATGAGATCAATTTATTAACCCCTGAAACCGTGGAAAAATGCTTTCAAGTGGCATTAAGGGATGAAGAGAAGTTGAAGAGGAAAGGTGAGCAGCAAAATAGAGGAAGAGGTGGTGGAAATTTCAGAGGTAGGGGCAATTTTGAAGACATAAATCAGTCCCAAAGAAGTCAAGAGGAATCTAATTCCCAAGAACAAAGTAGAGAATCAGGTTCAAAAGGAAGATTTGGAGGAGGGATATGTTCAACTACATTCACAGGAAGGTGCTACAATTGCAATGAAATTGGTCACACATCATTCAAATGTCCAGAAGGGCAAGGTTCACCATCAGGAGGTGATAGGAAGAATGAAAAGAGGGTTCAATGTGTGCAAGAAGAGGAGGTACATGAAAGTGTTAACTCTCCAATTGGGAGTGCAGCCCCAGTTCAAGATGGAGAAGCATTGATGCTAAGGAGAACACTCTTGAAGACATCCAAGGACAAGGAGATGATACAAAGGATAGCACTTTTCAGGACCAATTGCAAAAGTAAAGGTAAAGTATGCAAGGTAGTAATAGATTTTGGTTCAACAGATAATATGGTGTCTAGGGAAATGGTGGATAAATTGAACCTAGAAAAGATTCCTCATCAAACTCCTTACAAAGCATCTTGGGTAAGTGATAGTCAATCACTTTTGGTAGATGAACAAGCATATGTTGATATTAAGATTGGAGAATATAAGGATAGGGTTTTATGTGACATTTTGCCCATGGAATGTTGTCACCTACTTTTAGGTAGGCCATGGCAATATGATAGGCAATCATTATATGATGGATATGCTAACACATACACCATCAAGAAGGATGGGAGGAATTTTGTGATGACACCATTGCAGGAGGATGCTGAAGCAAAGAAGGCAGCCAAGGTCATCTTGGTGGGTAAGAAAGAGTTTGTGAAGATCAATGAAGAAGAGACAAGGAAATTTGAGGATACCTCAAGGAGTGGGGTTACCAAAGATCAAAGTTTGAAGGTGGTTTTAGTTTTGAATGATGGAGATCAGATGGTGATGTCTGAGATGGATTAGAAGGTCAAAGAGTAAGTCTGTAAGTAGCCACAAGGTGGTTGGAAAGAAGAAGATGCTATCATAGTAGGGACCATTGTTTGTCCTCTAGAGCCAACAAGAGTTGAAAGACAATCATATTCTACCATAGCAGCAGTACAAGAGGCATCAACCAAGGTTTTGACTATAGGTGTTCAGGCAGATATGACATTAAGCAATCATGGCATGCAACATCCAAGTTTGATTACAAGCACTCACTCATGGCAAGGTGTGAGTAGGGCCTACAATGCTAGGCATGAGTTTTTGCTTCCATGGAAGAAGGTTGTAGTCCAGAGATCATGGAGAGGACATGAAGTAGCAGAGGATCACGGTGGAGCAAAACAAAGAACCAACTAATGTGACATGAGTTCTTTTCTACCCCGAGAGTATGGTGCAGGGGTACCCATAGGTCCTAAAGGCCTATTTTGAATTCTAGTCATGTTTTTTTTCTATTGAGTTTCAATAAGGTCTTGAAGACCATTTATGTATGGTAATAAGGTCATATGACGATTTGAAAACATGTTGAGGTCATTTGGTAAGGCATTGATGCCAATGGTTGTGTGTAGGCAATCAAGTCCAACTTGGTCCATTATGCTCAAATCCTCCACGAGTGTCAAAATGGAGTGATCTTTATGTCATTGGTGTATGAAGACCATTCATGACATGTTACTATTGTCCTAGAGGGGTTTGTAGTTGTGGATTTGTTCATGTTTGTAATCATCCACTAATACATATTGTAAAAACAATGTTAATAGACAGTTTGGAACAGTTTGAGGGTGGTTTCATATTGCCCACTGACCCCAAACTAATGGAAAATGATGTAAACTTGTTAAAACATCCCTCATGGATCGATTGAAGAGTGGTTAGAAGTTTGGTGAAGAATTGAATAAGATAAAACTCTGTCTTTTCCTGATTTTCTGATTTTTTCTGATTTCCGCTCTGCTCTTCTGCATGGTACAGAAAGTGACTTCATAGTATGGACCTATTCCATACATGGTTGGAAAGAGGGGAGAGATACCTTTCATTTGAGTCTTGTTAGAGGTCTCTACACGTAGTTTGAAGGAATTTATGAGTGTTTTTTCCAAAAATGGGTTGTTAAAATTTGCATTTTCTGAGTTGTTTTTTTTGTTGTTCTAGGCCGTACTACACACAGGTACAGAAGAGTCTATAACCCATGGTGCCTTGATTAGTTATTACATCAAGTTGCCTTTCTTTTGAACCTAATTTGGAGTCTTAAGTTTGTGTTTGAAGAAAGTTATAGAGGTTTTTCTGCAGGGTGATCTATTAGAACCCTAGACAAAGGTTTTGTTAAACAATGGAGATTTGATCATTCCACTATTCCTTCACACCATAGGATCAGTGGAATTGATCTATACTTCCATATTTTTTTTGTTTGTGGCCTTGGAAGGGAGAAGAGATGGAGTTTGTATGAGTTTTGTGATCTAAGGCTTAATAAAACCATGTATTAAGCCATTTGAGGGAACCCAAGTGGTAAAAGTCCATATAGTTGCTTGTAGGGACCCAAGACCCACAAAATCCTTTGTTTTAGAATGAGATTGACATGTTACAATAGTTGATCAAGTTCTGTGAGTTGGTTTGGGGGGGGTCCCTTTGTAAAAGAAGGCTAATTGGGGCTATTAGGCTAGTGGGACAACCCTAAATTGAGACATACATTCCAAAACATCCTATACCCATTTTGGGCTATGTGAAGGGAAGTCTAAATGGGTGTGTAAAAATGGTCCAAGTTTGTGGAAATCAAGTCCCCATAAAAAGTTATGCATGGTTGTTCCTATTCAGAGGGCTACAAGGAATTTAGTGGTTTGTGAAGGAAGTACCAAGTCAAAACTTGTTAGGCCTTAATCAATGGTTTGGATGGGTCCCATGAGGTGTCAAAAGACCATGTACATGACTTTTTTTAAGAAATTAACTGTTGTTCCCAATATTCCATGTGAATCCATAATTTAGGCTTTTTGAACCTTTGTAAGGTTGTCCTGACAAAATAGTGAGTTTGCTCTTAGGTTGGATGATTGGTTGAACATAGTTGGAGCCTACCTTGTCTTCCCCTACCCTCTGCATCAAGTAATAAGAGTATCTTGAAGATAATTAAAAGGATTCTTTATAATAACAAAAGGGCATGGGATTCAAAATTAAAATTGGTAGTGTGGGTAGATAAAATCACAATAAAAAAGGCTACTAGGAAGTCACCTTTTGAACTGGTCTATGGAACTCAAGCAAGAATTCCAATGCACAATCTTCTGCCTATTTACAAATTCATCTTGCAGGAAGATATAGATGTACCTAAGCCAATGGAAGAGAGGATAGAACAATTGACAGAGTTGGATGAAACTAGAAATCAAGCACAAAAGAAAAATTAGAAAATGCAAATACAAATGAAGTATCTATTTGATAAGAAGGCTAAGGACAAAAAATTTTAGGTTGATGAAATGGTTCTTATGTGGAATGCTTGGAGTCAGGACAAAGGAAAGCATGGAAAATTTAAAGCTCTATGGTTGGGTCCATTTGTCATCATAGGCAAATGTGGAGAAGATTCATACTATTTATAAAATATGGTGGGTGAAAATCAAGAATTGCCAGTGCATGGACAATTTCTGAAAGACTTCTTTTCTTAAAGAAGATAATTTCCATGAACAATAGTTTAGGTTCCTCCCAATTTTGGTTTTATTTATTTTGTACAGTTTTTTTTTTCTTTGGTCTGCATCCTGGAGGTAGGTTCTGGATTCTTGCAATGTCTAAATAGCCATTCATCCCCAACAAGAGCCATTATTAGAAATGGTAAAATTCACCTAGGTTATGATCAACTTTGTCAAACCCTAATTCCAAAAATCTATCAAAAATAATCTTAATCCTAGTGCCATTTATTCCCCAAATCTAAAATATCATTTGTAGCACCTTTATTTGATCACTTTTCATTATATACATGTTGTACCCTTGTATTTCCTTTTTAACTTATGTTTTGGTCTAGCACCGCATCCCTGTGGGGCTAAGTGGCATGCCCTAAGAGTCCCTTATAGGGGTGTGGGAGTTTGAGGAATGTAATACATTGTTACTGCACTACTGCAACAAAGAGATCATAACATTATGAGGGTTTACAGGCTAGCGGTAAATAAAAGGCTCAATATTTAAAATTACTGTAGCCCTGTAACAAGGATATCATGGCATTGGAGTTAGCTCGTGGGTTGGCAGTAAGGGGTTAGCAAAGTGATAAAGGGTTACCGCAGCCCCACATAAAGGATGATAACAGCTAAATAGGGTTTGCAGTAGTGCGATGAAGGGATAAAAGCTCCCACTGTCCCGCGATAGGAGTATCACAACATTTGATGTTGGCATGGGATAGTAGTAGATGGTAAACCTAATGATAACAGTTACCACAATCCCGCCAAGGAATTGATAAAGGCTAAACATAGCCTGAGGTATTGTGGGAAGGATTAAAACTTGAAATATGCACCCCACTATCCCGCGGAGGCTCTCATTTACTGCAGTAGGACTGTGATATCATTTGCATTGATTATGAATATAAAACCAATATTGTCAATAAATCTCAATAGACCGATCTTATTAGATCAACGGTGTATATTCAAAATCATATGAGCTCATAGATTGTGTATCTTTTAGCATGAAGGTGATTTTAATGGCGAAAAGACTGTTGTAGGGGCTAATAAAATGAGAAATTTTATTTTATTCTAATCATTCAAGCAATCTCAAGGTACTCAGAGACAAAGAATTTGAAGTCAAAGTGTGCTCTGCGATTGCTTCTTGAACGGGTAAGTGCACTTCATCTATTCCTCTATCAAAGTTGATACGTTGTTCATACAATCTTACTTTCAAGTACTTCTATGAAATAGACAAACTCTAAAAAAACCCTAGTTCAATATATAGCATATAATGCCACCCAAAAAGAGTGAGTCAGTGGGTAAAAAGGGGGAGTATTCAACTCCAAATGAGAAGAAGAGACCTCTTCAATAGTCTCTTTTAAACATTTTTCCAAACTCTGTGAACAAGGGTTATAATAGAATGTTTAAGGATGAAGCACATGGTTGCAGAGATGCCCTAATTCCTATCTTAGGGTGGAATTTATTTTGGTATTTTTGTCATAAGAAAGATACACATAGCCTAGTTTCAAACCCATGGGTCCTTGATCTAGCCAAGCTAGTGGTCCCAAATGTTTTTATAGATGTTGAACTCATTAGAGTGCTAGAACAAAACTACCATACAACTACAAGGAATGTGAGATTACTAGATGGGTCACCTTGGGTGACAGTGACTAGAGCTGCTATAATTGATTATTTCATGTTGAATAAACAACCTTTGACAAAGATTGACATACAGAAAAGTGAGGAGGACTATACTAAACTAAGGAAGACTTATCATAGTGATGAGCTTCCACTATACATGAGAAAAGGAGTAAATAGCAAAAGGATACCTATTTCCACCTCTTCTGTTGAGCCATTTTTAGTAGATGATTTCATAGTATACTTCAAGAAGACATATTTTTCCCTGTGTCAGGTATTGAGAATGGACGCTCAAGATAGAATTTCAATTGGCTTAATGACGATGGCAATGAGAATTCAAAATCCTAAGGTCAACATTGAGTTTGAATTTGCTTCTTTTATTGAAAAGGGACTACATGATGGATTCCTCCAGGTGAGAGAGAATAGAGCACCTATCACATTTAGATATTACTCATTGTTGTGTCACTTAATTTTGTACTAGAATAGGAAAAGGTGGACTAGGAGAATGGATATCAGCATGATTGATTAGAAAGGCCAAAGATTGCCCATGTAGTGTTGGTGTTATTCATGGGACAACAATTGCAAAAACAACAGTTATGTGATATTTCATGATGACTTTGCAGTCAGAATCATGGCTTCCGTTGGATATCTTCCACCAAGACTATCTATTGAAATTAGGGAATTGTTGAGGCCTCTTGCACTGAAGCCTGAGAAAGGACATATGCATAATTTTGGTGACTAGTTTTTCCTGCCAGATCATACTCTAATAAGGATCTATGGATGCACTCAACCTCCACATGCTTTGCTTAAATTTGAATGTCCTGGTTTAGCATTTTTGGAATTCATGTGGAAAATACTTTGGATGGAGAGGGATGTGATGAAGAAATAGAAGAAAGGAACATTTTTGCTACATTTGACTGTGCTTAATGAATTGTTTGTTGGTTATGATACTTTGGAGGAGCTACAATCCTATTTGAAGACAAGATATTCATTGAAATAAAAAATAGAGAGGGTCTGTGACTCTGAAGGCCACATGAATTTTGTCAGACAAGTTATTCCTACCAGGGCTGGGATATCCCATCAGGTGAACTATGATAAGGATGTAATTAGAAATTACCTCACTCTTGATGAGGTATATGAAAGAAAAAGGAAATGGGAAATCTTGATGAGGATAGAGGAAGAAAAGAAAAAGAAACACCCTAGTCTCTTAGGATTTTTTGTTGAATAAATTGATCCATTGAAGAGGATCAATTTGATAATTGATAATTTTGAGAAATTGTATGGCAAAGTAGAGAGCCAGCCTACAAAGGCTATGGTGCAGGAGCACCATTTGTCAAAGGTGGACAATTATTAAAATCTAGGCTTTAGTTTTAATTTTTGCATAAAATAAGGTTTTAAAAGACCATTCATTATTGTAATAAAGCCTATTTGAGGCATTTTTGTGGTGGGGGTAATTATAGGACTAGCATCTTTAAGATTTTTGCTTAAGATTAGTATTTTCTATTTTTGTAGCCTCAGTGGAGAGGCTATTTTTAGTCTTTCTTTTTGAGTTTCCTTGGTGATGAAGGAGTGGGATGTGATTATATAATGTAAACATGCTTTTTGATAGCATACACAGGTCGTAGAGGAGGAGTTGAGGCTTGAAGATGAAGGAAATAACATAAAATGACAAATTTTTGTTGTTCCAACTCTTTTTTTCATAGTTTTCTGCATATTTTGTTGTTCCTTACACTAGTACGGCCTGGTATGGCCATGTAGCACTCTGAACCATACATGTTTGGATTGGATATTGAAGTACCTTTCTTTTGCATATGATTTTATGGTCTGGTATAATGTTTTGTGGATTTTATGTCCATTTTTCTAAAAATAGTCCAATAACCTAGGTTTTGACAGTCTTAGAGCGAAGTTTCATGTTTTTGAGTACCACGACCATGGGAAAATGGCACAAAATAGTGGAATGACAGATTTTGAAGTTCTTCAAATTATTGCTTCACTGATGGAACAAAATAATGAGTTTTCATTATGTTTTGAACGTTCTTATTGCTGTAATTTCCTATTTTTTTGGAGAAATGAGGGTTTCTAGTTTGTATGCTTGAGTTTTATGAGATAAGTGAAGGTCCTGATCAAACTAAAGGTGGATTGTTCTATTTTGATACACAACTAAAGACTGTACATTGATTTTGCGTAAAAATTTGGTGATTTTGAGGCACCTCCTTTATAAAAGAGGCCTAATTACACCTATTACCAGAATTACAAGTCATTTTTAGGGCCTTATGTTACAAAAAAATCATACCTGTATGAAAGATATGTTATGTAAGGGGATAATGGGTACCCAAAACATGTTTTATTTCATGGGTTTGAGTCGTTTTATGAAATTTATGCCAAAAATACTTCATTTACTGTCCTAATTAGGCCTAGGAACATCAGGTACAGTCCATTTTTGAGACATCTGTTCCAAAAGAACCTATGTTGCATGTCTAGTATGTTGTATACCTTCATAATGGGTATTAAAAAACCTATATTTTTCATGGGTTTACTAGGTAACTTTCAAGTTATGACTGAAAAACCTCAGAATGAGGGCTACAAGCAAGTCAACCTAGTTGTGAAGGGACAGTAGGAACAACAAGTTGCTAAGTTGTTTTGTGAGTTTGATGAGTATCCCCCAATCATTTTAGTGTGGTCCAAGGTGGTTGGGAGGTTTATTGGGTATCTTATGCATTCAAACCATGAAATGGCATCTTTCCCTAGTCTTGAAGCAATGCATTATAAGAGAACAGTCAATACAATATGTGATCAGTCAAGTGGTAAATGAAACCTTGCATTTGTGTGCCTCCCCTACCTCTGCATCAAGTGGTATTAGAGCCTAGCAAGTAGGTCTCTTGAGAGTTGAAGGTTGGAGTTTGAGCAAAGTGGACTCTAAGGAGTCAAGATGCCTCCTAAAGGAAGTTCAGTTGTAAGAAAGATTGATCAGCAGGCTAGAGAGCTAGAAGCCTTGAAGAAGGAGATTGCTACATTGAAGTCTAAAGTTGGAGGCACCATGAGTGAAAGTGAGTTTGAAGAAGAAGAAGAAAATTCTGGTGAAGAAGACAAGTTGGATCCAGAGGATGTGAGGATGGTAAAGTTTCTGAAAGTTGTGAAAGGTGATGGACATAGCAAAATGGATTTGCCAATGTATGGAGGCAAACTAGATGGTGAAGAGCTCTTAGACTGGATAGGAGCCATGGAGAATTACTTTGAAAGTGAAGAGATAGATGAAGATCACAAGGTGAGGAAGGCTAAAACTAAACTGAAGGGACATGCTTTGCTGTGGTGGAACTTTGTACAAGAGGAAAGACAGAAACAAGGGAAGAACAAGATCATTTCTTGGGAGAAAATGAAGGCAAAATTGAAAGGTAATTTCCTTCCTGGTGATTATAATGTTCAATTACTGAAAAGATTGCAAAATCTTAGGCAAAATGACTTAGATGTGCAAGCATACACTGAGGAGTTTTACAGGTTAAGTATAAGGACAAAGCATGAGGAGGATGAGGAAGAAAGAGTAGCTAGATATGTCAATGGCCTAAGATATAACATTCAAGATGAAATCAGTTTGTTGGCACCAAAAATAGTGGAACAATGTTTTCAAATGGCAATAAGAGTAGAAGAAAAACTCAAGAGGAAACAAGAGAAGGAAACAAGAGGAAGAAGCAATACTTCTAGAGGCAGAGGTACATTTTCAACACCAAGACAGTCCAAAAAAGATCTTGAAGAAGCTGATAAGAGTAAAGAACAAGCACCTGAATCAAGAGGAGAATGGAGATGTGGAAGAACAAGTTTTAGGGGCAGATATGCAGATCAAGGAAGAGGTTCAAATGTGTTTTCAGGAAGGTGTTACAACTGTGGTGAGTTTGGTCATCCATCCTACAAGTGTCCTAAAAAGATTGGTACTACTTCAAGTGGGGGTGAGAGAAGAGGTGAAAAGAGAGTCCAAATTGTGCAAGAAGATGAAGGAGAAAGTGTCAATTCTTCAAGTCATATTGTTGCACCAGAGGTGGGTGAATCTTTGATGGTGAGAAGGCAACTCTTGAAGACATCCAGGGAGAAAGAGCTAATTCAAAGAAGAGCCTTGTTTAGGACAACCTACAGATGTAAAAATAAGGTATGCAAAGTAGTAGTTGATTCTAGATGCACTGATAATATGGTATCTAGTGATATGGTGGACAAATTGAACTTGCAAAGAGTGCCTATGGCAAAGCCTTATCAAGTGTCTTGGGTTAGTGAAAAACAAACCATTTTGGTGAGTGAACAAGCTACTGTTGAATTTCAAATTGGTCAATATAAGGATAAAGTTGTTTGTGATATTCTACCTATGAGTTGTTGCCATGTTTTACTTGGAAGACCTTGGCAGTTTGACAGATCAGAAATGTATAATGGGAGACAAAATACATATAACATTGAAAAGGATGGGAGATCATTCATTCTAACTCCATTGGTTGAAGAGGTAAGAGAGCAAGGTGAGATCATAATGATAGGGAGAAAAGAATATGTGAGCAATGAGGAAGGTGAGAGCATGAAGTTTGCAGCTGAGTCATAGTTTGATGCTATTGGGACAACGAATAAGAAGGACAAACACAATGTGTAGACATAGATGAAGGAGAATGATTCTATATGGAAAGAGAAAGAATTTGGCATGATATCTTAGGCTAGTACATACAAGAGCAAGTTTTGAAGTACAAGAAGGCATATTGATAGGGACAGTCATGTGTCTTGTGGTGATGAAACATGTACAAAGGCAGCCTAGTGATGTTGAAATAGAAGTTTGTAGGACAGAGAATAGAGGGATAGTAGATTGTGATGCTGGTTGGACAGTGGAAAAGGTAGGTGTAGGTCTGACAGAGACCACTAAATGTATTGGTACAAGTGTTAAGGAGACTGACAAAGGAGAAGGTATAGTTGACAGTAAAAAATGTGCAAACATCATGAGACTTGGACAGTAGAATAAGCAAGAAAGTGTGGAGCAAGTGATGACAGTTGATGAAATCTTGAAGAGGAATGTGAAACAAGTGATGGGAGCTGGTAAAAATGTGAGTACAGATGTATATGGTGAGGTGACATCAGAATTTGATGGTGAGAGAGTGGAAAGGCACACCATAGTACAAGAAGGACAGTTGGAACAAAGAACAAATGAAGACAAGATCAAGAATGATCAAGAACACAATGAACTAGTTGAAGACAAACATGAAGGACATAGGTATAAAGAGTACAAAGGAGGCCAAGTTGTAGCATCTTTTCCAAGAGACTTGGAAAACTTCAAAATTGGGGTGTATGGTGCAGGAGCACCATTTGTCAAAGGTGGACAATTATTAAAATCTAGGCTTTAGTTTTAAGTTTTGCATAAAATAAGGTCTTAAAAGACCATTCATTATTGTAATAAAGCCTATCTGAGGCATTTTTGTAGTGGGGGTAATTATAGGACTAGGGTCTTTAAGATTTTTGCTGAAGATTAGTATTTTCTATTTTTGTAGCCTTAGTGGAGAGTCTATTTTTAGTCTTTCTTTTTGAGTTTCCTCGATGATGAAGGAGTGGGATGTGATTATATAATGTAAACATGCTTTTTGACAGCATACACAGGTCGTAGAGGAGGCGTTGAAGCTTGAAGATGAAGGAAATAACATAAAATGACAAATTTTTGTTGTTCCAGCTCTATTTTTTTCACAGTTTTCTGCATATTTTTCTGTTCCTTGCACTAGTACAGCCTGGTATGGAGCTGTAGCACTCTGAACCATACATGTTTGGATGGGATATTGAAGTACCTTTCTTTTGCATATGATTTTATGGTCTGGTATCATGTTTTGTGGATTTTATGTCCATTTTTCTAAAAATAGTCCAATAACCTAGGTTTTGACAGTCTTAGAGAGAAATTTCATGTTTTTGTGTACCACAACCATGGGAAAATGGCACAAAATGGTGGAATGACATATTTTGAAGTCCTTCAAATGATTTCTTCACTGATGGAGCAAAATAATGAGTTTTCATGGTGTTTTGAACATTCTTATTGCTGTAATTTCCTTTTTTTTTGGAGAAATGAGGGTTTCTAGTTTGTATGCTTGAGTTTTATGAGATAAGTGAAGGTCCTGATCAAACTAAAGGTAGATTTTTCTATTTTGATACACAAATAAAGACTGTCCATTGAGTTTGGTTAAAAATTTGGTGATTTTGAGGCATCTCCTTTGTAAAAGAGGCCTAATTAGGCCTATTACCAGAATTACCAGTCATTTTTAGGGCCTTATGTTACAAAACAATCATACCTACATGAAAGATATATTATGTAAGGGGATAAGGGGATAATGGGTACTAGAATTACCAGTCATGTTTAGGGCGAAGCTCCCTATGAAGAGATCAAATGAGGTTGTGATTGTTGAGCCACCCCCTGATGCAATGTCAATAAAAAGATCTTCATTTCCTGAGCAACCAAGATCCAAGAAATAGAAAGTTGATGATGTGCCTCCTCTAGTGCCCTATGAAATGAATAAATGGGTAGGTGATACATATGAAGTGGGTAGTATATTGTGACACATGGGTGAAGATGTTGAAGTTGATCAGCCCCTTGTTGGGAAAGAAACTGAAGCCCACAAACCTAAGGCTAGAATGGATACACAGGCACAAGGTGAACCTGAGATGCATGCGGATGAAAGGATAGTGGCTTCTTTGAGATTCATGGATGATGATGAATTCATCAAGACTCCTATATTTAAATATTTTTGGATGAAGATGAAAGAATTTGAAGAGAAAGTTCAAATAAATAAGATGGGAACAGATGAATCCCAACATGATCAAATTGTTACCCATAAGAGGCTAGACAAATGGTTCTAAAAAGTAATATGTTGATCATTCCTAGTTTGGAATTGAAAAAGAAGTTTTTACTAGATTAAGGAGTCAGGATGATCCTATGATGATTTTTGAGTTTTATTTTGAGGATGGTGTAAGTGGTACAAGATATAATCCAAAGACTGAGACCTTAGCACTATGGTCGACATAGAAAAATACAAATAAGCCAAGATTGTTGGATGTGGTCTAGGAAATGAGAGGAACTGCAATGGTTAGAACATTGAGGGACACATTAGCCTTGGAAGCTGCCACACTAACAATGCACTCAGCCATGTTTACCCAGACCATTTTAAAGAACATGCAACACATTGGTTTAGTATGAGAAAAGCCAAATAGAGATGAATGATGAAGTAAATAGATTGTATTTAGAAAATGTCAAATTGAAGAAACAAGTAAAAGGAATTGATTTTTCTCAAGGTAAAGCAATTGTGCCTTATTGGCCCCTTGTGTCTCAAGAAGTTGGAATTGTCCCTATTGACCAGATGAATGCCATGAAAAAAAATTTAGAGAAAGAGATTGAGAAATTGAAGGAAAAGAATGAGGCCACAAAAAAGGAAACAAGATCTAAGAATTTTGATGTGATTGAAAAAGTTCTGGAATATAGAGTCAAGTTGGTGTTGGACAAGATTGAAGATGTGCATAACTGTTATAATGCTTTATCTCAATCACTAGAGCAAATGAATGCTCATGTTCCTATCTTGGATCCCTTACTAAAAAAGTGGCAGTCTATCCATCACACTCTAATCACATTATGTAAAGTCCTACAAAGGAACTTAGATGTCCCTACTACATTGAAACCGACTGAAAGAATGGTCAAGATGATGATTGATGAATTCCAATATGCATCCAGAGAAAGCCAAAAGATAAAAAGAAAAGATGGAATCCTTTAGCACCTTCAAGCACCAATTCATTCTAGGAATCTTTGGTGAAGATGATCAGCTCAAAAGTTTTGAGAACTGGAAGGAGGTGTGTGATCAAATGGTATCTCATATTCTTGGACATTTGCAGAAGGATGAAGTGTTGAGTGTTCATGGTTTCAATGTTATCCTAGACAGAATAATTGCACTAGATGCATGATATGCAAAATTAAACACAGATGTCAAAGGGTTACTCAACAAGAGGTGGAAGGATCATCTGACAAACATGCTTCAGATTCAAGAACACAAGTGGCCAAGTGACTACACGACGTACCAATGGGAGAAAGAATATTTGTCTCCTCTAGAGGATTGATCAAGTCAAATGTGCAACAGAGCAATTGAACATCATCAAGTGATCTTCAACGAGACTTGGACATCCCCTTTATTATTTTTCAAATTTCTATATTTTATTTCATCAATTGTATTTGAATTTTGAGTGGTCTTATTAAGACTAGCAAAAGGTAAATATTGTACAATGTCATATGAAAGGGTGGGAATTTGAACAATCATTTTTGGAATGTGAACGGTCTAAAGCTTGTTGCTTCCTTCGTGCCTATAAGAAGGAAACCAAGACCGATGGGAAAGCTCTATGGGGGAATTGGATTTTGAAAAGACAATAGATTGTAATGGCTGATCTTTCTGAAACAAAGTAATGGAGAAAGTGCATTAATTTGGTGCCTAAATTCTGGTGTCATTTTTTTGTTGAATTTATTGGGAAAATTTTATCCCGTTGTCTCCAATTTGGCTTTTCTTTGTTATTTAAACTAGTATATCAAGTATATGTCTGCTTTTTCAAAACCTATTCATGTTTTGTGTGGCTTGTTTATTGGGCTTCTTCAAGAAAGAATTAAATTCCTCTAAATGAGTCAAAGTAACTTGGGAAATTCAATTGGATGAATAAGAAGAACCAGATAATTGACATTTTTGCATGTTTATGCCAGTCATAAACACTATAGTGCCAAACAACTTGAATTGTAGCTAGAGGGAAGGCATATATCTACTTGTATTTAGACTCTGTTACCTAGTGGAGGGAAGGCACCGATCATTCCATTTCTAAAATCCATTCCCTATATAATATTTTCAATATAATTTTGATTTTTTATTGTAGGAGTAGGAGTAGTGGTTAGAGTAGTTGAATAAATACATTTTCAAATTTCATGCCAGTTTGAATTTGGTTGAAAAGGATGATTTAATTGACAAAATTGCATGAAATGTATAATCTTCTTAATCATCACTAATTAGTTTTGAGGGGTTCACATTCAGTGGTGATAAAGGAGATACACCCACCTATGCAAAGAAGAGCCTAAAGTGCATGGAATTCCAACCATCTTGGTTGTTTCCAGTAGTTGGCCAAATCAGTTCTTGAACCTGATCATAAAGCCTGGCATACTTTTAGGGTTTGATAATTTGCAGATTTGGGAACCAACAGTATGATTGTGAAGATGAATATGTGAATGTGTGAAGAGTAGAGTGAATATCATATGCATTGTGATGTATGACTGAAGGAGAAAGAGCAGAAGTGTCAAAGGCTATCTTGATTCATCTTGAAGACATTTTTGTGACTGGATGGATGTGATGAGTGTGCCTAATTGATCCAATCATCAGAAGAAGAAGAACTTGTTGTCCTCAAAATCAGTTGTACTCATTTTGTAGGATGACCCCTATGAAACTTGTCCATTTCATAGTCTACACTCTAAGCTTGCAAATCAAGGTGAGTCATCTCATCCTCGTGCATAGTCATCTCACTCCTGAGTATCCATTCAATTATCTTCTCGTTTTGGTTTCTCAAATTAGAGCAAGTTGTTGAACTGGTTTTCGCAATTTTAAGGGAGTTAGAATTTTTTTGTTTATATGTAGGGGAGGCAAAAATCACCACCCAAGCATGTTACTTTTTGTCCTAAGTGTAGGGGCAGTGATTTTCACCTCCAATACATATTTTTGTTGCCTTTTATGATCAAACGGTAAAATTTGCCAATGTTACATGTTCTTTTGGAAATCCTTTTAAGTGTAGGGGCAATGAAAATTGCTGCCCATGCATGTTGTTTTACTTATGTGCTCGAGCGGTAAAAATTACCGTCGGAGCATCTCTCACGCAACTCAAGTTTACTTTAGTGTAATAAATGCACTTCATGTGGGGATTTTAAAAGGCATTTATATGTTTTGATCTCTCTTTATTTTCATTTCATCTTTTGTCATTTGTGTTTAATCCTTCCTTAGCATGATTGAAACCTTCGTGGAAGTCATTGGATGATTGCAGTGTGTGAGTTTTAGATGAAAGTTGCTTTTCCTGAGTTTGAATCGGGTTGTTATCACTACCGGGTAAGGTCCTACTGTGTTTTCTTTTCTATTATTTAAATTTTTTTTCCCTTAGTTATACATTTTGGTTCGTGTTTGTTCCTTTTGCTTAAGACTATAAAACCATTTTTAGATTTTACGTTTTCTTCTTTTTACGACTAGGGTTTTGTTGTTTAGTCTTAGTTTGAAATTTGTGAAGTAGCGGAGGTTTTAGCCACCATTGATTTTGTTTTTAATCTTTGTAATATCTAATGTAAGGGCAGCGATTTTCACCACCCCTGCATAAAACTCACTTAACTACCTAGGTGCGATGGCAGCAAAATTGGCCGCTCCAACACAAGTTTGATGAGTTTGAATTTTTTTGCAATAGCAATGGAAATCACCAACCCAACACAAACTTTGCTTATCCTCAAAATGTAAAAGTGGCAAAATTTACCGCTTGTGCACCTTTCCTTAGAAATGTTCTACCCCAAATGCGAAGACGACATTATTTGTTGCTCAGACACATAAGTTTTTCACTTGCACAAAAATAACTTTGCTGGAAATAGCGCAGGCAGGGAATAGAAGGTATCAAATCACACCAAAGATTGATCTTTCGATTTACGTAGTGATTAATGGCTCCAACATCTTCTTCCATGGTCTTGTCGAGAGTTTGAACGCTATTTCCTAGATTGTAGTTTCAATATGATATTATGGCAGCATGGAGAAGAGTGTTTCCTTTCAACGCTCCACTTCTCACTACTCGTTCGGTTGGTTACAACCATTAGTGGCTTATGTAGAAATGGCATTTTCTTTTGTGATGGGCACATCAAATGGTAGAGACAATAATGAAGCTACAGGAGAAAATTTATAAAGCCGTATACAAGACTCTAATGAAGACACATATGAAGATACGTTAGTTTAAGATGGAAGCTGTGAGACAAATGAGGATGCATCTCAAACTGAACCCGATACACAAGACCAAGAAGGAAAAATTTAGAGGATTTCAAATGAGGAAGAACAACTAATCAACCTTTGGTTTGAAGCTTGACAAAATGTTTGTACACTAAGGCTTAAGACTGTAGAGAAAGTGCCCTCTAATGCGATGTCATCTAGCGACATTGGTATCAACGAGATCAGATAAATTTTTGGCATGGGTGTCCCCACTTGTATTAATAGTGTTAAGAAAGATGTTAACCCCAGATTGTCATTGTTTGGGTGGTTTCCAGCAGCAGCCACACAATGAATTAAATAAGAAAGTTACAGGCGGAATAGCAGTTGGTAAATGTTCCAAATTCCCACCTCTTATTTCTTTATCTCCACTTGAGCTGAGATGGCACAATAGAATGAGATTAAACTACCATGCCATGCCTAAAAATGGTGAAGCTCCAGATGCAAATTCTCCACCATCAAGGAATCTTAATATTATACATGAAGAGTGCTAGGTAAAAAAATATAGTCAAGAAAGAGCTCTACAGGAATATAGATATGCTGAGAATTGAACTAGCAGCCTCATAAGAATCATTTTGAACTTCACTTCTCTTGAAGAATTACCTGAATAGAAAATAAGTGAGGTACAGATGTCATTGTCTTCCATATCAAGCAAGGTGGTGTCTGGACCTTCAAAACTTAAGGCTGAAGCTAGTTGTTATCATCATGATTGGAATGACAGGTTATAATGATTGATGGGGAAGACATTGATTCTGGTGTAGATCTAGAAGATCTATCAGACTCAGAAGGTGAAGATGAGTATGACCGACTTCCTCCTTTCAAGTATTTGACAAAATCTCAGTTATCTGAACTATCCATGTAGAAAGTTGTTGGATAAATGGTAACGGATTTGAATGATAAAGAAGATGATCATGAAGATGAATATAAAGAAATGGCTTTCTTGTTTCTACAATGCCCAATAGGACATGGAGCGTCTGTCTTATCATTGGATCCCATGCCTCATTATATTCATCATTCCCAAACAAATGGAGCAGCCATTTCTTGAACATCCCTATCAGTGGAAGATAATCAACAAATTGGAGATTCAAGTGATGGTTTTGATGAAACACAGGAGAAACTCTAGATGATTAGAGTGAATTTTGTGTGTGTTGTTCAAAGGTTAGGTCAGACTCCTCAGAATGTTGTGGTTACACAAGTTTTGTACAGTTTGAGAGATAGAGATCAATAAAGTTTGTGTCGCTGGGAACTCCATTTGGTTCCAAATGTTATTGACTATGAAGAGCAAAAAGAGCAATGATATCTGATCAATGAAGGTTTTTTTTAGGTCAGTATTTCTAGAATTTGTGAAAGCCATGTGCAAACCATTCATGACGGGAACATTCCACATATCAAGACAAGAAGATGCTCATGAATACATGGTAATGCTTATGGAATCCATGCACAAATGTTGTCAAAGGTTGGAGGACTTGTAGACTAACAAATAGTAGGGTTCCCATGGGTGTATTGGATGTGTCTATTGAGATCCTAGCTTATATAAGGGAAGAAGATGGAATTGCTAGGTAGTTTAGTTAAAAATGTGTACCTAATTCAATTGTTTGACAACATCAGTGCAAATGGTGATGGTGACTCTGAAACTTTCATCTATAGACATAAATCAAGAATGACCAAGATGTAAGAGTAACTACAACTTGCACAAGGATACTAGGAATATGAAACAAAGAAGGTAATGTAGTGTCAAGGGTCTACTATAGTGTGATAGTAAGAAGCATAGAGATAGTGATAAACAATGCAAAGAATAAGTTACAAGGTGGTTTGAGAAAGATTTCATAACTAGAACATGTGCCATTTCCAAGAACACTACTAGTCCGGACAGCCTAGAGATGCAAACGGTGGTAACAATGTTCTCTCAAGAAAGATGCCAGTAGAATTTGACATATTTGATCTTTGCCTTAGTATATTTTTGTAGTTTCATATGTACTTTTCATTTAGTTTCAGACATTTTTACATGTACTTTTCTCAGATGTAATTACATGTAAAAACTTAGGAAGTCCCAAGTCAATAAGGACTCCTATTTTTGAATAAGTCAAAGTAGTTAGGTTTTTTCCTAAATTTTCTCAAGGCCTCTCCCTATAAATAAAGAAGGCCTCTTTTGTAATTATCTAGCTTTTATCTATTGCAAAGAAACTCTGCCGAATTGGAAAACATTTCAAGACTTTGAGCTTTTTATGTTTATCAAATTTTCAAGTGAATATCAATATAAGCAAGCAAATTGAGTATCAAACTTTGAGGTGAATCATATTGCTTTATGATATCAGTGTTCTTATGTCATTGGTGTTATATTATATTGAATCATTGCTGGAATCATGGAGTTTATTGAAAATTGAGAGAAGTGTTCTTGTTTTGGTTAATTAGACTTTGTGCTATTTTCTCATTGCGGGAGTTTGTGTTTACATTTGTGAGAATAGAATTGTTTAAAGACTTTGTGATGTAAACTGTTGTGTTCAAGTCAGTTATATCATATTGAGTGAAAATGGAGACTTTGATCTACATTTGAATTTAATCAAGTTTATTTTTGGGAAATAAGTCAAACAATAGAAGACTTTGTGTTTCTATGGTTTGTCTCAGTTCAAGAATTATTAAATATCATTTCTTTTGAAGTTGTCATTTTGGAAGAGAGAAACATCTATTCTGAAAAAAGAGAATAGGATGCAATGAAAACACCCCAAGAACAGTTTTAGTTTATTTAAGTATTAAAAGTTGCTTGTTAGAAAGAACTCATTATCTAGAGGGAACCTCCCCTTGCTTAGAGGAGAGATTCAGTCTCATCATAGCTATGGCGATATAACCATTTTGCCGTTGGTTAGCTAAATGACAAAATATTCACCCAACAGTTTTTTGGCAACTCTATTAAGGACAAAATGCGCAACCAAGAGCCTCTTGCCTTTGGTTGAAGCATACCGGTCTCACCTTTTGTAATATATTTTATTATATTTGCTCTATTGTTTGTTAAAGTTTTATCAAGGAATATGGCTGTCCCAGGTCCATGGGGAAATGCTTTTGGGCCATTGAATTTGACTCAACCTTTACATGAACTACCTCAGGGTTCACGCAAGAACTTTCCTAAGTTCTATGGGGATGGTAAACAGCTTCCGGATGAGCAAATTGCATGTGCTGTTCTCAGAGTTGAGTATGACGATGTTTCTATGAGATTGTTTGTAGAAACACTCTAAGGTATTGCAGCTGATTGGTTCTTTCTCCTTGCACCTAGAACTATCACTGGATGGAATACACTTCAAACTTAGTTTGAAGCCAGATTCAAGCTAGCAGAAGATGCTTACGCCTTGTTGGCCCATCTTACTCAAATGAAAAAGGAACCGCATGAGCCCATGCGTGAGTTCTTGGCAAAGTTCAATAAGCTAAAGAATAGGATCCCAACTATTGCTCAACCTACAGCTGAAAACCTAAAATGCTTCTTCATCAATTCATAGTTGCCAGAAGTAAGTTTTCTTTTATGAAGGTAGCACCAGTTGATCTTGCAATTGCTCAAAGTTTGGTAGTTGAAGTGGAGGATGATTTGATCTTGGTGGGAAATTTGAAGAAGGATTCTATTAGGCCTAATGAGTAGCCCTCTTTGGCTTTACCTTCTACTAGCATTATGGATCTGATAGTGCAAAAGTTGACCGATGAGCTGTTAGCTCTAAAAAAATAGTTGTCATAGAGTTTTTCCATTCCCCTCTATAGGGACATTCCGAGGAAGACATTCCCAAATGCTCTGAATTACCAAGGCAATGCTTCAATGGATCATAATCAAAACAGGTTTCCTCCACCACAAGGAACACTTGTTTTGGAAGCACCACTTGTAAATGCATCAATCTTCTATTATGAATTGGAGCAAGACAATCTTCTTCAATCAGAATATGATCAAGGAAAAGATGATGCTAATCTTTTCATGGAAGTTGAAGAGAAATTAGCTGGCGACTCTACCATCAGGTTCCTAAACTTGGAAAATGAGATGTGGAAAGAAGATGCTTTTGGTGAATCTTATGTTGTTCTCACATGGTCACAGAATCAATCTAATCATCAATATGTGGCTGGTGGTAGCCAAGTAAGTACATCAAATCTTCATCCTTCATCCCTTGTTCCTAAGACCAGTATCCCTAATGTAAAACCTCAAGATGAGAGTTTTTCGTCTTCTGTAGTAAGTCCATATCAGTTTGTTGATATCATAGATCATGCTAAAGAGACAAAGATTCAAATGTCTGAGGCAAGAATACCTGTCAAAGGTATTATGCAAAAACTTCATCCTGAAAGGGAGACCAAGTACATAGTGATAAAATCTGAGGATTGAAAAGCTCAGATTCTCTTTGAGTCTTTTGATATGGGTCCTTATTTCTTGACCACTAATGCAGATTCTAAGTCATTGGGTAATGCTTCAAATGAGGGTCAAGAAATAGATGAATCATCCTCTTCAAGTGAAGAGATTTTGTAGCTAAAAGGAAATGATATTTCCAAAGAATTGGTTTTTCTCTGGAGAAACCTTTTGATGAGCATGATCGTTTTGTCAAATGGCGACAACAGTTGGGACCAAATTCATCAACAAGAGTGGGACAATCCAATCTAGATGTAGAGGAAGATCCCAAAATGGCAAACACTGGGAAATGTTACTCTTTCAATAGAAAAAGAAAAAGATGTGGAACATCTTTTCTGCTGCCTCACAGTAGACATCATCTGAAGCTTTTCTCAAAGTGAAGCGACAAATAAGTTCATGTATTTGTGTATAGTTTTTTGTGTCTTTATTTTTAGTCTTTTTATGCTTTTGGTGTCTTTTTTTTTTATAGCTTGACTCTATAGCCCAATGGAATGGATGAAGGCACTTAAAGACTAGATTCTTCTCCCTTTGATTGTTTCAAAGAACAATCGAAGGAAGCTCCCCAGTTAGAGCCAGCAGTTGTCCTCAAAATTAGTTGTGCTCATTTTGTAGGATGACCCCTATGAAACTTGTCTGTTTCGTAGCCTACACTCTAAGCTCGTAAATTGAGAAAAGTCATCTCATCCTCATACATAGTCATCTCGCTCCTGAGTATCCATTCAAGTATCTTCTCATTTAAGTTTCTCAAAATTCACGCAAGTTGTTAAACTGGTTTTCGCAATTTTAAGGGAGTTAGAATTTTTTTGTTTATATGTAGGGGCAGCAAAAATCACCGCCCAAGCATGTTACTTTTTGTCCTAAGTGTAGGGGCGGTGATTTTCGCTGCCCATACATATTTTTGTTGCCTTTTATGATCAAGTGGGAAAATTTGCCGATGTTACATGTTCTTTTGGAAATCCTTTTAAGTGCAGGGGCGGCAAAAATCGCCACCCATGCATGTTGTTTTACTTATGTGCTTGAGCGGTAAAAATTACCGTCGGAGCATCTCTCACGCAACTCAAGTTTACTTTAGTGCAATAAATGCACTTTGTGTGGGGATTTTAAAAGGCATTTATATGTTTTGATCTCTCTTTATTTTCATTTCATCTTTTGTCATTTATGTTTAATCCTTCCTTGGCGTGATTGAAACCTTTGTGGAAGTCATTGGATGATTTCGACGTGTGAGTTTCAGATCAAAGTTGTTTTTCCTGAGTTTGAATCAAGTTTTTATCGCTGTCTGGTAAGGTCCTACTATGTTTTCTTTTCTATTATTTAAATTGTTTTTCCCTTAGCTATACATTTTGGTTTGTGTTTGTTCCTATTGCTTAAGACTGTAAAATCAATTTTAGATTTTATGTTTTCTTCTTTTTACAACTAGGGTTTTATTGTTTAGTCTTAGTTTGAAATTTGTGAAGTAGCAGAGGTTTTAGCCGCCCTTGCTTTTGTTTTTAATGTTTGCAATATTTGATGTAAGGGCGGTGATTTTGCCACCCCTACATAAAACTCAATTAACTACCCAGGTGCGATGGTAGAAAAATTGGCTGCTCCGACACGAGTTTGATGAGTTTGAAGTTTTTTGCAATAGCAGTGGAAATCATCGACCCAACACAAACTTTGCTTAGCCTCAAAATGTAAAAGCGGCAAAATTTACCACTTGTGTACCTTGCCTTACAAATGTTCTACCCCGAATACAGAGACAACATTATTTGTCCCTCAAACACATAATTTTTTCACTTGTACAAAAACAACTTTGTCAAAAATAGCGCGGAAAGGGAATAGAAGGCATCAAACGACACCAAAGGTTGATCTTTTGATTTATGCAGTGATTAACGGCTCCAACATCTTCTTCCATAGTCTTGTCGAGAGTTTGAACCCTATTTCCTAGATTGTAGTTTCAATATGATATTATGGTAGCATGGAGAAGAGTGTTTCCTTTCAATGCTCCACTTCTCATTGCTCGTTCAATTGGTTACAACCATTAGTGGCTTCTGTAGAAATGGAATTTTGTTTTGTGATGGGCACATCAAATGGTAGAGACAATAATGAAGCTACATGAGAAAATTTATAGAGCCATATACAGTACTCTAATGAAGACACATATGAAGATGCATTAGTTCAAGATGGAAGTTGTGAGACAAATGAGGATGCATCTTAGACTGAACTAGATACACAAGATCAAGAAGGAAAAATTTAGAGGATTTCAAATGAGGAAGAACAACTAATCGACCTTTGGTTTTAAGCTTGAAAAAATGTTTGTACACTGAGGCTTAAGACTATAGAGAAAGTGCCCTTTAATGCGATGTCATCTAGCGACATTGGTATCAGTGAGATCAGCTCAATTTTTGGCATGGGTGTCCCCACTTGTATTGATAGTGTTAAGAAACATGTTAACCCTAGATTGCCATTGTTTGGGTGGTTTCCAACAGTAGTCACACAATGAATTAAATAAGAAAGTTATAGGCAGAGCAACAGTTGGTAAATGTTCCAAATTCCCACCTCTTATTTCTTTATCTCCACTTAGGCCCAGATGGCACAATAGAATGAGATTAAACTACCATGCCATGCCTAAAAATGGTGAAGCTCCAGATGCAAATTCTCCACCATCAAGGAATCTTAATATTATACATGAAGAGTGCCAGATAAAAAAATATAGTCAAGAAAGAGCTCTACAGGAATGCAAATATGCTGAGAATTGAATGGCAGCCTCATAAGAATCATTTTGAACTTCACTTCTCTTCAAAAATTACCTAAACATAAAATAAGTGAGGCAAAGATGTCGTTGTCTTCCACATGAAGCAAGGTGGTGTCTAGACCTTCAAAACTTAAGGCTGAAGCCAGTTGTTATCATCATGATTGGAATGGCGGGTTATAATGATTGATGGGGAAGACATTGATTCTGGTGTAGATCTAGAAGATCTATTAGCCTTAGAAGGTGAAGATGAGTATGACCGACTTCCTCCTTTCAGGTATTTGACAAAATCTCAGTTATCTGAACTATCCATGCAGAAAGTTGTTAGATAAATGGTAATGGATTTGAATGATAAAGAAGATGATCATGAAGATGAATATAAAGAAATGGCTTTCTTGTTTCTACAATGCCAAACAGGACATGGAGCATCTGTCCTATCATTGGATCCCATGCCTCATTATATTCATCATTCCTGAACAAATGGAGCAACCATTTCTCAATCATCCCTATCAGTGGAAGATAATCAACAAATTGGAGATTCAAATGATGGTTCTAATGAAACACAGGAGAAACTCCAAATGATTAGAGTGAAGTTTTTGTGTGTTGTTCGATGGTTAGGTCAAACTCCTCATAATGTTGTGGTTACACAAGTTTTGTACAGGTTTGTTGTGGTGCTCACAACATGCCCCATTTTCTTCTTAGCAAAATGAGGACCCCTACTGTGGCTATGGCTTTTTGCTTGTGTGTGGGTCTGCTTGGTGGTAAAAGGGAAAAAGAAGGTAAATGTTACAAACCTTGTTTAAAAAATGAAAAAATAAGCATTGAGTACTAGAGCATAAAAAGGGTGAATTCGTTGTCAAAAATGAGTAAGGGTTGTTTTTTGAACCATTTCAAAATTCCTAATATTCTGCAAGATATGCATTTTTTTTGGTAAAATGCATAAAAGGGAGGTTTGTATGTTGCATATACAAAGTCATTTGTATGAGAGGTCATTGTCTTAGTCGCATAGACAGGTCAGGTTTATTTCATTGCAGTACTTGTATGCATATTGCTAACACTTTATTCTTTACATACAAGTTGGACTCGACGGAATTCAGAGGTAAAACGGATAATTGGGTAAGTCCGCGAGTTGTATCTTAGGTTTGTATGTTGGGTGAAAAGGAAATATACAAAGGGATATGCAACATGGTATACATATCTTAGACCCGAGGAAAATATTAAATTTGGTTTTATCATGGTATGTTTCACAATTTGTATATTGTATGCTTCGGGTAGTACTTTTGATATACATACAACGTGGAACTCAAAGAAAATTAAAATTTGATAAAGTAATGCATCACACCTTAATGCATATTGAAAGATGCATTTCACTTTATATACATGCATGTTGGAACTAAGAGGTATGTACTATGTTTTATAAAAGATGAAAATTCTGAAGGAAAGATAAAAAGGGGTTTGCATATATCGGGGCTTGTATCTAGGAATAGATACAAGTATGGTTGTATCATTGAGATACAAGTGGAAAGTCGACTGGGTCACACCCTTTGTATCTCAGGTTTGTATGTTAATGATATACAAGCTGACATACAAAAGAGGATGCAACCAAAAGATACAAGATGGATTCGAAAGGGAAGTTAAATAAAGGAAAGTCTTTGTATGTTTGAGGCGGTTGTATGTTAATAATATACATCTCGGAGATACAAAGAAGTAAAAGGACATCGCGGGTGATAAAAAGGTAAAAGGAGGTTTGTATGGGTTGAATGCATATGCACTTGTATCTATGAAATATACAAGGAGTGATATATAGAAACTTGGGATTAAGAACTCTTAAGTAACTTCTTCATATCTTTCAAGACATTTTAGGTTCATTTTGTGAATTTTAACTTTTGTTATGAATGTGTAAAAGCAATCATCAATAGTTTTTGACACTAGAAGGAGGGCTAGATTGGAGTTAAGGTTGAATTTGAGTAAAGCTAGCTCATAACAGTGGTAGAGTGACCAGGTCTAGATCCAATTTAGAAGATATATTTGTACAATTACCTGATAGAAGGTAGAATAAAAGTCCTTTGATTTGGAATCCTAGAATATCACACGTAGGAGGTGTTGGCAAGAGACACATTGTAGCTTCATGAGTGTTGTCATTGATGGCAACAAAGTTCATCCCACACATCCGTAGGACATGGTGTGCCTATACCAGAAGTCAGATTGAAGAGTGTTGTGGTCCGGTAAGCAAGAACAGAGCATGTGGCAAGGTCTGATAGTCAAGTCTGGATCTCTTAGAGGAAGTATCTTAGTAAAGTGTAGACTTGGGGAAGTCAAGAGGTGTACCTTGACCGATACATTCTAGAGATTGAGCCTCCGGTGATGAAAGAGTGAAAAGATATGAGCACCTAAGTGTTGGGTTCCTGTTTGGCAGAGTTGACAGAGGGAGAACTGACCGGCAGAGCATCAGACCTTAATCCGGATGAGTTATTGATGGTGATCAAGTTTCTTAAGGTATCATTCATGATTGGCTGACATGATTGATGACTTCTATAAGCATCTCCTTGATATGCATCACTTGATAAGTAAGGATTCAGCTGACAGATCAGAGTTTGGGAAAATATTGACTATTTCAGATGCCGACTAGAAAGGTGTTGAAATCATTGGTGCAGATATATATACCAGAGGGATTTGGATGTGAAGGTGTGTGTTGTGTGTGGTGAAGTATGAAGAAAAGTAGAAGGGCAGTGTGAAGACAGTAAGACAGGTCTGGTATGTGACAGGACATCAGCACCAAAGAAAAGGAAGAATGAAGTGCAGTAGATCAGTGTATTGAGCCTGTGATTAATGAAGAACAAAATGTAAATCAAATGCAAAACATGAATGATTTTACCTTCATAATGAACTCACAAATCCAAGAGGGAAGTGTAGGAGTCCGGACAACACTGAGAGGGGGGGGTGAATTAGTGTTGTGTAGATTTTTGCAACTTATTATAACTTTTAATTTACAAGACTCAGAAAGAGAAAGTCATCAATGAACTATTACACATATATGTATAAGTTTGATAATGAAAATTATGAGCAGGGCCACATAGAGATAAATCTTAACATAGAAGCAAGAACACACATAGAAGGATATCATTAACACAAGAATTACTGGAGTGGAAAACCCTCTCTGGGTAGAAAAACCACTCAAAACTGCCTCACTGGCTTAACTGGAAAACATGCCTCACTGGCTACAATATGTATCTAGGAGGACCAACTCCTTATGGAGCACCAACTCAAATACCAAACAGAAGCACCCACTTCCAACACTGATATACCTCACTGGTAAACAAATAGGTCTCACTGACCAACAAACCTCACTGGCTAATACAAGGCCTCACTAGCAAACCAAATCACCAACAAATGTAATAAACAAATCAGAGGGATACTCTGTTTCCATTCAATACAAAACATATGTCTGTCAAATGGTCATTCTATTCAAAATTAATCTTACATCTAGATACACTCAACAACACTTCACAACTCTATATATTTCATCTCTCTTTTTTTTCACACCATCAATGCACCTGAAAAACAATTTTATACAAGTTGAATGTCCTTCCACCTGCAAAGAAAAATCTTTTCATATTCCTCTGTGCCTAATCAATTCTTCAATAATCTCTTCAAATTCTTCTTCAAACTTTGCATGATCCTTCATATTTCTGCAAAAGAATCTTATTCAAAAATATCATTTAATCTTCAATAAATTTTAAAACAAATTGCCCCTGTCTCAGATAAAAGAATATCTTCCATATTTGAGACCTTTCAATTTCTTTTTCATGAAGAAACTGCAATAATATCTTCAATATATCATGTATTTTTTTCTTTTCCCTGATTCATATTTTCTTTTTCATAAAATAAAATCCTTTATTCCCTCACAAGAAAATCTTCTTCATTCAATTTCTTCCCACAAAACAAATTTTCATTTCTACAAATTTCAAATAAAATCTTCTTCAAATTCTTTTCTAAAAATGTCTTCAATAAATCTGCCTTCATGTATGAACCTTCATTTCCTCATTTTCTCTTCAACAGGACTCTTCAATCTGCAAACATCTGTGTATTAAACAAAAACAATTCATATTCTCTTTGCAATTTTTCACAAAAAATAAAAACCTTGATTTTCTCACATCATTCAATCCTTCAATCTTCCTCAGAAAACCTTTCACCTTCACTAAAATCTTCAATGGCATTTTAGAAATAGTTTCCCAAAAATATTGCTTTTTAAAAATCAACTATCTCCTATAAAGGCTCCTTGAAAAACTCAATATACATTTCAAGCCTTTTAAAAAATAGAAATTTAAAAGGTTTCCAAAAAATCTTTTATAAACCATGCCCATTTATATCGGGCTCCCTCCTTGAAATATATATCATGCACCTTTTATAAAAAATTTACATTCTTAAATGTCATAAAATATGACATAGGAAACGACCACCAAAGTTTCTAACTTTAAACAAAAAAACCTCTCCTTTTAGAATGTATCGCGGACCCTTCATAATACTTAAAGCATTTTCAATGCTTTTCAAACTCATAACAAAAACTTTAAGGAAATCCCGCTCCACTTTTGGTGCTCAAGACTTATTTAAAGATTTCTACCTCGTGCACTTTTTGAGATTTAAAACTCTTGTGAAGGAGACCGAAGCAATAAGTCTCTCTTATGAAAGGGCCGGTCACTATCATGTCTAAGGAGCCCTCTAACAGGTCACTTTAAGTGACTCTTACCACCTCAACTAGTCACCATCATGTTAAAACAAAAAGAAATGATAGGTGAGCCTAGGTTTGGATAAAGATTTATACACTATTTAAACCAAGATGGTTTTAAGGATATAAAATATGATAAAATGACTCTATGTCACAAGATACAAGTAGGACATGAAGGGTAAGAAAGTCATTTATAACAATATACCTCTGCATATGTTATTCAATGAAACTACAAATATTTCAACCCTCATGCAACTACACTTTCTTGTATAAAGATCAACTTCTCAATCCTGCTCATGATTTGATATGAGTGAAGAGAGCTCTACACCACACATATCAAGACACCTGATCTCATGCATCAACTTATCAAGATGACAGAAGCAAACAAAAGTCTTGATTCCCAAAAAAAATGATCTTTGCATTGAAGGAACCAATCTTGCATCATGATCAACCTATCAACTTCAAGAGCACCAAGAAGATCAAACCTGTGAAGACCAAGAGTATAAATCCATTCTCTACATCTGCAAGACTTTTGAATTGTGTTCCCCATATTAACGTAACCAAACCAATTCAAGAATATTAGCTCTATCTTCAAATGAGTAGTGCACACATTATTCTGCCAAATGTTACTGACCTGTGAAGATTATACCACGAACATCAATCATTAAGAAGAACATCATGAGCACCAAATAAGTGAAACAATATAACCCAACTCTTTACTTTCCCAACACCATCATAAGATATCCTAAAAGAATGATGAACATAAGTGAAGCATAACCAATATGACATCAAACTTGAGAACACAACACCTTTTGGCATGAATGACAACCTGACTCCATCAGGAAGGACTTGCACCCGATTGTCTCCTCAGATTTTACCCATGATTAGAATGAAGATGTGGATTGCTCAAATGCTCAACACAATGGAGATGAAGGATTTAGACTTAGATGGAGATTGAGATAGGGATGAGGGATAATTTTGGCATTATGGTGGTATGATGAGGAGATTGTGGAGTGACTTTGGTAGAGGTTTGATGCATGAAGAAGTCCCTCCCAAATGGCTTGGAGATGGTCTCATTTATAGATTTTCTAAAAGGAGGATGGAGGGTGAGGATTGAAAGATGAGATCAAGGGCTAGGAATAAAAGGAAATATTTTATTCATTTTGGGAAAAGGGGTGATAAATGAGGTATGGGTGTGAAAGAATGGAAAATGAATTAAAAATTCATTTGGGGAATGGGAAATGAATTAAGAATTCATTTGGGGATAAGAGGTAATGAATGAGGATGGGCGAGGTAAGGGGTTTGTAAGAGAAGTAAATGTGATGTGTGATTTGTTTTAATTTTTTATTTGGAGGATGTGGGGAAGGGTGTTAAACTAGGTTTGACCACCCAAATGAGAGGTTAGGATTAATTAAATAGAGGTTTTGTTTAATTGATCCTAGGGCTAGGATGAGGTAGGCTAGGGTAGGCAATTAAATAATAGCTATTTAATTGTCTAGGGTAGGGATAGGTCAATTAATAAGCTGAATTAATTAGTTAACATGGTTTTAACTAATTAATTGGATTTAGTGAAAAAGGGGAAATTGATTTAATAAATATTGCATATTTATTAAATCAATTAGCTAAGGTTTGGACTATTGAATTAATGAAATTAATTCAATTTTGGGGATAAAATGGTGTGAATTTGGAAAATGATAAGGGTAATTAATTAAATAAAAATTTAATTAATTGGTTAGAAGGGAAATTGGTGTGATTAGGGATGTATGGAGTTGGTTAGATGGTAGAAGACATTTTTAGGTGTCTACATTTGCCCCTCTTTGAGATGGTGTTGCAGCTAAGTAACATCATTTCAAAGAAGTTAAAACATAGAATTGGATTGGATAGAAAAAAGATTTTGGTTTAGAAGAATAGGGTAAGGTTTGGGGATAATTGGTAAGGGTGATTGGTAAGGGTGATGCCCCCTTGAGAGGATAGGCAGGTTACAAGAACACGGTTGTGCTCTTGAAATGGATGGAAGAGATTGGTAGAAGTGGTTGGAGGATAAGTGGTGAAATGAAAGAATGATGATGGTGGGAGATTGATTGATGGATGATCATTGTGTTGAAAATGATTTAGAGCAATCCTAGGTTTGATATAGCAAAGTGGATATTTTCACCAAGGTATAGAAGACTAGGGTGATGATGTTTATCCAACATTTACATGGACTAGACACGCAAACAAAGGGATGATCCCATGCATGCCCTAGATAGTACAACCTTGTCCTGACGAGGGAAGGGGACTCATAGCATAAGTCCTTAGTACACAAAAGGTATGATGAACATTAGATGCATAAGGGGACCAATATGCTAGAACTGACCCTATGATCAACAAGATATGAATACTAGCTTGGAGTAATGAAATCAAACCACAAGCACAACATACAAAGCAAGACTATGCCCCATTCTAGATGTTTTCGCCACATACCATGATATAGTGAGATCAAGGTAGCTTTGATGTGATCTTCGAATAGGACAAAAGATAAAAATAAAAAACAAAAAGACCAACGAACCAAACAAGTAACATTTGTATCTCTTGCCAAGATGGATGATTATTTGATAGATTTTGCCTATCGTAGGAAAGATATATCCTAAGGCAGGAATCGGTTGATGATTGGATCATGTTTTGTTGATGTTGTAAGATTGGCTCAAGATATGATGGTGACAAGTTATGGTTGATGCTGATTTGATAGTTGATGACTTTTGTTAAGGGATGATGCTTTGATAGGTGATGCGGTGCTTAGATCTAGTGTAAACTCAGCGGGTTGGATGGGTACATCTTATGCACTTGAGTACTAGAAACATCCTTTGTATCCCAGACTGCCTACATACCTTGTATCCACGGGATCAAGGCACATTAAGATGCGGGTGGTGATGATATGTAGTTCTGATTTGTGATGATGATGCAGGATGGTTTATGATAGATGTGATGATGTTTGATGATGATGTGTTGGATGATTTGGGTGACTTTGAGGATGTTGGAAGATGATGAGATGTTGGTGGAGCAATGTTGATTTTGTGATGGATATTTTTTTAGGATTTTATGGCTTTTTTGATTTTTTTAGATTTTTGTGATTTTGGAAAGGGAATGATTTATTATGATGGTTGCATTGTATTTCATTTGGATAGCCTTTGTGCTAAATACCAATGACAAGGGAACTCCAAGTCTAGAGGTGAAGGTGATGGGGTTGGATAGGGGGATTGGCGATGAAGGATAATGGATAGGAGATTTGTGGTAGATGAATGGACAAGCGATAGGGATGCATGTTAGATAGATGGAAGAGAGGTAGGGATAAGGATTTACTCTGAGGGCTAGGTTGCAAGGAATCATATGCCCTAATGCTTAGAATTTTGCATGATGGGTTCATGTTTGAATGGATGGAGGATATACTTAAAAAGGGAGTATGCCAAGAGGTTTCCAAAGCATGTTGTTGATATTTTGCCTCTTGTCTTTATCAACATCTAAGGTGGAAGATGGTAAAAGAAAGATATAATGGATAGGATGGATGGAAAATGATAGGATAAATAGAGGATGGTGGATAGGAATGTGATAGGATAAGGATAAGATAGTGGATAAGATGTGCAAAAGATATTATGGATGTGGATGAAGGATATGGTTTTGCCCCCAAGTGTAGGGATACAAAATGGATGGAGAAGGGATTACGCATGATGCCCACAAGGGGTTTTCATCATGGTACTTGCCCAAGGCACCACAAGTAGAGGTTTTCACCATTGGATGGATTTTTCTCTTTACTATTTTCTTGATTTTTTGATTTTTTGCTCTTTTGGAAGGAATGGGGACTCTAGTGTCTGTTTCCATAGCAAGGAGAAGATGGTTCCATGTTGGATAGCATTATGGATTATGATTGCATGGATTATTGGAAGATAGGAGAAGATGGAATGGATGGTGGATAATGGATTATGATGTGGATTATGCAAAAGCATGGACCATAGGAATGTGATGGGGAAGATATGTAGGATAGTGAATGAAAGATGGAGAGATAGGGGTATGTGGGAATCTTAAGTGGTGGAGGGGAACCAAGACCAGCAGTCGCACACACTGTGATGTATTTGGAAGCTTGTACTTTGGATGTGGAGTTGGGAGTAATGGGGATCAGGATAGGAGATTTTTAGATGGTCGATTTGGGGTTTTAGGTACCCAAATGGACTTAGGAATTATGGGAATTTTAGATGGGGATCGGGATGTTTGGGATTTTGGGGTGGATTGGGAGGTAGATGCCTCATTTGTTTTGATTAATCTTTGCTTAGGGACCCACACCATTTTTTCTTTTGCTTTTTCTTGTGATGGTGTGGGCTTTGATAGCGTTTGGGATTTTTTATTTTTCTTGGAAGGGATAACATCTTGAGGCTTTTGTGCTTTATGAGTTGAGGCATTCAAATTATTACTTTTGAATCCCATGGATTTGGGGGAAGCTTCATGTTTGAAAGATGTGTGCTTTTGTTGGTCTTGATTGGGAATTTTAGGGGATTGATGGGTGGAGGGGTAAAAAGTGGATTTATGGATAAATGGATGAGGATATTTGAGGATGGGGATATTAGGAGTTGGTAGGATAGGAGGTAAAGTGGATTTAATAGGAATATTTGGAGTTGGAAGTAGTGGAGGTAATTTTGATGGAGGAAGATGGATGGTAACATGCTTTTGCAAATGATAGGATGATGGAGGAGGGATGGCGACATATGTTTTGGGAGTGCGATGAGATGCACCATGTTTGGGAAATGTTGAATGGATTTTGGAGGATGTGTGGGTGGTATCAACATGTTCATTTTGTTTGTCTTGGGATGTATAGCCGAGGCCATGCGAGGATGGATGGAATGTGGTGTGGATGGGCTCCAAGATGCCTTGCTCATGAAGGCCTAAGCCTTTGCCTTGATAGTTCATGTGTTGGAGCATGTGAAATGCAATGGGATGTTTGGTGCTTTGGAAACAAGACGCGAGTCCATTATTTGTTAGAGAAGGATAGAAGGTGGATGGAAGTCGTTCACCTCCTACAAGGGGGGCACCACGGATGAAAGTGCTTTGTCCAAGTGAATAGGAGGATGGATTTGGGATGGGATTGGTAGATGGAGGTGAAGGATTCATGGAGGATGGTAAGGGGGTGGTAGAAGATGGTGTAGGATCAATAAGTTGACCAATAGATGGGAGGGGATCGGGGATGGAATTAGATGGGATGGTTAGATATTGATTAGTAGAAGGGGTTGATGTTTCAACATGCTTTGGATTTGATTCTTGACATAGCTCATGTGCTTGGATAGAAGTGGGAGTGAGTTGGATGTATGTGATGGGTGCTTGGATGGATGTGATAGGTGCTTGACTTATGGGTTCTTGAACATGGCTACATGATGGTTCTTGACTTATGATAGGGGTTTGTTCAAGAGGTTTGGTGGGTGTTGGATTGCATGAGGGTGTTTGATTCCTTGCTAATAGCCAATGGATGACATCCTTCATGAGTGTATGGGTTGAAGAACAATATAATGGATGAATAATGATGGTGGATGATGTGGGATTAGGATTGGGATTGGATAGGTGGGTGATGGGATTAGGTAGTGATGGTTCATGGATGGGTTCAAGGATAGGTGTTGGACTAGATGGTGGTGTTGGAGGGGTGGGGGATTTGGGGGATTCCTTTGCTTTTCTTGGTGATGTTCTTTGGAGGAAATCCCTCAAGGATTCATTGGATGTCGTGGTGTTAGGATTTGAAAGATTTAATGGTGGATTAGATGGTGGATGTGTGATAGGGGTTGGTGGATTGGGAGATACATAAGTTGATGGATTAAGGTCGATAATGTTGGAGGGATATTGTGATGAGGGGGTTGGGATTGATGGATTGTAAGGTAGGTAGGGTAATGGATTAAGGTTGATAGAATGGGGATTAGAGGATGGGGGATTTGTATGGGGAAATGGTTGTGGATATAAGGTTTGGATTTCAGAGATAAGGTGTGCTAGATTGGTGTTCCCTTGATCAAAGTTAGCATGACAAAGGTTGGGGGATTGATAAGGTGGAGGTATGGATTGATTGGATATGTATGATGGCATGGATGTGTAAGGGGATGAAGATTGATATGAGGGTAAAGGTTCATATGACGAAGGTTGATATGATGGAAGTTGGTATGAAGTTGAAGGTGTGGATATGTAGGATGTTGAAGGTTGATATGAAGGTTGAAAGAATGAAGATTGATATGATGTGGATGGGGATGATGTGTAGGATGTTTGATGATATGATGAAGGTTGGGTAGGGGCTTGGGATTCTCTAATGATGAGATGTGCTAAGGGCATATCTTTAATGTCATTTTTGAATTGTTCCTTAGCATTAGGATCCATGTTCTCATAGACTTTTCTACGTCTTTGTAATTGTTGTATTGCTTCATAAAGATCAATTTTGTGGGAGATACTATGGGATGATGGGGGATGATTGTGATGTTGGGAATCAAAATTTCAAGACCTTAAGATGATTTGATTTGATTTGTTTTTTGTTGGATGGTTCTCTATGCTTAAGATAGACTAATGATCTTAAGCAAGAGGGTTGATGTGTTTGACTAAGGTCTTGATTTTTTTGATTGGGTTGATTTGGATTTTGGATTGGGATGATAATGATGTTGAGGGATTTTGATAATGATGTGGATAGTTTTGGTTGGGCTTTTGGATGAGGGGATTGATGGAGGATGAAGGAGACTAGGTCCTTAACCAAAGTTTGATATGCCAAGGATGATTTGTTGATTAGGGATTAGGAAATGGAATGTTTGATTGGAGTGGATAATGGAGAAGGGATGATTGATGTTGGATTTGATTTTGGTTTTGGATTGATGTTATGATTTTGACTTGGGCTTGATTTTGGGATGAGGATTTGGATAATGTTGATCAAACAGATGGAAGAATGGGATTAACATGATGATAATGAATTGGATTAAGGATTATGAAGATGATTATGACTAGGGATGAAGTGGATTACGATGAATTTGATCAAGCTCAAATAAAGGGATTGGACAAGCTCAATTGATGGGATTTGATAAATGGGGGGATGGTTTAGCGGTGTTGGGAGGAAAACCCAGCTCAACATGAGGGGGGGTGCGAGAGGCTGGATGTGACCCCCCATTGACAAGGGTTCAGGGGCGTAGCCCCCGACTGGATTTTTTTTGAAAATGGGATTATAAAATTGATGTTTTTGATGGGAAAATTTGATATTTGAACATGGATGAAGAAGGCGCTAAAATAGATGGAAAATGGCGCTGAAATAGAGAGGAATGGCATTAAAGGATGCGAATGGTTGGATTGATGGATGAATTTGATTTTCTTGGTAAGTAAACAATCACACAAGAAAACACAATGGCCAAAGGTTTGATTTATGAAAAAAGTGATAATCAAGCATGTACAACCTTAGGGATTTGGGCCACTAAAACAAAGGTTCATAGTGAGTGCTTTTGTTCAGGTGGTTATACATGCAGCAGTGCTACTCTCTATTATGGAGTCTCCCAGCCTTCAAGGGTTACTCCTTAGATGGTTTTGGGGGAGGTTGGCTGTTGGTATAACACAACAACACCTGTTGCTTGTGACTTTCATCCCAAACACATTAATTTATATAGTGGCTTGAAAGAGCTTGGCTTTAGCTTGTTGCCACTTAGGTCATTCCCATCTTTCGAAGCGGGGTGGCAAGCCCTCTAAGGATTAACAAAAGCAATACAAGCACAAAAATACTTTTGATCCCCAAGTTCATACAAAGATACGAGGGGAGAGCATACATATTGTTTGTGTTTGCATCACACTAAACATGGTTCATTTTATTTCTTTGGATTATATTGGGGGTGATTTATGCAAGTGTTGTGAGGAGCTTTTGATTCCCGAGGTCACCAAATGGTGCGAGGGAAGAGCATACACTTTTCACACTACAAACATAAATCACAAAACACTTCACACAAATTAAGATTTGGTTTTCTTGATTATATGAGTGAAGAATGCAAGGTTGTTGTTCTTTTTAACCGAATGATCTCACTGATGCAATTTGTGGTTCATTTTAAAGCCCAAAATCGAAGTGTTTTGATAGTTGTTGTTGCAAGAAATGATTAATTTTAGTTGCACCAAAATCAAATGTTCTTAACACTAAGGCACGCAAGAATTCTTTTTAGGTGCACCAAAATGAAATATTTGATTGTAGATTGTTTGGAAGAAAGATTCATTTAAGGTGCACCAAATATAAAAGTTCTTTAAGCTAAGAAATCCCTGCAAAAAAAAGATGTTAGTAACTTCCAAGTGATGTTGATGACCTGCACAAAAACTGTCAGTCCTTGCACAGAGAACAAAGTTAGTCTCAGAAAATAGCGCTAATATAGAAAATAGCACTAATAAAGAAAATAGCACTAATATAGAAGAAATATAGCGCTAATATAGAAAATAGCGCTAATACAGAGATACGATACTGCTAAAACATGAAATAACGCTAATACAGAAAATAGTGCTAATACAATAGAAAGAAAGCGCTAATATAGATAATAGCACTAAAATAGGTCATGGAAGGCACCATTGCGCAACTTGTCAGGCGGTCTGGTCAGTTTGAAGATAGCGTCACTCTGGGCTCTGATAGCGGTAAAACATGTCTGAACTCGTCCATCCTACAAAAAAAAATGTTTTTTCTTCTAGAGAAATTTTGGCATAACCTCCCCTTGTTTAATCAACATTCTTGCAAAAACTGAGAGCATTTTGACATGGAAACAACAAGAAAATGCTTTAAAAGAGACATGTGAGTGGAAGTTAGAATAGAAAATGCTCCACAGAGATGGCGCTAAAATAGTAGATAGCGCTAAAACTCACCAAGGATAGCACCACTGCGTAGGGTGGATAGCGCTAATCTGTAAAAAACACGTCTTTCACCAAAAAAAACTCACGAGATAGTTAGATTTGGACCTTGTGGGTCCTGTTGGTTTTTTTTTTTTCTGAATCAGCATTAGGGTTTGCCACTTCTAATGCACAGGCAGATTTAGCCAACTAAATACAGGAGGTTGCGTGAGCTGCCTCCCCTTCACTTCTGGTTCTGCTGCACCAAGGGGGGTATCCCTATAACTCAAGATATAACCTTGACTAGCTCAAAGATAGAAAGATCTAACTCGACAACAACAGGCAGAATACTCTCATGTATGGACCAAGATCTGTATGATAGATCACAACGCTGGCAACATTCTTGGACATGATGTCTGGTTGGGTATGAGAGCATGCAGGGGGTTCCTAATCCTACTCCTACAACTAACAGGTGGAAGTATGAAATGGTTTAGTTTGAATTTTGGATGCAACGCTGGACATGGTTGTAACACAAACACAAAGCAAGATTGGTGCCTATCCAGGGCCTGGAGTCAGTAGACATACACCTGTGAATGATCAGCATGAACAGCTAAAACTAGATTTCAGGGGGATATACATGATATCTGCCTTACAGATATCTCCCAATAAAGAGTGTTAAGTTGTCTCTACTTATGGCATCCCTACTGCAGTATACCCTTCCCAATGTTCAACCTGAAAACAGTTTAATCTACCCCTTGAGCAGAAGTTAAAAGATCAGACATTCAACGTAGGAATTCTATGCTCTAGAATCTAAACATTACCCAAATATCCAGATTCAGAAGAAGAATACATGCAATACTGGAGACAGAATCAACAAAACACATGCTAAGATAGCATTTCTCATATAAGATTAACCATGAAATCAGTGGATTCATGCCAAATCGTACAACAGGAGATACATAAACTCACAAGTTTTCCTGCACAGAGCAACCAAAACCAGCTGTATCTTATTACAGAGCCAAAACGTCCAGTTTTCAACAACGACAAATGAGTAACACTTCCTGCTTATAACAGCCAGGTAGTGTACCACAGCAATTAATTACATGGTTGACCAAAAATCCCACCAAATACACAGTATCAGCAAAATGGCGCTCAACGCATTACCAGATTGGTGCCCAAACATGAATGCAGCAGGTAGGGGATGAGACAGGAAGAAACCTCGAGCCTTGCGCCACTGTCCATCGATGTACACCTTCAATCGGGTACCAGATCCGTCCATACCTCTGCAACCTTCGCCATTAATGGCGCACCAACCCGCGGCCTCGGGAAAATGTCAATTCTGCATCGCAACCATTTCCCGCCGAGATTCATCATCATGATATTTGAAAATATGCAGGATAACAATTATCCCACATGCACCCCGCAGCAACCTCTTTAACACTTTATATACTAGGTCATGAGCATATATGATGTCGGTGCTTTTGCTCCTGACGACACTAGTATAAGACTTCATCATCATCATCCTCCAGCAGCATGATATCCTATCGCTTGAAATATCACCCTGACGTCAGCATCATATCGCAATATAACCTGCATGATAATTGCCTTCATCCGCACAACCTGATCCATCGGAGGAACATCCTCCTGCTGAGCCTATACCAAAAGTCTGGCCGATGAACATCCTGATGACGTCATCATCATATCCTACTGACGTCATCATCATATCCGCCCACTGCGTACCTCCTCATATCTGGATGACGTCATCATCATATCGACATCAGGATGATATTCGGAAGATAACCGGATATTTGGGAATATCATCCTGATGCACAAATATCAGGTTGCACTATAGCTCCACTATAAGATCGGGGTGATAGATGAATATGATGATGCTTGAAAAGATCACCCCCACTAGATAATGCACGAAGCCGGCAGGCGGATATCTCCTTGATATCAGCATCATCATGACGCTGGAACAAACATACACCCGGGTGATATGAAAATATCACCCCCTCCTTCGGAAATATCATGATGCAGATAGGCAGAGAAATAGATATCACCCTGACATAAGAATGACGTCAGCATCATCAGGATGATAAAACAACGAACATGAAGTGATACAACATCATCAGGATGATATTGACTAAGATCATCCTGACGTTCAAAATATGATGACCCCAGTGAATATCAGGTCATACTTAGAACTCTTCAACAACATCATCAGGATGATCATAACCAAGATCACCCGATGATAAAAATATCACCCCGGCGAAATATCATGCAGGCAGAAAATATGATGACCCCCGCAAGCAACACGGTGATAACTGGAAATATGATGATGATGATGACGACCCTTAGGAAAGAACAAGTCAAGTCGAACAACTCAAAGAATAACCCCTTCAGAAGATCGGGGCAACATCATCATCATAAAAGGGCAAGGTGATAATTGGAAGATCACCGGATACTTGAAAAATCACCCCCGCAAGCAAATCAGGGCACACTGTAGCTCGCCAGCAGGATCAGGATGATATCCAGACATCACCCAATATTGAAATATGATGATCCTGATGAGAAAACCGGTCGAAGCAAACATGATGATGATGACCACCATCGAAGAAAACATGATGATGATGACCTCCTCTTCAAAGAAAATATGATGCTGCAGCTGAAAAATGCTGAGGAGGTCCAACACTTAGAACATTTTTTGGATGCTTAGGGAAAGTGCCTGCATGAAAATTGCTCAAAAAATTGCCAGTCAATTCAGGCACTAACACTGGCTCTGTCTGGGGACGTGCAGGTGCAAGACTGCAGCGAGAACCCCAGATCTCTGGGATGCAGACCAGTCCCTTATCCATTGGGCACAGAGTCAAATACTGCACCGACCTGCATCACCAAACACACTTGATGGCCTAAGGCCACCAAGAAAAGAAAAACATGTATCTCCCTTTGTCAAATATCTTGTTTTCATCTGCATGCACTGGGTCAAGCCTGGAGATACTGTCAAGATCCACCCACAAACAAACCTTGTCATTTGCATATTCAACCCTCTGATTTGGCTTGTCATTATCACCCCTGTGCAGATAACTTTCAACATCATGTGACATGTGGGTGCAGAATATATCAGGCAATGCATACTCAAATGGTATAGAACACAGGTTATCATCTGCATCATCATCATGCATTGCAACATGATCTCCTAGCTGGACTGCAAACAGGAAACACTCAGAGTCCACCACACAACTAGAAAGATCAGGGCTCATTGTATTATATGCTGGCACATCAAAAGAAAAGCTTTCAAAATCACAATTGTGCACATCATGTACACAACAATCAGCAGCACCAGGCTGGAAAAGATCAGGCTCTGGCATCTCTTTCAAATCAGGCACATTTTCACAGTCACTTACCTGATGTATGTTGTTTCCTCTTTCATCAGGATGAGAAACAGAATCCAAGCCAAAAATAATGTCTAGATCCTCACCATACTCAGACAGATCCTCATCACCATATGTGTCATAAATGGGTGATCCAGGTGCATCAGTTTCATCATAGTATGCCATTTGTTCATGGGCAGCAGAGCACACATCTTCATCACCAATGGATTCACTCTGTGGAGGAGTATAAGCCTATGTGTCATAAGCAAAACAGCCATCAAATGAAAAACAATCATGCTCTGAACTAGCACTTATTTCAATTTCTGACTGCTCTTCATGATCTCCATGTGTTTGAAAGGTAGGCAATGGGTCACACATAGGACTGCTTCTCTGTTTGCTTATATCTTCTCTGTCTTGAGTACAATACTCACAATTGTCTCCACAGGTCCATTCCAAAAATTGCTCATTGCTGTCCACAACCTCGTTATTGTTTTCATGGTCAGCTGCCTCATCATTGCAATGGGAATCCTCATTAGTCCTTTCACTGGCATCCTCAACTGGTGAACAATCCAGTTGAGCAGTATTGTTAGCATTATGTTCAAACACAACAATCTCAACCTCAATGCTTTTATTTTCATTTTTATCTGCACATGATGCCATAATCATTTGGTCATTTACAGCTGCATAACCATTTCTCACACCAAGGCCTGGGGACAGGGGTTTCAGCAAGTACACATTTCTAATTTTTTCTATCTTTTCCATGAACCTGTATGCCATCTGCATACTTGTCACCTTGAAATCCCTTAGTATTGCACTAAAGCCCTCCTCAAAAGCTTCAAAGAATATACCAACACAGGCTGAAATATCAGGTCTAAAGACTTCTGGGATCTATGAAAGGGCTATTGCAAACCTATGACTGAAAACAACACATGGCTCTTCATCTTGTTTTCTGATTCTCATCAATTCTGCAACAAGATCAGCCGGTTCTTTTGCAAATTCTTCCTTGAAACAGTCAGCAAGCTCATCCCAACAGGCAAAGGATTTCTTTGGAAAGCTCAAATACCAGTCTTTTGCTTTTGCATCAAAGGACCTAACAAAAAACCTCATCCACATATCCTCATCTCTGAATGAATATTTTCCCATAAAACTGTGAAAATTTTGGATATGTGCATTCCCATCACATACATTGTGACCACTAAATCTAGGCATCTGACAGTATATCCTAGCAGGCATAGTTTCTACTTTATAATCCACCCATGACAAATCCAGTTGGTCATACAAAGGATCAAAAGGGCTGAGAAGAGGTTTAGCCTTCTGACTGGCAGACACAACAGGGTTACTGCTTTTTAACTGGGCCTGCTCAGCCTCTAAGAATATCAACCTATTTCTTATCTCTTCTATTCCTTTATTCAACATTTCACCACTGAGTATGGGATAATTCATACTTGGATTCATAAAAATCTTACTCTTAGACATCCTTTGTCTGTCTAAGACCTAAGGCTTCCCCTGGCATCTAACCTATGCAATAAAACAGCAAATATAAAAGGGGAAGGAACAATGTACCTTTTCTCATACAGATGCAGAAAAATGAACAACACATTTTTGTCACATCACATACATCCATCTTTCATGTGCATTTGGATCTTTTTTGTAGAGTCGCCACCTCTCCAGAGAGGACAAAATTTACAGCAGCTGAAAGCTATTTTTTCCAGGTTCATTCCACCAGCAGAGCATCATTTTTCACATGAAAGACTCCCCAACAGAGTCGCCATTTCTGTTGGTTTTTTTTTTTTCTGAATCAGCATTAGGGTTTGCCACTTCTAATGCACAGGCAGATTCAGCCAACTAAATACAGGAGGTTGCGTGAGCTGCCTCCCCTTCACTTCTAGTTCTGCCGCACCAAGGGGGGTATCCCTATAACTCAAGATATAACCTTGACTAGCTCAAAGATAGAAAGATCTAACTTGACAACAACAGGCAGAATACTCTCATGTATGGACCAAGATCTGTATGATAGATCACAACGCTGGCAACATTCTTGGACATGATGTCTGGTTGGGTATGAGAGCATGCAGGGGGTTCCTAATCCTACTCCTACAACTAACAGGTGGAAGTATGAAATGGTTTAGTTTGAATTTTGGATGCAACGCTGGACATGGTTGTAACACAAACACAAAGCAAGATTGGTGCCTATCCAGGGCCTGGAGTCAGTAGACATACACCTGTGAATGATCAGCATGAACAGCTAAAACTGGATTTCAGGGGGATATACATGATATCTGCCTTACAGATATCTCCCAATAAAGAGTGTTAAGTTGTCTCTACTTATGGCATCCCTACTGCAGTATACCCTTCCCAATGTTCAACCTGAAAATAGTTTAATCTACCCCTTGAGCAGAAGTTAAAAGATCAGACATTCAATGTAGGAATTCTATGCTCTAGAATCTAAACATTACCCAAATATCCAGATTCAGAAGAAGAATACATGCAATACTGGAGACAGAATCAACAAAACACATGCTAAGATAGCATTTCTCATATAAGATTAACCATGAAATCAGTGGATTCATGCCAAATCGTACAATAGGAGATACATAAACTCACAAGTTTTGCTGCACAGAGCAACCAAAACCAGTTGTATCTTATTACAGAGCCAAAACGTCCAGTTTTCAACAACGACAAATGAGTAACACTTCCTGCTTATAACAGCCAGGTAGTGTACCACAGCAATTAATTACATGGTTGACCAAAAATCCTGCCAGATACACAGTATCAGCAAAATGGCGCTCAACGCATTACCAGATTGGCGCCCAAACATGAATGCAGCAGGTAGGGGATGAGACAGGAAGAAACCTCGAGCCTTGCGCCACTGTCCGTCGATGTACACCTTCAATCAGGTACCAGATCCGCCCATACCTTTGCAACCTTCGCCATTAATGGCGCACCAACCCGCGGCCTCGGGAAAACGTCAATTTTGCATCGCAACCATTTCCCGCCGAGATTCATCATCATGATATTTGAAAATATGCAGGATAACAATTATCCCACATGCACCCCGTAGCAACCTCTTTAACACTTTATATACTAGGTCATGAGCATATATGATGTCGGTGCTTTTGCTCCTGACGACACTAGTATAAGACTTCATCATCATCATCCTCCAGCAGCATGATATCCTGTCGCTTGAAATATCACCCTGACGTCAGCATCATATTGCAATATAACCTGCATGATAATTGCCTTCATCCGCACAACCTGATCCATCGGAGGAACATCCTCCTGCTGAGCCTATACCAAAAGTCTGGCCAATGAACATCCTGATGACGTCATCATCATATCCGCCCACTGCGCACCTCCTCATATCCGGATGACGTCATCATCATATCGACATCAGGATGATATTCGGAAGATAACCGGATATTTGGGAATATCATCCTGATGCACAAATATCAGGTTGCACTGTAGCTCCACTATAAGATCGGGGCGATAGATGAATATGATGATGCTTGAAAAGATCAACCCCACTAGATAATGCACGAAGCCGGCAGGCGGATATCTCCTTGATATCAGCATCATCATGACGCTAGAACAAACATACACCCGGGTGATATGAAAATATCACCCCCTCCTTCGGAAATATCATGATGCAGATAGGCAGAGAAATAGATATCACCCTGACATAAGAATGACGTCAGCATCATCAGGATGATAAAACAACGAACATGAAGTGATACAACATCATCAGGATGATATTGACTAAGATCATCCTGATGTTCAAAATATGATGACCCCAGTGAATATCGGGTCATACTTAGAACTCTTCAACAACATCATCAGGATGATCATAACCAAGATCACCTGATGATAAAAATATCACCCTGGCGAAATATCATGCAGGCAGAAAATATGATGACCCCCGCAAGCAACACGGTGATAACTGGAAATATGATGATGATGATGACGACCCTTAGGAAAGAACAAGTCAGGTCGAACAACTCAAAGAATAACCCCTTCAGAAGATCGGGGCAACATCATCATCATAAAAGGGCAAGGTGATAATTGGAAGATCACCGGATACTTGAAAAATCACCCCCGCAAGCAAATCAGGGCACACTGTAGCTCGCCAGCAGGATCAGGATGATATCCAGACATCACGCAATATTGAAATATGATGATCCTGATGAGAAAACCGGTCGACAGCAAACATGATGATGATGACCACCATCGAAGAAAACATGATGACGATGACCTCCTCTTCAAAGAAAATATGATGCTGCAGCTGAAAAATGCTGAGGAGGTCCAACACTTAGAACATTTTTTGGATGCTTAGGGAAAGTGCCTGCATGAAAATTGCTCAAAAAACTGCCAGTCAATTCAGGCACTAACAGGTCCCATCGGTCGTGCCAATGTGATTAATGAAGAACAAAATGAAGATCAAAATGTAAATCAAATGCAAAACATGAATGATTTTACCTTCATAATGAACTCACAAATCCAAGAGGGAAGGACTTGCACCCGATTGTCTCCTCAGATTTTACCCATGATTAGAATGAAGATGTGGATTGATCAAATGCTCAACACAATGGAGATGAAGGATTTAGACTTAGATGGAGATTGAGATAGGGATGAGGGATAATTTTGGCATTATGGTGGTATGATGAGGAGATTGTTGAGTGATTTTGGCAGAGGTTTGATGCATGAAGAAGTCCCTCCCAAATGGCTTGGAGAGGGTCTCATTTATAGATTTTTCTGAAAGGAGGATGGAGGGTGAGGATTGAAAGATGAGATCAAGGGCTAGGAATAAAAGGAAATATTTTATTCATTTTGGGAAAAGGGGTGATAAATGAGGTATGGGTGTGAAAGAATGGGAAATGAATTAAAAATTCATTTGGGAAATGAATTAAGAATTCATTTGGGGATAAGAGGTAATGAATGAGGATGGGTGAGTTAAGGGGTTTGTAAGAGAAGTAAATGTGGTGTGATTTGTTTTAATTTTTTATTTGGAGGATGTGGGGAAGGGTGTTAAACTAGGTTTGACCACCCAAATGAGAGGTTAGGATTAATTAAACAGAGGTTTTGTTTAATTGATCCCAGGGCTAGGATGAGGTAGGCTAGGGTAGGCAATTAAATAATAGCTATTTAATTATCTAGGGTAGGGATAGGTCAATTAATAGGCTGAATTAATTAGTTAACATGGTTTTAACTAATTAATTGGATTTAGTGAAAAAGGGGAAATTGATTTAATAAATATTGCATATTTATTAAATCAATTGGCTAAGGTTTGGACTATTGAATTAATGAAATTAATTCAATTTTGGGGATAAAATGGTGTGAATTTGGAAAATGAAAGGGGTAATTAATTAAATAAAAATTTAATTAATTGGTTAGAAGGGAAATTGGTGTGATTAGGGATGTATGGAGTCGGTTAGACGGTAGAAGACATTTTTAGGTGTCTACAGAGCCTAACTGGAATTGAACCTCAGCATATGTGGATGCTTCTCATAAATTCAATTTTCTTATTTCTCTCTTTATAACTTGTAGACAGTGAGTCTCTTGTAGGTAGTGAGCCTCTTGTGAGCAGTGTGCTTGGGAAGTGAGCCCTAATTGGCAAGTGCCATTTTGTATTTCTATTCTTCTAACAAAGAATACATTCTTGGGTTAGTCACCCCATGGTTTTTCCCTTAACAAGGTTTTCCACGTCAAAATCATTGTGTTATGTGTATTGACTTTGTTTTTGCTTTCATGATTATGGATGCTTATTTGCTTTGATGTTGCACTAGTTATTAAAGAAGAATAGAAAGTTAAATTAATTAAGATAACTAATCCACCCCCCCTCTCAGTTATCAACAATTGGTATCAGAGCCAAGTTCCTCCAAACAGAGCCTAACAACTTGAGGAAGATCTGGGAATTCAAATGGATGTGTATGGTATGAGGGAACAACTTTAGTCTGCCCTAGATGATCTTGAGCAATCTAACTCTGAAGTTAATGAATTGAAGGAAAGACTCAAACAGGCTGATGATTTCATAAATGAACTAAAAGGGAAACTGAGTATCTCTATGAAAAAGAGAAAGGATCTACTTCAACAATTGGCAAGTCAAGGCAAAGCCAATGATACAAATGAAGATTTGAAGGAGAAAACCAAGATATGTGAAAAGTTATCAAAAGAGGTCATTATGGTAAGACATGAAATGGAATCAGGAGTTATGAAATTCACCCAAGAAGTTGAAGAGAAAAGAAAAACTAAAGATGATCTAAGACAATCTCTCAAGGAGAAATCAGAAGACTGCCACAAAATGGATAGAATAATTAGGTATCTAGAATCTGATCTTGAAGAAGCTAGAGATAATAAAGAACAACTTGAGAATCAGATTGACACTCTTAAAAGGGATATTCAAACAACAAATGAATACAAAGAGAAATTCAAGATAAGCTCTGCTCAACTTGAAGTTCTTCTTCAAAGCCAAAAGAGGGTAGATGAAAAGCAAGGCTTGGGGTATGAAAAAGGTGAAAGCTCCGGATCCGGTCAGAAGAGCTCCAGATCAGAAAATCCAAGAAGCAGGCCTAGAAGACCTCTGGTAAGGCAACCAAATGCTCAAAGATATCCTTCCTTCAATGGATATTGCCACAATTGCAATAACTTTGGTCATAAAGCAAATCAGTGCAGAAGAAGAATGAATCAGACTAATTCATCCTTCTCCAGATAGTGCTTTAATTGCAAAAGGTATGGTCACAAAACTCATGAATGCAGAAATATGCAAATGAACAATTCATTCAATGGTAGATGTTTTGCATGCAATAGAATGGGACATATGGCTAATTAGTGTAGATAAAGAGGATATCAGTCAAATATGCAAAGAAATGTTGTTTGCTACAATTGCAATAGATCTGGTCATATTGCCAAATTCTACAGAAGCAAGAATCAGGACAAAAAGGGTCCAGTGCATCATAATCAAAACCAAGATAAAGGAAAAGGAAAAGTGAATTTAGATGAAATTCAAAGGGAAATGTACAAGATATGGGTGAAGAGAAGTACAGAAAATGATGGGGATGGATCTACACTAGAATCTGGTGTTGATATTCCTTCCAGTAACTAAATAGATGAGCTCTGGCTCAGGGGGAGTCACAAAAGAAAATATTTTCCCCCAGCCAGTCAATTGGTGCCTGAAAGTGGCACATGAAAGGTTGCAGACTAAAAGGGCTCTCAGAGAAACATCTAACTAACCCTTGAGGAAGATATGAAAGATTTGCAATGAATTTGAAGAGGTTAATCATCTGAGATTAATTCGGTTTAACAATCATCCGGTAAGAACAGGATTTTCACAGTTAGATCTGGTATGATTCAAATTTGAGGTAGTTTGATCTGTGGATAGATCAAATGTTTGGGGAAAGGAAGATAGATTGTCATCAGTCACCGAGAATAATTCTAAGTATATCTCAATAATCCAGAAAAGATCTTTCTTAGAACAAGGAGAACAAGGCAAACCGGAATGACTTAAGTTACGCATTTATTGCAAAATGAAATTAGGGTTTGTAGAGAAATATAAGGGTTCTCTTATTGAACATTTTCTCATTTTACATTCTAGAAGAAGAGAAAAGGAGCTCTGCAAAAAATTGCCTCAAGCCCATCAAAGATCAACTGCAGAATTTGATTCATCCAGCAATCTGATCCAGTTCATATCGTGTACCCTAGAAGCATAAAAGGTATTTTTTGCTCTTGAAAATCTCTCTGTGAATCTTTGAAAGATGGCTACTCTAAATGTGGTGAAGATCACTGATAGGCTGCGCCCTAAATTTTGAAAACATCCCTATAAATCCCTAGAAGTTGATCCCCTAGGTGCATTTTCTAGCATTCCACATGGAATTCTGCATGTAGAAGATGTTAGGATTTACATTCAAGCAAACATTGAAGAATTTGGTGAATCCAAGCTGATGGATATCTACCACAAGGAACTGAGAGATGAATCATTTGAACTAAAACCTCAGTATAAGGCCATTTGGGACAAACATTTTGCACAATCCATTCATTTCCCCTATTTTATAGAAGATGAATGGGTCCGATATGTTCTAAGTAGAATGAATGATAACTTTATATGGTTGACAAGGCCATTCAAGTTAACCAAGGATGCCATTAGGGTAGTTTTCAGATTGCACTCATCCAGTGGGATATCTTCTCTCAAATCTATCAAGAATCAGACAGTGAGTGAGGCAACCAGATCAAAATTGACAAGAGAGCAATGACAATTGAAGATATCACTAATCCAGATATCAAATTTGCATCCATGATAATTGGTTACAAGATATATCACTCCAGCAGGGAAAATTTAGTACATGGAACTGTAATTTATATAGCCTATCAGATGCTAAAAGAAAATGCTGACTATGATCTTTGTGAACTTCTTCTAAGCCAACTGTTGGAGAACCTACAAAAGATCAAAAAGGACAAGAAGAACTCATTCAATTATGGTGGGCTGATATTATGTTTATTCTTCTACTTCATGAATGAGCTTCCCAGATCCAATGGTTGGGTATGGCAGAATGATAGACCTATAGCCATTCAAATCAGAGATTATATACATGGGCTTGGTTATGCCAAGGCACAAAATACAGCACTCTAGGGCTATTTCAAGAACTTTTAGAGTATGATGCAAGCAAGAGAGAGAATTCCCCAATCTCTAGTTGAAAAGTATAAGGATACAATATGCTTTATGGTAGAAACTGATCAATGCCTAATGGAGGCAGTAGAGCCAAGGACAGTCTAGATCATGCCAATGGGGTATGAAGTAGATGAGAAAATTGTAGAGCTACATATTCAACACATGCTTAGTCAACCCAAGGATCCTAAAGCAGAAAGGTTTGGAACCTTTGAAGAGCTAAGTGTGAAGATCCATGTGGAGCTTAGACAACTGGAGATGAAGAGAAAAGTGAGAAAAGAAGTAGAGAATGTTGCCAAAAGGTATGGCATATCAAAAGAGGCACTTGATGCAAACAGAGAGAAGTTGGAAAGGGTAGAGAAAGAAAAGGAAGAAGCAGAAAAGGAGAGTACTCCAATAGAAGCCTCCTCCCGAACCAGATCCTCTAAGAGCTCTGCACCTGCCACTGCTAAGAGCTCAAAGGCATCAAAATCGGAAGCAAAATCATCTGGTAAAGGAGAAAAGAGAACTAAGATAGGCTACAAGATCATACACAAGTCTCAAAGATGATGAAGAGACAGAATCTGATGAAGAGATCAAGAAGATGAAGAAGAAGAAGAAAGTATCTAGAGAATCCTCTACCGGTCTAGACAAGGAAGAAGAAAAGACAGATAAAAGTGTTGAGAAGCCTACTCTTGACAATATCATCAAGGCAATTACTGTGAATGGAAACCTAAAAACATTAACAGAATTCTATGATGAATGTAGTGAAGCTGACTAGAAGATCCTGCAAACAAGATGCCATAGTCAGGTATCTGAATATCTACAACACTTATTTCATCAAAATCATATCTCTAATTCCTAAAAGCCTTGAGAAGGAACTTGAAATCAGAAAGAATAATGCTAAAGCAAAGGATATGGAGATCCATGAATAGATAGCCATTCAGCTCTATTCTTCCATCACTCCTAAGCAAAAGAATATGATCTTCAAAGATTGCAAGGATGAGTTCTAGAGCAAAGCTAGGATGAATCAACTTATGCTTGGAGAAACTGACAAGGTGGCAAAAGAAACAGAAGACATCCTTCGGAATGCATACAAAAGATTCAATATTCCTATTATAGAGGACTTAGGTGATGATCCTTCTACCATGGATGACAAAGAAGAATCTACTAAGACAATGGCAGAACATGCAAAGGAGACAAGTGAAGAGAAAGCTAAAGACTTAGATTCCTCTGCTCTAGAAGAGGAAGTTCATGAAGAAGAAGACACTTCTTTTCCAGATCCACCTGCATACTCTGGAATTGAAGGAGAAGAAAGAAAAGAAGAGAGCATTAGTCAAGAAGAACAAGTAAAGGGAAGCGAAGAAGGCCAAATAGAAAAGACCACAGATGATAGTGCTAAGGCTGCAGAAGGGGAGAAAACCCTATTACCGGCAAGAGACATAGCAGAAGTAGTCAAAGATTTCTTAACCAAAAAGATGATGGAATTTGATGAACCAGAACTTCTTCAAGGTCCATTCAATTTTGATTCCCTCTCCCCGGTTCAAACCATGAAGCTAGCATCCTTCACTCAAGAAAAGGCAAAAGAAAAACTCTTGAAGTCTCACATGGAAGACTGTGAGCTCATAGAAGCTGCATCTGGTATATTGGAGAAGATCATGCCATCCTTCCAAAAGGATCCTTCAGCCTCCACATCTGGTAATCTAAAGTCTCTTGTAAATTTTGTTCATACGTATTTTGATTCCTTAGAGAAGTTAGCAGAAGAAAAGGTCCGAAAGGAGTTTTTGGGAAAAAAATTCTCTGAAGTACAAGGTCTAATAACAAATGATAGGAGAGTTATGGATATTGGAATAAAGAGCTTGGAAAATGCTCTTAAAGATGGTAGAGATATCTATAAATTTTGTTTATCCTACCCTAAAGTGACCAAGGATATTGAGAAGAAAGCAAAAGAGCAAGAGGATAAACTATTAAGTTTATCTCAAAGTTTTGACCCTCTCTCCTATTCCATAGTAAATCAAGAATGTCAGACTATTGTAGTCATAGATGAAATAAAGAAGCTGGAGCAGGAGAAGAAAAATAAAACAAACAGGTTAAGTGAACTTAGAGGGATCATTATCCCTAAGTTAGAGGTCATGCATGAGGCCCTAACCGATGCTCAAACAATAGCCCATACCAGTGATCCGACAGATCTAAAAAGGGTAGAAGCTTTTGCATTCCTGTTGAGTGGTCACATCTCAATTTTGGACAGGATGAAGTAGAATTGGGTGACAGAAGTTGTACAGTTGAAGAATACTTTTGCAGATATACTTTAGTATATGTAAGTATAGCATGTATATATACTTATGCGGCTAAGTATAGATTGTTTTTGGGAAATTTTGGTTTATGGACCCTACCCTTTGCCATTGATGTCAAAGGGGGAGTGAGGAGCAGTGAAACATGTGGAGCATAGCTAAGGGGGAGCTCCTAAAAAATGTATATTAGAACAAAGCATCAGCCAAGGGGGAGTGTAGTATAACACTTAGTCATTTTTCACTAAGTGTTGCCATCAATGCCAAAGGGGGAGATTGTTGGCAAGAGACACATTGTAGCTTCATGAGTGTTGTCATTGATGGCAACAAAGTTCATCCCACACATCCATAGGACATGGTGTGCCTATACTGGAAGTCAGATTGAAGAGTGTTGTGGTCCAGTAAGCAAGAACAGAGCATGTGGCAAGGTCTGATAGTCAGGTCCGGATCTCTCAGAGGAAGTATCTTAGTAAAGTGCAGACTTGGGGAAGTCAAGAGGTGTACCTTGACTAATACATTCCAGAGATTGAGCCTCCGGTGATGAAAGAGTGAAAAGATATGAGCACCTAAGTGTTGGGTTCCTGTTTGACAGAGTTGATAGAGGAAGAACTGATCGGCAGAGCATCAGACCTTAATCTGGATGAGTTATTGATGGTGATCAAGTTTCTTAAGGTATCATTCATGATTGGTTGACATGATTGATGACTTCTATAAGCATCTCCTTGATACGCATCACTTGATAAGTAAGGATTCAGCTGACAGATCAGAGTTTGGGAAAATATTGACTATTCCGGATGCTGACTAGAAAGGTGTTGAAATCATTGGTGCGGATATATATACCAGAGGGATTTGGATGTGAAGGTGTGTGTTGTATGTGGTGAAGTATGAAGAAAAGTAGAAGGGTAGTGTGAAGACAGTAAGACAGGTCCGGTATGTGACATGACATCAGCACCAAAGAAGAGGAAGAATGAAGTGCAGTAGATCAGTGTATTGAGCCTAACTGGAACTGAACCTCAACATATGTGGATGCTTCTCATCAGTTCAAGTTTCTTGTTACTCTCTTTATAACTTGTAGACAGTGAGTCTCTTGTAGGTAGTGAGCCTCTTGTGAGCAGTGTGCTCAGGCAGTGAACCCTAATTGGCAAGTACCATTTTGTATTTCTATTCTTCTAACAGAGAAATTCTTGGGTTAGTCACCCCGTGGTTTTTCCCTTAACAAGGTTTTCCACGTCAAAATCATTATGTTATGTGTATTGACTTTGTTTCTTCTTTCATGATTATGGATTCTTATTTACTTTGATGTTGCACTAGTTATTAAAGAAGAACATAAAGTTAAATTAATTAAGATAACTGGTTCACCCCCCTTCTCAGTTATCAATAGGAGGCTCATCTGGAATGCCTCTTGGATTACCTTTTAACATCCATAACATTGTGAGTCCTGATAGTTCTTCATTTAGATCTTTGAATCTTGGTCCTAGTCCTCCTAGAGGTCCTATTCCTCCTAGAGGTCCAAGTCCACCTAGAAATCCAAGTCCACCTAGAAATCTAGGTACTCCCAGAGGTCAAGGCCAGGCACAAAGACCTGTAATGGCTTATTTTAATGTCAATTCTCCTATAACATTCATTGATTATCATGAGATGCCAAAGAATCCTGAAAAGATATGTCCTAAATATCAATTGCATCAAGATCCAGAGGATCACATTAGGATATTCAAGGAGGCATGCTTTAGAGCCAGGTTAGAGTATGAAGATGTTGTGTGTAGGTTATTTCCTTACACCTTTAATGAGCAAGCTTCTAACTAGTATGTTAACTTGCCTAATGGATATATTTCTTCTTGGGCACTTATGGAGGAGGTATTTTTGTCTAGGTTTAGAGGACCAGTTGATCCTTCCACCTTATATCATAAATTGGCTACAATTAAGAGAGGTGAAGGAGAGCTGATTAATAATTTTAATGATAGGTTTCAAAAGCTTATTCCAAGTTGGTGGCTCCTTATACAGTAACTGTAGATGCATTATTAGCCATGTATTATGTCTCCCTTGATCCACTAACTACTATGTTTGTCAAAAGAAAGGTTGATATAGATACAATATTCAAAGCTTATAAGGAGGCAGCCTCCGTAAACCAGGAAATGAGACAAACAACTTATAATCCATTTCTTAATGGAGGAAACCCTGGGATGCAAAGTCAAGAACAACCTTAGAATGGAGTTCCTATGCATAATACTCCATTATTGAATCTAGTTCCTACATACACACCTGTGTATAATCCTTCCCCAACCCAGGCTATAGTCCCTTATACTAGTAACAGTATCAATAACAATCAGAGTAATGGTTAGTCTTTCTTCCAGCCTCCTCAGGATACATTTGTGGAAAAGGCACAAGAGGATAGGGAAGAAATCAAAGAAATTACTGCACACTTGAGAAGATTGACTACTGAAATGACACAACTGAGAAATGAAAACTTCTATGGTAGAAATAATCAAGGATATAGTCAGAACCATAACCAAAATCATAACCAGAATTATAACCAAGGTCAGGGTTCTAATCAGGGTCAGAATTATAGTCAAAAACAAAATCATAATTAGGGAAAATCAATACAAAATAGAGGACCTATTGTAGATAAAAAGGCCTGGGGTAATAACAATAGAAATCAGAATCATCCAAGGCCACTTAAGACATGGAACACAGAGCCAAATAATGGCACTCTAGCTTCTCCATTTGAAAATTTGGATAATCAGGAGATAAAACAAACCGCTAGAATTCAAATGGCAAACATAGCCTTAAAGAATTGGTGCAGGATCTATAATACCAGTGCCCATGCTAAACTAGATCACCCTCAGTTTCATTTGGCAGCAAGCATTTTCAATGTAGATGTACAGGCTCCCACCTCTGAGTTCCTCATTCCCAAAGGTAATGAAATAGTGCCCTCAGGATTTGAGACTACTTTAGTCTTAGAAACTTTTACCTTCACAACTAGGGAGGAAGAGGATCAGTTGTTAGAGAATAAACCTTACTTTTGTGAGAACCTATATCCTAAATCAGCCTTAGTATTGAATGCATTTCAGTTTCCCTTTGAAGCTAAAAATGAAGTGTTATATGAAACAGAGGAGGTACAAGCTTTTCAATAGTCTAACAAAAATCATACATACAATTTGAGAAATAATAGTAGGCCAGGAGGTCCTTTCACTACTTCCACTCCCCCTAACAATTTCAATACTCCCCCAAATCAAAACGCTAGTAATAATCCTGCTATACTAAAGGCCAATCATCATGTGAATAGTGGAACAATAGCACAAAAAGTCCAAATAGGGAAAACAGAGACAGTGGAAACAATGAGGTTAATGAGTTACTTGTCTGAAGAGATAAAAAAAATCAAGGTTAGTATACCTTTATGTGAATTATTGAAAAGTCCAGGGGTCAAAAATGCTTTCATAAAGTCCTTGGATACATCTGTGACAAGTGAGGTCCCTACTGATATGAATGTTCCTAGTAAGGATTCACAGCCCAAAGAAAAGAGTAAGAAAACTGAATAGCCTTCCAACACTAATGTGGTCATGTATGTAGATAAGAGGGAAGCCCCTCCTTTCTTGTTAACCATTAGGATGTTTGGAAAGAACATATATAATTGCATGGTAGACTTTGGTGCATTAGCTAATGTAATGCCTTTAAGGATATGCAAGACTTTAGGGCTGACTCCTACTAAATCTGCCAAGGTTGTTACACAGTTGGATAAAATTGAAGTCAATGTGATAGGAGAACTAATGCATATTCAAATGCAGTTAGCTTCAGATCCTAGGGTGAGTCAGTTTATTGACATTTAGGCAGTAGAGATACCTGTGAATTACGGGATGCTATTGAGTAGAGATTGGTCCAAAACATTAAATGGATATATGGCCACTGACTTTTCACACATGTGGTTGCCTTGGAGAGGTGTTCCAAACCAAATTAGGATATACGCTGAACCCAAAATGATACACATGATTACATAATATAACAAGACTAATGAGATATTGTATGCTTCTGTTGAACCTGGTGTTTATAAAGTCACTAACAAGGGAGTGCAAATTGAAGAAATCCTGATGCTAAATTTTAAAGAAAAACTTGTTAGTAAAGAAACAATAGTGTTCATTGAGTCTGATGAAAATTCTTCTGATGAGGAAGATAATGCAATAAATAGTTTTGGTCAGATCATTAGGTAGGAAATAGAAAAGTGCATTGAACAAAATATCCCAGTTCAATGCAATTTGTACAAAAACATGTGCAGAGTCCATAATAAGCCCCATTCTGAAGAGAATTGTGGAATGTACAAAGACATTATTGAATATCAATACATAAAGTGCACAAAGGGGATGGAATTGCAGGAAGGAAAGGTCAATCCTAATCAACCTGAGACATACTTTCAGGACAATATGGATGTGTTAATTCCATATTTAGAAAAAGAAACAAAAGACCAGCGTGTCTGTCATTCTAATTTACAAACTGAAAGTATAAATATGCAAGTAGGTCAAAGTGAAGTACCCAGGAAAAAACAAGATAGTACCACACATGTAGTAGAAAAGGCAAAACATGCCAAAATAAAAGGTCAAAAGAATAAAGAGGACATGTGGACACTGAAATGTGATGGATCTAAATCGAAACAAGGTGTAGGTGCAGGTGTGGAACTTATAGATCCTAATGGTAAGTCATTTTTAGCAGCATACAGGCTACAATTTCCTTGTACTAATAATGTAGCAGAATATGAAGCTTTGATTTATGGACTTATTATGTCTATCAAGAAAAAGGTGAAAATGATTAGAGTATTCTTAGATTCTGAGTTAGTGGTCAAACAAGTAAGAAAGTTGTATGCATGCAATTATAAGAAAATGGTTTGTTATAGGCATAGGGTGTGGGATTTAATTGATTCATTTGATGCCTTTAATATAGAACATATCCCTAGAGAATTGAATCATAGACCAGATGCATTGGCAGTTGCTGCTAGCACTTTGGAACCCTTAACATTGTCAGGTTAGAAATGATCTGCTATTGAATTAGTGAATGTCCCGAGTATACTAGATAATGTTACACATTTTTAGGTATTTGAAGGGGATCAGCAGATTGTAGATTTTCTCACTTGTAATGAGGTGTTTGAAGCTCAAATCATTGACGAACAGGAAAGGCCTGATGTGTCTTGGGATGAAGAAGACATAATAAACTTGAAGAGTAATTTACTACCTAAGGGAGTAATTGAGTTAGAACAGATTTTCGACTTTGATGGGGTAGTAAGATAGAAATATTTGCCCAACACTAAGGGAGGTAAATGTGATCCATATAACTTGGGAATACAGCAAAGCCCACAGAATGTATTGATTGGAAAGGCTTGTTCTGAGTTAAGAAAAGAAATTGTGAAAGTTTTGAAGAAATACAAACATGTCATAGCATGGACATATGAAGATTTGAAAACATATGATACGTCCATCATAACTCATGTAATACCCTTGAAACTAGATGTTAAACCATTTAGGCAGAAACAAAGGCCTGTGAATGCTATTTTAGAACCTTTAATCTTTGAAGAAGTGAAAAAATTGCTGTCTACTAGGATAATTTTCCCAGTAAGACATTCAACCTAGGTAGCTAATTTATTACCTATGAAAAAGAAAAGTGGAGATATTAGGTTATGTGTTGACTTTAGAAATTTGAACAAAGCCTCTAAAAAAGATAATTATCCCCTACCTCCAATAGATGAAGTGCTGCAAGCAGTAAATGGGGCTAAGATGATGTCTTTCTTGGATGGATTTTCAGGATATAACCAAGTCTTGGTTGATAAAGAAGATAGGTTGAAGACTACTTTTACTTGCAAGTGGGGAAATTATGCATATAGGAGAATGCCTTTTGGTTTAATCAATGCAGGTGCCACTTTTTAGAGAGCCATGGACATTGCATTTCATGGATTATCAGGTAAATGCATTGTTATTTATATGGATGATTTAACTGTTTACTCTAAAGATTCATCTACTCATGCTGAAGATTTGAGAAGAGTACTTAAAAGATGTGAAAGGTACGGGATTTCTCTCAACCCAAAGAAATATTCATTTGGTGTAACCGAAGGAAAATTGTTAGGACATGTCATTTCTAAAAATGGGATATCCATTGATCCTAACAGAGTGGAAGGAATAAGAAAATTACAATTACCTAATAGCAAGAAGGAATTAAAGTCCTTTTTTGGTAAGATTAACTTTGTCAGGAAGTTTATTACAGGATTTGTAGAAATTGTGCAACCATTAAACACCATGCTTAAAAAAGATGAAAAGATAGAATGGACCCCAGCAGCCAAAGCTGCATTCGAGGATATTAAGGAAGCCATTCCTGATGCTCCTATGTTGGCAAGTCCAAACTATACCAAGCCATTTTACATATATTCTTTTGCATCTTCACATTCAGTTGCAGCTGCCTTGACACAAAAAGGAGAAGACAATGAAGAAAAACCCATAGCTTTTATGAGTGCACCTCTGAAAGATACACAACTGAAGTATCTAGACACAGAAAGATAGGCATTTGCACTAGTAAGAGCAGTTAAGAAGTTTAGACATTGCATCTTACAAAGTCAAGTTAAGGCCATAGTACCAGATGCAACAATGAAAATGTTGTTAATGTAGAATGAACCTGGGGAGAAAAGAGCTAAATGGATTACAATATTGCAAGAGTTTGATATGGAGATTATTCCAATGAAGCTGGTCAGAGGACAAGCATTAGTACAGACCATAGCAAACATAGATCCAAACTTGGTCAAGCAGCAATATGTATTAAACTCTAATGATGCATCAGGATGGTATGATGATTTGAATACCTTTTTGATATCAAGTAAGTATCCAAGAAAGATGAAGTCTTCTCAGAGGAGAGATTTAAAGATTAAAACACAAAGGTACATGGTACAAGGAGGTCTTCTATTAAAGAAGAACCATGAAGGTATATATTTAAGATGTTTAAATGGAGCTGAAGCAGATAAGGTATTGTCAGAATTGCATGATAAGTATGGAACTGCTCATGGTTCTTATTTAGCTACTACGCATAAGATATTAAGAGCGGGATACTATTGGCCAATAATGTTTAAAGATACAGAGAGTCATATTCAAAGTTGTCACACTTGTCAAACTACAGCAGACAAGGGAAGAAATCAGGCTAATCCATTACAGCCAGTCATTGAGTCTAGGCCATTTGCACAGTGGGGCCTAGATTTCATTGGAGTTATAAATCCTCCATCATCTGCAGGACATAAGTTTATATTGATAGTAACTGACTATTGTACAAGGTGGACTGAAGCCACATGTTGCAATTTTTCTACTACTGAGGTGGTTATCAAATTTCTCGAAGAAAACATCATAACAAGGTTTGGAGCTCCATATTCGCTAGTATGTGATAATGGCCCTGCATTTTCTTCTTTGAAATTTTCTAAATGGGCATTTGAATATGGGATAGTTTTAAAATTTTCTTCAAATTATTATCCTCAAGGGAATGGTTTAGCTAAGTCCACAAACAAAATTTTATTGGATATAATCAAGAAGCTAATTATAAAAAATCCTAGAGAGTGGAATACATTGCTGAAGTATGCGTTGTGGGTAGATAGGACTAAGGTTAAGGCAGCCTTAGGCAATGCACCTTATCACCTAGTTTATGGGACTGACCCCATACTTTTAGTGAATTTAAGAATACCTATCTGGAAGTTTGTTAATGAGTATTTAGGCTTTGATGATCATAGAGAGGCCAGGATAATCCAAATGTTACAATTGGATGCGAAGAGAGATCAGTCCATTGAAAAATTTGCCAAACATCAAGCAGTGGTTAAAAGATGGTTTAACAAAAGAGCAAGAGTCAAAACATTCAGAATATCAGACTTAGTATTGTGTTGGGATAAAGCACATGAAAAGAAAGGAAATCATGGAAAATTTGACAAATTATGGTTAGGTCCATTACAGGTCTCAGAGATAATAAGAGATAATACTTTCAGGCTCAAGAATTTGACTGGGGAAGATGTGCCATTACCTGTTAATGGCCAACAATTGAAACATTACTTTTAGGCTTGAGATGAAGGTAGTTCGTATGTCGTGTGTCATAATGTAAATGGTGTACAGTTTTGTTGGGTTTTGTTTTGTTGTTTTGTTGTGTGGGTTTGTGTGTTGTGTCACCTTGGTAGGGATGTTGGTTTTGTTTTGAGGTATATAGGAGTAGATTAACAACCACTGAAAACAATAGAAAATTCAGGACATTTAGGTTAATTATTTGAAATTTATGCATAACTTGTTGTGACTGTCATGAATGTAGAAAATTGTTTAGCTTGTGAAATTTTGTATTCAATAACTGTGGGTTGAGTATTCAAGCGAAGTTTCTCACAATGACACACCTAAAATCTTGGGTTTGTTGAACATACCAGTGTAGATATTAGGTGAAAAATCAGAGGTCACCCTTGCTACCATTACAATTCTCAGCTTAATTTTAGCAAGTGACCACTCCTTGCATCATGAAGTTATAAATGTAATATCTTATAAAAACTCTATCTTACACAAAATATAAAATAAATAAATAAAATGGATCTTACTAAAAATCTAGATTAAGACATCTAAGTAACTCTACCGGGGCTATAGACGCTTGCTGGCAGTGGGGCTCTACTTAGGAGAATTATAACAATAACATTGTCGGGGCTATAGACGCTTGCTGGCAGTAAGGCTCTATCTGATTGGCTATGAGGGAATGACATCAACTATGTATTTTAATATCAGTCACTAGTTTGTTCAACTTATTTTCAAGATGAGGATTATTAATCATATGCACCCACTTAAACTGAATGAGGAAATTCATACACCTTATTGAATACATTAGGTCTTAAGTTAAATAATGATTTGTAGAAAAGAGAGTTGGAAGTTATGAATTTGTTTCATTTAGTTTTAATTAATGATTTTAGTTTAATTGTTTTGTTTGGTTGCTAGTTGTTGTGGCGCTTACAACATGCCCCATTTTACTTCTTAGCAAAATGAGGACCCCTGCCGTGGCTATGGCTTTTTGCTTGTGTGTGGGTCTGCTTGGTGGTAAAGGGGAAAAAGAAGGTAAATGTTACAAACCTTGTTTAAAAAATGAAAAAATAAGCATTGAGTACCAAAGCAGAATAAGGGTGAATTCATTGTCAAAAATGAGTAAGGGTTGTTTTTTGAACCATTTCAAAATTCCTAATATTCTGTAAGATATGCGTGTTTTTTTGGTAAAATGCATAAAAGGGAGGTTTGTATGTTGCATATACAAAGTCATTTGTATGAGAGGTCATTTTCTTAGTCGTATAGGGAGGTTAGGTTTATTACATCACAGTACTTGTATGCATATTGCTAACGCTTTATTCTTTACATACAAGTTGGACCCAATGGAATTCAGAGGTAAAACAGATAATTGGGTAAGTCTGCGGGTTGTATCTTAGGTTTGTATGTTGGGCAAAAAGGAAATATACAAAGGGATATGCAACATGGTATACATATCCTAGACCTGAGGAAAATATTAAATTTGGTTTTATCGTGGCATGTTTCGCAGTTTGTATATTTTATGCTTTGGGTAGTACTTTTGATATACATACAACGCAGAACTCAAAGAAAATTAAAATCTGATAAAGTAATGCATCGCACTTTAATGCATATTGAAAGATGCATTTCACTTTATATACATGCATGTTGGAACTGAAGAGGTATGTACTGTGTTTTATAAAAGATGAAAAGTCTGAAGGAAAGATACAAAGGGGTTTGCATATATCTGGGCTTGCATCTAGGAATAGATACAAGTATGGTTGTATCATTGAGATACAAGTGGAAAGTCGACTGGGTCACACCGTTTGTATCTCAGGTTTGTATGTTAATGATATACAAAATGACATACAAAAGAGGATGCAACCAAAAGATACAAGATGGATTCAAAAGGAAAGTTAAATAAAGGAAAGTCTTTGTATGTTTGAGGTGGTTGTATGTTAATAATATACATCTCAGAGATACAAAGAAGTAAAAGGACATCGTGGGTGATAAAAAGGTAAAAGGAGGTTTGTATGGGTTGAATGCATATGCACTTGTATCTATGAAATATACAAGGAGTGATATATAGAAACTTGGTATTAAGAACTCTTAAGTGACTTCTTCATATCTTTCAAGATAGTTTAGGTTCATTTTGTGAATTTTAACTTTTGTTATGAATGTGTAAAAGCAATCATCAACAAGGTTGAGAGACAGAGATCAATAAATTTTGTTTGGCTTGGAACCCCATTTGGTTCCAAATGTTATTGACTATGAAGAGCAAAAAGAGCAAAGATAGCCAATCAATGAAGTTTTTTTTTAGGTCAACACTTTTAGAATTTGTGAAAGGCATGTGCAAACCATTCATGACAGGAAGCTTCCACATATCAAGACAAGAAGATGCTCATGAATACATGGTAATTCTTATGGAATCCATGCACAAATGTTGTCAAAGGCTAGAGGATTTGCAGACTAACAAATAGTAGGGTTCCCATGGGTGTATTGGATGTGGCTATTGAGATCCTGGTAGCTATAAGGGAAGAAGATGGAATTGCTAGGTAGTTTAGTTACAAATGTGTACTTGATTCAATTATTTAACAACGTTAGTGCAAATGGTGATGGTGACTCTGAAACTTTCATCTATAGCCATATATCAAGAATGACCAAGATGTAAGAGTAACTGCAACTTGCACAAGGATACTAGAAATATGAAACGAAGAAGGTAATGTAGTGTCAAGGGTCTACTACAGTGTGACAATAAGAAGCATAGAGACAGTGATAAAGAATGCAAAGACTAAGTTACAGGTGGTTTGAGAAAGATTTCATAACCAGAACATGTGCCATTTCCAAGAACACTACTAGTCTGGACAACCTGGAGATGCGAACGATGGTAACAATGTTCTCTCAAGAAAGATGCCAATGGAAGTTGACATATTTGATCTTTGCCTTAGTATATTTTGGTAGTTTCATATGTACTTTTCATTTAGTTTCAGACATTTTTACATGTACTTTTCTCAGATGTAATTACATGTAAAAACTTAGGAAGTCCCAAGTCAATAAGGACTCCTATTTTTGAATAAGTCAAAGTAGTTAGGTTTTTTACTAAATTTTCTCAAGGCCTCTCCCTATAAATAAAGAGGGCCTCTTTTGTAATTATCTATCTTTTATCTTTTATCTTTTGGAAGTTGACATATTTGATCTTTGCCTTAGTATAATTTTGTAGTTTCATATGTACTTTTCATTTAGTTTCAGACATTTTTACATGTACTTTTCTCAGATGTAATTACATGTAAAAACTTAGGAAGTCCCAAGTCAATAAGGACTCCTATTTTTGAATAAGTCAAAGTAGTTAGGTTTTTTCCTAAATTTTCTCAAGGCCTCTCCCTATAAATAAAGAGGGCCTCTTTTGTAATTATCTATCTTTTATCTATTGCAAAGAAACTCTGCCGAATTGGAAAACATTTCAAGACTTTGAGCTTTTTATGTATATCAAATTTTCAAGTGAATATCAATATAAGCAAGTAATTTGAGTATCAAACTTTGAGTTGAATCATATTGCTTTATGATATCAGTGTTCCTATGTCATTGGTGTTATATTATTTTGAATCATTGCTAGAATCGTGGAGTTTATTGAAAATTGAGAGAAGTGTTCTTGTTTTGGTTAAATAGACTTTATGCTATTTTATCATTGTGGGAGTTTGTGTTTACATTTGTGAGAATAGAATTGTTTAAAGACTTTGTGCTATAAACTGTTGTGTTCAAGTTAGTTATATCATATTGAGTGAAAATGGAGACTTTGAGCTACATTTGAATTCAATCAAGTTTATTTGTGGGAAATAAGTCAAACAATAGAAGAGTTTGTGTTTCTATGATTTGTCTCGATTCAAGAATTATTAAATATCATTTCTTTTGAAGTTGTCATTTTGGAAGAGAGAAATATCTATTTTGAAAAAAGAGAATAGGATGCAATGAAAAAACCCCAAGAATAGTTTTAGTTTATTTAAGTATTAAAATTTGCTTGTTAGAAAGAATTCAATATCTAGAGGGAACCTCCCCTTGCCAAGAGGAGAGACTTAGTCTCATCATAGCCATGGCAATATAACCATTTTGCCATTGGTTAGCTAAACAACAAAATATTCACCCAATAGAACTACAATCATCAAAGGTTTGAGCTTCAATGTTAGTTTTCAAGCAATAGAAGGATTGTCATAGTGTAATCATTTCTAAGTTTTTTTCAGTTCAGGGAGTAGTTTCATCCTTGGGAGTGACCCTAAAACAAAGTCTATAGGGAGTTGTGGCTTCCTTGGGAGTGACCCTAAACCAAATTCTTTAGGGAGTAGTAGCTGGTTGTTTAGATCCGGACAACTGAGAGGGGGGGTTAATCAATTGTCATATATTTTAATCTTTTCTACCATTGATCTTCCTTTACAACTTATAATCAAATTAATGATATAAACATTTCAGCATTAATCAATAACACATGAGTAGAAACATAAATGACACAATTGACACCAAGATTTTTGACGTGGAAACCCAGTTAAGGGAAAACCCACGGTGGGGGTTAACCCACAAAAATTAATACCCTGTTAAAAGTATTTTTACAAATGAGAATGCACATGCATTCAGGCTCACTACCCAGAGCTCACTGCTCAATTAGAGGCTCACTACCTATAGAAAGATTATAAGAGAATAACAGAGATTTTAAACTAATAAATAGTATCTACTCATGCAAGAGTTTTAGTTCTAGTTAAGTGCAAAAACTGATCTTACACATTTCATCTTTACTTGCTCTTCTTACTGCTCTGCCTTCATTCGCTCCTTAGATTTTTTGCTCTTTACACAATTACACCTTATTCACACAACTCCCACCAAATCATCTAATTCCATCTGCTATATATATCTGCAACATGGTCTACAATCATTTTACCAGTCGGCCTCAAGAACATTTAGAACTTTGTTGAGTACTCTGCCCTGCCAGCTAGATCCATACATACTATGAGATGTGGACCAAAACTTGCACTCACAAATCATCAATCATGTTGGCTACCATCACTGATAATCACACATTTCCCAATAAACAACTTTTATACATCCAGAGTTAAGATCATTTATAAGGTCGGCATGTTCTTCTGTTTGTTTTGTCAAACTAAAACCCAATACTCAAAAGCTAATATCTTTTGAGTCCTTCATCTTCAGAGGACAAAACTCTAGATTTAGAGTGTCTTCACAATGCTTACAACTACCTTAGATCCACAAAAAATCATGCCTTTCCACCAGATAGATCTAGACCAAGATACCGGACCATGTCACCTGCTCTGTTCCTGACTACCCAGGCTTAGGCAAATTCTGACTCTGACTTCCGGTGTGAACAAATTGTGTTATGCGGATGATTGGGATGATCTTAGTTGCCATCAATGACAACACCTATCATGCCTAGTAGTGTCTCTTGCCAACAGTAGCTTCCTTGGGTTGTAGCCCTAAAACAAAGTTGTAATTTTGAGATTCATATATTGTGAGTTAATCCTCACCGTGGTTTTTCCCTTCTTAGTTTTTCCACGTATATCTGGTGTTATGTGTTGATGTGCATTGTGCTGATCTTTCATGTTTATTTTGATGTTGTAATTCTTAAGTTTTAATCTTCTCTGGAGGATTTTAAGTTTGTTTAGATACTGATTCACGCCCCCTCTCAGTATCCTGGTGTGTTCAAAAATTGGTATCAGAGCCAAGTTAGTCAGAAGAAGCTTAACCACTTGAGGAAGGTCCAAGATGGATAATAATGGATCTCTCAAGGTACCTATGTTTGATGGAACAAATTATTCCTTTTGGAAGCTAAGGATGGAAAACTACCTATCTTCTCTAGGGTATGGCATTTGGTAATCAGACAAGAAGGGTTACATTGTTCCTGCTAGTGATCCTACAAATGCAGATGAGATTAAGTTGTAAGATAACAATGCCAAGGCAAAGAATGCTATCATGAGTGGAGTAGATGATTCAAAACTTGTGAAGGTAATGGGTTGTACATCTACTAAGGATGTCTGGAATAATCTTGAAAGTATCTATGAAGGAGATAGTAATGTGAATCAAGCCAAGATGCAAATTTTAAAGAGCAAGTTTGAGACCCTGAGGATGATAGAAGATGAAGACATCGCTAGTTTCATGCTTCGGGTAGATGAAATAGTCAATGGCATCAAAGATCTTGGTGGGGAAGTGAAAGAAGATAAGTTTGTGAAGAAGGTTTTGAGATCTCTTCCTAAATCTTATAGTCATAAGGTGTCTGCCATTGAGAAATGTCAAGATTTGAATAAATACACAATAGATCAATTGTTTGTCTCTCTTACAGCCTTTGAAATGAGAGAATTTGACAAAGGTGCTGCAAAGAAGGAAGCAAAATTCAAAGCAAGTAAGAAGATAGAAGATGAAGTAGTTGATCAAGATGATGACCTTGATGAGGTAGAAGCAAACTTTGTAAGAAATTTGAAGAAAGGCACAAGAAAATATAGAGTTAAGTTACCTTTCAAATGTTTCAATTGTGGAAAGATTGGACATTTTTCTTATAAATGCCCTTTTAAAGAATAAAGGGGTGGTAACAAGAGAGACAAGTTCAAAAGAAGCCTGTATTCCATAGAGAATAGTTGTTCTTCAGAAGAAAAGGATCATGATTATTCAAATGATGAAACACTTTGCATGGCCTTGAATGTTGGTGAAAAAAAGGATGATATTGGAAAATGTGAAAAGATTGTTACCTTGCAAGCTGACCAAAACAATGATAGATCAATGGTTGTATGGACTATCTTTCATGCAAGATAAGAGGCCAAGGCTTGGGTATTTGACAATGGTTGCTCTAATCATATGACTGGTGACAAGGAGAAGTTTATCAGCCTTAAGAAGTGGGATGGTGGAGCTGTTAAGTTTGGTGGTGATGAGTTAGAACAAATCTATGGAAAGGGTGCTATAACTATTGATGGGAAGAATAGGACTGAGGATGTCCTCTATGTCAAAGTGCTAAAGCACAATCTTCTCAATGTCAGTCAGATGTGTAATAAAAGATACAATCTTACCTTTCATGCCAATGGTCATGAAATCAAGAAGGCATGGTCAGGAAAACTAGTTGCAAAAGGTATCAAGTAATATGGTGATATCTATCATTTGAAGGAGGTAAATGGAAGAACATGCTTATTGGCTCGATCTAGTAAGTGTTGGCTATGGCACAAGCGAATGGGACACACTAACTTTGACAACATGGTAAAGATCAGCGCTATTCATGCAGTGAGAGATATGCCTAAGGTAACCAAGCCTGCAAACACATTATGCAAGTAATGCCAAATGGGAAAGCAAACAAAATCAAATTTCAAGAGCAAGGAGTATTCTTCTTCAATGCCATTGGAGCTGATTCACACTGAACTATGTGGCCCTACAAGAGTAAAGAGTCAACAAGGTGAAAGGTATTTCATGTTGCTCATTGATGATTATTCTAGAATGACTTGGGTTACTTTCTTAAGAGAAAAATCAAATGCCTTTGATAAGTTTAAGGTTTTCAAAGCTATGGTTAACAATGAAATGGATACTAAGATCAAATTTTTAAGGTCTAATAGAGGTGGTGAGTTTATGTCAAAAGAATTTGATAAGTTTTGTGAAGATCATGGTATTAGGAGACATCTATCATCTCCTAGTGGAAAAGAAGAATAGTACTATGCAAGAGATGGCTAGGGCAATGTTGAAAGATACAAATCTACCTAACATGTACTGGAAGTAGGCGGTTTACACTGGTATCTATCTAATTAATAGAGTGCAATTGAGGGTCAATAGCACTAAGACCCCTTGTGAGTTATGGTATGGAAGACCTCCCACTTTTAGATACTTTAGGATCTTTGGAAGAAAATACTATATCAGAAGAGATGAAGAAGACCTGGGAAAGTTTGATTCAAGAAGTGATGAAGGTAGCTTTCTTGGTTACTCAACCAAAAGCAAGGCCTATAGATGCTACAATAAGAGATCAAGAAAGATGATTGAAATTAAAAATGTCAAAGTAGATGAAGATTTATATCAGATCTCACAAGAATCAGAGGACTCTGAATTTGATATCTTACCATGCATTGAAGTTGAAGAAGAAGAAGAGAAAGAAGAAAAGGAACAAGAACCAGAGAAGATGCCTAAGACTCCAGTAAAGTATGTTTAGAAGAACCATTCAGTAGATCAGATCATTGGAGATAAGAATGAAGGTGTGCATACCAGGAGAAGGTTTGCAAAGGCATATGAGCAAGTCAACTTGTGTTTATTATCAAAGGTAGAACCCAAAACCTTTACTGATGCTAGCAAAGATGATGGATGGATAAAGGCAATGGAAGAAGAATTGAATCAGATTGAGAATAATCAGACACGGGAATTGGTTCCCAGACTAGCCAATAAGAATTTTATAGGAACAAAGTGGGTGCTCCAGAACAAGCTAAATGAAGATGGTGAAGTTGTGAGGAACAAAGCAATATTGGTGTGTAAGGGTTATTCTCAAGTTGAAGGCATTGATTTTGAGGAGACTTTTGCTCTGGTAGCCAAGATGGAGGCAACCAGAATGTTTCTTGACCTTGTTGCTCATAAGAACTTCAAGGTCTATCAGATGAATGTCAAGTCAACATTTTTAATGGTGATCTAGAGGAAGAGGTTTACATTGAGCAACCAGATGGTTTCTAGATATTAGAAGATCCAGACATGGCGTGTAGACTCAAGAAAGATTTGTATGGTCTCAAGCAAGTACCTAGAGCTTGGTATGCTAGGTTGGATAAGTACTTACTTTAGCAAGGCTTCAAGAAAGGTACTATAGATAGAAATCTTTACATCAAGGAAGAAGGAGACATCATTTTCATAGTTGCTGTATATGTTGATCACATCATCTTTGGTGGAGATGATGATATATGTGTAAGAGATTTGCAGAGGAGATGGAAAAAGAGTTTGAGATGTTTATGATTGGTGAGATGTCTTTCTTCCTTGGACTTCAAATTGCTCAACTAGATGCCGATATCTTTATTTCTCAAGCTAAGTATGTCAAAGAAATGTTGAAGAAATTTGGTATGGAGGACTCTAAACTAGTAAGTACTCCTATGGTTACTAGTTGTCACTTGAGCAAAGATGACGAGTCTCCAAAGGTTGATCAAACTTTCTATAGATCTATGATTGGAGGATTGTTGTACTTAACTTCTTCTAGACTTGATATTATGCCTATAGTATGTGTGGTTACCAGATATAAAGCTAATCCAAAGAAAACACATGAGACGACAGTGAAGAGAATATTCAGATACTTGAAGGGAACTCTAGATTATGGCTTATGGTATCCAAGAGGTAATGAATTTGATCTGAGTTCTTACACTGATGTTGATTGGGCTGGTTGTGTTGATGATAGAAGAAGTACAAGTGGTGGTGCTTTCTTTTTAGGAAACATATTGGTTTCATGGCAGAGCAAGTAGCAAGATTTAGTGTCCTTATTAACTGTAGAGGTAACATATATTGTGTCAACATCCTACTATATACAAGTGTTGTGGATGAAGTAAACCCTGAAGGATATCAAGGTACTATATGATGAGCCTATTCCTATTTTGTGTGATAATACAAGTTCTATCATTATTTCCAAAAATCTAGTGATGCATTCTAGAACCAAGCATATAGAAATCAAGTATCACGTTTTGAGAGAGAAAGTTACAGATAAGGAAGTAAAGTTGGAATATGTTCCAACAAAGGATCATATTGTAGATATTTTCACAAAGGCTCTTACAAAGGACACTTTTGAAGATCTTTGGCAGAGGTTAGGGGTAATTGCCCCTCCTTCTTCGTGCTAGATGCATAGTAGCACATTTGTCTAGGGGGAGTTCATGCTATATCATTTTTTATGGACTGATGATAGCTACCTCTCAGGGGGAGTAGGTAGTGGTTGTTGTTGATAGGGGGAGCCCTATGTTGTATCAGGAAATAATGTATGAACTTCAAAGAAGGAGAAAATTAAGAAAAGGTGCATCTTAAGGGGAAAAGTTTGTGCCCTAAGGAAAAGAAGTAGTTGCCCTTTGTCCTTTATGTCAAAGGGGGAGAGAGAGAAATGTACATCTAAGGGGGAGTATGTTTTGCCATCAATGACAAAGAGGGAGATTGTTGGTAATATGTGTTGTCATTGATGTCAACACTTAGAGTAAGGTCAACACTTAGTTTGTGATGATGACATACCAGTGTAGTAACAGAGATGCAGTGAGATACAGTGGTGATGCTGATGTTCAGGGTTGCTAATATTTAGTGATGTTCTTGATGTTCATATTGGGTTTCTAATATTCATGGTTGGATGTCATGCCTAAAGTAATGTCAAGACAAGGTGTATTGAGCATGTTTTTGGTCAACAAAGATGATTTCATGATGAAATATTAAGATGGGAATTAGAAGCACTAAGATGAATGATGACACATTAAGATGGGAATTAGAAACTATGCTGAGGATGAGAAGATGTTGATGACCTATGGCATGTTACATGATCCTTCTTGTTGTTCCTAAGGATGTATGTGTTGTTATATGAAGGTTTTGGCCTCTAAAAGTTGGTGAAGGTTTCTACTGTAGAGAATTGCCTGAAAGATTGCCTGGTAAAATGCTCCGCATTCCTCTGCATTTGAAGATATGGTCATATGGTTCAGAAGTTAAGTATGATATAAAGGTGATAAATCCAAAGTTTCAGTCATTTGTGCCTCCATAGTGAAGGTTATGAAAGACAGATTTTTGGTCTGTTCCCTGGCAGAATCAAGTGATGATGAATTTGGAATGCTCTACATTCCTTCACAGTGATAGATATGGCTGTACGGTTTTGAGGATATGTTCACAACATTGTATGAGTGCGTCCATATGAGTTTCAAGTGTTTTAAAGGTCTACAAGCTTAGTTTTCAAATAACAATTGTGATAAAGATAGTTCTGGATGCCTAGTTGTTCTTAGGAATATGCTGATGATGTGCACCAACTTGTTGTGGCATGAAATGGTACATTGACTAATGGAAGATGGTCTTGATGATCTTGTGTTTGTTGATTGTTAGGAACACTGAGAGGGAGGGGTGAATTAGTGTTCTATAAACCTTTTCTTGCACTTTTACTTTTAACCATTTCAAAGGAATAATCAAATGGAAGCAAGATATACAAATGAACAGCATCCACAAAAGCATGACACAACACCAAGATTTTACATGGAAAACCCAAAAAGGGAAAAACCATGAAGAGGATTAGCTCTCAAATATTTATTACAATCTTTACAAAAATGATGTTCAAGCTTCGTCACTCCACGGGCCTAGAACATGTTGGTTCACTACCATGAAGTACAACTAGATTTAGCAGGCTCACTGCCTTAACCCTAAACCTAGCAAGATTACAATAGGGGTTGTTAAACCCTGAGGGATGTTAGACCCTATTGAAGGCTCACTACCTTGATGACAAAATCTTGCTTCCTATCATATTGCACATGAAAATTGAATACTGCTTAAGCATCTGCCACCATGCCAGGATGCAATCATTTAGCAACTGAATTTTGAATCCTAAGTCTTCATTGTTGCTGATTTTCTAACTCTACTCTGCTATTTGCATGCTCACATCACACACACACACACCACACACACATTTAACTAAAATTCATTGCTCTTATATATCTGCATCATGATTTAATCCATAATCAGATCAGCATCTAAGAAGTGAAACATGTACATAGAAATATGTACATTGTCAGCTTGATCCAATGCACTATGTGTCACGCGGACCCAAATCTTTGCCCAAGTGTATTCATATTGGTTGGCTCTAATCACTCAATTACTTGAATAGATCTTTCACACAATATCCTTTCTCCTCATCCTGATTTATCTCACCAGTCGACCTGTTTCTCAAGAGCATGCTTAACAGGTTCATCTATTGACTTATAACTTCTGCGACAGATCACATAACTCTTCCAAAATCACATCAAGGACTCTTTACACATTCCCAATCTTACCCTCAAAACCACAAGGCATGATATCATCTTGCAGAGAAATGCAGACCATCAGAACTCAAACTCTCTTTGTCAAACTACATCAAACACTATGCCAATACTTAGCAGCTTGTAGCTAACCTTCAAGTGGACTTCAGATCTCCTAACTCTGGAATAAGACACTTCATACAAGTGTTTACAACACATTAAAACCACATAACAAAATACTTATTTGTAGAGGAATGCGGACCACTGCACTAGACCCTGTTCGCTGTTCCTGCTATACCTTTGCTTATCCAAACTTAGACAATTCTTTAAGGTGACTTCTAGAGGAGATCAAGACTTAACCTTTGAAGCATAACACTATCAAACAACTGAGCACATCATGCCTAAACCACATTAATTGATCATCATCTGCGAAGACATACTATCTAACTTACTATCCTCTACTTAGAATACTTTTCATACTTCACCATTTCTGTCAACTAGACCTGGGATCCAATATGTTCTTGTGGGGATATCTCTTCCTATCATGGTGATAGGATCTCTAAGCCTTGTTGCCATCAATGAAAACATACAGGTCAATACTGGAGTAGTGTCTCTTGCCAACAATGTTGTCTCCAGTTGCTTTGCAAGGTGTTTTTCTACTCTCTCTAGAACTAGTTGAGGTCTAAAATGATGATATTGCTAGGCTATACCTCTGTCTCGTTGACTGAAGAATGTTGAAGGTATGCACCATAATGTTGTCAATGTCACTCTCTATGAACAACCTCTTAAATCCAGTGATTTTTGCATGATTTACTACATTTTTTACCATTTTCAAGTACCCATTTGGCCAATATGATGATCTGGGAGGTTTTTGTGGCCATCTGAATCCATTTGGAGACATTTATTTCACATTTTTCTAGCCTTTTCTGCAAAAAGTGGGATTTTTGGGGGTACTTACTTTTCAGGTGTAGTGGCATTAATTGTTGTAAAACGTGCCCAAAATCCACATAAATTTGGTAAAAATGTTGGTAATGATGTGAAAAATAGATATGCTATTCAAATCCATCAAGAAAATCCAATTTGCACCTTGAAAAATCAATTTTTAGGCCAAAATGTCAAAAAGCGCAGGTTTTGGGTGTCACTGACCTAGAGTTGATTTTGGGGGTCACTGACTAAAAGTTAGTCGGAAGGGAATTCAACACTGGTTTTATCTTGCACTGCCTAGCGCAGGTTTTGGCTTCCACCAACTTGGTGCTAGATTTGAAGTCAACTGACTAAAGTCAGTGAAGGCAGTTTCCAACAGTCTGTGAGGTCTATTTTTAGCGCTAGCGCTGATATGGGGTCTGACTGACTTAGCACAACTTTAGGGTCTAACTGACTTAGTGGTAGCTTGGAGGAAGGTTGGTCGGAGGTGAATTTAGTGCTAAGGTCAGCAGATGATGATTTTCACACAAATGTTAGTGGCAACTATTTTTAACACCGAAGTTGATAGCGACGGATTTTAGCGCAAGTCTATGACTGGAGTTTTTAGTGCAAAGTTAGTGAGAGACATTTTTAGCACTAGATTTGGAAATCTCTAGGGTGAAAGTATATTTAAAAATATATTTAAGTATAAGTTTAATACTTTAAATATTTTAAAATATACTTTCAAGATGTTTGAGATAGGTTCCAAATCCATAGGATTTGATATGCAGATTCTAGATTTTTGAGGTTCCACCAGATTTCAAAATTAGCCATTTTTTGGGGTTTTCAGGACCCTGCATCAAGATGAAAGTATGGGAACCCCTTAGTGAAATCTTGTGGAATTTGACATAATTTTGCAATTCTAAGACCTGGAAACTAGGAATTTCAACATGACACATCCTGTAGTAGCAATTTCAAGGACAATATCTAGTGACATGGGATTTTTGAGCAAAATGTAGTAACACCCAATTTTAGTACAAAAGGAAGAAAATGACTACTTCTTAAGCACAAGACCACTCAAGATACTCCCAAGTCAATAATGAAAGATATCAAATGACTCCAAACATGCAAAATACCCAAATCTGGAACAAATCATGCACTTTAAGCACAAATTCACCTTCTTATCATCATAAGGAAGATATGTTGAGACTCCAAGCCAAAGAAAAAAAAGGAGGGTCTCCATTTGGTAAAATGGGGCATGTGTGCAAGGCACAATAGGTCCTACCGCCAAGTTGAAATGACCATTGTGCTACAAGCTTCATGTGTTCTTGCTTAAGGGTGACCTAATTCAAAGTTGTGAAGTGTACGGATGTTATTCCTTGAAGAATGATGTTGTGAATGATGTTTAGAACTGGACTAAGCATGTATTGGGATCCACAAGGCATGTGTTTTTTGGAGTAGTGTGTTGTCCATGATAAGCCTTACCCTATGCTTGTTTCATGTTGTGATCTTTGGCCGACTTGTAAGGTGTAATATTCTTGTTGTATTGGCTGACTTTTAATGAAATCAATGTAATGTCATGTATATATTGTAAACCTAGTTGGTCTAGGTAAAGTATGATTGTGAAGATGAATATGTGCATGTGTGAAGATTAGAGTACGAATATCATATGAATTGTGATGAGCGACTGAAGGAGAAAGAAAAGAAGTGTTAGAGGTTGTCCTAATTCATCTTGAACATATTTTTGTGACAGGAGGGAAGTGAATAGTGTTCCTAATTGATCCAATCATCAGAAGAAGTAGAATTGCAATCATCAAAGGTGTGAACTTCAATGTTATTTTTTAGGCAGTAGAAGGATTATCATACTATAATCATTTCTGAGTTTATTCTTAGTTCAGGGAGTAGTTGCTTCCTTGGGAATGACCCTAAAACAAAGTTTGTAGGGAGTTGTAGCTTCCTTGGGAGTGACCCTAAACCAAAGTCTTCAAGGAGTAGTAGCTTCCTTGGGTTGTAGTGCTAAAACAAAGTTAGCAGGGAGTAGTAGCTTCCTTGGGCTGTTGCCCTAAAATAAAGTTGTAATTTTTATCTTCATATATTGTGACTTAATCCTCACCATGGTTTTCCCATTCTTGGGTTTTCCACGTATATTTGTTGTTATGTGTTGATCTTTCATGTTTATGTTGATGCTGTAATGCTTAAGTTTTAATCTTCTCTAGAAGATTTGAATTTTGTTTAGATACTAATTCACCTCCCCCTCTTAGTATCCTGGTGTGTTCAACATACCTGACTGAGGTATAAATTAACTATAAAGACTTGGTTGATGACCAGATCTTTGGACTGGTATCTCCTCTACATTTCTTGATAACATTTCATTATGTTGTCGACACCCTAGAGGAGGGTAGTTAAAGATTGAAAGGGAAAAACATCTAATGTAGTGCATAGTTCCAGAAAAGAGAAAAGCTGAGGTTGGCAAGATTTTTTTAAAATTGTGGAGGAATTCAAATCTCTTTAAGTTTCTACCTCTATGGGAGGGGGAATGCACTTAAGGGGATGGCAAGTGGGAAGGGGGTAGGGTTTGTAAGGACCTTTCAAATGATGTGACTCTTCAAATAAGGATTACATGGGATATAAGAGGACTAATGGAACACCAAATCTGGCAAGCCCATGGCAAAAGGGGACCAACAAAAGAAAAAGAAGATCGACGAAGAAATCAGGACCAGATTGAAGATAAGCAGAGAAGAGAGGTTGAAGAAAACTCAGGAAAGACAAGAAAGTTACTATAGAAGAATGGAAAGTGTTGAACACAATGAGATGGTGAGAGGGGGGTGAATTAAAATACACTAAAATTTAACTAGTGATTTACCAAATCAAATTGAAGAACATAGAGAACAAAAAGGAAATCATGCAATACACATAACACTAGTATTTTTATGTGGAAAACCTTAAAATAGGGAAAAACCATGGTGAGGGTCAGCTTACAATATATTATGCTCATTGCAAAAGTATTACAACTTTGTTTTAGTGCTACAACCCAAGGAAGCTACAACTCCCTATATTTGTGCTTACATCAATTACAACTTTGATTTGGGGCTATAACCCAAGGAAGCTACTACTCCCTAAGAACTCTACTCACTACAATAAAATTTTCAAAGAAAGTAACTACATGGACTATTATAAAGAAACCATCTGACTCATGCTGGTAATGCAGTCTTCTATTTTTGCTCAACACATGCCCTCAAACTGATTCTGCACACTTCATATCTTTCATTTTGATCTTCTTATCTTTGTACTCACTTCTCTCTCTCAGAAATGAACTTGATCTTCTATAAATATCCTTCACAACACTTTAAAACACTGATTAGGTCAGCATTAGAATCAACATTGGATGAAATGTGTAGCTCTTCACAAGTTGGCATCAATACATACAATATGATGGGAAAAACTTGTTGCAGACCTTAGAAATTCATAAAGGAGATCAAGACATATCTTTGCATACCTTCCAAAGTTAAGGAAACTAATTAGGATCCTCTACACATATCAGATACTTAACCAGTTGGCTCAAACTACTTAGGACTACTAACTATCTATCTTCATATTGTCGGGGAGAAGCAAAAAACTCTATGCGGACCAAGAATTCAATCATACATGATCTCAAACTCATTCATACACTTACTAAAAAGTATCCTATCAAACTATACATCTGCAAAATAGGAAACATGACTATTTGGAGGAAACAAAGCATTTCAGACCACATGTGATACTTCACATCTCAAGATATGATGTTGCAGTGCAATACAAGACTTGAAACTTTTTGGGAATGAGCTTAAACATCATTATATGTTCCTTATTAGATCCACACACCTTTATCTAATGATTCCAGAGGAATTCAAGAGCTTGACATGGATAACCAAGAGTCCAGAGGATAGTTATACTCAAATAAATTTACTTGCAGACATAACTACTTGATGCGGTACCAAAAAATGGAATTTGTTTGCATGCGAATCACACTTGATATACCTTGGACCATATAATACCTCCACACAAGCTCTAATGGCTGATCTATACATGTTTTTTATGTCGTAAAATGTCCCCCTAGGACTTTTACCTCCTAAGTTTAGCTCCCAAGTCCCTTGTTTTGCATCTTGCATGTTCATTTTAACTCCCGAGACAAAATGGCCTGAAACCCATGTCAAATGGGGCTTGAGGGACATTGTTGAGCTTAGACCTAACCTAAAATAGTATCTAGGGGCTTGGGTACTCGCGCCCTAGTCCTGCCCTATTTTAGGTAGGTCCCAAATTTGAATGTCAATTATGTGACCATTAAAGGTGTTCCATGCCGACATCTTAAGTTTGAATTACAAAATTAAAGAGGGAATGCATATATAAGAATGTTTAGGTATTCATTTGAAAACTAGAAGAGGATTATGAACTTTTTGTGAACTTATGATTTTAGATCATTCAAGATATTCATTTTTGTAAAGCAGAATATTGTTGTTGTGTTTGTGATTGCAGATTTAGCTTCATCTTCTCATGTGTTGAAGGATTTTCATCTACATGCGAGCTACACCTCTAAGGTGATATCTATTTGTGTTGAATCAATCATTTATAAATTTGTTTTTGCCTCTATCCCGTAGGGATACACACTCTTTATCAAGCAGCGGTATTGGAAGGCTTCAATGCCATTTTGGGGCTTAACTGAGGCATGCTCCTAAACACAAAAACCCCCAACCACACTCTTTGTGATTGCAAGTTATAGGTATAAGATTTCACTGAGTTGAGTTGCAGAGGGTGGTTGCAGAAGATAAGGATTCTGGATCCGGTGGAAAGAAGCAGTTTGGTGCACTGTTAGGGCTAGGGTACTAGTCGTAAAGCCCTCTGAGGTTACAGGTACATAAATCTTCATGACAATGATAATTAGCATTAGAAGAAGTCCTGACACCCTGAAGAATATCCTGCCTTGGGCTTGGGCACTAGTCACAGTGCCCTCCGCATCTACAGAGCCAAAACTAGATAGAATAGTGATCATCAGTGTCAGAAGAAGTCCAGAACCCCTTGAAGAAAGTACTACATTGGGCTAGGGTGCTAGTCACAAAGCCCCTGACTCTTCAGATTCTCAAACTTCAAAAAATGGTCAGTAGCTAATCTTTGTTAACTATCTTTGTGTGCGAGCATTTGTCATAATTTATCCATTTGCTTACAATTTTACATAATTAGGGTTTTGAGCATACTTGAGCATTGAATTAATACATCAATTAACAATTTCTAAATTTCCCTATCATTACAAGTGACAACCAACTTGTAGGTGAATCCTCTTGCAAAAGTTGTGATTCAACTCAATTAAATGTCCTTGAATGTTAGTGGTGAAAGAAGGATCTAACCTAACCACCATCAATCCCATCTTCCCTCTTTTCATACTAAACATTCTGGTGAACCCATGTTTTTATTGAATTTTACACTTTGCTGAGTGTTGTACTTCAGATTTACATTCATTCATTTAATTTTCTTCCTATTGCATTTGAAAATTTACAAAAAAATTGAAAATTTTGAAAACAATTGGCATCTTAGGCTTGCATTTTGACATAATTTCATTGCATTTCATTTAATTTCTGATATTTTCATTAGATCTAATATAAATTACAGCAGTACATAATTTTACAATCATTTGCATTAAATTTTCATGCTTAAGTTAGATTTTTCTTGAAATTGTGCATTTTATATATAACCTAGTCTTGGCAATAGCTAGGGCTTGTAGTTAAAATCTTGTTTCAAATTTTACTACTCTTTTAAACACACTTTTAGGACTTATTTCTGATTGTAGTGTTTCATTGTAGTGTTTTTTTTTCATTTACATCTTAGATTTTGCATTTTCACATAGTCAATTTTAGCAAAAACTAGCATATTAATTTATCTCTCTTTAAAATTGCACTTGCATTGAGCATCTTAAGATTTTTGCATCATTTTCAGATCTAAGATGAGTTATTTGACATCATAAATATGATTAGAATTCATTCATACATCATTTTGCATAGTTTCATGCCTTAATTTCACAATTAGGGTTTAAAATCCTTGCATTTTCACTAGATTTTAACTCATCTTTCATCTAGACATGCATGATATGTGTGTTGTGAAGGATATTTATGCATTATTGGATTGATAACAAGCATTTAATTTTCTTCCCCTCTTTAATTTTATCACAACACTTCTTCTTTTAGGCATTTGTATTGGAAAAAGCGAAAAAAATCAAGCATTTTAGGTCATAAATATACATAGTTTTGCATTTATTTTCGTGCATATATCATGGATTCTTCTCATCATTCATCTTTGGAAGATTTATTTGAATACATTGTAAATATTGATAATTTCTACAAATTCACTGATAAGGATCCTCAAGTCTTGCATCAAATAGCATACATCTATGGCATTGACATGTCCATAAGCACTACTTGTGATATTCTTCGATCAATAACCTATTTTGAAAGCTTTGTCACTATCGTGGGTATTTTAGTGTCAATCTTGGAAAATCTCACTAATTTCATCTCTGTAAATAATCATGAGGAAAGTAGTGATGAAAATGTCCTTCCTTCCCTCCCTTCATTTCATGACGACATAATGGACATTTTTTATGAGACCTATGAGACTGATATAGCCCTGGGTGATTCATAATAAAAAGACTTCTACCATCATAACCTCCTTTGGTGAGGATATTTTGGCACAAGAAGAAGACATCATTGACACATTCCTTAACACCACTTTGTCATCCCTGCATGCTCTCCCTGACCAATATGAAGCATTAGATGATGCATATTCTCTATGTGAACAACTTCTTCAACCTATTGACACTAAAAGTTTACCAACTGATCTTCAAACACTTCTCAACTACATCTTAAACAAAGAAATAGGTCACATACCCTTACTTGAACATTCACATCCCTTGGACACTACTCAAAATTTGGAAAACATCAACAAACATATACAGACCAAAATGGGCATTTTTTGGGTTCCTTCACTACCTCACTCAACTAAAATGGGTATCTTTCGAACTCCTACAATTGTCCCCTCACAAACTCATGAAAATGTGGAAGAAAGAAGAGATAAAGCTATAACCATCAAAGTAAAGATCAAGATCAAGTACAATAGGTAAGTATTTCTAACCCTTTGCCTCTGTGTTGTGTTCCCCCTGTGATGTGTTATGTGTTGTTTACACATCCTTGGATGACCCTTGATACTCCTGTAAGGTTAAGGATACCGAGAGGCTACCTCTATTATGACCCTTATTCTATTTGTATCATCATTCTTCTATATTGCTCCTCTCCTCTATTTTATTGGTGTGTGTCATGCCTTAGGGGCATAGCATTGCGGTTTATGACCTAGGGGCACCTTCCTACACGATGACCCTAAGGCACTTGTTCTCCTCTCTTGATTTATTTTTTACCTTCTTCTAGTGGTTCTATCTAGCTGGTGGATGACGAAAAAACAAACATATACTGATACAGACCATGTGTCCCTTCAGTGAGTAAGCAAAATGGACCTAGTCCATACATGACGATGGGGTTGATACATATTATCTGACTTTTGGCTAGTAGAATCACTTCGTGTGGCATTTTGATGATGTCTTATATTTTCTAATAAACCATAACAATATAGCTGCTCCGTGCACTTTGTTTATCTTAGGTCTTGCCTTGATTACACTTGGTTCTAAGATCTCTACAGTATAGCCCCATGGTTATACTCAGTTTCCCAATCCATAGTATAACCTTGGTTCTTGATGTGATTACTTTCATGCATTGATTTTTATCATGTGATTTAGTTATTATCTTAAAGAAAGATTTCTAACGTCTCTTCTTGCAGGAAATTATGTGTTTATGGGAACATTCGGTGATCATGAAGCACATGTCACCTTTGGGAGCATGGGCTTTGTGAGAGCTCTTGTTCCCTTGTGTGTTTTCCCTCTACCTTAATATGCTTGATATCAATACATGATATCAACCACCTTAAGGTGGGGACATATAAGGTAAGTTGTCTGATGATTTTGGTACTAATGAAGTGTGTTTGCAAGCCCTCTGTGGAGGCGGGATGTTGTATCTTCGTGTGAGTGCACATTTTTATTTTTTATTGCAATCAAAAAGCCCTCTGTGGAGGCGAGATATCGGGTATATCCTTTTATTTAAAGCCCTCTATGGAGGTGGGGATGATGTATCTCTTGAGCTAGTATACATCCTTTTTATTTCAAAAGTCCTCTGAGTAGGCAGGGTTGGTGTATCCTCCCTTAAGCATGTCTTTGGTGGTTGTTGTGGCATAAGCCCAACCATCAGGTGTGCTTGTAATGTGCTTGTGATGGTGGGGGCTTAGCAATAAGTTCCCTCCATCACCTTGTTTGTCATGTTTTAGACGTATAGTATGTCTTTGGCATGCTATACAGTGCTCGTGTATTCTGTGTGCTTTCCCCCTTGTGTAGTCTAAAGATGCATGGTGAAATGTCCCTCCCTACACTCAAGTTTTGTATGGCGTGCTTGTTCTCAAGTGTAGTCTAAAGCTGCATGGCGAAATGCCCGTCCCTACACTCTAAGATTTGTATTGCATGTCTTCTCCCCCATATGCAGCCTAAAGTTGTGTGGTGAAATGCCCCTCCCTACATTTTGGGGTTGTGTGTTGCATTTTTACTTTCCATGTATCTGCATTCATTTATATGAAAAATGAAAAAGAAATAATCACTACATTCACTGCATTCATCATGTTTTATGTGTCTTCAATACTATCTTCTCTATGTTTTGTGTGCCTATTACTGTCTTCTCCATGTTTTGCATGCCTATTACCATCTTCACTATGTTTGGCATGTCTGCGATGTGTTTTCTCTAATGTCTACCTAAGACTGGGGGCTAGAAATAGTTTCTCAATCTTTATGTATGCATTAGCTTCAAGTGCCTGGAGTGTTTGTTGTGTTTTGACCATACTTTAATGCATGTATGGGTCATTAGAGAATACATACATTAAAGTGAGGGTTAAATGTTATGTCGTAAAATGTTCCCCCTAGGACTTTTACCTCCTAAGTTTAACTCCCGGGTCCCTTGTTTTGCATATTGCATGTTGATTTTAACTCCCGAGAGAAAATGGCCTGAAACCCATGTCAAATGGGTCTTGAGGGACATTGTTGAGCTTAGACCTAACCTAAAATAGGACCTATGGGCTTGGGCACTTATGCCCTAGTCTTGCCTTATTTTATGCAGGTCTAGTTGGGACAAGAAAATTTCAAAATTTTCCTATATTCCTACCCACCCCATGTCCAACCAAATCAGAAAATCATGTACCCAAAATCATAATAGCAGTGGATGGATTCTATAAGATCACATGATCTTTACCACAAACATTTGTTTCACCCATCATAACATATACGATAAGGGGCCTCAGTTCCTTAATTTTAGAAAGACCTTAGTTTTTTTATACCGATCTATGCTCTATATGAGACGAGCTAAAATGAGTATCAACATGAGAATAATGGTCCAGAGAGAAGATTTTAGGAACCACCAATGAAGAAGTGACACCGATGACCTTTCATCAGAGAGAAGAATTCTAGTCACACTGAGTTAATTAGTAACAAGGACTATCGGCATAAGAAAACAATATCAGAGAATACTCTGAAAACCCCTTCGACAGCTTAAATCATACTGATGAAGGAATTTGGTAGGACTCTTACCGAACAACCCGTGGAATGGATAGAGCTAGTGGATCATCGGTAAGAGATGTACATTGAGATGAAGAATTAAAGTGTCTCTGACCTTATGATGTCTTAGCGACCAAAGGGGTTGTTTCGGCCTAAGTCACACTGACATGTATGGAGGATAAAAACCATCGGCAAAAATAAACAAGTCGGAACAAAGTTTACGAGTCTTGCTGAACCAATGGTCACGAGGATGAACAAGTTTGGTAACATGTTGTGAAAATCACTCCGATGAAGGATGTAAAGGAAGATATCGAGGAAACAACCATGATCGGATAGTTGGAATCAACTCATCCTGATGTCATATCTTGTTCTGATGATAACAATGGCCACGTTCATCTATAAGACTCTTACCGATATTCATATTAGAGACACTTGAGATATCGGAGTAAGGTGTTATTCCCATGGCGATAAACTAAGTCAAGCTGATGATAGCCATGCCCATTTCTATATCAGGTAGACCTCAAAATATCTTGCCGATACAAACTTATATATGTTTTTATAAACAATGACATCGAGGAGACAAATGAAGGGTCACAATGATTGATCCACATACAAATATTCGCTCCATAAGAAGATATTAGATCACCCTAACATTACAAAAATCCTACCAATGAAGGGAGTTATGATGATGTGACATCTCACAACAATCACAAAAATTAATACACTGGAACAATTAATTGCATACAAGGAAGAAATCCTTTGAAGAGCCACTCGAAATCACTGCAATTAAGTTTCAAATGAATTGTCTGAGAGGAGCGCATAAACGAGAACTTGGAGGAAAGGATAGAGGAGTTCAATCATCACATAACAGGTACATACTCAAAACCTCTGTGTGAAAAACTACATTTTGAATTTACCATCCATAATTGTAATGGAGACTCTAGTGAAAGGAAAGGGCAAAAAATACCCGGGTGAAGCTAGTAAGCCCAAGAAATAAAAAATTGACAAAAGCCCTGATGAAAAAAGAAAAGACAGGAAACTAAATTAGGACTTAATTGACCAATTGCCTGGATCAACCCCTAAAGCCCAAAGGTCTGCACAACTTAGGGCAGAGGTAGAGAAATTGGAAGACAAATGCAAATACCACGGAAATGTGTGGACACCAATAAGAGGTTATGAATTATTCAAACTCCATTACAATAGAAGATTCAGGAATGTCCCAGTGTCTAATCCATGGCACTTGAATTTTGGCAAATTGGTCATCCCTGATGTGTTTATGAATGCAAAACTCCTCAAACACCTGGCTAAACATTACAATCCAATCCTTAAGGCCATATGCAATCCGCAAGGAGAGCCTGTTATACATTTATCCAAAAATCCCATTTGTGAAGTATTTGATTTAGATGATTTGTCTACTATTCCCATAGTTTATGAAGATTTGGACAAAGAATACTGGAGGATGGACACCACATATAATGGATGGAGATTACCTCTACACAGGCCTAAGGTAGAAGGAGAAATATTGCCTCTTAATGATAATGATGGACCTCCATTCCATGTGTCATTGTTTGAACTATATATACAATACACATATTATTTCATGGGCCAATTCCTAGGATCAGATGTTCCTGATTTTATGAAACTTCCTCTAATGGTGATAGCCACAGATATCCAGTGTCATAATGCTAGGTAGTTTGACTATGTTGCCTATGTTTTTGGAAGAATTGATTCTGGTTTAGCTGCAATCAAGAACAATGCTCCATCAGTCTCTTTTGAGCACTACTCACTCCTCATTCACATGATACTTTATTATGGCCAGGAAATGGGATTATGGCCAAGTGAATTTAGAGTTTCTCAAATGGACCAGAGGGGACAAAAGTCACATGTGCAAATGTGGATGAGGATATGGGACAGCAGGTTTGCCCATTCTAGTTATATTCATTTTGAAGAATATTGTGTAAAAGTGTTGTATAGATATTTTAATCATCCTTGTGAATATTCACTGTCAAATGAAATAAAGAGGTTTTTTAGACCCAAAGATTTTGGTGGTCCTCCTACTGTTACCCACAACTGGGGAGACTGGTATTGTTTTGAGGATGCTACCATGGTCATAATTTATGGTTTTGAAGACACCTCGTTTATATTACCCAAGATAGTTCCTGACAGAATTGCCCACTTAGAGATAGTCAGGCAAATGAACTACTCTAATGTGATGAACTTGAGCTCCTATGACAAGCAATCCTTCATGGCTAGTACTCTGTGCTTTGGGAATTTTACTGTGGTGTCTAAAGAAGGTTATGGTCTCATCATGGATAAATTGATGCATTATAACATGAGATGTGCAGAGGCAAGAAAATGATTTAATCCTAAGGGTTTCATTGATCTTTCTAGGAGAAAACAAAAGCTTAGTGGATATACACATGTCCCATATGCACATGATGACATTATCAAGAATATGGAAGAAGCTGAAGTTGAATTAGTAATTGAAAAGTATAATAAAGAATTAGATGAGAAGAGGAAACAGCTTGCAGAGATAGAGTTGTTGTCCTCTGGTGATGAGGGATCTGTATAAGAAGAAAAGCCACATCAATAGGCAACCAAAATGTCCAAATGAAAAATGCAATACTATCAGTCTCCTGATATAGAGCATTATGAGGAGGGGTCTGCTAATGAGGATCCTAGACAATTAGCATATGATTCTTTTATTTCAGATGATCAATTCATTCATTCTAAAGAGTTTAAATCATTTTGTATAAATACAAGGGTAAAGAGATTAGCGAATCAGTTGATGATGTCATGGCTAACAATGAAAGACAATTAATTGATATGTTAAAAATGATAGTGGACAATGAATTGAAAGCTATGACTCCTAGTAAAGGTAGACAGCTGCTGAAAGAAGCAGGCATCATGATATTTCCTAGCCTTGACATAAATTTTGTTCTGGTGTTTGATATTTTTTTGCACAATGTTAATGACAAGTATAATCTCACTCCTGAGGGTGTCATAGAGGTGTACATGGGTACCAAATATAACAATGATGAAAACTCACTCATGATATGGGCCTTGTACCCTCCTCATAAGAAAACATCCATTATAGATATTGAAAAAACTTTTGGGCATGTTATGATCTTGAAAGCAGGGGAAACTAACCCCTTGATTACTATAGATATTGGCATAAATGTTGCAAAGTTAAATAAGGCACAGGCTCAGATGCTGATCAAAGAACGAGATGCATATAAACTAAGTTGTAAAAGATTAACAAAAGAAAATGATTTCTTGAAAGATACTGTTAAGAATACCTTCAGAGGGTCAGTGAAAAGGTTAACTCAAGGAGAGAGCTCACAAAGTGCCCAATCACCATCTGTTGATTAGATGGCTCAGGTCCAGATTGACACACTTGTAGTAGTGCTATAGGGTAGGCACAATAATATGATGCATTGGATGAACAGATTTTGGGATATCTATTCTAAAAACTATAAGGTGATCCAAGAGCACAAAAGGATAAACAACAGGCTTTAAGAAAAACTCCATGACATGTAGAGTAAGGATATTTCTGACACTACAGGTACTTCTAGTGTGAAAGACTTGATTGAACAGCATCAGAAATATTATGACCAGCTTAAAAATGATGCCAAAGAATGTATTGAGGCTTCAAAAGTAGGTGTACCCATGTTGTTCAGAAACGACAAAGAGTTGAAGAGCAAGGATGAATAGAGTAAAGATTGCCAAGTGATATTGCATGAAGCCTTAGGAGCTCTCAAGGACAAAGACTCTACATCTGGGGAAGCCTGTAAGCATCTAGAGAAGATAGTAACAATGGACGTGATCACAATAAATGCTATTGAGTTCACTGATACACATTGCAGCCAAGAGTACTTGGATCACATCGCTCAGATATACCTGTGGTTGAGTAGAGCTTAGAATCGTTATCTCTATTGTTTTTATGTTAATCATGTTAATTCCCAAAAGACATTTTGAAGAGTTATGTCTCTTCATAAGTATTTCTATATAAGTTAAACATATGATGCTGAAAGATCATCAACAATAGGAGATCGTATATGAAGTTTACAATGTTTTAAAAGACCATGTTGTAAGTATTACATTTAAGAAGTTAATAGAAGATCTCTGATTCTCTAGACTGATATTGGCATCAATTATTTGTTGAAGTTATTCAATTATTTGGTTGTCTCCAGTTTAATATTTCCCTATTATTCAAATTGGTATATCAAGTATATATTTAATTTGTCAATGCACATTTGTTGTATCTGTTTGATTTGATTAATTTGTTTCCTTAAAAGGGAATTAAAATCCTTCTGGTTAGTCACTGTAATCTGGAAGTGTTGATTTGGATTATTAAGAAGAACCATATAATTAGGATTGTCATTCTGTCTCCAAGTTGATATTATCTGTTATTCTTGTATATTTCATTCAATTGGTTCCTTCAAGGAAGGATTAAATTTCCTTCTGGTGAATAACAAGAAATCTAATTTCATCTATTGGATTATTAAGAAGAGTCTGTCAGTCATTTCCCTGCACGTTTATACAAGTTATAAACTAAAGTATTGTGCCAAATAGTTAGAGTTACTGCCCACTATAAGCCACTAGTCTTTGTCTTCCATTTGACTCTATTTACCCAACAAGGCACTGGTCTTATCTCAATTTATCATTTAAAATCTCTTTATTAGTCAAGCATAGTTGTAAAAATTTACCTTGATATCGCTTATACAATTTATACCAATCATCCATCAGATATTAGATATAGGATTAGTTAGCAAGCTTTCATCTATTCTACACCATTTGCCACTGTAGGTAGATCCATTAACTTAGTCAAAACACTTACACCCAATCTGCTTTAATTTTCAAGGTTCACCCACCTAGGTTTAGCAGGATCTAAAGTGCAAGGAGTCATCAAACCCTAAAGGTTAACTCCATCGTATTAGTTCAAAAACGTTGCAAATCCAAGCATAGAGCCTAGCATCCTCTTAGGATTTACAACCTACATTTTTTAGACCTAACAAATTGGTGACTCTACTGGGGAACCAAATAAAGGACCTTAGTAAGAAACCATTCTTTTATAGAGTCAGAAATTTTAAAAATACAATTTGGTAACTCTGCTAGAAAGAAGAATCTGGAAAGACAAATTATAAACTTTTTCCTCTTTACAAAAATAGGTGGTGACTCTACATCCTGTTATAATAGAAAGTTAATACCAAATGGATGGTAGAAGATCCAAGATGGAAGGGAAGAAATTGCAATCATCTCCACCAATTAGAACCATCCCCAAGAGAAATGGAGCATCAAATTATTTTCATCAGAATAATAATCAGGAGGCTCAAGAGGATAATATGGAACAAACTATCACAACTCACAATAGTTTTACCCCTCTGCATGAATCAAATGAAAATTTCAATGGAGTAACTAATGATATATTGGCAAAATATAGACCTGATCCTCAAGAACAGCTTGAGTGTGAAGCACGGGCCATGAGGGAAATTGATCAAAGGCAAGCTGAATATGATTATAAAATGTCATTACAGTAGGAAGAGGGGGTAAAACAAGGATTCTCAAATCAAGAAGTGAATGAAAGTCCAAAGAATACAAAAAGTATGAATGAAGCACAACAGAATGTGCTTAAGCTCCAGGAAGAACTTGAAATGATCAAGATAGAGGAAATTGAGAGGTTGTTAAAACAAGAAATTTAACAGATAAAGAGTAGGACTAAAATAGCTGCCCCAAAATATGTACCTCCACATAGAGGAAACATTTTGAGGAATCCACAGCAAAACTTGCACCAAAATACAGGTGGTGTTTCCAATTCATAAGCATCCAGAAGTCATCAAAATACCCTCCCTAAATATCCTAGACCACCTCCCATGCACAACACCTCTCAAGATATGGCTAATCCATACCCACCCCCTAGCGAACAGTATTATAGACCACAAAATCCTTATATGAATCCCCACATAAACCCACAACAGCAGAATGCTTATCATCAGCCTCCAGGAGGATGTAATTACTACCCTAACCCACCACCCATGAATCTTCCACCTCAAAACCTCACAAACATATGTGGCCAGTTTGATCTGACTGGATATCAATTGTATCCATACCCTATTGATAGTAATTGGAGAAATATAGCTCCCAAGTTCACTGCAAACAGTGCAGTATCAGCTGAGGATCACATCAAAAGATTTAATGCTTTCATACAAGATATCGGTATGGACTATGAAGATATTAAAATGAGGTTATTCATGATGTCTCTGACTGAAGATGCAAGAGACTAGTTCAACAGCTTACCTGATGCTTCAATCAATTCAATAACATATTTCCATAATCAATTTAAGGAGCAATATGGCAATCAGTATGCCCTTGAGTTTGCATTGCATGAATTGATAAGCATCCAAAAATACCAAAATGATCAGTATATGATTTCAATTTGAAATTTTCCAAGTTACACAACAAAATACCACATGAATCTAAACTGACTAATCCAGCATCATTGAGCATTTATTTGAAAGCATTTGATCCCAAGACTAGGTATGAACTTAGAAATCGGTGCCCTATGACCCTAGCTAAAGCATAGAAAGTGGCGTTAACTATTGAGAACAATAGGAAAGATGCAGGTATGGTTAGCAAAAGAGATAATCCTAGAGCTTCTCAAAGCCCAAACATTCAGCAGACTAAACAAGAAGGTCAGCATAGACATGAAAGACCTAGGTTGTATGATATGTCATATAATACAAACTGGAAAGATGGGAGACCCATTGAAAGCAACAGAAAGCAACGTTATGGAAAAGATACTCCTGACCCTCTAAAAAGAAATGGGGCACATATGGTAGAAGATAAACCTTGGTGTCTGGTGTGCAATTTTCCACACTTTCCTGAATACTGTGTGGTGGATAAAGCAGTACAACAAGAAGAAACATTATACAATTATAACAGAGACAATCACACAATAAACATGATGCAAGATACACCATATTTGCTAAATGAAGATTATTCTTCTACAGAGGAAGAGGGATATGAATATGATGTGGGAAACCAGAAACATCATATCAACATGGGAAAACAAGAAGTATTCTCAGATCAGGAGGATGGTTACGAGGAACCTACCTATTATAATAATTCGCCATATGATCAGTGGAGAAAGCCCACTGAAAATGAAAGAGAAGCTCTTACAATAGCTACAGTAGCTCAAGCTAAAAATGCCTATAACCTAAGAAACAGGACAGTAAATGTTGAACAAGGAACACTTGGGAGTATCTTTATAAAAGATCAAAATTACAAAAAGAATAATGCGAAGTCATCATTCAGAGAACCAGAAAAAATTGATAAAAATAAAACGAAAGATAAATCACAAAATCAAGAAAAAGAACATATAAAGATAGAAAGGAATGATCAAACCATGGCCCATTCATTTGACATTGCTCATGCAATATCTCAGGTAAAGATATCAGTACCACTTTTGGAAATGATGAAGATAGACAAATACAAAAATACAGTGGTTAACCTGATTTCAGATATACAAAATCAAAAATATACAGAATCAGAGAATAGAACAAACAATGTTCACTAAGAAACATTCCAAATTCATGAAGTATACCTAGGTGATACCTTGACAAAGAATCCCCCACAGGTGGACCCTTTCTACACTAATTAATCAAAAACAGGATAGTAAGGAACTGCATGATTGATGATGGAGAATGATTGTCATTGATGTCAAAAAGGTCTTGCAGGTTTGCATTGTGTTGGTTTTGATAGGAATTGTTCATGTTCATATTCATGGTTTTAATTGATCAGGATATCTTTAAGATTGTCTCAGAATGGATTCTCATATTTGATCTTGTTTATGAAAGAAGGAAAATGCAAGATGTTGATGCAAGTTGAGGTTATGCTTCAAATGATAAGATTACTTGGTTCCCTGATTTTCATGGTATTGATATTTGAAATAATTGTCAGGAGTTTGTTTCAGATATTTCATCATTAGGAGTTTGGCATCACAAGTTTGACATGTTTCAAGATTTTAAGAAAAGGTTCTTGTTCAGGAAAGAGTCACCTTGGTTATACTTTATTCATAATGATCATGTTTTCAGAATCTTAAGATGTCATGCTTCAGAGAAGTAAGTGCAAAGAGTTGTTATGCTTCATCCTCAAAGGACAAATTTGACAATGTCACTGTGGCTATGTGGCTATGTTAATTTCAAATATGACTATGCACATTTATGGATATAAGGATATAAGGTGATTTTTATTCCTTAAGAAATTATATACATTGTCATCATAAAGGATGACAGGTTGTAGTATAGAGTTGACAAATGGCAGTGTGCTAAGCTATCTAAGCTTCTGAAGTGTTTTGAATTTCCTAAATTCTAACACATTATCTATTTTTCTACCTGTCATATAACATACACCTTTATCTATTCTTTCAGTGACTTGTTATTACAAGTCATATCACTTATGTTGACCTTTTGGAGGGGTTCGGGGTCATGTATATGACCGGGCAACTAAGGATGTTTACCTATGTTTCAAAGTTCCTTTATAAAGTTTCAGCGCCAAATGTGGAGGGGGCGGGCTTTCAAAGGCTTTGATTTTAAAATTCTATCACCGCCAAAAGCAAAATGGGCACGAGTTTAAGGAGAAAGTATTATTCCTCTTTTTTAATGAAAAACATAACTTTATAGTTAAGACTTTCAAAAGAAGAATTTTCATGTAAAGGAGTGGTTGAGATAACTTGGGATAAATTGGTCTTATTTTTTTAAAAAAAAGAAAAAGGCATATTTGGCACGATTTATGCTTTTCCTTAAAAGAATTTTTTGGGAAATTTGTTTAAATTTCTATTTTTTTAAAAGGCATGAGATTCATTATAGAATGCATGAGTTTTTCAAGGAGCCTTTATCGGAGATGGCTGATTTTTTAAAAGCAATATTTTTGGAAAAAGCTATTGAAGAATTTAGTGAATTTTTTATGTGAGAAGATTGATTTTTGATAAATCATTTTGCATAGAAGATGAACAATTTTTTTGAAAATACAAAGGTTGTTTGCAAAGAAGAATTTGAGGAGTTTTTTGAAGGAAAATATTTATGGAGGATTGGAGATTTTTAATGAAGATTTATTTTTCTGTGTGGGAAGAACTTGAATAGTTTTTTGAAGACAAAGATGATTTTGTTTGAGAAGGTGAAAATATTTATACAAAGGAATATGAAAAATCTTTTGCAGGTGAATCAATTTGTGAAGGCTCTTCATTTTTGACATGGAAAAATTGAAGCAATCCAGTGATTTTTTAAATAGATATGAAGGATCATGCAATGAAGATGAAAGTGAATGCACAAAGGAATTTGAAGAGTTATTGTTTTATTTTTGATAGGGGCAAAATGATTGAATTTAATCAAAGTTGTTTTTGGAGATATATTTTTGCTAAATGTTTTATGCAGGGATAATTTTGAATACAGAAATTGTCCAAATTGAAATGTCAAAGAATATGAAGGATCATGTACAGAGAAGAGGAAGATCAAAAATTAATGCATAGAATTGACGTATATTTTTTTAAGGGAAGATATTTTGTTTATCAAAATAGAGAAGAGAATATGAAGGGTTATTGAAAGTGCATTGTGATGGGTTGTGAAAGTATATTTAGATTTTGTGTAATGACATTACAGATGCTTTGATTATAGAGTTGTGTGGATTAATAAGATGATGTGAGTGATGTTGTGCAAATAAATGATGAATTGACAGGGATCAAATACAGATACAGAGATTAACAAGATGATCAGAAAGACAATATGCAATTGCAATGACAATTAGGTGCATGAATCATGAATTTGATTGATCAAGACATTGAAACTAGTAAGACAGAGATGAAACATACAGAGTATGTAGTGTGGTTGAGAGGATCCAGAAAAAGGATTGATTTTGAATAGAATGGCCATTTGACAGACATATGTTTTGTATTGAATGAAACAGAGTGTCCCTCTAAACTTGTTTATTACTTCTAGTGAAGATTCAGTTTGCCAGTGAGGCCTTGTATTAGCCAGTGAGGCTTGTAGGTCAGTGAGACCTATTTGTTTACCAATGAGGTATATTAATGTTGGAAGTGGGTGCTTCTGTTGGTATTGGAGTTGGTGCTCCTAGATACAATTTGTATTGCCAGTGAGGCATGTTTTTCAGTTAAGCCAATGAGGCAATTCTAGAGTGGTTTTTCTACCCCTAAAGGGTTTTCCACTCGTGCAATTCTTGTGTCTTGATCTTCTTTCTGTGGTTGTATGTTTTTACTCATGAGTTTTTGTTTTTCATTCTCAGTTATGTGCACATGTATTTGAGAAATCAATGATAGCTCTCTCTCCTTGTACTCTGCAAGTTAAAGTTTTTAAAAAAGATTAGAAATTTCACACAACACTGATTTAGCCCCCCTCTCAGTGTTGTCCTTGACTCCTACAATTGATTCAGGCGCGGACATGAATATCATGCCAATAGCAGTCATGAAAGAACTAGGAATGTGGGTTGACACTACATTTGGTAGGTGTTATGCAATGGATAATAGATCCATCCCAGTCGTGAGCATTATGAGGGATGTGGAAATAAAACTTGCTTCATACCCTGAAGCAACCTATAACATTGATATCACCGTGGTTGATATTCCACCATATTATGGAATGCTCTTATCAAGACAATGGGCTGCAATGGTAGGAGGGAATGTCTAATTAGATTTATCATATGCCACAATACCAGTGGGAGGCAAAGAGATCAAGCTATGTAGGGAGCCAAGATATGAGAACATCATAGAATGCTTGGACCAAAATCAAATAAACTTCTTTTGTGATACAGATTTGGGAGCCTTCAAGGTTGAAACAAGTCAGCCAGAATTGCAGAATACTAATCCAATACAGGTTGAATCTAAGAAAGAGGAGAATGATGTGTGGAAGATGTATTTTGATGGTGCATGTAGCGAAATGGGAAATGAGGCAAGAGTATTATTCATTTCACCAGCAGGTAAAACCTTCAAATACTCATTCGTATTGACATTTGAATGCACCAACAATGTAGCAGAATACGAGGCTTTGCTCATTGGTTTGAATATAGCCACCAAGCATAAGATAAAAAAGTTGGCTGTATACGATGATTCAGAATTGGTTACTTCTCAAGTAAGAGGGAAATACTTGTCAAAAAACAAGAGGTTGAAGCAATATAGAATGTTGTCTGGGATGATATTGAGTTGTTTGATGCCTTCTTAATCAACGGGATCGATAGATCAAAAAATATTATGGCAAATTTTCTAGAAAATATTGCATTAAAGAGGGATGATATCACATTAGGAGGTATTACTGAGATTGAATTCAAAACTAAACCTACTATCCCAGATAATGTACATAACTAGAAAGTGTTTGATAATGATACTGATATAATCAACTTCCTGCATTGTGCTGATCATTATGAAAACCAAGAGATTGATTTTAATGTGTTTGTGGAAGAACATGATGGAAAAGAAACTCTCTTTGGTCAAGAGATAGTTCAGCTAAAAAAACAAAATACCTAAGGGACTCATAGCATTGGAAAAGGCATTTGATGGACGTGATAAATTTAAAATGCAAGACACACCAGTAGTACAGAATGACCTTGAAGATATTAATTTAGGGATGCAAACAACCCCAAAGAATGTATACATTGGAAAGAATCTCAGTCCCAAAATTAGGAGCATGCTCATCAACTTTCTCAGGAAGTATAGACATGTATTTGCATGGTCATATGATGATTTGAAAGCATATAGGGAGGATCTTTTTTAGCATGAAATACCATTAAAACCAGATGCTAAACCATTCAGGCAAAAATAGAGGCCTATCAATCGTACATTGGCCCCTAAGATGCTTGAAGAACTCACAAAACTAACAGATGGAGCTATCATTAAACACATTAGGCATTCTTCTTGGGTTTCTAACTTGGTACCTGTCGAAAAGAAAAATGGTGATATTAGATTATGTGTGGACTTTAGGAATCTAAACAAATCTTCTCATAAGGACAACTATCCCTTTCCTAATATGGAAGCAATACTGTAAAAAGTTACCGGGTGTGATCTATTGTCAATGATGGATGGTTTCTCAGGATATAATCAGGTGAAAGTCAAAGAATCAGAACAATATAAGACTGCATTCACCACACCATGGGGAACATATGTATATTTAAGGATACCATTTGGACTCACAAATGCTGGAGCAACATTCCAAAGAGCGATGGATGTGGCTTTTGTAGAATTGATTAATAAAATCATGATAGTATATCAGGATGACATGACGGCATATTCCAAAAAGGCTGAGGATCATTGTACACATTTTGAACAAATTTTTATTAAAGCCTTAGAATATGGAATATCATTAAATCCTAAGAAGTGCCATTTTGCAGTAACAGAGGGCAAGTTGCTTGGTCACATAGTCTCAAAAGATGGAGTAAGAATAGATCCTAAAAGAGTAAAAGCCATTGACCAAGTTCCCATTCCTAAGAATGTAAAATCTATTAAAATCTATACAGTCATTCTTTGGTGAAATCAGCTTTGTCAGGAGATTCATATCAAATTTTGTAGAAATTGTTAGTCCCATATCAAGAATGTTGAAGAAGAATTTAGAAGTGAAGTGGACAATAGAAATAGTAGAGGCATTTGCCACCATTAAGAAGGTAATCAAAGAAGCCCCAGTTCTGATATCTCCTGATTTTAATAAGTCATTCCAACTGTTCTCATTTGCCTCATATCATATAGTTGCAACAGTAATATTGCAGAAAAATGATGAAGGACATGAACAACCCATTTCATTTTTTAGCAAATCTCTTCAAAATGTAGAATTAAAATATGACATAGTTGAGAAATAGGCATATGCATTGGTGAAGGTAGTTAAAGCTTTTAGGCCATACTTGGTGGGAGCTGAAATAATAGCATATGTGCCTAATGCTGTAGTAAAAGATGTATTGGTCCAAATTGAGGTCACAAGCAGAAGATGTAGATGGATCAATAGAATTCAAGAGTTCCATATTGAAATCCAGATCACCAAACTAGTGAGAGGACAAGGTCTTTCTAGATTAATGGCTGAAAATAATCTCGAGGCTTCTCTCAAATATGTAGTGCTAATAATGTTAATAACACAAGTTCTAGCATTGAGCATACCACATGGTATACTAACATCGTATATTATCTGAAGCACATGAAATGCCCTGAAGGGTATGATGATAACAAGAGAAGGACACTTAAATTACAGGCCTCAAAATATGTATTTATTGATGGAGATGTTTACTAGAAGAATAGGGATGGTATTCTACTACTATGCTTAGATGAGCATCAGTCAAAACATGTCATGAAAGAGTTACATGAAGGTATGTGTGGAGGGCATTTCTCAGCAAAGGCTACAACCCACAAGATCCTAAGGGCTGGATATATTGGCCTAGAGTTTTTAATGATTCATATCATTACACGAGAAAATGTGAAGCATGTTAGAAAGTTTTAGGAAAATTAAAATATCAGGGAGCACTACCCTTGAAACCTATGCAGGTGGAGGCTCCATTCTATCAGTGGTGCATTGACTTCATAAGAGAAATTGTAGAGAAGTCAAGTGGAGGACACAAATGGATTTTAGTGGCAACAGATTACTTCACAAAATGGGTGGAAGCAATCCCAACTAAACAAGCAACAAGCAAGGTGGTGATCAACTTTTTGATGGAGAATATTATATTCAGATTTGGCACTCCAGTGAAGTTGATTACAGACAACGGAATGTGTTTTAGGTCTGATGAGTTCAAAAAAAATTTTAATACACATGGCATCACTATGTCCTATGCTTCCCCTTATCATCCACAAGCAAACGGGCAAGCAGAATCCAGAAACAAAATCTTCTAAAAATTATAAAGAGAATGTTGGAGGGAAATGAGAAGGCATGGGATTCAAAGTTGAGAATGGTTGTGTGGGATGATAGGATTACTGTGAAGAGAGCAATTGGGAGATCTCCTTTTGAACTGGTGTATGGAACACAAGCAAGGATGCCATTAGAAAATCTTTTACCACTGTATAAATTTGTTCTTCAAGAGGATTTAAACATCCCTGAACCAATGGAGGAGAGATTAGAGCATCTTGCGAAACTTGATGAGACAAGGAGATTGGCTCAAAAATAGAACATCAAATTACAATCACAAGTGAAATATCTTTTTGATAAAAAGGCCAAGGATAGGAAATTTGAAATGAATGATTTGGTATTGATGTGGAATGCCAGATGTCAAGAAAAGGGAAAGCATGAAAAGTTTGAAGCCTTGTGGTTAGGCCCCTTTGTTGTCACTAGTAAAGGGGGAGATGATTCTTACTACCTGCAAAATATGTCTAGAGAAGAGTAGGAGCTACCAGTGCATGGATAGTTTATGAAACTTTTCTTTTCATGAAAATATCAAAATCATGTATGAAGAGAAATAAGTGTTGCCAGTGCATGGACAACTCTTAAATAATTCTCAAAATACTCTTATTCCATGCATAGTAGTTTAGGATGATCAAAAGGGATTAGGATCTGCCAGTACATGGACAGTCGTATGAATCTCTCAACAATAACAAAAACTTTTCTATGTACAGTAGTATAGGATACAAAAAAAATGGTCTGCTCCCCAAGAGATCTAAATTATTGTTATACCCGCAAGGGGTATACATCCCAGATAGAGCCACTATTGGGACAGGAAAATTTCAAAATTTTCCTATATTCCTACCCACCCCATGTCCAACCAAATTAGAAAATCATGTGCCTAAAATCATAATAGTAGTGGATGGATTCTATAAGATCACATGATCTTTACCACAAACATTTGTCTCACCCATCACACCATATATGATAAGGGGCCTCAGTTCCTTAATTTTGGCAAGACCTCAGTTTTTTTATACTGATCTATGCTCTATATGAGATGGGCTGAAATGAGTATTGGCATGAGAATAATGGTCAGAGTGAAGATTTGAGGAACCACCGATGAAGAAGTGACACCGATGACCTTTCATCGGAGAGAAGAATCCCAGTCACACTGAGTTAATCAGTAACAAGGACTATCGGCATAAGAAAACACTATCAGAGAATACTCCAAAAACCCCTCTGACATCTTAAATCATACCAATGAAGGAATTCGATAGGACTCTTACCGAACAACCTATGGAACGAACAGAGCTAGTGGATCATCAGCAAGAGATGCACATCGGGACGAAGAATTAAAGTGTCTCTGACCTTATGATGTCTCAGCAACCAAGGGGTTGTTTCGGCCTAAGTCACACCGACATGTATGGAGGATAAAAACCATCGGTGAAAATAAACAAGTTGGAACAAAGTTTACGAGTCTTGCCAAACCAATGGTCACGACGATGAAGGAGTTTGGTAACATGTTGTGACAATCACTCTGATGAAGGATGTAAAGGAAGATATCAGGGAAACAACCATGATCGGATAGTTGGAATCAACTCATCCCGATGTCATATCTTGTTTCAATGATAACAATGGCCACGTTCATTAATAAGACTCTTACCGATATTCATATCAGAGACACTTGAGATATTGGAGTAAGGTGTTATTCCCATGGTGATAAAGTAAGTCAGGCTGATGATAGCCATGCCCATTTGTATATCGGGTAGACCTTAAAATATCTTGCCAATACAAACTTATATATGTTGCAAGGTGTGGCCCTTGGTCTCCTTGTTCAGCGCTATGCTACCATGGTTTGCGACAAGGTCTCAACCGCCTCCCGTGCTTGTTAAGTCAAGTGGTTGTATCGAGCATTAACAAGTTGATCTTTTGGTGCAACGGCAACTAACAATTGGTGTTAGAGCCAAGTTCCTCTAAAAGTAGCTTAACCACTTGAGGAGATCAAGGATGTCATCCTTCAAGAAGGATAGTCCAAAGTTTGATGGAACCAATTTTAATCTTTGGAAAAGTTGCATGCAATGTCACTTGCAATGTATGGGAATGCAGTACTAGACCATGGCTACAACAAAGTATACTCCTCCTCAGAATGGCCCAAAATTTGCAAGTGAAATCATAGATGCTGAAAATAATCTGCGAACTAAAGAAGCCCTTCTAAGTGCCTTGTCTAATTCAAAACTTACAAATGTTGTTGATCTACAAACTACTTTTGAGAGTTGGGAAAACTAGAACTTCTGCATGAAGGAAACAAGTATGTTAAATGTGCAAGGCTACAGATTTTGAAAGGGAAATTTGAAAATCTGAAGATGAGAGAAGATGACAATATCACTACCTTTATGCCAAGAGTAAATGAGCTTGTTTGTGGCATTAGATGTGCTAGTGGAGTCTTGGATGAAGATGAGATTGTTGGCAAAGTTCTCAGATCCCTTCCTACTTCTTATAAAATCAAGGTTGCTGCCATTGAAGAATTTAGAGCCCATTCAAGTGTCACAAGAGACCAATTGGTTGGTAAATTGGCCACATTTGAAATGACCGAGTTTGGAGATGTCCCCCCCAAGACTGAATCTGCATTCAAAGCTAGTGCTTCTATAAAAGGAAAACAAAGGTTTGATCCGAGAGAGAACTCCTCAAGGAAACTATCATGGTATGAAAAAGCAAGAAAAGACCTAGAAGAAGAAGAAGCTGAAACTGCTCAGCTTGAAGCCCTTATTGAAAAAAGACTACCAAGAGGATCCAATAAGTATGAAGGGAAATTGCCCTTTAAGTGTTTTAACTACAATAAGATTGGTCATTTTGCCTCAAAGTGTCTGAAAAGATTTTCAAGGCCAAATCCTAACAGATCAAGGTTCCAAAAGAATTGTTACTATGTTCATGAAGAGGATGATAATGAAGGTGTAACAGATGATGAATCAGAGACAGGAAACAAATCCGGAAGTGATTGGGTGTTTATTGCCATCAAGGAAGAAGATCCAATGCCCTCTGAATCTATCAATCATAAAGTTGTAGAAAGATCTCTGGCTGCCCAAGTTGAAGAAAAGGATGATTGGTTCATTGACAGTGGATGCTCTCACCATATGACAGGTGATAAAAATAAGTTCTTAGATTTGGAAAGGTATGAAGGAGGTGTGGTAAATTTTGGTGATAATTCTGCTGGTAGAATCAGAGGTAGAGGAACTATTTCTTTTGATGGAAAGAACAAAACTGGTAATGTACTGTATGTTGAAGGATTGAAGCACAATCTTCTCAGTGTTGGATAGTTGGTGGACAAAGGCTATGATCTCTGATTCAAGAATGGAAAATTCCAGATCTTTGAAATTTCTAGAACAAAGATTGCATCCAGTACTCAGACAAAAGGTAATATCTTCCATTTAGTTGGTACTAGTAAAAGTTGTGTATTTTTGCAAATTGATCAAAGTTGGCTATGGCATAGGAGGATGTGTCATGTGAATTTCGATAATATCATCAAGATAAGCAACACTCAGGTTGTAAGAGATCTTCCAAAATTGGTGAAACCTACAAATAGCTTGTGCAAAGAATGTCAATTGGGGAAACAAAGCAGAGTCTCATTCAAAAGCAAGGAACAATCTTCTACCAGATTATTGGACTTAGTTCATACTGATCTGTGTGGTCCGGCAAGAATAAGGAGTGTGCAAGGTGATAGATACTTCATGTTATTAATTGATGACCATTCCCGGATGATGTGGGTTACTTTTCTGAAAGAGAAATTAGAAGCTCTTGAGAAATTCAAAATATTCAAGGCTATGGTAGAGAATGAAACTGGATTAAAATTAAAATGTCTGAGGTCTGATAGAGGTGGAGAATTCACATTCGATGAGTTCTTAGAATTCTGTGAGAAACATGGAATAAAGAGACAATTGTCTACTCCTAGGACTCCACAACAAAATGGAGTAGTGGAGAGAACGAACCAGACCATCCCAGAAGCATCTAGGACTATGATGATGGAAGCAAATGTTCCTCAGATTTATTAGAGAGAAGATGTCAGCACCGCAGTCTATACTCTCAATCGAGTTCAAATCAGAAGCAATACCAGTAAGACTCCTTATGAACTTCGGTTTGGTATCACTCCTACTGTGAGGTATTTTAGAGTCTTTGGTAGCAAATGTTACATTAAAAGAGATGAAGATCTAGGAAATTTTGATGCTAGAAGTGATGAAGGAATATTCTTGGGTTACTCTACTCAAAGCAAAGCATACTGGTGTTATAACAAGATACTGAGAAAGATTATAGAAAGTACAAATGTAAAGGTTGATGAAGGAATTGAAAAACCTTCAAGGTTTTATGAATATGATGAAGATGATCATAATGGTGTTCTGATTCAAGGAGCCCAAGCCCCTTCTGAAATTTAGATTCAAACTAATCTGGTAAATTAGGAAGAAGAGATGAGTTTAAATGAGCCTGATCAAGAATTAGAAGTACAAGAAACTCCCAAAGTTCCCAAGTATGTAAGACTGAACCACTCTGAAGATCAGATCATAGGTGATAAAAGCAAACTTGTACAAACAAGAAGGAGAATTGCTCAAGATTCAGATGAATATTGTCTGATTTCAAAGATTGAACCTAAGACAGTGAATGAAGCTTGCAATGATGAAAACTGGACTAAAGCAATGGAGGAAGAGCTGATGCAAATTGAGAAAAATCACACTTGGGATCTTGTTCCCAGACCTACAAACAAGAATGTGATTAGAACCAAATGGGTCTTCTGGAACAAACTAAATGAAGTTGGTGAAGTAATCAGAAATAAAGCCAGATTGGTCTGCAAGGGTTACTCTCAAATAGAAGGAGTTGATTTTGAAGAAACTTTTGCTTTGGTGGCAAGAATTGAAGCAGTCAGATTATTTCTTGCTTTTGCTGCTTCCAAGGATTTCAAAGTGTATCAGATGGATGTCAAGTCTGCCTTCCTGAATGGTGACTTGGAAGAAGAAGTGTACATTGAGCAACTGGATGGTTTTCAATTGTCTGATCATGGTGATATGGTCTACAAGTTGAAGAAAGCACTGTATGGACTCAAGCAAGCCCCAAGAGCCTGGTATGAAAGATTAGATAAGCATCTTTTGAAGATTGGTTTTAACAAAGGTACTACTGATAGTAATTTATACTTCAAAATTGATCATGAAAATATCTTGATTGTTGAAGTATTTGTTGATGATATCATTTTTGGAGGAAGAGATAGTATGTGCAAAACCTTTGCAAATCAAATGAAAAGTGAATTTGAGATGTCCATGCTTGGTGAAATGAATTTCTTCTTGGGTCTACAAATCACTCAAACTAAGAAAGGAATCTTCATTTCTCAGACCAAATATGTGAAAGAATTCTTGAAGAAATTTGGGATGGAAGAGTCAAAACCAATGAGTACTCCCATGGAAACTGGATGTAAATTAAACAAAGATGATGACTCTCCTAAGATTGATCAGAAAAAGTATAGGTTAATGATTGGAGGATTGTTGTATCTCACTCAAACTAGACCTGATATTATGAATGTTGTTGGTCTTGTTGCTAGATTCCAAGCTGATCCTAGAGAATGTCATGTCATGGCAATCAAGAGGATTTTTAGGTATCTAAAAGGGACAGTTGAGTATGGTTTGTGGTATCCTAGAGATCATAATGTCTCTCTTCATGCATATACAGATGCGGATTGGGCAGGAGATATGGATGACCGAAAGAGTACCAGTGGTGGAACATTCTTTTGGGGGAAGAGATTGGTTTCTTGGCTGAGCAAGAAACAAGAGGTAATATCTCTATCCACTGCAAAAGCAAAATATATTGTAGCAGCAAGTAGTTGCACTCAAGTTTTGTGGATGAAGCAAATACTAAGAGACATCAGAGTGGAGTATGAGGAACCTATCACAATCTTCTGTGATAATTCAAGTGCAATAAATATATCTAAGAATCTAGTGTTGCATTCAAAGACTAATCATATATCTATCAAGTTTCACTTTCTGAGAGAAAAAGTAAACAAGAATGAAGTCAGATTGCAGATATCTTTACTAAACCTCTACCTAAGGACTCTTTTGAGTATCTCAGGGAGAAGTTAGGGGTTATTACCCCTCCAGTGATGAACTAAGGTGCACTGATGTGCATCAATCTGGTGGATATCATAGTCATATCTTGTGGTCTAGATTGATTATGGGGAGCTGTTACTCAGGGGGAGCAGCTGGTATGATTCTAAAATGATGGAATTGCAAGTATGTGCCCTTTTCCATTGATGTCAAAGGGGGAGAGAAGACATGTGAAAAACAAGTGGTGGCTAATCAAAGGGGGAGCAATAAAGAAAGAGAAGACAAGTGAATGGTTGTTGGTGATAGGGGGAGTTGTGTCTTGATGGTCAAAATAGTTTTTCACATCATATGTTGCCATCAATGAAAAAGGGGGAGATTTTTGCAAATATGGGCCTAACCGATGTTGTCATTGATGTCAACATACTCTTGTTGCATTGATGATAAGGATTGGATGAGCTGTGTGCTGAGGATACTGAGAAAATTAGTCCTAATCAAGAACAGAGAAGAACAATGAAGAGAGTAAGGTAAAGATCCAAGATAAGATGACTATCAGAGGATGTGGTTCAAAGGGTTTGTATATATGAGTCTTAAGATGATCCAGTAAAGATTTCAGAGGTCCACATGAAGATTTGAAGAAGTTGTGGCCGCTCAAGTAAAACTGGTTCTGGCAGGTGTTCAGAGGTGACAGAGTGACATAGATAGGTCTGGTGGGATCTAGAAATGCAATATCCTATTCTATGGATTTGGTGGAGTGTTTGGGAAGTTTGTGTGAAGTTATAACTCAATTGGTTAGTGGTCTGGAGGTCCAAAAGCATCTATTCCATTGTGACAGTGATGACAGACTATGTTCTTGAGGTTCTAGATGAAGGAGATAAGGATTTCAGTAAGAAGGTGAAGTGTGGATGTTCTTGGTGATTCAGGCAAACTTGTGGAGGTCTTTGGATCATGTCCAATTCGTGTTGGTGGTCCGCATTAGAGTTTGAGATCACAATTGAAAAATAACTTCTTGATGATGGTGTTCTTCCTAAGTTTGGCCGACCGGATGAATTACACATCTTGTGGATGTTCTTGTAAATGTTTACCGACTTAGATGATTATTCCTAAGTCGATGCCTTGTATAAATAATGAGTTGTAAAGTCATTTCAAAGGGTGTCTTGGAGAGATGCGTGTGTGGTAGTGAGGAAGAGAGCAAAAGGCAGAGTAGAAGTATTGGGCTTAAATGGAATTGATTCAAGCATGGTGAAGATGCTATTCTCTAGTTCAAGTATGTGATACTTATCATTTTATAGACAATGTGTCTCTTGTAGGCAGTGAGCCTCTTGTGAGCAGTGTGCCCTAATTGGCATGTGCCATTTTGTTCTTTCTATTCTTCTAATAGAGAATACAATCTTGGGTTAATCACCCCGTGGTTTTTTCCTTAACCGGGTTTTCCACGTCAAAATCTTGGTGTCTTATGTGTTGATGTGTTTTTGCTCCTGATTTAATGCATTATGTTTCCATGATTGATTTATTAATATGCTGCTAAATCACAAAGAGGATTTAAGTGTTTAATTGGAAGAAAGTTTTAGACAACTAATTCACCCCCCTCTTAGTTGTCTGTCCTGAATCTAACAATTGGTATCAGAGCTGAGGTCACAGGTTCAAACCCTGTACTTGTGCTGGGGGAGAATGTTGCAAGGTGTGGCCCTCAGTCTCCTTGTTCAACACTATGCTACAGTGGTTTGCGACAAGGGCTTAACCACCTCCCGTTCTTGTTAAGTCAAGTGGTTGTATCGAGCATTAACAGGTCGATCTTTTGGTGCAACGACAACTAACAATATATGTTTTTATAAAAGATGACATCAAGCAGACAAATGAAGGGTCACAATGATTGATCCACATACAAATGTTCGCACCATAAGAAGATATTAGATCGCCCTAACATTACAAAAATCCTACCGATGAAGGGAGTTATGATGATGTGACATCTCACAATGATCACAAAAATTAATAAACTAGAATAATTAATTATAGACAAGGAAGAAATCCTTTGAAGAGCCACTCTAAATCACTGCAATTAAGTTTCTAACGAATTGTCTAAGAGGAGCGCATAAATGAGAACTCAGAGGAAAGGATAGAGGAGTTCAATCATCACATAATAGGTACATACTCAAAACCTCTGTGTGATAAACTACATTTTGAATTTGCCATCCATAATTGTAATGGAGACTCCAATGAAAGGAAAGGACATAAAATAGCCAGGTGAAACTAGTAAGCCCAAGAAACAAAAAATTGACAAAAGCCCTGATGAAAAAATAAAAGACAGGAAACTGAATCAGGACTTAATTGACCAATTGCCTGGATCAACCCCTCAACCCCGAAGGTCTACATAACTTAGGGCAGAGGTAGAGAAATTGGAAAACTAATGCAAATACCTTGGAAATTTGTGGACACTAATAAGAGGTTATGAATTATTCAAATTCCATTACAATAGAAGATTCAAGAATGCCCCAGTGTCTAATCCATGTCACTTGAATTTGGGCAAATTGGTCATCCCTGATGTGTTTATGAATGCAAAACTCCTCAAACTCCTAGCTAAACATTACAATCCAAGCCTTAAGCCCATATACAATCCGCAAGGAGAGCCTATTATACATTTATCCAAAAACGCCATTTGTGAAGTATTTGATTTAGATGATTCATGTATTGTTCCCATAGTTTATGAAGATTTGGAGAAAGAATACTGAAGGATGGACACCACATATAATGGATGGAGATTACCTCTTCACAGGCCTAAGGCAAAAGGAGAAATAGTGCCTCTTAATGATAATGATGAACCTCCATTCCATCTGTCATTGTTTGAACCGTATATACAATACACATATTATTCCATGGGCCAAGTCCCAGGATCATAGGTTCCTAATTTTATGACAATTCCTCTAATGGTGACAACCACAGATATCCAGTGTCACAATGCTAGGTAGTTTGACTATGCTACCTGTTGGTTCTTTCTCTCTGGATTGGCAAAGGGTTTGCCAATTCCAATGCATAGGTAGATCTGGCCAACAAATACAAGAGGTTGCATGAGCTGCCTCCCCTTCACTTCTAGTTCTGCTGCACCAAGGGGGGTATCCCTATTAGCTAAAGATTTAACTTGACTTGTCCAATGACAAAAAGGTTTAGCTTTACAACAAGCAGAATACTCTCATGTTTGGACCAAGATTTGTGGGATAAATCACAAGGTTGGCAACATTCTTAGACATATCTAACTGGTTAAGAATGAGAGTATGCAGGGGTCCTACTTCTACTCCTACAAACTAACAAGTTGGAAGTATGAAATGGATTTGATTTAATGTTTTGGATGCAAGACAGGGGATTTTGGATCATAACCACTACACAAGAAGCAGACCAGTGCCTATCTGAGGGCAAGGAGTCAACTAGACGTATACAAGAGAATGGCTTGTAACTGGCATTCAAGTTTCAAGGGGTTAGGACTGGTATTTTCTTTACAAACACCACCCAAGACTAAGCATTTAGCTACCTCTACTTACAAATATCCCAGCTGACATACAATCTTCTCCATACTCAACCTAAAACAATTTAATCCACTCCTTGAATGGAAGTTAGAGATTAAGCATGTGATATAGCAGAACTATATCCTAGAATCTAAGAAACCCTTAGCAACCATATTCAAAAGAAGAAAATGCATACAACAAATGGAGATAGACAGATAAACACATGCAATAATGCATTTTTCATATAAAATGACATGAAACTAAACATATGTACAACCTACATTCAAAATGCAACACAAAAACTCCAAAACAGATAGAGCAGCCAAGAAAATGCTTTGTTTTTCATTATTTTTCCCCCAAAAATGCCCAAGTCTTCAACAACCTAAATGAGTAACATAGTTTGCATTTTATAGCAAGACTGTGTACTCAGCAATAATTACATGGCATTTTCAAAATACTGCCAGATACAACACACCACAGAATGGTGCTCAAATCATTGAATGTTCCAAGTAGAGAGAAGGAAGGGAGCAGGTGAGATCAGGAACTGTGCAGCCATTCAAGATTTTTGACCTTAAGATGGTAGGTGGCATGTCCATGTCCTTGACCATGCTTCTGCAACTTCACCATTATGACCAACCTACCCGCGGGATGCAATAGTTGCGTGCTTAGAAATTTTCCCACCTGAAATGCAACTGTGGATACAAAGAAAATGTCCCTGTTGAATATTTGAATCATGGCCATCGATTTCCTTCCTATCGCCAAGATTTACGGCCTCAAAACACTTTGAAAAGTCACCAGTCAATGAAATCGCACCACGTAGGCACCCTATTTCCATTGCTGCCCTTTCTACCATCTATTTTGCCTTTTTTGCCTTGTATATGCAAAAGAACATGCATATACATACAACTCCCTGCATACAAAGTACAGACCCCAAATATTTAGAAAACAAATCACAATCTCATTTGGGTTTGGCTTGTATCTACCTTTTTCATATATCGCTTTGTATATTGCATATACAAACACAATATACAACCTGCAGATCTCAGATGACTATGAAGCACTTAGAAATTCAAATCGAGTATGGCTTGTATCTCTTTACTTGTATATTTCCTTGCATATCACATTATACAAATGGAATATACATACCGCGGGCCCTAGCCATTTATCAATCGGATTGGAGAAATTTGAAATCCGGGCCTTGTATCTTCATTCCTTTGTATATTGGCATATACAATGCCATATACATGCTAGCTGCAGACGCCAGCGCTGAATCCACCAAATTTGACTTTTAAGTCAAGTCCGGCTAATGCATCTCAGGAATGCATGTTCCTTTGTATGTTCAAACATACAATCGCACTTGCATATGCATCTGGTGGGCCCCATGCTTTGTATCTCCATCCTTTGCATATTTTCTTTGTATGTGCCCGATGTACATTCTGCTTTGTATGTCTGCGGGCTCCACCTCTTGTATAATATCCCTATATGTATCGAGCCTTTTGCATGTTGTTGCCAATGTATCTGATTGATGTGCATACAATCCCCTTTGTATGTTGACTTTGCATATGCCTTCCTTGTATCTTTGCAATGTACATGTTTCTTCTTGTATATGCATATACAATGCGACTTGTATGTGCATCGGCTGTCGGGGAGACTTGGGAGTTGGTTGCCAATGAGTTTGCTTCGCCGATGAACCTTTGCACTATAGAGAATGTATGTCATCCTCATACATTTCCTCTTGTATGTTGGCTTGCATCTTTGCAATGTATATTTCCCTTGCACATTTCCAATGTATCTTTCTGTTGTATGTCTAAACATACAACAAAAAATACATGCAAACCCTCACATACAAGTAGGGAATATTCCCAGAATCTACAATAGATTCCTCAATGCATATGCAAACCCGATATGCATTGTGAAATGCATACAACCAATTTTTTGCCATTTTTGAAGTCCGATTGAAAATACAAACCACCCTGTATGCCCGAATGTACATTTGAACTTGCATGTATATACAAGTGGCCTTGTATATACAAAGGTACATGCAAAAAACTATTTTTTGCACTTTTCAACTACAAAGGCTGAAAGACTTAGAATTTTTTGGATTTTTTGGGAAGGCGCCTGCAGATTCAAATGCTCAAAACTCAAACTTGTAGTAGGCACCAACACTACCTATGTTTTTGGAAGAATTAATTCTACTTTAACTGCAATCAAGAACAATGCTCCATCAGTCTCTTTTGAGCACTACTCACTCCTCATGCACATGATACTTTATTATGACCAGGAAATGGGATTATGGCCAAGTGAATTTAGAGTTTCTCAAATGGACCAGAGGGGACAAAAGTCACCTGTGCAAATGTGGACGAGGATATGGGACAACAGGTTTGCCCATTCTAGTTATATTCATTTTGAAGAATACTACGTAAAAGTGTTGTATAGATATTTCAATCATCCTTGTGAATATTCACTGTCAAATGAAATAAAGAGGTTTTTCAGACCCAAAGATTTTGGTGGTCCTCCTACTGTTACCCACAACTGGGGAGATTGGTATTGTTTTGAGGATGCTACCATGGTCATAATTTATGGTTTTGAAGACACCCCGTTTATATTGCCCAAGACAGTTCCTAACAGAATTGCCTACTTAGAGATAGTCAGGCAAATGAACTGCTCTAATGTGATGAACTTGAGCTCCTATGACAAGCAATCCTTCATGCCTAGTACTCTGTGTTTTGGGGATTTTACTATGGTGTCTAAAGAAGGTTATGGTCTCATCATGGATAAATTGATGCATTATAACATGAGATGTGAAGAGGCAAGAAAAGGATTTGATCCTAAGGGTTTCATTGATCTTGCTAGGAGAAAACAAAACCTTAGTGGATATACACATGTCCCATATCCACATGATTACATTATCAGGAATATGGAAGAAGCTGAAGTTGAATTAGTAATTGCAAAGTATAATAAAGAATTAGATGAGAAGAGGAAACAACTTGCAGAGATAGAGTTGTCCTCTAGTGATGAGGGATCTATAGAAGAAGAAGAGCCACATCAACAGGCAACCAGAATGTCGAAATGAAAAATGCAATACTATCAGTCTCTTGATATAGAGCATGATGAGGAGGGGCCTACTGATGAGGATCCTAGACAATTAGCATATGATTCTTTTATTTCAGATGATCAATTCATTCATTCTAAAGAGTTTAAATCATTTTTGTATAAATGCAAGGGTAAAGAGATCAGGGAATCAGTTGATGATGTTAAAAACGACAATGGACAATGAATTGAAAGCTATGACTCCTAGTAAAGGTAGATAGCTGCTCAAAGAAGCAGGCGTCATGATATTTCTTGGCCTTGACATAAATTCTACTCTGGTATTTGATAGTTTTTTGCACAATGTTGATGACAAGTATAAGCTCACTCTTAAGGGTGTCATAGAGGTGTACATGGGTACCAAATATAACAATGATGAAAACTCACTCATGTATGGGCCTTGTACCCTCCTCATAAGAAAACAGCCATTATAGATACTGAAAAAACTTTTAGGCATGTTATGACCTTGAAGCAGGGGAAACTGACCCCTTGATTAATATAGATATTGGCATAAATGTTGCAAAGTTAAATAAGGCACAGGCTCATATGATGATCAAAGAATGAGATGCATATAAACTAAGTTGTGAAAGATTAACAAAAGAAAATGATTTCTTGAGAGATACTGTTAAGAATACCTTCAGAGGGTCAGTGAAAAGGTTAACTCAAGGAGAGAGCTCACAAAGTGTTCAATCACCATCTGTTGATTTGATGGCTCAGGTCCAGATTGACACACTTGCAGCAATGCTACAGAGTAGGCACAATAATATGATGCATTGGATGAACATATTTTGGGATATCTATTCTAAAAACTATAAGGTGATCCAAGAGCAAGAAAAACCCCATGAGATGCAGAGTTAGGATGTTTTTGACACTACAGGTACTTCTAGTATGAAAGACTTGATTGAACAGCATCAGAAATATTATGACCAGCTTAAAAATGATGCCAAAGAATGTATTGAGGCTTCAAAAGCAGGTGTACCCATATTGTTTAGAAATGATAAAGAGTTGAAGAGAAAGGTTGAATGGAGTAAAGATTTCCAAGTGATATTGCATGAAGCCTTAAGAGCTCTCAAGGACAAAGACTCTACATCTAGGGAAGCCTGCAAGCATCTGGAGAAGATGGTAACGATGGATGTGATCACAAGAAATGCTATTGAGTTCACTGATACACATTGCAGCCAAGAGCACTTGGATCACATCGCTCAGATATACCTGTGGTTGAGTAGAGATTAGCATCGTTATCTCTATTGTTGTTATGTTAATCATGTTAATTACCAAAAGACATTTTGAAGAGTTATGTCTCTTCATAAGTATTTCTATATAAGTTGAACATATGATGCTGAAAGATCATCAGCAGTAGGAGATAGTATATAAAGTTTATAATGTTTTAAAAGGCCATGTTGCAAGTATTACATTTAAGAAGTTAATAGAAGATCTCTTATTCTCTAGACTTATACTAGTATCAATTGTTTGTTGAAGTTATTCAGTTATTTGGTTGTCTCCAGTTTAATATTTCCCTATTATTCAAATTGGTATATCAAGTATATATTTAATTTGTCAATGCACATTTTCTTTATCTGTGTGATTTGATTAATTAGTTTCCTTAAAAGGGAATTAAAATCCTTCTGGTCAGTCACAGTAATCTGGAAGTGTTGATTTGGATTATTAAGAAGAACCATATAATTAGGATTGTCATTCTGTCTCCAAGTTGATATTATCTGTTATTCTTGTATATTTCATTCAATTGGTTCCTTCAAGGAAGGATTAAATTTCCTTCTGGTGAATAACAAGAAATCTGATTTTATCTATTGGATTATTAAGAAGAGTCTGTTAGTCATTTCCCTGCACATTTATACAAGTTATAAACTAAAGTATTGTGCCAAATAGTTAGAGTTACTACCCACTATAAGCCACTAGTCTTTGTCTTCCATTTGACTCTATTTACCCAACAAGGCACTGGTCTTATCTCAATTTATCATTTAAAAGCTCTTTATTAGTTAAGCATAGTTGTAAAAATTTACCTTGATATTGCTTATACAATTTATACAAATCATCCATCAGATATTAGATATAGGATTAGTTAGCAAGATTTCATCTATTCTACACCATTTGCCACTATAGGTAGATCCATTAACTAGTCAAAACACTTACACTCAATCTGCTTTAATTTTCAAGGTTCACCCGCCTAGGTTTAGTAAGATCTAAAGTGCAGGGAGTCATCAAACTCTAAAGGTTAACTCCATCACGTTAGTTCAAAAATGTTGCAAATCCAAGCATAGAGCCTGGCATCCTCTTAGGATTTGCAACCTGCATTTTTGAGACCTAACAAGTCCCAAATTTGAATGTCTATTATGTGACTATTAAAGGTGTCCCATGTCGACATCTTAAGTTTGAATTACGAAATTAAAGTGGGAATGCATATATAAGAATGTTTAGGGATTCATTTATAAACTAGAAGAGGTTTATAAACTTTTGGAAAACTTATGATTTTAAAGCATTTAAGATATTCATTTTGTAGAGAAGAATATTATTGTTGTGTTTATCATTACAGATTTAGCTTCATCTTCTCATGTGTTGAAGAATTTCATCTACATGCAAGCTATACCTATGAGGTGATATATATTTGTGTTGAATTAGTCATTTAACATTTTTTTTTGCCTCTATCCCACAAGGATACACATTATTTATCAAACAACAGTGTTGGAAGGCTTGAATGCCATTCCAGGGCTTGACTGAGGCAAGCTCCTAAACACCACAACCCCCAACCACACTCTTTGTCATTTTAGGTTACAGGTATAAGATTTAACTAAGTAGAGTTGTAGAGGGAGGTTGCAGAAGATAAGGATTCTGAATCCAGTGGAAAGAAGCAGTTTGGTGTACTGTCGAGGCTAGGGCACTATTTGTAAAGCCCTTTGAGGTTGTAGGTACAAACATCCCTGACAGTGATAATCAACATCAGAAGAAGTCCCAACACCCTGAAGAATATTCTGTCTTGGTCTTGGATGCTAGTCACAGTGACCTCCACATCTACAGAGCCAGAAACAGATAGAACAATGATCATTAGTGTCGGAAGGAGTCCAAAATCCCATGAAGAAAGTACTGCATTGGGCTAGGGCACTAGTCACAAAGCCCTCGACTGTTCAAAACCTTGAACTTCAAAAAATGGTTAGTAACTAATCTATGTTAACTATCTTTGTGTTTGATCATTTGTTGTAATTTATCCATTTACTTATGATTTTACATAATTAGGGTTTTGAGCATACTTGACCATTGAATTAATACATCAATTAACAATTTCTGAATTTCCCTATCATTACAAGTGGAAACCAACCTGTACATGAATCCTATTGCAAAAGTTGTGATTCAACTTGGTTAAATGTCCTTGAATGTTAGTGGTGAAAGGAGGGTCTAACCTAACCACCATCAATCCCATCTTCATGTTTCAAGTATGTGCTAACTGGTGTTGTCATTGATGTCAATATAATTGTGTTGTCATTGGTGTCAACTGTGTCTTCTGATATTGCTGATTGGTGCTTGATTGAGTTGTCATGTTGAGGTAATTTTATTGACTTGAAGAAATGTTGATGATGCTAGCATATTGTTCATGTTGTTGAGTTTCCAAGTACTTTTTAGAAAATTTTCTCTCCAAGTGGAAATAGTGTGTTGCATAGTATTCTAGCTTGTAGGATACTGTCTGAGTTTTTGTTCCACATTTATCCTATGTTGAAGACCAAAGTATGAGATTTGGATATGTTTTATAGAAGTGTTTGAACATGCTAAATCTAGAATTTGGTGATCCGGATCATTGTGCAATAGAAGATGTGTTCACCAATTTGAAGATTGTATTTGACAGAGTTTTTGAGTTGTGCAGAGGTGTCTGGGAGAAAGTATCTTGCTCCACATTTCTCCGCAGAGTGGTTTCAAGTGATGCAGTTCTGGAAATATGTTTATAAGGTCCTTAGCTATCTTCATTCCAAAGGATTTGTGATTTGGTGCTTCAGAAAGAAAGTTATTGAGTAGCAAAACTTAGCAGTGTTGATTATAAGTTGTCTTCGAGTGAAACTTGTAGTTGGATTTATTGGATCCTAGGTGATTTTATGTTGTTTGTGGATGTCTCCAAATTGTGTTGAAGGCTAGTTCTTGACCCATGTTAGTGTTTGCTTCTGAATTAGCAGAGGGTTTGCCAGTTCCAATGCACAGGCAGATTCGGCCAACTAATACAGGAGGTTGCGTGAGCTGCCTCCCCTTCATTTCTGGTTCTGCCGCACCAAGGGGGATATCCCTATTAGCTAAATATTTGACACTTTTGATTCACCCAATGACATAAAGATTTAGCTTTACAATGACAGGTAGAATACTCTCATGTGTGGACCAAGATTTGTGTCATAAATCACAAGGTTGGCAACATTCTTGGACATATTTGTCTGGTCAATTATGAGAGCATGCAGGGGGTTCCTAATCCTACAACTAACAGGTTGGGATAATGAAAAGATTTGAATTTATGCTTTGGATACAAGATAGGGGTTTTGGATCATAACTACTTCACAAGAACAGACCGGTGCCTATCGCAGGGAAAGGAGTCAACTAGACGTATACACAAGAACAGATTGCATTTGGATTCAAGTTTCAAGAGGTTAGATTGATGCTTGCCTTACAAACATCACCCAAGAATAGATATTTAGCTGCCTCTACTTACATATATCCTAGTTGAGATACAACCTTCTCCATACTTCACCTAAAACAATTTAATCCACTCCTTGAATGGAAGTTAGAGATGAAGCATGTGATACAGAAATCTATACCCTAGAACCTGAGAAACCCTTAGCAGCTAGATTCAAAAGAAGGAAAAGCATGCAACACATGGAGATAAGCAGTTAAATACATACATAAGAGCATTTTTCATATAAAACAACAATGAAACTGAAGATAATTGCAATGCACATTCATAATGCAACTCATAAACTCCAAAATAAGATAAAACAGCAAGGAAATGCACTATTTTTTGCTATTCACAAAAAAATACCCAGGTCTTCAACAACCAAAATGAGTAACACAGTCTGCCTTTTATAGCAAAACTGTGTACTCAATAAATTAGTTACATGGCACTTCAAAAAATCACTAGATTCAATGCATCTTCAGATTGGCACTCAAAATAATGAATACAGCCAGGGAAAATAGAGGAGAGGGCAGGTGGGCTCAGGATCAGAGCTGCCGCTCAAAGATTTGCATCTTAAATCTGGTAGTTGGCCTGTCCATGCCTTGTAATATCTGCCATTAAAGGCATACCAACCCACGGCCTTGGGAAATGCAGTAGACTGTGCACCTTTGAAATTTTCCCGCCAAGATTTATGACCTGATTTTTCAAATCATGTGGGAACTAATTATCCCACATTCAGCTCGCAACGACCTCCTCAATACTTTATGTGAGGGGGAGAAATTGATGTTAGTTCAAACTAATGAAAACATATAAAACCCAAACACCAATGGAAGTTGAAAGTAAAGAAGATTAAAAACCAACACAAGTGAATATACTTACAATCTCTTTTACCTGTCGTTTTCCATTGTTTGCCTATCTTTCTTTGATATTGATTGTGAAGCCCTCAGGAGCTTTCCTTGCTTGCTTGCTTGTTGAAGATGACAAAGGAAGAATGGCTCTTGATATGTGTTGTGTTGAATGTGAGCTTCAACACATGATAATGGAGGACACTTGAGAATGAAATGAGAGAGAGAGAGAATGAGGGAAATTTGGGTATAGTTATCTTGCCAAATGAAGTGCCTCAGTAATGGCTTAGAAGAGGGTTCTATTTATAGATTTTCTAAAAAAAGAATGGAGGGTGAGGATCAACAAATGAGATCAATGGCTAGGAATAAAAGTGAATCTTTTATTCATAGTGGATGAATTAAAAATTTATTTTTTGGGAAGAGTGGAGGATAGTGGATGAGTTAAAAATTTATTTTTGGGAAGAGTGGAGGATAGTGGGGAACAATTGAATTGAAAATTCAATTGGTGGAGGATAGTGGGGAACAATTGAATTAAGAATTCAATTGGTGGAGGATAGTGGGGAACATTGAATTGAATATTCAATTGGTGAAGGCTAGTGTGGATCATTGAATTAAATATTCAATTGGTGAAGGCTAGTGGGGAACAATTGAATTAAATATTCAATTGTTGAAGGCTAGTGGGGAACATTTGAATTAAATATTCAATTGTTGAAGGCTAGTGGGGAACATTGAATTAAATATTCAATTGGTGAAGGCTAGTGGGGAACAATTGAATTAAATATTCAATTGTTGAAGGCTAGTGGGGAACATTGAATTAAATATTCAATTTGGTGGAGGATAATTGAATTAAAGATTTATTTTAGAAAATGGAGGATATTAGCTAATTAAATATTAAGAATATTTAATTACATGTGCAACATGGTGAGGTGGAAGAGATGAGGTGGATTTTGGACTTTAGACATTAGAAGAGTTTATGTAATTTAATTAAATAAAATGACTTTTATTTAATTATGGGACAATGAACCAATTAAATAAATTTACAATATTTATTTAATTGACAGAAGAAAATGAGAATTAAGATAAATATTAAAATATTTACTTAATTCAACCCAAGCCAATTTTAGGTGTATACATTTTGCCCCTCTTTGAAGTAATGTGTTTTATCACGTTGTTTCAAAGAATAAATAGTCTGATAATGATACATGCCCCAGTTTGCCCCTGGTACAGGTTATGATGATAGGATGCTGGTGCAGGAGCACCTGCACATGATCAGGATATAGGTCCGCATGATGACATACATGATCAGGATATAGGATAGTTATCAGCATGATGACAGGATAGCCTATTTTTAGTATGTTTGACTTTATCATGTAATAAGGTCCATTGGACCGATGCTATGTATTAGTTCAGCCTAGGAGTATGTGTAGGCAGTTAGAGATCGGGATAAGATAGTCTGAGTTGTCCTCTCTCCCAGCATGGTGCAGGAGCACCCGCACATGATCAGGATATAGGTCCGCATGATGACATACATGATCAGGATATAGGATAGTTATCAGCATGATGACAGGATAGCCTATTTTTAGTATGTTTGACTTTATCATGTAATAAGGTCCATTGGACCGATGCTATGTATTAGTTCAGCCTAGGAGTATGTGTAGGCAGTTAGAGATCGGGATAAGATAGTCTGAGTTGTCCTCTCTCCCAGCCGCTTGGAAGCTCCCAGCCGCTGGGAAGTGAAGTTGGTAGTACTCGAAGGATTTGTGATATATACCTTCGATCTGTTAGGATTTAGACATATGGGTAGTTCATAAAGATAGTTCATATTGACAATTCATTTTGATTTTGATAGTTGTTATGTTCAGGAGAGTAGTACTGGTGATATGCTGTACTGGTGATCAGTCCAGATATTGTGAAGTAGAATTGTAAAAGCAGGACATTTGAATCTCAATTGAATAAGATCTCATCTTTTGCAGTATCTGGTTGTATCAGTTGTATCTGTGTTGATTTCCTTTCCGTTTGCAAGTTGATGGGTATTTTCAACCCTTCCACCGGTTGATCCTGCAAATCGGTGGAATGGTCCTGTATCATAGCTTAGGTTGCATTTGTGTTTTTTGTTTATGCATTGCATTGTTCAAGAGATCTGTTAGGAGCATGCTGTGAATCAGCCTAGCATCCTCATGTGCTAGGTCTAGAAGATAAGTTGTTAGATTTTGGTTTGAAGGTGATCCGGCCCGGTCGTCACATGATCTTTGTGAAATAGAGCGGTTCGGAGTGCTTACATGCAGTGGAAGGATACACAGGAGTCTGCATGTGCGTTTCCAGTCGGAACGAGCTGCATCATCATCTGCGGATCCATCGCCATCAGGATCGGGTCATGAAGTTGTTGAAGTTTGCATGTTGCAAGTGCATCAGGATGTTTTGAGTTGGATATATACTCAGTGTATATATCACAGTCAGGATCATCTCTCGGGGAAGTTCATCATCCGCATATCACTAACGGATGCGGGTGTGAAAGTCAAGTTTTTTTGGCTAAGTGTTGAAGAGTTCATCAGGATGATGTGTGACGTCATCGTCATCAGGATATGACGTCATTGTCATCAGGATATTAAGAAATCCCTCAATGCGAGTTTATCCTGTTGTCACTAAGTGGTAAGGTATCGGCGTAGGCAGGAAGTTGTAGTAGCATCATCAGGAGGTTTCGAGGAACCGGATGAACAATATCATGATGCTGTTGCTTTTATCGTCGGGCAGTGGAGCATCGAAGGCAAGTTGTTGAAGTGCAACGTCATCAGGATATTTGGAGCAACCGGATATTTGGATATCCTGCTGACGAAGGTGATAGTGAATATCATGATGATGCCGCTTGTATTTGGCACCCGATGAACAGTGCAACCGGAGGATGTTTGCGCCCGTTGATTATCATGATGATGATGATGATAGGCGACAAACGGAGGAGGTAAATAGTAATCGACAGGAGGATATTTGAGATCATCCGAAATATGATGATGCTGTTGAAATGTGATGATGCTGTTGGTGTCTCTAGGAAATATGATGATGATGTTCAGCCGATAGAGAATTTTATCATGCTGTTTGTATTGTTGGCTACTCCTTCCTGTTAGTTAGCCTCCGTTGCGTCCCACTCTGCATCAGATGCCCCCTCGGGAGATTGGACGGGGAGAAGGCGGAAGGCGTGAGATGGACAATCTCATGATGAGATAGGTTGACAGGAGATGAAATGGTTTGATGCAGAAGAAATGGATGAATGATATGGAATGCAAGATAAAAAGATGACACAAGCAAGTAAGCAAGTATGCACAAATGATACAGGAACAACCAAGGTATTGCCCCTGTCGAGCGGTAAACCAATGATATAGGTCGATGATGTCTGGTTTCAGAAATGAGATATGTCGTATAAGACTCCGGGTTTGGTTTCAACAATGCGACATCCCGTTTAAGACATATGATAATGATATATGGCAGTGTTGTCATGGCGGGGAGTGATGTATCCCTAGAGCAACATGAAGGATAGTTATGACTGATTGATATGGTTTACGACCAGACAAGGATCAAGACCACTGATTGTGATCAGATCATTTGACAAGATTGACTTGACTTGATTGGCATGGATTAAGGATAGACTTGCAATTGGATACGGTATGGATATGGAAATGGATATGAAATGAAGTTGGATACGGTATGGATATGGATATTTGTCACCTTGATATAGCAAGTATTTTGAAGTGCTTTCATCATTGGGCTTTATTATGTTGTAAGAAAATACAAGCATCTAGGTATAATTAAACCGAGATGACCTGAGTATTACTTACATGGATTTTGATTTAGCAATTTAATACAAGCATCTAGTCAAAGTTGAATCTAGATGACCTGAGTACTTCTTGCATTTTAACAGACAAGGATTGCCCCTTTTCATGTTTAGACCTCGGAGTCCTCGATGATCTTTTACCGATCATGTTGTTAGACAAAAGTCGTCACATTACTAAAGTTTGATCCACAAGTAGCAGACAAAAAAATAGATTATGCCCCCATCATAGCATTTCTAGCTTTTGGCATCCTTGAGTAGCATAGGAAGACATAATGACAAAAATCTAAGACCTTGTAAGTTAACCTGTTTACAAAACATTCTTGCATTAGATGTGTCTTGTTGCCATAATTGATATAGAATTTAGCTTGAATGTTTCAGTATGGTGCACTGTTTTGTTTAGGACAGGTTGATGTTTTTGTGTCAAGATTTTTGTTTTTTTGGTAGCTTACTTTGCTGCTCTTGTTTGTCTAGCGAAAGTTACAAACATGGATGGGTAGAGGGACGTACGACAAGACATGGGATGAATGGGAAAGTGGAACCTCGAGGGCGCATTGATAATGGCCTTGCCTATGTGATAGATCAGAGGCGACGTAGTTCGGGGCTTGGACCATGGATGGACTAGAGGATAGACGACAAGATAGGACATGGACAGGGAAGCAGAGCCTTGGGGGCACATTGAAAATGGCCTTGCCTACGTGATAGCTCAGAGGCGACATAGTTCAGGAAGAACCCTAATGGACCTAAGATATGGATTGGATGAGACACGATATGGATCAGATAAGACACGATATGGATCAAATATGGAACAAAAAGAGACATGATGTGGATCAAATATGGATCAGATAAGACACAATATGGATCAGATATGGAACAAAAAGAGACATGACATGGATCAGATAAGACACGATATGGATCAGATAAGACATGACATGGATCAGATATGGAACAAAAAGAGACATGACATGGAATAGATATGGAACAAACAATACTGATGACAAGGAACCACCACGGATATGTAGATGGATGGAAGATAGTAGATACGGATGGTTATGTAGAAGGAAACATGGATGTGATCTCCAAGGACTATGTCACATAAGTATAACATGCCCCATTGTAGGTAGAGTACGTAGGATTTTTTCGTGACAATGCTAAGGATGATAGGAGGATGAGAGGATAATGAAGGATTTGCCTAGTTTGGAGGGATAAGGTATGTCAAGAGACATCTAGAACATTTGTCAACATTGTGCCCCCAATCTTTATCAAGACCAAAGAATAGAGGAAAGGAAGATTAGATGGATGGATGGGAAAGGATAGGAAATGGTATGAAAGGAAACTGGTAGGAGAAGAGTGATATGCCGATGAGACAAGGTGCCCCCAAGTGTAGGTGACATAGAAGATCAACTTTACACATGACGCCTATTTGCCAAGTTTTCACCATTGGACGAAGGGATTTCTCTTTACTTTTTTCATTTTTGTTTTTTTTTTGTTTTGAATATTTAGATAGGAGAAGGTGGATATGGAAAGACTCAAGTATAGAGTTCCTTGAAAGGTGATAGTCCCACTAGATAGATACTGTCGAATGGACAATGTCAAGTGTTCTCACAGATGTTGGTAGGGGATCGTATGAAAGTGAGATGGTGTAAGTAGATAGTGGATTATGGAAGGTGCGACAGTGGATGATGATGCGGCATACAAAAGGACTTATCCAAAGATGGAAGGAAGGTTTTATGTGAAAGCATGGACCATAGGATGAGGAAGATATGTAGGATAGTAGTAGAAGGAAGGGGAGATGGAGGTATATGAAAATGTTGTGGAATGGAAGCGAATCATGACCAACGATTGCACATACCATGGTAAACATGGAAGCTGGTGATGGGAAAGTAGTGTAGGAGGAAACAGAGACTTTTGCTTGTGGATGAATGATTTAGGAATTTATGGACCCACATAGACTTAGTATTTTTCTAATTTTTGTTTGCCATGTGGGATGGAAAATTTTAGACTTATGGATGGAATGGGAGAAAGTAGCTAGTTGAGATTCTTGAGAGGTGGACGCCTCATGTATCTTTAGGGCTTTTTTCTTGGGTACCCAAACTATTTTTCTTTTAGATAGTACCTGTGAAGGTAGGGGTTTGGGTGTATGCAGCTTTTGTGCAACTGTTGGAATAATCAATTGTCTCTTGGGGACCCAAACCTTTTTCAATTTAGCATTGAGGTGTATGGGTGTATGCAGCTTTTGATGTGGATAATGCTTTGATTCTTGGCTTTTATATCCTAGGTCATGAGGGCTCTTAGGATTTTTGACTTTATAGGTAGAGGCATCCACATATTTGTCATTGAATCCCCATGGGATGGTAGAAGTGAGGTTGGTGAAAGCTCCTTGTTTAGACCATATGTGCGTTTGTCAGCCATGATTGGGATATTTAGAGGATTTATAGAGGTATGGATAGGGTGTTGGAATAAGTGGTGGTAAAAAGCATGGAGGGGTGTTAGGAGTTGGAAGTAGCGGAGGGAGATTGGATGGTGGCATATTAGGAGTTGGAAGTAGTGGAGGGAGATTGGATGGTGGGATATTAGGAGTTGGAAGTAGCGGAGGTAGAGTGGATGGTGGGATATTAGGAGTTGGAAGTAGCAGAGGGAGATTGGATGGTGGAAGGTGTATGGTCACATGCTTTTGACAATTGTAGGATAATGGAGGTGGAATGGTGACATATGTTTTGGGGATATGATAGGGTTTGCGATGGAAAGTGGTAGACTTAGGAGGAGTGGAGGAAATACCGACATCTCGAGTTTGCTCACCTTGGGGTATGTATCCAAGGCCGTATGAAGGTGGAGGAACATTGACATGGATAGGTTCCAAAATACCTTGTTCATGAAGGCCTAAGCCTTTACCTTGATAGTTCATCTTCTGGAGTATGCAGTGGACAGCGGGATTATGTGTAGGTGGAACACTAGACACAAGTTCTTTATTGGATGGAGAAGGCGAGATAGTGGATAAGGGTTGTTGGTGTTCTAAGAAAGAACATTCATGTATGAAGGTAGTAAGACCAAGGATATATGGTGCAAGATTTGCTGCTTGGTCCATAACAGATGGTGAAGGATCATTACTGGTTCGATCTTCTACGCTTGCTTGGGAGGCAAGTTTCTCATCAAGGGAAGTGGAAGTTGTTGGATCATAGATGTGACTAGGTGGAATATGGATAGGAGTAATGGATGTTTCTTGCTCATGGATGGGTATGGGATCAACTTGTTCAAGGACATCTTCTTCATAGGGCATATCTTGATCATAGAACAGGTAAAGGTTATGGATGGGTTGGAATTGGATTTCCTTCTCATGTATAGTTGTGAGGATATGGATAGGATCAAGTCGCTCCTAGAGAGGTTCATTATTATGGATATCATCTTGATCATAGAAAAGCCATTGGATCTCTAGCTCATGCATAGGATCAAGTTGCTCATGGATAGCTTCTTCATCAACTGTAGTATCTTGATCAGAGAAAAGATGTAGGTTATGAATGGTTAGAAAGTGGAAGGGGGTGCTTTGATCTTGATTTGGACAAAGGGTGGATGTTTCCACATGCTCTAAGGTGTGCTCTTGACATAACTCGTGGGTTGTTTGAATTGAAGTTGAGGTAGAAGACTCTTGGAGAAGCTCTTGGTCAACAACATGAGGGTGTGACAGACCTTGACTCTGGTGCATGGTAGAAGGCTCCTTGAGAAGCTCAAGGGGTTGCAGATGACATGAAGGGATTGTAGGATTTGACATGGTATTGGAAGAATCTTTGGTAAGGTCAAGGACCAGACTTTGGGGACATGGTTGACTTTCTGCTAGTAGTCCTTGGATCACATCCTTCGTAGGTGTATGGGTAGATGAATGAGGTAATGGATGAGTGGATTCGGAGTTCTCCCTAGCTTTGTGTTTGTTGTATAAATGTGGAAGACATTTTTCCCACCACTCATCTGACTCTTTTTTGGTGTGCCATTTAAAATTTGAGGAACTAGATGGTGATGTTGTAGAACTGGTATGCTTTGGGAGAGGTGTCTTAGAATACGGTGAAGGAGGATTAGGAGCCAAAGTGGTATACGATTTCCCTCTTGAGGTGACAGTTGCCTTGTCATGAGTATGGGAAAAAGATATATGATTTTGGGGTGAGGCATAGCTAGTACTAGCCCATGCAGCTTGCAAGCTTTTCAGTTCTTGTTGGAGGACGTCGATTTGTTGAATAATTGCTATACAATCTTGGGGCGAGGGACCTAAGTTTATTTGCAATCGTAGATATTGGAGTTTTTGATCAAGATATTCTAATTGGTTTGCCATTGACACAAGACTGGAAAAGCTTACTAGTTTGGATGGAGAAATGGCTGATTTGCAAGGTTTCAATCAGATTTTGAAAAGCTGAAACAAGTTTTTGAAAATGATTTTTGACAATTTTGCTTTTGGAAAGAACTAAATTTTTTTTGTTCTCTAGTTCAAATGCGCAATAGTTTGAGTGCGCAACAACAGGAGTCAGATGCACCAGAAGTTGAATTATATGCATAATTTGTGTTAACTGTGTTTGTTTAAATGTGTTGTTTAATCAAATGTGCAATAAGTCAAAGCATCTGACTCTTTTGTTTGTTTAAATGTGCCGCATAATCAAATGCGCAATAAGTCAAAGCATATGCGCAATATGTCGAATCAAATGCGCAGTTCTGACTTTTCTGTTTGTTTTCTCTGAATTTTGGATAATTCTGGATTGTTTTCAGGATTTGGTTTGAAAAACTTGGTGTTTGTGATAATTCTGATGTTTAATTATGGCAAAAACACAGAAAACACAGAAGTTTTCCATATTTTTATCTTATGTTATTTTTTTTTGTATTTTTGGATTATTTTTGACTCAAAAACAAGTACACCCTAGGCTAGATAGGATAGTAGGGGATTTTGGCTTGCTAAACAATTTGGTTCTTAGTTAGGGCAGCTGTTCAAGTGGTTACACATGCGGTGACACTACTCTCCATTTATGGAGTCTCCCAACCTCAAAGGGTTACACCTATGAGGGTTTTGGGGGAGGTTGGTCGTTGGTGTAACACAGCAGCACTCGTTGCTTGAGGTTTTCACCCCAAGCACAATTTATTTTAAGTGGCTTGGTAGGGCTTGGCTTTAGCCTGTTACCACTCAGGGTCATTCCCACTTGGACAAGCGTGTATCCAAGGGCAGGCCCCCCTAAAGGTTTGACAAATAGAATGACAAGTCTGGCACTTTGATCACCCAGTTAAGGGGAGAGCATAAGCCTATTGTCATTTGCTAGCATAGAAAACACTTGTTAATCCAACCTAGTTAAAAGTAGAAAAACTATATGAGTTAAGCTACTTGTGCACTCACACGATTGTTAACTTGGAAGTGTTTAGATCATAGCATTGTTCATTCCCCATTTGTTAACTTTGAAAGTGATTAAGACATAGCATTGTTTATTTTTCGTTTGTAAAGATAGTAGTGGCCTACTTTAGGAAAATAGATTCGACAATGCATAGATAACCATTAGGTTCAATTACTTCCTTCCTAGTTTAGAAAACTATGTGAAGTATTGTATGAGATGCACTTGTTACTTTCACCCCTAGTTGGTCTAAATGAACTAGACAAAGCAGCTAAATGATCTAATCCAGCCACTAGTCCTGCAAAAATGATCGTTAGCTCAAACACACAAAATCAGAAACCCTAAAGACAAAAAGTAGAATCAGAAGCACCGCACTGCAGTCTGAATGCGTAGAAACAGAGATTGCATGCAGCATTTTACAAAAGCGTTAAGACAGGTGTCAAAAGCACTGTAACAAGAGATATATGCGCTATTTTAACAGATGCGTCGAATCAGAGGACATATGCGCAGAAAGAAACAATCAGTCTGTAGAAATTTGCGTTTTCTAACCCTAGTTTGTTAAGATTTGGATAAAAATGTATGTATATGATCTCTTAGCTCAAATCTAACCTCACCATTGCGTCCGGGGGGGGCATTTCCATAAATTGAAACTACAAATTTGCCTAGATTTCATGAAAAATAGAGATTTGGCGAAGAAAACAACTTTCTCAAAATTCACTACAAAAACATATGCACAATTTCAGAGGTCATATGTGCAATTTCAGAGGTCATATGCACCATTTTAGAGGTCATATGTGCAATTTTAGAGGTCATATGCACAATTTCAGTGTATATGTGCAGTTTGATAGAACAGATGCGCAACGATATAGGGTAAATGTGCAACTCTGATGGATGTGCAATTACACAGAGTATATGCGCAAAACTAGACTCAGGTGCCATAGTAATGATTGGATGTGCAACTTTGGAGGTTAAATGCACAACTGTGGAGGTCGTATGCACAATATTGTTATATGCGCAACTGCGGAGGTCGTATGCGCAAGAAGGCTGTCAGAGACCTGTTCTTCACTTGCACTGACCTGCAACTAAAAACACTCATTTTTTTGATTAGTAAAGGGGCAAGAGCCCCACGGTGGGTGTCAAAATGTGAGGGGGAGAAATGGATGTTAGTTCAAACTAATGAAAACATATAAAACCTAAACACCAATGGAAGTTGAAAGTAAAGAAGATTAAAAACCAACACAAGTGAATATACTTACAATCTCTTTTACCTATCATTTTCCATTGTTTGCCTATCTTTCTTTGATATTGATTGTGAAGCCCTCAGAAGCTTTCCTTGCTTGTTGAAGATGACAAAGGAAGAATGGCTCTTGATATGTGTTGTGTTGAATGTGAGCTTCAACACATGATAATGGAGGACACTTGCGAATGAAATGAGAGAGAGAGAATGAGGGAAATTTAGGTATAGTTATCTTGCCAAATGAAGTGCCTCCACTAATGGCTTAGAAGAGGGTTCTATTTATAGATTTTCTAAAAAAGGAATGGAGGGTGAGGATCAACAGATGAGATCAATGGCTAGGAATAAAAATGAATCTTTTATTCATAGTGGATGAATTAAAAATTTATTTTTTGGGAAGAGTGGAGGATAGTGGATGAGTTAAAAATTCATTTTTGGGAAGAGTGGAGGATAGTGGGGAACAATTGAATTGAAAATTCAATTGGTGGAGGATAGTGGGGAACAATTGAATTAAGAATTCAATTGGTGGAGGATAGTGGGGAACATTGAATTGAATATTCAATTAGTGAAGGCTAGTGGGGAACATTGAATTAAATATTCAATTGGTGAAGGCTAGTGGGGAACAATTGAATTAAATATTCAATTGTTGAAGGCTAGTGGGGAACATTGAATTAAATATTCAATTGGTGAAGGCTAGTGGGAAACAATTGAATTAAATATTCAATTGTTGAAGGCTAGTGGGGAACATTGAATTAAATATTCAATTTGGTGGAGGATAATTGAATTAAAGATTTATTTTGGAAAATGGAGGATATTAGCTAATTAAATATTAAGAATATTTAATTATATGTGCAACATGGTGAGGTGGAAGAGATGAGGTGGATTGATGAGGTGGATTTTGGACTTTAGACATTAGAAGAGTTTATGTAATTTAATTAAATAAAATGACTTTTATTTAATTATGGGACAATGAACCAATTAAATAAATTTACAATATTTATTTAATTGACAGAAGAAAATGATAATTAAGATAAATATTAAAATATTTACTTAATTCAACCTGAGCCAATTTTAGGTGTATACACTTTATATACTAGGTCATGAGCACATATGATGTGTAATTTTACCTTGCGCGACCAACGAACCATCTGCGAAGACCCCATCATGATGACCCGCGCCATCGGCGAACCTCCTACATGATATCTTGATATGAAATATCACCTCGATATTTCACATCACCCTGATATGAAATATCACCTTGCGGGAAACATCACCCGATATGAAATATCACCCCGATATTCTATCGGCGCAACCTGATGCATCAGAGAAAGATCCTCCTCATCATAATCATACCCTCATTAGTGATTAGTGGGACCCTCATCATATCCGCTGATAATATCATGCCAAAGACCACATGATGCACCCCACTGGATCCTGATGACGTCATCGTCATATTGCAAAGGGTGATATTCGTAAGATGACTAATGTTTGGAATATCACCCCCTGCAAGATGCGTGAAGCCATTGGACAAGCACTTCATGGATCAAGTGATGATGAGGTGATAGAGCAACAAAGGGGTGATATTAACTAAGATCACCTGATATGAAATATGACCCCCCCTTCGGAATATCAGGTCATACTAAAACCTTGCAGCATCACCGGGGTGATCTTCACAAGATGACTGATATTTGTAATATCACCCCCTTATAAGAAAATTAAGCCTGATAGAAACTTTGCCTTAGAATTTTTTGGATTTTTTGGGAAGGTGCCTGCAAGATTAGTTGCTTGAAACCTAAATGCTTATGTAGGCACCAACACAGGCTCTGTCTGGGGATGCATGCCTCTTGCAGGCATGGCGAGAATCATAGAACTCTGGGATACAGACCAGTCCCTTATCCATTGGGCACATAGTCAAAACTGTACTAACCTGCATCGTGAAACACATTTATTAAAATTCACTTGGCTGCCCAGGGCCACCAAAAAGGAAAAACTAGAGTTTTCCTTTGTCAAAAACCCTGTTTTCTTTTGATTTCTTCAAATGAAGCCTGAAATAATTTTGTTGTCTATAGCACCTAGCATTGTAATTGATTGTACTGCTGCCCACTTCTCTTTCCTTGATAAATCTACAACAAGATTCATCAGCATGCATTATCATTAGCTATAGAATATCATCATCATCATATGAGTCACTGATGTTGCTTGGAAAACTAACAGACTCACATGAAACAAATGAATCCACATCAGAATTTAGCCCTTCTTAAAAAAATAAGAGCTCCTCTATATCAAACAAACAATATTCAGGCACAAGTAACATCTCATAATCAAATTCATTTTTATAAGCATGTAGCTATTCATCATCATTGTGCTTAGTAATCTTGTCATTAATGTCCACCTGGAATGTCTCAAAAGAAGGCAGAGATAACTCAGAATGCAGCCCTATGTCAAAAATTCGTAGTCAACCCTGCAACCAACACTATCCCCAACTATTTGAGCACACACATCTGTAACTTGTCCATTCACCTCTGAATAGTGACCCTGTTTTTCCTCTTCACCAATGCATTGATAATCAAAAGCAAATTTTTCAACCTCTGCACTGTGAAGGTGGTCAGAATCTTCAAGGAAACATTCATATTCAGCATCCATATATATTTCATCATCTGAAAGGCTCACATATGCATCTGAATGCTGACAGTCACTAACATATTCACTGTTGTCCCTTGAAACAACATCTTCTATTTCAGAGTGAAGCTCTACATATCCATTTCACACAAATAATCAGGCATAACTGGGATATGCATACTGTTGCAAGACACAACCTCATGTATGTCTTTCATTTCATTATTTGAAGGGCATTTTGTGTCTGCAGGCTTCTCTTCTAGAGGCTGATAACTATCTTTGTTTTCATCATCATAGGATGTGCCTACATTTTCTATAACATTTTCTTCATGCATCATCACATCATGACTACATATGCTATTCTGAAATATATTTCCCTCCACACAATCATCTTTCAATGCACATACTGGGAGAGCTGAAATATATTCACCTTGAAAACTATTTTGAAAACTTGTAGCCATGAAACCTGTTGGCATTCCATATTTCTGATTATTTTCAATAGCCATAGCAAATTTGAAAGCCTGGTGAAGTGTAGTTAGTTCTTTTTCTCTCAATCTATAACTCATTTTCTTATCAAATGCAACCAAATAAATTGTCAAGCACAATGTATTATTGGGTCTCATATATTTAGGGACCTACTTGAGCAACTTAATAAACCTAAGATTAAAGGTTGGAACCAGTTCCTCATCTTCCTTTTGGATGTTCATGAAATGTATGATCAATGAGGCTAAATCAAATCTTTCACCAAACTGCTCTAGGAATGCAATTTCTAAATCTACCCATGAAGAAACTGAACACACAGGCAAGTCTGAAAACCAGACCCTAGCATCATCCTCTAATGACTGAACAAAGAGTCTCATTACTACATCTTCAGCCTCAACTTCATAATCTTCTATCAAATTACAAAAATTTTGCAGATGTTTGTTTGCTGACTCAGAATTTAATCCACTATATTTTGGCAAACATTTTCTAATTTTATTTGGAATAGCATTTGGGTAACCATATATCCCTGTGAAATCTAGGGCTTTATATCTTTTAATAAAAAATGTTTTCTTTGAGAGCACAACCAGGTTTGTTGCTCTAAACTCATCATTTTTTATGAAAGATGAATACTTGGAAATATGTTGCAGCATCAATAGGTTCAATCAATAGAGTCACCACCTCTCACAGAGAGGACATAAAATTAACAAGGCACTTTTGTTTTCTGGATTCACCATGCCAGTAGAGCACCACATGGTCATTTTTGGATCTTGCTGCAACAACTTCACTGGAAACTAGATTTTCCAACCTTCAAAATATTTGACTCTTACCCCAGTAGAGTCGCCATCTGTTGGTGTTTGCTTCCAAATCAACAGAGGGTTTTCTAGTTCTAATGCACAGGCAGATTTGGCCAACTAATACAGGAGGTTGCATGAACTGCCTCCCCTTCATTTCTGGTTCTACCACACCAAGGGGGTATCTCTATTAGCTAAAGATTTGACACTTTTGACTCACCCAATGACATAAATATTTATCTTTACAATGATAGGCAGAATACTCTCATGTGTAGACCAAGATTTGTGTGATAAATCACAAGGTTGGCAACATTCTTGGACATATTTGTCTAGTCAGGTATGAGAGCATGCAGGGGGTTCCTAATCCTAATCCTACAACTAACAGGTTGGGATAATGAAAAGATTTAAATTTATGCTTTAGATGCAAGACAGGGGTTTTGGATCATAACTACTTCACAGGAACAGACCAGTGCCTATCCCAAGGCAAGGAGTCAACTAGACGTATACACAAGAACGGATTGCATTTGGATTCAAGTTTCAAGAGGTTAGATTGATGCTTGCCTTACAAACATCACCCAAGAATAGGTATTTAGCTGCCTCTACTTACATATATCCCAGTTGGCATACAACCTTCTCCATACTTCACCTAAAACAATTTAATCCACTCCTTGAATGGAAGTTAGAGATGAAGCATGTGATACAGAAATCCATACCCTAGAACTTGAGAAACCCTTAGCAGCCAAATTCAAAAGAAGGAAAAGCATGCAACACATGGAGACAAGCAGCTAAACACATGCATAAGAGCATTTTTCATATAAAACAACAATGAAACTGAAGATAATTGCAATGCACATTCATAATGCAACTCATAAACTCCAAAATGAGATAAAATAGCAAGGAAATGGCCTATTTTTTGCTATTCACACAAAAATGCCCAGGTCTTCAACAACCAAAATGAGTAACACAATCTGCCTTTTATAGCAAAACTGTGTACTCAACAAATTAGTTACATGGCACTTCAAAAAATCACTAGATTCAATGCATCTTCAGATTGGCGCTCAAAATAATGAATGCAGCCAGGGAAAATAGAGGAGAGGGTAGGTGGGCTCAGGATCAGAGCCACCGCTCAAAGATTTGCATCTTAAATCTAGTAGTTGGCCTATCCATGCCTTGAAACATCCGCCATTAAAGGCATACCAACCCATGGCCTTGGGAAATGCAGTAGACTGTGCACCTTTGAAATTTTCCTACCAAGATTCATGACCTAATTTTTCAAATCATGTGGGAACTAATTATCCCACATTCATCCCGTAGCAACCTCCTCAATACTTTATATACTAGGTCATGAGCACATATGATGTCGTGCAATTTTACCTTGCGCAACCAATGAACCATCCGCCAAGACCCCATCATGATGACCTACACCATCGGTGAACCTCCTACATGATATCCTGATATGAAATATCACCCCGATATTTCACATCACCCTGATATGAAATATCACCTTGCGGGAAACATCACTCGATATGAAATATCACCCCGATATTCTATTAGTGCAACCTGATGCATCGAAGAAAGATCCTCCTCATCATATTCATACCCTCATTGGCGATCAGTGGGACCCTCATCATATCTACTGATAATATCATGCCGAAGACCACATGATGCACCCCACTGGATCCTTATGATGTCATCATCATATTGCAAAGGGTGATATTTGTAAGATGTCTGATGTTTGGAATATCACCCCCCACAAGATGCATGAAGCCATTGGACAAGCACTTCATGGATCAAGTGATGATAAGGTGATAGAGCAACAAAGGGGTGATATTAACTAAGATCACCCAATATGAAATATGACCCCCCTTCAGAATATCGGATCATACTAAAACCTCGCAGCATCACCGGGTGCTCTTCACAAGATGACTGATATTTGTAATATCATCCCTCGCAAGAAAATCAGTCCTGATAGAAACTTTGCCTTAGAATTTTTTGGATTTTTTGGGAAGGTGCTTGCAAGATTAGTTGCTTGAAACCTAAATGCTTATGTAGGCACCAACAACCCGCAAGCTATGATTGTGTTCTTGGAAGCGTGTGCCTAAGTATTCTTGGTGTTTGCACTAGTTTGGCCAACTTGGGTGCTAAAACTCTTTGCGGATGTGTCTTGTGGATTGTAGAAGTGTGTTGAAGCATGTGAAGATGTATTTGGGTTCGAGCTAAGATGTGAAGTGTTTTTTTTTCATTCATTTGCTCCATAAGTTTGTAGAGGTCCAGACCTAATTTGAATTATGTATGTTTGCCGACCTTGGAGACGGTTTTAAATGTTGTAGATTGTATTGCCGACTTTGATGTATGTTCCAAGGTTGATGATTGGTATAAATAAATGTAATAAATCCATGTGTAATTGATGTGGATGTGAAGATGCGAAGATGAAAGTGTTTGTGTGGTAAGGCAGAAAAGGTGATATGTATTGCACTTCAATGGAACTAAACTCAGGCATGTTGTAGATGCTATCATATCAGTTCATAGCAGTGAGCCACCTCTTGGCAGTGAGCCAGCCCTTGTAATTGTCTTGTGCCTTCAACACTTCCCTCTTTTCCCACTAAACAATTTCATCCCTCGCAAAACTCAAACTTGTGCAGATGGGCTTTGGAATAGTCTATATTGCCTCTTTCTAAGCGATGGTTGATACTCTGTCCCTTGTACCTTTTATGCTGATGATGTGAGGACTTGAAAACTTGGATTTATCATTTTAATAGTTGAATAAAGCTATCTTTAGAACCGCAAGATCAAATCTTGCTCTGCAGAGGAATGTGGACTAGAACAAGATGTCTCTGCCTTAGGATGTACACTATGAATTCCTTAGTCAAATTTTTGCTTCTTATCATTAAGTGCAGTACTTCCAACTGATTAGATATACATGTGTGGATATTGGAACCATGCAAGAACATAAGTGTTTACCTCTACACCAATCTCACACACCAAACTGATCACCTTACCATACTTAGACTATTTTCTCTTCTCCTAGACTGGTTTCCCTTGACCATACTAACTCTTCCTCTATACAAGTCTGTCTATATATTTTAAATACTATGCTGACATAAATGTATACTATGTTGACATCAATGACAATACATATTGCTAACAATCTCCCCCTTTGTCATTGATGGAAACATATACTCCCCCTTAGACATATGTTTCTCTCTCCCCCTTTGACATCATGGACAAAGGGAATGATATCCTTTGCTTGTCTCAATTCAAAAATTGTATAGACTCCCCCTTACAAAATGATTTCTACACTATACTCCCCCTGACTGTGTTATTTAGTTAGAAATTTGTACCTTTGAAAACCAAAATTGTACTGCCATTCTACTCAATACCTCTGTAATACTATGTACATCAAAAGTTATCTTATTTACATTGCTCTTACAACTCACTTGGATGGTATGATATCCTTGTAAATTACCTTGAGTTGTTGAAGAGTTGCAGTCTAGTTGACACATTCTGAGGCAAGCATATTGTTTTGACATTCACACTGTATGCATATCTCCTCAGCTTCCTCTATGTTGCCTAGGGTATTCATCTTTTGATCTACCTTTTCTACTTCCCCTAGCAGACCAGATAGTGAGGCAAGTCTTAGATTCACTGCCTCTCTCAACTGACCAAATTATTTCTTCAAGCTTTCTCTTTGGTCTTGTAGTTGAGATAATTGTACTGCATGAAGGTTCTCAAGTTGTACCCTAGTTCCACCAATCTTATCTTTTGACAAATCATAGACTTTGGCTAACTTATATATTTGTGACTCAATGGAGTCCATCTGAGTTTTGATGTTCTTTGTGGAACTTGGCCATTTCAGATAGAATAGATATAATGTTGTGGCCTCATCAATGCAAACTTTGAATTTCTTCAAATTTTCTTTAAGCTTGTTATGTGCCTTGGCATATTTGTCAATCATCGTAGCCATTCTCTTGTCATTTATTCTTCTTGCTGCCTCTTTTTCTACCTTTGGCTCTATGTGGGAGGAGTGATCCTTGAAGGAGTCCATTAGCAGCTTGAGCTTTTGCTCTGGGGATAGTGAGGGGTCAATAGTTACCTCTGGTAACCCTTCTTGTAGTAATTTTACAGCATTCTCTATTGCACTAGATTTCTTCAAGTTTTCTTGTATAAACACTTTTCTTGTAGAGGCATGCAGTATATCACCTAGTTGAAGCTTATGAAGAGGTGAAATGCTTGACAGGTCTATTTTCCCCTCATGGTTAGGAATCTGCAAAAGTTGGGGTGTGACCACTGGTTGAAATTGTAGTTGCATGTCTAATAGGTCTTTGAGTGATTCTATCTCTGATGTACTTTGGCCTATGTCATCCATACCTTTTGATTGCTCTCCCTCTTCAATTTCTCCATTACCCTTTTCATCCTTTTGTTCCTCATCATTCTTTTTCTTTTCTTCCTAATCCTTCTTGGAATTATTTGCTTTCCTCTCTTTTGTGTTCCTTGTATTCTCTGGAGGGGGAGAATCATGTCTTGCATTAGGATTTTATGTAAGAGACCCACTTTGTTCTGTAGGAGTGTTCAGAGGAGGAATATTTGTTTTATCTTGGCCCTCTATGATTGGTGCTCCAGTAATATTATGAGGGGCAATCTCCTCATTCTTTTCAGGATTATCACTACCTTCCTCATTTCCTTCAGAGGCATATTGATCATATATATCTTTAATGGTTCCAATGTCAATCTTCATTTCCTTGAGAACTTCAACAATTTTCTTTAGTATCTCCTTTTCCAATCTCTTTATTTCTTTCTCATTCCTTGACATCAGAGTATTTAACCTTCTTTTAGTTCTAAATTCCTTTGTTAGATTTTTAGATACTTTGACTCTTTCTTCCTTAGAGATGGAGGGACAAATATTTTCAATTTCTCTTTTCTTGATCTCAACTTCTTCACATAAAGCATCATTTCTCCTTTTAGTAAGGACATTACCAAGGCTTTTAGGTAGTTGATCTATGATTTCAGATAAGGCTAAGTTATGAGCTCCCATATATCTAACTATTGCTTCTTCAAGGGTAGATTTATCATTGGAAGGCCTTGTTGGGAAATAAGGTGTCTCAACATTTGTAATTTATTAGCATTGTTTATTTATTTGTGTATTTATTTATTGCCTAATGTTGTAATTACTTGCACATTCAGTTTGGTCACATAGTTGAGGTGGCACGGTGACATGTCATCTTACTTGGAATGTGACTTGAATGGTCAAGTCAAACCTACATGGATTTGGGCATCCCATTTGAGGTGGCACTAATATTCCATGTGTCGGCATCTTGTGATGTGTGGAAGACAATATTCCATATGAAAGAATCTATGACACGTAAGAGCCAAGTTTGGAGATTCCTATGACAAGTGGTGACAAGTGTCGATGAGTATGTTTGCATGAGGGAAAGGCATCTTTGGGCACCCAAGTTGGGCTATGACATGTTGTAAGAGGAATATGCTATATTTAGCATGGTATGATAGATTCTCTTACAACATTTAAGGTTGTTATGTTGGGAAAATCTATGACAAATGTAAGATGCGTAAGAGCATCTGTCATAGTCTATTTTTAGCATGGAGTGCTCCTATATTAGGAAAGTCAAATCTGCCATGTATGACAAATGTAAGGGATGTATTTGTAGCAAGGACAAGTGTCCTTTGATGTGGGATAATGGCCATGTGGCCAAGGTGGACACCTATCCCATGATGCTTCCAATATTTGCCCTGTAATCTCTATATATTGCATAGTTTGGAGTTGTAGTTGCATAGTGTTTTTACAGGTACTGTTATGCTACTGCAATAACTCTAGATTCAACATTTGAAGACTCTTGGAAGAACTTGCATTGCAAGTGTATTGTAAACTATAATTGTTTCAAATAATACATTGTGAAGGTTTTAGAGTGTGGGGTTTTTCACTTGAAAAGGTTTTCCCCACAATACATCTTGTGTCTACTTCTCTCTATCTACATTCTTATATTGTGTTTGCTTCTGTCATATCTTTGATATAATTTTCATATTGTTGCAATTGTAAAGATTAAAATGAATTTTCATACCTCTCCCCTCATTAGATTAGTTTAGGAAGCAATTTCTGTACACCTAGCTTCCTTTCAGTTGGTATCAGAGCCTGGACAATTTTGGCCCTAGCTCCTAGGTAGGGGCTTTTTGTATTGATCTTATATTGAGTGGGAGTCTTTGTAGAGTATTCTATAATCTTGTTGTAGGAAGGAGTGTTGGCAAGAGACACAGTGTAGCTTCATGAGTGTTGTCATTGATGGCAACAAAGTTCAGCCCACCCATTCGTAGGACATGGTGTGCCTATACCGGGAGTCAGATTAAAGAGTTGTGGTCCAGTAAGCAAGAACAGAGCATGTAGCAAGGTCCAACAGTCAGGTCTGGATCTCTTAAAGGAAGCATCTCAGTAAAGTTTAGACTTGGGGAAGTCAAGAGGAGTACCATGACTAATATATTATAGAGATTGAGCCTCTAATGATGTAAGAGTGAAAAGATATGAACACCTAAGTGTTGGGTTCCTATTTGGCAGAGTAGACTAAGGAAGAACTAACTGGTAGAGCTTCAGACCTTAATCTAGATGAGATATTGATGGTAATAAAGTTTCTTAAGGGATCATTCATGATTGTCCAACATAATTGATGACTTCTATAAGCATCTCTTTGATACACATCACTTGATAAGCAAGGATTCAGCTGACAGACCAGAGTTTGGAAAAATATTGAGTATTCTGGATGCCGACTAGAAAGTTGATGAAATTCTTGGTGTGGATATATATACTAGATTAATTTCGGTATGAAGGTGTGTGTGGTGTAGTGTGAAGTGCGAAGAAAAGTAGAGAGCAGTGTGAAATCAATAGTACAGGTCCAGTATGTGACAGGAGAACAACACCAAAGAAGAGGAAGAATGAAGTGCAGTAGATCAGTGTATTGAGCCTAACCGGAACTGAACCTCAACATATGTGGATGCTTCTCATCAATTCAAGTGTCTTGTTACTTTCCTTATAACTTGTAGATAGTGAGTCTCTTGTAGGCAGTGAGCCTCTTGTGAGCAGTGTACTTGGGCAGTGAGCCCTAATTAGCAAGTGCCATTTTGTACTACCTTATTCTTTTAACAGAAAATACAATCTTGGGTTAATCACCTGGTGGTTTTTCCCTTAACAGGGTTTTCTACATCAAAATCATTGTGTTATGTGTATTGAGTTTATTTCTGCTTTAATGGTTATGCATGCTTACTTAATTTGATGCTGCACTAGTTAAAGAAGAATAGAAAGTTAAATTAATCAAGATAACTGATTCACCCCCCCCTCTCAGTTATCAACAAGGAGATGGCAGGCACATCTGGAAGAATACAGGTTGAAAAGTTTAATGGCAGCAATTTCGAGTTGTGGAAACTCAAAATGGAAGACATGCTCATTGATAGAGACCTATGGAAAGTAATTTCTAGTGTAAAACTAGCAGCTATGTCCCAAGATGATTGGGATCTCAAAGATTGTAAAGCCAAGGGTCTTGTGAGACTCTGTCTAGCTGATTCTGTCCTATTAAATGTTCATGAAGAGAAAACTATGAAGGATCTATGGAAGAAACTTGGTGATGTTTATCAGGCTAAATCCCTAGTAAACAAGTTGTTCCTATGGGAGAAGTTATATTCTCTGAGGATGGAAGATGGAGGATCTGTTGCTAATCACATGAATGCCTTTAATATGTTGGTTGTACAATTGACATCCGTTGGTGTGAAGATGGAGGAGGATCGGTGTATGACCTATCTTTGTTCTTTACCGGATTCATGGGATCATCTTGTTATGGCCATCGAGAGTACCACATCCACTTTCAAAATGGATGATGTGGTGTCCTTGCTGTTATCTGAAGAGATGCAGAGAAAGTCATTCGAGTTGGCCAAAGAAGCTCTTGCAGTTCATGGAAGACCTAAGGAGAAAGGGAAAAAGGAAGACAAGAAAGCTAAGAAGGGTAGATCCAAATCCCGTGGGAGATTCAAATCTCCTAGAAAGTCCATGGTATTGTGTGTGAACTATGGGAAAACTGGGTATTTTCAAGAGGAATGCAAAGAGGAGAAAAAGAAGAAAAAGAAGAATGTCCTAGATTCAGATTCTGACAAGTCACAAGATAATGGTGATGCCTTCATTGCAGCCTTGGCCACCCATGCATCTGATGATGTGTGGCTAATTGATTATGGTGTCTCTTTCCACATGGCCTCACATTGAGACTAATTTACAAAGTATGAAGAGTTCGATGGTGGAAGAGTGTACCTAGGTGACGATTCTCATCTGAAGATAGTTAGCCATGGAAGAGTCACAATCCAATTCCCTGATAGACGAGTGAAGGGGATCTCTGGGGTTATGCACATCACAAGCTTGGCACGGAACCTGCTTTCTGTAAGTAAATTGAATGATGAAGGTGTGCAAGTTGTCTTCTTGACAGAAGGATGCAAGATGACTAGAAGAGCTATGGTGCTTGCAAAAGGTACTTGGAGAGGTACTCTATTTCAGCTGGAGGCATGCATTTGACAATGAAATAGTTCTTCTGATTCAAAGAAAAGAGCTACAGTCACTTCATCCCCACCATTGGAACCATCAACTAAAAGATCTATTGTATCAAATTCTGATGGTAATGCATTTTGGGTACCTAAGGGTGCTCATGCTTTGGAAGTTAAGCTTCCTGCTAAGAAGACAATGTTATCGCATAAGAGACTTGGCCACATTGGTGAGAAGGGTCTTAGAACCCTGAAAAATAAAAACCTCATTGAGGGGTTAGATGATTGTAATCTTGATTTTGACTTTTGTGAACATTGTATATATGGAAAGAAAAATCGTGTTTAGTTTTACTCGAGTTCTCATAAGTCTTCTGGTGTATTGGATCTTATTCATTCTAATGTGTTTGGTCTAGTTAATGCTCCTTTGATCTCCAAATATGTATATTTTGTATATTTCATAGATGATTACAGTAGAAGGACATGGATTTATTTTATTAGAAGCAAATCTGAAGTCTTTAGTCAGTTCAAAGAGTTTAAATCTTTTGTTGAGAATCAAACTAGTAAAAAGATTAAGTGTTTGAGAACTGACAACGGTGGTGAGTTCTATTCTATAGAATTTGATAAGTTCTACAAAGAACATGGGATTGAAAGACATAAGACAACTCCATACACCCCACAGCAAAATGGAGTTGTAGAGAGGATGAACAGGACATTGATGGAGAAGGCTAGGAGTATGCTTAGTGAAGCTGGCCTTGAACAAAAGTTTTGGGTTGAAGCTATTGCCACTGCTTGCTACCCAGTAAATAGGTCTCCTACATTAGCTCTTGTTGGTAAGACACCCATGGAGGTGTGGTCTGGTAAGAAGCCTTCAATAAGACATCCTCATGTTTTTTGTTGTGAGGCATATGCTCATGTGCCTAAGGAGAAGAGGTCAAAATTAGAGAACAAGACTGTTAAGTGTATCTTCATTGGCTATGGTGTTAGTGTGAAAGGCTATAAGCTTTGGGATCCTATGGCTAAAAAAGTGTTGTATAGCAGAAGTGTTAGTTTCAGAGAGCTAACACCTTCTTCCATTGTTCTACAGCTAGAAGAGAAAGAAAAGAAAGAGCATGAAGTTTAGTTTCCTTCTACCCCTAATAAGACTGAACCAGAAGACCCTGTTGGACCTAATGATGAGGAGAGCTCTTGCAGCTCTAAAATTTTAGAAGATGAAGTAAAACCTCCACCTTAGCCTTTGAAGAGGTCCACATGAATCAAGAAGCAACTTGAAAGGTTTGGTTATACATTGCTTGATTCTAGTTGTGCTTTTGCTATGCTTACTAATGTTGATGAGCCTAAAACTGTGATAGAGGCTATGGGCATGAAAGATGCAGGTTCCTAGAAGGAGGCCATGGAAGATGAGATGGCTTCTTTAGAAAAGAATAAAACTTGGGACTTGGTACCTTTGCTTGATGGTCAGAAACCTGTTGGATGCAAATGGGTTTTCAAGAAGAAATTTGGTGCAGATGGCAGTGTTAAGAAGTATAAAGCCAGATTGGTTGTGAAGGGGTACTCACAAGTAGAGGGAATTGATTATGGTGAAAATTTCTCTCCCATTGCAAAGCTGACATCTATTCAGTTCCTATTATCTCTTGCAGCTGCTTATGATTTAGAAGTGGAACACATGGATGTGAAGACAACTTTCCTTCATGATGACTTGGAGGAAGAGATTTATGTCACAGCCAGAGCATTACATAGAAAGAGGTAAATAAAATTTGGTTTGCAAGTTAAAGAAGTCTTTGTATGGATTGAAACAATCTCCTAGTATGTGCTACTTGAAGTTTGATGCCTTTGTGTTGTCAATTGTATATCTGAGATCGAAATTAAATCATTGTGTGTATTATAAGTTTGACAATGATCATATTCTCATTATTGCACTATATGTTGATGATATGTTGCTGATTGGGAATGGTAAGAATATGATTTCTAATTTGAAGTCTTAGTTGTCAGCATAGTTTGAGATGAAAAACTTAGGGGCAGTAGTTACATTCTGGGAATGGAAATCAGAAGAGACAGAGCAAACAAAAGACTTTGGATAAGCCAGAATAAGTATGTGAAGACCGTGTTGGATAGATTTAGCATGGCAGATGTAGACCATTGTCTATTCCTATTTCATTGGGGACAAAGTTATTTGTTAATGATTGTCCAAAGTCTCCTTCTAAGATGGAGGATATGAGCAGATATGCTAGTGTTGTTGGTATCTTGATGTATGCTATGGTCTGTACAAGACCAGACATTGCCCAAGCAGTGGGAGTCCTTAGTCAATTTATGGCTAATCTTGGATGGGTACACTGGGATGTAGTAAAGTGAGTGTTTAAATATTTGCAAGGTACTTCTGAGTATTCCCTATGTTATCATGTTCATCGTACAAGACCTCCACATTCTATATGTATTCGTGGATTTGTGGATTATGATTGGGCAGGTGACATTGACAGCAGGAGATCCACCAATGCTTATGTGTTTACTATGTTTGGTGGTGCAATTAGTTGGATGAGTAAGTGACAATCTGTGGTTGCTTCATCCATGATAGAAGCTGAGTATATGGTAGCAACTCATGCTTTTAAGGAAGCCATTTGGCTTAAGAGATTGCGTTCAGATATTGGTGTTGATGCAGGATAGATTGCTATCTGTTGTGACAATTAGAGTGTGATTTTCTTAGCAAAGAATCTGACTTTCCATGCTAGAACAAAGCATATTGATGTGCAGTTTCATTTTGTGTGAGACATGGTAGAGGATGGGAAGGTGATATTGGAGAAAGTAGATACTTTAAAGAATGTTGTAGATGCATTGACAAAACTAGTGGGCACAGAGAAGTTCAGATGGTGTTCGGAGTCTATGGGCCTCTTGGCCCCTAGTAGTTAAATCTTGTCATTTCTTTTGGCTCTTGCAAGGTGTTCGACAAGTGGGAGAATGTTGGGAAATAAGGTGTCTCAACCTTTGCAATTTCTTAGCATTGTTTATTTATTTGTATATTTATTTATTGCCTAATGTTGTAATTACTTGCACATTCAGTTTGGTCACATAGTTGAGGTGGCACAGTGACATGTCATCTTACTTGGAAGGTGACTTGAATGGTCAAGTCAAACCTACATGGATTTTAGCATCCCATTTGAGTTGGCACTAATATGCCATGTGTTAGCATCTTGTGATGTGTGGAAGACAATATTCCATATGACAGAATCTATGACGCGTAAGAGCCAAGTTTGGAGATTCCTATGACAAGTGGTGACAAGTGTCAGTGAGTATCTTTGCATGAGGGAAAGGCATCTTTGGGTGCCCAAGTTGGGCTATGACATGTTGTAATAGGAATATTCTATATTTAGCATTGTATGACAGATTCTTTTACAACATTTAAGGTTGTTATGTTGGGAAAATCTATGACAACTGTAAGATGCGTAACAACATCTGTCATAGTCTATTTTTAGCATGGAGAGATCCTATGTTGGGAAATCAAATCTTCCATGTATGAAAAATGTAAGGGATGTATTTGTAGGAAGGAAAAGTGTCCTTTGATGTGGGATAATGGCCATGTGGCCAAGGTGGATGCCTATCCCAAGATGCTTCCAATATTTGCCTTGTAATCTCTATATATTACATAGTTTGGAGTTGTAGTTGCATAGTTTTTCACAGGTATTGTTATGCTACCAGATTAACTCTAGATTTGACATTTGAAGACTCTTGGAAGAACTTGCATTGCAAGTATATTGTAAACTATAATTGTTTCAGATAATACATTGTGCAGGTTTTAGAGTGTGGGGTTTTTCACTTGAAAATGTTTTCTCCACGATACATCTTGTGTCTACTTCTCTCTGTCTACATTCTTGTATTGTGTTTTCTGCTATAATATCTCTGATATAAGTTTCATATTGCTACAATTGTAAAGATTAAAATGAATTTGCATACCTCTCTCCTCATTAGATTATTTTAGGAAGCAATTTCTACACACCTAGTTTCCTTTCGAGCCTTTCATCATAAATGCCTGCAACTTCCTTTAGGCAACCATACTCTATAACTGCATTCATAGTTGCCTCGAGTTGCAAGGAAGCATAATCAGGTTTCTTACCCCTTTTTGTTTTTCCTTTTCCTTTCTCCTTTGAAGTCTCTTCTTCTTTAATTTCTTCTTTGGTTCTTTTCTTTCTTGTCAAAGACAACCTCTTCTTCCTTTCTTCTTCTCTTTCAATGTCTTCAACATTTACTGGATTTATCTTGCCTCTTCTAGCTTGACTCTTTTATCTAGGCTTTTTCTTCTCAGTGATCTAGAATTGTTCAAGGATCTCTGTGGTACCTCTTTTGGTAGGTAATGAAGATCCTAAGGGAACAGAGGCAAAGGCTATGGCAGATGTTGATATGCTTGTTCTCCTAGGTAGTGCAGAGGAACTGACTTGTATTTCTCCTGCAGAGCCTTCAGGAGAATTGAGTATCTTCTCCAAGTCAGTTTTCATCTTCTCTGCTTTGAATTTTATCTTTTCTACTTTCCCCTCTACATCCTTCTTCATAGATTTGTTGATGATTTCATCATATGTTTGATGAAAGGGGTAAATATAAAACACACAATAACAAAAAATGCACACAGAAAATAGAATGTTCTTTTATTGATTTGGACAACTCATTACATTAAAAAAGCTAAAATATAATCAGAGGAATCAATCCTCCACAGACCGCAACACATTAGAGCTACCTATCACACGACTCTAGAATCTTCTGCCTTCTGTAACCCCAAATTAGCTAGGGTTTCTATTTTCCCACCTATTCTTGACTCTACACTTTCCCCCTTATCTTTGCTACTACCCAAGGTTCCCAAAAATAGTCATAAATAGGCCTTTTTGGTGGCCTCTAGCTAAATTTTGAAATTTGCAACTCCCTCCAAAAGTAGGTGAACTTCCAAGAAGCATAACTTTTGTTCCGAGTGTCTGATTAACAAACCCTTTAAAGCACCAAAAAGCTCGTGAAGTGAACTATCACATTGGAAAATTGATAAATAGATTTATGTCAATGTTTTGAGGCATTATGGGATATTTTAGTGCCTCATATATGATTTTGGAACTTTTTAGGGGTTTTTTAGGAAACAAGAGCTTTAATATCTTTCAGCTCACAAATGATCTTTTCTTGATTCCTTCACCAAAGGTCCTGTATTTAATTTATGAAGCTTCGTGTAAATTTTCACTTCCACCGGTGCCCAAATGTAAACTTTTCAAAAATAATAGTTAAACTTTAAAAAAATAGCAGTTTTCTATTTTTAGCAATTTAGAAAAACTGAAAGTCCTACATCATTATTCAAGTGATTATGGAACCAAAAATACTAATTATGGAAAGAAATGAAAACAACTTCAATGATTTTGAATCAACATCTTTTTGGGTGATGCTAGATTGCCTTTACACCACTGGATGCTCCTGCATCAGACACCTAGGGTAATGTGAGAAGTGACCCTGTCACGTCTCAGGTGTTTGTTTGAGGAAAACCCAAATGGTCAACCTCTTCCTTAGACAACCAAGAAGAATCTTCAATAGGCCTTCATTTCCATTTCACTAAATATTCTTCATATTGCCTATTTCGAGTACTTCTTCCCACACGACTATCCAAGATCTCTTCTATCTCCTTCATTGAAGTAGATGTCGGAATACTCCACTATTCTTCTATTGGTCCATCCTCTATGCCACCTTCATGATATTCTATTAAATCAGTAATGTTGAACACAGGTGAAATATTGATCCCGCTCGGCAACTCTACCTCATATGCATTTCCTGAATCATGCTTCTCGAGGATTCTGCATAGTCCAAATTTCTTCATATTTAGCTTATTATATGTTCCAATTGGGAACGTTTCTTTTCTCAAGTGAACTATGACTTCATCTCCTACCTAGAACTCCTTATATCTCCTCTTCTGATATGCCTTAGCCTTGTACTGAATATTCATCTTATTAATGTGCTTTCTCACCTCTTCATGTAAATTATTTAGGTGTTCTGCAAAGTCTTCAACTTCGGCACTTGTCTTTTCTCTATTATCCAGCTTCCTTAACTCTGAATCATTTCTTGGACTACTTCCATATACAATCTGGAATGGTGATTTACCAGTACTCCTATTGACATAATTGTTGTAAGAAAATTCTGCTTGTGGTAAAATCAAATCCCATCTCTTGGGTTTAACACCTACTAAGCATCATAGTAGGTTACCCAAACTCCTATTCACCACTTCTATCTATCCATCAGTCTGTGGATTGCATGCAAAACTGAACTTCAAATCTATTTTCAACTTCTTCCACAATGTCCTCTAGAAATAACCAACAAACTTGGTATCTCGATCTAAAAATATGCTCTTGTTGTAAGTATGGGCCTAACCAGTGTTGTCATTGATGTCAACATACTCCTGTTGCATTAATGATAAGGATTGGATGAGCTGTGTGCTGAGGATATTGAGAAAATTAGCCTCAATCAGGAATAGTGATGACAGTAAGGTAAAAGTCCAAGATAGGATGAGGATCAGAGGATGCAGATTAAAGGGTTTGTAGATATGTGTCTTAAGGTGGTCTTGTAGATATTCAGAGATCCACATGAAGATCTGAAGAAGTTGTGGCCACTCAAGTAAAACTAGTTTCAACAGATATTCAGTGGTGATAGAGTGATATAGATAGGTCTGGTGAGATCCAGAAATGTAGTATCCTATTTTACAGATTTGAGGGAGTAATGAGGAAGTCCTTTTGAAGTATCAACTCGATTGGTTCATGGTTTGAAGGTCTGCAAGCATCTATTCCTTTATGAAAGTGATGACAGACTGTGTTCTTGAGGTTCCAGATGAAGGAGAGAAGGATTTCAGTAAGCAGATGAAGTGTGGATGTTCTTGGTGATTCAGGCAAGCTTGTGGAGGTTGTTGGATCGTGTCTAGTTCATTTTGGTGGTCCGCATTGGAGTTGGAGCTCACAATTAAAGAATTGACTTCCAGATGATGGTGTTCTTCATGAGACTAGTCGACCGGATGAGTTACACATCCTGCGGATGTTCTTGTAGTTGTTTTCTGACTTAGATGATTATTCCTAAGTTGATGCCTTGTATAAATAAGGGATTGTAAAGTCATTTCAAATGTGTCCTTGTAGAGATGAGTGTGTGGTAGCGAGTGTTGGCAAGAGACACTATATGGATTCATGGTTGTTGTCATTGATGGCAACAAAGGTCATCCCACATATCCGCAAGTCATGGTGTGTCTCTACCGGAAGTCAGAATGAAGATTGTTGTGGTCCGGTGAACAAGAACAGAGCATATGGCAAGGTCCGACAGATTGGTCCGGATCTCTCAGAGGAAGTGTCTTGGTGCAGTGCGGATTTGGGGAAGTTAAGAGGACTACCTTGAGTAGTATATTCCAAGGATTTAGCCTCCGGTGATGAACAAAGAAAAAGATATGAATAGTTGAGTACCAGATTCCTGAGAGACAGAGAGAACAGAGGAAGAACTGACTGACAGAGTATCAGACTGTTTTCCGGATGTGTTACTGTTGATGGTAAAGGTTGTGAAGGCATGAATTATGTTTGGCCGACATGATTAATGATATCTACAAGTATATGCTTGATCCGCATTGCTTGGTAAGCAAGGATTCAGCCGACAGAACAGAGTTTGTAAGAAACTAGACTGTTCCGGATGCCGACTAGAAAGGTGATGAAATTACTTATGTGGATATATATAGAGGATGGATTTAGTTGTGAAGAGTGTGATTGTGTGAAGGAATATGTGAATAAGTGCAAGAACAGAGCAGAAGTAGCAAGAAAGATCCGGTATGTGAAAGGATAACAGAATAAAGAATAGAGGAAAGATGAAGTGCAGCAGATCAGTGTACTGAGCCTAACCGGAACTGAACTCCAGCATATGTAGATGCTTCCAATCAGTTCAAGACTGTGATTCTTATCACTTTGTAGACAGTGTGTCTCCTTGTAGGCAGTGGGCCTCTTTGTGAGCAGTGTGCTCGGGCAGTGAGCCCTAATTGGCAAGTGCCATTTTTGTAATTTTCTATTCTTCTAACAGAGAATAATTTTTGGGTTAATCACCCCGTGGTTTTCTCCCTTAACAGGGTTTCCACATCAAAAATACTGTGTCATGTGTTTCTTATTTCATGGTAATGTTTTTGTGTTTGATTCAATGCTGCATTAATTAATAAGAAAGTTCAAAAAGGGAAATAATTAGGATAACTGATTCACCCCCCCTCTCAGTTATCAACAATTGGTATCAGAGCTAAGTTCCTCCTAATAGAGCCTAACAGCTTAAGGAAGATCTGGGAGTTCAAATGGATGCATATGGTTTAAGGGAGCAACTCAAGACTGCCCTTGAGGATCTTGAACAGTCAAATTCTGAAGTCAATGAATTAAAGGAAAGACTCAAACAGGCTGATGAATTCATGAGAGAATTAAAAAACAAATTAAGTCTCTCTATGAAAAAGAGAAAGGAGCTGCTCCAACAATTGGCAAGACAAAGTGAAGAAAGCAATACAAATGAAGAATTGACTGAGCAAACCAAGTTACGTGAAAAGTTATCAAAAGAAGTCATTATGTTAAGACATGAAATGGAATCAGGAACTATAAAGTTTACTCAAGAGATTGAAGAAAAAAGAAAAGCTGAAGACAATCTAAGACAATCTCTTAAAGAAAAATCAGAAGAATGCCACCAGATGGACAGGATTATTAGACATCTTGAATCTGATCTTGAAGATGCCAAAGATAATGAAGAAAAACTTGAGGATCAAATTGCCTCTCTCAAAAGAGATCTTCAAACAGCAAATGAATATAAAGAAAAATTCAAGATAAGTTCTGCCCAACTTGAAGTACTTCTTGGAAGTCAAAAGAGGACAGATGACAAGTATGGTTTGGGATATGAGAAAGGAGAAAGCTCCGGATCCAGTCAAAAGAATTTTGGATCAGAAAATCCAAGGAATAGGCCTAGAAGACCTCCGGTAAGACAGCCCAATGCTCAAAGATATCCATCTTTCAATGGATACTGCCGCAGCTGCAACCACTTTGGTCACAAAGCTAATCAGTGCAGAAAGAGAATGAATCAGATTAATTCATCCTTCTCCGGACAGTGCTTTAACTGCAAAAGGTATGGACACAAATCCCATGAATGCAGAAATATGCAAGTAAACAAATCATTCAAAGGTAGATGCTTTACATGCAATAGAGTAGGTCATATGGCTAATCAATGCAGATCAAGAGGTTATCAGTCAAATATGCAAAGAAATGTTATTTGCCAAATCTGTAATAGGTCCGGTCATAATGCTAAAGTCTGCAGAAGCAAGAATCAGGACAAAAGAGGTCCGGTGTATAATCAGAATCAAGACAAGGGTAAACAAAAGATGAATACGGATGAAGTTAGGAATCAGATGAGCAAGATTTGGGTGAAGAAAAGTTCAGAGAATGTAGAGGTTGGATCCAGACCAGACTCTGGTGCTGATATTTCTTCCAGAAATTAAAAAGTGAGCTCTGGCTCAGGGGGAGACTCAAAGAAAATCCTGTTCCCCTAGCCAATCAAGTGGTGCCAGATGTGTCACAAGATGCGGAGTAAAGGGTTTAAAGATATAAGTCTTGAGATGATCTAGATAAGATTTTAGAGGTCCGCATGAAAATGTGAAGAAGCTGTGATTGATCAAGTAAGACCTGTTCCGGGAGATGCTCCGGAATGACAGAGGATTACAAAAAGGGTCCAGAGAGATCCGGAAGTGCATTGTCTTATTCTGTAGATTGGACAGAGTGTTTGGGATGTCCTTGTGATGTGTTATCTTGATTTATTCATGATGGAAAGATCCGCATGATGTTCATAGATCAGGACTGATCCAGGATACTCCAAGCTATCCAGATAAGGCAAACCAGAATAATATAGGTGAAGCATTTATTACAAACAGATATTAGGGTTTGCGAAATGATATAAGGGATTCTCAACAATCATTTGATCATTCCACATCCAAGAAGAAGCGAAAAGCGGAGCTCTGCAACAAGATTCATCAAGCACACCAAAGATCTCCTGTCGAAGTCATTGCATAAAGAAATCAATCCAACCACTCCGTGCAAACCGAAGGCGCATAAGGTATTCTCCGTTTTCATTATCTCACTGCAAATCTTTGAAGAATGGCTACTCCAAATATAGTTAAGATCTCTGATAGACCTCGCCCCACATTCAAGAAACATCCTTACAAATCCTTGGAGGTAGATCCACTAGGAGCCTTCTCTAGTGTTCCTCATGGTGTATTGCACACGGAAGATATTAGGGTTTACATCCATGCGAATCTTGAAGACTTTGGAGAATCAAAACTGATGGATATCTATCACAAACAATTGATAGATGACTCCTTTGAGATCAAACCTCAGTACAAAGCCATCCGGGACAAACACTTTGCACAGTGCATTCATTTCCCCTGCTTTGAAGAAGATGAATGGGTCCGGTATGTACTAAGTAGAGTACATGACAACTTCCTATGGTTGAACAAGCCCTTCAAGATCACCAAAGATGCAATTAGGGCTGTAACCGGTCTGCACTCATCCGGTGGATTACCTGTTCTCAAGTCTGTCAAAAATCAGACAGTTAGTGATGCAACCGGATCCAAGTTTGACAAGAGAGCTATGACAGTTGATGACATCACTGAACCGGATGTCAAATTTGCATCTATGATAATTGGTTACAAAATCTATCACTCTAGTAGGGAAAATTTAGTACCGGGAACTGCAATCTACACAGCCTATCAAATGTTAAAGGAGAATGCAGACTATGACTTGTGTGAGCTTCTTGTAAACCAACTCTTTGAAAATCTGCAGAAGATTAAGAAGGACAAGAAAAACTCCTTCAAGTATGGCAATCTGATCCTTTGTCTCTTCTTTTACTACATGAATGAGCTTCCCGGATCCAGTGGATGGATATGGCAGAATGACAGACCGGTTGCCATCCAAATCAGAGACTATTTGCATGGACTTGGGGATGCTAAAGCAAGAAACACAGCTCTATGGGGATACTTCAAGAACTTCCAAAGCATGATGCATGCAAGAGAAAGAATACCCCTATCCCTCGTTGAAAAGTACAAAGACACAGTATGCTTCATGGTAGAAACAGATCAGTGTCTAATGGAGGCAGTAGAACCAAGAACTGTATGGATCATGCCCATGGGGTATGAAGTGGATGAACAAATAGTGGAGCTGCATGTTCAACACATGCTAAGTCAGCCCAAAGATCCAAAGGCAGAAAGGTTTGGAACCTTTGAGGAGCTGAGTGTAAAGATACATGTAGAACTTAGGGAACCAGAGATAAAGAGGAAGGTAAGAAAAGAAGTTGAGCATATTGCTCAAGGCCTAGGCATCTCAAAAGAGGCACTTCATGCCAGCCAGGAAAAGAGAAGAAAATCTGAGGAAGAAAAGAAAGAGGCAGAAAAGAAAAGCAAGATAAGTGCTCTGGTGGAATCCTCAACCCGGACCAGATCATCTAAAGGATCCACACCTATCAAAACCAAAAGCTCAAAACTGGAAGTCCAAGGATCCGGTAAGCGATCCAAGACAAAAGCCTCAAGAGCTTATCAAAGCCAAAAGGATGAAGAAGAAACTGAGTCAGATGAGGGAGTGAAAGAAATAAAGAAACAGAAAAAGAAAGAATCCGGTAAATCCTCTTCTGGCCGAGATAAGGAAGAAATGACAGAAGAACCTTCTGAAAAGCCCACCCTGTCTCTAGACAGTGTAGTCAAATCAGTCACTGTGGACGGGAACCTTCAACCCGTGGCTGAATTCTATGATGACTACAATGAGGCAGATCAAAAGATCCTGCAAGAGGCCATAATAAGGTATTTGAACATCTACAATAAAGCTTTTATTGAGATTATTTCTGAAATTCCTAAAAGCCTAGAAAAGGAATTAGAAATAAGAAAGAATAATGCTCATGCAAAAGATCTTGAGATCCGGGAGCAGATAGCTATTCAGCTATATCCTCAAATTGATCCCAAGACAATGAGCATAATATTCAAAGATTGCAAAGATGAGTTCAGAAGTAAAGCCAGGATGAACCAACTCATGCTTGGTGAGACTGACAAGGTGGCCAAAGAGACAGAAGAGATCCTCCGGAAGGCCTTCAAAAGTTTCAATCTTCCTGTTGTAGAGGACTTAGGTGCAGAAACAGCTGTGGACTTGGAACCCTCTGCTCCAGAAGAAGTGGCCTATGAACAGGCTAGCATCTCTCCTCCGGTTTCCCCTACAGTCTCCGGATCCAAAGATGAAGAGAAATTACAGGAGAAGGAAGCAGTGGTGAAAGATAAAGAGGTTGACAGTTCCAAGACTGTAGAAGAAAAGAAACATCTGTCTCTGGCAAGAGACACTGCACAAACTGTTCAATAATTTTTGAGCAAAGAAACTTTAGAGATTGATGAACCGGAGCTTCTAAAAGGCCCATTCGACTTTGACTCTCTCTCTCCGGTACAAACAATGAAAATAGCTTCATTTGCAAATGTCAAGGCAAATGAAAAACTCCTGAAGTCTCATATGGAAGACTGTGAGTTGATAGCGGCTGCTTCCGGAGTACTTGTAAAGATTATGCCATCAATCCAGATAGATCCTACAACCTCCTCTTCCGGTAATCTAAAAACCTTAGTCAGCAGTGTTGATACACATTTTGATTCTCTAGAAAAATCAGCTGAAGAAAAGGTCCGGAAGGAATTTTTGGATAAAAGATTTTCAGAAATATTAGGATTAATCTCTAACGATAGGAGAAATATGAGTATTGGAATAAAGAGCTTAGAAAGTGCTCTTAAGGATGGCGGTGATATTTACAAATTTTGTATCTCCTGGTCAAAGGCAACAGCAGAAATTGATAAGAAAATAAAAGAGGAACAGGACAAACTACAAAGTTTATCTCAAAGTTTTGATCCTCTCTCTTCCTCCATAGTAAATCAAGAATGTCAGACTATTGCAGTCTTGAATGAAATAAAGAACCTTGAGAAGGAAAGGAAGAATATCACTAACCGGATGGGAGAACTTAGAAGGATTATAATCCCTAAGTTGGAAACTATGCATGAGGCCATCAGTGATGCTCAGACCACCGCCCAAACAAATGATCCGACAGATCTCAAGAGGGCAGAAGCTTTTGCATTTTTGTTGAGTGGTCACATTTCAATTTTGGATAGAATGAAGCAAAGTTGGGCTGCAGAACTGATCCAATTGAAGACATCCTTTGCAGACATTCTTCAGTATATGTGAGTATGTAAATATGCGGCTATGTATAGAAAATTTTTGAAAATTTTGGTGTGCGGACCCTACCCTTTGCCATTGATGTCAAAGGGGGAGTGAGGAGCAGTGAAAAATGAGGAATCCAACTAAGGGAGAGTTTCAGAAATTGTATATAAAGATAGAGCATCAGCCAAGGGGGAGCATAATGTAAACACTTAGTCATTTTTCACTAAGTGTTGCCATCAATGCCAAAGGGGGAGATTGTTGGCAAGAGACACTATATGGATTCATGGTTGTTGTCATTGATGGCAACAAAGGTCATCCCACATATCCGCAAGTCATGGTGTGTCTCTACCGGAAGTCAGAATGAAGATTGTTGTGGTCCGGTGAACAAGAACAGAGCATATGGCAAGGTCCGACAAATTGGTCCGGATCTCTCAGAGGAAGTGTCTTGGTGCAGTGCAGATTTGGGGAAGTCAAGAGGACTACCTTGAGTAGTATATTCCAAGGATTTAGCCTCCGGTGATGAACAAAGAAAAAGATATGAATAGTTGAGTACCGGATTCCTGAGAGACAGAGAGAACAGAGGAAGAACTGACTGACAGAGTATCAGACTATTTTTCGGATGTGTTATTGTTGATGGTAAAGGTTGGGAAGGCATGAATCATGTTTGGCCGACATGATTAATGATACCTACAAGTATATGCTTGATCCGCATTGCTTGGTAAGCAAGGATTCAGCCGACAGAACATAGTTTGTAAGAAACTAGACTGTTCCGGATGCCGACTAGAAAGGTGATGAAATTACTTATGCAGATATATATAGAGGATGGATTTAGTTGTGAAGAGTGTGATTGTGTGAAGGAATATGCGAATAAGTGCAAGAACAGAGCAGAAGTAGCAAGAAAGATCTGGTATGTGAAAGGATAACAGAATAAAGAACAGAGGAAAGATGAAGTGCAGCAGATCAGTGTACTGAGCCTAACCGGAACTGAACTCCAGCATATGTAGATGCTTCCAATCAGTTCAAGACTGTGATTCTTATCACTTTGTAGACAGTGTGTCTCCTTGTAGGCAGTGGGCCTCTTTGTGAGCAGTGTGCTCAGGCAGTGAGCCCTAATTGGCAAGTGCCATTTTTGTAATTTTCTATTCTTCTAACAGAGAATAATTTTTGGGTTAATCACCCCATGGTTTTCTCCCTTAACAGGGTTTCCACGTCAAAAATACTGTGTCATGTGTTTCTTATTTCATGGTAATGTTTTTGTGTTTGATTCAATGCTGCATTAATTAATAAGAAAGTTCAAAAAGGGAAATAATTAGGATAACTGATTCACCCCCCCCCCTCTCAGTTATCAACAGCGAGGAGGAGAGCGAAAGGTAGAGTAGAAGTATTGGGCTTAAATGGAACTGATTCAAGCATGGTGAAGATGCTATTTTCTAGTTCAAGTAGGTGATACTTATTTCTTTGTAGATAGTGTCTCTCCTATAGGCAGTGGGCCTCTTTTTAGTAGTGTGCTAGGGCAGTGAGCCCTAATTGGCATGTTCCATTTGTTCTTTCTATTCTTCTAACAGAGAATACAATCTTGGGTTAATCACCCCATGGTTTTTCCCTTAACTGGGTTTTCCACGTTAAAATCTTGGTGTCTCATGTGTTGATGTGTTTATGCTCTTGATTCATTGCATTATGTTTCCATGATTGATTTATTATTATGTTGCTGAATTGCAAAGTGAAGTTAAGTGTTTAATTGGAAGAAAGTTTTGTACAACTGATTCACCCCCCCCCCTCAGTTGTCTGCCCTAAGTCTAACAATTGGTATTAGAGCCAAGTTCCTCTAAAAGGAGCTTAATCGCTTGAGGAGATCTAGAATGACATCTTACAAGAAGGATAGTCTGAAGTTTGATGGAACCAATTTTAATCTTTGGAAAGGTCGCATGAAATGTCACTTGTAATGTATGGGAATGGCGTACTAGACCATGGTTACAACAAAGTATACACCTCCACAGGGTGGTCTGAAAACCCCAAATGAAATCACAGATGTTAAAAATAATCTGCAGACTATAGAAACTCTTCTAAGCACATTATCTAATTCAGTGCTTTCAAATGTTATTGACCTACCAACTACTTTTGAGATTTGGGAAAAATTGGAACTTCTACATGAAGGAGACAAGTATGTTAAATGTGCAAGATTATAAAGTCTGAAAGGAAAATTTGAAAATCTGAAGATGAGAGAAGATGAAAATATCACTACGTTTATGCAAAGAGTAAATGAGCTTGTTTGTGGAATTAGAAATGCTGGTGGACTCTTGGATGAAAATGAGATTGTTAGAAAAATTCTCAGATCCCTTCCTGCTTCTTACAAAATCAAGGTTGCAGCCATTGAAGAATTCAGAGCCCATACAACTGTCACAAGAGATCAATTGGCTAGTAAATTGGCTGCATTTGAAATGACTGAGTTTGGAGATGCCCCTCCTAAGACTGAATCTAAAATCAAAGCCAGTGCCTCTGTGAAAGGTAAACAAAGGTTTGATCCGGGAGAGAACTCTTCAAGGAAACTCTCATGGTATGAAAAAGCAAGAAAAGACCTAGAAGAAGAGGAAGCAAAAACTGCTCAACTTGAAGCCCTTATTGCAAAAAGACTGCCAAGAGGATCTAGTAAGTATGAAGGAAAATTGCCTTTTAAGTGTTTTAACTACAATAAGATTGGTCATTTTGCCTCAAAGTGTCCGGAAAGATTTTCAAGGCCAAATCCTAACAGATCAAGGTTCCAAAAGAACTGTTACTATGTTCATGAGGAAGATGATAATGAAGGAGTAATAGATGATGAATCAGAGACAGGAGACAAATCCAGAAGTGACTGGGTGTTCATTGCCATCAAGGAAGAAGATCTAATGCCCTCTGAATCTGTCAATCATAAAGTTGTAGAAAGAGCACTAGCTACCCAAGTTGAAGAAAAGGATGATTGGGTCATTGATAGTGGATGCTCTCACCATATGACAGGTGACAAAAGTAAATTCATAGATTTGGAAAAGTATGAAGGAGTGGTAAAATTTGGTGATAATTCTGCTGGTAGAATCAGAGGTAGAGGAACTATTTCTTTTGATGGAAGGAACAAAACCGGTAATGTACTGTATGTTGAAGGATTGAAGCACAATCTTCTCAGTGTTGGATAGTTGGTGGACAAAGGCTATGATCTTAGATTCAAGAATGGGAAATGCAAGATCTTTGAGAGTTCTAGAACAGAGATTGCATCCGGTACCCAAACAAAAGGTAACATCTTCCATTTAGTTGACACTGGTAAAAGTTGTTTATTTGTTCAAGTTGATCAGAGTTGGTTATGGCATAGGAGAATGTGTCATGTGAATTTTGATAATATCATCAAGATAAACAATACTCAGGCTGTAAGAGATCTTCCAAAATTGGTGAAGCCTACAAATAGTTTGTGTAAGGAATACCAGTTGCGAAAACAAAGCAGAGCCTCATTCAAAAGCAAGGAACAATCTTCCTCCAGATTATTGGACTTAGTTCATACTGATCTTTGTGGTCCGATAAGAATTAGGAGTGTGCAAGGTGATAGATACTTCATGTTACTAATTGATGACTATTCCCAGATGATGTGGGTAACCTTTCTGAAAGAGAAATTAGAAGCTCTTGAGAAATTCAAAATATTCAAGGCTATGGTAGAGAATGAAACTGGATTAAAATTGAAATGTCTGAGCTCTGATAGAGGTGGAGAATTCACATCCGATGATTTCATAGAATTATGTGAAAAGCATGGAATAAAGAGATAGTTGTCTACTCCTAGGACCCCACAGCAGAATGGAGTAGTGGAAAGAAAGAACTGGACCATCCAGGAAGCATCTAGGACCATGATGATGGAAGCAAATGTTCATCAGATCTATTGGAGAGAAGCTATCAGCACTGCAGTCTATACTCTCAATTGAGTTCAAATCAAAAGCAATACCAGTAAGACTCCTTATGAACTTTGGTTTGGCATCACTCCTACTGTGAGGTATTTCAGATTTTTTGGTAGCAAATGTTACATTAAAAGAGATGAAGATCTAGGAAAGTTTGATGCTAGAAGTGATGAAGGAATATTCTTGGGTTACTCTACTCAAAGCAAAGCATACCAGTGCTATAACAAGAGACTGAGAAAAATGATAGAAAGTAAAAATGTGAAGGTTGATGAAGGAATTGAAAAACCCTCAAGGTTTTATGAATATGATGAAGATGATCAGAATGGTGTTCTGATTCAAGAAGCCCAAGTCTCCCCTGAAATTCAGATTCAAATTGATCTGGTAAATCAGGAAGAAGAGATGAATCTTGGTGCAAGAGCACCCCTTCAACAAGATAAATATGCACAAGAGGGAGAAGAATAAGGTTTTAATATATATTTTGACATTTCATGTTACCATGTAGCATTTGTATGTCATTAACTAATGTAACATTTTATGTTGACATTGTCTGTTTTAACATCTCTCTTCCCGAGGCCAGTATTTGACATCATGGACAACATCAGGCAATTGGGTTCTATGCAGGACTAAATCAAATGTGTCGTATTATCTGATGTTTTGCTGTCTTAAGAAATACAGATGCCGTGTGATTAATTAGGGTCTTTGCTGCTAATCTTGAAAAAATCAAAATCCCAAAAATAGAGGAGAGGGGTTAACAAAAACAGGGAGAGGTGGTCGAACAGAGGAGTTCTTCCATTTTTTCTTTCAGGAAATGACCAAATGTAAGAAGCTGGAATAAAGGAATAGAAAATTCTACAAATTATTTTTTTTGAAAAGTCTAAATCCTGTGTGAAATCTTTGTATAGCAAATTGTTCTGTATATTATCTGTAGAGAACCGTTTCATATTTAGCTTAGTTTCTCTGTTATCATGATGCACGTTTAAATCCATTCCACTGGTGGATTTCTGTGAAATAAGTGGAATGGACATGTAAAATAGTTTTCCATTTTTGTTTCATTCTTTTGTTAGCTAAACATGGAAGTGTAGAAATTGCAAAATCCGTCTTAGAGAAGGTCATTAGTGGGAAAATTCATATATACATTTGAAGTATATACATGAAATGTATGTCAGAGATAGTCTATGAATATATCGCACTTGCATGCGAGCTTCATTCTGTGTATACACTATGGAAAGTGGTATGTATAAAAAGTCTTGTTTGGTCAAGTTTGAGTTATCCAATGAATATACATTTCCTGTATATATCGCAATTGTATGAAGGTACTTTCTTTGTGTATATCGCTGTTGTATCTAGGTATCACCTTGTGTATATCATCAGACAAAATGTGCATGTGAGAGTCCATTCAGGCTAAATTGGGATTATTCACTAAAATATACAAATAGTGTGTATATCGCTAATGTATCTATGCATATTCCGTGTATATCCCGTAATTGCATGAAAGGGTCTGTCGTTTATATATATCGCTAAAACATATTCTGTGTTAACTCTTGTGTTTGTCGAAATTGTTTGAGGATATACCTTTTGTGTGTATACGCCCAATGTATGTCATAGACAGTTTGTGAATATATCACCATTGTATGTGTGTGTTAGTTTTGTAAGTATACTGCAATTGCATATCGTTGTTGTATGTTGTGAAGATGCAATGAAAATATACATTGCATAAGATGCAAAGGATGACCAGCTGAGGTGGTAGCTCGCTTGTATATTGGATGGATGTTTGCCTGAAGATACAAGGGATGACTGGTGATAGCAAGGAGGACAACCAACTCAGTAAGTTGATAAATGTATGTTGAAGAACGTATGTCAGAATATATATTTCAACACACATTTTCAAAGATACAATGGGTGACTGGCTGTGACGGTCAAAGTAAATGAAGATGAAATGGGAGACCGGTGATAGAAGGTTAGGGATTGCATATACAAGACGAAGTCATCGGCGTGAGGAGAACCCATTAGGAAAAGTATTGGGAGTCATAGCAAAGGCAGAGTATCACTGATAGAAAGCACATCGACATAAGAAAAGCATCGGGTGAACAAAATATTGTGAAGCTGATAGTCTATGTTCTTGCCAATCGGGGTGACAACTGAAAGTGTCACCGATGGAGAGTTTATCGGTAGGGCCGATGAATAGAAGATTTCGGTGAGACATTTGTATGTTCTTGCAGATATTGGCATAATCAAAGAACTGTGCATGTGTTTCCGCTATGTCCTCACTCTGCATCAAATCTTAATGAGCTTGATCAAGAATCAGAACTGCAAGAAATTCCCAAAGTTCCTAGGTATGTAAGACTGAACCACTTTGAAGATTAGATCATAGATGATAAAAGCAAAGGTGTACAAACAAGAAGGAGAATTGCTCAAGATTTAGATGAGTATTGTCTAATTTCAAAGATTGAACCTAAGACAGTGAATGAAGCTTGCAATGATGAAAACTAGACTAAAACAATGGAGGAAGAGCTGATGCAAATTGAGAAAAATCACACTTGGGATCTTGTTCCCAGACCTAGAAACAAGAATGTGATTGGAACAAAATGGGTCTTTCGGAACAAACTGAATGAAGTTGGTGAAGTAATCAGAAATAAAGCCATATTGGTCTGCAAGGGATACTCTCAAATAGAAGGAGTTGATTTTAAAGAAACTTTTGCTCCGGTGGCAAGAATTGAAGCAGTCTGATTATTTCTTGCCTTTGCTACCTTCAAGGATTTCAAGGTATATCAGATGGATGTCAAGTCTGCCTTCCTGAATGGTGACTTGGAAGAAGAAGTGTACATAGAGCAACTGGATGGATTTCAATTGTTTGATCATGGTGATATGGTCTGCAAGTTGAAGAAAGCACTATATGGACTGAAGCAAGCCCCAAGAGCCTAGTATGAAAGACTGGATAAGCATCTTTTGAAGATTGGTTTCAACAAAGGTACTGCTGATAGTAATTTATATTTCAAAATTGATCATGAAAACATCTTGATTGTTGAAGCGTTTGTTGATGATATCATTTTTGGAGGAAGAGATAGTATGTGTAAAACTTTTGCAAATCAAATGAAAAGTGAGTTTGATATGTCCATGCTTGGTGAAATGAATTTTTTCTTGGGTCTACAAATCACTCAAACAAAGAAAGTAATCTTCATTTCTCAGACCAAATATGTGAAAGAATTGTTGAAGAAATTTGGGATGGAAGACTCAAAACCAATGAATACTCCCATGGCAACCAGATGTAAATTGAGAAGAGATGATGACTCTCCTAAGGCTTATTAGACAAATTATAGGTCAATGATTGGAGGACTGTTGTATCTCACTCAAACTAGACTAGACATTATGCAGGCTGTTGGTCTTGTTGCTAGATTCCAGGCTGATCCTAGAGAATCTCATGTCATGGAAATCAAGAGGATTTTTAGATATCTAAAAGGGACAGTTGAGTATGGTCTGTGGTATCCTAGAGATCATGATTTCTCTCTTCATGCATATATAGATGCGGATTGGGTAGGAGATGTGGATGATCGGAAGAGTACCAGTGGTGGAGCATTCTTTTTGGGGAAGAGATTGGTTTCTTGGCTAAGAAAGAAACAAGAGGCAATATCTCTGTCTACAACTGAAGCAGAATATATTATAGCAATAGGTAGTTGCACTCAAGTTTTGTGGATGAAGCAGATGCTAAGAGATATCAAAGTGGAGTATGAGGAACCCATCACAATCTTCTATGATAATTCAAGTACAATAAATATATCTAAGAATCTGGTGTTGCATTCAAAGACTAAACACATATCCATCAAGTTTCACTTTTTGAGAGAGCAAGTGAACAAGAATGAAGTCAAATTGGAGTTTGTACCTTCCAAGGATCAGATTGTAGACATCTTTACTAAACCTCTACCTAAGGACTCTTTTGAGTATCTCAGGGAGAAGTTAGGGGTTATTGCCCCTCCGGTGATGAACTAAGGTGCACTAATGTGCATCAATCCGGTGGATATCATAGTCACATCTTGTGGTCTAGATTGATGATGGTGATGGAGAGCTACTACTCAGAGGGAGCTGCAGGTATGATTCTGAAGTAGTGGAATTGCAAGTATGTGCCCTTTGCCATTGATGTCAAAGGGGGAGAGAAGACATGTGAAAAACAAGTGGTTGCTGATCAAAGGGGGAGCAGTAAAGGGAGAGAAGACATGTGAATGGTTGTTGCTGATAGGGGGAGTTGTGATAGTGAGGAGAAGTTCTTTTCTTGATGGTTAAAAATAGTTTTTCACATCATATGTTGCCATCAATGACAAAGGGGGAGATTGTTGCAAGTATGGGCCTAACCGATGTTGTCATTGATGTCAACATACTCCTGTTGCATTAATGATAAGGATTGGATGAGCTGTGTGCTGAGAATATTGAGAAAATTAGCCTCAATTAGGAACAGTGAAGAACAGTGATGACAGTAAGGTAAAAGCTCAAGATAGGATGAGGATCAGAGGATGCAGATTAAAGTGTTTGTAGATATGTGTCTTAAGGTGGTCCAGTAGAGATTTCAAAGATCCGCATGAAGATTTGAAGAAGTTGTGGCTGCTTAAGTAAAACTGGTTCTGACAGATATTTAGTGGTGACAGAGTGATACAGATAGGTCCGGTGAGATCTGGAAATGTAATATCCTATTCTACGGATTTGAGGGAGTATTGAGGAAGTCCTCTTGAAGTATCAACTTGATTGGTTCATGGTTTGAAGGTCTGCAAGCATCTATTCCTTTATGACAGTGATGACAAACTATGTTCTTGAGGTTCCAGATGAAGGAGAGAAGGATTTCAGTAAGCAGATGAAGTGTGGATGTTCTTGGTAATTCAGGAAAGCTTGTGGAGGTCTTTGGATCATTTCCAATTCATTTTGGTGGTCTGCATTAGAGTTGGAGCTTGCAATTAAAGAATGACTTCTGGATGATGTGTTCTTCATGAGACTAGCCGACCGGATGAGTTACACATCCTGCGGATGTTCTTGTAGTTGTTTGCTGACTTAGATGATTATTCCTAAGTTGATGCCTTGTATAAATAAGGGATTGTAAAGTCATTTCAAATGTGTCCTTGTAGAGATGAGTGTGTGGTAGTGAGGAGGAGAGTGAAAGGCAGAGCAGAAGTATTAGGCTTAAATGGAACTGTTTCAAGCATGGTGAAGATGCTATTTTTCAGTTCAAGTAGGTGATACTTATTTCTTTGTAGACAATGTGTCTCCTGTAGGCAGTGGACCTCTTGTGAGCAGTGTGCTCGGGTAATAAGCCTTAATTGGCATGTGCCATTTGTTCTTTCTATTCTTCTAATAGAGAATACAATCTTGGGTTAATCACCCCATGGTTTTTCCCTTAACCAGGTTTTCCACGTCAAAATCTTGGTGTCTCATGTGTTGATGTGTTTATGATCTTGATTCATTGCATTATGTTTCCATGATTGATTTATTATTATGCTACTAAATTGCAAAGTGAAGTTAAGTGTTTAATTGGAAGAAAGTTTTGTACAACTGATTCACCCCCCTCTTAGTTGTCTGCCATAAGTCTAATAGCTCTTATGTAGACCATGTAGTCTCACTACCTTCCTAAAAAATAACTCTGCAATATGAACAGCATCATTAGTCTTTTTACAAGGAATGAAATGTGCCATCTTTGAGAATCTGTCCACCACCATAAAAATGGAATCATGTCCTCTCTGTGTCCTTGGTAAATGAAGAATAAAATCCATACTAATATCTACTGGCAAGAGACACTGCTATGTTGAATAATTGAGTGTTGTGATTGATGGCAACAAGATAAAGAAGACATCACTCTAGAAGACCAACTTGATCTGGCATCAAGGCACAAGTGTAGAAGGCCAAAATGACTAAGTATGTACAATGTATAGAAAATAGATCAGTATGCTTCCATAGAAGAAGACCTCTTAATGCAGATCAGGTATGATGACTCATAGCTATGTGATGATGATTCAGTCCAGTATTCAAGTCATGACTTCCTCCAGAAGTCATGTGAAGGAATTGTCTAAGTCTAGACAAACAGAGGTAGCACAGAGATAGTGAACAGGGCACAGTATAATGGTCTGCATTCCTCTGCAAATGCATATTGTGCTCTGTAGTTCTGAAGGTATGTTAAGTGGTTAGTAATGAACATTGGATATGATTTGTGAGGCCCCATTTGGTCCATAGTACAAGTTGTGATGTCACAGATGAACTTGTCAAGTATGTTCTTAAAGAACATGCCGACTGGTATGTTAGATCTTTATGCAGAGAAGATGTAATGTTTGGATAATCAATTTGAGCGGTCATATGACTATAGCTGACCTATATGAAGATTTGTGCATGATTGTTTAAGTCTACATTAGAGATTGTACATAAGAACAAGCTGACAGAGTATGATATATTGGCTTACACATTTTCTTGTTTAGTTTGCCGACCTGATCAAGTAATAATTCTTGATGCGGATATATATATATATATATATATATATATCCGATGGATTCAAGTTTTTGAGTATGATTATATTGTGATGTGATGTATGTGATGTGAATGTGAATGTGTGGCATGTGAAGAAGAGTGATTGTATAAGAGTAGAAGAAGAGAAATTTTGTTCCTATGTAAAAGCAGAGCAATGAAACAGAGCATTCAGAGATGAAGAGTTTTGAGACAATATTTCTATGCTTCATTTGAGCTATAACCATGCATGTGTAGATGCAATTAGAGTAGTTCAAATTGGAAGTGAGTCATTCTTCTTTCTTCTTTCTCTTTCTAGGCAATGATCTTGTTTTGGCAGTAAGCCTTTCTTACAGTTAGCGTTTCTCTAGGCAGTAAACCCTAAGGCAGTGAGCCTTCTTGTAATCCGGTATTGTGTTATATTAATATATTGTGAGCTAACACTCACCATGGTTTTTCCCTTTTTGGGTTTTCCACGTAAAAATACTAGTGTTCATGTCTTATGTCTTTATGGTTGGTGTTCCTATGTTTATTCTGCTTTCATGTTATTAACATTGGAAATTGAATAAATAAATTTGTGAAGAAGTGGTTTTATGGAATACGGCTTTACCCCCCTCTCAGTATTCCTTATTATCAACAATATCATCCCATGGCTTCTTTGGTACAGGTAATGGCTGATATAACCCTGTATTCAGACTTGTTCCTTTTTTCCATCTGACACACTCTACAAATCTGCACAAATTTCCTCACATCCTGCTACAATTGTGGCCAATAATAATGCTCACCAACAATAGCAATGGTCTTTTCTCGACCAAAGTGTCTAGCTAATCCCCCACTATGCTTCTCCTTAATCAGGTTTTCTCTCATGGAACTCCTTGGAATGCACAACTGGCTTCCTCTAAATGACATGCCATCTTGGATTATGAAATCCAACCATTTTGTCATGTCCAAAGTAACAAGTTCCAAAAGAGCTTTCCAAGCCTCTGCAAAATCTGAATCTTCAGGATACAAACTTTTGAGCTCATCAAAACCAACAAGTCTATCTTCATTTCCGTCAACAAATTTTGCCTTCTACTCAAGGCATCTGCAATTCTATTGGACTTACCACTCCTATGCTTCAAAACAAAAGTATAACTCTACAAAGAATCAACCCATTTTAAGTGCCTTTGATTTAACTTTCCTTGACTATTAAGATACTACAAAGCCTGATGATCAGTATATAAAACAAACTCTTTTGGCAACAAATAATGTCTCCATTTCTTCAAAGCTTGAACTATAGCATAAAACTCCTAATCATAAATATAATACTTTTTCTTGGCATTAATGCAAGAGCATCCAGTGGTGTAAGGGCAATCTTGCATCACCCAAAAAGAAGTTAATTCAAAATCATTGTAGTTGTTTTCATTTCTTTCCATAATTAGTGTTTTTGGTTCCATAATATCCAGAATAATGATGTAGGACTTTTAGTTTTTCCAAAACTGCTAAAAATAGCAACCTGCCTGTTTTGGAAAGTGTATCTGCCATTTTAGGAAAGTTTGCATTTGGGCATAGATTGAAGCAAAAAATTATAGAAAGTTACATAACAAAAATATAAGACCTTTGGTGAAAGAATCAAGCAAAGATCATTTGTGAGATGAAAGATATTGAAGTTTTTGTTTTCCGAAAAGCCCCTGAAAATTTTTGAAACGAGATATGAGGCACTAAAACATCCCATAATGTCCCAAAAAGTTGATAGAAATCCATTTATGGATTTCTGGCATGATAGTTCACATCACGAGATTTCTAACGCTTAAAAAGGTTCGTCAATCAGACACCCAGATCAAAAGTTATGCTTCCCGGAAGTTGACCTACTTTTGGAGGGAGTTGCAAATTTTGAAATTTAGCTGGAGGCCACCAAAAAATGCTATTTATGACTATTTTGGGAACCCTGGGTAGTAGTAGAGTTAAGGGGGCAAGTGTGGAGTCAAGAATAGGTAGTAAAATAGAAACCCTAGCTGATTTGGGGTTACAGAAGGCAGAAGATTCTAGAGCCTGGTGAGGTGTAGCTGTAGTGTGTTGCAGCATGTGGAGGATTGATTCCTTAGATTGTAATTGAGCTTCTATAATGTAATGAGTTGCCCAGATCAATAAAGAAATATTTTATTTCTATATCCTATTTCTGTTGTTGTGTGTTTTATGATTTACCCCCTTCATCAGGCATCATTTAGCTTCTCAATGAAATAGGTAGTGGGCTTACCTTCTTGGCTCAAAACAACTCCTATAGCACTATCACTAGCATCACAATCTACTTGAAATACCTTATTGAAATCTAGAAGTGCCAAAATAGGTTGCTTTGTCACTTCTGCTTCAATGTATCAAAACTCTTGTTTGCTCCTATAGTCCATTTAAACTCTTTTCTATCCCCTCTCATTGTCTCAGTTAGGGGTGCACAAATGCTACTAAAATTTTTGATGAACTTTCTGTAAAAACTTGCCAAACCATGAAAAGATCATACCTCTATAGCACTCCTTGGTGTAGGCCATTCAATGATAGCCCTTGCCTTCTCTGGGTCCATCTTAATACCTTCCTCTAAGACAACCAAATCCCAAGCATACCAGCTCCTTTTTTGGAAAACTACATTTCTTCAGATTAATTAACAATTTCTCCTCCCTCAACTTCTCTAAAACTCTTCTGATATGCATAATATGCTTATCCCATGTCTCACTGAAAATCAAAATGTCATCTAAATAAACAATAACAAAACTTCCCCAAAACTCTTTCAATAACTCGTTCATGAGCCGCATGAATGTGCTCAGTGCATTAGTTAGCCCAAATGGCATGACTAACCACTTATACAAACCTTCCTTCATCTTGAAGGTTGTCTTCCATTCATCTCCTTCTTTGATTCAGATTTGGTGATACCCACTCTTCAGGTCAATCTTCATGAAGTACTTGGCTCCACTCAAACAATCCATTATGCCATCCATTCTAGGCAATGGAAATCTGTACTTGATTATGATCTCATTGATGGCATAAGAATCTATACACATTCTCCACTCTCCATCTTTCTTCGGTGCTAGTACTGTAGGTACCACACATGACTTAGGCTCTCCCTTATCAGTCCCTTCCTTAACAACTCATGAACTTGTCTGTTCATCTCTTCATTCTCTACAACGGTCATTTTGTGGGCTGCCTTATTTGGCAAACTGGCTCCTAGTATCAAATCCATTTGATGACTTATCTTCCTCATCGGTGGTAAACCTTCTGGTACATTATCAAAGATAATGTCCTAAAATTCTTCCAATAGATCTGAGACTTCTGGTGGTACATTTTCTCATTTCTCTTGACTAATCTTAGGAATAAATGCAAAGTAATGACGCTCATGCTTCATACCCTCCAAAAATTTTCTACCATCTACGAAGCAAATTCTGGCAGTACTACATACCTTTTCTTCCACCTCCTTCAAGGGCTTCAACTTATGATGAACTCCATCCTTTGTTAGGGAATATGTGTTTGCATGGCCATCATGGATAGTGCACCTATCATACTGCCACAACCTCCCCAATAACATATGACATGCATCCATCGGTATGATGTCACACAGCACCTCATCATGGTAGTCACCAATCTTAAACTTGACTAAACATTGTTCATTGACCAAAGCTCTATGGTCCTTCTGCAACCTTGCGATCTGATATGGATATGGATGCCTTCTTCTTGTCAACTTTAGCTTGTTAACCATCTCCTCTAAAATTAGATTGTCAGTACATCCACTATCAATAATAATATCACAACACTTACCTTCACACTTGCACATTATGCGGAATAGACTCTTCCTGTGATCTAGTTATTTCTCCTCATTCAACAAGGCTCTTCTGACAACTAGGGTTTCTCCTATTTTAGCATCTTCAAAATGTTTAGACTGCACATCTTCATCTACATATGCAACTCATGCATTTCCTTCAGGTCATCTATTTGTCTTTCCTTGATGTTGTGGACATACATATGCTCAATGCCCTTCTTCTCCACATTGGAAATAGGTTCCTCTAAAACCTCCTCTTCCAGGTCCTTGCCCAAGTCGGCCTCTTCCTCTTCCTCTTTCCTCACCATTGTTTTGGTCATAGGGCGGTAGGCATTATCTCCTCTTTGATTTCGACTGGTGCCAATTTCTTCACTCTTGTTTGGATCTTCATTTTGGCCTCCATAGGACCTTCCACTAGTCCTCCCGCCTTGACCTCTTCCTCTTTGCTTTCTTTCAAATCTTTTATTCAACTTCTCTTCCACCTTTAGGGAAAACTGCTACACATCTTCTATGGTGGTCATTCTGACTAGGCTTAGATCCTCTTGAATACTTAGCCTTAACCCATTAATCTAATGGGCTACCTTCTCCTTGTTGGCCTCTACATGGCTCGTCTTGATGGTAATCTTATAAAAATCTTCTGTATACTCTTTAACAGACTTGTTACCTTTCTTCAATCCTTGCAGCTTCTTAAACAACTCCATCTCATAGTCCACAAGAATGAACTGCTTCTTCAGTTTCTCCATCATCCAATCCCATCTGGTGATCTTTCCTTTTCCTTTTCTATTTCTCTCTAACTGGACCTCCTTCTACCAAATACTTGCATGGCCCTTCAACTTTGTTTTTTCAAACTTGACCTGATCTAGGTCCTCCATGTCTTCATACTCAAAATATTCCTCCATGTCATTGATCCAATCAATAAGCTGTTCTAGATTCAAATCTCTAGAATAGGTAGAAACTTCAATCCTGGTCCTCTTTCTGATCTTTGAAATGGCCCTCAACAACCTAACTTCTACAGGATCTCCTGCAGCTTCTTGTTCTTCCTCAGATAGCTCTTCTTCAACTTCATCCTTGCTTTCTTCTCTTGCTCTTAGCTCAAACCCTCTACACAACTCCTCTTGTTATGCATCGATCTGCATTTATAGGGCTCTAAAACCCTCTTCCGTCAAAGCATTTCTCCCCACATAGTTTCTTCATGGAGGCATTTTGATATCTGCAACAAACACACAACCTCAGGTCCTGGTGGAAGCTACCTAATGGTCAGTGATCTGTCTACACACTCAAGAACCCTTGCTCTGATACCACTTGATGAAGGGGGTAAATCACAAAACATACAACAATAGAAATTGCACATAGAAAATAGAATGTTCTTTTATTGATTTGGACAACTCATTACATTACAGAAGCTCAAATACAATCAAAGGAATCAATCCCCCATAGGCTGCAACACATTACAACTACCTATCACACGACTCTAGAATCTTCTACCTTATGTAACCCTAAATTAGCTAGGGTTTCTATTTTCCCACCTATTCTTAACTCTACACTTTCCCCCTTATCTTTGCTACTGCCTAGGGTTCCCAAAAATAGTCATAAATAGCCCTTTTTGGTGGCCTCCAGCTAAATTTCAAAATTTGCAACTCCCTCCAAAAGTAGGTCAACTTCTAGGAAGCATAACTTTTGATCTAGGTGTCCAATTAACAAACCATTTGAAGCACCAGAAATCTCATGAAGTGAACTATCAGGCAAAAAATTCATAAACAGATTTCTATCAAATTTTTGGGGCATTATGGGACATTTTAGTGCCTCAAATATGATTTTAAAACTTTTCAGGGGTTTTTCAGGAAAAACATAAACTTTAATATCTTTCAGTTCACAAATGATCTTTGCTTGATTCCTTCGCCAAAGGTCTTATATTTCATTTATGAAGCTTCCTATAAATTTTTGCTTCCATCCATAACCAAATGCAAACTTTCAAAAAATAGTAGTTAAACTTTCCAAAAATAGCAGTTTTCTATTTTTAGCAGTTTGGAAAAACCGAAAGTCCTACATCATTATTCAAGTGATTATGGAATCAAAAATACTAATTATGGAAAGAAATGAAAGCAAATTCAATGATTTTGAATCAACATCTTTTTGGGTGATGTAAGATTGCCTTTACACCACTGGATGCTCCTACATCAAACACCTAGGGTAATTTGAGAAGTGACCCTATCACGTCTCAGGTGTTTGTTTGAGGAAAACCCAAACAATCAACCTCTGCCTTAGACAACCAAGAAGAATCTTCAACAGGTATTCCTTTCCATTTCACCAAATATTCTTCATATTGCCTGTTCCGAGTATTTCTTCTCACACGGCTATCCAAGATCTCTTCTATCTCCTCCGCTGAAGTAGATGCCAGAATACTCCACTATTCTTTTGTTGGTCCATCCTCTCTGCCACCTTCGTGATATTCTATTAAATCAGCAATGTTGAACACAGGTGAAATGTTGATCCTGCTCGGCAACTCTACTTCATATGCATTTCCTGAATCATGCTTCTTCAAGATTCTACATGGTCCAAATTTCTTCATTTTTAGCTTATTATATGTTCCAATTGGGAATCTTTCTTTTCTCAAGTGAACCATGACTTCATTTCCTACCTAGAACACCTTATATCTCCTCTTCTGATCTTCCTTAGCCTTGTACTGAATATTCATCTTATTAATGTACTTTCTCACCTCATCATGCAATTTCTTTAAGTGTTCTGCAAAGTCTTTGGCTTCAGCACTTGTCTTTTCTCCCTTATCAAGCTTCCTTAACTCTAAAGAATTTCTTGGACTACTTCCATATATAATCTGGAATGGTGATTTACCAGTACTCCTATAGACAAGATTGTTGTAAGAAAATTCTTCTTGTGGTAAAATCAAATCCCATCCCTTGGGCTTATCTCCTACTCAGCATCATAGCAGGTTACCCACACTCCTATTCACCACTTACATTTGTCCATCAGTCTATGGATGGTGAGAAGAACTAAACTTCAAATATGTCTTCAACTTCTTCCACAATGTCCTCTAGAAATAACCAACAAACTTGGTATCTCGATCTAAAACTATGCTCTTAGGCAGACTATGTAGTCTCACCACCTCCCTGAAAAATAACTTTGCAATATGAACATCATTAGTCTTCTTAGAAGGAATGAAATGTGCCATCTTCAAGAATATGTCCGTCACCACAAAGATGGAATCATGTCCTCTCTGATTTGTTCCTTTTGCCATCTGACACACTCTACAAAAATTTCCTCAAATCCTGTTGCAATTGTGGCCAATAATAATGCTCACCAACAATAGCAATGGTCTTATCTTGACCAAAGTGTCTAGCTAATCCCCCACTATGCTTCTCGTTAATTAGGTTCTCTCTCATGGAACTCCTTAGAATGCATAACTGGCTTCCTCTAAACAACATGCCATCTTGGATTGTGAAATCCAACCTGTTGGTCCCCAAATTTGTACACATCAAACTCTAAATATTTGCCACTTCTTATGCTCAAGTTCAATGGAAGATTCGACCAACTGAGTGGAAGATTATCTCTTATCTTCCTTGCACTTCAAGTTCTGCCACACCTAGGGGGCATTCCCTCATTCACAATCAATAAATATAGCTTTTCATTACCAGGCATAATGCTCTTATGTATGCACCAAGATTTATAAGATAAACCCTAGACTGACAATATTCTTGGATTATATAACTTATTCATATCAGAGAACATGCAGGACCTAAATCTAACACAAAACATAAAATAAAGTGATTCAAATGATTTATCTTTAAATTTTTTGTTTTCTTGGACCCTTTGGACAAGCAAATCCTTAGATTGGTGCTTTATCAGGGCAACAAAGTTAAACCCATCACTGTAAATGCTCCCTCATGAAAATAAAACTTCATACCCAGAGGACCCAAAATAAAAATATTATGGCCTTACAGTAACATGTCCAAGAAAGAGAATCATCTATGACCATACTTCATTAATCCCTTGATATCACACTTTTCCCCATACTTGATTTAAAGGAAATTTAATCTACTCCTTGAATAGATGCAGAAAATTAGGCATACAACATAGCAAGTGTACATTGAGGAACTTAGAAACCCTTAAGAAATTTGTTCGAAAGAAAAATGCTAATACCCAAGGAGACAGTCATAAACAACACATACAGAAAGTGTTTCTTGTATAGCTCAATCTGGAAAGAGTATTGTCAATCAGAAATTTATTAATCTACAAGACAAAAAATACCTCTACACCCAGACAAATGAACCAGATCTATAGTAGAAATTCTCCCCAAAGTGTGGATACCTTGTATCCAAAGTCTAGAACCCCCTTTACAAAGTGGAACAACATGCTCTCTTATAGAAACAAGAGCATGTTACCCTAAAAATTTATTACATTCTGGCAGTTAGGTGAGTTTTGCACTACAATTTTCTGCCAATGAGCCTGGGGAAATACAAAATGTACAAAAAGCAGGAGAAGACAAAAAATAAATAAATAATGGAACTAGATTGCTTTAATTTGCTTTCCCCCTTTTGACTTGTCCACCTTTCATGTTGCAACTGTCGGGCACCTCTGCTTCCAAACCACTGTTTATCGCGCCATCGCAACTGGCACACTAGAAGGCCCGCTACCCCCTGTGATGCTGTGAAATGAGCCCTTAGATCCCTCCTCAAGGCACATTGAGTACACCCAGACACAGAAAATATAGAGAACAAAATGCAGCAGCTTCCTATTCAAATTTTTATCTTCATTGGGTCATTTTTCTTGATGCAGGGGCATTTTTGGCCATTCTGGCAACCAAAATTTATCATAAACATGCTTAAAATCGCTACCCAAGCATTAGGAATGATTAGGGGATGAATTTAAACCATGAAACAACAATTTTGAGCTCCAAAACATCCCTAAAATCTAGCCTGAAAACAAAAAACATGATTAGTAGTTCCATCAGGCAAAACTCTATTTGAATCTAGCCAGAAGACCTCCAAAAACACCTCCAAGGAGAAGAAAATATACCCATCCTTGCTGTAGAGAAGATTGCACATTGAAATATGACCAGAGGTGGCCATTTCACACCATCGCATGACTTCAGGGCGCAGTCAATAAGCCTGTACGATGCTGTGAAATGCTTATGAAATACCTTTTTTTTTGCCCTAAACATTATAACATAATGTTATAGTGTTCAATTTATAATATTTACCTTTTAAATCATTAAAATGTGCCAATAAATATTTTTAAAATTGCATCTTTAAACTTTGGCAAATGACAATTTTTAATTTCTCCTCTCAAGCAAATGGCACCTATTCACTGCGGGCACACTGGACATCCAGAGGCCGTTAAAATTTGCACAGGGCCATTATCAATTATTTAGAGCAAACTCATTTCCTCAAAATTCACATCGCCAAAAGATTTTAGGGACCTCCTTTGTAAATTGGCCTGTCGTATGCCTTTGCTGCAACTGAAATGCATTAAAATAATGCATCATATGATCTCTAATTTTGATGAAACTAGAACTGGAGAAGTTTTGGACCAAAACGAGAAATGGGTCACCCTTAGAATTGTGAGATTTGTAACTTTCTGGAACACTAAATCTAGCCCGATTGCAGTCAGAAAAAGCATTAAATAGCCCATCAAAACTCATCCTGGAAGCATGAAACTGAATAGGCATGTTACCATATGCACCAAAAACTTTCCACCATACAGATTTGCAATATGATCTCTGAGTTGCAAAATTTTAATCAGCGAAGGTGGGCTCCAGGGTAGATTGAGCAGCATGCTGGCCTGACCTCTGTCAACACATCAAAAAGAAATAGGCACTTCAAATTTGCAAAATTTGAGAGTGGCAATAGTGGCTTATGTTCAAGGATGCATGCCTGTTGTAGGCATGGTGAGATTCCAGTTATCTCTGGGATGTAGACCATGTGCCAGATCCATTGGGCTACAAAGTAACTACTCCATTTTGCATTAAAGTCACATCTTCTAACTTTGATTGGGTGGCCTTGGGCCCCCCAAAATGAAAAACCCGTATTTACCTCTATCAAACACCATATTCTTAGCAGGATGCTTCAAGGCTAGTTTGAAAACATATTTGCAAATTGCTTGCTCACTGATATTTTTGCAGACACCTGTCATCACACCAATGCAATTGTCATTGCTACCATGAGAAATCTGCAATTTGAAATTAGAAAGCAAGTGAGAATCACCATCAAATGGAAAGCACATATTACTGAATATCCCTCCCACTGATCTAAAAAATAAACTGCTTCATAACCCAGTGAATAACAAGCATCACAAGGTCTAACTTCATTCCTCATTTCCATGCTAAAACTGAAATCTTCATAAAATATCTCTGATGACCCCTGCTGCAGGTTAACCTTATCACACATCGACTACAAATCGAAAAAAATGAAAAATTCATACACAACCAGTGAATTTGTACTTGGAGTTTTCCCTCTTTCAAGCAACGAGTCACCTTCTTTATTGAACATGAAATACTCATACATAGGCATCATCTTCACTTGCCTTGTTGAACATCAAATCTCACATTCATATAAACCTTTCAACCTTTTAGAAACATCTTCATATCCCTCATTATTGTGCTCAATAATTTCATCATTAAACTCCACTTGGAATGCTTCAAAAGAAGGCTTGAGGAATTCAGAATATAGCCCAATGCCAAAAGGTTCATAGTCACCCTTACCATGGAAATCACAATAAATACTATCCTTTGTTGAATCACTATGAACATTTGAAACTTGTTCATCCACACCTAAACAATGACCCTTATTTTCTTTCTCACCAATGCATTCATAATTAAAAGTAAACATTTCAACTTCTACATTGTAGGAATGACTGTCATTGTCAAGGAAACATTCATATAGGTCTAAATTTATATTTCTGTTATTATGCAAATCAAGATCCTCCTCATTCAAAGTGAAAATTTCCATAGCTGCTTCATACAAACAATCATCTACAGCTGGAACACAATCATGTTCGTTTGAATGATAAGTTGAGATATGAAACCTGACATCCGTGCATTTCTATGGTTCTTCAATGACAATGTTACCACAAGAGGTAACCTCATATATATCTCTGCAATCTGTATCTACACATTCTTCTCTTATGGGTTGATCACAATCTTTATTTTCTTTATTGCAGACCTTCTCTTCATGGTGTATCATGAGCTTTTCCTCCTTATGCATTATGCCATGACTTTGCTTAATAACATGACTACCATCAATATTCTGAGACATAACTCTTCCTACATAATCACTTATGGCTCTTTCCATAATCCCAATCCAATCAAATATATGATCAAGATTTTGAGGCTTCAATTCCTCAAGCAAAGTGCTTAGACCTGATTCATACACTTCACAAAATAAGTCAATACACAAAGAATCCTTAGGTCTACAATACTCTAGGATTTCTAACAAAATATTCATGAATCATGTATATAGAGCATAGGGTGATTCTCCTTCTTGTCTCCTCAAGTCAAACAATGGTTGAACATAAAACTTAGGATCAGCAATACTCATATTCTATTCACAAGTTGTTTGAAACTCTCCATGATTCACCTGAGGCAATGATGAACAAACTGGAACATGAATCCATTCATCTTGAAAACTATTCTAACTCTTTGTTTTACATTGTTGATCTGCATAAGATGTTGTGTAATAACCAACACTCATAGCCATGTATCCCATTGGCATTCCATACTTCTGATTACTTTCAATATCCATTACAATTTTATAAGCTTGATGAAGTGTAGCAGGTTCCTTATCTCTTAGAAATCAACTCATTTCTTCATCAAATGTGACCAGATAGACTACCAAGCACAATGCATCATTTGGTCTCATACATTCTGGAATATGTTTGAGCAACTTTGTAAATCTTAAATTAAAGTTTGGAACCAACTCATCATTTTCCTTTTGAATGTTTATGAATTGATTAACTAATGAAATCACATTAGTCCTTTCACCGAATTGTTCAACAAGTACAACTTTGAGCTCAACCCATGAAGAGATAGAACATTCAGGCAAGAATGAAATCCAGTCTCTAGCATTATCCTTTAATGACTGAACAAAAAGCTTCATGACAACATCTTCAGCCTCAATCTCAAAATCATCCATTAAATTAGAAAACTTGCAGATGCTTGTTTGCTGATTCAAAATTCTATCCACTATATTCTGGTAAACACTTTCTAACTTTACTAGGGATAGCATTTGGGTAACCACTAATGCCATTGAAATTCAGGGCTTTGTATCTTTCAGTAGAGAATAACCTTTTCTGAGGACATGACAAAGATTGTTGTTGTAATCTAATCATTTTGAATGCAAGAGATGAAATACCTAGAAATATGTTGCAGCTTTAAACAGGTTCAACAATAGAGTCACTGCCTCTCCGAAGAGGACTAAACTTCAAACACACAAATTTCTTTAAAGCATTCTTTCATTCTGGGTTTTCTCCAACAACAAAGCCTCACATAAATTCTTTTAAATTTGCTACAACAAAGCCCCGTCCAAGTCTAAAACTTCAATATCTAAACCAAATGTTTAGACCCATCAAATTCTTTGACTCTTCGCTCATAGATCTGTCAGTCCCCAACAAACTCACCAGTCCTATTGGTCCCCAAATTTGTACACATTAAACTCTAAAGATTTTCCACTTCTTATGCTCAAGTTCAATGGAAGATTCAGCCAACTGAGTGGGAGATTATCTCTTATCTCCCCTACATTTCAGGTTCCTGCCGCACCTAGGGGGGTATTCCCTCATTCACAATCTATAAATATAGCTTTTCATTATTAGGCAAAATGCTCTCATGTATGCACCAAGATTTATTAGATAAACCCTAGACTAGAAATATTCTTAGATTATCTAACTTATTCATATTAGAGAACATACATGACCTAAACCTAACACAAAACACAAAATAAAGTGATTCAAATTATTTATCTTTAAATTCTTTGTTTTCCTGGACCCTTTGGACAAGCAAATCCTCAGATCGGTGCTTTATTAGGGTAATAGAGTCATACCCATCACTGTAAATGCTCCCTCATGACAACAAAACTTCATACTCAGAGTGTTGGTGCCTGATTTCACTGTCAGTTTCTGAGCAATTTTCATGCAGGCACCTTCCCAAAAAATCCAAAAAAATGTTCTAAGTGTTGGACCTCCTCAGCATTTTTCAGCTGCAGCATCATATTTTCTTTGGAGGAGGTCATCATCATCATATTTCCAGTTATCGCCGTGTTGCTTGCGAGGGTCATCATATTTTCTGCCTGCATGATCTTTCGCGGGGTGGTATTCTAACATCGGGTGATCTTGGTTAAGATCATCCTGATGATGTTGCTGCAAAGTCCTAAGTATGATCTGATCTTCATCGGGGTCATCATATTTGAACATCAGGTGATCTTAGTCAAGATCATCCTGATGTTGTTTTATCACTTCATGTTCGTTGTTTTATCACCCTGATGATGCTGACGTCATTCTTATGTCAGGGTGATATCCGCTTTTCTACCTGTCTGCATCTTGATATTTCCGAAGGGAGATATCCGCCTGTCGGCTTCGTGCATTGTCTAGTGGGGGGTGATCTTTTCAAATATCTGGCATATTCATCTATCACCCCGATCTTATAGTGGAGCTACAGTGCAGCATGATATTTGTGCATCAGGATGATATTTCCAAATATCCGGTTATCTTCCGAATATCATCCTGATGTCGATATGATGATGACGTCATCAAGGTCCGGGGGGGTCATATTTCTAACACTGATCATCTTGTGGAGATCCCCTGATATTTGCGAATATGATGATGATGTCATCCGGATATGAGGAGGTGCGCAGTAGGCAGATATGCTGATGACGTCAGCAGGATATGACGGTGACGTTATCAGGATTTTTCATCGGCCAGACTTTTGATATTGGTTAAGCAGGAGGATCTTCCTCCGATGGATCAGGTTGTGCCAATGAAGGCAATTATCATGCAGGTGATATTGCAATGATGATGCTGACGTCAGGGTGATTTTTCAAGCAACAAGATATCATGATGCTGGAGGATGATGATGATGAAAGTCTTATACTAGTGTCGTCAGGAGCAAAAGCACTGACATCATATATGCTCATGACCTGGTATATAAAGTGTTAAAGAGGTCACCGCGGGGTGCATGTGGGATATTTGATATCCTGCATATTTTCAAATATCATGACGATGTATCTTGGCGGGAAATGGTTGCGACGCACAGTTTTCTGCATTTCCCAAGGCCGCGGGTTGGTGCGCCATTAATGGCGATTGTTGCAGAGGTATGGGCGATGGCGTGGACGGATCCAGTACCTGACTGAAGTTGTACATCCACGGCTGGCGGCTCATGGCTCAAGATCCTCTTCTGTCCCCTCTTCTACCTGTCGCATTCAATGCGTTGAGCGCCATTTTTCTGATACTGTGTATCTGGCGAGTTTTTTGGTCAACTATGTAATTAAGGCTGAGCACCTCCTTGCTGTATATAGCAGGTTGTGTTGCTCATTTGAAGGTTGTTGAAAACTAGACATTTTGGCTCTGTAATAAGATACAACTGGTTTTGGTTGCTCTGTGCAGCAAAACTTGTGAGTTTATGTATCTCCTGTTGTACGATTTAGCATGAATCCACTAATTTCATGGTTAATCTTATATGAATAATGCTGTGTTTGCATGTGTTATGCTGATTCTGTCTCCAGTTTTGCATGTATCTTTCTTACTGCAATAGGGATGCCATAAGTATAGACAGCTTAACACTCTTTATTGGGAGATATCTGTAAGGCAGATATCATGTGTATCCCCCTAAAATCTAGTTTCAGCTATTCATGCTGATCATTCACAGGTGTATGTCTACCGACTCCAAGCCCTAGATAGGCACCAATCTAGCTCTGTGTTGAGGTTATACACCATGTCCAGCTTTGCATCCAAACACCATTTCAAACCATCTCATCCTTCCACCTGTTAGTTGTAGGAGTAGGATTAGGAACCCTCTGCATGCTCTCATACCCAACCAGACATCATGTCCAAGAATGTTGCCAACCTTGTGATCTATCATACAGATCTTGGTCCATACATGAGAGTATTCTGCCTATTGTTGTCAAGTTAAATCTTTCTATCTTTGAGCTAGTCAAGGTTACATCTTGAGTTATAGGGATACCCCCCTTGGTGCGGCAGAACCAGAAGTGAAGGGGAGGCAGCTCACGCAACCTCCTGTATTTAGTTGGCTGAATCTGCCTGTGCATTAGAAGTGGCAAACCCTAATGCAGATTCAGAAGAAAAACCAACACAGAGGACCCAAAATAAAAATATTAATGCCTTACAATAACATGTCCAAGAAAGAGAATCATCTATGACCATACTTCATTAATCCCTTTATATCACACACTTTTCCCCATATCTGATTTAAAGTAAATTTAATATACTCCTTGAATAGATGCAAAAAATCAGATATACAACATAGCAAGGCAAGTGTACATTGAGGAACTTAGAAATCCTTGGCAACTTTGTTTGAAATAAAAATGCTAATACCCAAGGAGACAATCCTAAACAACACACAGAGAAAGTGTTTCTCATTTAGCTCAATCTAGAAGGAACATTGTCAATCAAAAATTTATTCATCTACAAGACAAAAAATACCTCTACACCTAGACAAATGAACTAGATTTGCAGCAGAAATTATCCACAGAGTGTGGATAGCTTGTATCCAAAGTCCATAATTCCCTTTACAAAGTGGAACAACATGCTTTCTTATAGAAACAAGAGCATGTTGCCCTAAAAATTTATTACATTCTGGCAGTTAGGTGAGTTTTGCACTACAATATGCTGCCAATGAATCTGGGGAAATACAAAATATCCAAAAAGGAGGAGAAGGAAAAAAATAAATAAATAATGGAACTAGATGTCTTTAATTTGCTTTCCCCCTTTTGACTCGTCCACCTTTCATGTTGCAACTACTGGGCACCTCTACTTTCAAACCACTGTTTATCACACCATCGCAATCGGCACAATGGAAGGCCCACTACTCCCCATGCAATGCTGCAAAATGAGCCCCTGGATCCCTCCTCAAGGCACATTGACTACACCTAGCCATAGAAAATATAGAGAACAAAATGCAGCAAATTCCTATTCAAATTTTTATCATCGCTAGGTCATTTTTCTTGATGCAGGGGTGTTTTTGGCCATTATGGAAACCAAAATTCATCATAAACATGCTTAAAACCCCTACCCAAGCATTAGGAATGGTCAGGGGATGAATTTAAAACATGAAAAACAATTTTGAGCTTTGAAACATCCCCAAAATCTGGCCTGAAAACAAAAAATGTGATCAACAGCTCCATCAGGCAAAACTCTGTTTGAATCTAGCCCAGAAGACCTCCAAAAATGCCTCCAAGGAGAAGAAAATATGCCCATCCTTGTTGTAGAGAAGATTGCAGGTCGAAATATGACCAGAGGTGGCCATTTCACACCATCGCACAGCTTCAGGGGAGTAGTCAATAAGCTCGTACGATGCTGCAAAATGCTTATGAAATACCTTTATTTCTGCCCTAAACATTATAACATAATGTTATAATTCTCAATTTATAATATTTGCCTTTTAAATCATTAAAATGTGCCAATAAATATTTTTAAAATTGCATCTTTAAACTTTGGCAAATGGCAATTTTTAATTTCTCCTCTCGGGCAAACGACACCTATTCACTGCGGGCACACTAGCATCCAGAGGCCATGAAAATTTGTACAGGGGAATTATGAATTATTTAAAGCAAACCCATTTCCTCAAAATTTGCATCGCCAAAATATTTTAGGGACCTCCTTTGTAAACTAGCCTATTGGATGCCTTTGCCGCAACTGAAATGCATTAAAATAATGCATCATATGATCTTTGATTTTGATGAAACTAGAACTAAAGAAGTTTTGGACCAGAACGAGAAATGGGTCACCCTCATAATTGTGAGATTTGCAACTTTCCAGAACACCAAATCTAGCCCGGTCACAGTCTGAAAAACATTAAATAGCCCATCAAAACTCATCCTGGAAGCACAAAACTAAACAGGCATGTTACCATATGCACCAAAAAACTTTCCACCATACAGATTTGCAGGATGATCTCTGAGTTGCAAAATCTTAATTGGTGAAGGTGGACTCCATGGTAGATTGAGCAACATGCTGACTTGACCTCTGTCAACACATCGAAAAGAAATAGGCACTTCAAATTTATAAAATTTGAGGGTGCCAACACAACCATTTTATCTTGTCCAAAGTAACAGGTTCCAAAAAATCTTTCCAAGCCTCTACAAAATCTGGATCTTCAAGGTACAAACTTTTGAGCTCATCGAACCCAACAACCTCTATCTTCATTTCTGTCAACAAATTTTGCCTTCTACTCAAGGCACCTGCAACTCTGTTGGACTTCCCACTCATGTGCTTCTAAACAAAAGTATAACTCTACAAAAACTCAACCCATTTTAAGTGCCTTTGATTTAAGTTTCCTTGACTATTAAGATACTGCAAAGCCTGATGATCAGTATATAAAACAAACTCTTTTGACAACAAATAATGTCTCCATTTCTTCAAAGCCTGAACTATAGCATAAAACTCCTGATTGTAAATATAATATTTTTTCCTAACATCATTAAGCTTCTCACTGAAATAGGCAATGGGCTTACCTTCTTGGCTCAAAATAACTCCTGTAGCACTACCACTAGCATCACAATCTACCTGAAATACCTTATTGAAATCTGGAAGTGCCAAAATAGGTTGCACCATGACTTTCTGCTTCAATGTATCAAAACTCTTGTTTTCTCCTGTTGTCCACTTAAACTCTTTTCTATCCCCTCTCATTGTCTCATTTAGGGGTGCACAAATGTTACTAAAATTTCTGATAAACTTTCTGTAAAAACTTGCCAAACCATGAAAAGATCGTACCTCTGTAGCACTCCTTGGTGTAGGCCATTTAATGATAGCCCTTACCTTCTCTAGGTCCATCTTAAGACCTTCCTCTGAGACAACAAATCCTAGGTATACCAACTCATTCTTTGTAAAACTACATTTCTTCAGATTAATCAACAATTTCTCCTCCCTCAGCTTCTCTAAAACTCTTTTGATATGCATCAAATGCTCATCCCAAGTCTCACTGAAAATCAAAATGTCATCTAAATAAACAATAACAAAACTTCCCAAAAGCTTTTTCAATACCTTGTTCATGAGCCACATGAATGTGCTCGGTGCATTGGTTAGCCCAAATGGCATGACTAACCACTCATACAAAGCTTCCTTTGTCTTGAAGGTTGTCTTTCATTCATCTCCTTCTTTGATTCGGGTTTGGTGATACCCACTCTTCAAGTCAATCTTTGTGAAGTACTTGGCTTCACTCAAACAATCCATTATGTCATCCATTCTAGGTAATGGAAATTTGTACTTGATCATGATCTTGTTGTTGGCTCAAGAATCTATACATATTCTCCACTCTCCATCTTTCTTTGGTTCTAGTACTGTAGGTACCACACATGGACTTGGGCTCTCTCTTATCAGTCCATTCCTTAACAACTCATGAACTTGTCATGTCATCTCTTCATTCTCTACAGGGGTTATTCTGTGGGCTGTCGTATTTGGCAAATTAGCTCCTAGTATCAAATCCTTTTGATGACTTATCTTCCTCACTGATGGTAAACCAACTGGTACATTATCAGGGACAATGTCTTGAAATTCTTCTAACAGATCTAAGACTTTTGCTGGTACATCTTCACATTTCTTTTGACTAATCTTAGGATTCAATGCAAAACAATGACGCTCATGCTTCATACCCTCCAAAAATTTTCTACCATCTACCAAGAAAATTCTAGTAGTACTACATACCTTTTCTTCCACCTCCTTTAAGGGCTTCAACTTATGATGAACTCCATCCTTTGTTAGGGAATATGTGTTTGCATGGCCATCATGGACAACGCACCTATCATACTGCCACAGCCTCCCCAATAACATATGACATGCATCCATCAGTATGATGCCACACAGCACCTCATCATGGTAGTCACCGATCTTGAACTTGACTAAACACTGTTCATTGACCAAAGCTGTATGGTCCTTCTGCAACCATGCGATCTGATATAGATGTGGATGCCTTCTTCTTGTTAACCATCTCAAGTCTGAAACCAAATTGTCAGTACTTCCACTATCAATAATAATATCACAATACTTACCTTCACACTTGCACCTTATGCAGAACAAACTCTTCCTCTGACCTGGTTCTTTCTCCTCATTCAACAAGGTTCTTCTAACAACTAGGGTTTCTCCCCTTTCAGCATCTTCAAAATGCTCAGACTACACATCTTCATCTACATGTGCAACTTGTGCATTACCTTCACATCTTCTATTTGTGCTTCCTTGATGTTGTGGACACTCGTATGCTCGATGCCCTTCTTCTCCACATTGGAAACAAGTTCCTTTGAAACCTCCTCTTCCAGGTCCTTGCTTAGGTCAATCTCTTCCTCTTCCTCTTTGCTGACAATTGTTATGGTCATGAGGGCAGTAGGCATTAACTCCTCTCTGATTTCAACTGGTACTAGCTTCTTCACTCTTCTTTGGATCTTCATTTTGGCCTCCATAGGACCTTCCACTAGTCCTTCTGCCTTGACCTATTCCTCTTTGCTTGCTTTCGAATCTTTTATTCAGCTTCTCTTCCACATTTAGGAAAAACTGGTACGCATCTTCTATGGTGGTCATTTTGACCAGGCTTAGCTCCTCTTGAATACGTGGCCTTAACCCATTAATGTAATGGGCTACCTTCTCCTTGTTGGCCTCTGCATGACATGTCCTGATGGTAATCTTATAAAAATCTTCCATATACTCTTTAACAGACTTGTTACCTTGCTTTAATCCTTGCAGCTTCTTCAGCAACTCCATCTCATAGTCCACAGGAATGAATTGCTTCTTCAATTTCTCAACCATTTGATCCCATCTAGTGTTTCCTCTTCTATTTCTCTCTAACTAGACCTCCTTCCACCAAATACTGGCATGGCCCTTCAACTTTGTTTTTGCAAACTTGACCCGATCTGGGTCCTCCAGGTCTTCATACTCGAAATATTCCTCCATGTCATTGATCCAATCAATAAGCTATTCTAGATTCAAATCTCTAGAATAGGTAGAAACTTTGATCCTGGTCCTCTTTTTGATCTTTGAAATGGCCCTCAACAACCTAACTTCTGTAGAATCTCCTGTAGCTTCTTGTTCTTCCTTAGATAGCTCTTCTTCAGCTTCATCATCACTTTCTTCTCTTGTTCTCCACTCAAACCCTCTTGCAATGCATCAATCTACCTTTACAAGGCTCTAACCATCAAAGTATTTCTCCTCATACGGTTTCTTCGTGGAGGCATTTTGATCTTTGCAACAAACCCACAACCTCAGGTCCTGGTGCAAACTGCCTCACGGTCGGTGATCTGTCTACACACTCAAGAAAGGGGGTAAATCATAAAACACACAACAACAAAAATTACAAATAGAAAATAGAATGTTCTTTTATTAATTTAGACAACTCATTACATTATAGAAGCTCAAATACAATCAGAGGAATCAATCCTCCACATGCTGCAACACATTACAACTACCTATCACACGACTCTAGAATCTTCTACATTTGTAACCCCAAATTAGCTAGGGTTTCTATTTTCCCACCTATTCTTGACTCTACACTTTCCCTCTTTTCTCTACTACTGCATAGGGTTCCTAAAAATAGTCATAAATAGCCCTTTTTGGCGACCTCTAGGTAAATTTTGAAATTTACAACTCCCTCCAAAAGTAGGTCAACTTCTGGGAAGCATAACTTTTGATTTGGGTGTCTGATTAACGAACTGTTTGAAGCACCAGAAAGATCGTGAAGTGAAGTAAAGAGAAGGATTAAACATGGGTTCCTAACAAAATCTGTAAACAAATTTATGTCAACTTTTCTAGGTGTTATGGGACGTTTTAGTGCCTCATCTGATTTTGAAACTTTTCAAGGGTTTTTCAAGAAACATAAACTTTAATATCTTTTAGCTCAAAAATGATCTTTGCTTAATTCCTTCACCAAAGGTCTTATATTTCATTTACAAAGTTTCCTGTAAATTTTTGCTTCAATCCGTGCCCAAATGCAAACTTTCCAAAAATAATAATTTTCTATTTTTAGCAGTTTGGAAAAACTAAAAGTCCTACATCATTATTCAAGCAATTATGGAACTAGAAATACTTATTATGGAAAGAAATGAAAACAACTTCAATGATTTTGAATCAACATCTTTTTGGGTGATGCAATATTGCCTTTACACCACTGGATGCTCCTGCATCAATGTCCTAAATCTTTCAGTGGAGGAACCTTTAGGTTTGTTGAGCAACATATCTGCATATCCTACCAGATCAAACTCTGTAACCCCATAAGGTAGAGTTTTAATCTAGAAGGTCCTAGGTTCAACAACCTCCATGTAACAATTAACTTTATCTACCATAAAAGTTATGTCATTTTTGTATTTTTCCACCACCTTGGCTGGAATTCTTTCTCTTGATTACATCTCTTCCTGAAATGTTTTGAAGAGTCCCTATAATGTAGTACTATAAAGTTTATGATCCGGAAATCTTCTCATGAAGTCTTTGATTTGATGAGCAATAGGGGTGTCTGATTTCCAATCCATTCCTTTCATTGTAGGTAACTCATTCAAAAAGTAAAACATGTGGCATATAATGAGACATCCATACCAAAACTTGTATTTGGATTCCTTTGTTCTCTTTAAGTTGTCCATCAATGTTGCCACAGGATCTCACAGAGATCAAAGTATTTTCGCTCTTTAACCATTTGATATGCAGTGTATATTGCAGTTGCTATTGCTAAGTTCTCCCTATTGGTGTAGTATATTTTGTATGCAATGTTCATAGTTGCATAACGGACCCCCAAGTCCTCAATGTCATTCATAGTCAAAGTCCTTTTGTCAAATGTTTTCTTCGGTGAGTCTCATCACTTCTTCATTCTTGATAGATTTTAGGATAGGCACTGGTTCAGAGGAGCATAAACCAGTTACTACCTTTATAGCTTCCTTGATGATCATGTGTGGTTGATCCAAATAGAAGAAATCCTTGTGAATCTGACTTAGGGCTATTCTCACCCAAGCATCATCATATCAAAAGTTCAAAAAACCCTTCTAGATGTCAACATTCTTGGTAGCAATGTTCACAAATTCAAGTTTTCTCCCAACAAGTTATCATTCCTGAATTGTTCAAGTTTGAGATGATCATATTCATCTATTGGTGAATGAATATAAATGCAAATGTCTTCAGTATGTATCACATTAGCTGGAACATGTGAGAAGGTGCCAATTTCATCTTTTATAGTGGACTTGAAGGGATGTTTCTTGAACTTTGGCCTTGGCCTCTCAACCACATCTATTACAACCGGTGTCACCATCATAATAGCTTCAAGAACTAGGGTTTTAACTAGAGAGACTGAAGAATACCTGAGAATGCGGTGATAGGGTTTGCTTGTTTGAAATGTTGGGTGTCTTCAACTCTCCTTTAGCTCTTTAATTTACTTAGATTCAATCAAATGAGATCAAAAATGATCAAGCATCACCTATATAGTCATTTCACCAAACAAATTTATTCTGCATTAATTGTATTCTCTAATTTAACCTAATTTCCCCGTTTCATATGTAGAACCTTATGAACATTCAGCAATCCTCTGCAAATCATCTAATTGCTCTGGAAATTTGATCAATCAAATCTGTGTGTTGAATGTTTTTAGCACCATGAAGGGGAGGTGGAGGATTTGTAGTAACAACTCCCCCTGAGTCCATGTTTCCTTTTGGTAGATGGTCTTAACCTTGAAAACCCTAAAAACTTCCATAATCTTCCACATTGAGAGATTTTTCTCCAAAGTTTTGACTTCTTTAAATCATTATCTTAACATGCACATACCAAAACTAGCCAAAAAGTTGAGAAATTCAACATCTTATTTATTCAAGTGTTTGAAGAATTTTGTTTGTAACTCCCCCTAAATCAATACTTCATCTTTTAGTTACTAGAGGATCCACTTGCATTAGGTAGAGGTCTGGAAACATCACATTCCTCCTTCTTCCATACTTTTCTCATTTCCTTGTTTTGCTGAGCAATATCAACTTTCTTTCGTGGAGCAAGCCTTACATTCCTTCCAGAGTGCCTTGTTTGATTACACTTGTGATAGGTGTACTTTGATTGCTAAGCATTTCCATTTCTCCTTACCTTAGATTTGCAATTAGCTACCTTGTGACCAAACTTGTTACAGGTGTAAAAATATCCATGAAAGGCTAAATATTGTCCTTGTTATTCCTTGACATTTTGCTTCTACATTCATAAGCCTTGTGACCTATCTTGCTGCATGCATAGCACTTAATTGAATTATGATTTGTCTTACTTCTACATTCAGTAGCTTTATGACCAATTTTGTTGCAACAATAACATCTTAGAGCATTTTGATTTATCTTGCTTCTACAATCAATAGCTTTGTTACCAAACTTATTGCAAGTAAAACAATTGCCATCGAAACCTTGAGAATACCTGATGTGCACTGGTTGCCTTGTAGGTGGGGGATTTCTGAAATTCTTCTTCATATTCTTCCTTTTTCTTTGGACATGAGTGAATTCATCTTCTTTTGTAACTCTATAGGCTTTCTTCTTAGGATCTTCAATGTAGGTCTCTTCTTTCTTAATTCTAGACATTCCTCCTAAAAGAAAGTTATCATATAAATTAGCAGAGGAACATATCATAGGACTCTTCCCTTTTTCAAAACCAAGACCTTATTTTTCTTTTATTAGCTTTTGAGAGTTAATTACCTCATCAAGGTGTTTAGGGGAAAACTAGATTTGTTAATGTTCTAGTGTTTAGATGCTTAAATCCTCCTTTCCACCTTACATTCAAAGATCTAGGGTTGAGTGGCAAACACTATCATACCCTAGGTCACTTGCAAATGTAGGGAAACTTGGATTAGGGAATTTAATTATTAATTTTCCTTCTCTTATGTCCCATTAACCTTTAAAACCCTAATTATGCAAATATGGCAACAAATTGATGAAAGACGGAAAAATCTCTTGCAGATAGGAATAAAATAGCAAATCATAGAATACCTATTTTTGGGGTTCCAAAGCAGAATAGTCAGGGACACTGGAGCAGGCGTCCAAGTCCAAGGTACCTACTTTTTTGCAGAATCTAGACCTCCTTCCGACACTGATCAGCCCTGTAACTTCTGTTTTCAGATATCTTTCTGTGGAGGACACTAGAGCGAGCACCCAAGTCTTGGAAGTACTCCTGTGTCTAGCTTTTCTTCAGATCCCAGATCCTTGATGCCTGCCAATCCTTCCTGCAACTCCACTTTTCCCAAATGCGACACCTGTAACCTGCAATCACAAGACTTAGTTTGGGGGTTGTGGTGTTTAGAGGCTTGCCTCAGTCAAGCCCTGGAGGACACTTAAGTCTCTGAACACCATTGTCAGATAAAAGAGTGCATGCCCTTGTGAGGCAGAGGCAAAAACCAAAGGAATCAATGATGAAAACATAATATTATGTCACCTTGTAGTGAATCTCTCATGGAGGAAGATGCTCTTCATGCCATGAGGAAATTGATGCTCAAATCGACAAATATCAACACACAAAACACACAAGTTTGCTCTTGCAACACAATAGAAACCTTGAATCACCTTGAGAACACTTGAACATCACAATTGCCATCTAGTTTCTAAATGAATGCCTAAGCATGCTTATATATGCAACTACAAGCACTCCCACCAAGATTTTAAAAATCAAAACTTACCATGTCGGAAAAAGGACCTAATAACGGTCATAAACCAACACCTGGAAATTAGGGCTGTCCCAAAATAGGGTAGGACTAGGGCATGGGTGCCCAAGTCCTCCCCCCTATTTTTGGTAGGGTACAGCTCAAGGGGTCCACCTAGGCCCAATTTTCCATGGAACCTAGGTCTCATTCCATCGGGATGCCAAAATATGAACTAAGATGTACTAAATGCATACTAAAGACCTGAGAGTTAAACCTTATGAGGGAAAAGCCCCCAAGGGGACATTTTCTGATGTTACATTTAGCCCCCACTTTAATGTATATATAAATGCAAGGCCAATACATGCATTAAAGTAAGGTCATAAACACAGCAAACACACCAAGCACGGAGAAGACACGCCAATCACATAGAGGACAGTAACAGGCATGCAAAACATGGAGAAGACAGTTACAGTCACGCAGAACATGGAGAAGATAGTCAATGCATAGAAGACACATTAATGCATGGAAGACAGAAATGATATCTTTTCTTTTCTTTTTCTCATATATATGGAATGCAAATGCAAGTGCTAGAAAGAAAACGAACCTCCCATAATACAGGATGCACTACCTTAAGGCACAGGTCTCTGTATATATGGGGCAACACACATGCAAGACATGCAAAACCTCCCAAAATGCAAGAAGCACTACTCAAGGGCACTGGTCTCTGCATATGGGGCAACAAATACACCACATAAAATAAGCACGCCAAAACACACACACTTGAAGACATGGAGAAAACATGGCAGACAAGAGATGGAGTGTACCTATTTCTAGGTCCAACACCATCTCAGGCACATTACAGGCACACACCGACGATTGGGCTTCACCACAACAATCACCGAAAACATGCTTAAGGGTTGAATTAGTCACAAAACCGCTCCCCGCCTCCACAGAGGACTTTTGAAAATGACAAGATGATGCAATCTTCTCTGAGAAATACACCACCCCTGCCTCTGCAAAGGGCTTAAGAAAAAGGATATGCTCAATATCCCGCCTCCGTAGAGGGCTTACATGATTGATTGATTGATTGATTGCAAACAAACTCAGGATGCACAATGCACTACTCTGGGGTGCAAGTATTTGCATCTAAGGTTAAACACATTGCTAACATCTATAGCAGATAGCTTACCTTATATATGCCCCCACCTTAAGGTGGTTGATATTAGTTATCGATATCAAGCACGTTAAGGTAGGAAGAAAACACACAAGGGAACACCGACTTTTGCAAAGCCCATGCCCCCCAGAGGTGACATGTACTTTATGATCGCCAAATGTTCCCACAAACACATCTGTGCAAGAAACATGTTAGTGTCTACAAAATCATGATAAACAACAACATCAATGCATATGATTAACCACACAAATAATCAAGGTTATACAATGAATTTGGAGTTCGAGGATAATTGTGAGGCTATATCATGAAGCTCTTCGAATCGAGTACCACTAAGGCTAGATTCAAAGGAAAACAAAGGTGCACAGAGTAGTAGTATCATTAAGGTTTATAAATGTGATAGAAACATCATCAAATTCACTACGCGGAAAGCACGAGTGCTTCCACTAGCCAAGCATCAGATAAGATATACAACCCCATCATCATATTAGGAAATAAGTCCATTTGTTGATTGCTCTCGAAAGGGACACTAGGTCCGCATCAGTATAAATGTTTGTCATCATCCACCCGTTAGATAGAAACACTAGAGGAAGGGAAACAATAAATTAGAGAGGAGAAACAAGTGTCTTAGGGACAATCACATAGGAGGGTGCCCCCAGGTCACCAACCATGATGCTATGTCCATAAGACACAACACACAACAATGAAATCAGAGAGAAGCAATTTTAGAAGAATGATGATACATATAGAAGAAGGTCACAACAGAGGCGGTCTCCTGGTATCCCGAACCTTACAAGAGAATCCAATGTCATCCCAAGAGGCCTAAACAATATATAACACATCACGGGGAAACACATCACAAGAGAAATAAAGGGTTAGACATACTTACCTGTAGGGTCTTCAGATTACATCTTGGAGCTCTCGAACCTCTTGGAGAGTTATTCTATCATGTTTAATGTAAAATTTGAGTAGTTCTTATGAAATTCTTATTTGTTATTATATGATCCTTGTTCCTTAAATCCTTGTTTGAATGAGAGTTTTTGGTGCTTATGAGGGGGAGAACCACTATTATTTCTGACTATTGATTGTCATCTTGCTCTTTTCCAATTTTTAGCGAGTTTTCGTTGTTGAATCTTTCTAGAATAGTTATGGGAATCATCCTGTACCATCTTACTTGTCTGTATTGGTTGTTGTTCTTTCCTTTCAGATGCATTTTGATTATCTCCTGATCCATATAAGGATGATGGAGGAGGAACCTCAGCATAAATTCTGTTTCTTCGTGGACGAGGTGGATTACTCATTTGTTTCTTGTCGACTTCAATCATACCCATGATGCTATCATAGTCCAAGTAATCATCCTCATCTACTTCCACTAAATCTTGTTCCACCATATTATTTTTAGTATGTTTAGGAAAAGGATTAGTGAAGATTTGTAAATTCTAATTTGGTGGAGCTATCGACTTATTTCCATTATCATTCACACCCGATACCTGGATGACATTTGAATCAATGACGTCATGTATCTCATGTTTAAGACATATACATCATTCAGTGTCATGTCCTTGCGTCTGATGATAATGAAAAAAGGCATTAGCATCAAAGTAAGGTCCTTGTTTATTAGGATCAACATGCTTGATCAGGGGAAGCTTTAGAATGTTATTACTCACAACTTGATTCATGATAGAATGATAGGACTCAGATATCAGAGTAAACTTTCTTTGGATTATTTATAGAAGACACATTCGTGTTTGGTCCATTGATCTTGATGAAACTTCTATTATTGTTCCTTTTAAAGTTGTTTTGTGATGATCCACCCAAGGATTGACAAACTTGAGCTGATGAGTTTTGGTTTTCATACTAACTAGACGAAAGTTGATAATCACGAAGAACAGTGCATAAATGTTGAAAGGAGTTGTATTTCATCAAGAGTATCTTATCATGAATATTAGGTTGTAGATTTGTAATAAATATCTTTTGAACATCCCCATCTTTCATTTGATATTGAATCTGTGCATAAAGTCCTTGATATTGACTAATGAATTCAGTCAACTTTTCTTTGGGACCTTGTTTGCATTGAACCAAGTCAATAAGAGTGACTTGGGGTCTGATGTTTGCTTGAAAATGTTGTAAAAATTGATCAATCAACTGCAAAAAGGAGTGTATTGAATTCGGAGGCAATGAGCAAAACCATTCTAAAGCAGTATCTTTAAGAGATCACAAAAAAAGTTTTGCCAACAAATCATCTTCAAAATAAAATTCACTACACATAGCTGTGAATGTTGCCACATGAATATTAGGATCACCTTTTCCACCATATTTTCAAAGCGCGGAGTCTCAAACCTCTTGGGCATAGGAGTTCTCAAAATTCCATAGGATAACGGATTACAGGCATGATATGTTGGTAGGCTAGGCTGTGAAGAATTTCTCAAATTTGTTACCTTTTGTTGCAAAGCAGTCATGCCCTGTAAAAGTTGGTTTAGGATGGTGTCATTGGGAGATGTGGTTTGTTGTGAGGAATTAGGACCAAGGTGAGGAGGTGATTGAGCTTGAGATACAATATGCAGAGGCTGAGAATATGTTAATGGTGGTTGGCCATAATGATAGGTGGAATATGGTTGCGAATATGTAATAAGTAGCTGGAAATGAGTGGAATAGATAGGAGGTTGAGAACAATTATTCATAGGAGAGGTCCCTTTAGGAATCAAATTCTGATAATTAAATCCCACATATTTGTAATTAGTGCCATTAGATACTCCAATACCAGTGGTAGCATTACTACAAGCATCCGCATTAGTTGTTAAGATCGTTGACATAAAAGTGGATATTCCCGTAGTCAATATAGGTGCCGAAACTTGAGTATGAGATGGTGATAGAGTGTTATTTATCGTTTGCACACATTCAGTCACTGGCATAATATTGGTTTGTATAATATGTGCTAGACCATGAATTGCATTAACACCATCTTGTCCTTCTTTTATCAATTCTCTTATGTTATGAATTGTAGGGACAGCTTCTTCAGCTATTCTCTCATTTTCCATAAATGATTGATATTCAACTAGCTCCTTATCCAATTTTTCTATTTGCTCATCAAATACATATCTTGTTACCTCAATAGTGTTATCAACATCATGAAAATTTGGTTCTTCCATTGTGGTTGGAGGATGTATACTATCTTGCACAATTTGAGTTTCTCCCTTTGTAAAGAAGGTGTCCAAAGTACCAACTTCTTCAAGAGCACTAGATCCCATTAATCTTTTACTTCTTCTCAAAGGGATATTGTTTTTAGGATAGTGTGTCATAAAACTTATACAAAAGCATACAACACATGACGCACAAACTAAGAGAATAAATCCTAGGAGAAGGATATGATTGATGGACAAAATGCTTGGTTTTTTGTACTCTTTCCAATGCCAATGAATGAAACAAAGGATGTTGTAAGGATTTCAGTCAATGGGCAGCAAGTTATATGTATGATATCAGTCCAAAACAGCAATATGATCACTCTCAACACACTCTTGATGCAAATCCAAGATATGCTAAGTCAAAATATAGTGAGAATATGTCAAAATAGACACTTTTCACCAAAATTCAATGTAAAAGAGCATAACAAGGGGTGTTGTGAGGAAAATGATGATGAAAAACAAATAATATCAGTAATAACAGCCACTTAGTGCCAAAATACTCAACACAACACACTTTTAGCGCCACTTAAGGTTAAACCCTAGTGAAAATATAACAAAAATAGGCTATTTTTTATTGTTTTTCAATTCCAAGACCTAGAAAATGAGGTGTTGTAATGAATTTTAGGAGGTACAACACATAATATAAATAATACCAGTCACCTCAATCCATAAAATTGATCACAACACGCTTGGAGTGCAAACTAGGTCAAACCCTAGGGCCAAAATAGCCAAAATGTGTGTTTTTTTGCAAAAATTTCACTACAAGAGCCCGATAAAAGGGTGTTGTGAAGATTTTTATGAGGGGAAGAAAATGATTACCCTAATAAAAGAAAAATAATGCCAAAATACCTTTCACATCACACCTATGGTGAATGTTTATAAAGTCGATAAGGCCAATTTTAGTGAAAATTGTTGTTTTTGAAGCCCTAGGTTTGAGATCTTGGGATAAAATTCTATGTGAATGCTTTGAAGTCTAGTTTATGATGAAATTGAATTACTCTCAAATCTAAAAAAAAATTTCAAGCCTTAACATGCAAAATGCCCATGCAAATTTAATGAAAATGCATCAAAATTGCTAGTTTTTGTTGAAATTTTCTATGTAAAAATACAAATATTTTAAATCTAAATGTAAATTTACACTAAAATGCAAGACTACAGCCAAATGCAAATTTGAATCAACCTCTAAAATTAGTAGAAAAACCTTATAAAAGATTTTGCCTATTAACCCTAGATTTTGGAATTACTAGGTTATATAAAATTGTCAAAATTTCCACAAAACCCTAGCAATTAAATGATGAAAATGCAATACAAATTTCTAAATTTTTGGATTTTTCTATAGTTTATATCAAATCTAATGCAAAATCATGAATTAGGAAAATTTAGAAAGAATTGATGCAATTTAGTAAGCCCAACAATGCGATTTTTTTGTATTTTTTTGTATTTTTCAATTTTTTTAAATTTTTCTCAATGCAATAAAATGAATGACCAAATGAATGAATGAAATAAATCCAAGTCTAAAGACAACAATCAGAAAGTTGTAATTTAAGTCCAAAAACATGTTGGGTTCAACAAAATGTTTAAGGAAAAATTGGATTTGTTAATGTTCTAGTGTTTAGATGCTTAAATCCTTCTTTCCACCTTACATTCAAGGATCTAGGGTTGAGTGACGAGCACTATCATACCCTAGGTCACTTGCAGATATAGGGGAATTTGGATTAGGGAATTTAATTATTAATTTTCCTTCTCTTATGTCCCATTAACCATTAAAACCCTAATTATGCAAACACGACAACAAATTGACGAAAGATGGAAAAAGCTCTCGCAGATAGGAATAAAATACCAAATCACAGAATACATGTTTTCAGGGTTCTGAAGCAAAACAATCAGGGAAACTAGAGTGGGCACCCAAGTCCAAGGTACCTACTTTTTTGTGGAATCCGGACCTCCTTCTGACACTGATCGGCCCTATAACTTCTATTTTCAAAGATCTATCTACGGAGGACACTAGGGCAAGCACCCAAGTCCTGGAAGTACTCCTGTGTTTGGCTTTTCTTCAGATCCTGAATCCTTGATGCTTACCAATCCTTCCTACAACTCCACTTTTCCCAAATGCAACACCTGTAACCTACAATCACAAGACTTAGTTTGGGGGTTGTGGTGTTTAGAGACTTGCCTCAGTCAAGCCCCAGAGGACACTTAAGTCTCCGAACACTGTTGTCAGATAAAAGAGTGCATTCCCTTATGAGGTAGAGGTAAAAACTAAAGGAATCAATGATGAAAACACAATATTATGTCACCTTGTAGTGAAGCTCTCATGGAGGAAGATGCTCTTCATGCTATGAGGAAATTGATACTCAAATCTACAAATATCAACACACAAAACACACAAGTCTACTCTTGCAACACAATAGAAGCCTTGAATCATCTTGAGAACACTTGAACATCACACTTGCCATCTAGTTTCTAAATGAATGCCTAAGCATGCTTATATATGCAACTACAAGCACTCCCGCCAAGATTTTAAAAATCAAAACTTACCGTGTCAGCAAAAGGACCTAATAACAGTCATAAATTGACACCCAAAAATTAAGGCTGTCCCAAAATAGGGCAGGACTAGGGCATGGCCACCCAAGTCCTCCCCCTATTTTGGGTAGGGTATAGCTCAAGGGGTCCACCTAGGCCCAATTTGCCATGGAACCTAGGTCTCATTCCATCGGAATGCCAAAATATGAACTAAGATGTCCTAAATGCATACTAAACACCCAGGAGCTAAACCTTATGAGGGAAAAGCCCCCAAGGGAACATTTTCTAATGTTACACAAGGATTTTAGATCCTCCTTATAGTTTTAGTCCTTTGTCAATATGTGTTGGGAATTAAGGTGTCTCAACCTTGGTAATTCCTTGTATTATTTCATTGTATTTATTTATTTATTGCCTATTATTGTAATTAGGATGCAAATCCTTATTGGTATCTTGTGGGAGTTGGCACGGTGATGTGTCATCCTACATGGAAGGTGACAACATGTAAATTTGTCCTCACATGAGGAGATAGGCATCCCACTTAGTGGTAGGAATATTTTGCCATGTGTCGGCATCTTGGATAGTGTGTAAGGGAATATTGACCGAAACAGTCATGACTAATTCCTATGACAAATCTATGACGCATAAGAGTCATAAATGGAATGTGTTAGATTTCTACCCAAGAATGCAAGTGATTGAGAGAAAGAAAAATAGAAATCACATATGAGCTAAATAAACTGTATTCAACTCAAGAGAATGAAAAGCAATACAATAGAATGGGGTTGCTCATATGAGAGCAAGAGGTGGATATATAAAGGATATTCCACCCAAGAGACTCAATACACAACCAATGTGGGATAAAGTGAAAAAGTCCCTAAGTAAACTTAACCTAGTGTGAATTATGTGAGAGAATATTATTTAACTAATAAATAGTTAAATAATATGAATTATCCTCACACAAGGGAAACTAGATAGGAAATATCTTGATTCACACTAACACCCCCCCATAAGTGCAACTTAGGAGAGAAGATTATTATGCAAATATGCAAAAAGATGCAAAGATGGGTCCCGGCTACTAGGCCATGTTAGGTACCCATGTACAAATGCAAATGAAATCTCTCACAAATGGAGAAAAAGAGAAAACCCAGTGGGACAAAACTCCTCCCCAAAAGAGAGATGAAATATAACAATGATATCCATCACAAATCCAATCAATCTATAGCCACACAAAGGATGATAAGAGAGATCATACAACCCCCCATAATGAGATAACCCACTACAACAAAAAAGCACTAGAAGCAAACTTGTGGAGTAACACTGGAATCCTCAATTTAGCAAGCAAGGAAAGATACTTCTGTTTGCTAGAAACCATATTAGAGTCACTCAAGGACTCAAGTTGGAATCATGAAAAAGCAACAGCAGACCCAATGCAAGGAATATTGGAAAACTCATAACTAGCACAACTCTGGAATCTATGAAGTAACCGTTGATTGAGAAATGATATGGAACTAAAATGAAGTGCAGAGAAAATGCAAACCTAATGCATGCAAGAAAGGAAATAGTGCATGCACTAATGAATGTTCACATCAGCCTCCATGAATAAAAATGGCCTTAGATCTGTGTGTTTACAATGCTGGAGTAGAGTTTTCCATAGTTTTACAATGTCTAAAATGGACCCAAATACTGAAAGTACATAAATATCTCAGAATCAGAACCTCAAAATAGCACCAATGTGCAGTGTTTAGAAAAATATCAACTTTCAAAAAAGAATGACCTCGATCTGAGATCGTATGTGAAAGTTATAGCTGTTTGAAGTTCTAAAAACTGAAACTGCCTGTCAGATCTAATGAGAAAACAAACTTTATGGAAAATTCGTAAACCAAAATTAGATACCATCTGCACTATCATGTAGAGCACAAAAAATTAGCCAAAATCAAAAAACAAATCTTGCAAATCAGAGATTGGGAGCCCAAGTTATGGCCTTTAGAAGTTGAACTGCAAATTTCCAAAACGCCAATGGAAAGGGGGTTTGTTGTAGCTTTCTGATGTTATTTCTACAAAATATATAAGTTGCATGCAAAAACTAATAGATACCCAGATGGTCTTTTGATGTTGTAAACAAAACCCAGAAGGTGTTTTTCTTTGTGATGTACAGAAGATGTGACTCTAATGTAAACAAAATGCTTTTAGCACTAAAAAATGACTCTAGCAACCAAAAAATGGCATGTAAAAACTGAATCAGCTACCTAAGACATGAAAAGGCATGATGCAACCTTTAAGATTGATTAGAATACATAAAATGGAAGCTGAATGTCAAATATGAGCTTCAAATCCTCCTAAAAAATGGCTTCTGGTGTTCAATCTGAATGAAACAAAGGGTTATTCTAACTTTTCTGACAGCTCTAAACTCAATGGTGGGCTCATAAATACTCCAAGAATCTCCTGAAGCTACCTGCAACACAAAGCCACATACAAAACCCTCCCCAGAAACTGGTGTTTCTATCAAGTTTTTTTGATTCTCCAAGTCATCATTAGATGTAAGAGAAGAGCATACTCAACTTTCAAGAGAAACCATACACTCTCAGATTTCTAAGAAAAATGCTAACCCACAACTCACAACCGCTCTGATACTATGTTAGATTTCTACCCAAGAATGCAAGTGATTGAGAAAAAGCAAAATAGAAATCACATATGAGCTAAATAAACTGTATTCAACTCAAAAGAATGCAAAGAAATACAATAGAATGGGGTTGCTCATATGAAAGCAAGAGGTGGATATATAAAGGATATTCCACCCAAGAGACTCAATACACAACCAATGTGGGATAAAGTGAAAACATTCCTAAGTAAACTTAACCTAGTGTGAATTATGTGAGAGAATATTATTTAACTAATAAATAGTTAAATAATATGAATTATCCTCACACAAGGGAAACTAGATAGGAAATATCCCTATTCACACTAACAGAATGTTCTATGATAGGTGAAGACATGTGTTACAAGGCATCTTGGAAGAAGGCATCTTTGGGTGCCCCAAGGAGGGTTATGACATGTTGTAAGAGAATATGCTATTTTTAGCCTATGTATGACAGATTCTCTTACAATTGTAAGATATGTCAGTATTATGAATTCTATGACGGTTATAAGAGTCGTAAGAGCATCTGTTATTGCCCAACTTGGGAATAGGTGACCATTTTGGGATGGGGTGTTATGACAAGTGTCCTTAGGCGTGGGTTTTGGGCCATGAGCCCATGTTGGACGCCCATCTCAATGAAGGCTCATCTTTGCCTTGTAAACTTCTATTTAAGCAAGTGCTTTGAAAGATGTATTATGTGATTGACAGGTATTGTTATGCTGTCGGTTTGTCTCTAGATACAAGTGTCCAAGACTCCTGAGAGCTTGCATTACAAGTGTATTGTACACCATTTCAATTTTGATAATACATTGTGCAGGTTTTGGAGTGTGGGGTTTTTCACTCGATAAGGGTTTTGCCCACGTATATCTTGTGTCTCTCTCTTCTGTCACATTTATGTGTGTATGTGTATTGCTGCAATATCTCCATTGTTGTGTTTAACATTCTATAATTGTAAAGATTAAAACAAATTTGCACTCTTCTCTCCTCTTTAGATTAGTGTAGGAAGCGATTTTCACACACCTAGCTTCCTTTCAGTTGGTATTAGAGCCAGGCCAGTTTTGGTTCTAGTTGTTGTGTAGGGGTTTTTTGAGCTAATCTTAGGTTGAGTGGGAGTCTATGCAAAGTATTATGTATCTTGTTACAGGAAGGAGATGACAACCACATCCAGAAGAGTAGAGGTGGAGAAGTTCAATGGCACAAATTTCAAGTTGTGGAAACTTAAGATGGAAGATCTACTTGTTGGTCGTGACCTATGGGAAACTGTTGATGGAACAAAACCTACGACAATGTCACAAGCTGATTGGGACCTCAAAGATCGAAAGGATAAGGGTCTCATAAGACTCTGTCTAGCTGACTCTATCCTATTGAATGTCCATGAGGAGAAGACTGCGAAAGATCTTTGGAAGAAGCTAGGAGATGTTTATCAGGCCAAGTCCTTGGTGAACAAGATTTTTCTGAAAAAGAAGTTGTTTTCTCTGGAGATGGAAGATGGAGGATCTGTTGTGGACCATATGAATGCTTTCAACATGATTGTTGCACGGTTGACATCCGTGGGTGTGAAAATGGAGGAGGATTGGTGTATGACCCTGCTTTGTTCTTTGCCGGATTCGTGGGATCATCTTGTCATGGCCATCAAAAGCACTACAACCACATTCAATATGGAAGATGTGGTGTCTTCACTGTTATCTAGAGAAATGCAGAGAAAGACAACCGAGTCGGCCAAAGAAGCTCTTGCAGTTCGTGGAAGACCCAAAGAGAAAGGGAAGAAGGACAAGAAAGGTGAAAAGGGTAGATCCAAATCTCCTAGAAAGTCCAAGGCTCTCTATTGGAACTGTGGCAAAATTGGGTATTTTTGAAAAGAATACAAAGAGGAAAAGAAAAAGAAGAAGAAGAATGCCCAAGATTTAGATTTTGACAAGTCATGTAAGATGATGGTGATGCCTTCATCGCAACCCTATCCACCTATGCATTTTATGATGTGTGGTTGATAGATTTTGGTGCATCATTCCACATGACCTTGCATTGAAGCTGGTTCATGAAGTATGAAGAGTTCGATGGTGGAAGAGTGTACCTGGGTGACGATTCTCATCTGAAGATTGTTGGTTGAGGAAGAGTCTCAATTTGATTCCCTAATGGATGAATGAAGGGAATCACTGGGGTTATGCACATCCCAGGCTTGGTACGGAACCTACTTTCTGTAAGTATGTTGAATGATGCAGGTGTGCAGGTTGTCTTTTTGAAGGATGGATGCAAGATGACTAGAGGATCTATGGTGCTTGCAAAGGGTACTCGAAGAGGTACTCTATTTCAGCTAGAGGCATGCACTTCACAATGCAATAGTTCTTATGACTCAAAGAAAAGAGCTGCAGTCACTTCAACCCCACCATCTGAATGAGCAGTGAAGAAATCTATTGTAACAAATTCTGATGGTAGTGTTTATGCTTTGGAAGTTGAACTGCCCGCTAAAAAGACAATGTTACGACACGAGAGATTTGGCCACATTGGTGAGAAGGGTCTTACAACCCTAAAAAATAAAAAACCTCATTGAGGGGTTAAATGATTGTAATCTTGAGTTTGACTTTTGCAAACATTGTCTATATGGAAAGGAAAACCGTGTTCAGTTTTACTTTAGTTCTCACAAGTCTTCTAGTGTGTTGGACCTTATTCATTTTGATGTGTTTTGTCCTGTTAGTGTTCCCTCTATTTCTAAATCTGTATATTTTGTATGTTTCATAGATGATTACAGTAGAAGGACATGGATTTATTTTCTCAGAAGCAAGTCTAAAGTCCTTAGTCAGTTCAAAGAGTTTAAAGTTTTTGTTGAGAATTAGACTAATAAAAAAATTAAGTGTTTGAGAACTGACAACGGTGGTGAGTTTTGTTCAGCAGAGTTCGATAAGTTCTATAAAGAGAAAAGGATTGAAAGACATAAGACAACTCCATACACCCCACAGCAAAATGGACTTGCAGAGAGGATGAACAGGACACTGATGGAGAAGGCTAGGAGTATTCTTAGTGGAGCAAGCCTTGAATAAAAGTTTTGGGCTAAAGCTGTAGCCATTGCTTGCTACATGGTAAATAGGTCTCCTACATCAGCTCTTGTTGGTAAGACACCTATGGAGGTGTGGTCTGGTAAGAAGCTTTCAGTTAGATATCTTCATGTTTTTGGTTGTGAGGCTTATGCACATGTGCCTAGGGAGAAATAGTCTAAATTGAAGAACAAGGCTGTTAAGTGTATTTTCATTGGCTATGGTGTCGATGTGAAAGGATACAAGCTTTGGGATCTTGTGGCTGAAAAAGTGTTGTATAGCAGAAGTGTTATCTTCAGAGAGATAACACCTTCTTCCATTGTTCTACAACTAGAACAGATAGAAAATAAAAAGGGTGTGGTTTAGTTTCCTTCTACCCATGAGAAGACTGAACTGACATACCTTGTGAGACCTGATGATGAGGAGAGCTCTACTAGCTTTGAAAGCTCAGAAGAAGTAGAACCTCTACCTCAGCCATTGAGGAGGTCTACATGAACAAGAAAGCAACCTGATAGGTTTGGTTATTCATTACTTGATTCTAGTTGTGCTTTTGCCTTTCTTACTAACACTGATGAGCCTAGAACTGTGATAGAGGCTATGGGCATGAAAGATGCAGGTTCCTGGAAGGAGGCCATGGAAGATGAGATGGCTTCTTTGGAGAAGAATAAAACATGGGACTTGGTGCCTTTGCCTGAAGGACGGAAACCCGTTGGATGCAAATGGGTGTTCAAGAAGAAATTTGGTGTAGATGGCAGTGTTGAAAAGTACAAGGCTAGATTGGTTACGAAGGGGTACTCACAAGTGGAGGGAATTGATTATGGTAAAATTTTCTCTCCTGTTGCAAAGCTGACATCCATTCAGTTCTTGTTATCTCTTGCAGCTGCTTATGACTTAGAGGTAGAACAAATGGATGTGAAGACAACTTTCCTTCATGGTGACTTGGAGGAAGAGATTTACATGTCACAGCTAGAGTATTACATAGAGAAAGGTAAAGAAAATTTGGTTTGCAAGTTGAAGAAGTCTTTGTATGGTTTGAAGCAGTCTCCTAGGATGTGGTACATGAAATTTGATGCCTTTGTGTTGCCGATTGAATTTATGAGATCAAAATCAAATCATTATGTTTATTACAAGTTTTACAATTATCGTATTCTCATTATTGCATTGTATGTTGACAATATGTTGTTGATTGGGAATGGTAAGAATATGATTTCTGATTTGAAGTCTCAGTTGTCAGCACAGTTTGAGATGAAAAAACTAGGGGCAGCCAGGTACATTCTGGGAATGGAAATCAAAAGAGACAGAGCTAATAGAAAACTTTGGTTAAGCCAAAGTAAGTATGTGAAGACTGTGTTGGATAGGTTTAGCATGACAGATTGTAGACTATTGTGTGTTCCTATTTCATTGGGGACAAAGTTGTCTATTAGTGATTGTCCAAAATCTCCTAGTGAGGTGAAGGACATGAGCAGAGTACCTTATGCTAGTGTTGTTGGCAATTTGATGTATGCCATGGTCTGCACAAGACCAGACATTGCCCAAGCAGTGGGAGTCCTTAGTTGATTTATTGCTAATCTTGGATGGGTTACATTGGGATGCAGTTAAGCAAGTGTTCAGATATTTGAGGGGTACTTCCGAGTATTCTATATGCTATCATGGTAATTCTACAGGACCTCTACATTCTATTTGTATTCGTGGATTCTGATTGGGCAGGTGACATTGACAGTAGGAGATCCACCAGTGCCTATGTGTTCACTATGTTCGATGGTGCAATTAGTTGGATGAGTAAGAAACAACCTGTGGTTGCTTTGTCCATGACAAAAGCTGAGTATATGGTAACAACTCATTCTTGTAAGGAAGCCATTTGGCTTAAGAGATTGTGTTCAAATATTGGTGTTGATGCAGGACAGATTACAATTTGTTGTGACAGTCAGAGTGCAATTTGCCTAGCAAAGAATCCAACTTTCCATGCCAGAACAAAGCATATCGATGTACAGTTTCACTTCATGTGAGACATGGTAGAGGATGGGAAGGTGAATTTGGAGAAGGTAAACACTTTGAAGAATGTTGTGGATTCATTGACGAAACCAGGGGGCACAGAGAAGTTTAGATGGTGTTCGGAGTCTATGGGCCTCTCAGCCTATAGCAGTTAAATCTTGTTATTTTCATTAGCTCTTACAAGGTGTTCGACAAGTGGGAGAATGTTGGGAATTAAGGTGTCTTAACCTTGGTAATTCCTTGTATTATTTCATTGTATTTATTTATTGCCTATTATTGTAATTAGGATGCAAATCATTATTGTCATCTTGTGGGAGTTAGCACGGTGATGTGTTATCCTGCAAGGTGTACAACACACCTACTCCAACATTCTCCCACTTGTTGTATACATTGCATAAGGGATCAACATGTAAACTCAAAACATCAAGGGAAACCATCATGTGTGCCCAACATGTACCATATAACCATCCATGTGCTCCAAGATACCTGCAAAAATAATCAAGGTGTCCTCCATCTCAAACAAGAATCTCCTCATCCTCCATCTAGCCTTGTGAAGAATAAGATCCTCCAAAGAGATGTCACACTAAACTATCACATAGAAGAAATAAACCTACATCAACTAATATCCAAACACAAGCACCAAATCCAATGGTAACAAATAGGCTCGAGTAGCTATCAAGAATCAATCATAGCTGAAATAGAAACCACAGCTAGTTGCTAATGTATCAACTAACCATACCTCCAAACCAAGGTATACAAAAGATAACAAGTAGACCTTATGCCATCAACATATCCAACTCAAATCACAATGATAACAAGTCCTTGTATATACTCAATCCCGTATCAAGAAGTCCTCTAAGGTAACAACACAAAACATGTGATAAAAAACCTCAAGACCCTCCATATCGTAACATAATGAGAACATCCAACAAAGGAATCATATACATCTTAGAACTCCCACTACATGAGTAAATGTCTAATCTAAAAATAGATCAAGGCATCCAAAGATCCAATAATAGCACACACATAGAAGATGTGGTTGAATCCTCTATCACATAGTGTCAAAGAACACACACAGATATGCAAAATCCACAAACTAAATAGCTATAAAACTCTCTCCTCAAGTCCATATCTCTCCAAAATCCTCCACACCATAAGAGAAAGAAGTCAAAGAGACTCAATATCTCCATACACATCTCAACTCCAATGTGATGTGAACATAAATATCCAGGAAGTAGAATAATATAGCTGTGAAAAATATGATCTCCTCTACAACCTCAAAACATGAAGCCTCCTCAACATCTAACAACAAGATGCAAGCCTCTCAAACCAAAAGGTAGATCAAACTCATAACCATCCCAAAGTAGGAATAAGCCCAAAGCCACTAACCATCTCCATTACATACAATGATCTCATAACAACTCAGGATCAAACATAATGAGATAACTAATCATATGCATGTATCTACTCCTCAAACAAGTCCTCACAACCATAATCTATAGCTCAAGACTCAAACATGAGTAGATAAGACACAAATGAAGAATGCATTTGAAAATCAGGTGGGGATACCTATCAAATCATTCACCGCTGAGTGGACCAAGAGTAGGGATGAGATTGCTCCTCCAAGATGCACCAAGCCTCAAAGGCTCTCTCTAAGAACAATCTCCTCAACATGTCCATGTTGGGTGCACGTCCAACCAAGGTGTAGGCTCCTCGGTCTTGCTGCTAAAATCCTCATCAAAGAGTAACAATCTCAACACATGTCACTAATCCAAGAGAACTCAAGCCTCACCTAAGTATCCAAGTATCCATGAGTACCTCCATGATCAATCCATGCTAAACTCCAAATGCAAAACCGCACCATAATGAAGCTCCCAAGCACATAACCAATGTACCCAATACCAAGAGAACCATCAAGATCATAGTCAAAGCTCCCACTGCATGTCTGCATAACCAAGGAACATATCATGACATCATGATCTAATCATCTCCTCAAAGGAAGATCACATGCACTAATGCACATCCTATCTCAAGAGAACCTGTATCATGCCAATACTCAAACTAGTATCCAAAGTAAACCAAGACACAATAGCAATCATCCTGTAAGTAAGGATCACATGTCAAAGCTAACAAACCATAACCAACACCTCAACCAAAGACTCCAAGAGTCCTCCATGGTACCAAGATGTCAACATCTCCAAATCACATGAAGCTAACCATATCATGCCAAAGCTCCCACAGAAGTGTGATATCGAGCTATACATGGCAACAACATAAACATCAAACCATCAAACCCATCATTTTCAAAAACTCCCACTAAAACATGTAACCAAGCTATCCATGACATCGTGATAACCATCTCCTACATGAAGATCATCCATGGCCTCAACACAATCAAACAATCCACTGTAAATGACATAGCTCCCAAAAGGTCAAGTAAACCATAATCTCCAAAACCAAGAAGATGAACAAAACCTATAAACCAAACATCAATCCAACACCACCAAAACTGTACCTGTATAACAATCATGTCATGCTAAAGTCCCAACCAAACAAGGAACATCCATGATACCATGATCAACACCCAATGCACCTACACCAAACTCCCATCTTGTCTCACACAACTGTACCATATAGTCAATGAACATAGGTCCCATATCATGACTGTATCAGGTAATACCATCTCTCTCTATATCTCATAATGACAAGCAAACCAATGTAACATGTGACTAACCCAAGCCACAAATCAGAATTTGCATCAACATTAAAACATCTGTCAGCATAAACAACCCACATCCAAGTCATAAATACAACCTGTAGACATAGACAACCTACAACACTGCTCAACCTGTAGATCTCACAATGCAACATGCAAACTCAACAATACATTTATAATGTTGTCAACAAAGGATAATCAGAGATAAACATGTAAGTTTGCAATGACTCAAACACCAAATCATCCCAGATTCAATTTTCCATTAGCTCACAAAATCACCAAAAGTCAAAGGAACCAAAAGTAGTTCAAATTGAAATAATCTGAACAAACCTCAGAATATCATCTCCAAACCTACTCCACTACGTAGTGCTTAGAAATACATTTCCAATGCCTATAAGAAGTCTGAAATCTGACTCCATATGCACTTGTTATGCCTGGTCAAAGCTCAAAAGAAACATATGGCTTCCAACTAGCAAAAACTGGTCAAAATAGCACAATCAAGAAAAATCTCTAACACCACTACGTAGTATGTGGAAAGAACTTTATGTTGACTATAAGAAGTTAAAAATCTGACATCGTGGGAAAACGTTATGCCCCCTGGAAAAAATCTGCTCTACTAGGCTTATCAAACAGGCCCTGGTGGCCCTCCGGTGGTAGGTGGGTGGTTAGGTAGTGGCCCACTAGCAACCCGCCGGTGGTGGTGGCGCATTGGCAACGCTTGGGCGACGCCCTGGTGACGCTGAAGCAATGTACTCCAAATGTTTTAAAACAAGGTTAAATTTTTGTTTGCTAATAGTTTGAAATTTTTAATAAAGATTTTAAATATTTTAAAAAGATTTTACCCCCACGGGGGGGGAGGGAGGGCTAGGCCCTATCCCACTGGACTGAGGGCCAGGAGCCAGGGGGCTAAGCCCCCATCGGTTCAGCACTCCCCCACCAGTCAGGAGCCTAGTGCCAGCCTACAGTGCTGGATGTTGACAGGGTCGTACGACCTATCAATGCTAGCGCAGGGTGGGGGGTATGAACCCCCCAAACTTCAATTTTTTTAAAAATTTTTTATTAAAAATCAACCTGCAGACCCAAAAATTTTCACAGAACCTTAATTAATTTTGTTTAATTAAAAAATCACCTGTGACAAGCGTACCTACGCAAGTATGGCATATAGGGAATATTCTTTACACCGTACAGAAGATTCTTTCACAGATTTTGCTAGGGCATCAACCAAGGCAAAAAAAATTTGTCTCCAAATATAGGAAAATTATATGTTTTTCTTCACCTATGATAGCTCCTGAATCCAATGGCAGGTCTGTTTTTGCCCAGGAGGCTTCCTGCAAAAGTTGACCTCCAAAACCCTCCATACAAAGAGCTCAAATAGAAAATCCACATGCCAAATGTCCATGAAACCCTAGATCTGCAACAACCCAAGTCTATAAACAACCTTGTAATCATGAAAATGCCTTCATTCCTTCCATGCAAAGCCATGTATTTCACTATACACAAAAAATTCACTCATAGCTAGGGTTATCAAACAGGGCTTTTCACTGAAATCATGGCAACCAAGCTCTGATACCAAATGTTAGAAATATGCAGCCATAGAGACTAATTCCTCATAACCCAATAAGAGATTTAATATGTAATAAAACAGAAATCCACATGCAAAAGAAATAGACAATCATACCATCAATGGTGACACAAGATATACCTTGGGAAAACCCTCATAGAGGGAAAAACGCAGCCTCCAAAAGCATGCATCTCTCACATATTATTCAACAATAATCAGGAAATACATATGCAGAGATAACTTCTAAAACATCAAGCTCTCTCTACCTATAGTCCATGTGAACAAGCATGTAACTATACATCCCATGCCATGCTTCAAACTTTCACATAGACAACTTGCAAGAGAAGCTACAACCCAGCCAACAAGCCAAATGTCTAACCTTCACTACAACAACTACCCATGTGTTTTATTTTATAGATATAATCTCACACAAATACAACATGTGGTATTGCAATACCATTGACCCCACATTTGATTATTGGTACCAAGTTTTCCCAATTAATCAAATAATTACAAATAAAGTAATTAACCCAATGTTACATACAACGATTACAAGTAGCATCCAAATAAATATCTAATGTGGCTAAACACATCACATGATGCACCACAATTAAATATTATTTTACATAATAAAATAATACCAATGTTATACAAGGTGTACAACACACCTACTCCAACAATTTTGAAAAGGTTTAACATGGTAAATTGCAAATCTTGGCACCAACACCAATTGTGACCAGATTGAAGTTAAGCAAGGATGATAAGGGATCTAATGTTGATCTGCAATATTGTATAAAAGACTTGTTGACCTAGCCTCATGTATCTAACAGCTACAAGGTCAGACATAATGTATGTAGTAAGTCTTATCTCAAGGTCCATGGAGTCTCCAAAAGATTCTCATTGGCAAGCAAGGAAAAGAATTCTAAGATATGTGAGCAGAGCAAGGAATCATGGAATTCAGTATTCAAGCTCAAATGAGTTCAGCTCATAGGTTACATAGATAGTGATTATGTAGGAAGCCTTGATGATAGGAAGATCACATCTGGTTATGTCTTTCATTTTGAAATAAGTGCAGTATCATGGGCTTCTAAGAAATAACCTATTGCCACTTTTTCATTTGTTGAAGCAGAGTATGTAGCAGCAACAGGAGTATCATGCCAAGGAGTTTGGATGAGAAGAGTGTTGAAAGATTTAAGGCATGAACAAGAAGATGCAACTAAGATTTATTGTGACAACAACTTAGCTATAGCACTATCCAAGAATCTATTTTTCACAAGAGAAGTAAGCATATTGACACAAAATATCATTTCATTAGAGAGTTGATCAACAATGGAGAGATCTTTTTGGATTTTTGTAGGTCTAAAGATCAATGTGCAAATATTTTCACCAAGGCATTAGGGAAATAAAGTTTTGTGTTTCAAACAAATAGTTCAGGTATCATTGATGGAAGTAATTGTGATTAAGGGGGAGTGTTGGAATTAATCCCAACTACCAGCTTCACTCCTCCATAAACTTTATGCTCAAATGAGACCATTCACACATTCGAGGTGTATTTTCTCTAGCTAATATTCATTCCACTCTAACATCACTCTCTCAACATTCAGGACATATTTAAACAAAATTTTGTTACATAATCCTCATTCCCAGATTTCCCACACTGCATCAAGATTCAAAATTAAATGTAATTTCTTGTTTTTGATCTCCCTCCACTTGTTAGAAACATTTTGTTATGGGACTTTTTCCCCGAGAAAAGAATTAAATAAATAAAATTTGTGAAAACTTTAGAGAGTAAAATATAAATATACATGTGAAAAAGAAAATAGAAGAAAATAAGAAGAAATGTAAAAAAGAAAGGAAAAGAGAAGTTACTTTCAAGTTAAAAATAAGGTTTAAAAAACCTTATTAATAAGAACACTCATATCAGAGTGTGTTTCATGGGAAGTTACAATTAAAAGGTTATTTGTAATATTTATTAAAGGGTGTGATAGTTAGAACCACCATTTGGGTCATTATTTAAACCTAAAAAAATAATGTAATGGAGGGGACATAGATTTTATTTGCTGGAGAGATTACTTAGGAATGTATATAGGAAAGCATACAAGGAAGTATACAAGAAAACTATACAAGAATCAGAGGGCACAAAGGAGTGAGGATTAGGGTCATTGGCTTAACATTAAGCATTTGGAGAAGGGGCACACAGACTATGTCCAACTCAAGGTACAACGTACACTTAGGAGTGTCCTAGCCAGAGCTGTGTTTGTTTTATACTGTGAGGCATGATTGGTTCTGTGTAAGAACTGGTTCCTCAGGGGTGCTCTTTACTGGGAACAACCAAGACCTGTAATGATTCCTTCAAGTGTTGTATAATAGCATCTCACCCCTTCATAGATAAGTGATATATATGTATTTATTTCTGTTGTCATGTAAATTATTTGTGCTTGGGAATTAGAGCATTTTCACATAGTTAAAAGTTTATTAAGGGATCCTTGATATTTACTTGTTTTATGTGATTTAAGTAAAAGATATTGCCATTAAATTTTACATTATGATTTAGATGGTAATTCGTTGTGCATATTTTCACTCTAAGAAAATGTTACATAATACATTTGTTGAATGAAAAAAAAAGAGCAATCTTTAGTTTTGTTTGAGAAGTGAAAAGAAAAGAAAAAGAGTCAGTAGTTGTTGTAGCAGTTTGAAGTGCCAACAAAACAAGGGAAGTCTTTCATCTGCTATCACATTGAAGTTGCCTAACAAGGGCACTGATAATATTTTGTATGTATTTTTTTGAAAACAGCTCTATATTGTATATTTAAAATATAAATATATAAAACTCTTAACCCATTCATTCTTTTATTTATTTTTTTATCCTCTACCTCTTTGCTTCAAATATTATCATTTGTAAAGTTTTTTTGGGAAAAGAAATGAGATATAAATTCTTTTGGTTAAAGATATATATTATATAAAATATAAAATATGAAATAGCCCAAAACTTTGTGAACATAATTAAAAAATGTTGAAGGAAAGGAATGTAGAGATGTACAGTTTGAATCCCCATGGTGCACTTGTAAAAAGAAGAAAAGAGCAGCAAATGGCATCTCCAACATCGTCTTATTGAAGGGCAACACTAACTTTTCTCATACATATTACACAAGTAAATACCATCACACTAAATCCATCTTTATTAGAATTAGATGGGTCAATAATCTTGAATAGCTTTGTTTTTCAGGAGCTTGGAAGTCGTCATTAACCTTGCAATCCTAACCTTACAATCCTAGGTCATTTCATGTGTCTCCATGTTCTTTGGAATGTTTTCTTGGATGCCTAGAGACATGAGAGATAAAATATTCATTATTTATTTGTAGATATGACTAATTTTAGTTGCATTCATAGAGGTGGGACCAATTTGAATTTGCATGAATCTTGCTCAAGAGTCCATTATGGGCACCCACTTTGGAGGTGGGGCCCATTTGGACCTACATGAACTATTTGGATTTACATGAGTTGCATATTGTTGCATACACTTTGCATGAGCTTGTATGAGCTTGCATGTTTTGGCATGTGAGTTTCATGTACTTGCATGGACTTGCTTGTTTCTTGCTTGAGCTTGTATGAGCTTGCATGTTCTTGCATGTGAGTTGCATGTACTTGCATGGACTTGCATGTTGTTGTATGTGTCTTACATGTCATTGCATGTGTCTTCCATGTCATCCAAACTAAGGCTCCAATGCTTGTATGTGTCTTTTGCATGTTGTTGCATGTGTCTTGCATGAAATCCAAATTGGGGTGCCAAGGCTTGCATGATTTTTAAATGCCATTGGTAAGTAATTAAGCACTTGTTGTTGTCAGTATTTGATTGGCTATGGATTGGGCGCCCATGAGAAGATTATTGTAATTCACTAAGTTTATTGGTTGTCCACAAAGAGGGCTACATAGTTTTTGCATGTGGTATTGATACTTGTTTTAAGAAACCACAATGGTATTCTCACATCCAACTCTTCTATATATTGGTGCCTTTAGTTGGTGGTATTAATGAGAGTTTTTTGTGGGTTGAAGGAGTAACAAAGTGCTGCCAAAATTTAGAGAGAAATATTGTATTGATGTAAACTTATTCAAAAGATTAATACAATCATTGGATCTTTTTGGGTGTGGAATTTTTTCCCACAAGGGTTTCTCCATGTAAAAAAATTCACTTGTTATGCAAATATTCTTCATTCTTTCATTGACTGTGCTAATCACATAAACACAAAAGTGGATAATATAAAATCTATTTTTTTCATATTTGCACACCAAAGAGGATAATCTTTAATGTAATTTTCAAATTGGTAAGCATTAATTTCAGATATGAAAACAATAATAATGTTAAAATTGCAGCAATTTCACCTTGTTTTTCCAACAGGAAGAGGAGAAAAAGAGTCAGCAGGAACACACTACACCTTTTGGAGGCATCCCACCACATAGCTATCAGGGTGAGGGACCATAGCAGTAACCACCCTAGCCACCAAGGGCCTCTTCTTCTACTGCAATCCATTAAGGACTTTTTGGTGCAACAAAATTAGATACAACCAATTCCTACACCTCAACTACTGCAACTACCTCTGATAGGAACACAAGTAGACTTAACATATAAATTTTCCTAATCTAGAAGTTCAATTAGGGGATATCTTTCACATCACAACCTAAGAAGAAATATTGAAAGAACGTGTGGACAGTGTGGAGAAGCTAGAGGATGTCATAGCTGCAATTTAGAATAAGCTACCCCAGTTGTGGAGAGATAGATCACTCCCATTGAGCCAACAATTGAAAATATTAATGGATGAAGTCAAAACAGAAATAGACACTGAGGATGCAAACATAAAAAACTAGGTTACAGTTGAGATGAATAAGAATAGAATGGATGAGGCTAGAAAGAAGTGTGTCGCAACACAGACACAACGAGAAGGACAAATCAACATCATATAACAAACAATAATTGATATCAATACACTATATCAGTTTTGTCTCCTATCACGACCAACATCACTAAAGGGCTTAAAGAACCAAATAGACTAGTTGGAAGCCCAAATTATACATGTGGCTAGCGCATATGACCTAATGCAATATATGGATGGGACAGTCAGAGTACAAATTGAAGCAATCCATACTCAGCTCCAACAAGTGCAGGACCAAAGAGAACAGATCAAAGGCCAAATAAAATTGTGGGAAGTAGTAACCCTCAAATTGGCACATATGAATGGTATCTTAAAGGAAACAAAGAAGAACACGCAATAGATCCAAATCCCAACCAGCATTACAAAGACAAAGAAAACATCGATTCAAACACATGGGCAAATTCAGGTGTGTATAGGAAAAATTAGATTAACAAGATCAAGCATAAATAAATCAAACCCAATCCTACAACCTTCAAGAAATAGATCAAAGGACAATAACCACAATTCAATGCAAATAATCAAAGAATATTATCACCTAAGATTGTATTTATTCATTGGTCAAATGTGGATTGCTCTTGTACTTTGCATAACCATGGTTGCAAAAAGTGTGAATGGATGATGTGTGCTCAAAGGATGTAATGTGCTCAATGATAATAGATGTTCAAAGTGCTGTATGAATGCCCAAAGCTTAATGATCGTGGAGGGTTTGTGAAGAGATGACTGGACATATTTATGGCTTTTAGGGAAGATCGATCAACGGTGGAGAAAATTCAATGAAATAGATGGATGAGATAGATTGAGAAGACATGAAGGAATGTGCACCTAATAAGTGTCCATGCAAAAATATGTTTTATTGAGTTAATTGCTTTCTTAGCTAAAGATAGGATTAATTTTCATAAAAATAGAATATTTTTTTCTATTTTATGAGTTGATTGATAAAAACAATGATTTAAAGCCAATTAACTCAACTTTTTATTTTTTGACATGTTATGAATAAAATTAAATAATAAATTACTTAATTTATGTGCATGGAAGAAAAAGATATTTTTAGAAGATTTGAGTAGATAATTAGAAATTAAATAAATAAATTTATTTAATTTGTTGTGCATGATGGAAGAATAAAAGGAATAAATTAAATATTGATTGATTTATTTAGAAGATATTCAAAAAGTCAACTTAAATAAATTTGGACAATTTATTTAATTTTAGAAGAATAGTTAGTCAATTAAATAATTAAAATTATTTAATTGTGTGGATGGTAGGAATTAAGATATGGAATTAACGAAATAATTGATTTTATTTAATTAATGGGAAAATAGAAGAATAAAGTGGTAAATTTGATGGAATTAATTAAATAAATAGGATTTATTCAATTAATGTTGGATTTAGACGATTTAGAAGAAATTAGTGAAATTAATTAAATAATTAAGTTATTTAATAAATTTTGGATGAAGGTGTGTTAGACAAATTTGATGTATGCAAGGTGAATAATGCAATGATCATTTTTAGGTGTCTACACTAGGTACTACAATAGCCAAAGAATCAATGGGACACTACACTAGCCTAGCTCAAAATCATATACAAAAATATTTTTCCAGCTAGTTAGTTTTTGCATGTCTTGGGGACAAGACATGGTTTCAAAAGGGGGGATGATGTTGGCAACAGATAGACTAAAGATCAAAATCCACCACAACTGACCGCAAATGGAATGCAAAGCATAAGGCTGACTAGGGCTAGTAGGAATAGATCCATTTTGTAAGGGACATGACCCTATTGTACTCTTATGTATAAGAATAGTAGAAATAGTAATGAAAAAAGAAGAGAAATAGAGAGATAGTTAGAGGAGAATATAGTGCAGAGAAGAAGTTGCGTACTTGATGTTGTAATACTTGATAAATATATATATTATAATAATATAAGGAGTTTAGAGAACTATTTGATTGTTTTGAATCTACATGATGAATTGTATAGTATTATAAGTTACCATATTATGTTATTCTTGTCGTAAATGATCTAAGTCTCCTCTCACTATCATCACTTGAGTATAAAGACTACATAAGGGACATTAAGCTTAGATCTCCAAACTATGACCCTCTATCCCTTACCAAATGGCTGTAAAGGATCTTGCCTCAGTCAAACCACTGCTTTGGTCTTTCGACCTCCACAAGCAATGAATAATTGGGAGAATAAAGAAATAGAGTGTGTGCTCCTATCCTACTTATGTCTAGGAATTAAGAGTAGTGACAATATGAAAATAAACTAAAAAGGTAGCTTCCCTGGTGTACGAGGAAGGATACCCTTGACCATGCAGCAAGGAAAGAGATGGTGGTGTACACCATGAAATTGAAAAATATTTATATACTAGACTATATGCAAACAAATTCAAAAATGAAATTCTAATCAACAAAAATAGAACAATGTTACCGCTAGGATGACAAGAAGGAGCCTACAACTCCTTAAGAGCTAGAATCTATTACAAACAACTTCAAAATCCCAAGAAAGAGCCTTCACAAATGATCAAGCTGCAAGAAGATACCACAAGGACAATACTACCATTCCAAAGAGCATGAAATCATCAATAGTTGTTGTAGAACAATGGATGCTAAAGAGAGTTTTTACAAATCTTTACAAAAGTTATAAAGAAGAGCCAAAGCAGAGGCATACAAGATTCAAAAATTAGATTCTTTCTTAAATCAGAGGAAAGAGTTAGTCACCATGCAAGAGAAGAGAGTCGTTCAAAGGCACAGAAACTTTACGAGAATCTCACATGTCCCAAGAGATTTTCAACGTGTCCCAAAAGTAGCTCACTAATCGTTTCACACTCGCGAGATGCCAGTATGATGAGCGGATGTTCATGCTAAGTGCTATCATCCGAGTGAATCTACCTTGGTGTGATAAGTGAAAATGCATACAAAGAATTAATGAAAGATAAACCAAATAAGTACAATTTACCTCTGATTCACACAAATAAATTGCCTACACTGATCAAGCGAATTGAAGTTGCACCCAAACTCAATTGATTGCTCCTTTCTTTTTGATTATTGTGGATTGTTCTATTTGCTAATAACATAAATATTGATCTCGCAAGTAATGAAAATACCAACATAAGTTTACTTAAACAAGAGATGCCAGAAATGGAGAAAGAGGCTTCTTTTTATAGACTTGTGAGATATCAGATGTACGGTTGAGGATGACCAGAAAGATCAATGGTTGAGGATGGTTGAGGGAATGTGCACAAATTAGAGAAGGAAAAGTGTCCTTGTCCTCTCATGCATCAAGGGAGTTAACAGATCTGATTAAGGAGTTGACTGAATTGATTGAGTAGTTAAGTGAATTGATTGATCAGTGAACTAAATTGATTGATTAGTTGATTGAGTTGATTACTTAGTGAACTCAATTGATTGACTAGTCAACTAAATTGACTAACCTATTAACTGATTTGATTGATTAGTTATCTAATTGATTGAGAGTGAACTATGGATGAGAGGGAATAATAGGAAATTAAATAAATAAATTATTTAATTTCATGAGCACATGTGGTAAATGAATTAAATATTAAATTTAATTCATTTTGGAGGAAAAAGACTAATTAAACAAATAATTTGGATTTATTTATTTAAATTGGAGGGAAATTAATTTAATTAAATAATCAAAATTATTTAATCAAATATAGAGGAATAAATTGATTTAATTAAATAATCATGGTTATTTAATTAACATGGAGGATAAAATTGATTTAATTAAATAATCGGGGTTATTTAATCAATATGGAAGATAAAATTGATTTAATTAAATAATTGGAATTATTTAATCAAATAAGAATGATAAATTAGATTAATTAAACAATTGAAATTATTTAATTTATATGGAAGATAAAATTAATTTAATTAAATAATCAGGGTTATTTAATCAATATGGAAGATAAAATTGATTTAAATAAATAATTGGAATTATTTAATCAAATAAAGAGGATAAATTGATAGATGAACTTAATAAATAATTAAGAATTGTTTAATAAATCTGAAGTATGGCAAGTGCGTGTATGATCTAGAAACTGTGAAATAGTAAAAATGCTTTATTGATATTTATTCGGTGGCAGAAACATTTATATAAGGAAGGGACATAGTTGTAACCGACGACATAACTATAGATCGATGACATAACTGCTATCAGTAACTAAGTAGCCACAGCATAACTACTATCAGTAACTGAGTAACTGCAAACAAACAATGTAATAATACTAGGCTAACATTCCCCCCTTATTACATTGTTCCTGCAATAGTACCAAGGGACCCCCTGAATGCTAAAATACTATGAATACATATTTTATAGAAGATCTTCTCCCAAAGAACAAATCCTAAACCAAGCGGGGCTCCATCATGCTGTCTCATCTACCCTCAGAAAGGTGTAGCTTCGAGCTGTGTTCTTGAACTCTTTAGTCCCAAACTCTCAAATCACAGAGTCTTGAATTATTTGACAATGAACCCTAAGAGATACGATAGATCTCTTCCATTGTCTAGTGATCGCAAAAGGGTATAATTCTCGATCATATACTCTTTGAAGCTCGTTGGACAACAATCCATATTGAGCTCAACACCAAATCCCAAACCTGTCTCTAAAACAAAATCTTCACAAAACATACATTCTTCAAATCTGTCAGCAATAACAAAGAACAGCAAAATAACCAAAACCAAAAATGCTTCTCATGCAAAGCATCATCTCAAAGTGAGAAGCTAACTTGAGATGATTGAAAATCCTCCATCCTCTGATGCCGCCTGCCTCCAATATGATGTGGTTACACTCTATCCATTTAAATTAGACTCTTCAATAGCACAAGCATGCAAGTCTCTCAAATTTCTATCATGGATAACATAGATGGCATCAGAACCACAAACATAATGTGTGACCATTTTCAAATCTTAAAAAATGATGATATCAATTTTGATCAATGATGGACTCATATACCTCCAATCCTTATTACTCCAAAGTAAAATTTCTTTGTAAATCTCATGCACTAACTGACCTGCTGATATGATTGCATTCAGGAATACAAATTTGAATTGGTAGCCACTTTTACACTCGACTTCTTGCATTGTCTGGAATCAACAACACCATGACTAAATAGTGCTTTTGCTTTCTTTGTATGCCAATCAGATCATGACTTAATTTGCATCCTCTCGCTAAGTATGAATGAGATCGATGATAAAATGAAGAAAATTGATTTGTATCTGTTATAATAGAAAGTCACGCCTTGCTTTGTATTTCCACAGTCACATAGAATGTTCTTTCTTCAACTGAAATAGCTTCAGATTTTATTGAGAGTGGTTGAATCTGCATAAAATATGGTCTTTTCTTCATGCTAGCTTCCACATTTTTCCCAGCAATAACAAATTCTATCCTTGTGATTTCCTGTGATTTCCACTTTACTCTAGGCAACCACCAGTATTCCAGTATATACAAAGGAGGACAATGCTTGAATAATAATCTTATGGACAAGCAAAAGAATATTGGCACTTTGAAATCAATACATTGAATATACTTTAAAAATAAAACACTGTGCCTTAGAAATTTATGCCAGTTTTAAAAGTAATACCTCTTTATTTTCACACCAACTGAAACATGGAAACTGTATCATATATAAATTTCAGCTAGTTTTTAAACTCACCGTCACTGGGCGCACATATTTTATATGAATTTCAATGAGTCTGCGTTGAGAGGAATGTCTTCTATACACCTTCATAGGTCTGCGCAGGCCAACAAACACAAAATTCACCATCCATGATCTTCACTTCATAATTGCCTTTATTAGTCTTCTTCAAACACGTTGGTAAACATCGGAGAATTCAAAGACAAACTTTCCTCTCATTCCTACGCCTTCATAGAAGGCTTTGACTTGCAACAAATTATACAAAATTTCTAAACCATTCACTCACATATCAATATCTGTTTCCTCACATGAATTGAAATCACCTAATGTAACAACAGATGCATAGAAGAGATGAAGAAACCCACAGCTGAAATGCCTTCTTCTAGTGCAGGCTTCCACACACCTCACATTGTACAAGATCTATTAGACACGCTCTGATACCATTATGTGAAATAGTAAAAATGCTTTATTGATAGTTATTCAGTGGCAAAAAAGATTTATATAAGCAAGGGAGATAGTTGTAACCGACGGCATAACTACTATCAGTAACTGAGTAACCATAGCATAACTACTATTAGTAACTGAGTAACCACAAACAAACAATGTAATTATACTATGCTAATAGAAACAAGTCAATTTTAGGCGTCTACACTTGGAATTTCATGAATCATCTTCAGGCTAGGAGAATCACAAAACACTAAAACAAAATTTTATAAATTTGCTCGAGAAAGAAGCTAAACATAATCCTAAAATGTACAAAGAGGAGGTAGGCACCAAAGTGGTCACCAAATGTAGTGTGAAATTGCAAGGGTACATCCAATTTTTGACACTACAGTTTCTATTAAAGAGAAATAGAAAAATATTAATTAGCTAGATAAGATTCTCTTCACTTCTTGTTTTCAATCCATTTGAAAAGCATAGAAAGAAGTGTGTCAATTTTTAAATTGAAGGGATTCTTCATTATAGTACAATTTTAGTTTTGCTTCCTCCTCTATTTGGTGGAACAAGCATTTTCAATTTCAAGGAAAACCATTGGCCATCATGTTTCCTATGCAAGCTTATCACTTATTTAAGAAAAGTGTTAAACAATTCAAAGATTTATCAAACTCCTCTTTCTTGCAATGGTCTTCTTGGCAGATAATCAAAGAATGGTTTGCTTTGAGTAATTATTACTATATACCTTATATTTAGAGAAAACAAGAGGGAAACACATGCAAATTAGAGAATCCTTATTCTAAACCCAAGAATACCTTAGATTGAGCTAAAAAGGAAAAATCACAAAAAATGTTCAAAGAAAACTAAACATTTTACATTTTTGTTGAATGGATGTGCTCTTGGATGCAGTTGCTCATGTGTTGTGCAAGGTCCCAAGTGATATGGACCTATATTGATGTTGATTTAACGGAGGCTTGATGAAACTCTTTTGGTATTTCATCAACATGTACCTACAAATCTTAGCTCCATAATTTGATTAAGGATTAAGGTTTATTTATATATGTGATAATGAAGAGATAGAAGGATTTGATTGAAATAGAGGGTTGAGATTGATTAGGGTAATCTTGTTTTCTTCTAGAGAAAGCTAAGAGGATGAATAGTTAAGAATGATTGTTGATGGAGGGTTAAGATTGATTAGGATTATAGCTTGTAGAAAGGTAAAAGATGGATGGTTAGGATTAATTGCAAATGGATGGATGATATTTGAGATGATTTTAGGTTACCTTTTAGGTTTTCTTTATGTGAATGGTTGAGATTTTTTAGTTGATCAACTTTTACTTATTACTTGGTCATGTGACTATTTGAATTTTTAATTTATATATTTGTTGATGATGGATGAAAATGTGATTTTATTTTATTTATTAGGATAAATGGAGAATGATTAATTTGGAGATGACTAATCAACTAAATAATAAAGATTAATTTAGTTAATTAGAGAATGTGAGCTCATGGTTATGTTTATCTAGGATGGTGTCGAAAGTGTCAAAATTAGTAAATTAGTGTGGTGATAATGTCGACATGAAGTTAGATTTGTGTTAGGATGCAATGTTAGGTGTGATTTTATGATTTGGTGAAAATTAAGTGTCTACAATTACAAACACTTTATTATTTTTTTGCAATCTCTAATGCCTCCTAATTTAACTATAAAATTGTGCACTCTAAAAACTTGCAATTTCTTCAAAGATTAGTGTTGGCTATTTGTCCATAACTTCTTATTCTTTCCCTTAAAATATATGTATCTTCTTCTCCCCACTTTGTTCTTAGTTCCCTAATTCGATATTAGATGGACATGTGCAATTTTAGTCATAAATATTGAACTAAATTGAGTCCCCGAATCTTAGAAGTCCAAAGCTGATGCAAATGTTCAAATTCTTGTTCAAAAAATATTGCATTATAAATTTCTAGTTGGTGAGAGATTAAAACATTTGCATGTTCAACTAGTTAAATATCCCTTTTTTCATGTAGATAAAACCATAAGACTTTTGTTTTGGGGCTGCACATTTGCTGAAAAATATTGGTATACTATTATTAAAGATCTACCTACTTTGTTTGACAATCATTTGAGTTGGAAAGAAGCTCTACTTGGAATAGGAATTAATAATAATGTTGTCGCTGATTCATTAAGACATGTTATTCTTTTTGCATATTTAGAAAATTACATGTACAACTATCACATCATGAATAAAAAAATTATTATTCAAACTTCATATAACTTTGTCAAGCTAATACACTAGCTCCAATTATTTGCCTTGTGCTAATGTACTGTCCAATTCCTTTGACATTGTCCTTGTTTTGTAGTAGTTATAAAATTGTTTTTGTCCATTCTTTAGTAATTAGATCGCTTGATTACTACTACTTTGTGCTACCATTATGACTTTATGGAGTCATACTTTCTAAACAGCTATCACACAACTTTTTTTTTCTACTTATTTAATGTAATCTGCTTTGATTCAATTAAAAAGGAAAAAACAAGGATGATGACATTAATGTCATACGTTTCCATTTCCTTGCGTAGAAGTAAACCACAAGAGTAGCAATGATATAGAACCAACTTTATTGGGCAGTGAATATTATCGTCGGTAAAGCTAATTTTCGGAAAAGAAATGAGACATAAATTCTTTTAGTTAAAAAGATATATATTATATAAAATAAAAAATATGAAATAGCCCAAAACTTTGTGAACAGAATAAACAAGAGGTGGAAGGAAAGGAATGTGGAGATGCAGAGTTCGAATCCCCATGGCGCACTTGTAGAAAGAAGAAAAGAGCAGAAAATGGCGTCGCCAACATCTTCTTACCGAAGAGCAGCACTAGCTTTTCTCATACATATTACACAGGTAAATATCATCACACTAAATCCATCTTTATTATAATTAGACGGCTCGATAATTTTGAATAGCTTTGTTTTTCAGGAGCTTGGAAGTCGTCCGCTTGTAAAATATACGGCGTTATCTTTTTTCGGAGACCGTTTTCTAAGAGCGTTACCTAAGTATCTACCGATTCATCTCACATACATCAAACATCTTAAATCTTTTTCTTTGTGTGAATTTCAACTTGAATATTAATGTTCTGGTTTTTTTTTTTTTTTTGAATCGTTTAATTTATCTGTTTCTACATATTTTCACAGCCGCGGCCGCGCTTGGGAAAATGATCGAGAAATTCGTTGGATCGAACCTTGCAAAGAAAGCAACCTACAACTATTTGCTCTGGTTTCTGTTTGGATTGCAAGCAAGGCAAACTTCCTTCCTTTTACCCTAGTTCTTAATTTTACAGCATTTAACGGTATATTTGTCTAATTGTTTGTGTTTGTTTGTAAAGATTCACGAAACGAGACCAATCTTCGTAGGCAGTCTCAAATCAATAGCCGACGAACTCATCACAGAGCAGCATTTCACCACCAGAGATTTCATCGAAGCTGTGAGATTTGCAAGTATTTACACACATATACAAACAAAAAATGCCTTAATTTGAATTACTTTGTGCAATTTGCCTGTCATTCTGAATAAATCTGATAATTTTGCAGGAACTTCTGTTTATGAAGGTAAATCGTAAAACAAACAGCATTTACGCTCACTCTCTTCTCTGAAATAAATAAAATTTAAATCTGTAACTGTATGAATACATTAAATTAAATACAGACGATAGACTTTAATCTAAGAACCGGAAATATAATCTTCATGCGCCTCGAGGATTTGCTTATACAGTTCAGGTAAAATTCTGTATTTAATCTAGGGTTTTTCCAACAAGTTTTAGAGCTCGGTCACACGGAAGCATTTGCTAGGGCTTTTAAAGGCCACTTTGGCTGCAGGAATACAGCGGTTGCCGCGAAAGATCTCAAGTCCACTGTATGCTTAGATGTTCTGGATATCATGTACGAGTCGGAAGATCTTTGTTCTACATTTCTGTCAACTGACATTGTTGCTGCCGCTGCAATTCTGGTAAGTACCCGTGTAATTAGGCCTGATTTTATTTAGAGAAAAAGATGCTATTAACAGAAGTATTTTTTCAGGCAGTAGCATACATTCTGACGGTTCCCAGAGGACGATCAGAGTTTCCTATGTTTCCATGGCGTAATAGTTGCAATTTTCCCCTTATTCTTCACAAATTAGTTTTTTTTTTTAAATTCTTCTTATTTAAAGAGAATTTTAGCACTTATTTGAAATAGTATCAAGGCTATTATCTTGTATGTGTTTTGCAGTGAAAATTGTTTGCATGTGTGAAGAAGAAGATATAGAAACCTTGTGCGAGAGGATTTTGATGCATGTTGTGCAAAATCCAACATAATAATATGGCAAGTACATATCGATCATGTCCATATACATATTATCCTTACATGATATTTGGTTCAACAAGCAAAAGTTCTAAGATGTCTGGTTTTGTTTTGTTCAATTTCATTAAAAAACAGCAATCTATAGTTAATATTAATTAACATGAGAGTAAATTTCCCTGTGAAGCATGCCAGAGCTCCCTCTATAGACATTGTTCAAATGACGTGTGAAATATCAGATATATCCTAAAAATTCAAAACTTTAAGTGTGTTAAAGAAACAAATCTGTGTATATCAGTAATGCGAAGAAGTTGTATGAAAGATTCTTCTGAGAAATGGGTGCCATCAAAGGGCTTGATAATCTTGTTTTACCTCTGAAAGCCTTTTATACAATATTGTAAGCTCAGCCACATTAAAACGAGGCGGGCCATTCTCAACTTAAAAAGCCACGTACCTCAACATTATTTACACGGTTGTCAAAACAGTGGAGGTTTAAGATTTGGGTAGGGAAAATTTTTCCTTCCCGTAAATTAGTTTTTAAATTTTCACGATTTTAACTATCTCGGTCATTGTTTGACGTTGCAAAGTTGGGTTTGCACATATTTGTTATTTTCGTTAGTGCAAACAAAATTAAGTAAAACTAAAGGCATTAGTGTTATATCACTACATTTAAATATCATTTATTTTAATGGTCAAACAGTCAATAGAAATTTTACACTTCATTCACAATAAAAAGTGGTAAATATTTGTCCTATTTTTATTGACTAAAATTGACTTTTAACTATTGAAGTGGATGATATTTAACAATAGCCCTATTATAAAGTGGATAGTGGATAGTGATGCTTTTAAGTTGTCATTATAATTTGTTTAGTTTAATATATTGTATAATTTGTTTAGAACTGAAAATCAATCAAATCTGGCTCGAGGGTAATTCAATGATAATTGTCAATGCTTTGAAATCTAAACAGGGATTAAATTGGAAGCTAAACTATCTAATGCAATCCATGGAAGTGTTTAAATCTGGTAAGCGAATACAAATGTTCACATTGCTACAGGGAGGCAAATGGAGGAGTTGATTGGTTAGCCAATCAAGGTATAGATCAAAATCAAAGATCCAGAATCTTCGACCCAGGCCCTCGCAGCTGTCCTCCAGCGCTTCAAAATTTGATAGATCGGGAGGCATATTTTTGATTTTCCATCTACAAGTGCCTGTTTGAGTAATTCCTTTTGGTGGGTGAAGCTGCAAGAAATTGTTCCCATCACGGATTAACAGAATTTAATGTTGACCGCTAAGTGGTTGTTCAACGTCTCTTTGTCCCCGTCGGCATCCTTTCAACGGGAGGGTTGTAACATATTGAACAACCAATACAATATAAACATGTAAAGAAATCAAATAATAACCCAAAAAATATATATTTTTAAAATTTTCATATGAATACAAGATTTACATTTCATAACATTAAGATGTTAACATAATATTATTTCATAGATCATCAACATGATACACTTCTATAAATGAAATATTAACAAGTTACAATATTGGAATAGGACTTCCGTCCTCATAATCTATCAATATACGTCAAAGATACAAAATTGATCATTGATCACAGTGGTAGTTTTGTCATATGAGTACAAGCAATCTAGTTGTCAAGTTGTGTAGGAGGGAGAGGATCATCCGAGTATTTTACCTCCAACCACGGACCAGTGATCTCCCGTACACCTTCTATCTAGAAGTGGCCCTACCCTTCGTCGAGGGTGATAGATGGTGATGTCTAAAGTAGAACCAATTTGAGAACCAAGTGCAATTATAAAATGTACTCACTTGTCACATGCAACCTATCATGAACCTCTAGACCCCCTCTAGCTAACATGATATTTGACTAACATGGACTTTGTGGTATAGTGAACTACCAAACTATAACATCACTTTGGCCAAAGCATTCAAATATTATTCACATAAGTGCAGGTCATTTGTTCACAACACTACTATCTCTTGCTTGACTCACCCACTAGAGTATGTAATAATAAAAATACAAAATCAAATACATAAATCGACACACTAGGTCAATAAATAGCATAGCCAGACTCTTGGCATACCTTGCCTCCGAGCTAGACTTTAATTAAATGACATTATCTACTTCCATCATAAAAGACTATTAATTTAATCACCATAATACAAGTATGGAATAGCAAAAAATTTATTTGTCAAGAGTCTACTCCTGGCACACCATACCTGTAAGTATCAATCTCAATGGTGCCTAGTGCCAATACTAATTGTAAGTATAGAATATTACATAATTTAATTATCGAATAACTACTCCTGGCAGACCCTGCCCATGAGTTTCTTACACAAACAAGACATAAATGTTGATACTTTACCAAGTCTCCTACTTAGATAACTTTATTTATAATCAGTGTAATATGTCTAACTTTACCTCAAACTAGAAGAACTCGACCCGTTGCGAGAAAAGTAGATAAGGATGTTCCTTTTGGAACCATGCCATTTGAGAACTAGTGATGTGCTTTTACATGTAATCAGTTATACAACTATAGAATACTTCTAACTAAGTATAACATTTTGATTGAAATGTAATCCAAGACACAGTGCTTCGACAATGCACACAGTCAATGCATTACTTTGGCCAAAGACTCATATATAAAACATAATCTATAACAAATATATGTGTCAATCTATCACAAACACCTCTATCTCAATCTTTTTAAAGAGTTTCTTATGTTCTCTACTTTGACTTTCTAAGTCTTCTTTCATTCAATGTAATGACCTTACTGCAACCAAGTAAAAGTGCATATGTTCAATGCAGAAATAAATGATCATACATCTGAAGCTCTTAGAAAGAAATTATTTTCAATATGCTTCTAAACACAAAGAAATCATTTCTAAATTCTGTTATTTCTTAAGAGTCATTGTAGTTTACACATTCGTTTTCCAACTGAGACATGAATGCATCATAAATATATGTATTTTTTCAAGAGATATATTTATTCTCTTTTGAAAATCAAAGATCTCTACTATGATAATACAGATTATGCATCTAACTGCAAGTGTATATGTGTGTCTATACAATTATAGGTTTATGCATAATTATATAAACAAAGAACTCATATTAATAAAATGATTGATACAGAGATTTTTACTCATATTTTGTAACTGCATAAACAACCATATATTGAATTGTTGCCACATAGAACAAAGATCTTTTAACATCATGCAACTAAACATTAACAAACTATATCTAGTGTTGTAGCTAAGTAGCACATGGTTATACTAAGAGGGGGGTGAATCAGTATAATAAAATCTTTTTACTTTTTCATTACTTAACAACCATAACAATATCAATCACATAAGATCTACCAATTATGCAACACAAGGAGAACACAAGATTTACATTGAAACCCTTGTTGAACACCCAAAGTATTGAGAGGGGGGGTGAATCAGTACTCTATTAAACTTCTTACTTTTTAAACTAGTAATCCATTTACCACATGCAATAACAAAGCAAATTAAACATAGAAGAAACAACCATAATCCATCACATATGAACACGAAGATTTTATGTGGAAAACCCAAAACTGGGAAAAACCATGGTGAGTGTTAGCTCACAATATATTATGTAGGAACAATATGAATTACAATAGAGGCTCACTGCCCAAAAGAAGTGCTCACTACCCAAAAGAAGTGCTCACTGCAAGAAGGCTCACTACCTAGAGAAAGAAAGAAGAAAGGAAATGGCTCACTGCCAAAATAAACTGCTCTGATTGCATCTACATATGCATGATTGCAGCTCCAATGAACCACTAAAATACTGATTCAAAACTCTTCATTTCTAACTGCTTTATTTTATTGCTCTACTTCTACATGAGAATAAGATCTCTCTTCTTCTACTTTTGTTGCTCTCAAAAACTCATTCAACTTCACTTGTTGCACACACACTCTTACATTCACACACCATCATCCAAGTACCAAAATTGATCGCATATATATATTTGCATTTCTTGAAATCTACATATCAAGTTGGCATGCTCAGAAAATTCATATAGTTAAATAACATGTAGCTTGTCGGCCAAAAACATTCATCAAAATGCACTGCGGACCCAAAGACCATTTGAATCTTATTCACACATGTCGGCTCCAACTATAAGACTACTTAGAAAAAAATTCCAAACAATAGAATTTATTGCACATATCACACTATCATGTCAGCCTCAATCATCAACTATTGCTGACTCAGTCTATCTGTCAAACTGGAACTTTCACTATGAACCACAAAACTTGCCCAATATCATATCAAAGATTCTTTAGACATCATAGATCATATCTTCAAAACCACAGAGCAAAATATTCTCTTGTGGTAAAATGTGGACCTCAAGAACACATGCCCTGTCTTAATCAAACTGCACCAGATCAAGTAGCGATACTTAGACATTCATAATTGACTCTCCGGTGGAACTCAGAACTTGCAACTCTAGATATAGATACTTCATACATGTGTTTACAACACCTCAAAACTGCATAACAAGATATGCAGCAGTGGAGAAATGCTGACCAATTTAGTTGAGTGTTATGTTCTGATTTTCTATGTTCTCTGCACTGTCAGACTTAGACTTTTTGAAGATAGGCTTCTGGTACTCATCAAGAACTGAAATCTTGGACAAATGATCATTTGAGAACTATTAACAACATACCTAAACCACATGATATGATCTTCTACTGTGGACCAATACCAGCTCAAACACCGTCTCCTTGTTGCTTTAGTATACTACCAACACTTAGCCAAAATGGCTAAGTCTTCTTTTCCAGACCAAAAACATTGTTCCAATCTTGTTCCTTTGCTTGTTGCCATCAATGACAACATCTTCAAACATCATGCACAAACACTCTTCATCATATTAGCAGTGTCTCTCTCTTTATGATGTTTGCCAAGTTGCCAACAATCTTCCCCTTTAACATTGATGGCAACACTTGATATGAAAAATTTATACAACTCCCCCTTACTCTTTTATACACTGCTCCCCCTAAACTTCATGCTTCTCTTCTTACTTTCCAAGTGTTTTTCACATGCTTCATTCTCCCCCTTTGACATCAATGGCAAAGGTGTATGATACAAAGATATTTACAAGTTGCCAGAAAAACTATTTTTCTACTTTCATATGTACAAGTGAAATCAAAATGCTTACTATTGTTCCGGGAGAACATCTTTATAGATTATTTTCAGTTGCACCATTTCTTCATCCCAACTGGTCTTGGCATCGCTCAAAATTAGTATGTGCCCATTAATCTGGGACACCAAATCTTTTGCTTTCTTCACTATATCAGAGGCTTCAGTGATTTGCCTTGTCTTGTCTATCGCTACTATTAACTTGGTTAGGGATGCAATTTTGAAACTTGCTACCTCCTGAAGCTGACTCATTCTATGCTTTATGATATCCCTTTGGGTCTGCAACTTATGTATATTAGAATGAATAGTTTCAACTTGTGCCCTCTGATTGCCAATAGCATCTTTTGTTGGGTCATAAGTTCTGGATATCTTCATTATTTGAGCTTCCCATCTATCTATTTTATCTTTTATCTCCTTAGTCTTGTCTGGCCATGTAAGACAAAATTGATACAGTTCACTAGCTTCTTTAAGGGCTAACTGTGCATACTCTACACTTTTATCGAACAAAATTTTATCTTGAGAAGCTTTATCTTTTAGCTCAACTAATCTCTTATTGTCTATTTCAGCTCTTACCTTTTTATCAGCAGCTTGCTCAAAGGATTTAAAATGGGAATTCATAGACTCCATAAGCTTTTTCATTTGTGCTGCAGGAGAGTGTTCTATCTCTCTGAACTTCGGGCATGAGCTTCTCAGAAATGCTTATTGCCTCACCAAGTAGCTCCCTGTCTTCTATGTGAGACTTTATTATTTCTTCCTGGGAAGTTGCTTGGAACATTGTACCCAACTTCAATTTCTGCAGGGGAGACATAGTTGCCAAGTTTATTTGACCTTGCAGTAGTTTAGATGTGTCTGCTATTTGTGCTTCCTTCTGTTTTAACAAAAATTCCCTTAATGAATCAACAGTGTCTCTTTTTATTTCTTCTTGAGACATTTCAATATGTTGACTTTCTAGAGGAGGATCTTGACTGTGCTCTTGTTTATCTGTTTCTGGTTTCGGAGCAGGAATGTCCATCATTTGTTCATTTTCCTCTTCTCTTTTCTCTTCTTGTTCCTCAAATGCCTTTTCACCAGATGTCATCTTTGCTTCTTCAGACTTCTTCACTTCTTTAGTTTCTTTCATTTCTTCAACCTTTCCTGAACTCTCTAGAGGAGTGATTGTGCCTTGGTCCATGCTTTACTCAACATTTACTTCTGGAGCAACATTAGAAGTGTCAACATTGTTAACTTGCTCTTCCCCATCAGTGTCTGTAATAGTTGTAATTTGCAATTCATGCAACACACTCAGGGTTATCTCCTTTGTTTCTTTTACCAGTATCTCAATGTCACCAACCATAAGAGTATTAACTATTCTCTTTGTCCTGAATTTGTCATTGAGTATCTTTGTGACTTTGGCTCTTTCTTCTTTTGTTATATTTAGGCAAAGACTCAACAGGACATATTCTCTTATCTCAACATCTTTAGTCATAGCCCCTTCCTTCCTTGTTGTTATGATGTTGACTAGGCTATCCAGTAATTGATCTAAGATTTCAATTAAAGCCTTGTTAAACATATCCAAATATCTGATAACTGTTGTTTCAATGATTACCTTGTCTAGATCAGATCTTTCATCATACATTTCAGCGATGGGTTTCAAATTTCCATGCCGAGAAAATGCATTGACTAAGGTTTCCAAGGAAAGTGTTGCTTCACTTTTAGTCTTCTCATCTTCCTTCTTCTTCTTGGTCTTTCCTGAGGGCTTCTCCTTTTTACCGGAAGTGGTTTCCTCTATTCTTGCCTGTTTTGCTTCAATCCCCTCACCTGTATCTATTTCCTCTTCTTCTTCTCCTTCACCCAGGCTCACTTACACTCTTTTTGTTTCCTTTGTTTTCTTTCTTGTCTTCTTCTCTGCAGATTCCTCTACCGGTACTTGTTTTTCAGACTTTGTCTTTTCTTTTTCAGCCCTTTTCTTAGATATCTCTTTCTCAGCACTTGTAGCCTTCACCTTTTCAATAGAAGGTCTAGAACTCTTGGAAGTAGCTGTAGAGGTGGAGGCTCTTATTCTTTTTTCAGGGCAATATGCAGGCTTCTCTTTCTCAAATTTCTCCTCTTTTTCCTTCTCTAGAGCTTTTGAAGTTTGCCCTTCTGGAGCACTTGCAGCCTTGAGTGCCTCTACCTTTGCACTTTCTTTACTTATTTCTTCATCTGTGAACCCATGGCTCTTGGTAAATTCCTCTACATACTTTTTGACCTTTCTTTGGGTCTCTGGTTGTCTCTATTATATGTGCACTTTCATTGATTTTTCCACATAGTTTCCAAATCTTTCTTCATTTGGATCTTTAGGTTTGCTCAGCATCAGGTTTGTCGAACCTGTTAAGATGTCCTCTATGACCTCATATCCCAGTGCTGGTACCCAAACTATTCTTGGTTCTACCACCTCCATGAGGCATTTATCTTTATCCACCATAAACAGAATATCCTTTTCATATTTCTCCACCACACTCCTAGGGATTCTGACTAGGTGTTCTGCATATTTGTTTGAAAGATCTTAAAGTAAACCCATAAGGCAGCATTCTGTTTATCTATATCCCTAAGAATGCTCATATGGTTTCTAATTTGTACAGCTACATGATAATTACTCATCCATGCAATGTTACTCATATCTGGTAATTCCTTCAAGAAGTAGAAGAGCAAGCAGATGATCAAATTTCCATACTTGAAATGATATTTGGTGTCTTTTGTCCTCTTCAGGTTCTCCATCAACTATTGCTGGAGAAACTCACATAGGTCATAATTAGTATTGTTCTTAACCATGTCATATTTTGTGTATATTGTTGTTGTGAGTATAGATTTCTCCCTATTGGAGAAGTAGATCTTGTAACCAATGACCATTGAGGCAAATCTGACTGTTGGATCCCTAATGTCTATCACTGTTAATGCCCTCTTATCAAATTGTGCACCAGTTAATTGCATTACTGTATTGTTCTTCATTGATTTCAGGGCAAGAAAGCTTCTAGTGGAGCTCATACCAGTTATAGCTTTGGTGGCATCTTTTGTGATCATGTGTGTCATGTCCAACCACATAAATTCATCATGAATTGTGCTAAGGACATAATGGACCCAAGCATCTTCTGAAAACATGGGAAAGCAGATCGAAACATCTAGCTTCTTCTCATGCAACACACTAAACTCTTCCTTCAGCTCATAGTTATTATCAGTAAGTTTCTCCATGAAGAATTGCCCTAGTTTTGTGGTATCAAACTCTTCTAGGTTTGCATGGATATAAGCCCTAATATCCTCTATATGCATGACACCATGAGGAACCTCAGAGAATGCACCTTCCCGGTCATTTTCAAGTGATTTATATGGGTGCTTTTTAAACTTTGGATGGGGTCTCTTAGAGATCTCAACTACTTGTGGAGTCGACATGTTTGCTTGCTCAAAACAAGAAGCTTTTTAACAGAGAAAACAATAAATACCTATTGTGTGGTTACACAATACGCCCCATTTTACCTTGGCAAAATAGGGACCCAACTTTGCTGGCTTGTTTCCTTGCTTTTGTGCTCTGGGCGGTAATGGTAAAAGTCATATCAGTCAGTATGCATATGCCTAATGTCAGGCATATTTGTGATCTTGAAATCTGAGCCAAATCTCAAAGTCTGAATCTATCCCCAAAATGCTTACCATGTGAAAGAGCTTGAAATTCTAGGCAGGTTTGCCTTTTATATCACCTGAAAATTCGTCCATATGAGAAAGTTATGACAGGTCAAAGGTCTGGTCAAACATGATATTTCTGAAGAGGGTCATATTCCAAACAATGGTCATCATGATATGATGGGGACGTCACCATCATATCCCATTTGATGAGGAGGGTCATATTTGTTAATATCCTGCATATTGATAATATGCATGCACTTCGGACCTGAAGATTTGTTAAAATGAGTTAAATCGTTGCATGTGTCTTGCTTTGTATATGCATTACGGTATACGTACATTCACCTTAACGCAAACATGACACTGACGTTAGCTTACCCCCACGTTACAAAGTATAACATGATGATGACCCTATCTTTTCAAAGGGGTGATATTCTCAACAGCAGGATCATATTTTAAACCCCCCTTGATTCTCCTTTGATATGATCATGAGGTCATATTGTAGCATGATAATGAAGCTCGTTCCCGATGGTGGCATCACCATCATGTCCTGATCCATGAAAAAGGAGTTATACTGATTAATATGCCTCATATTAACTAAGTTCATGTTCAGAATCTACATGGATGAAAGTTAGATTGAATGTTTGGATGAGGTCCGATAAGGTGATACATACAAATTCTGGGTGTGTTGGCGAATACTAAAAGAAGTCTTGTGGGGGCCACCACTCATCGGTATAACTTTTGCCATCGGAAGTGCTCTGTATTGTCATCCCAACTGGGTATGGTCTCTCTGATAGGGAGTTTGGTCATCGGCCTGACTTTAGTTTGTCGGCCAAGTTTAATTTTGTCTCCCCGATGTTGTAGTCTACCTGATGAAAGTGGCTATCGGCATAGGGTTTGCTATTGGTGGAGCCTTATGAAGTCTGGGCGATAGTGGTTGTCTCCCCGATGGATGGATATCAATGTAACTTAAGTCATCAGGGGAGCTTGCTTCTATCTCCCCGATAGGCTTGGTCTCGCCGATGGAAGGTCATCAGTGCAGCTCTTGGCCTCGGTGAAGTTTTGATTTGTCCCACCGATCATATGTGGTCTGCCCGATGAAGAATACTCATCAGTATAACTTTTGCCATTGGAAGTGCTCTGTATTGTCATCCCGATGGAAGTATCCTGCTGATGGGATAAGGTTATCGGCCTAACGTAGGTTTATCAGCCTTATTTGTTATTATCTGCCCACTCTAATGTCTTTCGCCGACAGAAATATGATATCAGCCTAAGATTGTACATCGGCCAAGCTTTATACTTTCTCCCCGATTATATGTATCTCGCCGATGGGATAAGGTCATCGATATAAGATGTGATATTGGCCTTTGCTTGGTGTTGTCATGCCGAAACTTTGGTCACACCGATATATGTCACCCAATTTGTATGTTGATGATGCAAATGGAGGATTTGAAAGGAAAGTTAAGAGCGGTATAATTCCGTGTACATTTTGACACTAGCATGTGCATAATACATAACCTGATATTTACAAGGAATTCAAAGCCCGATATACAGATGGGCGGGAAAACAGAGCGATGGAATTTTAAAGAGCTCGAATGCATGTTGCCAGTCAACGATGGTTGACTCGATTATTTTAAGTGTTGTTTATGCATTTTTTTTAGGCATGATTTTCACTGATTTGGAGCCCGATTGCCTGTAGCTGTACAAAAAGGGCTTGTTTAATAAAATGTTTAAATTCCTGTTGTTTATCAAATGATGCTAGACTTAATGCTTGTCTATTTGCTGCAAGAAATCTCGGAGTTGTTTGAAGCTGAACATTGTAGAAGTTGCATACGGATGTAACTAGCGACGAGGATGATATTGTCAAAAGGCTGTTTGCCAGCTGGAGACCGAGTCAAATCAAAGATGCTGGAATATTCTGTGCCAGCTGTATAATTGCCAGTCTGGCAAAGCATGTGCTTTTCATCTGGACCATTGAATGTTTTGGGAGGATCCTGATCATTGGATCATTGTAACTATTTTCTGGCTTTTATTCTATAAAAGGGTCAGAGCTTGTCAAAATAAAGAGACAGACTCCACAGAAAGAGGATATCTGGAAAAGTAAGGCCAATTTACTATAGAATTAGCAGGAGATCAAATTGCTGAGACTAATGGAGATTAAATTGTTGAAATGTCAAGGTTTTTTCTTCAGATCACTGTAAATGTACCTGTTCTTGAACATACCGAATGGAGATGAAGTTTCAGATTACATCTTGATTGTAAACTTTACGTAATCTTCAAGTTGACTTTTGGATATGTCATAGTGAATGCTGTGTTCAAATAGAAGCGCTTTCATTTCATTACATGTTGTTGTCAACTTTTCCTTTGAAGATTTGCACTAGATCATGCGGATTTGTGGAATGTCCTGGTGAAGTATGATTCTAGTTTCCTTCTCTTCATTGCATGTATGGGAGCTTGTATGTGGATTAGTGATCTAAGTCAAGTAGTTTTGGGAATCTCATTCTTTAACTCTCTTCTTTATTTTAATTTCATAAATTCATCATCATAACTGCAAATCTTGACAAATAATAAGCAGAAACAGAGAAATATGCTGATATCTCATAGGTAACTAAATATCACTAGCATATTTGAGCTAAATGCATGTAATGTTGAAAATATCATGCAAAGACTTGCAAATAATGGTAAAAATCATGCAAATATCAGCCTGTAGGTACATTATTTGAGTGAATTCATAGTGCAGAGGTAGAATTGTTAGATATTTGTGCAGAACGGATAGAAAGGATAGGATATTTGGAGAAATAATGATGAACTTTGCAGAAATTTACTGGAATATGTAAGGCACCAAAATGGAAACAGCAACACACATCAACCACTGAGTAACGTCAGTAGATTATGAACTAATCAACAGAGACTTGGGATCATGAATTCTTTGAATTCATCGTATCTTTCAAGATGAGTAAAGGTTGTTGTGTAACTTTTATTCTATGTTTGGTTATGAATAACATCATCATCAACAATACCTTTTGTTTTCGTTAAGGTTTCTTCACCAAATGCTTGAATTCACCTTAGCTCTCTCTTCAGATCTCTTCAATCGCTCGAGGGTTTGGATGCAAATTGATTTTCCCTTCAATTGAATTCCTTATATTTTCTTTTGATCAAGACCTAATTGTCATAAATGCTCATCTTAAAAAGTTGTCAAACTTTTTCTCTGCAACTCACAGTCAACCAAGATTGCTCTGCAATTCACCACCTTAGATTCTTTTCTATTGGAATCTTCTCCAAAAGCTTTGTTTTCTTGTCTTCTAGCTTATACCCTCATGCTGGATATCAGCACCACATTTCTGGCTGGGGAAACAAGATTTTGCATTAAGCTCCCCCTGATCCAGAGCTCTCAATTTACTTCCCGGAGGAAGTACCAACACCAAAGTCTGGTGCGGACTCATCCTTGACTTCCTACACTTCCTTCTTAACCCAAATTTGATTCATCTCCTTCTTGATCTCTACTAGATCTATCTTTTGTACTAGTTTCTTCACTTCTACCTGATTAGCCTTCTTCATATTTTTGCTTCTATAGAATCCTACAATATGTCCAAGCCTGTTGCAATTGAAGCATACAACATTTATCCATCCATTGTTTCTTTCATTCATCCTTGATCTGCATTGGTTAGCCTTGTGTCCAAATCTATTGCATGCAAAGTAATTCCCTTTGAAAGATTGAGCATTCCTTCCATTGTTATAGTTGTTCCTTATCTGACTTCTGCATTCACTAGCTTTGTGACCAAACCTCTTACATATAAAGCAATTACCTTTAAAGGTCTAAGCATTCCTTCTATTGTTATAACCATTCCTTATCTAACTTCTATAATCATTAACCTTGTGACCTACTTTATTGCAAGTGAAACACTAACCAAAGAATGATGGAACATTTTAATTCACTCTACTCCTACATTGAGTAGCCTTATGACCAAATTTATTGCATGCATTACAATAACCATTGAAAGAAGGGTACCTTTGAGCATTTGGTTGTCTGACCGGTGGTCCTCTAGGCCTATTCCTTTGATTTTGGATCTGTTTTCCTTTGTCCTTGATCTCAACATTCTTTTCTTGACCAATTTTGGAACTTTCACCTTTCTCAAATCCCAGGCCTTCTTTATCATCAGGACTCTTCTGACTAGCAAGTATTGTATCAAGTTGGGTAGCACTCACTCTGAATTTATCTTCCTGAATTCATGTCTATTTCAAATCAGCTTTCAGATCCACAACTTCTTGTTCAAGCTTTGTGCAATATTCATTTTTTCTTTTCACCAAATGATTTAGGTCTTCTTCTACTTTTGCTCTTTTTACAAATTCTAATTTTAGATTACTCAAGGTGTCATTTGTAGATATCAATTGTTCACTAACCTCCTTATATTTTTCTTTGAACTTCTTGACTTGCTCCCTCAATTTTTTGATGCATTCATCTACTTCCTTGACATTATCTTTCAAATCCCTGTTTTCTATTTCAACCTTTTCAAGATCTGCAAGTGCAAGCTTGAGTTCTTCATTGACAAGCATGCATTCTTCTTCAGCTTTAGTTGCATCAATTTCTTCGAGAGGGGTATGACATTTTTTACCTGTCATGTGTTCAGTTGCCAAGATCTTCCTCAAGCTGTTAGACTTCTTCCAAGGATCCAGGCTCTAATACCAATTGTTGAACACCCAAAGTACTAAGAGGGGGGGTGAATCAATACTCTATTAAACTTCTTACTTTTTAAACTAGTATTCAATTTACCACATGCAATAACAAAGAAAATTAAACATAGAAGAAACAACCATAATCCATCACACATGAACACCAGGATTTTTATGTGGAAAACCCAAAACTGGGAAAAACCACGGTGAGTGTTAGCTCACAGTATATTATGTAGGAGCAATACCGAATTACAATAGAGGCTCACTGCCTTAGGGATCACTACCCAAAAGAAGTGCTCACTGCAAGAAGCCTCACTACCTAGAGGAAGAAAGAAGAAAGGAAATAGCTCACTGCCAAAATGAACTGCTCTGATTGCATGTACATATACATGATTGCAGCTCCAATGAAGCACTAAAATACTAATTCAAAACTCTTCATTTCCAACTACTCTGCTTCTACATGAGAATAAGATCTCTCTTCTTCTTCTTTTGTTGCTCTCAAAAACTCATTCAACTTCACTTGTCGCACACACACACTCTTACATTTGCACACCATCATCCAAGTACTGAAATTGATCACATATATATTCGTATTTCTTGAAATCTTCATATCAAGTCAGCATGCTCAGAAAAATCATATAGTTAAATAACATGTAGCTTGTCAGCCAAAACATTCATCAAAATGCATTGTGGACCCAAAGACCATATGAATCTTATTCACACATGTTAGCTCCAACTATAAGACTACTTAGAAAAAGATTCCAAACAATAGAATTCGCCGCACATATATCACAATATCATGTCGGCCTCAATCATCAACTGTTGCTGACAAAGTCTATCTATCAGACTGGAACTTTCACTATGAACCACAAAACTTGTCCAAAATCATATCAAAGATTCTTCATACATCATAGATCATACCTTCAAAACTACAGAGCGAAATATTCTCTTGCGGTAAAATGCAAACCTCAAGAGGATGCCCAATCACAGTAAAACTGCACCAAATCAAGTAGCGATACTTGGACATTCATAAATGACTCTTCAATGGAACCTAGAACTTGCAACTCTAGATATAGATACTTCATACATGTTTTTACAACACCTCAAAACTACATAACAAGATATGCAACAGTGGAGAAATGCGGACCAATTTAGTTGAGTGTTCTGTTATGATTTCCTCTGTTCTCTACACTATCGGACATAGACTTTTTGAAGATAGGCTTCTGATACTCATCAAGAATTGAAATCTTGGACAAATGATCATTTGATAACTATGAACAATATACCTGAACCGCATGATATGATCTTCTACTGCAAACCAATACCAGCTCAAACACTATCTCCTTGTTGTAGCTTCAGTATACTGCCAACACTTAGCCAAAATGTCTAAGTCTTCTTCTTCGTACCAAAAACATTGTTCCAATCTTGTTCCTTTGTTTTGTTCCATCAATGACAACACCTTCAAACATCATGCACAAACACTCTTCATCATATTAGTAGTGTCTCTCTCTTTATGATGTTTGCCAAGTTGCCAACAATCTCCCCCTTTGGCATTGATGGCAACACTTGCTATGAAAAATTTATACAACTCCCCCTTACTCTTTTATACACTGCTCCCCCTAAACTTCATGCTTCTCTTCTTACTTTCCAATTATTTTTCACATGCTTCATTCTCCCCCTTTGACATCAATGGAAAAAATGTATGATACAAAGATATTTACAAGTTGCCAGAAAAACTATTTTTCTACTTTCATATGTACAAGTGAAATCAATATGCTTAATGTTGTTCCGAGAGAACATCTTTATAGATTATTTTCAGTTGCACCATTTCTTCATCCCTACTGGTCTTGGCATCGCTCAAAATTAGTATGTTCCCATTAATCTGGAACACCAAATCTTCTATTTTCTTCACTGTATCAGAGGATTCAATTATTTGCCTTGTCTTGTCTACCACTACTATTAACTTAGTTAGGGATACAATTTTGAAACTTGCTACCTCCTGAAGATGACTCATTCTATGCTTTATGATATCCCTTTGGGTCTACGACTTATGTATATTAGAATGAATAGTTTCAACTTGTACCTCTGATTGCCAATAGCATCTTTTGTTGGGTCATAAGTTCTAGATATCTTCATTATTTGAGCTTCCCATCTATTTATTTTATCTTTTATCTCCTTAGTCTTGTCCGACCATGTAAGACAAAATTGATATAGTTCACTAGATTCTTTAAGGGATAACTATGCATACTCTACACTTTTATCTAACAAAATTTTATCTTGAAAAGCTTTATCTTTTAGGTCAACTAATCTCTTACTGTCTATTTCAGCTCTTACCTTTTTATCAGCAACTTGCTCAAAGGATTTAAAATGGGAATTCATAGACTCCATAATCTTTTTCATTTGTGATGCCGGAGTGAGTGTTCTCTCTCTGAACTCTGGGCATGATCTTCTCAAAAATGTTTATTACTTCACCAAGTAGCTCGCTGTCTTTCATGTGAGACTTTATTATTTCTTCTTGGGTAGTTGCTTGGAGCATTGTACTCAACTTCAATTTCTATAGGGGAGACATGGATGCCAAGTTTTTTTGACCTTGCAGTAGTTCAGATATGTCTGCTATTTGTGCTTCCTTTTGTTTTAACAAAAATTCCCTTAATGAATCAGCAATGTCTCTTTTTATTTCTTCTTGAAACATTTTAGTATCTTGACTTTCTAGAGGAGGTTCTTGACTATGCTCTTGTTCATCTCTTTCTAGTTCCAGAGAAGGAAAGCCCATCATTTGTTCATTTTCCTTTTCTCTTTGCTCTTCTTGTTCCTCAGATGCCTTTTCACCAGATGTCATCTTTGCTTCTTCAGACTTCTTCTCTTCTTCAATTTCTTTCATTTCTTCAACCTTTCCTGAACTCTTTGGAAGAGTGATTGTGCCTTGGTCCATGCTCTACTCAACATTTACTTCTAGAGCAAAATCAGAAGTGTCAACATTGTTAATTTGGCCATAAGAGTATTAACTCTTCTCTTTGTCCTAAATTTGTCATTGAGTATCTTTATGACTTTGGCTCTTTCTTCTTTTTTTATATCTGGGCAAAGAATCGATAGGACATATTCTCTTATCTCAACATCTTTGGCCATAGCCCCTCCCTTCCTTGCTGTCATAATGCTGGCTAGGCTATCTGATAATTGATCTAAGGTTTCAATTAAAGCCTTGCTAAACATATCCAAATATCTAATAACTGATGCTTCAATGATTACCTTGTCTGCATCAGATCTTTCATCCTACATTTCAGCTATGGGTTTCAAATTTCCATGCTGAACAAATGCACTGATTAAGGTTTCCAAGGAAAGAGTTGCTTCACTTTCACTCTTCTCATCTTCCTTCTTCTTCTTGGTCTTTCCTGAGGGCTTCTCTTTTTTACCGGAAGTGTTTTCCTCTATTCTTACCCATTTTGCTTCAATCCCCTCACCTATCTTTATTTCCTCTTCTTCTTCTCCTTCACCCAGGCTCACATACACTCTTTTTGTTGCCTTTGTTTTCTTTCTTGTCTTCTTCTCTGTAGATTCCTCTACCGGTACTTGTTTTTCAGACTTTATCTTTTCTTGCTAAGCCCTTTTCTCGGGTATCTCTTTCTCAGCACTTGCAGCCTTTGTCTTTTCAACAGAAGGTTAGGAACTCTTAGAAGTAGTTGCAGAGGTGGAGGCTCTTGTTCTTTTTGCAGGGCCAGATGTAGGCTTCTTTTTCTCAATTTTCTCCTCTTTTTCCTTCTCCAGAGCTTTCAAATTTTTTCCTTCCGGAGCACTTGCACTCTTGAGTGCCTCTACCTTTGCTCTTGCTTTACTTATTCCTTCATCTATGAACCCATGGCTCTTGGCAAATTCCTCTGCATACTTTTTGACCTTTCTTTAGGTCTCCAGTTGTCTCTGTTCTAGATGCACTTTCATTGATTTTTCTTCATAGGTTCCAAATCTTTCTTCATTTGGATCTTTAGGCTTGCTCAACATCAAGTCTGTCGAACCTGTTAAGATGTCCTCTGTGACCTGATATCTCAATGCTGGTACCCAAACTGTTCTTGGTTCTACAGCCTTCATGAGGCATTTATCTTTATCCACCATAAACAGAATATCCTTTTCATATTTCTCCACCACACTCCTAGGGATTCTGACCCTGTTCTACATATTCTTTTGAAAGGTCTTAAAGTAACCCCATATGGCAGCATTTTTTTTATCTATATCCCCAAGACTACTCAGATGGTTTCTAATTTGTACAATTGCAGGAGAATTACTCATCCATGCAATGTTACTCATATCTGGTAATTCGTTCAAGAATTAGAAGAGCAAGTAGATGATCAAAGTTCCATCTTGAAAGGATATTTGGTGTCTTTTGTCCTCTTCAGGTTCTCCATCAACTGTTACCAGAGCAACTCACATTGGTCATAATCAATATTGTTCTTAACCATGTCATATGTTGTGTATATTGTTGTTGTAGATACATAGTTCTCCCTATTGGAGAAGTAGACCTTATAACCAATGACCATTGAGGAAAATCTGACTACTAGATCCCTAATGTCATTCACTGTTAATGCCCTCTTATCAAATTGTGCACCAGTTAATTGCATTATTGTATTGTTCTTCATTGATTTCAGGACAGGAACCCTTCTAGTGGAGCTCATACCAGTTACAACTTTGATGGCATCTTTTGTGATCATGTGTGTCATGTCCAACCACATAAATTCATCATGAATTCTGCTAAGGACATATCAGACCCAAGTATCTTTAGGAAACACAAGAAAGTTGATCCAAACATTGAACTTCTTCTCATGCAACACACTAAACTCTTCCTTTAGCTCATAATTATTATCAGTCATTTTCTCCACAAAGAATTGCCCTAGTTTTGTGGTATCAAACTCTTCTAGGTTTGCATGGATATAAGCCCTAATATCCTTTGTATGCAGGACACCATCAGGAACCTTAGAGAATGAACCTTCTGGATCACTTTTGAGTGATTTATATGGGTGCTTTATGAACTTTGGACGGGGTCTCTTAGAGATGTCAACTACTTGCGGAGTTGACATGCTTGCTTGCTCAAAATAGAAAGCTTTTTAATAGATAAAACAATAAATACCTTTTGTTTTCATTAAGTTGTCTTCAACAAATGCTTGAAATCACCTTATCTCGATCTTCAGATCTCTTCAATCGCTTGAGGGTTTGGATGTAAAGTGATTTTCCCTTCAATTGAATTCCTTATATTTTCTTTTGATCAAGACCTAATCATCATAAATGTTCATCTTAAAAAGTTGTCAAACTTTTTCTCTACAACTCACAGTCGAACAAGATTGCTCCACAATTCACCGCATTAGATTCTTTTCTACTAGAATCTTCTCCAAAATCTTTGTTTTCTTGTTTTCAATATTATATCCTCGTGTTGGATATCAGTACCACATTTTTGGCTGGGGGAATAGGATTTTGCATTAAGTCCCCCCTGAGCCAGAGCTCTCAATTTACTTACCGGAGGAAGTACCATCACCATAGTCTGGTGCGGACTCATCCCTGACTTCCTGCACTTCCTTCTTAACCCAAATTTGATTCATCTCCTTCTTGATCTCTACTAGATCTATCTTTTGTACCGGTTTCTTCATTTCAACCTAATTAGCCTTCTTCATATTGTTGCTTCTACAAAATCTTGCAATATGTCTAGGCCTGTTGCAATTGAAGCATACAACATTTCTCTATCCATTATTTCTTTCATTCATCCTTGATCTGCATGTTGGCAAGAGACACTGTGTGGCTTCATAAGTGTTATCATTGATGGCAACAAAGTCTATCCCACACATCTGCAGTACATAGTATGCCTATACCGAAAGTTAGATTGAAGATTGTTTTGGTCTGGTGAACAAGAACAGAGTATGTAACAAGGTTCAACAATCAGGTCTAGATCTCTCAGAGGGTGTAACTCAGTAAGTTACGGACTTGGACAAGTCAAGAGGGGTATCATGACTATTGTACTCTAGAGATTTAGCCTACGGTGATAAAGCAAGAAAAAGATATGAGCATCTGAGTGTTGGGTTCCAATCGGGCATAGCAGACAGAGGAAGAACTGACCGGCAAAGTATCAGACTTCAATCTGGATGTGTAAAAGGTCTTGATAAAGCAATTTATGGGATTATACATTGTTGGCTGACATGATTAATGAATTTTATGCCTATGTTTTTGATACGCATCACAAATCAAGCATGGATTCAGCCGACAAATCAATAACTTGCAAATATCTTGAGTGTTCTTGTTGCCAACTAGAAAGTTGATGAAAATCCTTGATGCAGATATATATACCAGATGGATTCCAGCATGTAATAATGTGTGTTGAAGATGTGAAGAAATAAGGTGCAAAGAAAAGTAGGGATAAGTGTGAGAACAACAATTCAAGTCTGGTATGTGACTGAATAACAACATTGAATAGAGGAAGAATGAATTGCATCAGATCTGTATATTGTGCCTAACTGGAACTAAACTCTTGCATCTGTAGATGCTTCTCATGAGTTCAAACACTTGATTATCTTCTGTAAGTTCTATAGACAATGAGTCTCTTGTAGGTAGTGTGCCTCTGGTGAGCAGTGTGCTCGGGCAATGAGCCCTAATTCGCAAGTGTCATTTTGTACTCCTTTATTCTTTTAACAAAGAATACAATCTTGGGTTAGTCACCCCATGGTTTTTCCCTTAACAGGGTTTCCACGTAAAAATCCTTGAGTTATGTGTGTTAAATTTATTTCTGCTCTTATGATTACATATGCTTTCATGTTTTGATATAACACTGAATAATGAAATAATGAAAGAATAGAAAATTAAGGAAATTTTCAGATAACTGATTCACCCACCTCTCAGTTATCTGCCTTGTTTTCAACAATTGGTATCAGAGCAAGGTTCCTCTGAACAAAGCCTAATAGCTTGAGGAAGATCTGGGAATCTCAATGGATGCATATGGTATGAAGGAACATTTTCAGTCTGCCCTAGATGATCTTGAACAATCCCACTTTGAAGTCAATAATTTGAGAGAAAGACTCAAACAAGCCGATGAATTCATAAATGAGCTAAAAGAAAAACTTAGTATCTCTGTGAAAAAGAGAAAGGAACTACTTCAAAAATTATCCAATTAGAGTGAAGTCAATGATATTAATGAAGATCTGAATGAGAAAAATAAGCTATGTGAGAAGCTATCAAAAGAAGTCATTATGGTAAGGCATGAAATGGAATCAGGGGTTATGAGATTCACCCAAGAAATTGAAGAAAAAAGAAAGATTGAAGATAATCTAAAACAATCCCTCAAGGAGAAAACATAGGACTGCCACAAAATGGATAGAATAATCAAGCATATTGAATTTGATCTTGAAGAAGCTAGAGACAATTAAGAACAACTTGAGAATCAGATAGACACTCTTAAACAAGATCTTCAAACTACAAATGAATACAAAGAAAAATTCAAGATAAGCTCAACCCAACTTGAAGTTCTTCTTGAAATCCAAAAGAGGGTAAGGGTGGCTTGGGATATGAGAAAGGTGAAATCTCTGGATCCGGTTAGAAGAACTTTGGATCAGGAAATCAAAGAAATAGGCCTAGAAGACCTCTGATAAAGCAACCAAATGCCCAAAGATATCCATCCTTCAATGGATACTGCTTCAATTGCAACAATTTTGGTCATAAAGCAACTCAGTGTAGGGGGAGAATGAATCAGAATAATTCATCCTTCTCCGGAAAATATTTTAATTGCAAAAGGTATGGTCACAAATCTCATGAATGCAGAAATATGCAAATAAATAATTTATTCAATGGTAGATGATTTGCATGCAATAGAATGGGACATATGGCTAATCAATGTAGATGAAGAGGATATCAATCAAATAAGAAAAGAAATGTTGTATGTTACAATTACAATAGATCCGATCATATTGCCAAATTTTGCAGAAGCAAAAATTAGGATAGAAAAGGTCCAGTGGAACATGATCAAAAACAAGATAAGGGCAAAGGTAAAATAAATGCAGATGAAGTTCAAAAGGAGATGAGCAAGATTTGGGTAAAAAGGAGTACAATGAATATTGGGGATGGATCCGCACTAGAATTCGGTGTTGATATTCCTTCCAGAAACTAAAAAGGGTGAGCTCTGGCTCAAGGGGAGTCACAAAGAAAAACAATTTCCCCCAGCCAGTCAACTAGTGCCTAAATTAAGCACATTGAGTAAACATCTGACACTGCGGATTAAAGGGTTCTCTAAAAAACCTCCAAATAACCTTCAGTCAAAATATGAAAGATCCGCATGAAGTTTTGTAAGATTTATAACCAATCAAGTTAATCCAGTTCCGACAGCTATCTGGTAAAGCAGAATTTCACAGACATATCTAGTATGATTCAAAATTGAAATGCTTTGATCTGCAGACCCATAACATGAGTAAAGAAAAGAAGATACATTGTCAATCCTCACTGACAATGATTCTAAGTTTCGTGCAGTGATTCAAGAAAATCTCTCTCAAAATAGGGCAACCAGATAACTTAAGTTGTGCATTTATTACAAAAGGAAATTAGGGTTTGCACAAGGATAAAAGGGTTCTTTCACTCATTATTTACACACTTGCACTCATGAAGAAGAAAAGAAGAGCTCTGCAAAGAAGATTCTACAATTCACTCGAGATCAACTGAAAATCAAATTCAACAAGCGATTTGTTCTGGCTCCTACTTCAAACCCTAAAGCATAAAAAGGTACTTCCATTCTGAAAATCTCTCTCTAAATCTCTTGCAAAATGGCTACTCCAATGGTTGTCAATATTTTTGATAGGCCGAGACCTAAATTCAAGAAACACCCTTACAAATCTCTAGAAGTTGATCCCTTGGGCGTGTTTTCTAGCATTCCGCACAGAGTATTACATGTAGAAGATGTTAGGGTATATATCCATGCAAACATTGAAGAATTTGGAGACTCAAATTTGATGGACATTTATCACAAATAGCTAATAGATGAGAATTTTGAACTCAAACCTGAATTCAAGGCCCTCTGGGACAAACACTTTGGACATTGCATACATTTTCCATGTTTTGCAAAAGATGATTGGGTCTGATATGTTGTAAGTAGGATGCATGATAATTTTATGTGGCTAATGAGGCCATTCAAGATAACTAAAGATGCGATCAGGGAAGTGATCAGACTACATTCATCTGGTGGGTTACCCGCACTCAAATATGTGAAGAACCAAATAGTAACTGAAGCCACCGGATCAAAATTTGACAAAAGAGCAATGACCATAGATGACATCATAGATCCAAATGTCAATTTTTCCTCAATGATAATCAACTACAAAATCTATCATTCGAGTAGGGAGAATTCTGTGTCTGGTACAACAATTTATGCTGCATATCAGATGTTGAGGGAAGATACAGATTATGATCTATGTGAGCTTCTTCTAAATCAGATGTTGGAAAACTTGCAGAAGATCAAAAAGGATAAGAAAAATTCCTTTAAATATGGTAGTCTAATACTGTGTCTGTTCTTCTATTATATGAATAAGCTACCTAGATCAAATGGCTAGGCCTAGCAAAATGACAAATCCGTTGCAATTCACATCAAAGATTACATGTATAGACTTGGTGATGCTCAAGCCCAAAACACAGCTCTCTGGGGTTACTTCAAGAACTTCCAGAGCATGATGCAAGCCAGAGAGAGAATACCATAGTCCATAGTTGAGAAATACAAGGACACGGTTTGCTTTATGGTTGACACTGATCAATGTCTAATGGAGGCAATTGAGCCAAGAACTATATGGATAATGCCTATGGGATATGAGGTCGATGAAAAAATCTTGGAGTTGCATATTCAACACCTGCTGAGCCAGCCTAAGGACACTGAAGCAGAAAGGTTTGGCATCTTTAAAGAGCTAAGTATAAAAATACATGTTGAGTTAAGATAGCCGGAGATGAAGAGGAAAGTAAGAAAGGAAGTTGAAGAAATTGCCAAAAGATTTGGCTTATCAAAAGAGGTAGTAGATGCAAATAGAGAGAAAATGGAGAAGGCAGAGAAAGAGAGACAAGAAGCAAAGAAAGGAAATGTTCTAGTGCAAGCCTCCTCCCGGACTAGATCTTCCAAGGGCTCTTCACCTGTCACTCCTAAAATCTCAAAGGCTGCCAAACCAGAAGTCAAGCCATCCGGCAAAAGTGAAAAGAGAATGAAGACCAAAGCCTCAAGAACATATACAAGCCATAAGGATGATGAAGAAACAAAATCAGATGAAGAAATCAAGAAAATGAAGAAGAAGAAGAAAACATCTAGGAAGTTATCTACTAGTAGAGATGAGGAAGAGAAGGCGGAGGAATTTGTTGAAAATCCCACTCTTTCCATTGATAACATCATCAAGGCAGTTACTGTGGATGGGAACTTGCAGCTAGTGACTAAGTTCTATGATGCATATAGTGATGCTGACAAGAGAATTCTAGAAGAGGCTACTGTCACATACTTGAACATTTACAATAAAGCTTTCATTGAAATTATATCATTAATTCCTAAGAGCCTAGAAAAGGTACTTGAGCTAAGAAAAGAGAATACAATGGCAAAAGACCTAGAGATTCAAGAGCAGATAGCAATTCAGCTTTATCCTTCCATCACTCCAAAACAAATGGACATGATTTTCAAGGAGTGTAAGAATGAGTTTCGGAGCAAGGCAAGAATGAACAAACTCATGCTTGGAGAAACTGACCAAGTAGCAAGAGAAACAAAAGATATCCTCCAGAATGCCTTGAAGAGATTCAATCTTCCTATTGTAGAGGAAATAGATGAAGAACCTTCTACCATGGATGTTGAAGGATTAAATGTAATCAATGAAGAATTTCTGACAAGGATGTTGAAGGATTAAAGAAAATAGATGAAGAGAAGTTTGAGGACTTAGACTCCTCTGTTCTGGTAGAGGAAGTTCATAAAGCAGTAGACACTGGTAATATCACTCCTCTGGATCCCACAGTTGGCAAGACAAATCTTTCAGGCACTGGAGAAAAAGAGGAAGGAAGAAGAGAAAAAAAGGTGATGCAAGAAAAGGACAAAGCAAAAGAAGAAGAACAAGTAGAAACTGTTTGCAATGACACATCCAAACCGGACAGCCCTAATATCTCTAAAGGAAAGAAATCTGATTCATCAGCAAGAGACACTACAGAGACAGTGCAAAATTTCTTGAACAAAGAGGTTGTGGAGTTAGATGAACTAGAGCTGCTTCAAGGGCCTCTAAATCTTGACACTCTCTCTCCAATACAGATGATGAAGATAGCATCATTTGCCCAAGCCAAGGCTAAAGAGAAACTCTTGAAATCTCACATGGAGGACTATGAACTATTGGAGATTGCATCTAGGATGCTGGAGAAGATCATGCCATCCTATCAAAAGGATCCTTCGGACTCACCATCTGGTAACTTGAAAAACTTAGTAAATTCTATTAACACTCATTTTGAATCTCTTGAGAAATCAGCAGAAGCAAAGGTTCGGAAGGAGTTTCTAGGAAAAATATTCACTGAGGTGCAAGGACTTATTGCAAATGATAGGAGGACTCTAGATATTGGAATAAAAAGCCTTGAAAATGCTCTCAAAGATGGTGGGAACCTATTCAAATTTTGTCTGACTTGGTTTAAAGTGACAAAAGACATTGAGGAGAAAGTAAAAGAACACGAAGAAAAACTGTCAAGCCTAGTTCAGAATTTTGACCCTCTTTCCTCCTCTTTAATGAATCAAGAATGCTAGGCTATTGTTATGATAAATGAAATTAAGAGACTGGGCAAAGAAAAGAAGAACATAATGAACAGAATGGGTGAACTTAGAGGGATAATTATCCCTAAGCTAGAGGCAATGCATGAGGCCTTGACAGATGCTAAGACCATAGCCCGGACTAGTGATCCAATAGATTTAAGAAGGGTAGAAGCATATGCATTTTTGTTGAGTGGTCACATCTCCATTTTGGATAGGATGAAGAAGAGCTGGGCCACAGAGTTTGTATAGATGAAGACTACTTTTGTGGATATACTTAAGTATATGTAAGTATAACATATGATTTATATATACTTATGCGGCCCTGTATAGAATATTTTTTGCAAAATTTTGGTATGTGGATTTTGCCCTTTGCCATTGATGTCAAAGGGGGAGTGAAGAGCAGTGAAAAATGTGGAGTCTAGCTAAGGGGGAGCCCTAGTAAAACAATGCAAAAGACAGAGCATCAGCCAAGGGGGAGTTACTGCAACACTTAGCCATTTTTTACTAAGTGTTGCCATCAATGCCAAAGGGGGAGATTGTTTGCAAGAGACACTATGTGGCTTCATAAGTGTTGTCATTGATGGCAACAAAGTCTATCCCACACATCCGCAGTACATAGTATGCCTATACCGGAAGTCAGATTGAAGATTATTTTGGTCTAGTGAACAAGAACAAAGTATGTAACAAGGTCTGACAATCAGGTCCGAATCTCTCAGAGGGTGTAACTCAGTAAGTTTCTAACTTGGACAAGTCAAGAGGGGTATCATGACTACTATATTCCAAAGATTTAGCCTCCGGTGATAAAGCAAGAAAAAGATATGAGCATTTGAGTGTTGGGTTCCAATCAGGTAGAGCAAACAAAGGAAGAACTGACCGACAAAGTATCAGACTTCAATCCGGATGTGTAAAAGGTCCTAATCAAGCAATTTGTGATATTATACATTGTTAGCCGACATAATTTATGACTTCTATGCCTATGTTTTTGATATGCATCACAAATCAAGCATGGATTCAGCTGACAAATCAATAACTTGCAAATATCTTGAGTGTTCTTGTTGCCGACTAGAAAGTTGATGAAAATCCTTGATGCGGATGTATATACTAGACGGATTCTAGCATGTAATAATGTGTGTGTCGAAGATGTGAAGAAATAAGGTGCGAAGAAAAGAAGGGATAAGTGTGAGAACATCAATTCAAGTCCAGTATGTGACTAAATAACAACATTGACCAGAGGAAGAATGAAGTGCATCAGATCAGTATATTGTGCCTAACTGGAATTGAACTCTTACATTTGTAGATGCTTCTCATCAGTTCAAACACTTGATTATCTTCTGTAAGTTTTGTAGATAGTGAGTCTCTTGTAGGCAGTGTGCCTCTTGTGAGCAGTGTGCTCAGGCAGTGAGCCCTAATTGGCAAGTGCTATTTTGTACTCCTTTATTCTTTTAACAGAGAATACAATCTTGGGTTAGTCACCCTGTGGTTTTTCCCTTAACAAGGTTTCCACGTAAAAATCCTTGAGTTATGTGTGTTAATTTTTTTTCTGCTCTTATGATTACATATGCTTTCATGTTTGGATATAACACTAAATATTGAGATAACGAAAGAAAAGAAAATTAAGGAAATTTTGAGATAACTGATTCACCCCCTCCTCTTAGTTATCTGCCTTGTTTTCAACACTGTATTGGTTAGCCTTGTGTCCAAATCTATTGCATGCAAAGCAATTCTCATTGAAAGATTGAGCATTCCTTCCATTGTTATAGTTGTACCCTATCTGACTTCTACATTCACTAGCTTTGTGACCAAACCTCTTACATATAAAGAAATTACCTTTAAAGGTCTGAGAATTCCTTTTATTGTTATTATTGTCTCTCAGATTTGCACCCTTGCTGCAGTTGTAAAACTTTAGCAATCTGGAGAAACATGGGAATGATCTCGAAGTGTGGGACCTTGCGAATCGAGATCAGACCTCCAGAGAAGGCCGGCTTCCTTAACTGGTTATCACCTAAAACTACTAAATTTTCAGAGGAAAAGGGAGAAGGAATGCTTTTTAATGAAAGATAAACAAAAAAACTTGAAAATAAAGGGGTGATTCACCAAGTTGAATAAAAGAACCCTCACAGTACTGAGAAGATGCACAACATAACTAGATACAACAAGTAGACATACACATATTCAAATGATTCTAGCAGAAGTGAGAAAACAAGATGGTTGAGAGGAACAAAATGTTCACAGACAATCATATGCAGATTCACACTGAACTAAAAAATTAGCAAAAGAGGTAAAATAACTTGCATATATTCAATAAGAAGGCATCGCTATAGTAGAAAAAAGTTCTGTTTGGAAACAGAAAGACTAGAAAGCCAAAAAAATTCCAATCCTTGCTACATCTCATCCAATGCATATATATAACATTTCAAATGACCTAAGTCAGTTACAATAAATTCACCCCATGGGCTGTATCAGGAAAACTCTGCCTGAAGGGACATCCACCTGCAAGAAGTTATGGAACAAAAGACCTAGAACTAGTACAAATGGGAGATATTTTCAGTCTTTAACGCAAGCTACTGAATCATGAATCTGCACTCATAAATGCAACAAATATCTGCATTTGCATCTTGCCAAAATGACTGCTGAAATGTCTAGCCGATTGAACATGCAAATCTAGATTCAAAATTTGAAAGTGAGAATATTTTGCTCAAAGTCTGCTAGATGAAAGAGGAGGCAAAAATAAGTACTTTTGCCTTTTGAATCATGTCAAAATTTGTCAGGACACGGAAGATACAGGCGGTCAAAGTTGCGGTCAAACTACACTTGTATATCGCCTTCATATGCAAACTGCTTTGTATGCATCGGGCTGACAGGGAGAAAAAGAGTTGAGCTGCCAATAAGCCTGGTCTTGCTGAAATGTTCATTGCATGTGCTTTCATTCGGCATCTGAATCGGCCTTTGAAATGCCTTTGTATGTTCTTTTGTATGTCACCTTGCATATACAATACAATGGCTACATACAAGAGTGGCCCCCTTTACTTTTGCATCACCTTTTGCATGTATGCCCCTGCCACGTGTCATCACCTGATTGGTTGCTGAGCTAATATTTGGGCCCATCGCTGTAAAATTGCATCTTCTTATCGGCCGTCAGAATGAATAAAAACAGAGTGGCCAATGCACTTTGTTACATCGAAAACCATTGTATCACCCTTTGTATGTCTGATTGTATATCACAAACATACAATGCAAATATATATACAACAGGGAACTCAAAAGATTATCCATCGAAATGAAACTTTGAAACGGGTCTAGCCCTTGTATTTTTTTCTCTTCGTATATCAGCATATACAATGCACTCAATACACAAGCCGTAGACCTCACCTTTGAATTTGCCAAAATTGACTTCCGAGTCAGGTCTGGCTTGTATATTGCCTTTGTACCTTTGTCTTGTATATCGCATATACAAGGCGAATATACAAGGAAAACTGTATACAATCACTTATAAATTGCAAACACTTGACTTTGGCATATGCATGTAACCTTTGTATGTCGCATTGTATATGACCCTTTGTATGTGCAAACATACAATGCGAAATATACAAAGGAAAACTGCATACAAACATGCATTTGAACTTGTACCTGCCCCTCATATGTGCACTTGGTGGGCCCCAGACTTTGTATCTCTTTGCTTGTGTATAGACTTTCATCTCCTTTTTTGTATCTTCGATTGTATGTACAAACATACAATCGCATAAATATACAATTGGTGGACCCCACCTTTTGTATCTGACCTTTGCATATTTCCTTTGTATGTGCCTTTTGCATATTGCTTAATCATCGGTTGTCAGGGAGACCCCAGAAAGAGCCGCCGATGGCATGTATCTTGCCGATGTGTCTTTTGTACCCTCCTCCTTGTATGTTCTCCTTTGTATGTCGGCGTTATATCCTTTCCTTGCATATGCATCGACCCATCAGAGAGAGCTTTGAGTTGACTGCTGATAGACATGGTCATGCCGAAGAAGAAAAACCTCGTATGTCTGCCTTCACATATTTCCTTTGTATGTGCGATTGTATATATGAACATACAATGTGAAAATACATACAAAGAAACATTCAATGCATATTCATCTAAAAATGACTAAGTATAGAACTAGGAAATGTCTGTAGTGGAAGGCACTTGAAGCCAAAAGATTTCTGGGTTTTTCTGGGTTTTCTGCAAATATTCTAAAGGTAAGATTTTTGGGAAATTGGTAAGGTATAGCATGAGTATTTGAAGGATTCAAGCTTTTTGGGATGGCTTCCTAAAGGATTTTCAAGGAGTATACAAGGTGAACTATTTAACTCTGGACAGAGGAAAATAGGTCAACATATTGGTGACCTCTATGGGGTCTTTGCTTGCTAAACAATTAGATCAATGGCCTTAAGCATCCATTGGGCATGGAGTCACACAGAGACTAAGATATAGCTTTGATAAACAATCCTGACCCTTAGTAACTCAGCACATCAGCAATGAAGAACATTGGAAGACCAAAACCAGAACCAAAATGCTGGAAGCAAACCATGAACTGTGCTAGACAACACTTAGGGAAAACAAAAGGGATCTAAACTATTGTGCAACAACACTTATTGAAAGCAAGAAACCTAATCTACTGCTTTACAAGGTAAGTACACCTCTTTAGGTGTATCCCATTAACCAGGATAGGCAAATTTTCTCCATCCATGTTTGATAACTGAAATGCATTGTGTTCCTTGCATTCAGTAATGATAAATGGGCCACTCCACATGCTATCAAACTTGGAGTGTTTTCCTGGCCTGCTTTTCAACTCATCCCATTTGAGTACCATATCACCCTCTGGTGCAGGAGCACCTACCTGACAGCTGGCCTTCATGAGGCAGTTAGTTGTTTTAAGTCTTGTTTATGTTTTCAAGAAGGTCTGATAAGACCAAATGCATGTAATAAGGTCATGCTGATCATATTAAGATCACGCTGACCATGCTTTTACTATTTTTAGATAGTTTGTTAGGACAGTTGTCATGTTGTAGGATCGGTTGGATCTCCCAGCCGCCTGGAGAGTTCCCAGCCGCTTGGAGTCGGGTCAGTAGTACTCGTAGGAAAATCTATTTAAGGATGAGGATCGGTTGATATTGCATACGGAGAGACATATCATCGATCGAGCTAGATTGCACAGAGTGAGACAGAGAGAGAGAGACTGATCATTGTAATTGCATCTTTGAAATCAATAAAGAGATCCTGTTTGTGTTCTTTCTCTAGTTGGATTCCATTGTTTAATCGATTTGCAGATCTGGTGGTTTCATGGACATGCTGATCCATTCCACCGGTTGATTCGTCTGATCGGTGGAATGGTTATGTACAGTAGGGTAGGTGTTAGTTTGTTTTCTGTTTGCATGCAGGTGTGCAGGATCGCGGTCAAGAGATGTTGAAGACCCTAGCATGGGTATGTGCTAGGTCGAGCTGAAAAAGTGTGGAAGATCACCCTGGAAGTGGATCGAGTCAACCCAGGAGGTTCGGCGGATCAGAACAGTGAAAATCCGCTAAGGTTGGAAGTTCGTTAAAACGGCATCATCAGGATATTTCTGCCAATATCCTGCAGTCGCTTTGGACATCGTCATCCGGATAAGCGGAGATGAGTATGATGCTTTCGATTGCATGAAGTGCGAGTTCATCGGGGTGATCATCGTCAGGAGTTGCCGAAGAAGAGTGCATCGGCATAAGGTGAAGATCGGGTTATGAAACTAACGGAGTTTGCATATTTCAAGTGCATCAGGATGTTGTAAGTCAGATATATACTCAGTGTATATATCGCCGTCAGGATCATCTTCTGTGTGTGCCATCATCCGTGTATCGCTAGTAGATGCGGGAGTGAAAGTTCAATTTTTTTGACTAAGTGTTGAAGAGGTCATCAGGATATTGTGTGACGTCATCGTCATCAGGATATGACGTCATCAGGATATTGAGACATCACCTCTATGCGAGTTTATCCTGCTGTCGCTAAGTGCTTAGGTATCGGCGTAGGCTCTCGGCAGAAAGTTGTGTTAACATCATCAGGAGGTTTCGAGAGAACCAGATAAGTCATATCATGATGCTGTTGCTTGTATCGTCGGCTATCGGGGCATCGAAGGGAAGGTGCTGAAGTTGTCGTCATCAGGATATTTGGAGCAACCGGATATTTGATATCCTGCTGACGAAGGGAATGTTGAATATCATGATGATGCCGATAGTGTTTGGCGCCTGATGAACAGTGCAACAGGAGGATGTTTGCGCTCGTTGAGTATCATGATGATGATGATAGGCGACAGGCGGAGGAGGTGAACAGTAGTCGGCAGGAGGATAATTGTGATCGTCCGAAATATGATGATGCTGTGGGTGTTTACAGGAAATATGATGATGATGCTGAGCCGATAGGGATTTTTATCATGTTGTTTGTATTATTGGCTCCTCCTTCCTGTTAGTAAGCTCCCGTTGCGTTTGCCTCTGCATCACCCTCCCTAAAGATTCTGGGAGTAGCCTTCTTATCAAAATTTCTTTTTGTCTAAAGTTGATGATATTCCATAGCTTTCATAGCTTTATCTCTGATTTCTTCAAGCTCCATAAGTTGAGCATACCTGATAGCCATGGGGTCCTCTACTTCAAACATTTCCAGCTGATTCATGATATCAAGTGCTGGCAGCTCCACAGATACAAGCAATCTTGCCTCTTTCCCATAAACCAACATATATGGGGAGTTTCCAATAGACCTCTTGGGGGTTATTCTATCTGCCCATAAGGCATATTTCAGATTAGTGTGTCAGGTCCTCTGGTTGTCCTCCATTGATCTTTTAATAATCCTTATGAGGTTCTTATTTGTAGATTCAGCCAAACCATTACCCTATGGGTAATAATTTGATGAAGTATTCAAATAGATCCCATTCTTAATAGCCCAGTCAGTTATCCTTAATCCAACAAAGGCTAAAGCATTGTCTAAGATAATTGACTCAGGCACCCCAAATCTGGATACCAAATCAGGATAAAAATTCAAAATAGTATTTTCATTGGATTCCTTCAGAGCCACTGCTTTAGTCCACCTTGTGAAATAGTCTGTAGCTATAAATATCCACCTATGGCCTGCACTTGATGGTTGGTTAATGGGACCTACAAAATCAATGCCCCATCTCATGAAGGGTTGTTCTACTTGAATTGGCTACAGAGGTAAAGCTGGCATCCTTTCTTTGCCTGCAAAAATGGCACATTTTACACATTTTCTAGCCCATGCATGGGCATCCTTGAATAAGCCGGGCTAGTAATATCTAGTTCTCATTATTTTCCAAGTAGTAGTCTTTGGGGCAAAATGACCCCCTACTGTTCCATCATGAAACTCATGCAACACCTTGTCAGCCTGGTCATTATCAATGCATCTTAACAACACACCATTAAAATCTTTTTTGAAAAGGATGCCATTTATTAAGACATATGGAATGGACTGCAACCTAAAATACCTTCTCTTGGTTCTATCTAAAACTACTAGACATTCACCAGTTTGCAAAAATTGAGTCATGTTATTAACCCAACTTGTGCCCACTACTGCTGTATCATCCTGATGTGCATCCTCAATGGTTAGAAGCATCTCCTCTTCTTTTTCTATTTCATTCTCAGAACTGGTAGCAAGTTGTTCACTAAGTCCTCTGCCTCTGACGAGCTTGGTTATCTTGATATCTACATCATATTCCATGACTTTGGTGATCCAACCAGCCCTTTTCTCATTAACATCTTTACCTAACAGGAACTCTTTCACGCTAGGGTGAGCAACCATCAAATGTATCTTATTATTAGAAATAAGATGCATAAACTTCTTGAGGCTCCTTACCACTGCAAGGGCATGTTTTTCAATGAAGCTATACCTCTGCTCATACTCCTCCAGTCCCTGACTAAAGAAAGCAATCGGTTGGTCAAAGCCTTCACCTTGCTGCTATACCAGAATTGCAGAAATTGTATCCAGACCGCCATAAGCATACAAGATAAATTCTTTGGACAAATTAGGATTTATCAAAGTTGGTGCAGCCAATAATGCCTCTTTTATGGACTCAAAGCTGAGTTTGGCCTCTTTTGTCCAACCAAAAACTGTATTCTTCTTTAACATAAATGTCAAAGGCTTCAATAGATTTGCAATGCTAGGTACAAATCTTCGCAGAAAATTAATTCTGCCAATAAAACTTTGCAGTTCCCTCTTGTGACTGGGTAAAGACAGCTCCAAAATAGCCCTTACTCTTTCTACATCAATGGTAATTCACTCCTTTGACACAATGTGCCCTAACAGCCTGCCTTCATGCACAGCAAAAATGCATTTCTTGGGATTGAGAGATATCCCAAACTCTTTACATCTCTTGAACACTTGCCTCAAGTGGAATAAATGTTCAACTAAATCTTTAGAGAAAATTGTGATGTCGTCAAGGTACACAAGTACCAATGTGTACAGCAAACCCTTAAAAGCCATATCCATAGCTCTCTGAAAAGTAGAGCCAGCATTTGATAGACCAAAAGGCATCCTTTTGTAGGCCACGGTGCCCCATTTGGTAGTAAAAGCAGTTTTAAACTGATCTTCCTCCTTGATTAACACTTGATTATAACTAGAATATTTGTCAAGCAGGGAGAACCTTTCTGAACTAGCCACTACCTGCAGAATTTACTCCATTGAGGGCAGTGGGTAGTGGTCTTTCAAGGAGGCTCTATTAAGGTCTCTAAAGTCGACACATAGCCTAATCTCTCCATTCTTTTTTCTCACAGGGACAAGGTTGGAGACCGAAGAAGTATGTTTGATCGAAAAAATAATTTTTCCTTTGATCAGCTTGGTTAATTCTTTAATCATCAGAGGCTCAAGTTTTGGATTTAAGGGTCTTTGTTTCTGCCTCACAGGTTTAGTACCTAGTCCTAACTCTATGGTATGCTGGGCAATATGTGGGTCAAACCCTTTTAGGTCTAAGTAATCCCAAGCAAACACATCTTCAAACCCTTGACAAAGAGCAACAAAAGCTCTCCTATCCTTAGGTGAACAGATTTTGCCAATTTTGAGAAGCTTACCCTTGAAAATTTCCAGCTCCTCGTAATGTTCCTCTTTGACCTGCATGCTAGTTTTGTTTTTTTCAGTTGATCATCAGTACCAAAAATGGATTCCAAAGTTACCAATCCTTTGGGCAGCTTGTTTGTCCTTAACTAAACAACCTGATCATCATCATATTGGTGTTTGAGTTTATCCTGATTCATCATAGAAAACTCATCCTCTTCTAACAGGAACCACAGAATTTGCTCATCACTCTCAAAAACCTGCCAATGAATATTATTGTCAGGGATAGAGGGCCTATCAACTATTTTCACATGAGGCTGCACCTTTTCTCTTTGAATATCACTGGGGATATCAAACTGAGCCCCAATCACAGCTAAACTATCTGCATGATAGTTCTAATTTATTGGAATAGAGATCAGATTGAAAGCATCAAACTCTTTAATCATGTCCCATACCCTATGTTTGTAGCATTTCAAAACATCATTCTTTGTAACATGCAATCCCCTTACCTGATTTATAATGAGTTCACTGTCACCATAGACCTGCAAACAACCAATTTTCCTCTTTCTTGCCCACTGCAAACCTTGAATCAACCCTTCATATTCAGCAGTGTTATTTGTACATGAAAAGGCAAAACGGAAAGAAGAATAATATATGTCACCTTGTGGAGACACAAGCATTGCACCACCACCAGATCCATTCCTATTCCTAAAGCCATCAAAGTACATTTTCCATACCTCATCTTGTTGCTCTATCTGCTGCTCTGCATCCTTTACCAGGCTTGGAATTGTTGTTTCAGGCTCATGCAGTATGTAAACCCCCATACCAGTTTCTTGAATGTGTCCCTCAGGATCATCAACAACATTTTCTGAGGCCCACTCCTTTAACAGTACTTCTAGTATACTTTCAGCTTGGAGTTCTTGAGCAACAACAAGCTCAGGATCATCAGAAACAATGCAATTTGCATTAATGACACTTGGGACATAAGGCTCTATGTGATATGTGGCAAGTAACTTAGATCTTAGGGTCACCTTTATGCCATATCTGGTCCTGAAAAACATGTGGGACCAGTCTGAGGATAAATATCCTCCTATCTTGGCTGTGAACTCTCTTGATAAACACAAGGCAAAATAAGGAGGTAAATCTATGATGAACACCTCCTGGGAAATGGAAACATTTGGGCAAGTGTGCAAAGTGAGACCTAGATCTTTTATCACACCCATAGTATTAACAGTTGTGCCATCTAGCTGGAGTACACCCTTCTCTAGGGGTTGGTACTTCAATCCTAATTGGTCTACAATTTGTTTTGGCATCACAGAACTACTTGCACCACTATCCACCATGCAGTTATGTACTAACTTGTCTCCAATTATTAATGACATATAAAATGGGAGTAGTTTAGCATTTTTGTTTGGCTATTTGCTATTGTCTTGGGATGAATTGGTAAGGATAGCCCTAGTTGGGTCAACAGTTGTATCATTGGACACTTTTAAATCAGATAAGGCAGATTGCAACATCCCCTTTTGGCCTGGGATGGCTAGGGAATCCCACATAGACATTGTCACATTCATCTTCTTCATATTTTCAATGATATTGAAAGGTGGAGTGACATTTACCTTCTAATGAGACCTTGTATCAACAATGTCAACCTGTAAATGAGGCATTTCCCTTGCTGTTGCTGAAGTATTTCTTTGTAAAATATGGGGAATATGGGATGTAGAAGCATTAGCATGTCCTTTCCCTTTGTTTGTTGCTTGATCTACCTCATAACCCCTCTTTTTAGCTCTTGTATTTGCTGCAACTGAGGCATCATCTCTATTTACACCACAGGATTCACCTTCCTCCTGCACAACCCCATCATTAGGTGTGTTTAGCTATGAGACTGCAACGTTTTGTACCATTAGAGCCTATTTTATCACTCCATTTGAAAAGGCTACCTAGCTATGTGGCTGATTGCATGGAAAACACCATTCATACTCAGCTGTAAGGTTATTCTGAACAGGGACAAGGTCCCTAACTACATTAATGGGTGTCAGATTATAAGGCTGGAAAGGCCTCTGATTCACGTTCTACCTGGGACCCTAATAATTGCTTTGATAAGGTGGCCTATTAGCTTGATAAGGCTGATTTTGCCCTTGATTGAGTGGCTGATAAGGCTGTCTGTTCTGGGATTGCTACTTTTTTATGTTCACTAGTTCATTCCCAAAAGTTTGCAGGATGCTTTCTATTTTCTGTTGGCTATTTTTAATCTCTCTTAACACTTGTGATGAGCTAGGAGCAGTACTTTCAGAATTGGTAGTACTTGGCAATGCTGTAGTAGCAAGTAAAGGGGCAAAACATGGGATTGGCAAAGGCATTGAGGCTTGAATCTCAGGAAAAATGGGCACTGGTGATCTAGGTGCTATTTTTCCATCCTGAATCAAGTTGTTCTCTTCTCTAATAGCTATTTCGTATGCATCAGGTAGGCTTGTACCTCCCAATGATTGAATCATTACTGAAATATCACTATTTAGGGCTTTCAAAAAATACAGAAAAGCATATTCTGATGGAGGCCTTACCATGGCAGGAATTATGTCCCATGTCTTCTAGAATCTAAAGTTGAAATCCATCATTTGCTCCTGGGGAGCTCTATTTATTGTAGTCATCTGTTCAACCAATGATAGGTTGTCTGACTTATCTTGAAATTGCTTGTTTAATTTATCACCTAGATCATCCCAAGTTCCTATGGTGTGCATCGGTAAACTCCTAAACCATTGTAATGATTTTCCCTTGAAAGAGGCAGCCAACAGCCTGATGGCTACATTCTCTTGGGTTACATGATGAACACCACATAGAGAAGCTACGTCTCTAATGTGCTCAATTGGGGTAGTTTGATTCTCCCCTGTGAAATAGGGTAGACTCTTCAAAGATACCATGGGTATGTTGTCATGTACTATTAAGTTCAATGGGTTGCCCCCATCAAAAGTCACAAATGGCTGATTTCTTGCCATTTGAACAACTAGAGGTAGGTTTGCTTGAGTTGGTGCAGGAACTATAGGTGCAACTGGCCTAAAATTTGGTGGAGTTGATTGTATTCTTTTAGAAACTGGAGTCCTTACCACAACTCTACTCTGTCTTCTAGGTGGAGACAGCTGCAAGTAATCAAATGAACTTAAACTCTGAGTTTGAATCTTTCTCATAAAACATAATAGTAGCACTGATCTGCTTGTCTTTCCTCAGTATGAGTCACTAGATATGCAGGTTTTAACCTCTTATAGGTCTAAAACTCACTCGCTGCACATCAAAACCAGCAATAAAATTATAGTGTCCCACTAGGCGTGCCAAAAACTATTGTCTCTCAGATTTGCACCCTTGCTGTAGTTGTAAAACTTTAGCAATCTGGAGAAACATGGGAATGATCTCAAAGTGTGAGACCTTGCGAATCAAGATCAGACCTCAAGAGAAGGCCGGCTTCCTTAACTGGTTATCACCTAAAACTACTGAATTTTTAGAGGAAAACGGAGAAGGAATGTTTTTTAATGAAAGATAAATAGGAAAACTTGAAAATAAAGGGGTGATTCAACAAGTTGAATAAAAGAACCCTCACAGTACTGAGAAGATGCACAACATAACCAGATACAACAAGTAGACATACACAGATTCAAATGATTCTAGCAGAAGTGAGAAAACAAGATGGTTGAGAGGAACAAAATGTTCATAGACAATCATATGCAGATTCACACTGAACTAGAAAATCAGCAAAAGAGGTAAAATAACTTGCATATATTCAATAAGAAGGCATGGCTACAATAGCAGAAAGTTCTGTTTGGAAACAGAAAGACCAAAAAGCCAAAAAATTTCCAACCCTTGCTACATCTCATCCAATGCATATATATAGCATTTCAAATGACCTAAGTCGGTTACAATAAATTCGCCCCATGGGCTGTATTGGGAAAAGTTTACCTAAAGGGACATCCACCTGCAAGAAGTTATGGAACAAAAGATTTAGAACTGGTGCAGATGGGAGATATTTTCAGCCTTTAACGCAAGCTGCTAAATCATCAATCTGCACTCATAAATGCAACAAATATCTGCATTTGCATCTTGCCAAAATGACCGCTGAAATGTCCAGTCGATCGAACATGCAAATCCATATTCAAAATATGAAAGTGAGAATATTCTACTCAAAGTCTGCCAGATGAAAGAGGAGGAAAAAATAAGCACTTTTGCCTTTTGAATCATGTCAAAATTTGCTAGGACGCGGAAGATACATGCAGTCAAAGTTACGGTCAACTGCACTTGTATATCGCCTTCATATGCAAACTACTTTGTATGCATCAGGTTGATGGGGAGAAAAAAAGTTGAGCTGCGAATAAGCCTAGTCTTGCCAAAATGTTCATTGCATGTGCTTTCATTCGGCATCTGAATCGGCCTTTGAAATGCCTTTGTATGTTCATTTGTATGTCGCCTTGCATATACAATACAATGGCTACATAGAAGAGCGGGCCCCTTTACTTTTGTATCACTTTTTGCATGTATGCCCCTGCCACGTGTCATCACCTGATTGGTCGCTGAGCTAATCTTTGGGCCCATCACTAAAAAATTGAATATTCTTATCGGTCGTCGGAATGAATAAAAATAGAGCGGTTGATGCACTTTGTTACACCGAAAACCATTGCATCACCCTTTGTATGTCTGATTGTATATCACAAACATACAATGCAAATATACATACAACGTGGAACTCAAAAGATTATCCATCGGAATGAAACTTTGAAACGGGTCCAGCCCTTGTATTTTTTTCTCTTTGTATATCGGCATATACAATGCACTCAATACACAAGCCATGGACCTCACCTTTGAATTTGCCAAAATTGACTTCCGAGTCGAGTCTGGCTTGTATATTGCCTTTGTACCTGTTGATCATAATGTTAGTCATAAACAAACATAGAATAAAAGTACACATTAACCTTTACTCATCTTGAAAGATATGATGAATTCAGAGAATTCATGATCTCAAGTTTCCGTTGATTAGTTCTTAATCTTTTGACGTTACTCAGAGGTTGATGTGTGTTGCTGTTTCCATTTTGGGGCCTTACGTAGATCTCATCAGTAAGATAATGTTTCCTGTAATGATGCTACACAGAGAGTTATTCTACACAGGATATACTTCAAATATTGTGTCTATCTTTAAATCTTTGCATGATATTTGTCATTTTGATATGCTTTAACCTCAAATATGCTGAATATGTTCAGTTATCTACGAGATGTCTACATATTTGTATTATTTGCTTAAGATTGTTAGTTATTTGCAATTGTGATGATGAAATGCTCTAAAATTAAAAGAAATTAAAAGAAATACTTCAAATTAAAGTTGAACCTTCAGCCATTGAGCCACATATACAATTAGATACAGTCATGAAGAGAAGAAATCAAACCATATGTTCACCAGGACATTCCACAACTAGATACAGTCGATGCTAACTTCAAAGGAAAGGTATGAAGACAACACATGCAAGCTGATATGCACTCCAAGGGACGCAGTAAATCAAAGCATATATCAAGAATTCACACACTAATTACTCAAGATTTATGATGGATTGTAATCAAAATAGTCTTCTCATTCATTAAGTATGCAAAAACATATATGTATACAATAACTTTGAAATGAGCCTTGAATATTTCAGCAAACAAATTTCAATTAAGTTTCCAATGTTAAAAAAAGAGGCATCCCTGTACCTTTTATAGAACAAGGTGAGGGAGCGGTTACAACCGATCTACGATCAAGATTTATCTATTGAAATCTACGGTTTACATTTCATTAACTAAGTCAATCTTTTCCACATGGCACAGGTTGCCAGCTGGCAACCATCTAGGCAACTTATACTTTCATAAGTACCTGATGCTTATATTCCCCTTTATGATGCATCCTCATCATCATCCTTATTGTCATGATCATCACTTTCAACACTTTCGCTGTCTTCATCATCATGATGATTGTCCTCTTGAATATGGACCTACATAGCTGTCCTCATATTCTCATATGCTTGCACTATCTTCTCCACTTGTCTGCCATCCTGAGTTCTTGCTTTGGTGATGGCATGTTTATGCACCTGGTATTTGCCCCGGAGAGATTCCAATTTACTCCTCCTACTAGTGGATGTTTCATTATAATCTTCCACCTTCACCTTTATTCTCATTATTTTATCCAGCACTTCTTCTGTCAGGTGGTTGATAGGATCTTCAGCAACTAGCTGGAAATTACTATGTAGAGCTTTGATGACAAATTCCTCATCCTGATTTTCTATCTTTCCTTCGGCCTTTCCTTCTAATGTTTCCAAAACATCAGCCTCATGGGACATCATATCATGTAGCTTCATGCTGATATTCCTTAGTTTACTATTGCATCTTTTAAGCACATCACATTCAAACCTGATGTCCTTATTCCAGATATCAATCAATAGGGCTATGTTATTATTCAGTACTTGATTCTTTATTAGAATTTGTGGATCAATCCTCTTCATTTCATCCAAAATGCTCATGACCTTTTCTAATTGAAATGACCTCCTGTCGATCTCCATCTGCAGTTTATCTACTTTTCTCCTGGAGGTATCCAAAGAATTCCACCTCTTCAAAGAGGCCTTTGCCACTTCCTCAGCTCCATCGAGTGTGGATGACATCCATTTCAACATTATTATTGATTCATGTTTCATGAGGTTCAACTTGTTGACTTCCTCCTGATAAATTGCAGTCAATGGGACTGCTTTATCACTTGATGTATCATCAGGGTTAATTAACCTTTTTATATATGCATGCAGCTGAGCAATGTGCTCTTTATGCTGCTCATTCTTTTCTTTCTCTCTTTTAACTATTTGAGTTAATGAATCAATAATGTCCTTACCTTCTTGAACTTCCTAATCCTCATTGGCAAATCCCAAATCTGCTATAGTAATCTGGAATTCATCCAGAGTGATCTTGCCCTTTTCTTTATCAACTGTAGGAACATCTACCTGGGTTGTTCTCTTGCCTGTATCAGGATCCCTTCTTATTGTTGAAGTTATTCTAGCCTTCCTCTTTGGCTTTATCAGGGTTTCTGTAAATAATGTGGATACATCAAATTCCTATATCCCTATGCCTGATTCTGCACCAATTTCTTTCTCTAGCCACTGAGGAAATTGATCCTTCGACTGTTGGTTTCCATCATCATCATGATGATCACCTTGAGCTCTGGTATCCACCATCATGTTCGATGGAGAGGGTGATCTTCTTATCTCTTCTTCATGATGCTTCTCATGAAGGTGATCCTTAGGTATATCCTCCTGTTGAGGAATTTCTTTTTCTGGAGGGTGATCCTGTTGATCATCTGCATGTTTATCATGGTCTTGGTCTTTTACTTCCTCCACAGGTATCTCATCCACTTTGGTGATTTCTTCGTCATGAGGCATATTAGCATCTGTGGATGTCATTGTGTCCACCTTTGATGTACTGACCTGATCTAAATATGCAATCTATTCTGCAGCTATAGTAATTACCTCTTGTACTTTTAGGGCAGGATTAACTGATGTATCTTTTTCTTCTCCTCCCTTGTGTTGGACTTCAACTATCTTGGGTTCAACAAGTACTTCCTTTTGTTGTTGCTCACCCATATCCAAAGTGTGGCTTTCTATTTCTGCCACCTTCACTTCCTCAACATTTTCTTCCTTATCAGGAACACCTGCTTGATTTTTAGGACCTGCATCCTTTCTATATGTTAGATCAATCACTGTAGGACTGGTTACCTGGTCAATCAATGTATCAAGCCCCATCTCTTGGGCTACCCTTTCTAGGCTCTTCTCTTTCCCTGATTCCACTTGCTTCATCTCCTCTAACACTGTTTGTACTAATGGAGTTCAATGAGGAGTTATCCGAGTGCCAGCAACAAGGGTTTCCATTCTTTGTGAAGCTACATCCTTCACCACCTCATCATCAGATAGGTCAATTGTTTCATCCAATGAAACTAGACCACTTTGCACTTCTTTAGAGGCTTCTTTCATTTGTTCCTCTGCTTGTTCAGTTTTGAACTTTACAATGGTGGGAAGTGGAACGTTATGTTGCAAGTCCCTACTGAAGACTTCTCCACCTGCCCCTTTTAGCATTATAGGGGTTTGTCTTATTTCACCTCTCATTGAAGTCCTTGGTTTCTTAGGTGTAGTGGCTACCACCTGAGATGCTTTTCTTTTTTTGGTGAGGGCTTCAACATTTTCTTCTTCCTCTTCCAGCTCCTCATTAAGAGGAATATCCTCTTCTATCTACTTATGTGAGGCTTGACCCTCCTCATATGTTTCCATAGTTTCAGCAGTCGGCCTCTGAATCTTTTTAGCCTTTTGCTTATCTCTAGGAGGCAGTACTGAGGATGCTGACGCTAGTTCTGATGCTGATGCATCTCTAGCTGTTATTATGGCTCTCTCAATTATCACCCCTTTTGGTTCAATATCCACCTTCTTACCTCTTGGGGGTCTCCTACTTTTCTCAAGGGGTGGTGCTCTCTCTCCTTTGGACCTCCTCTTCTCATTACAAAAATCATCATACTCATCTTTAGTAATTTCTTGTCTTTTCTTCTTGTTGTCCACCGTGATGACAACACCTTTTTTCTTCAATGCATTTATCTGCTCATCTACCCAAGCTTGGGTTAGCTGCAATATCCTACCTGTGAATGGATCTAAGGAGATATCCTCCTGTATAGTGAGATCTGGAGCAGAGATGGTATCATTATATATCTTTTTCTCTTCGTATTCATCATCCATTACCTTTCCATCATCTTTCTTCAATTGTGCCGGGACAGGAATGCAATGAAAGGTCTTGATCTGGCTAAGTGTAAGCCTTTGGTATCTTCTTCTTCTGGCTTCAGCTTCATCTTTACAATCTACCCAGAAGTCTTCAAGATGTCTTCTATGAATAGGCTTCCCCATGATCTTCTACATCCTCCCATATGGGTCATATGATCTTTTCAATGGAAATGGTTGGAAATTCATCACATTTAGACTAGCTATGGCCTTCTTGATATTCTCAAATTCTGGGCACATATACCAGCCCATTTTGACTGGAAACAATACTGGTGGAAGTTTGTTGTTGGCTTTGTAGGCATTCAGTATTGTGGAGATTTGTCTTAGAAATTCCATTAAGACAACTGCATCTGTAGGATACCTTGGGAGCATGAGAGGCTTCCCCTCAAAACCTTCAATCCCGATATAGGAAAAAGTGGAAAATTGGATAAACCAGGCTCCATGCCTGTAGATAACTTCCTGAGCCTCCATGCTCAGTCTCTTGGTTCTATCTTCTTCCATTGTTCTCACTAGGTGCATTGAGAATGCATCATTTACCAGCTTGTAATCCTGGAGGTAATTTACTCTTTGCAGTTGGGGATGATGATCCCATATGTGTGCATCATTGGTTGTGCCTCCAATCTTTCCATCTGTAATCAATGCATCAAATGTACCCCTGTAGGCACATGAATAAACTATATATGATGTCATGTAGAAGGAACAATCTGGACCTTCGAGATTCATCAGCTGCTCATCCAGAGCATCACTTATCATTTTAGCCCACATTGGCTTGTTATCTGTGTAAAGGCACATTGGGATGACTGCATACATCCAGTCCCTAAAATTACCAACATCAGGCTGGCCTGTCACTCTGCTAAGCAGGGCTATCATGTATTGGTACTCATCAACAAAGTCATACTTATACAAATGTACAGGAAGTTTAGCTGCTGTAGGATAGGGACTATTCTTCACCCTCCATTGATACATCTTCTTCCTAGCAGACTTCTTGTTATTCTCGTACTCTACTTCTGATTTCTTCAGATCTATGTTGGCAACCTTCTTGCCCAATGGCAAACCAAATGTAGCAGCAATACCCTTGATTGACAGATCAGCATATACTCTGCCATGCTTCTCCACTTTCCTTGTCTGTGGGTTATAATTTCTTGCACATTCAATAACCAGCTCAGGAGTTTCCATAGAATATGGGAAACCAGCTGCACTCCACATTCCTGATACGAAGACTGCATCCAACAAGGTGCTGCTACTCTTCTCATCACTCATTTTGACTGACCAGGTAGCTAGATCTATATTTCCCTAGTGTGTGTCGATGATGGCACCATATTTGAACTGGACACCTTCAGGTTGAGCAAACATCGGCTTCAGAAATTCTACCTCTAACTTAGCCAGTCATTTATCCGCCATGGATGCCTGTAATTAACACAACTTGGTCTTACAATTGATACTTATAATCATGCACATACACTACATGTTCATAATTCATCATGCATACATCCTCTTTTAGTATTTCATTTATCTCGATATGCATAACCTAGAACTTCAGACCAGAAGACACCATGATACCTGGATATGCAAAATATGACAACCAGAGGGTTTCAATTACATACCTGATGTGTTTATCCCTTTTAGTTATGCTGATAACTGTGTGGAAGGAAACCAAATACCCACAATGTTCACGTATCCCATTCTGGTGCAAGCTCTAAGCGTCCACAGGTAGCCTTATGAGGACTTGTAAGCTCGGAACTCTGTGAGAACTTGTTTTATCGCAGGGTAAGTGTAAAATGAATCTTTAAATCACTTTTAACTCCTTCTCTCAGGCAAATTAGGGCAAATTAATGATTTTCCTATACGAAACTACCAGATCCCGCCAGGTGTATGTATCGGGTTCGTAATTGGCGAGCACCACCTACCACATCTGCGTGCATTTAATGTTCTGGCGGCAAGGCGCGGGGTGATCTCTGAAGATCGGGTGATATTCTGAATATCGGGTGATATTGAGAATATCACCTCCTTGGTATAATATGATCATCCGCTTTAGGTGAAAAGATCGATGTCGAAATATCAGGTTGGGTTAAGAATATCAGGCGATGTTCAAAATATCAGGGGATGTTCGGAATGTCTGGTGATGTTTATAATATCACCCCCTTTAGACTAAGATGACCTTCTGTCGAAATATTAGGATGATGTCATTAAGATAATGACTTAGTGCAGCGTTGTGCCTTTATGACGTCATCATCATGTTATGTAAGAAAGGTCATGTTTGGAAATATACATCCGTGAGGTAAAAAGGATGGTGACGTCATTGGTATGTTTATTTCTTCATTTACTGGGTTTGGATGACATCAGCAAGATATTGGCTTAGGGTGATATTTTGCGACAGGCCGATATTCAAATATCGGGGGGATATTAAAGTATCAGGGTGATGTTTTTAAGAATATGACTTTCGCAAAATGTATGGTGTTCTACGGGTAAGTGTCACTATCACATAAATTTGACGTCTGGATGTTCGGAGCAAATGATTTTATCAGGTGATAATATTAGATCGGGGTGATCTTTTGTAAGATGACTGATGTTGAGAAATATGATCCTCCCCTCGGAATATCAGGTTTGACCAGATCTTTGACTCATCATAACTTTTGTTCCCTAAGGAATATCTGGGTGATCCAAAAGGCAAACCTACATGAAATTTTGTACTCTATCCACCCATGAGGTTATTGACGTGAAATGCTAACTTTGAAAAATTGACCTCATCATGATGACCTACCCGGTCCCCTTTTTGCAGGATTATCTGCATTGACTTACTTTTACCAAACTGCCAGCAAGCAGAAAACACAAGCAAAGCCAAACCAAAAAGTTGGGTCCCTATTTTGTCAAGTCAAAATGGGGCGTGTTGTGTAACCACACAACAACTTGCCACCAAAGAAAACATCAAAATTCCAATGATTCAAGTGATGTGAACACATTCTAACATAGCATTTTAATTCTTTCTAAGCATGAGCATCATAATCTTTCTGAATGACAACATGTCCTCATGGTAACAATGCTAACAAAGGATCAGTAGTGTGCAAATGATTAATTATCCTCATCTTGAAAGCAAGTTGAAAACATGAGTAACTGATGTTAAGCTACATAGTTGGAGATCATCCCTCATAGCCAACCTGGATAGAGCCTTGCTACCAGCAGGCGTTCATAGCCCCGGGAAGGTTATCTATACAATCCCCCTAAGTAGAGCCCCACTGCCAGTAGGCATCTATAGCCTCGATAAGCTTACTTAGATGGCCTAATCTTATTATATTTTGGATTTTCAATATTTATACTTCATATATCTAATATCATCATGTAAGCTCAAAATGCAAGGTATAGTCACTTGCTGCTTTAGGTTAGAGATTGCATTGGTAGCAAGGGAGTCCCTTTAGATTTTTCACTTAACACCTATACTTGTGTGTTCAACAAACCCAAGGCTGTTAGGTGAGTCATTGTGAAGAAATCACTTTGGTTAGGAAAAGGCACCCTGATGACAGGATATCACAGACCTGATCATGATGACTTTCTCAAAATGAGTCACAACCTATATATAAATGTGTGTTCATCACTTGAATCTTAACAATTTTGTTATTTTCTGGGGTGATGAGCTGCATCATCCTGACTAACCAAAACCAAAACTCAACAAGCAAGCAAAGCAAAAATAAAACAAAACACTATACAAACAACTATACAAATATACATTATGATACACATGACTGACATGAAGCTACTTAGGCTTGGAAATAATGTTTGAGAAACTATCCATTAACTAGCAATGGAACATCCTCACCTATCAAGTTCTTAAGCCTGAAAGTACTATCCCCTAAGATCTCAGAAATTTGGAAGGGACCTATCCATAATTTATCAAACTTACCATGGTCTCCTTTCCTCTCATGGGCTTTATCCCACAACGGGACTAAATCAAATATCCTGAATGCTTTAACTTTGGCTCTTTTGTGAAACCACCATTTGACAATAGCCTGATGTTTGGCAAATTGATCAATTGCCTGACTTCTTTTCTCTTCCAGATGCATCAGCTGAAGCAACCTGACTTCTTGGTTATTGTCTATGCCTAGGTACTCTTGGGCAAATTGCAAGGTAGGAATCTTCAGGTTAACAAGGAGGATTAGATCTACCCCATATACTAAATGATAAGGCGAGTTTCCTAATGCAGCCTTGTTTCTGGTTCTGTCTACCCATAAGGGATATTTCAAAAGTGTATTCCATTCCCTAGGGTTCTTGTCTACTAACTTCTTTATGATATTCAACAAATTTTTATTGGTGGATTCTGCCAATCCATTCCCTTGGGGATAATAATTAGATGAGAACTTCAGTATGATCCCATAATCAAATGCCCAGCTTGACAATTTGGTTGAAGTAAAAGCAGAGCTGTTATCACTTACCAGAGCATAGGGGACCCCATACCTGGTGACTATATTACTTTCCAGAAATCTGATGACATCTTATGCGCTGCAAGTCTTGCTGCTAGTGGCTTCAGTCCACCTGGTACAATAATCAGTAATTGTTAAAACATACCTGTGACCTGAGGATGATGGAGGATTAATAGGTCCTATGAAGTCCATGCCCCATTGTGCAAATAGACGTGCTTCCATCACTGGCTGCAAAGGTTGTGCAGCATCTCTCTCTATTGGCAGCTACCTGACATACATGACAACTTAATGTGTTTAGCTGTGTCCTTGAAAATTGTGGGCCAATAATATCTTGCTCTGAGGATAGCATGTGTTGTAGCCAAGGATGAGCCATGTGTTGTTCCAAACTTATCATGTAATTCTGATAATACTTTGCTTGCTTCTGGCTTTTCTAAACATATCAAGTATATTCCTTCATATTTTTTCTTGAAAAGTACTCCTGCTTTCATCATGTACTTCTGGGATCTTATCTTCAATGCTCTTCTCTGTGAAACGTGCAGTCTTGGAGGACATCTTCCAGTGATCAGGATGAGCCTGATATCTGAGTACCATTCTCTACTGTCCTTTTCATTGATAACATACTGCTGACTTGTGATGTTTGGATCAGTCTCTGATATCATTTGGCTTAAAGCCTATCCTCTTACCCATTTCATGGGTGTGATTTCCATGTCATATTCCTGTAATACTGTGATCCACTTAGCCCCTTTTTCCCTAGGCTCACTTTTTATTAACAACATCTTCACTACTGCATCTGGCACCACAACAATCACCTTGCTTCTCAAGATATAATGCCTAAATTTCTTCACTACTCTGACCAATGCAAGTGCCTGCCTTTCAACATCTACATATCTTAGTTCAGCATCTTTGAAAGGACAACTCATGAATGCTATAGGTTTCTCTTCCTTTTCTTCATTCCTTTGAGTGAGCACTACTGCAGAGGTATGTTCTGAGGCAAAGGAATAGATATAGAAGTCTCTGGTGTAGTCTGGACTGATGAGGATAGGAGCTTTAGATATAGCTTTCTTTATGTCTTCAAAAGCAGCTCTTGCCTCTGGTGTCCACTCAATCTTTGCATCCTTCTTCAGCATAGCATTTAAAGGCCTGACTATTTCTGCAAAGCTAGTGATGAATTTCCTAACAAAATTTATCTTACCAAAGTAAGATTTGAGCTCTTTCTTGCTTCTTGGAAGCTGTAATTTCATAATGGACTCCACCCTGTCAGGATCAATGAGAATCCCATTTTCAGTTATTAGGTGGCTCAGCAACTTTCCTGTTGTCACCCCAAATATGCATTTCTTGGTGTTCAAAGATATCCCATATTCTTCACATTTTTTCAGTACATTTCTGAGATCTGCTACATGGTTTCCTCTATCTTTAGAGAATACAATTAAGTCATCCATGTATATAACTATACATTTTCCTATTAAGCCTCTGAAGGCTACGTCCATTGCACGCTAGAATGTTGCTCCAGCATTTATCAGCCCAAATGGCATACGTCTATAAGAAAATATCCCCCACTTTGTGGTGAAGGCGGTCTTCATCCTGTCAATTTTATCAACCATTACCTAATTATAACTAGAAAAGCCATCTAGGAAGGACATCATTTTAGCACCATTTACAATCTGTAGAACTTCATCCAATGAGGGTAAAGGATAATTGTCTTTCTTTGATGCTCTGTTCAGGTTCCTAAAGTCTACACACAGTCTGATGTCTCCATTCTTCTTTCTTACTGGCACTAGATTAGCCACCCAAGTGGAGTGCCTCACAGGAAATATGATCCTAGCATTTAATAGCTTCTTGACTTCTTCAAAAATTATTGGTTCAAGCAAAGCATTAACTGGCCTTTGCTTCTGTCTGAAAGGTTTAGCATCTGGCTTGAGAGGTATAGTGTGAGTTATGACTGATGTGTCATATGTTTTCAGCTCATCATAGGTCCATGCAATGGCATGGATGTAGTCCTTAAGAGCTTGAGTTATTCCTTCTAACTCTTCTGGTGTGCAAACTTTACCAATCAAGACATTTCTCTTGTCATTAATTTGTCCAATATTCAATTGTGAATACTGTCCTCCATCAGCTTTTGGAAGGTCTTTCTGCTTTAACATGCTATCCAGGTCAAAAGCTCTCTCTAGCTCTATCATCCCTTTGGGAATCTTGTTGCTGGGCAACTCTAATATTTCTTCTTCTTCCCAGACATGCTATTTTGTATTGTTCTCATCTATGTCCCTGTTAGAGATGAAATCCAGGATATGCTGATCATCATCAAAAACCTAGAGATTAGTAACATTATTAGGTACTGAAGGCACCGATACCAATTCTACTGAAAATCTCTTTAGGCCCAATATAGACAAGGGTTCTAACGTACTGGCAGCCTATGCTAAGGCATCTGCCCTATGGTTCTGTTCTCTGGGTACGTGGGTAATATTAAACGCATCAAAGTCTTCAATCAAGTCCCACACTCTGTGTCTATAATTCGACAGTTTCTTATAGTTGCAAGAGTAAATTCCTCTTACCTGTCTGACAACTAATTCTGAGTCTCCAAAGACATGCAGAATTTTTACCTTCTTCTTGAGAGAAAACAGTATCCCATAAATCAGAGCTTCATACTCTGTCACATTGTTAGTGTAGGGGAACTGTAATCTGTAAGCAACTAAGTAGGACTTTCCTGATGGATCAATGAGATCAATCCCTACTCTAGCTCCTTGCTTGGACTTGGATCCATCAAATCTAAGGATCCAAGATTTATCTTCAGCAAGAGGCTTAGCTAAACCTTCCTTCTTCTTTGCAGCTCTGGCAGCTGCACCACCTGATATCCATTTTAACTTAGGAATTTCAGCATTCTTAGGCCTCATCTTTTCTTTCTTCTGTGAAGCTAATTCTTCTTCTTTCTCTTCGTCATCAGGAGGATGATCCTCCAGATCGGGTATTATATGTCTCTTTAAAACATGTAAGCACAGCAAACAAGCAGTCTCTGAGTGAGGTGCCTCATGCAACCTACACCATCCCTCAGTCAGTGCATCCTATGGCATTTTCTATTGTTCTTTCATCCTTTTAATTTCTTCTGATAAAAACTCCTCAAATTTGGTCAAATTGCTACCTCTGTCTTCATTAGATAATTCATAATCTGACTCCATTAGACAATCACTCCCTGGGATGATTTTCTCTTTCTTTTTAACCTTTGTCTGGTCATATACTAGAATTTCTTCTATTCTCCAAATATGATCCTCATCATGATTTATTACCCCACTCGCGCTTCCTGCAGAAGACAAACAAGAATCAGTATCATCATCATCACCAGATATAGAACTTACCTCAGATGATGATGATGCCTCACTGCATGTCTGCTCCAGCTCCATCATATCTAAGCATGTTTCACAAGTTTTCTCTGAATGTACCTTGTCATGTAACCTGCACCAGCCATCAATCAAAATGTCATGAATAGGTATATTTAATAATCGACAGCGTTCTAGCTATTTGGACAAGTGTATTTCAAAACTTTTGAAATGATCTACTTCTATTTCATCTCCATAATCACTATCAGGTTCTGTAGTCGGTAGGTCCTCCTGATGATCATCATCATGATGATGAAAATCAAGCATCAGGATCTCTTCTATCCTGATAGTCTGCGGTCTAATGGTATAAACTTCAAGTTCTACATTCACATACATGATCTCATTTGTTTTGTTGTATTCGGTGATCATGTGCTTCATTCTAGGCTCAGCATCTATTCTTATCTAGTTAGGTATCCCTTTCCAAGGTAACCACATATGACTGAAGTCGGTGGACATATATCCGTTGAGGGTTTTAGACCAGTCTCTACTGAGCAACATCCCATATGTATCAGGTATATCTACTACCTGGATATCGATGTAATATTGGATCCTAGGATCGGATGCTAGTTGCATGTGGATATGGGTTAACTCTCCTACCACACTTACTTCTGTTTTATCTAGCTATGTCACCTTCTTTAAGGATTTAGCAGGATGAAGCCCTAAAGCATTGCATATTGACAGGGGCATGACATTTGTAGATGCACCTGAATCTACCAAATAGTTGTGTAGGTTTTTGCTAAACATCCTTATAGTAAGGAGGAAAGGTGGTGACTCACTTTTGTCCCTGTACAAGGTCATGTGGGAGGTTTCTGCAGCTTGGACCATAGCTGGCACTTTATGTTTGACAGTGTTATCCTTAGCAACATGATCCCTATTGCTAGGCTGACCCGGGGGATGACTATCCTCTCTAGGAGCAGGATCATCTAGTGATTTCATAAACACCCTCTTAATTGCAGGAGTTTTCAACAACTCTGATAGAGATAGGCTGATCTTTACCTTCTTCATCTCATCTACCAGATACGTGACTAGTTTGTCAGATTCATGAGGTAGGCCAACAGATTTTGATACTGTATTTTGTGGTGATAGATACTGTGCATTTACCTTTGGAAATCCTAGATTGTTACTTGCCTTGGGATCAGGAGGTGTGTTAAAATTATTTGGAGGCAGGGAACTGGTTAATGGACTAGTAGGTCTGTTGGAATTACTTCTCATATTATAATTGTGCTTACCCTGATATTGCTGCTGGTAAGCATGCACCTCCTCAGGCTCATTGGATGGCTCGTTCTCATCCTCAAAAGAGAAAACATAATTTGACTCAAAAGCCATGGCAGATTCTTCATATGCCAGGTTGTAATTTTGGTGGGATGACACAGTCTGTTGATGATGCTGATCAGTATAACTTTCCAATACAAATGTTGAGTCATATCCACAGAGGACAATTTCATTTCCCTCCACCTGAGGGGAATTTCCAGAAGTATTAGATACTTATGTCTGGAAAATGCTAGCAGCAATTCTAAATTGTGGATAGTCTAATTCTGCATGAGCATTTGTATTGTGTATTCTACACCAATTGGTGAGGGTTGCCTCAGCAAGATTGACTCTAGTAGTCTGTTTGGTTTCACCAGGTGGCTGATTATCTAGGGGTGATGGTAAGGAACCATTATTTGGCCTGGAATTCCATGCTCTAGGTTGTCTAGGAGGGTTATTATTATTTCCACCACTATTGTTGAAATTATTGTTGTTGTACCCCCTATCAGGATAACTAGGTCTGTCATTGTCATGGCTTCTATTCTGGTTAGGCTGAGAATAGAAGTTGTGACTTCTCAAATGAGTGATCTCAATTGTAAGCTTCCTTAGCTGAGCTGATATTTCTTTAATCTCTTCCTTTTCTTCTTGAACTTTAGCCACTACATTTTCAGTTTGAGGCTTGAAGAAAGAGGATCCAGTGTTATTGTTCTGATCCACACCCTGGGGTGTCAGTGCTTGTGTAGGATACTATGGTACTTGGTCATTCCCATTAGGAGGTGGCATGATGCTTAATGGAGATATCTGCAGAGGTGCTGGCATTACTGCTAGAGGCATCATAACTCCATTAGGATATTGTTGGGCCAGATATGCAGGATATCCAGGCGGTGTAGGAAAAGCTATGTTTAGTGTTGAAGCAGGTATCAGCTGCTGATTGACTTTGATAGCCTCTTGAAAAGCCCCTGCCAAAGTTGTGATTTCAGGATGTGCTCTCCTGATGAACATGGAAGTCAAAGGATTCAGAGCTGAATAATAGATACTCCTAGCAGTAGCATCTGCTACAGTATATGGGGTAACTACCTTGGATAGCATTTTCTGGAACCTAGCGTTGAAGTTGGCAATAGGTTCACCTTCAAATCTTTTGATTGTAGCAAATAAGTGATAGTTCATTGAAGGATCTATTGGTACCTTGAACCTATCAGTGAAATCTTTCTCTAGGATAACCCATGATCTGACAGAACCCCGACCAAGACTAATATACCAATTATAAGCCTCTTCCCCTAAGGAAAAAGCAAATAATCTGCATACAACATACTGATGCTCTATTCTGGCCCTACAACAGGCTTCCTTGAAAGTTCTGATATGATCATTAGCATCCTAATAAGGATGATATTTTGGACAGAGTTTGTCTAGGTTCTTTGGCAACTCGTGATATGCAGTGAAGGTTAATGGTGACTCTGCTGCAAAGAATGACATTGCAACCAGAGGAGGTTGAGCCTGTGGTACAGTTGGCTGAGGCTGGACAGGAGGTGTCACAGATAGTCCAGAAGGTATTTGCAAACCAATTGGAGTTACAGGAGGAGGCTCTAGTGATGCTCCTAATGCACTAGATCCTAGAGTGTGATGGATGTCCACAGTTCTAGGTCTGAACCCTCTAATAGGTAATTCGTCGAAAGGTTCGGTGGATTGTGACCTGGTATTTATCCTATGAGCCAGGATTTCTCAATTTTGAGGCAAATTGGATGGAACTTTGTAAATATCTGTTGGACTATACCAGCAGTGACTATATTTATGGTCAGGATTGGAAATTGACATAGTATTTATGGAATATTTGCAGCTATACTGCAAATATGAGGTGATTTTGGTTTGGCAACACTTTGCAGGTTGATATCGGGTTTCTAAAGCAGGATACCTCAAAGCTTGGACAAATTTACCCGAAATAAGGCTGATCTTTGCAAATACATGTTGATCTACTGTGAAGATTGCACTATTTATGATTGATTTCAAAAAGTTTACACAGGATTAGCATATATCAACTCAGAACAACAAATATTTATGTGTAGCTCTAGAAATTTAGCAGTGTCTGAGTGTTACCTTACAATTTTTATCATCACCTGAGTAAATGATGATGATCCTCATCCTATGGCCCTCCTTCTAGCGCCAATTTATGTTGATCATGATGTTTGTCATAAACAAACATAGAATAAAAGTACACATTAACCTTTACTCATCTTGAAAGATATGATGAATTGAGAGAATTCATGATCTCAAGTCTCCATTGATTAGTTCTTAATCTTCTAACGTTACTCAGAGGTTGATGTGTGTTGCTGTTTCCATTTTGGGGCCTTACGTAGATCTCATCAATAAGATAATGTTTCCTATAATGATGTTGCACAGAGAGTTATTCTACACAGGATATACTTCAAATATTGTGTCTATCTTTAAATCTTTGCATGATATTTGTCATTTTGACATGCTTTAACCTCAAATATGTTGAATATGTTCAGTTATCTACAAGATGTCTACATATTTGTATTCTTTTTTTAACATTGGAAACTTAATTGAAATCTGTTTGCTGAAATATTCAGGGCTCATTTCAAAGTTATTGTATACATATATGTTCTTGCATACTTAATGAATGAGAAGACTGTTTTGATTACAATTCATCATAAATCTTGAGTAATTAGTGTGTGAATTCTTGATATATGCTTTGATTTGTTGTGTCCCTTGGAGTGCATATCAGCTTGCATGTGTTGTCTTCATACCTTTCCTTTGAAGTTAGCATCGACTGTATCTAGCTGTGGAATGTCATGGTGAACATATGGTTTCATTTCTTCTCTTCATGACTGTATCTGATTGTATATGTGGCTCAATGGCTGAAGGTTCAACTTTAATTTGAAGTATTTCTTTCAATTTCTTTCAATTTCAGAGCATTTCATCATCACAATTGCAAATAACTGACAATCTTAAGCAAATAATACAAATATGCAAACAACTCGTAGATAACTAAACATATTCAGCATATTTGAGGTTAAAGCATGTCAAAATGACAAATATCATGCAAAGATTTAAAGATAGACACAATATTTGAAGTATATCCTATGTAGAATAACTCTCTGTGCAGCATCATTACAGGAAACATTATCTTACTGATGAGATCTACGTAAGGCCCCAAAATGGAAACAACAACACACATCAACCTCTGAGTAACGTCAGAAGATTAAGAACTAATCAATGGAGACTTGAGATCATGAATTCTCTGAATTCATCATATCTTTCAAGATGAGTAAAGGTTAATGTGTACTTTTATTCTATGTTTGATTATGACTAACATCATGATCAACAGTACCTTTGCCTTGTATATCGCATATACAAGGCAAATATACAAGAAAAACTGTATACAATCACTTATATGTTGCAAACACTTGACTTCGATATATGCATGTAACCTTTGTCTGTTGCATTGTATATGACCCTTTGTATGTGCGAACATACAATGCGAAATATACAAAGGAAAACTGCATACAAACATGCATTTGAACTTGTACCTACCCCTCGTATGTGTGCTTGGTGGGCCCCAGGCTTTGTATCTCTTTGCTTGTGTATAGACTTGCATCTCCTTTTTTGTATCTTCGATTGTATGTACAAACATACAATCGCATAAATATACAAGGTGGACCCCACCTTTTGTATCTGACCTTTGCATATTTCCTTTGTATGTGCCTTTTGCATATTGCTTAATCGTCGGTTGTCGGGGAGACCCCAGAAAGAGCTGCTGATGGCATGTATCTTGCTGATGTGTCTTTTGTACCCTCCTCCTTGTATGTTCGCCTTTGTATGTCGGTGTTGTATCTTTTCCTTGCATATGCATCGGCCCATCGAAGAGAGCTTTGAGTTGACTGCCGATAGACATGGTCATGCCGAAGAAGAAAAACCTCGTATGTCCGCCTTCACACATTTCCTTTGTATGTGTGATTGTATATATGAACATACAATGTGAAAATACATACAAAGAAACATACAATGCATATTCATCTAAAAATGATGAAGTATAGAACTGGGAAATGTCTGTAGTGGAATACTTGAAGCCAAAATATTTCTGGGTTTTTCTGGGTTTTCTGCAAAGATTCTCAATGTGAGATTTTTGGGAAATTGGCACGGTATAGCATGAGTATTTGAAGGATTCAAGATTTTTGGGATGGCTTCCTAAAGGATTTTCAAGGAGTATACAAGGTGAACTATTTAACTCTGGACAGAGGAAAATAGGTCAACAGTTATAACCATACCTTATCTGACTTCTACAATCATTAGCCTTGTGACCTACTTTATTGCAAGTGAAACACTAACTAGATAATGATGGAACATTTTGATTCACTCTACTCCTACATTGAGTAGCCTTATGACCAAATTTATTGCATACATCACAATAACCATTAAAAGAAGGGTACCTTTGAGAATTTGGTTGTCTGATCAGTGGTCTTCTAGGCTTGTTCCTTTGATTATGGATCTGTTTTCCTTTGTCCTTCTTGATCTGAACATTCTTTTCATGACCGATTTTGGAACTTTCACCTTTCTCAAATCCCAAGCCTTCTTTATCATCAGGACTCTTATGACTAGCAAGTATTCTATCAACTTGGGCAGCACTCACTCTAAATTTATCTTCCTAAATCCATGCATGTTTCAAATCAACTTTCAGATCCACAACTTCTTGTTCAAGCTTTGTGCAGTCTTCAGTTTTGCTTTTCACCAACTGATTTAGGTCTTCTTCAACTTTTGCTCTTTTTACAACTTCCACTTTCAGATTACTCAAGGTGTCATTTGCAATCAATTGTTCACTAACCTCCTTATAGTTTTCTTTGAACTTCTTGACTTGCTCCCTCAATTTTTTGATGCACTCATTTGCTTCCTTGACATTATCTTTTAGATCCCTATTTTCTATTTCAACCTTTTCAAGATCTGCAAGTGCAAGCTTGAGTTCTTCTTCATTGACAAGTGTGCATTCTTCTTCAGCTTTAGTTGCATCAATTTCTTTAGGAGTAGGATGTTTTTTACCTACCATGTGTTCATTTTCCAAGATCTTCCTCAAGCTGTTAGACTTCTTCCGAGGAACCAGGCGCTCATACCAATTATTGATCACCCAAAGTACTGAGAGGGGGGTGTATCAGTACTCTATTAAACTTCTTACTTTTTCAACTAGTAATTCATTTACCACATGCAATAACAAAGGAAATTAAACATAGAAGAAACAACCCATAATCTATCACACATGAACACCAGGATTTTTATGTGGAAACCAAAACTGGGAAAAACCACGATAAGTGTTAGCTCACAATATATTATGTAGGAACAATATCAAATTACAATAGAGGCTCACTGCCCATAAGAAGTGCTCATTGCAAGAAGGCTCACTACCTAGAGAAAGAAAGAAGAAAGGAAATGGCTTGCTGCCAAAATGAACTGCTCTGATTGCATCTACATATACATGATTACAACTCCAATGAAGCACTAAAATGTTGATTCAAAACTCTTCATTTCTGACTACTCTATTTTACTGCTCTGCTTCTACATGAGAATAAGATCTCTCTTCTTTTTCTTTTGTCGCTCTCAAAAACTCATTCAACTTCACTTTTCACACAAACACACTCTTACATTCGCACACCATCATCCAAGTACCAAAATTGATCACATATATATATATATTCGCATTTCTTGAAATCTTCATATCAAGTTGGCATGCTTAGAAAAATCATATAGTTAAATAACATGTAGCTTGTTGGCCAAACAAATTCATCAAAATGCACTCAGACCCAAACACCATTTAAATCTTATAACACATGTCAGCTCCAACTATAAGACTACTTAGAAAAAGATTCCAAACAATAGAATTCACCCCACATATATCACACTATCATGTCGGCCTCAATCATCAACTGTTGCTGACTCGGTCTATCTATTAGACTAGAACTTTCACTGCAAACCACAAAACTTGCCCAAAATCATATCAAATATTCTTCAGACATCATAGATCATATCTTAAGAACCACAAAGCAAAATATTCTCTTGCGGTAAAATGCGGACCCTAAGAACACATGCCCTATCACAGTCAAACTACACCAGATCAAGTAGCAATACTTAGACATTCATAAATGACTCTCCAATGGAACTCAGAACTTGCAACTCTAGATATAAATACTTCATACATGTGTTTACAACACCTCAAAACTGCATAACAAGATATGCAACAGCAGAGAAATGTGAACCAATTCAGTTGAATGTTCTGTTATGATTTCCTCTGTTCTCTGCAATGGTGGACTTAGACTTTTTGAAGATAGGCTTTCGGTACTCATCAAGAACTAAAATTTTGGACAAATGATCATTTGAGAACTGTGAACAACATACCTGAACCACATGATATGATCTTCTACTGTAGACCAATACCAACTCAAACACTATCTCCTTGTCGCTGCTTCAATATATTGCCAACACTTAGCCAAAATGGCTAAGTCTTCTTCTCTGGACCAAAAACACTATTCCAATCTTGTTCCTTTGCTTATTTCCATCAATGACAACATCTTCAAACATCATGCACAAACACTCTTCATCATATTAGTAGTGTCTCTCTCTTTATGATGCTTGCCAAGTTGCCAACAACCCTTATGGGAGAAAACAACAGCAAAATATTGCTTTATATAAATTTCTCTTTATAAGCTTTTGTAGGTACCAACCTATAGGAGACACCTATCACCTCTTGTATAATTTGTAGGCACCAACCCACTAGAGACACCAATCCCTGCTTGTACACTTTGTGAGCACCAACCCACTAGAGGCACCAATACCCACAATTTATAGGCACCAAACTACTGGAGGCACCAACCCCCACTACTAAGCACCAACTTAGCGAGAGACACCAATCTCTCCTTTAGGAAGCACCAAATTCCATAACAAGGTTCCACCTTCAGGATGTTGCTTCTTTAATGGATGATGGACATCTAATTTCCTTTTACAAACACTTCTTGTAAATGATATATTCTTCACAAATTTGATGCACTTGATTTCATATACTTTCTTCTTTCAAATTTGCATACTCTTTTATATCCGCATCTCTTTTATATTTGTGCATATATTCCTCTTTTACATCTGCATATACCTCCTACACAAAATCTACATATATTCTTCCTTTTTAATTTTGATCACATATACCATTGCTATTCCATTATTCTATACTCTTCCTCAATTTTATTCACTCATATCTACTCCATAATTCCATCATTCTTCTCTTTGAAATATGCTTACTCATGCTCTTTTAGAGTTTGCTCAGATCTGCTCACATATATCATCACTGCTCCATAAAAGATCTTCTTTTATTCTTAATGATATTTCATTGTATTTCTTTTTATAAATATGCTTCAAATCGAATAATATCTCATTGTGTTACTTTCTATTTTGACTCCGAAACCATCTTCTATTTATGTCTTTTCATACCTCTTCCAAAGAGGGGACTTCTATTTTATATGCACCTCTTCAAATCTTAGGCACTCACTATGAGGGGTCAACCTTATTTATATTCAGCGTTGCTCCAAGAGAGGCAACTTAAGGGAGTTAGACTGATAAAATAAATGTTTTTTTTTTAAGCTTCTTCAAGGGTGGCAACATATATAAGGAAGAGTTGGCCATAATATGATAAATGTTCTCCAAAATAAAACTTAATGTTGCCATATTTAATTTCCTTTCATTTTAATATCCTTTCTCTCAGGTTGGCTAGCATAGAGAATATAATTTGCTATTAAAATGTTTCTCTCAGGTCGGCCTTAAAGAAAATCATTTAACACTTAATATTTTATTTTATTTATACCAAACCACTAAATTTACATCGCTGCCATATCAAGGATGAAGTCAACCATCATGAAGATATAGGATGATGATATAGTGGCCTTTGGCCTTATATGATTTACTTCTTGGATAAGCAATGACATCAATGACAACAATCTTGCTAATAATCTTATTCAGATGCCTTTGACATCAACGACAACAATCTTGCTAATAATCTTATCCATACATCTTTGACATTAATGACAATATTCTTGAAACTAATCTCATCCATACACCTTTGACATCAATGACTACGACACACCTTTATCCAACAATCTCATCCGTACGCTTTTGACATCAATGACAACAATCTTGGACAACAAATTCCTTCTTGACATCAATGACAACATTTGCAACATTCTCCCCCTTTGTCATTGATGGCAACATAGTTCTCCCCCTTTCTATAACTCTCCCCCTGACATCAATGGCAAAGGGATGTAACATACTTCTCTTCTTCATGATGTGATTCTCCTTTTCTATGATGCTCCCCCTATCTGTAAAGCTCCCCCTTTCTGAAATACTTCCTCTTTATATCAATGGCATCATTCTTCCTTTCTATAACTCTCCCTTTCTGAAACTCTATCTTGGACATCAATGGTAAAAGGATACTCATTACTCTCGCAAGGAATCTTCATCAGTTGATCTAACTCTAAATTTTCTTCTCCATGGAGCTAAAAGATAATGCAATGATTAGCTCCCCATGAATTCATGCTTCTCCTTATGGACTTAGTGATACCTCTTGTGCATGAAGTGCAATTTGCACAAGCATAGATTCTTCCTTCACTTGCTCTTCTTTCCTCTTCCAAACTTTTATAAGTTCTTTATTTTTCTTGCTTAGGGTATCCACTTTCTTGTTTTGTCTAGGTTTTAGAAAAATTCTACAAAATTGTGTTGTATGCCCAAGGTTGTTTCACTTATAGCATGTAACATTGTGATCTACTAAAGGAACAAAGGAATTATAGTTCCTACTTGAGAACCCATAAGGACTTATACTCTTGTTCCACCCAAAATTTCTTGCATGTGTTTTACAGTCTCCTGTATTATGACCAAAGTTGTTGCATTTATAGCATATGATATTGTAATTCTTATTTGACAACCCATAAGAACTTCTATTCTTGTTCCAACCAAATTTTCTTGCATGTGTCCAACAATCTATTGCTTTATGGCCAAAGTTATTACAAGACTAGAAATAACCATAGAAAGGAAGTTGAAACCTGGTCATTTGCACCTGCCTTGGAGGAGAGGACTTTCTAAACTTGTCCTTCATATCTTTTGGAGGGATGTAGGTCTTCCATGGGACTTGATTTTCCTCCTTGTTGTCTTCCTTTTCGGTGGGACTCTTGAGAGCATGGGTATAGCCTTTTGGCTTTTCTCCATTTATCTTCTTTGAGGATTGTGTGGTTTTTGAGCTTTGACCTTCTTCATAGCCAATACCACTCTTATTGTAAGTTGGTGTTACAGAGTAGAAAGTATCCCTATGCCTTTTTACCTCCTAGTTTTTTTTCTAGGTCCCTATGTTTACACTTTACATGCTTAATACTTATCCCAAAGAAATTTCACCCAAAACCCATGTCAAATGGGACTTAGGGGCTAGTTTTAAATGCTTAAACATGACCCAAATTGCCCTTGGGACTTGGGCACCCACACCCAAGTCCAGGCTGATTTTTTGGGACCCAAATTTAAATGTGTCAGCATAGGACCTTTAAAAAGGTTTCCCTCTGTTAGCCTTTTCAATTTAAATTATGAGAGTTAGCAGGAAAGCATATATAAGTGAGTTTATGTCTTCATTTTACACTTAGATGGATAATGTGAACTTGTGACATTGAGCTAAGGGATTTCAAGGCATTCATTGTGTTGCAAAGTAGAATTGTGTTGTTATTGTGTCTGTTTATGACAGATTTGGCTTCATCAATCCATCTCCTTATGATTAGAATGATCTTCATCTCTGTGAAGGATTCACCTCCAAGGTGACATCTATTTGTGTTTCAATCATTTCAATTCATCATTACTTTGGCCTCTGCCCTCCCTTAGGCATGCACTCTATCTAACAATGGTGCTGACTTAAATGTCATTATGAGGCTTGACCGAGGCAAGCTCTTAAACACCACAACTCTTAAACCCCTCTCTTTGTGATTGCAGGTTACAGGTGCAGGATTTGGTGAAGTGTAGGTATAGAGAAGCAATTCAGAGGATAAGGATTCAGGATCTGAAGAAAAGTTGTAAATCTACCCTACTCGACTAGGGCGCCCACCCCGTAGTCCTCTCAATAGGACTTATCCTAAACTTAGGAGCTAAACATCATCTGACACTGATCACTATTCCAAATCTACATAAAAGTTTCTCTATCAGACTTGGGCGCCCACTCTGTAGTCCACAAAGTCTTCACTCTGGAAATCAAACTTCTGGTGAGTTTCTATTCCTTCTTGAGTGTCTTCCTGTTGAATGCACAAGACAACTGAGAGGGGGGGTGAATTAGTTGTATCAAAAATTTCAAAACCCTCACAAACATTCAAATCCACATTAACCTTTAAACTTGTTATGATGATTAAGCATGAAAAGTGAATAATATAAACTGAATCATAACAACACCAAACACAAGACAACACCAGATTTTACGTGGAAAACCCAAGAAGGGAAAAACCACAGTGAGGATTAGCTCAAAATATAAAGTAGTAGTAGCACCAAATTACAAAAGGCTCACTGCCCAGAAGAAAGAAAGGCTCACTACCAAAAGACTCACTATCCAAAAGAAAGAGATAGAAGAGAAGGCTCACTACCAAGGATGAATTGATATAATTGCATCTAACCTATGCATGGATTTCAGTTCCAATGAAGCTCAATATTCACCATAACACAACAACACCTTCACAGCAATACTGAAAATAGTAGACACCTTCTACTTACTGCATCTAGTAGCCTAACACATGAAAGATCTCACTGCACTGATCAAATTCACATCACAAACATCATATCCATCGTGCATACCTTCCATTCATGAATCCTTGACACTTATTTATACCATCATCAACCTTGAAAACATTCTCCAAGATCAACAACACATTTCAACCCATAAAATTCAAATTGGGTCTAGACCAAAACATTCCCGCAGAGGAAAGGAATGAATGTAGACCACATCAAACCTTAGCATGGACCTAAAACCATTCTTACACACTTCATCACACTTTCACAATCAACGAAGCACAACCACAATTAGTGTAAACAACCAAGTCGGCCAAACTTGTGTTAACACTATGAACTTTTAATTGCATGCTTCGTCAACATCAAATGACAACATGCAGATCATGCACCAAGCTTGAACATGATCTAGAAACATCCACAAGCACTTGAAAACCAACAAAATCTTTTACATCTTTCACCTGAAGAAAGTTCACACCGAAGTACTTAACCATCTCTATCATACTCTATCATCAACTGCAACTTAAGAAATGAACTTGCAGTGAACCAAACCATGAACCACTTGAACTAAAGAAAGATATGAACCTTATAAGCATGAATCTAGAATTGCAAAGCCAAAAACAAATTTGTGGAGAAATGTGGAGCAAAACAATTTCTCCCAAACACCTCTACACAACCTAGAAACATAGTCCACACACTAGTGAACACAACTTTCTCTGTACAATGAACGAGAGCACAACCTATGGAACATAACATCTTTGAACACCTCTAAAAAACATATTCAAACCACAAAAGCAGATCTTCAATAAGGAATCAATGCGGAGCAAAACTCGATCGCAACTCTGTTAATCCAAAACACATCTTCAATGCACTATTTCCTTTATTAATCAAATTTTCTCAAAAGCACTTGGAAACCAACCATCAGAACCACATTCTTAACATCTTCATCACCTCTACAAAGCAACCAAATAACCTTCAAGAATAGCTCATATCCTCATCTCTGCAAAACCTTATCTCTAATCTCTACTCAATACAAACTACTCTTGCTCAACACAAACTACTCATACTCTTGACACAGGTTACACCAATGACAACACAAGCTTTGTTGACATCAATGACAACACCAATTAGCACATACTTGCAACACTTCATGTGCGGTGATCTTTAGCAGTTTATTCATTTGTACTTGATTTCATTATAATTAGGGTTTGAGGCTTATCAAATCAGGGATTGACAAATCTTTCAATCTAATCAGTATTTCCATATCATTCCTAAGTACATCATCCTGTAGCTGAGTCCTCTCCATCTATAGTGACTTGGCTTAGTTGTTGTCCTTGAGTGTTATTGTGAAAGGAGGGTTTGATTTGATAGATCTTGACACTATTCATCATCTTTCCCACTTTTCATAAATAACATTTTGGTGAACCCATGTTTTTACTAAACTTGCATCTTGCTGAGTATTGCATTCATTCATATCATATTTTTCATCTCAAGCATTGAAAAATTTTGCATACATTTGGAAAACTTTGAAAAAACAAGCATTCTAGGTTTGAATTAAGGCATAGTTTTCCATAATTTGCATGCATATCATAAAAAGAATTAATTTTCTGATATTTACATCAGATATGATATTTATTAAAGCAATTCATCATTAATTCATATCAAATCTTGCATTTACAAGCTTCATTTGCTAGGGGTTTGCTTTAAAAATTACATTTTCATATAACCTAGTCTTAGCAAAAACTAGGGTTTGTAGACAAAATTTCATTTTCATATTTTGCTACTCCTTTTCACATTCATTCAAATATAATTTTGATGTGTAGTGTTGGATCATAGTGCATACTTTTGCATCCTAGCTTTGAAACTTTCACCTTTTTTTTCAATTACACATTGTGTATTTCAACAAGCATAACTACCTTACTCCTTTTGGTTGTTCTATTAGTTTGTGCATTGAGTGTTGTATACTTTTATATGAGTTATATAACCCACTACCCTAATAGAAGAATCCCTCTAAGGAGAAGTTGTAGACTAAAGGGTTCTAGTGCTTTGAATAGCATCAATATGCAAACATCAGAAAATCCATTGAACACTTACTTTACAAAGGGTGAAACACAAACTTTGTAAGATATTATACCTCCTACCACTACAATGGAAGAACAAACATTTCATGATTTTGAAGATATGTGATAACACATGTACCTGATGATCAAATCAACAAACTTGATAAAAAACTAGTTGATTTTCAATCATTTGTGGAAAAAGAAAGGATCTAGCTGAAGAGGTTGTACTTGAGGTTCATAGTCTAAGAGAGTTATTAAAAGAAGGACAAGATGATGTTAATACACTATGTGGGAAAGCCCATATAGTGGGTAACAACATTATGGTAGTGACTGACTGTGTGAATACTATTAACAATGTGTCATCACCGAATCATACATAGGTATATTGGCACCCATACCGACTACCAGAATGTCTACTTTCACATCATCAATCCTCACTACTAATGCACAAGCTTGTAGTAATGCTACCACTAGCATGGGAGTATCTAATGTCATTAATTCATAGAGTTACAAGGATATGGGATTCAATTATCAAAACCTAGCACCTAGGGTGTCCTCTTATATGATTAACCATTCTCACCCACCTGTCCACTCCACTTTTTCTCAACTTCCTTTCACCTAAAATTGTTCTCAACCACCTTTCACTACCACTCAAAACCAATCACCTCTAAATTTCATGACTACAACTTCCAATTCTTCTAACCACAAATCGCATCATCTAATGATGCCATCTTAAACCAACTCTTGCAAGGCATGACCTCGTTACAGCATAACAAATTTGACTAATGCTTCTTCTCAACCTAACATAATAACATATCATGCTTGTAGTCCTTTATCTTTTTCAATCCTAAAAGCTCAAATGCCTGATAAGTTTGAGACTTCCTGCTTTGAAAAATATAGTGGTAGAGGTGATCCTAATACTCATATGGTAGCATTCATGGCTATGTGTAGTGATTTCTTCTTTGAAGAGGACTTGTTAGAAAAACTCTTTCCATGATCCCTCAAAGATACCACTTTGGAATGGTTTTTCTCATTACCTCCAAATTCAATACATTCTTTCTCACAGCTTGTTGATCAATTCTCACAACATTTCGAAGAAAATATTGGACCCATGGTCTCATTGATTGATTTAGTTCATTATAAACAAGGACAGAAAGATAAGTTAACTGATTTTATCAATTGATATCAAGCTCTTTCTGTATAGATTCAATATCTAATTACCAATGAGGATGTTTATAAGATATTCAATACGAATTTACAACCTAACATCCATGATAAAATCCTCTTGATGAAGTATATTTCTTTTCAACATCTATGCACAGCTCTTCACGATTACCAGCTTTCATCTAGTCAGTATGAGAATCAAAACTCATCAGCTCAAGTTGGCCAATCCATAGCTAGAACATCTCAAAACAACTTAAAGAGGAATAATAAGAGTTTCATCAAGATCAATGGACAACATTTGAATAATTTTCAATCACAAGTGTACGCTATTAGTATTCTAAATGGGCACCCTTTCAAATTAGATAACAACAAAGACAGTTTACTCCATTATCTAAATCTCTTCAATCAATTATGAATCAAGTAGTAAGCAACAATCTTTTGAAGCTTCTATTGTAATTAGGGCAGACAACTAAGAGGGGGGGTGAATCAATTGTCACAAAACTTTTATCTTTTGTTGCATTTAATCTTCTTTGCCACTTATTAACAGATTAATGATATAACCATGAAAGCATGAATCAACGACACATGAGCAGAAACATAATCAACACACATAACACCAGGATTTTTACATGGAAACCTGGTTAAGGGAAAAACCATGGTGGGGGTTAACCCACAAGATTTATTCTATGTTAAAAGAATAGAAAAATGGGAAGGCACTTGCCTTCAGGCGCACTGCCCAAGGCTCACTGCTCAAAGGAGGATCACTGCCTACAAGAACATTCACAATGTTAACACAGAAGGATTGAACTGAGAACAAGATCTTCTTCATGCAAGGTTCAGTTCCATTGAAGCGCACAATACCACTGCTCTACCCCCACTCACTTCCTCGCTACATCCACATCTTCGCTCATCACCACACATTTCCATGAATTCATAACACCTATTTATACATGACATTGACTTTGGAATGAACATCAAAGTTGGCCTTACAATCATCTATCTGGAACATTCTCCAAGATAAGCATTACAAGCAATTACAATCACAAGACTTCAAATGCTACATGTGAATCTTTACATTGTCGGCCAAACATAGCTAGGACTCAAATCTTCCTCAATCAACACGCCACGCTCCATAGAACTCTTCTTAGGTCATCCGCAACACGCACCAAGCATCTGGTCAGCCAATACTGGAAAGAATAGCAACACTCAAGGATAAATCTTCAACTACGAGCTCAATTCTCAATGCAGAACACCAACACAATAGGCACATGATCCAGAGACCACCACAAGCACAATGAAATCAAAAAGAACAACCGCATCACCTCAAATCACCAACAACACTTGCATCTTCATCCGGGAACTTAAGAACATCAACTGTCATGACTATCACACTAGAAAGGTTGCTTGTGGACCTCCAAACCACAAACCACTTGAGTTGAGGATACACACCAAAATCCCAAACATACCTCTAGATCCACAGACCATAATATCCCAATGCAGAGCAATTCAGACTAAATTCCTGCCACTCTGTCACCTCTGAACAACTGCAAAACCTGGTTCTACTCAGATGGCCATAATTTAACAAATACTTCATGCAGACCTCTCAAATCTTAACTGGAGCAACTTCAGACAATCCTCTACAAACCCTTTAATCTATAGACTCTAGTCTTCATTTCACTGGGAATGCAGAGCAATCTTCTTCACTAAACTGCATTGTATTCACTGTATGTAACTCACTTGTTTCTTTTGGAGAGGCTAATTTTCTCAATATCCTCAACATACAAGTCTTCTAAACAAGTGAAAGAATAAGATACAGTTGACACTAATGACAACAAGGATATGTTGACATCAATGACAACACTAATTAGCCACATATTTGCAACAATCTCCCCCTTTGTCATTGATGGCAACATATGATGTGAAAAACTAATTCAACCACCAAGACAAGGACTTCTCCCCCTTTCCCTTACCACACCTGCAACCACTTTCTTCACTACTCCCCCTTTCACCAGTAACTACTCACTTCCATCCAAGTTTTTCATGACTTCTCTACCCCTTTGACATCAATGGCAAAGGGCACATATTTGCAATCATCTCTCACCCTTTTTGTTTCTTAGACAAGACCAAACTGAACTTAGAACATACTAACTACTCCCCCTGAGTAGTATCCCCTTAACAATAATCTAGATCACAAGATATGACTGTGAGTTCCACCGAACTGATGTACACTAGCGCACCTTAGTTCTAAACAGGAGGGCTAATTACCCCTAGCTTCCCTCTGAGATACTCAAAAGTGTCCTTAGGTAGAGGCTTAGTGAAGATATCCGCAATCTAATCCTTTAAAGGAACAAACTCCAATCTGACTTCATTCTCATTTACCTTCTCTCTCAAAAAGTGAAACTTGATGGATATGTGCTTTGTCTTTGAATGCAACACCGGATTCTTTGAGATGTTTATTGCACTTGAATTATCACAGAAGATTGTAACAGGCTACTCTTCAAACACAATTCTAATATCCTTCAACATTTGCTTCATCCACAAAAATTAAGTACAATTACTTGTTGTTGCTATATACTCTGCCTCTGCAGTAAATAGAGATATTGCCTCTTGCTTTTTGCTCAACCAAGAAACCAATCTCTTTCCCAAGAAAAATGCACCACCACTAGTACTCTTCCTGTCATCCACATCTCCTGCCCAATCAGCATCTGTATATGCATGAAGAGTGAAATCATCATCCTTAGGATACCATAAGCCATAATCAGATGTTCCCTTCAAATATCTAAAAATTCTTTTGACTGCTACAACATGAGATTCTCTAGGATCATCTTGAAATCTAGCAACAAGGCCAACTGCATTCATAATATCAGGTCTGGTATGAGTCAGATAAAGCAGTCCTTCAATCATTGATCTATACCTTTTCTGGTCTGCCTTAGGGGAATCATCATCTTTACTCAACTTGCACCTAGTTATCATAGGAGTACTCACTAGTTTTGAATCCTCCATTCCAAACTTTTTCAACAACTCTTTTACATACTTAGACTGAGATATGAAGATGCCCTTATCTGACTAAATGATTTACAGACCCAAGAAAAAATTTATTTCGCCAAGCATGGACATCTCAAATTCACTTTGCATCTAATCAGCAAATTTTTTACACTTGCTCTCATTTCCACCAAAGATGATATCATCAACAAATACCTCAACAATCAAGATGTGTTCATGATCAATCTTGAAATAAAGATTACTGTCAGTTGTGCCTTTGTTAAAGCCTAATTTTAGCAAATACTTATCTAATCTTGCATACCAGGCTCTTGGGGCTTGTTTAAGTCCATACAATGCTTTCCTCAACCTATAGATCATATCTCCTTGATCAGAAAACTGGAATCCTTCAAGTTGCTTAATGTAGACTTCTTCTTCCAAATCTCCATTTAGGAATGCTAACTTGACATCCATCTGGTAAACTTTGAAATCTTTGTAAGCAGCAAAAGCAAGAAATAATATGACTGCTTCAACTTGCCACCAGAGCAAAAGTTTCCTCAAAATCAATTCCCTCTACCTGAGAATATCCTTTGCACACCAATCTTGCTTTGTTTCTAACAACTTCACCATTTTCATTCAATTTATTACCATTTTCATTCAATTTATTTCGGAAGACCCATTTCGTTCCAATTATATTTTTATTTTTAGGTCTAGGAACAAGATCCCAAGTATGATTCTTTTCAATTTGCATTAATTCTTCTTCCATTTCTTTTACCCAACTTTCATCATTACAAACTTCATTCACTGATTTTGGTTCAATCTTTGAAATAAAACAATACTCCTCTTGTCCTTCAGTAATTTTTCTTCTATTTTGAACACCTTTATTTTTATCTCCCTTGATTTGATCTTTAGAATGATTCAACCTTACATACCTGGGAGTTTTAGGATTTTCTTAAACTTTTGATTCTTGAACTTGTTCCTCAGCATTTGCACTAGTTTCTTGAGTCATTGGATTCTCCAGAGCAATCTGAATATGAGTTTGAGGACTTTCATTTTGATCATCTGATTCATAAACACAAAACTTGGAAGTTCTCTCCTTGCTTTCATCAACCTTAACATTAGCACTTTCAACAATCTTCTTCAATCTCTTGTTAAAGTACCGGTATGCCTTTCTTTGGTTAGAATAACCCAGAAATATTCCTTCATCACACCTTGCATCAAACTTGCCTAGATCTTCATCTCTTTTGATATAGCATTTACTACCAAAAACTCTAAAATATTTCACAGTAGGAGCATTACCAAACCACAGTTCATAAGGAGTTTTACCAGTATTACCTTTGATCTGCACCCTGTTAAGAGTGTAGATAGTAGTACTCACAGCCTCTCTCCAATAGACATATGGAACATTTTCTTCCATCATCATGGTTCTAGTAGCCTCTTGAATAGTTTAGTTCTTCCTTTCCACAACTCCATTCTACTGAGGAGTCCTAGAAGTAGATAACTGTCTTCTTATTCCATGCTTTTCACAAAATGCATTAAACTCACTGGAGGTAAACTCTCCACCTCTGTCAGATCTCAGACATTTTATCTTCACACCAATCTCATTCTCCACCCTAGCCTTGAACACCTTGAATCTATCAAGAGCCTCTGATTTCTCTCTCAAGAAGGTGACCCACATCATTCGAGAGTAATCATAAATCAGCAACATAAAGTATTTGTCTCCTTGCAAACTCCTAACTCTGGCAGGACCACACAAATCAGTGTGCACAAGTTCCAACAATCCACTTGAAAATTATTCTTTACTTTTGAATGTAGTTCTCTATTTGCCCAACTAACATTCCTTACACATGTTATTAGCAGGTTTTACAAGCTTTGTAAGATCTCTCATAGCCTGAGTAGTACTTATCTTGACAATACTATCAAAGTTTACATGACACATTCTCCTATGCCATAACCAACTCTGATCAATCTGAGCAATCAAACAACTTTTACCAGTACCATTTAAATGAAAGATATTACCTCTAGTCTGTGTACCAAATGCAATCTCAGTTCCAAAGCTTTCCAAAATTCTGCATTTTCCATCCTTGAATCAGAGATCATACCCTTTGTCAACCAACTGTCCAACACTGAGAAGATTATGCTTCAATCCTTCTACATACAAAACATCATTAGTGTTATTCTTACCATCAAGAGAGATGGATCCTCTGCCACGGATTCTACTAGTTGAATTGTCCCCAAACTTCACAATTCCACCTTCATATCTTTCCATACTTACAAACTTACTCTTATCACCTATCATATGATGAGAACATCCACTGTCAATCACCCATTCATCCTTTTCTTCAACCTGAGCAGCCAAGGCACTTTCCATATTCACACAGCTAGCAGATTCAGTAGGCACCAGATTTTCTTCTTTGATAGCAATGAACACCCATTCATTTCCAGATGTACTTCCTTTATCAAATTCATCATCTGTAACTCCTTCATCAGTAGCTTCTTGGACATAGTAGCATTTCTTCTAAAACCTAGGTCTGTTAGGGTTTGGCTTTGAAACCCTCTCCAGACATCTTGAAGCAAGCAAAACATTTGAAAGGCAACTTTCCTTCATACTTACCGGATCCTCTTGGTAATCTTTTGGCAAAAAGGGCTTCAAGTTCTTCAAGCTCTGTTTCATCTTCTTCAAGTTCCTTCCTTGCCTTCTCATAACTGGTTAGTCTTCTTGAAGAGCTTTCACCTGGATCAAATCTTTGCTTCCCAGAAGCACTGGCCTTAAAAGTAGATTCTGATTTAGGAAGGGAATGGCCAAACTCACTAATTTCAAATGTTGAAAGCTTGCCAACCAACTAATCCCTTGTAACAATTGTCACAGTCCTGATCTCCTCAATAGCAGCAACTCTATGCTTTAATGAAGTAGGTAAGGATCTGAGCACCTTGCCAACAATCTCTGATTCTTCCAGTTTTCCACCAACACACATAATACTACACACAAGTTCATTCACCTTCTGCATATAGGAAGTGATGTTCTCATCTTCACTCATCCTCAAACTTTTGTATCTACCCTTTAGGCTCTACAACTTAGCACATTTGACATATGCATCACCTTATATATAGTTTCCAACTTCTTCTGGATTTCATGAGCAGTTTTTAATTCTAGGACAATTGTCATTTCTATATCAGTTAAGGCACTCAACAATGCTTCTTTAGCCCAAATGTTGTTTTCAGCATCTTTGTTTTCATCTGGAGTTGAAGGAACTTTCTCTCGAGGCTTATACTCATCCTTAATTATCAACCAATAAGGATCACCCATACATTGCAAATGACACTCCATCTAATTCTTCCAAAGAGAGTAATTTGTTCCATCAAATCTCAGACTGTCCTTCTTGTAAGTTGACATCCTGGATCTCCTCAAGTGGTCAAGCTTCTTTTAGAGGAACTGGCTCTGATACCAATTTTTGTAATCAGGGCAGACAACTGAGAGGGGGGGTGAATCAGTTGTCACAAAACTTTTATCTTTTGCTGCATTTAATCTTCTTTGCCACTTATTAATAGATTAATGATATAACCATGAAAGCATGAATCAACAACACATGAGCAGAAACACAATCAACACACATAACACCAAGCTTTTTACATGGAAACCTGGTTAAGGGAAAAACCACGGTGGGGGTTAACCCACAAGATTTATTCTCTAGTAAAAGAATAGAAAAATGGGAAGGCACTTGCCTTCAGGTGCATTGCCCAGAGCTCACTGCTCAAAGGAGGCTCACTACCTACAAGAACATTCACAATGTTAACATAGAAGGATTGAACTGAGAAATAACATCTTCTTCATGCAAGGTTCAGTTCCATTAAGTGCACAACACCTCTACTCTGCCCCCACTCACTTCCTCGCTACATCCACATCTTCGCTCATCACCATGCATTTCCATGAATTACAACACTTATTTATACATGACATCGACTTTGGAATGAACATCAAAGTCAGCCTTACAATCATCTATCTAGAACATTCTCCAAGATAGGCATTACAAGCAATTACAATCACAAGACTTAAAATGCTACATGCAAATCTTTACACTATCAGCCAAACATAGCTGGGACTCAAATCTTCCTTGATCAACACGCCACGCTCCATAGAACTCTTCTTAGATCATCTGCAACATGCACCAAGCATCTGGTCAGCCAAGACTGGAAAGAATAGGAACACTCAAGGAGAAATCTTCAACTACGAGCTCAATTCTCAATGTGGACCACCAACATAATAGGCACATGATCCAAAGACCACCACAAGCACAATGAAATCAACAAGAACAACCACATCACCTTAAATCACCAATAACACTTGCATCTTCATCTGGGAACTTAAGAACATCAACTGTCATGATTGTCACACTAGAAAGGTTGCTTGCAGACCTCCAAACCACGAACCACTTGAGTTGAGGACACACTGACATCCCAAACATACCTCTACATCTGTAGACCATAATATCCCAATGCAGAGCAATCCGAACCAAATTTCTGCCACTCTATCACCTCTAAACAACTGCAAAACCTAGTTCTACTCAGATGGCCATAACTTCACAAATACTTCATGCGGACCTCTCAAATCTTAACTGGAGCAACTTCAAGCAATCCTCTACAAACCCTTTAATACATAGACTTGATCTTCATTTCACTAGGAATGCAGAGCAATCTTCTTCACTAAACTGCACTGTCTTCACTGTATGTAACTCACCTGTTTCTTTCGGAGAGGATAATTTTCTTAATATCCTCAATATACAAGTCTTCTAAACAAGTGAAATAATAAGATACAATTGACACTAATGACAACACTGATTAGGCACATATTTGCAATAGCTTCCTCTTGTGAAACCATTTGATAGTAATAGGATACAAGGACCATAATTTGATGCTAATGCCTTTTGTCAGTATCACCACTCGGTAGGAGATGACACTGAACAATGTATGCATCTGAAACATGAAATTCAAGACCTCATCGATTCTAATATAATACAGGTAACTGGGGTGAATGACAATGGAAATAAATTGGTTGCCCCTTCGAATTAGAATTTACAGATCTTTACAAATCATTTTCCTAAGCATAGCAACAACAATATGGTAGAGCAAAATACAATAAAGAAGGAAGATGACTACCTTGACTATGATGAGATAATTGGTATGATAGAAGTGGATAAGGAAAAGATTGAAGACTCACCTTATCCACATGGAAAAGGTATCTATGTTGAGGTTCCTCTGCCATTATCCCTTCAAGGATCAGGAGACAACTGAAATGCACTAAATACAAAAATTGAGCAACCTCAATAGGATAACATTAAGAAATAAAAAATGATCACAATTGAAAGCATCCCATTTCATCGTGAAAGACTCATTCATCAAGCAAATTAGAATAAGAAAGAAAAGAACCGGTAAAGAACAAGGCAACTGTCATCGATGATAAATAGCAATGATTCTCCTCCTCACAAGCAATAAAAGATTTCAAATATACAAGGACTTGAGAAACAAGCACCGCATGACTATTCTGGAAATAAGAATCAATCAGGTATGAACTAATCACACTTTTAACTGCACTTGATAGAGCACCTCTCTAAGATTCTCACAAGTTTGAACTCCTCTTAGATATATATGTTATGATAATGTGTTGTGTTGTGTTCCCCCGTGATGTGTTATGCATTGTTTAGGCCTCCTAGGATGACCCTTGATACTCTTGTAAGGTCAAGGATACCAAGAGACTGCCTCTGTTGTGACCATTCTTCTATTTGTTTCTACATTCTTCTATCTTGTCTATCCTCTATTTTATTGTTGTGTGTTATGCCTTAGGGTCATAGCTTTGCGGAAGATGTCTTGGGGGCATCCTCCTACGTGGTGTTCCTAAGGCACTTGTTTCTCCTCTCTCATTGTTATTGTTTACCTTCTTCAGTGATTCTACCTAGTTGGTGGATGACGAAAACAAACAAATATTGATAAGGACCGTGTGTCCCTTCAGTAAGAAAACAAAAATGGACCTAGTCCATATATGAAGATGAGGTTGATATATATATATATATATATATATATATATATCTACATACATGTCATATCTTTTGTAACAAACCTTTTCAATATAGCTGCTCCATGCACTTTGGATTGTTTTATATCCCAGCTTGTTGTTATGCTCAGTTCTGAGATATGTATAGTATAAACCCAACGGCTATACTCAGTTCTGAACCACATTGGTTCTTCGATCTAATCTGATTTATGCATAGCTTATATGATTTGATTTGGTTATTATCTTAGAGTAAGATGTTCTAACCTTATCTCTTGTTGATTATCTTAGCAATTCATATCAATGTGTCTGTGGGAACATTCAGTGATCGTGGCACATGTCACCTTTGGGGGCATGGGTTTTACAAGAGCTCTTGTTCCCTTGCGTGTTTCCACTCTACCTTAATGTGCTTGTGTTTAGTGGTGAAAATGGAAGGAGATGAGATAGGAGATGTGAGTCCCACCCTTTCATCGACTAAGATTTTAGGGAAGCAAAGGGGTAAATTTAGAGATAAATTATTGTTCACCAATGTTCCCTTTTCCTATTTATTATGATCATGTGACAATTTGAAATCAGGACTTACAAGCTAGTTTTCTCTCTATAACCTTATAACCCTAATTTGCATATCAGACTGAAATAACTTAATTTTTGACATAGATATTGATGAAATAAATACAGAAATGCAGAGTAAACAGATCAGAGATAGTGTACCCAGAAGTTGGGGATCAGTTGGACTAGGGCGCCATCAACATTGTCCCGCAAGTTTCTGAATGTTGAGATTTTATGTATTAGGGGAACAACAACCTTTAGAGGCTCCCAGATCCCAAAGATTTTGCCCAGCTGGACTAGGGTGCCATCACCATTATCCCGAAAGTCTCAGAATTCTAAAATCCAAATTTTGTCACGATTGTGTCTACAAAATGAATCTTCCTGCAACTCCTTTCTATCAAATCTTGACAAATACTAGTTGTATCTGCAAAAGGAGGAGAAAAACGTTTGCGGCTATATAGGAGCTTGCCTCAGTCAAGCCCCGTTTTGGTGTTCCCACCTCAACAATAGCCAGAGATAAAGATTTGCATACGTGTGTACAAACCCTAGCAAAGTGTATGCAGAAAATAACAAACCCTAGATGTCTCAATTAAGGGAAGATTAATAACTTGCATAAACTCACAAATACAACTTCACCTCAAAGAGATGAAATCAATGAAGACTTGCATGAACAAGAAGGTGAATCAACAATGTCCGCGGATGATCTCCAAGCTCAATGTTGGAGGCTTCAACCCTTCTCTCAATCATGCAAAAGGTGTGAAAACCCCTAGGAAGAGCAATATAGACTCAAGATCTTGATTCCTAATCTCCATCCATTGTCTCCAAGATAGCAAAATCAATAGGATTTCAAGAGCTTCCACAAATCATTGATCTTCAATGGCAATTTTGGCAAAGTTTTGGCATCAAGCTTGCATAAGAATTGTGTGTTAAAATGATTTTCAAATGTCTCTTTATATCCAACCTTAGGAATTTCAAATTTTGAAATAAGATGTCGACATCGCGTGAAAAATGAAAATTTGAAAGCGGAATCCCAAAATGCACAACAAGGGTCGACATCCCTTCGAAATTCAAGACCCGAGGAAATTAGGGAGGACAAGGGCGCTAGCGCCCAAGTCCAAGCCCTAATGTCCCAAATAGGACTGTCTTAGGGAGGTTAAGGGGCCCCAAATCCAACTTTGTTTCTCCAGTTCAGTCTTCAGTTATTCTGAAGTATGAGATTCATCCAGTTAGGTCTAGGTCAGTTAGGGTTTGGGTAGGTCTATAAAAACTAGGTTGGAAAGGTCACAAAAGGGGAGGAGCTAAACCATGGGTAAATTGTACCATTCCATACAGGTGGATAATTTCTAACATAACAGCTTGATACCGGCAAACAGTATCAACCACCTTAAGGTGGGGGCATATATAATGGTATATGTCTAATTATTTTGGCACTAATGAAGCATGTTCGAAAGCCCTCACCATGAGGTAGGATGGTGTATCTCTTGAGCAAGTGAACATCCTTATTAAATTGCAAGCACGAAAGCCCTCATCGCGAGGTAGGATGACATATCTCTTGAGCTAGTTTGTATCCTTTTATATAAATCCCTTATGCGGAAGGCGGGATGGTGTATCTCTTGAGCTAGTGCACATCCTTTTATACAAAGTCCTATGCAAAGGCGGGCCTAGATCATGAGTCATCCACCCTTAAGCGTGTCTTTGGAGGTTGTGGTAGTGTAGCTCAACCATTAGGTGTATTTGGCATGTTTTAGATAGTGGAGTAGTGATGAGCTCCTCCCTATCACTTGTGTTTGCCATGTATAAGACGTGTAGTAAGTCAATGACATACTAGATGCAGCACTTGTGTTTTCCATGTGTCTTCCTTTTGTGTTTGTTGTGTCTTCCCCCGAGTGTGGTCTAAAGGCGCATAGCGATGAGCTCCCTCCACATTTTAATTTTTGTTTGGCATGCCTTCCCTTTAATGTTGTCTAAAGGCGCGTAGTGATGAGCTCCCTCCACCCTTTGGGTTTTGTTTTGCATGTTTTTGACAGTCTAAAGCCGCATAGCGATGAGCTCCCTCTGCTCCCCTAGTGTAGGATTTGTTGTTAGTTGTTAAATCAATGTATTCTTCATGTATTGCATGACTTCTCTCATGTCTTCTTCGTGTATTGCATGCTTCCACTATATTCTCCATGTCTTGCATGCTTCTTACTATCTTCCTTGTGTCTTGCATGTCTTCCATGTGTTTTCTAGTGCTTACCTGAGATTGGGGCCTAGAAATAGTCCTCCAACCTTTGGGTATGCCTTAGCTCTATGTGCTTGGCATGTTTGATGTGTTTGATGTGCTTCAACCGTACTTTAATGCATGCATGGAATCGTAAGATCATACATACAATAAAGTGGAGGTTAAATGTTGTAATGTCCCCTTCCTAGATGACACATAGATGAGCAGTAGTTGACCTATTATCTGGGTTCCCATAGGTCAGCAGAGTGGTTAGGGGACCTATCCAGAGGTAGTGGAGGTTGGCAGGAAGCTTTACAGGCCATTCCAGATGGTTTGCGACAGTCTCCTATTTTTTAGGAAGGGTCCCTATGTGAGGCCGACTTTTTACCTCCCATATTTTGATCTTTATGTTATTCTGTAGATGTCACTATTAGACATTTGTCACTATGTTTCATTACGCAGACTTGTTGTTTATCTCATTGATTTGATATATGTGATTTGATTTGATCATATTGGATGATATGTTGTAGTTCGATGTATGGGATTTATATTAGGTGTTATTGTGTTATGAGATTCTAGTAATTATGTGATGTGAACTATTTGACATGTTAGGGAAAATGCAGTTTAACTTGTAGTTATGTATTGATGTTTATTTCAATTTGCGTGGAGTTAATTTCAGTTGCTTCGGCTATGACTTTCTGATAGGACTGACACTTGATCGAGATGTGCAGGATTTACTTACCCTAGCCACAAAAAATCAGAGGTAGGATTCACACCATGTTTTCCCTGGTTAAGCCGATCCGTTCCCAAGAGGGATAAGGATCTCGTGTGAAATTGAATGACGATTTATTGTGCTTGGTTTAAATTTTAATTATTTTTAAGCCTTAGTACCCCTTCTCTTTCTTATTTTGATTAATATTATGTGTTGTAAGATTCTATTTGATTTTTGTCAATTAGTACTTTTATTATTTTTTTTGGGCCATTTGTATGTGGATTTTTGACCCCTAAGGTCCCAAAAATTACCCTAGGTGGTCAACCATGAGTCTAGGGTCAACTTGGACCACCTAACCCTAGTTTTGACTCACCTTAGGTCACTCTAAACCATGGTTGAGTCAAAGTGACGAATTTGGGAAGGAGGATGGGGATGGGTCTTGCCTTGGGAAGAACCCATCTCCCATCCCTATGTTTTGGGAAGCATTCCCAAGGAGGACTAGGGAGGTCTTCAAGAGTCCTCCCAAACTCCCAAGTGAGTGGGAGCACCACTCAAGGCCATTGTCTTCTTGAGGTGTGAGTGGGAATCCAACTCACCACTTGTCCCCCTCCCACTTGTGTGGAAGCACAAGTGGATGAGGTGGAGAGGGAGGTGGAGGGAGAGGAGGACATTTGTCATCCTCTTACCTTCTCACTATTACAAGTGGCTTAGGAGGAGGGAAGAGATGGTGACAAATGTCACCTTCTCATTCCCTCAAGGCCAAGTGGATGGCCTATAATAGCTCCTCTTGTAGAGGAGTGGGGGTTCTTCCATTCTATTCTTTTTGGCTTGCATTTTAGAGACTTCTTGCAAATTTAGATTTCCTTACTAGTTTTGGAGGAGATAGAGAAGGTTGGGGAGAAAGTCTGAGAGGTTGGAAGGCTTGGGAAGGCTTGGAGCTCTTCACCAACTTCTACACTCATTGGCAAGACCTTGAAGGTAGGCTCTTAACTTGCTTCTTGCTTGGTTTATATGATGTCCCATGTTTGAATTTTGGTTGTATGTTTGTTTGCATTTGTTGTTGGGGTGGGTGTCATGGTGAGAGCACCTCCAATGGAGGAAATGCTCAACTTGTATGGGTAGGGGAGAGGAACAATCCTTGGGGGCTCTCCCACAGTATGTGTTATGTGTTTATGCCTTGAGGGCTTATCATCATATGAGAAGGAGATATCAAAAAGGCAAGAGTGCCATGCATTTTATTGTGATTCTTGTGGATTGTGGTGTTCTAAAATTTTGGCTTGAGGCCAGGAGTTGAGATTTTCTTTCTTTTGGGAGTCCCTTTGAGTTGAGAGGTCTATCCCCTACCCTCACCAAACTCATTTTTTTGAGTTGATGTAATGTGTTAAGCCTATGGGTTGCTTGTGTTTAGTGTTGATTTGCTGTGGAATGGAACCCTGTGTGAATTCCCTACCTCCCTAGCTCGGGGGTGGCCCACTTGCGGGCCTATGGAAGGGAGGATAGCTTTCCTTTCTTAGTAGCTAGTTTTCTTGTTGCTGTTTCATAGCTGGGTTTAGTTGCAGGTTGTAAAGTGAAGAAATGAAGTTGTTTTGGACTTGTGTAGGCTGTTGGAGCCATGGACCTTGCGACCTTATTATATTGTATTTAGTGCAAGTTTATTATGCAACATGCCATAGAGCTGGCTGTGAATTTTATGTAATATAATCTTCTGTTTTATTTTACTTGAATCTATCAATTTGCCTAGTTGCAAAGTTGTGGTTGGATGTTGTTCTTTTTAATTTGACCTGTATCATGTATTTCCTCTCAAGGCCCATATAAATATTGTTCTTGTGATTGTGAGATGCTTAAAGTTATAGATTTGATATTAAGGAAAATATATGCATGTAGTCTTGCTTTTGAAACAACCAGAATCAATATCTCCTTACCCTTTTGAATTAAATGCTCTTGTATTAAAAATGAAACATTGACTTGCAATTTAGATTTGAATAGAAAAATTGTAGTCAGAGACTTTGAAAACTCGTCTACATTCTAGACAGATTAGCCGTATTTCATTGGAAAGTTAAACCTGCATGGATAATAAAACTGTGTTATACTTATTTTATTCTGAAAAATATGTTTGTGAGGAAGAAATAAATACTTATTTTATTCTGTAAAATATGTTTGTAAAAAATAGAAATAAATACCTGTTTTATTCTAAAAAATATGTTAGTAAAAAAAAGAAAAAAATAAATACTTATTTTATTTGATAAATATGGTTGTGAAAAGGTATTAAATACTTATTTTATTTTGCAAAAAAAAATATATGTTGTGAAAAAGAAATAAATACTTATTTTATTTTGGAAAAATATGTTTGTAAAAAAATAAATAAATAAATATTTTTTTATTCAGAAAAGTATGTTGTGTGATAGAAATATATATATATATATATATATATACCAAAAAAAAAGAAGAACACAAAAAAAAAAACTGTGAACAAAATTCATGTGGCCCACAGATCCGCCAAGGGTCTGAGTTTTTTTTTTTTTTGTTAAATTTATACAGATGGAGCTGTGGGCAGCTGAGCTCACAGTCCCACCGAACCTTATACTTGGAGTGCGGGATGGGAGGCGGAGCCTCCACCCCACACCCACGAGTGTGGGGTGGAGGCTCCGCCTCCCATCCCACACCCCCCTTCCATTCTCCATACTACAGCTCCCACGCTACCTACCCCCTCACGCCCAGTACTACCGACTGCGTCCCTTCCCCCTCCGTCCTTACCTCCTCCCCACGCCCAGTACTGCCGCTCGTAGCGACCTCACCACACCTCGCTCCCCTTACATGAAATTACCTTCCGCCACCACTCCACTTTCTCTGCTGCCCACGCCCCGTCCGCCATTACTTCTGTCCCTTCACAGCAGCGTCGGCGACTCCCTTGCATCACAGCCTTGCAACGAAAACACAACTCTTGTATTACAAGAATAAATAAAACAAAAAATACAATGTAGATCTCATGAGCAATAGTGTTGGAAACACACCTTCGTCGAAGCTTCCCACGGCCTCCAATGGCTGCCTCCTCAAACCCTAGACCTGCTCATTACATGAGAAACAAAACAAAACAAAACAGGAGGAAAATAGGGAATAGAGAGTTAGGGTAACACATCATAATGAAGGAATAAGAGATTAGGGTTATTTGTGATCACTTAGTGGATTTGGATATTAGGGCAAAAGGAAAATGATGAGGTAAGTTTAGAGCAACTTATTTTTAGAACAATTTTTAAATGGCATTAGGGCTTCCTCATTTGTTAGTGAAGTTATTCTTTTGTTTTGAGGAGTTTTAATTCTTTTATTTTTATTTATTTAATTATTTCATTTTTCTTTATTTATTGTTTGATCTGTTTTTTTACCTTATTTTCCCTCACCTTAGGGAGTTCCTTTAATTAACCTGGTTTTGTAAATTTTCAATGGGGTATGCAATTAAATTGTTTACTTTGGGTATTTATTTGAACTTTGGAGATTATTTAATTCGTTGGGAAGAAATTAAATTTTACTTTTTTTTACCGTTTAAATTAATGAGTTGCCTTATCGTTAATTTCTACATTGTTAATTATAATTGATTCATTATTATTTTTGCGGGAAGGGTCAATTAAAACCCTCCACCCTCGTCCTTCAAGTTATCGAGTGAGATTATTAAACATAATGTCAATTTTATGTTTAATAACGAATTTCGGCTTTTAGGTAAATTTCAACCGACGTCTTGACATTTTGAAATAATTTTATTACCTTACCTTACTTCGTTGATTTCGTCCTAAGTTTATTTGATATTTATTTAATCGTATTATTTTTGCTTAATTATTTTTATTTTATTATTGTGATTGTTTAATTTATTAGTTTTTCCTAGTAATGATTTATCTAATATTTGTACTTAGGGTTTACTTAAATTATAAGGTTTATTTTCTTGTTGGCGTATTTTTATAAAATTCTTATTCTTTGCGTTTATTGAAAAGACGCGATATGCTACCAGATTTTCGCTAGATTGTCTTTTAGGGTTTGTTCATGCATTGAGGTATTGAATTTAAACCTACCATCCCAACTTATTCATGCACCACCTTGTCATCATAACTAATCATTTTTTTTGATCTGAGTCAAGCTAGGGTTGAATGTTGTTTTCACCTCACCTAGGAAACTAGGGTTCAGACTCAAACAGTCTAACCCTAAGAGCGTCACACTTCGTGTTGCACACCCCTTGAAAGCCTTCGCCTCTTCGAATGTGATGTCATGTTTACGCCTCAGGCGTAATGCCACCGAGCATGCAAGTGCATGCAAGGTGGTTCTTAGGGTAGGGAGAAAATTTTTTCGCAGTTCATGTCATGACCACATGGCAAATGTGGGCATGACACGTGTGTTTGTGTGTTGTGTCCGCATGGGAGATGCGGGCATGACACCCTATTTTTTAGGGTTTGACTGGGAGTTGACCAGGAGGTATCAGAAGACCTCCAGGAGCATTTTGGGAGATTTGGTCACAGTTCCTATTTTTTAGGAGGTATCCCTATTTTTAGGAGGGGACTATCAGTTAGCCTACCACATGGTGACCTCATCAGTATGGCACGTGCATCATCAATTGTCAGTTTAGGATGGCCAGGTGATGAGAATGGAATAAATGTTAAATATTAAAGTGTTGACCTTAATATTTAATAAGAATTAAATAAAGTGATTAATAATGTCACTTTATAATAATAAAGTAATAAAAGGACCCCCTCGTAATTGACACAATGTTGTTTTAAAAGGTGGACCTTTTCATAATGCAAAATTAGAACCTCAACTTGGGCGCCCAACTTGGAAGAATGAAGAATCATTAAAAGATGCTTTTGAGATCCCTTTTTTGCCCTAAAGTGGACACCACCTCTTGGGAGAAGGATAAAGTGAGTTTGGAAACATAATTTGGATCATCTCTTGGCATTTTGACAATGAACTTTTATAGATCTGAGCTCTAAGAAAGAGTTGCAGCAGTATTCAATCCTTTGGGAACGAAAACCCTCAAGGAATATTGTGGATTGGATGACAACCCAGTTCACCTTTGTGGAGGACCTACTCTGGGTCTTCGCTTGGGCTTCATTGCACGAGTTTTAGGTAATGAAATTGCAGATCTGAGTTTGCAGCAGTGTTATATCAACAATTTCTTTCAGATTAGCCACACCCTTTTGCATGTAGAGCCTCTCCTAGGCCAATACTAGCACATGTATGCATTTATCTTTGCAGATCCAGGTTCTACATGAATATAATGTGCAAATTTGATGGGTATGTGATTAAATTTCAGAATTGGTGATTTGTTGATTTGGGTAGTTATTAGTTTTCTTTCAATTCCTTGTATGTTCTTGGATTTTATTTGCATGTTACATCTTTTTGCCATCCTTGGCAAAAACTACACATCTCAAGAAAACTAAAACCGCTTCCACATCTTCTGTCTAGTCTATAAGATCACAATAATAAAAAAAAATCATAAAAAAATAAAAAAATACAAAAAAATAATTCATTTTAGCAACAGTCAGAGTTAGAACCAACGTGGTTCTTACAGTGGTATCAAAGCTTTGATCCTGCCATCCTGAAGGGTTAGAGCTTCTTATGCATCCAGGACAGGTTGATCCTCACAGGTATTACACATGCAGAAGAGCTGCATTATAGGGAAACCAGTTTGAGGACATACCATTGGAGATAATGGGTGATAGGGAAGGTGGGGGTCCACTTGGAAATGAAGATAACAATGAGGAAACAAAAGCTAGAAATATTATGAGAGATCTTGCAACAGGGCAGCAGTAGATAGCTAATGTGTTACAGTGGCTTACCACAACTATTAAGAATATGACCCCTCCGAGGAGGCCAAATCATGTACAAGAGGAATTTGGTAGTGTTGTTGGAGCCCCACGGGTAAGGACAACACCCTCACACACCAATGATAGGCCTACATTCCCTACATTCGTGAGGAATGAACCAGAAGAGGGAGACATGGTTGAGGAAGGGGGAGATATAGCCTTTGTGGATAATGTCATGGCACTATATGATGAGTGGGAATTATTACCTCAAATAATTAAGGATAATCTAAATTTTGACTAATTTATGAGTCAAAAGAGAGAACACAGTAGGCTTAGGTAGGATAGAAGACCCAGGCATCAAAATCATGATCTTAAGCATGCAACCGACAAACTTACACTTCCTACTTTTGATGGCAATGGTAAAGTAACAAGGGCATGGATTAGTAAGTTAAATAATTTCTTGACACTACGTCCTATGATGGAAGTAGATGCAATTAAGTTTGCAGCACATCATTTAGACAGAGTTGCCTATGATTGGTGGCATCATGGAATGGTGACTTTGCAACACAACTTGATTACCACATATCAGGAATTTGTTGATAGTTTGGTTGAACGATTTGACAGGAAAGATCTAGAGTTGTATTTCAGAGATTTGGCTCAGCTGAAATAGATGGGCAGTTTGGAGTCTTACATCAATGAATTTTAGAAGCTCTTAGTAATGGTTACAGGTATTTCAGAGAGGAGGTTGCTCATATTGTTCATTGAGGGTCTTTATGAACCCATGAAGGGATGGATCAAGACATTTCATCCCCCTACACTACAGGAGGCTATGAGGAAGGCATGTAGTATGGAACTTTCAGCTCCTTGTACCAAGTTTACTCCAAAACCACCCTCCTCATTTAATGATAGTATATCAGCCCCAATGAAATCGGAATATGTTGACCAAAAGAAGAATTTTGTAGCTCCTTTAGATAGGGAAACATTTAATGATTTGCATAGAAGGAAGCTATGTTTTTATTGCAAGGGTCCTTATGATGAACAACATGAATGTCCTCTACAGCCTAAGGGTAGAAACAAACAAATGGAGTGGTTTTATGAGGGTGAAGACATGGCTGATATGACAAACCAACAAGCTGATCAAGAGGATTCAGGACCTAAATATTCAGGAAAAGAAGTTGAAATTGAGGGATAAGCACACTTACAAGAAGCTCACATGTCTAGCATGCAAAAGGAAGGGTCGTTTAGGTTGCGTGGGATCTTGGCTGGCCAAAGAGTCATCTCTTTGCTTGATACATGTGCAACTCATAATTTCATAGATGCATGGTTAGTGGCACAACGTGGGATTCAAACTCAAGAGTTTAAAGGCATACATGTGAAGGTTGCTGATGGCTACACTCTCAAGTGTGATAGAATGATTCCTGATCTTCCTATGAAATTAAATAATTATGAGTTTAAGGCTGATTTCTATGTGGTCAATATGGGAGACACGGATTTGGTACTTGGCATGAAGTGGCTTCATGCAATTGGAGAGTTTACACTCAACCTTAGAGACATGGAGATGAAATTTTAGGTGGATGGGATTAATCATGTGTTAAAGGCCATCAAGGACAGCAATTTGAAGGTGATCACTCTTAGGAGAATGGAGAGACTCATTAGAAATGACATGGTGGAGTGGGAAGTAGAATGTAGATTGATGCCTTCCCATAATGAGCAGCAAAAACTAGCCTATCATCTAGAGGATCAGGAGCTCAAAGTCAAGCATACAAAGGTGTTTAGTGACATACCACCTAGTAGACCTCTAGATAGAGGCATAGAGCACATCATAGAGTTGGAGGAGGGCACCAAGCCCATTATGATTACACCTTACTGGCACCCAAAGCGTTTGAAGATGAAATTGAAAAGACCATCTAGGAACTATTAGCTATGGGACATATAAGGTCGAGTAAGTCTCCTTTCACTTCATCAGTTGTTTTGGTGAAGAAGAAAGATGGTACACTTAGGATGTGCATTGATTACAGGATGTTGAATAAAAGGACAATTAAGAACAGGTATCCCATTCCTCGCATCGATGAGCTGATAGATGAACTTCATGGAGCTTCTTATTTCTCTAAGATAGATTTGAGGATTGGATATTACCAGATCAGTGTTAGGGAATAGGATATCGAGAAGACTACTTTCAGATGTCATTGTGGACACTACAAGTTTTTGGTTATGCCATTTGGCCTAACCAACGCACCAGCTACCTTCCAGTCCACTATGAATAGGGTCTTGTTGTGTGGTTACACAACAGGGCCCATTTTGCCTTGACAAAACAGGGACCCAACTTTTTTGCTGTTTTCGCTTGATGTTTTTTGCTTTGGGTGGTTTGGTAAAATTAGTCATACATCTAACCCTGCGAGGGGGTGGATAAGTCCCCATGATGAGGTCAGTTGCCAAAGTCAATATTTCACAATATTAACCTCATGGTTGGAAAGTACATAGAATTTCAAGTAGGTTTGCCTTTTGGATCACCCCAAAATTGTCTAAGGGGAGAAAGTTATGTTGAGTCAAAGATTGGTCAAACCTGATATTCTGAGGGGAGGGGGTCATATTTCAAACATCAGTCGTCTTAGACAAGATCACCCTGATATTGTATTATCACCCGATAATCACTTGATCCGCAAAGTACGGATGTCAACTTTATGTAAGGGCGTATATCTACCTATCAAATGACTTCATTTATTTTGCGGGGGGTCATATTTTTAATATCTGTCATCTTACAAATATCACCCTCTTCAGAAAAATATCACCCTATGCCAATATGATGGTGATGTCATCTAAATCCAAAGAACAAAGGAAGTCACCCTGATGATGACATCGATATTTCATTCTACCTCATGGAGGTATATATCTGATGCCCATCATATTCCATAACATGACGGTGACGTCATTAAAACATAATGATTAAACAAGGTCGCCGACACGCTGACGTCACCCCGATCTTTTCCCAAGGGGGTCATTTTATTTGCAGGGTCATATTTTGAACATCCCCTGATCTTAAATTCATGACCTGATATACACATGGTCAACGTTGACCACATCACCCGATTCTTTTGCATTAGATTTGCCGCTCAAAGGTGGGGGTCATTTTATCCAGAGGGAGTCATATTTTGAATATCACCCAATAATTTGAAGATCACCCCCCATGTTTCCTAACATTAAATGCACTTAAATGTGGTAGATGGATTTCCGCCAATTGCAAATACAAATCAAACACATGGCATCATCCATGAATTCCCTACAGAAGATCGATGGATTTGGTCAAGCCAACATAGTTTTACCCTAATTTTCCCTACGGATGCATTTAAAGGTAATTTTTCCAGGTTATTTTCATTTACCTTGTGAAAAAATGAGAAATTACAGAGAAGAGAAGTCAAACCTTCATACGGCTACCTATTAACGGACTAGATCTTTCAGCGTAACAGAACAGGTGATCTTCAACATTTGCAGCCCTTTTCCGTAATCACCCATCTAACCCAGAAGGAAAGCACTATCAAGTAAGTAACTGAAAAACCCTCCTGTTGTCAGTTTCTGCATGTTCAGGTAGATGTATGTTCTTTCTTGTGGTTTGGATTTTGTAAGTATGCATATCATGATGAAGTAAAGGATAATAGAGAGAGTATGAATGATGTTGTAGAAGTACATAGTGTTGTATGAATGCATGTGGACATTGTAAGGTAAGACAAATCATGTCTGTTGTAGGAATCCATGGTAGATCTTAGGAGGAATAGGTCTGACTCAGAGTTTCTCAAGCCTATGTTTTTTTAGCCCGAGGGGGTACAGTTTAAATATGGAGTTATTGGTGACACTCACCAACGGGATACGGACCTGGCAGCATGGTCATCAAGAGTAGATCATGATAAGGATAATCCTCTTCTAGATGGGTTATATGTTTTAGGAATGTGGCATGTAGCTGGCTTTCTGTATGCCATAGATACCCCAGAACTGGTAGTGGAATGTGCCAGAAATTATAACCTTGAGACCAGGTAGGTGGAGAAACATGGAAGAGTATATGCCAACTTTTCAATCAAGGGCATCACCTCTACTTTTAATCTGCCAATTGGAAATAAGGTGGTCAGTGTGGATCTACGCAAGCTGGAAACAGAATACAATAATAATAAAAAGAATGCAAGGAAAAGGATGTATCACTGGAGGTCAAAGAGTAGCACCTACACTACCTTAGCCAAATTGCTCGTACATTTATACAAATTTAATTTTGATGATGAGTACCAGTATATGATTGCCCTGTTGAGTAGGATGATAGGTAAACCTCATGCTAGAAATTTTGAGAACTGGATGTTTGGAATCATCCAGATGGTCCTATATGCAGATAACAGGCCATTATGGGCCAATATCATCAGTGACGCACTAGATGAAGGGATGAGGAACCTGGGAGGCCAAGCATGCTTGTTTCATATGAGCTCATATGTGGTGTACTTAGGCACTGATAAGGGAACCTTTGATGCCTTGAATACAGTGGGTAAGACTGGCAGTGATGCAGATGATGCCCACATATGGGATCACTATCCTTAGCTATAGAGAAAAAATTACCTCTTGGACCACAAACTAGTAAATGATGCATTTTCTATGCATCTGGTCAGAACCATGGAGGAAGGCAGAACCAAAAGGCTGAGCATGGAAGCTCAGGAAGTTGTTTATAGACATGGGGCCTAGTTTATCCAGTTTGCCACCTTCTCATACATAAGGAATAGAGGGATTTGAAGGACACCCCCTTATGCTCCCAAAATACCCTATTGATGGGGTTGTCTTGATGGAGTTTGTCAAACAGATGTCTACCATAGTTGAAGCTTACAAGGAACAAAAGAAGATACCTCTAGTGTTATTGAAAGGAAAATTGTAGGATCTAAGTACTAACCAAAACATGCAAAGCAGATAAACAACACAAGAAAGATATTACTAGATTTGTAAGATGCACCAGAGACCAACACAAGTTTTTGAAGGGGGAAAAGCAAAGAAAAACCCCCGTGAATATGCAAGTGGCAAAAAGCCAAATAATAAAGATTACAGAGATGTGAGAAGCTTCTCAATGAAAAGAAGAAGAAGAAGAAGATATCTGTGAAGAGGATGTGTACGAGAAAGAGAGAAAATCACCACTTAAATAGGGGTGAAGGATGGAGTTATATGTAACTCCATTATGCCACCTTGCATAAGGTGTGTGCCATGTGTAGCCTCTTAAGGAGGAATCTATCAAGAATAGGTTTATTCCTGCAGGAGGAATAAAAGAGGTGTTACCCGACATGTGGGGATAATCACCAAAATAAATAAAATACAAATAATAAATTAATCTTCACAAAGTAAAGATTAACTTCTAATACCCCCCCTTAAGCTTTACTTGGGGAGATTTACAATAAATCCATCAAAGGATGAATACAAGTTACATGAATGGCATAAAAGCCTTTACAATGAATAAGAATATATAATTTAAGAAAGAAGCTTGAGGTAGAGCCAAGTTTTCAAGTCTTCAAGGAATTGAATGAATCAAGGTACTTGTATAGATGTCGTTGAACAATCTGAACATTGAGCTCCTTTAGAGCCAAGAGAAGTGGAATTGAAGGTTCATGAACTGCCAAGATATTGAACCTGTTTCAACAAAGAGAGCATAACCACAAATAGATTTCCCATCATTGGGATCATCTACTAGATCATATAAAGAGATATACATGGCAAAACATAAGTTTGCAGATAAAATGAATCAATTTTGAGTCATGAAGCCACGAAGGCAAAGGTTAGCTTAACTAACATAAAAAATGCAATTAGATAACCGTAAGTCTTGAATAAGAGTGCTAGAGTAGCACAAATCATGGCTTATAGCCCAAAGTATAAAATGCCAACATATAGGCATATCAATAAAAGTACTAGGTTGCTTCTCACTACATCATTTGTTGAATTGTAAAGGGAACTTATATCAATTTTAATTATAATGGACTTAGTCCTGAGATCATAGTGCCATCATTTGAAAATTCAATAATACGGACTTTGAAAAAAATAGTCCTATAGATGGTTATAAAAACCATAATGCCTTTATAAAAATATCAGAGGACTTTGAAAATAGTCCTAAAGATGGTATAACAACCATATTGACTTCAATAGAAGTATAGGAACATGATCTCCAAGGATCAGTTCATCAAAAAGATGTAAGTGCATACCAGCAAAGTGGATGGAAGTATTTTCCATGGGGCCCAAACAACTAGAGCTCCCTATGCAACATTACTACAAATGCGTCTTGCGCATAAAAAGATCTCCATTGAGACTAGATGAAGCATTGAACTTTGCAAAAAAAATTGTATAGATGGGATAAAACCATCAAGAAGGCAGAAGCTTCATTGAGCTTTTAATATCTCAGATAAATGAGGCACAGAAAATTAGATTCCCTTTATCAAGACAACATGAACATAGTTGAGAAGAAGCACTAGACTTGTTTTAAATATTGTGAAAAATCAAGACTTAGGTAGAGAAATGATAAAAGCCACAAAGTGTGATAGGAAGAGCTCAAAGATATATTGGGATGTTAAGGGGCAATCAAGCCTCCTAAACAAATTAAAAATGAAAATAAAAAAATAGGATGATATTTATGCATTCCGGACTACATGAATATCCCCTTAAATTTGTATAGGCAAGAAGAATAGAACATTTTAAACATAACACATTGCATGTACAAGGTTATTGGGTTGATCAAGTCCAATAACAAAGTACATATAGAATTACTTTAAAAACAAAAATTTTGAAAAAGAATTGCCTAATTTCCATTAATTTATTAAGGGCAAATTTTTTTGAAAAAATTACCTTATTAAGATGAAGAAAAAGCAATTTTTTTGTTTTGAAATGTCCTAATAAAAGGCAAAATTTTTGAAAAAAAAAGGTTAGAAGAAAAGGCAATTTTTTTTTTTTTAAAATGCCTAGAGAAATTTTATACACAAAAAATTAGCTTTAATAATGCATATAAAATAAATAAAGTAAAGTTTATAAAAACTTATAAAAAATATATAATAAAAAAACGTATTAAAGCAATAATTAAAAAAAATTTAATTAACTCTTAAAGTAACCTTATTTTAAGAAACCTTGCTAAAAAATTATTAAATCTTAAAGAAAACCGTGATTTAAGAAATTAACCTTTTTTTTATATATGAAAATAAAACTTTCTTAAAATAATACTATTAAAAAGGTAGAAAAGGGGCACGGATGGGATAAAGATTTATTTAGTTTTTTTGTTTTGATTTGTGCAGAGAAGAGACAAGGGTTTTAGAGGCGGTGGAAGGAGAGGGCGGAAGGAGGCCGCTCAGCGGCGGTGTCCGGTGGCGGAGTCTGGAGGAGGCGGTGTCTGGTGGAGCATCGGGACAGCACAGAGGGGTGTCGGGGGTTATTGCCCCCGGCGGTCCAAAAAAAAACTTTTTTAAAAAATATTAAAAGCTGCGAACAGAGGGGTCGGGGCAGGGATGCCGATCCCCCAAATTTTTGATTTTTTTTTTTTTTTTTTTTTTTTTTTAAATTGCTGAAATTTTTGAAAGAAGAATATAATTTTTTCTTCTCAAAGATCTAAAAAAAATTTTGTTAAAAGAATTTATAAAGATTTTTCACAAAGATCTAAAATTTTTTTTTTGAACAAATGTATCTTGTAAAAGAATGAATAATTTAGAATGGAATATATATTTTTTTAACAAGCTATATTGATATAGAAAAATGAACCAGATAACTCTCCTTGTTTCTGTTTTGATGTGTGCAGGTCTCCAATGTCATCACCTACAGAAGATCTTTCAAAACAGCTTGCACAGAACGATTAGTAGTAAGCTCTGATACCATGAAAGGAAAATTGTAGGATCTAAGTACTAACCAAAACATGCAAAGCAGATAAACAACACAAGAAAGATATTACTAGATTTGTAAGATGCACCAGAGACCAACACAAGTTTTTGAAGGGGGAAAAGCAAAGAAAAACCCCCGTGAATATGCAAGTGGCAAAAAGCCAAATAATAAAGATTACAGAGATGTGAGAAGCTTCTCAATGAAAAGATGAAGAAGAAGAAGATATCCGTGAAGAGGATGTGTACGAGAAAGAGAGAAAATCACCACTTAAATAGGGGTGAAGGATGGAGTTATATGTAACTCCATTATGCCACCTTGCATAAGGTGTGTGCCATGTGTAGCCTCTTAAGGAGGAATCTATCAAGAATAGGTTTATTCCTGCAGGAGGAATAAAAGAGGTGTTACCCGACATGTGGGGATAATCACCAAAATAAATAAAATACAAATAATAAATTAATCTTCACAAAGTAAAGATTAACTTCTAATAGTTATTTCCAGTGTCTATGGGGTAGTATATGTGCTCAGACTCAGGGACCATAAAACATGTCATGGGAGGCCTGAAACTGATGTATTTGCAGCCATTTCCCTTGGCCAGATCTTATGACCCATATGGCAGGATGCAGAAAATAGTAGGAAAACTGATACATCAGAAGCATCTGGAAGATTTCTGGACCAACTGTGACGATGAAGCTGAGGTGAGAAGAAGGAAGTAGCAAAGACTCACCTTGAACCAAATAAAGACATTTGACTGCATCTTGGTGCCAGCACAGTTGAGGAAGGATGATGGAAAAATTATGTCTAATGAATATGAAGACAAGAATGTGTACAATGACACCATATCAGCCCCTAATCTTACACAGCCGGAGGATATATCCCTAGACTAGTTGATAGGTGGGGTGATACAGTTAACCTAGGCTTGGGTGGATGAAGAAATAAACAGATTGAAGAAAAGGGGTATGGCCCTTACAATTGATGCCAAAAAGAAGAGGCAAGAACTAGTTGATGAGAAATATGATGATTTCCTCAGTGAGAAGAGAAAGTCAAATGGGGAGAGGTTGCCCACACAAAAATAGAGGAAAGGTCCCCCTAGAGGTAAGAAAACTCAAGATGAACCTAAGGGGGTGATAATTAAAAGGATTGCCACATCAACTGCAGGTGCATCAATATCAACTCAAGCATCTGCCTCATCTACACAGCCTCTGATTGACAAACCAAAGACTAAGAGGATTTTGAGGCCAACTGTTGAAACTATAGAGGTGCAGGTGGAAGGCCAAGCCTCGCAGCAGGAAGTGGAAGAGGCCATCCCGTTTGAAGAGGACTAGGTAAACAAGGAACTTGCAGGTGATGCCTAATGATGGTCAGTAAGAAGAGGAGGGCGATGTCGCTGACGTCACCACCCAAGAAGCAAAGAACATCCATGCAGGGTGATATCAAGGCTGACCCTATTGTATTGAGAGGAGCCGATGGTGAAGCATTCAGGAAGGAACTGCAACATGATGTTCCGCTTCCCACCAAAATAAAGTTCAAAACTGAGAAGGCAGAAGAACAAACAAGAGAAGTATTCAAAGCAAGTCAAGGTGGTCCTTTCTCCTTGGAGGACACCATGGACTTATCGGATGATTAAGTTGTTCAAAGTGTGGCCTCTCAATGGATGGAAAATCTCACTTCCAACACCCGCATGACCCCTCATGGGACCCCATTAGCACAAATGGTGATGTTGGAAGCAATAAAACAAACAGAGGAGGAAGTAAAATAGAGTAGCCTAGAGAGGGCAGCCCAACAGATAGGGCTTAATAAGTTGGTGGATCAGATGACTAGCCTTGCAATTATAGATTTAACATACAAGGGTGATGTAAGCCCTAAAGATAAGGCAAGTGCACTGATGAGACAGAAAAGATTGAAGTGGTTAAGCAAGTAGAAAAAGAAATCAATGCGCCTAATATGGGTTAGCAATAGCATGAGATGCCCGCAGAGCCAAAAATAGTAGAAGTTCAATAGAAGGGCGGGAGTGATAAGGATATATCAGGTGTTGCTGTTACTTAGACTCAGGAAGATCTGGGGGATGCCTCAAGAACAAAAGATAAATCAGGTCAGGAGGACCCCAAGCCATAGGATATTGGTGCATCGGGTGCAGAACAAGAAATGACCCTTGATCAGGGTGATGCACAAGGACCAAATACACAGACATCCATGGATGTCAATATGCCTCAGGATGAGGAAAATAGTAAAGTGGATGAAATTCAGAAGGAGGGAGTACTTGATCAGGTGCAGGATCATAATGTGGACATTCCACAGGATCCTCCTTTATAGAAAGAAGCCCCTCAGCAAGAAGAAATGCAACAAGATCCCCCTCATGAGGAACTCCATGAGGAAGAAACTAAGAAATCGCCTTCTCCACCAAGAATAGAAGCAGATACTGGAGAATAGGGTAGACATGATGTTGACAAAGAACATCAGGGATCTGGAGATGATGTGTCTCAATGGCTAGAAAAAGAAATAGGTATGGAACAAGGGTCTGAAATTTAGGAATTTGATGTTTCCACCTTGTTTGTAGAAATAATGATGAAGCCAAAGAGGAAGGCCAAATTGACATCGGCCATAAAGAGATATCTTGCTACAAGAAGAAGGACTGCATAGGTAGCACTTCCCATGGTTGAGAAAGAGAAGGGTAAGATCACCCTAGAAGAATTCCAAATCACAACTGTTGATTTGGGTTTTGCCAATGAGGACCACGAGGGTCAAGAAGGGAAGGACATTATTGATTCTTTGACCCAAAGGGTAAAGAAGGAGAAAGAGAAAAATAAAAGGCATAAGGAGCACATTGCTCAGTTGCATTCTTACATAAAAGGGTCAATTAACCCTGATAATACACCAGTTGATCCGGCAGTCCCATTGACTGTCATATCCCAAGAGGAGGTCACCAAGTTGGACCTCATGAAACATGAAGCCATGATCATGGAGAAATGGATGCTGTCAATCCTCACTAGAGCTGGGGATATTTTGAGAACCTCACTACAAAGATGGAATTCTTTAAGCAGTCTAAAAAGAAAGGTAGATAAAATGCAAAATGAAACAGGGAAACAGTCATTCCAATTGGAAAAGGACCTAACTTCTTTAAGTGAAATGAAGAGGATTGATCCTCAAGTATTGATAAACAATCAAGTGTTGAATAATAATACTACTCTGCTGATAGACATATTGTATGAAGATATCAGGTTTGAATGTGATATCTTGAAGAAATGCAGTGGCAAGCTCAGGGATATAAGTATAAAGCTGCACGGCATGATGGCTTATGAAGCAGAGATCCTTGAGGCTTTAGAAGGAAAAGTAGAGGGTAAAATAGAAAATCAAGATGCAGACTTTGCTATCAAAGCTTTGCATGATAATTTCCAGCCGGTAGCAGATGACCCCCTCACCCACTTGATGGAAGAAGTAATGAATACAATCATGAGGATAAAAATCAGGGTGGAAACTTATAATGAGACTTTAAACAATAGAAAAGGTAAGTTGGAAGCACTCAAAGCTAAATTCTAGTCTCATAAGCATGCCATAACAAAAGCTAGAATACAAAATGGGGGAGAGGTGGATAAAATAGTGCAGGCATATGAGCACATCATGACAACGATGAAGGTCCACATACAGGAGGATGTACATTAGGGTGACAGTGATACTGAAAGCAATGAAAATGATGACCATGATGAAGAAGAAGAAAATGAAGAGGAGGAACCTGAAGAATGATTGAAAATGCATCACCAAGAGAACACATGCATAAGGTGCTCATAAATAATGAGTCAAATAGATGGTTGCTAGCTGGCAACCTGTGCCACGAGGAAGAGTTGACTGAGTCAAAGGGTAATGTTGTGATACTCACAACATGCTCCATTTTATTCCTTAGCAAAATGAGGACCCTTGTTGTGGCTGTGGCTTTTTGCTTTTGTGTGTGGGTCTGTTGTGTGGTAAAAGGGAAAAAGGGAGTGAAAGTTACAAACCTTGTTGAAAACAAAGAAAAAATAACATTAAGTACCAGAGCAGAATATGGGTGGATTCCTTGTCAAAAATGAGTGGGGGTTTCTTTTTGAACCATGTGAAAATTCCCAGTATTTTGCAAGATATGAGTGTTTTGGTAAAATGTACAATGTGAGGGTTTATATGTTGCATATACAAAGTCCTTTGTATATTGGGTCGTTGAATAAGTCGCATGTGGAAGTTGTCAGGTTTTGGCATATCATTATACTTGTATACATTTTGTCAGCACTTTATTTTTACATATAGGCCAGGCCTGATGGTTTTCAAAATTTGAATGCATAAATCAGTTGATTCCGTCAGATGTATAAAACATTTGTATGTTCAAGTGAAAGGGAAATATACAAAGAAATGTACAACATGATATACATGACGTGGATTTGAAAAAGTAATAAAGTTGTTGTAATTGTTGTATGTTTCGTACTTTGTATATGTATGCTTTGGAGACATACAAGTCAGACCCGGTGGTGTTCAAAGTTTGAATGAATAATTGGTTGAGTCCGTTGAATGTATTTTAGGTTTGTATGTTTGGCGAAAGCGAAACATACAACGTGATATACAACGGGAATATACATGTCGTGGAATCGAAATGTTTATAAAGTAAAGAGTAATTGTTGTATGTTTCCGCCTTGTATGTATGTTTCGGGTTATACATTGTGGTATATATACAAGGCGGAACTCGGGAGAGTTTTTAATCTGATATAATGGATGCATCAGGACTAATGTATATTGGAAGATGCATTTCGATGTATACAAGTCAGACCTAATGGAATTCGGAGGTGAAATGAATAATCAATTAGGTCCGCCGGATGTATATCGGGGTTTGTATGTTTGAGCGAAAGGAAAACATACAAGGTTGATATGCATTGCACTTTATGCATGCCATAGAGCCGAAAGGTAAGTAAACTATGGTTTATAAAAGTTAAAGTCTGAAAGGACATACAAAAGAGTTTGTATGTATCTTGGGCTTTGTATCTAAAGGTTTGATACAAGTGTTATATGCAAAGCGAAAGATACAAGAGGGAAAGTAATGTGGGCTCCACTGCTCATCGGCGAGAGTAGGCTTGACGGAGCAAAAGTTTTAGATCATACCAATCTTATGCCTCAAGCCGATAAGAATTGCATTGGACAGATATGAGCGATCGGAGGAAGTTTTTTGGATCACCCCGACTGAAGAGAGTTACGCCGATGGATGAAGATATACAAGCCGATAAGGAGTTGCATCAGCCAGATATAAGCGATCAGAGTGAAATTATTAGATCACCCTGACTGAAGAGATTTATGCCGATGGACGAAGATATACAAGCCGATAAAGAGTTGCATCGGCCAGAAATATGCAATCGGAGTGAAATTTTTGGATCGACCCGACTAAGTGAGTTACGCCGATGATAAGGAAATAGACAGAACGCAGTATACAAAGTAAAAGACATGCAAACAAAACATACAAAAGGGTATGTATGCAGAATTAGACTGGCAGTAAAAAAAGTTTAAAAAATGCATGAACACTGCAACTGAAGACCAAATTAATGGTACATTAATTGCTATAATTAATGCCCATCTAACATTCTGATGAGGTATAAATTGGTGAAAGCAACATGAATTTTTTATAATCCTTTTTTTTATGTCTGTTTGCAGGTATGCAGGTAGATATAAAGGCGGAGATTTAATGGTGATGATGTCACAGGAGGCGGATCGGATCACAAAAGATCGCAAAAGAAACGAAAGATTTCAATGAGAAGAAATATGCACTTATGAAGGAAACATTATTAAAAGAGCAATAGAAGATATTTTGGTGACTGTTAGGGTTTCCAAAGGGCATCCTTATGCTTAGTATGGGTATGTTTCTCAGAGATTTTTGGTAGGATTTGTTTTCCACCGATTGATGTTGCACTTGAAGTGTGGGCCGTTGATTGACTAGGGTTTTGGAACCGTATTGGGGATAATCAAATCTATATATTATGCCCCTTTACTTTGTAATACTTAGACAGGAATTCGTAGGACACAGGGACACATAGGGATTTTTGTAGAACAAAGCTGGAAGTTGTAATTAACAGTTTTAGAAGAGTATTTTAGTTTAGAGTAGAAGGAGGTTGCCTGTGTCTACAATAAGGAATGCGTGGAACATCTAGCTTCCTTACTATATCTGTAAAGCGTTGTAAGTTTTTCTGTGAAGCTGATTAATGAAGCTAAGAGTCATTCATACATTGTAAATCATATATGACTGTTTATCTTGAATATAAATGAATCTGGAGTTCTGCGTCTATATTCAGAGTGTCTTCTGGCTCTTCTTTGTATTGGAAATAATATCTCTTAAAGCTTGCAATCTTGAATGTATGTTGGTGAAAATACTCAGGGCTTACATTTAAAGGTTTAGTCTGTGGATTTAATCAAGTTTGTTGTACTACTTACAACATGCATAACAGAGCATTTAGATCTTGTAGTAGAATGAAGTTTAATTTAGATTTCTCTAACTTTTTCCAAACCATTTGAAATACTTAGCTTAAATGGAGAGATTTAAAGGAGATTGTCTGATATTTGAAGGAAACATGAACAACTAAGTTGATATTGGATAGTTTTCATAATATTTGAAAAGGAAAGCTTGTGTTAATATAAATCATATAAATCTTTGTGATACAGTAACAAATCTGTACAAAAGAATGAATAAAATGTTGATATTTGTGATATTTTTGCATAATTTGAGTCTAATAAGTCATCAAAAAACTTAAATCAAGTAAGACCCCTTGCATATTACAGCTTCACATTAACCTACTGAATTATCCACAAGGTCAAGACCTGACCATACAGAAACTTGGGATTAAGTAATCTTCATTGATTTCTTCATATCTTTCAAGACAGTTAGGTTCATTTTTTGTGAATTTTAACTTTTGTTATGAATGTGTAAAAACAATCATCAATAGGTAATTATCAACCGTTGATCTTAATTGACAAATCTTGACCATTGGTCATTTTTAACTACCTCCTCACCTTGTTCTATAAAAGGTGCAGGGGTGCAATATTTTGAACATTTGAAACTTAATTGAAATTTGATTGCTGAAATTTCAGGACTCATTTCAAAGTTGTTGTGAATGTACTTGTTATGCATATTGAATGAAAGAGAAGCATATTTGATTACAGATGGATACATGCATTGATCAGTTGCATCCCTTGGAGTGCTTTTCAATCTGCATGTGTTGTTTTCATTCCTAATCCCTTTGAATTTAGCATCATCCATATCTAGTTGTGGAACATCCTAGTGACATATGGTTTGATTCTTTCTCTTCATGAATGTATCTTGTATGTATGTGATCCAATGATTAAAGATTCACTAAAATTAGAAGCATTCTTTTAAATTTCTTTCAATTTCATAACAAATCATCTCCATAATTGCAAATAACAGAGAATCAAAAGCAAATAACATGAAATATGCAGATATCCCATAGATAATTGAAAATACAGAACATATTCATAGTAAAAGCATGTCAAATTAACAAATATCATGCGAATTCATACAAATATCCATGAAATCCATGCACATATCTACTTATAGACACATCATTTGAATAAATATACAATGTAGAAGAAAAAGTAAGTTCATGATGTTCAATGATCAGAAGTGTTGGTGCCTTCTTGTAGTTTGGATTTTGAGCATTTGAATCCATAGGCACTCTTCAGAAAAATCCAAAAATTCTAAGTCTTTCGGCCTTCTCAGTTGAAAAATGCAAAAAATAGTTGTATGCATGTGTCTTTGTATATACAAGGCCATTTGTATACACATGCAGGTTCAAATGTACATTCGGGCATACAAGGTGGTTTGTATGTTAAATCAGCTTCAAAAGGTGCAAAAATGGTTGCTTGTATGTCGCAGATTTTGGGAATATTCCCTGCTTGTATGTGAGGGTTTCCATGTATATTTGTGTTGTATGTTTAGATATACAATGGCTAGATACAATGGAAACATGCAAAGGAAAAGATGCATTGGTGGCATACAAGTGAAATATGCAAGGGACAATCTATACCACAAAGATACAAAGGTGAATGTATGTCTGACATACATTGGGAATGTACATTGCAAATATACAAGAGGCCAACATGCATTCGCTATAGTGAAACGTTTCATCGGTGAAACAACACTCATCGACAGTTGACATTGAAGTCTCCCCGAGGCCCAATGCATACAAGGGCCGATATACAATAGGTGGGGTCCTCACATACAAAGGTTAATGTATGTTTTCTTTGTATGTTTGCATTTGTATATGCGATATACATTGATTACATACATTCGCGACATACAAGCCGAACCCGATTTAAAAGTCAAATGTGGCAAGTTTAGCGGTGGATTCCATGGCTTGTATGTTAGGTGCTTGTATATGCTGACATACATTGAAAGATGCAAAGAATTAGATGCATCACCCAGACCCAATGGCGAATTAAATGAGCTTCATAATGGTTTGGGGTCCGCGGCATGTATATTGCATGTTGTATGTGTAATGTACATTGCAATATGCAAAGAATGAAGATGCAAGCCAGACCCAAATGCAATTTCAATTTGTTCTATAATGTTTTGGGGTCCACCTTATACGTAGGATGATTGTATGTTTATACAATCACATATACAACCACTGATGCATATGCAAAGGTTTCAAAAGGCGGAAAAGTTAGTGATAGGAAGATAAAGGGGCTACATGGTAGGTTTCTACTAGCCAATGGATTTTAGCATGATTAGGGGCTAAAGATCTTAGCGATAGAGGAAAACCAATGGCCAGTTTCAAATTCTCAAGAAGCAAAGGATTTCCTATGTGCGCTACATCTTTTTCAGGCGGGAGAAAACTTCAGAGGCATGCGAACCGCTACACTTCCAGCTGCGGGTAGATAGGCCATTAATGGCAAATTTGCAGAAGGGTATGGGTCGAAAGGACTGGCCAGCTACCAAATTTGGTGAGAAAATCTTCAGACTGCGGCACATTCCCTGATTCTCACCTACCCTTTCCTCCGTTTCTACCGGTTGCATTAAATTTTGAGCACCATTTCTCATGGTGCATTATATTTGGCAGAATTTTGAAATGGCAGTGTAATTAATGTTGAGTACACTTTCATGTTGTATATAGCAAACTGTGTTACTCATTGAAGGTTGTTGAAGACTTGGGGCATTTTTTTGGAGAGAATAACAAAGAATAAAGCCTTTCTTGGTTGTTCTGTCTCATTTTGGAGTTTATGAGTTGCATTTCGAATGCATGTTGCAAATATTTTCAGTTTCATGTTGTGTTTATATGAAAAATGTATTCTTGCATGTGTTTAGTTGTTTGTCTCCATTTGTTGTATGCATAGCTTCTTTTGAATCTGGTTGCTAAGGGTTCCTTAGATTCTAGGATACAGACTTGTTGTATTGCATGCTTTATCTGTGACTTCCATTCAAGGAGTGGATTAAACTATTTTAGGTTAAGTATGAAGAAGAATGTATGTCAGCAGGGATATCTATAAGTAGAGGCAGCTAAATACTCAGTCTTGGGTGGTGTTTGTAAGGCAAGCACCAATCTAACCCTTTGAAACTTGAATGCCACTGCAAATCATTCACTTGTATATGTCTAGTTGACTCCTTGCCCTGAGATAGGCACCAGTCTCCTCCCTGTGTAGTAGTTATGATCCAAAACCCCCTGTCTTGCATCTAAAATATCAAAACAAATCCTTTCATTATTCCAACTTGTTAGTTGTAGGATTAGAATTAGGGCCCCTGTATACTCTCATCCTCAACCAGTTAGAAATGTCCAAGAATATTGCCAACCTTGTGATCTATCATGCATGTCTTGGTCCACACATGAGAGTATTCTGCCTGTTGTTGTAAAGCTAAATATTTCTATCATTGGGCGAGTCAAGGTTAAATCTTTAGCTATAGGGACACCCCCTTGGTGTGGCAGAACCATAAGTGAAGGGGAGGTAGCTCACACAACCTCCTGTATTAGTTGGCTGAATCTGCCTGTGCATTGGAATTGGCAAACCCTCTGCTGATTTGAAAAGAAGAACCAACAAGAAGAATTAATCAAACTTGCAAATATATCAGCTATCTTTAAAAATAGAGTAGAGTTAACCTCTTTGTGGAGTAAATTTATAGGAAACAGTGCAATACTAGTCATCTAGACAAATGTAAGACCCCTTGAAATGAAAACAGCATGTCACATCAACCTCTAAGTAATGTCAGATGATCATGACCTGATCAACAGAGACTTGGAGTCATCAACTTATCCTACGTTGATTGTACTTTACAAGATAATAAAGGTTTGTTGTGCAAATTTTTATGCATGTTGTTATGACTAACAATCATCATCAATATAATTTGGTGCTAGAAGGAGGGCCTTCATCAGTAGATTTGTCTAATTTGATGACACCGACAGAAAGATAACACTCATGCAGCTTCGTATTTCAAGTCATATGCGAAGATTACTGTTTTGAGTCCATGCATGCTTGTCTGTTATAAAGTTTTCAAAATTGAGCGTAAATATTTCAAGCTTTGTGGTTGATCATTGTGATATTCAAAGATAAGCTATATTTCAAGTCTTTTTGCTAAAGCTTTGAGGTAATTTGCTTAAGAGACCTAATATCTAGTTTCTTGTGTCCCAAAGCCTCATATCACCTCATATTTGCATCATTTCTGCAAATATTGCGTAAATATCTAGTCAGTTTCAGATTTTGATCATAAATACAACCTTTGCTAGAGTGTTTTAGCTGATCTTTATAGTAAACAACCCAAATTTTCCTTAAATTCAAGAAATCTTGGCTCTTAGGCCAAATACCAAGTCCAGGTCCAATGGACTCTTTGAAGAATTGCCTATCCAAGGATTTAGACCTAGAACAATAGATATTCATCATTCTCCTGGTTCTAGTGCATCAGGAGCTTCACCAGAGCGTACTCCAATAACTCCTATCAGGTTGCAAACACCTACAGGACCACTTGTCACACCTCAGGCCCAACCTCCATCAGTCACAATGTCATTCTTTACTACAAAGTCACCTCTAACTTTCACTGCATATCATCATTTACCTAAAAATCTTGACAAGATTTGTCCTAAATATCATCCATATTAGGATGCTGATGATCACATTAGAACATTCAAGGAAGCTTGTTGTAGGGCTTGAATTGAACATCAAGATGTGGTGTGTAGGTTATTTCCATTTTCCTTAGCGGAAGAGGCATATAACTGGTATATCAGTCTTGGTCAAGGTTCAGTCGGTTCATGGGCTACCTTGGAGAAAGCCTTTAAGGATAGATTCAAAATACCTATAGATCCTTCAATGAATTATCATCTGTTTGCCATAGTCAAGAGATTTGAAGGAGAACCTATTGCCAATTTCAATGCAAGATTCCAAAAGATGCTCTCAAAGCTAGTTGCTCCCTATACTGTAACAGATGAAGCTACTAGGAGCATATATTATTCAGCCTTAGATCCCCTGACTTCTATGTTTATTAGAAGGACACATCCTAGTGTCACAACCTTGATAGGAGCTTTTGAATAAGCTGTCAAAGTTAGTCAGCAGTTGATCCCTACTCCAACACCTAATATTGCATTTCCTACACTCCCTTCTTATCCTACATATCCTGCTTAGCAATAGACCAATGGAGCCATGATACCTCCAGCTGTAATGCCAAGTCCTTTGCAGATACCTCCACTCAGTATCATGCCACCTCCAAATGGAAATGGTCAAATGTTACAACATCCAGGACATACACAGGTACCTCAGGTTGTTGAACAGTCTAATAACAATAACAATGGATCTTCCTTCTTCAAACCTCAAACAAAGAATGTAGTAGCCAAAGTTTAGGAAGAAAAGGAAGAAATTAAAGAGATATCAGCACAACTGAGGAAACTCACCACTGAGATCACTCATTTGAGGAATCAGAATTTCTATTCTCAACCAAATTAGAATAGAGGATATGCCAATGATAGACCTAGTTATCCTGATAGGGGATACAATAACAATTACAATAACAATAATGGTAACAATAATCCCCCTAGATAGCCTAGAGTGTGGAACACTAGGCCAAACAATGGTTCCTTGCCATCACCCCTAGATAATCAGCCTCCTAGTGAACCTAAGCAAACCACTAGAGTGAACCTGGCAGAGGCAACTCTTACAAACTAGTGTAGGATACATAATACTAATGCTCATGTAGAGCTAGATTGTCCTTAGTTTAGGATAGCCGCCAATATATTCCAAACTGAAGTATCTAATATTGCAAGTAATCCACCTTCTGTTAAAGGAAATGAAATTATCCCCTATGGATATGATTCTACTCTAGTACTAGAAAGTTTCATTAATCATCCTCATCAGTAGACAATATCACCTCATCAGAATTACACGTTAGCATGTGAAGAGTCAGCCTTGGCTTTTGAAACCAATTATGTTTTTCCATTTGAAGATGAAAATGAACCATCAATTGAACATGAAGAAGTACATTCTTATCAACAGCAGTATCAGGGTAGACATAATTACAACCTAAGGAATAACTCCAACCGACTTGCTGGTCCTTTGACCACATCCTTGCCTCCAAATAATTTCAACACTCCTCCTGATCGAAAGGCAAGCAATAACCCTAGATTTCCTAAAGTTAATGCTCGGTACTTAGCACCACAAATTATAGTACCAAAAACTGGTAATCTGCCTCCTGAGTCTGATAAATTGGTCACATATTTAGTAGATGAAATGAAAAAGATCAAGATCAGTTTGTCATTGTTAGAACTACTCAAAACCCCAGCTATCAAAAAAGCCTTCATGAAATCCTTAGATGATCCTGCTCCAAGAGAGGATAATCATGCCTTAGGTCAAATTGGGAATAAAGATCATGTCAGTAGGGATATTAATGTTAAACACAAAGCTCCAGCTACTGTTCAAGCTACAGAGACTTCACACATGACTCTTTACAGAGATAAAACTAAGTCACCTCCTTTGCTCCTTACCATAAGGATGTTCAGCAAGAATTTGCATAATTGCTTAGTAGATTCAAGAGCATCTACTAATGTGATGCCCCTGTCCATATGTAATGCCTTAGTGTTACATCTTGCTAAGTCACTAAAGAAAGTAACACAATTAGATAAAATAGAGGTGAGTGTAGTAGGAGAACTAACTCACATCCATATGCAGTTAGTATCAAATCCAAGAATCTAATACTACATTGATATTCAAGTAGTAGATATACCTGATACCTATGGGATGCTGCTCAGTAGGGATTGGTTAAAAACACTCAATGGATACATGTCCACTGATTTTAGCCACATGTGGTTACCTTGGAAAGGAATACCTAATCAAATAAGGATAGATGTTGAACCTCGCATGAAACATATGATCATTGAATACAATAAAACCAATGAGATCATGTATGTAGATGTTGAACTTGAAGTTTACTTGATCAGACCCCAGACTGTCAAGACAGAGGAGATCCTCATGTATGATGTTCATGTTCATAATGATAATCTTCAAGATGATATGATGCAGAGGGCGAAGTTTCACTTCGCCGATCCTCCGGGGACGACCCGATCCAACCTCAGGGTGATCTTCCAACTCAAACTTATCAACTTGACCTAGCACATGCCCATGCTAGGGTCTTCAACATCTGTCGACCGCGATCCTGCACACCTGTATGCAAACAAACAAACTAACTACTAACCTACTGTACATCGCCATTCCACCGATCAGACGGATCAACCGGTGGAATGGATCAGCAAATCCATGAAACCACCCAAACCAGCAAATCGATTACAGAAAGGGGATCAAACAGGAAACCAAAAGCAGGATCTTTATTGATTTCAAAGATGCAATACAATATGATCAATCTCTCTCTCAGTCTCACTCTCTGCAATCTAGCTCGATCGATGATATCTGTCTGTATGTGCAATATCAACCGATCCTTATGCTTAAATAGATTATCCTACGAGTACTACTGACCCGACTCCAAGCGGCTGGGAACTCTCCAGGCGGCTGGGAGATCCAACCGGACCCTACAGCATGACAGCTGTTATAACTGACTAACTAAAAATAGCAAAAGCCTGGTCAGCATGATCTTATCATGATCAGCATGACCTTATTACATGCATTTGGTCTTAACAGACCTTCTTGGAATCATAAACAAGACCTAAAACTACTAACTGCCTCATGAAGGCCAGCTGTCAGGTAGGTGCTCCTGCACCATACTCCCCAACAGAAAAGAACTCATGTCCCATGAGTTTAGTATGTGGAAGTCCTCCACCTCTACACTTTGCCTTGTCAATAGTCTGACCTGCTCCAGCTTTGTCTGCTGCTGTCTCTTGGCTTCTCCAAGACTTCTGAACTGTAACTTGCTTTCTGGCAAGTAAATCCTCATGCCTGTTGATGTAGGCCTTTTTCTCACACACCCTGTGTTTGGCAGGTTGTCTGACCAGAACCTCTGTCTGAACTGCCTCTTGAACTGCAGCAATGTTCAACTCTGTCTTTCCTTCAACTCTTATAGGACAAACAATAGTCCCAACTATGACAGCATCCTTGTCATTCTTCTGAACTGGTTGCTGTTTGCACCCCTGTTTCTGAACCTGCTGCTGACCCCTGTCAGTCACAACTGAAACTTTCTTCAGCTTGTTGTCTGTAACAACTCCTTTCCCTGCAGTGTCCTGAACTGCCTTTATGCCTGCTCCTTTAGGCATCTGCACAAATTCCTTCTTTCCCATTAAAATGATTTGGGCTGCCTTCTGTACTGCAGCTTTTGCCTGCAATGGCATCAACTTAATACTCTTCCCATCCTTCTTGATGGTGTAGGTATTAGCATACCCATCATACAGTACTCTTCTGTCAAATTGCCATGGTCTACCTAACAGTAGGTGACAACATTCCATAGGCAATATGTCACACAAAATTCTATCCTGATATGCTCCAATCTGGAAATCCACATATGCCTGTTCAGAGACAAAAAGTGATTGGCTATCACTCACCCAAGATGCCTTGTAAGGGTGTGGATGTGGAATCCTTTCCAAATGCAGTTTATCCACCATCTCCTGAGATACCATGTTGTCTGTTGAACCAGTATCAATGACAACCTTACATACTTTACCTTTGCTCTTACATGTGGTCTTGAAAAGAGCTCTTCTTTGCATCATATCCTTTGATGCCTGCAAACTAATTCTCCTTAGCATCAATGATTCTCCACTCTCTGGATATCCATAATTCTCAGGACCTCTGTTTGAACTCTATGCACTTTCTTCTACTTTCTCTTCTTGTACCAGTTGTACTCTCTTGTCACTAGTTCTATCATTTCTGGATGATGAACCCTTGTTTTCTGGACATTTGAAAGATGGATGACCAAACTCTCCACAGGTGTAACACTTTCCTGAAAATGTAGTAGAACCTCTACCACCTCCAAATCTTCCTCTATTACCTTTCCATCCACCTCTGAAATCAGACTGTCCTTGTCCTTTACCAGTGTCTTCTTGACCCTCATTGGTTTGCTTTTGTGTAGGGGCTGTTCCTCTTCCCCTATGGTTTCCTCTTCCTCTCATGGACTTATCATGTCCTCTATTCATCTTTTCTTCAATCCTGATTGCCATTTGATAACAATCCTCCACATTCTTAGGGTTAGCTAACACTAACTCATCCTGTATGTTAAATCTCAAACCAGCCAAGTACCTAGCCACCTTTTCTACCTCATTCTCATGATGACCAGATCTCATACTTAACAGATAAAATTCCTCAGTATATGCTTTCACATCCCTGTCTTTCTGCTTTAAAAATTGCAGCTTCTTAAACATCTGGATTTCATAATCCCTTGGCAAGAATTTACCCTTTATCCTTGCTACCATCTTATCCCATGAAGTGATCTTAGACTTCCCTTGTTTCCTTCTCTTAGACTGTACATAATCCCACCATACCAAAGCATGACCTCCTAACTTGGTCTTTGCAATCTTTACTTTCTGATCCTCAGCAACATCTTCACATTCAAAGTGATTATCAAGTGCAGCAATCCAATCTAACAACTCATCTTCATTCAAGCTTCCAGTATACTTGGTAACATCAACCTTTACCTTAGGTTTTTCACTCTGCACTGCCTTTAACAGTTTTGCCAATCTCTGGTCTTCAGCATCCAAATCTTCAGCTACCTCTTCATATTCTTCAACAGTATCTTCATCTTCTTCAGACTCACTGTCTTCCACTTCCCTCTTTTTGTTCTTTTCCAGGGCTGTCAGCCTGGCTTGAAGTGCTTCAGCAAGCTCCTTCATCTTCCTCATCTCTCTAGCATGTTTCTCCTTCATCTCCTGCAATTCCCTTGCAGTACCACTACCTTTTGGAGGCATTTTGTCAACCTCTCAATCAACAAACAACACACAATCAACTCTACCTCTGCCCTTTCGGTGACAGAATCAACAGCCCAGACCTTTTGCTGAGCTCTGATACCACTATGATGCAGAGGCATCCACACTATAACATTCGCATATAGCATGGATGTCTGCAGCCCATCCTCATCATCATCATCATCTTCGCCATCATCATATTTGGCTTTACACTGTCAGCATCATGTTTCCTAAAACCACCAACAGCATCATCATATTTCGGATGATCACACTTATCCTCCTGCCGACTACTGTTCACCTCCTCCGTTTTCCGCCTAACATCATCATCATGATGTTCATCGGGCGCAAACATCCTCCTGTTGCACTGTTCATCGGGTGCCAAGCTCCATCGGCATCATGATATGCAACACTTCCTTCGTCAGCAGGATAACCAATATCCGGTTGCCCCAAAGATCCTGATGACGACCACTTCAGCACCTTCCCTTCGATGCTCCACTAGCCGACGACACAAACAACAGCATCATGATCTACTTTATCCGGTCCTCTCGAAACCTCCTGATGATGCTGATACAACCTTCTGCCGATACCCAAGCACTTAACAACGGCAGGACAAACTCGCGTAGAGGGATATCTCAATATCCTGATGACGATGACGTCATATCCTGATGACGATGACGTCACCCAATATCCTGATGACCTCTTCAACACTTAGTCAAAAAAAACAAACTTTCACTCTCGCATCTACTCGCGATACGCGGATGATGGGCACTCCCGAGAGATGATCCTGACGGCGATATATACACTTAGTATATGTCCGACTCAAAACATCCTGATGCACTCGCAACATGCAAACTCCAACAGTTTCATGACCCGATCTTCTACCTGATGCCGATGCACTCCTCCTCGGCTCCTCCAGATGATGATCACCCCGACGCACTTGCACTTCATGCACTCGAAAGCGTCATGCTCTCCTCCATTTATCCGGATGACGATTTCCGAACTGACTGCAGGATATTTGCAGAAATATCCTGATGATGCCGTCTTTACGAACTTTCAGCTTTAGCAAAGTTTCACTTCGCCGATCCTCCGGGGACGACCCGATCCAACCTCAGGGTGATCTTCCAACTCAAACTTATCAACTTGACCTAGCACATGCCCATGCTAGGGTCTTCAACATCTGTCGACCGTGATCCTGCACACCTGTATGCAAACAAACAAACTAACTACTAACCTACTGTACATCGCCATTCCACCGATCAGACGGATCAACCGGTGGAATGGATCAGCAAATCCATGAAACCACCCAAACCAGCAAATCGATTACAGAAAGGGGATCAAACAGGAAACCAAAAGCAGGATCTTTATTGATTTCAAAGATGCAATACAATATGATCAATCTCTCTCTCAGTCTCACTCTCTGCAATCTAGCTCGATCGATGATATCTGTCTGTATGTGCAATATCAACCGATCCTTATGCTTAAATAGATTATCCTACGAGTACTACTGACCCGACTCCAAGCGGCTGGGAACTCTCCAGGCGGCTGGGAGATCCAACCGGACCCTACAGCATGACAGCTGTTATAACTGACTAACTAAAAATAGCAAAAGCCTGGTCAGCATGATCTTATCATGATCAGCATGACCTTATTACATGCATTTGGTCTTAACAGACCTTCTTGGAATCATAAACAAGACCTAAAACTACTAACTGCCTCATGAAGGCCAGCTGTCAGGTAGGTGCTCCTGCACCATGATATGATAATTTTAGAGTCTGATTGTAACTCTAAAAATGAGATAGAAGTAGATCACTTCAAGAATTTTGAGATGCATTTGTCCAAAGAAGTGCAACGTTGCAATTGTTAAAAGTACATGTTCATGATGTTCTAATTAAAGGATGGTGCAGGTTACATGATGAGGCGCATTCTGAAAATACCTATGATGCTTGCTTAGACATGATGGAATTGGAACAACCATACAGAATAGAGGAAAGCATATATCATGATGAAAGTCCTATCCAGATGATGGAAGAGATATTGGTGTGTAGCAAGAGTAATCCTAAAAGTAACAAGAAAATCACCCCAGGAACTGATTGCTTGGTTGAGTTAGATTATGAAATTTCTGATGAAGATAGAGGCAGTAATTTGTCCAAGTTTGAGGAATTTTTATCAAAGCAGATTCAAAAGATGATACAGTAGCAAAGATCCCCACAGGATATCCTAATTGAGGGATGGTGTAGGTTACATGAAGCACCACATTCAGAAACTACTTGTTCATTATGTTTGCATATTTTGAAGAAGTAGATGTTGCCTTGTTCAAAGGATCTTCCTTCTGATGGTAAAGAAGAAGAAGAATTATCACCTTCCCATCAACCAGATAAGGTGAAGTTTGAGAAGATTGAAACACCAAAATTGAAATGGATATCAAATGGTGGAGCTGCCATAGCTAAAAAGAAAAGAGAAGGCCCAAACAAGCCTTTAACTGAAGATAAGCCATGGATCCTCAGGTTTGATGGATCTAAATCAAAACAAGGAGCTAGAGTAGGAATAGATCTTATTGATCCAGCTGGTAAATCCTACTTAGCAGGATATAGATTACAATTCCCATGCACAAATAATGTGACAGAGTATGAAGCCCTAATTCATGGGATATTGTTTGTACTCAGAAAGAAAGTGAAGATTATGCATGTCTATGGAGACTCAGAATTGGTAGTAAGACAAGTAAGAGGTATATATTCTTGTAATTAAAAGAAGTTGTCTAATTACAGACATAGGGTATGGGATATGATAGAAGATTTTGATGCTTTTAACATCATCCATGTGCCTAGAGAACAAAATCATAGGACAGATGCCTTGGCCCAAGCCACAAGTAATTTGGACCCATTGTCCATATCTGGTTTGAAGAGATTTTTAATTGAATTAGTGTCAGTACCCTCTGTACCAAATAATGTAGTTAACCTTCAAATATTTGATGATGACCAGCACATTTTAGACTTCATATCCAATAGAGATATCTTTGATGCACAGATCATAGATGAAATAAATGTGGAAGATCATATCTGGGAAGAAGAAGAGATCATAGAGTTGCCCAGTAACAAGATTCCTAATGGAATGATAGAGTTGGAAAGAGCATTTGATTTAGACAACATGCTGAAACAGAAAAATCTCCCTAAAGCAGATGGAGGAGAGTATTCACAAGTTAACATAGGACATGGTGATAAAAAAAGGAATGTCCTGATTGGAAAGGTGTGTACAGAGGAAGAAATGGAAGGGATAACCCAAGCACTTAAAGATTATATCCATGTTATTGCCTAGACATATGATGAGTTGAAAACTTATGATACATCAATCATCACTCATACTATACCTTTAAAGCCAGATGCCAAGCCTTTTAGACAGAAACAGAGACCTGTTAATGCTTTGCTGGAGCCCATCATTTTTGAAGAAGTGAAGAAATTGCTTAATGCCAGGATCATATTTCCTGTGAGACATTCTACATGGGTGGCCAACTTGGTCCCAGTAAGGAAGAAGAATGGTGACATTAGGTTGTGTGTAGACTTTAGAAATTTAAATAGAGCTTCTGAAAAGGATAATTATCCTTTGCCTTCTCTGGATGAAGTCTTGCAGATTGTAAATGGTGCAAAGATGATGTCATTTTTGGATGGTTTTTCAGGTTCCAACCAAGTGATGGTAGATAAGATAGATATATTGAAGACTGCATTCACCATTAAGTGGGGAATATTTGCCTACAGGCGCATGCCTTTTGGATTGATAAATGTTGGAGCCACATTTTAGTGAGCAATGGATATAGCCTTCAGAGGGCTAATTGGTAAATGCATCGTCATATACATGGATGACTTGACAGTTTTCTCTAAGAAAGAGGGAATCATGTAGAAGACCTCAGGAAGGTACTAAAGAATGTGAACATTATGGAATATCCCTAAACCCTAAGAAATGCATATTTGGGGTAACCATAGGGAAGTTATTAGGCCACCTGATAATAGAGAATGGGATCATCATTGACCCTAAGAGAGTAGAATCAATCATGAAGATAAAGCTTCCTGGAAGTAAGAAGGAGCTCAAATCTTATTTTGGTAAGATTAATTTCGTTAGAAAATTCATTACTAGTTTTGTAGAAATTGTCTAACCATTGAATGCCATGCTCAAGAAGGATGCCAAAATTGAGTGGGCACTGGAAGCTAGAGCAACTTTTGAAGATATCAAGAAAGCCATATCTAATGCTCCTGTTCTAATTAGTCCAGATTATACCAAAGATTTTTACATTTATTCATTTGCTTCAGAGCATACATCTGCAATAGTATTAACACAAAGAAATGAGGCTAAAGAAGAAAAGCTTATAGCCTTCATGAGTTGTCCTTTTAGGGATGCAGAACTCAGATACATGGATGTTGAAAGACAAGCACTTGCTCTGGTCTGAGAAGTCAAGAAGTTTAGACATTATATCTTGAGAAGTAAAGTGATAGCTATAGTACCAGATGCAACAGTGAAGATGTTTTTAATGCAAAGTGAACCAGGTGAGAAGAGAGCCAAATGGATAACTGTCCTCCAAGAGTATGATATGGACATAAAACCCATGAAATTAGTGAGAGGACAAGCTTTGAGTCAGATGATATCTGAAATTGATCCTAACATCATGAGCCAACAATATGTCATAAATACAAAGGAAACTGGAGAATGGTATTCAGACATTAGGCATATCTTGATTACTAGAAGATGCCCTTCAAGGTTGTGGGCTTCATAGAGGAGAGCCTTAAAAATAAAATCACAAAAATACATGATAAAAGGAGGAGTCCTTTTCAAGAAGAACTATGAGGGAATATACCTTAGATGCCTAGAAAGGCAAGAAGCAGATAAGGTGCTAATAGAATTACATGACAAGTTTGGAACTGCACATGGATCATACTTAGCTACCACTCATGCTATCCTCAGGGTAGGGTATTACTAGCCCACTATTTTTAAAGATACTGCTGAACACATCAAATGTTGTCATATGTGACAGGTTGCTGCAAATAGAGAAAGGTATGCTGCTCAGCCCTTGCAACTAGTGATGGAGATGCACCCATTTGCTCAATGGGGGATGGATTTCATAGGACCTATCAACCCTCCATCATCTTCAAGCCTTAGGTATGTGTTGACTGTTATTGATTATTGTACCAGGTGGACTGAAGTTGTCAGTAGTAAGACATGCAATGCTGAGGATGTGATCAAGTTTTTGGAAAGCAACATAGCAACAAGGTATGGGGTTCCTTATGCTTTAGTATGTGATAATGGGTCTGCCTTTGCTTCAATAAGGTTATCAAGTTGGGCTTTTGACCATGGAATTATTTTGAAATTTTCTTCAAATTATTGTCCTCAAGTGAATGGATTAGTAGAATCCACAAACAAGAATTTATTGAACATCATAAAGAAATTGATAGAAAAGAACCCAAGGGAGTAAAACACCCTATTAAAGTATGCCTTGTGGGTAGATAGAACCAAGATGAAGGCTGCATTAGGAAATTCTCCTTTTCACCTAGTATATGGGGTGGATCCCATCCTCCCTGTTAACCTAAAGATCCCCACATTGCAGTTCGCACAAGAATATCTAGGCATAGATAACAAACAAGAACTGATGCACCTAGAAGAAAAAAGGAATAAAGCAATTGATCAATTTGCTAAACATCAGGCTGTTGTCAAGCATTGGTTTGACAAAAGAGCCAGAGTTAAGGCTTTTAGAATTTCAGATTTAGTCCTGATGTGGGACAAAGCACATGAAAGGAAAGGAGATCATGGTAAATTTGATAAACTTTGGATAGGTCCCTTTCAAGTTTTAGAAATCTTAGGAGACAACACCTATAGGCTTAAGACTTTAACCGGTGAGGATGTTCCATTACCAGTTAATGGACAGTTCCTCAAGCATTATTTTCAAGCCTAAAATAGTGTCATGTAAGTCATGTGTATCATAGTATGCATATTTGTATAGTTTTGTTTTGTTTGTTTGTTTTGCTTGTTGAGTTTTGTTTTGGTTAGTCAAGATGATGCAACTTGTCACCCTAAGAAAATGACCAAATTGTTAAGATTCAAGTGATGAGAACAATTTCCTATATAGGTTATGACTCATTTTGAGAAGTATTGGTGATCAGGTCTGTAGTACCCTTTTCATCAGGGTGCCTTTTCTTGACCAAAGTGATTTTTCACAATGACTCACCTAACAACCTTGGGTTTGTGGAACACATAAGTATAGGTGTTAAGTGAAAAATCTAAAGGGACTCCCTTGCTACCAATGCAATCTCCAACCTAAATCAGCAAGTGACCATGCCTTGCACATTAATCTTACATGATGACATCATATGAATAGAGAGATAAATATTGAAAATCCAAAAGGAATAAAATTAGGCCATCTAAGTAACTCTACCGGAGCTATGGATGCCTACTGGCAGTGGGACTCTACTCAGGGGGATTGTATAGATAACCTTGTCGGGGCTATAGACGCCTACTGGTAGCATGGCTCTATCCAGGTTGGCTATGAGGGATGCTCCCTAACTATGTAGCTTAACATCAGTTACTCATGTTTTCAACTTACTTTCAAGATGAGGATAATTAATCATTTGTACACACCTGATCCTTTGTTAGCATTGTTTCATGATGAAAACCTTATCATTCAGAAAGATTATAGTACTTATACTTAGAAAGAGTTAAAATACTATGTTAGAATGTGATGCCATCACTTGAATCATTGGAATTTGGTTATGTTCTTTGGTGGCAAGTTGTTGTGTGGTTACACAACACACCCCATTTTGCCTTGACAAAACAGGGACCCAACTTTTTTGCTGCTTTGGCTTGTTGTTTTCTGATTTGGGTGGTTTGGTAAAATTAGTCATACATCTAATCCTGCGAGGGGGTGGATAAGTCCCCATGATGAGATCAATTTCCAAAGTCAGTATTTCACATTATTAACCTCATGTATGGAAAGTACATAGAATTTCAAGCAAGTTTGTCTTTTGGATCACCCCAAAATTGTCTAAGGGGAGAAAGTTATGTTGAGTCAAAGATTGGTCAAACCTGATATTCTAAGGGGAGGGAATCATATTTCAAACATCAGTCATCTTAGAAAAGATCACCCCGATATTGTATTATCACCTGATAATCACTTGATTTGTGAAGTGCAGACGCCAACTTTATTAAGGGCCTATATCTACCCGTCAAACGACTTCATTTATTTTGCAGGGGGTCATATTTTTAATATCCGTCATCTTACGAATATCATCCTCTTCATAAAATATCACCCTATACCAATATGACAGTGGCGCCATCTAAATCCAAAGAATGAAGGAAGTCACCCTGATGATGACGTCGTCATTTCATTCTACCTCGCAGAGGTATAGATCCGATGCCCATCATATTCCATAACATGACGGTGACGTCATTAAAACATAACAATTAAACAAGGTCGCCGACACGCTGACATCACCCTGATCTTTTCCCAAAGGGGTCATTTTATTTGCGGGGTCATATTTTGAACATCCCTTGATCTTAAATTCATGACCCGATATACACGTGGTCAACATTGACCACATCACCTGATTCTTTTGCATTAGTTTTGCCGCTCAAAGGTGGGGGGTCATTTTATCTAGAGGGGGTCATATTTTGAATATCACCCGATCTTTCGAAGATCACCCCCCTGTTTCCTAACATTAAATGCACTTAAATGTGGTAGACGGATTCCCACTAATTGCGAATACAAATCAAACACATGGTATCATCCATGAATTCCCTGCAAAAGATTGACGGATTTGGTCGAGCCAACACAGTTTTACCCTAATTTGCCCTACGGATGCGTTTAAAGGTAATTTTCCAAGGTTATTTTCATTTACCTTGGAAAAAAAAGAGAAATTATAGAGCAGAGAAGTCAAATCTTCATACAGCTACCTGTTAACAGACTACATCTTTCAGTGTAATGGAACGGGTGATCTTCAGCATTTGCAACCATTTTATGTAATCACCCATCTAACCCAAAAGGAAAGCACTATTAGGTAAGTAAATGAAAAACCCTCTTGTTGTTTTCTGCATGTTCAAGTAGATGTATGTTCTTTCTTGTGGTTTGGCTTTTGTAAGTATGCATATCATGATGAAGTAAAGGATAATAGAGAGAGTATGCATGATGCTGTAGAAGTCCATAGTGTTGTATGAATGCATGTGGACATTGTAAGGTAAGACAAATCATGTTTGTTGCAGGAATCCATGGTAGATCTTAGGAGGAATAGGTCTGACTCAAAGTTTCTCAAGCCTATGTTTGTTTTGTTGGATCTAGGGCATACAACTGAGAGGGGGGGGGGTGAATCAGTTGTATAAAACTTCTTGTTCTTTCAAACTCTTGATTCTTTGTTGTTAGTTAGCAGCATATAAATTAATCATCCATGAAAGCATAATACATAAACACAAGAGCAGATAAGTATCAACACATTGAACACCAAGATTTTGACGTGAAAAACCCGGTTAAGGGAAAACCCACGGGGTGATTAACCCAAGAATTATTCTCTGTTAGAAGAATAAAGAAGAATGAATGGCACATGCCAATTAGGGCTCACTGCCCGAGCACACTGCTCACAAAGAGGCCCACTGCCTACAAGGAGACACACTGTCTACAGAGTGATAAAAATCACAGTCTTGAACTGGAGAATGACATCTCTACCATGTCCGGATCAGTTCCAATTAAGCCCAAAAACCTCTTGCTCTGCCTTTCGCACTTCTCTTCGCTATGCCACACTCATCCACACACACCACACTTTGAAATGAACTCACAAACCATTATTTATACAAGACATCGACTTAGGAACAAACATCTAAGTCGGCAAACAATCATAAGAGTATCCGCAAGATGAATAACACATCCGGTCGGCCACCACAAGAACATTCGCAGGATGAACAACTCATCCGGTCGGCTAAACAGAGCAAGAACTTCATCCGGAAGAATAACTTCAATTCCGGGCTCTACTATCAATGCGGATCAACAACGCAACCTCAACATGATCTAGAAAACTTCACAAGCCTGTCTGAATGACCGGATACATCCGCACTTCCTTTACTTGCTGGAATCTCTTGTCTTCCTCATCCGGAACTTCAAGAACACAGTCTGTCGCCACTGTAGAAGGTACTTCCAGACCTTCAAATCATACATTATCAATGCGGACCAACAACACAACCTCAACATGATCCAAGAACCTTCACAAGCCTGTCTGAATGACTAGGTACGTCCGCATTTCCTTTACTTACTAAAATCTCTTATCCTCCCTATCCGGAACTTCAAGAACACAGTCTGTCGCCACTGTCATAATGCAAGAGGTACTTCCGGACCTCCAAATCATACACAACTCGAGATGGCACATCACAAGGACATCCCAAACACTCTTTCCAATCCGCAGATTAGGATTGTACAATTCCGGACCTCACCGGACCTTTCTGTGATCCTCTGTCACCTCTAAGCACTTGCCGGAACCGGTTCCACACAGACAGCCATAACTTCTTCAGGTCTTCATGCGGACCTCTGAAAACTTGACTGAAGCATCTCAAGACTCATATCTGCAAACCCTTTAATCCGCATCCTCCAGTTCTCAACCTATCCAATATATTTGCCTTCTTCTCATCACTGTTCTTCATTGTTCCTGACTGAGGCTAATTTTCTCAATATCCTCAACACACAGCTCATCCAATCCTTCTTGTCAATGTAATATGAGTATGTTGACATCAATGACAACACTGGTTCACCTCATACTTGCAACATGTTTAGCCCGAGGGGTACAGTTTAAATATGGAGTTATTGGTGACACTCACAAAGGGGATACGGACCTGGCAGCAAGGTCATCAAGAGTAGATCATGATAAGGATAATCCTCTTCTAGATGGGTTATATGTTTTAGGAATGTGGCATGCAGCTGGCTTTCCATATGCCATGGATACCCCAGAATTGGTAGTGGAATGTGTCAAAAATTATAACCCTGAGACCAGGCAGGTGGAGAAACATGGAAGAGTACATGCCGACTTTACAATCAAGGGCATCACCTCTACTTTTAATCTACCAGTTGGAAAGAAGGTGGTCAGTGTGGATCTACGCAAGCTGGAAATAGAATACAATAATAATAAAAAGAATGTAAGGAAAAGGATGTATCAGTGGAGATCAAAGAGCAATAGCTACACTGCCTCAGCCAAATTTTTCGTACATTTATACAAATTTGATTTTGATGATGAGTACCAGTATATGTTTGCCCTACTGATCAGGATGACAGGTAAACCTCATGCTAGAAATTTTGAGAATTAGATGTTTGGAATCATCCAGATGGTCCTATATGCAGATAACAGGCCATTATGGACCAATATCATTAGTGACGCACTAGATGAAGGGATGAGGAACATGGGAGGCCAAGCATGCTTGTTTCATATGACCTCATATGTGGTGTACTCATGTGCTTATAAGGGAACCTTTGATGCCTTGAATATAGTGGGTAAGGCTGGCGGTGATGCAGATGATGCCCACATGTGGGATCGCTATCCCCAGCTACAGAGAAAAAATTACCTCTTGGACTACAAACTAGTAAATGATGCATTTTCTATGCATCTGGTCAGAACCATGGAGGAGGACAGAACCAAAAGGCTGAGCATAGAAGCTCAGGAAGTTGTTTATAGACATGGGGCCTAGTTTATCTAGTTTGCCACCTTCTCATACATAAGGATAGAGGGATTTGAAGGACACCCCCTTATGCTGCCAAGATACCCTCATGATGGGGTTGTCTTGATGGAGTTTGTCAAACAAGTGTCTACCATAGTTGAAGCTTACAAGAAACAAAAGAAGATACCTTCGATGTTATTTCCAGTGTCTATGGGCTGGTATATGTGCTCAGACTCAAGGAGAATAAAACATGTCATGGGAGGCTTGAAACTAATGTATTTGCAGCCATTTCCCTTGGCCAAATCTTATGACCCCTATGGCAGGATGCAGAAAATAGTAGGAAAACTGATACATCAAAAGCAACTGGAAGATTTTTGGACCGACTGTGAGGATGAAGCCAAGGTGAGAAGAAGGAAGTACCAAAGACTCACCTTGAACCAAATAAAGACATTTGACTACATCCCGGTGCCAACACAGCTGAGGAAGGATGATGGAAAAATTATGTCTAATGAATATGAAGACAAGAAGGTGTATAATGACACCATATTAGCTCTTGATCTTACACAGCTACAGGATATATCCCTGGACCAGTTGATAGGTGGGGTGATACAGTTAACCCAGGCTTGGGTGGATGAAGAAATAAATAGACTGAAGAAAAGGGGTATGGCCCTTACAGTTGATGCCAAAAAGAAGAGGCAAGAATTAGCTGATGAGGAATATGATGATTTCCTCAGTGAGAAGAGAAAGTCAAATGGGGAGAGGTTGCCCACACAAAAATAGAGGAAAGGTCCCCCTAGAGGTAAGAAAACTGAAGATGAACCTAAGGGGGTGATAATTGAAAGGATTGCCACACCAGCTGTAGGTGCATCAACATCAACTCAAGCATCTACCTCATCTGCACAACCTCTAATTGACAAACCAAAGACTAAGAGGATTTTGAGGCCAGCTGTTGAACCTATAGAGGTGCAGGTGGAAGGCCAAGCCTCGCAGCAGGAAGTGGAAGAGGGCATCCCATTTGAAGAGGAGCAAGTAAACAAGGAACCTACAGGTGACGACCTGATGATGGTCATTAAGAAGAGGAGGGCTATGCCGCTTACATCACCACCCAAGAAGCAAACAACATCCATGTGGGGTGATATCAGGGCTGACCCTATTGTATTGAGAGGAGCCGGTGGTGAAGCATTCAGGATGGAACTACAACATGATGTTCCCCTTTCCACTATAATAAAGTTCAAAATTGAGAAGGTAGAAGAACAAACAAGAGAAGTATTCAAAGCAGGTCAGGGTGGTCCTTTCTCCCTGGAGGACACTGTGGACTTATCAGATGATGAACTTGTTCAATGTGTGGCCTCTCAACAGATGGAGACTCTCGCTTCCAACACTCGCATGACCCCTCATGGGACCCCAATAGCACAAATGGCGGTGTTGGAAGAAATAAAAAAAATAGAGGAGGAAGTAAAATAGAGTAGCCTAGAGAGGGTAGCCCAACAGATAGGGCTTGATAAGTTGGTGGATCAGGTGACTAGCCCTACAGTTATAGATTTAACATACAGGGGTGATGTAAGCCCTAAAGATAAAGTAGGTGCACCTGATGAGACATAAAAGATTGAAGTGGTTAAGCAAGTAGAAAAAGAAAGCAATGCTCCTCATATGGGTCAGCAATAGCATGAGATACCCGTAGAGCCAAAAATAGTAGAAGTTCAACAGAAGGGCAAGGGTGATAAGGATATATTAGGTACTACTGCTACTCAGACTTCGGAAGATCTGGGGGATGCCTCAAGAACAAAAGATAAATCAGGTTAGGAGGACCCCAAGCCACAGGATATTGGTGCATCAGATGCAAAACAAGAATTGACCCTTGATCAGGGTGATGCACAAGGCCCAAATACACAGACATCTACGGATGTCAATATGCCTCAGGATGAGGAAAATAGTAAAGTGGATGAAAGTCAGAAGGAGGGAGTACTTGATCAGGTGCATGATCATAATGTGGACATTCCACAAGATCCTCCTTTACAGAAAGAAGCCCCTCAGCAAAAAGAAATGCAACAAGATCCCCCTCATGAGGAACTCCATGAGGAAGAAACTAAGAAATCACCTTCTCCACCAAGAATAGAAGCAGATACTGGAGAATAAGGCAGATGTGATGTTGACAAAGAACATGAGGGATCTAGAGATGATGTGCCTCAATGGCTAGAAAGAGAAATAGGTAGGGAACAAGGGTCTAAAATTTAGGAATTTGATGTTTCCACCTTGTTTGCAGAAATAATGATGATGCCACAGAGGAAGGCCAAATTGACATCAGCCATAAAGAGAGATCTTACTATAGGCAGAAGGATTGCACAGGTTGCACTTCCCACGGTTGAGAAAGAGAAGGGCAAGATCACCCTAGAAGAATTCCAAATCACAACTCTTGATTTGGGTTTTTCCAATGAGGACCAGGAGGGTCAGGAAGGGAAGGACATTAGTGATTCTTTGACCCAAAGGATAAAGAAGGAGAAAGAGAAAAATAAAAGGCATAAGGAGCACATTTCTCAGTTACATTCTTACATAAAAAGGTTAATTAACCCTGATAATACACCAGTTGATCCGACAGTCCCATTGACTGTCATATCCCAGGAGGAGGTCACCAAGTTGGACCTCATGAAACATGAAGCCATGATCATGGAGAAATGGATGTTGTCAGCCCTCATTGGAGCTGGGGATATTTTGAGAACCTCACTACAGAGATGGAATTCTTTAAGCAGTCTAAAAAGAAAGGTAGATAAAATGCAAAATGAAACAAGGAAATAGTCATTCCAATTGGAAAAGGACCTAACTACTTTAAGTGAAATGAAAAGGATTGATCCTCAGGTTTTGATAAACAATCAAGTGTTGAATAATAATACTGCTCTACTGATAGACATATGGTATGAAGATATTAGGTTTGAATGTGATATCTTGAAGAAATGTAGTGGCAAGCTCAGGGATATAAGTATAAAGCTGCACAGCATGATGGCTTATGAAGCAGAGATCCTTGAGGCTTTAGAAGGAAAAGTAGAGGGTAAAATAGAAAATTGGGATGCAGACTTTTCTATCAAAGCTCTGCATGATAATTTCCAGCCGGTTGCAGATGACCCCCTCACCCACCTGATGGAAGAAGTAATGAATAAAATCATGAAGATAAAAGTCAGGGTGGAAACTTATAATGAGACTTTAAACAACAGAAAAGGTAAGCTGGAAGTGCTCAAAGGTAAATTCCAGTCTCATAAGCATGCCATAATAAAAGCCAGAATCCAAGATGGGGGAGAGGTGGATAAAATAGTGCAGGCATATGAGCACATCAGGACAACGATGAAGGTCCACATAGAGGAGGATGTACATCATGGTGACAGTGATACTGAAAGCAATGAAGATGATGACCATGATGAAGAAGAAGAAAATGAAGAGGAGGAACCTAAAGAATGAATGAAGATGCATCACTAAGAGAACACATGCATAAGGTGCTCATAAATAATGAGTCAAACAGATTGTTGCCAACTAGCAACCTATGCCATGAGGAAGAGTTGACTGAGTCAAAGGGTAATTATCAACCGTTGATCTTAATTGACAAATCTTGACCATTGGTCATTTGTAATTGCCTCATCACCTTATTCTATAAAAGGTGCAGGGGTGCAATATTTTGAACATTCGAAACTTAATTGAAATTTGATTGCTGAAATTTCAGGACTCATTTCAAAGTTGTTGTGAATGTACTTGTTATGCATACTGAATGAAAGAGAAGCATATTTGATTACAAATCATCATAAATCTTGAGTAATCTATGTTTGAAATATGGATACATGCATTGATCAGTTGCGTCCCTTGGAGTGCTTTTCAATCTGCATATGTTGTTTTCATTCCTAATCCCTTTGAAGTTAGCATCATCCATATCTAGCTGTGGAACATCCTAGTGACATATGGTTTGATTCCTTCTCTTCATGAATGTATCTTGTATGTATGTGATCCAATGACTAAAGATTCACTAAAATTAAAAGCATTCTTTTAAATTTCTTTCAATTTCATAACAAATCATCTCCATAATTGCAAATAACAGAGAATCAAAAGCAAATAACATGAAATATGTAGATATCCCGTAGATAATTGAAAATACAAAGCATATTCAAAGTAAAAGCATGTCAAATTGACAAATATCATGCGAATTCATACAAATATCCATGAAATCCATGCACATATCTACTTATAGACACATCATTTGAAAAAATATACAGTGTAGAAGAAAAAGTAAGTTCATGATGATCAGTGATTAGAAGAATTGATCAAACTTGCAAATATATCAGTTATCTTTAAAAATAGAGTAGAGTTAACCTCTTTGTGGAGTAAATTTATAGGAAATAGTGCAATACTGGTCATCTAGACAAATGTAAGACCCTTTGAAATGAAAATAGCATGTCACATCAACCTCTGAGTAACGTTAGACAATCATGACCTGATCAACAGAGACTTGGAGTCATCAACTTATTCTAAGTTGTTCGTACTTTACAAGATAATAAAGGTTTGTTGTGCAAATTTTTATGCATGTTGTTATGACTAACAATCAGCATCAACAGGTCTTCCAGTCTTAGTTGAGGAGATATGTTCTAGTGTTCTTTGATTTCATATTGGTTTACAACAGATCTTGGGAGGAACACATGGCTCATCTAGATATTGTTTTTGGCATACTTGATAGGGAGTCCTTGTATGCCAAGGAGTCCAAGTGTGCATTGGGCATGGTAGAGATTTTATATTTGGGCCACATTATCAGTGCAGAGGGAGTTCGCATGGATCCTGATAAGGTTCGTGCTATTATTGATTGGCCTACTCCTGAGAATTTGACTCAGCTCAGGGGATTTGTTGGTTTATGCGCTTTCTATCATCAATTTGTTAGTGGTTTCTCTAGGCATGCTGCAACACTTACAGATTTGACTAAGAAAGGGGCTTTTGTTTGGACACCTTTGGCACAGGAGTGTTTCAAGAAGTTCAAATAGTTGATGACTACTTGCCTAGTCCTAGCTCTACCGAATTTCACCAAGCCTTTTGAGCTTCATTGTGATGCATGTGGAGAATTCATTGGTGATGTGATTATGTAGGATCGTCATTTGATAGCTTTCGAGAGTAGGAAGCTATGAGGTCTTGAGAGGAGCTATAGTATTTATGACAAGGAAATGTTGGCTATCATGCATGCGTTGGCCAAGTTTAGGTAGTACCTTGTGGGCAGTCAATTCTGTGTCAAAACTGACCATAACAGCTTGAGGCATTTCCTTGGTCAGCGGGACCTAAATGAACGTCAACAGAAGTGGGTCAGCAAGTTACAGTCTTATGATTTTGACATCTCCTATTTCAAAGGTAGTCAGAATGTTGTTGCTAACACTTTATCTCGCCGTCCCCATTTGAGCTCCATGGCAGAGATTTCATAGGATTGGAGACATTTGATCATTGCAAAGTATGCCAAGAACCCATGGGCTTCTGGCATTATTGATGGGACAATACAGGATAGCAGGTTCTCTCTTGTGAATGATCCCATCATTTACAAAGAGAGAATATTTTTGGTCCCAGGTTCAGATGTGAAGAACAAGGTGTTGAGGACTTTCCATGATTTACCTATGGCTGGATATCTTGGATACTTTAAGACCTATAGGCAGGTACGGGAGAGATTCACTTGGAAGGGTCTCATATCTGATGTTCTTCGTTATGTTAGGGAGTGCTCTATTTGTCAGCAAAACAAACAAGAGCATACATATCTTGCAGGATTGCTTCAGCCACTTCCTATTCCTGAGAAGAAATGGGAATGCTTATCGATGGACTTCATTACAGGCTTGTCAAAAGCCCAGGGTAGAGATTGTTTATATGTAGTGGTTGATCAGCTGACGAAGTATGCTCACTTCTTTCCAATTACAACTACATACTCAGCTACATAGGTAGTAGATTTATTCTTTCGTGAGGTGTTCAGGCTACATGGCTTGCCTCAGAGTATTGTCAGTGACAAGGATAGTCAGTTCATGAGCCATTTCTAGCAGGAGCTTTTCTGATTATGTGGGACCGAGTTGACTTTGAGCACTAGCTACCACCCACAGACTAATGGATAGACAAAAATTGTCAACAAATGGGTGGAGGGATACCTGCGGAACTACATTTCTTGGCAGTAGAAGGCTTGGGTTAAGTGGGTGCATCTTTGTGATTTTTTCTATAATTCCACTTACCATATGACTATTCAGATGACACCTTTCAGAGCTCTGTATGGATATGATGCACCTAGTTTCCTTGATTTATTGTTGAGCGATTACAGAGTGCCTAGCGTTGGGGATTTGTTATAGGAGAACCAAGATATTATGAGGGCTCTTCGTGAGAATATTTAGAAGGCTCAAAATTAGAAAAATAGTATGCTGATCAGAGGAGGGTGGAGAGATCATTTGAGGTTGGGGATATGGTGTATCTGATGTTGCAGCCCTACAGGCAGTCCACTCTTGGGAAGAGAGGCGCAGAAAAACTCAAGCCACAATATTATGGCATGTTCAAGATTATCAGGCGAATAGGTGAAGTGGCTTATGAGTTGGATCTACCAGCAGATAGCAGGGTGCACAAAGTGTTTCATGTGTCACGCCTCAAGAAGGCGTTGGGGCAGCATATAGTTCCTTCTAAAGATTTACCACCCTTAGATGATGAGGGGAAGTTGATTTTAGTACCTGAGGCCATCTTGGATACCAGAGAGCGCCATCTTCGGAGATGGATTATCAGGGAATATTTGGTAAACTGGAGGAACTTGCTAGTAGAGGATGTTACTTGGGAGAGTGAGACTATTTTACAGCATCCAGCATTGAGTTTGCATTGGGACATGCAAATTCAGGGAGAGTGGATTGTAATGTCCCCTTCCTAGTCGACACATAGATGAGTAGTGGTTGACCTATTATCTGGGTTCCCGTAGGTTAGCAGAGTGGTTAGGGGACCTATCTAGAGGTAGTGGAGCTTGGTAGGAAGATTTACAGGCCATTCCAGATAGTTTGCAGTAGTCTCCTATTTTTTGGAAGGGTCCCTATTTTTTAGGGTTTGACTGGGAGTTGACCAAGAGGCATCAGGAAACCTCTGGGAGTATTTTGGGAGATTTGGTCACAGTTCCTATGTTTTAGGAGGTATCCCTATTTTTTTTTGGAGGGGACTTGTTGTGTGGTTACACAACACGCCCCATTTTGACTTGGCAAAACAGGGACCCAACTTTTGTTTTGGCTTGTGTTGTCTGTTTCTGGCGGTTTGGTAAAAATAAGTCAGGTGCATCATCATCATGAAGGTCAGGATGAGGTAGGTCATCATCATGAGGTTAGTTTGTCAAAGTTCATATTTTGTTTCTATGACTTCATGGTTAGAATGAGTTTGAAATTCCATGCAGGTTTGCCTTTTACATCACCCGAAAATTCGTCCATATGAAGGAGTTATGAGCAGTCAAAGTTTTGGTCAAACCTGATAATTGCTGTATGATGAACATCATCATCACGATATTTGAAAAGCTCTCCGATAATATCCTGAGGTCGAAACATCCGGACGTCAAGTTTAAGTCGTAGTAATCTTTTCCCGTCGAGCGGTCTTTTGTGTCGCCAAAGGTCATCATCATGATCTTACTCTATCACCTGATAAAAAAATCATGCAGTCCCGAAACATCCGGACGTCAATCTTAAGTCATAGTGAGCTTTTCCCGTCAAGCGACCCTGGAAACATCATCATCATCATGATATTCTAACATCATCAGCATCATGATATTCCAACATTGCGAGCATCATGATATTTAAAATCACCCGATGTGATAATATCATGCTGATGATCATCGTCACCTTGCTTAAGAAATATGCCATCTGCATAATTATCGCGCGCACGTCAAAGTCCTTATGCGTGATCATCATCATCATGATCTTTCATGGTAGGATCACATTTCCTAATATCCTCCTGATCTCCTTTTTGCGTGATCATGATGATCACCTTATCTTTCGAAGCGGAGGGTAATATTTCATTCCTTAGTCTTGTTGACATCATCATCATGATCTTTCTCTACCCGACAATTCGTAATATCCTCCTGCCGAGAAGTATAAACTTTTGCGAATATGATGATGACGATGACGTCACCATCACCTTTCTCCTTCGGCATGATATTTTCCAGGGTATGATCCTGTTCGCCAATATGATGATGACGATGATGTCATGTTCGAAGATTAACGAAGGCCCGGATATCCTGATCATCATCATCAGGACTTTCAGCAGGATCATATTTTAGATCACCCAGTGCGGATATGATGATGATGATGTTCATCATCCTGATCTTTTAAAGAGGATCACCTTGGCCGAAAAGGGGGTCATACTGCATTCATGACCCGATCATCTTCCTTAGAGGTGACCCGATATTCCATTTATCTCCTGCTCTTAACGAAGCATGACGGTGACGTCATCCCTTTGCATTTTAACGAAGCCTGATGATGACGATGACGTCATCATGATATTCCTCAGCGGCAGGATCATTTTCCAAGTCCTCCTGTTTGTCTTCATCATGATGATGATGACGATGTCTTTCTTTCCCGAATATGCAAAAACAAAACATCCTGATGTGCTTTTCCTCAGAGCATTTGGAGGAGAGGAGCATCATATTTCACAATATCCTGCGGCTAGATACAGAGGGCATATAGTTGGTCATCCTCATGATTTTTTGGCGTCGGTATAACTGTTGCCGTCGGCCTAAGGTAAAATTGTCACCCTGATCATATGTAGTCACGCCGATGCAAATATGATGATGATGCAAAGCCGGATTCGAAGGATGCTTGAAGGGCGATTATTTCCTTGTATATTTGTGACCATCATCATCATATTTTGAACCCGATATACAAGAAAATGGGCAAAAACATGAAGCGATGGAAATTTGGAGCCCTATTGCCTGTAGCTGCGCATTTTTTTGGGGCTTGTTTAATAAAACGTTTTACTTCCTGTTGTTTATCATGATGATAATGAACTTAATGTTTGTTTGTTTACTTGCAGGAGGTCATGATGATGTTGCTGAGGCTGAGCCTTGTCATGATGCTGCTGAAGCTGAACATTGAAGTCATGATGCTGCTGAAGCTGAGCATTACAAAGTTGCGCATGGAGGCAACATGAGCCAGACATGAGGAGGATATTGTCAAATATGCTGTTTGCCAGCTGGAGACCGAATCAAGTCGAAGATGCTGGAATATTCTGTGCCAGCTGTACATTTGCCAACTGATGAAGCATGTGCTTTTCATCTGGACCGTTGTTTGTTATGAGAGGATCCTGATCCTTGGATCATTGGAACCGTTTTCTGACAGTTGCTCTATATAAGAGCCAGAGCTTGTCATTTTACAAAAAAAGGGAGGAATACATTAGAATACATAGACGCATCTGGCGCAAAAGTTAATTACTGTAGAATAAGTTAGGAGATCGGATTACTGAGACTAATGAGGATAGAATTGTTGAAATGTCAAGGTTCTTTCTTCAGATCACTGTAAATGTACCTGTTCTTGAGCATACTGAATGAATATGAAGTTCCAGATTACATCCTGATTGTAAATTTTACGTAATCTTCTGTTGATTTCTGGATATGTACTGGTGAATGCTGTGTTCAACTGGAAGCGCTTTCATTTCATTACATGTTGTTGTCAACTTTCCTTTGAAGCTTTGCACTAGATCATGCGGATTTGTGGAATGTCCTGGTGAAGTATGATTTCTAGTTTTTCTTCTTTTCATTGCAAGTATGGGAGCTTGTGTGTGAATCAGTGATCTAAGTCCAGTAATTTTGGGAATCTCACTCTCTAACCCTTTTCCTTTTTTCAATTTCATTAATTCATCACCATAACTGCGAATCATGATAAATAACAAGCAGAAACAGTGAAATATGCTGAAATCCCGTAGGTAACTGAAGATCCTTAGCATATTTGAGTTAAATGCATGTAGTACTGAAAATATCATGCAAAGAATCATAAATAATGATAGAAATCATGCAAATATCGGCCTGTATGTACATTATTTGACTAAATTTACAGTGCAGAAGTAGAATCGTTGGAGACTTGCAGAGCGAACATCCAGAGCAGGATATTTGAAGATGATGATGATGAACAGTGCAGAAACACGTAAGGCCCCTGAATGGAAAACAGCAACACACATCAACCACTGAGTAACGTCAGTAGATTAAGACCTAATCAACGGAGACTTGGGATCATGAATTCTTTGAATTCATCGTATCTTTCAAGATGAGTAAAGGTTGTTGTGTAACTTTTATTCTATGTTTGTGAATGACTAACATCATGACCAACATAAATTGGCGCTAGAAGGAGGGCAGACAGAGAATTTCTAGATTTCATCAATAGAAGGAGGGCAGAACTGGAAAAGACACCATTGCTTCAGTCATCATTCATTTTATGCAGGCTCCTCGCTTCTAACGCAACATAAATTGGCGCTAGAAGGAGGGCCGAATAATAGATCCTGTTCCTGAACAAAGATTTTTTTGGATTTTCTGCAAATATTGCATAAATATTTCAGCATTTCAGTTAAATGTCTGCAAATATCTCTTACCTGAGATGTTTTGGTTGCACCTTTGCAAAGATCTAGCCCAAAGCATCAAATATTTGTTTGATTTTCTGGACTTTCAAAGTTTTAATCTGAGATATGACAGATCTCCTTAAAATTGCAAAATACTAAAGAAATTTGAAGAATAGAATCTCATTTTGATGGATGTATATGAAAATAATGGTCAAATTAACATTCCTTTATTTCAGGAAACTTTGAGTAGGCAGCTTTACCCTCACAATTTGTCTAACTTTGGTTTATCTACCTGTTGCAGGATACACCAGACTGTAGAACACAGTGAAATTAATTGTTTAACTTTCCTCACAAGGTTGGATTTATATTTGAAAGGACTAATATTCTTCCCGGATGTGTTCAGGGCTGAAACTTGCCAAGAAAATGAAGAGATCTGCCAGGGAAATGAAGAAATTCTGGAGCAACAAGCAGATGCAGCACCAGAAGTTATTAATTGTCCAGACACTGAAGTGGATCATTCTGAAGATTTTCAATTATACTTGTCTAGAAATATACAGTGTAGTCAAATATTAGGTTTGCCCATTGATGATGTCTTGATTGAAAGCTGGTGCAGATTACATGATGAAGAGCATTCAGAGAGAGATTGCTACCCTTGCTTGGTCATGTTGAAAAAGATTCTAGAAAATACAATAGCTGAGTCAGTTCCAGAAGGTAATGAAGAGGAAACATCTTTCCTGGATTCATTTTATGGTGATATTGATAGGAGTTCTCTACTTCCTAATACAAGTAAGGACCAGTCAGTATGCAGGTATGAATCTTGTGAAAATTTTAGAGAAGAAATCACTTATCAGGATAATATTTTTTATTCTGATCCTAATACTTTTGATAAAGAAGATGAAACATCTTTCCTGGAGTCATTCTATGGTAAAGAGAAGTGTAAACAGATAGTAGAGCAATTTAAATGCGCTCCAGATGATGAAGTTCCTATGATGGTAACTCAGGGAGTTATAGAGAAGAAAATAAATGCTGATTTATTACTTGACTTCTTTGAATTAAATGATCAAATGCAAGAATGTTGCAGGTTAAAGGAACCAGATCCTCTAATAGATAGAAAATGTGAATTATTTAATGAACAATTCCTGAAAGATGAAGATGTAGAAGACTTTGGAGTTGTTGTGCATAATCAGATGTCACTCTAGAAATATTTTGAAAATGAAACAGGGGAGTGTCCTCACCAAGTGAAAGTTGTTTCTCCTTTACAGTCAAATGATATAGAAATAATAAATTTCTGTATATCAGGTTGTGATAATAAAGATACTTATTTAGACACTGATGTGCAGGAAATTGAAGAAAATATTGAGAAGTTTCCTGAACTGGAGGATAAACTGAACATCCAGAATGGAGGGATAAGGTTGGATAAAGATGAAGAATTAACACATCAAAGGTCATACATCCTTCAATTCGAAGAGGGACCAGGCACTGAGCCAAGCAGTGAAAATATAATGACAAATGGAGACTTGGGATCATGAATTCTTTGAATTCATCGTATCTTTCAAGATGAGTAAAGGTTGTTGTGTAACTTTTATTCTATGTTTGTGAATGACTAACATCATGACCAACAGGACTGTCAGTTAGCCTACCACATGGCGACCTCATCAGTATGGCACGCGCATCATTAAAGTTTTCAGTTCAGGATGGCTAGGTGATGGGAATGGAATAAATGTTAAATATTAAAGTGCTAACCTTAATATTTAATAAGAATAAAATAAAGTGATTAATAATGTCACTTTATAATAATAAAGTAATAAAAGGACCCCCTCCGAGTTGACATAATGTTGTTTTAAAAGGTGGACCTTTTCATAATGCAAAATTAGACCCTCAACTTGGGCGCCCAACTCGGAAGAATGAAGAATCATTAAAAAATGCTTTTGAATTCCCTTTTTTGCCCTAAAGTGGACGCCACCTCTTGGGAGAAGGATAAAGTGAGTTTGGAAACATAATTTGGATCATCTCTTGGCATTTTGACAATGAACTTTTATAGATCTGAGCTCTGAGGAAGAGTTGCAGCAGTATTCAATTCTTTGGGAGCAAAAACTCTCAAGGAATATTGTGGATTGGATGACAACCCAGTTCACCTTTGTGGAGGACCTACTTTAGGTCTTCGTTTGGGCTTCATTGGATGAGTTTTAGGTGATGAAATTGCAGATCTGAGTTTGCAGCAATTTCTTTCAGATCAACAACACCCTTTTGCATGTAGAGCCTCTCTTAGGCCAATACCAGCACATGTATGCATTTATCCTTGCAGATCCAACTTCTACATGAATATAATGTGCAAATTTGATGGGTATGTGATTAAATTTCAAAATTGGTGATTTGCTGATTTGGGTAGTTATTAGTTTGCTTTCAATACCTTGTATGTTCTTGGATCTTATTTGCATGTTACATATTTTTGCCATCCTTGGCAAAAACTACACATCTCAAGAAAACTAAAACCGCTTCTACATCTTCTATCTAGTCTATAAGATGTCAATAATAATAAAAATCATAAAGTTCAATTAAAAATACAAAAAAAATAATTCATTTTCAACAGCAGTCAGAGTTAGAACCAGCAGGGTTCTTACAAATGTTATGGAGTAAAAAGTATCCCTATCCCTTTTTACCTCCTAGTTTAGCTCCTAGGTCATTGTGTTTACACTTTACATGCTTAATACTTATCCTGGAGCAATTTCCCCTGAAACCCATGTCAAATGGGACTTAGGGGCCAGTTTTAAATGCTTAAACATGACCCAAATTAGCCTTAGGACTTGGGTGCCTACACCCAAGCCCAAGCTGATTTGTGGGGACCCAAATTTAAGTGTGTCAGCATAGGACCTTTAAAAAGGTTTCCCTCTGTCAGCCTTTTCAATTTAAATTATGAAAGTTAGTAGGAAAGCATATATAAGTGAGTTTATGTCTTCATTTTACACCTAGATGGATAATGCAAACTTGTGACATTGAACTAAGGGACTTCAAGGCATTCATTGTGTTGCAAAGCATAATTGTGTTGTTATTGCATTTGTTTATGGCAGATTTGGCTTCATCAATCCATCTCCTCATGATTTGAAGGATCTTCATCTCTGTGAGGGATTCACCTCCAAGGTGACATCTATTTGTGTTTCAATCATTTCAATTCATCATTACTTTGGTTTCTGCCCTCCCTTGGGCACACACTCTATCTAATAACAGTGTTGGAAGACTTGAATGTCATTTCAGGGCTTAACTGAGGCAAGCTCCTAAACACTACAACCTCCAAACCCCTCTCTTTGTGATTATAGGTTACAGGTGCAGGATTTGGTGAAGTGCAAGTGCAAAGAAGCAATTCAAAGGATAAGGATTCAGTATCTAAAGAAAATTTGTTGTAAATCTACCCTACTAGACTAGGCACCCACCCTGTAGTCCTTCTGGTAGGATTTATCCTGAACTCAGGAGCTAAACATCATCCAACACTAATCACTGTTCCAAATCTATAGAAAAGTTGCCCTATCAGACTTGGGTGCCTGCCTCGTAGTCCATGAAGTCCTCGCCTCTAGAAATCCAACTTCTAGTGAGTTTTTATTCCTTCTTGAGTGCCTCCCTGTGCGGTGATCTGTAGCAGTTTATTCATCTGTACCCGATTTCTTTATAATTAGGGTTTGAGGCTTATTGAATCTAGGGTTTGACAAATCTTTCAATCTAATCAGTCTTTCCATATCATTCCTAAGTACATCAACTTGTAGCTGAGTCCTTTCCATCTATAGTGACTTGGCTCAATTGTTGTCCTTGAGTGTTATTGTGAAAGGAGGGTTTGATTTGATAGATCTTGACACTATTCATCATCTTTTCCACTTTTCATATATAACAGGTGGCCTTTGGGAATTAAGAATATTGTCTAATATTTCCATACTTTTCTTATTCTTTGAGTCTTTGTTTAATTGAGCACTTACTTTCTCCAATTCTTTTCTTAAGGAGACAAATTCAAACTCTAACCTTTCACAATTTTCTTCCTTTTTCTCTAATTGAATTCTCACTTCCTCTTTAATCATATTTCCTTCTTCAATCTGAATTTTTAGTTTGAAGATTATCTTCTTGGATTCTTCAAGGATTCATACTAACTCTGCATTAGATTCATTGCACTAGTAGAATTTTGGCAAATAAATGACTAAGTGACTAAAACTTTTAGTCACAACAACTAAAAATGACTAAATTCTACTAATTTTTTGCAACTTAGTTATAAATGAGTAAATAAATAACTAATTTGGTTGTTGACTAAAAAATTATTTAGTCACACAAATAAAAATGACTAAATAGTTAGTCATTTATTTATCACAATCCATTTGAATAAATCATTTAAGGAATAAAAAATCAATAGCCAACCAAAATACTCTAAAACTTTAATAAACATACTCTGAAACTTTTGTCAAAATCTTATTTTCAGGCTTAGCCCGCCAAAATGGAGTTTTCATTTTAATAAACATACTCTAAAACCTTCGTCCAAACCTTATTTTTAGGCGTAGCCTGCCAAAATGGAGAAGTGTTTTAGTAAAGAATTACAGAGAATGGTAAGGAGATGTGCCTGACAGGAGGCATAGGATGTTGCAAATATGTGCCTAAGCGGTGTTGTCATTGATGTCAACATATTCTTGTTGTCATTGGTGTCAAATGTGCCTTTGTTGCCTGTTCAGGAGACTGGAATGTTGAGGATATTGAAAAAATTAATGAAGACTCAATGTTTGCAAACCATATGGCTATGTAGAGGATTGTCAGAGGTTGTTCCAGTTAAGAATTGAGAAGTCCACATGAAGATTTGAAGAAGTTATGGCCATCTGAGTAGAACTAGATTTTACAGTATTTAGAAGAGACAGAGTGACAGTAAGTTGGTCTAGATTGCTCCACAATGAAATATTATGGTCTGCAGATCTGAAGGCATGTTTGGGAAGTCAGTGTGTATCATCAACTCCATTGGTTCATGGTTTGGAGGTCCACAAGCTATCTTTCTAGTTTGACAATCATGGCAGACAGTGTTCTTGAGGTTCCAGAGGAAGATACAAATGATTTTGGCAATTTGGTTTAGAGTGGATGTTATTGGTGAATTTAATGTGCTTGTGGAGGTCTCCGGATCGTGTGGCTACTGTGTTGGAGGTCTGCATTGAAGTTTGAAGATTTCCTCTTTGAAGTTGATGTTCTTCCCAGTCTTGGCCAACCGGATGTTCCTAGCGTGTTGCGGATGATCTAAAGAGCATTTTATGAAGCATGGCATGTTAGTAGAGGAAGATTCAAGTCTCAGCTATGTTTGGTGTATAGATCCGCGTTAATCTTAGTTGACCTTTTTGATCATTCCAAGGTTGATGAAGTGTATAAATACTTGTTGAAGAGTTGTTAAGAATCATCCTTGTATAAAATGAATTAAATCCAAAGAAAGGATCTAAAGCATAGCAGAGAAAAAGAGGAGCGAAAGGAGTATAGAGTGAAGAGTCAGTAAAGAAGAATTTGAGGATAGAAGCAAAAGTTTTTGTAAGCCTTCAAAGGGACTGAAACAGGCATGAATGTAGATGCTATTTCTCAGTTCATTATCTCTGTGTAAATCATAATTTCTAATAGGCAGTGAGCCTCCTTTCGAGCAGTGAGCTTTGGGCAGTGTGCCCGAAGGCATGTGCCTTCTATTTTCTTAAGTACTTTTAATAGGGTACACATTTTTGTGGGTTAACCCCCACCGTGGTTTTTCCCTTAACTAGGTTTTCCATGTCAAAAATTTTGGTGTTGTGTGTTCATGTTGTTTCTGCTCATGTGTTGATTCATGCTTAAATGTTTACATCATTAATTTGTTTGTAAATTAAGAAAGAAGATTAAAAGTGCAGAAAAGGTTAAAATTTAGGGACAACTGATTCACCCCCCTCTCAGTTGTCCGGACTAATTCCAACAATTGGTATCAGAGCCAAGTTCCTCTAAAAGAAGCTTGACCGCTTGAGGAGATCCAAGATGTCGACTTATAAGAAGGAAAGTCTGAGATTTGATGGAACAAATTACTCCCTTTAGAAGGTTCGCATGCAGTGTCATTTGGAATGTATTGGTAATGAATTTTGGATGATAACAAAGAATGATTATAAGATTCCAAAGAATGGCTCTACTACTCTAGACAAACTCAGAGAAGATGAATGCAATATTCAAGCCAAAGAATCTTTATTGAGTGCCCTATTTGATACAGAATTGGCACATGTCTTGGATTTGAAAACTGCCCATGAAATCTGGAAAAAGTTAGAAAATCTATATGAAGGTGACAAATATGTTAAATGTGCCAAGCTACAAATCCTGAAGGGTAAATATGAAAGATTGGTAATGAGGGAAGATGAAAACATTACTTCCTACATGCAGAAAGAAAATGAACTTGTGACCCGTATCAGAAATGTAGGTGGAGTATTGGACGAATCAGAAATTGTTGCCAAAGTTATCAAAATTCAATGTTATCAAAATTCACATGACACATCCTCCTATGCCATAACCAACTTTTAGCTATGAATCAGAAATTTGTGAAACCTGATAGCATATGTAGAGAATGTCAATTGGGTAAATAGAACAAAATTTCATTCAAAAGTAAGGAACAAGCTTCAAGTGGACGATTGGAACTGGTGCATACCGATCTCTGTGGTCCTGCTAAAATTAGGAGTGTACAAGGAGACAGATATTTCATGTTGCTAATTGATGACTACTCTCAGATGATGTGGGTAACCTTCCTAAAAGAAAAATCAGAAGCTCTTGACAAGTTTAAGGTGTTCAAGGTGATGGTTGAAAATGAGATTGGTGAGAAATTAATGTGTCTAAGATCCGACAGAGGTGGACAATTTACTTCCAGAGAGTTTGATTCTTTCTGTGAAAAGCATGGAATAAAAAGACAGTTATTTGCTCATAGGACTCCTTAGCAAAATGGAGTTGTGGAAAGAAAGAACTAGACCATTCAAGAAGCTGCCAGGACCATGATGATGGAAACACATGTTCCTCAAATTTATTGGAGAGAAGCTGTAAGTACTGTTGTCTACACTCCTAACCGGGTGCAAATCAAAGGAAATTATGGTAAGACCCCTTATGAACTATGGTTTGGTCATCCTCCTACTGTGAGATATTTTAGAGTTTTTGGTAGTAAATGCTATATCAAAAGAGATGATGATTTAGCCAAGTTTGATGCAAGAAGTGATGAAGGAATATTTTTGGGATACTCTACTCAAAGTAAGGCTTACCAGTGCTTCAACAAGAGGTTGAAAAGGATTGTTAAAAGTACTAATGTTAGAGTTGATGAGAGAAAAGGACATTCCAGGCATTTCGGATATGATTTAGATGATCAAGATGAAATTCAAAGTCAAGAAAGGCAAGTCCAAACTCAGACTCAGATCTAGATTGATCCGGTAACTCCAGTAACTCAAGAGGTTAGTGCAGATGATGAGGAACAAGCTCAAGAAATAGAAGCTCAACCAATTCCCAAAACCCCCAGGTATGTAAGAATGAATCATCCTGAAGATCAGATCATAGGAGATAGAAATAAAGGTGTTCAAACTAGGAGAAGAGTTGTTGAAGATCAAGAAGAGATTTGTTTGATTTCAAAGATTGAACCTAAATCAGTAAGTGAAGCCTGCAATGATGAAAACTGGGTAAAAGCAATGGAAGAAGAATTGATGCAAATTGAAAAGAACCACACTTGGGATCTTGTTCCTAGACCTGAGAACAAAAATGTGACTGGAACCAAATGGGTCTTTCGGAATAAACTAAATGAAGATGGTGAAGTTGTAAGAAACAAAGCAAGGTTGGTATGCAAAGGCTATTCTCAAGTGGAAGGAATTGATTTTGAAGAAACTTTTGCTCCGATGGCAAGAATAGAGGCAATTAGATTGTTTCTTGCATTTGTTGCTTTCAGAGATTTTAAAGTGTATCAGATGGATGTCAAATCAGCATTCTTGAATGGAGATTTGGAGGAAGAAATCTACATTAAGCAACACGAAGGATTCCAATTATCTGATCAGGAAGATATGGTTTGTAGACTGAGAAAAGCCTTGTATGGACTCAAGCAAGCTCCAAAAGCCTGGTATGCAAGATTGGATAAATATTTGCTTAAGATAGGTTTTAACAAAGGTACTGCTGATAGTAATCTTTACTTCAAGATTAATCATGAGGACATCCTGATTGTTGAGGTTTTTGCTGATGATATCATTTTTGGTGGAAATGAATGTATGTGCAAAGCATTTTTTGATCAAATGAAAAGTGAATTTGAGATGTCAATGTTTGGAGAGATGAATTTCTTTCTAGGTCTACAAATTGTTTAGTCAGATAAAGGTATCTTCATATCTCAGTCCAAGTATGTGAAAGAATTATTGAAGAAGTTTGGAATGGAAGACTCAAAGCTAGTAGGTACACCTATGGTAACCGGATGCAAGTTAAGTAAAGATGATGACTCCCCCAAGGCAAATCAGAAAAGGTATAGATCAATGATTGGAGGATTACTCGATCTGACTTAAACCAGACCTGACATCATGAATGTCGTTGGACTTGTTGCTAGAATTCAAGTTGATCCAAAAGAATCCCATGTTGTGGCAATCAAGAATTTTTAGATATCTCAAGGGGACAATTGATTATGGATTGTGGTATCCAAAGGACAATGACTTCACTCTTCATGCATATATAGATGCTGAGAGCTTACCAACTAACGGATCCCTTATGACAGTTGTTACTATCTTGATTTCTTTAGTGGCTGCAGCTTTATGCTTGTCTGCTAGAGGTAAGGATCTGAGCAAAAAGCAAGAAGCAATATCTTTGTCTACTGTAGAAGCAGAATATATAGCAGCAGTAAATAATTATACTCAGGTTTTGTGGATGAACCAAATGTTGAAGGACATCATAATTGTGTTTGAGGAGTCAGTCATAATCTTTTGTGATAATTCTAGTGCAATAAGCATCTCAAAGAATCCAGTGTTGCATTCAAAGACAAAGCATATATCTATCAAGTTTCATTTCTTGAGAGAGAAGGTAAATGAGAATAAAGTCAAGTTGGAGTTTGTGTCTTCCAAAGATCAGATTGCGGATATCTTCACTAAGCCTCTTCTCAAGGATACTTTTGAGTATCTCAGAGAGAAGTTAGGGGTTATTAACCCTCCTAATCAGAACTAAGATGCACTTATGTGCATCAGTCCAGTGGAATTCTCAGTCATATCTTGAGATCCGGATTGATGTTGAGAAGATACTACTCTAAGGAGTAGTCAGTATGGAAATATTGGAGATCAGTCTGAAATAAAAAAGAGGGAGTAAAGATTACAAATATGTGCCCTTTGTCATTGATGTCAAAGGGGGAGAGAAGACATGTGAAAAATAAATTGTTGATGATAGGGGGAGCATGGAAGAAAGTGGTTGCAGAAGTCAGGGGGAGAAGTTCTTGTCGTGATGGTTGAATCAGTTTTTCACATCATATGTTGCCATCAATGACAAAGGGGGAGATTGTTGCAAATATGTGCCTAAGCAGTGTTATCATTAATGTCAACATATTCTTGTTGTCATTGGTGTCAATTGTGCCTTACTTTGTTGCCTGTTCAGGAGATTGGAATGTTGAGCATATTAAGAAAATTAATGAAGACTCAATGTTTGTAGACCATATGGCTATGTAGAGGATTGTTAGAGGTTGTTCCAGTTAAGAATTGAGAAGTCCGCATGAAGATTTGAAGAAGTTATGGCCATCTGAGTAGAACCAGATTTTGTAGTATTCAGAAGAGACAGAGTGACAGTAAGTTGGTCCGGATTGCTCCATAGTGAAATATTATGGTCTGTTGATCTGAAGGCATGTTTGGGAAGTCAATGTGTATCATCAACTCTAGTGGTTCATGGTTTGGAGGTCCGCAAGCTATCTTTCTAGTTTGACAGTCATGGCAGATAGTGTTCTTGAGGTTCCAGAGGAAGATACAAATGATTCTGGTAATTTGGTTTAGAGTGGATGTTATTAGTGAATTCAATGTGCTTGTGGAGGTCTCTGGATCATGTGGCTACTGTGTTGGAGGTCCACATTGAAGTTTGAAGATTTCCTCTTTGAAGTTGATGTTTTCCCCAGTCTTGGCCAACCAGATGTTCCTAGCATGTTGCGGGTGATCTAAAGAGCATTTTATGAAGCGTGGCATGTTAGTAGAGGAAGATTCAAGTCTCAGCGATGTTTGGCTGACAGTGTAAAGATCCATGTTAATCTTAGCTGACCTTGTTGATCATTCCAAGGTTGATGAAGTGTATAAAAACTTGTTGAAGAGTTGTTAAAAATCATCCTTGTATAAAATAAATTAAATCCGAAGAAAGGATCTAAAGAAGAGCAGAGAAAAAGAGGAGCAAAAGGAGTATAGAGTGAAGGGTCAGTAAAGAATTTGAGGATAGAAGCAGAAGTTTTTGTGAGCCTTCAAAGGGACTGAATCAGGCATGAATGTAGATGATATTTCTCAGTTCATTATCTCTATGTAAATCATAATTTTTGATAAGCAGTGAGCCTCCTTTTGAGCAGTGAGCTCTAGGCAGTGCACCCGAAGGCATGTGCCTTCTATTTTCTTAAGTGCTTTTAACAGGGTACACATTTTTGTGGGTTAACCCCCACCGTGGTTTTTCCCTTAACTGGGTTTTCCAAATCAAAAATTCTGGTGTTGTGTGTTCATGTTGTTTTTGCTCATGTGTTGATTCATGCTTAAATGTTTACATCATTAATTTGTTTGTAAATTAAGAAAGAAGATTAAAAGTGTAGAAAAGGTTAAAATTTAGGGACAACTGAATCATCCCCCCTCTCGGTTGTCAGGACTAATTCCAATATAGGATTCATTGTTGCTTATCTCATTCCTGCTCTGCTCAACAAGGGTTACATTGTTCGTGCTACTGTTTGTAATCCAGGTATTTAATTGACATATATTTGCATAATCTCAAATTCCTAATTCAGATGCTTTTGAAATATCAATGTATGCTATATAGGGTTTAGAATGTATCCTATATAGGGTTTAGAATGATTTCTTTTAATTTACAAAAATAAATAAATGATGTATTTGCATGTGATTAGATAATGTGGAGATCTCCTAAATTTGCCCCAACTCACTATCCTCTTTGGCACTATATTCATTACTCCAACTGCTAGGGTTTTGTATGTGACATCTTTAATATATTCATGACAGTGGCTTTTAAATAGATCTCAGTCTTTGCTTTAATCTTTATCATGGTAACCCTTGAGTTCCATAATCCACCTTCAATCTCTTGTAAGAACGTTGTCTTAAGCTAAACTGCTGTTGGTTTTAGGACAGACAACTAAGAGGGGGGTGAATCAGTTGTCACCAAAACTTTCTTTTCTGTAAACATTTAAATCCTTCTTATATTTCTACAACATAATAATGATTTAATCATGGAAGCACAATGCAATATCTCAAGAGCAAAAACACATTAACACATATGACACCAAGATTTTAATGTGGAAAACCCGGTTAAGGGAAAAACCATAGGGTGACTAACCCAAGATTGTATTCTCTGTTAAAAGAATAAGAAGAACAAAATGGAACTTGCCAATTAGGGCTCACTGCCCGAGCACACTGCTCACAAGAGGCCCACTGCCTACAAGAGACACACTGTCTACAGAATAATAATATAAATATTACATACTTGAACTGGAGATTAGCATCTTCACCATGCTTGAGACAGTTCCATTTAAGCTCAACACTTTTGCTCTACTTTTCGCTCTTCTCCTCTCTACCACTCTCTCATCTTAACCAAGATACTTTGAAATGACTTCGCAATTCTTATTTATACATGACATCAACTTTGGAATGATCATCAAAGTCGGCACAACATATTCTATTACAGAGCAATTACAAAAATACTTGATTTGTTACAAGAACTTCATGCGTATCACCACACTGTCGGCCACACATATCTAGGACTTTAATCTTCTTTGAGGAACATGCCATGCTTCGCAGAACATCTTCAAGATCATCTACAAGATGTATAAAACATCCGGTCGGCCATGATTAGGAAGAACACCATCACCCGAGAGTAAATCTTCAATTACGAGCTTAATTTTCAATGCAGACCACCAACACGAACTGGACACAATCTAGAGACCCCCACAAGCTTGCCTAAATCACCAAGAACATCCACACCACTTTTGCTTATTGAAATCATTCGCATCTTCGTTTGGAACCTCAATAACATAGACTGTCATCACTGTCACATTAGAATAAATGCTTGTGGACCTCCAGACCACGAACCAATTGAGTTGTCAATTCACATTGGCTTCCTAAACATTCCACCAAATCCACAGAACAAGATATTGCATTTCTAGATCTCACCAAACCTATTTGTGTCACTCTGTCACCTTTGAATAGCTACCAGAACTAGTTTTACTCATATGGCCATAACTTCTCCAAATCTTCATACGGACCTCTCAAATCTTGATTGGATCATATTTAGGCACATATCTAAAAACCCTTTGATGTGCATTCTATGATCTTCATCTAGATGGGATCTTCACTTCATAGAGCTTCATTGTCTTCACTATTCTTCTATGTTTCTGATAGGACTAATTTTCTTAATATCCTCATCACACAGCTCATCCAATCCTTGACATCAATGACAACACCATTTAGGCCCATACTTGCAACAACTGCATGGTATGCATATAAAGCAAGTCCTTCATACCTACCATTGTTCCAAACCACCACTCACTACTTTGCTTAAAATGCTACCTCCATAAGCACAATAACATGTTTTAAAATCATGGTTGCCAGTGATTGACCATTAAGGTCACTACTTTCATCAAGATACAATGAGATTTTTGTCTTCAAACTCAAGGCATTGTGCAAGATAACATTGTGAATTGTTTGATGTGTAGGGTTTGATTGTCTTGCATATTTACTACTTTGCTAACTGCCTTTAAGACTGGATATTATACCCTCAGCTGCAATCTCAAATAGCTTACTCACTGTCACTTGAATATTCCTTTCATGAGCACCCTTCTATAAAAGCAAACCATGCCCTATAGACTACCTACTTACTTACTACAGGGGACTCATTGTTTCATGGTATTGTGGGTCTTAAGATCCTTCAACCTTATTATCACTACTTCACAATCCATAAGGTATTATTCACTATTCTCCCATCTTTGATGAGTCTCAAAACACTGCTCAAACATGCAATCCACTACCTCCATTATACAATGGCTAAGAAGAAACATTGAACCTATTATTACCACTATTACTTCATTTGGATAGTCATTCCCTGATTGTATTTGCCTTGTCTAACACTGTCAATAGCATTTGAAAAACCCTTTAGGTCAGCAAGGGGGTAAGGAAACTCACTATTAAAATCTCCACTTACTATGCAAGGTTTGAGCTTTATTATCTTGTCACTGCTTAGTCTCTTTTTGACTGTCACACCTCAAGTGACTGTCATTCTTCTTACCATGGATTGCATTTACAAATGTCACTAAGATACATTGGCTATAATCTTTAGATTGCAAGATTTTGTTATTGGCTACAATGTCTCAATCTTTCTGGTATTGGAAACTCACTAATCCACTAGAGTTATGGTTTATGTTTCTATGGAGACCTAGGGTTTACACCCCAGTCATACTCTTACCAATCCTTTTGTTGGTATTAAAAAAAACATTAAATCTTGGGTCAGAAAATTAGCTGTCTTGACAGGGTGTGGTATGATCTTGGATTGTATCCTAGAGTGTGTGGGAAGCTTATGTTTGATCATTAAGGTATGTAAACCTGATCAGGGAAATGTATCCTATATAGCATGGGTCTTGCTTTAATACTTCCCATAATGGTTATTAGCAGATCGCATTATTATAGTTTGTGGTAACCCAAGATTGCATTCAAGTATGTAACAAACTTGGTCTGTAGTTTAAGTTGTACACTTTTAAGTAACATTCATAAGGTTTAGAAAATCTTGATCACTCTCTAGAATAGCCCATTAAACATGGGTTGTGCTTGAATGCACTACATAATTGATATAACACAACCACTCTGCATATCAAAAAGAGTTATAGGCTCTTTATTGCGGCAAAAGGTAATCGATCTTGGATCATGCTATCATTACATTGTAACCTATTAAACTTGAGTCAACCTAAATGCACCCAATGATGATTGGCACCTAATTGTGATGATAGTGATTAATTTGTACATGAATTGTGCTCATATGAGTGCCTCCATTTCTATCACAACATAGCCACATTAAACTTGGGTCACACATGAATGCATCCTATATTTTTTATAGCACAACTGTGCCACATGACCAATTGAGTTATGGATTACATAATTACAGTCACAAGAATTTGTTCCTCGGTTGTGATCTTATGGTGATTCCATTACCATTACAGCATAACCCTTTGGACTTATATTGCCCAAATCCTTACATTGCTTATTTTCTCTTTGGATGGATGGCAATTCAATGGTAGGGATTTGTATGTAGGTCATGCTCATATAAGTGCCTTCATCACCATTACACAATGGTACATTGGAATTTCCTTTCTTGAACCTTTACTTCATTTTTTATCGTTAGGGTTTCTTAGTGGTTATTCCATTTCCACGTGGCATATTGATAAAAGAAACCAAGCAAAAAATCATTTTGTTTTTAGTTAACTCCTGATAACATACTTTTGGAATAAATGTTTGACTGCATTACTTCGAGTGTGAAGAATTTTGTTTTCTGCTTATAATACACTCATTGAGAGCTGTAGTAGAAAGCTTCTTATGCTGAAACCCATCCTCTAAACTTGCTTTAAGATACATTGAGGAGGCTTCATGGATTTTTGTGATTTATACATCTTTTGTTTTGATAGTAAATCACATCAGATTCTTTCTGAAATTGAAATGATTTATTAATTATTGTTTTATGATGATCAAATGTTTTATTTAGAAGGGGTTAATATGTGGTATTTTTATGTGCAGGAAGAATAGATTGTGATGCAACATTCAGGTATGGATGGTTCAGGAAAACTTGGATTGCTATTAGTGACATAACCAGGTTGGAGAGTACATTGAGCCAGTCTGAAACACTTTCGGGTGTTTTCACTTGGAAGCAGAACCTAAGTATAGGAATATAAATGTCGGTGGACAGAGAAAATCATAAATCTGCTGGTCCAATTTTGGATCCAATTTGAGGTCGTGAATATCGAACAGAGAAAGTTCCTACATTCTAAAGATATAATCATAAATCTGTTGGTCCAATTTGAGATCCAATTTGAGGTCGTGAAGCTCCGACAAAGAAAGTTCCTACATTCTAAAGATAAAATTATAAATCTACTTGGTCCAATTTGAGGTCCAATTATAAGGATTTGTCTTTTTAATTATACTTTCTGACATTTTTCTTGATACAAATTGTTACTTTAGAATTGTGGTATTTCTTTTCTTCTAATGTTTTCAACCCTCATTTTAGGGAAGAGCTTCGAAGATGGTTCCTTTAGATGGAGACTACACTTTTCCTCTATAGGTTTCATCTAGAAACACCAAAAGCTCAGGTACTGTCATACTCAGAGCAAAAGTAGGAGTCATACAATGACAAGATACTCATTTTTGGAGCTTTGGTTAAGAACTTTAAATATTTGGCTATGTGCACAAAGAATGTTCATGGAGTGCAAACTTCCTTACAAAGCAATTACCACAGCAGAGTTTGAGGTGAATTGCACCTACTATTTTATGTTGATATGGATATGTTCTAACCTGTAGTTAATTGTTGTAGCATAACAGATAGGCTAAATAGTTGTTCATATACCATTGTTTCTAATTCAAAATTGCTATATCTTATTCTAGGAGCAAATCACAGGGGGGTCTATACATAAGACACCATCATTTCAAACTCAAAATTGCTAGCTCTTTCACAATTGTTTGCTTCATTTATTTGATCTAAGATAGCCTGATGTATAGAAGATGCTCTCAAAATCATAGTAAAATCCTTTATTCTAGGAAGACAGTTCATAATCTTCCCATCATAACAATGAACAAAAGCATCAGTCATTAACCTGAACTTTGCAAGAGTTTCATCAAATTTTACTTTTCCACTCTTTTCCATTCTAAATTTTATTCCCAATTTCATCCATGAAGAACTTCCTCAGCCTGTAAATCCTATTGTTAGCCATAACTTTACCAAGTGTCGAGGATAGCTTCAATTTTTTACCCAAGTAGCAATTGACAAAATTTGGCCTTACCATATACAATGTGTTGAAAATCTCTTTGAAGTTATTCTGGAAAAGAGTTCCTGAGAGTATAATGCACAATTTTGAATTAATCTTTTTCCATGAATTCCATTGTACTTGGTAAGGCCGAATTTTGACAAAAAACATCCTCAGCCTGTAAATCCTGTTGTTAGCCATAACTTTACCAAGTGTCGAGAATAGCTTCAATTTTTTACCCAAGTAGCAATTGACAAAATTCGGCCTTACCATATACAATGTGTTGAAAATCTCTTTGAAGTTATTCTAGAAAAGAGTTCCTGAGAGTATAATGCACAGTTTTGAATTAACCTTTTTGCATGAATTCCATTGTACCTGGTAAGGCCGAATTTTGACAAAAAACAACAATTGACAAAATTCGGCTTTACCAGATACAATGGAATTCATGCAAAAAGGTTAATTCAAAACTGCACATTATACTCTCAGGAAATCTTTTCCAAAATAACTTCAAAGAGATTTTCAACACATTGTATTTGGTAAGGCCAAATTTTGTCAATTGATGCTTGGGTAAAAACTCAAAGCTATCCTCGACGCCTGGTAAAGTTATGGCTAGCAACAGGATCTACAGGCTGAGGAAGTTCTTCATGGACGAAATTGGGAATTAAATTTAGAATGGAAAAGAGAGTGGAAAAGTAGAATTTGATGAAACTCTTACAAAGTTCAGGTTAATGACTGATGCTTTTGTTCATTGTTGTGATGGGAAGATTTTGAATAGTCTTCCTAGAATAAATGATTTTATTGTGATTCTGAGAGCATCTTCTATACAACAGGTTGTCTTAGATCAAATAAATGAAGCAAACAATCGTGAAAGAGCCGTCAATTTTGAATTTGAAACAATGGTGTCTTATGTATAGACTCCCCATGTGATTTGCTCCTAGAATAAGGTATAGCAATTTTGAATTAGAAACAATGGTATATGAACAACTATTTAGCATATCTGTTATGCTACAACAATTAACTACAGGTTAGAACATATCCATATCAGCATAAAATAGTAGGTGCAATTCACCTCAAACTTTGTTGTGGTAATTACTTTGTAAGGAAGTTTGCACTCCATGAATATTCTCTGTGCACATCAATATGTTGGTTATTATCTTGATCTCCTTTGTGATCAAAAGAACAATGAAATTCATTGCATAACTCATGACCATTTTGCAGTGCTATGATCCAGTGCTCTTTTACTTCTTACTCACTGTGTTCTCAATCACCATGTGCAAATGACTTAGAGGACAGATCTTTGATTTCAATGGCCTTGCATAGCACTTGAAGAAATTTCCATTCATGCCTTAACATTTAACAGCCATATAGGGCATATGAAACATAGCTTATTGAAATCATTGTTGACACAAAACTCCTAAATATCACCACCCTAGACTGCTAGACAACTTCCTCCATTCATGTCACAATGCAAGGTCGCTGTAGGTTGAAAGTATTTCCCTTGAAAACATATCACTATATTGATAATGTCTTGAGGACTAAGGGTCCCACTTGGAGGTAAAGAATAATCTCATATGCATTCATTCTCATGTTCATATTTCAATTTGTTATATTTATGTACAACTTCTAATGAGCTTGGCGAATTGCATTATGTAAAATGAGAAGCTCCTTCAGCCAATTGTGTTGTTTCCTGAAGTTGATGGCATGGAAGAATCTGTAGCACTATCTTCCAACATTGAAATCACTGACCTTCAAAACAAAGATATTAGGACAGTCCCTTCAACATTTGTGAAGTCACTGGCTTAATCAAATTGGTCACTGTCCTTTCATCATCTTTCTTTGGTATTTTATTGTACTATGACAGTCCTCTCACAATTACCACCATATCGTCATTGTGAAAATTTTGAACCCATCACTTGGACAGTCAAAACTTCCACCTCACATCCACAAGAATAAGATACACTGAGAATGCACAGTCCCAAGTAAGTGTATCAGACTCGGTGATCCTTGTTTTTTTGTCATATGTTGTAGTTACAAGTGCCCTGCTAGACATACATGAAAATGTGGAAGCATAGACAAGGCAAGTGAACTATTTCAAAAAATGCCTCAAAGAAATGTGATATCATGGATACCTGCTCTCCCGCAAGCACTTCAACTCATGCCTGCGATGATGCGGGGCTTTCCCAAAAATATGGCTTTGCACAAATATATTACAAAAATTTGTCTTGCTTCTTCATTTGTCTCAGGAATTAGATACCCTCGCATCACCCGCTCTCCTGCAAGCACTTCAAGTCATGCCTGCGGTGATGTGGGAAAGCCCCGCATCACCGCAGGCATGACTTGAAGTGCTTGCAGGAGAGCAGGTATCCATGATATCATAGGGAAGATGCTAGAAAAGGTTGTCAAATTTGGATTTACACCGGCTAATTACATTTGCTTGAAAGTTTCTAAAGCCTTTTCAAAAAATCCATTTTGTGCATATCTTGCAATCATTGCATTCCAACAGATGACATCTCTTTGAGCCATTCCATCAAATAGTTCACATGCCTTATCTATACTTCCACATTTTGCATACATTTCTACCAGAGCATTTCCAACTATAATATCTGACAAAAATCCCCCTTCCATTATGTTATGATGGATGTCCATACCTTGTTCCAAAGCTCCCATTTTGGCACAGGTAGGGAGGATGCTGGCAAAGGTTGTCGAATTCGGCTTTACACCTGCTAATTGCATTTGCTTGAAAGTTTCTAAAGCCTTTTCAAAAAATTCATTTTGTGCATATCCCGCAATCATTGCATTCCATGAGATGACATCTCTTTGAGGCATTCTGCCAAATAGTTCACATGCCTTGTCAATGCTTCCACATTTTGCATACATGTCTACCAGGGCAATTGAAACTACAACATCTAACAAAATTCCTCTATCCATTACTTTTTGATGGATGTCCATACCTTGTTGCAATGCTCCCATTTTGGCGCAAGGAGGAAGGATTCTGGCAAAGGTTGTGGAATTTGGCTTTACACCTACCAATTGCATTTTCTTGAAAGTTTGTAAAGTCTTTCCAACAAATCCATTTTGTGCATATCCAGCAATAATTGCTCTCCCCACATCCCCGTGCACACAAAAGTTCCTTCACAGGGATGCGGGGAGAGCTTGCTATCCTACACCCTCATGCCCTAGCTCCTTGCGGGGCTGCGGGGGAGCCTGGACTGCATAGAGATAAGTAGGTGAGGCAGCAATCATGCCAAATGAAATACCCAACAGATGTCTTCCCTGAATTTCTAAGCAGGTTCATTCTACATGGCTACATTACTTACACCTCTCTTGATTCTTCTTTCCTCCTTTATATTGCAATCGATCAGGAGGCTAACAATATGAACACACTACCATTCAAATCATTGTACATACCATGAAATTTTCATGCCGCCTTCTCAATCATATGAGCTCTCCCTAAGCTCTCTCTATGCAGTCCATGAGACCACAATTTTGCTCTTCTCACATCCCCGGGCACACATAAAAGTTCCTTCGTGGGGATGCGAGGAGAGCCCGCCATCCCGTGCCCTCATGCCCTGGTCCTTGCGGGGCTACAGGGAAGCCTAGACTGCATAGAGATATGTAGGTGAGGCAGCAATCACGCCAAATGAGATACCCAACAGATGTCTTCCTTGAATTTCTAAGCAGGTTCATCCTGCATGGCTACATTACTTACACCTCTCTTCATTCTTCTTTCCTCCTTTATATTGCAGTCGATCAAGAGGCTAATAATATGAACACACTATCATTCAAATCATTGTACATACCATGAAAGTTTCATGCCGCCTTCTCAATCATATGAGCTCTCTCTAAGCTCTCTCTATGCAGTCCATGAGACCACATTTTTGCTCTTCCCACATCCTTGTGCACACACAAAAGTTCCTTCGTGGGGATGTGAGGAGAGCCTGCCATCTCACGCCCTCATGCCCTGGTCCTTGTGGGGCTACGAGGGAGCCTAGACTACATAGAGATAAGTAGGTGAGGCAGCAATCATGCCAAATGAAATACCCAACATATGTCTTCCTTGAATTTCTAAGTAGGTTCATCCTGCACGGCTGCATTACTTACACCTCTCTTCATTCTTCTTTCCTCCTTTATATTGCAGTTGATCAGGGGGCTCTCTCTAAGCTCTCTCTATGCAGTCCATGAGACCACATTTTTTTGAGGCATTCTATCAAACAGTTCATGTGCCTTGTCCATGGTTCCACATTTTGCATACATGTCTACTAGGGCAGTTGCAACTACAACATCTGACAAAATTCCTCTATCCTTCATACTTTGATGGATGTCCATACCTTGTTCCAAAGCTCCCACTTTGGTACAGGTAGGGAGGGTGTTGGCAAAGGTTGTGGAGTCTAGCTTTACACGTGCCAATTGCATTTGCTTGAAAGTTTCTAAAGTCTTCTCAAAAAGTTCAATTTGTGCATATCCTACAATCATTGCAGTCCATTAGACCACATTTCTTTGAGGCATTCTGTCAAATAGTTCACGTGCTTTGTCTATGTTTCCACATTTTGCATACATGTCTACTAGGGTAGTTGCCACTACAACATCTGACAAAATTTCTCTATCCTTTATGCTTTGATGGATTTCTATACCCTGTTGCAAAGCTCCCATTTTGTCACAAGCTGGGAGGATGCTGGCAAAGGTTGTAGAATTTGGCTTTAGAAATGTCAATTGCATTTGCTTGAAAGTTTTGAAAGCCCTTTCAACAAATCCATTTTCTGAATATCATAAAATTATTGCATTCCATGAGATTACATCTTTTTGAGGCATTCTGTCAAGCAGTTCACGAGTTTTTTCTATGCTTCCACATTTTGCATACATGTCTACCAGAGTATTTCCAACTATGTAGTATTGGACAAAAATCCCCGTTTCATTATGTTTTGATAGAGGTCCATACCGTGTTCCAATGTTCCCATTTTGGCACAGTCGGGGAGGATGCTGGGAAAGGTTGTGGAGTCTAGCTTTACACATGCTGGCAAAGGTTGTTAGTTTTTTATTGATAATGTTCTATAGATTTTTCATTATGGTCCAACTAGGAAAAATTAAAAAAAAAATCATTAACCGAGTACTGAAAACTGTATTTTTGCTTTGCAGGTCCTCTCTTTGTTGTTTGAAAGGACAGTCTATGAAAGAGCTTCCAGCTATGCCTGAAGAAAACCTACAAGTGACTGTCAAGGGGCAGAGATTCATGCAAAAGACAGTGATCATGCAAACATTAAAAGATAATCTTAGAGTCAATGAGAAGAACTATGCAAAGGTTACAATCTTGTCAGTGTCTCAAGAGGCATTTAAAGGGGTAAGAAGACAACCCTCTAGTATGCATTTGACAGTGCCAAATCTCATGATAGTCAAGAGTATTCATGTTAGATGCATGAACACCTAGGAAAGTACCATAGAGTTGGTACAAGTGAGCAACAACAAGGTTGAGGGTTATCATGAGCTATCTGCCAAGACACAGATATTTTGCAACAACAGTATCATAATGGGATGTTGATTTCTATATTAGAGGTGATGATATGATATGACAATTGTTCATGATAGTGATGTGATAAGTGATAGGACCAATGATGGACTATGTGAACTTGTAACAGTCTGGCAGATGACATAGAGTGCATACCTAGGTAACAGTAATAGTGATGAACCATTTTCAAGGAATTTGGAAAAGATACAGTGATATTAGAGGTAGTCAAGGCATTCAATAGAGGGGCAATGTGTTGATAACTGAGAGGGGGGGGTGAATCAGTTATCTTAATTATTTCAGCTTTCTAAATTTCCTTATCAATTAATGCTGCATTAAATTAAGTAAGCAAACATAACCATGAAATGGAAATAACATCAATACACATGACACAATGATTTTGATGTGGAAAACTTTGTTAGGGGAAAAACCACGGGGTGATTAACCCAAGATTGTATTCTCTGTTAGAAGAATAAGATAGTACAAAATGGCACTTGCCAATTAGGGCTCACTGCCCGAGCACACTGCTCACAAGAGGCTCACTGCCTACAATAGTTTATACAAGGAAACTAGATAGTTGAACTGATGAGAAGCATCCACATATGCTGAGGTTCAGTTCTGCTTAAGCCCACTATACTGATCTGCTACACTTCATTCTTACTCTCTTGGGTGTTGTTGTCTTGTTACATTCCAGACCCGTCTTACTGCCTTCACACCGCTCTTTTGCTTTTCTTCGCACCACACAATACACCACACTCACCTTCACATCCAAATCTATTTGGTATATATATCCGCACAAAGGATTTCATCCTCTTTCTAGTCGGCATCTGGAATAGTCAATATTTTCCCAAACTCTAGACTGTCGACTGAATCCTTGCTTACCAATTGATGTGAATCAAGGAGATACTTATAGAAGTCATCTAACATGTTAGCCAATCATGAATGATACCTTAAGAACCTTGATCACCATCAATATCTCATTTGGAATAATTATGATGCTCTGTCGGTCAATTCTTCCTCTGTCTACTCTGCCAAACCGGACCCCAATACTTAGATGCTCATATCTCTTTACTCTTTCATCACCGGAGGCTCAATCCCTGGAATCTATTAGTCAAGGTATTCCTCTTGACTTCCCCAAGTCTGCACTTTACAAAGATACTACTTATAAGAGATCCGGACCTAATTGTCAGATCTTGCTGCATGCTCTGTTCTTGCTTACCGGACCAAAGTATTCTTCAATCTGACTTCCGGTAAAGATACACCATGTCTTGCGGATGTGTGGAGTGGTCTTTGTTGCCATCAATGACAACACCAATGAAGCCACACAGTGTCTCTTGCCAACAATCTTCCCCTTTGGCATTGATGGCAACACTTAGTGAAAAATGACTAAGTGTTATACTACACTCCCCCTTGGTTGATGCTCTGTTCTATTGTACACTTTACCGGAGCTCCCCCTTAGCTGGATTCCACATTTTTCACTACTCCTCACTCCCCCTTTGACATCAATGGCAAAGGGTAGGGTCCGCACACCAAAATTTTCCAAAAACAATCTATACTTAGCCGCATAAGTATATATACATGCTATACTTACATATACTAAAGTATATCTGCAAAAGATGTCTTCAACTGGGCAAATTCTATTTCCCAACTCTACTTCATCCTGTCCAAAATTGAGATGTGACCACTTAATAGGAATGCAAAAGCTTCCGCCCTTTTAAGATTTGTCGGATCACTGGTTCGGGCTGTGGTCTGGGCATCAGTTAGGGCCTCATGCATGGCCTCTAATTTAGGGATAATCATCCCTCTAAGTTCACCCATTCTGCTTAATATGTTCTTCCTTTCCTTCTCAAGCTTCTTAATCTCATTCATGACTACAATAGTTTGACATTCCTGGTTTATTATGGATACAGTGAGAGGATCAAAATTCTGAGAGAGGCTTAACAGTTTATCCTCTTGTTCTTTCACTTTCTTCTCAATATCCTTTGTTGCTTTAGTCCATGATATACAAAATTTATATGCTTCTCCTCCATCCTTAAGAGCATTTTCTAATCTCTTTATCCCTATATCCATATTTCTCCTGTCATTGGTTATTAAGCCTTGTAACTCGAAGAATCTCTTATCCAAAAACTCTTTCCGGACCTTCACCTCAGTTGATTTCTCTAAAGATTCAGAATGAGTGCTGATAGAACTAACAAGAGACTTGAGATTACCGGATGAAGACGCTGAGGAATCCTTCTGAAAGGATGGCATGATCTTTTCAAGCACACCGGATGTAATTTCTAGCAGCTCATAGTCTTCCATGTGAGACTTTAGAAGTTTCTTTTTAGCCTTTGCTTGGGAAAAGGATGCTATCTTCATTGTTTGAACCGAGGAGAGAGAATCAAAGTCAAATGGTCCTTGAAGTAACTCCGGTTCATCAATCTCCATCTTTTATTTAGTCAAGAAATCCTTGACAGTTTCTGTAGTGTCTCTTGCTGGAGACAAAGTTTTCTTTCCTTCTGCACTGTCACTTGTGTTCTTCTCAGCTTGACCTTCTTCTCTTCCCTTCACTTCTTCTTTCTCCTCTATTCTTTCTTCTTCTTTGGATCCAAAGACTACTGGAGAATCCAGATTCACTTCTCCTTGGACTTCCTCTTCCGGAATAGAGGAATCTAAGTCCTTAGTTTTTTCTTCACTAGTCTCCTTTGCCTCTTCTGCTACTGTCTTAGTGGATTCTTCTTTGTCATTCATGGCAGAGGTTTCATCATCTAAGTCTTCTACAATGGGAATGTTGAATCTTTTGTATGCATTCTAGAGAATCTCTTCTGTCTCTTTTGCTATTTTGTCAGTTTCGCCAAGCATAAGCTGATTCATTCTAGCTTTGCTCCGAAACTCATCCTTGCAATCTTTGAAGATCATATTCATTTTCTTCTGAGTGATTGAAGGAAAGAGCTAAATGGCTATCTGTTCCCGGATCTCAAGATCCTTTGCCCTAGTATTATTCTTTCTCATCTCTAATTCCTTCTCTAGGCTTTTGGGAATGAGAGATATGATTTCAATAAAAGCCTTATTATATATGTTCAAGTACTTAACTGTGGCTTCCTCCAAGATCTTTCTATCTACATCATTATATGCATCATAGAATTCTGTTATTGGTTGTAGCTTCCCATCCATAGTAACTGCTTTAACTACATCATCTACGGACAGAGTGGGCCTTTCAACAAATTCTTCTGTTACTTCTTCAGTAGAGGGTTCATCGGATGTTTTCCTTTTCTTTTTCATTTTCTTTACTTCTTCATTTGATTCTGTCTCTTCATCATCCTTTTGACTGATGTAAGACCTTGTGGCCTTTGTTTTCATTCTTTTCTCTGCTTTACTAGATGATTTTGCTTCCGGTTTAGATGTTTTTGAGCTTTTAACAGTTGCAGGTGCAGAGCTCTTAGAAGACCTGGTTCGGGAGGGAGCTTTTACCAGAGCACCTTCTTTCTCTGCTTTTTCTTTTTCTTTCTCTGCCCTTTCTGTCTTTTCTCTATTTGCATCAAGTGCCTCTTTTGAAATTCCATGCCTCTTGGCAAACTCTTCTACTTCTCTCCTCACTTTTCTTTTTATTTCTGGTTGTCTTAGCTCCACATGGATCTTCACACTTAATTCTTCAAAGGTTCCAAACCTTTCTGCTTTAGGATCCTTGGATTGACTGAGCATGTGTTGAACATGTAGCTCAACAATTTTCTCATCTACTTCATACCCCATTGGCATGATCTAGACTATTCTTGGCTCTATTGCCTCCATTAGACATTGATCAGTTTCTACCATAAAGCATATTGTATCTTTATACTTTTCAACTAAAGATTGGGGGATTCTCTCTTTTGCTTGCATCATGCTCTAAAAATTCTTGAAATAGCCCCAAAGTGCTGTATTCTGTGCCTTGGCATCACCAAGCCCATGTATATAATCTCTGATTTGGATGGCTACTGGTCTATCATTCTACCATACCCAACCATTGAATCCGAGAAGCTCATTCATGAAGAAGAAGAACAAGCACAATATCAGCCCACCATACTTGAAGGAGTTCTTCTTGTCCTTCTTGATCTTTTCTAGGTTTTCCATTAGTTGGCTCAGAAGGAGTTCACAGAGATCATAATCTACATTTTTCCTCAACATTTCATAAGCAGTGTAAATTACAGTTCTGGGTACTGAATTTTCCCTGCTAGAGTGATATATCTTATAACCGATGATCATGGAGGCAAACTTGACATCCGGATCAGTGATGTCTTCTATTGTTATTGCTCTTTTGTCAAATTTTGATCCGGTAGCTTCACTCACAGTTTGATTCTTGACGGATTTGAGAACAGGAATCTCACAGGATGAGTGCAATCCGGTTACTGCCCTAATGGCATCCTTGGTTATCTTAAATGGCCTAATCAACCATATCAAGTTATCATGCATTCTACTAAGAACATACCGGACCCATTCATCTTCTGCAAAATAGGGGAAATGAATGCATTGTGTAAAATGCTTGCCCCAGATGGCTTTATACTGAGTTTTGAGTTCAAATGAGTCATCTATCAAATGCTTGTGATAGATATCAACCAGCTTAGATTCCCCAAATTCTTCAATATTCGCATGAATATATGCCCTAACATCTTCTACATGCAGAACCCCATGCGGAATGCTTGAAAAGGCGCCTAGGGGATCAACTTCTAGGGATTTATATAGATGTTTCTTGAATTTAGGACGCGGCCTATCAGTGATCTTTACAACATTTGGTGTAGTCATCTTTAAAAGATTTTACAGAGAAATATTCAATAACGGAAAATACCTTTTGCGCTTCTAGGGTTCACTGAATGATCTAGATTAATTTGCTGGATGAATCAACTTCAACGGTTGATCTTTTGAGAATTTGAGATAATTTGTTGCAGAGCTCCTTTTCTCTTTTTCTTGAATGCAAATGTGCAAATGATGAGCGAATGAACCCTTTTATTTCTGGGAAAACCCTAATTTCATATTGCAATAAATGCGCAACTCAAGTCATTCTGGTTGCCTGGTTCTTCTTATTTTGAGAAAGATCTTTTTCTAGATCACTGAGATATACTTAGAGTTATCCTTGGTGATTAATAACAAATTATCTTACTTTCCCCAAACACTTGATCTATCCACAGAACAAGATGCCTCGAATTTGAATCATACCAGATTTAACTGTGATAATCTTGTTTTACCGGATGACTGTTAAACCGGATCAATCTTGGAAGATTAGACTCTTCAAATCTTCCTGTGGATCTTCCATATCTTTACTAAGCTTTCTTTAGATGTTTCTCTGAGAATCCTTTTATTCCGCAACTTCCCATGTGCCAATTTCAGGCACCAATTAATTGTTTGGAGGAAAATGTTTTTCCTTGTGTCTCCCCTTGAGCCAGAGCTCACTTTTTAATTTCTGGAAGGAATATCAGCACCAGATTCTGGTGCAGATCTATCCCCTACATTTTCTGTACTTCTCTTCACCCAAATCTTGTTCATCTCACTTTTAACTTCATTCGCATTCACTTTTCCTTTTCCTTTGTCTTGATTCTGATTATGATGCACCGGACCCCTTTTGTCCTGATTCTTGCTTCTACAGAATTTGGCAATATGACCAAATCTATTGCAATTGTGGCAAACAACATTTATTTTCATATTTGAATGATATCCTCTTGATCTGCATTGATTAGCCATATGTCCCATTCTATTGCATGCAAAGCATCTACTATTGAATGAATTGTTCATTTGCATATTTCTTCATTCATGAGATTTGTGACCATACCTTTTGCAGTTGAAACACTATCCGGAGAAGGATGTATTAGTCTGATTTATTCTCTTTCTACACTGATTAACTTTATGACCAAAGTTATTGCAGTTGTGGCAGTATCCATTGAAGGATGGATAGCTTTGAGCATTAGGTTGCCTTACCGGAGGTCTTCTAGGCCTGTTCCTTGGATTTCCTGATCCAAAATTCTTCTGACCAGATCCGGAGCTTTCACCTTTCTCATATCCCAAGCCACGCTTGTCATCTACCCTCTTTTGGCTTTCAAGAAGAACTTCAAGTTGAGTAGAACTTATCTTGAATTTCTCTTTGTATTCATTTGTTGTTTGAAGATCCTTTTTAAGAGTGTCAATTTGATCCTCAAGTTTTTCTTCATTATCTCTAGCATCTTCAAGATCAGATTCTAGATGCCTAATTATTCTATCCATTTTGTGGCAGTCTTCTGACTTCTCCTTGAGAGATTGTCTTAGATCATCTTCAGTTTTTCTTTTCTCTTCAATTTCTTGGGTGAATTTCATAACTCCTAATTCCATTTCATGTCTCACCATAATGACCTCTTTTGATAACTTTTCACATAACTTGGTTTTCTCCTTTAGATCTTCATTTGTACCGTTGTCTTCACTTTGACTTGCCAATTGCTGAAGTAGATCTTTTCTCTTTTTCATAGAGATACTTAGTTTCCTTTTTAGTTCATTTATGAAATCATCAGCCTATTTGAGTCTTTCCTTCAATTCATTGACTTCAAAGTTTGATTGCTCAAGATCATCTAGGGCAGACTGAAGTTGTTCCCTCATACCATACACATCCATTTGAGTTCCCAGATCTTCCTCAAGCTGTTAGGCTCTTTTTGGAGGAACTTGGCTCTGATACCAACTGTTGATAACTGAGAGGGGGAGTGAATTAGTTATCTTAATTATTTCAGCTTTCTGAATTTCCTTATCAATTAATGCAGCATTAAATTAAATAAGCAAACATAACCATGAAATGGAAATAACATCAATACACATGACACAATGATTTTGACATGGAAAACCCTGTTAGGGGAAAAACCACAGGGTGATTAACCTAAGATTGTATTCTCTGTTAGAAGAATAAGATAGTACAAAATGGCACTTGCCAATTAGGGCTCACTGCCCGAGCACACTGCTCACAAGAGGCTCACTGCCTACAATAGTTTATACAAGGAACTAGATACTTGAACTGATGAGAAGCATCCACATATGCTGAGGTTCAGCTCCGGTTAAGCCCAATATATTGATCTGCTGCACTTCATTCTTACTCTCTTGGGTGTTGCTGTCCTGTTACATTCTCGACCTATCTTACTACCTTCACACTGCTCTTCTGCTTTTCTTTGCACCACACAATACACCACACTCACCTTCACATCCAAATCTATTTGGTATATATATCAGCACAAAGGATTTCATCCTCTTTCTAGTCGGCATCCGGAATAGTCAATATTTTCCCAAACTCTAGACCATCAGTTGAATCCTTGCTTACCAATTGATGCGAATCAAGGAGATACTTATAGAAGTCATCTAACATGTCGGCCAATCATGAATGATACCTTAAGAACCTTGATCACCATCAATATCTCATCCGGAATAATTTTGATGCTCTGTCGGTCAGTTCTTCCTCTATCTACTCTGCCAGACCGGACCCCAATACTTAGATGCTCATATCTCTTTACTCTTTCATCACCGGAGGCTCAATCCCTGGAATCTATTAGTCAAGGTATTCCTCTTGACTTCCCCAAGTCGGCACTTTACAAAGATACTACTTATAAGAGATCCGGACCTGACTGTCGGACCTTACTGCATGCTCTGTTCTTACTTACCGGACCAAAGTATTCTTCAATCTGACTTCCGGTAAAGATACACCATGTCCTGCGGATGTGTGGAGTGGTCTTTGTTACCATCAATGACAACACCAATGAAGCCACACACTGTCTCTTGCCAACACAATGTTCTACGTTGATGGGAGGTAGAGTACAAGTGAAAGCATGCTAGAATAATGAGCTAGGTAGTGGCAATCATGAGGCATTTTATTTTATAAAGAGAAAATGCATGACAGTAGGTTGACAAGTGATTGGACAATGCATTTCAAGAAGTTACAAGTTTGATTAGGACAATGCATAGCCTAGTCATAAGGCAATATTGTTGAATAACAGTCCATGGCAATTAAGGCATCCTACCAAAGATGAGTCATCAGAGGCATAATCATCAGAGATAAGGATAGTTTATTGCTACAGGTAACAATTCACAGTGGAAGCTTATGAACTAGAGCAAGTTGGGTGCATGAGACAAGATCTCTATAGAGATGATAGTGTGATCTTGAACTAGGCCGATAGTGAGCTTCATGGGACAATCATGGATTTGTGAAGAAGACATTTATGAATGTCTTTGTGCTTCTATGCTCAGTGATACTCAAAAAATTAGTTTCTTGCTCATTCTTTGAGCTATGTATTGTAACCATGAAGGTTTTTTTAGCAAAGAGAAAGCATTGTAACTTATTTTCAGATCTGTATGATGTTTGTAAGCATTTTTTATCAATAAAACAAGTTGTTTTTACCTTCTCAAAGTTGTTTCATTGTGCAAGCTTCAAAATATACTACTAAATATACTAATGACTAAATGCAAGCTTCAAAATGACTAAATATACTACTAATTGACGTCAATTAAATATTAAATTGACTAAATATACTACCAATTGACAGAAATCAGTGAACAATGAATAAATATGACTAAATATATGACCAGTGTTAAATCAGTGAATATAAATGACTAAATATACTACCAAATTGATCAAAATGATAATTAAAATTAATGACTAAATACACTACCAATTGACATAAATCAGTGAATAAAAATGACTAAATAAGTGACCAGTTAACAACAATCAATGACTAAATATATCAGTGAAAAAATGACTAAATAAGTGACCAGATTACAGAAATCAATGACTAAATCAACGACTAAATATACTACCAAATTGATCAATCAAAACAACCAATAAATGACAAAAAATGGTTTAGTCATCAATTTGGTCGTGTTATAAATGACTGGCAATAAACTACTAATGGTTACGTGACCATGTTTGGTCATTTATAAGTAGTTTTTTAGTAATATATTGCTCTTTTTGTACTAGTGTTGTCCTCTTGAAGTTGAAGCTTTATTTTTTGGTTCTTCTTTCTAAGCCTTTTGATCTCATCTAGTGCAAAAATGAGTTTTTCTTCCAAATCAACTAGTCCTTCATCTTCATCATATTCCTCCTTTTTTAACTCCATCTCTTCTTCTCTTTCACTCACAAAGTTGTCTCCATTTGTCATGACATCATTTCTTATTTCTATTTCCATTTGTGTTCCATTTGTCACCCTATCACTTTTGCTTACTTCTCTATCATCACTTGCATTTGGTTTTGCAGGTGCTTGTTGATCAACACTCTTCTTGGTATTTCCTTTTCTCTTATTTCCTTTTATTTTTTCCATATGTTCTCTAAAGATATTCCTTCTAGTGGTTAAACTATTCAAAGGAACCCGCTCTGATACCAATTGAAGAGCACACGGTTATACTAAGAGGGGGGGGTGAATCAATATAATACAATTTTTTTTACTTTTTCACAACTTAACAACCATAACAATATCAATCACACAAGATCTACCAATTATGCAACATAAGGAGAAAAAAAGATTTACGTGGAAACCCTTACAAGAGAAAACCATGACAAAATATTGCTTTATATAAAATTCTCTTTACAAGCTTTTGTAGGTATTGTTGTCACTTAGATTTGCACCCTGTGTTGGAGCAGTTTAGGGCTTCAACAATCTAGTGAAACATTGAGATGACGTGGGATCCTACAGGGAAATCAAATCTCCATAGAGAGGCTAGTTCCTTTGCCAAATGGGAGATTCAACTATTGTTAAGACTAAACCTAATCTATCCATTGTTGGGAAAAGGGGAAGAAGGATAAAACTGGAAATTAAAAGAGATGATACTCTAGGTTTGAATATAAAACACTCACAGAACTAAAATGCACAAAATAACTAGATACAATTGATAAATTTACACAGATGTAGCAGATTCTAACGGAGGTAAAGAGAAGAATAGGGTTGAGAGGAAATAAACATTCATAAGCAAACTAGTTCTAAATTACACAAAGATAAAAACAATATGAAGAGGTAAAAACAACAAGCATATATTAATCAAAAAGACACAATTACAGCAGAGGAGGGTTTTGTTTGGAGTACGAAAAAATGTCTATATCCAACCCTTATTACATCTTTTTACATGTATATATAACATTTCCTTTCATTGACTTGAGTCATTCATCAATAAATTCGCCCCATGGACCTGCCAAAAAATATCCGTCAAAAGGAATGTCTATTTGCAAGGATTAATTACAAAAAAATCTCTTGGATCTTGAAGTAGCTAGGAGATATTTTTTGCCTTGAATGCAGATAGTTGATTCATCATTTGCAACAATAAATGCAAAATATCTAGAAATGGAGTAGCTGAGTAGATCTAATTCTGCATTAATGGCTGAAGAAGATATTCAAATGTATTTTCCCACCAAAATCTCCCTATATAGAGCTTTTACAACACTTTAAATATTCAAATTCAAATATTTAAAGCCTATAATACATTACAAACTCTATTTTTACTGATTTTGCATTCTACTTGAAATTCTAGCCTAAATTTTGCCTTATCGGCAAAATCTATCATTTACAAACCACTCTGTCCTTTCTTTCTGCATATTTCATCTTCAGTCGGCAACTTTTCAATTTTCTGAACTATGACTTGTTTCTCCTATTTTTGCCCTTATCGGCAAAAATCCATTTTTCCAAACTCTTTTCTTGATCATCTTTTGTCCTTATTGACAAAATGTCATTTTTTCTAACTTTGCTTTTGGTCGATCTTTTCTTCTTTATCGGCAAAATTCTTTTTTGCTGAACTTTGCCTTTGCTTCCTTTTATCGGAAAAGTTCCACTTTTACGAACATTTGGCTTTATCTCTTTTTGCCTTATCGACAAAATTTGTCTTTTGTGAACTATTCTTCTTTCTCTCTTTGACGGTGATTTTGCACTTTTTCGAACCTCAGCCTAGCTTTACCTTTTCTGCCTTATCAGCAAAAAATACTTTTACAAACCAAGCTTGCTTTTTGTCGTATCGGCAAAATCATCATTTCTCGAACTTTGCCTTTGGCCAACTTTCGCCTCTTTATCGGTAAAACTTTGCTTTCACAAACTTTGTCTTTTGGTCTTGCTTTTACCTATGTCAGCGAAAAGTCACTTTCCTGAACTTGACCACTTCCACCTTCTTCTCTATCGGCGAATCGCCTTATCAGCGAACTTGAGAAATCTCGAACTTGTGAAAAGTTCACACTTTTACCAATTTCCTGATAAGGCTTTGTTTTTCTTTGCCTTAGCCATTTCTATGTTTTCTATTTTACCTTATCAGCAAAATCTCCAATTTTTGAACCAAGCCTGGGCCCTTGCTTTGCCAATGACTTCATTCTGCTTTTTGCCTTATCGGCAAAATCTCTATCAGCGAAACCTTGAAACTTCGAACTCACCATTCCTTAGCCAAATTTTCCCTTTATCAACCCATTTGACTTTTAGAGAACCTTTTTCCTTTGGCCTCTTCCTTTCATTTCCCCCTTTTTCAGCGATTTGCCTTATCGACAAACCAAAGAAATTTCAAACTTTTGAAGAGTTCGCACTTTTTGAAAATCACCGACAAAGCTTTATTTCCTTTTCCTTTGCCTTCGCCATTTTTTTGCAAATCCTTCCTTTATCGAGAAAGTCCCTGAACTTTGTCTTCTCCTACTCTCCTTTATTGGGGAATCATCGAATTGACGAACTTAAGAATTTTTGAACTTTTGAAAAGTTCCCGCCCTTGGAAAATCGTCAATAAAGGTATGCTTTTGCTCCTTATGCCTTAGACAATTTTTTAGTTTTCCTACCTTAGTCGGCGAATCAGCCAGTCGACGAACTAGCAAGTTCGCAAAACCTAAAGTTTTTCCGACAAAGGCCAAAAAAGGGCCCAAAACTAAGGCAAGGGACTTAGAAATTTCTGGGTTTTTTGCAAGGATTCTCCATAGGAATTTTTAGGGATTTCAACAATATTTTCAAGCTGGGCTATTTGACTCTGGGAAGGGGAAAATAGGTCAACATTTTGGCAACCTCTTAGGGATGTTTGTCTACTAAACAAATGAACCAGTGGCCTTAAGCATCCATTGGGCATGGAGTCAAAAAAGGGGACTGCAGTAGGCCAAAACAACTAAAACCCCTGCCTTCAAAACAATACCAAAAAGGGAAAACGAGGTATACATTCTCCTAATGAGAGTGCAGCCTATGCAACAACACTTAGGAAAAGGGAAACTAAGGCAGAAACAATTAAAAAAATATATATAGAATCTTAGACCAACCTTATAGGTAAGGTTTGAGATGGATCACATTGATTGAGATCGATAGGACTTCACCATCCAACTTTGAAAGAATGAAAGCATTGGATTGCTTGTAGCTGATGATGATATATGGCAAACTCCAAAGTGCATCAAACTTAATGTGGCCTCCAGGTTTAGCTCGGTCAGCATCCCATTTCAAAACAAGATCACCCTCCTTGAAACTCTGAACCTTGGCCTTCTTGTCAAAATACCTCTTGGTCTGCCTTTGATGTTCTTCCAAGGTAGCCATGGCTGACTATCTATATTCTTCCAGTTCAGTCAATTCAGTCATTCTTACAGACCTAGCATCTTCTCCTTCCAGTTCTTATTGTTGAACCAATTCCAACGCACAAAGCTCCAAAGATATAGGCAATCTAGCCTCTCTTCCATACACAAGAACAAAAGGAGAGTTACCAATGGCTCTCTTGTAAGTGATCCTACCGGCCCAAAGAGCTAATTTGATCTTATTGTGTCATTTCCTTTGGTTTGTCTCCATGGTCTTCTTTAGAATTCTGATTAGGTTGTTGTTAGTGGATGAACAACCAGCCCATTACCTCGGGGGTAATAGTTGAATGAAGTCTTCAAGAACACATTATACCTTAGAGCCCAATCAACAATTCTAAAACTAGTGAAAGCTTTTGCATTATCAAAAATAATGGTGTGAGGAGCTCCAAGCCTTGTCATGATTTATTCCAAGAAATCCATGATTGCTGACTCAGTGCCTCTTTGAGTGGGACTACTTCAACCCAACTGATGAAGTAGTCTGTTGCAGTCAAAACCCATTTGTGACCAACACTGGAAGTAGGGTTTATCATGCCAATGAAATCCAATCCCCACTATGAGAAGGGATGATCCACCTAAATAGGATGGAGTGGGAAGGCTGCCAATCTTTTCTTTCCAGCAAAGAGAGCACACTCTTTGCATTTTCTTACCCATACACAGACATCATTGAATAATGTGGGCCAAAAGTAACATGCCCTCATTATTTTCATCATTGTAGCTCTAGCAGAGAAGTGACCTCTAGCTGGGCCAGTATGAAACTCACTGAGTAATCTATCAATTTGATCTTCTTCTATACACCTCAGTAAGACTCCATATAGGGTTTCTCTTGAAGAGAACACCATCCACCAAGGTGTAAGGAATGGACTGCATCCTAAAGTATCTTCTTTTGGTTCTGTCCAATCCATAGGGATACTCACCAGTGGATAAGAACTTGGCCATATCTATTGTCCAAGAATTCACTGTTGTTGATTCAGTCGTAGGTTCTACCTCATTCAAATGGTAGGATGAACTCACTTCATCTATAGTAGTCTGAGCTAGTTGTTCACACAATCCTCTACTTCTAATCAACTTAATGGATTTGATGATCACATCATACTCTAGGATCTTAGTGACCCATCTCGCTCTCTTTTCACTAATTTTAATGCCCATTATATAATCTCACACTAGGATGAGAAACTAAAACTTTGATATGATTATTTGCTAGCATATATCTGAATTTTTTCAAGGCTATAACAATGGCAAATACCAATTTATCCATGGGACTGTATTTGACCTCATAATCTTTCAAGGTCTAACTGAAGAAGGCCAGGGGCTATTCCATTCCTTGTTCATTTTGCTGCATCAAAACAACAACAATGTTGCTCTCTCCTCCATGTGCATAAAGGATGAAGTCCTCATAATTTGGGTTCATGAGAGTAGGAGCCTGAGCAATCTCTTCCTTGATCTTCTCAAAGCCATCTTTCCCTTCCTTAGTCCATCTGAAAACAACTTCTTTCTTAAGCATAAGGGTTAGAGGTTTTACCAGGCCAGCACAGTTAGGAATGAACTTCCTAACAAAGTTGATTTGCCCTAGAAATGATTGTAAAGTTTTTTTGTGAGCAGGCAAAGGAAGAGAAAGAAGAGCTGATGTTCTTTTAGGATCTATGGAGATCTTGTCCTTAGACACTAGATGGTCCAAAAGCTTACCTTGAGCAACAACAAAAATACATTTTTTAGGGTTCAAAGACACCCCAAAATCTTTGCATCTTTGGAAGACTTTTTCTAGATGCTCCATATGATTTTCTCCTCTCTTGGAGAAGACTATGATATCATCTAAGTAAATTAGGATGAACTTGTTTATAAAACCTTTGAAGGCAATGTCCATTGCCCTCTGAAATGTGGCACCAACGTTAGAAAGACCAAATGGCATTTTTGCATATGCCATAGTTCCCCACTTAGTTGTAAATATTGTTTTAAATCTATTCTCCTCTTTGACAAAGATTTGGTTATAACCAGAAAAGCCATCAAGTAGTGAAAACCTCTTTGCCCCTGCAACATTTTGCAAAATTGATCCATAGAGGGCAAAGGGTAGTGATCCTTCAAGGAAGCACTATTCAGGTCCCAAAAGTCTACGCAAAGCCTTATCTCACCATTTTTCTTCCTTGCAGGTACTAGATTAGCAACCCAAGTGGAGTACTTAATGGGAAAAATAATTCTTGCCTGGATGAGCTTTGAAAGCTCTTTCCTCATCAGAGGCTCAATCTTAGGGTTTATGGGCCGCTGCTTTTGGCGAACAAGCTTGGCATTTGGATCTAGATCGATGGAATGCTGGGCAACATCTGGATTAAAAACCTTTATGTCTTCATAACTCCACGCCAAATTATCACTATACTTCTGAGAAAGGCGTATAAAATCTTGTTGTTCAAAGTCACCACATACCTCTCCAAGCAGTAACTCTTTGTCTTGGGCAACATTAACCTTTTGGTAGTCTTCCTTTTTGAACGTCATGTTCTTTCTCTTGCCCTTGAATTCATCATCAGGGCTGAAAATGGCCTCAAGAGTGACTAAACACTTGGGTAGCTTATTTTTCAACTGGGTGATTTGATCACCATAACCCTCTTGTAGCCTATGTTGCACCATTGATGAGAAGTCAACTTCATTTTGGATGAAGCTCGCAATCTGCTCATTGCTATCAAAAATTTGCTAATGTATATCATTGTTAGGGATGGAGGGCCTGACTACTATTTTAACATGTTGATCAAGACCCTGGAACAAATCTGTAGGTGGAGAGAACTGAGCTCCAACTATTGCCAATTGGTCCACCTTAGTATTTAATTTCCTTGGGATTACCTGTAGGTTGAGAGCATCAAAACTCTCAAACATGCCCTAAACTCTGTGTCTGTAAGCTCTAAGAAGTTGATTTTTAGTTGCACATTTTTCTTTGACTTGGTTGACCACCAACTCAGTGTCTCCAAAGATCTCCAAATGCTTGGTGTTCTTCTCAGCAAGTAGCAAACCATGAACCAATGCCTCATACTTCGTTACATTATTGGTGCAAGAAAAATGTAGTCTGTAAGAAAAATACAGCGTCTTACTAGTTAGAGAGACTAGTAAAACCCCTGCACCAGCTCCATTTTGAAAGGAAGCAAGGTACGCAGAAACACTTCCTACACCAATCTAATGAGGGGAATAGTGTGCAAATTTTGATATCCTTACAATTATAGTTATGTTAAACATATAACATAGAGATTAAACAACATACACAACACATAGAATGCAAGAGACACAAGATGTACGTGGGGAAAACCTTTTCAAGTGAAAAACCCCACACTCCAAAACCTGCACAATGTATTATCAAATTTGTAAAGGATTATGATACACTTGCAATGCAAGTTCTTTCAGGAGTCTTCAAATGACATTTCAGGAGTAATTCCAGCAACATAACAATACCTGTAAAAACACTATGCAACTCCAACATCAAGTACCTCAATATATAGAGTTTACAAGGGTATCTTAGGAAGCTTCTAGAGATGGGCGTCCAACTTGGCCTCTTGGTCAAAACCCAATGCCTTGGGACACTTGGACAACATGCAAGAAACCTCCATTCAACCATCATAACATGCAGATTTGACTTTCCCAGTGTGGAGCGCTCCAACCAAGAATAGGCTATGACAGATGCTCTTACACATCTTACAACTGTCATAAAATCTGCCAAACATAACAACATTTACTATTGTAAGAGAATCCGTCATACAAGACTAATAATAACATATTCCTCTTACAACATGTTATAGTCAATCTTGGGTGCTCCAAGATGCCTTCCTCACAATCCTTACTTTGTACAAAGATAGGGAAGGAGGCTACTTCAATAAGACCACTTTCCCTCAATCTCTTCGTCATTTTATTCCTTTACTCAATATACTCTTTCAAGTCAAGTTCTTGAATGTTGACATGTCCTAATCAATGTCTAACCATTAGGAATTTGGAAACAAGTTTAGTGGTCAATAGGCTAAAAATGGTAATACATATTGTCCCATTATTATGGAAAAGCTTTTGTTGCTCCCAATTTCTTGTTCTCTTCATGATCAAACAATATTCCCTTATGACTAAAGTATAAGTTTTCTAACAAAACCTTGATTGTTATATATTCATATTGTGCTCAATAGAAGGAAATAGCACACTACTATTTAGTCAATCAACTATTTGTCATGTATAAAAAGAAACACTTGGCACACAACGTGAAATCCTACTATCCAACCCTTCATATTTGACCAAAATCCCTACTATCACAAGATTAAAATCACTATTGATATAACTATTCAAACAACTCAAAATTAGAATTATTGGAAAAGTATACAAATTGACATCACACATGTATGAAGACCCATTTTTATAAGCAACTTGAAATCAATATTTTCTACTATTTTAGGGGAGAAAAAATTATTTATTAGGACAATAAACACTAAAATCTTGGAGTTGGAAACTACTATTTGTGTTATCAAAGTCATAAAAGTTGAGGTTTTTGAAGACAGAAACCTATTGTGTTTTCATGACCAACTCCATATGAAACATGCCACCTTTTGAGCAAAACCCTATTGTTCACATTGATAATTACCACCTTTTGAATGTTCAAACTATTGAAACCCTAGGAATGATTGTTTTATTTGAAGATAACTTGTTTCTTGAATAAACATCATAATTTTACAAGTATATAATATATTACTTTTCCTTTCCTTAAGGATAGAACCCCCCTACAAACTCATAATCTCTTTTTGAAACCCAAAATATCCAAAATATGCCCTTCCAATGCTAAAAAATGTATAAAATCAATATTTCATGGGTGCAAATTCGTATCTTTTAAAAGTGAAACCTCAAAAATATGCATTCTCCTTTGAAACCCTAGAGATTTGATCATCAAATATGCAAGAAATCCACTCAAAGCACACTAAAAATACTCCAAACTAGCAAAGAGAGAATGTAGTCCTATCAAGACTAAAGGAGAAAGAGAACATATGACATGGAATGAAGGTAAATCCACATTGTACTATGCTCCCACCTACACTTTCTAGGTCTCCAAACCCTTCAATGACATCCTCCTTTAGCAAGTCACTTGATGAATGAAAGGAAGTTTTGTATAAGTTTGGAGATGTGCTTTTTATATTTTAGACCTCATCTTTTCCCTCTTCTCTCTCCTAGGGCACCCTTTTGGCTTCCTTATGCATAGTTCTTATGTTTTCAAGTAACTTTTAAAACCCCCATCCATCATGGGCACACTAAAAGGACTTAAAGTCATCTTTTGTTATGTTGGTTCATTGAAAATTTATCATTCAAGCCATCTAGTGTGCACTTTTACAACTTTGAACAATTTAAAAGTAATTTACAAGTGACATTTTACCTCTAGATCTCCTTGGGCTTGCCTTAAAGCACTTGTACACATTTCTGGTCTATTTTTTAATTGACAAATTGACACTCTTCTAGAGGTGTGCTTGGACCTAGAAGTGCACTTTTGACATAATTTTACTTCCAAGTTTTTGAAAATAACAAACAATGTCCCAAGCCTCCTAGGCATGTAGCAAAGGTGTTGACTATTACTTTTTGGTCTATTTTAAAGTGGCATTTTTTCACTTGAGTGAAAAAGTAAACTCTTATTCTATGTTTTCATTGAAAAAATGACTTTTCTATCACTAAAATGATTTATTTCTTCATTGACATTACAAAGTGCATGTGCCTTATGACTTAGAATGATTTTTGGAAAACAACTTTTGAAAAACAAAGATAGAGTGTTTATTAGTCAAGTAAATAAATTTGAAAATTGTGTAATGTAAAATCTATTACAAGATGTAATAGAATAGATTGATCACAATGCTAATATTTCTTAATTATTGTTGTTCAAGAGGAGAAAAAGCTAAGAAATAAAACCAAAATATCATTTTACAACCTCTTTCAATGTAATGTCCCCTTGTCACAAGTCAAAAATTTCACAACCTTGTACACAATTTCAACTCGCTAAAAGAAAGCATTAGTACACTAATCTTTCTTTGATTTCCAACTGATTGTAATATATATAAGAAATATTCAAATTACATGATGACATTGCCTATAATCTTATAAACTTATGATCAACATCAAATATACATTTCACCTTTTTTTTATCAATAATCATATGATCACTATCAATATACATTTCTCATTTCCCTCATTAATCTTATGTTCACTATCAATATATATATTTCTCATTTTCTATCATTATCCATCATATTGGATTCATGCATTAACCCTTAACTTCATATGAGATGAGGTGATAGGATGTTCTTTGGCCAATCATGGGTCCACTATTAATCCTTTGACTCGAGGGGTGGATATTCACCAACTGGAGTCAAGGCCTCTGATATTCCTTGGTATGAGGGGTGACTTTTTCACCAACTGGAACCAAGGCCACTATATAATAATCATTTGGCACGAGGGGTGACTTCTTCACCAACTGGAGCCAAAGGCCACTTCCACTTGTCCAAGGGGTACCTTTTGTACCAACTGAGACAAGGGCCACTTCCACTTATCCAAGGGGTGCCATTGCACCTACTGAGACAAGGGCCATTATATACCCATGTTGGCTAATTGTTCATTCCCATGCATCACACCTCTCATATGGAGTTAATGGATTAATTCCATTATTTAATATTGACAAGATCTCTTAAGTTAAGTTCTATATACAATGCTTACAATTTAATTGTTCTATTTTGATATAGGGATCGCATATATATATATATATATATATATATATATATATATATATATATATATATATATATATATATATATATATATATATATATATATATATATATATATATATATTACCATTTATATTTACCAACTATAGATTGAACAAATTAAATATAAATACTTACTTCCCTGCTGGAGCTTTACCTCGGATTTCTTACCTATTGTTGTGGTCTTCTTTCTAATTTCCAATGATTGTTGCTGCTGTTTATATATTATATAATATATACTTTCACATCCCTTTCCCACCATACTCCTTTACGCCCTTTTATATATTTCCAAGGGTTTACAGTGGGTAAAAGGATATACCCTTTCCAACCATTGCGGCTTTATTAAGGTGATCGCTGGTGTCAACCAAATTAATAGCCGCATACATACTTTTATTTATATTTGACTGCCTTATATAAGATCATGGATTTATTTCATAGGAACTACTTCTTTACTTTTTATAATTAAAAGATAATAATATTATTATTATTTATTAGATAATAAGTATTAATAATAATATATATTTACTTAAATATATATTTTACCAAAGCAATTTCACCGACTTTTATATGTTGTTTAAATCGTTAATTTAAACAATGTCTTAATAGGGTCTATACTTTATAATATTTATAATAATTAACTTATAATATTGTATTTATGTTTATTCTTATATATTATAATAATATTTATATTTATAAACATGTATTGTGATATTATAATCATAATAATAATTAATATTTATATTTATATTTATTATCATATATTGTTATTCTATAATAATAATAATATGCTATTTTAATATTTATATTAATGATTATAATTGTTATTTATATTTAGAATATTTATAGATAATATCATATAATATTATATATATTTATTAATGGACTATGGCTAAATCTTTAATTTAAAGAGTTCCTTGATATGGAGACATGACATTCAAACATGACATAATTTCAATTATATACTTTAATACCATTATTTCCTTTATAATTAAGTTTCATCATTATTATTTTTTAAAAGTACTTCTTAGAAATGAGATCTTAGTAGTCTTTAGGAAGGTTGACCTTTGTTATCATTCAAGTTTTTTTATACATTATCTAGAGCAATTTTCTACCTACATCTTTTAGAATGTTGCAAGTATAAAATGAAATTCCTAATCCAACTTTATTTTTTCCAGTGGAACTACTGCTATATTTTATGTTTTGATTCTTAGAATCACTTACCATGGGAACAAGTCATAATAATTCCATTTGAAACTTACTAATTGGATTTTACTACAGAAATATTAGAACAAAAATGAAGCAATCCAACTACATCGCACATGAACAAGGGTGTTATCTCAACAGCACAGACAACTAGCCATTCGTGCTCTTTCCATTTTCAATATTACAGATATCATACAGTTTCTTCCATAGTATTAACTGTTTAACTTTATAATGAGAATCTCTCAACCCATTATGAATGGACACAAGGTCTTTGAGAGGCTCTTATATGACTTCTTTCTCTAGTTTCAAAACTGCCATAAAAGCTTCTTGAGGAACATCCACTCTTCCAACAGCTTTCATTCGCTTCTTTCCTTCAGCCTAAACATCACATGGCATATTAGGTCCTTTGAAGTTTATTAGAGAGTGAAAGGAAAAAGAAAAGATATAAATAATTTGTGGAGTCATAAGTCACCCAAGTATGCCAATGGAACCTGAAAGTACAGCAGGCTATTAAGCTAATCAAAGTTGGACAATGAACTCCAATAAAAAAAGAAATATGCTAACTAGGAAGCAGTCAAACCAAATAAGAAAAAGGGGGTAAAGTTGGGAGTAAATATAGAGGTGTCAATCGGTATGGACAAAACTCAAAAGCAATATGATAGAAACAATCAGCTCTGCTTAAACATCTGCCAGTTCCAGTTTCTAAAATACTAAAAGTTTTTGTCATGACTTGACCCTTGGACCTCCTGTTAAAAAGAGGTACAGCTTACCAATCCCCCTATCACATCATATGCTCACAAGTGGTAAATAGTCATAATATTTTAAAAAGGAAAAAAATTGCAAACCAGCACAGCTGAAACAATCCGGTGAGACAAAGGTTGCTTGCCAAAGGTAATAGCAGACAACAAGAAGTGAAATGGGCCAATAAAGAAGAAGCCATCCTCATGGATAACCATGAAAGTGTAAAAATAAAGTCTGGTGATGTCCTCAGAAGGATGGTGATAATAGGACCTGACTGAACAAATTCTGCACACAACTGGTATTGATTGACACTAGGACCATTGTGGACCAATGCAGATTTTCAAATACAGTGCTTTGTATTATGACCGGTTTAAACGGAAAAAACAATATAGTTTTTTTTTTAATCCATTAAAAATGAAAATTCCAGGACACAGCAACCACTCTTGTTGTAAGTCTGCATTGGAGATTTGATAAGATGCTAAAATATTACAAAATAATATCAGAGACTGGAAGTGGCAGAGAATAAACAAAGGGGGTAGCCACAAATGAAAGATTAGGGCATTGTTTCTCTAGAAGGGTGCTCATTGGACTTGTTAAACATTTTCAATGAATAAATGTGACAGAACAGTGAGCTCTTAAGAAAATTGAAATAGAACTTGCACAACCTAACACATCAAAATGTCACATAAATGATGAAGGCAAGAAACAGCATTATGAATTGTAAATTCATTAAGAGCATAAGATAACATGTAAATATTGTGAAAAAATCTGCTTAAAAAGGCAGTCACATAAACTGAAAAAAACAATCTCACTGATGATCTAATCCTCACAATACTGGATGACATCATCAGGATGACCTCATTGCCCTGCCTACACACTTTCGAGTATGGTATGGTACTCCTAAAATACATCCCATGCATGAAAGATGTATACCTAACTCCCAATAAATCTCATTTATCAGTGTTGTTTTATTTACTGAACATTTATGAGGACATGGCACTCTGTGGATCTTGGGCTGAATACAAGGAGTAACCTCATGATATGAAATGTTATTATGTACATTGAATTCAAATAAATATTAATGCAGCCAATCAATGATTAATATTTTGACATTGTGATATGTAATGTCCCATAGGCTGCTGGTGGGTGATGTGCCCCACCGGGTGGGTGATGGGCCCCTCCCCAGCGCTCGTGGCCCAAGGTCTCCTCGTGTACGCTCCAACAGCAGTTAGGAGATGATCCCTTCCGCTGGCCCTTAATGCCGGGGGGCGCCATTCACCTTTAGTCCAGGCTTTTGGCGTAGTGGTTGTCTTAGTTTGGTATCAGAGCTGAGGTCTCGAGGTCGAGACTCTTCAGGGCGAGCGGACTGTAATGTTCCATAGGCTGCCGGTGGGTGATGCGCCCCACCGAAGGGAGATGTGCCTCTTCCCAGCGCTCGTGGCCCAAGGTCTCCTCGTGTACGCTTCGACAGCGGGTTAGGAGATGATCCCTTCTGCTGGCCCTTTTGATACCCTAAATTATCCCCTACCTGGTAGACGATATTTTTTGATTCCCCAAACACTTAATATGACATATTTCATTTGTCAATTAAGTTAGCATGACCAGATGCTTGCTAAATTAACAAATTCAGATCTTGCAAATCCTTCAATGAAACCCTAGGAATGAAATACTGATTTTTATTTCTGCACCTCTGATTTTTATCTCCTTCAAACATGAAACATGAACTAACATATGCAAGGTATGATGATAGAGCAAAGTAGACATTGCAATCTTATGAATGTGAATTACACACTACAATGATGACAAAATAAAACTCAGATCTAACTGTTTACAACTCAGTCATTACAATTCTTCAATTACATCAAACAACTCTGCTATTATTGAAATCAGATTTGTTTATCAACTTCCTTACATCAATTACAAGCTTATTACAGCCAACTACCAGTATGTACTGCTGCTGCAAAGTCAGATACAGGATTGTAAATATAACATACCATGAGTGATGATCAATGATAATAGTGAACCTGTTCGCAGCAGATTGACATTCTAAAGTGAACTCTTCAACTGTGGTTTGAAGCCTAAGGATGGCATATGCAATGCCAAGTGCTGGTTGCTGCCTCAGAAATTGTACAACAGTCCCAATGATGTCTCAATTGCTGGCCGTAGCCTCTCCAAACTGCACGATGCCTCGGAAGGTTATTTGCTGCCTCCTTCAGGATGATCGCTGTCCAAAATATGCAAATATATATATACATAGCCTTCAAATGATGTGTGTCCTTCTATGACGAACCCCTTATGAGGTGATGACTGCCTTGTGTGGATGTAATCTCCAACGAAGCTGATGTTAAACTTCTATTATAATCCTTTGCGTGCCTTATAGTGTTTGAATGAGACTGCATATTAACCACGGTTCTCTTCAACAATTATCTTAGCCTGGTAAAAAAAACTCTACATCATATGCCGAGGCAGGTGCATTTCCCACTTTCATCCAACCGAGCGTAAAAGAGGGCAATTCCTTGAATCTCACAGCACGGCTAGGGCACGCGAGGTCACGGCACAGCTAGGGCACGCGCAGGATCAGAAACGGCACGGCTAAGGCACACACAGGACCAAAAAGTCAGGTGCGCCCCCACCTTGACGGGGATCTTTTACCTCCACTTTTTTGGCTAATTTTACAGTGTCTATTTATCTGGTCTGTTGCAACCTGGAGAGCACTTCAAAAAACCTGGTCATTTTTGTCAAACGAGATTACAAATTGCAACGGAATCTCTCTAAAACAAATCAAAAACAAAAAACAAAAACACTTGGCAACCCAATCTGCAAAGATAGAACCTGCGACAGGCAGTGGTAGGGTCCTTCAAAACAAAGGTGGGGCCATATGCTAGAGCCCACAGGCCATAGCATGGACCTGGTAGACTCGGGAGACCCAATGGCCCTGAGCTCGAAACTTTAAATAGCTCAGTACAGACAGAAACCCCAACCTCGCTGGGAGGTAACGCAGAGAATGAGGAAACAATAATACAGATTTGGGGGAGTAGGGACATCCAGAGCCCTGTGACGGAAAGGTTAACTCAGAGGGGGTTTATTATACCGTATAATTTCTTGCCGCACTTCCCCGTGGATACCTCGGGAAACCTCTTCTATTCCAGCCTTTTGGATCAAGCAGGAGCAACTAGAGAGGCTTGGGATTACACAATAGGGCACCCTCACGCCAACACTTCAGGGACAGGAGAACATTGCGTCTATGTAAACGAGAAGCAATACAATGGGATATTAAGGCGTAGACAATCCATAATCCGGAAACTTGCAAGAAAGGGAAATTTCACAACCATCTATCCCAAAACTGCAGTCAAGACCTCGGGAAACGCAATAGAAAATCAACAAACACGAGAAGAGCAAACTGAACAAGATAAAGGAAAAGGGAAGGAGAACTTAGTGCTTCGATCAAGAGAAGATATCAAGAAATCTGCAAACACAAACCAACCAGCAGGCCCTGAAGATAGGACGGAAGGTAGTCATAATCATAATGATACTTATAGTCCTACTACAACACCATTAACGTGGTCATCTGAATTGTATGTCAGCGAGCTAATGATCTTGAAAAAAAGACTCCAGTCCCTTGAGAAAAGAAGTCAAGACGAGGATAACAAGTGGAATGAAGTAATAGAAACTAAGAGGATATTAATCAGGGAAAATGAGATGCTTAAAGAGCAGGTGACTAAGCTTCAACATTCCATGGCAAGAGGTGAGCTAGAGCTGAAAGAAATAAGGCAGCTACTAGACCAAAGGAAAACAGAAGAGGAAGATAAGGTAAAAATGGTGGAAGGAAGCAAGGACTGTCGCATAAAAGAGATCCAATCAGCAATGGCCAGCATGGAGATAAGAGAAAAACAGCTAAGAGAACAAATAGATGAGGCTAAATCCTGGTCTCAAGTGGTGAAAGGACCTTCGGACACGCAAAGAGAACTCATAGAAAAATAGGTCAAAACCCAAATAAGGGAAGAAAAGGACAGAAATGATAGGGCTGTCAATATCATTATAAAAGGACTAAAAGACTATGGTGAGAAGGAAATCACGAAGGAGTTGACAAGAAACTTTCTACATGATCAAATTCATTGGACAGGAGCCATACAACAAGCAAACAGGATAGGAAGATGGATAGGAGGCAAAAATAGGCATGTGAGAGTCACCTTGAAGAACATAGAAGACAAAAACAGCATACTAAGTGTTAGTAAACAGATTTTGTCACCCAAAATTCCTCTGTGTATTTTGCCCAATCTTAAGGTGACAATTGCACTAACAGTTGAACGAACTGTAAAATAGATTTTTACAATCACTCTCTGAAGTTTTTAGAAGGTACAGCTCCCTTCGTATGAATGTATAATTTTATATTTTTAAATAATTTCTCCTCTCCTCAATACTATGTAAACTTTTGACTAAAATGAAAAATGAAATATTAATGGCACACAATCCATTAATACTTGCTGAGATTAGGTAATATCAAAAATAATGAAACAAATATTTGATGAGAAAAATCTCAAAACATTAACAGCACACAATCCGTTAATATTCTTCTGAATTTGCAAATAAACATCTAAACATTGATAGCACACAGACTATCAATATTTCTCTAAATCTGTGATACAAAGCCCACTTTCATTTTTGGTAGCACACAGTCTCCCAGAAAATTAAATTTATGAAGCAAGAAAATTGTTTATCTTCACCTCATCAAATTTCACATAACTTCAATGATATTTGCAAAATGTTACATGCAGCATACCTCCCGAGAGAGGAGAGAGAGAGAGAACCCTCGTAAAATGGAATTACCCCCTTTTATACATTTTACACACACCCAAGTAGTTGGGTAACTACCTATAACTTAACTCTTTCTTGAAATGCTTATTCACTTTTTCCTCCGGAATTTTAATTCTTCAAAAATATTTTCCCATCTCTTCACGAGAATTTCCAATTCCAAATTAATTCTTTAAAGAATTAATTTATCTCAAGTATAACTTACCCAACCTTCATTTATTTACCTTGTCATGTAACTAATGCGCCTTAACACCTTAACATAATAGGTAAAAGGGGCATTAATAACTCCCAAATAATGATTTTTGAATAATTTTATTTCAAGTCATTTTATGACTTTAATAAAATTAATTAATTCAAGAGAATTAATATAATTTTATTTTGATATAGTCATATTTCTCCTTTTCCTTCACAATATTTCCTGTTTGGTAATAAAGTTTCTTAGTGGGCTCAATTTTGATGTATTAGGAAAAATCAGAGCCAACAACTGGCTCTTATTGGGGACCGCATTTCATAGGGAAATGAGGAGAACTCCAGAATTTCTGCTATAGTGGATGAGTGCCTTATCCATTGGGCTGTAATTAGTCATATCTCTGCAATTTCCACCTCTGCCAAGTGGAATACCCATCAAGTAACAAGTGACTCAATGTAATCCCTACTGTAACTCCATCCTTGAGACTTTGTAATTTGAACTGCAAGCAATGGAAGAATGAAGCTATCCAGATTGAAGATATCATTGAATGGAACAGTGTCTTCTGTTGAAGAATTCAGTTTCACCAAAACAGCAACAAACACATCATTCCAAGAAGCTTGGATGAAATCTACTCCTACCCCATTGCAATCCACCATGAGAATACCATCAACCATACACAGTCTCCCTACCTGAGGACAGAAGTATGCCACTGCTTCAAACAGGCTTTTCTTCAAGGACAGGGTCTAAAGCTACATCATTAACTGTCAAATCAATTCCCCTCTCTGTAAGATGTACAAATACATATTTCATCTGCAATCTAGCAACTTTCCTCAGCTCCTCTAATATGCAGAAAACAAGGGAATCAGCATGTAGCATCTAGTTGTGGATCACTGCTTAAGAGTGAGATTGACTAATGTTATTTATTTTCTTTGGAGATGTGATTTGGGCTTGGGGATCTTCTTTTCCCATTAACGGTACCGTTTGGTGTCATAAGTGGTAGACAGCACTTCATCATCTGCTTCTCATCCAGATCATGTTCATTAGCTCCCTCACTATTTACTGGATCTTTTACAGTGTCAGGGTACCCTTCTAGACCATTTGAACCTTCATATTTTACAACAATTGCTCCAATGCCATCATCTTCAGCTGTAGCACCCTAATTCAGTTGTGAGTTTTTAGATCTAACAAGATCCATGCCTGCAATATTGTCTTCACTTGATAATGTTTCCATAAATAACTCTTTCAAATTTTTTTTAACAGGCATCTTCCTATCTTTTCTCTCATCAGGGATCATGCTATCTTTGTTTTCAACAGGGACCATTTTATTTTCTGTTGCCAACTAGTATCATTCTATTCTTGAGAGATGCAATACTGGGACGAGGTGTCCCTTGGACATTATTTGGAAGGCTCATGGTGTTGCCTGTAAGATACCCAACTAATTCTACCAAAATTTTTCCTTTCTTAGACAATTTTACTTGCTATCAATTCATCAACTATTTCAACAACACAAAGATATATATCAAAGATAACTATTTGAATGAATCAACCTTTAACTGGGCACTTGTTTTATTACTTGATTCAATCAACTCACAATGTCTTATTACATGAGTAATGCTTTCAATGGCATGAAGTTACACTTTATTTCAAATGGAATTACAAAGCAGGCCTTGGAGCCTTGATGATTACAATGGGCGCCTATACTTGATCAACTCAAATTGAACCCAATGATGTTAACTGAATGTCAACACCTCACAGTATCACAAGGGAGCATCACCTTGTCAGTTGAGGGAGCATCACCCCAACACTTGAAACTCGCAGGCCTCAAGATTACAAGCTCAACAGCTTTGCAGAGAGAATTTTGTCAAATGCATAGATGCCAAATGAATGAGAAGGCTCCTCCTTTTATAGGCCTTCCAAAGGCAATGAAGGCACGTTTTTCAATGCACCAAAAGGAACCAAGGCACGTTTCCCAAGAAGCATATCCAAGGGAATATTCCGTCTGATGACTCATTCTGAGTTGGCAAACTTATCCCAAAGACCTTGACACGAATCCAAATGCTATCCTTCTGACCAATGGGCATTAGGTAGTTGTAACAATCTTAACTACCTCAATTAAGGCGCAATCCTAGTGATCTTCTGACTGGGCGCCAACTTGAAGCAGTGTGATCATTGAATGGCGCCCAATGTGAACCTAGGCGCTCAACTGGAATAACATAAGCAAGAATATGCGCCTAGAAAGATTTGAAGATTCCAAGCAACCTTGGAACTTAAGCTAAGATCTTTTGCAACCTAGGCGCCATCTCCTGATGGTTGTTTTGTTCAAAACTAACCTTGTAGGTTTGCAAATACCTAAGGCGCATACTTGGGGTAGTTTCAGCTGGCATTAGCCCCTGGCACTTCAAGGAAGATGCTCTATACAACTCATACCGTCAAACACTTGCAATCAAAACCCCTTTTGCTGTTCCTTCAACCCAGCACCTTCCTCTGGAGTTCTAATATTTTGCTTGCATCTTTAGCTACTCTTAGGCGCACTTACTGATAGAGAAAGGTTTGGATTGGCGCCTTAGGAAGAAAATGGTTTTGCCTTGTTAAAATCTTCAACATAAGACACAACTGAATCAAATTCTCTATCTTCTATCAAGCGCCTTTCATTATGAGTGGATTGAAACCTCTTTTCTTAGCTAGGCGCATTCTGGAGGTGAAACAGGCAGGAAGTGCGCCTTGCATGCATGGTTGTTTTCTCTGTCAAGTCTTCAAGTCTTTGTCTTGGAAGGTAAAATACCTCATCCTGGAGTGAGCGCCTTACTTCACATGTTCAAACTTCATCTTTTAACTCACTCTGTAACTAGGCGCCAGAACTGAGGTCTTCAGTCAGAATGTGCGCCTAGAGCCTTCTAGGCCAATTTCATCCCAGATTGGCAGGATATGAAACTTCTTGAAGTTGAAAGTATCTTCACCAATCAATGTGCTACTCATTCAACCTATTGAATCTCCTATTCTTGCTTGGGCGCACATTTGGTCTAGGCATCATGGAGTTTGCGCCTAGGCATGGAAACCTCATATACTTGTCCAAACTTCATCATTAAGCTAGGCGCCCTATTGAAGGAGTTTAGCTATGTTGAGCGCCCCATCTCAAAACCATTATTGAGTGCCAGAAGTAACCTAAATAGCTAGGCGCTCATTGACAGGTTGCTAGAGGAAAAGTGCGCCTAGATAACAAGATGTCATTACTTGATCACTTCATCTTTCCACTTGATCTTATTGAAGGTGAGGCTTCACTTGATCAATCTTGAAGGAGTTCATCACTTATTTGAAGTGCAATAGAGTCTAGGCGCACTATTGGGAATTTGGTGGTGAAATTGGTGCCTAGATGCCATAAGACTCCTCTTTGCATGGACTACTTACTTCATCCACTCCTGTTGATCCAATCAACCATCCCAAACTCAAGTTTGATGAGTCAATTCGCCCAATTGATGTTCAACATATCCAAAGATGACTCCATCCTCTTGATTATTGCTTTCAAAATCCAAGGCGCATTTTTGAAGTGTAACTGTAGGAATGAGCGCCCTAAACTTGACTTAGTGGATTATGACTTGAAACTCCTTGATTGTACCTGCAAAATGACACACAGAGTTAGTCAAAACCCATTTCATTCCCTTATCATTCGGAATTAGCCTCCGGGAATGAGGAGTAGGCTAATCCATTCATCACTTGGTGCTCAAGCCGGAAATGGGGACATGACATTGCCTGCTGAAGGCAAAAAGTCTGCATATGCCAAATAAAGGATCAAATAAACACCGAACTAATATGCCACCATTTTCACCTCCATTGATGCTAAAAAAAGTCTTCATTACAGTCAGATTCACAGACTACTACAGAATCAAAATATGCCTCATCCTTGCTTCTGTAAGATACTGATTGAGGACGAGCCCTTTGAACCTCGGTGACATTGAAATTGATACTTGCAACTCCAGGTTTGCCATTTGTAGTTATAGACATACCTGAAATTTGGGAAGAGCAGTGACTATTGAAACTGTTGTTCTCATTGTAGAGAATGGGCCGCTCTCACTTCCTTAAATACAGATTTAATTCCTCTTCAAAATCACTCCTGTACGTTATTCTAGCCACTAGGACTACCATATCCAATGTGATCAGTATAACTTCGATAAAATTGCTTGGCACATCTCCTCTAACTAACTTTTGACCCGTTCCCTCCACATCAGTAGTTTCTGTCAACTTTCTGGCTGCAACTTCTGGGTTTTCTACTGATTTAACAAGAGCAATTGCATCCTTGTTGGTAATTACATCCCATAACCCATCACTTGCAAGAACTAAAAAAAATCCTTATCATCCTCAATCATTGCTTCTTGAGGGATTCAAAACCCGAATTTCAGACTTTTCAGCCACTATGCACTGGATGAACTTGAACAAAGAAGCTAAATCAAACCATTCCATCTGTGACCAACATGTGCATGGGGTTGAGAGTCAATAAAGGCATTGGATGGGAGAGGAGCCGAGCGAGGAAAGAATCCCTGGCCAGTTGCCAAATGCATGAGACACGGCAAGAACACCTCCAACTCTCCATGTACCAACCCACAAAACAATTCCTCCAACTTGCTCAATGCACTGGTGTTCATCAATCTTGTTAGGCTTGTGATCCTCAAAAAGGGGAATGGTTTCCCCTGCCTTTAATATAACCACTCGAGAATCTCTAACATTGGCAACATACAGATGATCTCCAACTAATACTGCTATTGAAACAGTTGACCCACCATCTCTATAAATACTACTTTCGGCATTCAAAAATTTAGCATCTTGCTGATAGGATTCAGTTATGGCCTGCCATTTCTCAAAAGAAGAAGAACAACTGGTAGAGATGTTTGGACTTGGGCTTAAAAACATTCCTATCATCCCATTCACCGTTCTCTCTAAATTGTGTGTAGAACTGTTGTTATAATTTAGCTCTTGCAACTAACACCACTCTTCTACCTCAAGCATTTCCACTTCTAAAGTTATTTTCCATTGTCGAATCAGTCCTTTATTTTGACCACTTTTCCCCAAAGAATTTACATAGTTTGTGAACTTTTCTAACTGCAAATGATTCGAAATCTTTGATGATGTGGAGACTGTGGATAGTTAAGCATATGACTAGAACTCATCTCATGGACCACCATGGCCGAAAACAAGAAGAATACAACATTCCATCCTCAATCACTATCATCTCGTGCTTCGCCTTTATAACAATTTACAAAAACAGGGCCAAGACTACTGGATCAAAAATCAAGACCTTTGGTTCCTAAGCTCTGCACTCCACAAAAATAGATCTGATGTGTCTTCTTCTTTCACAAAGATCAATGTATAGGTGTGAGTAGCTGTGGCTAGAAGAATGCAAAGATATGAGATAGCTATAAAACTCCATTTATGCTTGTCATCAAAGACAAAGGTTCTTCCAACTGAGATGTTTCCCAAGCACAAACTATGATGAAGAGGTGAAAAAGGCAATTCAATATCTTTCTCCTTAAGTGCAGTAAGACCCTCCTCCATAGGTTTGAAAACAATTTTTGAATCCATGAGACAACTTTGGGTTGAGGAGGCATAATTAGTTGTAACACAACAATTTGCATAACACCAAAGGTTCAAATAAAGAGGGGTAGAATCTTGACAATAATGAGGGGTCAACACCACAATGCTGCTGCAACTTATTGGAAACACACAATGCATGAAAAAGAAACAAAAGCAAACCAAAATTTAAAGCAAACTATTTACAAGAGAAAGATGGAAGCAACAAGACTAGATGTGACCATTTACAGGCAAAATGAAATATGAGCCATTTCGAGACAACTTGTGGCAAAATGGAGGAAGATTTTGTAAGGATATGAAAAGCAACAACACCATGATATCCATTGCATCCTCAGGAACGATATGCGAAATGGGTGGGAAAATAAATATAGGTTTAAAATTATGACCAGGAATATCATGAATGCACAAGTTATTTCCTTCTACAATAGAATACATGAGAGACCAATTTTCTTCAAGGATTATTGGAATATCAACAACTTTGCCCATACCTCCAAAACCCTCGCTTAATGGTTGTCTTTGTGGCTCTTCAACTGTATGCGGCTGAATTAGATCTTCCGTGGATGCCTCCAATGACAAAATTGGGGCTAGAACTTCCAGAGGCTGAAAATTTTCTAGAATTTCTTCCTGTTCATCTTTTTCCGTTTCAGCTTCAACATCTCCCTCATCTTCACGTTCAGTGACAACATCTTCATTATGCTCTTCTTTGTTCAGGTCTTGCGGTGGAAATATTTCTTTTCTTTTAATCGGTATAGCACCATAGAAGTTTCTTAAGAACTATACCTCCTTTATCAAATCACCTACCACCTCAATAATCTGATTTTGCTTGGAAGGGGGCACGAACAGGAAAAAGTTCGCCTCATTTTCACTGCTTGTAGGAATCCAATCTTTCAGTATTTCTGGATATTTTGCAAGCATCGTCTGGTATTCATCTTCAATAGAGCCGCCAACCTCCATCCTAGGGGAGGTACCTCCAGATTTTTGAGGAAATAGAATATGCACTGGCACCTTCGTATCCCCAGCAGAGTCGCCAAAAATCTATTAGTAAACAGATTTTTTCACCCGAAATTCCTCTGTGTATTTTGCCCAATCTTAAGGTGACAATTGCACTAACAGTTGAACGAATTGTAAAATAGATTTTTACAATCGCTCTCTGAAGTTTTTAGAAGGTACAGCTCCCTTCGTATGAATGTATAATTTTATATTTTTAAATAATTTCTCCTCTCCTCAATACTATGTAAACTTTTGACTAAAATGAAAAATGAAATATTAATGGCACACAGTCCATTAATACTTGCTGAGATTTGGTAATATCAAAAATAATGAAACAAATATTTGATGAGAAAAATCTCAAAACATTAATAGCACACAGTCCGTTAATATTCTTCTGAATTTGCAAATAAACATCTAAACATTGATAGCACACAGACTATCAATATTTCTCTAAATCTGTGATACAAAGCCCACTTTCATTTTTGGTAGCACACAGTCTCCCAAAAAATTAAATTTATGAAGCAAGAAAATTGTTTATCTTCACCTCATCAAATTTCACATAACTTCAATAATATTTGCAAAATGTTACATGCAGCATACCTCCCGAGAGAGGAGAGAGAGAGAGAGAACCCTCGTAAAATGGAATTACCCCCTTTTATACATTTTACCCATACCCAAGTAGTTGGGTAACTACCTGTAACTTAACTCTTTCTTGAAATACTTATTCACTTTTTCCTCCGGAATTTTAATTCTTCAAAAATATTCTCCCATCTCTTCACGAGAATTTCCAATTCCAAATTAATTCTTTAAAGAATTAATTTATCTCAAGTATAACTTACCCAACCTTCATTTATTTACCTTGTCATGTAACTAATGCACCTTAACACCTTAACATAATAGGTAAAAGGGGCATTAATAACTCCCAAATAATGATTTTTGAATAATTTTATTTCAAGTCATTTTATGACTTTAATAAAATTAATTAATTCAAGAGAATTAATATAATTTTATTTTGATATAGTCATATTTCTCCTTTCCCTTCACAATATTTCCTGTTTGGTAATAAAGTTTCTTAGTGGGCTCAATTTTGATGTATTAGGAAAAATCAGAGCCAACACTAAGGAACAAAAGATACCTTAAAGGCACACAAATTTACATTGATGAGGACCTTACTATAATACAGTAGGAAGAAAGGAGGAGAGAGTGGGAGAAGGTAAAGGTGGCAAGGAATGCAGATAAATGGGCTTGGCTACAAAATGGCAAAGCCCAAATACGTGACAGAGCGTCACACAAGAAATAGGAATCCGGGGCCCCCCAGTAGTATTTAACAGTGGTAAGTTGGAACTGTAGAGGGTACCCTTGGAGAAGAGGACCTGGATTGGGGCCCATAGCAGAGGGAAAGGATGTCATCATCCTTATCGAGACTCATGAACATGATGGGTGTAGGATTCCAAATTTTGAAGGGTATAAAAAGACCTCAGTGTGGAATGAAAGAACAGATAGTGGCAAGGGACACGATGGAGTAGCAGTCCTAATTAAAGAGGAATGGGACAGTTTCGTAAAAGTGGAGAAGGAAGATCCAAACAAGCAGTTCATATGGCTTAAAATTACAGAAAATCAGGTCACAACAAGGATGGCAGCATGCTAATTCGCTCCAAAGGGATCTAAATTTTATAAGAAAAGGAATCTAGACCGTGAAGACCCATTTGCAGCTCTAAAAAAAGACATTTCTATTTTTAGTAACATGGGAGAAATTGTAATAATTGGGGACTTTAATGCGAGAACTGCGAATAATCAAGCTCTCAATTTGAAAAACAGCAGGATAGAAAAAGATAACCCTCTATGGTTAGAAGAAGAGAACGACCAACCTTGGGACAGGGTATCTCAAGACAGCAAAGGTGCAGTCTCACACTTCGGGGCTGAACTCTTAGGGCTTTGTAGCACTTACAACATGCTCATCTACAACGGTATGAGAGCATGGCTTGAATCAGGAAGAATCACCTGCAAAATGTACAATGGCCAAAGTGTAGTAGATTATGTCATTTGTTCGCAGAGTTATACCTCGAAACTGAGGGAGGTTGTGATTGGGGACAATGTCCTAGAGCTGAAATCAGACCATAATCCAATTCATATTAAGATCCACACTCTCATAAGGAAACAACAGGAAGAACAAGTCCACTTTGGTCAAAGGACGGCTACTCCCCAAGGGAAAATCCTTCTAAATTAGGAGAACCAGGAAATCTTTAGAGCTGCAATCAAACAACTTTTCAAAGACCATGAAGAAAAAACAGCTAACATAAAGAATCAGTCCCTCAGAGAGAACATGCTAATTCCCCTAATGCACAAGGCCTTAAATGGTTGTAAGAGAGCTAGACCCAAGAGAGGAACTAGAAACACTTTTCCGGCAAACCCATGGTTCGACGAGGAATGTAAGATAGCAAAAAGAAATCTGCGAAAGAGAGGTATGGACAAGGAACATAAGGAGTACAAAAAGATGCTACGGAATAAGAAAGAGAAGTATGTAAACAGCAGAAGAATAGAGCTGATTGCCCTCGGAAAAAACAGTTCTAAAAGCTTTTGGAAAGAGCTACGTCAAAAGAAGAAACAAACAGAAAACAATATCACTGGAAACCAATGGCTTGAGTATGCGAAGCTACTATATGAAAGGGACCAAGATAAACATAGACCTCCAATAATCTATGCGAATACAACACTTTTCAATACCGAAGACGTCATTCAAGGCATAAAACAATTGGCAAGTGGGAAAGCTCAGGATATTGATGGGCTACAAGCTGAGCACTTAAAGTGGGGTGCTGAAATACTGGCACCTCATATCAAACACATATTCAATAGGATCATCCAAGATGGCTTCCCGAAAGAATGGACGACTAGTGTGATTATCCCTATCTTCAAAAGTGGGGATACTAATAACCTGTCAAACTATCGCACTATCATGGTTAATCCTCTTCTTGGTAAACTCTTCGGAAGCATGATAGAGCGCAGAATCAGCAGGTGGGCAGAAAAAGAAGGAAAAAGAGCTAAGGGCCAAGCTGGATTTAGACTGAAGCATTCTACTATTGATCATGGAGCTACACTTAGATTCTTAATTGAAAAAATATGGAATATTCAAGGAGATGAGGCCTTTTGCTGCTTTGTTGACTTCAAAAAAGCCTTTGACACAGTCCCTCGTGACAAGCTTTGGAATAGGATGAAAGAGCTGGGGGTCCCAGATGAGCTTAGAGCTGCTGTCCATAGATCGTATGAGCAAGTAAAGGCTAAAATCAAAACTAGTGATGGAATGTCAGAGTGTTTTGGCAGCGACATAGGTGTCAAGCAGGGCTGCCCGCTTTCACCAACTTTATTTGGACTGTACATTGATAAGTTAGAAGAATGGTTAAAAAAAGATAGCGGGGAGGGGATTCAATTAGCTAAGTATGTGATAAAACTGCTTCTTTATGCGGATGACCTCATTTTAATCGCCAAAACAGCCAGCAGCTTGAGGAAACATTTGAGAGTTCTTGAAACTTTTTGTCAAGAGGTAGGAATGCAAGTGAACACAAGCAAAACCAAAGTAATGATCTTCTCTCTGAAAAGAAAAAGGAAGCAATATAACTCTACCTTTGAAGACAGCCCGTTGGAGATAGTCGAGGAGTACAAGTACCTCGGGCTTGATTTTCACCACAAACTCAGCTGGGAAACTTGTAGAACAAAAAGAATTCAAGGAGGATAGAAAGCGTTGTACTCCCTCCAAAATAGGTGCAGGACTGCGGAGCTATGGGATTGGAAGACCAAGAGAACACTCTTCAGTTTGTTGGTTACCCCGGTGATTCTATACGGATGTGAAATTTGGGGCAGCAGTATGTCAGATCAGAAATGGAAGCAAATAGAAAGAATCCAAAAGCACTTCATCATCAGCAGTCTCAAAGTCAAGAATTCGGTGCCGTATGAGATCTTACTTGCTAAAACAGGGTCCTTCCCTCTAGAGGCATCGGCGATGATACGATTACTAAGCTACCTCAAGAAGATTCAAAACATGAAGAGACACAGGTGGCCTAGACTAATTATGGAGGAAGAACTAACTAGAAGAAAAAACACTTGGAAGAAGCAAAATGACAAATGGGTTAAGAGGTGGGATATCAGCATGCAGGAGTGCCCAAATACCAATAAGGAAATAAAAAAATATGTGAGAAGAAAATTCAAGTGCATCATGTGGACAAAACAAATGAGTCGTAAAAAAGAATACTACCTGAAAGAATTCAATCCCACGAGTGATTTTGAAGAAAAAGCCTATATAAGAGCAGACGTTAAGTGGAAAGCGAAAATGATGATTGCTTAACTTAGGATGAGCTCGCATCATCTTAGGTGTGAAACGGGTAGATGGCTAACCCCTAAAGAGGCTTGGGAGCAGAGGATATGCCTCTTTTGCAACAAAGGCGTGGTGGAGACGGAAAGGCATTTCCTCTTAGAGTGTGAGGCATACAACGACATCCGATGTAGCTATGGTGAAACTTTGAAAATTGCTAGCCTTGACATCCTGTTTGAAGCAACAAGGTTGGATAGTACGGCGAACCTCGTGATCAAACTCCACAGCAGAAGGGAAGCTCTAAAGAAGGAAACTCAGGCAACTTAGGTGGTGTTTTGAAGCTACTGGTCCGTTTGACGGGGTTGTGTGTGACTGCTGGGTCCCATAGGCTGCTGCGGCCTCGTGGACGTTATTAAAATTCTTCAATTCAATTCAATTCAAAATAACAAATCTGAATATTATTTCAAAGAGTTTATAAATGAGTCTTCAAGGAAACTATAGCTGCTGAATGAGCTAATCCGTCATACTTGGTCCCCTGTTAGGCAGCAAACAATATAATCTTCTAAAATCTATGCCATATTATATTTGAAGAATGCAATCCAGGACCCACAATCCACTCAGATCAATATCACAAATTCTTATAATCTTATAACTCCTGTGAAAGCAGCGATCAATCTTCAAAGATTTTAAATATGTATTCATATTTCACACGCTGATGCCAGGGTCCCACAAAGCACTTCAAAGGCATCATAAAACATTCTTTAATAATTCTCTTCTTTTCCTTGTCAGAACTTGTTCCCTTGCTGCAGACAATAATCTAAAACCATAATTTATTGCTCAAAGATTCCCAAACTTATTATTCAGAAACTTTTATGAAGTCTTCATAAACTGAGAATTCTTCCTAGAGAGCGGCAGATGTTAAACTCAATTCAAACACAAATTTATTGCTCAGCGGTGTATTTGATCGGACATTCAATTATTTATTAAAGCATCACAGAAATACCAAGACACTATATATCAAATCAACCATTCAAATTTATATTTGTATACAAATCAATGAATTTGCAAATAAAACCCCTGCATGAACAATATCCTTAGATCTGCATACAATAAATATCTTCAAATTCTTCAACAACAAAGACTCTACAATGAAACTCAAACAATACCAAAACACCAAGAATCCTGATGGCACAAATCTTTGAAGCTCAACTGTGAAATCTGAGATAATTTCACCTCAAGGTTGGTAAGGGAGCATCACCAAACCAACAACTACCAAGGGGTCATCTCCTCGATACAGCGAATGCAAGGGAACATCTCCTTGACATCAACTGGATACAAGAACTTGACAAAAGTAATAAACATCAACATAAGCATAAACCCAAATGGATCTCAGGTCTCCTTTTAAAACCTTCACAAAGGTTTTTGTGTACACGGTCACACTTATACAATTTTAAATGCTTACACATGACCTTTTTAAATGTTTGTTTTTGTGTACACAATAACACTGTATTTTATAAAGTGTTTTTAAATACTCAAGTAACTTAATAAAATATTAATTTTACAAAGTAATTAAAATACTTTATAAAATTAATTTACAATTAGAACCCATCAAATTACTTGGAAAAAATTGGGGACATGATAGCCCTTTGTAATGTCCCCATTTTGCAACTTAAAAAGCTTCTAATTGTAAATTAATTTTATAGAGTATTTTTAATTGCTTTATAAAATTAATATTTTATTAAGTTACTTGAGTTAATTTAAAACACTTTATAAAATAAAGTGTTATTGTGTACACAAAAACAATCATTTAATAAAGTTAAAGTGATTGTGTACACAAAAACTTTTAGACCTATTTGGAGTGAGGGCTTTATAAGGAGCAGCTGGGAGTCATTTGAAATCATGTTTTCGACTTGGTTTTTGCATATTGAGTTTATCTCTTGGCTGAAGACAAATTTCAATCCAATCAAGGTGATGATCCCTTGATAACGAGGGTTTGGTGATGGCCCCATTCCCATTTTGAGAGGTGGATACAATCAGTATTCATCATAGAGCTTATTGGAGACATTTCACATCATTTCAGTTGATTAGTGAAGATTCATCAAGACTTTGAAGATTCTTGTTTTGAAGAGTATTCGAGTATATTGTTTTGCAGATTTGATTTTGTTGAAGATTATATTGAAGACCATTTGTTGAAAATCAACTACAGATTGGGTCACCATTTTGGTGAAGATTGTTGTCAAATTCTATTGAAGGTTGGTGGCGCCATAATGGAGACTTATTGCAGATTACAAAGGAGTATCTAACAACATCATTGAAATCCGCTACAACCACAGATTGGACATCAGATTATAGTTGCAGCTGATAGAACCCTCGCCGTCACTCCTTAGAGTTGTATTAACATCGCCCTCCTTATATTTGTTCATTCTAATCAGCGATCAATCATTGGAGACCACAGTTCCTTGCAATAAGGCACCGTTTGATCATTCTGGGGACAGCGAACTGTTATAGAAGGGCAGTGATCAGTTGCAAGCTAATATCAGCATATGGGTGTGCCTGCGATCAGCAATTCAAGCACTATTACACCCATTGACAGAAAACAGTTTAAGAGGCAATGAGTATCAGTTCAGCATTTTATCTTAATTTGAAGACTGGTCAATATCTGATCTGGGTGTGAAACTTCAAACTCTTTGCATTATATTTTGACATCTTAATAGGGTATGTGTTACACTGATTTTGGTATAACAGAAGCATGTGTAGTGTATTTGGGATGTCATAAAACCATTATTGTAATGAGATAATAAACAAGTCTGATTTATGTAACAGCTAGATTGAGTATCTATTGCTAGCTTTGTAATTGGCATTCTATGATTGTAATACATATTGAAAGGGGCTGCCTATATCTATCTTTTCTATCATAGATTTGCATCTTTACTTTATAGTTTTGATTGTCAAAGACAATTTATAAAGGTGTAGTAGTGAATTTCATTTTCAGTCCAAGGGTTTCATTGCAAGATTCAGAAAAATCATATCAGAGTTTGTTTATAAATCAGAATTTTAGCAAATACCCAGTGAGGAATATTACAATGGTATCAGAGCCTTCGTCCTGCAAGCCTGTGTGGGTCTGAAAAATTTCAGAGTTTTATATCATGGCTTCTAATTTTGCTAATGAGATAATGATTGCATATGATAAATACATAGTGTTGATGATTGTTTTTAGACAAGTCAACAATAGAGTAAAATACAGAGTATCTAACTCTCTCTTGAGCAAAGCCTCTCGAATGCTGAACAAAGTGATCAAACAAGATGACTCCACGGTTCTTTTTTTATGATTTTGTAAGGGATAGCTCAGTGACTTGATATGATTCTGCTGGTAAACACAAAGGGACTTATGCTGACTTATTCTTACTTCATTTAGCTTATTCCTCCTTTCAGCGTGGATGATGTATGTACAAGGCATCAATGATAAAGAAAAGTAAAAGGGCAAGAGTTTAGGAAACTAATCTAAGGTCAATGAAGCAATGATGATGTATGAATAGACAAATTCGACTTAACCTAACTCCATTTCGCCAAGGATGCCTACAACTACATGAAATTGGTGCAATCTCCTAAGGTATGCGAATGGTTTTCAAATCATGAAGGCTTAAACAAGCACCCATTAAATGGTGCAGCTCAAACAAGCATCCATTATCGAACTTATGCAAATTAAGCTCAGACTAGCTTTACACAACACTTCACCAGCGATGAATGTTAAAAGCATGAGCTAGGAGTTGATCAAATATTCTATACAAACATGCATTACGTCAAAGAACTGCTAATCTACTTTACTTCTAATTTGAAACACCTCTCCACTTCATCAAAGTACAAGAAACCATGTGATTGCACAAGATAACACTTAACACCAAACAATGAACTCCAATGTTTTTGCATTAATCTTGAGCAATATTTACAACAATTTCAAGTCCTCTCAGAGAATTTTGAGAGTCTCTCCTATTCTACTCCTACTTGTCTACAAACTAAACTGCTCTCTAATCTCTATATATTACAAATGAGGCAACAAGGCCTTTATATAGAGGTCCAGGATTACAATGAATGGCTTAAATCATTTCATATAGCCAAGGGCTTAGATCATGCCACCTCAACAGGTAGTTACAACAACTTGCTATTTTTAGTACATATGAGAGGCAATAAAGGCACGTTTTCCAATGTGATAAGGATAAGATGAAATCATTTAAAACATCCTCCACATAGGCGTCCCTTTGGCTTCTTTTATTAAATGATACATTGAATGTAGTTGAAATGATGTGGCTGATTATGATTGGATGATGATGTGTACATGCCACCTAGATGCCATCTCAGCATATTCCCAAATTTAATCATTTGTATGTGATGTCTTCGATGTGGTTGCTTTGATGATGAACACTTGAGATGTATCTTGTTGATCTTGCCTTGTTCATCTTCTTGTAAACTGGATGAATACATGTTGCTTCAATTGCATGACTTCGTGATATTTCTTCTTCTTGTAGGATACATGATAATCTTCTCTGGATGATCCTTCACGAAGGGTAATGTATATGATGATGCTGCCTCCTTCATGTAAGAGTAGATGATGATGATACTTGATTCATGATTATTAGGATCTCTCTTGGACTTGAAGATTGTAGAGTCTTGAAGCTTGGATGGATAAATGCCTTGGAACATTTGATGATGGAGCATATGAAACTTGATGTGAGCCTCTTGGAATGATGCTTCCTCTGCAACTTGAAGGTGATTCAAGCACTTGCTTTTGATAATCTTGAAGAGAGTCCTTTAGACTTGAATGCACCGAAAGTACTTGATAAGATGAGAAATTCCTTTGGAGCAGCTACATGCTGATCTTGAAGCTTGAAAGAACTTGAAGTAGAGTGGATGCCTTTGGAAGTCTTGATGAAGATGATTATCTCTTCTCCTAGCATAAAGGTGGTTCAAGCTTTTTCTTCTTGATGACTCCTTATTGCTGCCCATCCTACAAGACATAAACAAGAATAAATAACTTTGAAAATAAATCATTTCAGTCTCCTATAAGATGAAATCTCACAAGAAAATCATAATGATTGACTATCCTTCATGCAAATTTCATTAACACTTAGACAATTTTTCTATTTAGAACTCAATGAACCTGCTGAAAATGAAGGAGAAATTAAAATTTTACCTTTAGATCAAACTTTCCAAAAGACTAATTTGGAGAGATACCTTAAAATCAGACTCAACTTAACTAAGATCAGACTTGACTTCCTAGGAAATTGCTTTGCTTTTAGAAAATCTTGAAAGATTACAAGGGCGCAGTGGTTGAGATTTCTGATTTCCCCTTGCTCTGAGCGCACTAGATCAAGATATTGAGTTCTTCTTAGTTCTAGCATCATGACAACTTGCAACCTGTGGCACATTGGATCATAAGCTTGAGATCTTTAAAGGTTCCAACATTCATTTCATCCTTGGAGGAGCGCATTGAATCAGGTTTTTGGGATCTCCATTTGACTTGGAAAAGCTCTATATTACCCTTGGCGCATCAGATCAAGAATATGAAATCTCCTTGATATGAGCGCATTGGATTGAAATTCTGATCTCTTCTTGTAATCTTGCATCTTACTCTTTTTAGAATTGAATCCTTCCTTTCAGCGCATCTGATTAAACCTTCATACTATTCATGACTTGGGCGCTTTAGATTAAGAATTTAGATCATCATCTCTTCTTCAATAAGGTGGTGCAATAGATCAAGTTTCCATGCTCATCATAATTTGGGCGCAATGGATGAAGTTTTTTGGATCATCTTGTGATAAGCGCACTGGATCAGGTTTTTGGGATCTTCTTTCTTAAATCAAATCAACCTCCAAGACTTTCCTCTTGAAAGGCTCCAAGGTTTGCAATTTTCATACTTTAGATCAACATTTAGTGCATTAGAAGTCAACTTTGGAGTCTTCTAAGGCTAGCGCAGCAGCTGAGATGATGGCATGCTTCTCAAAGTCTTATTAAAACTTAAAATTTTCCTCATTGGGCACATTGGATCAGAACTTTGAGTTCTTGTTATGACTACTTAGAAGATGATGGATTAGATGGACTTTAAACTCCTATTAACCCCTGACGCAGCAGATCAAGGTTCTAGATCTTCTTAAAAAAAACTTAACTCCCTTTGAGGTGGTCGCATTACATAGAGGTTTTGGATCCTTGGTTGAAAGACGCCTTGATGTTGGATCAAACTTCCCTACAAATGGCACACTAGATCAGAAATCTTGATCTTCCTTAAAAAATCACTTCTTCCACTTAACATGGATCTTTTCATCTAGGCGCTTTGGATGAGTATTTGGATGCTTGGATAAATGTGGCTTAAACTTAAGTCTTCCCTCCACAAGGAGGCGCTGTAGTTTAGCATTTTGATAGCTCCTTGAAAAAGTCTTTGAAACTTGCATTGAGCCCTTACCTTGAGGTGGCGCAACTGATTGAGATCTTGAACCTTCCTTAAAATCTGTCATCATTTTCATCTTTAAGGAGGGCACATTAGATCATCGTTTTGATCTCCGGTTAAAAGCGCATTTTATCAAGATTTTGAGCCACTCTTGTGTCTTGTTGCACTGGATCAAGATTTTGGATCCTCTGGAGCAGTTACTCGTTTTTCAGGGTCTCTCGGGGTAAAGGTCTATTGAAAAATATGTTTAAGTATAAGTTGAGAGATTATACTTTAAATATTTTTCAATATACCTATCAGGATGTTTGAGATAGGTCTCGAATCCACCGGATTTAACATGTAGAATCTAGAATTTGAAGGATCCACCAGATTTCAGACTTAGTCAATTTTTCAGGATTTCAGGATATCAAACTTAGTCATTTTCAGTGTCTCAAACATACATCAGGGTTGGTCTCAATATTCATGAATTGGATGGAAATTGATCAAGACTCTTCATTACTGCAAGTTCATGTTCCAGATGAGACCTCCAGCTATAAAGCAAAACCTTCTAGGAGAGAGTCTTCTTGTTGGATTGACAGAGGAAACGAACCTAAGGCATCATCCAGAACTAAATGCAAAGCACAGGAGCTCAAAAAAAAAAGGGGGTCCCCATTTGCAATGGGGCGATGTGTGATTTGGTCACAACACATAGCACTTCCAGATAGGATCAAAAATCGTGTGGACTTTGAGCAATATTTGGAGTATCGAATGTTTAAGCAGGAGCAAAGACAAATGACAAGAAAAAGTTTCAATGAGGCCAGCTCCTAGTTCACAGCAGTTTGAAGATTCAAGGAAGTCTAATTCAAGAAGATCAACAAGGACAAGGTCAAGTTCATCCCAGAAGACTCCTAATGATAGAGGTACACATTGGTATATGATGAATGATTTCAAAGAGCAAGAAGTCTATACAAGTGGCATAAAAATTAAACAACTAGATGAGTTTGATGAGATGCCAAGAAATGAAGAATCTCATAGCAGCCATGAGACAATGGAAGAAAATCAGACTTTTGGGTCAGCAAAAGATGAAGAGCTCATGTCACTCCATGATGATTGCAAGATTGATGAAGAGGATGTGCAAGATGAAGATAAATCAGCTAAGGTAGATGAAGGTATAGTTTCTCATGATGAGACTAACATTGTTGTTTCATCTCTTTTTCAAGTTGATAAGAAGACAAGTGATGTGAATGATTTGGAAAATGATAATGTTCATACATTTGAGAGCAAATCAAAGATCACAGTTTGTTATGAAGGACATATTATTGATGTTCAATCATACAAGAAAGGAGAGGACATAATGTTTGCTACAAAGATCAGCTATGAAGTATGTGATTCACATGAAGAAGAAGACATGGGTGATGTACAAGAAGAGACACACATTGAATCAGCACTTGTTGATAACCATCCATCCTTGGTAGGAGAGATGATAGAATTTGTAGAAGACAATACAATTGAGCATGATTCTGACTTAGCTTCACAACATGGATTATATGAAGAAGATGACATGAAGTTAGTTGATTTTGAGATGGCCAATTGTGAAGACACATCATAAAGGTATGCAAGCAATTCTAGTTTTTGGAACAGTAGTCCTATTTCTTCCCATAGTCATGAAATAGCAGCCAAATCTATGATAGATATGGGTAATGAATTGTCTCATGAAAACATAAATGATGCATGTGAAGAGAATTGTATGGAACTGGCATTTGATGATAAGCATTTGATTTGTGAGATGGATGACAATTCTATTGATTGGCATAACATCATACCTGATTTGTTTGAGGATAGCAGTCCTATGGCTTTGCATTTTCACGAGATAGACATGCTAACACCTTTGGATGATAGATATTTGTGTTCTACTTATGATGGCATACAAGATTGGAGTATTGGATATAGTAATTTTGTTGAAAAATAGGGTACTACACAATCTAATTTTTTATATCAGACTTTTGAAGAAGTGGAAAAGACACAAGGAAGGTGTGACATTTGGCTAGAAAAAGCAAGAGAAGCTAAGCTAGCTGCTGATCAAACAAAACAGCACATTGAAATGGTAAAGACAATGAGGCAATCAACCTTGTTTCCTTATTTTGGATCAACCATTGGTGATTTGCATGAGTATGACAATGAGGATTCAGATTTGAATGATACATTGATTTCCATTGGAGAGAATCAGCCTACTCTTGAAGAGACACCACATCATTTTGATGATGCTCTCTCATTGGCACATGTGGATGGTTATTCTTCATTGTTGAGTAGTGAAGTATGTGATTTCAGTTTTAGGACAACAGGAATGGATACATTTGTGTTTAGCATCCTTCATCTATTTATGTTACTATTCAATGGTAGAAGGATTTTCAGCTTCATTGGTTCATTGCTTGGCATCTACACCTTCATGATTGGCATCTATATTGGTATGGATGTGTTTGCATCATTGTGCAACAGTGGAAGCGGTCCCAGGATCTTCTACACCAGCAGCCTTAAGGAGATACATTTAAGCATGATTGAGGAGCCTCGATGAATTTGGGATCCAGGGATTGATTGAATTCAGTTTTTCTTTCCATTGCTTGGGGACAAGTAATGTCGGGAAGGGAGGGCTGTAATGTCCCCATTTTGCAAGTAACTTAAAAAGGTTCTAATTGTAAATTAATTTTATAAAGTATTTTTAATTGCTTTATAAAATTAATATTTTATTAAGTTACTTGAGTCAATTTAAAACACTTTATTAAATAAAGTGTTATTGTGTATACAAAAACAATCATTTAATAAAGTTAAGTGATTGTGTACACAAAAACAATCATTTAATAAAGTTAAGTGATTGTGTACATAAAAACCATCATTTAATAAGTGATTGTGTACACAAAAACTTTTAGACCTATTTGGAGTGAGGGCTTTATAAGGAGCAGTTGGGAGTCATTTGAAATCATGTTTTTGACTTAGTTTTTGCATATTAAGTTTATCTTTTGGCTGAAGACAAATTTCAGTCCAATCAAGGTGATGATCCCTCGATAACTAGGGTTTGGTGATGGCCCCATTCCCATTTTGAGAGGTGCATGCAATCAGTATTCATCATAGAGCTTATTGGAGACTTTTCACATCATTTCGGTTGATTATTGAAGATACATCAAGACTTTGAAGATTCTTGTTTTGAAGAGTATTCGAGTATATTGTTTTGCAGATTTGATTTTGTTGAAGATTATATTGAAGACCATTTGTTGAAGATCAACTACAGATTGGGTCACCATTTTGGTGAAGATTGTTGTCAAATTCTATTGAAGGTTGGTGTCGCCATAATGGAGACTTATTGCAGATTACAAAGGAGTATCTAACAACATCATTGAAATCTGCTACAACCACAGATTGGACATCAGATTATAGTTGCAGCTGATAGAACCCTCGCCGTCACTCCTTAGAGTGGTATTAACATCGCCCTCCTTATATTTGTTCATTCTAATCAGTGATCAATCATTGGAGACCACAGTTCCTTGCAATAAAGGTAGCGTCTGATCATTCTGGGGACAGCGAACTGTTATAGAAGGGCAGTGATCAGTTGCAAGCTAATATCAGCATATGGGTGTGCCTGCGATCAGCAATTCAAGCACTATTACACCCATTGACAGCAAACAGTTTAAGAGGCAGTGAATATCAGTTCAGCATTTTATCTTAATTTGAAGACTGGTCAATATCTGATCTAGGTGTGAAACTTCAAACTCTTTGCATTATATTTTGGCATCTTAATAGGGTATGTGTTACACTGATTTTGGTATAACAACATGTGTAGTGTATTTGGGATGTCATAAAACCATTATTGTAATGAGATAATAAACAAGTCTGATTTATGTAACAGCTAGATTAAGTATCTATTGCTAGCTTTGTAATTGGCATTCTATGATTGTAATACATATTGAAAGGGCTGCCTATATCTATCTTTTCTATCATAGATTTGCATCTTTAGTTTATAGTTTTGATTGTCAAAGACAATTTATAAAGGTGTAGTAGTGAATTTCATTTTCAGTCCAAGGGTTTCATTGCAAGATTCGGAAAAATCATATCAGAGTTTGTTTATAAATCAGAATTTTAGCAAATATTCAGTGAGGGATATTACACCCTCCCTTCCTGACATTGCTTGTCCCCAAGCAATGGGAAGAAAAACTGAACTCAATCAATCCTTGGATCCCAAATCCAGCGAGGCTCCTCAAGCATGCTCAACCGCATCTCTTCAAAGCTAATGACGAAGAAGATCCTGGGACCGCTTCCACTATCGCACAATGTAGCAAACACAAATGTGTCCAAGCTGTCATGAATCATAATAGCACTATGCAATCTGAAAATATCATTCCAAGTGATATGCAAAGTGTCATCTTCAATGCATGAAGATAGGGAATAATCATGAAACCAATCTTCAATAAGATAATAGTGATTTCCATCAAAGCAAACTCTTTCATGTACTGCTGTAACAAAACTGAAATCACATTTTTTCATGCTCAACAATAGATAGTAGTCATCAAACCATGAAACAATCAAACCATTCACATGCTCCAATAAGAGAACATCATCAAAATGATGTTGTGTCATCTCAAGAGTAGGCTGATCTTCTTCGATGGAAACCACTATACCCTACAAAACTGATTTACCTTCATTATCACATACTTGCTTATCAACCATGTATTTCAACAAGAAAGCATCATCAACATCATGAGCAAGCTGATTTAGTTCACCAAATGGAACTAATGCATCAAACAAAACTGAATCCTCTTCATCACCATTGTGATATTCATGCACATCATCATTGGCTACCCCAAAGATATCAAATACAGCTGATTGCAAAGGAATAGTACTACTGCCCTCAAACAAATCAGGGATTATATCATGCCATTCAACTCCATGATCAAAATCTGCCATCTCATTAGAATGGTCAGCAATGATATCATGCCATTTTTCTTCATCAAATGCTGATCCAACGCAAGGAACTTCATATGCATCACCTATGTCTTCTTCATGTGAATCACATACTTCATGGCTGATCTTTGTAGCAAATATTATGTCCTCTCCTTTCATGTATGATTGAACATCAATAATATGCCCTTCATAACAAACTATAATCTCTGATTTGCTCTCAAATGAATGAACATTATCATTTTCCACATCATTCACATCACTTGTCTCCTTATCAACATGAGGATCAGTATTAGTCTCAACTTGAGAAACCATACCTTCATCTACCTTAGCTGATTTATCTTCATCTTGCACATCCTCTTCATCAATCTTGCAATCATCATGGAGTGACATGAGCTCTTTATCTTTTGCTGACCCAAAAGTCTGATTTTCTTCCATTGTCTCATGGCTGCTATGAGATTCTTCATTTCTTGGCATCTCATCAAACTCATCCATTTGTTTGGGGAATTGGAACAGGTCCTCCTAGTTTGATGAGATGCCCGGAATTGGAACAGGTCCTCCTAGTCTTCTTCCTCCTTTGGATGTTGCTCATAAGACAAAGAAACTGACTTTTTATATCATCGAGGCCAAAATGTTTGCTTTGAAACAAGGCTATGGTGAAGATATTTTGGACTAAACCTTCTAAAACCTAAGGTACTCCCTACACATATAAGTTATTGTTTTGGCTCAAACAATATTTATTTACAATTTCCTTATCATCTTTTACTTACTATATTGAAAGTACCTAAGAAATTATAATGACAAATAGATCTAATATATATGAAACGTTGAATATGTTTGGAAGCCTCAATGAAATGAAGAGTGTTGAAAATGCAAACAAACCATTTCAATTTACACTATGATTGCAAAACGTAAAAATCTATGTTTTATTGATTTCCCCTAGATAGTTTTTAAATTGATATGTGTTAGCATTTTAATTTGTCCCCAAAACAATGTGTGAGGAAATCCTGTCTTCAAATTTGCAAGGGAAGCTCCCTGATCTAATCTACTCCTAAAATCTAAAGCAATAAACAAGCTCACTTTTTATGCACACTGTACAATTTATCCCTTGAGGTTTTGCATGAAAGTAAAACAACTTGAAAGCAAACCTTGACCTATCTTTTTGATCCCAGAGGTTGGAGCACAAGACTTGCAAAGTTCTTATCTCACCACGATGTTTTTCTATTTATGCAGCTAAACTATAACAAGGATTAAACATAAATGCTTTCCACTAATTAATATAGAGATGAATGGATTCACATTGACAATTGGATAGATTTGAATGAAGAAAACAATATTAATAATAATATCTTAAGTTGGTCCTAGTAACTTTATTTTAAAAGGACAACTTAAATATTATTATTATTTTTATAAAGTGGCTATCTAAATGAGACATTATAAGACTTTATGTAATATTTTTTTTTAAAAATGTTTTTAAACACTTTTGGAGGGAATTTTTGGAGAGAGAGAAATTTAATTTAAAAGGTGATTATAAAATGAGTAAAATTGCACAAAAGAAGGTATCCATTGTTATTTGACATCAAATGTGAGATCCCGAATAGGATATTTACTAAATTAACTATGCAGAATAAGCTCTAATACCACTGTAAGAACCCTATCTTATCCAAACCAATTTTTTTCCTTTGCTGCCTTGAATTTTCTGATTTGATTCTAGAGAGTTTGGTTTAGAATTTTGATATTTTGTTTGCACAAGTATGCTTGCAATAAAGTAAATATGGAGAGGTAACAATATCATAGAAAAAACACTCACCAAAGATGCAAACATATAAACTCATACATACTTCAAAGTACAATGCAAACATATTGAAACATACCCGGATAGCAAATGTGTCTTTTGATTGCAATGGATAATGATGATTACAAAGAAGCTCACTACTGTCATATATCAGACTATTCTGATTTGAAAAATAGTCCACAAAATGATTAGAAATATGCTCATACAATGCATAAAACCCTAGCCAATCTTGTAGTAGATGAAGCCTTGCCAATGTAAAAGATGAAACCCTGTGATAGTTGGTTGTTGCAGCTCCCATAGGTGGACAATAAAGTCTGATTTGGACTAATGCAAATGCTGATGATGCTGATGATAGCCCAGAATTGATGTAGATCACCAAACAATACCAAAAATACCTCCTAATGCTAATCACTATGTCTAGAGTTGGAGCGATTTGACCCTAGATGTCAAATATCATCAAATACCATGAAAATATGTCATCAAACCCTCAAACAAAAGTCTGACATGCACCTGTAGATGACTGATTTTTCTGAATACAACCCAAATTTTGCAAATCAAGCCCAAATGTACCAAATTATGTCAAAATGTGAAATTAGGTATGCCTAGGAGAGGTGCAATTTCACCCAGCAAGCTTGTAGATGCCAAATAATACCAAAATATCAAAATGTAACCCTCTAAAAACACAATTCCAACCACCTATCATAAAAATCAAAACTTCAAATGATGGCTCCAAGCTTCAAATATGCCTCCAATTGATGGGTGAATCACCTAAAAACCCTCGCATGATGTCCATATAGGAAAATATGATGAAATTGAACCCCGATCTACTTTATTCTTCATGAAACCTGCACACAAATCCTTCAAACCCTAGCTGAAGATGAATTCCTCATGAAACCCTAGTTGTTTCAAGCCATATCTCCGTCAAAAACCTCCAGTTATGCTCAATGATGAACTCCACATGAATCCATCTCTTATGGTGGATTGGGTTTTCGTCCAAACCACTACAATTCAAGGGTTTTCGTCCTTGAACAAACTGAAAATCACTTTCAACCAAGAGCAAATACTCAACATGCAAAATATAAAAAAATCAAGATGTCAAAATGATGCCAATGACCTCCTTTTATACTTTTCCCCTTGGACACCCATATAAATCATTATTTTATTATTTTTGAAATCCATAGCCAACAAAGGAACCAACTCCAATAATTTATTTTATTTTTTAATTCTTTTTTCTCCTTGAGCGACGACGCTAGAGAGAGAAAATAATAATATTTTTTTATTTTTTTATTTTCCTCTTTCTCCTTGGTTGTGTTGATTTTCCCTTGGGAAAAATAAATAATAAAATATAATAAATTATTATATTTTATTTGATCCTCCAACTTTCCCAATTTCCGTCTTTAAGTTGTCTAATTTTCCACTTTTCAATCCTTCAATTTTGTCTTGGCTGAATATAATATTATTTTTGGCTTTATAAAAATATTATAAAATATCATTAGCCAAAAATACAAGTGAAATAAAGCTAGTTGAGTCAACTTTCCGTTCTCCAAGCCTCCAAGGTCCTAGCTCAAGCACAAATCATTCCCTTACCACTAGAGTTAGCCTATGGGAATGGTGAATAGGCTAACAATCTCCTCCATAGGTGATCAGTTCGGAAATGGGGGCATGACAGTCGTCCCTTCCTCGGATTGCTTGTCCTCAAGCAATCGTAAATTAGGATACTGTAGAATTTGCTCTCCTTCCCAAGTAGCATCCTCCAATGGCAAGTCTCTCCATCTCACCAAATACTCTCTAATCACCCTGCTACGCAATCTGCGCTCCCTCATGTCCAAGATACAATCAGGCACCAATATCAACATACCCTCTTCATCAAGAAGTGGAAGATCAGGAGAAGAAGCAACATGTTGTCCCAATGTCTTTTTGAGGCATGACACATGGAATACATTATGAATGCGGCTACCTGCTGGCAAATCAAGCTCATACGCCACCTCTCCAACTCTCCTCACAATCATGTCGGGACCATAAAAACTGAGCTTGAGTTTTTCTGCACCACTCTTCTTCAAAGTACTCTGTCTATAAGGTTGTAGGCGCAAAAATACCAAGTCACCAACATCAAATGTCCTCTCAACACGATGTCTATCAGCATACATTTTCTGCTGATTTTGTGCCTGTTGTATATTATCCTTAAGTGTCTGAAGGATGTCTTATGTATCCTGCATCAACTCCTTGGCTCTAGGAGCTCAACTATCATCAAAGGCTAAATCCATGAAAGATAATGCATCATATCCATATAAAGCCCTAAATGGAGACATGCCAATCGACATATGATAGGTGGTATTGTAACAATACTCACCAAGATGTAACCACCTAATCCAAGCACGCTACTGCCCCGCAACATAATTGCGAAGATAACCCTCAACCCACTTATTCACTATCTTAGTCTGTCCATCTGTCTGAGGGTGATAACTAGTGCTCCGTGTCAATTCTATACTAGTTAATCAAAATAGCTCCCACCAAAATACACTGAGAAATCTGTTGTCCCGATCACTGACAATGGTCTTTGGAAGGCCATGCAAACGAAACACTTCTCTAAAGAACAACTCTGCAACCTACAATGCTGAATAATCTGATGAAATAGCATAGAAGTGTGCATATTTGATTAACCTGTCAACAACCACATATATGCAATCTCTGCCCTATACCTTCAGAAGACCTGTAATGAAATACATAGAGATACTCTCCCACTTCTGTTCTGGAATAGGCAAACGCTGAAATAGACCCGCTGGGAAAGTATACTCTGACTTGATCTGCTGACAAGTCAAACACTCTCTAACATGCTGCAACACATCATCCTTGAGACCTCACCATAACAATCTCTCTCTAATATGCCTATAGGTTTTGAAAAACCCTGGATGCCCTGCTAGAGGTGTGTCATGAATGGCTCTCAATATCTGTTGCTTAAGTTTTGATTCAGGTACCAAGAATATCCTGTCCTTATAATATATCACATCATCAACAAGCTTATATCTATCACCCTGAATCAATCCATCCATGATCTCGGATGCAAATGTACTCTTGGAATACTCAACTAAAAGTTGAGATTTCTGATCAGTTGAAATCTCACTCAAAGAGCAAATAGTAGGTCTCCTGGAAAGTGCATCCGCTATAATATTCTTCTTACCCTTCACAAACTAGATGTCAAAATCATATGCCTGTATCTTAGAGACCCATTTTTGTTGTCTTTCATTCAAGTCCTTTTGCTTTAAGAAGTATTTCAAGCTATTGTAGTTAGTCCTAACCACAAACTTCGCACCTACCAAGTACTGACGAAACTTTGTCAAAGCATGCATAATGGTAAGCATCTCCTTGTCATAGGTGGAATAAAGACGTTCAACATCCCTCAATTTTTTGCTCTCAAATGCAATGGGATGCCTATTCTGCATCAAAACAGCCCCTATACCATCACCTGATGCATCACACTTGAGTACAAAGGACTGTGTAAAATCTAGTAGTGCCAAAACTAGAGTGGTACTCATCACCTCCTTAAGTCGATCAAAAACCATCTGTGCCTCATCTGACCTAAGGAATGCCCCCTTTTTTGTGAGATTTGTAAGTGGTGTTGTGTTGTGTGGTTACACAACACGCCCCATTTTGACTTGGCAAAACAGGGACCCAACTTTTCTTTTGGCTTGTGTTGTTTGCTTTCTGGCGGTTTGGTAAAATCAGTCATGTTCATCATCATGTGGAGTCAAGATCAGGTAAGCCCCAATGTGAGGTCAATTTGTCAAAATTCGTATTTCATATAGATGACCACATATTCTAAAAGAGCATTAAAATCCATGCAGGTTTGCCTTTTACATCACCCTGATATTCATCAGGAGGTGAAAGTTATGAACAGTCAAAGTCTTGGTCAAACCTGATATTCGCAAGAAGGTCATGTTTTATAAACTCAGTTATGCTGTTGAAGAAGGTCATCATCATATTTGAAACGCCCCCCCGATAATATCCTGAGGGTCAAATATCCGGACGTCAACTTTAAGTCATAGTAAGTTTTCCCCGTCGAGCGGTCTTTTGTATCGCCAGCATCATGTTTTTGAAAGCAACCCGATATTCGTTAATATCATCCTGATGCAAAATATCAGCCTTAACAAATATCCTGATGACATCATTCGAAGATGATAAATGAAGAAATAAACATCCTGATGACATCATCATCATATTTACTTTTCGACAGGATATTTTGTAAACATGATCATGTTCACCCAATATGATGATGACGTCATAAGACATTTCCAAAACAAAGAACAAATATCATGATGACGTCATCCTGATATTCCGAAAGGAGAATGAGTAAAGTTTAAAGGTCATCATCATATTTTGAAATATCACCCGATGGACCGAAATATCCTCCTGATGTGCTAAAATGAAAACAAAGGTGCGTTGTCACCCGAATCTGGTCGCGATAGCAGTTTCAAGACTAGGGAGGATGATATTGAAACTCAACCTGATATTTGTGAAATATCATCCTGCCCTCATGATATCTTGTCGTATGGATATCCTCCTGTTCCTTTTGCCGCCATTGCCATTAAATGCGCGCCGATTAGGTAGGTGATTCCCGCCGAGCCCGGAACCCAATGAAACGTCTGGCGAGATCCTGAGTTTTCGCACGAATTATCAAAGATTGCGATCTAACTTGTCAGAATTAACCTAAGTTTGCCCTAATTGCAAGGTTAAAAGGTAATTCAACCGCCATTGTTACATTTACCTGCGATAAAATTGTTTTACAGAGCACTAGCCTCCATATCTGCATAACAGCTGCCTTTGCGTGATTCGAGCCCACAGACAGAAGGACGAAGGGGATCAGCAGCCGAAGTAAGAGCCTCTCAACGATATACTGGTATAGAAAAGAAATCTGCATAACCAGGTAAGTGAACTGAAACCCTCATCATGTTGTTTCTATATGATGCTGTAAGTTCTGGTTATGTATCCATATGAACAAGTAATGTGAAATTGATGATATAAGCATAATAATTGGCAATATGTATACATGCATACCCTGTTGTGAAAAGAAATGTTGTTAATTGCAGGTACCCATGGCTGAGAAACGCTTAGTCAAGAATCAGGAAGAATTCAGCAGGCCTATGTTCTCTTCACAGAGAGGGGTCCTGTTCAAATTTGGGGCAATTACAGATACCCATCAGGGGAGTACCAACCTGGAAGCTTGGTCAGCCAAGCTGAATGATGGACAAGATAAGAGTCCAGTATTGGACGCCGTGTTTGTATCCGGCATGTGGAATGCTGCTGGCTTCCCCTACTCCATGGAGTCTCCGGAGCTGGTCATTGAGTGCGCCCGGAATTACAACCCTCAGACGAGGCAGGTGGCGAAGCACGGGAGAGTATATGCAGACCTCTCCATCAAAGGTCTATCCCAGACATTTGGACTGCCAATGGGCAGTAAGGTAAAGAGTGTAGACTTGAAGAAGTCTGAAAGAGAGTATGAGGCCAACAAGAAGACGGCCAAAAAGAACATGTATGCTTGGCGGGCCGAGAACAGCACATACAATGCAGCGGCCAAGCTCCCTGTGCACATGTTCAAGTTTGATTTTAATGAAGAATATCAGTATGTGATCGCCCTACTGAACAGGGTGACTGGCCAGCCCGATGCTGGAGAATTCAAAGACTGGATGTACGGCATAATAATGATGTGCCTATATGCAGACATCAAGCCACTATGGGGCCAAATCATAAGTGATGCTCTGCATGAGCAGCTGCTGAACCTAGGAGGTTCAGGTTGTGCCTTCTATATGACCTCTTACATTGTTTATTCCTGTGCATATAGAGGTACGTTTGATGCCTTAACCACAGATGGGAAGCTAACAGGCACAAATGCAGCTTATATCTGGGATCATCATCCCCAGCTGCAAAGAACCAATTACATCAAGGACTACAAACTGGTCAATGATGCATTCTCTATGCATCTGGTAAGGACCATGGAAGATGACAGAACAAAAAGACTGAGCATGGAAGCTCAGGAGGCAGTATACAGGCATGGGGCATGGTACATCCAATTTGCCACCTTTTCCTACATCAGGATAGAAGGTTTTGAAGGGCATCCCCTGATGCTGCCAAGGTATCCTACAGATGCAGTAGTGCTAATGGAATTTATCAGGCAGGGCTCCACCATCATACAGACTTATAAGGATGCCAAGAAGCTGCCACCAATTTTGTTCCCAGTCAGCATCGGCAACTATATGTGCCCTGACTCAGATCATATTAAGAAGGTGATGGTCACTCTGAACAAGATGAATCTACTACCCTTCCCAGTAACAAGACCATATGATCCTTACGGCCGAATGCAGAAGATCCTAGGAAAGCCTATTCACCAGAGGCACCTAGAGGATTTTTGGGCTGACTGCGAAGATGAAGCAGAGGCCAGGAGGAGGAGGTATCAGAGGTTGACTCTGAACCAGATCAGGACATTTGACTGCATATCCCTCCCTCAGCAGTTGAAGAGTGATGACGGCAGGATCATGGCAGATGAATACGAACAGAAGAAGATATACAACGATACCATTTCTGCCCCTGACCTCACCATACAGGAGGATATGTCCTTGGACCTATTCTTTGCCAGAACCATACACTTGACCCAAGCTTGGGTAGATGCACAGGTAGAGGCATTGAAGAAAAAGGGTGTTGCCATCACGGTGGACAACAAGAAGAAGGGGCAGGACATCCCTGCAGACGAATATGATGACTTCCTGCTGGAGAAACGGAAGACCAAGGGAGAGAAGATTCCTCCACCACAGCAGTCAAGCAAGAGAGCCTCAAGAGGCAAGAAGGTGGAAAAGGGACCCAAAGGGGTCATAATTGAAAGGGCAGTGTTTACAGCTGCGGAAGCAGCAGGAGCAGGATCAGGATCAGAGTCTCCTCCCAAGCTCAAGAAAGCCAAGACAGCAGAGGCTGGAACCACAGAGACCCAAGAAGTGGGTCAATCATCCAGACAACCAGGCAAGGATATCCTCATGGAGGAAGAGCCTGAAGAAGAGGAGGAAGCTCCATTAATAATCAGAAGAAAGAGGAGAGCTCCCCAGGTGTTGGTTCCTATCACACCGAAGAAAACAAGAACCTCCATGAGAGGTGAGATAAGTCATCCCCCAGTACAAGTACAGGGGGCAGGTAGTGAAGTGCAGAAGGGACTTCAGCACAATGTTCCACTTCCTACCATTGTCAAGTTCAAAACAGAACTTGCAGAAGAACAACAGAAAGAAACATCTCAGGCACAAGCAGAAAAGCATGTCTCGCTAGACGAGACAATAAACTTGTCTGATGATGAGGTGGTGCAGGATGTAGCTGCACAAGAAATGGAAACACTTGCGGCTGCTGGCATCAGTGTAGCTCCTCACAAGCCTCCAACGGTTCAGACAGTGCTTGAAGAGATGAAACAAGCAGAGGCGGAGCGAGAAAAGAGCCCAGAACCAGAGAAGAGCCCGGAGCAAGTAGCTCAGGACATAGGGCTGGACACACTGATTGCCGAGGTGACAGATCCTGCAGTGGTCGACTTAACACAGAAGCAGGACGCAAGTCCTGAACAGCCAACAGGATCACCTGATAAGGACCACCTGACAAAGGAGATAGGGATGGCCGAAGCAGAGGGCCATGTTCTTGAATCTGGCCAACAAAGCCCACAGGATACATCAGCAGGACCTGCTATAGTAGAGGTCCTAGAATCAAAGGCTGATGATAAGAAGAATGAAGTGATAGAGGATCCTGCCGATAAGGCGCAAGAGGTGGATGATGCAGGCATAGGACAAGTAACAGCTGCGGAACAGATGCCATCACCTCAGGCAGATCCTGCAATATTGAAGGTGGTGGACACACCACCAGAAGTTGAAAAACAAAGGGAGGATGATCAACCTCCACAGAGGGAAGAACTGGGGACAGATGAAGAAATGAAGGAGAAAGATCATGATCATCATGATCTACCTACAGGTACACCGCCAGGTTCCCCACATAGAGAAGATGCTCCCCCGGAAATGGAAGTTCCTCAACAGGAGGAGACACCAAAGGATCAACAGCAAGGCGAGCATCAAGAGCCGGAAAGAGAAAAATCACCATCTCCACAACACTTGTTAACAGAAAAGGGAGATAGAGGTGAACAGCATCATGATGCTGAGAAACATGATCAGGTGCCTCCATGGTTGACAAAAGAAGTGAATATTGAGGAGGAGCTGGAGATTCAGGAGTTTGACGTCTCCACCCTGTTCGCCGCGGATATAATGAAACCCAGGAGGAAGGCCAGGATGACTTCGGCCATAAAAAGAGATCCGGCGACAGGAAGAAGGACCGCACAGATTGCTGTACCTGCCGTAGAGAAAGAGAAAGGCAAAATCACTGTGGACGAGTTCCAGATAAGCACAGTTGATTTGGGTTTTGCCAATGAGGAGCAGGAAGGTCAGGAGGGAAAGGACATCATTGACTCTCTAATTCAGAAGGTGAAAAGAGAGAAGGAGAAGAATAAGCAACATAAAGAGCACATTGCTCAGTTGCATGCATATATTAAAAGATTAACCAATCCTGAAGATACCACAGCTGAAGCTGCAGTTCCATTGACTGCCATTTCTCAGGAGGAAGTAAATAAACTGGACCTCATGAAACATGAGGTGTTTGTAATCAGAAAGTGGGAGTCATCCACATTGGATGATGCTATAGAAATAATGAAAGGTTCTTTGAAGAGATGGAGCATATTGAGTGACTCCAAAACCAAGGTGGACAGGTTGCAGATGCAGACCGGAAAGAGGTCTTATAAGCTGGAGAGAGTCCTCAGCCTGCTGGATGAAATAAGGCAGATAAATCCACAACTGCTTATCAGTAAGCAGGTGTTAGATAATAATACTGCATTATTAGTGGATATCTGGTATAAGGATGTACAGTTCGAATGCGGAGTCCTCAAGAGATGCAATAATAAGCTGAGGGAGATCAGCATGAGGCTACGCGATTTAATGGGCATTGAAGCAGACATGCTCGAAACATTAGAAGGCCAGGTGGAAGGGAAGATAGAGAATCAGGATGAAGAGTCCGCCCTCAAGGCTCTGCGTAATAACTTCCAGGTGGAAGATGATGGTCCGTTAGTCCACTTGACAGAAGAAATAATAAATAAGATGATGAGGATCAAGGTCAAGATGGAGAACTATAATGAAACACTGCAGGACAGAAAGAACAAACTGGATAACAGCAGAGATAAGTATGAAGCGCACAAGCACGCCATTATCAAGGCAAAGACTCAAGATGGCGGAGGGATAGACCAAGTTGTGCATTCATATGAACAAATCCAGAGCAGCATGCAGCCCCATATGCAGCAGCGTCATCATCCGGATAGCGAAAGTTCACAGAGCGATGCACATGATGATGATCCACATGCATCAGGAGAAGAGCATGATGAAGATACATCATTAAGGGGAACATTTTGCATATGCAGTATAGATAGTTGCCAGCTGGCAACTTGTGCCTTTTTGTAAAACGGACAAGTCATGAAGTGATGACCGTTGATTTGTATTGATAAATCTGATCCGTGGATCTTTTGTAACGGATTCCTCATCTTATTCTATAAAAGGTGGTGGAATGCCTTGTTATTATATTCGAAACTTAATTGAAATTTGATTGCTGAAGTATTCAGGACTTATTTCAAAGCTGCTGTATATGTACATGTCTTTTGCATACTTAATGAAAGAGAAGAGTATTTCGATTACAAATCATCGTAAATCTTGAGTAATCTGTGTCTGAATTCTGGATATATGCTTTGATTTGCTGCGTCCCTTGGAGTGCTCATCATGTTGCATGTATTGTTTTCATTCATCATCCTCTGAAGTCTGCATCAACTGTATCTAGCTGTGGAATGTCCTGGTGAACATATGGTTTGATTTCTTCTCCTCATGACAGTATCAGGCATGTATGTGGATCAAAAGCTAAAGGTTCAACTTAATTAGAAGCATTTCTTTTAATTTCTTTCAATTTCAGAGTCTCACTATCACAATTGCAAATAAACTGATAATCTTAAGCAAACAACCCAAAATATGCTGACATCCCGTAGATAATCGTAAATATTTAGCATATTTGAACACTAAGCATGCACAATTGAAAATATCATGCAAAGATTGAAGTATTTTACATCTTTTCATCAAATAGCTGCATAATTTGACTTCTCTGTAAGGAATTTCTGCAGGAACTTCATGATGACGGTGCATTTTCACGTAAGGCCCCAAACTGGAAACAGCAACTCACATTAACCACTGAGTAACGTCAGTAGATTAAGACCTAATCACCGGAGACTTGGGATCATGAATTCTTTGAATTCACTGTATCTTTCAAGATGAATAAAGGTTAATGTGTACTTTTATTCTATGTTTGTTTGTGACTAACATCATGACCAACATGTTGTTAACTGTGAAAAGCCTCTAACAAACCTCCTATAATAACTGCATAAACCCAAGAAACCTCTCAACTTAGAAATGTTCCTTGGAGTAGGCCAATCCTGGATAGTTTTGATCTTCTCCTCATGAACTCTAACTCCATTGACACTAATCACATGCCCCAAATAAAGAATCTCCTCCATCCCGAACTCACACTTGGAAGCTTTAGCATACAATGATTGGGCCTCCATAACACCAAGTACCTCATCAAGATGTTCCTCCCATGTCTTACTATATATCAAGATGTCACAAAGAAAACCAATAGAAACTTACACAACTGCTTATTGAACACATGATTCATACAAGATTGAAATGTAGCAGGTGCATTAGTAAGACCAAAGGACATGACAAGAAACTCATAGTGTCCATAATGGCATCTGAATGTTGTCTTATGTATATTCTCATCACGGACACGAATCTAGTGATACCCTGAACGAAGATCAATCTTAGAAAAATACAGGGCCCCGTGTAGCTCATCTAGTAGCTCATTGATCCTGGGTATAGGGTACTTGTTTTTTATTGTCTTCTTATTTGACGCTCTATAATCAATACACATCCATATAGTCCCATCCTTCTTTTTCACCAAAACAACAGAAGCAAATGGACTCGATGAAGGACGAATGTGTCCCATATCTATCAACTCCTTAATAGTATTCTCTATCTCTATCTTTAAGTGTCGAGGATGACGATATGGTGCAATATTGATGGGCTTGGTGCCCTCCTCTAACTCAATCACATGCTCAAATCCACGATCTGGTGGTCTATCTGGAGGAATATCACCAAACACCATTCTGTGCTTATCCAATACTGATTGGATATCTACATGATACTGTATAGTGGCAAAGTTAAGTGCCTCATCCTTTGGCATTGGCTTAAGTGTCAAGTAGTTATCTAATTTGTGCACCCAAGCTCTGGCTGAGATCTTGCCACTTCCATCAAACTGATCCATAGGGACCTTGCTCAATGCATGCTGGTAGTCTCGGTTAGCTATGTGAGCTCTATAATCTCCTCGACCCATCATAGCTCCCCTTTGTCTCTTCTGATTCATATACTGGTCGAATGTCAGCATCTCTCTGATATCTAGAGCCAATGTTATGTACTCTACATGCTGTATATGAACATCATCTGTCATGGGAAGCTGAACCACTGCATCCTCTCTACGTGGAAAAGTCGGCTATAGGGGTCTAGTGACCGATCCTGGGGTAACCCTGGTGTTGTCCACACCACTCTGTCCCGCATGTCCACTACCTTGTCCCTCATGTCCACCACCCTATCCTGCATGTCTGCGGTGACCATTGTTAAAGCCACTGGTCTCACCCTCGAGTGTGGTATTGGTGTGAACTACTGGAATTCCCTGGTTAAACTTTCCAAGGAGCTAGGAAATCATATCAAGCATAATATCAAACTTCCTTTCTGTTTTTTGTGTTACGACTCTCTGGCTGGTCTAATCCTCTGTCCCCCATACTACCTGCTATGCTACCACTGTCACTGGAAGAGTTTCTGTGCATGCCCAATATACCAGAAACTGTTTCACCTTCTGGAACCTTAGGTGGATGCCAATGTGGAGTAGGTCTAGTGTAAACCCTTCTTCTGTCACTCATATAAACTGCTCAACACATGTTGGCAAGATGCACTAGCTCTGATACCACTAAAATAACCCACCCCCTTATGAGTTGTTGTACCCAATCAAATTTTTTGCTTCATTAAGGCATTTTGAGCAAGTTTAGAAAATTTTTCGTCAAAAAGTCAAAAAAACAAAATTTCTAAAAATAGATGTCAAATTTAGGTTTTCTAGGTTTCTTGAGATACGGATGCTAGTAAAATTTTCTAAAAATAGAATCTCCGATTCAGGTGTCACGCTTGATTCTCATTGGCTGATTTTGCTTCATGATCAGCGTGGTCCAGACGGAATCTACAAAAGGTCAAGTTTTCTCTACTGAGTCAATTCTTCTTTTTTAGAAGACGAAGCATGAGCTCTGAAGTCATCAATGGAGGAAGCTCATCTGCTAGAGCTCGTTTTCAAGTTTTCAACACTGTTTCGACGACGCAAAACTGACGAACAGTCGTCGATTTGACGAAGAACGCAAAACAGAGCAGGGTCAATCCGGAGTGAGGTGAAAATTTGAAAATCATCAAACTTGACTAAGTCTGGTAAATCCAGGCACCCCTGGAGGCTAGGGGCGCCCAGTTGCACCAGTGTTCAAATTTTTTTTGCGTTTTTCAAGAAAATGTGAGAAATGTCTCTGTCGGTTAGTTCTGAGGTGAATAAAAGCAATCATTTTGGTCAACAGTTTCTAAAAAGCTGGGAATCACATCAAATATACCCAGGTTATCTAGTTCATCCTTCATCCAGCGGCAGTCGTCTGACAAAATCATCGAAATCAATAACGGGAAGCAGTTGTCAACACATGAAACGGAGCAAACTGCAAGCAAAAGTTGAAAATCATGGAAATTGACTAAGGCACAGATTTTTAGGCGCCCCTGGAGGCTGGGGGCGCCCATCTTTTCCAGTGTTAGAATTTTTTTCATGTTTTTCGAGAAACGTCAAAGTTTTCGTCAGCCCGCTTCCAGGTGGATAAAAGCAGTCAAACTCAGTCAAAAGGCCCATAAAAGCAAGAGATTCATCTCAGATATGGTTAGGCTATCCAGTCTACCCTCATCCTAATGCTTGTCCCTGAAATCCTGAAATTGACTAAGTCTGATGTCCTGAAGCCCTAAAAATTTGACTAAGTTTGAAATCTGGTGGATCCTCAAAACTCTAGAATCTGCATGTCAAATCCCATGGATCTGAGACCTATCTCAAACATCCTGAAAGTATATTTCAAAATATTTAAAGTATATACTTAAATATATTTTGAAATATACGTCAGGCAGGACCTTCGAAATTTGGCGGAATTCAAGATTTGCAGCAGAAATTGAAAAATTCCAAAAAATTTCTAAGGCATGGAATCTCAAGCACCCGAGGAGGCTAGGGGCACCCATCTTCTCCAGACTTACTTTATTTTTCATGTTTTTCCGGGAACGAAAAAAAGTAGCAAATCTCGAAAAATGGCTAAGGCATGAGATTCCAAGTGCCCTTGGAGGCTAGGGGCGCCTGGGTTATCCATTGTTAGAATTTTTCTTGTCACGGCAGTGTTTCCTTCTGGCCATTTCCCGATCTCCATCCGGCGATAGGTTCCAGAGGTCAAATTTGCAGTTAGACGTCAGATAGTCAATCCGAGACTGGGGATGAAATCAGAATTGATAAAACTTCGAGATGCCATGATCAGTCAACTTTTTCAGTCAATGGTGACAGTTTGCCATCTTGTTGAAATCAGAGATAGGCCATTTTGGAGTCAAAACGAGTGCGGAAGTGTCAAAAACGGAGAAAAATTGGCTAACACTTTTGTAATCTCACGTGTTTGATGACATCATCAAAGAAGATATTTTCATCATCTCACACATGAAGCCATAGACAGCTATAAAATAGGGATTCCTCCTATTCGAAGACATCTACTTGGATTTGCGCTTTAAAAGTTGCTTTCTTCATAGATAAGATTGAAGCTTTATTTCTTCACAAAGAAAGCTGCTTTTTTGCCCTAAAGTTTTATAAAGACAAGCTTTTGGCCACTTTTATTCATTATTTTTGCAGGTTGCATCCAGAGGAAGGATTTTTATTTTCATTCCACGAAGATTCAAAGGCTCAAACGAAGTGTTTTTTTAACATTCTTCATAGTTTCGAGATGAGGAAACAGGGGAGCACGCTTTTTCAAGGTCCTTTTTTCTAGGGGATTGTTTTTCAGAAACAGGGCCGAAGTTTTTTTAAATTCATCGAGATGGGTCCATCCAGAATTTCATCCTCTTCAAGATTGGAAAATTTGTTTTTTTCAGGAATCTGCTTTTTCGAGAAATCCTCCGCTCTTTCAGAATCTGACAAACTGGGTTGCTTCAGAACGGAATTATCTACAAAACCCATGTGCCAGCTTTTTTCGCTCAGAATCTACTTTTTAGAAGAAATTAGCAAAAAAATATCAATGGATGACATCACCAAAAAAGCAAGAATGTTGATGAGGATGCATTTCAAAAGAAAGCAGCTTTAAATCATATGCTTTTTGTTTTAAAGCATTTGCTTTCATCCTAAGTTCATCCATTCTTTATTTAGAAAAAGAAATCACTTTGTAATAGTTGGAATTTTCTTTGCTTTAAAGCGTTTGTTAGTTGTAATCCTTGTCTTAGAATAGAAATAAAACTTTCAAGTTGGCAAGTTAGTTAGGGTAAATCAAGGAGATTTTAGGGTTCCCTACTCCTTTGATTTTAGTATAAATAAGGGCAGCCTTGTCCATTTTAATAGTCCGAATGCATCCCCCGGAGGATACAGGAATAACAGAAGATTTAACAATAACAGCCCTAGAAACAGATTGCAGTACGACAGCAAAGGGCGACCAATGATACAATGCCGGCAGTGCAACGAGTGGGGACACTTTGCAAGAGAATGCCCCAACAACAATTAGAACACAATAAATGCATTGTGCAAGTGGTGTGGGCCTGGTGATCACGAAGAAAAAGACTGTCCGAAGCAGAAAGGGGTGAACCTTATCAATCTCAAGGGAAATGATGCAGAAGTCTTTGCTATCACCCGAGCACAGTGGAAAAAGGCCACTTATCCAAATCCCCATACGGAAAAAGAAAGACTCCGAGAGGCATGGAAGGAAGTGGAAGCTGCCATGAAAACCGAACGGAGGAACTCAGACAAAAAGGCAATACGATCGGAATCGGACAAGAACATAACAAGTCAAGTACTGCAAGCTACCGTACCAATTAAATTGGCAGACCTCCTCCAAAGCTTGCCTCAGTTAAAAGTAGCAATGTCCAAGGTAATGGAGGACAACTCGCACGAAGACCAAACCCGCACAACAGAAGACGTTATAGTAGAACCACTGCCAACGGGAGAACAAGTACTCGACCCGAGGTTGCTGGCGATTGATACTGGAAAGAAACCGGCCGTAGTACACATGGAAATCCTTGGACAGAATTTGACAAATACTATAGTCGACGGTGGATCCTGGAAGAGCCTCGGGAAGCCTACTCTATGGCCACAAAACTTCTAGTTAGTGGGAGCCGACCAGCACGGGATCAAGGCGCTGGGAGTGCTAATGGCTCAAAAGGTAAGAATCGGTACCCAGCAATTCTTGTTAAATTTTGTAGTCATAACAGCACAAAATGCATCATACGATGCATTACTCGGCCGAGGATGGCTAATAGCCGCCAAGGCCAACCACAATTGGAAGAAAAACACTCTGTCCATAGAAAATGGACGTAAAAAGTTTGTCATTGACTTGAGGACACAAACCGTCAGTGAAGAGTTGGCGTCAGATTCTGACTCGGATGGAGGGGACTCGACAGAAAGTGGGAAAGGGCCGATGGAGCCCGATGATGAAGGGGTGCTGAAATTACAGGAATGCTCAGAAGATGAGACAAATTCAATCAGCGGGCTATTCCATTGGCAGATGGAAGACTACGAGTTTTTTCCGCCACAATGCAACATGATTTCAATAAAAGAAATCGGTGAAAGCCTGGGAATGACGAATGAACAGAAAGACGACAGTTAAACATTGGAACAGACAAGTGATAAGGGGAAGGAAGTGACCCACATGTTTCCAGCAGCGTACGGGGAATATAAGGAAGGGAATGCAGAAGTAGACAGCACGCCGGCACACCAGTTTGAACCAGAAAAGAAGATTATGTACGAAGAGCTGGTAACGAAGAAAGTTAATCTCGGCGAGGAAAGCAACCCGAAAATAATTCTGGCCGGCGACGACTGGAATCCCATACTCAAGGCAGCAGCATTCAGAATCTTTCTAGAGTACAAAGATGTGTTTGCCTGGACCTACAAGGACCTGAAGGGGATACCACCAGAACTGTGCGTCCACAGAATTCCACTCATACCAGGAGCACGTCCAGTATGGAAAAGGCCATATCGCATGAATAAGAACTACGCGGCAAAAGTTCAAGAGGAAATTGAAAAAATGCTTGAGGCAGGAATAATATTTGAGGTAGAAACGAGTGAGTGGGTGTCACCGATTGTAATATCACTTAAGAAGGAAGGGGGACAAATTAGGATTTGCGTAGATTTTAAATGCCTCAATGCAGTAACAATCAAAGATCCCTTCCCCATCCCATTCACAGACTCCATTTTGGAAGAATTGGCCGGTCACGAAATATATTCCTTTATGGACGGATTTTCGGGGTATAATCAAATCAGCATCGTCGAGGAAGACAAACTGAAGACAACATTTGTGATTGAAAACGGGGTATATGCATACAACCGGATGTCGTTCGGTCTGTGCAATGCACCAGCCACCTTTCAAAGGATTATCCTACACATATTTGACAAAATGTCGGTGGGAAACTTCAAGGCATTCCTCAATGACTGGTCAATTTACAACGACCAGCAGACACACCTCAAAGCCCTCACAGAGTGCATGGAGCATTGCAGGGCCGCACGGTTGGCCTTAAACCCGAAGAAGTGCCGGTTCATGGTGTCACAAGGGAAACTTCTTGGCCATATAGTATGCCAAGCAGGACTAAAAGCAGACCTGGACAAGATTCAGGTAATTGTAGAAATGGAGGCTCCAGGAGATGTGACCAAAGTAAAGTCTTTTTTCGGACATGTCGGTTACTACCGGAGATTTATCAAAAATTTTGCTCAGGTATCGCACCCATTGGACATGTTGACAAGGAAAGGGGTGCAGTTTGTCTGGTTGGAGGAACAACAGAAAGCATTTGAAGAACTAAAGACAAGACTCATCAATGCACCTATCCTAGCCTATCCAAATTGGGACAAGGAATTCCACGTGCACATGGACGCATCAAACTTTGCAATTGGTGCCACTCTTGCACAGGTCGGATCTCATGGGTTGGATCATCCAGTGTACTTTGCCAGTCGGTTGCTCTCCAAAGCGGAATGGAATTACAGTACTACGGAAAGGGAGGCTTTGGGAATGGTCTACTCCGTACAGAAATTCAAGCATTATCTCTTGGCAACACCATTCACTTTTTATGTGGATCATCAAGCTCTAATGTACTTGGTCAATAAACCGATTATTTAAGGCAGAATCAGTAGATGGTTGTTACTTCTACAAGAATTTACTTTCACCATTATTGTACGACCAGGAAAAAGCCATGTAATTGCCGACCAGCTATCAAGGATCAAATCAGGAGAACCAGGAGATGGGGTCAATGAAGACTTCCCGGATGCCCACCTATTCCAAATAGCTGCCCTACCACCATGGTACGAGAAAATTGGTGAATACTTGTCCACTTCAACGTTTCCGCCAGAAATGTCTACAAGTGAACGACGGAAGATTGCACTCAAGAGTAAGACATTTCAACTGATAAACGGGCTGCTCTACAAAATGGGGCCCGATCAAATTCTCCGAAGGTGTGTGATGGAAGAAGAGATAAGGGGTGTATTGGCAGAAGCCCATGAGGGACTGGCAGGGGGACATATGGGTCCCGACGCCACGGCACAAAAAGTCCTACTCGCCGGCCTATGGTGGCCGACGTTACACACAGATGCCCAAGAATGGGTAATTCAATGTGACACTTGTCAGAGGGTAGGGAAACCACTAAAGAGGGATTATATGCCACTCTGGCCATCACAACCTCAAGAGCTTTTCGAGAGATGGGAGCTGGATTTTGTAGGACCCCTGAAGGTCAGTCAACTACACCGATGTCAGTACATATTAGTGGCTACGGAATACTTGACGAAGTGGGCTGAAGCAAAGGCACTGGAGGATAACACTGCATTGAGCACGGCAAAATTCCTATACGAGCAGATTGTGACGAGATATGGAATTCCGATTCAATTGACGAGCGACCGTGGGGGACATTTTGTCAACCACGTCATCCGACTTATGACTACGGAGTTCAAAATCTTGCACACCCTATCAAGCCCGTACTATCCAAGGGCAAATGGACAGGCAGAGGCAACAAACAAGGTGCTAGTATCGGTAATCCACAAGTCATGCGGCATCGAAGGATCGGACTGGGAAGAGAGGTTACCAGCGGTGTTATGGGCTTACCGAACCACTTATAAGGTAACGACTGGACACACTCCTTTCCAATTGATGTATGGGCAAGAAGTGGTAGTACCAGCAGAATATCTGGTTCCAAGTCTGAGAATTACAGTGGAAAACAGACTAGGAGATACGGAGAGCTTGGAGGAAAGACTGTTCCAGTTGAATAAATTGGACGAGAAAAGAATTTTGGCTCAATGGTCGACGGAAATTATGCAGAAATGCCGGAAGTATTGGCACGACAAACCCCTACGGAAAATGGAATTCCGGCCCGGGCAGTTAGTCCTGAAATATAACGGCCGTAACGAAATCAAACCTAGGAAGTTCAAAGTCCGGTGGTTAGGACCGTTCAGGATACGGGAATTGATGGACAATGGCGCTATAAAGCTAGACAATCTCGATGGAAGTCCAATCAAAGAAGCAGTGAACGGGTCGAAACTGAAGATTTATAAAGAGAGAAAAAGAGAGACAATACAAATCAATATACTGGAATTCGCATTAACAAACCACGGCGTGAAGGAGGAAAGAGGCAAACAACATGAGACAGAAAACAAAGTTGATAGGATGGTATTTGCAATTACTCAGTTTGAACCAGTAACGGGGTTCTTTGCACCAAGGCCAGTGCGGATGGAAGCCCAGGAGGGCCAAATCAACGAAGACTATGGTGGTAAATGGATTAATAAAAACTACCCAGAAGAAGAGAAAGAAGAGGAAAAAACCAGAACAACTGGATAAGAGAATGCAACCAAGTACGGAACAGATTTGAGTTCCTACTATCAAAGGAAGTCCAGGACCCGCCAAGAAGGAAGTACTTGGCAGAAGCAATGTTCATTGTGGAAAGATCACCCTACTGTGACGAAGTCTGGGAATTAAGAAGGAAGAATTGGCCAGTCGGACTACCCCACATACAGATTCCAAGGAGTCGGCTCTGGAAGGCGAAGTACAGATGCAGAAACGAGAATGTGAAGATGAATAGAGACGGGAAAACATTTCAGTGGGTCCAGGAGCCAATGGGATGGCACTTGACATGGGTGAGAGACCAGTCCCTGACATTTGACCGGATTTGGGAATTGGAAGAAATTGATAAATGCTGCACCAACGATTGCCTGAGACAGAAGGGTTACATAAACTGCATCTTCCGTCAGCTGACGGAAATCGAGATCTTGGATGAGAAAGAGGAGAGAGAGAACTGGGAGAGCGAAATGGCAAAGTTCGAGAAATCTGGAATCGACAAGTCAGGTAAGGAAAAAAGAAAACTAGAATAGGAGAAAAACAAGAAAAAAAAAAATTGAAAGAAATAAAAAAAATAAAAAAAATTGAAAAAAAAAAGTATAAAAGTCCGTACCGTACCGTACTTGGTCAAAACCGTACGAGTGAAAAGTTGTAGAGCCGTACGAAGAGGGAAGAAAAGCTGCCGTACAAAATAAGGTAAAAAATCTGTCGTACGAAGGTACAAAATCTGTCGTACGAAGTGTCCAGTGCTGACCGTACGATGAAGGTTTAGGGGCGTACGGAGCAGGGAAAGATTCCACCGTACGGATTGTAGGCTTTGGAGACCATACGGAAGGAAGAAGATTTGGCCGTACGAGTATTCTACCGTACGAATAGACTACATTCTGTGACCGTACGGTTCCTTGCTGGCCGTACTGGTACGAAATTCATCGTAATTTACCCTTGCCGTACGGATTCATCTGGTGGAGTTTGCTGGCCATACGAAACCGTACGGACGCTTCTGTTGCATACAGATCTCACTGCCAGGCTGACCGGACAAGTCCCAGACTGTACAATTCAGGTGTCAAGGAGAGAAAATAAACGGTAATAACTGACTGCTCCCGGGAGTATAAAAGAGGCCAGAATGTCATTCTCACTGGCGAACAAGGTCACTAGAGCACAAGACAGAGGAAAACAAATTCAGATATCAGAACAGGCGGAAGTCAGAAAGATGGTAGCAAAATTAATTATTGAGGAAAAACCAGCACAGACACCACAAATTGACGTGGGTTCATCAGCACAGAAGAAGCAGCCAAAAGGGAAAGGGAAAGACAACGAAAAAATCACAATGGATTCCTTGCAGTGGGAAAGTCTTACAGCGAGCGAGTGTAAACAGTGGTGGAATAGCCATGCTGACGATCATCCTCTCAAGAGAGCACTGCAGAAGGCACAAGTGGACAAGGTAATACAAATGCCCTATTTCAATTTTAAAGAGTTTGAGACAATATTGAAGAACATGGTGGCGAATTACAACCACCGAGCAAAACACATGATCATCAGATTTATGAATGTATTGGTCAAAATCACATTCTCACCACAAGATTTCGAGAGAGTGATGGGTGTACCGCGCCAAGGATTTACAGTCTGCAAACAGAAAATGACGGTAAGACACAAAGATAGCATTATGGCAAAGGTTTTCAGACCAAACCTGAGTGAGAAAGAAAAGAATCAATTAAAGGCTGCAGGGAATAGAGGACTTCGCCGAGATCACTTGGCGAATGAAGAATGGTAGTGCATAATGGGTGTCATCCGGGGGCGGCTTACGGGAGCCTCACGCTTGTCAGACATTCCATTCTGGATGTCGGACTATATGATTGGTCTTAGCCAAGGTGCAATGTACAACTGGGCAGCAGTTCTCTCCGACAGGATTCACGAGTTCATGAAGATGACTCACAAGTCATTTTACATGACTCAGCAGGCCATTGCATTGTTCCTGGACACCATCTACACTCACGTCCCCTCATTGGTGCGAGCTCCATTTCAGCCAGATGAGCAGTACGACCCCACATGGCCGACCGTCTTCAGATGGACAAACCTGAAGGCCCCTGCACAAGGTGGGAAGGGAGATGAGTCACGGAGCAGCAAAAAGAGAAAACAGCGGGAGTTACCTGAGACTTCGTCGGAAGCTTCATATAGTGCACAAGGTGCCGAGGAGGATTGCATTGAGGCCTCGTCAACCTCAGCCACTCCTGGCAACCCTGTCAGCCCCAGTCCTATAGTACCAGTAGGGGAGAACAGATGGGATTTTTCACTGGCAAAGAAGCATGCACACTTGCACTTAGACACACGCACCCAAGCGGAGATTCCAGTTCGGCCTAGTACCACGCACGTCTCATGGGGTCAGGTCATGAGGATGAAGGGAGATAACACCATACCAGTTCCTCTCCCATCAGGGCAGATTACTCCATTCGAGACTAGATCTCCAAAGAGCATGGCACATGCAGATAGCTCAGTACAGGTAGATGCTTGGCTTCAGCTACTAGGCATGCCTTCAGAGTTGGCAGACATTCCTCCTCTAAGCCCCACTAGATCTCTTTTACCGCCACCTGCACTTGAAGGTGAAATGGTACAGTCAAAGGAGGAGAAAGCAGTTGATGTTGCCATAATGATTAGTGACTCGGAAGCAAAGGAGGAAGGAACAGCCACAGATAGCTCAGAGGAGGAAGGCACGAGTATGACAGACAGTGCTGAGGATACAGAAGATACTTCTCGCTCGGCTGAACCAGCTGGGTTGACAGTACACATGGGTGAGCCAGATGAGAGTGACCCACTCGGCACCATTCTCAGGTATGCACAGGATTTAGGGTCTATGGGAACCATCCTTTAGAGGGTATCTGATATTGCTGCCAGAGTCAACCCCCAATACTTTTCACCAGTAATACGGGCAGAGGTACAAAGAATTGAACATTTTGCCAAGAATGCTGAGACAGAGTTTGTATGGGTATTTTGGAATAAGGGTTGGCCGGAAGTGATTACTGCGGAGATGCAGAGGGCATGGAAACCAGAGAGACCGGACTTGGGAGTGGGAGATGTCGACAGTGAGCTATTGGCAACCCTTCATAGCATTGAGGATCAGTTCCGAGCATTATATTATGCTAGATAGGAAGGCTTCCAGAAAACAGCACAGTGCAATAAAAGATTGGAAGAGGCTGCAGTTATGAGCAAGGAGCTGAGGGAGAAAATGGATGAACAACAGGTGCACTTCCAACGACAGCTGGCATAGAAAGCCGAGCTCACACAGTTAGAAAGGAACAAGACCGAGGCACTCCGAGTAGAACTAGAAACCACAAAGAAGGAGTTGGCCGAGTCTCAGGCAACACAGGAGAAAACACAACAATTGACCAAGGCTGTCCAGATGGTACGTCTCACCAGAGACAAGCATATTGTTGCCTCAACACATCTGAAACAAAGGACTGAGGAGGTTTATAGGCTTCGGCGGTTAGTTCAACCTCAGCAAGCGACTCCTGGTTCAACACGGACGGCATCCACACCTCCAGGGACGTCCACTAACCCTCATACTTCCTAGTTATTTTGGGCTCTTGTTTGTAGTTGTCTGGAAGACGACAAGTTTTTTGGGGGGATGATGTTAGGCGTACTTTATATAGTTTAGTGCTTTTGGCAAAATATGTTTTGTTAGTGGTTTCGGGAAGTATGTTTATGTTTTAGTTTCGGCGAGTAGTTACTCCCGATCGGTACGTTGGTTGGCGACGGTTGGCAACCGTCGGACAAACTATATATGTACTTGTCACGCCATTGTATGGGCATAGAGTTTTTGGATTGTGATTATACTTGTTCTGAGTTAATATATGCAGTTGATATTTTGAGTACCAATTCTGTGTTATTCTCGTACAATGTAATTTATTCCAGTACACTGATAATGCAAGTATCTTTCTCGTTTACTCTGTATGAAAACAATTAGACCACTTAGGCAGTAAACATCCATTTCCAACTCACATTTCAGAGGTGCGAATTGAAATGCCAACATGAGTTTAATGTGAGTTCTGATCTGGGTTAAGTTTCATTCACTTACTGAAGAGTTTTATGTGGTTAAGTTGATCCCTGCTTGCGTTTGGTGTTGGGTCCATAACATAACATGCATGCATATATTTTGCATATAATGGAAATATGAAATATGCATATACTACTGAAAAATTCCAGATTTCTATAACTTCCAAAATACTCAGTATTTTGACAAAATATCAAGTACCCAGTTGAGAAAATATCCTCTAATATCTAGGCATCAAATACCCAAAAAATTATATTGCCAAAATCGGAAGTATTTTACATACCCAATACGCTGCAATATAGATACAATGCCTGATATGAAAGGTACAGCGCATACGATGCAAGGAACACCTCCAAACAATGTAAATCTCAGTCTTATTTTCGCTATCCAGCATGAACGGTTCATATGCAAGAAATCGACCCCTTATGAGGGTCTTACAAGATACCTCAAACCCTCACGTGGCTGCCTGGAGGACTGGTACGGTAGGTTGGGAAGTACAGCAGCTTTGATCCTCTTTGAAATTCATCCAAATATTCAATAACTCGGCACAAAGTTCAATGCAGCTGGTCGCCTAGATGTGAGACTGAGTTTATGCCCAAAATCTGCCTTCAAACTTCAATATAACTCTTTGTTGGTACGGCTGGCCCTAGAGGTAGTACGGCCAGGATGTAGGCTTCAAGGCACATCAAATCTGCCCCAAACACATAACTGAAACCTACATAATGTTCCTCATTCACCTCAGGTAATTGTAATGTCAAAAAACTTCAGAGTTTATCTTGCAAAAGTCTCCACGACAAAGCTCACAAACTCAAATTGTAAATAATGAAAGCACAATGCTCAGCCACTGTATTTGACTGACCCAAGCATCCTCATATGATCTTCCACACCCTCGAAATGCTATTACAAATGGTGGTTTTTGTCACCAAATGCCATGGTTGGAAGGAGTTCTCCAAACCCTCAAAGTTGCAGAGCAAAACATGAGAAAATATGATATGTCGTGAATGAGCTCTTCCATTTTTTTTTTGCTTTTATATTTCTCTCATGAAATGAAACCATAGGTTAGAGAGAAAATATTTCATTTTATAAACTTTTTTTCCTCTCCCTAAGTCACCCAAGTCCAAGTGACTTTATATTTTATTTTTTTACACTTTTCCAAAGTCACCACTTAAATATAATAAAGTCCAATTATTTAATATTAAATTAAACTTACGGACTTTAATATGAGACGGCAAATGAACTCCGAATTGCATGATCTTGAGACTGTTGGAAAGGTCTTGACGAGAGGCTCGGCCTCCAACCCTGACTTTCCAAAAATAGAAGAAACCCTAACTTACTAAAAATAGTAAGTTTCTACCAAAGTGTCTGAAATCTACCAAACGAACTGCCAGAGTTCCCTAACCACCATGGTTAGCCTACAGGAACCAAGTATAGGCTAACACCCTCTCGAAAAGGGGATATTACAACTTTGGAGTTCTTGCAGGCTTTAGGGCAGCTAGTTGTGGGAGTTTTTATAGATATAGTTCAGTTATTTGTTGCTCCCACCTTGGTGTGTGATGATCACTGCAGATATTTCATGGTGTTGGTATGTATATCTTTAGATGATGCTTCGATGTTTGTAGTGGGTTGGGTGTGTTGGTGTGCTCCGATTCACTCCTTTGACACTTTGAGATTAAGTGTCGATAATGTGTTATCAGTTTGTGACCACAGAGGCATTCCAAGGATAGCTGATTTCAAAGTTGGTTTTGCTGGCATCTTCTATACCAGCCACTTGTCAGGGACTGATCTATCTCACTTTGGGGACATCATGAGGAAAGATGCTGAGGATTATGTTTTTTGGTTAAGCTGGTTATCTTTCCTATTACCCAGGATCGTGTCAGGTACAGGGATTGCAGTTTTGGACCTCACTAAGATGCCTTGGCAAGAGATGTTTCATAGTATAGGTTTCAGCCCTTACAGGTATTTTAGTTTGGGTTTTGATGATGATTACTTTTTGGGGTTCCAGGAGAGGATAAAGCAATTTTGGCACGATGGTTTTACCGTTATGATCAAAGTGGCGCAACGTCAGCATGGTGGTTCCTTTCTGAGATTAACATGGGACCCTAGGATCACATGTGGTTATAGTTCGGTTCAGTCTGGTGTTTCTGGTGTTGTGACGGCATTGCTTGAGGACAAGCAATCTTTGGGGAGGGCAGACTGTAATGTCCGCATTTTCGGTTCTCTTACAGCGCAATTGGCATTGACGTTGTGGATGTGTGTCAACATTACCAATGGGGTTATTTAATGATTCCAATGAGCTCAGGTGGTCTAGAGGACTCATATGCCACTTTCCAGGGTGATTTCCGACTTCTGGGGTGCTCTCCAAGAATCTTGGAGAGGGTGTCTATTTATAGTAAGTCGCTCGGTTGGCTCTGTTTATCATTATTCTTCATTGGGATCACTCCAATGCGGTCAATTTTCGATTCCGATGCATTCCGTCAGTTTCCACAAAATGGGTGTATTAATGGCTTTATTTTACTAAGGCCGCCGAATATTATTTTAAATATTTAAAAAGCACCTTAGTGTAATAGCTCGTCGGAACCAAGATGAAATGTTTTAAATCATGGATGCATAAAACAAGGACCTTACATGTCAAATTATCATTATTTTAATAAAAAGGTCTTTTTTGGAGCTAAAAGGGAGTTTAAATAAAAAAGTGAATTTTAAAATATAAGCTTCTGGAGAGTTCGGCGGAAAAGTATAAAAGGAGGTTGTGAGATCTCATTTCGATTATGCAAATTATTATATTTCCCTCTGATGAAACCCTCGTGGTACTAGGAGATTGAACTTGGTTCATCTTAGCCTTCTTAAGGACAAAAACCCTCCTAGAGAAGAATAGCTGTGGTGGTGAAAGATCCACCTAGGTTATTACAGTGTGACTCATTTAGAGTTATAGTTTGTGTAGGAAAGGTTTGCTGGTAGATTTATTCAGAATCTACGCTTGTGCTGAATGTTGGCCGGTAATGGTATTTGCACTGAATATCTATATTTTTCCAGTGCTGAAGGTTTTACAAATTTATTGGAGATTTGATAAATAATAAATTTGTGGAGACTATTGCTAATTTTCCTTGAGAATAGAATGATGGATTTGATAGGCGATTTGCAATGAATTCTTCTATATCAGCTGTGGGATTTTATAGGTTCCTAAACCCTTATCTTGGTGTATGGTGGGTGTGATCCATAAGCATTGCATTTTAATAAGATTTCAATCAGATTTGGTTTGTTTCTGAAGGAGTTATCTACAGCTACAGCGGTTCACCATTATTCAGCTCTGATACACAAGTTTTGACAGCAGTTTGGTGTGGTCTTCAGGCAGATTTATGAGTATTATCAGCTACAAGATTCATTTGTGTTATGCTACAGCAGAGTGCTTTGTATGACAGCAGCTTATTATCTTGTAAATCATCATCTTTTGGGCTTTATATAACAGCTATTGTAATATGAGCCTGTATAACATTAAAGATCAATACATTGTTGGAGTTTGAGGTCAGATTGTCATTACTAGTTATTTCTTTAATGCATGCTAAGTGTTTGTTGAAATGCCCATGATATTTCTATGCATTGTGGATTTACTATATGAGCAAATATTGTCTCAAATTGCATTTTGAATGATCCCATACCCAAACACATTGAAACAATTACTATGCAAAGTGTTTGACAGAATGCCTGCATGATAGAAGATAGATTCTTTGTGGGTGTTGGAAAAAATTGGTTTCAATTTGGGGTGGAACATTACATAGATGGTTGAGAAGGAGACGAAAAATACTATTGCAATTGAAATAGAAGATCATGGTTTGTATCAACTAGTTGATACTAGACAAGTCCAAGAGTGTGCATTGGCAGCCAAGACTGCATTTGATATTAGTACACTTTGGCATTAGCAGTATGGGCACCTCAACTTATCCTATCTCTCTCAATTGGCTCGAGAGAATTTAATAGACGGATTACCTAACATCCAACAACAAATATAGAGTGTTTGCGGAGTTTGCCAAGCAAGGAAGTAGCACAGAACTCCATTTGAGGACGGATAGGCTTGGAGAGCCCAGAGAGTCCTACAGTTGGTTCATGCAGACATTTGTGGACCAATGAACACAACATCGGTCACTGGTGCCAAGTATTTTCTTCTATTTGTAAATGATTTTAGTAGGAAAATGCGGATGTATTTTCTAAAATTAAAATCAGATGTGTTTAAGGAATTTCAAAAGTTCAAAGCATTAGTAGAAAAAGAGTCTAGTTGTGACATAATCACTCTTAGATTTGATAATGGAAGTGAATTATGTTCCAAAGAATTCAATGACTTTTATACTAAACACAGCATCAAACGTCAATATACAACACCCTACACTCCACAATAGAATGTAGTTGAGAGGCGGAATCGTACTATTATAGAGATGCCTAATGTATGTTGGAGAATAGGAGTGTTCACAAGAAATTTTGGGCTGAGGCAGTTTATACAACAATTTATCTGCTAAATCAGTCTCCCACATAGGCAGTGAAGCAGAAGACCCCAAAGGAAGCTTGGTCTGGGAGGAAACCAAAAGTTAGTCATCTTAAGGTCTTTGGTTCCATTGCATATGCCTAGATTCTAGATTCAAAGAAATCCAATTAGATCCTAAGAGTAAGAAATTAATGCTTCTAGGGTACTATGACAATCATAAGGCATACAGGTTGATTGATGTTGACACTAACCGCTTGACTTTCAGCAAAGATGTTCTTATTGATGAGGAAGTTGGGTCCTTCCAACTTTCTTCAGAGATCAAGATTACTGAAGACTAGCCTATTATGGCTAAAGATTCAGGTGTTCAACTTCAGCTAGCTCCACCTGAAGGGGGGGAAGATTTTGAGCATGAGTCTCCTAGGTAGGTAGCAATAGCTGAATTCATTGATGATAACCTATCAGCATCCAGACGATATAGGAATAGGCAACCCAAGTCATGGTGACAACAGTGATTTGGATGGAGGGGTTCCTAAGCGGAGACCAAAGTGGTGGAAAAGCACCATTGGAAATGTTCGGGTAAGTCAAATGATCGAGGGTAGATCATCGAGAGGCAGGAGCAAGCAAAACACAATTAACTTTGCTCTAATGGCTAATATTCAGGGAGTTTATGAGACACAGGTGTTTGAGAAGGCAAAAGGAAAACCTGAATGGGAAAAGACCATGGCCACCAAACATGAAAGTCTTATGAAAAATAAAACTTGGGATCTCTTAGATATTCCACCAGGGAAGAAACCCATTGGCTTCAAATGGGTGTACAAAGTCAAGTACAAGGCAGATGATACTCTTGACAAGTACAAAGCTTGGTTGGTTGCAAAAGGGTTCTCACAAAGAGAAGGCATTGACTACAAGGAGACCTTTGTTCCTACAACAAAGATGAGCACCATCCGATTAGTCCTAGCCATGGCAACTCAGTTTGGCTAGACAGTCCATCAAATGGACATAAAGAGTGCCTTCCTCAATGGAGATTTGGAGGAAGAAGTGTACATGTCTCAACCTCAGGGTTTTCAGGTTGCAGGAAAGAAGCATCTTGTATGCAGAATGAAGAAAACTTTATATAGCCTGAAGCAAGCACCTAAGGCATGGTCCATCAAAATTGACAGGTATTTGGTTGAATAGGAATTCCAACAGAGTCCTTCGGATCCAAATCTGTACATCAAAAGCATGGCAATGATATCATTCTACTAGTCATATATGTAGAAGACATCATTATTACAGGTAGTGAGGCACACTTAATTGAAAAGATCAAATCAGATATGAGTACAACTTTTGACATAACTGATCTAGGCCTCTTAAATTACTGCCTAGGTGTAGAAGTTTGGCAAACAAGTAGTACCATTTTTGTTTCACGATCCAAATATGTCAGAAGTTTGCTCGACAAATTCAAAATGACAGATTGCAAAATCTCATCAACACCTATGCAAAAAGGGTTGAAACTTTCAGCCAAAAATTGACTCTGAGACCGTCAATGACTCAGCTTATAGGCAAACTAGTGGGGAGCTTAATTTATCATATAGCCACTAGCCCTGATTTGAGCTATGTTGTGAGTTTTATTTCTGGATCCATGACAACACCCAAAGTAGAACATTGGACTGAAGTGAAGAGGGTGTTTGTAAAGACCCTACTACAATTTGTCTTAAATTTTTTGCCAATGTTTCTCCAAATCTCAATTATGAAAGCAATGTAAATTCAATAATCCATGAACAATCAAATGCAACACATCAAAGCTTTATTGAACCTTTCAATGATGATCGATACAAATGTAATGCTTGCTGTTCCATCTATCACTGTTTTATATCAGACCATGTAATCATGATGAAATGTCAACCAAATCACATATAAACCCTATACCATCAAAAGCAAAGTATGAGGAATGAATCTCTATACAACTGAACCTGATTGCAGCATGACATGAGCTCTGTTATGCATGAAAGGCTCTGTGTATCAGACCACAGTCACTGTTGTCATCGTTGTTCTTGCCCAGCTGAATGATATATCATATAAACTTCACAATTGCCTCCTTCTATGCCAAGCGATGGGACTTTAGGCTTGAGCGATGGGTGTAGGAAGATCTTCAAAGGCTTCAAAATGTCTAAATGTCTTCAAAGTCTCTCTGTCATCAGACCTATATGTGATTGTAACAAAATGACATCTGTTGTAGCATGCCCAGTTTGCATCAAAACCTCAATTTATCACCTCCTTATGCAAGTGATGGATCATCCAATGCATCAAATGTCTTCACAAATCATCCTATGATATGATGTTGATCATAAAAACCCTGTAGACAATTTATCAACTGGCTGGAATGAAATATTAGTCAATACAAACATGCCATAAACTCCACAATTCACTAATCAACTACCTTGTTTGAGCTCCATCATGACCAAGTGTTTCAATATCAATCAACTTCACTCCAAATCACTCAAAACCTGCAAATTAAGCACAAATGGTGAATGTCTGAATGATATCACCTCTAAGTAAGATATGGGGCCATCACCATATCAACAAGGGGTCATCTCCTTGCATAAAATCACTAGAAAACATGAATTTCCAGTAATAACATGAATAAGAAAACATACCAGATTGATCATTCCCTTCAATTGAGAATGGAATCCTCAATATATAGTCCTCATGGCTGATCGCTCCTCCTCTTTGACATCTTGGAATGAATTTTTGATTCCACCAATGATATCTTCTCTTTTTGATCAATATTAAATGCTCTAGAATCAGCGGCTCATGGCTGGGCGAATGCATCCACAGCGGCACTATGCATTTTATTTAATAAAATTCCTCTTCTATCTTGGGCGCATGCAATCACTTGGACGTTTGGCATTAAAATACTCCATCTTCATTTGGATCGATCCTCCACATAGCCGTTGGCACTTTTGTCAATGCTAATTTCACCACTAAACATGAATCGATGACTCATGTTCCAATGCAAATTGCTTCCATCGTGTACACTTTTACTCTAACCTCCACCATGTACACTTTTATAACACATGATCCAACGAATTATTCTCACCGTGTACATTTTTATCCTAGCTGGCTCTTATCTTTGTAACCTGCGATCCAAATATTATTCCTCACACAATTCCTTTAACATTTTATGGAGTCTTACGGTGGCGCTAGGAAATGAACTCTAAAATTGCCACGATTTTTCCTCAAGTCCTCACGCAACTCTTTGAATGCAATATTCCTTATTTAATTTGCAATCTCAATTGATATGAAGCAAACCATTCTTTAGTGGGGTTTGGGACCCACCAAGATTCCCATCATTCCTCTTATAAGCAAACAAGAACTGTTGCAAGTATGAGGTGAACCAGTGTTGTCATTGATGTCAACATACTCATATTGCATTGACAAGAAGGATTGGATGAGCTGTGTGCTGAGGATATTGAGAAAATTAGCCTCAGTCAGGAACAGTGAAGAACAGTGATGAGAAGAAGGCAAATGTATTGTATAGGTTGAGAACCGGAGGATGCGGATTAAAGGGTTTGCAGATATGAGTCTTGAGATGTTTCAGTTAAGTTTTCAGAGGTCCGCATGAAGACCTGAAGAAGTTATGGCTGTCTGTGTGGAACCGGTTCCGGCGAGTGCTCAGAGGTGACAGAGGATCACAGAAAGGTCCGGTGAGGTCCGGAATTGTATAATCCTAATCTGCGGATTGGAAAGAGTGTTTGGAATGTCCTTGTGATGTGTCATCTCGAGTTGTGTATGATTTTGAGGTCCGGAAGTACCTTTTGCGTTGTGACAGTGGCGACAGACTGTGTTCTTGAAGTTCCGAATGAGGAAGAGAAGAGATTCTAGTAAGTAAAGAAAGTGCGGATGTACCTGATCATTTAGGCAGGTTTGTGAAGGTTCTTGGATCATGTTGAGGTTGTGTTGTTGGTCCGCATTGATGGTAGAGCCCAGAATTGAAGATATTCTTCCGGATGAAGTTCTTGTTCCGACTAGCCGACCGGATGAGTTGTTCATCCTGCGAATGTTCTTGTGGTGGCCGACCGGATGTGTTATTCATCTTGCGGATACTCTTATGGTTGTTTGCCGACTTAGATGTTTGTTCCTAAGTCGATGTCTTGTATAAATAACGGTTTGTGAGTTCATTTCGAAGTGTGGATTGTGTGGATGAGTGTGGCATAGCGAAGAGAAGTGCGAAAGGCAGAGCAGAGGTTTTTGGGCTTAAATGGAACTGATCCGGACATGGTAGAGATGTCATTCTCCAGTTCAAGATTGTGATTCTTATCACTTTGTAGACAGTGTGTCTCCTTGTAGGCAGTGGGCCTCTTTGTGAGCAGTGTGCTCGGGCAGTGAGCCCTAATTGGCAAGTGCCATTCTTTTTATTATTCTTCTAACAGAGAATAATCCTTGGGTTAATCACCCCGTGGTTTTTCCCTTAACCGGGTTTTCCACGTCAAAATCTTGGTGTTCAATGTGTTCATGTTTATCTGCTCTTGTGTTTATGTATTATGCTTTCATGGATGATTAATTGATATGCTGTTAACTAACAACGAAGAATCAAGTGTTTGAAAGAACAAGAAGTTTTATACAACTGATTCACCCCCCCCCTCTCAGTTGTATGCCTTAAATCCAACAATTGGTATCAGAGCCAAGTTCCTCTGAAAGAAGCTTAACCGCTTGAGGAGATCTAGGATGTCGTCATACAAAAAGGATAGTCCGAAGTTCAATGGAACCAATTTTACTCTCTGGAAGGGTCGCATGAAATGTCACCTAGAATGTATGGGAAAAGCATACTTGGCCATGGTTTCAAAACCATATGTACCTCCACAAGGTGGTCCGACAACTCTGAATGAAATCACAGAAGCTGAAAACAATCTGCGGACCAAGGAAGCTCTTCTAAGCGCATTGAATGACTCAGATCTCTCAAATGTTATTGACCTACCAACTGCATATGAGATCCTGACTAAACTGGAACTTCTGTATGAAGGAGATGAGTTTGTCAAAAGTGCAAGGTTGCAAAGTCTGAAAGGGAAATTCGAAAGATTGAAGATGAGGGATGATGAAAACATCACTACTTTTATGCCAAGAGTGAATGAACTAGTGTGTGGAATTAGAAATGCTGGTGGAACTCTGGATGAAAATGAGATCGTTTGCAAAATCCTTAGATCCCTTCCTGCTGCCTACAAAATCAAGGTTGCTGCAATTGATGAATTCAGAGCCCACACAACCGTCACAAGAGAACAATTGGCTGGCAAGCTAGCTGCATTTGAAATGACCGAGTTTGGAGATGATCTTCCTAAGACTGAATCTGCTTTCAAAGCCAGTACCTATGTGAAAGGCAAACAGAGAATTGATCCGGGAGAAAACTCTTCAAGGAAGATGACATGGTATGATCAAGCAAGAAGAGACATGGAAGAAGAAGCAGAAACAGCTCAACTTGAAGCCCTCATTGCAAAAAGACTACCAAGAGGATCCGGTAAGTATGAAGGAAAACTACCCTTTAAGTGCTTCAACTGCAATAAGATTGGTCATTTTGCTTCAAGATGTCCGGAAAGATCTGCAAGGTCTAATACTAACAGACAAAGGTTTCAAAAGAATTGCTATTATGCTCATGAAGAAGATGACAATGAAGGAGTAACAGATGATGAATCAGAACTAGGAAGCAAATCTGGAAATGAGTGGGTGTTTATTGCCATCAAGGAAGAAGATTCAATACTCTCTGAATCTGTCAATCACAAAGTTGTTGAAAAAGCTTTGGCTGCTCAAGTGGAAGAAAAGGATGATTGGGTTATTGACAGTGGATGTTCTCACCATATGACTGGTGACAAGAATAAGTTCTTGAATTTGGAAAGGTATGAAGGAGGAATGGTAAAGTTTGGTGACAATTCTGCTAGCAGAATCAGAGGCAGGGGAACTATTTCCTTTGATGGAAAGAGCAAAACAGGTAATGTACTATATGTTGAAGGATTGAAGCACAATCTTCTCAGTGTTGGTCAGTTAGTAGACAAAGGCTATGATCTTCGGTTTAAGAATGGAAAATGCAGAATCTTTACAAGCTCCGGAACTGAAATTGCATCCGGTACTCAGACAAAAGGTAATATCTTTCATCTGGTTGGTTCAAATAAAAGTTGTTTGTTTGTTCAAATTGATCAGAGTTGGTTATGGCATAGAAGAATGTGTCATGTAAATTTTGATAACATCATCAAGATAAGCAATACTCAGGCTGTAAGAGATCTTCCAAAATTGATGAAACCCACAAATAGTGTGTGCAAAGAATGTCAGTTAGGTAAACAAAGCAGAGTCTTTCAAAAGCAAAGATCAGTCTTCTACCGGATTGTTGGAATTAGTACATACTGATCTCTATGGTCCGACAAGAATCAAGAATCTGCTAGGTGATAGATATTTCATGTTGTTAATTGATGACCATTCCCGGATGATGTGGGTTACCTTTCTAAAAGAAAAATCAGAAGCATTTGAGAAGTTCAAAATCTTCAAAGCTATGGTAGAGAATCAAATCGGATTGAAACTAAAGTGTCTAAGGTCTGATAGAGGTGGTGAATTTACATCTGGTGAGTTCATTGACTTTTGTGAGAAGCAGGGTATAAGGAGACAATTGTCTGCTCCTAGGACTCCACAGCAGAATGGAGTAGTTGAAAGAAAGAACCGGACCATCCAGGAAGCTGCCAGGACAATGATGTTGGAAGCAAATGTTCCTCAGATGTTCTGGAAAGAAGCTATCAGCACTGCAGTCTACACTCTAAATCGAGTTCAAATCAGAAACAATACCGGTAAGACCCCCTACGAACTCTGGTTTGGCATCACTCCTACTGTGAAATATTTCAGAGTATTTGGTAGCAAGTGTTATATCAAAAGAGATGAAGATCTAGGAAAGTTTGATGCTAGAAGTGATGAAGGAATTTTCTTGGGTTACTCCACTCAAAGCAAAGCATACCGGTGTTACAATAAGAGACTGAGGAAGATGATAGAAAGCACTAATGTGAAAGTTGATGAAGGAATTGAGAAGCCCTCAAGATTTTATGAATTTGATGAAGATGACCAAGACGGTGTTCAGATTCAAGGAACTCAATCCTCTCCGGTAAGACAGAGTCAGCCTGATCCGGTAAATTAGGAAGAAGAGATAGGTTTGAATGAGCCTGATCAAGAAGCAACAGTGCAGGATACTCCCAAAATTCCTAGGTATGTAACACTAAACCACTCTGAAGATCAGATCATAGGTGACAGAAGCAAAGGTGTGCAAACTAGAAGGAATGTTGCTCAAAATCAAGATGAATGTTGTCTGATCTCAAAGATTGAACCTAAAACAGTAAATGAAGCCTGCAATGATGAAAACTGGACTAAAGCAATGAAAGATGAATTAATGCAAATTGAGAAAAATCATACTTGGGATCTTGTTCCCAGACCTAGAGACAGGAATGTGATTGGAACCAAATGGGTCTTCCGGAACAAATTAAATGAAGCTGGTAAAGTAATCAGAAATAAAGCTAGATTGGTCTGCAAAGGCTACTCCCAAATAGAAGGAATTGATTATGAAGAGACCTTTGCTCCTGTGGCAAGAATTGAAGCAGTCAGATTATTTCTTGCATTTGCTGCCTTCAAAGACTTCAAGGTATATCAGATGGATGTCAAGTCTGCCTTCCTAAATGGTGATCTGGAAGAAGAAGTTTACATTGAACAACCGGATGGATTTCAATTATCTGACAATAATGATATGGTCTGTAAGTTAAAGAAAGCATTGTATGGATTAAAACAAGCTCCAAGAGCATGGTATGAAAGGTTGGATAAGCATCTTGTGCAAATTGGATTCAGCAAAGGTACTGCTGACAGTAACTTATATTTCAAAATTGATCATGAAAACATTTTGATTGTTGAAGTGTTTGTAGATGATATCATTTTTGGAGGAAGAGATAGTATGTGCAAAACTTTTGCAAATCAGATGAAATGTGAGTTTGAAATGTCTATGCTTGGTGAAATGAATTTCTTCTTGGGTCTGCAAATTACTCAAACAAAGAAAGGAATCTTCATTTCTCAGACCAAATATGTGAAAGAATTGTTAAAGAAATTTGGTATGGAAGATTCAAAACCAATGAACACTCCCATGGCAACCGGATGTAAGTTGAGCAAAGATGATGACTCTCCAAAGGCAGATCAGACAATGTATAGATCAATGATTGGTGGATTGTTGTATCTCACTCAGACCAGACCAGATATAATGCAGGTTGTTGGTCTTGTGGCAAGATTCCAGGCTGATCCTAGAGAATCTCATGTTATGGCAATCAAAAGAATTTTTAGGTACTTGAAAGGAACAGTTGAGTATGGTCTATGGTACCCTAGAGATCCGGATTTCTCTCTTCATGCTTACACAGATGCAGATTGGGCAGGAGATGTAGATGATTGAAAGAGCACCAGTGGTGGAGCATTCTTTTTGGGGAAGAGATTGGTTTCTTGGCTAAGCAAGAAACAAGATGCAATATCTCTATCTACAACTGAAGCAGAATACATTGCAGCAGCAAGTAGTTGCACTCAAATCCTATGGATGAAGCAGATGCTAAGAGATATTAAAATTGAATATGCAGAGCCTATCACAATTTTCTGTGATAATTCAAGTGCAATTAATATTTCCAAGAATCCGATATTACACTCTAAGACTAAGCACATATCTATCAAGTTTCATTTCTTGAGAGAACAAGTGAACAAGGAAGAAGTCAGGTTGGAGTATGTTCCCTCCAAGGATCAGATTGCAGATATTTTTACTAAACCTCTTCCCAAGGACTCTTTTGAATATCTCCGGGAGAAGTTAGGGGTCATGGCCCCTCCGGTGATAAACTAGGATGCACTGATGTGCATCAGTCCGGTGGATATCACAGTCACATCTTGTGATCCGGATTGATGATGGGGAGCTGCTACTAAGGGGGAGTAGCTGGTATGATTCTGATGTGTTAAAACTGCAAGTATGAGCCCTTTGCCATTGATGTCAAAGGAGGAGAGAAGACATGTGAAAAACAAGTGGTTGATGATCAAAGGGGGAGCAGTAAAAGAAGACATGTGAAAAACAAGTGGTTGATGATCAAAGGGGGAGCAGTAAAGGAAGAGAAGACATGTGAAAAGTTGTTGTTGATAGGGGGAGCTGTGACAGAAAGGAGAAGTTCTTGTCTTGATGGTTTTTCACATCATATGTTGCCATCAATGACAAAGGGGGAGATTGTTGCAAGTATGAGGTGAACCAGTGTTGTCATTGATGTCAACATACTCATATTGCATTGACAAGAAGGATTGGATGAGCTGTGTGCTGAGGATATTGAGAAAATTAGCCTCAGTCAGGAACAGTGAAGAACAGTGATGAGAAGAAGGCAAATGTATTGTATAGGTTGAGAACCGGAGGATGCGGATTAAAGGGTTTGCAGATATGAGTCTTGAGATGTTTCAGTTAAGTTTTCAGAGGTCCGCATGAAGACCTGAAGAAGTTATGGCTGTCTGTGTGGAACCGGTTCCGGCAAGTGCTCAGAGGTGACAGAGGATCACAGAAAGGTCCGGTGAGGTCCGGAATTGTATAATCCTAATCTGCGGATTGGAAAGAGTGTTTGGAATGTCCTTGTGATGTGTCATCTCGAGTTGTGTATGATTTTGAGGTCCAGAAGTACCTTTTGCGTTGTGACAGTGGCGACAGACTGTGTTCTTGAAGTTCCGAATGAGGAAGAGAAGAGATTCCAGTAAGTAAAGAAAGTGCGGATGTACCTGATCATTCAGGCAGGTTTGTGAAGGTTCTTGGATCATGTTGAGGTTGTGTTGTTGGTCCGCATTGATGGTAGAGCCCGGAATTGAAGATATTCTTCCGGATGAAGTTCTTGTTCCGACTAGCCGACCGGATGAGTTGTTCATCCTGCGAATGTTCTTGTGGTGGCTGACCGGATGTGTTATTCATCTTGCGGATACTCTTATGGTTGTTTGCCGACTTAGATGTTTGTTCCTAAGTCGATGTCTTGTATAAATAACGGTTTGTGAGTTCATTTCGAAGTGTGGATTGTGTGGATGAGTGTGGCATAGCGAAGAGAAGTGCGAAAGGCAGAGCAGAGGTTTTTGGGCTTAAATGGAACTGATCCGGACATGGTAGAGATGTCATTCTCCAGTTCAAGATTGTGATTCTTATCACTTTGTAGACAGTGTGTCTCCTTGTAGGCAGTGGGCCTCTTTGTGAGCAGTGTGCTCGGGCAGTGAGCCCTAATTGGCAAGTGCCATTCTTTTTCTTATTCTTCTAACAGAGAATAATCCTTGAGTTAATCACCCCGTGGTTTTTCCCTTAACCGGGTTTTCCACGTCAAAATCTTGGTGTTCAATGTGTTGATGTTTATCTGCTCTTGTGTTTATGTATTATGCTTTCATGGATGATTAATTGATATGCTGTTAACTAACAACGAAGAATCAAGTGTTTGAAAGAACAAGAAGTTTTATACAACTGATTCACCCCCCCCCCCTCTCAGTTGTATGCCTTAAATCCAACAAGAACTCCCACGATTCTTATTAGGAAATAAAAATTTATCAACAAAATTGCTGACTGGTTTTTGTGCGTCAGATTTTGTCTCCCTCTTAGACAACAATATATATTAACTTATATCCCAGAAATTACGTTTCCTTTGCAAGCACTACCAGAAATATTATCTTACTTTAGCCACAATTTCTTTACACACGTTTAATAACTTGAGGGCCCACACAACAATTGCATCATGTAGAATTATTTAATGATTTCCTTCCATCATTTGTCAGAACTTGTTCCTTTTTCTTTTTTACCAGCAACCAATGTAAACTCTTAAACCATAAATTATTCTTCATAAACCCATATTTTGGCTAAATAAGTAATATCACCACAAAATGCTAAGCCAAAACATAAATCATTCCCTTACCATATAAATTAGCCTACGGGAATGGTGAATAGGCTAAACAATAACTCCAAGTGAGACCACTCCGGAAATGGGGACATGACAGTGTTGAGATATGTGAAAGGGACACTTGACTGTGGCATTCTGTACAGCAAAAGTAAAGATCCTAGGTTGATTGGGTTAATAGATTCAGATTGGGCAGGTTCTGTGGATAACAAAAAATCCAGATCTGGTTATGTTTTCAACCTTGGCATAGGTGCAGTCACATGGACCAACAAGAAACAACGCGCAATAACTCTATCCTCGACAAAAGTAGAATATCGAGGAGTAGTAAAAGTAGTATGTGAGGCAGTATTGCTCAGAAGGATGCTTTCAGACATGAAGATGCCTCAAGCAACGCCTTCACCCTTGTTTTGTGACAATCAAGGGGTGCTAAAACTTACCATGAATCCAATTTTTCACAAGCATACCAAACATGTGGAATTACATTTTCATTTCATCAGACAACTTGTAGAAGATGGATCAATTATGTTGCAGTATTGTCCTTCCGAGGATCAAACTACAAACATTCTTACCAAGTCTTTGAGTCTTGAGCTAACAAAATTTGTAAAATTGAGAGATAAGCTTGGTGTAGTTAGTAGATTGACCATTAAGGGAGAGTATTAAAATAATGTTTTATTTATAATGCGCAATTAGCTTTTAATATAGACTTCAGGAATATTCTTTATTCTTTTTACTCTATTAGTTGTCAGTCTTATCCTCTTAGTTGTTCCTCTTGTCCTCTTTGGATAAAGCATTTGTAATCTTATATATATAACCTAACTTATTTAATATTTTAGGCATACATTCATAGAAGAAGAAAAACAAAACAAGAAGTTAAAAACAAAGTTACCAAACAAGAGAGTTTGTTTGTAAAACAAAAATGCAGAAAAAAAAAACCAAACAAAGCTTACCCCTTTTCCAAAAATTTTCCTCTACAATCTTCTTGGCAGCAAGTGGGCTCATACTGTTGGCAAGAGACACTATATGGATTCATGGTTGTTGTCATTGATGGCAACAAAGGTCATCCCACATATCCGCAAGTCATGATGTGTCTCTACCGGAAGTCAGAATAAAGAAAGTTGTGGTCCGGTGAAGAAGAACAGAGCATGTGGCAAGGTCCGACAGATTGGTCCGGACCTCTCAGAGGAAGTGTCTTGGTGCAGTGCGGATTTGGGGAAGTCAAGAGGACTACCTTGAGTGGTATATTCCAAGGATTTAGCCTCCGGTGATGGACAAGGAAAAAGATATGAATGGTTGAGTACCGGATTCCTGAGAGACAGTGAAAACAGAGGAAGAACTGACTGGCAGAGTATCAGACTACTTTCCGGATGGGTTACTGTTGATGACAGAGGTTGTGAAGGCATGAATCATGTTTGGCCGACATGATTAATGATATCTACAAGTATATGCTTGATCCGCATTGCTTGGTGAGGAAGGATTCAGCCGACAGAATGAGAGTTTGTAAGAAACTAAGACTGTTCCGGATGCCGACTAGAAAGGTGATGAAACTACTTGTGCGGATATATATAGAGGAAGGATTTAGTTGTGAAGTGTTGTGTGGGTGTGGAGAGATATGCGAATAAGTCCAGAGAAAGAGCAGAGGTAGCAAAAAGGATCCGGTATGTGAAAGATAGCAGAACAAAGAACAGAGGAAAGATGAAGTGCAGCAGATCAGTGTACTGAGCCTAACCGGAACTGAACTCCAGCATATGCAGATGCTTCCAATCAGTTCAAGACTGTGATTATCATCACTTTGTAGACAGTGTGTCTTCTTGTAGGCAGTGGGCCTCTTGTGAGCAGTGTGCTCGGGCAGTGAGCCCTAATTGGCAAGTGCCATTTTTGTAATTTCCTATTCTTCTAACAGAGAATAATTCTTGGGTTAATCACCCCGTGGTTTTCTCCCTTAACAGGGTTTCCACGTCAAAAATACTGTGTCATGTGTTTCTTACTTCATGGTTAATGTTTTGTGTTTGATTTTATGCTGCTTCAATTAAAAGAAAAGTTCAATAAGGGAAATAATTAGGATAACTGATTCACCCCCCCCCCCTCTCAGTTATCAACAATTGGTATCAGAGCTAAGTTCCTCCTAATAGAGCCTAACAGCTTGAGGAAGATCTGGGATTTCAAATGGATGCATATGGTTTAAGGGAGCAACTCAAGACTGCCCTTGAGGATCTTGAACAGTCAAATTCTGAAGTCAGTGAATTAAAGGAAAGACTCAAACAGGCTGATGAATTCATGAGAGAACTAAAAGACAAATTAAGTCTCTCTATGAAAAAGAGAAAGGAGCTGCTTCAACAGTTGGCAAGACAAAGTGAAGAAAGCAATACAAATGAGGAATTGACTGAGCAAACCAAGTTATGTGAAAAGTTATCAAAAGAAGTCATTATGTTAAGACATGAAATGGAATCAGGAACTATAAAGTTTACTCAAGAGATTGAAGAAAAAAGAAAGGCTGAAGACAATCTAAGACAATCTCTTAAAGAAAAATCAGAAGAATGCCACCAGATGGACAGGATTATCAGACACCTTGAATCTGATCTTGAAGATGCCAAAGACAGCAAATGAATATAAAGAGAAATTCAAGATAAGTTCTGCTCAACTTGAAGTTCTTCTTGGAAGTCAAAAGAGGACAGATGACAAGTATGGCTTGGGATATGAGAAAGGAGAAAGCTCCGGATCCGGTCAGAAGAATCTTGGATCAGAAAATCCAAGGAGCAGGCCTAGAAGACCTCCGGTAAGACAGCCAAATGCTCAAAGATATCCATCCTTCAATGGATACTGCCACAACTGCAACCACTTTGGTCACAAAGCTAATCAGTGCAGAATGAGAATGAATCAGAATAATTCATCCTTCTCCGGACAGTGCTTCAACTGCAAAAGGTATGGACACAAATCCCATGAATGCAGAATTATGCAAGTAAACAAATCATTCAAAGGTAGATGCTTCACATGCAATAGAATAGGTCATATGGCAAATCAATGCAGATCAAGAGGATATCAGTCAAATATGCAAAGAAATGTTATTTGCCAAATCTGCAATAGGTCCGGTCATAATGCTAAAATCTGCAGAAACAAGAATCAGGACAAAAGAGGTCCGGTGTATAATCAGAATCAAGACAAGGGTAAACAAAAGATGAATGCGGATGAGGTTAGGAATCAGATGAGCAAGATTTGGGTGAAGAAAAGTTCAGAGAATGTAGAGGTTGGATCCGCACCAGACTCTGGTGCTGATATTTCTTCCGGAAATTAAAAGTGAGCTCTGGCTCAGGGGGAGACTCAAAGAAAATCTTGTTCCCCCAGCCAAACAAGTGGTGCCGGATGTGGCACAAGATGCGGATCAAAGGGTTTGTAGATATGAGTCTTGAGATACTTCAGTCAAGTTTTCAGAGGTCCGCATGGAGTTATGAAGAAGCTATGATCGATCAAATAAGACCTGTTCAGGGAAATGCTCCGGTATGATAGAGGATTACAAAAGGGTCCGGAAAGATCCGGAAATGCACTATCTTGTTCTGCGGATTGGACAGAGTGTTTGAGATGATCTTGTAATATGCTATCTCGATTTATTCATGATTGAAAGATCCGGATGATATCCACAGATCAGGACTAATCCGGGATACTCCAAGCTATCCAGACAAGGCAAACCGGAATGATGTAGGTGAAGCATTTATTGCAGACAGGTATTAGGGTTCGCGGAGCAATTTAAGGGATTTCTCAAAGGTCATTTGCTCATTCTGCACTCGAAAAGAAGCGAAAAGTGGAGCTCTGCAACAAGGTTCTTCAAGCACACCAAGGATCTCCTGCCGAAGCTATTGGATAAAGAAATCAATCCAACCACTCCGTGCAAACCGAAGGCGCATAAGGTATTCTCCGTTTTTCATTACCTCACTGCAAATCTTTGAAGAATGGCTACTCCAAACATAGTTAAGATCTCTGATAGACCTCGCCCCTCATTCAAGAAACATCCCTACAAATCATTGGAGGTTGACCCACTAGGAGCCTTCTCTAGTGTTCCTCACGGAGTTTTACACACCGAAGACATTAGGGTTTACATACATGCAAACATTGAGGAATTTGGGGAATTCAAATTAAGAGACCTCTATCACAAGCAGCTGATTGACAATGCTTTTGAGCTCAAACCAGAGTATAAGGATATTCAGAAGAAACAATTTGAGCAATTTATTCATTTCCCCTGTTTTGAAGAGGATGAATGGGTCCGGTATGTACTGAGCAGGATGCATGACAACTTTCTATGGCTAGATAGACCCTGCAAGATCACAAAAGAGGCAATTAGAGCAGTAACTGGCCTATACTCCTCCGGAGGAGTACCTATCCTCAAATCTGTCAAGAACAACATTGTAACTGAGGCCACCGGATCAAAATTTGACAAAAGGGCAATGACCATTGAAGACATCTCCGATCCGGATATCAAATATGCATCAATGATAATAGGATACAAGATCTACCACTCCAGCAGGGAGAATTCTGTATCCGGAACTGCAATATACACTGCTTATGAAATGTTAAGAAAGAATGCAGAATATGATCTCTGCGAACTACTACTAAGCCAATTAATGGAAAACATACAGAAAATCAAGAAGGATAAGAAGAATTCCTTTAAATATGGTACTCTTATTGTATGTCTATTCTTCTATTTCATGAATGAGCTACCCGGAACAAGTGGATGGGTATGGCAGAATGACAAACCTGTTGCAGTCCAGATAAGAGACTACTTGCATGGACTTGGGGATGCAAAAGCGAGAAATTCAGCTCTATGGGGTTACTTCAAAAACTTTCAGAGCATGATGCAAGCAAGAGAGAGAATTCCTCAATCTCTCATTGAGAAATACAAGGACTCAGTGTGCTTTATGGTTGACACTGATCAGTGCCTGATGGAGGCAGTGGAGCCAAGGACTGTCTGGATCATGCCCATGGGGTATGAAGTTGATGAACAGATAGTGGAGCTGCATGTTCAACACATGCTAAGTCAGCCCAAAGATCCTAAGGCAGAAAGGTTTGGAACCTTTGAGGAGCTGAGTATAAAGTTACATGTAGAACTCAGGGAACCTGATATCAAAAGAAAAGTGAGAAAAGAAGTAGAGCACATTGCTCAAGGTCTTGGAATCTCAAAGGAGGCACTTGATGCCAGCCGGGAAAAGAGGAAGGCCGAGGAAGAAGAGAAAAGCAAAGAAAGTGCTCCGGTTGGAGCTCCCACCCGGACCAGATCAACAAAGAGATCTGCACCTCCCTCAACCAAAAGTTCAAAATCGGAAGTCCAGGCATCCGGTAAGAGATCAAAGGCAAAAGCCACAAGGGCTTATGGAAGCCAAAAGGATGAAGAGGAAACAGAATCAGATGAGGGAGTAAGAGAAGTAAAGAAACAGAAAAAGAAAGGATCCGGTAAGCCCTCCACAGGCCAAGACAAGGAGGAAATGGCAGAGGTAACAGTTGAAAAGCCCACTCTGTCACTAGAGAGCATAATCAAGTCGGTCACGGTGGATGGAAACCTTCAACCAATGACTGAATCCTATGATGACTTCAGTGAGGCAGACCAAAAGACTCTGCAGGAAGCCACAGTTAAATATCTGAACATATACAATAAGGCTTTCATTGAGATCATATCTCTCATTCCTAAAAGCCTAGAGAAGGAAATGGAAGTAAGAAAGAATAATGCTCATGCCAAAGATCTTGAGATCCGGGAGCAGATAGCTATTCAGCTATATCCTCAAATTGATCCCAAGACAATGAACATTATCTTCAAGGACTGCAAAGATGAGTTCAGAAGCAAAGCCAGGATGAATCAACTCATGCTTGGTGAGACTGACAAAGTGGCTCAAGAAACAGAAGAGATCCTCCGGAAGGCCTTCAAAAGGTTCAATCTTCCTGTTGTAGAGGACTTAGGTGCAGAAACAGCTGCTGATTTGGAATCTTCTGTTCCGGAAGAAGTGAGCCCTGAACAGACAAGTGAGGACTTGGGACCCTCTGCTCAAGAAGAAGTGGCCCATGAACAAGTTAGTATCTCTCCTCCGGTTTCCCCTACAGTCTCCGGATCCAAAGAAGAAGAGCAACTACAGGAGAAGGAAGCAGTGGTGAAAGACAAAGAGGTTGACAGTTCTAAGACTGCAGAAGAAAAGAAACATCTGTCTCCGGCAAGAGACACTGCACAAACTGTTCAACAATTTTTGAGTAAAGAAACTCTAGAGATTGATGAACCGGAGCTTCTCAAAGGTCCATTTGATTTTGACTCTCTCTCTCCGGTACAAACAATGAAGATAGCTTCATTTGCAAATGCCAAGGCAAATGAAAAGCTCCTGAAGTCTCATATGGAAGACTGTGAGTTGATAGAGGCTGCTTCCGGAATACTTGTAAAGATCATGCCATCAATCCAGATAGATCCGACAGCCTCCACTTCCGGTAATCTAAAAACCTCAGTCAGCAGTGTTGATACACATTTTGATTCTTTAGAAAAATCAGCTGAAGAAAAGGTCCGGAAGGAATTTTTGGATAAGAGATTTTCAGAGATATTAGAATTAATCTCTAAAGACAAAAAGATTGTAAGCATTGGAATAAAGAGCTTAGAGAATGCTCTTAAGGATGGCGGTGATATCTATAAATTTTGTATATCCCGGTCAAAGGCAACAGCAGCATTTGACAAGAAAATAAAAGAGGAACAGGATAAGCTACAAAGCTTATCTCAAAGTTTTGATCCTCTTTCTTCCTCTATAATAAATCAAGAATGTCAGACTATTGCAGTCTTGAACGAAATTAAGAATCTTGAGAAGGAAAGGAAGAACATCACCAACCGGATGGGAGAACTTAGAAGGATTATAATCCCTAAGTTGGAAACCATGCATGAGGCCATCAGTGATGCTAGGACCACCGCCCAAACAAAAGATCCGACAGATCTCAAGCGGGCAGAAGCGTTTGCATTTTTGTTAAGTGGTCACATTTCAATTTTGGACAGAATGAAGCAAAGTTGGGCTACCGAAATGATTCAATTACAGACATCCTTTGCAGACATTCTTCAATATATGTGAGTATGTAAATATGCGGCTAAGTATAAGAAATTTTTGAAAATTTTGATATGCGGACCCTACCCTTTGCCATTGATGTCAAAGGGGGAGTGAGGAGCAGTGAAAAATGAGGAATCCAACTAAGGGGGAGTTCCGGAAATTGTATATAAAGACAGAGCATCAGCAAAGGGGGAGCATAGTGAAAACACTTAGTCATTTTTCACTAAGTGTTGCCATCAATGCCAAAGGGGGAGATTGTTGGCAAGAGACACTATATGGATTCATGGTTGTTGTCATTGATGGCAACAAAGGTCATCCCACATATCCGCAAGTCATGATGTGTCTCTACCAGAAGTCAGAATAAAGAAAGTTGTGGTCCGGTGAAGAAGAACAGAGCATGTGGCAAGGTCCGACAGATTGGTCCGGACCTCTCAGAGGAAGTGTCTTGGTGCAGTGCGGATTTGGGGAAGTCAAGAGGACTACCTTGAGTGGTATATTCCAAGGATTTAGCCTCCGGTGATGGACAAGGAAAAAGATATGAATGGTTGAGTACCGGATTCCTGAGAGACAGTGAAAACAGAGGAAGAACTGACTGGCAGAGTATCAGACTACTTTCCGGATGGGTTACTGTTGATGACAGAGGTTGTGAAGGCATGAATCATGTTTGGCCGACATGATTAATGATATCTACAAGTATATGCTTGATCCGCATTGCTTGGTGAGGAAGGATTCAGCCGACAGAATGAGAGTTTGTAAGAAACTAAGACTGTTCCGGATGCCGACTAGAAAGGTGATGAAACTACTTGTGCGGATATATATAGAGGAAGGATTTAGTTGTGAAGTGTTGTGTGGGTGTGGAGAGATATGCGAATAAGTCCAGAGAAAGAGCAGAGGTAGCAAAAAGGATCCGGTATGTGAAAGATAGCAGAACAAAGAACAGAGGAAAGATGAAGTGCAGCAGATCAGTGTACTGAGCCTAACCGGAACTGAACTCCAGCATATGCAGATGCTTCCAATCAGTTCAAGACTGTGATTATCATCACTTTGTAGACAGTGTGTCTTCTTGTAGGCAGTGGGCCTCTTGTGAGCAGTGTGCTCGGGCAGTGAGCCCTAATTGGCAAGTGCCATTTTTGTAATTTCCTATTCTTCTAACAGAGAATAATTCTTGGGTTAATCACCCCGTGGTTTTCTCCCTTAACAGGGTTTCCACGTCAAAAATACTGTGTCATGTGTTTCTTACTTCATGGTTAATGTTTTGTGTTTGATTTTATGCTGCTTCAATTAAAAGAAAAGTTCAATAAGGGAAATAATTAGGATAACTGATTCACCCCCCCCCTCTCAGTTATCAACACATACACGTGTAGGAATAGCACTCCAAGCACTTTGGAGCCTTCATTGATCAATCTTTAGCACTCCAAGAATGAATGATTTTTGTGTTTTGCATTCACAGTGAGGCAAAACAAGTTTGTTTTAGTCTTTAAAATGCTTTACAAGTGACTTTTAGGGTTAGGGATTCATTTTGGTCCATCCCAATCAAAGTCAAACAACAAAATGAATATACAAAGCAAACAAAATAAAAAACACATCAAAAGAATCACGGGTTCTATGTTGGTTCATTCGGATCCTCCTGGTTTGTTTTGGGTTCGCTCAGGTTCGTCCCCAACAAACCCACAATCCCCTACACGGCTCTTGTGTGTTTCCCCTGCAGAATCGCACCCACTCCCTAATCGAATACAAATCGGATCCAAATCCAGCATCTAAACTAGGCAAATTGATAACATTGAGAATCGGTTAAGGTTAACTAAATCAGCTTGATCATGCAACAGTTCAGGAAAATTCAATTGTCCAATAATTGATAGGACAACTATAGTTACAAAGAATTTGCTTTTCACTTTGTTAATACTTTCTATATAACTCCATTCTAATTGGCCATATAGTCATTCACATACTTGTATACACATCCTAAAACCATATTTACACAAGTTATAGCTGAACATGCAATAGAACTGTAAACAAAAATGGCATCATCCCAAGGGAGTGCAGACTTTTCCATTTACATAAAACTTATGCATCACACATAGATGTAACATTTAAACACACCCATGAAAATATAGCATTAATAGCATTTGAAAGTTGATTAAGATATGACATAACCCTCAAAAATTATTTCTCACTAAACAAACTGCTAATTGGTTCAGCCAATTATGTTGCATGTTGTTTTATAAGACATGTTGGAATGCTCAAGACTTGAGAAGAAAAGTGCTATACCTGTTTTTTAAGCAGTTTCTTCTTTCTGCTTATGTCACCGCCTACAAGAAAATACAAGCATTCAAATTAAGTAAAATTACCATTCACACAAATTAAAATTTCCACTATTTAAGTTCTCTTTTGATGGTTTACATATGAATATAAATTGAAATCCTAGACATTGTTGGAAAGGACTTTGCATAATCTTTCCTCGAATCATAATATCTAGTAAAATACAAAGTGCCATGTGTTCAAGATGGATAAGTTATTGCTCAGTTCTTGTCCATTCTAATCTATTTTTCAACGAGATACCTCTTGCATTGAGTGAATCTTCATTAATGTTTTTGCATGCAGCTATAATTATTGGAGGTGAATATACCACACAAATTTGGCCCAAAAACTTTACCATAACATTTTGCTAGAACATCCTTCCTTAGAGCAGAAATTGTCTCACTTGCAACCACCTTAGTTCCAATGCAAGCCTGTAATCAAGATTAGATTAGCATGTTCAAGAAAAGTCAATGAAAAGCATAGTAGTTCATCTCATCCAGAAATTAGTATAAATGTTTTTAAGATGGGTAAACTGTTGGTTTAGAGAAAATAATTAATTAATGGTATATTGTGGTGGAATCTTTGAGATACCTTAGCTTGGTATATGTATTATTTTTATTAATGCAATACAATTTAATCATTAGTTAAATTTATTTGCTCCATACCTAGACAGATGATATTAAAGAGTGTTTCAGTGCAATTTTGGGTTTTTTGCCTCAGTTGCTTAAACCAATTGGAAATGTTCTTAAAGTGGAGGAGACAAGATCAACTCTCCCGCATATGGATATGAGGGTTTTAATGTCTCTAAAAACTGGGATTCGGATCCTTGAAGCTATAGAAATCCAATTTGATAATAAAACTTTAAGATGTGAACTGGAAGGACTCAGGGGCCCTAATGTATGCTTTCTTTGTAAAACTGATGGTTATCAGAAAAAGGATTGCCCGATTATTTTCAAAAATTATAATAGGAGAAAAAATAATGCTTTTCCTGAAAAAGAGAACTCAAGAAAGATCCCTGATAATTCTATGGGGAAAACAGAGGAGGCGTTTGACACCCTAAGGCAAAATTGTTGGAATAGGTTGTCATTGATGTCTAAGTGTCATTGATGTCAAAGAGTAATTAAAGGCAGATATTTAAGACAATAAAAGAGCAGAGATATAAGATGAGTTAGATGTTTAATACAATAAACTACATTACCTACAATGGCTGACTTCCCAAGTAATTCATCATATTGAGATTGTCGCCGACTCCCTCGTGGATAATAGAAGCGCCAAAGTTCAAAACATATATATGCTGGTCGACTCTCCTTTGGCAATAGAGATTAAGTATAATTTAAATTAAAGATTTAAATTGTTGTGATGGCCGACTTCTCACAAGGAAGTGCCAACGTTTTTTGAAGGTTGTATGGCCAACTCCCCAAATGAAGGCCAACTCACATATAGATTCTAAGTTTAAAAATAAATAAAAAAAGGGATAGCCGACCTCCTATTTGGAGTGCTTGTCATGTCCCCGTTTCCGGCCTGATCATCAAATGAAGAATGAATTAGCCTAATTTTCATTCCCGGAGGCTAATTCTAAATAATGAGGGAATGAACTGGTTTTTGACTAACTTAATTTGTTGTTTTGCAGGAACAAAGTCAGAAACTTGAAATTTGGCTAAGTCTGGAAGCCAAATTAATAGGAAGTTGACTCTTGAAGTCTGGGCGCCAATTTCACATCAGACTTCCTAGATGAGCGCCTAAGGACTTAAGGTTTGCTATCAGGGTTTGGAAGTGCAATATGACAATCACATCATCATCAAAGGCTTTCTCTTTCCTCCAACTTCAAGTGGCGCCTAGCTCAGAAGCATGTTAGGAAGCACATCCAACAGGGCGCCTTGATGGAAAAGATTGATAAGTCTCCAAACTGAAGTTTTCTAAATGAATTGGATGATGAAGAGGGCCTATTCACTTTAGGCGCTAGTATCATGTTGTATCATCTAGTAGGAGCGCCTAGCACAAGAGGGCGCCAATACCTCATTTCAGGGATTCCTCTATTTGAGCGCCTAGCTTAGATGGATATAGATTGAAAGTTTGAAGTAGAAGACGTCTATTGGGGGAACTCCTAGTCTAGGCGCATGTGTTGGTTGAAACCCCTTATCTCTGGCGCCTAGGATTGAAAGAATTGTTAAAATTGTTTTGGCGCACTTAACTACCTATCTCATCCTCAAAAGTTGCGCCTAGGGCGCTAGATCATATCTGGATAACTCTTGGATAGCGCCTTAGCTAGTTTGTGAGTTAAAAAGGGCAAATATACCATAAAAGGGTCATGTTGATCATCATTCCAGTGAAAGTCATCATCTTTGTCTAAACATGGTGTTGAGAAGTTGAGGCGCATCCTTCCTCATTCCCAACCTTACCTTTGCGCCTTCCTTTGATAAGTCATATGGCGCTTAGAAGAATGATTTTTGATGATTGATAACAAAGTGGTACTTGGAAAAGACTCAGAAACTCTTGGAAAGCTAGAATTTGCTTCAAGGAGATAAGGCGCCAATCTAGACCTTTCTCCATCAATAAGTGCGCCTAAGTATAATTGAAGATTCAAACAAGATGTGAGAACTCCAGATGAGGGCGCTGGGTTAAAGGATCATCAAAAGGGTTTTGATTGCAAGTGTTTGAAAGAGTGCGTTGTATAGAACATCTTCCTTGAGATACTAGGCGCTGATTCTAGTTGAAACTACACCAAATGTGCGCCTAAGATAGTTGCAAGCCTTCCAGACCAGTTATGGAACAAGGCGCTCCATCAAGGGGAAAGATGATGATCATTTGTAGTCAAGTTGCTTTCAAGGTTCTTTGAAAAGATGATAAGTTATAACCAAGGCGCCAGAATCCCTGTGAATCCTCCAAAGCTGGCGCCCAGTCAGAAGGACACCAGTTCTGCGCCTAAGCAAGCTAAGTGTCAATCCTCTTCTTTCCAATTCTCAGATAGCGCCTAGGATCCAAAAGATCTTTGCTAAAGTTCCAAGTTTGCATGGGGTCATCAAATTCTTCAAGGCGCATATTCAGGCCTTTGCTACCTCAGTTGGGCGCCTAGGTCACATTGGGCGCCATCCATGATCATACTACTCCAAATGGGCGCCTAGTCAGAAGATAAGGTAGTTGCATCTACCCGAGCTTTCATTGGTCGACAGGAGGTCTTCGGGATCCGTGTCAAGGTCTCTATATAAGCTTGCCAACTCAAAATGAGTCATCAGATGGAATATTCCCTTGAATATGCTTCTTGGGAAACGTGCCTTGGTTCCTCTTCATGCATTGAAAAACGTGCCTTCATTGCCTTTGGAAGGCCTATAAAAGGAGGAGCTCCCTCATTCATTTGGTATCTATGCATTTGACAAAATTCTCTCTGCAAAGCTGTTGAGCTTGTAATCTTGAGGCCTGCGAGTTTCAAGTGTTGGGGTGATGCTCCCTCAACTGACAAGGTGATGCTCCCTTGTTGTACTGTGAGGTGTTGACATTCAGTTGACATCGTTGAGTTTGATTAAGTTGATCTAGTGTGCAAGGCATTGTAATCATCAAGGCTCCAAGGCCTGCTTTTGTAATTCCATTTGAATAAAGTGTAACTTCATGCCATTGAAAGCATTATCCATGTAATAAGACATTGTGAGTTGATTGAATCAAGTAATAAAACAAGTACCCAGCTTAAGGTTGATTCATTCAAATAGTTATCTTTGATGAATATCTTTGTGTTGTTGAAATAGTTGATGACTTGATAGCAAGTACAATTGTCTAAGTAAGGAAAAATTTTGGTAGAATTAGTTGGGTATCTTACAGTGCTCCACTAGAAGACAAAACTATAAGGTGTATAAAACAAGTTGCCACTCTTTGCAAAAGATGTGTATTTTTGGCATGAATCGCCACTCATGAAGGAATATAAAGGATAGATAAAAAGTTTGAATTTGATGTGAGTGAGAAGTGTGTGAATGAAGAGAATATAGAGCAGATCTAGGGCAGAGTTTCACGAAAAGTATTTCAGACTTATTCTAAAATATATTGTAATGTCCCCTTCCTAATCGGTTCAGTTTGGTGCACAGTTAGTCTATCCAGTGGGTTCCCCTAGGCTAATTTTTCAGGGTTAGGGAACTTTAAGGAGACAGTCTATCCAGCAAGATGGCAGTATCAGATGTATCCAGGGCTTATGATGTGCACAACGCCCTTTTCTGAGGTGATTTTGGTTGAGTTCTCCAATACTTACTATTTCGGGCACCGACTGAGCCAGCTGGCAGGGTTACTATTTTTAGATATTTTGGTGGGAGCAGTGGATATCAACATTTCAATATTTGATATAGTCAAATGATTTTAAAATAAATAACGATAAGTTATTGTTTTATAAAGTTAAATTAAAGATTTAACTTTATCGTTATTTAATACATTTTTAATAAAGTGACTATAGGGGTGCCTAAGGGATAAAATTAAAGTGGAAATGAAATATATGCTAATGTTGGGACGAGCGCCACTTTATGGGAGACATAAGGATTTTAAAATTAAATTAAATATTTTATCTCCCTAGCTTGGGCATGGGTTTTGGAAGGCAAATAAAAGAGTTTTTTGGAGGCTCATTTGCTCATGCTTGATTTATGAAAATTGATAACGACATATTGCTGGTTTGAACCTGGTTCATTCCTTTAGCTTTGTGGAGACGAAAACCTTCACAAGGATCATCTTATTCGTTCGTGAAAGACCCAACCTGGAGGATTTAATGGTGATTTCATACAGGGATCACATTTGAAGATTATTTTTGCAGATTTGATAAGACTTTGCCATGATTTTCAGCTATAATTTTAATAGCAGATTGAAGGAGCTATAGGGTGCTGCCACAATAATGGGTTACACTTTCTGGGACATCCTGATTTTTGCTGAAATCGCATATTTTTAGAAAATATAATGATTGAAGCCTTGAAAGGTTCCATTTAAAGGATTTTAATTGAAGAGAGTTTGATCAAATCCCCTTAGATTCAAACCCCCTTGGATAGAACCCCACTAGTTTTAAACCATACCTATAATGGAGTCTCCTCTACACCTATCAAAATGCTGATAAAAAACTACTTATGATTTACCTTTTGGGGGATCAAATGAATTCATTTAAAATTTTTGTTTTGTATGTAGTCCTTATTATAAGCTTCCCAAAAAATATAATTTTAAATATATTTAATTTGATTATTATATTTATTTTTTATTTCTTGTGAATGTAGGTTTTTCAATGAACATCAAGGTCTTTGTTTCACACATACAAAAACATAGGAAAATAGAGAAAACAATTCCAAAAAATACATGTCCTCTAGGTATTGATATCCTGATTCCAACCAAAAAAAAATTGAATTCTGATACATACAAAAAAAGTTATGTTAGACAGAATACGCCTATCTCTAAATTATAATTGGTTTGACTTCAAAACTTAATTTAAAAAAAAAAATCAACAAAACATTATGAAACCAAATGCATCCTCTAGATATCGGTGTTACCAATATAAATTCAAAAGAATCAGAATTTTATCCTTTGTAAAAAAAAAGTTATGTGCGACAGAATACACATCACTTTAAAAAAATGTTGTTTACTATTAAAAACTAATTATCAAAGGAGACGCAAAAAAAAATTACAATTTAACTCCAAATTTCTTAAAAAATGTATATTTAGAATCTACAGACAAAATCTCACAAATCACTAGTTCGCATCATCTTCAAATTCCTAATGGTTTAGCGGCTATAGGTGTTAGAAAGTGAAGATTTAGTTCAAAATGTTGATTTCAATGTCAAATTTGGCCAAAAAGTGTAACCCATTATTGTGGGAGGACCCTATAACAGAGTTTTAGAAGGCAAAAAATACTCCATATTCTTTCCTTCTTGCTGGTCATACACCTTCCCATGCTGGTCGTACAGTTGCAGTAGGGATGTGGAGGGTTTTAGGAGTGGCGTTTTGGGTTTTGGAGGAGTTTGTTGGTCATTTTAAGGCTTCTACATCAAGCCGTACCATATGGTGATGTGTTTGGAGTGGCGGCTAGGGTTTTGAGGCACTGATTTGTTATGTGTTTGTTGTTCATCAACTTTCATGAGTAACTAGCAAATGTGTATGTTGGATTTTGCATTGTAATGACATTCGATCAACTAGGTATCTTTGTTTTCAATGATATATTGCATTCTCAGTGATTTGTTGATTGTGGGTGCCTTGAAATATTACTTTAAAAGAATTATTTCAGTTCTGTTTTATTTGCAAATGTATCTATTGTGAAAAAACACTTTCTGCATCTCCGTTTGTTTCTATAAACACTCCAAAAACTGGAAACAAACAACACAAAAAAAAATCAGACCAAGGGTGCATATTACAGTGGTATCAGAGCACAAAAATTTCTGGCCATCCTGTGCGGTTTAATCGGTGAACATGCAGAGATTTTCTTGAGGAATGCAGTCTTTTACTCATCATTATAATCTGAGGAGAAATAGGTCTAATCCCAACTTTGGAGATCAAATAGAAACTAATAGATTTGCAAGTGTTAACATGGGTGATAGAGAGCCATAGGAACCAAGCACCAAGGAAATGTTAAATGATCTTGCTCGAGGGCAACGAGAGTTATAGCAATGTTTAGCTCAGATGGTGGCATTAATGAACCAACAAATGTTGGGAAATAACAACAATGGTGGGAACAATGCAGGTAACAATGGTAGGAACAATGCAAGTAACAATGGGGGAAACAATGGTAGCAACAATGGGCACGAAAGGAACAATGGAAATGGGGATGATTCGATAAATAACAAGGCTGCAAATCAGCATACAAGAACTACAACAGGTAACTCTAGACCCCTCATGACTAACTTTCCACCAAGGATCAACCCACAGATTGAGGAAGAACCCACACAACATGAGTTACAGGATCGAATCTTCAATGATTGGAGGAATTCCGGAACGGAATTTCACGCTGAGATGTCCTTCCATGACATGGACCTAAGACTCAAGCATAGACCCCATAGAGGTGGGAGATTACAGAACCAAGAGTTGCAGCGAAAGGTGGGCTAGTTGTCTTTCCTGTATTTTCATGGGTCAAGGAAGACTACAACTAGAGCTTGGGTGCACAGACTAGAAACTTATTTTCAACTCAATCCCATGCCTGAGGATGAGGCTATTAAGTATGCAGCTCTACACTTGGATAGTAATGGCCATGAGTGGTGGCGCCATGGGATGATCACCTTGGGCAACGATCAAATTGAGTCATATGCAGAATTTACTGAGAAGTTGATTGATTGTTTTGATAAGAAGGATCCCGAATTGCACGTCAAACAATTGGCACAACTTAAGCAGTGGGGTTCTGTTGATACTTATAGTTCTGATTTTCAGAGGCTATCCGTTATGGTGATTGATTTTTCAAAGAGGAGATTGATAGTATTATTCGTTGATGGGTTGTCCAATCCATTAAGAGGCTGGATTAAGGCACTTAATCCACCCACACTGCATGAGGCAATCAAGAAGGCAAGAGACATGGAATCATCTACCTCGAGAAGTAAATTTCAGTCAAAGGGGTTCTTGCATAAGAAGGATAAAGACAAAAAACATTTTCAGTGAGACTCTAATCAACATAAAAATGAGACAAACAAATTGAGTAGTGATCAGCTCAACAAGCTTAGAAGGAAGAAATTGTGCTTCCATTATAGAGCGCCATGGGATCCATCCCATAAATGCAATATCAAAGCTAAGGCCAAACAAATAGAATACTTTTCAGCTGATGAAAAAAATTCAGAAAAATCAGATCAGCATTCCGATTCGGAGGGTATTGAAGAAGAAAATTCGTCAAATGAGGAACAAGATAGTGAAGGAGTGATGGCTCAGCTCTCTAGTTTTCAGAAAGTTGGATCATTCAAGGTTAGAGGAGTGTTTTGTGGACAACATATAATAACTCTCATTGATACAGATGCCACACAATTTTATTGATGAAGGGCTTGTAGCCAAGAGGGGACTCAAAACAGAAGTGTTTGAAGGGTTTAAAGTAATGGTTGTAGATATCAAACTCACATGCACTCGTAAAATTGCTGGCCTAAGTCTACGGTTGGGTGAATATGAGCTGAGAGACGATTTCTATGTGGTTGGCATAGGTGATACCGATGTAGTACTTGGCATGCATTGGATGAGGACTCTTGGAGAGTTCACGATGAATTTGCACACTATGGAGATGAATTTTGACTCAAATGGCAAAAAGATAGTACTTAGAGGCATGTCAGATGGGTGTCCCAGAGTGGTATCCCTCAAGACGATGGAGCATTTGATTAGACATGATCAGGTGGAGTGGGCAGCAAAGTGTCTCATCATGCCTACAGTTCCAGATCAGCAAAAGAACAATTACCATCCAAATATTCAAAAGTTGCTATCAAAGCATAGCAAGGTGTTTGGGAACATTCCACTTGGAGTACCACCCGATAGAGGGATAAAGCATATGATAGAGCTGGAGGAGGGTGCCAAACCAGTAATTACTACACCCTACAAACACCCTAAGAGGCTTAAGGATGAGATAGAAAAAACGATCAAAGAGTTACTGGAGATGAGGCACATTAGACCCAGCAAGAGCCCTTTTGCTTCGGCAGTTGTGTTGGTGAAGAAGGATGGGACAATACGGATGTGTATTGATTACCGGGCTTTAAATAAAAAGACAATAAAGAACAGGTATCCCATTCCTAGGATTGACGAATTGATAGATGAGTTGCATGGTGCTTGTTATTTTTCGAAGGTTGACTTGAGGTCAGGCTACCATGAGATCAAGATGAGAGAGGACATAGAGAAGACAGCTTTCAGATGCCACTTTGGTCACTTTGAGTTCTTGGTGATGCCTTTCGGATTGACCAATGCACCAGCTACTTTCCAGAGTTGCATGAATCACATATTCAGAAAGCAATTAAGGAAATTTGTGTTAATATTTTTCGATGATATCCTGATTTTCAGTAGAATTTGCGAAGAGCATATGAGGCATCTCGAGGAGGTTTTGAGCATATTGGAGAGTGAGTCCTTGTATGCTAACGAGTCCAAGTGTGACTTTGGCATGACCAAGCTTCTCTATCTTGGTCACATTATCAGTGTAAAGGGAGTGAGAGTTGATCCTGAGAAGATCAGGGTTGTTATTGAATAGCCTACACCTACGAAACTCTCTCAGCTTAAGGGATTCTTTGGTCTGTGTGGTTTTTACAGGAGGTTCGTTAAGGGATTTTCACAGACTGCAACTCCACTTACAGATTTGACGAAGAAGGGAGCTTTTGTGTGGTCCGATTCAGCACATAAGTGTTTTGATCGCTTCGAACAGTTGATGTCTACATGCCCAGTGTTGGCAATCCCAGATTTCTCCAAACCTTTTGAGTTGGAGTGTGATGCTTCAAGAGAAGGAATTGCAGTTGTTTTGATGTAGGAGAAGCATCCCAAAGCCTTCAAGAGTAGGAAGTTGAGAGGTGTGGAGAAGAGCTACTCCATATATGACAGGGAGATGTTGGCCATCATGCATGCTTTGGCCAAGTTCAAACCATATCTGGTAGGGGGCAAGTTCACCATCAAAACGGATCACAATAGCATCAAATATTTTATGAACCAGAAAGATCTCAACGATAGGCAACAGAAGTCGTTGAGTAGACTACAGGCCTATGATTTTGACATTGTTTATGTTAAGGAGAAGAACAATGTAGTTGTTGATGCACTTCCAGAAGGCCTCATTTGTCTTCTTTGGTTGAGATTGTTGCCGATTGGAGGGGGATGATTTCAACAGAGTATGCTAAGGATTCTTGGGCAGTAGGAATCATTGAGGGCACTATTCGTGATGAGAGGTACACGGCGCTCAATGAGCTCATCATCTATAAGGAGAGAATCTATTTGATGCCTAGTTCACAGTGGAAGGTGAAGATATTGAGGACTTTTCATAATGCGCCTATGGCTGGTCACCCGAGGTTCTTCAAGACTTACAGGCAAATCAGGGAGAGGTTCACTTGCAAGGGACTAAAAAATTAAGTCCTTAAGTATGTCAGAGAGTGCCCCACTTGCCAACAGAATAAAAATGAGCACACTTATCCGGCTGGTTTGCTTCAGCCTTTACCCATTCCTCATCAGAAATGGGAATGTATCTCCATGGACTTCATCACTGGGCTACCTAAGGTACAAGGCAGGGACTGTATATATGTTGTGGTTGACAGATTCACCAAATTTGCACTTTTTTTGCTATTTCAGCGACACATACTGCAACACAAGTAGCTGATTTGTTCTTTAGGGAGATTTTCAGATTGCATGGGATGCCTAGGAACATAGTGACTGATAGGGACATCAAGTTCTTAAGCATCTTTTGGCAGCAGCTTTTTAGATTGAGTGGGACTGAGCTCACTCCTAGCACGAGCTACCACCTTGTTGACGCCTAATAAATCAGTCCCCAAAATGCCCCATTTTGTCCCCAATCTCCATCTGAATCCTCCATTGTTGAACCTATAGTTTATAATTGATCAAAGATGTCTTCCATAGGTTTTCATGTGTTTGTCATTTGAAAATGCAAGATAGAAAACCCAAAAAATGACTAAGTCCAAAAAACTCTAAGTGTTTCCTTATATTTTCACCTCTATCGGAGTTTCGGAGTTCGGGGTTCATGCCTTCCGCCTTGTGTTGTCTATCGGCTCCGAGATCCAAGGCTCAAAATTTGCCTAAGTGTTGAAATTTGTCTAAGTGAGTCGGAGTTCAGAGATCGGAGTTTTGGCCTTCCGTCTTCTTCATGGCAGATGTCGGAGAGGAGGCCCGAGGGCCAAGGTCCGCTTGAGATAATGAAAAATATTCTTAAGTATGGTGCAGTACCGCGGAGTTTCGGAGGTTGGAGTTTCGGTCTTCGTCTTCTTCAGTGTTGCGGTTGGAAGGTGGGGGACCTAAAGGCCGAAGTCCGACGAGCTATTTTTTATAAGTGTTTTGGAGGTCAAACTTTGAGCCTTTGGCCTTCGGTCTTCTTCATTGCAAGTGTCGGGGAGAAGCCCCGAAGTCCGAAGTCCGACAGGTCTACTTGTTTGAAATTATTCTAAGTATGAGGCAGACGGTGGAGGTCAGAGGTTGGCTCTTTCCTTCCTTTAAGGAAGGTGGAAGGCGGAAAGCCTGACGGGTGTTAATACTTCCTAAGGCATTCCGTCGTTCCGTGGAGCCTTTTGGGGGGGACCACAGCAGGCTTGTAGAACCGCGAGAAGTTGCCAAGTGGGTGGTCGTAGCATCATGCATAAAGGTAAAGGCCCGGGAGCCAAAGTCCGCCTAAGGTTTGAAAAGTTTCTAAGTGGACTCTGGGGATCAGAGTTGTGGTGTTCTCTCTTCTTCAAAGCAAGTGAAAGTTGAACGCCCGAAGCCTGAAGTCCGATTTGGCAAAGGGAGATAAAGAGATTGTAGAGAAGAGACAAAGGCAGAAGGACAAAGGTTCGAAGTCCTAAGTCCGAAAGTCTGATTTGTCGGAGGTTGACTTCCTGGCCTTCCAAACTCCTCCAACTGCCTGGGAATGCGCCAACTACTTCTGGGGACACCATTAATGTGAAATGGGTGGCCGAAATTAATGTTTTTATTGCAGTTGGTGGGGTTGTTGAGGGTTTTCCCACTCAGTTCATTCTCAAACCCGCGTGTGAATGCTATAAAGGGAAGATCTGAATTCTCTTCAAGGGTTGATCATTCCAGGGCAAAATTTCTCTCTACAGGTGCTGTGCATCCAAGGCAGTTAGGGCTACACCTATTGTTTATTTTTAGTTCTTCAGAAAGCATTCATCGGAGGTGTATGCGTAATATATTGTAATCTTGATATCAATTCATTGTTTTTCTCCATTGTTGTAAGTGTTCTTTTAGGAAGTCTCTATTGCAGTTAGGGTTTTCGCTTGCCACACTTCGTGGTATGATTGTAAAATCTGATTTGAATAAATGTGACAATTCTTAATCCATTTTCATGCTTTGTAAATGGTCATTTCAGTATTACATATGAAAGATTATTGTATGGTGCTGGATTATCAAGTATTCTCGTGGTTTGATATTGGTTTTTGTGCATTTGAATAACCAGATAGGTATCCATGCATCTGCTTTTAATGTTTTCCTTTGATAAACTTGAAACTCTGTAGCCCATTGGATAGGCACCGATCTGAGAGGCCTATGATCACCCACACTTTATTGAAAATCACAACAATACATCATATTTTAATCACAGTAGGAGTTCTGCCAGCATCCTCATTCTGTAGGCTTGCTTTATCAGCTTAATCAAAGGCCTGTGCAGTCAATTTGTCTTGACCTAGTGACAACTTTGGGGTCAAGTGTACATTGCGTATGGCTGTATTTGTTTGTTTGTGTCTTATTTAACGCCTCTAGGAATATCCCTCCTAGGTCTAGCTAAACCTGAAGTGTAGAGGAGCTTACCCACTCCTGTAGGTTGTCCAAAATTGCCCAAAACTTGTTGATAAACCTCTTTTAATCACCCTGATGACGCCCCTGGCCTAGGTGATTATAAAATGTTTTAAGGTTTTGGGTTGTAATTATTTTGGGAGTCAACATTTTTGGCGTCATTGCCGGGGAAGCTTACTTCTGGTTGAAGCTATTGCAACCTATTAACATAGTGAAAATTTAAGTTTTTATTCCCAGTAGGGAAGTGGCGACTCTGTTAGTCAAACCCAAAAAATCAGTTTTCAATCAAGAAAGAAATTGAAAAGGATCGTAGGAGAAGGACAGAAGATTTTTCAGAGCAAGAACTCTTCTGATCGCTCAAGAAGCCAACGGGATAGGAATAGAGTAAGATACCCCAATGGGGTGCCGTCAAGATATCCCAGTGTGGTACCACCATTGAATGCCCAAGACCAAGTGGGTACTTCTAGAAGAGATGATGCATTCAATGACTGCAGAAGTCAGCATCAGTATAGTTCTGAGGACTCTGCCGATAATGTAATGTGCCGTACCTGTTTGTAAATTTTTAAAGATCTTTTTATGTGTTTTAATTTTATTTTTGGTGTGATCTTTCAGACTAGACAGAAGAATGCAAAAGGGGTTTTCAGTTTTCTTGCAGATGTGTTGCCAGAGCATACAATATACGACATATAATGGAAACCCAAACTATATAGCAGATATGAAGAAAATAACAATGACCCAGATAGAAGAATGGCCAAATATCAATTACTAACACATACCCATGTGCAGAAATACAACTATAGTTTAATGCTGTTGCCGGACCAGTGAATGGGTACATACAGAATCATCCAAATCTTCGAGGAATAGTAGAGAAGGTGCATACAAACTGATCACAGCGAATAAGGAGCCCTAGATGCCCCCAAACCAGCAAGGAAAATGAGGTTACAAGCAAATATTGTGAAGTCTCCAAGACCCACGTCCCCTAAGCACTTGTACGGCTGGCTGCAATTACAAACTCCACCAAACACTACTGAAAATGCATATGAATCTGCTCTGTTATTGATCAGCAACTATCTCCAAGGTAGGGCGACCAAGTGAGAAAGAGATATGCAAGAAACTTCAAATGACCTCCAATAAGGGTACGGCCTACTGCTGCAATGTACGGCCAGCAAGGTAAAGAACAGTCGTCACCAAAACCTCTACAAATCCATTCAAACTATGCAGCCCTCAAATGATATCAGCTGATACAAACAATCCTCAAAAGATGTATCAAGAAATCCCAAACAATCAACTCATTCGATCTCCATGAAGCACATATGTGAACACTGGATGCATTCACCTCAAATGGCACCTTTGGGTGATCTTCCACACCTGTAGAATGCCACTACTCGGGGAGGTTTTCATCTCCAAGAGCCTGGTTCGAATCCTCAAACCCTCAAAACCCTAGCAGAGCTCACAAAGAGAAATAACATAAATATAGCATAATCCAAATGAGCTTTGTTTTCACCTTTTATTCCCTCTCCAAGCCCAATGCCCAAAATGGAGGGAATTTCATTTGTTTTATTTTTTTAATTTCATCCCCTTATGTCTCCCATGGGCGCCCAACTCCTAGGGGGCTCACTTTTCAAGTTGTAAGTTATTTTATAAAGTGACAATATAACATTTGCTCATAAAGTCCCAATTAATTAATACATTAAGACGTTAAAATAAATATTAAGACGGTGTCAAAATGCCTTGGTCTTTAGCTTGCTGGAAAGGTCTCCATGAGATGCATCTAACCCCACTCTGAAAATCCCGAATCGACACTGAACCCGAACTCATTAAAAATACTAACGGCCAAGAGCAAACAGGGCCATCTCAGAGGGTGCCAACCGAATCCCATGAGCTCGAACCACAAGTCCATCACCGACAATCGCCGCCACTGCCAAACTGACCATAGTTCCCTACCCAAACTGCTAGTCCACAGGAACCCAATGATGGACTAACCATGTAACTAGAAGGGGACATTACAGTCTGCCCTCCCTAAGATTGCTTGCCTCAAGCAATCTCAAATCAGGATGCTCCAATATCTGCTCATTTTCCCAAGTCGCATCCTCTACTGGCAGGTTCTTCCATTTAACCAGGTACTCTCTGATAGTCCTCCTCAAAGTACGTTCCCTGGTGTCAATTATTGCCTCGGGTACCAAAATCAACTTCCCCTCTTCATCAAGAGGAGGTAACTCTATTGATGGTGTCACATTATGCCCCAGTGCCTTCTTGAGGCGAGACACATGAAACACATTGTGTACCCTACTACCTGCTAGAAGCTCCAACTCATAAGCCACTTCTCCAATTTTCTTGGAGATCTTGAAAGGCCCATAATACAGTGGCTTAAGCTTCTCTGCCCCACTCTTCTTGAGAGTGGACTGCCTATAGGGCTGCAGCATTAAGTATACCATGTCACCAACTTCAAACGACCGCTCAGTCCTCTGCTGATCTGCATACTGCTTCTGCTGATTATGAGCCTTTTGTATGTTCTCCTTCAAAGACCTCACGATATCCTGACTTTCCTGAAGAAGATCTTTGGCCTTAGGCACTCTGCTATCCCCAAATAATAAATCAACAAAGCTCGGTGCCTCATACCCATACAAAGCCATGAAGGGTGACATCTAAATGGACATGTGATAAGTGGAATTATAACAATACTCCCCCATGTGAATCCACTTAATCTATGCCTTTTGCTGCCCTAACACATAATTCCGGAGGTATCCTTCCACCCATTTATTGACTATCTCTGTCTGACCATCTGTCTGTGGGTGGTAGCTCGTGTTGGGTGTGAGCTCTGTCCTTGCCAACCTAAAGAGCTCCTGCCAAAAATTACTGAAGAACCTGCTGTCCCTATCACTGACAATGTTCCGTGGCAACCTATGAAAATAGAATACCTCACGAAAAAATAATTCTACAACCTGAGCTGCAGTGTAGGTGGTAGGGATGGCAAAGAAGTGTGCATACTTTGTCAACTTGTCCACTACCACGTAAATACAATTCATGCCTTGGACTTTAGGTAAGCCTGTGATAAAGTCCATAGAAATGCTATCCCACTTCCTCTCAGGAATGGGCAAGGGCTACAGTAGTCCTCCTGGGAAAGAGTGCTCCTGTTTGTTCTGCTGGCATATCAGACACTCTCACATACTGCATCACTTCTGTCTTGAAGCCCTTCCAAGTGAACCTCTCTCTGACCTATCTGTAAGTTTTGAAGTATCCAGGATGCCCTGCCATAGGCAAGTCATGGAATGCCCTCAAAACCTTCTGCTTCATCTTTGACCCTGGCACAAAGAAGATTCTATCCTTGTAAATGATTAAATCATTTACCATTGTGTACCTGTCATCTTTTATAGTGCCATCTATTATTCCAGTAGACCATGTATCCTTAGCATATTCTGCCGATATCATCTCTCTCCAATCATTGAAAATGGCACCTAATGCACACAGATGGGGCCTCCTGGATAATGCATCGACACAGGTGGCCTAGACTAATTATGGAGGAAGAACTAACTAGAAGAAAAAACACTTGGAAGAAGCAAAATGACAAATGGGTTAAGAGGTGGGATATTAGCATGCAGGAGTGCCCAAATACCAATGAGGAAATAAAAAAATATGTGAAGAAAATTCAAGTGCATCATGTGGACAAAACAAATGAGCCGTAAAAAGGAATACTACCTGAAAGGATTCAACCCCACGGATGATTTTGAAGAAAAAGCCTATATAAGAGCAGACATTAAGTGGAAAGCGAAAATGATGATTGCCCAACTTAGGATGAGCTCGCATCATCTTAGGTGTGAAACAGGTAGATGGCTAACCCCTAAAGAGGCTTGGGAGGAGAGGATATGCCTCTTTTGCAACAAAGGCGTGGTGGAGACGGATAGGCATTTCCTCTTAGAGTGCGAGGCATACAACGACATCCGATGCAACTATGGTGAAACTTTGAAAATTGCTAGCCTTGACATCCTGTTTGAAGCAACAAGGTTGGATAGTACGGTGAACCTCGTGATCAAACTCCACAGCAGAAGGGAAGCTCTAAAGAAGGAAACTCAGGCAACTTAGGTGGTGTTTTGAAGCTGCTGGTCCATTTGACGGGGTTTTGTGTGACTGCTGGGTCCCATAGGCTGCTGCGGCCTCATGGACATTATTAAAATTCTTCAATTCAATTCAATTCAATGTTCTTCTTACCTTTGACATAAACAATGTCAAAGTCGTAGGCCTGAAGCTTGTGTAAGTTACCCAACTAGTACTAACTAAAATTTTTCTTACTTAGACAAATTTACTTGCACTTAACTCTTTAACTACTTAATCTACAAATTTACTTGCACTTAACTCTTTAACTACTTAGTCTACTTAACATCACTTATGAAAAGATAACAAAGGCAACTTGCATGAATCAACTTGAAGTTGGGCACTTGTATTATTACTTGATTCAATTCAATGCAAATGTCTTATTACAATGATGATTGCCCACAATGGCATGAATATACAATCTTATTCAAAGGATTACAAGAAAAGGCCTTGAAGCCTAGATGAATACAATGCTTTCAACTTCTACACAACTAGCTCTATCACACTAGTTGATGTAGTTCACTTCAATTGAAGCCAATGATGTCAACTGGATGTCAACACCTCACAATGCAACAAGGGAGCATCACCTTGTTAGTTGAGGGAGCATCACCCCAACACTTGAAACTCGCAGGCCTCAAGATCACAAGCATAAAGCTTTGCAGAGAGAAATTTCGCCAAAAGATCAAATGATCAAATGAATGAGAGCTCCTCCTTTTATAGACCTTCCAAGGCAATGAAGGCACGTTTTTCAAGGCATAAAGAGGAACCAAGGCACATTTCCCAAGAAGCATATTCAAGGGAATATTCCACTTGACAACTCAGTGTGATGTGGCAACCTTACCCACTGAACCGGTATGGATCCCAATATAATTTTGTTAACCAATGAGAGCTCAAGTGCTTGTAACTTACTCTAGGCACCCAACTAAGGTAGTCTGATCATAAACTTACGCCTTACTATTGCTAGACGCCAATTGAGGGTAGTGGGGACTAGAATAGGCGCCTTTCCCAAGCTAGGCGCTCCTTTGAGGTGGCAGAGACTAGAAGGTGCGCCTCATCAATAAGACTTGTCTTCTGATACTTCACCACTTTTCCAACACTGGTACAAACTAGAATGCTCTTCCTGTGATGTTTACTTGCAAGTGAATGAAGAATTTAGGTAAGGCGCATATCCAAGGTGGCATAGGAGGCAAAGTGCGCCTTACGCAATTTGATGTTCCCTTTGTCATTTGATCAATATCTTGGCTTGGTGAAGGAACCCTCAAGCAAGTTCAAACTTCTTCAACAAAATGAAAGGTTAAGTTGTGATTCCAAAAGCCTTATCTAGCTTAGGCGCATTTTCAAGGTCCTAGAGTCATGAAATGGCGCCTAACCTCCTTGAAGTGAGTTCTAACTTCATTCAAGCCTTTCAAAGAGTTTCTAAGCCTTTTCCAAGTGCAACTTAAGTATCAATATGGATGATATCCCAAAATCATTCTTCTAGGTGCAATATGAGCTTTCCAAGGGAAGGCGCAATTGTGAGGTTGGAAATGATGAAAAATGCACCTCAATCTCTTAACATTATTCTTTGTCAAAGATGATAATATCAACTGAGTAGATGATCCTTGGAACAATCTTCAATCTTTTGATGATCAACTTTGGGGTCAAGTGTACATTGGGTATGGCTGTATTTGTTTGTTTGTGTCTTATTTAACGCCTCTAGGAATATCCCTCCTAGGTCTAGCTAAACCTGAAATGCAGAGGAGCTTACCCACTCATGTAGGTTGTCCAAAATCGTCCAATTCTGATTTTTATTTTCAGAATAATAAACACTTATAGGCAGCCAATAAACATATGCCAAAAACCCATAAAAATATGCCAAACATATACTATGATAGCAACCATGAAATTCAACCATCCAAGAGCCAAACATAGGTTCAATAAATCTGATTTCTGATTAAAGAAGTCTGCTGCTACAAAACTGGAAATTCTGGACTGAATTTACAACGAATTCATAGGCTCAAACATGCCAAACATATGCCCAGATTTCTTCTCCACAAATCAGGCCTAAAACTAGAGTTATACATACCAAAAATATGCAAAATAGTCTTCAAAAACCAAACCCTAGGTGGGCGAATCCTTCCTTGGCAAGCGCTTAGGGTTTGTTGCTTCAAAAATGCAAATTTGCCCTCCACAAATGGGCGCTCAAGTCTGCTCCAAAGTGGCGCTCCAAATTAGGGCAAAACCCTAATGAAATATGCAAACAAAATATCACAAAGAAGTGCTGCTCCAAATCTGATCTTCAAATCTGAATATGCAATAATGCTCCAAATCTCCAAATGTCTCCAACGAAGTGCAAATACAACTCCGTTATGAGTCCTCCACAAGATGAGCTAGGTTTTCGTCCAACTCACCGCATTCACAAGGGCTTTCGTCCTTGGAATGAAGCCCAACCAAGGTTACAGCCAAGAGATAAAATCTCAATGAGAAAATACGATATGAATGGATGATGAAATGCCTCCAATTGATCTTATATTTATAGCCAATTCTTCCTTTAACTCCAACCCTTGCCGACCTCATATTGGCAAAAATATAATATTTTACTTTGTTTCCTTCTCCCATCTTGGCCGACCTCATGCTAGGCACCCAAGAAGAAGGTATTTTATTTTTCTTATTTTCTTTCCTTCCTCCAAGAGGAGCGAACCACTTTAGGCATCCAATATTTCATGTTTTGACCTTATACTAGGTCGTCCACCTCCAAGGAATTTTATTTTAATTTATTTTATTTTTCCTTGGCATTACAAAGTATCCAAAGGCTTTTGCATCCTTTATTTTCTCCTTCCTTTTATTTCCTTTCTCTTTCTCCTTGGTCGCTCACCACCAGGGAAAATTACTTTATTTATTTTGCCTTCACCAAATAGCTCACAAAATTATGAGAAGTCACTTCACATCTTCAATATGCCCAAATAAATTGATTAAATATAATAATTAATCAATTAGGTCATTCCCTTAGCCCTTCGACTTAGCCTACGGGAATAGGATAGGCTAGCCAACTCCATTAGGTGATCACTCGGAAAATGGGACATTACAGGAAAAAGGATTTCTGAAGATGAAATTTTGCTTCCATATTGTCCTTGTGCATTCTAAGCCTGGTTTTTCATTGGTTTTCACTTGACTGTCAACCACACCATCAAAAATCCAAAAATGTAGCATACTAGTTTGCCTCATGGAAAGATTGCATTAACACCTTTCCTTAACAAAGTCTTTTGAACTATGTGCCTTGAAATGTTTGTGCATACACTAGATGGACATGATCAAAATGGCATTGTATCCTCATTATGTCATATAACTAGCTTATTCAAATGCTAAATCAAATCACTATCAGGAGAAGACACAAAGGACCGTTACCTGGTTAGAAATTTAGAACAAACCATTTTCAAAGTTATGTAAAGTGACAGTATTAAAACCATTATCCTTGTATCCCATGCATCAAAATTTCTGTTTTTTATAAAGAAAAAATATATTTATATTCTGAAAGGTTACAAAGTTACAAAATTCATTAAACAAGCATTAAGATTAGTGAGGAGGATTACAAGCACTTTTAGGAAAGGTCCAAACAGCCGTAACAAGAGCAATATTTTATCAAGAAAGCACTAATAACATGTGTCTGAATTTCTTCTTAACAGAATCTTCAAATATACCTGAATTGGAATTTTAAACATCTGACGAGGTATAAGCTCCTTCAGCTTTTGAGTTAGCGCTCTTCCTATACTATAGGCCTGTATGGATACAATAAAAGATACAAATTTGTGAACTTTAGTTTTGTATTAGCAAATACAATAATGACTCAACTTTTCTTTTATTAGTTTTATTCTCATTTGAATAAAACTAATAAAAAAATTAAATGGATCAAATCAAAGACCAATAAATCCACATCAACAAAAAAGTATTAAATGGATGAACATCACAAGATTCTGATAAATAAATTGTTAAATCAAAATGATATGCAAGGTTATTACTTAATCAATAATGAGCATCAATGCAAAGCTTGACATTGTTACTCACTTCACTTTAATTCATGGAACTACAAACATGCAATCCATATACTCAACACAAGCTTCTGCAGCATAGGCTTAACATTAACTCATATTCATTCACTTTCACGAAAACACAATATATTGACATCAAAGTTTGAATGAAAATTTCTGCAACACAAGTCTGCCCTCAACTTAAGTTGGAGGGAAAAAGGAAAAGAAATAAAAATTAAATTACATTCCCTCAAAAGACTCTATATAAGGAGGGTTTATGCACAAAAGATCTTCTTCTTGCTTATTACTCATTTCTATGCTTTGTAGAATGAACTTGAGTTCTTTCTCTCCCTGAGGATGAAATCCCTTTGGCAAGATGGTTTCGGGAATGAAAACCTATAATGTGCCATACCTGTTGGTATATTTTTAATATCTTTTTATGTGTGATTTTATTAGGGTTTTGTGTGATCTTTCAGATAGACAGAAGAATGCAAAAGGGGTTTTAAGTTTCCCTGCAGATGTAGTGTCGGAGCACACAATATATTGCATATAATAGAATCCCAGAAAATATACAATGAATCTGAAGAAACTAATGACAACCCAGATAGTAGAATAGTCAATAAACAATTACTATCACATACCCATATGGAAATATGCAACTTGGTAAACCGCCCAAAATGGACCAGCAAGTGGGTATGGCTGGAAATGCTTCAAATCTCCATGAATGATATTGAATGTTCATACAATGATTATCAGCAAGGGTATAAGCCTCCAACACCTCCCTATGGCCAAATAAGAAGAGGAAATACAAGATAGGAGGCCTCTAGAAGACCCACGTCATGGCTGGAAGTTACTAACAGTAGCAATGCACTCCACAGACCCTACGTTTAATGCTGCAATCAGACTTCTCTATCACACTGAAATCTGCCTTCCGAATCACTTTCTTATCAGCATACATCAACAATGAAGAGAGATATATCAATCAGCTCCAAACAAAACTTCAAATAACTCCATTACAAAGACATTTGTGAATGCTAAATACATCCACCTTCAATGGCACTGTTGGGTGATCTTTCACACCTGTGGGATACCATTACTCAGGGAGGCTTCCGTCTCCAAGAGCCTCTCGTTCGAATCCTCAAACCCCAAACAATATGAAACCCTAGCAGAGCTCAAAATCGAAAATATCATAAACATAGCATAAATGAAATGAGTTCACAAAACTCCTTATATTCTCCCTCCAAGATGGGCATTGGATTTCAAGAGGGGACTTTGTCTTTTAAAAACAACTTTTACTTGCCTAGGGATGGGCGCCCAAGGTCACAACTTGCATTAAGTCTTTATTTTCTATAAAGTCACTTTTCCCGCGAAATATAATAAAGTCCATATTAATATAACATTAATAAATATTCGGACATTAAAATAAATATGAAGATGGTGTCAGAATTCAATGATCTTTAGCTCACCGGAAAGGTCTCGACGAAACGCATCTGATCCAACTCTGAAAATTCCGAACCGACACAAAACCCGGACTTACTAAAAATACTAAGTAACGACCAAGAGCCCATTGAGCCAACCACAAGGGTGCCAACTAGATTCACTGAATGCGAACCACAACTCCAACACTAACAAAGACCTCCAGAGCCAAACAACCACAGTTCCCTAACCAAACTGCTAGCCCACGGGAACTCCATGATGGACTAACCAAGTGTCTAGAAGGGGACTGTTGTGACCAAATCACACATCGCCCCATTGCAAATGGGGACCCCCCCTTTTTTGAGCTCTGATGCTTTGCATGAAGTTTTTATGATGTCTTTAGTTTATTGCATGATGAAGTCAATGGTGTTTGAGTCCTATAGTCCCCTGATGCCCTGATCCTGATGTTTGAGATCCTGAAAATGACTAAGTCTGGTAGCCTGAAATCTTGAAATCCTGAAAAATTGACTAAGTCTGAAATCTGGTGGATCCTCCAAATTCTAGATTCTACATATTAAATCCAGTGGATTCGAGACCTATCTCAAACATCTTGAAAGGTATATTGAAAAATATTTAAAAAATACTTAAATATATTTTTCAATATGTAAGATACCCAACTAGTTCTACTAAAATTTTTCCTTAACTTAGATGAATTTACTTGTACTTAGCTTATCAACTACTCAACACTTTATAACAGACATCAAAGATAGCTACTTGAATGTTTCAAATTTGAAGCTGGGTACTTGTCTTTTGCTTGATTCACTCTTATTGCAAATGTCTTATTTCATAGATAATGCTTTCAATAGCATGCAATTACAACTTATTCGATGGAAATACAAAAGAAAGGCCTTGAAGCCTTGATGATTACAATGGGCGCCTATACTTGATCGACTCACTTGGACTCAATGATGTCAACTGAATGTCAACATCTCACAATATCACAAGGGAGCATCACCTTGCTTGTTGAGGGAGCATCACCCCAACACTTGAAACTCGCAGGCCTCAAGATTACAAGCTCAAGAGCTTTGCAGAGAGAATTTTGTCAAATGCATAGATACCAAATGAATGAGAGAGCTCCTCCTTTTATAGGCCTTCCAAAGGCAATGAAGGCACGTTTTTCAATGCACCAAGAGGAACCAAGGCACGTTTCCCAAGAAGCATATCCAAGGGAATATTCCGTCTGATGACTCATTCTGAGTTGGCAAACTTACCCAAAGACCTAGACACGGATCCCGAGGACGTCCTGTTGACCAATGAAAGCTCAGGTAGATGCAACTACCTTATCTTCTGACTAGGCGCCCATTTGGAGTAGTATGATCATGGAATGGCGCCCAATGTGACCTAGGCGCCCAACTGAGGTAGCAGAGGCCTGAATATGCGCCTTGAAGAATTTGATGACTCCATGCAAACTTAGAACTTTAGCAAAGATCTTTTGGACCCTAGGCGCTATCTCCTGATGGAGCGCCTTGTTTCAAAACAGGTCTTGGGGACTAGCAACAATCTTAGGCGCACATCTGCATAATTCACACTTTCAAACACTTGAAATCTAGCGCCCTCATCTGAAGTATTACATCTTGTTTGAGTCTTCTACAGCGCCTTAGGAAGAGAATGATTTTGCTTTGCTATACGTCACAACTGGATCAAAATTATTATCTTCTCTCAAGCGCCTTTCACTATGAATGGATTGAAACCTCTTTCTTAGCTAGGCGCATTCTGGAGGTGAAGCAGGAAGTGCGCCTTGCATGCATGGTTGTTTTCTCTGTCAAGTCTTCAAGTCTTGTTGTCTTGGAAGGTAAAATACCTCATCCTGGAGTGAGCGCCTTACTTCACATGTTCAAACTTCATCTTTTAACTCACTCTGTAACTAGGCGCCAGAGCTGAGGTCTTTAGTCAGAATGTGCGCCTAGAGCCTTCTAGGCCAATTTCATCCCAGATTGGCAGGATATGAAGCTTCTTGAAGTTGAAAGTATCTTCACCAATCAATGTGCTACTCATTCAACCTATTGAATCTCCTGTTCTTGCTTGGGCGCACATTTGGTCTAGGCATCATGGAGTTTGCGCCAAGGCATGGAAACCTCATATACTTGTCCAAACTTCATCATTAAGCTAGGCGCCCTATTGAAGGAGTTTAACTATGTTGAGCGCCCATCTCAAAACCATTATTGAGTGCCAGAAGTAACCTAAATAGCTAGGCGCTCATTGACAGGTTGCTAGAGGAAAAATGCGCCTAGATAACAAGATGTCATTACTTGGTCACTTCATCTTTCCACTTGATCTTATTGACGGTGAGGCTTCACTTTAGAAAACTTATTAACTCTTCATCTTGAAATGACAACTTATCTTCAATTCCTTGATGAAGCGCTAACTCAAAGCCCAGAAACTCATCCTAGGCGCCTATTAAGATTGTAGGCTTAGAAAGTTGCGCCTTTCTTGAGTTGAATCCATTTGAAGCCTTGCTACTCACTTAGTTGTCTATCCATGTTTTTCCGGGGGATTCATTGTACCTCTATCAACTTCATCAGTCAAAATCTCCCTTATAATGCACTTAGGCGCCATTTGGATGTCTTTTAGTCTAGGCGCCATTTGATAGTTGTTCCAGGTAGATTTGAAGGGAAAGTGCGCCTAGTGATGTTCTCTGAAGATTTCCAAACGAATGAGTCATTTTGCAGATCAAAACACTCATTTCTTCCAAAGCGCCCTAGATGATATGATTGAAGTGCTTCAAAGCTTGATAATTCTTGTTTAGGCGCACATTTGACATTAAGCAAGCTAGAAGGTGCGCCTTGACTCTAGGAGTCCTGCCTTAGTCAATTTTGGCTTCCAGACTCAGCCAATTTCAAGTTTCTGACTTTGTTCCTGCAAAACAAAAGTTGAGTTAGTCAAAAACCACTTCATTCCCTCATTATTTAGAATTAGCCTCCGGGAATGAGGAATAGGCTAATCCATTCTTCACTTGACGATCAAGTTGGAAACGGGGACATGACACAATATACCTTACCTCTGGGACTTCCACTTCTGGGCGCGAATTCTAGGCGTGTTTTCTCACCTCTACAAACATCATGTTGTGCCTAGGATTGAGACCCAATTATGCGCCTAAGATAAGAACTCAGATAGGCGCCTAGAGGAGACTTCAAATAGTAGCGCCTTGGTAGAGATCACTCAACACTTGATGTATATACTACTGAAAGGTTAGGCGCAAATTTGCTCTTGTACAACCTTGTATTGGCGCCTTCACATGAGGTGAATATCCAAGTCATTAGGATGATTGCGCCTTAAGAAAGAATGGTCAAAAGTCATTAAGATAAGCGCCTAAGGTGGAAGGAGAACAAGCATCTAGTAAGTGAAGCACACCTATTGTCTAAACCACTTCATTATGGCACCCTAGCATAAGGAGGAGTATATAAGTCAATAGGAAATGGTGCCTATAATGCAAATGAAGGACTAAGTGGAGTTTTTAATAAGCATCATCAAATTGAGCCCCATAAGCTTAGGCACCCTTCATGTAAATCTACATCATCATGAGCGCCCAGATCTAGGAAGGAGGAGTGAATGAAGGATCTTGGAGAAGTCTTTGACAATAATTATGATGAATTGAGTATATGGGAGTAAGGAAGTACATAAAGAGTCTAGGCGCCTATACATGTTCAAATCACCATCATTGGCGCCTAAGGATGATGTAGAGTCATGCAAGGATGTAAGAGTTGAAGAGCCTTTAGAATATCAAAGAAGATTCAATATCGTGATGAGGTGCCTTTGCTTGTCTATCCATGCCTCCATGAGCGCCTTGGAAGAAGATATATAAAAGACATTTTGAAGTAAGTGCCTAGTGGTAAGGAGCTTCTTAAGAAGTTTAAACAAGTAATTAAAACCATCAAAGTGCCAAAAAACAAGCTAAGACATGTGAGGCGCACTTTTCACCCATGCAAGCCTAAAATTGCGCCTAGAAGTGAGAATGAAATCATTTGAAGTGTAAGGAAGCAAGCTAGGCTTAAGGCGCCAATTCATGTTTAAAACATCCTCAAATGAGCGCCTAAGGGTATGATGAATTGAAAGAATCATCTTGAGCTTCCTAATGGAGTAAATGCATCCAATTGAGCATCATAACTTAAGGCGCTAGTTTCCCCATGTTCAAGTCCATTTTGGCGCCTATAAGAGGAATCAAGTTGGGGTCAATTAAGAGTGAATGCATTGAGTTTGACAAGTTCATAACAGCATTTAACATCTATCCACTTCTAGGCGCCTCCTCTTGTCTCTACCATCCATATTGGCGCCTAAGGGTAAGTTGTATCTAATGACATCATTGAACAGGTTCCTAAAGGGAAAGGATCACTTTAAAACATGTTTGATCATTCAAAGCCTTGAAAGTAGCAAATAGAACCCAAATTGACAAAGCACCCTTTCATCTTCATACCAAGTCAATTGGCGCCTAAGGGAGAAATTACATTAAAAGACACCTTTTGAGTGAATCTTTTAAGGGAGATAGACCTTTTAAGCTATTACAATTGTTTGAAATCATTTAAAATGACAAGTATGAAGCTATCATGTGTTAGGCGCACTTTGTTCTTCTTTTTACCTATATGTGCGCCTAGATTGAAGTGAGGTTATTTCTTTCTGTTTTGAAGTGATTGATATATTGTTTCTCTTGTCTTGTAGGAACATCAATAAAGCTGAGTTGTTCAAGGAGTCACCGTCAAGCGAGAAGCTTGGAGTCACCTTCAAGGAAGAGTCATCATGCTAGCCACCTTTGGAGATCACTTCAAGATCATCATCAAGTTGCATCATTGAGAGGAGTGTTGGTGAAGCCAAGGAATCATCTGAAGGACAAGCACCTGAGTCACCTTCAAATTGCAAGAGGAAACATCAATGACATCATGTTAGATCACATCATTGCTTCAAGATCATCATTTCAAGGACTACTTCATCAACTTCTACATTAAAGACACTTCATCCATTCAACTTCAAGTTCCATTCAATCTTCAAGTCCAAGAGAGATCTCCTACTTCGATTCATGAATGAAGCATCATCATCTACTCCACATCATTATCAGCATCATCATCTACTCTTCATGAAGATGCATCGAAGAAGATCAACATCAACCTACCTGTAAGAAGGACCATCACAGAGTTGGTCAAATGAGTTACAAGCATCATACATATCCTACTTACAATGAACAAGGCAAGATCAACAAGATACATCTCAAGTGTTCATCATCAAAAGCAATTACATTCACAAGTATGCTGAGGTGGCACCTATGTGGCAAGTACACATCATAATCAGCCACATTATATGACTACATTCAGTGTATTATTTAATAAAAAAAGCCAAAGGGACGCCTATGTGGAAGATGCTTTAAATGATTTCATTTTATCTTTATCTTCTTGGAAAATGTGCCTTCATTGCCTCTCATATGTACTAAAAATAGCAAGTTGTTGTAACTACCTATTGAGGTGGCATGATCTAAGCCCTTGGCTACATGAAATGATCCTAGCCATTCATTGTAAATCTGGACTCTATATAAAGGCCTTGTTGCCTCATTTGTAATTCAGTAGTTCAGATTGTAGGGTAGTAGAGTAGAATAGAAGAGACTCAAAATTCTCTGAGAGGACTTGAAGTTGTTGTAAATATTTCTCAAGATTAATGCAAGGACATTGGAGTTCGCTTGGTGTTTAAGTCTTGTCTTGTGGAATGACATGATTTCTTGTACTTTGATGAAATGGAGAGATGTTTCAAGTAGATTAGAAGTAGATTAGAGCTCATTGATGTGATGTATGTATGTATTGAATATTTGATCAACTCTTAGCTCATGCTTTTAACATTCATTGCCGATGAAGTGTTGTGTAAAGCTAGTCTGAGCTTCATTTGCTTAAGTTCGATTGTGGATGCTTGTTTGAGCTGCGTCGTTTAATGGGTGCTTGTATAAGTCTTCATGATTTGAAAACCATTCACGTACCATAGGAGATTGGACCAACTTCATGTAGTTGTAGGCATCCTTGGCGAAGTGGAGTTAGGTATATCAAGGAGTTTACCTATTCATACATCATCATTCCCTCATTAACCTTAGATAGTTTCTTTAAACCTTATCTTTTGCCTTTTCTTCATTATTGAAATCTTGTACATACGTCATCCACACTGAAAGGAGGAACAAGCTGAATGAAATAGAAGAAATCTAACGTAAGTCCCTTTGTGATTATCAGCAAGATCACATGTAATCACTAAGTTAACCCATCATGAATCATAAGAAAAGGAACCTTGGAGTTACTTCACTGGATCACATAGTTCAGCCTTTGAAGAGCTTTATTCAAGAGAGAGTGGGATACTCTAGTGTTTTACTCTATTGTTGACTTGTCTAAAAACAATCATCAACAGGGACATTACAGTCCGCCCTCCCTAAGATTGCTTGCCTCAAGCAATCTCAGATCAGGATGCTCCAATATCCGCTCGTTCTCCCATGTAGCATCCTCAACCGATAGGTTCTTCCATTTGACCAAGTACTCTCTGATAATCCTCCTCAAATAACAATCCCTGGTGTCGATAATTGCTTCGGGTGCTAATATCAACTTCCCCTCTTCATCAAGAGGAGGCAACTCAACTGATGGTGTAACATTGTGCCCCAGTGCCTTCTTGAGGCGAGAAACATGGAACACATTATGTACCCTGCTCCCTACTGGTAACTCCAACTCATAAGCCACCTCCCCAATCCTCCTGGAGATCCTGAAAGGTCCATAATACCGTGGCTTCAACTTCTCTGCTCCACTCTTCTTGAGAGTAGACTGCCTATAAGGCTGCAGCATGAGGTAGACCATGTCACCGACCTCAAATGATCGCTCAGTTCTTTGCTGATCTACATACTACTTCTATTGATTCTGAGCCTTCTGTATGTTCTCCTTCAGTGCCCTCATGCTATCCTGACTCTCCTGAAGGAAGTCTTTGGCCTTTGGTACTCTGCTATCACCAAACAGTAAATCATCAAAGCTCGGTGCCTCATAGCCATACAATGCCATGAAGGGTGACATCTGAATGAACATGTGATAAGTGGAATTGTAGCAATACTCCCCCATGTGAAGCCACTTAACCCATGCCTTTTGCTGCCCTGAAACATAGTTTCGGAGGTATCCTTCCACCCACTTATTAACCATCTCCATCTGACCATCAGTCTGGGGGTGGTAACTGGTACTGGGTGTGAGCTCTGTCCTTGACACCCTGAAGAGCTCCTGCCAAAAATTACTAAGGAACCTGCTGTCCCTATCACTAACAATACTCCGAGGCAACCCATGGAGTCGAAATACCTCACGAAAGAACAACTCTGCAACCTGAGCTGTAGTGTAGGTGGTAGGAATAACAAAGAAGTGTGTATACTTTGTCAATTTGTCCACCACCACATAAATACAATCTCTGCCTTGGACTCTAGGTAGACCTGTGATAAAGTCCATAGAAATGCTATCCCACTTCCTATCAGGAATGGGCAGGGCTTGCAATAAACCTCCTGGAAGTGAGTGCTCCTGCTTGTTCTACTGACATATTGGGCACTCTCTCATATACTGCATCACCTCGGTCTTGAGGCCATTCCAGGTGAACCTCTCTCTGACCTGCCTGTAAGTTTTGAAGTATACTGGATGCCCTGCCATAGGCAAATCATGGAATGCCCTGAAAACTTTTTGCTTCATCTGAGAACCTGACACCAAGAAGATCTTGTCCTTGTAAATGATTAAATTATTTACCATTGTGTACCTGTCATCTTTAATGGTGCCATCAATCACCCCAGTAGCCCATTTATCTTTGGCATACTCTGCTGAAATCAATTCTCCCCAATCATCTGCAATAGCACCAAGTGCACACAAATGGGGCCTCCTGGATAGAGCATCGGCAACAACGTTCTTCTTCCCCTTGACATAATGTCAAAATCGTAGGCCTGTAGCTTGCTGACCCACTTCTGTTGCCTCTCGTTGAAATCCTTCTGCCCAAGGAAATGCTTCAGACTGTTGTGATCCGTCTTAACCACAAATTTGCTGCCCACAAGGTACTATCTGAACTTAGCCAATGCATGCATGATGGCCAACATCTCCTTGTCATATATGCTGTAACTCCTCTCCACACCCCTCAACTTCCTACTCTCAAATGCTATGGGGTGCTTATCCTACATGACCACCGCACCAATGCCTTCACCTGAGGCATCACACTGTAGCTCGAAAGGTTTGTTGAAATCAAGTATAGCTAACACAGGGCATGTACTCATGATCTGTTTGAATTTGTCAAAACACTCCTGTGCCCTATCCATCCAACTGAAAGCATCCTTACGAGTCAAATCTGTAAGGGGACCAGCCGACTAAGAGAACCCCTTCACAAACCTGCGGTGATACCCACAAAGGCCAAGAAATCCCTTGAGATATGAGAGATTCTTTGGCGGTGGTCAATCCACTATTGCCCGAATCTTTTTCGGGTCTACCTTCACACTACCAGCACTGATGATATGACCCAAGTATAGCAACTCTCAGCTCCAAGAATGCACGAGAATATCTCAACAAGTGAATAGAATCAATAATCCAAGCATATGCAAATAAGGCTCATTTCTTTATTTTATTTTCCCCTCTTCTCCAACACCCAAGATGTGCATATTTTATTATTTTTTATTTATCACCTTATGTCTCCAAGTCCCCATATGGGCGCCCAACTCCTAGGGGAACAACTTTAAGTTATAACTTATTTAATAAAGTGAAACACTTTATAACTTAAAGTCTCATTAAAACATAATTCACTTTACCCTTAATATTATAAGTTAAATCTTTAATTTAACTTATATTTCATCTATTAATGGTCCGGGTAAATCGAAACCATAAATCTCGTGCAACGATCCTCTGCATCTGCCCTACTATAAATAGCAAGTCGCTCCAACCTAACTTACTATAAATAGTAAGTCTCCAATTTGACCCCCTAATCACTGCCATTAGCCTACGGGAGTCTGATAATAGGCTAATCTCCATCATCTATCTGATTGGGCTAAATGGGGGGCATTACAGTCCGCCCTCCCCAAGATTGCTCGTCCTCAAGCAATCTCAACTCAGGATGCTGAAGTATCTGTTCACTTTCCCATGTCGCATCCTCAACTGGTAAATTCTTCAAATTCCCCAGGTACTCCCTGATGATCCGTTTCCTCAGATTCCTCACCCATGTATCTATAATAGCCTCTGGAACCAAAATTAGCTTCTCCTCCTCATCCAATGGTGGAAACTCAGCTGAAGGAATCACATTGTGGCCAAGTGCTTTCTTTAACCTGGAAACATTGTCATGTCTCGATATTAAGGCATTGTTTAAATTAAATATTTAAAATGTCATGTTCAATATCCCGGCCATAGTCCATTAATAAATATATATATAATATTATATGATATTACCTATAAATATTTTAAATATTAACCGATATATTATATTTATAAATAACCAATACAAATATAAATATAAATATTAAAATAGCATATTATTATATAATAATAATAATATATGATAATAAATATAAATGTTAATATTAATTATTATTATGATTATAATATAATAAACATATTTATATAAATGAATATAAATAATACATTATATAATATATTAGATTGCCTTTAAGACAATCCGTCAAGGCAGCAATAGCTAATATATGTTGAAAAAAAAAGGGCTAAAAAGTAGCAATCACATTATATTATGAAAACTAATAGCCTTGCAAACTATTGTAAATGCAATTGGCAACAAATTACAATGAATGGCAATTATATTATAAAAAGAAATGACCTTTGTGAAAAGGTATAGTCATTGACCATTTAGGAAAATATAAAGGTAGAGAGTGGAGGAAGCAACAAAACACAACAAAATACAATGAAGCAAGCAGATATAAAATTAATAATCTATGAGTCTGAATTACACACATGATTGAATATTAATTGCTTGGGAAAATAAGATAAGTATGCTACATCTATATTCCCAAAGAAAGAAATAAATTAATATCTATAAATTATTTCATTATTTCTTTTATATGGAATGATATTAATTAAAGGGATTATAATATGAATGATATTAAAATATAGATTTAGGTAATAAATTGAGTAATATAAGAATGCAATATTATAAATAATATATTATTAACAAATATAAGTATTAGTGATTAAATATTATTATAATTATAAACATAAATATATATAGATGATATGATAGCATGTTATAGTCAAGGTGGAGCGAATAACTAACATGATATAGATAGCTTAAACATCTATGAATAACATGATTATAAATGCTTAGAGAATCCATCATCCTTAGGACTAAGCCCCAATAAAGAGTAACCATACTTGACTTATGTAATGAAGGCAAGGTCCTTAGAAACAAACCCATGATATAAGATCACAGAACACATTGAGAGATTGGAGGTAGACTTGTTAGGAAGAAGCAGCATTAATACATCGAAAGGTAGATAAGACCAGTGGTGGAATGGACCATGTTAAATCATACTTAGGCAATGGATAAGACCTGCGGTGGAATGGACTATGCTACATCATACAAGGGCAATAAGTAAGACCTGTGGTGGAATGGGCATATGTTACATCGTACAAAGGCACTTAGTAAGACCTAAGGTGGAATGGGCATGTGTTACATCATACAAAGGCACTACCGCAAAGGATGATTCATGCAACCTAACAAGAGATAGTACCCCATCTCCACTAGTGTTTTAAAATGAATAAAATTAACATGTAATAGACAAACCTAAGTATGAATCGACTTAAGGATTGAATAATTAAATTATTTATTTAGGTTGATACTATTTATTGGTTACTAACCCCTGATTTGATTATTTTAATATGATTTATTATCTATTACTAATGTTTCCTTTAAGAAGTAATTCTTGGTGTAAGGTTAAAATAAAGATCTTCTTAAAGGTGACATTACAAACATGAAATACATTATGCACTCTGCTATCTGCTGGTAGCTTAAGAGCATAAGCTACTTCTCCCACTCTTCTAGCCACTCTAAACGGACCATAGAACCTAAGTTTTAATTTCTTTGCTCCACTCCTTTTTAGAGTGGACTGCTTGTAGGGTTGGAGCCTCAAGTACACCATGTCTCCAACCTCAAAGCTCCTCTCTACTCGGTGTTGATCAGCATAGAGCTTCTGTTGATTCTGTGCCTACTGCATGTTCTCCTTGAGCTCTTTCATTATAGCCTAGCTCTCCTGCAATAGATCTTTTGCCTTCAGCACTCGACTGTCACCAAGTAGTAAGTCTGTAAAGCATGGGGCATCATACCCATACAAAGCCCTGAATGGAGTCATCTCGCTCGACATGTGATAGGTTGTATTGTAACAATACTCCCCCAGTTGCAACCATCTGATCCATGCCTTCTGCTGCCCCGAAACATAATTTTGAAGATACCCTTCCACCCATTTGTTCACTATCTCTATTTGGCCGTCGGTCTATGGGTGGTAACTAGTGCTGGGAGTTAGCTCAGTGCCACACAGCCTGAACAACTCCTGCCAGAACAAACTCAGGAACTTGTTGTCCCTGTCACTGACTATCCCCTTGGGTATCCCGTGAAGTCTGAATATCTCCCGAAAGAAAAAAATCAGCCACCTATACAGCTCTGTATGTCGCTGAAATGGCGAAGAAGTGTGCAAATTTGGTCAATCTGTCGACCACCACATATATGCAATCCTTCCCTTGAACCTTAGGCAGCCCTGTGATAAAATTCATGGAGATGTATTCCCATTTTTGATTGGGAATAAGCAGTGGTTGTAACAAACCTGCTGGATAAGTATGTTCATTTTTGTTTTTTGACGTATGGGACATTCACAAACATACTTAAGGACTTCATTCTTAAGTCCTTTCTATGTAAATGTCTCCTGAATTTACCTGTATGTTTTGAAAATCCTAGGATGACCAGCCATTGGTACATCATGGAAAGTCCTCAGAATCTTATGCTTAAACTGGGAGTTAGGCACTAAAAATATCCTGTACTTATATATAATCAAATCTTTCACCACAGTGTTCCTGTCGTCCTGTATAGTGCCCTCTATGACTCATGCTGCCCAAGAGTCCTTAGCATACTCTGCTAAGATTGTCTCCCTCCAATCAACAGATATCTCTCCAAACAAACACAAGTGGGGTCGTCTAGACAATGCATCAGCAACCACATTTTTCTTACCCTTAACATATTCAATGTCAAAATCATAGGCCTGGAGCCTACTGACCCACTTCTGTTGTCTGTCATTCAAGTCCTTCTAGTTCTTGAACTATTTGATGCTGTTATGATTTGTTTTTATTATAAACTTCCCTCCAACCAAATATGGCCTGAATTTGGCCAATGCATGCATAATGGCCAACATTTCTCAGTCATACACCGAGTAACTCTTCTACACACCCCTAAGCTTTCTACTTTCAAATGCAATAGGGTGTTTCTCCTGCATTAAAATTTCCCCTATCCCCTCTCCTGAAGCATCACACTCCAACTCAAAAGGTTTGGAGAAGTCAGGGATTGCCAACACTGTGCAAGTAGACATCAAGTGCTTGAAATGGTCAAAGCACTATTGAGCTGTATTGGTCCACACAAAGGCTCCCTTTTTAATCAAATATGTCAACGGTGCAGCTGTCTGTAAGAAGCCTTTCACAAACCTCCTGTAAAAACCACACAACCTGAAAAACCCCTTAAGCTGAGTGAGGTTTGTTCGTGGAGGCCAATCAACTATCACCTTATTTTTTTCTGGATCAACTAGGAAACCATCTGCACTAATGATGTGACCCAGATATAGAAGTTATGTCATGCCAAAGTCACACTTGGACTCTTTGGCATAAAGAGACTCACTCTCAAGTGTGCTCGGAACCTCCTCCAAATGTCTCATGTGTTCCTCCCAACTCCTACTGAAGATCAATATGTCATCAAAGAAAATCAATAGAAGCTTCCTCAGCTGCTGTCTAAAAATCTGATTCATGCAACTCTGAAAGGTAGCAAGGGCATTAGTCAATCCAAACAGCATCACTAAGAACTCGAAGTGGCTGTAGTGACATCTGAAGGTTGTTTTTTCTATGTCTTCTTCCCTCATCCGTATCTGATGGTATCCTGACCGTAGATCTATCTTGGAAAAATAACAAGCCCCGTGGAGTTCATCTATCAACTCATCTATGCAGGAAATCAGATGCCTGTTCTTTATTGTCTTTTTATTTAAGGCCCTATAATCAATACACATTCTAATGGTCCTGTCTTTCTTCTTGACCAACACAACTGCTGAAGCAAAGAGACTCTTGCTGGGTCGAATGTGCCCCATCTCTAACAACTCCTTAATTGTTTTTTCTATCTCATCCTTGAGCCTCTTAGGATGACGATATGGTGTAACCATTACGGGCTTAGTCCCGTCCTCGAGCTCGATGACATGCTCGATACCTCTGTCAGGTGGCACTCCTGGAGGTATACCACCAAAACACTTTGTTGTGCTTGGTCAACAGCTTCTATATGTCAGGATGATAGCTGCTTTTGGGCGGCTGTGGAGACTCTTGCATAATAAGACACTCTGCTGCCCACTCTACCTAGTTATGACGCAGCATTCTCTCCATCCTCTTGAGAGAGACTACTCGTGATCCACCATCTAATAATCCCTTGAGAACTATTTTCTTTCCATTGGATTCAAACTTCATTTCCATCTTATTTAGATTCATAGTGAACTCACCAAGTTGCATCATCCAATGCATGCCCAGAACTACATCTGTGTCTCCTATGCCAACAACATAGAAATCATCTACGAGCTCATACTCTCCCATATGAATGCTCAAACCAGAAATCTTCTTGTTGCATGTGAGTTTGAATCTGTCAGTTACCATTACCTTGAAGCCTTCAAACTCTTCCACATTAAGTCCCCGTCGAGCCACCAATCCCTCATCAATGAAATTGTGTGTAGCACCTGTGTCTATCAGGGTGATGATGTGCTGTCCTCCAAAGACTCCTCTCACTTTGAAGGACCCAACTTTCTGGAAGCTAGAAAGTTGTGCCAATGCCCCATCACTTGTAATATCCATGATTGGATATTTGCTCAATACTCTGATCAAATACTTATTATGCAATCCACAACCTTAATTTTCATCAATCAGATAGAAATATGTATTCATTCAAATTAAAGATTTGAATGATAGATCATCTTCACATAGCTCAGATTAATATAGATCTCAGCAAGTTCAAATTAAAGATTTGAACTATTCATCATTTGCTTGATCACATACAGGAAGTATTCGTTTAGACTTCAAAAGAGCTTACATACCAATGATGGAAAATGATATCTAATGAACTTCTACAATTGGCAATCAACTTCTACTGTTCTCTGATGATATTTGCACCACTACTTATATATATATTGAATTTCCTTGAATGTTGATTATTACTGGATGATGCTACAGATCGATCAATGAAGTACTTCCCCAGCGATTACTGAACTTCTCATGGATTGGCAACTTACAGATGCAATGATGCAATGAAAACTAAATGAAGTTGCTTATGTGGTCTGAATTATGTGTACTGCCAAACATGAAGCCAAAGGATTCACTATCCCTATGTTTGCCCAATATTGACCCGATCACACGATCATCCTCCAATTTGATATATGCCTGAGACTCCTCGCGGAGTATGACCTACGCTCAAATTATGGTTGTCTTCGAAATATGGCGAAGTATTTGATGTGCTCTGTCAAGCGGATATCTCCAGGCAACTACAAAGATTTCCTTTCTATGTGTCGTCTAGCTCCAAGAATTCTCCTTAATACTCCACGATCTTTATGTCCTTACAGAATGATGTGGCGGCTCAGACTTGTTGTAAGCTATTAGACCAACAAACTGGCAAGGAATGTCTTCACAAGATCGTCCTCAGATGGATTCGAACTTCCTTAATCAACCAACCGCTTCATCCATGAAGTCGTGGTCTATACTTCTATATCTCTCTTCTTACTACCAGCGATCTGAGTACTCAAGGCGCACCAAAGATACTCTTGATGATCTCAACGACTTCACCATATGGCTCCTTGCAATTCGATATCCCGGTAACCTGAGCTTCCGTCAATATCAGAACAAATGACCATATAACATGAAATGAATATCTACAATTCTCCTTGGCGATTCAATTCCCACGATTCCTTGGCAATTCTTTGCTAGTGCCCCACGATCCTGCATTTGAGTAATCTTCAAGGTTATAATATATAAATACACCACCTGTACGTTGAAGAAGGGACCCACGGTGTCTAAACTATTGCCTTAATGGAATGCCACCTAAGCGATCAGACTCCCACGATTTCAAAGGAAATGAAATCTTAAAATATGCGTTCACCATAAATATTGAAAGATAGTCCGAGACCCACGCTTTCAGAAACTATTTCTTAATGTGTAACCACACAAAGATATATATATTTCAAATCTGAAGAATGCATACACATTGAAACATATATAATCTAAAATCTGAATATAAACTTAAAAAGACAAATTTATATTAATTTATCAATCAATAAATTTGTCATAAAACCCTCTGCATTTTATTATCAAATTTCCATACAATCTTCAATGAAGCTTTATTGAATGGTCTCCAACTAAACAGCAAAAACCCACAGAAAATGTCAAACAACACTTTGAAGCACAAATGTGAAATCTGAGATGATTTCACCTCAACAATTCACCAAGGGGTCATCTCCTCGGCTCAGCAAATGCAAGGGGGCCATCACCTTGACAACAGCTGAATACAACTTGACAAAAGTCATAAACACAAATCCAAAACATACAGACATATCTTCTACCAACACTCAGCTCTACTTTTAAACTTTCATCAATTAGGACAGGCCCTAATTTTATTAAATGAAAGTTTTTATGTACACAATCACACATTACAATATTAAATGCTTTGACATGACCCTTTTTAAATGTGTGTACAATAATACCTTATTTAATAAAGTATTTTTCAAGTAAATAAAATATTAATTTTATAAAGCAATTAAAAATACTTTATAAAATTAATTTACAATTAGACACATTTAAATTACTTGCAAAAATTGGAGACATTACATCACTATCACCACTATGCTGTGAGGCATTCTCATCTCCACTATCCTCTCTATCTGATGGTTGGTCTGATGCCTCCGACTGTGACTCCTCAGCTGAATAGTACTCAATCAACTTTGCTTTTGCCTTATTAGGGCATCTATGTGAAGGGTCCCATGGTTCCTTACAGTGAAAGCAAAGTTTCTTTCTCTTGTATTCATTCAATTGGTCATCAATCAATCGGTTTGATTTTTCTTTTGGTTGGCTAGTGTCCTTCTGAAAGGGCTTCCTGTCCTTCTCCTTATCCCTCCTGTATTGGAACCCCTTAGACTGAAATTTATTCCTCCATACAGAGGACTCCATGTCACGGGCCTTTTTCATGGCCTCCTGAAGTAATGATGGGTCTAAACCCTTAGCCCAGCCATGCAAGGGATCTGATAGTCCATCTATGAATAATATCACCAACCTGTGCTCTGAGATATCAAGGACCATAATAGATAGGTCCTAAAACTCTAAGATGTAGGAATCCACTAATCCAACCTGTCTGAGTTGTGCCAATTCCTTAAACTATAGTTCTGGATCCTTCTTATCAAACATGTCTATCAATCTGGTAGTGAATTCGACATAAGAAGTGATCTGGTCGTGGCCCAAGGTTACCTTCCCATTACTCCACCATTTATGAGCGTTGCCCTCTAAATGTAATGTTGCATATGTAATAGCATCTGCTTCAAGCATAGGGTTAATCTGTAAATAGCTATCCAACTTCTGAACCCACGCTCTGGCAATGGTTTCTCTAGAACCATCAAAATAGGGCAAGGTCATTTTGCTGACTTTCTTCTGGAGCTCATGATTCTGTTGTCGGTTTCCCCTGCGGGGTTTGTGTTTCATCCTAAGATCAGAGTACTCTCCAAAAGTCATTTCAGCTCTGAATTCTTCACTGGATGCCCGCCAATCTCTCAGAATCTCAACCTGGAACTCAAGTTGTGTAGCCTCCTTTCAAGAACATTGTTCTTGGGTGCAAATACAGGTATGCCAGGCCTATCACCTGCTGTCAACTAGGAAGCTCTCTTGTTAGTGACCGATGCTTCACCCTCATCATCTCTATCTCTATGCCTGTCACCATTGTTTATGTCTCCATTGTTCCTATCTCCGTTGTGCCTATCACCCATGTGCCTGTCACCTCCATTGTACATTTTGTTCCTGTCCCCAAAATTGTACATGTTCCTTCCATTATTGTTATTGTTATTGTTATCCCTGTTGTTCCTGGCATCACAAGGTATCAACTGTGTAAGAATCTGAGCCAACTCTGTTTGTGATTCTCGCATTGTCCTCTCTATAGCCAGCTGTCCCCTAGCCAATGAGTTCAGAATATCTAGCAAACTAGGTTCTTCAATCTCTCTGTCACCCATCTCCTCAACTGGCACCTCAATCTCACCTGAAAAAGGATCTATCTGTGGTACTTCGGTTTTTGGTTCTATCTCCGGCACCTGGATTTCTGGCTGCGATCTATTTCTTCTTAGATTATAATGGTGAGTTAGAGACGGCATAGGTAGCATGTCTCAGTTTATCTTCTGCATGTCATGTTTAACCTCACAGGATGGCAAGACGCAGTGCTCTGATACCACTGTAACATACACTGTCCAGGCTAAGTTTTCTCTATCAATTTTTTTTGTTTTCTGAATGCTGATGGGTTTAGGGTTTCATGTTTGTTTTTGCATGTTTTGATTTTGCATTGAAAACATGGAATATAAAGCATATATTGAAAACCCAGAAAATATACAATGAATATGCATAAACGGACAATGACCCAGTTCATAACATATGCTAAAACTAATTACTGTAACATACCCATTTGTATTTTCACAACTTGATACATTTGTTGAATGTGACCCAGCAATGGGTGTATTACAAAATTGCTCCGAAAAGCCCAAACTCCTAGCTTTCTTCTCAGCAAGTTGTAGTCATGTGATTGTTGGCTCAAGTCGACTGGAATAGCAGCAATAAATCTCTTCAATATTGGTCGATTCCCCTCCAAACCCTACACGTCCTTAGCTGATTTGTATGGCCCTCAACTGGAAGTATACAACAGCGAAAACCCTCCTGAAATCTGCCTATTATCACTGGTAAAGTCTGATATTATTAGCAGCAATCTCCATTAAATAAATAGCTTCCAATCTCGAGGATTATAGTTGTTCACATCACCAAAATCACAGCATAAATGGTACGGCCAGGTAGTTGCTTGGTACGACCAGCATGAAATACCTACAGCTGTTCACAATCTCTTCACAAATGCAACAATCTATCCCTTCAAAACTCCATTGTCAGCTGCGTACCAATCTGCACCAAAGATCATTCGAAATCTGCCCAAAACTTGACCACAGTGTATCAAATGAAAGCTCAAATGAAGCCTCCAATTCCCCTTCCTGATGTGATCTTTCACACACGAAGAAAGGTGTCCTTGCAGAGGTTTTCGTCTCAGCAAGTCAATATCAAACCCTCAAAGCTCTCAGCTCCAAGAATGCACGAGAATATCTCAACAAGTGAATAGAATTAATAATCCAAGCATATGCAAATGAAGCTCATTTCTTTGTTTTATTTTCCCCTCTTCTCCAACACCTAAGAAGTGCATATTTTATTATTTTTTATTTATCACCTTATGTCTCCAAGTCCCCATATGGGCGCCCAACTCCTAGGGGAACAACTTTAAGTTATAACTTATTTAATAAAGTGAAACACTTTATAACTTAAAGTCTCATTAAAACATAATTCACTTTACCCTTAATATTATAAGTTAAATCTTTAATTTAACTTATATTTCATCTATTAATGCTCTGGATATATCGAAACCATGAATCTCGTGCAACGATCCTCTGCATCTACCCTGCTATAAATAGCAAGTCGCTCCAACCTGACTTACTATAAATAGTAAGTCTCCAATTTGACCCCCTAATCACTGCCATTAGCCTACGAGAGTCTGATAATAGGCTAATATCCATCATCTATCTGATTGGACTAAATGAGGGACATTACAGTGCTACAAGGACTGTGAGTTCTAATTACCTATTTGAATGCCCTTCTGAACTACTCAAACAATATGCAAAAGGCCCATTGAACCCCAAAAAGCCTCTCTCACAATTTGCAACACGCATAGACAAAGACAAGAAAAAACTCAGCAGGGAGTAGAGTATGGCTTTGTCATTTGTGCAAGAAAGACTATAGAGGCAGCTATACAAGAGTTTACTCTCACCTTTTGTGCATAAGTGAACTAGGGGTAAAAGGTTGCGACAAAATAACAATAGCTGAGAAGGTTGAGGTAACTAGGTTGCACATAGAGGGGATGAGGGGCAAGAACCAAGGGAATTCCAATGGAGACTATGCAGCCTAGTGTGCCATTGTCTACACAAACCATAGATGTTAAAATTCAAAGGGAAGAGGGTTCTACTACTACCAAGGTGTCATGTCCCCGTTTCCAACATGATCACCCAGCATAAGACTGAGTTAGCCTATCCTCATTCCCGTAGGCTAACCCATCAGAGCAAGGGAATATTCTGGCAAAGATGGGAAAATAAATTAATGCACTTTGCGTTAAATATCAAATGAAGACAATTAAATAATAATAATATTTTATTATTATTTAATTTTAGTGCCAAGGAAGAAAATAACAAAATTAAATTAAATAATATTATTTGATTGAGCACTTGCCTTGGATGTTGGAAAATAAAATAATAAAAAAATAAAGGCTTTTGAAGTGTGCGCCAAAATAAAGGAGAGGCAAAATAATAATATTTTATTATTCCATGAAGGAACGCTCACTCTTGGGAGAATAAAATATTCAAAAAAATAATAAATTAAGTCTTGCCTATGGAACGCTCATCTTGGAGGGTGCAATAAATTAATAAAATATGGATATGTGAAGTTGGCGCTCATCATTGGAAGGAGAGATTCAAATAAAATAATAAAATAAGGCATTGGATCTTGTGCATCGCCTTGGAGGAGTAAATATTTCAAAATTGAAAGAAGGGAAATGAAAATTCAAATCTTTAATTTGAATTGGTATAAAAGAAGGCTTGAAGGCTCATTTTCGGCATCACGAATCTTTTGCATACTTTGGCATTTTGCTTGGCATTTCATTGCTATAGTGGAATTGGACGAAAACCCAATTTGCATCTTTAAGGTGGATTCATACGGAGTTCGCAATTGTTCTACATTGAAGATATTGTTTGAGCTTCATAGATTGATTATTCGTCATTGGGTCGGAGACCATTGTTGAGCTTCATTGAAGACTTTGGCATTGCTTGAAGACTTGTTTGAATTTCATTGAAGATCATTTGTTGCAACCTTGGGCAATGATTTGCATAAACCTCATATTTTGGTTTGAGCGCACCTCTTGAAGTTCATATCATTGCTGATCAGCACGCGCAGCAGTCTGAAACCCTAGCCGCCGCCGTACCATTTCATTATTGGAGCTGCCTTGACTACTATTCACCATCTTGGAGTGGTCGATTTGTATAAGGGCGATTTTGGCATCAAGAGAGAGTTCGCAGCAGTACTGTCATCAGCATTTTATCATTGGAGACATTACAACACAGATCTGCATGCTTGTGGGAAGGCAACTCAGCACACTAGTGACAGCGATCTGCATTTCTAAGGACGGCGACTTCCTCATAGACAAAACCTTCATCAGTGATCAGCTTTAAGGCAATTGGCATTGTACTTTGAACCATTCGAATTGGTATGTCCATTGTTTTATCTCAGATCTGTAAACAGCAGTATAAGCTTTGTAATCGGATGATAATAAGTCATAGTAATGATGCATTGTCATGTAATCAGCAAGACTAAGTAACTATTGTTGTCATTGTAACTTGCAATCTATATTGTGATACACTTTGAAGAGGCTAACATCATATATTTGTTTCATTGTCAAATTGTATTTGTTAGTCTTATTTCATGATTGCCAAGCTATAATACAAAAGTGCACATAGGAAATCAAAAGTTCAGTACTAGGGTTTAGTTTTGAACTTGCAAGATTCAGAAATTCGCTACAAGAACCTAGAATGGGACATGACACAGGGGAAAGTAACAATTGCTATTGTTGCAAGGTTGTTTAATGCACAATCACAAGAGCTGGCGGAGTTTTCCATTGCTAAATTTTTCTATGCCCATGTCATATCATTTCATGTGGCACATTCTCCCTATTTCAAACAAATGTTCAAAGATGTAATTGTTGTCGGTCCCTCATTTGTCCCCTAGAGAACACAAGCTACGTACCACCCTAGTTAATAGAGAATATTCTAAGGTTAGTGTGTTGATGATAGAAATGAGACAAATTTGGATAAGGGATGGTTGTTCTATAATCATGGATGGTTGGACCAATATCAAACATTGGCTACTCATCAATATTATTGTCACGTCTAGCTAGCTCTTATTTTCTTAAAGCTATTGATTGTTTAGGGAAGAGGTTGGGACCTCTAATGTTGTATAAGTGATGACAGATTCAGCCTACGTATGTAAGTTAGCTAGCTTGATGGTGGAGGGTGCTTACAAGCACAATTTCTGGGCCCTATGTTGTATTCATCCATTGAACAACACATTGAAAGACATTGGGAAGATAGATTGGGTGAAGACAACAGTGGCAAAAGCTAGAGACATACAAATATTCATTTGCAACCATCACACCTCACTTTCTTTGTTCATGACTCTTTCGAAAAAGGAATTCCTCAAGCCCATGGCTACTAGATATGCCAACTACTTCATTTTGTTAGAGAGGATGGTTGAGGTGCAGGAGCCTCTACAATTAATGGTGGTTAATACAAAGTGGGGTAGACAGCTAGAGGCAAGCACAACTAAAGGAAGAAGTGTGAAACAAAAAATCCTTGACGATGATTGATGGTCCAAAATGATGTAAGAAATTGTTGACTTTATTATTAAAATTGTAAAAAAAATTTATTAATGTTTCTAACTCGTAAATTATTTTCATTCTTTGTAATAGCATTCACTCTTTGTATTTGAGTCTTAAATTCTTGATCTTATTATTTTTTGAAATTTTAATTTTTGTAACTTGTTTGCACTTGTAGATATGTTTGCTGCTTCGTTGCACCTATTGTGCAAATCATAAGATATGTTGATACAAACTCTCATACCCTTGGAGAGATTTATGAGACATTTGAGAGCATGATTGGGCAAATGAACCAAGCCATTCATAGTAGGGATCGTACTTTGGGATTTTATGAAGAGCATATTAAAACCATTGTGACACATCGGTGGAACACTATGAACAACCCACTTCATATGGCAACCTATACTCTAAATCCCAAATCATATGTAGCGAAGCCTGGAACAATGTCTCCATCTCATGATGAAGAGGTGAAAGAAGGGCTCATTAAGGCCTTTTAAAAAATGTATACAAAGGAGGAATCCTCTATACATCACATACAATGGCTAGCCTTTGTCAATCTCTATAGTCCAATCTTTAGCAAACCAAAGGCAAGGACAGATAGAGCTATATTATCTCAAACTGAACCTATCGGATGGTGGATGTAGCATGACAAGGATGCACCAGAGTTGAGGATACTTGCCACTCGCCTCCTTTCACAAGTTATCAGTTCCACTGTTGCAACGAGGAATTGGTCCACATATAGCTTCATTTAGTCGGTCAAGAGGAACAACCTTACCTCTAAACGATAAGACAAGTTGGTGGCAGTGCATAGTGCCTTACGACAATAGGATCGATAGACTCTTGAGTATCACTAGACTCCAGCCACACATTGGGATGTTGATCCTGAAGATGCTATACAAATTGATGAGGAAGAGGCACATGGGGGATTGGTTGGGGTTACACTGAATGAGGCAGCCCCTCATAGTGGCAGTGACCTGGAGTTGGACTCCGATTTTGATGCAATCTTATCAGAAGTAGATGTTGACTAGGGATAGCTATATATTTTCTATGTTTTTGCCATTTTGTAGTTGAGACTTGCAACCTTTGGGCATTTTGTTGTAATTCTTATATAATATATATCCACATTGTCAATAATAGCAATTAAACTCTTAATTTGTTTGTCAATTCTCATGTGAAAACTCAATTCAAGTCTAATGTTATGTATTAAGGTTCTATAATGTCTATGATGAACACCTTATCAATGTTATCATATGAATATTTGAAATTTCCTTACATTTTTAATAGTTGTCCCATGCTGTTCCAAAAAAAATCGCCTTAAAAAAAACTATCCCAAAAATGTGTCCGCATGTCCCCTACCGTCCCTATTCCGAAAACTTGGGAGAGCATAGATAAATCGTCAAGCGTTTTAGAGTTTCATCAAAAGGTTTGTTAAACTTCGTCAAAGCAAAAGAACACATCATTGAAATCATCCAAATCCACCTTTTAGAAAAGTCTAATTTTAATGATGCAAGAGCATCCGAGTTCACGAGCAATCCTGTATCAACCAAAAACATTTTAGGTTTCAGTTCAATTTTGTCGTGTTTTGTTTCCAGTTGTGTTGGTTTTTAGTAGTTTGCTTTAGGAGAATTTTCGGACTCAGAGTGGTCAAGTTGAGAACATGACCTTGTAGAAGTCCTAAATGGGTATCTTCAGTTTCAATTTGGCGAAAGTTTGGAAAATTTTGGTTAAGTCTGGAGCATTTCGACAAAAGTTCCAATTCAGGAAATCTTTTGTTCACCGAAAAAGAAACATTTCAACAAAAGTCAAAGTTCTTGAACTCTTTTAATCATCGAATGAAGCATTTCGACAAAATTTTGAGTTAATGAACTTTTCATCAGCAAAAACCTACGTTCACAAACTACCTATTGTGCTGAAAAGGTGTTAAGTGAAAGACTTAAGGCATGTTTTATAGGTGTTTCGGCGATCTTACAAGTTCAAGAAATTAGAGAACTGTTGATGCAATTCAAAAGTGCTTCAAACTTCCGATTCACCAACAACGAGTACGTGAAGGAGCCAATTCGCCAAAGGGTGAGTTCATCATTTCATGGAAATGCCAATTCATCGAAAGGCGTCATAAGGAAAGAGATCAAAGGTATAAGAAACAGCCAATTCATGTAACTTCTAAGTTCATGAACCAGGAAATTCACCGACAAAGAGTTCAAAGGATCACCCAAATGGCGATTCGCCGACGAAGGTCCGTAAGTTCACAGAAGTTCCAATTCGCCGAAATTCTTTGTAAAGGCCAGTTCGCGAGTTGCAAGATCCGCCAAAATACTTGGAAACGGTTCAACTTCTCAAACCAAAGTATAAATGAAATTGTGGTACTTTGTTTGTGTAAGAACCCTGTCTAGATCTAAACTAAAAATAAACCTGCTGTCCTGAAATTTCTGATTTGTTTTTCTCAAGTTTCACTTAGGGTTTTGATGTTTTGTTTTCACCAATGCGTTTGATATGATTTGTAGATGGAAAGGTTGCAATATGACATTCAAACAACATGCAACGATGACTGAAATTGTAACATACACCCCTGTTGGTGATATTTTCTGATGCCAATTTTTTGTTTTGTTTTTCTGGTTTGTTGTTGTTTAGGTTTTGTTTATTTTCTCATTCACAACATATTGCAATAGTTTAACAATGAATACTTAACATGCAACCATACCCATATATCAGAATGAACACAAATCAATTAAACTAACAAGACCCAGTTGATAAAATATCAAATGCATTACTTTTAACACATACCCATTTTCAGATTTCCTCTGTTCAGAGTCGTACATACAAAAAATTATACCTCATGAGTCGTGACTATTATGATGTTTTATGAGATATATTATACCTCCTATTTATCGAGATCCATTTGGGATTGTCCATGTTGGCCTCAGCAAACAATCGTTTTGATGCCAATGCAACTGCAATCTTGGCTAATCGGAGAGGAGAAGCAACAATCAACCTACCTTCTCCCGCTATTATCTATCTCTAGCAGCAGACCCAACCTTGCAATCCCAAATGACCAAACTTGGTATTTTTATTTATTGGAAGTGGCAAGCTTTTTAAGAGATGAAGCCCTCGGATTAGTTGTGATATCTCTATGTCTACATACAGATGGTTGCGAACCTTTGTCGTCAACATTAGGTAAGAGATTAAGTGGCTCCAGCAAATAAGATATATCTAAGGCCTTTTAAGGACACGAGAATGCCCGAGAGTGGCCACGGCACAACCCTGCCGCTACAGCATACCCACAAGCAACCGAGGTGGTAGGACCATGCCATGTCCGCTCCCGGCCCGTTCCCATCGCTAAATCGGGACCTGCTCCCGTCTGGTACAAGACCGATGCCCCAACATAGAGAACCCGGTAACTTAGCCAAAAAATGATGGCTAGAAATGTGTTTGGGGCAATGTAATATCCCCAATGCGATCTACCCTAAATTTTGATTTTAAAATTCTGAATTCTGCCCTAGTTTTCTGTAATTTTAGTTTTCTGTTGAAACCCTAGAATTTTGCTCTAAATTTCTGATTTCATTTTCAAAAGTATAGACATTCATAGGCAGTCAATAAATATGCTCCAAACATCATAAAATGTATGCCAAACATGTATAATCATCAACAACGATAAAACCAATCATCTAAAGGCCAAACATGTGCAAAACAAATCTGATTTTTTATTAAATAGGTCTGCTGCTCCAAATCTGAATATGCTGATTTGTACTTGCATCAAATCCATGGGCTCAAACATGACAAATGTAGCCCAGATTTTTGCTCCTATAAAGTTCAACCTAAATTAGGTTATACATACCATGGAATAGCAAACATGACATCAAATAATGAAGTCGCCCTCCTAGGGAAGTGGCGCTCAACCTAGGGCATAAAACCCTAGAGAAACTTCGTCCAAGAATCCTCCAATTTAAGGTGGCACTCAAATCTGCTCCAAAATGATATGGCGTGAATGTTCAAACCCTCCAAATGTGGCGCACAAATCTAGGGCAAAACCCTAGCTCCAATGATGCACAAATGCCACAAGACTTCGCCTCCAAAGCTGATCTAAAATCTGAATATGCAAATCTGCTCTTCTCCTCCACAAATCTCCAATGAAGTGCAATTGTGAGCTCTGTATGAATCCACCTCCAAAGCATGATTGGGTTTTCGTCCAATCCACTTATCTTCCTTACGGTTTTCATCCTAGGAAGGAGTTGAACTAAAAGTTGCAGCCAAGAGAGATAAATCTCAAATGAAAGGAATATGATTGAATGATGATAGAAATGCCTTCAAACAACTTATATTTGTACATGCTTTTTTCACTTCTTCCTCAAGGCCGACCTAGCTTTGGTATATCTTATTTTATTTCACTTTATTTCCCTCTCCTAGGGCCGATCTCCTCTTGGGCGCCCAAACCACAAGGAAAACACTTTATTTTATTTTTTATATTATTTTTCCACCTTCCATCCTCCAAGGGCAAACCACTTATGCATAGGATATAACACATTTTGACCTCACATGAAGTCGTCTTCCACAAGGAAAAATCATATAAATTATTCTTATTTTCTTCCAAGGTATTTTCCCATATTTTGCTTCATTTTCCATTCTCCAATTGGGTCGCTCCACCTTAGGGCAATTTATTTCATTAATGTTGAATTCATCAAAAATACCACAAAATTATGCCAAGTCATCTTCCATAATCAATTTACCCTACAAAAATGGCTAAGTGTGAAAACTCACGAAATAGGTCATTCCCTGAGCCCTCCGGCTTAGCCTACAAGAATAGGATAGGCTAGCCAACTCAACAAGGTGATCACTCCAAAAATGGGGACATGACAGGCAATAAATGAAGTCCAAACACTAGAAACTAGCGCCTATTCCCTTTCGTGGACTTTTAACCAAACCTTGCATAATGCATTTTGAACAATCATACATAACCACTTGAAATGTCCGCCTGGATAGAGACACACTTTTGAGTGCCCTTTGCATAAATGTGATTTATACGAACATGTCTAAGAAATCTGCTCATCTTTTGGCGCACATTCAGGACCATCATGCATAATTCGTTTCATACACATAAGCCTAATATGACCGCCTAGTCTTGGCACACCTTGGACACGCTTCTACATGAAGTGCTTTATACATAAATACATGAAATTGGCACTTCAATGCAAATCAATCTTGGATCAGCGCTTTATGCAAAAGACCCATCAAATTCGCGCCTTGCATTGTGAATGAACAAAAGGAAAATACACTCAGATTTGATCAAGAACTCACAAAACTTGCACTAAAAAAAATTGTGAACAAGCACCCAAAAAGTGCAATAAGAATTTGTGAAAGAGATCCTAAAATGTGCGCCAGTTTTTGCGAATGAAGTTGAGAAATCCCCGATGAAAATTGTGAATGCACTCATCAAAGTTTGCTAGGGTTTGTGGATGATGCATGAGAAATTATTGAAAAAATATCTAAAAATCGTGCCTGAAATTGTGAAGGACAACATCAAATCCCCGATTTTCTTTTACAAAATAACTCAGGAAAAATGTGACTGCATTCAAGAAAATGCGATCTAAGTCATGAATGAAAATAGGAAATGTGCAACAAGAAAATTGAACAACTTCTTGCAATAGGCGCCAACGAAGACTGTGAAACACCTTAGGAAAAATGCGCTCCAACTTTTGTGAACATTTGCATGCAAATTGCGCACTACATTGAAGGCCAATAAAGAAATCTCGCCCAGGAAATCGTGAAGCTCACCAAGGGAATTGCGCTCAAAGAGGTAATTGAATGACTCAATGGAATATGCGCCCTATTTGTGAAAGATCTCGATGGAATTGCGCCCAAGAATTTTGTGCATAAACGCTTAGAATTCTTGATTCACTAAGATTTACTCTCAAAAATCTGTGAATGAAAACAGGGAGATCCCAGAAAAAAAAATTGTGAGCGACCTCATCCAAAGTGCGTTTTTTGCTTTGTGAAAGAATAAATAAAAGGTGCAATTTTTATTTGTGAAAAACATTCTAAAATTCCCGACATTATAATATTTGCGCCTCAATACATATCACCCTTAGATCTGTGCTCCATTTCGTGCTTATAGATATCATATTTGCGCTTAAGACCCAAAGCGGACTTTTAACTAGGCCTTGCACAAAGCATTTTATACGCAACTATTCAAAAATGCCGCCCAAGGCGCACCTAGAGGAAGCTTTTTGCAAATAACAAGTTTAATAGCATATATGAGCACCTAGAAAAGTCCGCTCATCAGTTGGCGCACATTTTAATCACCGATGCATTTCAAAGATTATGCATATAACATTCAAAACACCGCTTAGACACACCATCGACTTTGTCTTGCAATTCACATTGTCTAACATATACACGACAGATCAAAAAGTCCGCTTAGGTGCCAATTAGTGATTGGTTTGCAAAATACGAATCATACATGAAGCTTGGACAGGTCCGCTTATTACGTTTTTAGCACGCACTTGATTAGGTTTTATAAACTCGACATTATACGCAAAGGTTTAAGTGTTCCTCTCAAGCGTATATCCGTTTCATGCTTGCATTTCGCATGTCAAAAAAAAAATTTGCTTAAAGCCCTGTAATGCCAATATGCAAGTTGATTTTCCTTGTTTTGAATATTCATTTTAAATGTCATTTCAAAGGCAGATCATTGCAAAGCAAAGGAGGACAAATTGGAGTTAGGTGTGCCAGTAAGGAAGTGAAGTTGTTCAAGTTGGCAAATAAGGATGAATTAGATTCAATAAGAATGTCATCATTTTTTGCAATTAATGGTTGTTTTTCTTTTGTAGGTGATGAGAATCCGTGAAGGAGAATGGTGAGAACTTGCACAGGAGAAGTTCGAAGCAAGAGTAGTGCTCAAGAGCATTTGAGGGAGTAGACATCATCGCCACACGAAGGAATGCCTACATCAAGATCATCATTTGCACGAAGAGGATAACTCCATATGTCCGAGGAGAGCATCACTTCACCATGCATGAGAAGTTCATTTCCAGAGGTTCAAGTCTATCCAAAGTCATCCATTTCATGCGCCAGGCTGAGGGGGAGAGCATTTATCATCTGCAGGTCCACTCTGGAAGTCTTGAACAAAGGCATCTTTCACCTGCACCATCCAGAGCCAGAATCCTGCATGAGCATAAGAAGTTGAGAAGAGAAATGAGCAAGTTCATCAAGCAATCCATAAATTACATTCAAAGTACAATTGCATGAAGGACAACATGAAGAAGTTCAAAATTCCCAAGTCGCAAGTTCGAAGAGGCTAAGTTCCAAAGGTGAAAATTCGAAGACTCGAGGACTACTACAAAAGATCACAAAATTTGGAAAAATATTCTGAGCAATATGAACACCAAGAAAATCAAACCAGTTTGCTCGATGCTGAGGTGGCATGTGCACAACATTGATCCAATCACAATCTGCCATATCATCAGTCCGCTTTCAATGTTCTAAAAATAGTAATTTTTGTAACAAACTGCCTTGTTGTCACAATCTTGGCCCTTGATTCTCAAATCAATCCTAGCCATTCATGTAATTTTGGAGCTTATATAAGGCCCATTTCTCTCATTTGTATGAGAGGGACAGCAGGAATCAAGTAGTAGGAGTAGATGCTAAATTAGAGGAGACTCTTCGAAGTCATTGAAGAGATATATGAAATTGTTGTAAAATACATTTCCAAAATCAATACAAGCTCATTGTTGACTCACATGGTAATTTTGTGTGATTGCGGGGTGTTAGCATGGTTTCTAATTCTCGAATATGATGGAAAGATGTTTCCAAGTAGATTAGAATTAGATTAGAAGTTCATTGATGTAATGTTTATATGTGGAGATAATTGATGAATTCCTTAAATGGTTCATATTTTTTATGATTTGTCGCTGATAAGTCATTTTGCAAAGTTAGCCTGAACCACATTTGTTTGAGTTCAGTTGTGGATGCTCGTTCAAGCTACGCCAACAGTGGGTGTTTGGATGAAAGTTTACAACATGAAAATCCTTGAGTTTCCTTAGAAGATTGCACCGACTTCGTGTAGTTGTTGGTTCTCATAGCGAAACGGAGTTTGGTTTCATGAGGAGTTTGTCTATCTTGGCACATTTCATTATATCATTGTCCTTAGATTAGCCTTCTAAACCCTTGTCCTTTTGCATTTTCTTTTCATAGTCGGTTAGAATAAGTTCCACTTCACAAGGAGAATAACATATTTGATTGGAATAAGGAGTATATTCAGCGTAAGTCCCTTTGTGAGTTTCAGCAAATCACATCAACTACTGAGTCTATCCATTGCAAGTCAAGACCTGACATATCATGAACCTAGGAGTTGTCTGGATTGATCACATTGTTTAGCATTCGAGAGATTTTGTTCAAGAGAGGATAGAATACTTGGTATTTTATTCTGAGTTTGCATGTGCATAAAAAAAACATCAACACCCCCCTTCATGAGGACTCATGGGACTTAATGAAATAAAATAAAATCAATAAAAGAATTCCCTCATGGGTGTTGGAAGTGAAGAAATAAAAAGGAGAAATCAGACTTCATTTGGCATCTATTAACTTGGAAAAAAAAAAGACATTGTTGTGAAACTTGAAGCTTGGTTTTCTTGCTGATCTAAGGTTCTACTGAGACGAAATCCTCCGTAGAACCACTTGCTTCATGTTTGGAAGACAACATCAGGGGGGTTGTGGGAAGTCTCATCCAGGGGCTTCACATTAAGCTTACTTTTATGCATTTTGGTGAAGATTTGAGGGTGTTATTGTGCATTTTGAATACAGATTTTCAGTGATCAAACCACTACAAATATTACAGAGGCAGTTTTGAGGAGTTTATCAGCACTTTGAGCTTCATTCTTTGCTGGCCGCACCTTGACAGATCAGGTTGTACCCCTATAGCAGCATATACTTCGTGTTTCTTGTGGATTTTCCACTTCAAGTTTGGCGCATGAGTACTATAAGCATCAACAGCTTCAGATTGAACAACTTTTAGGTGATTTTACAAGGGTCTAGGGTGGATTTGTTGTTGCATTTTACCTACAGCTGGGACATACAGGTACAGCAGGAAACATGGGTTTCCTTGAGGCTCAAACGCCTCTCTTTTGGGCTATTTAAAGCTTGTAATAGGGTCCCCTAGGACCATAGAACACATTGGTATTCATTGTTGGTGGGAGAACCTTCATGCTTGAGCAAATCGGAGGTGATTTCCACTGTCCAAGTTGCTGGTCCATATATATCAGATTTACAAAGTTGTAGAACTCAAAATGGGTATGTCACTGTATTCATTTTGAGCAATTATATGAATTGAGTCTTCGATACTTTGTGCATATCTATTGTAGTTTTTATGGGTTTTCGTTGCATGCTCTGTTTTCATTGTAAACTTGCCTATCTAGCTGGTTCACATACAGCGGAAAATTCCAAAGTGAAGAAAATGATATGGGTATGTAACTATAATTCATTTTGAGCAATATTATGAACTAGGTCTTTGATACTTTGTGCATATCTATTGTAGTTTTTCTATGTTTTCGTTACATGCTTGTATTTCATTGTTAAAGTGCAAATATCATATGCAAAGACCATACACAAACCCCATAAACAATCAGCAGTGAGAAACGGGAAAAAATTTTGGCATAAAAACCTACAAGGACGGTGACCGTTACATGGGTGCTCAAGGGAGAAAAAGAAAAAATAATAAAATAATATTATTTTATTATTTTGGTGGGCCGTCCAAATAGGAAAAAATAAGGAAAAATATTTAATAAATATCAAATACAATATTTGATATTGGCAGTGGATTTCAAAAATAATAAAATAATGATTTATATGGGCATCCAAGGAAAAAAGTATAAAAGGAGGTCATTGGCATCATTTTTCACATCTTTTGTCATTTGATATTTTGCATATTGAGTATTTGCTCTTGGCTGAAAATAATTTTCAGTTTGTTCAAGGTGATGTTCCCTTGAATCTTTGTGATTTGGAGATGTGCCCAATCCACCATGAGAGGTGAATTCGTGTGGAGTTCATCATAGAGCTTAACCGGAGAGTTTTAATAGTGTTTTTGCTTCAATCAAGCTAGGGTTTGACAGGGATATTTGTTTCCAGCTAGCATTGGAGTTTCATATTCAGATTTAGCCTTGATTTTGATACATTTTTATCAAGAAGCTGTTTGAAGAGGGTTTACAATTTGATTGCTTGGCATTGGAGGAAGATTTTGGGCTTTGAATGAAACTAGGGCACGCTGAATTGTGTTTCAGACTTCTGATTTTTATTTATCAGCTTCAGTTCAGAGGGTTTTGTTGCTTGAATTGATGAGATGAAGGTATATTTTGTATACAGGGCATTATGGCTACATTCCTATACCTAGCAACTACATATTGGAGGAGTATTTTGCATGTTTTGGCTAGGGTTTGATCTCTGATTTTGTTAGCAGCAGCTACAGACATCTAATTCGACTTTATATCAGTGGATCAGTCCTCTTTTCTTCATTGGTTATCATTCCAGCCTAGAAGGCCAGCCCTAGGATCTATTGCTACACTTGGGAGAGGTGTTTGGTGCTCTTTTGCATCTCTTTTGTGCACATTTACAGGCCTGATTCCAAATCAGCAGCTACAGATTTCATGTTCAGACTTCTTAATTGGCAATTGACTTGAGTTTCCATCAGCATTCATCATCATCTATCATCTATCAATCATTGGGCTTCATGATCTATACATTGTATTAGGGTTTGGACTCACATTTTGGCATTGTTGGATGTATTTAGAAGTCTGAAAATTAATATCAGACATTGACTGATTTGTAACCAGCTCTCTATTCAATAAGAAGATAAGCTTGCATTTCCAGGTATGTTCATCTATGTCTTATGTGACTTGTTTGGTTAAATTTTATCATCTTTCCATGTGATTTGGATGCATGCTTTGAACCTTTCCATCTACATGACATTATAAACACATTGGTGAAAGTAAAAGTTAAAAACCTAAGTACTTTGCAAGCAATTCAAATCAGAAAATTCAGGCCAGCAAGGGAAAAAATTGGTTTAGATAAGACAGGGATCTTACAAGGATGGTGAAGCCATCTTATGGTATCTCATCCTTTGTGAATTCTCCTTCATACATCCAAGGGATTCCAACAACACCAGACTATGCTTAGTCATAAAATATCAAACATCAAAATGACATCTATTTTGCTTACCACCTTCCCACATCAAGCATCTCATTGTGACTATCTCCATTAGGCCATCATCCATAACCTTGTCCTCAAGTGTAGAACTCAGCTCCAAGAAGTGTCCTATGAACCATGAGCATTGATCCTTCATAGCTTCGTTAGAATGCACAACATACTCTATATGATTTCTCATGAACTTTTTTTCTATCCAAATGTAGGAGGTGAAGAATGAAATAGTGATATCAAAGCCTCTATACTCTTTGTCCCTCAAAAGATCACCTGGATCCCATATGCAAAAACAATTTTGAACTTGAATCAAAGAATCTACATGCCCTATACTGCAAGTAGTATCCTTCATTCTATCACCCTTTTTACAATGCTTTCTATGATGACAAGAATCTTGCAATGACATAGTAGGGAGCAACAAATCTGAAATGACCATCATTTTCATACCTTGGGCTGCAATCAAAGTGCTCACCTTCTTTTGCCGAAATAGGAATTGTTAAAATATCCTCAACACCTCCATCCTTGTGACTCAAAATTTTTGAGTTACAATCAACCAAAATATTCTCTTCAAATGCATGCTCATCCACATAGCTACTTTGAAAAATCAATCACATATGGCAATGAGTCACCCTTTGGAAGATCGGTGGATAGTTCGTGATTTGGAGCATCTTCCTCCATCTTGTGCTCTTCACGAGTGGTGTCTTTTCCTCCTTGACTTCATCAATATTTTGCTGAGTAACAAACCTATATTCTGTCGCACCTTGCACTTGAACTCTCGCAGATCAGTCACTATATTTGGAACATATAGAAGTTCAACTCTTCATTCAAATCATAGGGTTACCAACATTATAACACCAGTCACAGCAATCATCTTCAGTCATCTAGACTCAATCATATTGCAAGACTGGAAGCTCTTATTTCCTGCATATTTTGAGAGTGGCAAAGTTGTATCATTGAAGAGGAGCAACCTGTTGATGAGGTTTTTGTGACTACAACAACATTAGAATAAAATACTGGGTATCCTATCCTCTCTTGAATAAAGCTTCTCAAACGCTAAACTATGTGATCGAATGAGACTGCTCCAAGGTTCCTTTTATGTCAGGTCTTGACGTGCACAGGGATAGACTCAGTAGAATGATGTGATTTGCTGGTAATCACGAAGGGGACTTACGTAAGATTGCTCTTTCAGGGTCATGGAATTCATTTCTGGGATTTGGACTCGAATTTGCGGGTGAATGGAATTCTTTCACAGATGGACAACTAGAATTCTAAAGTTCCATTCTTACAGAGGCGGATGATTTGGTGATGAAGCTCTGGAAAACTAATCCTAATGAAGATCGAAAAGAAAGTGAAAAAGATAAGGTAAGGGTTCAGGAGTTTAACTAATTGATGGAAGAAGACGACTGCTGGAGATAGAAACTGGAACCAGTCCTCTGCTTCGTCATGAGACAACAGCTAGGCAGGGGCGGTGCTATCTTCTAAGGGGGAATAAGGATTTTCAGACTGCTTCAGTAAGAGACATGGATTTGGTCATACGGAACAGTCGAAGTTAGGTTCAGATTAAGTTCAGACTAACCATGCACGATGATTTGCAAGCCATAGATCACCAATGGTATGAACAAACAGATTCAATCATTCAACAGTAATAATCTCCATCTTTCTAACTAATAAAAAATATGAAAATACAAGAAAGAACTTCAATACTTTCAGATTTGCTCCAAGAAATCAATAAGACCATGCCAAAAATCCAAAGGAATATATGAACACCATTCTTCAATGCATATATAATTACTTCAGAAGTTTATATCACAACAATCCAACTGATTTTGGAGTTCCAACTCATAAGAAACTATGCAGAAATGAAAACTAGCTACTAAGGAGCTCTAGGAGCTTCAAAATGGTAAATATCAGAAAAGGAGAGAGAGATACAATGAGGCATCCCTCAGCCTTTATATAGGCTCTCAAAAATATCTTAGGGCAAAAGGGAAATCAGATTTCCTTGAAACATGTGCCCTAGGTTACAAATCCTAGAAAAAGCAGATGGGGTCGTCAGAATATGCATGCAGGAGACTGCCACCTGTCTAGGTTGTCAGAATGTGTAAGGAAACTTTCTAGCTGTCCTGGTCGCCACCTGTCTAGGACTCCTGGATAGGACTGTCCTGTCTGTGCGGAACTTCCTCCCGTTCTTTTGTCTCTGCTTCCAGGAACCTGGTCAGGACGACTTCCAACTCCTCCATAGGGATACTGGGCAGGTTCTCAATCCGGAACTCCATGACGGATGTGGTGGTGGTGCAGGCGACAAGGATATTTTCCCAATCCGCCCTCAGCTCCTAGATACTATTGATGAGGATCAGAAGCAAGGATGCATCCTCAAGATGGGATTCCTCAGTGGGATAAGTAGCTTTGAAGTATATGCTCCGCATCTTGCCTTTCAATTCTTCCAAGTCAATGATTCCGTCTGGTGCTACATCCAAATCAAACCAGGTCTCCAATGATACAAGGATTTTGTCCTGGATTTCCTTCAACATGGCGTGGGCCCGAGAAGTGTCACCTTCAATCTTTTCCAAGTTATCCCTCTTCATGAGCAAGGCGGAATACCAGCTGAGGAAGTCATATACTGAACCTGCCTGTATTACCTTGTTCCTGATCAGGTCTGGCTACGGAGTGTTCATTAGTGCCTTTAGTCTAGGGATAGTTTCCTCCTGGACAACTGTGAACTGCTGACATGTATCCAGAATTGCATGAATCCTGTCCAGAAGTGTTGTAACTCTGCCATTCACCTAGACGAGGTCTTCTATGAATCTATGTGCTCTATCCAAGACCTTCTCTATCCAGCCCTTTGTTGTGTGGCCGACTGTCCTCAGAACTTCAACCTCAGCTAAGGAATCCTTAGTTATGCTCAGAGGTTGGGATGTTGCTCCTTGGGCAGACTGTAATGGGCCCATGAGTTGCTAGATGTGCTGCCGCAGTTGCTCATTCTCCTGTTTCAATTGGTTCTTCTTTTCCTCCTCCTTCCTTAATCTTTCTCGGATGACGGCTACGGAATCCTCCAGCTCTGCCATCTCTTGATCCTTCGTGGTTGGCCCAAGGTCAACCTTCAAGATGTCAAAGTCATCAGGACTGATGTCTTCCTTTGCCTCGGTTATCCTAGGAATAGCCACTTCTACTTGGCGGGATCCTGACTCATTTCTGGTAATCTTGGAAAACTTCTTCACCTTCTTTGGAACTGCAGACTTCCCTATCCTGGCAAGAAAATCACCAAGTGCGGTGGAAGGATTATTCTTCTTGATTGTCTTCTTCCGCAGCCTGTCCTGTAACCAATTGGGCTTCATGGATGGAATGGCTTCTTCCTGTGCTTCCTGAGGTCCTTGACCAACTTGTGGCGTGGAGGTCGGTACTTCTCCGTAATTGAACTCCTCATTGAGGAATTCCAAATCAGGATGACGGAGCATGTCTTCAAGCTGGGCTTCCCCTGGATTCCGAGGTAGAGGGTTAGGCTGATTTCCCACTATGAGGCTGGGAGTCCGTTCCCGGGTGGAATCCATGGACTCAGCATCTCCCTGATCATCCGGTTCATTTGGGACCACTTCCTCTTGCATGGGTTCCTTGCCTTTAACTGTCTGTGCATCTCCAAAAAGATCCACCTCTCGAATGGAAGAAGTGCTGGCAGAGTGAGGTCTGGATGCATTCCACTCCTCCTGGTTGGGTCTGCTGATAAATTCCTTCCGAGCCTTTACCCTCTTTGCTGGTGGATCTTCCGCATCCTGGTTCCCTCCTTCCTATCTTCCCGCCTCTTGTGCTTTCACAGGAGTGTCTTCAGCCATATCTTCTTCGGAAGACTGAGAATCCAAGTCTCCCATCAAGTCGTAAGTTGGACGGATACCCATCTTGTGCATTTTCTCCGTCTGCTGACTTATCCATTTCTGTGTCACTGTTAGCACAGGTGCCATTAGGTCATCCAAGTGGGTGACCTCTGGATCAGACCAAACTATGGGTGGAAGAGGCTTATTCTTTTCTTGCTCGAAGAATGGCTAGACTAGCTTACCATCCTCCTTGACCTGGTCAGGGACTGGAAAGATCCCGGTGGCTCTGATCATGTCAACTGAAAGTCGGGAACACATCCTCCTTCGTACCTCGAAGTCATCCTCGGCATTTGCCCAATGGTCCTCCAAGTGTATCTTGTGTCTATGTTTCCTTCCGCATGCTATCCTAGTGGTGTTGAACGGGTCAAAGTTCTCTCGTAAGGAATGAGTTACCAAGTTGTAGAACTGCAGCTCTTCCTCGGACTTTTCGGCGGCTAGGAGAGATGGGCATGACTCGACTTCATCTTCTGTCTGGATTGGATAAGTCACCCCAGCCTTCTTCTTCTTCTTCTGGACTTTGTCATACGCCGAGAGTTGCCTTGTTAGCTCCAACAGGACCATTTTGTCCGACGGATATCGTGGTAGTCTATATGGATAGCCGGAAAATCCCTGCACCCTGATGTATGTGAACTTCGGGAACTGGATGAACCAGGAGCCATATGTCCTGACCAACTGCTTGGCCTCGGGTGATAGTCTCTGGTGAATGCCTCCTTGGAGGGTCTTGGTGATATGCATGGCGAATGCATCATTGAATCTCCGGAAATGGTTTATGTTCTGAAGATGAAGCTGAGGATAGCAATTGTAGACCATGACTTGTCCCTCTTGATTGCCGATACGACCTTTCCATGACAGTCCTCGATATTTGTTGTTCCTAGCCAGCATGTAGATCACATAGGAACTCATGTAAAAGGTCTTCGATTCCTCCAAGTTTTGGAATTGTGCATCAATGCTATCACTGAGGAGTCGAGCCCAATCAATCATCTTTGTTCCAACGAGGACCTCTTCGATGTAGTAGAACATCCATGGCTCGAAGGTAGAGGACTGCTGACTTCCCATAATCCTGTTCAACATGACGACGAGGTCTCCATGCTCCTGCTTGAAGTCGGACTTGAGGAGTGTCCTTGGCAACTTGGAATGGTGAGTCCTTTTCTTCTGCATCCATGTCCTGTTGATGACTCCAAAACAGGTTGCCAGATCGGCTTGGGTCATTTCGGCTGAATCCTCCTTGCTCATGAACTCGACGGGATTATAGACAGGGATATTGAAAGCCTCCGCAATCTTTTCTTTGGTGAAATAGGCCACCACTGTGTTGTTACGATCGACGACCATCCTTCGCTCCGGATCATAGTGCATGAAACATTCCACGATCAGCTCGGGACAAGGAATGGCGAGTGGGAAGCATGCAGCGGCGACAACTCCGTTCCGGACGATCTTGGCTGCGAGCAGGGATGGAGGATGTCCAGCCGTTCCATACATTCGATTCCCAATTTCTTCCATGACTGAAGGATAGATGTTGGTGTCTCCAACATTTGCCCATTTTGACTTGATTTTGGACTGCAGGATCATTCCTTTGAAGGCGGCCTTCACCTGAGTTTGTCTTGAGGAACCCGCCTTGGCACTTGCCATTTACCTATGAAATCAAGAAGAGAAAGCAAAGTATGAGTTTTCCAAAGGGGGCAAGGATAGAGGTAAGACGGGAGCTTTATTCTCACACGTGGGAAGTTGGTGTGTCCTTTTATGCATGTGGGACTAAAAGAATAGGAATTTTCAAGTACACATGGAAGACCAAAAATAACAATTTTTTTCTAAGTAAAAGGAACTTTTTCCGTGTAATGACATACCTCTCCTTGCACGAGGAACTTTTGACCTTCTATGAATTTCTGATTTTTTTTTATAGATTTCTTGACCTACTAATGGATTTTCTGATTTTTCTGCAGAAATTTCTGAGTTTTAATGGATGTTTCATCAAGAAATCTGCCTTAGGAATATTCAGAAATGGAGTTTTAGTGAAGAACTTACCTTGGAATGGAGGAGTTTTGTCTTGAAGAAGGAATTTCTGCTCTTGAAGGATGAACTTCTGCTCTTGGAAGATTCAAAAATCTGCCCTAAACCTTCAGAAATTTCTGCCCTAATGACGAATTTGTCCTTTGCAAATGATAAAATCTGCAATTTCCTTGGATGAAGTTGTTCTCCTCTTGTTGAAATCTACTCTTGGACTGAATTTCTGCTCCTAAAATGAATATTTCTGATTTGCATTTGAATTGGAATGCTTTAGAAATGCCTTGAGCGCCCTCTTTATATAGGGAACTTTACCTTCTTTGACTTGGCCGACCTAGGCTAAAGGAGAAGAAATTCCTTAACCGCCAAACTTTACCCTAGCCGACTTGGTTTTTTTTGTCTTTTTCTATTTTGTCGGTGGTCGGGGATTTGTGGATGTCGGGGAATTTGGGATGTCGAGGAATTTGGCATGTCGGGGAATTTGGAATGTCGGGGAATTTGGCATGTCGGGGAATTCGGAATGTCGGGGAATTTGGCATGTCGGGGAATTCCTGAGGTCTAGGATTTTTCTTCCCTAGCATAATCTTTGAACTTTTGCTAAAATCCAGCTAAGTCCTAGAACATTATCCTATGGAATCTTACTCAGATGGAAGGTTGCACTTTGCTTTCTGCGGAGGAACATGGCGGGATGTGTCCTTGGACTTCTATGTTCAATCTTTTGGATATTTGCTAAGGGTTTCATCACTCTGTTTTGGCAGGGATAGATTTTCTTATGCTGGGATCAGAGACTCCATCATTTTAAAACCAGAAGTACCCTCCATCATGTTTAGGGATTCCGGACTCCAAGGTACAACAGGCGAGGAATTCTTCCATGCAAGAGCTGGCAAACTAGGTTCCGGAATTTCACCCTGCAGGTCTCCCATCCCAGACTGGATCAGGCATGTCCAAGGGCGCAGAATCCAGAAGGTCAAGGATTTTGCACCCAGGACAAAATTTGTCCTAGAGCACAGAATCCAGAAGGTTAAGGAATTTGCGCTCGGGACAAAATTTGTCCTAGAGCACAGAATCCAAAAGGTTAAGGAATTTGCGCCTAGGACAAAATTTGTCCTGGAGCACAGAATCCTACAGGTGCTGGAATTTGCGCCACTTGCCTTTGGAGTTCAGTTTCAGGGAATCTAAGTCAAGGATTTGCATTTTCCTGAGTTTCGAAGTGGGATTCTGGTTTTGCAGTAGGTTCATTCTCCTAGCTACTCCATGGAGGTTCAGATGTTGATACAGGATCAGAAAACGGAGTTTATTTCTTCCATCCTCGTTCCTTCCATCCTCGCGGAATCTGTTACTTCCAAGGCGGGATGCTAAGTTCGTTCGTTCCGTCCTTCGTTCCTTCCATCCTCCGAGAGTCTCTTTTCGTTCGTTCCATCCTTCGTCTCTTGGTGGCGAGGCACGAGGTTCGTTTCTTCCATCCTCATTCCTTCCATCCTCGCGGAATCCGTTACTTCCAAGGCGGGATGAGAGGTTCGTTTGTTCCATCTTCGTTTCTTCCATCCTCGTTTGTTCCATCTTCCAAGAGTCTTGTTGATGATTGTTTTTCGACAACTCAACAATTAGAGTGAGATACTAAGTATCTGACTCCCTCTTGAGCAAAGTCTCTCGAATGCTGAACCAGGTGATCAAACGAGATGACTCCAAGGTTCCTGCGGATGATTTTGAAAGGAAAATGCTCAATGACTAAGTATGATTTTGCTGTTAACCTACAAAGGGACTTACGCAATTGTTCAAGTTGACTTATTGCTTCAAGGATTACGGAGGTGGACACTGGAGTATCTAAGTACTGCAATTAATGGCGTATGATTTAACAGTGGATGTTCTTGATCCTAATTCTAACTGAATAGATAAACAAAAGGCAAAAGATGTAAGGTTTAGGAATACTAAACTAGCCCTAGATGCAAGGAAATTTACTACCTAGGTGAAATCCAACCAAATCTTACTTCGTCAAAACAAACAACTACGCAAGATAGGTGCAATCTTCTGGGGTATACAAGATGTTTAAATCAGTTATGCTCATGAATGACTCAACAAGCATAAAGATCAAATTGATATTCAATTGTTCAGGCTAACCATGCACTGCAATCTACGAGCCGCAAACTGCAAATGGTATGAACTTGTAGATTTCACCAAAAAGCAATAAAGAAACCTCTCATCAACTAACAAAAACTTAAAAGAGAAACTTAGTCTAATATAATATTCGCTTGAAAATTGAAACCATGCAACACTCGGAAACACAAATAGAATCACCAAGACAATGAATCTTTTATTATCTCAGAGAGCTCTTGCAACAATTTCAGAATTTCCAATCCTACAAATGAGAGCAACAAGAGCTCTTTTATAGACCTCAAAAGAAAGAAGGGTCAAGATCGATCGGCGAATTCAGCGGACCAGATCAAGCCACATCACAAGTAGTTATAACAAACTTCTCTTTATTAAATGAAAGAGGTCAACTTTATTAAATACAGGAGACTGTCTATATTAAATAAAAGATGCTATCTTTATTAAATGACGGCGGCCATAAAGAAAGGAACAAAAGCACGCCTCACAAGAAGATGAGAATGACATATCATTATTTCATGAAGAATCCTCATGTGAATAACCTTCACTAGAAGTTTGGCATTCAATGAACTTGGACACTATTCGCTTGACTTCTTCTATTGGTACACTTGGCGAATTTTGAATGGTTCCTTCAGCTTCAAGCACGTCAATTGAATAAAGGCCAAGTGTCCTTTCCCAATCATTTATTCTTGCTTTGTTGTCGCCAAGGTGGACAGCAAGTGAGAATATACTATCAAGTCTCTCATCTGTAATATCATTTTCCTGAAAATAGAAAACTTGAACTTGCTCTTTCATATTCTCAAAGGTCATCTCCCCAAAAGGATTGCAAATTTCCATCAAAGAAGCATGTATTCCATCCTGAATTCTCTGAAGCACACTTCTAATTCTTGACATATCTAGTTCAATTTTATCCAACAATTGTCCTTTGATGCGAAGACTGAAATACCATGAGGAAAAGTTGTATGTTTTACCTTCTTCAATAACTTCAGCATGTAACAGATCATCCAGTGATGTTTCCATCAAACTCTTCAGGTGTGATAGATGTTGATCCTTAAAGTCTTTGAATTCAACACAGGCTGTCATTAATGCAAGTACCTTGTCCTTTAGGCTAATAATCTTGTCATTTACTTGCATAATATCTCCTAGATACCTGAATGTAGTCTCTTTAGATCTTTTCATCCAATCCTTCAATCTGTGAGATGAAGACTTCAACTCTTCCAGGTGTCCAACTGTTTCAGGAGAAAGGAGAGATGGAGGTGCTGCAACCTTTTCCTGCGGATGAATAGGATGTACTAAATGCTGAATGTACTGCTCCAAGGTACGACATCTTTGCTCAGCTTTGATTCTGCCTTCTATTTCTTGCCTTATGATAGCTCGAGCATTATCAATCGAATCCTGAAGCTCTTCTTCAACTTGCATTCCAGTCAAAGGACCCAGATTGACTGTATTGATGTCATAATCATCAGGTGTGACATCCTCTATGTTCTTCTCAAGCCTAGGAACTGCTACATGCACTTTTCTTGCTCCTGTTTTATCCTTAGTGATCTTTGAGAGGATGTTTGCTTTCTTCTTCGGTTTCTCCTTTGACATATCTAAGAGTAACTCATCTACTGGAAGAGGAGGACAACTTTCAAGTTCATAATTCTCTTTAATCCTTTCTTGTAACCATTCTGGAAGTGATGAAAGGTCTTGCTGCCGCTGTAATTGTCTTCCTTGTACGGGCAATGACTCCTCTTCAGCATCATCCTTCTCCTCAGTGTTAGCTTCATCAATGATTTCAGTGTCATGTGGGCTAGAAGGTACTTCTTCCATTGGAACTTCTGGAACTACATTCTCAACAGGAATTACCAAGTCTGGATTTGGTGGAATATCACCCAACTGTCTAGAAGAAGCAGTCTCAATGCTAATCCTTTTCTTTTTTCTACTGGATTCCCCTTGAACGATTTCAAGCTGTTTCCTTTTCTTTCCCTGTCCTGAATCTTTCTCACTTCCTCTGCTCCGTGAATCCTTACTAAGTGCCTTATGTTGTTCTTGCTGATCCACTTCTCCCATTTTAATATAAGTGAGTTTCTTCCCTTCATCCAGCAGGGCTTGTACTTGTATGTTTATTTGCTCTTCAGTGATAGTAATAACAGGTCTTATCAATCCTTCATCATCGACCTTTTCTCTGTCTGACCAGTTGACTTCATAAGGCAAATTGCGAATCTTATCATACTCATCTCCAAGAAGAGCTCTATCACCTTCTAGCTGATCAGGAATTCTAAGGACCTTTGTTGCCCTTATCAAGTCCCATTTTAGCCTTGAACACTTCTGCATCCGGATGTCGTCATCATCTATAGCATCAGCCCAGTGATCTTCTAGCTGCTCTTTATGCCTGTAAGAAGAGTAAGACTGCTTGACAGCTCCATGTGGATCAAAGTTTTCTCTTCTCGAATCATGAGGATGCAAATGATAAGCTTGAAGCTCAATTTCTGAATGCTCAGCTGCCTGTAATGATGGACAAGAATAGTACCTTCCTAACTGAAGGGGAAACTGAACTCCTGCTTTCTTCCTTGCTTTCTGCATTTTATGAAACTCAATCAACTGTTTGGAAACCTCTAGCAAGACCATCCTATTTGAAGGATATCTAGGCAGTCTATATGGAAATGAGGTGAATCCTTGAATCCTGATGTAGGTGAACTTATCATACTGGATGTAGTACCTTCCATACTGTTTGATGAAGTTCCTGGCAGCACCTGTTAATCTCCGATGCAACTCACCTCTTAACCTCCTCACTATAAACATAGCGAAGGCATCATTGAATCTTTTGTAGTGATTGATGTTTTTCAGGTGGAGTTGAGGATAACACTGATAGGAGAGGACCTGTCCCGGCTTTGTACCTACTTGCCCCTTAGCTGTTAGTCCTTTGTAGACGACATTTCTCGCCAAGATATACACAAGGTATGAAGTCATGAAGAAAGACTTCGTCTCATCAAAGTTTTCCAACTGTTCATCTAGGCAGTGGCTTATAAGGCCAGGCCAGTCAATCATTTTGTTCTTTGTAAACATGTGATCAAAATAAGTATACATCCATCCTTCGAAAGTAGATGACTGTGGCCTACCTGTTACTCGATTCAGAAACATGATCAAGTAACTTATCTCCCGCTTGAAGTCAGCTTTGTGATATTTGGGATCTTTTGAATTGTGTATCTTCATAGATGAATCATTCATCCACTTCTTCCCGATCTCTTGCATGTAGACCTTTGTATTGCCTTCGAACGTCTTCTGAGCTGTTGTAGGGCATATGAAGACTCCTTTCGCCTTCGGGATGTTGAAGATCTCTTGGATAGCCTCCCTCTGCAGGTAAGCAAGAACAGTTCCATCCTTGGCTATGATTTGTCTTTTCTCCTTGTCGTAGTGTTGAACACATTCCAACACGAGCTCGGTGCTTGGCAAAGCCGGTGGAAAGCAAGCTGCTTGTACAATCCCGCTCTTCGCGATGGCTTTGATATCTTCGTTCCTAGTGATCGCGAGTAAGAAGTCTTTCGCTTCATCCAAGTTGACATGTCCCATGTTGGTGTCGCCAACATCCTTCCACTGCGTTTCTAGCTTGGACTCCGGCATGCTGGACTTGGCATCCATCTTGATGAGTACTTGCCTTTCCTTGGCCGTCATTCCCATCTATCTGCAAGAATGGACTCGAATAAGTAGATTGAAACGATAAATTCTATAAGTCTTCTATAGTACTTTTATCATGTTATCATGTTCTAATTCAATTTTTTAAGTACAAAAGGTATCCTAAGTCATTTTTTATTGAAGCATCATCTGATTTCTGAATACAAATTTGCAAAATTGAAGAAGTATAAGGAAATTTGATGAAGTAAAAGTGATCAAACATACCTCTTACTCAATTTTCTGCCTTAGAAAATACAAATTTCTGGATTTTAATGCAAAAAATCAGTATAAAATGATAAACTTCAGATCTGCCTTAGAATTCTGCCCTTTTCTTTACAAATTGCTGCTCCAATTTTGACAAAATCAATACTTTTAAAACAAAAATGCTGCTCCTCTAGAGAAAATCGCTGCTCCTTATTGAAATTTGCAAATGAATGAGTGAAATGAGGAAGGGCGCTCTCTTTAAATAGTGATTTCCTGCATTAAATGAGGTCGGCTAGCTGGGTCGGCCTAGTTTAACATTAAATATTTGCAATTTTTAAAATTTAAATTTCTCCTTTTTTGGGCGCCAAAATAGATGAGCTTCTTCGTGGAGGGCGCTCTAATACTCTTCTTTAGGCACCAAGGAACTTGAACTTCTCCCACTCCAAAGGCGGAAGAAGTTTGGGTGCTCCAATGATCACCTAGGCGCATATCACAAGGCGCTCTGCCAGATCCTACTCTTTCTCAAGGCGCTCAAAGCTCCTTCTCCTAAAGGCGCTAAAACATAACTAGGTGCTCATTTCACTCTTCTAACACGCCAACTCAATCACCTTTACTCAACTCTCCATTTTGAGGATTTCAAACACTTCTTGGTGATGATCCATACTTCTAAACATCAAAATATGATCTCAGAGGCAAGGTGCCAAACGTAAGGAGTTTTCTTCGTCGTTCCATTAAACACATAATGACCTTAAGGCACCAAACTTGTCCTTGAAGTGCTCAAAGACCTTATCTTAACACTCTTCATCACGCAAAACGCTCAACATGAGGCAGTTGAATAGCTTTAATACTCTATGCTAAGTCCAATCAACTTTCAAGGCGCCAATCATGTTAGGGTTCAATGATCTCAGGGCGCAGAACCTACTCCAAGGCGCTCAATTCATACATTGACTTTCAAATTCTTAACTTGTTGAGGAAGGCGCACTTCTAGCTCTCATCTCACCAAGGCGCTCCATCAAGGTCTGGGACTCTATCCAAGGCGCATTCTGAACTAGGGCGCACTTCATCACTCATGTGACTTAACCTCTGGGCGCTAAATCTATCTAGGCGCACATCATTAAAGTGTTCAAACTCATTGAAGGACTCCCCAAGGCGCATTCTGGGCTAGGGCGCACTTCTTTCATTAGGGCGCTCATTCCTCCTTCATCTAGACTTCAATACCTCCAAGGCGCTAATTGGCTTACTCCAAGCAAATTGTAGTTTTCACTGAGGCGCATATTTTGGATCTTGAAGTTCAAGGCACTCCAAACAAAGCAAGGCGCCAATTCTATCTCCTACTGGGCCTTTGTTGAGGTAACTTTTAAGCACACCACTCCAAGTCTCCTAGGCGCAAAACTCCCACTTACAATTCAAGGCGCCCAAACTCTCTTCTAGGTTTCTATCAAGATGTCAATTCAACTCCTCCTTCATCTCTAGAGTTCATAACACATTCAAGGTGCTATTCTAGGGCGCACTCTAAGACTAGGCGCACTCTAAGACTAGGCGCCAAAATCATACTTGAAAGGCGCATATTTGCTATTCCAGTCAACAAGGCGCTATTTCTCCTGCAGGGCGCATTCTTCAACTCAAGGCGCATACCTTCATCATACTTACTCTCAAGGCGCAGAACCTACTCCAAGGCGCTAAAACATGACTAGGTGCTCATTTCTCATTGAGTCATTCACCAACAAAGGCATCCTAGGCACAAACAACAAAGGAACTTTCCAACTAGGCACTCCAATCCTTGTAACGTCCACAGAAGATGCTTCAAAACTCTCTGCCACAAGGGGCTCCAATAAACTAAGGCGTTCACCTTATCAAAACATTCCGAAACCTCATCTCAATCATCTATCTATGTCTCTGCGAAGGTGCTCCAAGTCGTCCAGGGAAGTCATCTATTCAAAGCACACTCTCTCCTCAATTTGGTGTTTAAACATTTTCAAGACCTGCTAGGTGTTCTCTACAGACTCTCCTTGAAAGACTACCAAAACGATCCAGACAATCCTCCCCTTCCTAACGTCTTCACTGCCCCGAAATATCCAAGCTCAAAAGAGGGGGTCCCCAGTCTGATGGGGGTGATGTGTGATTTGGTCACAACAAGTCTGTTTCCGATGTCGGGACACGAGGTTCATTTGTTCCATCCTTTGTTTCTTCCATCCTCCGAGAGTCTCTTTTCGTTCGTTCCATCCTTCGTTTCTTGATGGCGAGGCACGAGGTTCGTTTCTTCCATCCTCCGGGAATCTGATATCTCCATGACGGAAGGATGGACGTTCATTTGTTCCATCCTGACTGTGAATTCTAGGAGTCAGGTATCCACAAAGGGGGTCAGAGGAAAAAAATCCAAGCCAGGAGTGACTGGACAGAGCAGGAGGGAGAAACTGGACAGAGCAGGAGGGAGAAACTGGACATCCCAGTCCTTGGGCGCAAAATCCAGTAGGTACTGGATTTTGCGCCCAGGACAAAAAATTGTACTGGATTTTGCGCCCAGGACAAAAAATTGTCCTGGGCGCATAATCCAGTACCTACTGGATTATGCACTCAGGACAAAAAGTTGTCCTGGGCGCATATTCTTGAAGGTCCTGGAATGTGCGACCAGGGAATTTCTCAGGAGTACTTTCCACTTTCCTCCGGTGTTTGGAATTCTTTGCCCCGAAACTTCATCAGTTCCTGCAGCAGGATTTCATTGTGGTGGAATGTCTTCCGAGAGTTTGTTTTCGATGGCAAGACACGAAGTTCGTTTGTTCCATCCTCCAAAAATTCGGTGGCGAGAGACAAAGTTCGTTTGTTTCATCCTCCAGAAATTCGGTGGTGAAAGACAAAGTTCGTTTGTTTCATCCTTCATTTCTTCCATCCTCCGGAAATCTGCTATCTCTACGACTGAAGGATACATGTTCATTTGTTCCATCTTTCATTTTACCTGTTTGGAATTGGCTAAGTCTGGTAGCCTAAAATCTTGAAAAAATGACTTAGTCTGAAATCTGGTGGATCTTCCAAATTCTAGATTCTGCATGTTAAATCCGGCGGATTCAAGACCTATCTCAAACATCCTGAAAGGTATATTGAAAAATATTTAAAGTATAAGACCTATCTCTCAACTTATACTTAAATATATTTTTCAATATACCTTTACCCTAAAGACGCTGAAAAATGGCAAAGATTGTCCTTGAGCGCAAAATCCAGTAGGTAAGGGATTTTGAGCCCAAGGACAAAAATTGTCCTTGAGCGCAAAATCTAGTAGGTACTGGATTTTGCGACCAGGACAAAAAGTGTCCTTGAGCGCAAAATCCAGTAGGTACTGGATTTTGCGACCAGGACAAAAAGTGTCCTTGAGCGCAAAATCCAGTAGGTACTGGATTTTGCGACCAGGACAAAAAGTGTCCTTGAGCGCAAAATCCAGTAGGTAAGGGATTTTGCGACCAGGACAAAAGTCTCCTGTCGCAATTCCAGCCTACCGGAGGGATATTCAGTAAATGTTGATTGTCTCCTGAAATTGCCCTAAGTCTTCGATTTGCGAATCTTTCGAGCTATGAAATGAGGTTGAGTGCCAGACCGAGATTTAAAGAGATATCCCTTGGTTTTGACCTTCCGGACTAGAGTTGTCAGGCCGGGACTAGGTTCCATGACTGAAGGATGATCACGCCAAGGAGTGACAGTCTCTGTTGAACTCCGCAATCTTGGTTGGAAGAAGAATCTAGATAAACTTTGAAATGGGATTCCAGGCCGGAATTCCTTGAACGAGACTCTGGGAGAGGTACTTCCGGACAGGACTCCAGTTTGGACCTCCGGGTTGGACTCCTGGACCGAAGTCCAGGAATGATTTTCTAAGTCATACATGGGGTCTTGGACCAGGACTGGAATTGGGTTGCATGCCGGGATCGGAGTGGGTTTATTACCTAGGTGTGAAAAGACAAAACCCTTCCCTAAGGATGGAAAAAACAAAACTCTCGCCTAAGGATAGTCTGGAACAGTCAATTAGGGTTCGGGGCCTATGCAGGAGGAAACCTATGTGTTTTACTTCTCTTTCTTCCCGGTGGGCCAGTCTAAGCTCTTGACACTATCTGAACTACGAAGACATCGCCGGAACAAAGTATGGGATTAGCTTCAAGGATCCAGGCAAGTCAAAAGAGGGGGACCCAATTAGTAATTGGGGTTGATGTTGTAAAGTGGTCACAACACAACCCAGCCACAGGAGGTCTATAGCGGCTACAGTGAGGTTCTCACATCTAAACAAAGACTTAAGAGGCAGTTCGCATTTTCTGTTAATTTCTGCAAGCCTACCACATCAGCTATAGGGGTGTTAAATACTGCCCCACCCTACATCCTATTTATCATTATCATTTGGATCAGTGACAGAAAGTCCTTGGCTGCGCTTCAAGCCTTAGATCTATGTTTGTAAGTGCAGTTTCAGATCATGTAATAAGGGCCATTGTTATCTATATGCAATATATTTAAATCTAAATATTATCTGAGATCACATAATTCAATTTGCACCTACTACTGTTATTCAGAAGCATTACTTTGTATCAACCATGTCAAATTGATTAAAAAGAATTCAAGTACGGCTATGTATCTATTGATTTGATCTGAACATTATATTGAGTTGGTAAATTAGAGTGTTGTAGCTAATTACATTTCACATTTTTTGTTACAAAATTTCAATATCAAAGGGGTTATATCAGCATTTAAATTTCAGTTCAGCTTGAAATGATATTTTTCTTTAGTTCAGATTCAGAAAATACATAAAATTCAGAAAAGATAAATTGGGGACATTACAAGAATATTGACAAGTGAAATGAACTAGACTGAGACAACCAGAACGATATTCAATGAAAAGTGTCTTCATTCATTCAAAATGTACATATTTAACAATAGGAAAATGATTGTTCAGCTTCTAATGCAGCTAGGAAATATAAAATATAAAATATTATCCTACTACACCTAGGATTATGTACATTATTGTTACAATTTAAAATATTTTATTAATTTTGAAATCAACTCTGATTTTGTTGGTTGATTTTATTAAATATTTTTTAAATAATAATTTTCAAAATTCAATAGAAGTTAACATTTGGTTTTAAAATCTAACTCTAAATAGTGAGTCCTCTATCACTAGACCCTAGTAGAAATAAATTGCTACAGCCAAAATTGTTAAAAATCTAAATTATAATTAAATGGAAAATTCATTCTAAGTACATTTTATGTATATGTACTATTAATTAAAATTTTGAGTTAGACCTTCAATTTAAATATGTTCTTTTTTCAAATTGCTAAGTGTTTCTGAGGGGTTTTTTATTTTGCCAAGTCGAAATCGGAGTCAAAAACTAATTTACTGTGTCTATGCCCAATCCAAGTATGGTAACTATGAATTACATTGCCTCTCTATCTCTAGATAGATAAACAAATAGACAAATAGACATATAGATAGACAGGCAGACAAACAAAGATATAGACAAAGAGACATATAGATAGACAGGCAAATAGACAAAGATATATAGACAAAGTGACAAAGAGACATATAGATAGACAACACCAATAGATAGAGAAGAGAGACAAATACAAACAAAAAGACAAATAGACAGATAGATAGATAGATAGACAATTAGACAGTAGACAGATACAGAGATAAATAGATAGACACACAAACATATATATAGATAAACAAATAGATAGACAGACAGACAGTCAGACAGACAGATAGATAGATAGACAAACAAATAGATAGACAGACAAAGACAAACAAACGGACAAATAGATAGACAAATAGCTAGATAGATAGAGAAATAGGTAGACAAACATATAGGTAGACATATAGATACACAAATAGATAGACATGTAGACAGATAGATAGATAGATAGATAGATGCTTTGAAACTCTAGGCCATGGTCTGAATGATATATATAATCGTTTGGTAAGCCCATAAATTCCCATGAAATATACTCAAGGATGAATTAGTCATTTGCAACATATAAAAGTTCAAAGCACAAGCATCTAAACTAGCTCAAATTGTGTACAATCTAGTTGGGATCTCTGGATCCATGATTTGAACAGCACTAGGATGGTGATGATCAACTGTCACATATAGGAGGTAATCTAAAAGTGCACTCCAAAACATTTCCTCTCAATACACATACATTCAATTGAGGTTAAATCATGATTTTCCAAAACTATGAGTGATCTCTTTCGACTTACAAATCCTTTTGCCTTTATTAAACAATTTGTTTGCAATGCCTAGCTGGGGGTTATAAAATGTGTAGATTGATGGCTAATAAGTGCTAATAACTAAAGAGGAGACTTGAGATATGCCAAAAAGGATTTAGGAAGAAATCTTGATAAGATTGATCATTGAAAATATAATTGTGGAGATGTCTATGAACTATGAAGCCTCTGTAAGAAAGCAACATTCCTCAAAGTGGCAATCATAGTCTATTCCCTTATGGGGAGTTGGAAGTCATAAATTGGAGGAAATTTAATGGTGCAAGAAGATGAGGTGGAAATGATATGGAAAGAAAGTGAAATTAAGTAAAGAGCAGCTAGCCAAGGACCATTGGGGAAGAAATGAGGTCAATGAAGTGAATCAAGATTAACAGGGAGAATCAAGGTTGACAATGTACGCTGCCAGAATATAATGGACAAGCAAGGAATTGATGGGCATTCACTTTTGACCAGATTTGTTCTTTCAACAAAATAAACAAATATAGGAACCTGGAATACAGTAGGCACAAATATAATCAGATTTGTTAAAATAAAGCCCATTTTTTAAACGAGTAGCTACTTGTCATCTTCAGGAATAATCTCAGAAAAGTTTTGATAGCTGTTGTTTATGCCGAAATTGTTTTCCTGCATGGTCATAACATGGTCCATAATCCATTCCTGTATTATATCGATGATCAAATCTAGAGTGAAAATGTGGAAAATAGATAACATCAGCCCTTTAATATTCCATTTTGTTATATCAGAGTCCTTGAGAAAGTAAACTTGCCCAAGACCTTAATACCTTGTCCCTATGAACAATTGTTGCTAATGGATCAACTGTTTCACCATTTATCTGGATATCAAGCTTTACCAGGTCACTTTTTTTGTACCTGCATGTATATCATTAACTTGATAAAAAGGTTCAGAAAAATAAAAGGTCTCTTATCAGCTGATTGTTAAAATTGAAAGACTAGACAAAACTCACAATATATTTCTGAAAAGGAATAAAAGATGCCAATGATTTTATAGATCCCTAGTAGACCCAAGGAACAGTTGTTATGAGTATAACATTTAGACAAGACAAAGTGTAGGATTGTTCTGATTGACACAACCAGTTTCTTTAGGCACACTATTATTTTCATATACTCCTGTCAATCAAATCTATCTACAACTAATATAACCCCCACAGCAACCCTGAACCTCTAAAAAAAAATACACAAGTAACTGAGGCCAAACTGTTCCTAACCATAAGACAAGGCTTCTCTTTCTCCCTACATTCCAAACAAGTAGTTCCACGCCAAGAAAAACATGTTAAATAATTTAATCGTTTCAACAGTATTCCTACTAGATTGAATACTCTGGGAACACAACTAATCTGCTAATACTTCAGAAATTATTACTAATTGTTTAAGTCACAACGCATTATTTCTTTATACTTGTTTAAACTGTTTCTCTTCTGCTTGTACTGCTATTGAATATTATGTGTAAGAACTTTTAATATTGGCATAGATTTTTGACCATGAAATTTGAGTTCAAATGAGGATTGCTATGGCCATCAATAGATCACTGCATACTGAATTGCATAATGATAAATGTGAATGCTGGGAAGATATAGCAAAGATATGTGCATACTTGGCGAGTCTATCAACCACAACATACATACAATCCTTACCATTATCTCGTGGAAGTCAAATGACAAAATCCACAAAAACACTCTCCCATTTTTTATCTCGAATGGGTAAGGGCTGCAACAATCCTGCTGGAAATACTTGCTCTATCTTATTCTATTGCCATGTGCCACACTCCCTAATGTGCTTAAGGACATCCTCGTTGAGTCCTTTCCAAGAAAACCTATCTCACCTACTTATAAGTTTTGTAGTACACTAGATGGCCCGCCAAAGGTGTGTCATGAGATGTTCTCAAAATCCTCTCCTTCACCTTAGATTCAAGAACAAGATACACCCTATCCTTGTAAAGGACAAGCTCATTTCCCACCCTATCCCTGTCATCCTAAAACATGCCCTCCAAAATATCATTAGCAAATGCACTCTTAGCATATTCCACTATAATAGCAACTCTCCAATTAATAGAAATATCGAACACAGAGCACAAATATGGTTTTCTAGATAACGCATTAGCCACAACATTATTCTTCCCCTTAACATACTCAATGTCAAAATCATAAGCTTGTAGCTTACATACCTATTTTTGCTGCCTATCATTAAAATCCTTTTGGTTGAGGAAGAACTTCAAGCTATTATGATCCGTCTTCACCACAAATCTCCCACAAACCAAATATTGCCTGAATTTAACCAAAACATACATGATAGCCAACATCTACTTATCATAAATGGAAAAGCCCTTTTCTGACTCCTTGAGTTTCCTACTCTCAAATGCTATGGTGTGCTTATTTTGCATCAAAACTGTCCTAATCCCCTCTCCTATCCTAAAGCATCACACTCTAATACAAAAGGAAGTGAAAAATCTAGAATAGCCAATATAGAAGACAAGTTCATTACCTCCTTGAACCTATCAAAAGCTCGTTGTACAGAATCGAAACAATGGAAGCCTCCCTTCTTCGTCAAGTTCGTCAATGGTTGTGCTAGCTGTGAAAATCTCTTAACAAAACCTCCTGTAATAGCTGCAAAGACCAAAGAAACCTCTCAACTATGATAGCCTTAGGTGGGGGCCAATCTAGGATAGTTTGTATCTTCTTATCTACTTGAACACCTTGGGCACTAATCTTATGCCCCACAAACAAAATCTTTGTCATCCCAAAACACTTAGATTGTAATGTCCCCATTTCTGGCATGATCACCCAACAGGAGTCTGGGTTAGCCTATCCTCATTCCCGTAGGCTAATTCGTCAAACAAGGGAATAATTTTGGTTGAGCTATGGCTTGGAGAAGATAATGTTGTTCAGAGGCTTGGAGAAAGGAAAGATGTTTTATAGGGCTCAGCCAATTTCCGGCAAAATGGAAAATGAATTAATGTAATTTTACATTAATTATCAAGAGGATGAAAATAATAATGGCTTGTGGAATTGGGTGAATCATTTGGTGATTTTGAAAATAAAATAATATTGGCATCAAGCGGTCACTTTGGAGGAAGAGAAATTAAATAATAATATTTTATTATTATTTAATGGAGCGCCCAAATGGAAAAAGAGGAAAATAAATAAAATAATATTATTATAACATTATTTTAAATGAAGTGGCCAGCATTGGGAAAAATAAACAAAAATATATATATATTATTGTGGAGCGCTCACCTTGGAGAAGAAAAAGGAAATAATAAAATATATTATATTCTTTGGATTTTGGCGCTCACCTTATTAGGAGAAGAAAATAAATATAAAATATTATTATTTTTTATTTTGCACGGCTACTTTGGTGATTGGAAAAATAAATAAAATATTGGCCCTTGGCCGACAAGGAGGGAAAAGCTAATTCAAATCTTTAATTTGAATTTGTCGGCTTCAATGATGGAAAAGAAGATCCAAGTATAAAAGAAGGTTGAAGGAGCTCATTTTGACATCATGAATACTTTGGCAACTTTCGCATTTTGCTTGGCAATTGTATTGCAGGACTTTCCAAGGATGAAAACCCTTGTGGAGGTATGACTCAATTGTTGACACAGATGTTGCAGAATATGAATACTTCCAGATGTAATCAAGATAATGGCAACCATGGTGAGACAAGCAATTCAGCAAATAATCAAAACAACAACAGTCACAACACCAGGACAACAATTGGATCAGCAGCAAAGCCATTGATGCCTACATTTCTAGATCACCAACAAACTCCATATGGTAATGAAGGACAACAAAAGGCTTTATTTGCCCCATTTAGGCAGCCTAAATAATAATAATAAAGTGGTCTTTTTACAAAGTTATGACAATTAATATAAGACTGACTATAATTATTATTTTTTAAAATTTATTTCCTGCTCCCACACTAAACTACGAAAAAATACCAAAATAAACTAATTAAATTATTTCCACAAAATCTACTAGCTAAAATTGTGCATGAATTACGAAACCTCGGAAAATGAAGCTCTTCAAGGTTTGTGGACTCCTCCAAGAATCTTGGAATGCTCCACACATGTTGGAATTGGTGCGAACAAAAAAGGAACATAATATTATACTAGCCATTCCTTCAACCAATCAAGTAACCTTCCGAACAACTAACCAAAACAAACACAACCAACATAAGTATTAACCTACTTATGGGTGTAACCCATTATTATTCTAACATACTAATTATTAACCTACTAATAGTATTTATTCATTAACCTAGATGTAATATTTCCAACAACTTATGATAATGGCACTAAAGCGCACTTAGTGGAAGGAGTTCAAGACAAAGCAGGGGAAGAGGGTGAAGGAGATTTTAGTCAATGATGTGTTTTGGTTAGATGTGGTTAGTTTTCATTGTTATCAAATATTTGGATTCTAACAAATCTAGCCTTGGGGAGATAAATCATCGTCATTCGTGAGAGCCACCCCACCCTAGAGTTCTACCACAAGTATGTTCAACCCATTATTCAACAAAGCTAGGGTGATGTAAACCCATTTACAAGTAACCACATATGTGGAAAGTCCAAAGTGATGTAAAAAGGCAAGGAATAGTAGTCCCCCTCGATGACAATGAGGTGAATAAAAGCCTCATAGAGGCCTTCCAAAAAAATGTGTTTAATCCTGATGAAGCCTCATAAATTAGAACAAAGTGGATCATATTTATTGAACTTGATGGCCATAGTTCAACGCAAATAGACATGGCCACTTTACAAGATTGGCCAAAAGTGTGGTGATTACTATATGGGCCTCCAAGATTGTTGAGTCCACCTACCATTCATCTCTTCTCATAGGTTTCTAGTTCCTCTGCTATTGAGAGGAATTGGTTGACATGTAGCTTCATCCACTTTATTGAAAGGAACAAATTTACCTCTAGGACAGCAAAGAAGTTGTTTGTTGTATCCAGTGCCTTAAGTCTCATTAATTGCAAGACACCTCGATCTAGGGAGAGCTTAGCAATATGGCAAGATGTAGAGCCCAAGAACATGGCATAAATTGATGAGGAATAGGATGTGAAGACAGTTGAGATCCCATTGCAAAAGACAATTGAGTCCAACAATTCTAGAGATGACAAGCTAAGTTACCGATCTTGGTACTAGTTCGGGTTCGGTTCGTGGATTCAGTCAAAAAACATTTGGGTGTGGGTTCGTTTTAAGTTTCTCCATACAAAAACATATAAAAATCAGAAATATATACATATTTGCGGCAGTAATTAAGTTCAAAATACCATAGCATCACGTATATGATCATATAATAAACAAAACCTCCATAAAATAATAAATATTAAAAATTAAAAATACTATAATGTCAATTAGTCAAACATGAATGTCGTGATATATATTAAAAATTAAATATACTATAATGTCAATTAGTCAAACATGAATGTCATGATATATATTAAAATTCAAAATTATAATGTCAAGTGTCAACAATCAGCCATCATCGTCATATCGGTCTTCAAACATATCATCATCACCATCAATATTAGATGATGCGGGTATTGGTATATTAAAAGAACCACAAATAGTGGCACTCCCACTGGCACTAGCATGGGCACTGTCATGCTCACTACCAAGCTTGTCATCAACATCAACTTCAAGTGCAGCAATGTAATGTCCCCATTTTGAGCTAAGTTATATTCTCTAGTTGAGTTTGTTTCTATACATGGAGAACCGGAAAGTTGGCTCAACTAGTATTTTGCTTGAGTTTTATTATGTGAATAAAATAGAAAATGGAATCTTTAATTGCATTTTCTTCTAATCTATTTCTATGGAGTTTTGTGTGGAATAAGGAATTGCTCCAGGTGGGACCTATTTGTCATCAAAAGCCAACATGGGAGGAAGATAGGTCCAAGCTATTCAGATGCATTCAAATATTTCAAATGGCTATTCTAAGAGGATCGACTATCATGTGGAGTACAAAATTCATTGGTAAAAATGTACACAATGTTCATTGGATCATGTGCCATGAGAAGGATCGATGCAAGAGAGAAGTAAAGGCATTTAAAATTATATTTGTGCATTCAAGGGAGAGCCAACGGCTATGAAGACAATTTTAAATGCTAGCAAGATAATTTTAAATGCTATAGAGGATCGGCGGCTAAGGCAATGGATCATTTTAAATGCAAATTTATTTATTAAATGCTTGCATGTGGATCGATTGGGTTATGTGATGCATTTCATGAAGTTGTTAGAGATCGCCCAAGGAAAGGAAGGATCATTTTAAATGCAAATTTTATTTATCAAATATTTGCATATGTTGCGGTTGAGGAAATTAAATGCCAACGCCAATGTGGTTGTGATCGCCCTAACCTATGAATGATATTCAATGCAAAATAAAGATATTAAATGAATGTATGCTAGTAGCCGCCTATGCAAGAAGGAACCGATTGGATTTAGAAAAGGAATTTAAATGATATGTGAAAGATTTTAAATGCCCATGTCCAGCCGCTTAAGGATTTGCAATCGCCAACAAACAATATTGAATGCCAAGACAAATCGCACAATGAGGAGCTAACCAATTTGCATGTAAGGATAAATAGTTCATTGCAAGTTCATTTGAGATTATGTTGAATGTGGTATGTTTTCTTATTTTCTTTTGTTTAACTAAGAATTCCTATTTTCATGTCATTTTACAAGGTGATAACCCCTTGTATTTGTATAGTGATGACCCCATACTTCATGTGAGATGGTATCATTCAGATATTCATCATTAGAGCTTAATTTTGCAGGTTTTGTGAGAGTTGAAGTGAAGTTTATGAGCCATTGAAACCCTTGGTCAAGTTGAATATCAACCAAGGTAGTGGATTAGTGAATTGTGGAGTTTATGGCATGTTGTAAAGTCTGATTTTTCATTCCAGTCAGCTAACAAATTGTTATACAGGGTTTTTATGGTCACATTTGCATGATTGGATGATAGTACAAGGTACTTGGTATGTCTAGAGACACATTGCTTTAGCATTTTTATGAAATCTGGGCATAATTCAGCCATCTACAGGTCTGCTACAGCGAACTAAAGGTCTGATACAGTCTGATTCAGGAGCATATTTCATATCAGGTTAAAGGCATTTGATGTTACAGATCTTTTGGAGGCATCTCCAGCCCTACCGATTTGATATCTGAGGAAATATTGATGAGAACTCATATGTTATTGCTAACTGAACTATATCAGCACTCTAACAATTTGTAACAGCAGAGAATAAGAAGGGTCTTCAGACTTATTTGAAGTCCTCATTGCATTCTTATTGAGCTGGGTACATCATTCCACCATTGGGCATTCATATGCTAGGATTTTGTTATGTTTTTGGTGTACTTTTGTACTTGAAATAAAGTCTGATATAAAACAGTGGAAGTCTGATTTCATTTCCAGCAAATTTGCAATTGATTGTAACTCATTTGAAAGTTTCAATAAGAAACATATTTGATGGTGTGATTGCTTCATTGGATTGTTAATTCTGTTTCATGTTTATTTGGCTAATGAATGCAAGAAATCTTATCAAATCTTGAGCAAATTTTCAGTCATATATAATAGGGTCTCTTACAGTGGTATCAGAGCTATGATCTTGCCAGCCTGAGGGAAAAATCAGAACAGGTTTCAATTGTGGATTTGGAACAATGGGTCTATTTCCGTCCAATAAGCAAATGATGAGAGAGATGGTGTATCATCAGCGTAGAATGATGGATAGTCAACAGCAAACAAACGCAACCATACAACAATCAAATGCAATCATTCAACGAAGTATTGATAGGCTATGTCAAGCTTTGATGGGCAGCAACAACAACAACAACAGAGCTAATCAAGCAGATTCAAGGAAGTCTAATTCAAGAAGATCAATAGGTACAAGGTCAAATTCATCCCACGAGACTCCTAATGATAAAGGTATGCATTGGTTTATGATGAATGATTTCAAAGAGCAAGAAGACTATGCAAGTGGAATAAAAATTGAACAAATGGATGAGTTTGATGAGATGCCAAGATATGAAGAATCTCATAGCAGCCATGAGATAATGGAAGAGAATTAGACTTTTGGGTCAGCAAAAGATGAAGAGTTCATGTCACTCCATGATGATTGAAAGATTGATGAAGAGGATGTGCAAGATGAAGATAAATCAGCTAAGGTATATGAAGGTATGGTTCCTCAAGTTGAGACTAACATTGTTGTTTCATCTCTTCTTCATGTTGATAAGGAGACAAGTGATGTGAATGATTTGGAAAATGATAATGTTCATACATATGATAGCAAATCAGAGATTTCATTTTGTTATGAAGCGTATATTATTGATAATCAATCATACATGAAAGAGGTCAGCTATGAAGTATGTGATTCACATGAAGGAGAAGACATGGGTGATGTACAAGAAGAGACACATTGAATCAGCATTTGATGAAGAAAATACTATGATTGCTATAGATCTTGATTTATTTCATGAGGACATATATGATGCATGTGAAGAAAAGTGTATGGAACTGGCAATTAATGGTAAGCATTTTATTTTTGATATGGATTGGCATGACATCATACCTGATTTGTTTGAGGACAACAGTCCTATGGCTTTGCATTCTCATGAATTTGACATGCTAACACCTTTGGAGGATAGTTATTCATGGTTTACTAATGATGATATGCAAGATTGGAGTGTTGGATTTGGTAATTTTGTTGAAAAACAGGGCACTATACAATCTAATTTTGTATATCAGAGCTATAATAATTAAATCCGCAGCAACAAAGGAATATCAAGGTAAAACAGTGTTAGTTTACTATGCAAGTAGAATCTAATGGATTAATGAATTATTTACTAATGATTATTTCCTTTAGCAAGTTTCTATATTAATAATCTAATTTAGGTATTATTGTTGTTTATCATTAAATAAGTTTCTAAATAAATGTGAATGTTGTGCATAATTTTATATGCTGAATTAATATATGATTAGATATATTGAATCAATATGTTATATGAATAATTGTATGAGTGTTATATGATGGAGGAATGTGGTACAAGAGGGGAATGGTGATGGGGCATCCTTCTAAGTACACCACCCCTTGAGGGGGGATTAATAAATCCCATTGGGGCCAAGGGGGTATAAAAGATACCGCTCTTGGGCTTAGAAGAGATAGCTTTCGGGGCACCCTTTGTGATTTCATCTCCTATCATAAACACTCAATTTCAAGGACCCAATTATAGAGAAAAGAAAGGGGATGGTTAGAAGAAAGGGGAACGGAACAACGGATACCTCATTAGGTACACCACCTCATATGGCTGGCATGCGCTACATGAGGCCAAGAGGGATGGTATATCCGCTCTTGGGCCTTGGGTAGAGGATCCGGGACACCCTATCAAAGCCATCCTCCTCAATTCTCCTATGATTGAGTTTCTTGAATAACTAGATTTTATTTATTTAGATATGTTAACTGAAATAAGAAGACATTATTGTAAATTTGCTCTTAACACGTTTTGCAGGATATCTTAATTTCTAGAGTGGAAAGTGAGAATTAGAACATCATTTAATATACTAGGAATTTGGGGACATTACATTCATGGTCTACTAATGATGATATGCAAGATTGGAGTGTTGGATTTGGTAATTTTGTTGAAAAACAGGGCACTATACAATCTAATTTTGTATATCAGACCTATGAAGATGTGAAAAAGACACAAGAAATGTGTGATATGTGGCTAGAGAGAGCAAGAAAAGCTAAGCTTGTTGCTGGTCAAGCAAAACATCTTGAAATGATAAAAATAATGAGACAATCAGCTTTGGTTGATCATTATAGGCCAGCTATTTATGACATGCATATGTGTGACAATGAAGATGAAGATTTGCAAGGTACTTTGTTTTCCATTGGAGAGGATCAATCTACTCTTGAAGAGACACAACATCATTTTGATGATGCTCTCTCATTGGCACATGTGGATGGTTATTCTTCATTCTTGAGTAGTGAAGAATGTGATTTCAGTTTTAGCACAACAGGGATGGATACATTGGTGTTTAGCATCCTTCATCTATTCATGATACTATTCAGTGGTATAGAGATTTTCAGCTTTGTTGGCTCATTGTTTAACATTGGCATCTTCAATTTTGAGTTGATTGACTACTTCATGAAATGGATTTGTCATTGGAGATTGAGTATGCATGTATTATGTGACAGTGGAAGCAGTCCCAGGATCTCCTTCATCAACATCTTTGAGATGGTATGTGTGAGTTTGTATGGACAAGTTAGATGGGTTTGGGATCCTGGTATTCATTGATGTTCATTTGACACTCCCGATTGCTTGGGACAAGCAATCTTGGGGTGGGAGGACTTGTAATGTCCCCATTTTGAGCTAAGTTATATTTTCTAGTTGAGCTTGTTTCTATACATGGAGAACCAGAAAGTTGGTATATGTCTATACATGGAGAACCGGAAAGTTGGCTCAACTAGTATTTTGCTTGAGTTTTATTATGTGAATAAAATAAAAAATGGAATCTTTAATTGCATTTTCTTCTAATCTATTTCTATGGAGTTTTGTGTGGAATAAGGAATTGCTCCAGGTGGGACCTATTTGTCATCAAAAGCAAACGTGGGAGGAAGATAGGTCCAAGCTAGTCAAATGCATTCAAATATTTCAAATGGCTATTCCAAGAGGATCGACTATCATGTGGAGTACAAATTCATTGGTAAAAATGTACACAATGTTCATTGGATCATGTGCCATGAGAAGGATCGATGCAAGAGAGAAGTAAAGGCATTTAAAATTATATGTGTGCATTCAAGGGAGAGCCAACGGCTATGAAGACAATTTTAAATGCTAGCAAGATAATTTTAAATGCTATAGAGGATCGGCAACTAAGGCAATGGATCATTTTAAATGCAAATTTATTTATTAAATGTTTGCATGTGGATCGATTGGGTTATGTGATGCATTTCATGAAGTTGTTAGAGATCGCCCAAGGAAAGGAAGGATCATTTTAAATGCAAATTTTATTTATCAAATATTTGCATATGGAGCGGTTGAGGAAATTAAATGCCAACGCCAATGTGGTTGTGATTGCCCTAACCTATAAATGATATTCAATGCAAAATAAAGATATTAAATGAATGTATGCAAGCAGCCGCCTATGCAAGAAGGAACCTATTGGATTTAGAAAAGGAATTTAAATGATATGTGAAAGATTTTAAATGCCCATGTCCAACCGCTCAAGGATTTGCAATCACCAACAAACAATATTGAATGCCAAGACAAATCGCACCATGAGGAGCTAACCGATTTGCATGGAAGGATAAATAGATCATTGCAAGTTCATTTGAGATTATGTTGAATGTGGTATGTTTTCTTATTTCCTTTTGTTTGACTGTCATGTCCCCATTTTCGGCTTGAACACTAAATGGAACTTGGATTAGCCTACTCCTCATTCCCGGAGGCTAATTCTAAATGATGAGGGAATGAATTGGTTTTTGACTAACTCAATCTTATTGTTTTGCAGGAACAAAGTCAGAAACTCAAAATTTGGCTAAGTCTGGAAGCTAAAAGCATGACTCTTGGAGTCTAGGCGCCAATTTCACATCAAATTTCCCAAGTGAGCGCCTAAGGACAAGATAGGCTTCAATGACCCCCAATATGGAAGGCGCTCTAGTTAAAGAAGTTGATTTCTCCGACAGAAGTCTCATACCAAGCATACTCCTTGAGGAAAGGGGTCAAGTAAACTCTAGGCGCAAATACCATGACAAATTCACCTAATGTGCGCCTAAGTGGGAAGGTAACTTCCAATCACTTCAAGTAGTTAGGGCACTTGGTGAGATAAGAGTTTTACTTCACCACAAAGACTACAAGTGTAAGCACCACATGTATGAAGGTGAATCCAATGCAAGGCGCTAGTTTCCTCCTACACAGACTCAGAAGTGCGCCTAAGATCAATTCCTAGAAGACGCCTTAGCAAGAAAAGTCATTGGAAGGGTAAGAATACATCACCAAAGGTTAAAGATGAAGTTTAGAAGACATCCACTCAAGTGGAATCATTAAAGAAGACAAGTTCATGGATGAGGCACACCTTTGGTCAAAAACTCCTCAAATATGCGCCTAAAGAGAAAATGAGCATCAAAACATCCTTCAAAATCAAGGCGCTAGCATTAAGGAAGATGCTATCACTTTCGAAAACCTCAGACTTTGCAAATAATGAGTAGAATTGGTTAAGTCACACACTAGGCACAAATCCAATGTCGAATCCTCCAAATATGCGCCTAGATGAAGAATGAAGTTAGGGAAGTGAGTTTGGACATTCTAATCAGGGCGCTCAACAAGGTATGTTGCATTGCTACTCTTAAGGATACCAACACATGAAGACTTGGTAAGATAAATCATCAAACACCCAAGGCGCAAATTCTCCCTTGCAACACCTAAGGCGCCAATCTACACTTTTTCTGCCCACAAATGCACCTAAGTGAAGATGAGGATTAAAACAAGGTTTTAAATACTCTGGATATGGGCGCTTGGATAAAGAAGCATCAAAGGGTCTACAAACAAGTGTTTGAAAGTCTTGAATAGAGTAAAATATCATCACAAAGGTGTTACACGCAATACCCAGTCTCTGGAGCACTAAATATGCGCCTTAAGTAGATTGACTTAGCATTGGTGCTAGTAGACGTCCTCCAGACTGTGAAGACAACACAAGGGATCATTCCCTAGTTACATCACCTCGTGTTGGCACCTAGTCCTCAGTTGGGCGCAAGTTCATGATCAAATTACTTCAATTGGGCGCCTAGAGTAAGTTACAAGTACCTGAGCTCTCATTGGTCAACAAAATGATATTGGGATCTGTATTGATTCAGTGGGTAAGGTTGCCACCTCAGACTGAGTTGTCAAATGGAATATTCTCCATGGATATGCTTCTTGGAAAATGTGCCTTGGTTCCTCTTGTGCATTGGGAAATGTGCCTTCATTGCCTTGAGGAGCACTATAAAAGGAGGAGAGGCTCTCTCATTTGAACATCTTATCTTTTGGCAAATTTTCTCTCTGCAAAGCTTTATGCTTATGATCTTGAGGCCTGCGAGTTTCAAGTGTTGGGGTGATGCTCCCTCAACTGACAAGGTGATGCTCCCTTGTTGCATTGTGAGGTGTTGACATCCAGTTGACATCATTGGGTTCAATTGAAGTGATCTACATCAACCAGTGAGATAGAGCTAGTTGTGAAGAAGTTGAAAGCATCGTATACATCTAGGCTTCAAAGCCTTTTCTTGTAATCATTTGAATAAGATTGTTTAATCATGCCATTTTGGGCAATCATCATTGTAATAAGACATTTGAATTGAGTTGAATCAAGTAATAATACAAGTACCCAACTTCAAGTTGATTCATGCAAGTTGCCTTTGTTATCTTTTCATATGTGATGTTAAGTAGACTAAGTAGTTGAAGAGTTAACTGCAAGTAAATTTGTCTAAGGAAAATTTTAGTTAGTACTAGTTGGGTATCTTTTCAGTGGTATCAAAGCCATAATCCTGCCAGCCTGTTGGGTAATGATTGCATTCAATTGGTGTGTATCAGTTGTGCACAAGTCCGTTTGGATTTGGTTCTTAGTTTGGGATAGTGAAAAAGGTCATCATGGCAAAGTTGTTCAGCAACAAACAGGCGTGGAAAGAATTTGAACAAACGCAATACAAGATCATACATACATTGCAGCGTTTACATGATTCATTTTCTAAGTTTGGACATTTTAAAGGATCATCTCCTTCTACTAGCAAGGGTAAAAGGCCACAAGCAAGGAAGAAATATCATACTATAGTTGATGAACTGTTTAGAAATGGCATGGATAGAGAATCTTCACATATGGGTGATACAACTCTTCATAAGAAAGATTTGGTGTCTTCAAGTTCCAATAAGGTATGCAAAAATTTATATTATGAATTTGATAGACATGCTGATTTGACTCAAGAAGACATTTGGACAGCTTTGGGTACTGATTTGTCTACATCTTTGCATGAGGTTTCACTTGAGGCTTCTACATCAGAGGCTAGCATAGAGCATGTTAGTGATTTGGAAAGCAATGGTATGGATTCTTTGTGTGTTCTCAAGGCATTTTCTAGTGTGATAGTTGATTCCCATAATGTCACATCACCTACACAAGAAGAAAAAACTTTGGATCAAGAGGAGATACATAGTACACCGTTGAGTATTCATGTTGATCACACAATAGAAGAGATTACAGTCATGGATCAGCGTATTAGAGATGTTGAAGACATGGTACAAGAATATGACAGGTATTCTGATTTTTATAACAGCAATCATATTCCTTCACTCCATGAGGTAACAAGTTCACATAAGGATAATAGTACCATAGAGTTCTCTATAGATGGTGCTCAAAAATTGGGTGTTAAAAATGGAATTTGTGTGGTGCATTCAAGTCATATGAATTCTGATCTTGTATATCAGACTTGGAAAGAATTGCAAGACTATTCAATGATGAAGGGAGATGACTACTTGCAATTGCTTAGAGCTAGAGACATGGCTGTCAAGTTGGTGAAAGAAAAAGATAAAGAGATTGTTGATCATTGTCTTCTTTTGAGTATGTCCAATAATTCCTTGCATAATTCAGAAAATCAGTCCTTTATAGCAGCTACTCCTTGGGTACAAGATGACAAGGCAAATGATGTAGGAGTTGAACAAGTTGAGGAAAGGATTGAAGAATCATACAATGAGGTACCTTGCAGCCTTGTGACATTTAGTGATGAAGAAGATTCATTGGAGAATCACATTCAACATGATCATATGGACAAAGAACATGCCACCACAGAGGTTATTGTTCATCAAGGTATGAGTTCATTAGATAATATTGTTTCATTCCCTCTACATCATATTGGCATGGAATCAAATAATAGGGTAGGTATCCTTGAGATGGACTTGGTTCATAAGAAGGGAAGTGATCAAGATATGTTGGACATTCCATCCATCAAAGCTATTCCTATGGAAGGAGAAGAAGCAACACTATTTGAAGTTCAGTCACACATGGAAGTAGTAGACTCCACTCACTACTTTGATGAAGACCCCTTGTCCAGGCCTAATGTTGACTTCACTCAATGGAATGAGATTCTTGAGATGGCAGCTAACATACATGGTGAGAAGAAGGTAGAAGAACCCTCTACTATTGGCACTCATAATTTGGGCACTAAAGGTGGTAAGTTTGGAAAGAATACAGGCTATAACAGTTCTAATCATGAGGTAGCATCCATTTCACATGAAGGTAATAGTGTTAGTGAGTTTTCCTTTGTTGGGGCTCAATTTGAGAGTGTTACACATGACATATCTATTGTGTATTCAAGCCACAAAGGTCCTGATTTTGTTCACCATACTGTGGAAGATGTGCAGAAAACACAAGTCTTGTGTAACTACTGGGTACGAAGAGCAAGAGAAGCAAAATCAGTGGCTGCCCAAGCGAGACAGCACCTTCAAGAGGTCAAGGCAAAATGTGAACAGCTGGAGCAAGCAAGAAGACAGAGGGAAGCACACCTGAGATCTTTGTTCCTTCCAAAGGAAGAGTGCATGGAAGCAAGCAAGCAAGACAAAGATGCAGATTTAGCTAAGCAAGAACAAAGGTACAAGTTTGAAAATTTTAGTACACCTGATTTGTATCATAAGGATCATGGTTTGTCTTTGTTTGAAAATGCTTCAAGGATTCAAGTAATGAAGATAGAAGGAAAAATTGAGTGTACACAGGATTCAAATTGTGGATCAGCCCTTGTTGATAACCATCCTTTCATAGGAGAAGATATGATTAAATTGGTGAAGGGTAACTCACTTGAGTATGAGGACGAAAACCCTTAGAGGACAGTGGATTGGACGACAACCCAGTTCACATTAGAGGGAAATCTACACTAGGTTTCCGTTTGGGCATCATTTGGTTTCATTTTGTGTTCAAATTTACAATCTGATCTCTGCAGGCCTAAAACAGGGGTTTGGACAGCTTACTCCAGTTATTTGGTCATTGGAATTCAACATACTTGGCTGCTACAGTTGGAGGTTGAAGCTATTGCAGGTTTGGGAGTGATTTGTGAATCATTGAATCACTTTGAATGTTTTTTATAAGTCTGATTTTATAATCTATTTGTAATCAACCATCATCTCACGATTGTAATTAGCAAGCTTCAATAATCTGGTATGTCAAATTAAGTCACCTAACTCATATCTTTAATTTGATATAGTTTGCTTGTTGATCCAATCAATTTCAGTCGACCTTGTGGTGTTATTTGTATGTTATTATGTTTCCTTTACATTAACATATCATGGAAAGACTCTACATGCATTGAAATCACAAAAAACACAAAGCAAACCATTCAAACAAAAATCAGAAAATTCAGAACAGCAAGGTACAAATCAGATCCCTAATGGATATTGGACTGAAATTTTAAAGCTCTGATACCACTGAAAGATCCCCTACCAATTCTGATCTAATTTTTATATTTTGATCTGATTTGTGCCTTGCTGTTCTGAATTTTCTGATTTTTGTTTGAATGGTTTGCTTTGTTTTTTTTGTGTTTTCAATGCATGTAGAGTCTTGCCATGATATATTAATAAAAAGGTAACATAATAACATACAAATAACACCACAAAGACGACTAAAATTGATTGGATCAGCAAGCAAACTATATCAAATTAAAGATGAGTTAGGTGACTTAATTTGACATACCCGATTATTGAAGCTTGCTAATTACAATCATGTGATGATGGCTGATTACAAACAATTAGGTCTGATTATAAAATCAGACTTATAAGAACATACAGAAGTGATCCAATGAAACACAAATCACTCCCAAACCTGCAATATCTTCAACCTCTAACTGTAGCAGCCAAGTATGTTGAATTCCAATTACCAAATAACTGGAGCAAGCTGTCCAAACCCCTGTTTAAGGCCTGCAGAGATCAAATTGTAAATCTGAACACAAAATGAAACCAAATGATGCCTAAACGGAAACCCAGTGTAGATTTCCCTCTAATGTGAACTGGGTTGTCGTCCAATCCACTGTCCTCTAAGGGTTTTCATCCTCAGAAGAGCTGCAACCTGCTGAAAACTCTATCCAGAGCTCCAAACCTGAATTTGTGTTTTTAGAAAATGATGATTGAATACCAAAAGAGAGCCCAATACATGGCTTTATAGCCTCCATCCTCCTTTTTCCTCAAAAAACAATAAAATATTCCTTCCATAATGGGATGCCCACCTTCTCAAAAAACAATAAAATATTCTCCATAATGGGATGCCCACCTTAATAAAATATTCCACCTCCATAATGGGATGCCCACCTTTATAAAATATTCCCTCCATAATGGGATGCCCACCTTTATAAAATATTCCCTCCATAATGGGATGCCCACCTTGAGGGTCTCTAGGATGGGGACATTTTCACTTTTACTACTCACTTTTCACTCTTCACTTTTTACTATTCATTTTTCACTATTCACTTTTACTATTCATTTTTCACTATTTTGTTACTATTCACTATTCACTATTCACATTAAGGCAAACTTTTAATATTCTCAATTTAACTCCTGTATTCATCATCTAACATCAAACTGAAGGCTCGAAAGACTCCCAGCAAAGCTCCACTGCCCCTGGATAGGTTCCCTAACCACTCTACTGACCTACAGGAACCCTGGTAATAGGCCAACCACTGCTCATCTATGTGTCGTCTAGAAAGGGGACATTACACAAGTGTTGGGGTGATGCTCCCTCAACTGACAAGGTGATGCTCCCTTGTTGCATTGTGAGGTGTTGACATCCAATTGACATCATTGGGTTCAATTGAAGTGATCTACATCAACCAGTGAGATAGAGCTAGTTGTGAAGAAGTTGAAAGCATCGTATACATCTAAGCTTCAAGGCCTTTTCTTGTAATCATTTGAATAAGATTGTATAATCATGCCATTTTGGGCAATCATCATTGTAATAAGACATTTGAATTGAGTTGAATCAAGTAATAATACAAGTACCCAACTTCAAGTTGATTCATGCAAGTTGCCTTTGTTATCTTTTCATATGTGATGTTAAGTAAACTAAGTAGTTGAAGAGTTAAGTGCAAGTAAATTTGTCTAAGGAAAATTTTAGTTAGTACTAGTTGGGTATCTTACATTGACTGAGAATTCCAATTTTCATGTCATTTTACAAGGTGATGACCCCTTGTATTTGTATGGTGATGACCCCATACTTCATATGAGATGGTATCATTCAGATATTCATCATTAGAGCTTAATTTTGCAAGTTTTGTGAGAGTTGAAGTGAAGTTTATGAGCTATTGAAACCCTTGGTCAAGTTGAATATCAACCAAGGTAGTGGATTAGTGAATTGTGGAGTTTATGGCATGTTGTAAAGTCTGATTTTTCATTCCAGTCAGCTGACAAATTGTTATACAGGGTTTTTATGGTCACATTTGCATGATTGGATGATAGTACAAGGTACTTGGTATGTCTAGAGACCAGTGTAATGAAACTCAGCAAGTCCGAGGCGAGGCACCTTGGCCGAGTCTGGGGGACTCGGACCCGGATTTGGCGGATTTTTTGAAAAAACTCGCCAGACTCGCAGACTTGCCAAACTCGCCGGACTCACTGAGTCCCGATGTGAAAACTCGGCTGAAACTAGTGAAAAAATCAGGAACAGGGTGACAATATATTTCAAAATATATTTAAGTATAAGAATGATACTTTAAATATTTTGAAATATATTGTCAGGATGTTTGAGATAGGTTCTGGATCCATGGGATTTAATATGCAAATTCTAGATTTTGGAGGATCCATCAGATTTCAGACTTAACCAATTTTTCAGGGTTTCAGACTTAGTCAAATTCAGGGTTTTGTTTTGCACAAAAAGAGTAGAGGACAAATCATTGGATCCTATTGATTTTGATGAGATAGATCCTATTGATTCGTCGATTTTTTGCCGAGTTTTCTCCAAGTTTTTGTTCACTCGTCAATTTTGGCATCATTTAAGACCTACCATTTACACCTTCGTAGGAAGGCGAAGGATGCAGGCTCCTCTGAGCCATAGAGTTCTAGACTCTAGTTATTGTTTGATATTTCATATTTGTTTGGAACATTTGATGTCATGGATTCCATATTCCATGAGTTTTGTATACATTTGACTATATTTATATATCTAAGTGTGCTATTTCCTTCAGCAGCCCAGCTACAATTTGCGTTTATACTTATGTGATCGATGTATACTTGTGTATGTGATCAAATTAGCTTCTATTTGATGATGTTATTGTGTCTTTAAGGTTTATTTATTAAAGGGTGCATGAAACAAGTTTTAAATCCTTAAAATCTCTAAATTTCTTGGGTTTTTCAATTTGCCGAGTTTTTGCCGAGTCTAGGCGCCGAGTCCAAGTCCGAGTCCAAAATCAGCTTGCCGAGTCCGAGTCTCGTAACTATGCTAGAGACAAATTGCTTGCTTTTGGAGGAGGCATTTTAGCATTTTTATGAAATCTGGGCACAATTCAGCCATCTACAGGTCTGCTAAAGTGAACTAAAGGTCTGATACAGTCTGATTTAGGAGCATATTTCATATCAGGTTAAAGGCATTTGATGTTACAGATCTTTTGGAGGCATTTCCAGCCCTACCGATTTGATATCTGAGGAGATATTGATGAGAACTCATATGTTATTGCTGACTGAACTATATCAGCACTCTGACAATTTGTAACAGCAGAGAATAAGAGGGGTTTTCAGACTTATTTGAAGTCCTCATTGCATTCTTATTGAGCTGGGAACATCATTCCACCATTGGGCATTCATATGCTAGGATTTTGTTATGTTTTTGGTGTACTTTTGTACTTGAAATAAAGTCTGATATAAAACAGTGTAAGTCTGATTTCATTTCCAGCCAATTTGCAATTGATTGTAACTCATTTGAAAGTTTCAATAAGAAACATATTTGATGGTGTGATTGCTTCATTGGATTGTTAATTCTGTTTCATGTTTATTTGGCTCATGAGTGCAAGAAATCTTATCAAATCTTAAGCAAATTTTCAGTCATATATAATAGGGTCTCTTACAAGCAAGGTGGGAAATTGGATAGTAGAAGAAAAGGATCCACTACTAGGGTCCAAATTGAAATTGCATTCAAAGTTAAACCAAGACTATTCCAAACAAAATTTGCACTCCAATGTAAAGCAATGTTTGCAAATATGGCATTGCTTCTGATGTGATCTCTTTTTCCTTCAACCAATATTTATAGGAATGCATATCTAATACACAATAAATTGGCAAATATGAAATAGAAGAGACCATCGAGTTTCTAGATGGCAAATGCAAAGAACCCTACTTGTACTATGCAAAAAAATTTGGTTCTTTATGCAATGTTATTAAACTTTTCAATCATATAATCAAATTGCAACAAATGAACTTGAAACATCACACATATCATATAGCAATTCAAACATATGAATCATCAAATGGCATACCCCGAAACAATACTTCACTTCCTTATTTCATTTAATGGCTGATTACAATTTGTCTTTGGCTGTCCCTTATATCAGACTGAGACTGATTTAAAATCAGACTTCAAAACAAATGCAAAATTGGTAGCAATGAAGTCCAAACCCTAGCCAAATGGTGCCGAGGCAATGTAGAATGATCAAGATGATGAATAGTCTTTGTTGTAACCCTATAGAAGCCCAATGAAGAGACTGATATGACTGAAATGACTGTTGTTATGACTGTTGCACCTGATCAGACTGGCCAGATTTGCAAAAGAGACCAAAAACATGCCAAAATGCACTCCCAAACCCTAATGATGGACAGTAGGAAGGCAGCGATGGAAGTCTAGATGATTTTTTTATGATGCCAAAGTCTTCAAAAGATAACAAAACACACTCAGATCTGCAAATTAATCACTGCTGTACCCTGCTGTTGCAAAAATCTGAATATGCAATTACTCCAAAGTGCAAACAAATCCTCTCTATGCCAAACAATTTTTCCAAAATGCTTGAAATATCAATAGTAGATGAAGTATCTTCATACATCAGCCAAATGTCCTTCAAACCCTCCATGAAAACCTGTAAATTAACATCCATGATGAAATCTATATGAAATCATCTCACAATGTGGAATGGGATCATCTCCAAACCACTACAATCAAGGGATCATCTCCTTGAAAACACTGAAAATGCAATTTCCAGCCAATACACATCAAAATGAAAAACTTACCAAGTGATCAATAGTTGCAAATTGAAGGCAAACAACTCTATTTATCCTCCTCTTGGCCTTGCGTCCCAATTTGTGTAATTTTGCAAGTATTTGGAATCCACCAATGAAATGCAATCCTCTTTGAACAATTTTAAATGTTTTTCACCTCTTTGCACTCAATCATTTAAAAACCAATAAAATATAATATTTTATTATTTTTTTCCTTGTCATCCACAAATCGCCCATATTTAAAAATATCATTTTTAATTAAATTTTCCTTCTCCTCCTTGATCGTCGATTTCCATTGAGCCAATAAAATATTAAGTTTATTTAATTTTCTTTTCAACCTCCTTGAATGGCGAACTCCTTCTTGAGCAAATAAAATATTATTTTAAATATTATACTCCTTCCTTGGGCAGCACTCATTGAAAAAAATAATATTTTATTATTTTTTAAATGCATTCTCCTTCTTGGGCGGCGATTCCTCTTGGACAAATAATATCAATATTTTATCAATTTTCTCCTTGGCGTTGGGCACATGATCCAAAGTAATATTTTATTATTTTATTCTCTCCTCCAAGGTGGCATCAATCCTCCAAGTGGCGTTGGAAAAATATAGAAATAACATCTATTTGAAAATGCAATTAAAGATTGACATTTTCCATCTTCCACTTTTCTATCCTCCAACATTTATAGTTTCCACCCTTGGCTAGAAAAACACAATATTTTGGCTATATAGAAAATAACACCAAATAATACTTAGCCAAAATCCAAATGAAATCACTTGTTGAGCCAATATTATAGATTTTCATCATCTAGAACAAAGCTCAAACCAAAATCAATCCCTTACCACAATTATTAGCCTACAGGAATGGTGAATAGGCTAATCATCTGTCATGTCCCCGTTTCCGGCTTGATCATCAAGTGAAGAATGGATTAGCCTATTGCTCATTCCCGGAGGCTAATTCAGAATGATAAGGGAATGAATTGGTTTTTGACTAACTCCGTTTTATTGTTTTGCAGGAACAAAGTCAGAAACTTGAAATTTGGCTAAGTCTGGAAGCCAAATTAATAGGAAGTTGACTCTTGAAGTCTGGGCGCCAATTTCACATCAGACTTCCTAGATGAGCGCCTAAGGACTTAAGGTTTGCTATCAGGGTTTGGAAGTGCAATATGACAATCACATCATCATCAAAGGCTTTCTCTTTCCTCCAACTTCAAGTGGCGCCTAGCTCAGAAGCATGTTAGGGAGCACATCCAACAGGGCGCCTTGATGGAAAAGATTGATAAGTCTCCAAACTGAAGTTTTCTAAATGAATTGGATGATGAAGAGGGCCTATTCACTTTAGGCGCTAGTATCATGTTGTATCATCTAGAAGGAGCGCCTAGCACAAGAGGGCGCCAATACCTCATTTCAGGGATTCCTCCATTTGAGCGCCTAGCTTAGATGGATATAGATTGAAAGTTTGAAGTAGAAGATGTCTATTGGGGGAACTCCTAGTCTAGGCGCATGTGTTGGTTGAAACCCCTTATCTCTAGCGCCTAGGATTGAAAGAATTGTTAAAGTTGTTTTGGCGCACTTAACTACCTATCTCATCCTCAAAGTTGCGCCTAGGACGCTAGATCATATCTGGATAACCCTTGGATAGCGCCTTAGCTAGTTTGTGAGTTAAAAAGGGCAAATATACCATAAAAGGGTCATGTTGATCATCATTCCAGAGAAAAGTCATCATCTTTGTCTAAACATGGTGTTGAGAAGTTGAGGCGCATCCTTCCTCATTCCCAACCTTACCTTTGCGCCTTCCTTTGATAAGTCATATGGCGCTTAGAAGAATGATTTTTGATGCTATGATAACAAAGTTGTACTTGGAAAAGACTCAGAAACTCTTGGAAAGCTAGAATTTGCTTCAAGGAGATAAGGCGCCAATCTAGACCTTTCTCCATCAATAAGTGCGCCTAAGTATAATTGAAGATTCAAACAAGATGTGAGAACTCCAGATGAGGGCGCTGGGTTAAAGGATCATCAAAAGGGTTTTGATTACAAGTGTTTGAAAGAGTGCGTTGTATAGAACATCTTCCTTGAGATACTAGGCGCTGATTCCAGTTGAAACTACACCAAATGTGCGCCTAAGATAGTTGCAAGCCTTCCAGACCAATTATGGAACAAGGCGCTCCATCAGGGGGAAAGATGATGATCATTTGTAGTCAAGTTGCTTTCAAGGTTCTTTGAAAAGATGATAAGTTATAACCAAGGCGCCAGAATCCCTGTGAATCCTCCAAAGCTGGCGCCCAGTCAGAAGGACACCAGTTCTGCGCCTAAGCAAGCTAAGTGTCAATCCTCTTCTTTCCAATTCTCAGATAGCGCCTAGGATCCAAAAGATCTTGGCTAAAGTTCCAAGTTTGCATGGGGTCATCAAATTCTTCAAGGCGCATATTCAGGCCTTTGCTACCTCAGTTGGGTGCCTAGGTCACATTGGGCGCCATCCATGATCATACTACTCCAAATGGGCGCCTAGTCAGAAGATAAGGTAGTTGCATCTACCTGAGCTTTCATTGGTCGACAGGATGTCCTCGAGATCCGTGTCCAGGTCTTTGGATAAGTTTGCCAACTCAGAATGAGTCATCAGATGGAATATTCCCTTGGATATGTTTCTTGGGAAACGTACCTTGGTTCCTCTTTGTGCATTGAAAAACGTGCCTTCATTGCCTTTGGAAGGCCTATAAAAGGAGGAGCTCTCTCATTCATTTGGCATCTGTTCATTTGACAAAATTCTCTCTGCAAAGCTATTGAGCTTGTAATCTTGAGGCCTGCGAGTTTCAAGTGTTGAGGTGATGCTCCCTCAACAAGCAAGGTGATGCTCCCTTGTGATATTGTGAGATGTTGACATTCAGTTGGCATCATTGAGTTTGACTGAGTTGATCAAGTATAGGCGCTATTGTAAACGTCAAGGCTTCAAGGCCTTTCCTTTTGTAATTCCATTGAATAAGTTGTACTTCATGCTATTGAAAGCATTATCCATCTAATATGACATTGCAAGTTGATTGAATCAAGTAACTAGACAAGTACCCAACTCTCATTCAAGTAGTTGTCTTTGATGTATATCTTTGTATTGTTGAAGTAGTTGATGAATTGATAGCAAGTAAATTTATCTAAGATAAGGAAAAATTTTAGTAGAACTGGTTGGGTATCTTACATCATCAACTCCACATGTGATCACTCTGGAAATGGGGACATGACAGCAAAAGGACCAAATCTATGTCAGGAAGTTTCAATACAAAACAGAGAGTCAAATAAGAAAAAAAATGTACTGAGAAATAAAAAACTATGTTCGGTATGGTTGGGTTTTCAAGGTAATGAATTTTAACAATTAAAAATTGCAAAAAAAAAATTTAAAAATTTTCAAAAAACCCAACGGGTTCTATTCTCACACGCTCAAATTTTGGTCGGATTCATCCTGGGTTCACTCGGATTCGTCCCAGACGAACCCACAGGTCAATGCAAGGACCCTGGCCGAATCCCCTGGAGAACCGGACCAGGATTAGGACCGGGTGTGAACCGAACCGATACCCAGCAGTCCCCAGGGAAGAACTGGTAACTTAGATGACAAGCAATATTTGGCATGTCCATCTAATAATGACTCTTATTTTTGAGATAATGGCTCAATGTACTTACTACCCATATACTATGCATGATGCAACATTTTTCTTTTTGACATTTGTCACTATAAATTTATAAAATTATAAGTTTGACATCCCATTGCAAAAGGCAATTGAGTCCAACAATTCTAGAGATGACAAGCAATATTTGGCATATCCATCTAATAATGACTCTTATTTTCGAGCTAATGGCTCAATGTACTTACTACCCATATACTATGCATGATGCAACATTTTTCTTTTTGACATTTGTCACTATAAATTTATAAAATTATAAATCTTGATTCATATTTATTATTATGTCTATGAATATCACTATCAATATATCATATTGATTAGTATTATGGAATCAATGGATTGTTTTTGCTAATAGTAACTTAGGTTAGGCACCCAAAAGCTGCAAAAAGTTCATATTATGGAGTCAAAGCACTAGATTCCAATAATAAAAAGTTGATCAAATCCCCATAAGAAAGTTTATCACCAGGCTGGAAACAACTAATATCTAATCCAAAAGAAACTGTATTTAAAACAAGCTCACACTGAAACTAACCAAATGTCTTCAAGATATAGCTCCTTTGCACACTTCTCAGCATTCCTAGGAGTGGGTCTTCATAACATATTACGACATTCTTTGCACAAATGAAGTCTTCTTTCAAACCAATCCCCGTACACCATATCATTAAAGCCAATAAAGAATTCATTTTAAAGATTTTATTAAATGATTTTATAATGATTACCACATTATTATATCTCTTGCCATTTATTGGGAAAGAATCAATGAATTGTTATCATACTTACTCTTATAAATTTGAATTTCAGCATCTTTTGGTTTGTTTAAGTTATTTTTAGGTATTTTTAACTTGTTTATATTTTTAAAATTCAAATATTACTTTTTATATATTATTTCAATAGCCATCCCCCCGCCAACCCGGAATTTCAGCAAAAATTTGTCATTCTGGAAACTCGTCCCCATCCCCACAACTCAGAGAACACAACCAAAACCTCATAATATAACTTTTAAGGTCATTTTCATAGTAACTACCAAAACTAAGCACAAAGCATGAAAATATATTTTTCTTCAATTTAAATAAAAAATGTGCCTTTCTAGAAACTAGTAGACAATGAGAGTATTATTGACCAGTGGCCGATACTTACTCAACAAATGAATACTCCATACTAGCATAACCTTTGCTTCTTGATTTGAGTTGATCAAAGAAATCCCCCGCCATCTAATGAACAGGCCAACATACAGTGAGGAAGACAGCGTTCATTCTTGAGATCAAACCTAGAAATTGAAATTAACATTTTATTAATCACATCAAGTAGCAAAAATTGGTCAATGTGAATAAAAGACAAATTAGAATGTAAGGTGTAAGCAGTGAGGAAGCGTCCAATATATCTCACAAGAGAATTTATCCAATCCATATTTTCACAGTTGAACAACATAGAACTCTTGAATACCTCTGCTAGTGGTAATTCATACCCAATCGAAACTCTGTTTTCATTCATGTACTTCATCTCTTTAAATTCAGCTCGCCTATCTTGAGCAAGCTCCATAAGAGAACCAATATACTCTTTAGGAGTAAACATTTCGATCTGTAAATAGCAATCATATGACATGTTTTAGCATGCTTTGCAAAAAACCTATCCAGATTAGTTGAAAAGTAAAGCCAATATCATTAAATCAAACATATAAGATTGAAATCAAATTACACAGATGTTAGTAATCAAGATATTCTATAATCTAAAAGGCTACAACCTTGACATATGGTTCTTCAATTGACTGTCTTTTTCCAGGCTCCGGCAGCGCAGATGGATTGGAGCATTCCACCTGAATCACATTAAAAATGCCCAACGAAATAACAGAATAAATTTCCTCAACAAAGAATCATATTGACTGAAGACAAAAGTACTTGTGTTTAAGTCATGGAATATAAGTTATAGTGCCTGAGCTTTTGAAAATATCTCTACAATATGATGCACTAATCATATACAAGATGATTGAAAACTAACAGAGATATTGTAGTAAGAATCCCACTTTTCAAATTTGCTTCTTCCTAGGAACAAATTTTCATGTGAATAGTGTTGGATAAAGTTTTGTTCTTATTAGACCAATTCCAGTACAAATTTCTTTAACAATATTATCAGCGCAATCACCTTTTCTTTAACACATAGCTTTTGTTTTTATTCCTTCTGGAAAAACAGTAATATCAATAACAGTATAGCTTACTGTTTTAACATTTTTCAAACTGTGCAGGAACAATAGCATTATACTAAATTTCACTGTTATTAATCATCATCGGAATCAGAAATTAGAGGTCTACACACAATTATCAATGACATGTCAGCATAATTATATACGTTACCCATGGAGCTGGCTGCTCCATTAAGGGTGGACATCTGATTGCAAGTAGATGCAAGCTTGGCATTCAGGCAGATCATACAACTGACAAGGTAAAAAAGATACAGAAAGATAAATTTGATAGACTTGGGAAAAAGATTCATGGAAGAAAACAAGCTTATTGGGTTATTCATGACTTCTTGTGGATCCACACATGATTCGAACTCTTGTATAGATACTAATGAGTTGAATAGTTTTTGGATAAATTCTCTTGTGAGATAAATAGTTTCTCAATGTGTACTATGTGCCGGGAATGGAGCTTAATTTGCTCTCAGTCAGTCAGATTATGCGACATAGTCCCAATTTGGATGTCATATTTAGCACACACAAATGCTATATAGTTGACAAGTAGTCCAAGAAAACCATTGCAGTTGGCATCAAAGATCATGGCTTGTATCAGCGGTTGATATTGGAGACGTTCAGGAGCATGCATTGGCAGCTAAGAGTGCATTTGCTATCAGTACACTTTGGCATCAGCGGTATGGGCACCTCAACCTATCTTATCTCTCTCAGTTAGCTCGAGACAATTTGGTAGAGGGTTTACCTGAGATCCAACAGCAGATACAGGGTGTTTGTGGAGCTTGCCAAATAGGGAAGCAACACAGAATTCCATTCAAGGAGAGACAGGCTTGGAGAGTACAGAGAGTCCTTCAACTGGTTCATGCAGATGTTTGTGGACCAATGAACACGGCATCGGTCACTGGTGCCAGGTATTTTCTTTTATTTGTAGATGATTTCAGTAGGAAAATGTGGGTGTTTTTCCTAAAATCAAAATCAGATGTGTTTAAGGAATTTCAAAAGTTCAAAGCATTAGTAGAAAAAGAGTCTGGTACTTCAATAATCACTCTTAGGTCTGCTAATGGAGGTGAATTCTATTCAAACGAATTCAATGACTTTTGTGTTAAACACGGAATAAAATGGCAATTTACAACACCCTACACTCCACAACAAAATGGAGTAGTTGAGAGAAGAAACCGTACTATTACGGAGATGGCCCAATGTATGTGGGAAAATAGGAGTGTTCCCAAGAAGCTTTGGGCTGAGGCAATCTACACTGCAGTTTACCTACTCAACAGGACTCCAACACATGCAATGAAAGAGAAGACCCCAGAGGAAGCTTGGTCTGGGAGGAAACCAAAGATTAGTCATCTTAAGGTTTTTGGTTCTATTGCATACACCTAGATTCTAGATGCAAAGTGAACTAAATTAGACCTTAAGAGTAAGAAGTTAATGCTTACAGGGTACAGCGACAATCATAAAGCCTACAGGCTCATTGATGTTGACACTAACCGCTTGACATTCAATAGAGATGTGGTGATTGATGAAGAAGTTGGGCCCTTTTAGCTGTCTTCAGAGATCCAGATTATTGCACATCAGCTTGTTAAGGCTAAGGATTCGGGTGTCTAGCTTCACTTAGCTCCACCTAAAGGGGGGGATTCTAAGCATGCGGAGTCTCCCAAGCAGGTACCTGTACTTGAATTTCCTAATGATAACCTAGATCAACATTCAGATGACACAGAAGTAGGCAGTCCAAGTCATGGTGACAATAGTGATTTGGATGGAGAGGTTCCTAAGAAAAGGCCAAAGTGGTGGGAAAGCACCATTGGTGATGTTTGGGTTAGCGAAATGATCGAGGGCAGATCATCCAAAGGCAAGAGGAAGCAAAACACAGTAAACTTTCTCTAATGGCTAACATTCAGGGAGTTTTTGAGCCACAGGTGTTTCAGTAGGCATAAGGAAAACCTGAATGGGAAAAGGCTGGTTTTGTTTATTATATGCATGATATGTAGTATTCTGAATTTAATTCTTGTTTTTAAGCTGCAAATATGTATATATTTGTGATTTGTATATGTTTTCTGTATAGACGTACTGAGAAAGTACCCAGGCCCCCAAAAAAAAAAATTCATACCAGCATATCATACCCAGATACCATACCTGTACCCGATTCTGATTCGGTAACTTAGTGATTTTCCATAAGAAGAAAAAAATGCTACAAGAAGATCTATCTTCTTGACAAAATTTTGAAAAAGAATACAACAGATTGTCTCGAGGGAAAGATTATTGTTGCAATTTAGTTTGAGGCTGGTTACTTAACCCATAGAGTGAGGTTTGATAATTCTTAACCAGTTGAATCCTCCTTTTTAAATTCATTTCATCAATCTCAACAAAGGTAAAGGTAGTTTTGAATGTTTCCACCAAGTGAAACCTCTCAACTATGTTATGGAGTTAAACCTTCATGGATGATAGCCAGTTGATGTATTCTATAATGTTAATTAAGATGCAATTTCAGAAAAGTGATCAATAATAATTGCATTCACCCTATCATTTTCATTGTAAAGAAGAGAAAATCTTGTGTGCCTACATTTACAATGCAAACCACATAAAGAATGCAGGCAAATTGTGGCTCATTACTATAATTTAGATACTGCAGCATGATAGGTTCAGTTGCATCTTTTCATTCATAAACCAACATTGAATCTACCTATGTGCGTTGCAATACCTACCCAATTTATATCCATTCTATAATACAAATGATTACCTACAGGATAATATTGTTAGAATGGGAAAAAGAAAAAAGATGTGACAGAGACATCTCTTTTAGAGAACCTAGAAGTGCAGATTTGTCTTTGCAAGTATAAAAAGCTTCTGTACACTTTGCCTTTTCAATGGCAACACAGAATAGGCTGATATGCTATCAGACTTGTACAAATCACCATGGAAAGTTCAAATCAACAGAAGGGAGAGATATAAAGATGAATTAGTTAATTAAATGAGCAGCGGACAAAATTTAAAACATGTTCTATAATTGCATAGCGCATTGTAATACAGCACACAAAAAGGCATTTTGCAACACTTAACCATTTTCCCATTTGTGCAGTGGACCCTGTAGACCACACTTGGTGCTGTTGTTATTAAATTCAAGTTATATTCCCGCTCCAGCCTTTCCTGGCCAGCACATATGTCAAATTTCTCAGCTTTTGCTTCAAGTTCAATAAAAGTCAGAGTTATAGCATTCAAAGTACAATATAAGTCATAGTTATAACATACAAAGTAAGTAATAATTGCTTCATGATACCTGAACAATTTCCATATGCAACAGTCCAAGAAATCCACATCGAAAACCAAAGCCCATTGCACTTGATGACTCGGGTTCAAACTGTGGCAGTATTGTATAAGAAGAATGTTTATAGCCACATGACAAGATTCGGGAATTATAGAAGGAAGGATAATAAAGTATTAATATGCCATGCATGTGTTCAATTAGAGTTTGAAATTGCTTTCTGCTATCTTAATATTTTATTATACAATATAGAGCCCTAATAAATGTAATTCTTGTCTAAAGGATGTTAATAGTTGTCATCATCATATGCCTTTGTGTTGCGTTCTCATGCTAATTTCCTTAAAGATCATCTTGTTAAGATTTTATCTTGATATAATCTAAAGATTTATGCTGAACAGCCTGATTGTTATGATTGGCTTCATGATAGCACATCATAACAATAAAACTAGTATTTCTTCTATGCTGAATAAAATGCAAAATCCTTGTACAGAAGGCTTTCCCTCTGCAAATCTTTTTAGTAAAAAATATTGTAAGTTTCACAGGATTATTAAACACCAAAAGTTCTATAGAATCCCCACATTTACACTACTACTTAAAACTGCTCATTCATTTCTACCAGCATCATGTATCTTTATTTACCAACCATAATGACAAGAGACATGGTAAGATGATCAAAGTCCCCTGGCTTTGAGGTCATACATCCTGCAGATGTTATCTCGATTCTCACTACAAAATAGCAGTTTTTGAAAAGAACTGAAGATGCATGCCCAAAAATGAAATTATTCACATGTTAACTGAAAAACTATAAAATACACAACCAGGAAAAGATTAGTTGTATATTACTATCTGCTCTTTAGATTTATTTATCCTGGAATGATAAAAACTAATAATGAAAATCATAAAATTATTTAGTTTTACTTTAAAAACTCTTCCATCTCCTTGGTCATGTCTAGGTCAAAAGTGAACATTGCAAGAAGATGCATATCATTTCAACAAGAAAATGACATTTAGAAATCACCTTTAAAGCTGCATCATTTAGTTGTAACTTCCCCAAAGCATCTCGTAATTCTGTAAACCTACATGGGGCATAACTCATTCAAAATAATGGCATATAGCAATTGACTTTAGGGGTATGAACATAAATTACAAGCACAAGAGAATACTATAACTAGGCCAAATATTGAAGGGCTACAGATATTTTTAACTGGTCAGCATCCACAGGGAAAAGACCAGAAAACACCATGGGTGTTGCTTCCTCATATCCAGGCAAAGCAGTTTCTGCCTTTTTTACAGAGTTTGTGATTGTATCCCCAACCCTTGCATCAATAACAGTCCTTATTGATGCTGCCATGTAGCCTACCTGTAGAAACAGAAACAAAAACAATAAACATGATCATAGAAAGACTATGTAAACATATCACATATTGACAAGAAATATGACAAAAAATTAGATCATATGAAGGAAAACTAGTCCACCAAGGAACTAGCAAAATGTGATCAATTCAAGAAAGTGATCTCTTCTAAAGCTATAAACATCAATGAGAGGAGATTACTAAGGCCAGGGACTGCTAAGGATACAAAACATTGGGATGATCTTTAACTATACTGAAGATGTAATAATCCACCCCAAAAAAAATTTAAATGAAGTTGCAACAAAAAAAATAACAAAGTCCTCAACACTTTCTGATCACCCAGTTCCCAGTGTGGGCAAGGTGAGAGCATACGGTGTTTTTTGGATCTTTACAAACTAATGATGCAACAAAGTAAACATCCACTTATTCAGTGGGCATCCACTTATTCAGTGGGTAGACAAGGAAATAAAACAGGCACTTCCACTAATTCAGTGGGAAGCCATTACAATAAACCACTTGTTCAGTGGGGTAAGTAGCCAAAACATGAATCACACAGCTCCCACTGGCGGTAAACCTTCGAGGGAATTACAATCACTTATAATGAAAGTAAATTGTTTAACACAAGGATTGTAATTTGCAAACATTAAATCTAAACCAGATTATTCAATCTGCCCACTGCTGTAATCACAACTCGAACACAAACTCATCAAAACTCATCATTAAATGATATTAGATCTTGTGTAGCCTGCACTCAAACTGATCTGCACCTTCTCACACTGTCAAAACCATGCAAATGAACACAGTCATCAATCCAACACTGATGATTAAAAACTCAGATCAACAGCCCCTTCATGCTGCTGTACGGACGGCCATTAGAGGACATAACAGTCATTTCTGTAAGATCCCTAATCAGATCTTCCCTAGTTTTCTGATTTACTATAAGATCCCTAATCAGATCTGCCCTAGTTTTCTGATTTTTATTTCTGTCAAACCCTAGGTATGAGGTCTGATTTTTCTATTTCTGAATTACAAATTGTTTAGACAGCCAATATAGATATGCCAATTACTCAAATAAACATGTCATTCATGAACCATTACGAAGATAACATCAACCATGTATTTCACCACATAATATGATGATTCCAATGTGAACCAAATGACATAAAGTTCTGATTTCTGAATATGAATTTCTGCTGCTACAAATCAGACTTCTCAAACATGAAATCACAAGTTTCAAGGCCCAAACATGCCTAAACACAACTCAGATCTCTGCTGTTACAAATCAGTACTTTACAATGATAAATAAAAGATTTCTACATACCAAAACAATGAAGAATGATGTCTAAACTGCAAACCCTAGATGGGCAATCAGATTTGGCACTTGATGCTGTCCCAAACGCACGATTCCTTCAAAATGACCTAGGGTTTCCTTCCACAAGATCGTGCTCCCTTGTAAGTGATGTTGGCAAGCAAGAATGAGGGCAGCGACTAAAGTTTAGGACCTTCCAAAGTCTGAAATTCTGCTCCTTATGGACGGCGCTCCTCTTAGGGTAAAAACCCTCATAGTATTCTTCAAGCAAACCTCCAATATGAGGCTGAAAACCTGCAATCGAATCTGCTCATAAATCTCCCTTGGTGGCGGCTAGGATATGACCTTCAAATGCTTCACAAACATGAACTCGCCTTCCTTGGAGATGGTGCTCACCCTAGGGTTAAAACCCTAGCAACAAAAACCCTCCAAAATTTGGTGCTCCCAAGCTGATCTGAAAATCTGAATATATCATTGATCCTCCAAAAATTGTATTTGGCCATAAATCTTCACAATTTGGTCCTAGGGTTTCTCCTCCAAATCTGCAGAAATAGATATGTCCTTGAAACTCAATAATCTCCTCCAAATCGCCAATGAAGTGGAAGTGTGAACTCCGTATGAATTCACCTCCAAGATGGAATTGAGTTTTTGTCCAATCCACCACTATTCCTAAGGGTTTTCGTCCTTGGAATAAGCTGAACTAAAAGTGCAGCCAAGAGTAAAAACTCCAATGAATAAAATCAGATGTGAATGAATGAATTAAATGACTTTCAAGTGCCTTCTTTTATAGCCATCAAATGCCGATCTTCTCCTAGCCGACCTCCTTTTTGGCAATTTCTTTTATTTTATTTTTTTTTATTTTCCCACTTGGCCGACCTCCCTCTAGGCGCTCCACTTTGTTTTATTTTATTTGTTTTTTTCTTTTCTCTATTTACCAAGTGGCGCCCAAAATTGGTGAAGTCATTTCACATTACAACTTGATCTTAACTAATTAATTAAATATAAATAATCTGAATTGACTCAAGATTATTTAGTATTTAATTAGTTATGTTATTCCCTTACAATTCCCGACTTAGCCTACGGGAATATAGCCATCAAATGCCGATCTTCTCCTAGCCGACCTCCTTTTTGGCAATTTCTTTTATTTTATTTTTTTTTCTTTTCCCACTTGGCCGACCTCCCTCTAGGCGCTCCACTTTGTTTTATTTTTTTTCTTTTTTTCTTTTCTTTATTTTACCAAGTGGCGCCCAAAATTGGTGAAGTCATTTCACATTACAACTTGATCTTAACTAATTAATTAAATATAAATAATCTGAATTGACTCAAGATTATTTAGTATTTAACTAGTTATGTTATTCCCTTACAATTCCCAACTTAGCCTACGGGAATAAAATAGTCTAGTCGACATTGTTGTTATATGGAGCCTAATCAGACTCGGAGGTTAAATTTTCCCCACTTTTGTCGACGTGGTTTCCCCCCAAAGTATTTAATGAGGGAGTACAGGGGGGGCAGCGCCCCTGAAGCAAAAATTGCCTATTATTTCATAAAGGCGTCGACATTTATTTTTCTATTGGCCGACATATAAAAAACCCTATTTTTGTAACCAACATAATTCTTGATAAAAACGGCTGGAGAAGGCGAAAAGGCTTAAGGGCTTAGGGTTTCCGTTGATATTGTATTGTAGCATATTGCAACGGTATTGAGTTGCAAGAGCTTGTTGGTTGTAATCGGTTCTATTTTTGCTGGATAATAATATTGGACTCTTTGTTGGTGGATGTAGCCCGAGTTTGGGTGAACCACGTTAAAATTGTCTCTCGCTATTTTATTTCTGTGTATTTCATTCCTCTGTTTAATCTTTATATGCATTTAATTGATATCTTCTGCATGCTATTCCTAAAAGACATCAATGGGTGATCACTTGGAAAAAGGGGACATTACAATTTATCACATTAAACATCCACGAAACTGGTACGGATTCACCCATGGAATAGGCGCCTTGCTCAAACAATGTGTTTCAATAATAAAATAGGCAGCGAATCTTCCTTAAACCCACATGCCCAACAAAAAGGAAGTACGGCCTCCTATAGAAGGGTACAACCTAAAATGCTCAGCATGCAACCTCCTCAAAATTGCCCAAGACTATCAAAGACTGATAAAAATGGCGATTAGCATAGGATATTAAGCAATCCAAGAAATGCATCCATTTAAAACTCCTTCCCAGCAGCTGGTACGGTAGCATAGAAAAAGTACGGCCAGCTAGGACGAAAGTTCAGATTCCAATGATCAGCAAATAAAATCTTCATTAAAACCTCTTTAATCCACAGAAAGGTTAGCAAGCAATTTCACAAATATTTGCAATCCAAAAGAACTTTAGAAAACATCAAAACAAATCTCCATTTCAACTCATATGTGATCTCTGTATGAAATCACCATTACTAGCTAGGGTGGATCTTTCACCACCGAAATTGATCTTCTCCAAGAGGGTTTTCGTCCTCAAGAAGGATGGAAGAACTCTCAGGTTCAATCCAACAGCATAACAATATCAAATCAATAGCATAAACTCCATAGTGAGCTCCAGGCCTTCTTTTATAACCCTTTGAGGGAAATATAATATTATCTCCTTTTGTCTCTTCATATTTCTCCTCAATAATTCTATTTTTTTGACTTTCTTCTAATATATTTTTTCAAAAGTCTAAAAGCTCACTTTATGTGCTCCACCAAATAATACATCAAATTCCCTATCCAATGAGCTATTACACTGAAGTTAATTTTTAATATTTGCAACTTAAGAGACTTAAGTGAAATTAACAATTAAATAGTTCAATAAACCACCCAACTTATGGAAAATCCCCAACTGAAGCAAATTGCAAAATAAACAATACCAACATGATCCTAAAGGTTTGGGATGAAGAATGATGCCAACTGGGTGACTTACTATAAATAGACATCTTCTCCAATAAGTTTGGAGAGCAAACCGGGAAGCCGAAAAAACTTCTGAAAACACTGCTGAGATCTTGAACACTAACTAAGCTCAATGCCATGAACCAAACTCACAACCAAGCAAAGCCTAGTTCTCCAAGAACTTTGGAGTACACTAGAACAGTCAGAATTGTATCTAAGAAGCATCATTAAACTCATCTCGAACTTCCATACTCGTTGCCACTGCCCAAAACTCAATATGACCAACCCAACTTTCCAGGAAAGTTGGAGTTTCCCATGAAGTTGGAAATGTCCCAAAAAGGGACATTACAGAAGATAGCAAAAAAAATAAAAAACCCTAATTTTCCAAGATGTGGCAACAACTGTAAAGCTTATCTTTAAAAACATACTTCAACAAGTTAATAAAAGTGTTAGTGAAGCTTATTCTTGAATTTCAAAAAAGACAGAAATGAAGGATGAAAAAGCAACGATTTTGTATAAAAACTTATATTTGCATCTTTTGCAAAACACAGTGTGAGCTAAAACAACACATTTGACATACATGAGCAAAAAGAGCACTTCCAATATCTGGGATTGGGGAGAAACCAGATTTTGTAAAAAGAATTTGTAATTCTAATGTGCCATTTTATCATCTTATTCATGCAATGGAATATTCTTTCCAAAGAACATAAAAGAATTTTTATCTTTAATCTAGCAGACTACCATCATTTGGGTATCAGAGAATAGAAGTGTGTTAGAGTGTTGTCATCAGAACATCCCCTAGAACAAAGAGAAAAGAGGACTAAAAGACCCCCCTGAAGTGGACACCAGACGCACCCCAAACAAAGCTCACAAATGAAGGAACTTGCTCTCAGTGAAAGGTTTGGTGAAGATGTCTACGATCTGCTCTGATGTCGGACAGTACCTGAGATCAATGATCTCATGAATCAGCTCCCGAAGGTAGTGCATGTGGATCTCAATGTGTTTGGTACGCTGGTGATGGACTGAATTGCGAGAGATCTATATCACACTCTGGTTGTCACAAAAGATGATTGTAGGCTTCCGAAAAGGAATACCAAACTCAATGAGAATGTTTTGAAGCCAAATGCCTCAGTAGTAGCATTAACTGCTCCTCGATACTTAGCCTCTGTAGATGAAAGAGCAATTGCAAACTGCTTCTTGCTCGACCAAGAAACTGGACCGGAACCAAGTGAGAAGCAATACCTTGAAGTAGACTTGCATTCCTAAGAATCGCCTGCTCAATCTAAATCTGTGTGTCCCACCAAGTCAATATCCACACCCGCTGCATAGTGAATCCCATAACTGTGAGTGCCCTGTACATAGTGAAGAATCCGCTTAGCTTCTTTCCAGTGCAGTGCATGTGGCTCCTGCATGAACCTGGAGACCAGGTCCTATAAGATACCCTTCTAGAAATGACTGAAATTTTTTGCCAATTTAGATAAGATTTCTTTCACACTTCAATTAAATAACTTCACCAAATGAACGAGGAATTATAACATATCAAACCCACATCAACTTTGCATTTATGAAACCACCAAATAAATGAAACATGAAATGTCAAGTGGCTGGAATTTATTTCAGTCCATGTCTGATTTTATATCAGACTTAATTACAAATCAATATGAAGCCCAAATACATGCAACTTTGCATTCAAATGTTGCTCAAACCCTCAAGAATGATAATAGCTATCAAATGAACACAAAACAGCCTTGAAAGAGCTTCAATAAAATTCTGATATAAACTTTATGTACGCTGATATGACTGCTGAAAGTGTACTTTTAGCCCAGCCAAGGGTTTACAATGAAAACTCATGAAATATCTCCTCCAAATGCATTCTATGGATGCATAGGAAGGTCTTCTATCAAGCACAACTCTTCAACCTTCAAACCCTTGATCAAATCCACCTAAAAAGCCCTGAAATTCCAATGTAAAGTCGCTGTTATAAAAATCAGACCCTGCTGTTGCAAAATCAGACCCTGCAAAATATGAAAATACCATCCAAAGTGTACTCCAAATTCACTAAATTACCTTGGTAGTCAATCCTCTACACCAAGAACTTCAAATAGATATCAATATCACTTCCAAACTCTTCAAATAACCTACAATTTTAATCCAATGATGAAATCTGTATGACAACATCTCACAAATTGTTATGGGATCATCACCACAACATTCAAAGGATCATCTCCTTGAAGAAAATAACTAGAAAATGCAATTTCTAGCTAAAATAGATAAAATGCAAAAGCTTACCATAAGATCAAAAGTTGCAAAATGAAGCTCAAATCATCTATTTAAACTCCTCAAATTTGGACGTCCATTCTCTTGGCAATTTTGGAATGCATTTTGAAATCCATCAATAAAAATCAAGGAATTGGAACAATATTGAATGATCTTCACCAAATATGCTTTCATTTAAAACAATCTTCAATTATTTTAAATGAATTTACTCCTCCTCTATGCATCGATCCTCTAGAGCTTAGCATTTGAACTCTTGCATTGAATTTTTGAATTGCAATCATTTAAAATCCTCTTCTTTACTTGGGCGATCAGCTCAATGCATTTAATTTTGTATTTGAAATGCATTTAATTTCCTTCAACTACTCATCGAACCTCTTGTTGCTAGTGCGAATGCATTTGATGAGGCAATTTTGCATTTAAAAAACCTTCTAACTACCCAACCGATCCTTTCATGCTTGGGCAATTGCATTTAATGAGAGAGTTTGCATTTAAAATTGCCCTTTCCTTAGCCGTCACCACACCATACATGGACATTTGCATTTAAAATATCAAACAAAACAATATTAAATGCTTTTTACCTCATAACCGCCTCCCTCTAAACCGTCGATGCTCATACAATGAACAATTTGCAATTATAATTGACTTCAATCTTGGGCGAATGGAATTTTAGCATTCCTCTATGCAAATCGAACACCTCCAAGATAGCCGTTGGCACCAAAAACCATGCTCAAAACAAATAATATTAAATGTCCTTCATGCATCGATCCATATACCTTGGTCTTTGACATTGAATTGGGCCCATCTTTGACTTATCATTATTCCTTCACAAGTAGGTCCTACCTAGAGCTATCCATAATTACATCATCTCCATGCAAATAGATTAGAGAAAACGTAATTAAAGATTTCATTTTCCCTCCTTATTTATCAAATCCAAATTCAAATTCAAATTAATGAAAATACAATCTTAATATTGCATTTTCCATATAGCTCAAATACACTAGTTAAGCTAACTTTCCAAATCTCCATGTGTAGAAACCAACTCAACTAGCCAATTATTCCCTTACCAATGTATTAGCCTACAGGAATAGATGATAGGCTAACCAAATATCTCCATGTAACATCACTCCAGAATTGGGGATATGACAAGCCCATAGCATATGAAAGATCAAGCCTCGTGTGAGTCAAGTATATGAGACTCCCAACTAATTGGCGATACAAGTTAGCATCCACCAATGGTGAAGAACAATGAGCCTCAAGTTTGACCCTCGACAGAAATGGAGTCGACGCGGGCTTACAATAAGCCATGCAAAAGCAGGAGAGCATATCAAGTGCATACTTGGGCTGTGCCATGAAGATACTGGATGAAGACTAAGTGATCTCAATCCCCAAGAAGTAGTGCAAAAGGCCCAAGTCTGACATCAAGAAACGATCATGAAGGGTAGTTTTCACTACCTTGATGGTGGATGAGGAACTCCCTGTAATCAACAAGTCATCAACATAGAGAACAAGGAACATGAGAATATCATGCTACAGAATATACACATTCAAATCAAAATGGCACCAAGTGAACCCAACTGACAAAAGGAGTCTATCTTGGCATACCAAGCCCAAGGGGGCCTGTTTGAGGCCGTAGAGAGACTTCCGAAGACGGCAAACAAGTGAAGGATCCTGTACGAACCCCTGTGGTTGCTCCATGTATATCTCCTCCTGAAGGTCACCGTGAAGAATGGCACTCTTCACATCCATCTGATGAACTTCCCAACGATGGCCTACAACAATGGCAAGAACAAGTTGGATGGAGTTCATTTTGGCAACTGGCGCAAAAGTCTGAGTAGTCAATCCCAGGCACCTGAGAGAATCCTTTCGCGACCAAGCGAGCCTTATGCTTATCAACCGACCCATCTGCGGCAAATATTGTCCAATAAATCCACTTGCATCGTACAAGTTTCCTTCCCTTAGGAAGGGGGACTTGATGCTAATTTTTAGACAGGTCAACAATAGAGTAAAACACTAGAGTGTCCCACTCTCTCTTGAATAAAGCTCTTCAAAGGCTGAACTATGTGATCCAGTGAAGTAACTCCAAGGTTCCTTATTTATGATTCATGATGGGTTAACTCAGTGATTACATGTGATCTTGCTGATAATCACAAAGGGACTTACATTAGACTTCTTCATACTTCCTTAGTTTATTCCTCCTTCAGTGTGGATGAAGTATTTATGATGTATCAATAACAAAGAAAAGCAAAAGATAAGGGTTCAGAAAGACTAATTTAAGGTCAATGAAGTAAATGATGATGCTTGAATAGACAAACTCCTTGATAAACCTAACTCCACGTCGCCAAGGATGCCTACAACTACATGAAATTGGTGCAATCTCCTAAGGTACGCGAATGGTTTTCAAATCATGAAGGCTTATACAAGCACCCATCGGATGGCGCAGCTCAAACAAGCATCCACAATCGAACTTAAGCAAATAATAAGACTCAAACTAGCTTTACACAACACTTCACCAGCGATGAATGTTAAAAGCATGAGCTAGGAGTTGATCAAATATTCAATACATACATACATTACATCAAAGAGCTTCTAATCTACTTCTAATCTACTTGAAACATCTCTCCATTCAATCAAGATACAAGAAACCATGTGATTTCACAAGACAACACTTAACACCAAACAATGCTCCAATGTCTTTGCATTAATCTTGGGAAATATGTACAACTTCAAGTCCTCTCAAGAAATTTCGAAAGTCTCTTCTATTCTACTCCTACACACTAATATCTAACCTCTAATAATTACAAATGAGGCAACAAGGCCTTTAAATAGAGCTCTAGAGTACAATGAATGGCTCAGATTGATCAAGATAGCCAAGGGCCCAGATCATGTCACCTCAATAGGTAGTTACAACTTGCTATTTTTAGTATACAATAGAGGCAATAAAGGCACGTTTTCCAAGAAGATAAGGATAAGATGGAATCTTTGGAGCATCTTCCACATGGACGTTCTCTCTGTCTTCTTGCTTATCAAATGATGTGACAACTTGTGATTGGCTTGATGATGAGTGTCTGCCACGTAGGTGCCACCTTAGCATATTCCAAAATTGCATCATCTTTCGATGATGTCTTCGATGTGATTGCTTTGAATTTGTATGTTTGGAAATACTTTGTTGATCTTGCCTTGTTCTTGGCTTGTAAATTGGATATGTATGATGGATATAGCTCATATGTCTAACAATGTGATGTTCCTTCTTGCAGGATACATGATGATCTCCTTTGGATGCATTTTCTTAAAGAGTAGTAGAGAGTAGATGATGATGATGATGCTTCCTTCATGACTTGAAGTAGGAGATCTCTCTTAGACTTGAAGTTGTATGGAACTTGAAGTATGGTGGATAGGTATCTTGGAATGTTTGATGATGATGCATAATCCCATGGATGGATGCCTTAGAATGTTTGATGAAGTGTTCCAACATGATGATCTTAACATGATGCCATTGATGAGGATGAAGACTTGGGTGATGATCTTGAAGTGACCTCTTGGAGTGTAGATGGTAACACCTTCTTTGGATGTAGAGTAGATGACCTCTCAAGGAGACTTTGAAGCTTGATGAGTCTTGAATCTTAATGGGTGAAATGTCTTTGACATGATGTAGATGATAATGAAGTATTGCGGCATGATGATGGTGAAAGGTTCCTTTAGAGCGACTACATGATGGCAACTTGTTGACTTCTTTGCGTGAAGGTGACTCCGGATGTTAGCTCCTTTTAACCTCATTCCTTGCTTATCGAAGGTTCCAATCACTTTGTTCCTTAGATAATTCCTCAGCTTCATCCTTGTTACTGCAACACAAACAAAGAAACAACATCAATCCCTTTTGATAACACATAAGAATCAGTTCATGCATTTCTAAGCTAAGTGCATTGGTTGCCAAACTAGTTGATTTCTTAAAAGCAATCACAAAATTTCAAACTAAGCATCACACTAGAGTAGCACTTTAGATAAGGAGCTTCATCTTCCACTTAAAAGGTGTTCATGAAACTTTGATCCAACTCTATTCAAAATTGGCGCATTACATCCATATTTTAATCTTCGGTAGAATGCACTCAAGAAACTTGCAATCAAATCTTCCTCAAGCTAGCACATTGGATGGAGCGCATTAGATGAGGATGTTGGATCTTCTTAAAATGTGTCAAAGTTTGTAATTGAACTCTTCTACTTTCAAGCGCATCAGATCAGCATTGTGTCCTCTCCTTAGAACTGGCGCAGCAGATCACAATTTTGCTATTTGGTTTGAATGAGGTCAAACTTTGAATTAGAACCATGCTCATGAGTGGGGCATTAGATGACAAACTCAGTCTCTTCTTAAAATTTCATAAAATCTGCACTTAAATAATTAAAGGGACATCCTCCATCATGAGCGCATTAAACAACAAATTCAGTCTCCCTTTAACTTTGGCGGACTGGTTAAAAAATCTAGATCCTCATTAGAAGTCATCAAATTGGCGCATCGGTTAGACATGCTGATCTCTCATTGAATGGTCTCAAAAACTTTAATTAGCTTCCTTCATAGGGCAGCGCATTGGTTGAAGGTTTTAGATCCTGATCTAAAAAGATGTCACAACACTGAAGTTTAGCTTTCTTCACCGGTGGCCCAAAGTGGTGGTGAATGAGGTGTTAGACTGGAGGAAGAAGACATGGATGAAGGAAAACATCAAGTGGTTGGAAAAATGGGACATTAAGTTGCATGAGTGTCCTAACACCAAAGAGGAAATAAAAAAGTTTGTGTTAGAAAAATTCAGGACTGCCATGTGGACAAATCAGATTGGGCATAAAAAAATGCACTATATTAAAGAATTCAATCCCACCTGGGAGCATGGGGATAAAGCATACTTAAGTGCTGATCTCAAAGGTAAGGCTAGGCTCTTAGTGGCACAGTTGAGGACCGGTTCACACCATCTTAGATGCGAAACTGGTAGATGGACGGTTCCCAAGGAAAGGTGGGAAGATAGAACTTGCATTTTCTGCAGCGATAGAGCGGTTGAAACTGAGCGGCACTTCATTAGGGAGTGCGATGCGTACAAGGATATCCGTATGCAGCTGGACAACAGCGTGAATGTTGGCAATTTTAGTGAATTATTTGAGGAAGAGAGGCTTCACAACACGGCCCGGCTGTTGGTAAAGATTCATAGAAGGCGGGATGACATTGAAAGGAACCTGAAGAAATCCTAGTGCTTTGGGCACTTGGTCCTGTTGATGGTTGTTTTTCAACAAGTCAACAATTAGAGTAAAATACTGAGTATCTGACTCTCTCTTGAGCAAAGCCTCTCGGATGCTGAACTAAGTGATCAAACGAGATAACTCCAAGGTTCCTTATGATGTTTTCGGTAAGAGACAGCTCAGCGATTTAAGTATGATTTTGCTGTTAATCAACAAAGGGACTTACACAATTGTTCAAGTAACTTGTTGTTTCAAGGACCATGGAAGTGAATACTAGAGAATCTAAGTACTGCAATCGACGCGTATGATTTAGCAATGGGTGTTCTTTGGTTCTAATCCTAACTGATTTGGTAAAAAAAAAAGGCAAAAGATGTAGGGTTTAGAAACACTAATCTAATCCTAAATGGAAGGACGTTTACTACTTAGAGTGAAATCGAACCAAATCCTGTTTCGCCAAGATAAAACAACTACACAAGATAGGTGCAATCTTCAAAGGTATACAAGATGTTTAAATCAATTATGCTCATGAAAAATTCAACAAGCATAAAGATCAAATTGATGTTCAATTGTTCAGACTAACCATGCACTGCAATCCACAAGCCGTAGACTACAAATGGTATGAACTTAAAGACTTCACTACAAAGCAATAAAGCAACCTTTCATTAACTAACTTAAACTCAAAGAAAACTTGTAACTTAACTTAATGTTCGTTTGAAAATTGAAACCATGCAAACACTCAGAAATATAAATAGAATCACCAAAACAATGAATCTTTTATTATCTCAGAGAGCTCTTACAACAATTTCAGAATTTCCCACCTCTTCAAATGAGAGCAATGAGAGCCCTTTTATAGACCTCAAAGGAGAGAAGGGTCAAGATCGATCGGCCAAATCAGCGGACCAGATCAAGCCACATCACAAGTAGTTATAACAAACTATCCTTTATTAAATGAAGGAGGCTCATTTTATTAAATGAAAGAAGCTAAGAAGGAGAGAACAAAGGCACGCTTTCCAAGAAGATAAGGAAGCCACATCATGTGCCTACTATGTAGTAGTACTATGAGATACAATGAATCTAGACACAATTTGAACAATATCTTCCATTGGTATACTTGTCGCCGCATTAATGGATCCTTCTGCCACTGCTACATCTGACTCATAGACGCCAAGTGTCTTCTCCCAGTCGTTTATCCAAGACTTATTTTCCCCAAGACGATATGCAAGTGTGAATATACTATCCAGTTGACCTTCATCAAGTCCATCATATTGAAAGTAGAATGCCTTAACTTGTTGCTTCATGTTTTCAACAGTAACATTTCCATAAGGATTACAAATTGTTGTCAAAGCAGTGTATATATGATTTTCTGTTCTTAGAAGAACACTTCTTATCCTGGACATATCTACTTCAATTTTATCAACCAATTGCCCCTTGTTGTGAAAGGAGAAATACCAAGTGACGAAGTCATGTGGAGTATCTCTATCAATCACCTTGTCATGAATTAGATCTTCTAATGGAGCTTCCATTAAACTTTTGAGCTGTGGCATGTATTGCTCTTTGATTGGTTTGAACTCAGCACAACTTCTCAATAAAGCTTGGACTTGATCTTTAAGCTTAATGGCTCTATCATACACTTGCACAATTTCTTCAAGGTGAGTATAGGCCTTCTCTTCTGTCTTTTCTATCCATCCTTTCATCATCTGAGATGAAGTTCTCATGTTTTCAACTTGGGATACTGTTTCCTGTGGAAGAATGGACGGAGGAATTGAAGTAGCTTCCTTCTGTTGAATGGGCTGCATGACTTGTTGGATATAATGCTTCAATGTATTGAAATCTTGTTCAACCTTTAACCTTGCTTCTCTTTCTTGTTTCAACATGCTTCTCACATTGTTCACTGAATCTTGTAGTTCCTCCTCTACCTGTTCCCTTGTGATTGGACCCATGCCAATAGTAGTCATATTGTAATCCTCAGGTGTCATATTTTCTAACTCCTTGTCAATTCTAGGAATAGCTATATGTACCTCTCGATTTCCAGCAGAATCTTGAGTGATTTTAGAAAAGACTGTTGCTTTCTTCTTTTGATTACCCTTTTGTACATTTACAAGCAATTCCTCAACTGGAGCAGACTGATAAGTCTCTACAATTGTACTTTCTTCAATCCTTTGTCTCAACCAAGGTGGGAAAACAGAAAGATCTCGCTGTCCTCGAGCTTGACTGTGTTGAACCCGAGCTACTTCCTCATCAGATTCCGCTTGACCTACTTCATCTTGACCAAGATCATCATTCTCCTCCATTATGACAGTGGGGCTTGACTGAATCTCTTCTGACGGAATCAAGGCAACTTCTTCTATAACTTCTATCTCTTGTATTGGATTTTGAATAACTGAAGCACCTTCTTGTGGATTAGATGAAGTAGATGGATTATTCTTCTTTTGCGGTCTTTGGCTTGATTCTCCTTGATCTTGACTAGGTCTTTTCCTCTTTCTAACTGGATTATTACTTTGATCATTCCCACTATGTTGTGGTTGGCTATGTGTACTATGCTGTCCTGGTTCTCCTTCATCCATCTTATTGTAAGTGAGAACTTGGCTTTCATTACTCATCTCTTGCAATAGTTGATTGATACATACTTGTGTCATGGCTAAGACCGGCTTTATCAATTCTTCTTCAGACACATCTCTCTTTGACCAATCAACTGTATAAGGCAAATCCTTTATCTTATCAAATTCATCTATCAACAAAGTATCATCTTCGGTGAACTGGTCTGGAATCCTGAAAACTTTGGAAGCTCTGACTAAATCCCAAGTGAGTCTCGAACTTTGAAGTGTTCGGAGATCATCTTCATCTTGGGCACTGGCCCAGTGGTCTTCCAACTGCTTGATATGTTTGAATTCTCTGTTATATTTCCAGCAAACTTGAAAAGGATCAAAGTTAAGCCTCTTGGTGCCATGAGTTTGCAAATGATATGCCTGTAGCTCTATCTCAGAATATTCAGCTGCTGATAAGGATGGACACTCCAGATTTTGTCCAAGAAGAAGTGGAAACTGGATTCCTCCTTTCTTTTTCAACTTTTGCAACCTGATGAGTTCTAGGAGTTGTCTTGTAACCTCTAACATCACCATCCTGTTGGTTGGATACCTTGGCAATCTGTATGGATATGATGTAAACCCTTGGATCCTTAGGTAAGTGTACCTTTCATGCTGAGTATACCAGTGTCCATATGCTGAAATGAACTCTCTCGCTGCATTAGACAACCTTTTATGAAATTCTCTCCTCAGTTTCTTCATTATAAACATAGCAAATGCATCATTGAATCTTGTATAATGATTGATACTTTTGAGGTGCAACTGAGGATAACATTGATGCGATAGGTACTTGTTAGGCCCAATGCCGACTTCTCCTTTTTTGGTTAAACCTGAGTAGACTTCATTTCTTGCGAGAAGGTACACTATATAGGAACTCATATAACAAGTCTTGGTCTTAACAAAATTGATGAACTGCTCATGTATACTCTGACTGATAAGTCCAGCCCAATCAATCATTTTCCCTTTGAGAACTGACTTGATGAAGGAGTACATCCAAGGCTGAAAGGTAGCAGATTGAGGCATTCCTGTCATTCTGTTTAGAAACATGATTAAATATCCAATTTCAGGATGAAAATCTGACTTGTGGAATTGTGGAGGATTATTCATATTGAACTTCATGGCTGGATTGGCCATCCATTCTCTCCTTATCTCTTGCAACTTTGTCTTGGAGTCGACATCATATTCCTACTGACCTTGTTGTATTGAGATACTGATCATCCTTTCCTTAGTTGGAATGTTGAAAGTTTCTTCAACTGCCTCCTTTTGCAAATAAGCTAATATCGTTCCATCTTTGGCTATAATTTGCCTTGTATCTACATCATATTTCTTGACGCATTCGATGATCATCTCCCGACACGGCAAAGCTGGCGGAAAACAAGCAGCTTCAATGGCTCCACTCCTCATGATGGCTCGAGCGAGACTACCTCCGTTGGGTTCTTCAAGGACTGACTTGATATCTTCTAAGCTGCTGTTGCCCATATTTGTGTCTCCTACATTTGTCCACCTTGAGGTGAGCTTTGATTCGGGAATCTTCCCCTTGGCATCCATCCGGATCTTCGCTTGTCGCTCTTTAGAAGTCATTGCCATGATCCTGCAGACTTGACGCGAATAAGTAATTGCAAACACAATCTAGACTTCACTTCAGCTACTTTAGTGGATTAAATTATGAAATTTTCCTTTACAATTATGAAATATTGCTACTAAACTCAAGGAATCTATGAAAATCCACTTATCCTTCTTGAATTTTACCAATACTTGAACAATTTTGATGCATCTAATGAAGGAAAAAGAAGAAAATCAGATCAGAAAATATTCAGATCAGACTTACTTGATGGGCTGCTTTGAATTGGATACCTTGAAATTTGGTCCACCACTTGCTTGAATTTGATAAAATCAAATTTGTACTTCTCTAAAAAACTTCTTGTTGCTGCTCCTTGAAGACAAATCTGCTCTTGGAAAACAAATCTGCTCTTTGAAAATGATAAAAATGAAAAGGAGATGAGGTATATATACATAACTTGCTTTTAAAACTTTACCTCTTACCTAGGCCGACTTCCTTTATTATAGTGTAAAACATTTAATTTAGATTGATCTTTATTTAATAAATGCAATTTTCACGTTTTCCAAGGCAAAAATCATTAAATGTTTCTAACTCCCTTGGACTGGTGCACTAGATGGGGTCTTGACGATCTCCTTGTAGATTGTAATTATCTTCTCCTTCAAGCGCATGGGATCAAGAATTGAAATCCTCTTGTCTTTCACATTAGATCAAGGTTTTCGAGGTCTTCTTCATATTCCTTGGATTCGTGTTTGGGTTTCTCCTTGCATTTCGCATTGGATGAGCATGGTGAAGTCTTCTTCATATTTCGCATTAGATCCAGAATCGAAATCCTCTAGATGTGACATGTGTGGCGCTTTGGATCAAATTTTTAAATCTTCTTATCATTTCGCACTAGATGAAGTTTGTGATTCCTCTTCAACATGTCGCATTGGATGAAGCTCTAAGACTCCTCTTCAACATTTCGCACTAGATCATGCTTAGTTTTCACCTGCTTAAGGAAGTGGCGCATTGGATGGGGGATTGAAATCCTCTAGACCTTGGCGCATTAGATAGGCAATTTGGATTCTTCTTATGCATGGCGCAATGGATAGGTAGTTAGAGATCTTCAAAAATGAAACTTTACTCTCCCCTTTGGGTGTGGCGCACTAGATGCCAATTTCGATTTCTTCTTGTTAAGCGCTTTGAAAGGGGTCTGGAAGGTGGCGCATCACTTCACTAGGTTGATGTCTTCAAACTTTGATGAATTTAGATGGCCTTTATCTTGAAGTGGATCATGCATGGTGTTTGGCGCATTGGTTGAGCTTGTTGAATCCTCTAGAAACACATCTTACTCTACCTTGAAAACTTAGAGGTACTCATGAAGTTGGCGCACTAGATGACCTTGTTGGAAGCCTCATGATGTTGGCGCATTGGTTGGGACTTCAAGATCCTTTAAACTCAAACCTTGGCGGCTTAACCTTGAATCTTACCTTCCTCCTAGTAGAGCGCAGTAGATCAAGTTTTCAAATCCTCTAGATTGCGCTTTAGATAAGGGTCTTTGAAACTTTATCTTGGAACTACTTGGGCGCACTAGATCAACTTTTGGAATCCTCTGGAGTTATCCTTCATGAGGTCGCATTAGATGAGGCACTGAAGATCTTCTAGACTTGGCCTTGAAGGCTTAACCTTGGATAGGCGCATTACTTCATGGATTGGAATCCTCTGGCTTCTAGCGCATTGGATAGGCTTTTAGAATCCTCTGGCTTCATGTTTGGTGAAGTGGTTTGAATGTTTGAGTTTGTCATTTGGCGCATTAGTTCAAGGGTGAAAATCCTCAAGTCTTGGCGCATTGGATGGAGGATTGAAATCCTCTAGACTTTCTCTTCATCAAGTCAACAAAACCTCAAGACTCCCTCTTCCTTCTTGGTGGCGCATCAGTTGAAGGGTGAAAATCCTCAAGTTTTTCTTCAAAATTTAAGCTTTGGGATCCATCCTTCTTCCTAGCGCATTGGTTGAGAGATTGAAATCCTCTAGACACTTATCATTTTAATTTGCTCCAAGATTGGTTCCAAGACTTGTCCTTTCATTTTCGCATTAGTTAAAGGTATTGAAATCTTCATTTTCTCCTTCAAAATGATACTTTTGGCTTGGGCGCACTAGATGAGTGATCGAAATCCTCAAGCATTTTCGCATTAGTTCAAGGTGTAGATGGGCGCATTAGATCGTTGATCGAAATCCTCATGCTCAAGCGCCTTTTCCTTCGTGATTTTGCGCCAAGATTTTGCGCCACTTAAGTGCCCTGTCGCACTAGATCAGTGTTTTGAATCCTCTGGACTTGTCAGGTATTTTTCAGGATCGCGCGAGTAAATTTCTTATACTTTAAATATTTTTCAATATACCTTTCAGGATGTTTGAGATAGGTCCCGAATCCACCGGATTTAAGATGCAAAATATAGAATTTGGAGGATTCACCAGATTTCAGACTTAGCCATTTTTTCAGGATTTTCAGGATTTCAGGCTCCAGGCTTAGTCTTTTCAGGGTCTCAAACATTCTTCAGGATTGACTTCAAAACTCAATATCTAGATGGGATTTTATCACAATTCTTCATTATTGCAAGTTCATCTACCCCTAATCATGAACCAAAGATCATAAAAGAGGAAATTATTACCGTATCGGCATAGGAAGATGAGTCAGGTCATCATCAAAATCTCATTGAAAACTCATTGAAGGCACAGAGCTCAAAAAGAAGGGGGGTCCCTATTCCTAATGGGGTGATGTGTGATTTGGTCACAACAGGTCCCATAGACTATTTTGGTCTCGTGGACGTTATTAAAACTCATTCATTCATTCATTCACAAGGTGGCGCTTTGGTTGAGAGTTTTGAGTCCTCATTGAATTCTTAAAATGCTTTCAACCTTTTTTCATTGAAGTGGCATATTACTTTCTGATTTAGATATTCTTCTTTCTCCTCAATGACTCCTCAGCAGATCAGAAATTCAAAATTTTGTCTTAAAACTTTATCCAAAACTTCCCTCAAATTGGCGCTTTGGTTAAGAATTTTGCTACTCGATTGTCATGATCACTTAAGACTTGAAACCAAACTTGTTATCCCTGGGCGCCTTAGTTTAACAATTTGATCTCTGATTGAATGATCACCCAAAAACTAAACCAAACTCCCTCTAGTAATGGTGCATTAGTTAATACACTTGATGTCTAGTTTGAAAGATGTTAAGGAACTTGCAACCTATCTTCCTTCAGCTGGCGCATTAGTTAAAGATTTTGGACTCCAATTGATCTTTTCATTAAAAATGCCTTCAAAACCAGATTTTCTTTATTCCACGAGATGGCGCATTAGTTCATGATATTGAGTTCTTGAAAAATTCAAGTTTCTCTCCTTGTCAAGGCGCAGCAGTTAAGAGATTTGGATCCTCTTGGAAAGAATGCAATCACTTCACACTAGGCGCTTTGGATGAAGATCTTAGACTTTGGTTGATTTTGGCGGAGTGGTTGAAGGTTTTGCTGCTAGGTTGCTATGATCACAAGTCACTTCATGCTTGGGCGCATTGGTTCCATGTTTTGGATCCTCATGATTGATGTCATCTAAAACTCCAATCAACACTACTTCAAGCGCATGGGTTCATGATTTTATCCTTTGCTTGAAATATGTCATGAAACTTGAAAGAGACCACACTCCAAAATGGGCATATTAGATGGGGATTTTAATCTCTCCTTGAAATTTGACCTTTTGCTTCACTTTACCTTCTAAAATGGCGCTTTGGTTTGGGTGCATTAGATCAAGGTTTTGTTGTCCGGTTGAAAATGATGCATTTTATCAAGATTTTGCGCCACTCTTATGTCTTGTCACACTGGATGGGAATTTTGCGCTTTGGAGTACTTAGCCATTTCAATCTTCCAACTTATACTTTAAATATTTTTCAATATACCTTTCAGGATGTTTGAGATAGGGCTCGAATCCACCGGATTTAACATGCAAAATCTAGAATTTTGAGGATCCACCAGATTTAAGACTTAGTCAATTTTTCAAGATTTTCAGGATTTCAGGCTACCAGACTTGGTCATTTTCAGGATCTCAAACATACATCAGGATTGGTCTCAGAATGAAAGCACATGACACTTGGAATAAAAACTAGACTAAGAACTCAAACAAGCCACTGACTTCATCATGCAACCAACCTAAGACATCATCAAAAAAAACTTAATGCAAAGCATCAGAGCTCAAAAAAAGAGGGTCCCCATTTGCAATGGGGCGATGTGTGATTAGGTCACAACAGGACTAAATCCCAAGTGTGGTTCCTCTCAAAGGAATTGAACTCTTCCTGCATAGCAGCATCCCACTCGGGGACACCAGAAGCTTCCTGAAAGGACTTTGGATCGGAAGCTGAGGCAATGAAGAGATGTGGAGCTTGCTCAAACTGTGACCTTGTTCTTCTAGTATCTGAAGGATCATCAACCCAATCACCTGCTGACTCCAATGTTTGACGAGCCCAAAGAGGCCCAATAGGAGAATCTGGAGGAGGATCATCACCCTCTGAATGATGACTAGGAGAGGAGGAAGATGAATCCTCGTCACCATCTAAAGTGGAGAAAGAAGACTCCTCATCAAGAGCAGGAGGATTAAGATCCTCGAAAGAACTATCATCATGTCGCAAGGTCTCCAAAGTGATTGTAGATGAAGAAGTGGTAGGAGAAGAACAAGAAACATCCTCCTTGAAACGAACACTCCTCTCGATGAACAATTCATGAGAGGTCGGATGGAGAAGCCTGTAGCCTTTGACACCATCTGGGTACCCAACAAATATGCAAGGCTTGGATTGCGGATTCATAGCCTTGTGTTTCTCTGCTGGAATGTGGGCCCATACAAGAGAATCAAACACCTGAAAGTGTTTTACTGTGGGTTTCCAACTGGACCAAGCTTGAAAAGGAGTAACCCCCTTCATAGCTTGGTGAGGAACCTGATTCTGGATGTAACATGAACAATTGATGGCCTCCGCCCAATACTGAGGTGCCATAGACTTGGAGTGAATCATACAGTTGGCCATCTCTTTCAAGGACCTATTCTTTCGCTCTGCAACACCATTCTGTTGTGGACTATAGGGAACTGTGTGTTGAAGATCAATGCCCTCTGAAACACAAAACTTCTCAAACCTCTGGTTGACATACTCCCCCCATTGTCTGTATGTAGAATCTTGATGGACTTTCCGGACTGTTTCTCTGCAAAAGCTTTCAAAGTCATGAAAAGACTTAAAGACCTCAGACTTCTGTTTGAGGAAATAAACCCATGTGTAACTGGAAAGATCATTAATGAATGTGAGAACACATCGAGCCTTGCTGAAAGAAGGATATGAAAATGGTCCTGCCAAGTCACTATTTACCAACTCCAAAAGTTGTGTGGCCCTCCATGCTTTGCCTTTATCAAATTTCTCTTTAGGATGCTTACCAAGAATGCATCCTTGGCAAACACCATCAGAAAACCAAATAGAAGGCAACCCTGAAACCATGTCCTGTTGATTGAGCTGCTGCAAGTAGCAGTAGTTCAAGTGGCCAAACCGTTGATGCCACAAACAACTCACCTCATTTGAGTGAGTGAGTAAAGCAAGTGAAGGAGAATTAGGAACAAAGTGGGAAAACTGATGTCTAGACAGATGATCAGTTTTTCCCACAGCAACTATAGACCCATTGTGTAACTCACCGATTACCACTGTGTTTGGAGTGAACTCAACCCACTTGCCAGAGCCAGTGTGAGTGATCTGATAGACAGATAGGAGATTAGTTGACAAAGATGGAACACAAAGAACATCATGAAATGTTCCTTCGCCCACATCAACGGACCCTCTCCCATGCACTGCAGTCCCTGTTTCCGGCTTGATCATCAAATGAAGAATGAATTAGCCTATTCCTCATTCCCGGAGGCTAATTCTAAATAATGAGGGAATGAACTGGTTTTTGACTAACTTAACCTTGTTGCTTTGCAGGAACAAGTCAGAAACTGGAAATTTGGCTAAGTTTGGAAGCTAAGTTAAGCATGAACTTGCACTCTTAAGCCAAGGCGCATCTTTTGTCTGTCCAGCATCAAAATTGCGCCTAGATGAGAAAGTGATGTTTTGGGCTAAGTAGATGTTGTGGATTATGTTGAGAAGTGCAAGATTGTTGAATTGGTCTTCGGAGTAGTTAGGCGCCCAAACTTACTGGAGCAACTACCAAATGCGCCTAGACTAAAGGACATCCAAATGGCGCCTAAGTGCATTTTGAGGAAGTGTTTGATTGATGAAGATGATAGAGGTATAATGAATCCTTTGGAGAACATGTATAGGCCTCTAAGTGAGTTGTAAGGCTTCAAAAAGGTTCAACTAGAGTAAGGCGCACTTTGCCTTCCAACCTTCCCAAAAGGTGCGCCTAGAAACACAAGGCGCCCCCTTTTGTCAGAATCACCTCACCATGGCGCCTAAAGGGAGAATGGGTTCCAAGACTTCTTACATAATCAAGGCGCTTGCATTAAAGAAGATATTATCACTTCCGGAGGTCTTAGGCTCTACAAATCATTGGTAGAATTGGCTAAGTTACACTAGGCGCAAATTCCATGTCAAATTGACCACATGAGCGCCTACCTTGTAGATTGATGAAATGAACCACTTAGTGGTCACTGGGATGGAAGAACATTACTCTAAGAATGCAAAGGTGGAAGATGAAGTCATCAATTAACCAATTGAGCATCATTGAACTAGGCGCACTTTCTTGTTCTCACAAACCCCAGAATGCGCTTAACCTTCATGAGGTGCCAATCCAAGGTCAAACACTTCAAATGGGCGCCTTGATCTAAGATTGGTTGTTGGAACTTCTTCAAGTGAACTTCATTCTCAAGGAGATCAAGTAGAAAGTTGGAATTATCAAGTAATGATGTTTTGATACCTAGGCGCTTACTGAGCCAAGAATCCTCCATTTGAGCGCCTAGCATGGATGATTGATAGATTGAAGACCTTGAAGTTAGGAGAAGTCACTTGAATGAACAATCAAAGTTGAAGAGGGAAACTCCTAGCATAGGCGCATGTTTGGTCAAAACTCCTCAATCCTGGCGCCTAAGATTGAAATCTAAGTGAGGCGCACTTCTTGGGCATTTCCTACCTCATCTAGCGCCTAACCTCAAAGTAGCGCCTAACCTCAACTCCAATGAGTGCCTCATGAGGATTGACTGAGTTGAGTGTCAAGGCACTCTTCTAGATCAAATTGATAACATTGAAGAGCTTTTTCCAAGTTAGGCGCAATCTCCAGGTGCAATCTCCTCAACTGGCGCATAGAACAAGCAGGGCACACTTTCATGTTCCAGACATCTCAACTTGGCGCCTACCCAGAAGATAAGGTAGTTGTAACTACCTGAGCTTTCATTGGTCGACAGACTGTCTTCGAGATCTGTGTCAAGGTCTCTGGATAAGCTTGCCAACTCAGAATGAGTCATCAAATGGAATATTCCCTTGGATATGCCCCTTGGGAAACGTGCCTTGGTTCCTCTTTGTGCATTGAAAAACGTGCCTTCATTGCCTTTGGAAGGCCTATAAAAGGAGGAGCTCTCTCATTCATTTGGCATCTGTTCATTTTGACAAAATTCTCTCTATAAAGCTATTGAGCTTGTAATCTTGAGGCCTGCAAGTTTCAAGTGTTGGGGTGATGCTCCCTCAACAAGCAAGGTGATGCTCCCTTGTGATATTGTGAGGTGTTGACATTCAGTTGACATCATTGAGTTCAATTGAGTTGATCCAGTAAAGAAGACATTGTAAACATCAAGGCTTCAAGGCCTTTCCTTTTGTAATTCCATTGAATAAGTTGTACTTCATGCTATTGAAAGCATTATCCATGTAATAAGACATTGCAAGTTGATTGAATCAAGTAACCAGACAAGTACCCAACTCTAAGGTTGATTCATTCAAGAAGTTATCTTTGATGTATATCTTTATGTTATTGAAGTAGTTGATGAATTGTTAGCAAGTAAAATTGTTTAAGGAAAAATTTTCGTAGAACTAGTTGGGTATCTTACAGTGGTATCAGAGCTTGGATCCTGCCAGCCTCTGGGTTATGCAGCCACCTGAAGTTGGTCCACACAGGTATTATACAAGAAGAGCTAGACAACAACAAGAACAACATCATACAGAAGCTCCAATTAACATGGCTGAGGAAAGAAGTAGAAGTCCACCTGCTGATGGTGAACATGCAGCAAGGGAGATGTTTAGGAACATTGCCGCTGAACAACAACAAACCGCTCAAATTTTGCAACATGTCCTACAAACCCTTCAAAACATGAATCGGGGTGAAGCAGCTGGACAAGGTCATAGAGATGCAGCTAGACGTGAGAGACAAGAAAGACAAGTTGATGATGATGCTGCTAGTGCAGTAGGTAGAAGAGTTCGCACACGAACTCCTACAGTTGATAGCCCGTTAAGACCAACTTTCCTTCCACCACCACCTGAACAAGACAATGAAGCTGATGAAGAGTTTGACGAAGAAGAACCAAATAATTTTGAAGATGAGATAGCTCTCTTTGCAGATCTTTATGCCAGATTACTAGAACGTGTTCGGGATATGATGACCTTCAATGAATATTGCCGACAGAAGAGGGAAGATAGGGACAGGCGAGGTCGAACTAGAGGCTTTCATCCTAGAAGGGATGATGATACAAAGGAGTATAAAGAAGCATTGAATCGAGTTCCCATTCCTACCTTTGATGGAAGTGGTAAGCTCAGTGCTAGAGCTTGGGTAAACAAGCTGGATACACCCCCCCCCCCTTTTCACTCAATCAAAGAACCCCCCAAGCAAATATGATTTGGCACTTTATATTTAGTGTGATTACAATTACCACCAGCAAGAAATGCTAAGTCGATTTGATCTCAATGGTTTTACAAATTCTCAGTCAAATGAATGTATGCTGAAAGTACAATCCTAGAACCAAACCAATTGAAACTAATAGCACTATTGTGAAGTACTCAAAAAATCATGCACTTTCAAACAAAAGAATCGCCTCGATCCGAGGTCGTATGCAAAAGCTATGAGTCTCCAAAGTTCCCAAAAGAGGAACTAGGCAGTGTCACCTATGAGAATCTGCAATTTCTAGAAAATCCATGCACCGAAACCAAAAAATGTTTACACCAACGCATAGAGCGTGAAAAATTAGCTCGAATCAAAAAAAAAAAATTGCTTGGTGAAAGGAGGTCTTGAGCCCAAGATATCAGTCTGCAAAGATTGCCTTCAAAGTCACACCTGCCAACTGAGAGGGAGTATGGTTGCAAAAGTAGACCTCCGCCAAATTTGGCAAAATCACCACCAAATATAATGAGCCACCAAGTGTGGAGTGCACCAGATGAACTTAGAACCATCAGCAATTTGGAAGACCTCCAGATAAATATAGTGTTTTCTAGTTTGGAGGCTTTGCCAGATCTGCCGCTAAAGATGGCGGAAATGCCAAATATAGTGAGTTTGCTAAAAAAGAACCCTGGTGCTAAAATTGGCTCAAAGGCCAGAAGGTATTGTGCAATTTTTTTTAAAATATTTTTAAGGCCTTAAAGGCTGAACTGAAGGCGTGGGTTGGGGGGCCGAAACCACACCCCAAACCCCTTTGTAAGGCTGTGCAGCCTGAAATAGGCGTTGCGCCTGCATTGAGGGGGGTCAGGCACCCAAAGGGGCCACCTTTAAAAGGCCAAAGCCCCAAGGATTGGGGCTCGATCCCCAAAGGGGGTCGAAGCCCTCTTTAAACAGCGCTTTGAAACACTTTGCAAAAATGCTTGGAAGCACTTTGTATATTTTTTTTTATTTTTTATTTTTACAAATTTTTTTGAAACCTTTGAAATTTTTGCAAGAATTTCACACAGATCTAAATGCTGGGGGCCGAAATGGCCTTTGAGCAAAAAAAAATTGCCTTTTTGACTCTTGGCACCGAAACTGGGCATATAATATATGAAAATTCGTCTGCGAGGCCTCCTGGACGCAATGGAGAGGTCTATTTGGCCTGAAAGTTCTCCAAATGGAAACTGAGTTCCAAATACGAGCTTAAAACCGCCATTCCACAACTTTATCATACGATCTCCAAATCTAATGAAACAAAAACCATTTTTGACTTTCTAGAGCCTCCTGGACGCGTTGGAATAGCCAAAAATGTTGCCAGTATAACCAGAATGTTGCAATCAACCAAATCTCACAAAAAATGCATGCAAAATAAAGGGGTTAATGGGTCTTGTAAATCCTTTTTTATTCTACAAATCGTTCAAAAGCGCAAGAGAAGAGCATACGGGATTTTCAAGATCTCACAAAGAACTCAATCTGTCAATTAGGAATCAAATGAACTTAAAACTCTCAAAACTAATGCTCTAATACCATGTTAGAAATCTTGAACAAGATGTAAAAACCAGGAACTTTGAGAGAGATTAAAAGTTACATAAATTGAAATCCACAATGAAAGCAAACCAGTGATTCTGAGATGCAAATGTCGTTATGACAGAATTGCATTAAGAGCTCAAAGTAAAGAATGGCAGAGTAACTAGACAATGCATTCAAGATGATCAAAATAAAAGCTAGGTAGTGAGTTTATATAGACCAGGGAGAGGGGAGAGGTGGCAAAACCGACCAATAGGGAGAGGCCACCATACAGGCTAAAGATAGCAAGAGCATCTGCCCAAGATAGCAAATGCCACCTCCCTTTTAGGATGCCAACACCTCAAATCGCCCACTCACTAATTAAACTCACTTTAACCTAAGCAAACTTAATAAAAGTGTAAAAAAAACCTAAGAAATAGAGAAAATAACTATCCCACTAGGAAAATAAAAACCTACACTAACAGGCATTGTTTCACCGCTTTTCAAAGAAAGAATTCCTCAATCGAACTAAGAACTGATTTGCTTCATACTCCATTCCATAGTAGCAAAAACCTTAAGGGAAAAAATCGGCAAACCAAAAGTATAAGATTTTTCAAAAAATCGGGATTTAAATGTAAGATACCCAACTAATTCTACCAAAATTTTTCCTTACTTAGACAATTGTACTTGCTATCAACTCATCAACTATTTCAACAACACAAAGATATTCATCAAAGATAACTATTTGAATGAATCAACCTTAAGCTGGGTACTTGTTTTATTACTTGATTCAATCAACTCACAATGTCTTATTACATGGATAATGCTTTCAATGGCATGAAGTTACACTTTATTCAAATGGAATTACAAAAGCAGGCCTTGGAGCCTTGATGATTACAATGCCTTGCACACTAGATCAACTTAATCAAACTCAACGATGTCAACTGAATGTCAACACCTCACAGTACAACAAGGGAGCATCACCTTGTCAGTTGAGGGAGCATCACCCCAACACTTGAAACTCGCAGGCCTCAAGATTACAAGCTCAACAGCTTTGCAGAGAGAATTTTGTCAAATGCATAGATACCAAATGAATGAGGGAGCTCCTCCTTTTATAGGCCTTCCAAAGGCAATGAAGGCACGTTTTTCAATGCATGAAGAGGAACCAAGGCACGTTTCCCAAGAAGCATATTCAAGGGAATATTCCATCTGATGACTCATTCTGAGTTGGCAAGCTTATATAGAGACCTTGACACGGATCCCGAAGACCTCCTGTCGACCAATGAAAGCTCGGGTAGATGCAACTACCTTATCTTCTAACTAGGCGCCCATTTGGAGTAGTATGATCATGGATGGCGCCCAATGTGACCTAGGCGCCCAACTGAGGTAGCAAAGGCCTGAATATGCGCCTTGAAGAATTTGATGACCCCATGCAAACTTGGAACTTTAGCAAAGATCTTTTGGATCCTAGGCGCTATCTGAGAATTGGAAAGAAGAGGATTGACACTTAGCTTGCTTAGGCGCAGAACTGGTGTCCTTCTGACTGGGCGCCAGCTTTGGAGGATTCACAGGGATTCTGGCGCCTTGGTTATAACTTATCATCTTTTCAAAGAACCTTGAAAGCAACTTGACTACAAATGATCATCATCTTTCCCCTTGATGGAGCGCCTTGTTCCATAACTGGTCTGGAAGGCTTGCAACTATCTTAGGCGCACATTTGGTGTAGTTTCAACTAGAATCAGCGCCTAGTATCTCAAGGAAGATGTTCTATACAACGCACTCTTTCAAACACTTGCAATCAAAACCCTTTTGATGATCCTTTAACCCAGCGCCCTCATCTGGAGTTCTCACATCTTGTTTGAATCTTCAATTATACTAAGGCGCACTTATTGATGGAGAAAGGTCTAGATTGGCGCCTTATCTCCTTGAAGCAAATTCTAGCTTTCCAAGAGTTTCTGAGTCTTTTCCAAGTACCACTTTGTTATCAATCATCAAAAATCATTCTTCTAAGCGCCATATGACTTATCAAAGGAAGGCGCAAAGGTAAGGTTGGGAATGAGGAAGGATGCGCCTCAACTTCTCAACACCATGTTTAGACAAAGATGATGACTTTCACTGGAATGATGATCAACATGACCCTTTTATGGTATATTTGCCCTTTTTAACTCACAAACTAGCTAAGGCGCTATCCAAGAGTTATCCAGATATGATCTAGCGCCCTAGGCGCAACTTTTGAGGATGAGATAGGTAGTTAAGTGCGCCAAAACAATTTTAACAATTCTTTCAATCCTAGGCGCCAGAGATAAGGGGTTTCAACCAACACATGCGCCTAGACTAGGAGTTCCCCCAATAGACGTCTTCTACTTCAAACTTTCAATCTATATCCATCTAAGCTAGGCGCTCAAATGGAGGAATCCCTGAAATGAGGTATTGGCGCCCTCTTGTGCTAGGCGCTCCTACTAGATGATACAACATGATACTAGCGCCTAAAGTGAATAGGCCCTCTTCATCATCCAATTCATTTAGAAAACTTCAGTTTGGAGACTTATCAATCTTTTCCATCAAGGCGCCCTGTTGGATGTGCTCCCTAACATGCTTCTGAGCTAGGCGCCACTTGAAGTTGGAGGAAAGAGAAAGCCTTTGATGATGATGTGATTGTCATATTGCACTTCCAAACCCTGATAGCAAACCTTAAGTCCTTAGGCGCTCATCTAGGAAGTCTGATGTGAAATTGGCGCCCAGACTTCAAGAGTCAACTTCCTATTAATTTGGCTTCCAGACTTAGCCAAATTTCAAGTTTCTGACTTTGTTCCTGCAAAACAACAAATTAAGTTAGTCAAAAACCAGTTCATTCCCTCATTATTTAGAATTAGCCTCCGGGAATGAAAATTAGGCTAATTCATTCTTCATTTGATGATCAGGCCAGAAACGGGGACATGACATTAAACAAGAAAAAATCAGATTAAGAAAAACGTTAAAAAACATTTAAAAAGAGAAAAAAACCTATTGTTTTTCAAATTTAAAGGCATTTCAATAGCATAGAGATATAGAGAGCAAATAAAATTGAAAGTTTAGCCCATCAATTGTGAAATATAGATTTTTATCATTTATGTGAACACCTTTTTCTGGAAAGAACCACGGAATGGTTATTACTAAAATCAACTATAATCCTAATTAGAAGCCATTACAAAAAGTACTTCAAAAGTAGGAATATTTAAGGGTTATATATTACATGATCAAAGTTTCATATCGAGAAGAGAGGGATGTCTAGAACACAGAAGTGTTCTACACAATGATGTTGTCCAAATGCTACTAAGAGAACTACCTAAACAAAAATAGTTTATCAATGATATGAATTTTGGATTGAATAATACATGATTTTGTGACAAATGGATAGCATTTCAATCTTCAAAAAAAATGTTAAGCAATAGGGATGTAATGTCCCCTTCGCAAGCATGAGAAATTGGTGGAGACTCTTAGCCTATATTAATTCCTGTAGGCTAATTGAAGTGTAAAAAAGGAATAATTAATTAATTAAATTAAGTTGTCTAAAATTATTCATTTTTATGGGCAACTTATATTTAATTAATTATTTTATTATGTTGGACAGTTTATATTAAAGTGACTTATTTCGGGGCCCAAAAGCAAAATTAAATTTAAAGTCACTTTATAGGGGAACTAAAATATAATTTCTCGAACATTCTAAAAGGAAGTATAAAAGAAGGTTGTGAAAAGAGAAATTCATATTCTTGGCATTTCATTTCTAAACCCCAATTGTGGAGATTGAGCTATTGTATAACTTTCTGCCCTAGGACCTCTGTTACCGAGAGCGGCCCTAAGGGGCCCCCGGTTCTGTGCCGACCGGGAGCAAATCTTGGTCCGACGACAGGAGCACCCTCAGCGCGGCCTTGCCGCTCCCGATAGTCTAAGTTTTAGACTTTTAGTTTTAGTTTTATTTTTTATTTTTTTATTATATTATAATGTTATAATATATATTATATTATTATAGTATATAGTATTATAATATATATTATATATATTCTATAATAATATATTATAACTATATTATTATACTATATTATATTATATAATTATAATATATTATATTATATAATTATAATATATTATTATTATAATATACTATATTATATTAGATTATATTATATATTAATATTATAATGTTATATTGTGGGAGGAAGGGTGGGCGCCTTACCACCCTTTCAGTGGTGGTAAGGCCGAATCTTGTAGTAGAATGTGAAAGACATCGACAACTAAGCATCAGCCTTATGAATGAGACAGTTGGCAGGAGTGCAGGGTGACATTAAGCTAGCAACATTTAGAATGATTGGGGCGAAGGCTGAGTTTAATGATGGAAAGTTAAGTCGCGCCGAGTGAAATAACCCCGCAAGCTTCCAGAGTCTTCTCCAAGCGAGCAAAAACAAGTCAAGTACTAATGAGAAGAGCATATTTCATACGCCTTTGCAAAGCTTCCTGCGCGGGGAAATTTAGAGCAGGGTTGTTCTTCTCCATGCCTTCGAGATTTGCAGTCATTTTCTCGGCAGACGTTATACAATGTGGAGGTATGGACACTCCTGTGAGACTGGTGAGTAAGAAAAAGCGGATGGCCTTTTTAGGGCAGATAACTGAACTTCGCCTGCGAAGGATTCTCCGGCGTGATGATCCACTGATGGTTGGTGTTGTTTGAATGATCTTGGGCAAAAAGTACCTGGCGGGCAGTGAACGTTATAGGGTAGATTCAGATATCCCTTCAAGATTCATGGCTATGCTGTTGGAGATGAACACGCCCAAGCCGGAAGTCAAAGTAATTATGAGAGGATTGTTTATTCCAGAGCTTCTGGGCAACTTGGAGGTGATTTTGCAGGCTGCAACTTTGCGGGTTGGCACTCCCAGGCCAAAGGACATGGAGCTTCTTCACGACCCTGGGGAGGTAATAAAACTCTACCCCTTTTTGCTAGACATCAAGGGACTCGAGCTGATCATCCTAAAGGAACAAGCCCAATTTGCAGTGGACTTCATAAAAAGGATGCTTGAGCTGGTAGCGGAAGACAGGTATCAATGGGTGACCGATTTCAACCTTCGTCTAGTAGATTTTGATAAGGAGTAAGGCGGTCAAGGTGCCTGCATTGTTCTTTTTGGATAGTTGGTTCTATGCTTTTGCTAGTTCTCAGGCTTCATTTTGTTAAAGAAAGCCTCATAGCTTAGTAGAATAGAAGGATATAGGCCCTGCGTGGTCTAATATAGTTATATAGTTCAGTTTATAGCAGGGTTTGTGTTGGTTTTCAAACAAACTAGAACAATATGCTATGCATGTTTGCATAAGCAGATGTAAATCCCTTTTTTCAAAGTTTAATATAAAATCTTATTAGTACAGAGCAAAAAATATTATAATGTTATATTATTATAATATATATTATATTATATAACTATAATATATTATTATTATAATATACTTTATTACATTAGATTATATTATATATTACTATTATAATGTTATATTGTATAATATATATTATATATTATTATAATATATATTATATTATATTATATTATATATTATAATATTATATTCTATATTATAATATATATTATACTATATTATTATAATATATATTATATTATATATTATTATAATATATATTAAATTATATATAGAGTACAACCGTACCCACAGCAAAAAAAAAATCGTCGTACCGGTGTACCAAAACCTCGCTCCCGTCCCTGTTCCCTACCAGAACCGGCAACTTAGCCTAGGACGAAAACCCTATGGCAAAGATTGGTTTCGAGGAAAAAAACCCTCCTAGCCAATTTGTGGTGGATTCATACAAGATTCACAGGTGTGCTTAATGTTTGGAATTTGCGGAATTTGTGTTGAAGAGTTAAATATCATTTTCGGGTTTGTTTTTAGCATTCAGTGTAGTTGCAAATTGTAAGATTATCGAAAAGATTTGCAAAACAAATAATAATCAATATTGGAGTCCTTGCCCGGGTTTGGAGTTGTATGCTAAATAAATGAAATATTATCTTGATCAAACCCCAGCTTGAAGTTAATTGAATATCTCTGAAATATATAAATTAGATGTGTGAGAATGTGCCGCAAGAAGTGGGATGGCATGGGCATAGAAAAATTTGGCAATAGAAGACTGCCATATTCCGTAATTGCATATTGAACATACTTGCAATTGTCCTACCTCTCACTAGCACATATTTCTTTTTCCTCTTGTGGCAATATCACTACTACCACTAGCAACCATGGATAGCATAGGCATAGCTGATTGTGCAGACTGTACTGGCATTGGCACACCCTTAGACTTTACTTCCGCCTCCATATGCAATCTATTAACCTCTACCTTCTCATCCTCTTGTATATCTTGACACACCTTAACCCCATGTCCTATAATGCCTAAGAGATGAGAATATACCCTGGTGTAGCTCCCTCTAAAATCTATCTTCCAAATATGATACAACCACACTCTACTCCCCCCCAAATTTTTCTTTTTGTCTTTGTCTAGGGTTGTCACAAATTGGAGAAGAGGTTTTTTGGAATTGAAAGGGCCCTTTGCATAAGTTTTCAAGATGGTGGAACTCAAAAGGGTTTTTTGGCAATGAATGTGTTGTGATTTGGAGGTAGAGGGAAACATGCTACTTTTGGCGACTCATTTCTGTCCTTACACAAGCTTAGTTGTCTCCTACTGTAGCGATTATTCTACATTGTAAATTGTTTCCTATAGCTAGGCGTTTTCTTGGTCCTTTTCCTCTTTTGCATGGTGTTTATCCTGTTTTGCTTGGCCATTTGAACTCATGTTTGGTTGGTTTTCTTTGCTAGGCCACATGCTAATTCAGGGTAGTTCTTTGGTACAGAAGTTGAAAGTGTTTTCATGGCTGACTCTTCAGTTTTCATTGGGGTTTTTCATTGTTTTATTTGGGTTTTGCAGAGGAAGAAAGGGGGTTGCCCAGGGCTGCTAGAAGACAGAAACAGAACAAAAAAGGAACAAGGATGGGATCACCGTATTAATGCCAGTAGGAGGGGTTTGATTGAGAACCACAGTTCTAAATAATAGGGCAGGTTACAGGAAGTATTTGTTGTTTCTATAGCACTATGAAAATTTGTAATAAGTCTGTATTGAGCTACAGGAAATTAATATAATTATTGTGTGGACATTGTTGCTTATGTATTGCATGTTTTGTGATTTGTGGGCTGCTAGATTGGGCTATCTTTCATTAAATCCCCAATCTAGGCTGCATCAACTCTTATCATAAAACTGAAGTCTTTTCTAGCAGCACAATTATCACAAGAGCCTAATTGGAAGCAACAAATGCCTGAGAAGTAGTGAGAAGCAATAATGCAGATTTTGAATATGCACATATGCAAGAAAACCAAGAAAAAAGGAGTACAAAGAATATCTTTTCAAATGGGAAGGAAAAGGACTTGAGGAGGACAGGTGGATTTCCGAAAAAGTAGGCAGACTAGGGTAGCGAATGTAATCTTCCTCACTTCCTTAATTTTGAGAACTCAACTCTGTTGTACCCAATCAAAAAAATTTGCTTCATTAAGGCATTTTGAACAACTCTAGAAAATTTTTCGTCAAAAAGTCAAAAAAGCAAAATTTCTATTTTTAGAAAGTTTCTAAAAATAGACATCAAATTAGGTTTTTTGGGTTTTCTTAAGATACGAATGACGGCAAAACTTTCTAAAAATAGAATCTCCGACTCAGGGGTCGCGCTTGATTCTCATTGGTCGATTTTGCTTCACGATCAGCGTGGTCCAAACAGAATCTGCAAAAGGTCAAGTTTTCTCTACTGGGTCATTTCTACTTTTTCAGAAGGCGAAGCATGAGCTCTGAAGTCGTCAATGAAGGAAGTTCATCTGCCAGAGCTCGTCTTCATGTTTTCAACGTTGTTCCAACGACGCAGAACCGATGAACAGTCATCGACTCGACGAACCATGCAAAACGGAGCAGGATGGATCCAAGGTGAGGAGAAAAGTTGCAAATCATGAAATTTGGCTAAGTCATAAGATTTCAGGCACCCCAAGAGACTTGGGGCGCCCAGTCCCACCAGTGTTAGAATTTTTTTGCGTTTTTCAAGAAAATGCAAGAACTATGTCCGTCAGTCAGTTCCGGTGGGCATAAAAGTAGTCATTTTGGTCATCAGGCTCTGAAAAGTTGGAAAACTCGTCAAATGTACCCAAGCTACCCAGTTCATTCACCATCCAGTGGTAGTTGACTGACGAAATCGTCGAAATTGGTATCAGGAAGCAGCTGTCGGCACGCAAAACGGAGCAAGTTGAAAACGAAGGTTGGAAATCAGGAAAATGGTTAAGTCTGAAGAAACCAAGCGCCCCTAGAGGCTAGGGGCGCCCAACTTCTCCAGTGTTAGTTTTTTTTTCACGTTTTTTAAGTAACGTCAAAAATGCTTCCGTTAGCTCATTCCCCGTTGGTCAAACTTGGTCAAACTCAGTCAAACATCAGTAAAAGCTAGGATTTCATCACAGATATGTTCAGGCTGCTCAAATCATCCCCTGTCCTGCCTCAGCAGTCACCCGAACGACCGAAAACGAAGATCAAACAGGTGTTGTTGGCACGAAAAACGAGAAATGGCATAAAATTTGAAATTTTCAGAAATTTTTCTAAGACATGGAAAACCAAGCACCCCAGGAGGCTTGGGGTGCCCAGTCTCACCAGACTTAGAATATTTTCTAATTTTTTTTGAAAAAACGTAAATCTTCCTCCGTCAGCCCGGTCCGGTTCAAAGCAGGTCAGTTTGGCACGTTTTCTGAGGCAGACAGAGAGTAAAGTCAGCTCAGTTTTCATCAGGCCTGCCTATCTGCCAGATCATCAGACTCAGTTTTGTCCCAACAGATAGAAATTGACAGCCAAACAGGAGTCCTCGGAAAACGTAAATCTTCCTCCGTCAGCCCAATCCGGTTCAGAGCAGGTTAGTTTGGCACGTTTTCTGAGGTAGACAGAGAGTACAGTTAGCTCAATTTTCATCAGGCCTGCCTATCTGCCAAATCATCAGACTTAGTTTTGTCCCAACAGACAGAAATTGACAGCCAAACAGGGGTCCACAGCCACCGGAACGCGCACGCAAATCGAAAAGTTGAAAAAGTTGAAATTTTCAGAAAAATGGCTAAGGCATAAGAAGTCAGGCGCCCCAGGAGGCTTGGGGCACCCAAGTTCATCAGTGTTAGAAAATTTCCTGACCTGCCAGTGATTTCCAACAGTCATTTCCCGATCTTCGCCCGGTAGCCGTTTCCAGAGGTCAGATTTGCAATCAACGACGTCACATCGTCTGTCCGAGGCTGGGGATGGAATCTCAGTTGATAGGTCTCCAAAATGTCAGGATCAGTCAGCTTTTTCAGTTAACAATGACATTTTGCCATCCTGTTGAAGTCAGAGACAGGCAATACTTGAGTCAAAACGAGTGCAGAAGTGTCGAAAACGAAGAAAAATTGGTTAACACTTCTGTCAACTCGCATGTTCGATGACATCATCAAAAGAAGATATTTTTCGTCATCTTACACATGAAGCCATAGGTAGCTACAAAATACGGATTCCTCCTATTCGAAGACATCTACTTGGATTTGCGCTTTAAAAGTTGTTTTCTTCATGGATGAGATCCAAGTTTTATTCTTTCACAAAGAAAGCTGCTTTTTCACCCTAAAGATCTATAAAGACAAGCATTTGGCTTCTTTATTTCATTATCTTTTGCAGGTTGCATCCAGAGGAAAGATTTTTATTTTTCTTTCAACAAAGATTCGAAGACCCAAACGAAGTACTTTTTCAACGTTCTTCATAGTTTCGAGTTGAGGAAGCAGGGAGGCACACTTTTTTACGGTCCTTTTTTCTAGGGGATCATTTTTCAGAAATTGGATCGAAGCTTTTTCAGCTTTTACCGAGATAGGTCCATCCAGTATTTCATCCTCTTGAAGATTGGGAGTTTTGCTTTTTTCGGGAATTTGCTTTTTTGCTGTTTTTTCGAGAAAGTCTCCGCTTTTTCAAAATCCGACAATCTGGGTTGCTTCAAAACAGAATTGCCTACAAAACCCATGTGCCAGTTTTTTTGCTCACACTTTGTTTTTTTCTAAAAATCAACAAGTAATTTTCAGCCATTTGTCCAAGATTTTTCCGACATAGACGTGTTCACAGTCAATTTTCAAATCTTTCAGTATGCAGTACTCTCCAACACAAATCAGGCCCAAAACGGCATTGGTTCACGATTACCTGAGAACTTGTGAAACAGACTTGCATAAAGTACTTCCAGTGATCAATTTACATTCTTTGGAGGATGCAGGAAATAACGCTATCAGGAATCTAGGACACTCCAGTTTGCTTGGAGTAGCATCCTTTCCCATCACAGTGCAAAGTATCGAATTTGTAATTGCTTGCATGACGCATTACAATTCGGTCACAAGAGAAATCCAATCAAGAGATAGACGTGTGCTCTGTAGCCTAAGGCCGAACGACATTGAGAAGTGTTTTACAATACTCGTCTGGAGAGAAAACTTAACTGTTTCAATTGAAGAATGCAAGAGGGTTTGGAACAATGATAAAGAAAAATACCAAAAAAAGATTGGTCAGAGGTGGTTAAAAGAAAAGCAGAATGTCATGCCAAAGAACGTTGGACGTGGGGAGTTCAAGGAGGAACATGCAATAAAGATTACTCTGCTAAGCTGGATCACGGGTCAAGCAAATGCTAACAAGTTCCAGCCTTCGATGTTTAACATCATGTCCCAGATTGTTGATGGAACTGAATTCTATCACTGGTCGGCACTCATCAGTGATAGTCTCCTCCAACAAATACTTGATTTTCAAAGGGCTCATGAACTCCACATGATGTCATACCTTGTGTATTTGATGGCTTTTCAGGGTCAATTCAGAGGTTTGAATGTTGTTGGAACTCTGGGTATTCAGCATGTTTATCACCATTTCCTGCAGTTAGAAATTTCTCAAGCTGAACGACAATACAAGCGGGTAAATGACGCATTCTTGATGCATGCAGTGCGAGATATGGATAATGAGTTGCATATACGGTTTTCAGCAAATGCTAGAATAGCAATGGCAGAATGGGTTGATTGATTTATCCAGTTTCCCACTTTTTCCTACATCAGAGTATATGGCTTCTCAGGAGAGCCAGCCATGTTGCCGAGATATCAAACAGATGAAATAGCATTTATGGAATTTTTGAGGCAAGCCTATGAAGTTCATACATTTTGTGTAGCAGACGCAAGGCAGCTTTCAATCTTCCACTTGGGATGAGTATTTACAGATGCAGATCTAGAGCAGATGCCAAGGCAATTGGTAAAGAATCATCCAAGTATGGTCTTAAGTTTTTCGACAGGAGGTCTTCATACGATCCTTATGGTGTTTTTGCATCACATCTTAGTCAAAATTGTGCGCACACGCATGCAGTTGAAGACTTCTGGGCTAATTGTGCTGATGAGTTTGAAGTGCGAGAATGCAGTTACAGCAGGTTTGCTCTTCAGCAGATGTTTGATATCCTATCAGAAGATATAGAGGGTTTGACAGAAAATGGTGAAGTTCTACTTCCCACGTATTTCAGGGACCAAGTTGAGCAACAACCGTTGCCACCAGCTAATTGGTCAGTAAAAGAGAACACTTCCATTGAAGAAAGAACGAGTTGAGTTGTTAAAAACAGTTTGATATTCTTGAAGAATAAGCGGAAGGATGATATTCCTGTAGCAGAGCCGCCAGTTGTACAACCATCAGAACCTTCCACTTCCAAACCAAAACAAAGGGTTAAAGCTATGAGTGTTCTTCCAGAAGGAACAAAAATGGCTAAGTTAAAGAGGAAAAAGGATGAGTCTCCAGCTCAGGTCCAGCAGGAACAACCAGCAGTTGAAATAGAAGTTCCTGTTGAACCAATGCCGCATGTTGAAGCGTTACCTTCAGATCATGTTTCTCCTCCTTCACCGAGCACTTCTCCTATTCACATAGATTCAGAGCCAGATTCGTCGTTTCACAACTCTGATGCACACATTGGTTCATCAGGAGCTGATGAGGTTAGAACCGAGTTTCCAAGAGAGGATGGTTCATCCTGGCTTGAAAACATTCTAGGAAGGAAGAGGAGAAAGCCCTCATATCAGCTGGATTTAACAAAGCTTAAAAACGTCTATCAAGACACACCAGACATGAAGCTGAAGAAGCAAGTTCGCATTGAAAAGAATGCGGATGGAGAAATAATCCTAGAAACTGCAACACCGTCAGAAGACAGAAGTGTTGATGATATTGAGGTTGATGACTTCAAGGTTTTCAAAGCTAACCTTGGTAGGAGTACCCAGCATACAGATATAAATCTCTTCGAGGTTGCAGCGGATAATTTGAAGGAGAGGGTGTTGAAAGATGGAGAAGATAAAGCAGCTCTCAAAGTTGAAGTTAGACATTTGCGGCAGTACATTTCCAACCTTTTCCATGGCACATCACACGGTGATTTACTACTTCCACCAAATCTTGAATCACCAGCCGATCAGCGGCATTTCAATCAGTTGGTCCTCTATGGGAGGCACATGAATAGTTGGGTGGAAGAATTTGTGACTAAAGGGAGAGTTGTACTTTCAGAGTTTTATCAATTAAAGTACAACGTTCATGATTTACGCCAAGGCATCCAGGGGTTGCAGCAGACTATGGCAGAAAATAGACCGGTGTTTGAGATCATTATCTCCGACTTGAAGATAGCACATGATTCTGTTGATTCAGGTGATGATAAGAAGACAATTTCTACTTGGAAAGCACAATATCTTTTCACAGTAAAAACTTATGACAGTATAATTTCAAAGTTAGCAGAATGGAAAGAAAAGGTAGTAAATATCCTCAAGTTTGTGAGATCGTTTGTTTCTCAGATCCCGTGTTCATATGAAAAAGATGGTACCCTGTATGATCTCAGGGAAGTGCAAGCAGAGTTCCAGACTCTCGGCCGCAGCAATTTTAATGATGATATCAGTGCCGGCAAGATGGGTCTTTTTGCCGCAATGACAGTGAAGTTTGATAAAGTTGTGGGCGAAGTTCATGAATTTCTTCAGATGGTTGCCAACGGTGAAGAAATGTTAGAGAATCAAAATATCATTCTAGAGAGTATCAGTGTTCCTGGCAAAGATGTGGTCACTCTCTTTTTAGAAGATATTGTTTCCCAGAATATCAATGGATGACATCACCAAAAAGCAAGAATGTTGATGAGGATGCATTTCAAAAGAAAGCAACTTTAAATCAGATGCTTTTTGTTTTAAAGCATTTGCTTTCATCCTTAGCTCATCCATTCTATATTTAGAAAAAAAATCACTATGCTAGTTGGAATTTTCTTTGCTTTAAAGCAAATTGCTTTAAAGCATTTGGTCATTGTAATCTTTGTCTTAGAATAGAAATAAAGCTTGCGAGTTGGCAAGTTAGGGTTAATCAAGGAGATTTTAGGGTTCCCTACTCCTTTGATTTTAGTATAAATAAAGGCAGCCTTGCCCATTGTAAGGGATCGACTTTGGTGATAGCAAATTTGTTGTGCCTATTCTAGCCTGCAGATTTTGTTATTCCAAATGTTTGTTCACTTTGTGTTCATTGTAAAGGATCGACTTTGGTGATAACAGATTTGTTGTGCCTATGCTAGCCTGCAGATTTTGTTATTCCAAGTGTTTGTTCACTTTGTGTTCATTGTAAAGGATCGACTTTGGTGATAACAAATTTGTTGTGCCTAAACTAGCCTGCAAACCTTGTTATTCCAAGTGTTTGTTCACTCCGTGTTCATTGTAGGAGCTACTTTTGAGATAACACATTTTGCTATGCCTATTCTAGCTTGCATAATTGTTGTTAAAAGTGCTTGTTCTCTTTGTGTAACCTGTTCTCCGGTGTTTGATCGCTTGTTGTATGCCTGCCTTTTGCTACAGTATTGCTATCCTGGAGTTGTATCAACTTTGTGATGTTGGAATAGAAATCTCATGCCTATTTTGCTCTGATATTCTATCTCGAATCATCAAGTTTCGTCGTCAGATGTGTGGCTTCTATAACTTTTATTTCAGCTTTCATCATTAAAGTACTATGAGTCTTGTGATGTAAATCTGGGAGAAAATTGTTTAAGTTTTTGTGTTAAAACAATCATTCCTCGTCCACTTTTAATCCCTTTGCTCTGAATTTACTTAGGAGATTAAAAGTGTCATTAGTCTATGCCTAATTGTAGTAGAAGTTTAAAAAAAAAAAAAACCTCTTCTGCAGCGTTTAGAGTTTTATAACCTTGTGCTCGCAGCTGAGAATCAAAAAGAAAATAAGCGAAATTTGGTTTTATTTATCTTTTCAACGAACATCAGCAAAAAGGGAACTCCCCCTTCCAATAGGAGAGCAATTTATCTGTGCATAGCTGTTCGTTTCCAACTTGCATTCCAGAGGTGTGAATTGAAACGCCAACAAACTCAAAATTATGTTAACTAGTGTGTCTAATGCAAGAGCATCTCAAGGGTCAAGCAATCTTGCATCACCCAAAACATGTATTTGAATGTGTGTTTGTATTTTGCAAATTTTCTTTGTTACTACAAGTGTTGTATACTTGTCGTAGTAGTATTTTGTGACCACAATCCTCCGACTATGCATCCAATATGACAAACAATAATTTTCCTAAGCGATATCGCATATTAATTATGGAGATTCCAAATTGCAATCGCAAATGTATATTGGGATCTTGAATATGTACGCATGTCCAATATTGTATTTGGTTCCCTTATTGTAAGTCGCAGTGTATTCTTATGCCTAAAGGGACTTATTTAGGGCTATGAGTCAATATATTTGAATTGCACACCAATTGTAAGATCATATATTTAAATATTGGCCGTAGGGAGGTTTATTATTTGAAGGTGTCTCCAATTTCAAAGCTTATATCTTTCTGCACTTATGTTAGAAGGGTTTATTCTACAAGCATCAAGGGAACACACCAAGTCCCAATCAAGGACAAGAGCTAGAATCATTTACTATTGGCCCCATGGTTACTATCACATATGCATTGGGCATTGTACTACGGTTTGGTTCGCATCACCTTACTACATTAAAGAATCTCTATAAGAAGGTGATAAATTCATTGAAGGAGGTTAGCGAATAGGAGGGGAGACAGAATAGATTGAAGATTACAGATCTGAATGAATTCGGAATCTTGGTATGTACTGTTGTTTCTAAGTCAAGTGTAACCTCTATTTTATGAAATAATATATACAATCTGTTATTCTGTGACATCTTGTTCTTCTTTCTTCTCTTAAGAATTCGGCTTTTGCTGTGTGTTCTTACATTGAGTTTTCAGTTTCTGTGTTTGGGCTGCATGAATAGATAGTCTTTCACTAGACCATTTATTAATGACTGCATCACTATGGCATACAAGCAATAATGGTATTTTGTAAAGGTTTAAAAAATCTGAAACACAGATAAGAAACATTTGCAGATTAAAATCAACATCAGACCTTAAAACACCTAGTTTTATAAAGGCAATAGCATTATTAGGAAAAAAACTGCTATAAGTAATAATTAAATAAACATAGCATAAATCAGGTAAATCGTTAATTCAACAAGATTCTTTCATTTTTATACTTTTAATCAAGTGGTTATCATTAAAAAAAAGCATCTTTTAAACAAATGAATATTGTAAGAAATTACAGGAATTAAGATGGTCATAATTTGGAAGGAATGTACAATATCATATTAAAGACAATACGTATAACTTAACTATTTGTTTTGATTGATTTAAAAACTGTCTATTCTCACCTCACCAGCATATAATTCATCAACTTGCATTTGACTAGGAGACAAAACACCAAGTTCATCTACGAAATATTCCTGTTCTTGAACCAACACACAACCAGGTATGATTAATTAACAAATCCTGAAACTAACAAAGCAACACAAAACAAAGGATGATTAATTAAAAAACCATGAAAGTAACATGTTCTATCTAAAACAAAATAAGTAAGCAAATAAATAATGAAAATACAATTATTTTCTACCCTGGTATGATTTTTTCTAAATCAATAACATGTGACAGACACTCCAAGTTACACAACATATAAGGATTCACAATACTGTAATGTCCCTTTTTAGGATATACCTGATTTATTTACCTACATACAATAATAACTACTAGAAAAGGACATTAGAAATATTAAAGATCAATAAATTAAGTAATATTCAGTTCATAGCATCATTCATATTAAATTCATCTATCATTCATATTAAGTTCATCTATCATAGCATAATTAATAATGAGATCAATACTTCATAACATAAATAATGAGATCAAATCATCATGGCATAATCAATATTTAGTTCAATCAATCATCACACAATTCTTCAAGCCAATCACATATTGAATATCCCAGGAGTGTTAGAAAGTAACAATATTGTCGAGAGCATGAAAGGGGTCAGTCCACCTAACATCTCCCAGTCCACCTTGGAGGCTGGTCGTCCTCCTTGATCAAGCCCAGGAGCACTTAGTCGCCTCCCAACCCACGAGTGTCTATCTCGTGGTGGCGTGCTTGATAAGATGCATGAAGACCGCTATTCAACAAGCTCGGGAGCATTCATAAGCCTCCCAGCCCACGAGCAACTAACTCTGGGTGGCATACTTGATGAAGGGGTCTATCGGTACTTCACCATCTCGTGGTGGCGTGCTTGATAAGATGCATGAAGACCGCTATTCAACAAGCCCGGGAGCATTCATAAGCCTCCCAGCCCACGAGCAACTAACTCTGGGTGGCGTATTTGATGAAGGGGTCTATCGGTACTTCACCATGTCGTGAACCCCAAAAGGGCCATCATTTCCTACTTACTAACATCCTTATTTCAATTGTATTGCTTGGGAATTGGTATGATTGATATATGTACCTCTTGATGGATTTCAATCTGCTATTATAAATATTACATAAATAAATATATCACTGCTGATATATTCCTTTCTGCCTTATAAATATATTATTTCATTTATTTCTGCCGTTATAGTCCATTTAATGATCCTTGATCCATGCCTTGAAACCTGTCTATCACTTGCTTCTTATACTTTCAAAAAGGGTATGTCTTTTATATTACATAAATAAATATATCACTGCTGATATATTCCTTTCTGCCTTATATATATATATATATATATATATATATATATATATATATATATTCTTTCCTTTATTTCTGCCTTTATAATCCAATTAATGATCCTTGATCCATGCCTTGAAACCTGCCTATCACTTGCTTCTTATACTTTCAAAAAGGGTATGTCTTTTATGAATAGGTATGACTCTTACCAATCGCAGCCTGTTTTTGTCTTAACAAGTTACATCCTTTTATATACTTAATCAGATGTTTTTGTTTTATTATGTAGATCGACCATTTTGGAAGAGTCGGCTGCTTTTCACATTAAATAATGGTTGGCTGCCTTACAACAATGGTAGTCAGCCATCATAAGACATTTTTCCATATTTCGATTTTAGCTTTCCTCTATGGTGGTGCTAGGACCAAGGTATATAGGTCGGCCTCTTAATATTAATATATGCCTCTTAATTATTACGGCTGCACCATGAAGTCGGCCTCTGATTTTTATGTAAATTAAATCTTTAATTTAATTTATCCTTAAAGTCTTACTTGCCTTCTTATTAATCGATCTCCTTGGTTTTTATGCCCACGAATCTGATCTATCCTGCGGGGAATATTACAAATACTTTGAACTAAGTTAATTGAATGAATGCCCACTGGCAAAACTACATTCATTAACTCATTGTACAAATGCACGTTACACATGAATGCAACCATTTATGCATGTTGTGATAACCAGTCACTCTGTGGTTGCTTTTGGTAAACTTGATGCATTACTACACATTTCATTTTACCACTCCACTCTCTCAGTGATGACCTCTTCTAGGAAAGAATTGGATGCCAATAGCCAGCTGTAATCGTCTATGGCACACAGTTCTGTTGGCACTTGCCAATTTCCTTCATCTCCTATAAGGTTCTTTTTCTTCTGCAGCATTGTGTTTGCATATGTACATACATAGACAGAAAGACAAAAAATAGAGGGAGATAGACAGCAATTCAACTTTTCAAGATAATGCCAGGTACAATATGTTGAGATTAAAATATTTCTATTACAGTTCTTTATATTTCCTATGTCTTATTATTAATGGTATTTCAATTTATGAGTCCTTGTGTCACATTTGCTTCCATATAACACATGTAAATTCTAGAAATTTAGTGTTGTTTACCAGATAATTGCTTGGATCCACATCAACTTGATTTCACCCAACTTTCGTTTTGGTTTTGGCATTGAAGTTTGTGCATCTCATGGCCATAGTTCATAATTCTTGACACTATCCATGGCGCTTTATAAAGTAAATCAACTTTCTCTATCATGTCTCATTTTCGTTCGCATCAATTCCAACATGTTTGGAGCATTCCAAGATTCTTGGAGAAGTCCACAAACCTTGGAGAGCTTCATTTTCAGAGGTTCAATATTTCCTTCTTTTTTTAGCTACTAGTTTTCATGGAAATAATTTAATTAGTCAATTTGGTATTTTCCCGTAGTTTAGTGCAGGAGCGAGAAATAAATTTTAAAATAATAATTAAGGTTGCCCTTTATATTAATTTTCATAACTTTGTAAAAAGGTCACTTTATTATTATTTCCAGGCTGCCTAAATGGGGCGAAGAAAGCCTTTTGTAATATTTAGTTATTTCTTTATAGATGGGCGGGAAATTACAAAAGGTAAATTAAAATTAGATTTTCAAGAAAAAAGTAAAAATTAACATTTTATTTCCCTCCTAAGCCTATAAAAGGAGAAAGAGGGCTCATTGAAGAGGTTCCATCTCTTCTGCAACTTTGTTATTTGAGTTTGAGCTTTGTGCCCAACTTTGCCTGAAGGATGAAAACCTTGAAAGCATATGGGATTGAGGACGAAACCCCTCCATTCATGTTGGTGAAATTTCATACAGAAATTTCCATTGAGTTGAATCTGTTTTTATTTTCAGTATTTTGTTAGTGTGTTGTTATATTCTAGAAAATACAAAATATTTGTGTGGTTGTGAGTTTTCCAGATTTTTGTGTCTTTGTGAGATTTTCTGAAAATACAAAAAAACATATATAATTTTCTGTGAGTGTTTGAGCTGTGTGAGAAGATACAGATTAATGTTGAATCTGCATAATATTTATATTGCTAATATTTGCAAGTGGTAAGTGTGAAGGAGGTAGACCCAAGCTGACCGTACACTCCCCCATACTAACCGCAGCCCTTGCTGGTCATTATTTATGTTTTAAGTGGGCTGTCCTGCTCAAGAAAGAGTAGCCGCCCAAGTTTGTGAAGAGCTTCAAGGAGTGCACAAGGTTTATTTGAAGTTTAAAATTTTTCCCATGACCCGTTTACTTAGAAGTTTGTTCTCTACCAAATGCTAGTTGTATTTTGGTAGCTTCTTGTGATTATTCAAGTAATAATTCTGATTTTGGAAATATTTCTGAGGTAAAACAGCAGCAAGCATAGGATCAGAAATATTCTGAAATATTATTAAGATGCAGATTTAAAGCTATAAATTATAGCTAGTAATGTTTGTAAAATTCTACTCAATAAATATTGTTATTGTAAGTGGGTATTTGATATAGATCTCGAAATCATCCAGAAGGGTCTTGTTGATATTAAATTGTAAATTTTTGTGCGGTTTACTGCCAAAACCAATCTCAAATCTGAAGCAGATTACATTTGTAATTTCCAGAAGGTTATCAGCCAAAACATTTAATAATTTTGTATTAGCATTGTAAATGTTGGATGGGATAGCCGCCAATCGTTATTTTTCATTACCCGCCATTATCGGCGTGAATCAACTGGTCCTTGCTCCAAGACAATATTTTACATCCACCAGTTTGGTGTAGAACTATATACTGGTCATTGTAACTAGTTAGTTGATTACTTCCACTGTCCACAATCCGATTGTGTGCTCTCACCTTGCCCACATCAAGAACTAGACGATCAGAAAGCTTCAATATGTGTTGATTGTAAGTTTTGAAAATTTTTATGGAGATTTTTGGCTAATGGTTCTGCAAGGGACATTACAGTGGTATCAAAGATGGTGATCTTGTCAGCCTGTGATTTCAAAGCTAATCTTTTCATGCAGTCTCTTCTCCATGCACGATAGTGACAAAGAAAGAAGCTACTACGAAATAGAGTACAGAAAGCAGTTTCAGTTTCCAAGTTACCCAGAAGGGAAAATATTTTCAGAAGCTAGAGCTACACATTAGACTCCTACAGTTGTTCCAGAAGTTGTCTAAGAAAATATGGCGTAAAAAGATAAGGGCACACATATTCTAGAGAGTCTGCATGATAGAACTGAGAGAAAGTTTGACATTATGTTGGACATGATGGCTCAGTTACTCCATAAGATGGATCAAAATATGAATATGCCCTGAAATCAAAATGGTGATGGAAGCACCTCAAGGGCAAATAATCAACCAGTGCATAATAACCACTCCACCAGAACTGTTACTGGTTCTGTTGTCATACCTTTCCAACCTACATTCATTCATAGATAAGAAGAACCACCTAAACCAAAGGCTTAAGTTCCCATGGTCGATGAAATTACAGCCTATTATGCTAAGTATCGAACTCCTCCAGAGGAGATTTGAAACGAGTTGTCTCTAAATCAGTTCATGAGTCAAAAGAAATTTAGAGGTCTAGATAGGAGAATGGACCCCAAACACATCAGAGAGATTACCAACATGCCTTGGGGAAGAAACACTTTCTCCATTTGATGGGAGCAACAAGTGTACAGCGCATGCCTGGATTCAGAAGCTAGACACCTATCTATCTTTGAGACTTATGGCTGAAGATGAAGCCATCCAATTTGCCACTCTCGACTTGGAAGGAACTACTCATGAATGATGGTATCATGGGTTGGTCACTCAGGGGCACAACCTCATTAACACCTATGATGAGTTCAGTAGAAGACTCATTGAAAGGTTTGACAGAAAGGATCCCGAAGTACATTTCCAGGAGCTTGCTTAGCTCAAACAGTATGGAAGTGTGGAAAGCTACATTGTTGATTTTCAAAAGCTTTATGTCATGGTACCCAACATTTCTGAAAGGAGATTGGTGATGCTCTTCATCAAGGGATTAACAGAATCTCTCAAAGGGATGGCCAAGGCCTTTGAACCATCATCTCTACAAGAGGCCATTAAGAGGGCAATGGCATTAGAAACCTCCATGCTGAAGAACAAGTTCCAAAAGAAGACTTTCCCTCCAAAGAAGTCTTTTCAAAAGAATGTATTGAGGCCCAAAAATCTCCCATCAAGGCTAGACCAAGAGGTGAAGCAGGAATTGAGAAGAAACTTTGCTTCAGTTGCAAAGAACCTTGGTCACTAGGACATAGATGTCCTATAATGTCCCCTTTCCTAGAGGGTTAGTCTATACTTGGTTCTCATAGACTAACCAATGTGGTTAGGGAACTCTGGGAGTTCGTTTGGTCGGTTTCTGATATTCTGGCTGGGACTTACTATTTTTAGTAAGTCGAGAAGTCAGCTATTTTGGAAAATTCATATTGGAGGTGGAGCGTTTCGATGAGACCTTTCCAACGGTCTATTGCTCGTCAGATTCCGAGTCCATTTGCCCTTCCAATTTAAAGTCCGTAAATTAATATTTATATTTAATTGCTTGGACTTTATATTGAAGTGGTGACTTAGTGGAAAATTATTAAAAAGGCAAAAATAAGTCACCCATGGACTTGGACGCCTCATGTGGGGAAAATAAAATAAAAATTTAAAAGTTATTTCCCTCTCAAAAGGGGTCAACCCTCAAGGAAAGATTATAAAGGCAAAAAAGTGAAAAGCATTACTCATTCTTGATATTACCTTTTATGATTCTATTTGCTCCGCAAATGAGGGTTTGGGGGATTTCTTCCAGCCAGGGCTTTTGGTGACGAAAACCACCATTGGTATCAATCTTCTGCAGGTGTGAGAGATCACCCAAGGGGATTTTGGAGTAGCCATACTCAGTGGCTGTATTTGTGCCTCAGTTGGATATACTTTGACAAAGTTTGGAGAGGATTCATGATATATCTTCACAGATTTTTGGTGCAGCTGAGAGAACATTGAGGAGACTAATTTTACTTGCAGATTTGAGGAGAGTTGAGGCTGCATTTCCTTCCCACCTTGCTGGCCGTACATCCTTACTTGCTGGCCATACCACTTTGGCAGCCATTCTGGAGTTTGTTTTGGAGCTGTTCTTCATTGCTCTTGGGTCGATTTTGGCCTATGGGCCTATGCTGCTGAATATAGATTGTTTTCTCGCATTTGCTGATACTTTTAATGCAAAACTCCATGTTCATGTTGCTGGTCCGTCAACAGCAGAAATTTGAAGATGCTTATTTTGAAATAGGTATGTGATGATAATTCGTTTTATGCCATTCTATGAACTGGGTCTTAATTATTTAGTTCATATCTATCATAGATTTTCTAGATTTCAGTTGCATGTTATCTTTCTTTGTATTCTGGCATACACATCTCAAGAAAACGAAAACCCCCTTCTGCATCTTCTATCTAGTTCTGAAAGATCACATAAAAAGGTAAAAAATATAACATTAAATAAAGATAAATCAAAAGAACAACATGTGCAAGTTATTACATGTCTTGGCAAAGGGAAATTGCACTACATCGAAATAGTTTTTTGATGAGGAATCAGAAACTGATGAACCTGAACCACAAAGTGAAGAATAAGAACCAGTTTTAGAGGTTGAAGAAGAGAAGCCACAAGAGGAAGAAGTCTTGGAAAGCACGCTTGCCAAGCTTTCCGGAACTCCTAAGTACAATCCTTTTCGAATCAGTCGAGTTTTACAAAAACAAAGAGTCACTGTGTTAATTGACACTAGCGCCACTCATAACTTCATAGACAAGGATTGGTGGCCAAGCGAAGTCTAAAAACAGAGGACTTCAAAGGTTTTAATGTGATGGTCATTGATGGATTCACCTTAGAGTGCACCAGGAAGATCTCCCAGTTGAACTTGAATTTGGGAGGTTATGACATGAAGGGTGACTCCTATGTGGTCAGCATAGGAGACACACCTATGGTTTTGGGTATTCAGTGGCTGCATTCATTGGGGGAAATCACCCAAAATTTCCAAACTATGGAGCTGAAATTTCAATCTAATGGAAAACTAGTGGTACTTTGTGGAATGACAAATGGAGTACTAAAGATTGTTTCTACAAAGAGAATGGAGAGATGTAATGTTCCCATTTTTGGAGTGATCACCTAGTGGTGACCTAATTGGCAAGTTTTCACACGACTAATTTTGTAGGGCAAATGGAGTATGGGAGATGACTTGGCATATTTTATGGTATTTTTGATGTGGTCATCATTAATAAAATAATTTTCCCTAATGAAGAGCGACCCATTTGGAGGATGGAAAAAAGAGAAAATATGGAAAAATGCCTATGGACAAAATAAGAACATTTTATGATATCTTACCCTGAGAAGGACGACTTGAATTAAAGGCAAAATATGTTATATCACATGTCTTAAGGATTCGCCCTTGGAGGATGGAAAGTTGGAAGAGAATATAAAATAATAATAAAATGATGATACCTCTTGTGTGAGTGCCAAAGGGAGAAAAAAAAAGAAAATAAAAACACAAATCTTCAATTTGTAATTTGGGCGCCAATCTTGTCTAGAGGGGGGGTTGGCCTAATTTGGGAGATGAAGATAGTAAAAATAAAAGAAATTTCTTAACTAGGTCAGCCTAGAGAGAGGTAAGAAGATCATGTATAAATAAGAGATCAATTGGAGGCATTTGATCATTTCATTCAATCATATTTTCTCTTGGAGTTCATCTCTCTTGGCTGCAACGAAAGTTGGGCTTGAATCCAAGGACAAAAACTCTTGTGATTCTAGGTGAGTTGGACAAAAACCTAATTCATCTTTGTGGAGGTTTCATAACGGAGGCCTACTTGCACTTCATTGGAGATCTACGGAGTTTGGAGGAGAATTGCATATTTCAAATTTGAGATCAGCTATGGAGGACATTCTTCTTGTGGCATTTGCATCATTGACACTAGGGTTTTAACCCTAGCCTTGTGTGCCACCTTTAGGAGAGGGGCGATTGGCACTTTGAGGCGTTTTCTCCATTGTTTGAAGGTCCATTTTCATATCAGCATTGAAGCAGGTCTGATTCGCCATCTTGGAGCAGCATTCTTGGTGTTTGATGTCATCATTGTGTTAGGGTTTTGCCCTACATTGAAGCACCACTACTTTGGAGAAGTTTGCTAGGCTTTGTTGTGAGGTAATTTGCATTCGGAGCAGCAAACCCTAGTTGTAATTGGAGCACCATTTTCAGACCTGATTGTGAAGGGAGATTTCATCCTTGGAAGACACTTGGGGATCATTCATTGCACATCCCTAGGGAAGATTGGAGCGCCATCATTTGAAGGGTTGTTTGAGAATCATTTACCATCATTTGGTATGTGTAAAACCTTAGGGTTTAATTTGGATTTGGACAGCAGATTTCTGGGCATGTTTGTCATATTTTTGCTCATGCTTTGATGTACTTTCAAACTTCTACATTTCTGATTTATAACAGCGGAGTTGTACTCAGATTTCCAGATTTCTTGTGTGCATTTATTGCTCCTAGGGTTTTGAAGGTTGTTTTTAACTGATTTTTTTTGAAACTCGCGATTTTACGGCATGTTTTCTGGAAAAAGGACAAGCTGCTAGGGTTTTTAACCCTCTTTTTCAGCATGCAGCTCCAAAAACAACGGCTGTTAGGGCATGACGTTCAATAAAAATTTCCGAGTATTCATTTTTTTAATTTTTCCCTCAATTATTTTTCTGGGTTTTCGAAATATCAGTTTGAGGGGGGTTTTCGATATCCAAGGTGCCTAAATTTGTGGGATTTTTAAAATTTGTGGGGTCAATTTAAAATTTCCGAGAAAAATATTTTCTGGGTCAAATTTTAAAGGGTTGCGGGAATTAAATAATTTTCTAGGATAATGGCAAATATCCAAAATTTGGTGTTACCGGAGGCACAAAAGCTCACCGAGAAAAATTACATCTAGAGTCAAAAAATACTCACGATCGTTGAGTATACAATGAGTGACAATATTATACTTGAGACGGAAACCAGGCTTGCAACCAACCCAGATGACTTTAGCAAGTGTCACAGGGAAGCCCTGCTGCTACTCAAGCTATCAGTGTCTGATGACTTAATTCCTGAAGTCTGGAATGCCACATCTGCATCAACACTATGGACGCACCTCAAAAACAAGTATCATGTCTCTGAGAAAAGTCGGGTTTTGTACTTGAAGAATCTATTATTTTCTACAAAACTGGACGAGGGTGGGTCATTGTCAGAACACCTAAAAATCAAGGACCTAAGTGATGGATGACGAAGACATGGTTGCTCTGACCATTAACAACTTATCACCCTCCTATGAGACCTTTGTGGAATCACTAAATCTATTGGTTGAAAGTCAAACTTTGACCTTTGATAAGGTGAGTCAGTATCTCTTACAGGAGCGAAGACATAAGCAGATAGGGGAATCTACCTCCAGGTCTGTGGAAAGTGCTTTTAATGCACGGCATAAGAGCGAACCTCAAAACTCATTTGGCAACAAACCTCAGAATTCTTCTACTAACACTTCTTCCACTCTGTCCAAGAAAAAGGTGAAATGCTTTTATTGCAATAAATTTGGACATGTTAAAAAGGAATGCAGGAAAAGGGTATATAATCTATCCTAAAAGAAGCATGGTGAAGCTAATCTGACTTCTGTCGACGAAGAGCATGGTTCAAATGACGAATTTGCACTCATGGCATCTCTTTTAGACAGTGCTAACAGCAGATACCGGTTCTTTGATTCAAGAGCATCCCGACATTTCACATGTCACAAAGACTGGTATGTAAAGTTTACTACTGATTCTAGTCATAAAGATACAGTTTCACTTGGTGATGGTGGATCACATGTTGTTGAAGGGATAGGAGATGTTAGGATGTATTGAATGATTCTCGAAAATTTTCGGTACGTAATGTCTGGTATGTTCCAACCATGAACAAGAATTTGCTATCTATTAGTTTTGTGGAAAGAATTTGAGAACCCTAACATCCGAGTCAAGTTTTGTGGAAAGAAGTGCATTGTATCAGATGTGAAACAGGACAAGGTCATTGCCATCGGCATTGAGCAAGGAGGTCTGTATAAGTTAGGTGATCTTGCTACAGCTAATTTGCATGCCTTAGTTGTCGAAGAAAATACCAGTGTCCTTTGGCATGAAAGGTATGGACACCTAAATCTTCAATATTTGGCTAAACTCAGCAGAGCCCATATGGTTCATGGGCTGCCACCTATACAAAAAAACATGATTTATGCGTTGGATGTTTGGCTGGAAAGCAAAAGAGGAAACTATTTCCTACAGAAGGTGCATGGCATGCTAAGGGTCTTTTGGATCTCATTCATGCATATCTTTGTGAACCGTCCTGGAAGTCTCCCATTGTCAATGGATCAAGTGTCATGTCCCCATTTTCGGAGTGATCATCTATGGAGGAGATTGTTGGCCTATTCACCATTCCCGTAGGCTAACTCTAGTGGTAAGGGAATGATTTGTGGTTGAGCTAGGACCTTGAAGGCTTGGAGAACAGAAAGTTGGCTCAACTAACTCTATTTTATTGTATTTTTGGCTAGTTATATTTTATAATATTTTTATAAAGCCAAAAATAATATTATATTCAGCCAAGGCAAAATTGAAGGATGGAAAAAATGAAAATTGGACAACTTAAAGATGGAAATTGGGAAAGATGGAGGAAGAATAAAATGTAATCTTTAATTATATTTTATTATTAATATATTTTACCAAAGGAAATCGACGCCACAAGGAGAAAAAGGAAAATAAAGAAAAACTAATAAAATATTATTATTCTCTCTCTAGCGCCGCTACTCAATGAGGCCAAAAATTAAATAAAATAAAATAAATTATTGGAGGTTGTTGCTATGGCGGTTATGGACTTCAAAAATTACAAAATGTCATGTCCCCGTTTCCAACTTGATCGTCAAGTGAAGAATGGATTAGCCTATTCCTCATTCCCGGAGGCTAATTCTAAATAATGAGGGAATGAAGTGGTTTTTGACTAACTCAACTTTTGTTTTGCAGGAACAAAGTCAGAAACTTGAAATTGGCTGAGTCTGGAAGCCAAAATTGACTAAGGCAGGACTCCTAGAGTCAAGGCGCACCTTCTAGCTTGCTTAATGTCAAATGTGCGCCTAAACAAGAATTATCAAGCTTTGAAGCACTTCAATCATATCATCTAGGGCGCTTTGGAAGAAATGAGTGTTTTGATCTGCAAAATGACTCATTCGTTTGGAAATCTTCAGAGAACATCACTAGGCGCACTTTTCCCTTCAAATCTACCTGGAACAACTATCAAATGGCGCCTAGACTAAAAGACATCCAAATGGCGCCTAAGTGCATTATAAGGGAGATTTTGACTGATGAAGTTGATAGAGGTACAATGAATCCCCCGGAAAAACATGGATAGACAACTAAGTGAGTAGCAAGGCTTCAAATGGATTCAACTCAAGAAAGGCGCAACTTTCTAAGCCTACAATCTTAATAGGTGCCTAGGATGAGTTTCTGGGCTCTGAGTTAGCGCTTCATCAAGGAATTGAAGATAAGTTGTCATTTCAAGATGAAGAGTTAATAAGTTTTCTAAAGTGAAGCCTCACCGTCAATAAGATCAAGTGGAAAGATGAAGTGACCAAGTAATGACATCTTGTTATCTAGGCGCATTTTTCCTCTAGCAACCTGTCAATGAGCGCCTAGCTATTTAGGTTACTTCTGGCACTCAATAATGGTTTTGAGATGGGCGCTCAACATAGTTAAACTCCTTCAATAGGGCGCCTAGCTTAATGATGAAGTTTGGACAAGTATATGAGGTTTCCATGCCTTGGCGCAAACTCCATGATGCCTAGACCAAATGTGCGCCCAAGCAAGAACAGGAGATTCAATAGGTTGAATGAGTAGCACATTGATTGGTGAAGATACTTTCAACTTCAAGAAGCTTCATATCCTGCCAATCTGGGATGAAATTGGCCTAGAAGGCTCTAGGCGCACATTCTGACTAAAGACCTCAGCTCTGGCGCCTAGTTACAGAGTGAGTTAAAAGATGAAGTTTGAACATGTGAAGTAAGGCGCTCACTCCAGGATGAGGTATTTTACCTTCCAAGACAACAAGACTTGAAGACTTGACAGAGAAAACAACCATGCATGCAAGGCGCACTTCCTGCTTCACCTCCAGAATGCGCCTAGCTAAGAAAGAGGTTTCAATCCATTCATAGTGAAAGGCGCTTGAGAGAAGATAATAATTTTGATCCAGTTGTGACGTATAGCAAAGCAAAATCATTCTCTTCCTAAGGCGCTGTAGAAGACTCAAACAAGATGTAATACTTCAGATGAGGGCGCTAGATTTCAAGTGTTTGAAAGTGTGAATTATGCAGATGTGCGCCTAAGATTGTTGCTAGTCCCCAAGACCTGTTTTGAAACAAGGCGCTCCATCAGGAGATAGCGCCTAGGGTCCAAAAGATCTTTGCTAAAGTTCTAAGTTTGCATGGAGTCATCAAATTCTTCAAGGCGCATATTCAGGCCTCTGCTACCTCAGTTGGGCGCCTAGGTCACATTGGGCGCCATTCCATGATCATACTACTCCAAATGGGCGCCTAGTCAGAAGATAAGGTAGTTGCATCTACCTGAGCTTTCATTGGTCAACAGGACGTCCTCGGGATCCGTGTCTAGGTCTTTGGGTAGGTTTGCCAACTCAGAATGAGTCATCAGACGGAATATTCCCTTGGATATGCTTCTTGGGAAACGTGCCTTGGTTCCTCTTGGTGCATTGAAAAACGTGCCTTCATTGCCTTTGGAAGGCCTATAAAAGGAGGAGCTCTCTCATTCATTTGGTATCTATGCATTTGACAAAATTCTCTCTGCAAAGCTCTTGAGCTTGTAATCTTGAGGCCTGCGAGTTTCAAGTGTTGGGGTGATGCTCCCTCAACAAGCAAGGTGATGCTCCCTTGTGATATTGTGAGATGTTGACATTCAGTTGACATCATTGAGTCCAAGTGAGTCGATCAAGTATAGGCGCCCATTGTAATCATCAAGGCTTCAAGGCCTTTCTTTTGTATTTCCATCGAATAAGTTGTAATTGCATGCTATTGAAAGCATTATCTATGAAATAAGACATTTGCAATAAGAGTGAATCAAGCAAAAGACAAGTACCCAGCTTCAAATTTGAAACATTCAAGTAGCTATCTTTGATGTCTGTTATAAAGTGTTGAGTAGTTGATAAGCTAAGTACAAGTAAATTCATCTAAGTTAAGGAAAAATTTTAGTAGAACTGGTTGGGTATCTTACACAAAATTATGTTCTATATGGGCATCCAAGGGAAAAAGTATATAAAGAGGTCATTGGCATCATTTTTGGACATCTTGATCATCTGGCATTTTGCATTTTTGAGTATTTGCTCTTGGCTAAAAGTGATTTTCAGTTTGTTCAAGTACGAAAACCCTTGAATTGTTGTGGCTTGGACGAAAACCCAACCCACCATGGGAGATGGATTCATATGGAGTTCATCATTGTGCTTAACCGGAGGGTTTTAATGGAGGAATTGTTTCAATCAGGTAGGGTTTGATAGAGATATTTGCATTCAGCTAGGATTGGAGTTTGATATTCAGATTTGGTATTCATTTTGTCTTGTTTTCATCAATAAATTGCTTGAGGAGGGTTTCTACTTGGATCGCTTGGCAAAGGAGGGTGTTTTTAGCGATTTCCATCATTCATGCATGGTCTGAAATTTGTAACAACAGTCCGAAATTTGATATCAGCTACAGATCTGAGAAGTTTTTGGCAAGAACATTGAGGTTTCATGATCTATTTTGCATCCAAACCCTAATCGCTCCTCTTTGGTGCATGGCCGCTTGGATTTGGAGGGTTTATTTGGCATTTGGCACTAGGGTTTCATGATCAGCAGCAGGTACAAGTTTATAACAGCGATCAGACATAGGTTTTGCCTCCTATTCTTCATCATCATCTCTAGCAAGGCGTCAACCATTGGTGTTATCATCTTTGCATTGTACTAGGGTTTCATCACTATTTGAGGCATTTTTGTACATCATTGAAGGTCTGATTTGAAGTCAGTCATGGCTGATATGTAACCAGCACTCATCTATGTATTTGATTCATGCCATTTCATGATCCGGGTATGTGAATAAAGAAACCAATTTCATATCTTCAATTTGAAATTGCATTTCCAACTGTTCTATCTATTTTATGGTTATCTTTTGTTGTCATATGAATGTTATATTTGAACCTTTCCATCTTCATATCATAAACTACATGCATGTGAAAACAAATCTTCAAAATCATAAGTAAATCAACGGGAAAACAAATCAGAAAATTCAAGACAGCGAAGGAAAAATTTGGGTTAGATAAGACAAGGATCTTACATCAAGGTACTTCTTGTTATTGGTGGATGATTTCTCCAGAAAGATGTGGGTTTACTTGTTAACTATGCTCCCCCGAGTTTTGGGGACGGGGACGGAGACGGGCAGGGACAGGGGGACGAGTTTCGGGGACGGCATTTTTTTTTGGCCATTTTTTAGAGAACGGCAGGGGACGACTACTAAAAAAATAAGATTGTTTTTAAAATATAGGGAAATTTCAAATATTTATATGATAACATTGATAAGGCATTCATTATAGACATTATAGAACCTTAAAAAATGAATACATAACAATAACATTACACTTAAACTTAGTTTTCAACTTGTCACATGAGAATTGGCAAACAAATAAACAAAATTTAATTGTTTTCAATGACAATAAGCATATATATTATATCAAAATTACATCAAAATGCCCAAAGGCTGCAAGTTTCAACAACAAAATGACAAAAACATAGAGAATATATGGCTATCCCCAATCAGCCTCTCCTAAAACTATTGTTAACTTCTTCAAACTGTTGTTGCTCCTCTTTCTCCTTTCAAACTGCTGTTGTTCACCAATGCAAAATTTGAAAATGAGTTATGTTTTTTTTTTCTTTTTGGTTGATATGATCTCTATTTTAGGTTTAGTGTATGTTTAAAAGGATGCGGCGGTCCTTGTGGGCCCCCCATCCCTTTTTTTATTTTAAAAAATGTGTTTTTTTAAAAAAATCCGTTGCAAAAGTATTCGGGGATGCAGGGGACGGCTAGCCATCCCCTGCGTCCCCGAATTTTTAGGTGATGTCCCCGGGGAAGGGGGGAGGGGTAGGGGGCGTTTTGTAATGTCCCCATTTTGAGCTAAGTAATGATTTCTAGTTGAGCTTGTTTTCACAACATGGAGAACCGGAATGTTGATTTGTTTCTATACATGGAGAACCGGAATGTTAGCTCAACTAGCATTTTGGCTAAGTATTTTCATAGTATTTTCATTGAGTTAGCCAAAATTGTATTGGTTTAGAAAATGCAATATTGAAATTGTATTTTCAATTATTTGATTGGATCGATGGAGTTATGGAAAAAAAAGGAAAATGAAATCTTTAATTACATTTTCCTCTAATCGGTTCTTGTGGAGTTTGTTTTGTGAATTGTGCTAATTGATGGAATGGGTCCAAGCTAAATGAAATACATTCAAAACATCTCCAACGACTAAGCCAAGCAGCCATCCTATAGGATCGATGCTCATGAGAGTGGGTCCTATTGTGACCAAATCACACATCGACCCATTGCAAATGGGGACCCCCTTTTTTTGAATTCCAATGCTTTGCTAAGTCCAGGATGATGTCCTTTGCATGATGAAGTCAGTAGTGTTTGAGTCTTAGAGCCCCTTGATGACCTGATCCTGATGTTTGAGACCCTGAAAATGACTAAGTCTGGTATCCTGATCCTGAAGATCCTGAAAATTGGCTAAGTCTGAAATCTGGTGGATCCTCAAAAATCTAGAATCTGCATGTTAAATCTGGTGGATCTGAGACCTATCTCAAACATCTTGAAAGGTATATTGAAAAATATTTAAAGTATAAGAAATTCTTATAATTAAATATATTTTTCAATATACCTTACCTTGGCGACTTGCATTTTTGGGCGCGAATTTCCTCTAGTACTTGGGCGCATTTTCCCACCTCTACCAACTCACATCAGCGCCTAGAGGAGATCAACTTTCAAACACTCTAGAGGATGGCGCCTTGACTAGAATTGACATAAGGAGCCTTCAACATCAAAAAGGTTTGACAAAGGAATGATTTAAAGCTTAGGCGCCCCTTTCCATGCCCAAATGATCACTCAAATTGCGCCTTCAATTGAAGTGGGTAAGCTTAGGCGCCCATTCCTTGTTGCTCCTCTCCACTTTGGCGCCTTGATGTAGGATGGAGTTCAGATCAATGATAGATAGCGCCTAAGGTTCAAGTAGTCTCACAAGGATGTAATCAAGTGCTGAAGAGCCTTAAAGACATCAACAATGAGCAAATTCAAGTCTAGGCGCCTTCATGCATTAAACTATCTCCACTTTGGCGCCTTAGCATGAAGAGATGTTCAAACTAACCCAAAGTTGCGCCTTAGTATGAAAGAGCATGATATGTTTAAACTAACTCCTATCATGATGTTTGAGATCCTGAAAATGACTAAGTCTGGTAGCCTGAAATCCTGAAACACTAAAAAATTGGCTAAGTCTGAAATCTGGTGGATCCTCCAAATTCTATAATTTGCATGTTAAATACAGTGGATCTAAGACCTATCTCAAACATCCTAAAAGGTATATTGAAAAATATTTAAAGTATAAGAAATTCAATATACCTTATGCTCTGGGACTACTATTTCTAGGCGCAAATTTGCTCCGAAAGACCTTAGGCACGTTTTCTCACTTGCAGACACTCAAAAAGTGCGCCTTGATGGGAGGAGAGGTCCAAGTCAATTGTGGATGGCGCCTAAAGAGGAGATAATGAAACCACTTTGTGCAAGTGCCTTAGAGAGAGCTAGAACATGAGTTTAGACGCTCATTCTTATTTGCACTAACTAGAATTGGCGCCCACTTTAGTCCATATTACCTCATTCTAGCGCCCTGGAAGAATCATCATCAAGTTGGCGCCTTAAAAGGAGAAGTCATCTTGAAGTAAGCGCCTTGGAATAAAGTTCATGAAATGACCTCATTGAATGGGCGCCTTGAGAGAAAGGATCACTTTAAAACAAGTCTTGGTCATTCAAAGCCTTGAAAAGTAACAAATTGTCATGTCCCCATTTCCGGCTTGAGCACCAAGTGATGAATGGATTAGCCTACTCCTCATTCCTGGAGGCTAATTCCGAATGATAAGGGAATGAAATGGGTTTTGACTAACTCTGTGTGTCATTTTGCAGGTACAATCAAGGAGTTTCAAGTCATAATCCACTAAGTCAAGTTTAGGGCGCTCATTCCTACAGTTACACTTCAAAAATGCGCCTTGGATTTTGAAAGCAATAATCAAGAGGATGGAGTCATCTTTGGATATGTTGAACATCAATTGGGCGAATTGACTCATCAAACTTGAGTTTGGGATGGTTGATTGGATCAACAGGAGTGGATGAAGTAAGTAGTCCATGCAAAGAGGAGTCTTATGGCATCTAGGCGCCAATTTCACCACCAAATTCCCAATAGTGCGCCTAGACTCTATTGCACTTCAAATAAGTGATGAACTCCTTCAAGATTGATCAAGTGAAGCCTCACCTTCAATAAGATCAAGTGGAAAGATGAAGTGATCAAGTAATGACATCTTGTTATCTAGGCGCACTTTTCCTCTAGCAACCTGTCAATGAGCGCCTAGCTATTTAGGTTACTTCTGGCACTCAATAATGGTTTTGAGATGGGGCGCTCAACATAGCTAAACTCCTTCAATAGGGCGCCTAGCTTAATGATGAAGTTTGGACAAGTATATGAGGTTTCCATGCCTAGGCACAAACTCCATGATGCCTAGACCAAATGTGCGCCCAAGCAAGAACAGGAGATTCAATAGGTTGAATGAGTAGCACATTGATTGGTGAAGATACTTTCAACTTCAAGAAGTTTCATATCCTGCCAATCTGGGATGAAATTGGCCTAGAAGGCTCTAGGCGCACATTCTGACTGAAGACCTCAGTTCTGGCGCCTAGTTACAGAGTGAGTTAAAAGATGAAGTTTGAACATGTGAAGTAAGGCGCTCACTCCAGGATGAGGTATTTTACCTTCCAAGACAACAAGACTTGAAGACTTGACAGAGAAAACAACCATGCATGCAAGGCGCACTTCCTGCCTGTTTCACCTCCAGAATGCGCCTAGCTAAGAAAAGAGGTTTCAATCCACTCATAATGAAAGGCGCTTGATAGAAGATAGAGAATTTGATTCAGTTGTGTCTTATGTTGAAGATTTTAACAAGGCAAAACCATTTTCTTCCTAAGGCGCCAATCCAAACCTTTCTCTATCAGTAAGTGCGCCTAAGAGTAGCTAAAGATGCAAGCAAAATATTAGAACTCCAGAGGAAGGCGCTGGGTTGAAGGAACAGCAAAAGGGGTTTTGATTGCAAGTGTTTGACGGTATGAGTTGTATAGAGCATCTTCCTTGAAGTGCCAGGGGCTAATGCCAGCTGAAACTACCCCAAGTATGCGCCTTAGGTATTTGCAAACCTACAAGGTTAGTTTTGAACAAAACAACCATCAGGAGATGGCGCCTAGGTTGCAAAAGATCTTAGCTTAAGTTCCAAGGTTGCTTGGAATCTTCAAATCTTTCTAGGCGCATATTCTTGCTTATGTTATTCCAGTTGAGCGCCTAGGTTCACATTGGGCGCCATTCAATGATCACACTGCTTCAAGTTGGCGCCCAGTCAGAAGATCACTAGGATTGCGCCTTAATTGAGGTAGTTAAGATTGTTACAACTACCTAATGCCCATTGGTCAGAAGGATAGCATTTGGATTCGTGTCAAGGTCTTTGGGATAAGTTTGCCAACTCAGAATGAGTCATCAGACAGAATATTCCCTTGGATATGCTTCTTGGGAAACGTGCCTTGGTTCCTTTTGGTGCATTGAAAAACGTGCCTTCATTGCCTTTGGAAGGCCTATAAAAGGAGGAGCCTTCTCATTCATTTGGCATCTATGCATTTGACAAAATTCTCTCTGCAAAGCTGTTGAGCTTGTAATCTTGAGGCCTGCGAGTTTCAAGTGTTGGGGTGATGCTCCCTCAACTGACAAGGTGATGCTCCCTTGTGATACTGTGAGGTGTTGACATTCAGTTAACATCATTGGGTTCAATTTGAGTTGATCACGTATAGGCGCCCATTGTAATCATCAAGGCTCCAAGGCCTGCTTTGTAATTCCATTTGAAATAAAGTGTAACTTCATGCCATTGAAAGCATTACTCATGTAATAAGACATTGTGAGTTGATTGAATCAAGTAATAAAACAAGTACCCAGTTAAAGGTTGATTCATTCAAATAGTTATCTTTGATATATATCTTTGTGTTGTTGAAATAGTTGATGAATTGATAGCAAGTAAAATTGTCTAAGAAAGGAAAAATTTTGGTAGAATTAGTTGGGTATCTTACACAAATAGAACCCAAATTGTGTTAGGTGCCCATTTTTACCTCTGCCAACTCAATAGGCGCCTTGAAGGAATTGCTCAATCAAGACATTGAAGGTGGGCGCTTGGAGTATAAATCATTCTAAGACATGATTGATCACTTAGAAGTATAAAATTGCAAGTATGAAGCTTCAAAGGGTTGGGCGCCACTTTCACCAAAAGCACATCATTTTGGCACCTAAGGGAGGAGTTTGCATTGAAAGATACCTTTTGGGTGAACCTTATAGGGGATTGACTTCTTTTAAACATTACAATTGCTAGAAAATCATTTGAAATTATGAATGTGGGACTAAATTGATGTTAGACGTTTTTTGCTCCTCTTTTTACCTATATTTGCGCCTAAGCTTGAAAAGGGATTATTACATGTTTAAAGTTATTCCTATCTTATGTAGTGATTAATATATTGTTTACCCTGTCTTGTAGGAGCATCAATAAATCTCAGGAGTCGTTCAAGAAGTCACCTTTGAGCAAGCGCCTAGAGTCACCTTTAGTCGAGGAGTAAAGCTAAGAAGTTGTCAATGCAAGAAAGAAGCATCATCATCATGTACTCTTCAAGATCATCATTTAGTTGCATCATTGAGAGAAGGGAGTGTTGGTGAAGCCAAGGAGTCATCAAGAGCAAGTACCTAATTCACCTTCAAGTTGCAAAGAGAACACCACTTTAAGGGATCACCTCAAGTCTCCTACATCCATGACATCATGTTAGATCACATCAAATTCAAGTGTACTTCATCAAGGATAATCATGTTCGAAACATTCATCCATCCAAGCTTCAAGTCAAGGTTCGTCAAACTTCAAAGTTTCTTCTAGAGGTTATCAACATCTACTTCACATCCAAAGAAGGTGTTATCATCTACACTCCAAAGGGCTACTTCAAGGTCAACATGCCAAGTGCACTACTTCATCTTCATCCTATCATCAAGCAAGGCACTTCATCCATTTAACTTCAAGTTCCATTCAACCTTCAAGTCCAAGAGAGATCTCTACTTCATGTCATCATCATTTACTCTACTTCAAGCTTCATCATCATCTACTCCCATTCAAGAATGAGGTCATCATCATCTACATCAAGAAGTTACAAAGAAGATCATCATATATCTTACTTGCAAGAAGAAGAAACATTACAAAGTCAATCAAATGAGCTACAAGTATCATACATCCAGTTACAAGGAGATGTACAAGGCAAAGATCAACAAGTTGTATTCCTAAACATACAAGTTCAAGCAATTACATTGAATACATCACACAAAGATGATACAATTTTCAAAGTATGCTAAGTTGGCATCTATGTGGTGAGTACACATCATTCAATTTTGATTAGCCGCATTATTTAATGCATTAAATGTATCATTTAATAAAAGAAGTCAAAGGGATTCCTATGTGGAAGATATTTTAAATGCTTTTGCCTTACCTTATCACATTGGAAAATGTGCCTTCATTGCCCCCCTTCTTTTTGCTAAAAATAGCAAGTTGTTGTAACTACTTCTGAGGTGGCATGATCTAAGCCCTTGGCTATCAAAGTGATCTAAGCCATTCATTGTATCTGGAGCACTATATAAAGGCCTTGTTGCCTCATTTGTAATACAGTAGATCATTAATAGTAGTAGAGAGTAGATTTTAGGAGTAGAAGAGACTCAAAATTCTCTGAGAGGACTTGAAATTGTTGTAAATATTTCTCAAGGTTAATGCAAAGACATTGGAAGTTTATTTGGTGTTCGAGTGTTGTCTTGTGGAATCGCATGGTTTCTTGTACTTAATGAAATGGAGAGATGTTTCAAATAGATTAGAAATAGATTAGAGCTCATTGTTGTAATGTATGTATGTGTTGAATATTTGATCAACTCCTAGCTCGTGCTTTTAACATTCATCGCTGGTGAAGTGTTGTGTAAAGCTAATCTGAGCCTTATTTGTTTAAGTTCGATTGTGAATGCTTGTTTGAGCTGTGCCGTTTAATGGGTGCTCGTACAATCCTTCACGATTTGAAAACCATTCGCGTAACCTTAGGAGATTGCACCAACTTCATGTAGTTGTAGGCATCCTTGGTGAAATGGAGTTAGGTTTATCAAGGAGTTTGTCTGTTCATGCATCATCATTGCTTCATTGACCTTAGATTAGCCTGCCTGAACCCTTACCCTTTTACTTTTCTTTATTATTGAAGTCCTAAATACATCATCTACACTGAAGGAGGAATAAGCTAAACAAGTATGAAGGAGAATCTGCGTAAGTCCCTTTGTGATTATCAGCAAGATCACATGTAATCACTGAGTTAACCCATCATGAATCATAAAAGGAACCTTGGAGTTACTTCACTGGGTCACATAGTTCAGCGTTTGAAGAGCTTTATTCAAGAGAGAGTGGGATACTCTAGTGTTTTACTCTATTGTTGACTTGTCTAAAAACAAACATCAACAAGTCCCAATACAAATTGATATTCATTCTTGGATCGATGCATGAGGAAGAGAAGAATTTTAAATGCAAATATGAAATATTAAATGCCACCGGCTAGGAGGATCGACGCCCATAGAAGGTATATTTGCATTGAAAAATTGTATTTTGGCTCCTAGAAATCGGCGCACAAGACGAAGAGGATTTTAAATGCAAACATTGATATTTTAAATGCCAAATATTGTCTCTATATGATCGCCGCCCAAGAGGAAAGCATTTAAAATTGTTTTGAGAAGTTTTTAAATGCAAGACATGAGGTTGTTAACATTCGCCCAGCTATGAAGGAAAGATTTTAAATGTTTTAAGACATTTTAATGATCAACAATTACTTTGCATGATCGTTGTCCAAGGGAAATGGAGTGATTTGTTAGGTGGAGCGATTATGGAGAAGTGCATTTAAAACAATAAAAGATTAATTTTAAATGCTTGTTTTCATATATGCAATGCATTTAAAATATTTCAATTGGAAGGATTCTCATTGGCGGAATCCAAATCACATTCCAAACCGTCCAAGAGGAGAAGCGCCAATATTTGAAGAGGATAAATAGAGCTCTTGGAGTTCAATTTGAGATTATTGATGAATCTGGTATGTTTCTTTAACTTATGTTTATTGCTGAGAATTCCAATTTTCAGTTAGTTTACAAGGAGATGACCCCTTGTTTGATATGGTGATGGCCCCATATCCAATTGAGAGGTGATATCACTCAAATATTCACCCTTAAAGCTTAATTTTGCAGGTTTAGTGAGAATTGCAGTGAAGTTTATATGCTATTGAAACCCTTGGTCATATTGAAGATCAACCAAGGTAGATATTTTCAAGTATTGGAGTGATTGAGTGGATTTTTGTCAAGAGTTTATGATCTGAAATTGATCACAGTCAGCTGATAAATTGTTATACAGGGTTTTTATGATCAACATCATATCATGGGATGATTTGTGAAGACATTTGATGCATTGGATGATCCATCGCTTGCATAAGAAGGTGATAAATCAAGGTTTTGATGCAAACTGGGCATGCTACAGCAGATGATATTTTGTTACAGTCACATACAGGTCTGATAACAGAGAGCTTTTGAAGACATTTAGACATTTTGAAGCCTTTGAAGGCCTTCCTACACCTATCGCTCAAGCCTAGAGTCCCATCGCTTGGCATAGAAGGAAGCAATTGTGAAGTTTATATGATATATCATTCGGCTGGGCAAGAACAATGATGACAGCAGTGACTGTGGTCTGATACACAAAGCCTTTCATGCATAATAGAGCTCATGTCATGCTGCAATTAGGTTCAGTTGTATAGAGATTCATTCCTCATACTTTGCTATTGATGGTATAGGGTTTATATGTGATTTGATTAACATTTCATCATAATTACATGGTCTGATATAAAACAGTGACAGTCTGATATATGGAACAGCAAGCATTACATTTGTATTGATCATCATTGAAAGGTTCAATAAGGCTTTGATGTGTTGCATTTGATTGTTCATGGATTATTGAATTTACATTGCTTTCATAATTGATATTTGGAGTAACATTGGCAAAAAATTTAAGACAAATTGTAGTAGGGTCTTTACACATTTCCTACCCGTCCCCGAAACGTCCCCAGTACAGGGACGTGGGGTTCTGGGGCAGGGGACACATCCCCGTGGAGCATAGCTTCTTAAAGAAGAAAGCTGACTGCTATGGTGCCTTCGTCAAGTTCAAGGCGTCGGTGGAAACAACCACAGGGCATCGTATCAAGACTCTACAATCTGATAATGGGGGGGAATTCACCTCCACTCAATTCAAGGAATTCTATGAAAAAGAAGGTATCGAGCGCCAAGTGACAACACCATACACTTTGCAACAAAATGGGGTGGTTGAAAGGTGTAACAAGACCATCATGGAAATGGCACGGTGCATGATGCACAGCAAGAACATTCCCTACTAGTATTGGGGAGAAGCTGTAAACACGACAGTTTGCATTTTGAACAGATGTCCATGTAAAGCTTTGTAGAAAATCACGCCGAAAGAAGCTTGGACCGGTCACAAACCTAAGGTAACTTCTTTTCGTTTTTTGGTTCAGCGGCATACACTTTGGTTCCTAAACAAAAAAGGCATAAACTAGATTCCAAAAGCATCAGGTATTTCTTTGCTAGTTATAGTGAACAGTCTAAGGCACATAGGCTTATTGATATTTCCACTAACAAGGTTATTGTTAGTCAAGATGTTGATGTAAAAGAAACAAAGCCGTATTTTTCAAATGTTCAATAGGAAGTTAGTGAAGATATTGAATCTAGTATTATGATACCATTGAAGGAGGAACCCTCTAGTTCATCAAGTCAGCCTGCAAGTCAATCTGTGGTTGGTTCTACACCACTTGTCTATTAGAGACGAAATAACTAAAAATGCTTCCACTCCAATTAAGACTCTAAAGAACTTGCCTTCGCAGCACTCACCTAAGACACACAAGAAACCTATATGGTACTACTCTACTATGGAAGGTGTACGTGTGGATGAACTTCCTACATCAAGTGACCATCCTCGGAGAAAAGGCCTAACTACAAATGGTCCAGCTATTGAGCAATCATTTTGCCCTATCTTCTGATCTTTTTCAGGTTTCTGAACCACAAAAGTTTTATGAGGCACAAGGGAAACCAGAATGGGAAGTTGCTATGAAGGTGGAATATGATGCATTGATGAAAAATCAGACTTGGGAGTGGTTGAATTGCCTCCAAGTAAAAAGCCCATTGGGTACAAATGGGTCTATAAGGTCAAATACAAAGCTGATGTTTCATTGGACAAATACAAGGCACGTCTTGTTGCTAAAGGATATTCGCAACAAGAAGGTATAGGCTTTGAAGAGACATTTGCCCCTACTGCAAAGATGGTCACATTCCGGTTACTTCTATCCATTGCCGCTCAATTTGGTTGGAAGGTGTATCAAATGGATGTCAAAAGTGCCTTCTTGAACGGGGACTTGGATGAAGAATTCTACATGGTGCAGCCTGAGGGTTTTCAGGATCCAAGTCATGAACATCTAGTTTGTAGGTTAATTAAGTCCCTATACGGACTTAAGCAAGCTCCTCAAGCCTGGTATTTGAAAATTGATAAACACCTAAAAGATATTGGATTCAAAAGGAGTCTTTCTAAACCAAATCATTATGTCAAAAGCCATGATAATGAGATTGTAATTGTTATCATATATGTTGATGGTCTTGCCATCACGGGTAGCAGAGACACTGCAGTTCAGCAAGTAAAATCAGAGTTGTGTGCAGTGTTTGACATGTTAGATCTGGGCCTCCTACATTATTCCCTAGGGGTTGAGTATTGGCAATCTGATCACAGCATCTTCATGGTTCAAATCAAATATGCTATGAGTCTCTTGGAGCATTTTGGGATGGCAGATTGTAACTCTTTTTCTACACCTATGGAGGTCAGGCTGAAGTTGTCAGCCTCTGATGATTCACCCCCAGTCGATGAATCACTATAGATAGTTGGTGGGCAACTTGATATATCTAACAACCACTAGACCGGATCTTTGCTTTTTTGTTAGCTATCTCTCTCGGTTTTTGTTGAAACCGAAGCTCACTCATTGGATAGTCGCAAAGCGGATTTTGCGATATGTCAAAGGTACTCTTGACTTTGGCATACTCTACCAGAGGATAGAAGATTTTGGTTTACTTGGGTATACAAACTCCGATTGGCCAAGATCTGTGGATACTTAGAGGTCTACAACCGGCTACATCTTCTCCCTGGGTTCAAGAGTAATTTCTTGGCAAAGTAAGCTTCAGCATATTAGTATATTAATGTAATAAAGTGCATTTAAATAGGTTCGTAGTTAGGTGTAGTTAGGAATAGTTATTAAAGCAGTTAGTTGCAAGCTGACTTGATGGACTAGTGGGTTCCTCCTTCAATGGTATCATAATACTAGATTCAATATCTTCACTGACTTCTGCTGAACATTTGAAAAATATTGCTCTGTTTCTTTTACATCAACATCCGACTAACAATAACCTTGTTAGTGGAAATATCAATAAGCCTACATGCCTTAGACAGTTCACCATAACCAGCAAAGAAATACCTGATGCTTTTGGAATCTAGTTTATGTCTCTTTTGTTCAAGAACCAAAGTGTATGCCACTGAACCAAAAATACGAAAAGAAGTTACCTTAGGTTTGTGACCAGTCCAAGCTTCTTCTGGTGTGATTTTCTGCAAAGCTTTGCATGGACATTTGTTCAGAATTTAGACCGTTTTGTTGACAGCACCATACACTCTGCAATAGAATGGAGTGGTTGAAAGGAGTAACAGGACCATCATGGAAATGGCACAGTGCATGATGCACAGCAGGAACGTTCCCTACCAATATTGGGGAGAAGTTGTTATTACTTTATAAAATACTGTTTCATCTTATTGTGAAGTGAAGCCTTCTTGCAAATTGCTCTCATCTCTCTTCTTTGCTAGTTTTACTAACATTATTATTATAAGGTTGTGGAGGTTGCCCCACAAAGTGGCTTGGTAATATACTCAACATTCTGCTCTATTTTCCATCATGTTGCATTCTATTTATGTGACTCTACTTCAGTGATATAGTAAATCCATTACAACATCCTTTGACAAAAGGCAGAAGCAGTAGATTTGAGTGTTTTAGTCTCTGGCAAATTCGTCAATTGCCAAAATTGGCGGATTCAAAATTGCCACTCTCCAGAAAGTGGCAATTTTGCTCTGTGACAAACAGGTGTCCCATGGTGTTCCAAATTTCATTGTCTCTTCATCTTTTCAGCTTTCTACTGCATTGTAAGGCTATGTATAGCCATTGTAAACAGAAATGGATTATTCTTATGTATTCTTAGGTCATGTAAAGGCATTTAGATAGCATTCTAAATTGTTGTTCAAAGTTCCTAAAATGACCATTGCAAGAGCAGGTAGTAGGGCAGTGGGTTGTGAGAGTTCTTAGGGGTCATTGGAGCTGATACCAAAGTTGTTTCATGCTTGTTCATTCAGCCCAAGAGACTTGGACCTTTACTGTGATTAGGAGTATATTTAAGTGAGAAGTTGCTCACATTTGCTGAAGTTTTCGCCCACATGTGGATTTCTCCAAGGTAACTCTGCGTTTACTCTTTGTGGCAATGTTGTTCTCTCTAATTTCCAGTAATTCTTGTTACATATATACTTGTTTAATGACAGTCTTTGTTGCTCTCTAAGTAAATCCATAACTGGTGAACTATCAAATGGAATATCCATCATAATTTACGTATAGGTTGAAATCAAAATTAAATTGGCACTAATGTTAGTTGGTTATCTGCATGTGTCCATGCATTTTCCTTCAGAAATAATAACTATCAAACTCCAACAGCAGTTTGCTTCTAGGATAACAAAGCTCAAATCATCTGAAGCAAGCTACAATAAAAGAGGCTACAAGCAAGGGCTATATACCTATCTTCTACAATCAGCTTTGACATATATGAAAGGAAATAACCATTCTATGAATTTACAAACAAGACAAAATATAATTAAATATAGGGTTATGCAGCTATTTGATGAAATTCCTACAAAAAAAGAAAATTTCTTACAAGGCAATCCAAAATACAATGAAACATATTTATGCAGAAGCTCACATAAAGCATAAAGCTTAATCAAACAACTTTGTGAACATTTTAATTCATTAGGTAGTTCTAATCACAAAATGGATTGAAATTCCAGTTATTTTGACTGATCCATAAACATCGTACCTTTTCACTAGCCATAAACAACACTTTCTCACCCTTCTTAACAGTTCCATCAATAACACGAAAATATACAATCACTCCTCTATATGCGTCATAGTAGCTGTTGGATACCATTCAAAAAAATAAAAATATTCATCAAATGAAATTATACTCAACTCTTTACTTTTTCATAATTTTCTGTCCTATGATGAACAAAAAGACTAAAAGCTTACAAACATTGGAGACCAACTAAAATACAACTCATAAACAAAGATTAATGATCAACAAGCATTCATATCTTTTTATAAGATAGTCAATGGCATCTTTGTTATTTCTTAATGCTAAAACCACTTACTCATCAGGTTCAAGACAAAGAATGTAGCCTGTGTGCAGGTAGATTTCAAAGATACACAACTCAGACTACATACAACTAACCAATTAGGGAATCTGGTTTACCAATATATATGGTACACAATGGTTGTAATGGCAAACTTACAAAAAACGATCGTATAGATCAGATTTTTGATTGAAAGTATCAAGCAAGAACCAGTAATATGCAAACCTCTTGTGAGGAGTCCCTAGTCTTCGAAACATATAGTTAAAGTATTTAATCTACTATAACTCAGATTATCTACTAATAACAAAATGCTTCATATTTCAGTAAAAACTGTAATGTCCCATTTTTAGGATTTTTAGGAAATATATGATTTTTTTTTGTATTTTCTGATTTATAGAAAACTTGCAAATGTAATTCCAACCCTACGCTAAAGCTGAACAATAGTAGGCAATTTTCAGATTGAATGTTAGCTGTCTGAATATAAAATACTACGAATAATGCTGAAAGTGTAATGTCCCCATTTTTGGTCTAAGTGTATTTGGTTGAGCTAGGTGAGAAAAACGAATGTTGTCAAGGTTTGAAAAAGAGAATATTGCTCAACTAAATAAAATAATATTAATTTTGGCTAAGTGGTATTTTATAATATTTTATAAAGCCAAAATAATGTTATTTTCAGTCAAGGCAAATTGATGGATGGAAAGAATAAAATTTGGATAACTTAAAGATTGAAATTGGAATATTGGAGGTGTCTATAAAATATAATGTTATATTATATTTTATTATTTTATTCCAATGGAAAAATGATGCCAAGGAGAAAAAAGAAGATAATAAAATATAGTATTTTGTTATATTTTATTAGCCCAAGGGAAAAGTGACGCCTTCATGGAGAGATAGAAATAATTAAAAATTATTATTTTATTTGCCAAGAAATCGGCGCTCAAGGAGAGGGTTAAAAAATAATAAAAAAATATTATTTTCTCCAAGAAGAAAATTGGCGCCTAGGGAGGTGAGATAAAAAATAAAATATTAAATATTTTATTGCTTTGATGCTTTGATGGGCGTCCAAATTGGAGGGATAAGGGAGAGATAAAAAAAATAAAAAATAATTTTATTTTTCCAAGGTAAAATGGCGCCTAGGAAAAAAACGAGGAAAAAATAATAAAATAATATTATTTTATTATTTCATAGACTGGCATCCAAGGTGGATAAGGAGAAATCATTTAATAAAATCAAATTAAAGATTTGACTTTGGTGGTGGATGTGAAAATTGTTTATATTTTATCTAATTGGGTCTTCCTTGGAGAAAAAGTATAAAAAAAAGACATTGGCATCATTTTACACATCTTTTGCTTATGATAAACTTTGCATTTTGCATATTGTTCTTGGCTGAAAGTGAATTTTAGTTAAACCAAGGTGTTCCCTTGATAATTTGTGGTTTGGAGATGATCCCAATCCACCATGTGAGGTGAATTCATTTGGGAATTCATCATTGGGTTTCATTGGTGATTTGTGATGGCATTTTGATTTCATTCAAGCTAGGGTTTGACAGGGATTTGCATTTTCAGCTAGCTATAGAGATTCATATTCAGATTTGAGTTGGATTTTGATATATTTTCATCAACAATTGCATTTAGAGGGTTTGTGTGGTGATCGCTTGGCAAAGGAGAAGAGTTTTTGGCAATTTCTATCACCCTTGCATGTCTGATTTTTGTAACAGCAGTCAATAACAGTCATTTCAAATTCAGATCGGAGGATAATTGAGCTTCATTTGATCATATTTGGCACTTAGGGTCAAATTGTACCACTTGGGCATGTTGGCGCTTCATCTAGGAGACATAATTTTGATATTTTGGCATCATACAAGTTGCTGGGATTGCATATCAGACTGCTGATCAGTTGTTACAGGGTATTTTCAGTCATCTTTTGTGGGTACTTCATTGCCATTTGATAGAGCTTCATCTTCAATACATACGGCTAGGGTTTGGACATGTAATTTAGCACATTTAGATGTATTTGAAGGTCTGAATTCCAAATCAGACTTGGCTGATTGTACTTTCCAGCCCTCATTGTTTGTAAACATCTTTCAAAATCAATAAAGAAGAGAGCCTATCATTGCTGGGTATGTTCTCTTGTGTTTTGTGCTGGTATTGGTTGCATTAGTAAGCTGATTATTTGATTTTTAGTCATCGTATGGTGTTATTTTATTGTTATATTGGAACCTTTCCATCTACACTACTTTCCAAACATATTGTTAAAAAAAGAATTTGAAAATCATAAGTAAATTGCAAGAAAACTAAATCAGAAAATTCAGATCAGCAAGGCAAAAATTCAGTTAGAACTAGTGAGGGTTCTTACAGTGGTATCAGAGATCATTTCTACATAGTTAATTCAGTAAATATCCTATTCGGGATATGACAATGGTATCAGAGCTCATTTTTGCATAGTTAATTCAGTAAATATCCTATTCGGGTTCTTACAGAAAGTCATTAGACCAAAGTCCAAACCCTATGCTAATGCAGAATTAATGGTAAACCTACCATAGTATAGAATATTAAACCATTTTCAGTTTATTAAGCTTGACATACAAACAACAGCGATCATGCATAATTAATATTTTAAAACCCTTGAATGATACTGACTCAGATTATATTCTGAGCGCAGCAGTCAGCAGTAATAATAACCTAGATCTTAAATCAGTAATTAATATTTTAAATCCTTGCGTAAATAATGCATCAATCAAATATAAGCGGCTAACTAATGATTCGCAGCTTCAGAATTAATTCTAAACAGACTTAAGGTGGCGGCTTGTTGAGTATTCAGCAATCAATTCACTCTTGATTCTAATCACATCAGACCAGATCACAGTGAAGCATTAATTATATTGTAATCATATTAAATATCATTGGCGGAAGGGATTTCTTTGATTGCTATAATAAATCAGATCTTAAATTATTGTTTCCAAATTATATCAACCTTAAACAATAGCAAAATATGAATGAAAAAGCAGCTAAATAAAGACAGGAAGGCGACGCTAAATGATCATAAAATATTCAACAATAATGCTGACCGTACCATGGCGGAGAAGCTGAAATGGTGCACCCAAATGACAGTATTTAAATCATCTAACAAGCTAATGGAAGATGCAACAGCATATGACATCAAACCCTCACCAATTTCACCATTTGTCTACAAATATAATCATTCCAACTGAAGCACAATTGTGATCCTTGATGTAGAATCGCCCGAGCAGAAATGAGGGTTTTCGTCCCAAATTCCTAAATGTTTCCAAGAGAGTTTTTGTCCTTCGAAAATCACCAACAACCCAAGGTTTCCATCCTTGAGAGTTCTAATTTGAAATTTGAATTCGTGATAATGATAATGAATCCTTTGCCTTGAGTGCTTGCTTTTCCTTTATAGGTGCCCTCATTGGGGCCCTCAATTACATCTACTTTTTCCACCAAGTGTTAAAATAAAACACTTTTACAATAAAATATTACATAGGCCTTATAATGTCTCATTTAGACGGACTTTAAATAACAACAATGATTGGGCACCAAATTATACTTTATTTCCCATACCGTGTCCCTTAGCCATGGGAAATGGAAAGAAGCTATGGGTTTTTCATCAAATTCCACATTTTTGAGAAAGGGACATGACAACAGCCCTTATCTCTTTATAAGTAAATTCAAAGGTTCTTTGTTCTTTGTTCATGCCAAAACTAATTATTCACCAGGTTCCAATCTGGGAATCTAACCTCTATGCAAGTAGCTTTCAATGACATGAAAATAGAACCACATACAAGTAATGGGTTTGTGATGTCCCGATGTTAAGGCATTGTTTAAATTAAAGATTTAAACATCATCATAAAACAGTAAAGTTGCTTTTCTAAAATATGGTGTTAGCGTATCCCTTCCATCGTCAATTTAAAGGATAATTGTGTATATATTAATATTTAATAAATATAATATTATTAAACAAATAATATTATTATATAAATATTTTTAATATAATTAAAATATAATATATAATATTTTTATTTTTAATTAACAAGAATATATTATTATATTTATAAATATAAATATAAATATAATTTATAACCATTATCTTAAATTCTTTATACTATAAATATATATATATATATAACTTAATTAATAATATTTCATAGTTTATAAAACCACTATAGTTTTGTTTTGATATTAGTATATTATCAAACCAAGGTAATGCTGACCTGTTAATAAAGACAAAGAAGTACTTATAAGGGTCAGCGATTAAGATACAACCATTATTAAGTGATATGTTCAAATATGATACGATGGATGAGGAACAACAATTCATTTATGCAAAGGGCAGCGAATATATATAAGACAAAACTAGCAGCGCTCATGATAAATATTGATTAAGCCAGCGATTACAATAAGGCACCGAATATTAGACAAAGGAGCACTCAGCATAATTGTTAAGGCAGTGAATTCCTAAGAGGTGCGATTGCATAATATAAGAGCAGCAATAAAATAATAAAAAGGTTAGGATTGTTTGAAAGGGCGTGCTCTTTCATAGGGATGCCTCCCTTCATAAGGGATATATGATATAAATTCAAAGAGAGGTGGACGGATAAGGATACCAAGGAGAAAGATTAAGGAGATATTTTTGAGTTTAGAATTATACTTGGAAGCAGATCTGAAATATATATATATAAGCAATCCAAAAAATAATAATTCTGATCTATGAGCAGATCTAAAGGCAGAAAGAAAAGAATATATTACTGAATATGAAGAAGAATATATTTCTGAGTTGTAATATACATTTCTGATATATATATTTAGAGTATCCAAATGGAAGGGAATAACAGTATCTTCTGATTTGATAAACAGTCATACAAACAAGGAATAATATATATAATTCTAAGGAGGATTATATTGGGAATTGAGAGCAGACCTAAGGCAAGAAATCTGGAATATATATGTAGCAGTATATTGGGCTGCAAATAGCATAGAAGGAAGGAATAAAATCCTTAAGAATTCTAAAGGATACAAAGGCAAGAATTATCCCCCTGGTATGTTGTATCTAACCCTATGTTTATTATGATGAATGCCCTGTGGTAAATAATATAATTGAAAGATTATCATTAGTATCATTACATATATAAGCATTGTGAAACTTGCTATGAAATATATAAGGGAAAACATCAATAGAAATCACAACACATTGAAGTAGTGGTATGTTCAAACTCAATGCCTATTTATTTCTATTGCCTCCAACATAAAGTGACTGATCTGAATCCTGTAGGTGCTGATATGAAATCTGAAGCACAAACCCAGCCAAAACAAACCCAAAAACTCCTCCAATGCTCAACGGCTATGCCCTAGAATGTGGTGACTAGGGTTAGGAATGAATATACGAGCTTGTAGCCTCAAAATATGATGATCAAACCCTCCTATCTATGACTGAAATCAAATTGCAGAGGTTTGATATAAAAATCAAAATGCTAAAACATGATGCCAACCAACAAAAACATCTCCAAATGCTGATTGCTCCATATGCAAACCCTTATTTGACCTTTAATGATGAAAATATGATCAAATAACACTCCGATCTGAATTACTTTTCCTTCAACCTGCAATGTCTTCAAACCCTAGCTGAAAATGCAAACTTCCTTGAAACCCTAGCTATTTGAAGCCTTTAAGTTTATCTCCATGAAAAAACTGCAATAAGCTCAATAATGGATCCTAGATGAATCCATCTTTAATTTGAAATAATTTGCTTGCTGATCCAATCAATTTCAGTCATCTATTTGGTGTTATTTGAATGTTATTATGTTACCTTTTTATTATCATATCATGGCAAAAACCTACATGCATTGAAACATCAAAAACACAAAGCAAACCATTCAAAAACACAATCAGAAAATTCAGAACAGCAAGGCAAAAAATCAGATCGGAATTGGTAGGGGTTATTTCAAAATAGCACCATTCGCCTTCATTTTGCAACTATTGAAATTTTGATCATATGGTAAGCTTTCATATTTCATGTTTGTTTGCTGGAAAATTGCATTTTTCAGTGAATTATCAAGGTGATGCTCCCTTGATTGATGTGGTGAAGATCCCATGTCATTTTATGAGATGATATCATGCAGATTTCATCATTGTTCTTGAATTGCAGGTTGATATTGAAGCATTTGAAGTGAAATAACATTGCATTTGAAGCCCTTGGTCATTGTGGAAGACTACTAAGGTAGTCGATTTGGCTATAAGTGAGATTTGAGTGATTTTTTACATCATTTGCATGGTCTGAGTTTATAACAGCGATCTGGAAATTCAATTTCAGGGTTCTTAGACTTGATTTTGTGAAGACTATTGAGTTTGGAAGACAAGCAAGCATCATTGGAAGGAATCACTAGCCTTGGAGAGCTTTGTTTGGCACTACATTTGAAATCTGGGCACATTCATGACAGCTACAGGTCTGATCCAGCAAGGATATCATGCATATTTGAAGACTTTGTTGCAATAGAAGCCATTAGGCATCATTCCAGCCCAATCGCTCACTTCTAGGAGCCATTCGCTTTGCATTTGGAGTGGTTTTTGATGTCTTTTTGTTGTCATCTTCATGGCTGGGTTTAATCAGTGATATCAGCATTTGTAACAGCAGATTATACAGTGATTGCAGACTTGATTGGAGCTCATTCAAAGCCATAGTTGAGCTGGGTTGATTAATTGTTCATTCTACATGAGATTGGCATTGATAATCTAGGGTTTTGATGTAATTTGATGCACTTTTTGTACATGTAATAAGGTCTGATATGAAACAGTCATGGAGTGTCATAATAACCAGCCAATAAGCATTTCTATTTATCATATTTGAAGGCCACAATAAAGCAAGGTGTTTCGGCATTCAAGTGTTCATATGTTTGTTGATGTTATTTTGCATTTTTATGTTCATTGTTGAAGTGAAATTGAAAGAAAATTTCAGTCATATCTAGTAGGGTATTTTACAGTGGTATCAAAGCTTAGATAAAATAGGCAAATATCCTATTCGGGATATTACACAAGCAGAGGCAAAAGACATGATAAGATGACATGTTAAGTGGCAATCCCAGGCAGATCGCGTGGTAACAGTACATTTGCCGAGCAAAGACTCCATAAAAGTGCAATGGAAGGAAACTTAAGTGGCTACAGGCATATAGGAAGTTGTTGCAGGGATCTAGGAGCTCCTACAGGGAGATAGGAAGTAGTTGAAGTTATGGGTGACTGCAGAACTGAACCCTATGCACGGATCCGAACTCACCAAATTCTGTCACATGAAATTTGTTTGCCTCGATATTTATGACTTGTGTCTGAAAAGGTGTGGTGTCTATAGATACCGTTGAGGAGCTTGCTAGGCAAGGCGATTCTCCCTTGGTCAAAACCTATTACCAAGTCAACAGTATGGAACACATATAGAAGACAACATGCAGTCACGCAATATGCCTAAGTGTTGATGCAATGCTGATGTCATGCTCTTATGATGATGCAATGAATAATAGAGCTCCCTTGCTAGGTCCTAGATGATTAAATGTGTAAAAGTGAATCATGGTGTGTTCTTAAATACAACACCCTAGCACACAAGTTAACAAACTTCACGCTAAGAGGAATCAAGTAAGGATTAGGTTATTTGCCAATTTTTGAGCTAAAACATGCCTCTTGTATGCTAGTCATTGCATTAGGAACAACCGGGTCAAAATGTGCCCAAAACGAATGGGAAAAGTGCAGGATATGCAACTTTCACCATTACAAACATCAATACTCTTTGGCTCACGTCCAAAAGGTTCTTTGCTCATGACCCACAATTCAGGCCACCACCTCTCCCACACTCTCCTCTGTTCCCTCAAACCTCCCTGAATAATTCTACCAGGGGTTGAACCAGGTCAATGAAGTTGCATACATATTATCATTGAATTGAATTTTACCAATATCCACTAAACGCCATGCATAGCCAAACAGACTGCAAAAATCACATAAGCCAAAGTAGACAGCAAGAGTCCCTAGCACATCTCCAAAACAGAACCAAAAGAACAGGCATTTAAAAGGGAAGTCCAGACTCCAAACAATATAATGAAGCAGATTAAATCCTACAAAAAGGAGGAGCATAGACTAGAAGAGGCACTGGAAAAAATGCTTGAATAAAAAAGACATAAGTCACTAGGATAACGAACCCTCAAGTATCAGTTGTCAACTTCATATACTTCACCACATAAAATCTCCAAGGTTTTGATAAAACATCGTGGACCAAATCTAGGGATAAAAGGGCATTAGGGCAACATACAAGTCTTTTTGTTGTAGCAGGTACCTTGTTTTAAGTTACGTATTCCTATTCAGGTCAATTTGCTGACTGTAGTTTTCCATAATATCAAAAGGTTTGGAAAAGCTTGATTTAAAAATTGGAAAAGAAATTTGATTCAAATCAGCACATTCACCATGAAGAAATCTCAATATCAGAGTACCTGTCAAAAATAAGAGCCCTCAAAGGCTTTTCAACTGTATTCTGAGGCGGTGGTATCTTTTTCACTATAGCCTCCAGAATTTCATGTACTCCTATAGCTTCCTGGGTTCATACCATTGAGCAATTAAAACCATTTGGTCCAAGAAAATGACCGTGGATGTAGCTTGACCAAAAATCTATAAAATGTATTGATGAAAATCAACAGTTATATAAGAATGTGCACATCACAAGGAACATAAGCAAAGAAAACCAAGCTGCACAAAACTAGAGCTTTGAATCAGAGCCAAACCTTAGCTGAGCAAAAAATTGCTTCACTGCAATCCAAACCCACGATCTGCAACAAAAACCAATAATATGCTTAAGAAACCAGCATTCATGCTATTAGCTCAGTTCTCTAAGAAATGAACAGCAAGTAACAATGATTATTCCTCAAAATTTCCAACAAAATGAAGACAATTATAACATTTTGTCTGAATTCTCTCGATTGATGAATGGAACAATGGTTCTTCCTCAAAAACTTTCAACAAAATGAAAGTGGTAATAACATGCTATCTGAATTGTCTCCTCTGATTCATGGAACGCAGTAACAAGAATAGTTGTCTTTCAAAGATAACTAATATTAAAAGCCAAAAGCTAAGGTTGCCAAAGCTACCTGGAGAGATTATCTTCAAAAATTATGCATGGATAGTAAGCAACAGCTTGATCAATAAAGAAAGTTTAAAATCCTCTAACGAGCCTAAACAAATTCATTCCTATGATAACAAATAGAATAATATCTTATACAGTTTTTCAAACACAAGTATTCAAACTTCGGGGCAATCAAACCTCTTCAATTTCTTGGGAAACACGTTCAGGCTCTGCACCTGGCAGATCGATCTTGTTAATAACCTGCCCACCATTATAAGAATAGTTAACCAACAGACAGTGCTGAAATCAAATTCAGAAATCAAGGAACAAAAATGACTCCAGACCTGTACAAAAATTACATAAGATCTACTTCAACATTTCATCATTTAGCTTTCTCACCAGCCTCTTTATCTCTGTTAATTAATACAGATGTATCCAATTCTAGACAGTTTCAGTATTAGTTAGCTTTGTTTGTTCTTTAGAGCCAAAATTGTTATTCTGCATGGCTCTCTGTTGTCTCTAGTTTTAATAAATATCATGTACTCATAATAGGATTTTCCTAAGTGACTTTATAATATTTTATTGAGAAATTATAAAAATAAGTCACTTTTAAAAAAGGAAAATATAAAATAAAATAAAATAATAAAAGTGAGTCTTCTAGAAGTTCTTTGTAGAAAGTTCACTTGTGGCTGTAAAAAGAGAGTAAGACAAATCATTTTCATATCTTGGATTGTTATTTGCATAATGGAGTTTTCCTTGTGAGCTGCAACTACAGGTTCAGCAAGCCCTAGGACGAAAACCCTTGGGATTTAGGTGGATCGGACAAAAACCCAAGTCTACCCATTTGGTGGATTCACTTCAGAATTCACATTGTGCTTCATTGATTCAGTTTGGAGAGATAATAAAGGCATCAAAGATATATATTTCTGCAGGTTGATATTGGAGGGTTTGTTTGCCAATTTGTGAGATCTGTTCCAAATACAAATTGGGCAATATATTCAAAATTGCTGGAGGTTTTCATTGCAGGTTTTATATCAGATTTGTACCAGCTTTGCAAGTTGATAATGGAGGAGTTTATTACCAAATTTATGTGATTTTCATACAAATATAAATTTGGTATTTTGTAGGGTTTTTTGGAGGAGTTATATAGAGCAGTTTATTGAAGATATTCATGGAGTTTGATTGAAGATTTTATAGGGTTTCATGTTCAAACCCTAGCGCTAGGTTATGATGGTCATTTGAGAAATTGCGCCACACATCATTAAGCTTATATTGCAGATTAGAATTATCAATTGGCGACAGCGACTTGTGTAAAGGCAGATCGCAGCATTTTAAAGTGAGTTGCAGCCTTCTAAAGTTGGATCGCAGCCTCTAGGAAGACGCCGCAGGTCTTTGGAGAGTGTATTTGGTGAAAAATTCAGGCTAGAGCAGTCAACATTCCATATCAGACATTTAACTACAACAGCAACTTCGTTGTAATCAGATTTTTGGGTATGTATGAAGTTATAGTTTGCTGATATTAAGGTCTGAAAATTCTAAGTTTCATTACAGCCAGGTGTTTGTATTTCATTGAATTGAACCAAATAAAAGGCAGATTTGAATTACCATATTGTATGACAAATGTTTGATGTAATGTCTTATCATTTCCTTCATTGAATGTATGTATTTTGGCATTAGTTTGATCATATTTATCTGTTGTTCCAAACAAAACCAAACAGCTTTCATGCAGAGTGTTTGACAAAATGTCAATACACAAAAATCAGAAAATTTATGGATTTGAGCAAGAATCTGGTTAGGGGTTATTACACTATCACATGTTCAACAGACTATTTGCAGAGGCAGGATTAATGGGCGGTCCCATCATTTTATATAGTCCCTCTTTTACTTCAAAGTTTTCTTAATTTCATTATCATTTGCAGTGTGTTTCATTTCTTATCCTATGCTGATCACACACACTAAAGGAGAATTTACTTTCCTTTGTTCCTCTATTTACTGTACCTTTCCTCCTCTTCCTCATTCTAAGAAAATCAATCTCCCTTTGTGTTCATGCAAATACATCATGCACATTCACATATTTCTTGGGAATAATCTCGTATCTTTGAATTCTTTGGAGGTTGAATTGTGGATGGCTACCTTTCTAAGATTTGCTATTATTCTTAAAACACAGTTTTGTTTCCTTGCCAAGGGGCTTCTCATTTTCGAAAATCTCATTTCTCAATCATGTGGCTTGACTTCTTACAAATATTGTGCGCTGTTTTTCTTTTCATTTATTGCTTATGGTTTGTATTGATTGTGAAAATCCTTCAATTGTGCTTTCATAACCTTTTTATAGAACTGATATAATTTTATATTCCCAAATTTAATGTGTGATGCATTTCTCCAAAAAACTAAAAGAAATGTCTTTCAAGCAAAATCAGCTCTTAAGCAACTAATCAACTCATTCTACTAAATGACACAAAAAGTTACATTTATTCCCGAGGCATGGTAGTGGAAGAGGTTTACTACAACTCAATGTGTTTCCATTTAGAGTAGAAAAATGAAAAGGGGAGCTTTCAAACAAAAATACTATGAATGAAATAAGCAAATAGCTTACTGGAATAATTTCTAGATTATTTTCCAAAGCCATATAAACATTCGCAAGAGTTTGGGCCTCCACTCCCTGCAAAAGAGGCAACAATAAAATGAATCACAATGCTTGCATCAAGCATTCATTAAGTATTAAATGAAAAAATAATATGCTCTTAGAAATGTTGACACCAAAAAATATAGGATGTTACTAGCATGAATATCTAAATGATTCAATACATGCATCTCAAGGTAACTCTACTTTTTGTGTTCTTGGGATCTTATCTGCACGGTTTACAAGCATATACTAGTCATGATGGCATACCACAAAAGTTATGGTATGTAATTTTTCCACCCAATGATGTTTTTCTAAAACATTAATGCAGCAGACAAATATAAGAAAACTAAATAACAACAAAAAGAGGATTTTTTTCCAATGTTCTGCACACACACACACACACACATATGTATATATATAGAATATATAGAAGATTTTTTTTGCCAATATTCTATATATATATAAACATATGTTACCTGTGAAGCATCCACAACAAGAAGGGCTCCCTCACAAGCTGCAAGTGATCGAGAAACCTGTGCAACAAAGCCAGAAACAATACCATTTCAAGCCACTAAAAATTTCAGACAGATGTTTGATATTCCATTTGAGACAGAAGTAACTTCTCTGCTGATCATTTATTTCTCTAAATTTTCCAATTTAACCACATTACTAAAATCGTAGAAATGAGATTACAGATTTCTCAGTCGAATAGTCATCACTAAAAAATTCCTAAGAAACAATGGACATGATAAACAAATGAATTATCAGATGTAATATTTAAAAACTAATTTGCATTTAAAATAATTTCAGTTCCTAGACATTGTTCGTTGTTTCATACATCTTGTCATCTTTAAATATTGTACCATTTTTTCATAACCCCTTAAAAAATTCGGTTGTAAGAAGTTTGGCCAATGTGAAAAAGAATATACACCAAAGATCATGTGTTATCTGGGAGCAGATATCTTCGCATTTCAGTTTCTGTGAGAACCAAGTGTAAAATTAAATAATTTATTGAGTCAGGTGTATTGTTAGGAAACTGGGTTTTATGCAGTCAGTAAGAGTGGTCAATTGTCAATATACAATTCTTAATAGAATATTAGCTCAATACTATAATAAAGTGTATGTTTACACTTGTAGGTAGTTAGACTTTAAACAGGTTGTTGTAAACTTGTAACCACTGTCTATTTTTAGTATGTAACTACTTTCTATTTTTAGCATATGATCAATAATATAATGTGATGTTCTCAACCTAAGAAAGCTCGCCATTTTCTCTAAATCTCATTCTTCAGGTTTTACCAACAATGGTATCAAAGCCGAATCGAATCGATCGTACAAAATACGAAGAAAGTCAGGAAGCGAAAATTGACAGCACCAAAGGTTGCCTGAAACATCGTGAGGGTCGAGATTTGTAAAAGAAAACATTTAAATAGCAGCATTTCTTAGCTAAATCGCGGCATTTTTCATCAGAAGAAATTTCACCACAAATACCAAAAAACTATAGCTGCACTCTAGCACATTTATGGAAACCAAATATGTGTATCTGGTAGTTTAGAGGTAAACACCATACTACTTAAGTGATAATTTTTCAGATTTGTATTTCCTAAACTAGCTTACAGAAATAATTCCATTCAGTATTTGGCAGCATAGAAACATTTATGAAGTTACCAAGTGCACCAAACGCTCCTACCTCGTAGGAGAAGTCAACATGACCAGGAGTGTCAATAAGATTTAGGCAGTATGGTTCACCATTTTGTCCCAGATAGCGCATTCGAGCAGCCTGCAAAACAAGCCAATATACAGAATAACACATCTAAAATATAATTTAGTTCAATTCCCTTTCATAAAAGTATATTTTGCTAAATAAATGTGTATGACCTGAAGTTTCAAATAAATATAGCAAAAGAAACTGAAAATTCCAAGCATCATCAGCCCAATTTCAGCTAAAAATTTAATCTGATTGTTGACTAATTGCCCCACCTGAAGCCAATGCAATATGGTTTTCAGAGGGACCAACCATAGAACAAATATAACATGAATGGACATGGCATCCAATTATAAATGAGAAAGTCTGACAACAGAAAAGGCTAAACATGTGAATTCAAGAAAGAAGGAAATAGATCAATGCTTTCTACTTACATTGTATGCAGGAAACCCATTAGTGCTCTGACCTTAAATTCTACAGAATGTCTAGTAAATCTCATACATTCCAAAATGTTGCTACAAGAAATCTCATTCTATTAAAGCAGAGAAATTAGTATAAAACCCTTGAGTACACTATGATGCATTCTAAATCACGTTACTCAAAATATGACTATAATCTTCAAAAATGACTACTTCGCTGTTTGACTAAGGACCATATTAAAGTCCTCTCCCAAAATAGTAGATGAGGGGAAACATGGTCTTGGTATCTAAATAAAAGTAACAACCAAACTCATTGTCTCTAACCCTAATTTTATGCTAAGATCAGATGTATTGAGGGTTGTCTAATACTACAACCTATTGTTTCCTATCCACAATAGCCTATTAGAAATGGTAACAATCCCTTTAAGGTTTTCCTAAGATCTTCAAACAACAGAAAGGTAATGCTAGGAGGTGTTTCTAATGTAACAATTATATTTGGCAGTATAATCCACATAGTTGATTTTCAAGTAACAAATGATGCTACAATAGCCTACCTGTTGCATTTAAGGTCATTTTTTAAATGATTTCACACCAAGAATTACTAGAACAAGGAGCTATGAGTCGTATGACAATAGATATTGACTTGCCTAAGAATGCATGTAATTTTTCAAAGTCAATTTGTGGGTCCCACAAAATTAGATAATGGAAGTGATGATTGAAATTTTAATAACACTCCAAAGTAGAGATTGAGAATTTTCTTTTCAAGTGCAATCATCTACACTGAGATCCATGCGAGGTTTCACTATCTCTACAGGGAATCAAGTTCATCTTGGTGGCAGTTCAGGGCAAAAGTTTGGAAAAATACTGAAAATTAGGACATCAGCTTGCCAGGGAAATAACTCCTTCACTATTAATCGGAATTCAAAACACCAAAAATATGAAGGAAAACTTAGTCCATTCTCTACAACCACCAAAATGGTTTTTGTAAGCAGGAAGAGTGTGATGTCCCCATTTCTGTAGTGGTCATATTTGAGTTGGGTATTTAGCCTTTTCACTATTCCCATGGGCTAAATCACATTCTAAGGGAATAATTGGTTGAAACAAGGAGCAAAAGTAACTTAAGTGGTTCTATTTTTAAGTTAACTTTATAAAGTGTTCTAATTTTGAATTACTTTATAAAAGTATTTTATAAAAGTTACTTAAGTGGGTCCAAAAGCACTTTATGTCATAAAATAACATTGTGTACAAAAAAACCGTCATTTAATAAAGTTCAAGTGATTGTGTACACAAAAACTTTCATTGAATAAAGTTAAGTGGGACCTATTTGGAGCGCTCCACTTAAGGGCTTTATAAGGAGCATTTGGAAATCATTTTCCATATGATTGAGTTTGTATTATTTTCATATGGAGATGTTTCTACTTGGCTGCAACTTTTTTCAGCTTGAATTCAAGGAGATGATCCCTTGCAATTCCTAGTGGGTTGGACGAAAACCTAGCTCACTTTGAAGAGACTTCATGACGGAAGTCTATTTGCATTTCATAACATGAATTTGGTATTTTGGAGGAGCTGGAAATTGAATTTATTTGCAGGTTACAGCTGCTACGGTTTTGAGTTTGCAATTGTGCTACATTGAAGACATAGTTTGAGGTTCATAGATTGGTATTCGTCATTTGGTCGGAGACCTTTGAGATTGATTTTATTTGTGTACTTTGAAGATCTTCTTTGAAGTTCCTTGCATTTCTCTTGCATTGTTTGACATTGAAACATACAGCGCCAAATTTCAAAGAACATATCTTTGTGGAGAGCCGAATTATAGAGATTGAATTGCTGGTTGTATTGGAGCGCCATTGTTGGAAGATAGTAATTATCGGTTGCAGATTTGTACATGACAGCTAATATCCTGGCCGCCACTATATTGTGAAGTATTCTTCATTGCTAGGGTACGTCGGTGACTTGTGAAGGGATCGCCCTTGTTGGAGTTGCATTGTGATCCATCGAAATCTCTAGATCTTCACACAAGGAGATCGCCCAACCAGCTCATAAATTGTACAGCAGATCATATTATCCATTGAGCATCTTTCATCACTATTGTGGACGTCGATCAGATACAGGAAAAGTTCACTCTCATATCCGTGGCACTTGCTCGTGAAATAGAGATTGCAACCATCAGCCAAGGGCAGTGACAGCTAGGAGAGGAGTGTTAGCATTGTTTGGTGTTTGCAACAGCGTCACAGCATCATAGAAGACAGTGAGCCGTTTTGAAGTATCATCAAAACAGAGATCAGACTTGTGGACTTTCATCATCAGCTGTTTGCACATTTGAAGACTTTGTTGGCATCTTTCATCATCATTTTGGAGGTCAGTTGTTTGGAGAAGGGTCGCTCATTTCATTTGGATATTTTGCCATTGAAATTGGTATGTTGGAGGCCATTCTATATCTCTGATTTGCATCAGCAGTGAACTGGTATTTTCATGGACATTGTGGGCCTATTCTTTTGATGTAATTTCTTCCTATATCAATATGATCTGGAGCAGCAGACTTTTATTCACACTTTTGCATATCATATGAGTATTTCATGGTGTAATTTATCATTAATCAGGACAGCAGATATATATTTCAGTTACCATCAATTTAGCTTATGTTTGCTTGGCGAAATCAATTGATAAAGTACAGTAATATAAATCAGAATTCAGTCTAGAGTTAAAGGCAGGGAAAGGATATCAGACCTAGGGTTTGATTAGTAAAATTGCAAGATTCAGAAAATTCCATTTTATAATCAGAATTTGAGCATTTATCCTAGAAGGGTTATTTCAGTGGTATCAAAGCTTGGATCTTGCGCTTAAATCCAAACCATGGATTTGTTTGCAAATCAGTTTATACAGCAAGGTGTAAATCAGAGGCAACAATGGCTAGAGGTGTTAGGCATATTTTATACTTATTAGTTTAGTTTGCATCGGCAAAGCATGTTTTGATTAGTTGTATCGGCAAGTGTGTTGTTAGTTGGTATCGGCAAGTAGTTACTGCCGATCGGTATGTCGCTTGCGACGGTTGGTAACCGTCCACAACCTATATATGTAGTCATTTCATGTATCAGACATGGAGTTTTTGGGTTTCTATTGTACTCGCTGTTTTGAATTAATATATGCAGTTGAGTTCTGAGTATCAATTATATTTTCATTCTCGTACAATGTGATAGTTCAATTATCTTTCTTATTTACTCTGTATGAAACCACTAGACTCATTCGGCAATAAACAATTTGGTGCCATTGCCAATACGGAGTCGGGGTAAGGTGACGAGTAGTGGATGACAAGTAGTGGGTGACGGGTTGAACCGTCAGAGGAATTAAATAGTCGGTGAAGAAGGATGGAAATAATGGCGATGGACATATAATGGGTCAACCAATCCAATCAGAGGAGGAAACATACACCAGACGCCAAGTAGAAAGAACAAAGGAAGAACTACAAAGAATACAGGAGGAAAGTGACAACGAATGAGAACCAACTGATCGGGAAGACGATCTGACACAAGATCTGGTCTTCCTGTGGGACTTGTCAGTCAGACAACACGTCACGAACGAAGCCATCCGAAGAGACATCCCCGAGGAAATCATCGAAGAAAATCTAGAAGTCAATTCGGAAGTGGACCATCTTCTCAATCGTATACCGAGGTTGTTGGCGAGGAATTTGTTGATCCTGCAAGACCTCTGAAAAGAATGGGATAGAGAACAAAGACGACAACAAATTCTTAGAAGATATGAACATATGAAACAAGAGGAGGAGGAGCGCGACGAGAACCGCCGTCGCACACCACACAACTAATAATTGTACGAGTACTAATTCATGCCCATACAACTCAACAAAAATAAAAATCGAGTACCGAGTGGGCAAGAAACACCTAAAGAAAGGTTAAGAAGATCATTAAGATTAAAAGAACAAGAAGAACGAAGGAAAAGATTAAAACAAATTGCCGGAGAAACAAATGAGAATCATGAAATAAATCAAGATAGTATTGAAGCACACCACAGCCTCGTAGAAGAAGCCGACAAGGAAAATTTCAAAACACCAGTAATAAACAAAGAAAAAGAAAGAGTTGATGAAAATGAATTAACAGAGGAACTTGAAAATAGTATACGCCGTATCAGGGAACTGTCAATATTAGAAGACGAAGAGCCAAGAACTAGAGGATCCGAGCCCAAAACCCCTGGGCAGAAGGAGTACCAGAAGGAACCCGAGAAGACTCAAGGTGCAAGGGACGCTGAAAAGGGACATGGGAAAGACCCATACGTGGTCGAGAGTGCAAGGAAGGCACCGGAACGTCGAGGGAGAACCAGTCCGGTCAGGTCAAACACACAAGGAGGACATCGAGGAAGAAACATGGTGACTCCGCCGAGAAGTCCGAACATGGGGAGTCCGAGTACGGAGAAGCAAAAACTGTCAAGTTCCTTGGCAACGGATCGGAGGACCCGGTCTGACATTGCAAAACGTGCGAGACCATATGGGTAGCCAATGGACAGGATGATAGGTCCTATTGGCTAAGATCATTTCCAGCCACTCTGAGGGGAATTGCGATAGACTAGTATACAGAATTGGATGCCACATCAAGAGCCAGTTGGGATGCACTGAAGAAAGAGTTCCAGGAAGAGTTTAAATTACTGCGAGATGATAATGAGATAGTGGCCGAGATATATAATACAAGACAAGGTAAACATGAAAATGTCTGAGTGTATAACCGAAGACTGAAAGAACTCCTGGTAAAACTAGAGAAGGAACCAGCCGACGGGTTGAAAAAGAGATGGTTCATCGAGGGTTTGATCCCCTCCATCAGGAAGAAAATGAAGATAGTCCCGCCAGCATCAGATGCTGAGGCTTACAACCGGGCGATGGACATCGAAAGTGAAGACAAGATGTCAAGCCGGGGAAAGAAAAGAGAAGACAACAACAGTTCGGATGACAATGGCGAAGAGGAATCAAAAACCGTACAAGCACTAAGAAAAAACATGCTCAAGATGATGAGGGAACTTAAAGCCGAGAAGGAAACAGCGAAGGAAAGTAAGGAATTATGGTGTACGGAGTGCAACAATGAGGGCAACATCAAAGAAAACTGCCTCAGGAAGATGTTCTGTGAAATCTGCCAAGTAATGGGCCATTCCATCAAGGAGTGACTGCACAACTTGAAGACAAGGGGCACCCAAGTACTTTACACTCAAGGGGAGCAATCTACCCCGCCGAACACACCGCCCAAAACAAACAATCAAGAGGCATCACCTGGCGGATACCACAATAACAGGAGATGAGGTAACAACAATAACAGATATAATGGTATGGGAAGAGGAGGTCGTATCCAATACGATGCAAAAGGACGACTAATGAACCAATGTCCAAAACAGAAAGGTGCAGTGAATCTCATTCACATCGAAGACGAGGATGAGGAAGTCTTTGCCTTCACCCAAGCGCAAGCAAAGAAGGCACATTATCCAGACCCTCGAACGGAGAAAGAAAGACTCCGCGATGCAAGAAAAGAAGTGGAGATTGCCATGGAAACCGAACGAAGGAACTCAGACAAAAAGGCAACCACGACCCCACAGTTGAAGTCTAATAGGAACATTGCAAACCAGGTACTACAAGCTATCGTACCAATCAAAATGGCAGATCTTCTCCAAAGCATGCCACAGCTGAGGATGGCGATATCCAAAGTGGTGGAAAATAACTCGAACGAAGGCCAGGCCGAGGCAGCAGATGACGTCATAGTAGAACCACCGCTAACTGGTGAACAAGTGCTCGACCCGAAGTTACTGGCAATTGACATGCAGAAGAAACCGACGGTAGTCCATATGGAAATCGGCGGGAGTTACCTGACAAACACAATAGTCGACGAAGGGTCTGGGGTAAATGTACTCCCAGAAGAAACATAGAAAAGCCTCGGCAAACCTACCTTGTGGCCGCAGAACTTCCAGTTAGTGGGAGCCAACCAACACGGAATCAAGGCGCTAGGAGTGCTAATGGCTCAAAAGGTAAGAATCGGTACCCAACAATTTTTGTTAATTTTGTAGTCATAATAGCACGAAATGCGTCCTATGATGCATTACTCGACCGAGGATGGCTAATAGCCGCCAAGGCCAACCACAACTGGAAGAACACACTATCAATAGCAAATAAGGGTAAGAGGTTCATCATTGATTTGAGAACACAAACCGTCAGCGAGTTGGCATCGGACTCTGACTCGAATGGAGGAGAGTCGTCAGAAGGAGAAAGAGGGCCGATGGAACCTGACGACGAAGGGGTACTAAAATTACATGAATGCTCATAAGATGAAACAAATTCCTTCAGGGAGTTATTCCATTGGCAGATGGAGGATTATGAATTTTTTCAGCCAAAATATAATATGATCTCAATAAAAGAAATTGGTGAGTGCTTGGGGACGACTAGTGAACCACTGGGCAATTTGAGGCCGACGAGTGACGAACTTGGCGACATTCAAACAGCTAGCAAGAAGGAATTGATGAGTGACAAGGGGGAGGAAGCAACCAACACTCTTCCGGCTGCCTATGGGGAATACAAGGGAATGCCGAAATAGATAGCACGCCGGCACATCAGTTTGAACGTGAAAAGAAGATCATGTACGAGGAACCATTGACAAAGAAGTTAATCTCGGCGAGGAGAGTAACCCTAAGGTAATTCTCGTCGGAGATGACTGGGATCCAGTACTGAAGGCAGCAGCGTTCAAGATTTTTTTGGAGTACAAAGATGTTTTTGCCTGGAAATACAAAGACTTGAAGGGGATACCACCGGAGTTATGCATCCACAGAATTCCATTGATACCAGGAGCACATCCAGTGAGGAAAAGGCCATACAGAATGAACAAAAATTATGCTGCCAAGGTGCAAGAAGAAATAGACAAAATGCTGGAGGTCAAGATAATCTTCAAGGTGGAGACGAGTGAGTGGGTTTCACTGATTGTCATATCACTCAAGAAAGAAGGGGGACAAATCTGGATCTGCATCGACTTCAGATGCCTCAATGCAGTAACGATCAAGGATCCCTTCCCCATTCCATTCACAGACTCCATCTTAGAGGAAGTGGTCGAACATGAGATATATTCCTTTATGGACGGATTCTCGGGATATAACCAAATTAGCATTGTCGAGGAAGACAAACTCAAAACTACATTCGTGGTGGAAGATGGTGTATATGCATATAACCGGATGTCGCTCGGTCTGTGGAATGCACCTGCAACATTTCAAAGAATTATTTTGCACATATTTGACAAAATGTCGATGGGAAATTTCAAAGCGTTCCTCGACAACTAGTCAATTTACAGCGACGAGCAGACACACCTCAAGGCTCTCACCGAGTGTATGGAGCGTTGCAGGTCCGTACGGTTGGCCTTAAATCCGAAGAAGTGTCGATTCATGGTACCACAGGGGAAACTTCTGGGCCACATTGTATGCAAAGCAGGACTAAAGGCAGATCCAGACAAGATTCAGGTAATTGTGGAGATGGAAGCTCCGGGGGATGTCACCAGGGTAAAGTCATTCCTCGGCCATGTCAGCTACTATAGAAGATTTATCAAGAACTTTGCTCAGGTTTCATATCCACTGGACATGTTGACGAGAAAGGATGTGCAGTTTGTGTGGTCGGACGAGCAACAGAAAGTATTTGAAGAATTGAAGACAAGACTGATCAGTGCACCTATTTTGGCCTACCCGAACTGGGAAAAGGAATTCCATGTGCACGTCGACACATCGAACTTTGCAATTGGTGCCACTCTGGCACAGGTGGGATCCCATGGTCTTGACCACCCAGTATACTTTGCCAGTCGACTACTCTCGAAGGCCGAGCAAAACTATAGTACGACCAAGAGGGAGGCCCTGGGGATGGTCTATTCAGTCCAAAAATTTAGGCATTATCTATTGGCAACACCATTCACCTTCTATGTAGATCATCAAGCCTTAATGTATCTGGTAAACAAACCTATCATTCAAGGGAGAATTAGTAGGTGGTTGTTATTATTGCAAGAGTTCACTTTTACCATTATTGTACGACCGGGGAAGAGTCACATAATTGCCGACCAGTTGTCACGTATTAAGTCAGGAGAACCGGCAGATGGAGTAAATGAAGATTTTCCTGACGCTCCCCTGTTTCAAATAGTAGCCCTCCCACCTTGGTACGAAAAGATTGGTGAGTACCTTTCAACATCAACCTTCCCTCCGGAAATGTCTGCCAGTGAGAGGCGGAAAATTGCACTCAAGAGCAAAACATTTCAATTAATAAAAGGGCTACTCTATAAAATGGGGCCTGATCATATACTCAGAAGATGTGTGATGGAAGAAGAAATTAAGAGTGTGTTGGCGGTAGCCCATGAAGGACTCAACGGGGGCCATATGGGTTCTGATGCCACAGCAAGGAAGGTTCTACTCGCCGGTCTATGGTGGCCAACATTGCATACAGACGCCCGAGAGTGGGTAACCCAATGTGACACCTACCAAAGGGTAGGAAAGCCGTTAAAGAGAGATTACATGCCTCTGTGGCCATCACAGCCTCAAGAACTATTCGAAAGGTGGGGACTTGATTTCATAGGGCCATTGAAGGTCAGCCAGTTGCATCGATGCTGGTATATCGTGGTGGCCACTGAATTTTTGACCAAGTGGGCAAAAGCGAGGGCACTGGAAGATAGCACTGCATTAAGTATAGCAAGATTCATAAATGAGCAGATAGTGACTAGATATGGAATACCAATACAACAGACGAGTGACCGTGGGGGACATTTCGTCAACCACGTCATTCGACTCATGACCTCAGAATTCAAAATATTCCACACACTATCAAGTCCGTACTACCTGTTGATGATGTTTTTGTGACAACACAACAATAGAATAAAATACCGAGTATCCTATCCTCTCTTGATCAAAACTTCTTGAATGCTGAATTATATGATCAAACAAGAACGCTCCAAGGTTCCTTTGATGTCAAGTCTTGACTTGTACATGGATGGACTCAGTGAATGAATGTGATCTTGCTGGTAATCACAAAGGGACTTACGCTGAACTCCTTCTTCACAAACATGGATGTAATTCCTTGCTCCTTGGATGTGAATGAATGGAACTTCTTCAATCAAACTTAAAAGAAATATCAAAAGGAAAGGGTTAAGAAGGCTAATCTAAGGACAATGAAATAATGAACAATGTTACGATAGACAAATTCCCTTCCAAAACCTAGCTTCGCTTCACCATGATAACCAACAATTATACGAGGCAGGTGCAATCTCCAAAGGTAATCATATGATTTTCATATTCTAAACATTCATCCAAATACCCACAGCTGGCGCAATTTGAACAAGTATTCACAATCAAACTAGAGCATGTAAAGATTCAGGCTAACTTTGCAAAACAACTTATACTCGACAAATCATGAAAAGTATGAACCAAATGGGAATTCATCAAATATCCCAACATAAACTCATTACATCAATGAACTTCTAATCTATTATTTAAGCTACTTGGAAACACATCTTCCTCATCTTCAAGAAATAAGAAACCATGTGACATTCCAAACCAGCACAATTGTCACCAAACTTCAATGAGAAATGCATTAGTCTTGGAAGTGATTACAACAATTTCATGAGTTCTCTCCAACAACTTAGAAGAGCTTCCTCTACTCTACTCCTACTCTACTTCTAATGTATCCCCCTAATCCTCTAATCTGCTTCCAAATGAGAGAAGTGAGCTTTATATAGAGCTCTAGAAATTACATGAATGGCCAGGATTGATTTGCAAATCAATAGCCAAGATCTTGACAACACAAGGTAGTTACAACAACTTGCTATTTTTAGAATATGAGAGGCAATGAAAGCATGTTTCCCAATGTGATAAGCTTGAATAAAGCATCTTTAAAGCATCTTCCACATGGGCGTCCTCTTTGGCTTCTTATCTGTTGTAGATACATTGAACTTGGACTAATGATGTGGCGAGCTGTGATTGGTGTGATGACGTGCATATGCCACTTCAGCAACTTCTAAACTAGTTTGATTTTCCTCATGTTCACATTGCTCGTAATACTTTCCCAAATTATGGACCTTTTGAAGTAGTCTTTTAATTTTGGATTTTCAACTCTGGAACTTTGCATCTTTCGAACTTGCAAATTTGGGAATTTTGAAATTCAAGTCATTCTTCATGCCTTAGTGAAATTTACAAATTTCTTGACGACCTTTGCTCATTTGTAATTTCATGAAATTTTTTGTCTTCTGTGCAGGCTTCAACTCTGGATGATGCAGGAAGATGTTATGCACTTGCATTCTTGGAGTAGATTTCATGAAATAGAGGATGCCTCTGCTTGAATTCCTATACAAGTGAACTTGAGATTTTTAGGAAATTTGTCACTCTTGTGATGTTGTAATTGATTGGTATTCTTGAATTCTTGTGCAGGATCTTGGAAATGGACTTGATGAAGTTCTTCGATGGAAGTGTGATGATGAACTTGAATTGTTGATGAACATGCAAGGTAGAATGATATTCTTCACTTTCGGATGATTAGGCTTGCAAACTGATGATGAAGTTCTTGTCTCTTTGGTGAAATTTTCCTCTGGAAGTTGGATGATGGCAGACTTGATGATGCTTCGATAAAGTGTAGCATTCTTCTTTCATTTTGATGACGAAGCCTTCTTTGATGAAATCTTGATCTTCATTTTCATCTTCGTTTTCCTTCAACATCCACGCTCCTTGAACATGTATCATCAACCTACAAGTAAAAATTCCTCACATTAGCATATTAACATGATACTTGATATAAAGAGCAAAATATGATAAAATTCATTCTCCTCGCCAATGTGGGACAAATCATCATTGTGAAACAATTGCATTTATGGAGAACATAAGAAACTTAGCTAATTTTCACTAATTTTACTCTTTTCATGAGGAATTTCTTGCTGTGTCTGATTTTTCTGCCCTGCAGGTCCGATTTTCCAATTCAAACTTGATAAAAATGAAGAAATTTCTCCTCTCCTTTGAAGCGCTTGAATCTAGGTCTTCCTTTGCAAATTCGCCCTTTTTTTATAGTGAAATCTGCCCTTCTAAAATAATTTTCTGCTCTTCCTTATTCACTGCTCTACTTTTTTGTTTTTGAATTGCATGTTAGAAATGAAGTTCCATCTCCTTCCTTTATACCATTCGCTGCCTATCTTCTAGGCAAGTCAGCCTACTAGGGAGTTTTATTTTTTGTTTAGCAAAACTTACCTCCATCTCCTCTTTGCCGACCTACTCCCTCTTCTTAGTGGGTTTAAAATGTCAAAGTTGTAGAGGGCGGAAATTTCCCTTTGCTAGGAAATTTACGCCCTAGCAAGGGCGCATATTTCTCTTTGCTAGGAAATTTCCTCTATTTTCAAATCCAACACTTAGTCAATTTTCCCTATTTCAATCAATCTTTCTCTCTTGGCAAACTCATCTTCAAAGATAGGTAATTTTGCATTTGTGATGAGTGAAATTGTCTCTTTTGTAAGGGCGGATATTTCTTGTTCATAAGAAATTTCCCATTTTTCATTCGCAAGCCTTGAAACTTAGAATATTTTCTTCATTTTCTCCTACAAGTTTTGCTTCTTCTTTTGGTGAATTCTCCCTCAATTTCAATGATCTTACATTCAATTTTGTATTTGTCCTTGGAATTGCATTGCAATGAGAAATTTGTTGAACAAAGTTTGCTTGAGTTGATTTTGTACTCCTCTACAAGGGCGAATATTTCCTTCTAAAGAGAAATTTCCGACCTTGCAATCTTCCTTCAATACTTAGGCAATTTTGTAAACTTCCATCTAGAGCGCCTAATGCTTGTATACAAGGATTTTCCTCTTTCTCACTTGAACTCGTGAACACTGACCTTCCTTTGAACTCTACTCATGCCTCAGTGAAATTTTCAATCTCTTAATCATTGGTTCTTCATGAAACCACTCCTTATGCAAGGGCGCATATTGCAAGGGGCAGAACATTTTCCCCATTTTGCATCCACCATACTTAAGTCAATTCTTGAGTTTTGTCCAATTCAATCTTTCTTCTCTTGGCGAAGGATGTTGTAAACTTCTTGCAAGCTTATGATTTTGAAATCATCAGGCGAGACCTTGAAATCATCTTAACATGAATTAAATACCTCTTTCTTAGGCGCATATTTCTCTTTTAAGAGAAATTTCCTTCCTTTTGATTTGAACACTTAATCAATTTGTTTGATCTTCTTCAACATTTGGCGAATGATGTAAGGCATTCTTTTCCTTCAAACTTATGAAATTGAATCATTTTAGCATACCTCAAACACCTTCTATTTGGGCACAAATTTCTCACTAAAGAGAAGTTTCCTCCTTGCAAGAGCGCATTTTTCCTTCCAAAGAGAAATTTCCCATCTTGCTTGAGCGCAAATTTCTCTCCAAAGAGAAATTTCCTCACTTTTCTCATTTCAACACTTAGAAGCTTTTAAATTTCAATATCACTGGCTCATTTCCCTTCATCACTTGCATGATCTTGCATTTTGTAATGACTTCAATTCATCTAAATGATTAAATATACAATGAATCTGAAGAAAGTAATGACAACCCAGATAGTAAAATAGCCGGAAAACAACTACTATTACATACCCATATGAAAATATGCAACTTGGTATGACCGCCGGAAATGGACCAGCAAGTGGGTATGGCTGGAATGCCTCCAAACTCCTCAAGGTATCAGATATAGCTCATGCAAGTAATAACATTAAAGAATAAGGCCTCAAACGCCTCATACATGACCCCAAAGAAGCTGCAATGAGAGAAGAAGACTCCCTAAAAGACCCACGTCCAAGCTAATACAAGTACGGCCATGGCTGGGAATGTGAACAGCAATCAAAACACCACAAAACCCTCAGTAAATCTGCTGCAAACTGACTGCAAACAAAGTGCCAAGTTGAGCGACCAAGGTAGGTTCCTTAATGTGCAATGAAACTCAGAAATAAGCCCCAAACAAGTGGTACAACCTGGCTGAAGGGTACGGCCAGCAATAAGGAAAGTACAGCAGTAAATCAACCTCTTCAAACAGTCTGATCTCCAACTCCACCACACTGAAATCTGCTCTCAAATCCTCATAAAATCAGAAATACTCTAACCCCGAAAAATAGATATAGCAAATCAGCTCCAAACTTCACTCCACAACTCCATTGAACCCTGATTGCGAATGCTGAATGCATCCACTCACAATGGCACCGTTGGGTGGTCTTCACACCTGTGGGATACCGTCACTGATGGAGGTTTTCATCTCCAAAAGCCTGATTCGAATACACAACTCCAGAAACCCTAGCAGAGCTCTCATAAGCAAAGTCATAAAAACATAGCATAACCCAAAATGAGCTCCAAATGACCATTTAGGGCGTTGGGCATTTAGGAGGGAAAATAATATTTTAAGTTCACTTTATGTCTTCTAGGGATGGGCGGCCAAGGTCAAGACATCACCACATGTGTTAATTTCATTAAACTCCACTTTTTCAATATTTAATATAAAGTCTTTATTAATATAACATTAATGAATCTTCGGACTTTAAAATAACTATGAAGACGGTGTCGGAATTCGAAGATCTTTAGCTCGTCGGAAAGGTCTCGACGAAATGCATCTGATCCAACTCTGAAAATCCCGAACCGACACAATACCCGGGACTCACTAAAAATAGTAAGTAACGACCAAGAGCCCACTGAGCCAACCACGAAGGTGCCAACTGGATCCACTAAATACAAACCATAACCCAAGCACCGACAAAGACCTCCAGAGCCATCTAACCACAGTTCCCTAACCAAACTGCTAGCCCACGGGAACTCCATGATGGACTAACCAAGTGTCTAGAAGGGGACATTACAGTCCGCCCTCCCTAAGATTGCTTGCCTCAAGCAATCTCAGCTCAGGATGCTCCAGAATCCGCTCGTTCTCCCTGTAGCATCCTCAACCGGCAGGTTTTTCCATTTGACCAGGTACTCTCTGATAATCCTCCTCAAATTACGATCCCTGGTGTCGATGATTGCTTCGGGTACTAATATCAACTTCCCCTCTTCATCAAGAGGAGGCAACTCAACTGAAGGTGTTACATTGTGCCCCAGTGCCTTCTTGAAGCGAGAAACATGGAACACATTATGTACCCTGCTCCCTGCTGGTAACTCCAACTCATAAGCCACTTCACCAATCCTTCTGGTGACCCTGAAAGGTCCATAATACCGTGGCTTCAACTTCTCCGCTCCACTCCTCTTGAGAGTAGATTGCCTATAAGGCTGCAGCATGAGGTAAACCATGTCACCGACCTCAAATGATCGCTCAGTCCTCTACTGATCTGCATACTGCTTCTGCTGATTCTGAGCCTTTTGTATATTCTCCTTCAATGCCCTCATGATATCCTGACTCTCCTGAAGGAAGTCTTTGGCCTTTGGCACCCTGCTATCTCCAAACAGTAAATCAACAAAGCTCGGTGCCTCATAACCATACAACGCCATGAAGGGTGACATCTGAATGGACATGTGGTAAGTGGAATTGTAGCAATACTCCCCCATGTGAAGCCACCTAACCCATGCCTTTTGCTGCCCTGAAACATAATTCCGGAGGTATCCTTCCACCCACTTATTCACTATCTCTGTCTGACCATCAGTCTAGGGGTGATAACTCGTACTAGGTGTGGGCTCTGTCCCTGACAACCTAAAGAGCTCCTGCCAAAAATTACTGAGGAATTGGCTGTCCCTGTCACTGACGATACTCCGAGGCAACCCATGAAGTCGAAATACCTCTCGAAAGAACAACTCTGCAACCTGAGCTGCAGTGTAAGTGGTAGGAATAGCAAAGAAGTGTGCATACTTCATCAATCTGTCCACCACCACATAAATACAATCCCTGCCTTGGACTCTAGGTAAACCTGTGATAAAGTCCATAGAAATGTTGTCCCACTTCCTGTCAGGAATGGGCAGGGGCTGCAATAAACCTCTTGGAAGTGAGTGCTCTTGCTTGTTCTACTGACATATTGGGCACTCTCTCACATACTGCATCACCTCGGTCTTGAGCCCTTCCAGGTGAACCTCTCTCTGACCTGTCTGTAAGTTTTGAAGTATCCTGGATGCCCTGCCATAGGCAAATCGTGGAATGCCCTCAAAACTTTTTGCTTCATCTGTGAACCAGATACCAAGAAGATCCTGTCCTTGTAAATGATTAAATCATTTACCACTGTGCACCTGTCATCTTTGATGGTTCCATCAATCACTCCAGTAGCCCACTCATCCTTGGCATATTCTGCTGAAATTAATTCCCTCCAATCATCAGCAATAGCACCTAGTGCACACAGATGAGGCCTCCTGGATAAAGCGTCGACAACAACATTCTTTTTTCCCTTGACATAAATAATGTTGAAGTCGTAGGCCTGTAGCTTGCTGACCCACTTCTGTTGCCTCTCATTCAAATCGTTCTGCCCAAGGAAATGCTTCAGACTGTTGTGATCCGTCTTAACCACAAATTTGCTGGCTACCAGGTATTGTCTAAACTTCGCCAACGCATGCATGATGGCTAACATTTCCTTGTCATAAATGTTGTAACTCCTCTCCACACCCCTCAACGTTTTGCTCTCAAATGCAATAGGGTGCTTATCCTGCATGATTACCGCACCAATGCCTTCACCCGAGGCATCGCACTATAGCTCGAAGGGTTTGCTGAAATCAGGTATAGCTAACACAGGGCATGTACTCGTGATCTATTTGAATTTGTCAAAGCACTCTTGTGCCCTATCCGACCAACTGAAAGCATCCTTACAAGTCAAATTTGTAAGGGGGGCAGCCGATTGTGAGAACCCCTTCAAAACCCTGTGGTAATATCCACAAAGGCCAAGAAATCCCTTAAGGTATGAGAGATTCTTAGGCGGTCGCCAGTCCACAATTGCCCAAATCTTTTTCGGGTCTACCTTCACACTACCAGCACTAATGATATGACCCAAGTACAACAACTCGGTCATCCCAAACTCACACTTCGACATTTTGGCATACGACTCCTTTTCCAAAATGCTCAAAACAATGTCAATCTGTTTCAGATGCTCTTCCCATGTCCTGCTATATATCAATATGTCATCAAAGAAAATCAGCACAAATCTCCTCAACTGCTCTCTGAACACTTTGTTCATGCAAGACTGGAAAGTGGCCGGTGCATTCGTCAAGCCGAATGGCATGACTAGGAACTCAAAGTGTCCATAGTAACACCTGAATGTTGTCTTCTCCACATCCTCCTCTCTAACCCGAATCTGATGGTAACCGGATCTCAAATCAATCTTGGAGAAGTCACAAGCCCCATGCAACTCGTCAATCAATTCATCAATCCTGGGTATAGGGTACCTGTTTTTGATTGTTTTCTTATTGAGCTCCCTATAATCAATGCACATCCTAAGAGTCCCATCTTTTTTCTTCACCAGGACCACCGATAATGCAAACGGACTCTTACTCGGTCTGATGTGACCCATCTCGAGAAGCTCTTTGATAGCCTTCTCAATCTCATCCTTCTACCTCTTTGGGTGCCTATAAGGTGTCGTAATTACCGGCTTAGCACCCTCCTCCAACTCGATCACATGCTCAAAACCTCTATCAGGAGGTTTACTTGGTGGAATATCACTAAACACTTTGATGTGTTTAGTAAGTATAGACTATATGTCAGGAGGATACGCATGCTTCTGTTGATCTATTGCAGGCATCACCATAACCTCAGCTGCCCACTCCACCTAATCATGATGAATCAATCACTCCATCCGCTTGAGAGAAACAACTCTCAACCCACCATCTGAAATGCCTCTGAGCACATGTCTAACTCCATCCACCTCAAACTTCATTTCCATCGTCCGCAAGTTGAGTGTGAACTCCTCAATATCATTCAACCACGTCATACCCAACACAACATCCATCTCACCCATGCCGACAACATAGAACTCTAATTGGCAAGTGTATTTGTTCAGCTGGATTGATAGATTGGGTATCCTCCTAGTGCAGGTGAGTACAAAACCATCTGCAACCTTCACCTTAAAGCCCTCAAATTCCTCGTTTTCAGCCCTCTCTTGGCGACCAAGCCCTTGTCTATGAAGTTATGAGTGGCACCTGTGTCAAGTAAAGCAATACATCGCTGCCCACCCAGTACTCCTCTTATCCTGAATGATCCTTCCTTCTGGATACTTGAGATACGTGCTGTAGGTAGAGCTATATCATTCTCTCTATCTGATGCTTCCTCTGACCCCTCTAATTTTGCATCCTCGGCCTCTGAATTGTAGTCCGAATGGGCCTTCCCATCAACAGACTCATCGGCTGAAAAGTACTCTAACTGTTTGGCCTTTCCTTGGGCAGCACACTTGTGCTTAGGATCCCAAGGCTCACGACACTGAAAGCAGAGCTTCTTCCTCCTCAAGTCATTCAGCTGGTCGCTGTCCAATCTGGAAGAATTCTTATGCTGCTGTCCTACATCTCTCTGGAATGGTCTCCTATCTCTCTCCTTATCTCTCCTTGGCGGAAACCCTTTGGATTGAAACTTATTCCTCCAAATAGCTGACTCCATGTCCCAGGCCTTCTTCATGGCCTCCTAGAGTGTAATAGGGTCAAAACCCTTAACCCAACTGCGAAGTTGATTTGACAATCCATCAATAAAAAGAACAACCAATCTGCGCTCAGTAATATCTGGAACCATAACGGATGTCTTGGAAATCAGCAATATAGGAGTCTACTGATCCGCTCTGTCTCAACTGAGTCAACTCCTTAAACTGTAACTCTAGGTCCTCTTTATCGAACCTATCGATCAGTCTAGCTGTAAACTCCACATATGAAGTGACCTGATCGTGACCCAATGTGACCTTCCCGTTACTCCACCATTTGTGAGCAGTCCCCTCCAAGTGTAAAGCTACATAGGTAATAGCATCCTCCTCTGGCATGGGACTAATTTGCAAGTACTGTCCAATTTCTGGACCCAAGCTCTCGCGGTGGTCTTACCTGATCCGTCGAAGTAAGAAAGTGTCATCTTACTCACTTTCCTCTGCAGTTCTTGGTTCTGTGATCTACCTCCCCTCCGAGGTTTACACCTAATCCTCATTTCAGAATATTCTGCAAATGTCATCTCGTTTCTGAAATCCTCACTGGATGCTCTCCAGTCCCTCAGAATCTCATCCTGTAACTCCGCCTGAGTGGGATCCTATTCAGAAACTTGGTTCCTAGGAGCAAATATCGGGATGCCAGGTCTATCTCCCGCAGTGAACTGCGAAGCCCTTTGGTGGTTAACCGAAACCTCATCCTCATCATCTCTATCCCTGCGTCTATCATCATGATTCTTGTCCCCATTATTCCGTTCTCCCCGGTTCCTGTCACCATTATGCCTGTCATTCCCATCATTCCTGTTCTTTTCTCCTCTATCATGTCGGTTTCTATCACCGTCCTTGAAATATTCCGAGCCAAATTTTTTTTTGAATTTTCAATAACAGTTTACAAACCAATGCACCCGTTAAGGTTAGCAACTAAACCAAAACGATGCTGAAGCAACTCTAACCAGAATGTACACCAGGATCCCAATGTGGGCAAGGTGTGAGCATTGGTCAGAGGATCTTAATCAAAATGCTTATGCAAGAACTCTAACCAAGATGCGCCGGCGAACGACGAGCATGTGGTCAGAGGATCCTTACAATCTAATATACTGAAAGCACACTCGACACCAAGTATGTGCTGCTCAATCCGATACGAAAATGAGGCGACCATATGGCGGAGATAACTGAAATTGCAATGCTGGAAAGAGAAGTAAGCTAAAATGTTGAAAGTACTCGACACCCAGAATGTGCTTTCTAACCCGGGATGGGAAAGGAGCTACCATAGGGCGGAGATAAAGGAAATACAGTTGCAATTACTGAATGGAAAGCTGAGCATTACAAATTATGATAAGCAAGAATAATCACTACTGTCAGTACTACTGCCAGCTTACAATATGAAAGATAATGTCTTGCTATCAAAGTGAATCAACATATAAATAGAGCTGCAACAATATAAATGAGTTTCCTTTACTGAGTAATAAAGCTTAGATCTGAAATTGCACTAAACAGACCAACCTCAAAATCTGATTTATGACAGTCCTGTTTTCCCATGCACGAACAGCAGCCCTGTAACTCACAAATCCATTCACAACTACCTCCAGAGTCACTCAAATCTCACGAAACAGAATGCAATATGACTCTAAGATGATGGCGCCCAAGATTGGCACAAGAAACTGACTCAAAAAGCTGATATGAATTAATGGCACCATTCCCAAGAAAGGCAAATGGTACGGCCCAGCAAGAGGGGCGATTTCCTTTTAAAAATCACAGCCTTCAAAATAAAATCTATAACTTTGGGAATAGGGTCGCCCCTTACAGACAGAGAGAATGAAACAATACCCAGAAGCAATATTTTTGTATTTTTTGATTTACAAATAAAAATGACAATCTGCTGTAGCTACAATGCAATTTCTGGAAAACCTCTAATATGCAAAACTGAACTAACAAGGCACACGCTGAATACAATGCTCAAATCCCCAATGCAACTCACAAAACTAAACTAATTCACTACTAGTCGCTATCTTTCAAGCGAGAAGCAATGCCTAGCTAGGAGGCTTACATTCCTCGAAGCAATCCCAAGGCTAATCCGGCAGCATAACATTATCAAGTTTTCGGATCCCCAAATGAGAGCACTCTTCCTCCTTTTATACTTTTCCAACTGGGAGTCTCTAAAATCCTCTTGCATATGGGATAAAACATGAGAGGGAAAATAATATAATCCTCTTCAATTCTTTTTCAACCTCACCCTTAAAGTCCCCTCTTTTAAAACAACATTAATATTAAATAATAATGTTTAATTTACGGACTTTAAAACGGAGGCCAAGATGATGTCGGAATTCAATGATCTATAGCTCGTTGGAAAGGTCTTGACAAGACGAATCCAACCCCACTCTCAAAATCCCGTTCTGGTGCCAATCCTGAACTTACTAAAAATAGCCGTAACCAACAAGGACTAAGAAGAACAAACCCGGAAAGAAACCGCCAACCAAACCACAATCCACGAACAAAAGCAACCACCAAAACATGAAACCCCAATTTCAACCCCCGAGTAGCCTACGGGTCTCTGGAATGGGCCAACGGTCAACTGTAAAAGATCAAGCTAGAAAACGGAACATTACAGTCCTGGTACCTGTTCCTGTCACCTCCATTGTATTTGTTCATGTCACCTCCGTGGTACCTGTTCCTGTCACCTCCATTGTACCTATTCCTGTCACGGTGATTGTCCATGTCATTACCCAACCGTTCGATGGCATGTGTCAACTCGGCCTGTGCCTCTACCATCTCTCGTCGAGACTCCCTCATCTCTCGAGTGAGTGTGATCAAAATATCACGCGCACTAAGTTTCGGTTCTTCCCTGTCACCCATCTCTCCTGTAGGACCTGTAACTGGTGGAAGCTCTCCCGAAAATGGGTCCGTCCGTGATACTTGAGAATCGTCCTCAATAGCTGCTACCACTATTTCGGGTTCTAACTCAAAAGGATCTATTATGGGTACTGGATTCTCTGGAATAACCAACTGCGGAACCTGTGTTTCCTTCCTTGCTCTTGTGTTTCTGAAAGGATATCTATCTGTAGGTCGCATATCTCATTTTTACTTCTGCATGTCAAAACTGAACTCACAAGATGGCAAGATCTTTAGCTCTGATACCACTGTAATGTGTCGTACCTGTTGGTTTATTTTTAAATCTTAATAGTGTGATTTTATTTAGATTTTGGGTGTTCTTTCAGATAGACAGAAGATGCAGAAGGGGGTTTTATGTTTTCCTGCAGATGTGGTGCCGGAGCACACAATATATTGCATATAACAGAAACCCAAAAAATATACAATGAATCTGAAGAAAGTAATGACAACCCAGATAGCAAAATAGCCGGAAAACAACTACTATTACATACCCATATGAAAATATGCAACTTGGTATGGCCGCCAGAAATGGACCAGCAAGTGGGTATGGTTGGAATGCCTCCAAACTCCTCAAGGTATCAGATATAGCTCATGCAAGTAATAACATTAAAGAATAAGGCCTCAAACGCCTCATACATGACCCCAAAGAAGCTGCAATGAGGGAAGAAGACTCCCTAAAAGACCCACATCCAAGCTAATACAAGTACAACCATGGCTGGGAATGTGAACAGCAATCAAAACACCACAAAACCCTCAGTAAATCTGCTGCAAACTGACTGCAAACAAAGTGCTAAGCTGAGCGACCAAGGTAGGTTCCTTAATGTGCAATGAAACTCAGAAATAAGCCCCAAACAAGTGGTACTGTTGATGTTTGTTTTTGGACAAGTCAACAATTAGAGTGAAATACCAAGTATCTGACTCCCTCTTGAGCAAAGCCTCTCGAATGCTGAACAAAGTGATCAAACAAGATGACTCCAAGGTTCCTTTTCCTACGTTTTTATAAGGGATAACTCAGTGACTTGAGATGATTTTGCTAGTAAACACAAAGGGACTTACATCAGATCTTTCTTCTTTCATTCAGCTTATCTCTCCTTCAATGTGGATGACATATATGCAAGATTTCAATGATAAAGAAAAACAAAAGGTAAGGGTTCAGAAACTATCTAAGGTCAATGAGGTAATGATGATGCTTGAATAGACAAACTCCTGAATTAACCTAACTTCACTTCGCCAAGGGTGCCTACAACTACATGAAGTTGGTGCAATCTCCTAAGGTTACGCGAATGGTTTTCAAATCATAAAGACTTATACAAGCACTCATCGAATGGCGCAGCTCAAACAAGCATCCACAATCGAACTTATGCAAATTATAAGGCTCAGACTAGCTTTACACAACACTTCACCAGTGATGAATGTTAAAAGCATGAGCTAAGAGTTGATCAAATATTCAATACAACATACATAACATCAAAGAACTCTAATCTACTTTACTTTCTACTTGAAACATCTCTTATTCAATTCAAGATACAGGAAACCATGTTATTTCACAAGATAACACTTAAACACCAAGTGAACTCCAATGTTCTTTGCATTAATCTTGAATATATTTACAACTTCAAGCCCTCTCAGAGAATTTCGAGAGTTTCTCCTATTCTACTCCTAAAATCTAAAATCTATATATTACAAATGAGATAACAAGGCCTTTATATAGTCTCCAGATTACAATGAATGGCTGAGATCAATTTGATAGCCAAGGGCTCAGATCATGCCACCTCACAGGGAGTTACAACTATTTGCTATTTTTAGTACAAAAGAGAGGCAATGAAGGCACGTTTTCCAATGTGATAAGGTAAGGCGAAATCATTTAAAACATCTTTCACAAAGGCATCCCTTTGGCTTCTTTTATTAAATGATACATTTAATGCATTTAAAATGATGTGTACTCGCCACATAAGTGCCAACTCAGCATACTTTGAAAATTGTATCATCTTTGTGTGATGTATTCAATGTGATTGCTTAAACTTGTATGTTTAGGAATACATCTTGTAGATCTTGCCTTGTATATCTTCTTGTAAACTGGATGTTGATAGATATTGCTCCATTTGATTTAACTTTGTATTGCTTCTTCTTGTAGGATGTAGATATGATGATCTTCTTTGATGATGCTCTTGATGTAGAGAATAGTAGGAGAATCTCTTGGACTTGAAGGTTGAATGGAGCTTGAAGGATGAAGTATCCTTGACATGATGCTATTGAAGACGAAGTAATCCTCCATGATAACCTTTGAAGTAGCCCCTTGGAGTGTAGTAGATGACCTCTCAAGGAGACTTGAAGCTTGATGAATCTTTGAAGATTGGGAAAACTTTACTTGAAGCTTGGATGGATGAGTGCTTCTAATGATGGATACTTGAACTTGATGTAGATCTCTTGGAATGATGCTTCCTCTGCGACTTGACGGTGATTCAAACACTTGCTCTTGATGATCACGATGTAGTTGATGAAGTGCTTCCTTGAGAGCAGCTACATGCTAATCTTACAACTATGATTGATGAAGAAGCCAATTGATACTTGCCATGTGATCCAAGAGGATATCTTTGAACTTGATATCTTAGAGCAGCTTATAATGTTTTCTCCGTATAGCTGCTTGTTGACTTTACTCCTAGCATGAAGGTGGTTCTAACTCTTAGCTCTTTTGATGACTCCTTAGCATCATTCACATTCCTGGAACACAAAGGAAAAAATAATATCAATCCTTAATCTTACAACACAAAATAATCATTATAAACCAATTTCTAACCTTTCCAACCTTAAGATTTTAACTCTTAATCAAAAGATATTTTACTTAAACAAAACCCTGCTCCATAAAGTTAGCGCACTAGTTGAAGGAATTGAAATCCTCTAGATTTTAGCCTTGAAACCTACAATATAGCAATTCCCATCAAACTCCTCCTTCTCCTTAAGTGGCGCGCTAGTTGATGACTTTAAATTCCTCTAGATCCTTTTAAAATTTTACATTTTACCCTTGGAATTGACCCTTCTATCTTAGCGCATTGGATGGGGTATAAAGAATCCTCTAGAATTAACACCTTCCAATGTCTTTCGAAATTTCTTTTACCTTACTTTCAAAATGGCGCATTAGATCAACAATTGGGTTTCCTCTAGAAACATGCCTTCAACACTTGACTTTACTTCCCCTCCACAAGGTGGCGCAATGGATGGATGTCTTAAATTCTCCTTGAAAGTCTTTGGAATTTTGCCTTAAAACTTGAACTAGACCACCCTCCACTTGTGGCGCATTAGACAGAAGTTTTGGTCTCTTCTAGAATTGATGCACTAGATAAGTCGCATTGGATAAGGATTTCGTTATCTTCTTGATTTTCTTCTTGTTTGGCGCACTAGATAAAGGATTTGAAGTCCTCTAGAAGGTGGCGCACTAGTTCAGCAATCTGAAATCCTCTTCTATCACTCCATAATGGCGCATTGGATAGCACTTTCGAAATCTTCTAGAACTTGCAGAATGGATCAAGGTTTTAAAATCTTCTAGCATCTCCCTTTTGCGCATTAGTTGCCACATTAGATCTTTGCTTAAAATTTCACTTTAAACCACTATTTTTTATCCTTAAGGAGAGCGCATTAGTTAACAATTTCATCTTCCGATTAGAATTTCATCTCAAACGATCAATAAAGACCTCCCTATCTAGGCGCATTGGTTAAGGATTTTGGATCCTCCTTGAAAAAGTCCATTATATTCTTGCAAATTAGTCTTGAATCACTTCTAACTTGGTCGCTTTGGTTGAGGGTTTTGAAATCCCCTTGTATTGAGCTCATTGGATGAAGGGTGTTGAATCTTCCTTAAAACCTTACCCTCTCCCTCACTTTTGGCGCACCGGTTGAGGTGTAAGAGATCTTCCTTCTAGGTTTAGTGCATTGGATGCCTATTTTGATTGCTTCTTGTTTTTAACTTTAAAATGAACTTCTTTCCTCTGTCGCGTTGGATGAGGGTTGTGATATCCTCTGGAAACATTATAAAATCTGCACTTAACAATTAAAACCTGCCTCTTTATCTTGGCGCATTAGATCAAAGGTTCAAATTCCCCTTCATTTAGGCGCATTGGTTAAAGGGTAAGAGATCTTCCTCTACTAGGCTCTTTGGATGCCACTTTTGAAATCTTCTACAAGTTGGCGCGGCGGTTAAGACATTTGAGATCTTCTTGTTTTGCGCACTAGTTAAGGGATTTGAAATCCTCTACCTTATCTCTCCACAAGGGCGCATTGGTTGGCACTTTCGAAATCCTCTAGAATTTTCGCTTTGGTTAAGGGATTGAAGATCTTCTAGAATTGGCGCATTGGTTCACACCTTTTGAATCCTCCTTGTTTTCCTTTTGGCACGGTGGTTAATGCATTCGAAATCCTCTTGTTTTCCTTTTGGCGCGTTGGTTAAGGCCTTCAAGATCCTCTAAAATTGGCGCATCGGTTCAAGGTTCGGAGATCCTCTAGCCTTTGTCGCACTAGATGGGGGATTTGCGCCCTCTCAAAAAATTTCATTTTTTCAAGGTCCTTGAGGGTAAAGGTATATTGAAAAATATATTTAAGTATAAGTTGAATTTCTTATACTTTAAATATTTTTCAATATACCTTTCAGGATGTTTGAGATAGGTCTCGAATCCACCGGATTTAACATGCAAAATCTAGAATTTGGAGGATTCACCAGATTTCAGACTTAGTCAATTTTTCAGGATTTTCAGGATTTCAGGCTACCAGACTTAGTCACTTTCAGGGTCTCAAACATACTTCAGTATTGATCTCAATGTTCATGAACTGGATGGAATTTGATCAAGACTCTTCATTAATGCAAGTTTATGTACCAGATGAGACCTCCAGTTATAGAGCAAAAACCTTCTTCTATTATTATTGGATTAGCAGAGGAAACGAACCTAAGACATCATCAAAAACTAAATGCAAAACACAGGAGCTCAAAAAAAAAAGGGGGGGCGGTCCCCATTTGCAATGGGGCGATGTGTGATTTGGTCACAACAGGCACGACCTGGCTGAAGGGTACGGCCAACAATAAGGAAAGTACAGCAGTAAATCAACCTCTTCAAACAGTCTGATCTCCAACTCCACCACACTGAAATCTGCTCTCAAATCCTCATAAAATCAGAAATACTCTAACCCCGAAAAATAGATATAGCAAATCAGCGCCAAACTCCACTCAACTCCATTGAAGCCCGATTGCAAATGCTGAATGCATCCACTCACAATGGCACCGTTGGGTGGTCTTTCACACCTGTAGGATACCGTCACTGATGGAGGTTTTCGTCTCCAAAAGCCTGATTCAAATACACAATTCCAGAAACCCTAGTAGAGCTCTCATAAGCAAAGTCATAAAAACATAGCATAACCCAAAAATGAGCTCCAAATGACCATTTATCTCCCTCAAGATGGGCATTGGGCATTTAGGAGGGAAAATAATATTTTAAGTTCACTTTATGTCTCCTAGGGATGGGCGCCCAAGGTCAAGACATCACCACATGTGTTAATTTCATTAAACTCCACTTTTTCAATATTTAATATAAAGTCTTTATTAATATAACATTAATGAATCTTCGGACTTTAAAATAACTATGAAGACGGTGTCAGAATTCGAAGATCTTTAGCTCGTCGAAAAGGTCTCGACGAAACGCATCTGATCCAACTCTGAAAATCCCGAACCGACACAGTACCCGGACTTACTAAAATTAGTAAATAACGACCAAGAGCCCACTGAGCCAACCACGAAGGTGCCAACTGGATCCACTGAATACAAACCATAACCCAAGCACCGACAAAGACCTCCAGAGCCATCTAACCATAGTTCCCTAACCAAACTGCTAGCCCACGGGAACTCCATGATGGACTAACCAAGTGTCTAGAAGGGGACATTACAGTTATTTTCATATGGAGATGTTTCTACTTGACTGCAACTTGTTTCAACTTGAATTCAAGGAGATGATCCCTTGCAATTCCTAGTGGGTTGGACGAAAACCTAGCTCGCTTTGAAGAGACTTCATGACGGAAGTCTATTTGCATTTCATAACATGAATTTGGTATTTTGGAGGAGCTGGAAATTGAATTTATTTGCAGGTTACAGCTGCTACGGTTTTGAGTTTGCAATTGTGCTACATTGAAGACATAGTTTGAGGATCATAGATTGGTATTCGTCATTTGGTCAGAGACCTTTGAGATTGATTTTATTTGTCTACTTTGAAGATCTTGTTTGAAGTTCCTTGCATTTCTCTTGCATTGTTTGAAGACATTGAAACATACAACACCAAATTTCAAAGAACATATCTTTGTGGAGAGCCGAATTATAGAGATTGAATTGCTGGTTGTATTGGAGCGCCATTGTTGGAAGATAGTAATTATTGGTTGCAGATTTGTACATGACCAGCAGCTAATATCCTGGCCGCCGCTATATTGTGAAGTATTCTTCATTGCTAGGGTACATCGGTGACTTGTGAAGGGATCGCCCTTGTTGGAGTTGCATTGTGATCCATCGAAATCTCTTGATCTTCACACAAGGAGATCGCCCAACCAGCTCATAAATTGTACAGCAGATCATATTATCCATTGAGCATCTTTCATCACTATTGTGGACGTCGATCAGATACAGGAAAAGTTCACTCTCATATCCGTGGCACTTGCTAGTGAAATAGAGATTGCAACGATCAGCCAGGGCAGTGACAGCTAGGAGAGGAGTGTTAGCATTGTTTGGTGTTTGCAACAGCGTCACAGCATCATAGCAGACAGTGAGCCGTTTTGAAGTATCATCAAAACAGCGATCAGACTTGTGGACTTTCATCATCAGCTGTTTGCACATTTGAAGACTTTGTTGGCACCTTTCATCATCATCTTGGATGTCATGTCCCCTCTTTAGCGCTGTCTAGCAGAGACATGAGAGTTGACCTATTATCCGGGTTCCCGTAGGTCAGCAGAGTGGTTAGGGGACCTATCCAGAGGCAGTGTAGCTTGGCACAGAGCTTTACAGGCCTTTCCAGTCAGTTTGTGACAGTTTCCTATTTTTTAGGAAGGGTTCCTATTTTTTAGGGTTTGACCGAGAGTTGACCAGGAGGCATCAGGGGACCTCCAGGAGCATTTTTGGAGTTTTGGTCAAATTCCTATTTTTTAGGAGGTATCCCTACATTTTAGGGAGGCACTGTCAGTTGGCATGACACGTGGCGACATCACCAGTGGCGTGGGCTACAGCAGTTCTCAGTTCAGGATGGCCAGGTGATGGAATTGGAATAATTATTGAATATTAAAGTGTGGCTTTAATATTTAATAAAAATAAATAAAATAAAGTGAATAACATGTCACTTTATATTAATAAGTTATTAAAAAGACCCCCACCTAGTTGACACAACGTTGTGTTTAAAAAGTGGTCTTTTAATAATGAAGTTGGGCCCTCAACTTGGGCGCCCAACTTGTGAAGACTTCATTAATAAAAGAATCTTTTAAAGATTCTTATTTTTGATCCCTTTTGGAACCCTAAAGTGGACGCCCACTTTGGGAAATGCATAAAGTGACTTTGAAGTGCTTTTTGGAGGCATCTTTTAGCATATCTTTTGAAGCTTCATGGCAGCTCTGAACTCTGTGGAAGGGGGCAACAGCATTCAGACTCTTGGGAACGAAAACTCTCAAGGATTTTGGTGAATTGGACAACAACCCAGTTCTTGTTTGTGGGAGGCCTACTCTGGGTCTTCATTTGTGCATTATTGGACAGATTCCAGGGCATGTTATTGCAGATCTAAGCTTGCAGCAGTGCTAAATCAGCTTTATTCTTCAGATCCTTCATTCTCAGTTGCATGTATAGCCTCTTCTAGGCCAATATTGCCTTTGTATGCAAGTAGGGTTGCAAACCAGGCTTCCATTGAATATTAAAATACAGATCTGATGGGTATGTGCCTCAATTTCTCATGTGTTATCTTTCTATCAGTTACTATTTATTTTTAGTCCATTTTATTTGAGATTGCAGCTGTATGTATTTCTATTTGCCATCTTGGCAAATACACATCTCAAGAAAACTGAAACCCCTTCTGCATCTCCTCTCTAGTCTGAAAGAAAACAAAAAAATAATAAAAATCATAAAACAAATTAAATCACAAAAAACAGCACTTCATTTCAGCAAAGGGATCCATCAGGGATCTTTCAGTGGTATCAGAGCTTTTGACCTGCCAGCCTGTGGGGTTTAGAGATTTGCTTTCTATGCATACAGACAGGTATTACACACGCAGGACAGCCCAAAACGAGCTTGGGATTGGTACAGCAGAGGAACCAGTAATGACTGAAGAACAGAGAAATGCCAGGAGAGATCAGGATGAGGAAGAGAGAGAGATGATGAGAACCCTCATCAACACTCAGCCTAGGATTGCTCAGACCCTTGACAGGATACAGGATGCCTTGGAACGATTGGAGTTAGATAGAGGCAGACGGAGCAGATCAGTATCAGTGGCGGGAAGCCAGCATAGTCACAGGTCACACACATCAGCTAGGAGTTCCCATCATTCCCCTAGGCGTGGACAGGCTAGGGTTAGACCTTTACTTCCTCAGTTTGCACCAGGTGAACGGCCAGCACAGGTAGAGCCACCAGAGGTGGAATTTCAGGACTCAGTCATGGCGGCTACAGCTGAATGGAGAGCCTTACCCCCTGAGGTCCGGGATGTCTTTCCTTTTCCACAGTATTGTGCACAGCGCAGAGATTCTACCAGGTTTAGAGGAGACCGAGGCACTAGACCACAGCAGCAGAACTATGACCTCAGTAGAGCTACTGGGAAGATCACGTTGGCTACATATGATGGTACGGGTAGTACGAGTGCACGTGCTTGGGTGCACAAGCTGGACATATATTTATCCTTGAGACCCATGCCTGAGCGTGAGGCTATCCAGTTTGCTGTCTTACATTTAGATGGGGTTGCCTATGATTGGTGGCATCATGGACTGGTCACCCAGGATCATGCCTTGATTCATTCCTATGCAGAATTCACTGAACGACTCATTACCCGGTTTGACCGTAAGGACACAGAACTCTACTATAGGGAGTTGGCACATCTTAGACAAACAGGACATGCTGAAGCTTATGTTAATGAGTTCCAGCGTATTGCAGTTATGGTACCTGATATGCCCCAGAGGCGTAGCGTGATGTTATTCATTGAGGGGTTACAGGATAGGCTTAAGGGATTGGTACGTGCCTTCCAGCCGGCCACTCTTAAGGATGCCATTGATGTGACCTTGAGATTGGACACCACTCCCACTTATCAGTCGGATAAGAAGCCATTCAGGGAATCACGGCCTTTTCAGAAGGCCAATACTCCACAGTTCAGAGATGGACAGTCAGCTAGACCTCCTAGGATGGATCAGGAGTCACGGAATGATTTGAGGAGGAAGAAATTATGCTTCTCCTGCAAGGAGCCTTGGGAGCCCGGACACCACTGTATGGGTAAGGGCAGAGTTCACTTGGTTGAGGTCACATCTGAGCTTGGGGATGAGGAGATACCAGACACCGACATTGAGGACAGCCCTGAGGAGGTTATTCAGGAGCGACCCCAGCTAGAGATAGACATCCCTGATTCATCGGCGGCAGCCAAAGTGACTATGGCTACCCTATCCAGTTATCCCAGGTTCCATGCCTTTCGGTTGAAAGGAACCTTACAGGGACAGCGAGTCATGAGTTTGGTTGACACAGGAGCCACGCACAATTTTATTGATCAGAAATTGGTGGAGAGGCGTGGATTACAGTCTGAGGTGTTCGAGGGTTTTGGAGTTAAGGTTGCAAATGGTGCAGTGTTGGGTTGTACTCGGAGGATCTCACAGCTCAGCATTCAGATGGGTGATTTTACCTTGACGGATGACTTTTATATCCTACCCTTAGAGGATTATGATGTGATTTTGGGTATGCAGTGGTTACAGGGTATTGGGAGATATATTATTGATCACCACCGCATGCAGTTAGAGTTCCTATCTGGCGGGAAGAAGGTGATCTTGAGGGCAGCCTCTGACGGTGGACCCAAGGAGGTATCTTCTCGCAGGATGGAGTCTATTATCAGACATGATGATGTGCTCTGGGCCACACGTTGTTTTGTGAAATCCAAGACACCCACTCCTCAAGATGCTAGAGCATTTCATGTCGACATACAGACAGTGATGGATCGGCATGGCCGAGTATTTGGTGACATACCTCCTGGTGTACCCTCGGATAGAGGGTTTGAGCATGGGATAGAGATGGAGGATGGAGCTAAGCCAGTGATCACCACCCCGTATCGTCATCCTAGAGCATACAAGGATGAGATTGAGAAGACTATTCATGAGTTGTTAGATATGGGTTTCATTCGCCCCAGTTCTAGCCCCTTTGCTTCTTCTGTAGTTCTGGTTAAGAAGAAGGATGGGACTCTACGGATGTGTATAGATTACAGGGCCTTGAACAAGAAGACAATCAAGAACAGATACCCTATTCCGCGCATTGATGAGCTGTTGGACGAGCTTCATGGAGCCATCTACTTCTCTAAGATTGATCTTCGTTCAGGCTATCATCAGATTCGTGTACGAGCAGAGGATGTACACAAGACCGCCTTCCGTTGTCACTATGGGCATTATGAGTTCCTGGTGATGCCCTTTGGCCTTACCAATGCTCCAGCCACCTTCCAGTCATGTATGAACCATCTCTTCAACAAGCAGTTGAGGAAATCAGTTCTAGTGTTCTTTGACGATATTCTGATCTACAGTCGTACTTGGGAGGACCATCTCAGACATGTTGAGGAGGTACTTAGCATCATGGAGAGTCAGTCTCTATTTGCTAAGTTGTCCAAATGTGAGTTTGGACTTAGAGAGGTCCTATATCTGGGTCATGTGATTAGTGCTGATGGGGTGAAGGTGCACGAGGAGAAGATTCAGGCAATTAGAGATTGGCCACACCCTCGGAACATTACTGAGTTACGGGGGTTCCTTGGTCTATGTGCTTATTACAGGCGATTTGTGAGGGGTTTCTCTCAGTTGGCAGCTCCCTTGACAGACCTCACAAAGAAAGGGGCTTTTAGATGGATAGAGCAGGCACAGGGAGTCTTTGACAGGCTCAAGGAGGTTATGAGTACTTGCCCAGTTTTAGCACTTCCCGACTTCTCGCAGCCCTTTGTACTTGAGTGTGATGCTTCCGGTTTGGGCATAGGAGCGGTTTTGATGCAGAACCGACACCCCATTGCTTTTGAGAGTCGGAAGCTGCGGAATAATGAGAGGTTGTATTCTACATATGATAAGGAAATGTTAGCTATTATGCATGCATTAGCCAAGTTCAGACAGTATCTTGTTGGCAGCAAATTCGTGGTAAGAACAGACCACAACAGTCTGAAATATTTCCTTGATCAGACAGAGCTCAATGATCGTCAGCAAAAATGGGTGAGCAAGATTCAGGCTTATGATTTTGACATCGAATTCATAAAGGGGAAGAATAATACTGTGGCTGATGCACTTTCTAGAAAACCATCACTTGCTGCCCTATGTTCACTGAGTGAGATTTCAGCAGATTGGAAGGCTCAACTTTTAGTTGAGTACTCCAAAAATCAGCATGCTTGTGAGGTCATGGATGGTTTGGTGTTGGATGATAGGTACACTGTGGTAGATGAAGTCATCTACTACAAGGGCAGGGTGTATCTGGTTCCTGGTTCTCAGTTGAAGGAACAAATTATGCATGCTTATCATGATACTCCGACAGCAGGGCACCCAGGTTATGGTAAGACCTACAGGGCGGTTCGAGAGAGATTCTCTTGGAAGGGTCTCAAAGCTGATATCTTACGTCATGTTCGTGAGTGTTTGACGTGCCAGCAGAATAAGTCTGAGCATACTTTCCCTGCTGGTTTATTACAGCCGTTACCTATACCGGAGCAGAAGTGGTCAGGGATCTCCATGGATTTCATTACAGGTCTTCCTCGGGTGCAGGGGAAAGACTGTATCTATGTTGTAGTAGACAGGTTGACTAAATACGCCCACTTCTTTCCTATTGCAGCTGATTTCACAGCATCTCAGGTGGCGGAGTTATTTTTCAGAGAGATATTCAGGCTCCACGGTCTTCGCAAGACCATAGTGAGTGACAGGGATAGTAGGTTCATGAGTTCTTTCTGGCAAGAACTTTTCAGGCTCACAGGTACGGAGTTGACACCCAGTACCAGCTACCACCCACAGACAGATGGGCAGACTGAGATCGTTAATAAGTGGGTTGAGGGGTATTTGCGCAGCTATGTGTCAGGACAGCAGAAGGCATGGGTGCGTTGGCTATATCTAGGAGAGTATTGCTATAATACTACACACCATATGTCTATTGCTATGACACCTTTTAGAGCCCTCTATGGTTACGAGGCATTATCTTTTGTTGATTTGGCTGTAAGTGACAGCAGAGTGCCCTTGGCACAGGATTGGTTACAGGAGAACCAGGACATCATGAGATCTCTCAGGGAGAATCTTCAGCAGGCACAGAATCAGCAGAAGGTCTACGCTGATCGGCATAGGACTGAGAGAGTATTTGAGGTGGATGACATCGTTTTCCTGCGGTTGCAGCCTTACCGACAGAGCACCCTTAAAGGGGGTGGAGCTGAGAAGCTCAAGCCTCGCTTCTATGGACCATATCGGATTCTCAGGCATGTGGGAGAGGTTGCTTATGAGATTGAGTTACCACCTGACAGTCGGATTCATAATGTGTTCCATGTATCTTGCCTGAAAAAGGCATTGGGGCAACATATTGTAGCATCACCCGATTTACCTCCCTTGGATGAGGAAGGTAAGCTGACTCTGGTTCCTGAGGAGATCTTGGAGGAGAGGGAACGACGGCTGAGAAGTAGGGTGATTCGGGAGTACTTGATTCGTTGGAGGGGACTCCCTATAGAGGACGCCACCTGGGAGGGAGAGTCCATTTTACAGCATCCGTCCTTGCAGTTGCTTGTGGGCAAGCATCTTCAAGAGGGGAGGATTGTCATGTCCCCTCTTTAGCGCTGTCTAGCAGAGACATGAGAGTTGACCTATTATCCGGGTTCCCGTAGGTCAGCAGAGTGGTTAGGGGACCTATCCAGAGGCAGTGTAGCTTGGCACAGAGCTTTACAGGCCTTTCCAGTCAGTTTGTGACAGTTTCCTATTTTTTAGGAAGGGTTCCTATTTTTTAGGGTTTGACCGAGAGTTGACCAGGAGGCATCAGGGGACCTCCAGGAGCATTTTTGGAGTTTTGGTCAAATTCCTATTTTTTAGGAGGTATCCCTACATTTTAGGGAGGCACTGTCAGTTGGCATGACACGTGGCGACATCACCAGTGGCGTGGGCTACAGCAGTTCTCAGTTCAGGATGGCCAGGTGATGGAATTGGAATAATTATTGAATATTAAAGTGTGGCTTTAATATTTAATAAAAATAAATAAAATAAAGTGAATAACATGTCACTTTATATTAATAAGTTATTAAAAAGACCCCCACCTAGTTGACACAACGTTGTGTTTAAAAAGTGGTCTTTTAATAATGAAGTTGGGCCCTCAACTTGGGCGCCCAACTTGTGAAGACTTCATTAATAAAAGAATCTTTTAAAGATTCTTATTTTTGATCCCTTTTGGAACCCTAAAGTGGACGCCCACTTTGGGAAATGCATAAAGTGACTTTGAAGTGCTTTTTGGAGGCATCTTTTAGCATATCTTTTGAAGCTTCATGGCAGCTCTGAACTCTGTGGAAGGGGGCAGCAGCATTCAGACACTTGGGAACGAAAACTCTCAAGGATTTTGGTGAATTGGACGACAACCCAGTTCTTGTTTGTGGGAGGCCTACTCTGGGTCTTCATTTGTGCATTATTGGACAGATTCCAGGGCATGTTATTGCAGATCTAAGCTTGCAGCAGTGCTAAATCAGCTTTATTCTTCAGATCCTTCATTCTCAGTTGCATGTATAGCCTCTTCTAGGCCAATATTGCCTTTGTATGCAAGTAGGGTTGCAAACCAGGCTTCCATTGAATATTAAAATACAGATCTGATGGGTATGTGCCTCAATTTCTCATTTGTTATCTTTCTATCAATTACTATTTATTTTTAGTCCATTTTATTTGAGATTGCAGCTGTATGTATTTCTATTTGCCATCTTGGCAAATACACATCTCAAGAAAACTGAAACCCCTTCTGCATCTCCTCTCTAGTCTGAAAGAAAACAAAAAAATAATAAAAATCATAAAACAAATTAAATCACAAAAAACAGCACTTCATTTCAGCAAAGGGATCCATCAGGGATCTTTCATTGGAGGTCAGTTGTTTGGAGAAGGGTCGCTCATTTCATTTGGATATTTTGCCATTGAAATTGGTATGTTGGAGGCCATTCTATATCTCTGATTTGCATCAGCAGTGAACTGGTATTTTCATGGACATTGTGGGCCTATTCTTTTAATGTAATTTCTTCCTATATCAATATGATCTGGAGCAGCAGACTTTCATTCACACTTTTGCATATCATATGAGTATTTCATGGAGTAATTTATCATTAATCAGGACAGCAGATATATACTTTCAGTTACCATCATTTTAGCCTATGTTTGCTTGGCGAAATCAATTGATAAAGTACAGTAATATAAATCAGAATTCAGTCTAGGGTTAAAGGCAGGGAAAAGATATCAGACCTAGGGTTTGATTAGTAAAATTGCAAGATTCAGAAAATTTCATTTAATAATCAGAATTTTAGCATTTATCCTATAAGGGATATTTCAAAGGGCTTGTTATCCAGAAGTATAAATCAAAGTGTTGCAACTTCACGTCTTCTTAGAGATTGCTACTTTCTTATAAATAAGTCTCATTTTGAACAAATCAGTTCTTCATTCACATTGCAGTACCATTTGTGCTTATTTGGTTCATCCTCTTTCTCTTCAGTTCATTGCTTTCGTAACAGATTAGTTTCTCAAATTTAGTGTGGTGTCCACTGGATTGCCAATGAAACCCAAATCAGTGGTATTTGAGTTGATAGTTTCATGTTTAAATGTTTCGTCACGCAAGATTAGGGTATAGGAAATATGGTCTTGAGACATTTGACCTTCATATTATCTTGTCAGTTTAAATGATTTCAAATGGCAAACAATGATGCAAAAGGAGATCTTTTCAAATTGTTGCTCAATGAAGCCTGCGAGAAACAAAGGAGAGAGATAATGAAATGATCTGAAAATGGATCCAAGTTATGATCAAAGCTTGATTTGTTCACTTGGTCGGAGAGCTAGCTGAGTCACCTTCACATGGAGACGTGTTTTTCATCAATTTTAGCGGTCAGAGAGCTTGTATTCAAGTTTGTTGAAGACTTGGGGTGATACAAAGCATCATGGGGAAGAAGATGGATAAGTCTGCAGACCTCAAAAATTGACAGCTTTTGAGATTTGGCAAATTTGCCACTTTCCACAAGCGGGAAAAATGAGATATCTAGGTGGAGTTAGACATTTCACAAGGACTGCCAGATGAGATATGGCTCAAGTTAGAGGATTGGGTTTCGAAACAACTACTAGATTATGAGAAAGCAGCTTTTAGATGTCGAAGACATTTCCTAGTAAGCCATTTAGTAGCATATTGCAAGGCAGGAAAACCAAAAATATCCAAAAAAGCTAATTGGTGGAAGGGTGCATGATTATCACATTGAATTGTTAATAGGGCAGCGCCAGAACCTTTTAATGATTATCATAGCTCCCATCCTGTGGTTTCACCTATTCCACCAATGGAAGGTGAACCTTTGAAGAAACCAGCAATGCAAGCGTCAGCAAGGGCTGCTTCTTCTTCTTCCCATCCTAGACATGCAAACATAGTTCATTCATCCCCTGTGTCAATGGGGGTTGTTTCTCCTTCTTCCCATCCTAGATATTCAGACATAATTCATTCGTCCCCTGTGTTGGCTGCTCAGCCTGCAGTGGTGGGTGTACAGGTGGATGATGTAAAGGGTGTTACTGTTGGCAGATCCCTTTCGGCTAGTTCGTTGGGTAAGCAGAAAGCTTTAAATTCTCCTACCGGTGGTATCAAATCTGCTAATTCCCTGCTCCCCATCCCTCCCCCTTTTAAAGCTGGTTCTTGGCCATCGGGTTTAACTCAAGCGGAGGAATGGGGCATTGGTGCAAATATTCCAAACTCGCTCTTGGATACTATCAATCAATCTCTATCGACTTCTACAGTTTCATTGGAATATGAGAAAGAAGATGATACAATAGGAAGGCTGCTCCGAAAAAACAATCTTTAGGACATATGGTTCTTCAATCTCATAGAAGAAAGGGTCTGGCCTGATTCTCAGGCTTGGTATCTGCCTGTGCCACCCATGTATGTGTTGTTCACACAGGCTTATCAGTATCTTTTTAGTTTGTATGCTTTTTAGCTTTCTAGGCTGGGGGCCCTTAATAGAACCCCCTAATTTAATCAAAAAAAAGAAAATGGACCAAAATTTCCCAAAAAAGTTTGCTTTAAAGATGTTTGACATTTATGTTGTCAACTATTTCACTAGGTTCATCCAATGGGAAAGCTGAACAGAATATTTTTATTCTGCATCTACTCTACACAGTGACAAAAGAGTGATCTATATGATGAAAGAACTGTGTTATTGATATTCTAATTATTGCAAGAATGCAAAAGCACGGGATGTCAACCTATCAAAATATTTGGAGGAAAACTCAGAGAATATACATATTACAGCTGCTGGAAGATTATTTAAAACTGAGTACGGTAAGGAGTGTATAAAGCAACATGGTAGAATCATTTTCCATCATACATAACTGCCTAAAATAGTAATTTTACTCCAATCAAAATCTGAAATTTAATTCTACCCCAATTAATGTGGAGCCAACAACATTGAAAATAAGTACAATAGAATCAATAAAGAAAAGAGTTTCCTACAAAGAATATTTGAGCTTTCATGGTCGAACATTGTTTAATGGATGAAATAAAACAATAATAAGGAACTTTTCGTTAGATGGAATACTATGAGATAGATGTCCGCTGAATCATGTAACTGAACTATAGAGAAACCACTAGGGAGTCAATACTGGAGAAGCCATTAGGGAAGAATCAAGTGATCTTCTAGAGTTGGTGGACTAAGTTCTTATGTTGAAAATTGTCCAAAGGATGAACTAAACATGGATAACAGATGCTTCCAATAGAAGTTATACATTATGAAATGTTCATCAAGGCATTTTATGTGGCTATAGGGGACGCAATGAAAGAGTTTGTATTGAAGACATCAACATTGAAAGAGTTGGCATTGAAGAAATGAACTAGCATGGAATGCTCTAGCAATAAATGAGCTAACATCTTACTATCACAACAATTGATCTAACTCCTAAGGAACATTAAAGCAGAAAATTGAAAGCCACCGGGTAGGTGATCTAGTTGAAGAAAACAAGTCCTTGCCACCTTTGTTCTAGAAAAGAAGAATCTATGTTAATTTATGAGGACATGGCAAAAAAATACTTTAATCTCCATGTTGATCCTAAATATTAAAAAATCAACAAAAACCCCTTGCAAAGCATCATTTGTTAATTCATTATTATCAAATAGCCTCAAGAGGTTTCGTTGAAATTCTAGAAATAAGGCCCCATTTATGGAGTAGACACAAGATCACATGGCAAAGTAATAACTAATCTTTAACAGGTATCAAGTAGCCTATTGATAGATTATTAATACCCATATCAAACAGAAGTATAAAATTGAAAAGTAAAAGAGAGATAGAACACCAATACAAGGTGTCAAAAGACACCAAAGATAAGAAACAACTATGTAATATAAAATAAAATTGGAATGAATTGGATGAAATGGTGAAAGGCATTGCCTGTATTTATACACCATTCATGCATATGACATGAGGATAGGCCAATCTAATAATGGCACTGATTCCAATATAATATTATATATACCTTACACATGAAGGCCACTTAATACAGGCTCACTGACACATATAAGCTCCATATACAAGGTACATGGTACCAAAACGAGATGAGCATAACCAAAGGTGTACCACAAGAACTGGTAACTCAATGCAACCCAATAAGATGGGTTTTACATATTCTAACACCTATAGCATAATAAGTTCCATCTCAACCATCTTCAAATGTCAACTATTATAGCGTATTAAGTCTAGCAATGGGACAGGGCAACAAATGATATAAAACATGGAGGGTAGAGTACCTGCAGCTTGATGGTGATACCCCGCTCTCTCTCAAGATCCATGTTATCAAGAAATTGCTCTTTCATTTCTCTCGTTTCAACTGTCCCAGTCAATTGCAACAATTTGTCTGCTAGGGTTGACTTTCCATGGTCAATATGAGCAATTATAGAGAAATTCCTGATATTAGAAACTGGCACCTGCATGTTTACATAAAATCTCTAAGGCATTTCCAAGTAATGGCCATGGTCCAAAACAAAAAATTGCAATATGAAGTTGCTAAAATATGATGTGCTTTTCAACAACCAATTAATGTAAGCAAAATAAATAAGGAGCCAATCAACTTTAATCATGGTGAATATGTATGAAGAACAACAAAAGTTATGAATTACCCTTTCTAGAAATACTAAGCGCTCATATGAAAAGCCAAAATCTCAAAAGATCATATTTTACTTTTCAATATTACAATGGAACGGGCCTTGATAGTAATACAAGAACTATATACCAAGTTTAGAGATTAAATTAACCTACAAATGAACCAAGTAATCCTAAAAATCAAATGGAATCAACATGAACCCACATTCAAAGTAACTAAATCATTTCCAAATACTGACATGAAGCTTATACTGACATTTGCCCCCTCTTGTAAATAGCTAACCTAGTGATTTTACATAAAATGTTTTTTTTTTCTACTTAAGAGCCTAAGAGCCAAAAGAAACATCCATGCAAGACTGCTCTCAAAGATAAATGTAGTCTACGGAAATTGTAGCTATGTAGAATCATTAAGTTAGTACTAACGGTTTGCAAGATTGACTAAAGACAGACAAAAGTCACTCACCAACCACACAAAAAAATATGATGTTAGCATCAATGGAAACCCATGCAAGATGATTCCAAATAAAGATGCAAGGGATAGAATTCTAGTCATGTAGGATCAACAAGCCAATAGATGAGTCGCTTCTAGTGTTTCCAAAACTTAACACAAGCCATCAACCAACACACAAGAAAATATGATTTATAGAGCAATCGATATAACTAATAAACTAGGCACCGTGAATGAATAATGCTAATAAAATGTATAATAGTTGCACGAAATGAAAGAAGATAAAACTATATCATGTTAATGTCCACAGGGGACCAAAACAGGGCAATTGGACTAGTGAGCACAAACAACAAAAGAAGGGGGCACTTGAAGTGCCACTCACAACAATGGAACAAAAAAAATCGGTAAACCAAGTAAAAGGTAAATTGAACAACCCAAATAAATTAAAAGAATACACAAATATGGCTATGAGGATGCATTTGTTAGGTTATATGACAAGAAAATCCTATAATCTTCAACAATAGAAAAAGGCGAAAGTGTAGATTGTGTGTGCAGTCTCCAAATCTGATAATTTCATTAGGAGAAATACTTGGACTGCTAGAAGCTAGTGAATTTATCCTCAAAGATAGAATAGCAAGAATTTATATTGATATCCATAATTTATAGTACATTCACTTACAATAGAGAAATACCATGTAAAAAGGACCCTAAGTTATGAAAAGTAATAAACATTATGAGAAAAAGCATAGAAATAAGAGGGTAAACCCAAACTCGTTCAACCCCCAAACTTAAGGTATAGTACAAGAACAAATAGCCACTTGAGCAAGGACCCCTCAATAAAACATGGAGATGATGAAGATCAAGTGGGAGACCATGAATGGAAACCGGCATTGTCACAAATTTCAAGAAAGAAGATCCAACGGCAAAATCTTTGACCACTAAAAATGGGTCAATGCAGAATTTGATTATTTCATCAAAAAAAGTCCAAGGCAGAAGGGGTTAGGTTGGGGAATCGTAGGAGTAAAGTAAGGAATTTTAGATCAAAGATCTCCTACCATCCAATGCCGAAGAATGTTTGGTGGCCAAAAAAATCTAATAATGTGCATGCAGCCCTTGAGACAAAGTGCAGGCCAAGAGAGATCGAAAGCTCTTGATGCTGAAACAAAGTAGATCCATATTGTCATCTGCAACTGACTTGGATATTCCAATGAGCAATTCTTGAACATGAATTTAAATTTGCTTACATGCTGATCAAATGCAACTTTCCATTGTAACCAACAGACATAAGGCAGGAAATTGATGTCTTACAGTGATGGGAAGTTCAAAAACATGCGTATTATGCTATAAATTCAATTTCACACTCCTTTATGCTACTAACAATGTGTAATTCTTTCCATCTACAAACTGAATGATGCAAAAAAAGAAGTATGCTAATGCTTAAACATGTATGTGACAAATGTAACTGATTTTGTTCCTATTGGCTGTTGCAAACCAAGAAATGTGCTTGGAAATAATTTATCATGGAATTATAATGTTTTCGAAGTGTTAGAAAACGAATCAGCATGAAGGAATAAACAAGCAAGTGAGCAAAACAAAACATTTCGTACAAGATGTATTTGAGAAACCCAATGTGGAATAACTCCATCTTGGAAAGGGGTTCCACAAGATCACAAGCCATTGCTCTCCTTTAGAACCATCAAGAACGTCATGGATCACATCAACAGCTCTACAATGCTTCTCCTTGTTTAATCTATTCTTCAATCCACTCAAAATACTCCACTTAACTTGGAATACATACAACATCCCTTGATATTTATTGATCTGACTCTAGATGAAGACAATAAAGACAGATCAAAATTGAGGCCATTGCAAGTGCTCAATGTGCATACTTATGCCACTTTGGAGATTGATGCCTAGAGGAAAGGAGTTAAAAATAAAATAATATTTTTATTATTTTATTGGATCATGTGCCAACGTCCAAGGAGAAGGATTCTAAAAAATAATAATGTATTGTTTTTATTGGATCATGCGCCCAATGCCAAGGAGGAAATTGACAAAATATTGATATTATTTGCCCAAGGAGAATCGACACCAAAGAGGAGGTATTTAAAATTAATAAAAATTATTATTTTGTCATGGATCGCCGTACAAGGAGGAGAAACAATATTTTTAAATAATATTTTATTATTTATTTTCCTAGAGGGCCGCCGCTCAAGGGAATTATTTAATAAAATATGTGAGTTTATTTGCTCAAGGAAATTGGCGTTGGAGAGGAGAAGAAATTTAATAAAATCATGGAATGATTTTAAATGATGAGCTTCATGAGTGTAAGGCATTTAAAATTGTCATTTGACAATTGTATTTTCATTGGTGGATTCCAAATTCTTGCAAAATTGAGCAAATTGGGATGCCTAGGCCAAGAGGAGGATAAATAGGCTTGCTTGCCTTCAATTAGGAACTATTGATCACTTGGTAAGTTTTCATATTCATGTGTTTTGGCTGGAAATTATATTTTTCAATTTGTCAAGGAGATGATCCCTTGATTTTGGTGGTATGGAGATGATCCCATCCACATTGTGAGATGATATCATATGGATTTCATCATGGATGTTAATTTGCAGGTTTTCATTGAGGCGTTGAAGGATATTTGGTTTGCATTTGAAGACATTTCTATTCATTGATGTATTTTGTTCATTGTTGAAGACTCCCAAGAGCTGAAGGACATCTTTTGACACATTTCGAGGGTTGGAAGCATTTGGAACCTCTTAAACCCTAATCGCTACATCCATAGGGTCTATCGCTAGCCATTGGGGCTCATTTTTGGCATGTTTTGGCATTCATTGTAAATCTGGGCAATTATAATCAGGTACAGCAATAATATGAAAGATCCCTAATGGATATTTGACTGAAATTTTAAAGCTCTGATACCACTGAAAAATCCCCTACCAATTCTGATCTAATTTTTATATTTTGATCTCAAACAGTTGTTGTGCAAACTAATGAATTCTGATTTCTTGACTGCTGTTCTGATTTTCTGAGTTTGTTATTTGATGTTTGTGTGGATATGAAATGGATTTGATTGCAATATTCACATACCGAATGAAGAGAAATATACCCAACAAATAAACATTGCAATACCACACCAAAATAAGCTTTATTTCTCACTAAACATAAGTCTGATTACAATATCAGAGGTTTGATTACCACTAAATCAGACTGTAATAACACTATTAAACCCAATACATATGAAATAATTGAATACCCAATATGGTAAACACATACCCAGAAGCCAACGCTTAATTTATGGAACATGAAGTTGCTGAAATCCTAATTCCCAGCTAGGATTTGACTGGAAATGACTCCTGTTTTGAACAGCCAGCTGGTAAAGGTACTGAAATGAGGATATATGCTGATAAGAAGACCCAATCTGCCATTATACCCTGATTATCCACTACTGCAACTCCAACAACAATATCAACCTGAAATGAAGTCCAATGAAGCCCAAATGGAAATCCAGAGTAGATTTCCCTGTTTTGTGAACTGGGTTTTCGTCCAATCCACTGTCCTCTAAGGGGTTTCGTCCTCAGAAGAGCTGCAATCTGCGGAAAACTCTATCCAGAGCTCCAAACCTAAATTTGTGTTTTTAGAAAATGATGATTGAATACCAAAAAAGAGCCCAATACATTGCTTTATAGCCTCCATCCTCCTTAATGGGATGCCCACCTTAATAAAATATTCCCTCCATAATGGGATGCCCACCTTAATAAAATATTCCACCTCCATAATGGGATGCCCACCTTCTCAAACAACAATAAAATATTCTCCATAATGGGATGCCCACCTTAATAAAATATTCCACCTCCATAATGGGATGCCCACCTTTTCAAAAAATAATAAAATATTCTCCATAATGAGATGCCCACCTTAATAAAATATTCCCTCCATAATGGGATGCCCACCTTGAGGGTCTCTAAGATGGGGACATTTTCACTTTTACTCCTCACTTTTCACTATTCATTTTTCACTATTCACTTTTACTATTCATTTTTCACTATTCTGTTACTATTCACTATTCACTATTCACATTAAGGCAAACTTTTAATATTCTCAATTTAACTCTTGTATTTATCATCTAACATCAAACTGAAGACTCGAAAGACTCCCAGCAAAGCTCCACTGCCCCTAGATAGGTCCCCTAACCACTCGCTGATCTACGGGAACCCTGGTAATAGGCCAACCACTGCTCATCTATGTGCCGTCTAGGAAGGGGACATTACAATCCTCCCTTCCCGGGATTGCTTGCCCTCAAGCAATAACAAATCTGCATATTGAAAATTATTGCCCAATGACAAGAATCTCCATCCAATCATAACCCAAGTGGTTCCACATGTCAACCACACAATATAGATGAACAAATGACAAAAGATGTCATCTCGAAAATGTGTCCATCCTACCAACATACCCGTTGCTCCACTCTGATGAAACCAATATCATACCACAAGCCATGAAACAACTTCGATGAAATCCATGTGAAGTAATGCACCAATCAAATCAATACCTGGATTCCATACAAAAATATAGAACCTGTTGTAAAAGATGAAGAAGAGATATCTCATCCTATCACCATGAAGAATCCATCCATGAAGAATGTCCAGCAAAAAGATGTATAAATGAACTGTCACATGCCAATACATCAACACATGAAGTCTCTCAACATCGCTGATGTAACCCAGGCCAGCGATAAGAATGATATCATAGGTGTCACCAAACCAATGAAAACCAAAGAAATCTATCTCATACTCCATGTCCATCCAAAAGACATACCTCCACACACTCCTAGACTGCTGAATCGCTGATGTAAACCATGAAAAATCAGGTAGTACTATATGATTCCAACTAGGACAACCACTAATCCATAAGGAGTCTATGAATATGAAGTCACCAATCAACAAATAGATTGCTGCCATGTCATGAGAAATAGGTGACAAACCCAAGGGTGTAGCATAGATGCCATCAACACTCCTCAAAGACAACTCAGTAGCTATTGCAGACCATGCTAAATCCGAAAGTGAAATGGAAACCCAAATAGGACAACCACTTACCAATGAAGAATCCATGAAGATTATGCTGCCATCATAATAATGAACAACTATCATATCATTGGGAATATGTGACAACTCTAAAGATATATCGTAGATGCCTTCATCACTAACCAAAGATAACTCATGAGTGGCTGATCCACTATAAATGTCATCAATAAAATCAACATCTCCATCAACGAAATGATCAGCATCAACTGCAATTCCAGAACTAGAAGACCTTTGCTTATCATCTTCCATGGAGTGGTGAGTGTCACTAACTTGTTGAAGATAAAGCTTGGTTTGTTGTGCTATCAATTTAGCTTCCCTTGCCTTGTCAAGCCATCCTTCAATCATTTCTTGGGACTGTTTTATCTCAGTTTCTCCAAAGTGTCTAAGATCAGTCCTATAATGAGATGCATCATATAAAATACCATGACCCATGCATGCATCTTGTGTACCAATCAAAGTAGAATCAATATCACTCATTTCCCAATAATTAGCAGTTGCAATATCATGAGAAAGTGATGATATACCACTGCTATTTAAAATCAGAAAATTAGAGTTGTTACCATACCATTTTGTAGTCCTTTTATCTCTCTCAAAGACCTTTGTGTTCCATGATGCATGCTCTTCATCAAATGTTGGACCTACGTGAGTCTCTCCATGAAATGTCTTAATGTTGATCCTCTTCACTACCATATCATGGTGTGGCATAGGGCTGTCATTATGCCTCAGAAAGTCAGACACATCCTCATACTCAAGTAAGTTACCCTTCACCAATTTAATCATATCTTCTCCTATGAAAGGATGGTTATCAACAAGGGCTGATCCACAAATTGAATCCTGTGTACACTCAAATTTTCCTTCCATCTTCATTACTTGAATCCTTGAAGCATTTTCAAACAAAGTCAAACCATGATCCTTATGATACAAATCAGGTGTACTAAAATTTTCAAACTTGTACCTCTGTTCTTGCTTAGCTAAATCTGCATCTTTGTCTTGCTTGCTTGCTTCCATGCACTCTTCCTTTGGAAGGAACAAAGATCTCAGGTGTGCTTCCCTCTGTCTTCTTGCTTGCTCCAGTTGTTCACATTTTGCCTTGACCTCTTGAAGGTGCTGTCTCGCTTGGGCAGCAAGCATCTTGGCCTCATTAGCTCTTCTAGACCATCCATCACACAACCTTTGTGTCCTTTTAACATCTTCCACAGTATGGTGAACAAAATCAAGACCTTTGTGGCTTGAATACACAATAGATATGTCATGTGTAACACTCTCAAATTGAGCCCCAACATAGGAAGACTCACTAACACTATTACCTTCATGTGAAATGGATGCTACCTCATGATTAGAACTGTTATAGCCTGTATTCTTTCCAAACTTACCACCTTTAGTGCCCAAATTCTGAGTGCCAATAGTAGAGGGTTCTTCTACCTTCTTCTCACCATGTATGTTAGCTGCCATCTCAAAAATCTCATTCCATTGAGTGAAGTCAACATTAGGCCTGGACAAGGGATCTCCATCAAAGTAGTGAGTGGAGTCTACTACTCCCATGTGTGACTGAATTTCAAATAGTGTTGCTTCTTCTCCTTCCATAGGAATAGCTTTGATGGATGGAATGTCCAACATATCTTGATCACTTCCCTTCTTATGAACCAAGTCCATCTCAAGGATACCTACCCTATTATTTGATTCCATGCCAATATGATGTAGAGGGAATGAAACAATATTATCTAATGAACTCATACCTTGATGAACAATAACCTTTGTGGTGGCATGTTCTTTGTCCATATGATCATGGTGAATGTGATTCTCCAATGAATCTTCTTCATCACTAAATGTCACAAGGCTGCAAGGTACCTCATTGTATGATTCTTCAATCCTTTTCTCAATTTGTTCAACTCCTACATCATTTGCCTTGTCATCTTGTACCCAAGGAGTAGCTGCTATAAATGACTGATTTTCTGAATTATGCAAGGAATTATTGGACATACTCAAAAGAAAACAATGATCAACAATCTCTTTATCTTTTTCTTTCACCAACTTGACAGCCATGTCTCTATCTCTAAGCAATTGCAAGTAGTCATCTCCCTTCATCATTGAATAGTCTTGCAGTTCTTCCCAAGTTTGATATACAAAATCAGAATTCATATGACTTGAATTCACCACACAAATTCCATTTTTAACACCCAATTTTTGAGCACCATCTATAGAGAACTCTATGGTACCATCATCCTTATGGGAACTTGTTACCTCATGGAGTAAAGGAATATGATTGCTGTTATAAAAATCAGAATACCTGTCATATTCTTGTACCATGTCTTCAACATCTCTAATAGGCTGATCCATGACTGTAATCTCTTCTATTGTGTGATCAACATGAAGACTCAATGGTGTACTATGTATCTTCTCTTGATCCAAAGTTTTTTCTTCTTGTGTAGGTGATGTGACATTATGGAAATCAACTATCACACTAGAAAATGCCTTGAGAACACACAAAGAATCCATACCATTGCTTTCCAAATCACTAACATGCTCTATGCTAGCCTCTAATGTAGAAGCCTCAAGTGAAACCTCATGCAAAGATGTAGACAAATCATTACACAAAGCTGTCCTAATGTCTTCTTGAGTCAAATCAGCATGTCTATCAAATTCATAATATAAATTTTTGGATACCTTATTGGAATTTGAAGACACCAAATCCTTCTTATGAAGAGTTGTATCACCCATATGTGAAGATTCTCTATCCATTCTATGTGTAAACAGTTCATCAACTATAGTATGATATTTCTTCCTTGCTTGTGGTCTTTTACCCTTTCTAGTAGAAGAAGATGATCCTTTAGAACGTCCAAACTTAGAAAATGAATCATCTAAACGCTCCAATGTATGTATGATCTTGTATTGCGTTTGTTCAAATTCTTTCCACACCTGTTTGTTGCTGAACAACTTTGCCATGGTGACCTTTTTCACTATCCCAAACTAAGAACCAAATCCAAACTGACTTGTGCACAACTGATACACACCAATTGAATGCAATCATTACCCAACAGGCTGGCAGGAATATGGCTCTGATACCACTGAAAGATCCCTAATGGATATTTGACTGAAATTTTAAAGCTCTGATACCACTGAAAGATCCCCTACCAATTCTGATCTAATTTTTATATTTTGATCTCAAACAGTTGTTGTGCAAACTAATGAATTCTGATTTCTTGACTGCTGTTCTGATTTTTTGAGTTTGTTATTTGATGTTTGTGTGGATATGAAATGGATTTGATTGCAATATTCATATACCGAATGAAGAGAAATATACCCAACAAATAAACATTGCAATACCACACCAAAATAAGCTTTATTTCTCACTAAACATAAGTCTGATTACAATATCAAAGGTTTGATTACCACTAAATCAGACTGTAATAACACTATTAAACCCAATACATATGAAATAATTGAATACCCAATATGGTAAACACATACCCGGAAGCCAACGCTTAATTTATGGAACATGAAGTTGCTGAAATCCTAATTCCCAGCTAGGATTTGACTGGAAATGACTCCTGTTTTGAACAGCCAGCTGGTAAAGGTACTGAAATGAGGATATATGCTGATAAGAAGACCCAATCTGCCATTATACCCTGATTATCCACTGCTGCAATCACTCCAACAACAATATCAACCTGAAATGAAGTCCAATGAAGCCCAAATGGAAATCCAGAGTAGATTTCCCTGTTTTGTGAACTGGGTTTTCGTCCAATCCACTGTCCTCTAAGGGGTTTCGTCCTCAGAAGAGCTGCAATCTGCTGAAAACTCTATCCAGAGCTCCAAACCTGAATTTGTGTTTTTAGAAAATGATGATTGAATACCAAAAGAGAGCCCAATACATTGCTTTATAGCCTCCATCCTCCTTAATGGGATGCCCACCTTAATAAAATATTCCCTCCATAATGGGATGCCCACCTTAATAAAATATTCCACCTCCATAATGGGATGCCCACCTTCTCAAAAAACAATAAAATATTCTCCATAATGGGATGCCCACCTTAATAAAATATTCCCTCCTTAATGGGATGCCCACCTTGAGGGTCTCTAGGATGGGGACATTTTCACTTTTACTCCTCACTTTTCACTTTTCACTTTTTACTATTCATTTTTCACTATTCACTTTTACTATTCATTTTTCACTATTCTGTTACTATTCACTATTCACATTAAAGCAAACTTTTAATATTCTCAATTTAACTCTTGTATTCATCATCTAACATCAAACTGAAGACTCGAAAGACTCCCAGCAAAGCTCCACTGCCCCTGGATAGGTCCCCTAACCACTCGCTGACCTACGGGAACCCTGGTAATAGGCCAACCACTGCTCATCTATGTGCCGTCTAGGAAGGGGACATTACATAATATCAGTTGGAACAGCAGCCATTTTAGAAGGTACATCAAGATTTGAAGATCATCTACAAGCATACATTCACTCATCATTGGATTGGTTATCATTGTACATCATTGGGCTTGTGTTGTTTTATGCTCATATTTGTTCCATATCTCATTTGTATGATGACTGCTCCAAAAATCAGTCATAACTGATATAACAGTCCAGTACTTTGCTATTTGTAATCAGCTCATTGAAATCAATAAGAAGTATTGGAGATTCCGGGTATACTCTATTTCATGTTCCATTGATATGGTTATGTGTTTATCATTGATCATTTGATGTGTGTTTGATGTGATATTCGAACCTTTCCATCTTCCTGATATTCTAAGTGCATTGGAGAAAGTGGATATTGAAACTATTGCATATTTTGTGAGAAAACTAAATCAGAAAATTCAAATCAGCGAGTAAAAATTTCAGTTAGAACTAGTAGGGTTCTTTACAGTGGTATCAGAGCTTGGATCTTGTTAGCCTATGGGTTATGAGCTACTACATTGATCCATTGCCACATCATTATCATAGAAGAACAGGTACAATGGGAGACATGAGGCAAAGTAATCCACAGCGTGATGATGTTGAGAATATGTTAAGAGAAATGATTGATAATCAGCGCCAGATGACAAAACAACAGCATAATACAAATGACAACATTGCACGGATGTTTCAGGGTTTGATGAATAATGTGAACATCAATCAAGCTAATCAAGGTAATCAAGATAATACAAGTGTGGGTAGTGCAGCAAGATCACCTCGTGTTAGGAGGACACGCACACCTACAGTGGATAGGCCTATGCAACCTACTTTTCTTCCTAGAGAAGAAGAGGTCATTGAGGAGGCACCAGCTGAGGAAGAGGAAACCCCGTTTGGTGAGGACTTGGTATCATTGGTTGATGAGTATGATTCACTTCCTGAGCATGTAAGGAATCAGATCAGCTTCAACAATTACATGAGCCAAAAATGGAAACGGCAAAAAGGTAGAGTTGAACAACAAAGACAAAGAAGAACACAACCTACTTAGTCTAAGGAGTATAAGGATGCATTGAATAAGATTTCTCTCCCTAATTTTGATGGCAGCGGCAAGATAAGCACTAGAGCATGGTTACACAAGTTGGATACTTTTCTTACACTCAAGCCTATGAGTGAGGAAAAGGCTATACATTTTGCTACTATGCATTTGGAGGGATTGGCGTATGATTGGTGGCATCATGGACTTGTTTCACAGCATCATAACAGGATCACTTCATATGATGAGTTTGTTAATAAACTCATTACCAAGTTTGACCGCAAGGATGTTGAGGTCTACTACCGTGAGCTTACACAGTTGAAAAAGATTGGTAGAGTGGACTCGTATGTCAATGAGTTTCAAAAGATTGCAATAATGGTTCCTAACATGACTAATAGGAGGATCACTATGTTGTTTGTTGAGGGATTGAATGAGAGAATTAAGGGTTTGGTCAAAGTTCATAAACCAGCTACACTTGATGAGGCCATTGAGCTTGCACTTGACTTGGATACTATTAAAGTAATATCTAATGGTCAATCTAGTTTCTATTTGTTAGTTTCTAAAATTGTCTTTAGTTTATCTAGTTTGCTTTGTCTAGCTGTAGTTTCCCTGTGAAACTCCTGTGCTTATTTTAGAAACTTCTGTCTTTAAATAGAGTTATGCTCTACATTGTAAATATCTCATTCTACAATAATATTAGCATATTATTCTGTTCCAAAATGTAACATGGTATCAGAGCCCAGGGCGAGAGCTTCCATACATCCGTATGGCATTGTACCTTCATTTCTAGGCGTTGTTTTGGGTGTTTGATTCTTCTGTGACCTCTCTGTGGAGCCCGATCATGTTTTTTAGGGTTGTGGTTGTTGTCTGAAGAACGTCGATTGGTCTTTTCTGAAGTCACGATCCATTTTCATGGTTGTTGTTTGTTCTTGGTATCTTATTTTTTCGGCCTTTTGAGGACTCCATGGGTTTTGGTGTCTTTTTGCAGATTCTCCCTCTGTCTGTGGCGTGTTCGTCGTTTTATTCCTGTCTGCATTCTATGGTCGCGTTTAGTACTCACGATTTCTTTTAAGGGTTATCTTTTGCTCGTTGATTCTCATTTCTGGATCGTCAATTTGTGCCTTCTTTACTCGAGATCTTTGAAGCCAACAGCGTTCATCAAATCTAGGTCGCGTTTTTTGTTCCTGAAAATTTTCACGATTTCTGGGTCATCTTTTTGTTGCGATTTTTGCTTCCTTCTGCTTTCGGTTTGTGTTTTTGGCGTAAAGACCTAGACACCGCGTTTTTGCATAACGTTGTACTGTCTTTCTAATCAAGCCATTTCTGGGTCGAATTTTCTTGTGGGCGTCAACATTTGTTTATGAAACGGGATTTTGTTTTGACGAAGCGTGATGTCCACAGGTTCGGGTTCCCTCTTCAACGAGTTCTTTGCAATCAGCGGCCTCCTTTATGCAAGGCATTTTCAATGCCTTTGATCGCCTTTTTAGTCAAAGGCAATTCGTGGGGTCCAGTGTCCTGCAACAGTCTTTTTGGCAGGCCTTTTTTTGGGGGGGTATCTATTTGCGACCCCTGTATAAGGGTTCCAAACCCTTAGTCACATTGTTGCTCTTTGATCGACGACCTGCATTTCTCAGTCTTCCGTCGAAGTTTGTCTTTCGGTGGCTTCAACACCATATGATTGTTGATTTAGGGATATCTTACTAAAAGTTGGAAGTGGGTTTCTGTGATTTGTGCTTACTGCGCCTAAACTCACTCAGCTTTTTGTTCCCTCAAGCGCCCAACAAACATGCAACAATACTTTCTATTTAGTCTCGAAACCCGTGTTCAGATTTTCTTAGCTCATGTTTTTTCCGTACTCTCGAGATCTGTGTTTTGAAATCTGTGTTTGGATTTATCTCGAGATCTGTGCCTCAATATTTGTGTTTCAGACTTATTCCGTGTTTTTGAAATCTGTGCTTTGTAACTTGTGCAAGGGTTCTATTCACATTTGTGCCGTCTATCTGCTTCAGTATTCGTGCCATCAGTTTGTAATCCATTTTCTCGTGCCTCGAAAAACGTGAAAAATGGCATCATGGTCCAAAAGCAGTCAGAAGTTCAACGGCAACAAACTTTTTGATCATCGGTGTTCTCTGCAGGATCTCGTCAGAGTTGGGTTCCTGTTCCGTAGCCCTTTGAATGGGGCCTTGTTTTCTTGATCGGCGGCTTCCTTGTTTGGCAATGTTTTTGCCTAGTCATCGTTTTTGGAGAGTTTAACCTGCCTTTTTGCCGTGGTTCGTAGCTTTGAGGGCTTCTTTGATCTGCACTTACAACACTTAGCCCCTTCTTGTCACCAGCAGGACTAGCATTCGTGTTTGGCAGGAACTATTCTGTAGTTTCAGATTCCTCAAGATTTGTGCCCTAAAATCCGTGCTCGGGTTTTTCTGTTTCGGGTTTTGTGCCCTCCATCTACCTTTGTTTATGGTCAAGCAACCTGCAGATCTTGTCATTTAGGGGGCATCTTGGTACATTGACCATTACAGGGGGGTATTAAAGTAATATCTAATGGTCAATCTAGTTTCTATTTGTTAGTTTCTAAATCTGTCTTTGGTTTATCTAGTTTGCTTTGTCTAGCTGTAGTTTCCCTGTGAAACTCCTATGCTTATTTTAGAAACTTTTGTCTTTAAATAGAGTTGTGCTCTACATTGTAAATATCTCATTCTACAATAACATTAGCATATTATTCTGTTCCAAAATGTAACAGATACCACTCCTACATTCACATCTCAAAAGAAAAGCTTCTTTAAAGGCTCAAGTTGAAATCAGAAAAAAACCAATTCAGCCTAAGTTTAATCCTTCTTCCATGGAGAGAGATGAATTGAGAAGGAAGAAACTATGCTTTTCTTGCAAGCAACCATGGGAACCAGGACATAGATGCCTTGGGAAAGGCAAGGCACATCTTATAGAGGTGATTTCAAATGATGAGAGTGATACACATGATACAGGTTCAGATCATTATGATGATCATACAAAGCAACCTACATTGGAGCTTGATTAGGTGGTACAGGTTCAGTCACTATCGCTTCCCTTTCCGGTGTTCCTAGATATCATGTCTTTCGTGTGAAAGGAGTCATAAAGGGACAACGAGTTACTTGTTTGGTTGATAGCGGAGCCACACATAATTTCATTGATGAGGGTTTAGTCAGACGTGGTTTACAAGCTGAGGACTTTGCGGGTTTCACAATTGCAGTTGCAGATGGTTTTACCATGAGTTGTCAGAAGAAGATATCTCAGCTTAGCATTCAAATGGGTGATTACACATTGACAGATGATTTCTACATGGTTGGACTTGGTCAGATAGATATTGTTTTGGGAATCCAGTGGCTTCAGTCTCTTGGCCACTACATTCAAGACTTTCAAAAGATGGAGCTTGAATTTATACATGATGGGAGGAAGGTTGTATTGAGGGCACTTTCAAATGGAGGGCCTAGGGTTGTTTCAGCTAGGCGTATGGAGACTTTGTTTCGTCATGATGACATTGCATGGGCAGCACAAGTTTCTATTTCTTCCAAATCTTCTTCCTATGGTCTTGAGTATCATGTAGATATCCAATCCGTATTGGATAAGCACAATCAAGTGTTTGGTGACATTCCTCCAGGAAGACCACCAGATCATGGTTTTAAGCATGTGATTGAGTTAGAGGATGATGTACTGCAGCATGTTAGAGAGTGTTTGACTTGTCAGCAGAATGAGTCTGAGCATACTTTTCCCGCAGGTTTACATCAGCCATTGCCTATACCTGAGCAGAAGTGGCAGAGTATCTCTATGGATTTCATTACAGGTCTTCTGAAGGTTCATGGTAGAGATTGCATATATGTGGTTGTTGACAGGTTAACCAAATATGCACACATCTATGCTATTGCAGTGGACTATTCAGCATTGCAGGTTGCAGAGTTGTTCTTTCGTGAGGTGTTTCATTTGCATGGCCTTCCAAAGACCATTGTCAATGATTGGGAGAGTAGATTCATCAATATGTTTTGGCGTGAGCTATTCCAACTAGTTGCTACCGAGTTGACACCGAGCACTAGTTATCACCCTCAGACGGATGGACAGACGGAGATGGTGAATAAGTGGATTGAAAGTTATCTTTGCAATTATGTCGCGGGGCATCGATGTGCTTGGATTAGGTGGTTGCATCTTGGCGAGTATTGTTATAATACCACCTATCACATGTCGATTGGCATGTCTCCATTCAGGGCTTTGTATGGATATGATGCACTTTCTTTTGTGGACTTGGCATTTGATGATAGTAGAGCTCCTCGAGCTAAGGAATTGATGCAAGATACACAGGACATCCTTAAGATACTTAAGGATAATATTCAACAGGCACAGAATCAGCAGAAGATGTATGCGGATAGGCATCGCATTGAGAGGACATTTGACGTGGGTGACTTAGTATTTTTGCGCCTTCAGCCATATAGACAGAGTACTTTGAAGAAGAGTGGTGCAGAATAACTCAAGCCACGGTTTTATGGTCCCTACAGGATATTGTACCCAATCAAAAATTTTGCTTCATTAAGGCATTTTGAGCAAGTCTAGAAAAATTTTCGTCAAAAAATCAAAAAAAACAAAATTTCTAAAAATAGAAATTTCTATTTTTAAAAAGTTTCTAAAAATAGATGTCAAATTAGGTTTTCTGGGTTTCTTGAGATACGGATGCTGGCAAAATTTTCTAAAAATAGAATCTCCAATTCAGGTGTCGTGTCTGATTCTGATTGGTCGATTTTGCTTCACGATCAGCATGGCCCAGACGGAATCTGCAAAAGGTCAAGTTTTCTCTACTGGGTCATTTCTACTTTTTCGGAAGGCGAAGCATGACCTCTGAAGTCGTCAATGGAGGAAGTTCATCTGCCAGAGCTCGTTTTCGAGTTTTCAACGTTCCAACGACGCAGAACCGACGAACAGTCGTCAACTTGACGAAGCACGCAAAACGGAGCACAATGGATCCGAGGCGAGGAGAAAAGTTGCTAATCATGAAATTTGGCTAAGTCTGAAGATTTCAGGCGCCCTTGGAGGCTAGGGGCGCCCAGTCTCACCAGTGTTAGAAATTTTTTGCGTTTTTCAAGAAAATGCGAGAAGTGTATCCGTCAATCCGTTCCGGTGGGCATAAAAGCAGTCATTTTGGTCATCAGGCCCCAAAAAACTAGAAATCACATCCGATGTACCCAGGCTATCCAGTTCATTCACTATCCAATGGCAGTTGACTGACGAAATCGTCGAAATCGACATCAAGAAGCAGCTATCAAAACGAGAAATGGAGCAAGTTGCAAACGAAGGTTGAAAATCATGAAATTGGCTAAGGCACAGAATCCTAGGCGTCCCTGGAGGCTAGGGGCGCCCAACTTCTCATGCCTTAGAATTTTTACGCGTTTTTCAAAAAATGTCAAAAATGCCTCCGTCAGCTCGTTTCCAGGTGGACAAACTTAGTCAAACGTCGGTAAAAGCTGGGATTTCATCACAGATGTGTTCAGGCTACTCAAATCATTCCCCGTCCTGCCTCAGCAGTCATTCGGACGACCGAAAACGAAGATCAAACAGGGGTTGTTGGCACGAAAATCAAGAAATGGCAATAAAATTTGAAATTTCCAAAAAAATTCTAAGGCATTGAATCTTAGGCGCCCCTGGAGGCTAGGGGCGCCCAAATCCTCCAGACTTAGAATATTTTTCAGTTGGCACAGAAAACGAAAAGCTTCCTCCGTCAGCCCAGTCCAGTTCACAGCAGGTCAGTTTGGCGCGTTTCCTAAGGCATACAGAGAGTACAGTCAGCTCAGTTTTCATCAGGCCTGCCTATCTGCTAGATCATCAGACTCAGTTTTGTCCCAGCAAATAGAAATCGACAGCCAAACAAGAGTCACCTGTCATCAGAACGTGCACGGAAATCGGAAAGTTGAAAAAGTTGAAATTTTCGAAAAAATGACTAAGGCATTGAAAGTCAGGCACCCCTGGAGGCTAGGGGCGCCCAAGTTCACCAAAGATAGAAAATTTCATGATTTGCTGATGTTTTCCAACAGTCGTTTCCAAACCTTCACCCAGCGACAATTTCCAAAAGTCAAATTCGCAGTTGAACGACATCAGATCGTCTGTCCAAGGCTGGGGATGGAATCACAATTAATAGGTCTCCAAAATGCCAGGATCAATCAGCTTTTTCAGTCAACGGTGACATTTTACTGTCTTGTTGAAGTCAGGGACAGGTCATACTAGAGTTAGAACGAGCGCAAAAGTGTCGAAACAAAGGAAAAATTGGCTAACACTTTTGCAAGCTCGTGTGTTCGATGACATTATCAAAAGAAGATATTTTTCGTCATTTCACACATGAAGCCATAAGCAGCTACAAAATAGGGATTCTTCCTATTCGAAGACATCCACTTAGATTTGTGCTTTAAAAGTTGCTTTCTTCATGGATGAGATCCAAGTTTTATTCTTTCACAAAGAAAGCTGCTTTTTCGCCCTAAAGTTCTATAAAAACAAGCATTTGGTTTCTTTATTTCATTATCTTTTGCAGGTTGCATCCAGAGGAAGGATTTTTATTTTTCTTTCAACGAAGATTCGAAGGCTCAAACGAAATATTTTTTCAGCGTTCTTCATAGTTTCGGGTTGAGGAAGAAGGGAAGCATGCTTTTTCAAGGTCCTTTTTTCTAGGGGATCGTTTTTCAGAAATTGGACCGAAGTTTTTTCAGTTTTCGTTGAGATGGGTCCATCCAGAATTTCATTCTCTTGAAGATTGGGAATTTTGCTTTTTTTGGGAATCTACTTTTTCGAGGAAGTCTCCGCTTTTTCAAAATCCGACAATCTGGGTTGCTTCAAAACAGAATTGCCTACAAAACCCATGTGCTAGCTTTTTTGCTCAGATTCTGCTTTTTTCTAAAAATCAGCAAGTAATTTTCAGCCATTTTTGTCCAAGATTTTTCCGACATAGGCGTGTTCACAGTCAATTTTCAAATCTTTCAGTATGCAATACTCTCCAACACAAATCAGGCCCAAAACGGCATTGGTTCACGATTACCTGAGAACTTGCGAGACAGACTTCAATAAAGTACTTCCAGTGATCAATTTACATTCTTTGGAGGATGTAGGAAATAATGCTATCAGGAATCTAGGACACTCCGGTTTGCTTGCAGCAGCATCCTTCCCCATCACAGTGCAAAATATCGAATTTGTAATTGCTTGTATGACGCATTACAAATCAGTCACAAAAGAAATCCAATCAAGAGATGGACGTGTGCTCTGTAGTCTGAGGCCGAACAACATTGAGAAGTGGTTTTCAATACCAATTTGGAGGGAAAATTTAACTGTTTCAATTGAAGAATGTAGAGGGTTTGGAACAATGATCAAGAAAAATACCGAAAAAAGATTGCTCGGAGGTGGTTGAAAGAGAAGCAGAATGTCATGCCAAAGAATGTTGGACGTGGAAAATTCAAGGAGGAACATGCAATAATGATTACTCTGCTGAGCCGAATCACGGGTCAAACAGATGCTAACAAGTTCCAGCCTTGGATGTTTTACATTATGTCCCAGATTGTTGATGGAACCGAATTCTATGACTAGTCGGCACTCATCAGTGATAGTCTCTACCAACAAATACTTGATTTTCAAAGGGCCCATGAATTCCACATGATGTCATACCTTGTGTATTTGATGGTTTTTCAAGGTCAAATCAAAGGTTTGAATGTTGTTGGAACTCTGGGTATTCAGCATGTATATCACCATTTCCCGCAATTAGAACTTTCTCAGGCTGAGCGACATTACAGGCGGGTAAATGATGCATGCAATGCGAGATTTGGATAATGAGTTGCATATACGGTTTTCAGCAGATGCTAGAATGGCAATGGCAGAATGGGCTGATTGGTTTATCCAGTTTCCCACTTTTTCCTACATCAGAGTATATGGCTTCTCAGGAGAGCCAGCGATGTTGCCGAGATATCCTTCAAATGAAATAGCATTTATGGAATTTTTGAGGCAAGCCTATGAAGTTCATACATTTTTGCGTAGCAGACGCAAGGCAGCTTTCAATTTTCCAATTGGAATGGGTATTTACAAATGCAGATCTAGAACAGATGCCAAGGCAATTGGTAATGAATCATCCAAGTATGGTCTTAAGTTTTTCGACAGGAGGTCTTCATATGATCCTCGTGGTGTTTTTGCATCACATCATGGTCAAAATTTGCGCATACACATGCAGTTGAAGACTTCTGGGCTAATTGTGCTGATGAGTTTGAAGTGCGAGAACACAATTACAGCAGGTTTACTCTTCAGCAGATGTCTAATATCTTGTCAGAAGATGTAGAGGGCTTGTCAGAAAATGGTGAAGTTCTACTTCCCACGTATTTCAGAGATCAAGTTGAGCAACAACTGTTGCCACCAATTAATTGGTCAATAAAAGAGAACACTTCTATTGAAGAAAGAATGAGTCGAGTTGTTAAAAACAGTTTGATATTCTTGAAGAATAAGCGAAAGGATGATATTCCGGTAGCAGAGCCGCCAGTTGTACAACCATCAAAACCTTCCACTTCCAAACCAAAACGAAGGGTTAAAGCTATGAGTGTTCTTCCAGAAGGAACAAAAATGGCTAAGTTAAAGAGGAAAAAGGATGAGTCTCTAGCTCATGTCCAACAGGAACAACCAGCAGTTGAATCAGAAGTTCCCGTTGAACCAACCCCGCATGTTGAAGCATTACCTTCAGATCATGTTTCTCCTCTTTCCTCATCGATCACTTCTCCTATCCACATAGATTCAGAGCCAGATTCGCCGGTTCGTAACTCTGATACACATATTGGTTCATCAGGAGCTGATGAGGTTAGAACCAAGTTTCCAAGAGAGGATGGCTCATCCTAGCTTGAAAACATTCTGGGAAGGAAGAGGAGAAAGCCGTCATATCAGCTGGATTTAACAGAGCTTAAAAGTGTCTACAAAGACACACCAAACAAGAAGCTAAAGAAGCAGGTTTGCATTGAAAAGAATGCGGACGGAGAAATAATCCTTGAAACTGCAATGCCGCCGAAAAATAGAAGTGCTGATAATATTGAGGTTGATGACTTCAAGGTTGTCAAAGCTAACCTTGGTAGGAGTACCCGACATACAGATGTGAATCTCTTCGAGGTTGCAGCGGATAGTTTGAAGGAAAAGGGTGTTGAAAGATGGAGAAGACAAAGCAGCTCTCAAGACTGAAGTTAGGCAGCTACGGCAGTATATTTCCAACCTTTTCCATGGCGCATCACAGGCCAATTTATTGCTTCCACCGAATCTGGAATCACCAGCCGATCAGCAGCAATTCAGTCAGTTGGTCCTCTATGGGAGGCACATGAATAATTGGGTGGAAGAATTTGTGACTAAAGGGAGAGTTGTACTTTCAGAGTTTTATCAATTAAAGTACAACGCTCATGATTTATGCCAAGGCATCCAGGGGTTGCAGCAGACTATGGCTGAAAATAGACTGGCGTTTGAAATCATTATCTCTAACTTGAAGATAGCTCATGATTCTGTTGATTACGTGAAGATAAGAAGATAGTTTCTACTTGGAAAGCGCAATATCTTTTCACAGCAAAAACTTATGACAGTATAATTTCAGAGTTAACAGAATGGAAAGAAAAGGTAGTAAATGTTCTCAAGTTTGTGAAATCTTTTGTTTCTCAGATCCCGTGTTCATATGATCTCAGGGAAGTGCAAGCAGAGTTCCAGACTCTCATCCGTGGCAATTTTAACGATGATATCAGTGCCGGCAAGATGGATCATTTTGTCGCAATGACAATAAAGTTTGACAAGACTGTGGGCGAAGTTCATGAATTTCTTCAAATAGTTGCAGATGGTGAAGAAATGTTAGAGAATCAAAATATCATTCTAGAGAGTATCAGTATTCCTGGCAAAGATGCGGTCACTCGCTTTTTAGAAGATATTGTTTCTCAGAATATCAATGGATGACATCACCAAAAAGCAAGAATATTGATGAGGATGCACTTCAAAAGAACGCAGCTTTAAATCAGATGCTTTTTGTTTTAAAGCATTTGCTTTCATCCTAAGCTCATTCATTCTATTTTTAGAAAGAAATCACTTTGTAATAGTTGGAGTTTTCTTTGCTTTAAAGCAAATTGCTTTAAAGCGTTTGTTAGTTGTATCTTTGTCTTAGAATAGAAATAAAACTTGCGAGTTGGCAAGTTAGGGTTTTGTCATGTCCCTATAATGATTTATAATTGAATCGTTTATTAAAATAATAAGTTATCCTTATATAAATTAAATATATAATATATTTATTTAAAAAATATTATTAATATGTATTATTTAATAAATAATATTATTAATTTAATATAATATAAATATTATAAAATATATGAAATATATATATTTAATTAACTAGATATATTATAAATATAAATATTTTTTATATAATATTTATGTGAATAATTAATAAGATTTATTATTATATATAAAAATAAATATTACGAAGAGTCTTACCCGTTAAAGCTATTAACCATTGAAGTTAGAAAGTAAAGTAATTTACAAAGTAAAGTAATTTGGGATAAGGCAAAGTAATACGGTTAAACAAAAAGTCAAATTCAAAATAAAATCATATAAATATAAAAGTCTAGTAAGACAAAAACATTATCCCACCATATTATATGCTTGTGAATAAAATAAGATAAAAGAGCTCCCATACTTAATAACAAATGTTTTTATTTAAATTTTATACCATATATATTATATAAATAATGTACTTTAAAAAGATTAAGGGGAGGCCGAAGGAGGATATTTGTAAGTGCAGCAATTAACTTGGTTGATACCAGCATTCACATAAATAAATAATATATTATAAATATATCTAATAATATAAATACAAATATTATTATTATTATCTTATATTGTAATATAAATATAAATAATACAATATAAACCATATATCATTTATTATGATATAGATGATATAAAAATAAATAATATATCATTTATTATAATGATATAATATAAATATAAATAATATAAATAAACATCTTTTAACCTATACTCTTATGATAAGGGAGTTACGTATGGTTAGAACTAGTTTTACCACAAAAGGGAATTAATATAAAGTAATAATAATTATAAGAGGGTAAGTATGTGGTAGCATAATAAGAGATGTATTTTCGAACATATCCTTTGAAAGGGAAATAAATAAAGGTTGTGAGATAGAAGGAAAACATCATGGGAAGAAAATATAAAAAGAGTATCGGATAAATACATATATATTTAGATCTGCATTAATTATATATATTTCTGAGTCATAAGTAGGAAAGATGTCATAAATTAATATATAGAGATATGTACATCAGCAGTAAAAGGGAGTGAAATATATATTATAAAGTATATAAACAGCAACAACAAAACAATAAAAATTATATTGCGACAACATAGTAGAATTCCAAGTAAAGCTACAACAGGCAAGTAAATATTTATATTTAATTTGTTCAATCTATATTTGGTAAAAATAAATAGTAAGATTATTATATATTAAAGAATAAATATATATGTATGCGATCCCTATATCAAAATAGAACTATACTATGTGAACAAATAGTTGATTGAAAGTACATTCTTAAACAAAGAAACATGATTGAGACATATATGAACATATATATACATTATGAAAAGAAAAACATAACCATCCCATCACTTCCATTTCCTATAACTATAGGAGAGGCGGTCTTGTTAAGGAAAGGCGGGGTAATTCCATCACGATGGATTGGAGAGGGTTTAACGCGCCCTAGACAAGGATGCTAGGGAGAGGCGGAGTAATTCCATTCCCAATCCCATTGGAGAGGGTTCAACGCGCCCTAGACATATAATTTCCCCATCCATGGTTAAGGGATAGAAGGAAGATGATATGGGAAGATGAACTTAGATTATTACTTCTATATTTCTCTATTACTTCATCCTTAAAGGAATGTTAGGTATTGTGGGGAGAGGCGGAGTAGTTCCATCCATATTAAGGCCCATAGGCTGGGTCAAGAGATGGTTTCAGCGCGCCCTATACATGTAAAGCCTAGTTCTATAAGGAAGAGTAATAAGGAAAATAAGCATGATTGAATTATGGAACGTATTATAGAATAGTTATCAATAGCAAGTAACAATTAGGAAATAAATAATCCTTGGAATGATGTGAATACATTATCATTGATCTTATTCGATCTTATCATCGAAAATTATTAATCTATAATATTTCTAATGTCTCTTGAGAATCACTTTGAATGGAGATTCAGGTTTAAGTGTTTCATCTAGAAAGGGGACATTACAGGTTTAATCAAGAAGATTTTAGGGTTCCCTACTCTTTTTATTTTAGCATAAATAAGGGCAGCCTTGCCCATTGTAATAGGAGCTACTTTTGTGATAGCAAATTTGCTGTGCCTATTCTAGCCTGCAGATTTTGTTATTCCAAGTGTTTGTTCACTTCGTGTAATCTGTCCTCCAGTGTTTGATCGCTTGTTGTATGCCTGCCTTTTGCTACAGTATTGTTGTCCTGGAGTTGTGTTAACTTTATGATATTGAATAGAAGTCTCATGCCTATTTTTGCTCTGATATTCTATCTCAAATCATCAAGTTTTGTCGTCATATGTGTGGCTTGTGTAACTTTTATTTCAGCTTTCATCATTAAAGTACAATGAGTCTTGTGATGTAAATTTGGGAGAAATTTACTTTTCATGTTAAAACAATCATTCCTTGTCCACTTTTAATCCCTTTGCTCTGAATTTACTTAGGAGATTAAAAGCGTCATTAGTTTAAGCCTAGTTGTAGTAGAAGTTTTAAAAAGGAAAAAACCTCTTCTGCAGCGTTTAGAGTTTTATAACCTTATGCTCGTAGCTGAGAATCAACAAGAAGATAGGCGAAGTTTTATTTATTTATCTTTTCAGCGAACATCAGCGAAAAGGGAACTCCCCCTTCCAATAGGAGAGCAGTTTATCTATGCATAGCTGTCCGTTTCCAACTCGCATTCCAGAGGTGCGAATTGAAATGCCAACATAGGATAGTGAGGAGAGTTGGAGAGGTTTCATATGAGCTAGATTTGCCAGCAGGAAGCCGGATTCATAATGTGTTTCATGTGTCATGCCTCAAAAAGGCATTGGGACATGTGGTTTCTTCTCCAAATCTTCCACCTCTTGATGAAGAGGGCATGTTGATAGTAGAGCCCAACAGCATTGTGGATATGAGGGAGCGCAAATTGTGTAGCCGAGTCATTAGAGAGTATTTGGTGAGATGGAGAGGCTTGCCATTGTAGGATGCTACGTAGGAAGGAGAGCAAATTTTAGAGAATCCTAATCTTCGATTGCTTGAGAACAAGCAATCCCAGGGGGGAGGACTGTCATGTCCCTATTTCCAGAGTGATCACATGTGGAGCTGATGATTAGCCTATTCACCATTCCTGTAGGCTAATAATTGTGGTCAGGGAATGATTTTGGTGTAAGCTTGGTTCTAGAGGATGAAAATCTATAATGTTGGCTCAACAGGTGATTTCAATTGGGTTTTGGTTAAGTGTTGCTTAGTGATATTATTCATCTAGCCAAAATATCATGTTCTTCTAGCTAAGGGTGGAAAATATAAATGTTGGAAGATAGAGAATGGGAAATTGGAAAATGTCAATCTTTAATTGCATTTTCAAATATATATTTTATCTATATTTTCCAACGCCACTTTAGAGATTGACGCCTAGAGGAAAGGAGTTAAAAATAAAATAATATTTTTATTATTTTATTGGATCATGTGCCAACGTCCAAGGAGAAGGATTCTAAAAAATAATAAAATATTGTTTTTATTGGATCATGTGCCCAACGCCAAGGAGGAAATTGACAAAATATTGATATTATTTGCCCAAGGAGGATCGACGCCAACAAGGAGGTATTTAAAATTAATAAAACCTATTATTTTGTCATGGATCACCATACAAGGAAGAGAAACAATATTTTTAAATAATATTTTATTATTTATTTTCCTAGAGGGCTGCCGCTCAAGTGAGTTATTTAATAAAATATATGTGAGTTTATTTGCTCAAGGAAATTAGCGTTGGAGAAGAGAAGAAATTTAATGAAATCATGGAATGATTTTAAATGATGAGCTTCATGAGTGTAAGGCATTTAAAATTGTCATTTGACAATTGTATTTTCATTGGTGGATTCCAAATTCTTGCAAAATTGAGCAAATTGGGACGCCTAGGCCAAGAGAAGGATAAATAGGTTTGCTTGCCTTCAATTTGGAACTATTGATCACTTGGTAAGTTTTCATATTCATGTGTTTTGGCTGGAAATTGCATTTTTCAGTTTGTCAAGGAAATGATCCCTTGATTTTGGTGGTATGGAGATGATCCCATCCACATTGTCAGATGATATCATATGGATTTCATCATGGATGTTAATTTGTAGGTTTTCATTGAGGCATTGAAGGACATTTGGTTTGCATTTGAAGACATTTCCATTCATTGACGCATTTTGTTCATTGTTGAAGACTCCCAAGAGCTGAAGGACAACATCTTTTGACACATTTCGAGGGCTGGAAGCATTTGGAACCTCTTAAACCCTAATCGCTACATCCATAGGGTCTATCGCTAGCCATTGGGGCTCATTTTTGGCATGTTTTGGCATTCATTGTAAATCTGGGCAATTATAATCAGGTACAGCAGTAATATCAGTTGGAACAGCAGTCATTTGAGAAGGTACAGCAGGTTTTGAAGATCATCTACAAGCATACATTCACTCATCATTGGATTGGCTATCATTGTACATCATTGGGCTCGTGTTTTATGCTCATATTTGTTCCATATCTCATTTGTATGATGACTGATCCAAAAATCAGTCATAACTGATATAACAGTCCAGTACTTTGCCATTTGTAATCATCTCATTGATTTCAATAAGAAGTATTGGAGATTCCAGGTATGCTCTATTTCATGTTCCATTGATATGGTTATGTGTTTATCATTGATCATTTGATGTGTGTTTGATGTGATATTCAAACCTTCCCATCTTCTTGATATTCTAAGTGCATTGGAGAAAGTGGATATTGAAACTATTGCATATTTTGTGAGAAAACTAAATCAGAAAATTCAGATCAGCGAGAAAAAATTTCAGTTAGAACTAGTAGGGTTCTTTACATTTTGAAACTGTTAGTTCGTATGTTGCATGCATTCTTCTCTTCATTCATCAAGGTAGGAAGTGTTTCCGTTATCTGCTTCCTTTCATAATGTTGAATTTCTTACCTCTTACGTTAATTGTGTTTATCTTAAACTTGTCTCAGAAGTTCTCAATTTTGTGTTATTTTTGTTTAGGATTGATTAAATGATCAACTATTATGATGCATTGCCTCCTTTTCTTTTATGTTAGATAGTCCCTCTCTCTTTTCACCCCAAGCATTTTAGTTTAAGCATGATTATTTTTGTTTCCTTATAATTTCTCCCAACTTTAATTCTTGTACATCAATTTTTGTGTCCCTTCTTAGCATCATAGGTTTTTATAGAAATAAATTGCATTCCTCTTGTTATTTTTATCTCTTCATCCTAATGATGGATCATGGTGTGTGACCCGAAACATTCATGAAAAATAAAATGTACACAATTTTTTCTAGAAGCTTGCTACTCTATCTCATGGACTATGAAAACCTCATGTTCAATAAATTCGTCACATGTCAAATTTGTCTACCAAGCTTATATCTCAAATCTAGAAGTGTCCCTAAGGGTCAGATTCATCCTCAACAGCTCCATCAACTCCCTATGCTCTATTTCCTTGCACTATATCATTCTTTCCTTCATGTTTAAGTCTATGTCCTTCGTCTTTTGAAGGGGGAGTGAATGTATTAAAGTATGTTTGAGTACCTTTATTGCCATACAAACCATAGAATTTAATTATGACTACTCCAACCATTCTTTTTTGAATCACAATGCCTAGAGTGAGAGGGAGCATGTCGGGAGATGCTAGTAGTCGTAGGAAAGGATGAGCATACTTTCGTTATCTATCCCCTCTATGTGTGAATTGACAACATCTAGGAGGCATTTAGCACCCACAAATGCTTAAATGGTTTGAAAGGAGGTAATCGTCTTGGTAGCTCTCAAGGTCCCCTATAAAAACCTATGCTCGAAAATGACAATCTCTGGAAAGAAATGGCCCAAACACCTCCAATCAATGGAGTAAAGAGAACCAATTGAGTCCCCAAACAGATAGTGAAAATTCCCTCAAATATCATAGTAGACAGGGCACCTGAGGATAAAGTATTCCTCTACCTCCACCTCATAGAGGGAACAAAGGCAACAAATCCATACGGCTATCCATCTCTTATCATAACTGGAGGAGGCACACCCATCAACTGGACAAATAAGATCCTCAATCCATGTGACCAACAATGTTGGAGATGCTTGAGTCAAATGATGTGTCATCCACAATCTAGTGTCATTCACAATCTATAAGAAATGTTTAATATAGAAAGCTAGCTTGGGTCTAATATCATGCAGAAGAGAGGCTTAAGTAACCTAAATGTAATGTAGGTATGCCCTCTTTGACAATTCTACCGATCACTTCCTTTAAAGGAAGAAAGGCATAGAGGGGCATGCAAGGAGTATCTAAATGTAAGGAGTCCATCAATATTATTGTTGATAGATAGGAGGACTTAGATGCTCTCAGAATACCGACTGCATTAACACCTAGTGAGAATCAAGAAAGCAATCCTCTTTTTGAACAAAGAGCCAATTATGGGCATCTCTCACAAAAATTGAGGATGAATCGTCTAGGGATTTGAGTCTGTGAATATATAAAATAATACAATAAATAAACTTGGACAATGCACTAGGGAACTATCAGTTTACTACACTTCATACATAGAAGCGTGATAGTTTGAACCCACACAATAGAAGCCCAATCAGTGGATCAGGTATTGGGGAACCTTTAACCGAGAAAGAACTGTGGATTACTGACTCTGTTAAATAGGATTACTGACTAGAGACTTATCCAGCACTCTCGAATAAAAAGTGAGGCATAACCATTACAAACAGTGGTTGCAAGGCACGCTTCAGGCTAAATGCGGTCCAATAAAATAAACACACAAGTAGGTATAAGTAATTGTGATCTTCAAAGGCTCACCATTGTTGAGGAACTTAAATCTAGAAAGTATATCCACGGAAGTGTTTAAGATCATGACATCAGTTTTTACTCAGGCTGACTACAAGCTAGCAAAGCTTACAAAAGCAAGCCAGAGCATCATTTTGTTTTCCTAGACCACCATGAGAATGAGAGAGAAGGACCATATCATCCACAAAAAGAAATATAGCGGTTTAAGCATAATACAATATACAACCATCACAACATTGAAATAGTAAGTGATAATGTTTCCCTCAAATTTCCTTTGGGTGCTGCAAATTTTACATGTAAGCTGCGCCCCAAATAATTTTGACAAAATGTGTGATAGTATATTTATTACTGACCTTCAAGAGACGGTCTTGGCCGGCGGTCTTCTGATGTGCCTGTAATTTTGAAGCAGGCATGGATTCCATGACTGCGCGGCAAGTGAGCCTCCGTCGCCATGCCAGACATTTATTATTTTGTCCAAACGAGACCCGACGCGAGAGGCCAACTAAAGTCTTGTCTGTAAATGCGCTGCTAATAGAAATATCTACTCCTTCTACAACGCCTGATAATTTGCAGGAGAGCAGGGCCATACTTCTTATGCTTACCCTTTCGCTCTCCAAACTTGCGTATTTCAGGCTCCAAAGATTTATACTGCACTCAAGATTTATTCGAAGTTTGGATTTCTAAATTCAAAATTCATTGTCTACTGTGTGTATTTGTGGCCACAAAGAAAGCGAAAACTACCATAGAGGTTGCAACTAATGTTCTGTCATATCCTATCCCGTGCTGAATTAATTTAATTTTCCCCAGTTTTGGGTAAAGTTTAAAAAATAAAAACATTTGCCCTTGGGTGCTGAACACTCTAACTAAATATCATCCATTTTAATGCTCAATTGAGAGCCAAACAAATTTTTCAACTTCGGAGAGCAAGGGTCCTTTGACAATTTATTTAATTTGTTTAATTTGTGAATGGTGTATTTAATTTTTTAATTGTGCAATCTATTTATTTTTTGAATATTAAATAAAATAATTTTTAAAATAAATCTTAAGTAAATAAAATAACTCTAGACTCACCATGTACATAAAAACTAGCTAACATATATTTGAAAAAAATAATATAATTACAAAATAACTCTTAAGTATATAAAAATAAAATAATTTTTAAATAGTTATAAAGTAAAATAAAATAACTCTTAAGTAAATAAAATAACTCTTCAATAAATAGAATATCTCTAAATATTTTGGTAGCTTTTAGATAGATGTATTTAAGATATCTAAACTAGTTATTACATATAGTTGAAAGAAATACTTTCACACATAAGTCAATATAAGTGCAATAGTTAGAAACTAAAAGAACAAAACTACTAACCAATCAACAACAAACAACTAAGACATGATCATTATTCTTCAATGATGAGTGTGGGACAGTTTACCACAAGTTTGAATAGAATAGAATAGAAGGTTTTTAATGTTCATGAGGCTAAAGGTAGCCTATGGGACAACAACTTTACAAAGCATTAAGGTTTCCAATTTTAAAAATAATTGACCCAATTTTTTTTCCAATAGGTGACCTGGCTTAAGTTGTAGGGTCACCCGAGTGACCTGCTCTGGCAAAAGGGGTGACCCCGTCATCTTTAGAATGCATGATTCTTCAGTTCTAGCTATTTTGCCACCCATTTTGCTCATGATTAAGAGTTCTTTCTAGTCTTGACTGAGCCTCTAGTTCCCCCAATTGATTCTCCTCTCCTCTTGACTCTCAATCAACTCTTCAATTATCCATCCATTGGCTCTAAAGTCTTCTCCAAATCACCTTCCCTAATTTGTGAGGCTTCTAGCCTACAACTACTCCCCTTGCCTTTGGTATCTTGGACGTTGTTCATTTTTGCATTCTTTGCTTTAGCAACCCCCATAGCATATCTATGCTCGGTACAGAATGTAAGTGCCTTTTCCCAACTTTCTAGATAGGAGGTTGTTTATTGTTTGCATTTGTAGTGAGTTCCTTGCAGAAGCTCTCATTATGTTCCCTCAATAAATGAGGATTGTGAATCACCTTAGAGGACTAGGTTACCCTTACGCAACATCCCCCACTTACAGCATCTCCATTGCTCTTGCAGGACTCTTGTGCCTTCTTACATTCTTGTTATTTTAGAAGCTTCAAAGCTTCTCACTTAGATCCAATATCCTTGTTTAATTTTCTTCAATCCTAGATCCCACTGAATTTCCCCTATCGTCAAGAAGGACCACCCTACTACTATAGAGGAAGATATAGAGGCTAGACCTCCTAAAGACATACGTTGACAATGGGCATCTTCAAAGCTTTAGCATTTTTACAAGTTCTTTCACTTTAGTTAGATTTATTTGAAAAGGCAAGTAGTTTAACTAAACAATCAAATTTTCCTAGGGAAAGTAAAATAATTTGCTTACGTTTTCTTGGTTTATATTAGGAATTTCTTTATTTATTTTAACAGGTTTAGATTTAGAATATTTAATTTGCATTTATTTTCATAGATCAAAAAGCAAACTTGAAAATCAAGAGATTCTTTCAATCTTGCCAAAAAACAAAAACAAAAATAGTCAAATACATTGCATAGGGGAAAAAGCCATATAGTTGTATTCATATAGAGAAAGATTTTTTTTTGCAATTAGAATAATTAGAAAACATTTAATTTTTAGAGAACACAAAAATATAGAGTACATTGTTTTTGCATACAATTAGATTAATTACATTTAGAGACACCATTTAAACACCAAAACAAGAGAAATCTTAAGCCCTCAATAACAATAGAAGCCACACAACAACACTTGAACAAACTTGAGCATTCAAAACAATGTAAGTCATAATATTTCAACAATCAAACAACCAAATGAAAACAAGGTCAAACGAGGTACCACTTCACTTTCTTTTGATCCCCCTTTTTCTATACTTGATGTTTTACACTTGATGCGTCCCAAAATAAAGGAGGATTTAATTAAAGTGGTGCTTAGTGAGACTCATGAAAACATGCCAATCCAAGAAACACCTACTGAGGACCAAGCCCATGAGCAATCAGAAATCCTTAGGGAAATCCAACAAGCAAATGAGCAAAGGCATCAAAGGGAAGAGTTTTGTGCAAGGGAACTCACACAGTTGGAAGAGCTAATAGAGCTAGAGGAGCAAAGGTTGAACACCTTTCACCTCTTTGTGGCAAACAATTTAAACAAGCTTAGAGCTAGTGACCCTCCTAGTCACATAAGAATAACAATCACAACTTTGCTTCAACGATTTGCCCATCAACATTAAACTCCACCTCAATGCATAAACACTATAGTCTGCCACTAAGTGCTCCTCCCTAGAGAAGTGAGTCAACATGTCAGTGCAACTCTCACTCCACACAATAACTTCATCACCATCCATGATGCTCTTCTTCCATGAGAAGAGAGCAATCAACTAGATTCCCCCTACGTATCTATCTTTTCTTGGAAGAGCAAGAGTGATTCGACTGACGCCTCTAATAAGGGTGCCAACACATGTGCATGTGGGGGTAATAGCTCACTAGAGGGGACTTGGCAACTTGGTTAGCACTTATGACAATGATCTTTGGCTTGCGGTTAGCAAGACTTCTAACAAGGTTAAAATATTGAGAGATGTATTTATTGTAGTACCCATTCAACTTGAAAACTTGGGATAGGTGGGTAGCTCTTGGTTGATGTGTTCCTTATTGTAGATGCGATAAGCTCAAGTGGCTAGCAACTTTAGGACACCTTATTTCCTATCCCATTACTTTGTTATGAACTTGTATATATATTTTTATTAACAGGCATATCAATATAGCTCTTTATTATATAACAATACTCATTATTGTCACACCTATCAGTTCTCAATACTTGTATGCTTTTTTTATCCATATATACATTATTTTGATTATTCTTCTCTTATCGACATTGCCCCCCCCCTTTATTAATATTTATATTTCTATTAATATGGTCCCTATTTATCCCCATCTTATCATTATTTTAAACTATATAAATCAACCTTATTTACAATACTACTCATTATTAATATATCAATATATACATATTAATATGTTTTTAACACTAGATATATTAATGTAGTTCTATATATATTTATCCATTTACAATATTATTTTTTATAACGTTGATCCACATTGATATTTAAGTTCTAATTGGATATTTTTTGTTTTTAACATTTAAATTCATTGTTCATACTTATGCATCTCTTGCTTTTTGCTTCTATCACCTTTCCTCTCTTCCATTCCTTTGTTTTTTAGTCCTCTTGTATTTTCCCCTCTACTTCCTTTTTAAGGATTAAGTCTTCAATATAAATCATAAATCTCCTCTTCCTGATGATGGATCACTAAGTGTGATCAAAAATGTTGATGCAAAAATACACATAGTTAAATCCAGAAGCACTCTTACAAATCTAATAATTTTCAATTTTTCAAATTGTTTGGCTATGTTGCATACATCATTTGCTAACTCAGCATTTCCACACCACACATTCACCTTGAATTCATATCAACCCATTAATAAAATGCACCAAATCTTCCAACTTGTTGTATTTCAACAATTAATTGTGCCACCTTGGGTATTAATGCTTTATTGGTCCTTTCTAACACCTTTTAGGAATCCAAACCATGCTCATAGTCCATGTTTTGTTGGGTAGTTTGATTATGCAACAAGGTTTATTCAAACTTAAACATGTGATTTAAATTATGAATAAATTATTTTAATTGTAAGAGGTTGCTCTTCCTTGTAAAACTCTAAATATGCCCATTTGGTTAACCAAAAAACAATTTTTTTTAATTTTTCAAATTGTTCAACTATGTTGCCTACATCATTCGCTAACTTAGGATTTCCACACCATACATTCACCTTGAATTCATCTCAGGCCATTAATAAAATGCACCAAATCCACCAATTTGTTTCTCAACTTGTTGTACTTCTACAACTAATTGTGCCACCCTAGCTATTAATGCTTGATTAGTCCTTTCTAACACCTTAAAGGATTCCAAACCATGCTCATAGTCCATGTTTTGTTAAGCAATTTGAGTTTGCAACAAGGTTTATTCAAACTTAAACATATGATTGTATAAACCAATTCAAATCTAAAAAATGTTTATGACTCCTTTGAAGTTTAAGTTAAGTGTTTTAAACAACCCCTTGTATGTTAAGTGGGTTAACAAGACTATGTTCTCAACAACCATTTTTTTCAAAGCAATCCTAACATCCCTTCTCAAACTTTTACAAGCTATAAGAGTTGGTATAGAATGCTCTATACCATGCAATATTTGGCTATGGAGGTAGCCACCCAAGATATAGGAGCTTCAATGAAAGCAAAAGAGAGACTCAACATGAAAGAATAATTATATTATATCAAAGGATGCAATATGTATATAATATGTACATCAATATGAAGTTACAACGAGAAGCCCTTGGCTATGTAGGCCAAGGTGAAACATAGGACACCATGTGATCATGGCAATTGTCTTAATCCTATGACATGAGACATAAATATTAAATGCCTCGAGTAAACTTAACTAGACAAGTTTGAATAGGACCTAATGTAGAATCAATTAGGTAAAACACCCCATTGACTCCAACACCCCCACTAAGTGCAACTTACAGAGAAATAAACAAATGCAAAGATGTAAAGATGGATCCTAACTACAAGGCCATGTTAGGTACCCATGTACAAAAGATCTCTCACAACTGAAGTAAAAGAGAAAAATATGTAAGAAAAACCCCTCTATGCAAACAAACATGTACAAGTTGTTAGGAAATTATAGGTTGATAAAACTATTTCCTACATAACCCTATGAGAGGAAATGATATGTACAAGCTTACAAAATAACCATAATGCAAAGATCAAAAGACATACCACAAGATAAAACAAGATATATCCTAGGAAAACCCTCAAGAGGAAAAAACCCAACCTCCAAAAGCATCTACATTCAATGTATTGTTTAGCAATGAAACATTACAATACACTTACGAAGTCTCCATGAATACTTCTGAAACATCAATTTCCTCCAATGCATCCTCCATGTGTACAAGAAAAATGGGTAATCATGGAACCACACATCCCATTCCATGTTTCACATATTGTCATATCCCCATATCAAGATGACTAATTTCATTCCAATTAAAGATTGGAATGATGAAGTTTTCAATCCATAAGTTTTGCATAAGTCAAGAAATGTGATCCATCTCAATTGGAATCAAACTTATAAACTTACCTCTACACCATCAAGTTAATATGGAAAGACAGAATTGCATATCGATGTTTGGACACAAGGCGTACAAAGGTATAATACATTAAACTATCGAAGGAATTCTAACTATCATGCCCCTTGAATATCCTAACGTCCACATTAAACTAAACACAATAGAAGAAGAAGACAAATTAATAATAATTAAAGGGATCCAAGGAGGGCGTCGATCCTCTAATAAGACAAACAATAAACAAATAAGAGATAATTACATAATTAACTAACTATGAACGACCCATCTAAGGAGGCGATGGTCATGAGGAAGTGTGACTCTTCAATAAAGAATAATATATTAAGGCCTTCCATTGGGATCAAAGGAGGATCTCATCTCACGAACCTCTCATTGATCATACATAGCGATCATCAAACATAAAGATATTAACAGCAGCAACATTGGTATAAGCATTTACCTTGGTATAGTATCTATCAGTATTAACAACATTAAAGAAATATATCTGACATTGTATCAGATCCACCATCAAGATTATTGAAGCAAATACAATCCAAAAGTTATATCAGCAAGTAAGCATCTATACATTATCATTTTTCCTATATTCCTGATCGGACTGTCATAGCCATATAGGTACGAATGCATATTTACATTTCTTGCTTGTTATTAATTCATACATGTATCATTATGTTAGTACTGTGATTTATATGCAGCCATTGCTAACAATGTAAAGTATAGGTAGTCATATGCAATTATTCATAATAATGTAATTTGTATGCATTAATGATTTTGTTCGCTATATCATCAAATCGAGTATTTCTATTATGCTTTGAATGGCATTGCTGGGAATAGACTAATGATAGAAATAAATGGCATTAAATAAGATATGCGTATAGGAAATGCATTAAATTGATTAGAACAAGCAATCAAATGAAATTGATCATATAATTGACATAGGATATATATAATATATATTATTATCATGAATGTGAAATATTGATTACATATAGAACAGTTGAATAAATGAATGTTATTATAATTGAATGAAGAATGGACTAGTATGATAATATGTGTATAGGGATGAACATGATAATGGAATGTGATCAAGCATTAGATCATATGAATATGTGATGGGCCAATTATGACATAAGGCCAAAATGATAAGACATCATATGAAAATGTCCACAAGGACTTAGAAATCATAGGATTGTGCTATATCTAAGAGAAGGATTAGCCTCATCATTAATCGTCTCACTATCCTAAGTGTATGGGTAAGTTAGGAGAATGTATGTTGGACCTAGGTAACCCTCAAGCGGATGAAGAACACTGTGTGGGTGTGAAGTCCCTTGAACCAAGAGACAAAGAACATTGTGTGGGTGTGAAGTCCTTGGGCCTATGGTAATGATGAGCTCATCAATGTTAAATGTGCCCAACGTGAGGTGACTCTTGGTGGTATGAAGAATGTTGTGTGGACATGAAGTTCCATCCAGCCAAATGGTGAAGAACTCTGTGTGGGAGTGAAGCCTTTGGGCCTACATATGGGATGGTTAGTGTCTCCTTAATGAACCATGCCTATGGAGTTAGAGATGGATTAATGATAGGGCGACACATGGTCCTCTCAAGGATAGAGCATAAGGCCTTTGATCATGAATATGAATATGAATATGAATATGGATATGAATATGAATATGAATTATGTGATTATGGAATTATAAGTTTTAGGATAAATGTGGAAAGAATATGGATCTATATTAATTATGATACGAACAGAGAAAAATTTGGAGTACTAATGTTTCCTTTTTGTAAGTTGAAATTGTGCAAGGTTGTGAATAGTTTGAGCTTATTAGAAGGGGACATTACACATATGCACTCTTTAAGAGAGATCAATACAAATGGCAACCCAAATGACCAGCCAACCCAAACTGCTAATCATGTGCTTACTTTTATAGAATCAAGGTCACACAAATACAACTTGTGGTATTGGAAAAATCATGTGTCTCGAAACCATGAGAGCACAAAACCATTGACCCCCTCATTTACTTTTTGGTACTAAGTTTTCTCAATATTAAATATTTATTCTATGTCCCCCACATGTATAAAAAAATCTAATCGATGTTACATCCAACTTTACAAGTGGACCCAAATAAATATTTAATTTGGCCAAACACATCACTAAAGATGCACCATAAATAAATATATATTTTACATAATTAAAATAATTCATTCTTGTGCAAGGTGTACAACACCCTTTTCCTAACATTCTCCCACTTGTTGTATACACTACATAAGGGTTAATCAATGAAATACATCATCATAGCCATACATGTAACCACACAAATCTCCAACATGCTCTTGTGCTCCATCAAGATACCTGCAATAAAACCAAAGTGACCACTATCTCAAGAAAGAACTCCTCTCATCCTCCAACATGCCACGTATGGAAGAAAAGGAACAATCCAAGGTGAAGATGCACCAATCCAAAGAACACAAGCATCAAATCCAAGTGATAACAAAGCCTTCAAGATGTTGCCAAGGAAAAAACTCACGTGACTTGAAATAGTACCCACAAAATATGCTAATACATCCAACCATCCATACCTCAAAAGGTATCAACCAACATCAGTAAACTCGTGCCAACAACATATCCAACTAATAAACCGCAATCACAAGCTCCCTGTATAAAACCTATCAATGAAGAACATACACATTTAATAACTCCCACTGCATGGGTGATGTCAAATCCAAAAATAGATCAAGGCATACCAAGTCTACCAATCAACACTCATACCAAGGTGTGCTAATGACCAAACCACGTAGTAACAAAGAATAATCACAATGATCCACACACACAACACAAATTGTTGCATACTCCCTCACAACAAACCACCATAACTCTCTCAAGTACACCAGAACAAACCATGTGAACACGAACCTCCAAGAAGTAGGCATAGAAAAAAGAAAGAAAACCTGTAAATCATATCTCATACCGTGTTCTTCTACCAACAACTCAAAGTGCTAAGTTGTGTCAAGTATGATCTTCTTTATAACCCAAATGAAAAGCCTTAACAACACCCAAGCATTGAATCTCGTAGATCAAACGAAGCATATGTATCATGTATAAACAACATGGATGTAATCCTCTCTAACCAATGAAGATCAAACTCAAAAATCCATTCCCTAACCAGGAATGAGCCTAATAAACATCTCCTAAATCCTCATAAATGACATCATAAATCAAACTCATATGCACAAGGAGATAAACATGCCAAATACCCCTCAAATGAACCATCTATAACCAACAACCACAGTTGAAGATCCATATCTATGAGAAGATAAAGCATAAAACAAAATGAATATGAAGAAGATGGGCAATGCCTATCAAATGATTATCTACCAAGTAGACCAAGAGTGGGGAATGAGAATGCTCCTCCATGATACACCAAGCCATAATGACTCTCTCCAAGAACAATCTCCTCTTAGTTCCATCATGAACTCATGGCCATATCCATGTGTAGACTCTTCGGTCTTCCTAATGAAACCTACAAATAGTAACTACCTCGACAAATGTCTCTAAACCCAAAAGAACTCTAGCCTCGCCAAGTCTCCAAGTATCTCATTTATGGACTACAAAAAGGTGTTTAAGTTGATCACACAAAAGAATTTTCCATAAAAAACTCTTAGTTATATGTAACACACTTTGGATTCATTGAATACTTGTTGGCCTCGTTTTCAAATCGCCAAAATTTAAACTTTTGCATTGAAACCTTTGGCAAATTAACCTTATGTATTAGATCATCTTTTTGGTTGCAATTCGTCGGCATCGTATTTCATGTGTCAAATCATGTCGATAATTCGTTATCATAAGCATCTTCCCTTGTCTTATTTTCTCTCCATTAAAGCTTTGATAGAAATATTATGCCAAGGATTCACGGCTTAGTAATAATTTATTTTGTGTCTATTTTTCATTTTATGCTAAGCCCGCGTTAACTTTTGTTTTTTGCGAAGTCCATTTTGCATTGGCTTTCGATCTTCGCAAAACTCGCGTCAATTCACACTTTTGGCTAAGTTTGCGTCAACTTTTGAGTACGTGCAAGATGTCCACTTTCACATTCAGCAAAGTTCACGTCAACTTGTATTTTTGGATAACTAAAACAAAGGTGTGGGATTTAGTTTTAAAAAAAAAAAACTTCTCCAAAGTTACACTTTTTCAAAAGTTGAAGCACATCTCCAAAGTCAGTGATCAAAATGAAAAGTAGTTAAGATAACTACCAGAGCAAACTAAACGAGTAATCATTTAGAAACTTGTGTTCGCAAAAGTTTAAAAATTTTAAAACTCTATAAGTTGTCGATGAAGGTGTGAAGTCACACTAAAGGGCCGATGGCTAAAAAAAGGGAGAGTAGTTATTATAACTACTTAAGGGATGAAAACTACATCTGGCAGAAAAAAGAAGCTCTGGCACAACGTATAGGCGTCCATCAAAGCATGAAAGATGAAGTGTCTTTATCAAATAATATGGTTAGAAATGCATCTTGCAGGTGTGAATCGAAGCTCTATAACATTTGAAAGCATTCCCCCAATCTGCACACCTGAATGAAAGTCTTGGAACCAGAGAAATGTCATCTCATTGACAGCAATGGCATAGGAACATGCAGCTAATGGATTTGTTGAAAATACTTCTGAAACTTTCAAGCAAATGTGACTGGCAAGCGTAAAGCAATATCCATAATCTTTACAAGAATCCTATCAACCTGTGGCGAAGGAGTGTTTTGGAACGAGGGTTTGTTAATGACTTAGCTCAAAACATTCTGGTAAGCCTGAATGAGAAATGTGGAACCATAGACAATGTACATGAGCCGTTTGACTTGTTGGCACTAATTTTGGTCTGGATCTGAGCGCAGATGTTGGAGGGTTTTTTCTTTTTGGGCCCTAAGTTTCCTTGTTCATCGCTGTGACTTTCTCTATCGGCGAAACTTCTTTTTGAGTGCTCAGATTATGATTGAACCATCATTTTGAACCACCGTGTTGAACCCTTTTGGTTCATGGTTCAACGGTTCAAGGCTTTGTGTTTGTGTTCGGTAAATGTTCTTTTTGAAGTGCTCCGTTCGGCGTTGAACTTCTCGGTTGAACCATCCATTTGAACCGGTTCATGGTTCAAAGGTTCGGAGCTTTATGTTTTTGGTTCATCGGAGTGATCGGCATTATCGGCGAGTTATTTTTTGTTCCCTCTGATGTGTTTGGTTTGGCCGATGGCAATGCCATCGGTGTGATATTCATTGTCGGCGGGCTTCATTTGTGTTTGGCCGATGGATGTTATCGGCGTGTGTTGTATTGTCGGCGTGAGTGTTTTGAGTTGTGCCGACGATGGGGGGCTTGGCCGATGGGACCAAGGAGGATGTGTCTATCGTGGTGACAAGTTCTATCGGTGTAGGCATTTTGTTGTTCGTCGATGGCTTTGGTCATACCGATAGGCGAGGAATGTGGAGACTTCATCGGTGAGAGTTTGGTCCATCGGCTGGGGAGCTTTGGGTTTGGCCAATAGTGTTGATATCGCCGATGGAGGGATTTGGAATGAGCATCGATGTGACTTTGTGCGATTGGTCGAAGAGTTTTTGACTTGCCCGATGGTGTATGTCACATCGACGGAAGGAGGAGGCCAGGGTCCATCGGCGTGAGTTGTGTTGTCGATGAGCATCTTTTCTGTTACACCGATGGTCTATGTCTTGGCGACGGGCGTGTTTGGAGTGAACCATCGGGATGACTTAGTATGTCAGCGAGGGAATTTTGGGCTAGCCCAACGGTTGTTGTCTGGCCGACGAAGTATGTTTTGGTGGCCATCGGGGAGACTCGTATTGTCGGTGGGAGTCTGGAGAGTTAGCCTGATGGTCAATCTCTGGCCGATGAGGGGAATGTAGTGAAACGGTCGGCGAGACTGTTGAGGTCGGCCAGAGGATTTTTGGATGCTCCGATGGAGGGAGTCACGCCGACGGGGGTGCAAAGTGTAGTTTGTGGTCATCGGCTAGACTATTGATGTCAGCATGAGTTTTGTGGAGTTGGCCGATGGTTCTTCTCTGGCCGATATGGAAGTTGTAGGCTTTCGGGAGGTGTCGTCGGTGAGACTTGATGGATCAGCAGGAGGATTTGGGAGTTGGCCGATGGCCTGGGTCTGGGCGATGGGCTTTTGGGTGAAGGAGCATGTGTCGAGCCTGGCAAAAGCGCTCGACACCTATTATGCAAGTGACTATGCTTTTAAACTACTAAGGTGGTCTCTGCACCATGCATGTGGGACTAATCTCCCTGTATAATTTGAAACTGCAATAGAATGCGTTTTGGTGGGAATTTCTTTTTTGAAGTGCTGCGACGGTTTTCAAGTGGCCGCGGGTGGTTGAGCCATCAATGGCGACTGTAGCAGGGGCATGGGCGAGTTGTTGAACAGTCATGTACCTGATTTTTGGCGTGAGGACTTCCAGATGGTGGCACAGGGCTCGAGGCCACCATTATCTACTTTCTGTCTCTGCAGCAATAAATTTTGAGCGCCATTCCTTTGAAGGATCGGTATCTGGCGAATTTTTTGTAAAAGCCATGTAATTAATGCTAAGTACGCTTCTTTGGCTATTATAAGCAGGAAGTGTTACTCATTTTAGGTTGTTGAAAACTAGACATTTTGGCTCTGTAATAAGATACAACTGGTTTTGGTTGCACTGTGCAGCAAAACTTGTGAGTATATGTATCTCCTGTTGTATGTTTTTGCATGAATCCACTGATTTCATGGTCAATTTTATATGAATAATGCTATGTTTGCATGTGTTATGCTAATTCTGTCTCCAATTTTGCATGTATCTTTCTTTTGAGTCTAGGTATTCAAGGAATGTCTAAGATTCTGGAACATAGAATTCCTGTGTTGAATGTCTGATCTTTTAACTTCTGCTCAAGGGGTAGATTAAACTGTTTTCAGATTGAACATTGGGAAGGGTATACTGTAATAGGGATGCCATAAGTATAGACAGCTTAACACTCTGTATTGGGAGATATCTGTAAGGCAGATATCATGTATATCCCCCTGAAATCCAGTTTTAGTTGTTCATGCTGATCATTCACAGGTGTATGTCTACCGACTCCAAGCCCTGGATAGGCACCAATCTAGCTCTGTGTTGAGGTTATATACCATGTCCAGCTTTGCATCCAAAAATCAAATCAAACCATTTCATCCTTCCACCTGTTAGTTGTAGGATTAGGATTAGGAACCTCTACATGCTCTCATACCCAACTAGACATCATGTCCAAGAATGTTGCCAACCTTGTGATTTGTTACACAAATCTTGGTCCATACATGAGAGTATTCTACCTGTTGCTGTCAAGTTAAATCCTTCTGTCATTGAGCTAGTCAAGGTTATACTTTTATCAAATAGGGACACCCCCTTGGTGCGGCAGAACCAGAAGTGAAGGGGAGGAGCTCACGCAACCTCCTGTATTCAGTTGGTTGAATCTGCCTGTGCATTAGAACTGGCAAACCCTAATGCTGATTCAGAAGCAAAAACCAACATGACTAAACACAAAGAGATGAAATTTCATGGACTACCATGACTTCAAGATCTGCACAAAATGGTTTTAATGAAAAATACATTAGAAACTCTCATAACCATTGCCATCATCCTTGCGACCCACGCCCATATGAGAACTCTTAAAACAGGTAGGCATGTATGTAAAATGAAGAAGGATAAACAAGGCACACAAACTGTTGGAAACTAATTATTACAGGCTATGCATAAAATGTATTTGTTGTAATGGCTTAGAAACTTTTAAGCAAACACAGTTCAGAGATGTGAGGCCGATCTCCACTCAACTTTTGCCAACGTCCATCTCCTTAGCCCACACCCAAGAAAGAAGCAATGGACCTCCATCGAAGCATTAAATGTATGAGTGTTCCGATTGACATATATGCAAATGTGGAAGCATGGATAAGGTGTTGGATGCCCATAATCATAGGATATACACAAATGATTAAGCAAAGGCAATTGGCAGTGATCACAGGAAAGACACAAAACAGACCTGTTGGCATAGTTTTAGAAACTTTCATAGAAGTGCAAGTGACTGGTAAAAGGTCACACAACTCTGGTCCTTTGTGTGCAGTGGTGTCCAGACAGAGCATCTATATTTGGAAGTGCTGCAGAAGATGGTTACTTGAATGTGTGGGATTACGAGAAAGTTGGAAATAAACAAAATGCAATGATAACGGGATGTTCACAAAATGGTTTTGTTAGAAGCTGTGAAACAAATGTAACTGGCAGATGTAATATCAAACTCCATCACCTTTGCAACCTTCCTCCCAGCCAATACAAAAATAAAAGACTATACATATCTATGATAGCATTGTTGAAATTCAATTTTTGTCAAGTATAAGGCAAGTAAATTGTTTGACAGAACACCTCAATGGACTGCAACGACCGCGGGATAGATAGCAAATAAGTTTGTTAAAAAGGCTTTAAAAACCTAAAAGCAAATTCGAATGGTTGCAAGACAAGCACATACAAGGAAGTTATTTGTTTAATAGAATACGTCAAACTCATCCAATGCAATGATGGACAGAATTCATTGAAAACAGTTTTAGAAATTCCTCAGCCTTCGCCAGCATTCTCGCGGCTAATGCCAAAGTGGGAGTTGTTTTTCAAATAGCAAAGCATAGTTACAAGTGGATTTTGTCAAATATTATTGTTGAAAATACTCTAATGGACATGCATGCAAACCATGGAAGCATAGACAAGCCACGTGAACTGATTGACATCTTGCCTCAAATTGATGCACTATAGTTTTTACATTATATCCACAAAATGGTTTTGTTGAAAAGACCAAACGACAGGTGCAGTGTTCTAATAGATATGGATACAAAATTTAGAAGCGTAAACAATGTGCCAGAACTATTTGGCAAGTTGCCTCAGAGAAATGAGTTGCTCTTACCTATCATCCACTTCAACAGTCAAAGGACAATTTTGACCAATAAAAATAGAACAAATATTTACCACTTTTGATTGTGAACGAAGTGTAAAATTGCTATTGGTTGTTTGACCATTAAAATGGATGATATTTAAATCAGAGTGAGAGAAATGTGATGTCACAAACTTAGATGATTGCACAATTTTCACAAAATGGGTTTGGACTGCAATAATTATAGGGGTTTGAACATCCACCAAAGTATAATTTGAAGTCAATTTTTATTAGAGCTGTGGTTGCAAATGCCTTGGTAGACTTGCATGCATAATGTGGAGGGCATTTGATCACCTAAAGGCCATCGGAGCAACATGAATGATGATTTCATTTCTGATTCTTCCTTTGCTATTCTTGAAGTCTTTATATGTACTGGGTTAGAATAGCATTGTATTCTTTTAGTATGGATGAAATCCAACATAATGACTACAATATGAATTGTTGTGCAAGGTTTTTGTGCAAACTGGCAACAAGGTCATCATGTGGAGTAAATAGTATATGGCAGATGAAAATGACACCATTATCACAAATGCTTCTTCCTGCACAAAAAGTAACAAGGATAGTCAGACACTATTGGTAGGGGAGAATCATTTTGGCAACCTGTTGTTCAAACTTTTGACATGAATGAAAGGGGCCTCAATCAACTCATATATATATGGATTCTATGATGAGTGAAACAATGAAGACCAAATGGAGCAGAACAGAGATAGAAAGTGACTTAGCCAAATTCACAACTGGAAAGTTGTATCTTTGAAAACTACCATTTTGGAAAGTGACTTGATTCACTCATTGTAATTAAAAGTTCAAAATTAGGTTTCCTTTTAAAAAAAAAAGGTAGTTACAAAGTGGTTACTAGGTGGTTATGCGAAAAAGCCTATAAATATGAGGCTATTTCAAATATAAAAGGGGGGACTTTTTAGAGAGAAATTTTGCAGAGGAAACTTATGAATAAACTTCTTGGAACATTTTTGGTTCTACACATTGTATAGTCTACTTTTGGAATTGTATAATTTCGAAAAGATAATGAAGAATGCATTTGCAGTTCGTATGTTCTTGATGTATTTCTGAGTTATGATTACTAGTTTCTCGTATGTCAAATTGGTGATCTTTCTATATATTTATGTGAATCAAAGTTATCCATTAAAAGCATGCAATTGGGGTGATAAAGCACAATCATGTCTCGGTATCCTGATTTAAAAGTGTTTAGATAAACTATCTCTTCGTATGTTGAGATTTACCATCTTTCTTCATCGTTGTTGCATATATGTCATGAGATCCATCATAGAGTTTAGGAAAGTGGTTTCTAGCTTTGTGGTGAAACCCCCTCATACTTTTCAATAAGATTGTGAAACTCCTATTGGTTTTCATATGTCTACCACGAGGGTTTCTACATGCCCATTTCTCCTGCTATTTTCTTTTTCTTCCTTTTTGTACTTTCGGGATAAAATACACAAAAACCACAAATACCCCTATCATATGAGGGAGCTGCCCCTCTCAAACGTAGAGGAAAGTTGTTAGTCCAGTAACAACTTCTCCAACTGTTGGGACTATTTAGTCACCGCTCTAAGGGCAACGAGTCATTTTCAAAGGTTATTTCACAGTGACAAATCTGTTTACCAACAATACTCAAGAGTTGTAATAGTACAAAGAAGAATTACAAGCCCATGACTAGACAATTAGGAATAAAAAGGAAAGAAAATAGAAGAATAAACTTTATTCAGTCACAATAGAGTTTCCATATGGTTTTCAATACTTACAAATGTGACATCTTTATATATTTATAGGTGTCATTAGTATGGAATATGAAGAGTTTCCTCCAATAGGCCATAAATGAAAGGAAGCAAGGTACACAAAAACAACTTCCTACACTGATCTAATGAGGAAAGGTTTATATAATTTTTTATCTCTTACAATTACAGATTAAGATGAACACTAACATAAAGGTAATAACAACATCCAAATGCAAATACAAAGCTCATAACACAAGATATACGTGGGGAAAACTCTTTTGAGTGAAAAAACCCACTCCAAAACCTGCACAATGTATTATCAAATCAAAGGATGATTACAACACACTTGCAATGCAAGTTCTTCTAGGAGTACACATATGTCGAATACTAGAGTAATTCTAACAGCATAACGGTACCTACAAATGAACCATACAAACTACTCCCATAAGCAACTTATTTATAATGGGATACAAGCATGAAGGAAGCTTCTAGAGCAAGGAACAAGAGATGGGCATCCAAATCCATGTGACACACTTTTCAAACACATGTTTGACTCCTATGACACTTGTACAATATTCCCTTACACCACTTACAACCCTCCATACTTGGGTGCCTCACATTTGCCCAAAATAGGTATGACAGATGCTCTTACATCATCAAAAATTTCTCATATATGACAACACTTACATCTGTAAGAGAATCTGTCATGAATGATTCTCTTACAACTGGTCATATCCCAAACTTGGGCACCCCAAAAATAGGCTAAGTTAAAGATGCCTCTTACAATGTCATACATGCAAATGACACGTGTCTCATCCCTTCTATTTCCGGCTCTTACAATGTCATAGAATCCATCATAGTTCTTACACGTCATAAACCTCTTACAACACCCAAAAGATGCCAACACGTGGCAAAATACCTCTACCAAAAAATGGGATGCCTACCTCCTCATACGAGGACAAAAATACATCTAGTCACCTTCCATGTAGGATGACACATCACCATGCCAACTCCCACAAAGTGACAAAATAAGATTTACATGAATAATTACAGTAGTAGGCAAAAATTACATAAATAAACAAATACAAACATTAGGAATTTGTAAAGGTTGAGACACCTTAATTCCCAACATTCTCCCACTTGTCGAACACCTTGCAAGAGTAAATAGAATGACATGATTTAACTGCTAGGGACTGTGAGGCCCATACACTCTGAACACCATCTGAACTTCTCCGTGTTCATAGGTTTTGTCAAGGAATCTACAACATTCGTCAAAGTGTCAACTTTCTCCAAGTTTACCTTCCCATCCTCTACCATGTCACGAAAAAAATGGTATTGGGTCACATCAATATGCTTAGTCCTCACGTGGAAAGTAGGATTCTTCACTAAACATATGGCACTCTGACTGTCACAACAAATAGTAATCTTCCCTGCATCAAACCCAACATCAAAACACACTCTCTTAATCCAAATGGCTTCTTTACAAGCATGAGTTGTTGCCATGTACTCAGCTTCAGTATTAGACAAAGCAACCATAGGTTGTTGCTTACTCATCCAACTATTAGCACCACCAAACATAGTGAATACATAAGCATTGGTGGATCTCTTGCTATCAACGTCACTTACCCAATCTGAATCCACAAATCCTCAAATACAAAGTGAATGTCGAGGTCCTGTAGGATAACCATGATAACATAGCGAATACTTGGAAGTACCCCACAAATATATGAACACTCTCTTCACCACATCCCAATGTACCCGTCTAGGATTAGCCATAAATTGACTAAGGACTCCTGCTGCTTGGGCAATGTCTGGTCTTGTACATACCATAGCAAACATCAAACTTCCAACCACACTAGCATAAGGAACTTTTCTCATATCCTCCAACTCAAAAGGAAACTTCAAATAATCTGCAATAGATAACTTTGTCCCCAACATAATAGGAGCAGTCAACAATCTACAAGTTGCCATGTTAAATCTCTCTAACACAGTATTCACATACTTACTCTGGTTTAACTAAAGTTTTATGTTAGCTCTATCTCTTCTAATTTCCATTCCAAGAATGTACCTAGTTGCCCCTAGATCTTTCATCTCAAACTATGTTGACAACTGAGACTTCAAATTAGAAATCAAAATTTTACAATTCCCAATGAACAAAATATCATCAACATATAATGCAATAATGAGAATACGATCATTATCCATTTTATAATAAACACAATGATCTGATTTTGATCTCAAAAATCCCAAAATCAGCACAAAGGCATCAAATTTTTGGTACCACATCCTAGGAGATTACTTCAAACCATACAAAGACTTTTTCAACTTGCAAATCATATTTTCTTTACCTTGTACCATGTAGTGCTCTGGCTGTGACATATAGATTTCTTCCTCCAAGTCACCATAAAGGAAAGTTGTCTTCACATCCATTTGTTCAATTTCTAAATTGTATGTTGTAGCAAGTGATAACAAGAATCTGATAGATGTTAGTTTTGCAATGGGAGAGAAAATCTCACCATAATCTATTCCCTCAACCTAGGAATATCCCTTCGCGACCAACCTTGCCTTAAATTTCTCAACACTGCCATCTGAACCAAACTTCTTCTTGAACACCCATTTGCATCCAACAAGTTTACGTCCATCAGGAAAGGGCACTAGATCCCAAGTATTGTTTTTCTTTAAGGAATTCATCTCTTCTTCCATGGTCTCTTTCCAGGAATTTGCATCACTCATACCTATAGCCTCTCTTATGGTCTTAGGCTCATTAGTGTCAAAAATCAAAGAAAAAATACAACTGGAATCATGCAATGAATAACCAAACCTATCAAGTTGTCGCCTTATCCGTGTGGACCTCCTCAAAAGTTGAGGTTGAGGTTCTTCTTCTTCTAAAATTTTAGAGATACTAGTGTTACAAGTATGTGTTAATTGGTGTTGTCATTGATGTCAACATGTTTGTGTTGTCATTGGTGTCAACTGTATCTTCTGATGTTGTTGTTGATTGCTCGATTGAGTTGTTGTATTAAGGTAATTTGAATGACTTGTAGAAGTGATGATGATATTATAATATTGTTCTTGTTGTTGGGTTTCCAAGTGCTCTTGAGAAAAGTCGATAAATACTAAAGACAGTGTTGTGAATAAGTATTCTGGCTTACAGGATACTGTCTGAGTTTTTGCTCCACATTTCTCTTGTGTTAAAGACCAGAGTGTGAGGTTTGGATATGTTTTAGAGAATTGATTAAATATGTTATATCCAGAATTTGGTGCTTTGGAACGTTGTGGTTTGAGAGTTATGTTCACCAGTTTGAAGATTGTGTCTGGCAGTGTTTGCAGTGTGACTAAGAGAAAATATTTTGCTCTGCATTTCTCCGTAGTTTGGTTTTTGGTCTTGCAGTTCTAGATGACTGTTCATAAGGTCCTTATCTATGTCCTATCTAAAGGATTTGTGATTTGATGCTCCAGAATGTAGTTTTCTTGAGTAGCAGATCTTGGCAGTGTTGGTTGTGAGCAGTCTGTGAAATGTCTTTAAGTGAGATTTGTTGTAGTGGGATTTGTTGGCTCCCAGGTGATTTCATGTTGTTCATGGATGTTTCCAGATTATGTTAAAGGCTTGTGCTTGGTCCCCAAGTTATGGTTGTGTTCTTGGAAGTGTGTGCCTAAAGATCCTAGTGTCAACACCAATTTTGGCCGACCTGGTTGTTTACACTCTTTCTATATGTGCTTTGTGGATTGTGGAAGCGTGTTGAAGCATGTGAAGATGTTTTTAGGTCCAAGCTAAGATGTGAAGTGTTCTACCTTCATTCCTTTGCTTTGTGGGAATGTTTAGGTCTAGACCTAACTCAAATTTTATATGTTTGCTAACCTTGGAGATTATTTCAAAGGTTGTAGAGTGTGTCGCCGACCTTGGTGAATATTTCAAGGTTGATGATTGATATAAATAAGTGAAAAGGATTTGTGTGAAAGTGGGCATGTGTGCAAAGATGAGGATATTTGTGTTGTGAATTTGAATCAGAGGTAGTAGGGACTTTCATGTGGTAGAAGACCTAATGCAATGAGCAAAAGTCATCTACAATTTTTAGAGAGGCTGCGAAGGTGATGATTGGTGTGCTTCAATGGAACTAAACTTAGGTATGTGGTAGATGCTATCATATCAGTTCATGACAGTGAGCCTTTTCTTTTGGTAGTGAGCCCTTCTGGCAGTGAGCATTTCTTTGGACAGCGAGTCCTTAGGTAGTGAGCCCTTTGATAGTGAGCCTCTTTATAATTCGGTGTTGATACTACTATATATTGTGAGCTAATCCTCACCATGGTTTTTCCCTTTTAGGGTTTTCCACATAAAAATCTAGTGTTCTCTTGTGCATGGTGTTAATGTGATTAAGTTATTGTTATATGTTTTTCATGTTTAATATTCATAACAGAATAAGGGTTTAAGTGAACTGATGCGAATGTGATTATGCTTGTGAGGGTTTAAAGTTTTTGTTACAACTGATTCAACCCCCCTTTTCAATTGTCTTGTGAATTTAATAACTAGATCTCTCCTCATCATCAGGTCCAATAGATGCCTTCAGTTCAACCTTCTCAAGAGTGGAAGGAAGATGAACCACATCCTCGTTCTCTTCTTCTTTCTCTGGCTATAGAACAATAAAAGAAGGATTGATCTCTCTGAAGATCATACTTCTTCTATAGAGAACTCTGTCATCCACTGGATCCCAAAGCTTGTACCCTTTCACACCGATGCCATAACCGATGAAGATACACTTCACAACCTTGTTCTCCAACTTAGACCTTTTCTCCTTAGGCACATATGCATATGTCTCACAACCAAATACTTGAAAGTGTCTCAATGAAGGCTTTTTACGAGACCACACCTCCATAAGTGTCTTATCAATGAGCGTCGATGTAGGAGACTTGTTAATCAGGTAATAAGTTGTAGCAATAGCTTCAACTCATAACTTTTGTTCAAGGCCAACTCCACTTAACATACTCCTAGCCCTCTCCATCAATGTTCTGTTCATCCTCTTGATGCAAGAGCATCCCTGGTTCAAGAGTAATCTTGCATCAACCAAAAACATTTGCAATTCAGTTTATTTATAGTTTATTTTGTTTCTTTTCATTTTCTAGTTTAGTTCAGACAGTTCATTCAGTAGCAGTTTCTGTACTTTGGTCTGCATTCTACCACAGTTGCATTTCAAATCTTGTGGAGCTAGACTTAGCATCTAGATTCATTCATATACATCATATCCAACTTATAGAGCATTTGGATCAAGTACCAGAAAGATATCACTATCAAAAGATAAACTATTTTCTTAGAACAGAGCATCCTGACAATCTCTGATAATCAGCTAAAGGAGAAGACTTGCAGAGCATTCCTCAACTTGTGGAGGCTAATGGTATATCACTCATTAATCTTTAGTTCATGGCCAACCTTCCCAAAGATCCGCACATCATTCCATTCATCTGCGGAGGAGCTCAATTCATTTAGGTTCGTCCTATCCATGTACACATGTTACATCTCTTTATTGGAGTTTGTAACCTTCCTTGGTCGACGCACATGAATCTTATGATCCGAAGATGATATATATTGATGTAATAGATCCTTAGGAAAGTAGATTTTGATAGTTAGTGATTGATTCATAAGTCTTAGTTTTGGATTCTTTGCAAAGGAGCTTCAAAGATATATCTTCTGCATATTCTGATATTCGGTAATCAGGCACGTGAGCCCTAATTGTAAAGCCTGCATGTTGTCAGCCAGTTTGTATTTGAATTCTATGATATACCCAATGACTAGATCTGCATTTGTTTCATATTTTTGATTTGTTTTCATTGTGTTTACTCTTGTTGCATGGCCTGGATAGTTCATTCTGTGAACCCCCCTACCATGACTGCACCAAGTGGTATCAAAGCGAAAGTTTGAATCTTTGGGAGTGAATTGAGTGAAGTTGGTGAAGGAATTCTGTAAGATCTTGTTGTGGATAGCCGAATTGAGGCAAGTTACTTGTGTTGCAACCGATCGCCAATTGTGAGGCAGTTGTCACCTTGTAGCCTGATCGCCAAACTTGAGGCAATTTGCACTTGATCCTAGGAAGATGTTGCCGAGGAGAATCCCTGTTGTTGGAATAATGGCTGGTAGAATGGATGAGATAATGGAAATGATGAAAACAATGAGAATTTAATTGGATGTTGTCGAGGAAGATAGGTGAAGAGGATTGACACCTAGACCTAATGTTGAAAGTGATGATGAAGAGGAATTTCAATCTATTGAACAAATTGGCGAAACCCTAAGAGGTGATGAAGAAGAAGAATCAGATCAAGTAAAGATGTTTCAGGCTATTTCAAAGATTGGAAAGAGACCTAGAGTTGATGTGCCGAACTACACTGGTAATTTGAACCCTGAAGAATTGATTGACTAGATAAATGACATGGAAGAATACTTTGAATATGAAGAAGTTTAAGATCCGGAGAAGATAAAATTTGCAAAGACAAAGTTGAAAGGGCATGCTGTTATATGGTGGAAGGAAGTTCAGTTGGATAGAAATAGAAGAGGAAAAGAAAATATTACAAAATGGGATAGGATGGTGACAAAATTGAAGAATCAGTTTATACCTACCGACTATGAGTTGGAGTTGTTGAAAAGATTGCAAAACCTGAGACAAAAGGAGAAATCTTTGAAGGAGTATACTAATGAATTTCATAAGATGATCATAAGGATAGGACATAGTGAAGTAAGGAAAGAGAAAGTGGCTAGATACATCAATGGACTGAGATTGAACATTCGAGAGGAACTGAGTTTGGTGAAGATGACAACACTAGAAGAAGCATATCAGTTTTCCTTGAAAGTCGAAGAAAAGTTGAATAAGAGACATGATCAAAGACAGAGAGGCAGAGGAGGTAAATTTCAGAAAGGCAGGATATTTTCTAGAGGAGATAGATCATTTTTAGAATAGAATAGACAAGAGAACACATTCAAGAAGGATGACAGAGATAATAATGCTTACTGGAGAGATGACAGAAACTTTTACAGGAGAGGAAACCCTAGTGCGTACTGGAATGAAGGATACAAAAGAGAAGGAAAAGGATTTGACAAGAGAACGTTCAAAGGCACTTGTTTCAAGTGTGGAGGTGAAGGACATAGAGCATTTGAATGTAATCAGGGGAGTACAAGCAAAAATATAGAGAACAGTGGAAGAGAAGCTTATGTTGAAGAAGAACCTGTTGGATCACCTAGTTTAGTTGGTAAACCAAAGAAAGGAGAATCACTTGTGATGAGGAGAGCACTATTTCAAGCAGAGACAAATTAAGAACCACCACAAAGGAAAAGATTGTTCAGAACCAGATGCAAATTAGGAGGTAAATGTTGTAAAGTTATAATTGATAGTGGTAGTTCAGATAACCTAGTTGCAGAGGAGATGGTGACTAAGCTGAAGTAGGAAAGATTGAAACACCCTAAGCCCTATCAGATAGCATGGATCTAGGATAATCATAAGGTATTGGTGAGTGAACAATGTTTGGTGAAATTTCATATTGGATCTTATCATGATGAAGTCTTGTGTAATATTATGCCTATGGATGTTTGTCATAGCTTGTTGGGTAGACCTTGGCAATATGATAGAAAAGCTATACATGATGGGAGGAAGAATACATACACTATAACATCAAATGGAAAGAGAATTACTTTGATTCCTTTGGAAGATGATCCTAAGAGTGAAGTATGTGGGAATGTTATAATCTATTTGGTAGATCAAAGAAAATTTTTGGATGGTTTGAGACATGAGAATGTGTGTTATGCTTTGATTCCTAAGAAGCGTGAAACATTGAAGAAGGAGACTGAAAAATCACAACCGGAGGAGATAAAAGAGTTGCTAACAGAGTATGGAGACATCATATCAGACAATGTACCTAAAGGATTTCAACTGAGCAGGAGTATTAATCATCACATGGATCTTGTACCAGGAGCTAGTTTGCCTAACAAAGCAACACATAGAATGACATCGACAGAGAATGAAGAAATAAATAGATAGATACAAGAATTGTTGAGGAAAGGTTTGATTAGAGAAAGTTTGAGCCCTTGTGTAGTACCTGTAGCGTTAGTACCTAAGAAATATGGAGAATGGAGAATGTGTACAGACTCTAGAGAAATAAACAAGATCACAGTTAAGTATAGATTTCCTTTACCTAGGATGGATGATATCATGGATTGTTTGAGTGGAGCAAAATATTTCACAAAAATAGATTTGAAGAGTGGATACCATCAGGTCATAATCAGAGAAGGAGATGAATGGAAGACTGCTTTTAAGACAAATGAAGGATCATATGAATGGTTAGTGATGCCTTTTGGATTGACAAATGCACCTAGTACTTTAATGAGGTTGATGAATGAAGTCTTGAAGAAATTCTTGGGTAAGTTTGTTATTGTGTACTTGGATGATATTCTGATTTTCAGTAAGAAAAAAGAGGAACATTTGTGGCATATTAGACAAGTATTACAAAGGTTGAGAGAAGAGAAATTGCTGATAAACATCAAGAAGTGTAGTTTGAAGAATCTTCTATAGAAACTTCAAGGGATACAAAAGCTGTAGAAGAGGCAGATTTAGGTATTATCCAGTTGAAAGGTAACAAAAATCCCAAGGGTCTTGTATCCTTGGAGGATATATTCGACAGACATGATAGATACATTCAAAATCAAAGAAGAGTGGATGATAAGACCTCTACTAAACATTATCAAGTGAACATTGGTTTTGAAGACAAGCCTAGGCTTGTTAATATAGGCAAATGTTGTACAAAAAAAGAAAGCGAGAGGTTTATCTCTCTTTTTAGACAATACCAAGATGTTTTTGCCTGGTCATATGAAGACTTGAAAGTCTTCACACCCATTGAATTGTCTCATACAATTCCATTGAAACTTGATGCAAAGCCCTTCAAGCAGAAACAAAGCTATTACAATCCATGAATTCAAGAAACAATTTATGCAGAGGTCTAGAAGATGGTGGATGCAAAGATAATATTTCTAATTCAGCATTCAATATGGGTGTCAAACATAGCTCCTGTACGTAAGAAAAATGGTGAAATCAAAATTTGTGTGGATTTCAGGAACATGAACCAATCGTCTCTCAAGGATAATTATCCTCTGCCAATCATGGAGCACACATTGCAAATAGTCACTGGTTTAGAAATGTTGTCACTACTTGATGGTTTTTCTAGATATAATCAAATCACTGTGGCTCGGGAAGATCAGTTCAAGACAACTTTCACTACCCCATGGGGTATGTTTGCTTATGAAAGGATGCCTTTCGACCTCATCATGCTGGTGCTACATTTCAGAGAGCTATGGATTTGGCATATGGGGATTTGAAGAACAAGTTGATTGTCATCTACCTTGATGACCTCACCATTTTCTCAAAAACACGAGGAGACCATTTTGACCATTTGGTGAAAGTATTTGAAAGATGCAAATACCACGGGATTTCTTTGAATCCTAAGAAGTCCATCTTTGCAATGACGGAAGGTAAACTGCTTAGCCATATCATCTCTAAGGAGGGAACACAGATTGATCCTAGTCAGGTTGATTCTATCAAGAATCTGTCTCTACCAACAAGCAAAACTGGTGTGCATTCCTTCTTTGGTAAAATAAATTTCATACGAAGGTTTATACCAGACTTCTCAAAGCTTACAAAAGATATATCAGCTATGATGAAGAAAACGTCTACTTTCAAGTGGACAGATGAAGGCAAGAAGGAATTTGTCGCAATTAAGGAAGCCATTAGCCAAATGCCAGTGTTAGTCCATCCTGATTTTAATAAAGACTCTCCTTTACTATTATGCATCCGAACACACCATGTCTGCCATATTGATGCAAAAGCTGAATGAAGATGCTGAGTCTCCAATTGCTTTCATGAGTAGTAGTTTTAAAGATAGTGAAATGTGGTATTCTCAAATAGAGAAGAACGCGTATGCAATAGTGAGAGCAGTAAAGAATTTTAGATTCTATATCTTGACAGCTCACACAACGGTGTATGTTACTGATCCAGTAGTTAAGAGCGTGCTAACTCAGCAGGAGATGGACATTAGGAAAGGTAACTGGGTCGCATGGGTTCAAGAATACAATTTGGAGATCAAGCCAACAAAACTTGTCCACGGGAGAGGTCTTTGTCAATTGATAGCATAAGATGGTGATCTAAAGCACCAGGCTGAGGGTGAATCTAAAACTGAAACTAAAGAGGATCTTCCTATGGTCTTATTTGTTGATTTTGCAGATGAATGGTATACAGAAATTGTATACTATTTGACTTATGGAGAATGTCCAATTCATATGGAAAAACAATAGAAGAGAACATTAAAATTGAAAGCGCAAAATTTTGTGGTTTGGAATGACGTTCTATACAAGCAAGGGCTTGATGGAACCATTTTGTTATGTGTCAACAAAGATCAACAACAACGTTTGTTGGATGCATTTCACAGTCAAGCATGCGAAGGTCACTTCTCATCAAGGGTAACTGCATTCAAGATCCTGCAAGCACAATTTTATTGGCCAACTATGTTTCGCGACACATATGAATGGGTGTCAAAATGTTAGATCTGTCAACAGTTTGTTGGCAAACTCAAACTAGCGGCCATTCCCCTCAAGCAAGTAATTATTGATGGTCCATTCCAACAATGGGGATTAGATTTTGTTGGCCCTATCAACTCACGTTGTAGTAAGGGGCATATTTATGTCCTCATAGGTACAGATTACTTCACAAAGTGGGTTGAAGCTATTCCAACCAAGCGAGCTACCTCAAAAGTTGTTTGTGACTTCATGGAAGAGAACATTATTTCCAAATTCAGGGTACCGCGCAAGATAGTGACTGACAATGTTTTTCATCTAAGGATGTACTAGAGTTTTGTTATGATCACGGCATCATGTTATCACATTCATCAGATTATTACCCTCAAGGTAATGGATAGGCTGAATCATCAAACAAAAACATAGTCAATATCATACGCAAGCTAGTTGATTCTAATCAAAAGGCTTGGCATAAAAATCTTTATGATGCTCTCTAGGCCAATATAATTACCCCCAAGAGAGCTATTGGTACTTCACCTTTCATCATTCTGTATGGTATAGAGGTGATGCTACCTATCATGCTAGAGTTGTTCACTTTGAAGTTGGCGACTGCTATTGAAGATGATGAGTTCAAATATCCTATTGAAAAGTGCATCCTGTATCTGATGAAGCTAGAAGAAGAAAGGGTGGAGGTCGTAGACAGAATCACTCAGCATCAAGAATGAGTGAAGAAAATATTTGATAAGAAGGCTCGCTAGTGAGACTTCAAGATCGGTGATCAAGTCCTACTCTGGGACAAAAGACATGAGCCCAAGGGAATGCACGAAAAATTTGATTCCTTGTGGTTGGGGCCATACAAGATCCACGAGTTTGCAGGAGAGAATACTTACATTCTATCACACATGGATGGGAGGCTTCTTCCGCTGCCTTACAATGGATTATACTTAAAACACTTCATCCCTTCGGGGATGGAGTAATTTCATTCACTTTCTATTCTCATGATGTGTTTCCCCTTTTAGTGATGTGATCATTATGTCGTAATGTTTTTCCCCTTTCCGTAATGTGACAGTTGTGTTCTTTGTGTTCTGGAAAGTTCCAACTCTTAGGTGATTTTAGGAAGTTCAGTTTTAGGTGATGTAGGGAAAAGTCTTGTTCTAGGTGATTAGGAAAGTGACCTGACTCTATTGCCCAACTGATAAGACACTGGTTCAAGCTTAAAAAATTGAGACATTCTCGGTTCTCCTATGCCGTAAGTATCTGACATGGTCCCTAGATAGAGCCAATTGTTGTACCTAATCAAAATTTTTGCTTCATTAAGGCATTTTGAGAAAGTCCAGAAATTTTTTTGTCAAAAAAGTCAAAATTTCTAAAAATAAACGTCAAATTAGGTTTTCTGGGTTTCTTGAGATATGGATGCTGGCAAAATTTTCTAAAAATAGAAAGTTTCTAAAAATAGAATCTCTGATTTAGGTGTTGTGCTTGATTCTCATTGGTTGATTTTGCTTCACGATCAGCGCCGTCCACACAGAATCTGCAAAAGGTCAAGTTTTCTCTACTAGGTCAATTTTGCTTTTTCAGAAGGTGAAGCATGAGCACTGAAGTCATCAATGGAGGAATTTCATCTGCCAGAGCTCGTTTTCAAGTTTTCAACGTTGTTCTGACTACACAGAACTGACAAATAGTTGTCGATTCGATGAAACATACAAAACGGAGCAGGGTCAATTCGGGGTGAGGTGAAAATTTGAAAATCATCAAAATTTAACTAAGGCATTGGAAACCAAGCGCCCCTGGAGGCTAGGAGTGCCTAGTTGCACCAATGTTAGATTTTTTTTGCGTTTTTCAAGAAAATGCAAGAAATATCTCCGTCAATCAGTTCTGGTGAGCATAAAAGCAATCATTTTGGTCATCAGGCCCCAAAAAGCTAGAAATCACATCTGATGTACCCAGGCTATCCAATTCATTCACTATCCAGTGGCAGTTGACTGACGAAATCATCGAAATCAGCATCAAGAAGCAGCTGCTGGCACGCGAAATGGAGCAAGTTGCAAACGAAGGTTGAAAATCATGAAACTGGCTAAGGCATAGAATCCTAGGCACCCCTAGAGGCTGGGGGCACCCAACTTCTCATGCCTTAGAATTTTTTACTTGTTTTTCGAGAAACGTCAAAAAATACTTCGTCAGCTCGTTTCCAAGTGGTCAAACTTGGTCAAACTCAATCAAACATTGGTAAAAGCTAAGATTTTATCACCGATGTGTTTAGGCTAGTCAAATCATCTCATGTCCTGCCTCAGCAGTCATCTGAACGATCAAAAACGAAGATCAAACAGGAGCTATTGGCACAAAAATTGAGAAACGACATGAAAACTAAAAAATACCAAAAAATTTCTAAGGCACTAAATCTTAGGCGCCCCTAGAGGCTAGGGGTGCTCAAATCCACTAGACTTAGTTTATTTTTGAGTTTTTTTGGAAAACAAAAATCTTCCTCCGTCAGCCCGGTCAGGTTCATAGCAAGTCAGTTTGGCATGTTTCCCGAGGCAGACAGAGAGTACTGTCAGCTCAGTTTTCATCAGGCCTGCCTATCTTCCAGATCATCAGGCTCAATTTTGTCCCAGTAGATAGAAATTGACAGCCAAACATGGGTCATCCGTCACCGGAATGCGTGGGGGAATCAAGAAGTTGAAAAAGTTGAAAATTTCAAAAAAATGGTTAAGGCATGGAAAACCAGGTGCCCCTAGAGGCTAGGGGCACCCAACATCTCATGCCTTAGATTATTTTCGTGTGTGACAGTGTTTTCTGATAGCTGCATCCAAACCTTCACCCGGTGACAGTTTCTAGAAGTCAAATTTGCGGTCAAACGTCATCAGATCATCAATTTGAGGCTGGGGATGAAATCATGGTTGATAAGCCTCCAAATGACAGGATTAGTCAGCTTTTTCAGTCAATGGTGACATTTTATCATCTTGTTGAAGTCAGAGACAGGCCATACTGGAGTCAAAGCGAGTGCAAAAATTTCAAAAAATAAAGTAAAATTGGCTAACACTTTTGCAAACTCACGTGTTTGATGACATCATCAAAAGAAGATATTTTTAGTCATGTTACACATGAAGCCATAGGCAGCTATAAAATAGGGATTCTTCCTATTCGAATACATCCACATGGATTTGCACTTTAAAAGTTGTTTTCTTCATGGATAAGATCTAAGTTTTATTCTTTCACAAAGAAAGCTGCTTTTTCACCCTAAAGTTCTATAAAGACAAACATTTGGCTTCTTTTATTCATTATCTTTTGTAGTTGCATCAAGAGGAAGAAGACATATTTTTCTTTCCATGAAGTTTCGAAGGCTCAAACGAAGTGCTTTCTCAGCATTCTTCATAGTTTCGGGTTGAGGAAGTAAGGAGGCACGCTTTTTCAGGGCCCTTTTTTCTAGGGGATCATTTTTTAGAAATTAGACCGAAGCTTTTTTAGTTTTCATAGAGATGGGTCCATCCAGAATTTCATCCTCTTGAAGATTCAAAATTTTGCTTTTTTTGGGAATCTATTTTTTTGCTGCTTTTTCGAGAAATCCTCCACTTTTTCAAAATCCGACAATCTAGGTTGCTTCAAAATGGGATTGCCTACAAAACTCATGTGCTCACTTTTTTTGCTCAGAATCTTCTTTTTTTTTTTAAATCAATAAGTAATTTTCAGCCATTTGTTCAAAATTTTTCCGACATAGGCGTGTTCACAGTCAATTTTCAAATCTTTCAGTATGCAATACTCTCCAACACAAATCACGCCCAAAACGACATTGGTTCATGATTACCTAAGAACGTTTGAGATAGACTTGCATAAAGTACTTCCAGTGTTCAAATTACATCCTTTGGAAGATGCAGGAAACAAGGCTATCGAGAATCTGGGTCACTCCAGATTGCTTGCAGTAGCATCCTTCCCCATCACAGTGCAAAGTATCAAATTTGTAATTGCTTGTATGACGCATTACAATTTGGTCACAAGAGAAATCTAATCAAGAGATGGATGAATGCTCTGCAGCTTGAGGCCAAACAAAATTGATAAATGCTTTTCAATACCGATTTGGAGAGAAAACTTGGTTGTTTCAATTGAAGAATGCAAGAGGGTGTGGAACAATGATAAAGAAAAGTACCAGAAAAAGATTGCTCAGAGGTGGTTGAAGGAAAAGCAGAATGTCATGCCAAAGAATGTTAGACATGGAGAGTTCAAGGAAGAACATGCAATAATGATTACTCTGCTAAGCCGGATCAAGGGTCAAGCAGATGCTAACAAGTTTCAGCCTTGGATGTTTTACATCATGTCCCAGATTGTTGATGAAACTGAATTCTATGACTAGTCAGCACTCATCAGTGATAGTCTCCACCAACAAATACTTGATTTTCAAAGGACCCATGAATTCCACATGATGTCATACCTTATGTATTTGATGGTTTTTCAGGGTCAATTCAAAGGTTTAAATATTGTTGGAACTTTGGGTATTCAACATGTATATCACCATTTTCTGCAGTTAGAATTTTCTCAGGCTAAATGACATTACAAGCGGGTGAATGATGCATTTATGATGCATGCAGTGAGAGATATGGATAATGAATTGCATATACGATTTTTAGGAGATGCCCAAATGGCGATGGCAGAATCGGCTGATTGGTTTATCCAGTTTCCCACTTTTTCCTACATCAGAGTATATGGCTTCTCAGGAGAGCCAGCCATGTTGCCGAGATATCCTATAGATGAAATAATATTTATAGAATTTTTGAGGCAAGCCTATGAAGTTCATACATTTATGCGTAGCAGACACAAGGCAAATTTCAATTTTCCAATTGGGATGGGTATTTACAAATGCAAGTCTGGAGCAGATGCCAAGGTAATTGGTAATGAATCATCCATGTATGGTCTCAAGTTTTTCGACAGGAGGACTTCATATGATTCTCGTGGAGTTTTTTGCATCACATCTTGGTCAAAATTGTGTGCATACACCTGCAGGTGAAGACTTCTGGGCTAATTGTGCTGATGATATTGAAGTGCGAGAACGCAGTTACAGCAGGTTTACTCTTCAGTAGATGTCTGATATCCTGTCAGAAGATGTAGAGGGTTTGACAGAAGATGGTGAAGTTCTACTTCCCACGTATTTCAAAGATCAAGTTGAGCAACAACAATTGCCACCAGTTAATTGGTCAATAAAAGAGAACACTTCCATTGAAGATAGAACGAGTCAAGTTGTAAACAACTTGATATTCATGAAGAATAAGCGAAAGGAGGACATTCTGGTAGCAGAGCTGCTAGTTGTACAACCATCAGAACCTTCCACTTCAAAACCAAAACGAAGGGTTAAAGCTATGAGTGTTCTTCAAGAAGGAACAAAAATGGCTAAGTTAAAGAGGAAAAAGGATGAGTCTTCAATTCATGTCTAGTAGGAGCAACCAACAGTTAAATCAGAAGTTCCCATTAATCCAACACCACATGTTGAAACATTACCTTCAGATCATGTCTCTCCATCTTCTTCACCAAGCACTTCTCCTATCCACATAGATTCAAAGCTGGATTCGCCGGTTCATAACTCTGATACACATATTGGTTCGTCAGGAGTTGATGAAGTTAGAACCAAGTTTCCAAAATAAGATGGCTCATCCTGGCTTTAAAACATTATGGGAAGGAAGAGGAGAAAGCCTCCATATCGATTGGATTTAATAGATTTTAAAAGCGTCTACCAAGACACACCAGATAAGAAACTAAAGAAGCAGGTCCGCATAAAAGAATGCGAATGGAGAAATGATCCTAGAAACTACAACACCGCCAGAAGATAGAAGTGCTAATGATATTGAGGTTGATGACTTCAAGGTTGTCAAAGCTAATCTTGGAAGGAGTACCCGACATACAGATGTAAATCTCTTCGAGGTTACAGTGGATAATCTGAAAGAAAGGGTGTTGAAGGATGGAGAAGATAAAGCAACCCTCAAGGCTGAAGTTAGGCAGCTGTGGCAGTATATTTTCAACCTTTTCCATGGTGCATCATAGGCTGATTTACTACTTCCTCTGAATCTTAAATCACCAGCCTATCAACAACAGTTCAGTCAGTTGGTCCTCTATGGGAGGCACATGAATAATTAGGTGGAAGAATTTTTAACTAAAGGGAGAGTTGTACTTTCAGAATTTGATCAATTAAAGTATAATGCACATGATTTGCGTCAAGGCATTTAGGGGTTGCAACAGACTATGGCTAAAAATAGACTGGTGTTTGAGATCATTATCTCTGACTTGAAGATAGCACATGATTCTATTGATTCAGTTAAAGATAAGAAGATAGTTTCTACTTGGAAAGTACAATATCTTTTCACAGTAAAAAGTTATGATAGTATAATTTGAGAGTTAACAAAATGGAAAGAAAAGGTAGTAAATATTCTCAAGTTTGTGAGATCTTTTGTTTCTCAGATCCCGTGTTTTTATGAAAAAGAAGATGGTAGCATGTATGATCTTAGGGAAGTGCAAGCAAAGTTCCAGACTCTCATTCACAACAATTTTAATGGTGATATCAGTGCCGGCAAGATGGATCGTTTTGCTGCAATGATAGTGAAGTTTGACAAAGTTGTGGGTGAAGTTCATGAATTTCTTCAGATGGTTGCAAATGGTGAAGAAATGCTAGAGAATCAGAATATCATTCTAAAGAGTATCGGTGTTTCTGGCAAAGATGTGGTCACTCACTTTTTAGGAGATATTATTTCCCATAATATCAATGGATGACATCACCAAAAAGCAAGAATGTTGATGAGGATGTGATTCAAAAGAAAGCAACTTTAACTCAAATGCCTTTTGTTTTAAAGCATTTACTTTCATCCTAAGCTCATCCATTCTTTATTTAGAAAGAAATCACTTTGTATTAGTTGGAGTTTTCTTTGCTTTAAAGCAAATTTCTTTAAAGCGTTTGTTAGTTATATCTTTGTCTTAGAATAGAAATAAAGCTTGCGAGTTGGCAAGTTAGGGTTAATCAAGGAGATTTTAGGGTTCCCTACTCCTTTGATTTAGTATAAATAAGGGCAACCTTGCCCATTGTAAGAGGAGCTACTTTTGTGATAGCAAACTTGTTGTGCCTATTCTAGCCTACAAATCTTGTTATTCCAAGTGTTTGTTCACTTTGTGTTCATTGTAAGGGAACGGTGTTGGAGATAACATATTTTGTTGTGCCTGTTCTAGCCTGCAAAATTGTTGTTCAAAGTGCTTGTTCACTTTGTGTAATCTGTTTCCAGTGTTTGATTGCTTGTTGTATGCCTACCTTTTGCTACAGTATTGTTGTCCTGGAGTTGTATCGACTTTGTGATGTTGGAATAGAAATCTCATGCTTGCCTTTGCTTTGGTATTCTATCTCAAATCATCAAGTTTTGTCATCAGATGTGTGGCTTGTGTAACTTTTATTTCAGCTTTCATCATTAAAGTACAATGAGTCTTGTGATGTAAATCTAGGAGAAATTTACTTAAGTTTTCATGTTAAAACAATCATTCCTTGTCCACTTTTAATTCCTTTGCTCTGAATTTACGTAAGAGATTAAAAGCATCAATAGTTTAAGCCTAGTTGTAGTAGAAGTTTTAAAAAGGAAAAACCTCTTCTACAGCGTTTAGAGTTTTATAACCTTCTGCTCACAACTGAGAATCAAAAAGAAGATAGGCAAAGTTTAATTTATTTATCTTTTCAGTGAACATCAGTAAAAAGGGGACTCTCCCTTCCAATAGGAGAGCAGTTTATCTTTGCATAGCTGGCTGTTTCCAACTCACATTCTAGAGGTGCGAATTGAAATGCCAACAGTTCAGAGGATCTCAGTTGTGCATACCTAGAAGTTCAATGAGAGATAATTTGATCAAGGAAAAATATGGCAGTGGATTGGCAGGACATTTTGTCATTGACAAGACAGTGGCTTTGGTAAGTGAAAATTACTTTTGGCCTCAGATACATAAGAATGTTAGGAATTTTGTATAGAGTTGTAGAGTTTGTCAAGTTACAAAGGGGAGTAGTTAGAATACTAGATTGTATAAACCTTTTATAGTACTGGAGAGACCTTGGGAAGATATAAGTATGGATTTTGTAATGGGATTGCTGAAGACACAGAGAGGACATTGTAGATTAGATAATGCAAAATGAGAGAAAACACCAAATCAAATGCAATAAAACAAGAGATTATACCTCACATACACAACCTAATCCCATCAAAGGAAGGAGGAGCCTTTGCACCCAAATAAAGCTCCCAAAACCAAGATTGTCCCTAGACTATTGATCCAAATGTGAAATGCTCTTCAATTGTGCAACTCACTATTAACTCAAAGGTGATTTTGGCATGGTAACTTTGCATGAAAATGGATGATGAAAATGACTTGTGAGAGGTTGTATTTATAGACTTTTGGAGAGGATTTTGATCCAAGGGTGGAGATTAATTGGAGAGATCAATGGTGGAGGATGAAAGTGAGGTGGAGGGCCTAGATTTGATCTTGAAAGATGGAGGGTTAGGAATAAAAGTAAATCTTTTATTCATTTTTGGGAAAGGGGTGAATAAATGAGGTTGGGTGAGATGGATTATTTGTGAATTAAAAATTCACATGGGGAAGGGTAAAATGAATTAAAAATTCATTTGGGGAAGAGTGGATATGACATGTGTAAGGGATGTGTAAGAGGAGTAAATGTGATGTGTGATTTATTTGAATTTTAAATTTGGGAGGTGTGGAGAGAAGTGCTAATGAGGATTTGACTTTCTTAATTAGGGTGATTAACCTAAGTAATGTGGCTGGAATAAATTAGTAGAGGGATTAGAGGGGGATAAGATTAATTAATTAGTGATTTAATTAATTAATTCTAAGGCTAGGATGGGGTAGGTTAGAGTAGGCAATTAAATAATAGCTATTTAATTGTCTAAGGTAGGGATAGGCTAATTAGTAGGCTGGATTAATTAGTTAACATGGTTTTAACTAATAAATTGGATTTAGGAAAAATGGGGAATTGATTTAATAAATTTTGCATATTTATTAAATCACTTGGCTAAGGTTTGGACTATTGAATTAATAAAATTAATTCAATTTTGGGGATAAAATGGTGTGGACTTAGAAAATGAAAGGGGTGATTAATTAAATAAAAATTTAATTAATTAGTTGGAAAGGGAATTGGTAAGTTTAGGGATATCGGGAGTTAGTTTGGTAGTCGAGACATTTTTACGTGTCTACATTTGCCCCTCTTTGACGTGGCGTCAGGACCTAGGAGGGAAGTGGCGTCAGGTTGAAGAAAAATATGCCCCAGCTGCCGAGAAGGAATGAGATGGATAGGGGATGCCCCCTCGAGAGGTTAGCGGGAATATGAAAATTTTGCAGGTAAGCTCTCGAAAGGATGCGACAGAAGTGACGGTGGGAGAGGTGATGGAAAAAGAAGATGGTGGGAGGAAAAACGGAGGAAAAATGCTGAGATCTGCACCCTGGAGGGAAAAGAAAGGGATGGAGGGATGACATGGCCCACTATATTAGGAAAAGTGGGCCTAAAGAGTGCCACATTGGCACACTTTGACCTTCTAGAAGAAAAGAGAAAGGAGAGATGGCCGAGCTCAACCCACAGTTCCCGCGACTTCATCATATCTCAGAGCGATTTCGAGAGGTCAGGCGGTCACCGGAGGCTGGACCCCAGGTAGGGCCTAACCTGAACTTTGTGATTTTTTACTTTTACGCACATGTTTTTGGGTTTTGGGATATGGGTTAGGAGCGCATGGCGCCATAGACAAGGTGGATTAGCGCAATCCGGCGGATTAGCGCTATCCACCAGGGTAGGGTAAGGTGATTTTGTCGCCATTTTGGAGGAATATTGGCGCCATCGTCTGGATTCCAAAACTCAGGGCGAAGCAAATATGGCATTTTGATGCCATATTATGGGTAGAATGGCGCTATCACCTGGAATAGCGCCATAATGGGGAATAGCGCTATTATTAGTTTTAGCGCTAAAAGTTTAATTGACGCAAAAATGAAGTGCTACGCCATCGTCTGGATTGGTGCGATATAGGGCGCGTAGTAGCGCCAATGTTTGCATTGGCACGATACAGGGAGCGCAGTGGCGCCATTGTCTGTATTGGCGCGATAGGTAGGGGAAAGTAGCGCTATTTTTAAAATAGCACTTAGGGATTGTCTGTGTGGGGCCACATGATTTAGGCCTATGAGACATTCAGAAGAAAAAGGTGTGGGGGGAAAAAAATAATTTTGTATCTAATGAAGAAGTGGTGGATGCAGGATACACGGTGGTTTATACTGCAGTCGCGAGAGCGACGAGTGCGATCCGTGATGCCGCTGTTTGATGAGGCATGGCGACCTCGACTTGCGAGACTGGGGCTTTGGACGATGGCAGCGATGCCAGTGCTGCGAGCTCATAGAGCTCTGATGACAGCCGCAATGGAGTGATACCGCAGCGAGACTTCCAGCTTTCTGCTGCCGACAGGAGAGATGACTATCACACTTGAGGATGTTTATCGCATCCTCAAGCTGCCGATTCATGGTCGACATGTGAGGTATGACACGAGGAGGGGGCGAACTGCGTTGATCAGAGTGTTCAGAGCGGAGCACGTGGTATTTTTGGCAGACGAGAGGGAGATGGATTATGACAGGACGCTGGCGGCGGGTGCAGATCCCTTTGCCTTATATTTGTGTGCGCTGATTGGAGGTGTGGTGCTGCCGGATAAGCGAGGCAGAGGTTTTCCTGTGGGCTGGGGTGGGATGATAGAGGGGATGGTGAGGCATGATACTGTCTATGCATGGGGGCCAGTGATGCTAGCACAGCTGCTGCACGAGATGCACATGGTCACTTATCTTCATGACAGGGCTTTATCTATTGGGGTTACGCTGCTACATGGCTTTGGGAGCATATCCCCGTGACTCGGCCGACATGCGGTTATTATCGGCACCCGTTTGAGGCATTTGTGTTTTTGTATTAGGATGCATTGTATACCTATACTGGACAGGTCCGCCACTGGCGGAGGATATTGGACATGATTAGCGTGGTATACCGTCCATATATTGATTGTGAGGAGTGGCCGAATGATGTGACTCATCTCCCGTACACATTTCAGCAGAGATTTCTTATGGGTCGTGCAGACCGTACTATAGAGATGTACCTACCCTCGCGGGTGATGCGACAGTTTGGACGGGTACAGGATGTGCCTCAGTAGATGGTGATATATGCGCAGACACCGTGGGATACAGCCTACTGGCCCACAACATTACAGCCACAGGTTGCGCTAAATGACTGGGCAGCACTTCAGCCAATTCAATGGGATTGGAGGAGCACAGTGGTGGATGTAGGTACTACACCTGCTTATGAGGTATGGTGGTAGATGCATCGGCCCACTCGATTGACAGATCTGACAGTGGCGATATCAGATGATGAGGGAGATGGGGATGGAGATGATCCAGATGAGGGTGGGGATGAGGTCATTGTAGATTTCATTGTGGAGGTGATGGATGATGGGTTAGAGAGGGTGATCGCTAGAGATGGTCAGCTTGTGGATGAGGTGGCAGCAGCAGTAGCGGGACAGGGGCCAGTGGGGCAGGAGGTTCCAGCATAGCAGGTTCCAACGCAGCAGGTTCCTGCACAGCAGGTCCAGGCTAGGGGAGGAGGGCAGGGTAGAGCACCGCGATGACGCGGTGGACAGCTGAGGACAGAGTAGGGTGATCTATCCCCATCACGGGTGGAGCAGCTGCGGGTCGGTAGACATGATGCCGAGGCAGGGAGCTCAGGGGCAGGGATGGAGGCAGAGGTTGAGAGGCTGACGCCTCGACGACGGTCACGGGAGGAGATGGAGGAGATAGAGACACTACGTGCTCAGGTGGCCAGTTTAGAGGAGGCGTTGGGGTGCCGAGAGGCTGAGTTGGGACAGCTGCAGGGAGTAGATGAGCGGTTGGCAGTGTCAGAGGCTCAGTTGGCTCAGGCCAGAGAGGATATGGAGGATTTAAGGATAAAGCGGGATGCAACGCTCGTGAGAGCACATCGGGCAGAGACTGCGTTGAGCAGTGCACAGGCTATGGGTGGGGGCCTTGCCCTGATTTTGGTAGGGATGTAGACTCAACTGGCCCAGGCTCAGACACATGCGCATCAGATACAGGGGCAGTTGAGCCAGGCACAGGGACAGGTAGCTCAGGTACAGGGACAGGTAGCTCAGGTACGGGGGGAGCTAGCAGAGGCCAGAGCACGGACGGAGTATTATCGGGGGTTATATTATGCAACCGTACCCGCAGCGCAGCGAGCACCGAGTTACAGCTAGGTCAGTAGATCGGGGGCGTCGAGATCACATCGATCTAGATCTATTCAGTCAGTTCAGCAGACGATGCCCCCTCCCACATATGTGCCCCAGCAGGATCCTCAGGTACCGGTAGCACCACAGCCACAGCTGCCGCCAGGATCACAGGCTCGACCAGGGTCATCATCTCCTACCCCCTCAGAGAGAGGATCCTCGATGTGATAGTTATACCATGATAGCCCTTAGAGGCATTGTATCAGGACACTTTATTTTTTGATGATGTGAGCGATGTACATTTTTTTGCGGTGATTATATATGATGCGAGACTTCTGATGGCTTATGATATTCTATTGTGATGATGCTTATATGATGGATGCACATGTTATATTTTATATGCTGTGGATGTATGATGTTTTTTCAAATGATGTGTGTGATTTGGTGGATGCAATTATGTTTTTGTGATATATGCATGGTGTTGTGATTTATGGACATTTATTATGGATGAAAATGTATGGGATTATGTTCTATGCCACTAGTTGTTTCAATGATGATGTTGGTGATGTTGTAATGCAACTAAATGTTTGTGAGATGTTGATATGTATGGAATGCAATGTGATGATGCTATTTTTAATATGCACTTATGATATGATGTGTAATGATATGCAGCTAAAATGAATCTACTTGTGTTTTATGCAAACTTAAATGGATTTAAAATGAACCTAAAATGAGATGCAATCAGATTAACATGAACCTAATATGTGATGCAAATGGATTAACCTAAATATGTGATGCAAATGGATTAACATGAACCTAATATGGATTAACCTAAATATGTGATGCAAATGGATTAACATGAACCTAAAATGGATTTAAAATGAACCAAAAAAAAAGATTAAAATGAACCTGAAAGGATATGCAACTTAAATGGATGAAAAATGAACCTAAAATGTGATGCAAATTGGTGGTGACATGTAGTTAAATGATATGTGCTAAATGCAGTATCGGTGATAGGTGGTATGCAAACTAGGTGATAGGTGAGGTAGCCTAGTCCTGATACACATGATGTTCCTTGTGTTGACCCTGAATGGTGAGACTGTGGGAGAACGTGTTAGGTGTTGGGGATGATAAGGGTGAGAGCGTCTAGGGGATGGCGGTGGGGGGATTGGAGGATGGTTAGGTCATAAGATACCACGTCATTGAGGGGGGGGTTTGGTTTGGTTCAAGATGTGTTAAGTGGAGATAGGTTGGGATGATGGGGTTAGTGCGGGAGTTAGGTTAGTGGGGGGGGTTGGAAAGTGTCGATCAAATCTAGGCCGATATGGGATAGGTGACCGAGTGATTAGGATGATGAGGTTGAGCTAGTAGTTGCACAAAATTAATTGAGAGCATTTCTTAGTTTAATGTAGCAATGTAGGATACAGTTCACGAAGGTATGAAATGACCTGGGTGATGATGTATATCCGACGATTGCATGGACTAGACCCACAAGCAATAGGTTGGTTTCATGCATGCCCAAGGTAGTATAATCTTGCCTAGTAGAGGAAGGGGACTCATAGCAGTGAGTGTGAATAATGCATATAAGGTGTTGATACCTGTATATGCAAAATAGGACACATCATGCTAGAACCGACCTGGACTTCAAGATATGAATACTATTCTTGGAGTAATGAAACCAACCCACAAGCACAGCATACTGAAACAATGACTATGTCTACTCCAAGGGCTATCCGCTATGTACCATGATATAATGAGATCAAGGTAGCTTTGGAGATTACTTGGAGTGAGACAAAAAGATAAAAATCAATAAGCAAAAATACCAGCGAAAGATACAAATAGCCTTTGTGTGCTCTTGCCAAGAGACGTGATGATAGAATGATAGATTTTTGTCCATTGTAGGAAAGACGTATCCTAGGACGCAGATCTGTTTTTGATTGGAGAGTTTGTGGAAGATGGGCAAAAGAACATTCGGGCTAAATGGAAGATTATAGTTGGTATATTGCTTGATGATTTTTACGCGAGGGACCATGTTTCAATGGTATGTGTAGCATGCGTATCGTTTCATAGATCTAGAAAGCTCAGTGTGGGAACCATCCCAATGGGTGGGATGGGTGCATCTTAGATATCTGAGTACTAGAAACATCCTTCGTATTCCAGACTGCCTACATACCCTGTGTCCACGGGATCAAGGTACTTTTAAGATGCGGGTGAAATGAATATGTAGTTCTGGCAAGACTTGATGATGTGGGAATGGTTAGCGATGTGATGTGATGAGGGTTGAGGCGTGTTTAGATGATTGTGGTGGGATGCGAGATTGATGCGTGGGGTGATTATTTTTGGATTTTCTAATTTTATGATGTTTTTGGATTTTTTTTTGATTTTCTGATGTTTTTAGATTTTTTGATTTTCTGATGTTTTTAGATTTTTTGATTTTCTGATGTTTTTAGATTTTTTGATTTTTCGAACTGTACAAAGGAGAGCTTGCAAAGATCCTTGTTCCTTGGATGGGGCTGTGGATGGGTGAGGTAGTGCGGGGTGGGCGAACAAACTTGATGTTTCAGAATTTCAAGCCATGGGATGTGTGGGTATGGAGTGTTATGCTAGAAAGAGGACTTATTAGATGGTAGAACCGGCCATTACGCGTGGCGCCTGAAACAGGTTTTCACCATGGTACTTATCCAAGGCGTCACCGAGGTGATTTTCACCATTGGAAGTTTTTATTGCACTTTGATTTTTTCTTGATTTTTTTTATTTTTTTGGTGTTTTTACTTTTTTGTATTTTTTTTTTTTTTTGACTTGTGGTATCAGATGGGTTATGCATAGAATCGCTTGAGATGCAAGATGTTCATTGGCTCATCTAGAGGCTGCCCCTCGGGTGTTGCAAGCTGATAAGCTCCTGACCCATAGTCGGCGGTGATGACATAAGGTCCTAGCCAATTAGGTTCGAATTTTCCTTGCTTCGAACACTCTTGCAGGTTCTTTTGATTTTCCATTAGGACCAGGTCACCTACCTCAAACTTTCTGGTTCTGATCTTTTTGTTGTAGCTTCTTCTGAGGTAGTTTTGGTATGCCTGTAAGTGATTTAATGCATTCAGGCATTTCTCATCCAACAATTCAAGTTGATGCAACCTTGCGACGCGATAGTCTTCATCAGAGATAATATTTTGCAATGATACTCAAAGGGACGGGAGCTCGACCTCTATAGGTAAAATGGCTTCTGATCCGAATACTAGTGAGTATGGAGTGGCTCCAGTAGGAGTGCGGATACTGGTGCAGTAAGCCCATAGGGCGGGGTTAAGTTGGAGGTGCCAGTCGCGGCCAACTTCATTGACTGTCTTCTTTAAGATGCGGAGGATGGTTTTGTTAGAAGCCTCTGCTTGACCGTTTCCTTGAGGGTAATATGGCGTGGAGAAGCGGTGTTTGATGTCAAACTTTTTCGCACAAAGTGCGAACTTCTTGGTTCTTAAATGGCTTCCCATTATCAGTGACAATGGAATGGGGGATACCGTAGCGGTAGATGATGTAGTGGAGAATGAACTTGGAGATTTGGATGCCTGTGGTGAAGGTGAGTGGTATTGCTTCCACCCACTTTGTGAAGTATTCTGTAGCAGTGATTATGAATTTATGGCCGTTGGAAGATGGAGGATGGATTTTCCCTACGAGGTCGAGTCCCCACTGTGAGAAGGGCCATGGTGTTGTGATTGGTTGCAGCACCTATGCTGGGGCATAGATGAGATCGCCGTGTTGTTGACATGGGAGGCATTTTCTGATAAACTGATGTGCATCCTTGTCCATAGTGGGCCAATAATAACCAGTCCTCAGGATCTTCTTAGAAAGAGCTGGTCCACTTGAATGTGCCCCACAAATACCTGCGTGTACCTCTTCCAAAGCTGCCTCGGCTTCCCTAGAGTCTAAACATCGTAGAAGCGTACCATCAAGACTCCTTTTGTAGAGGGTGTCACCTACAAGGATGAAACGGGAGGCTCGATGGATGAAAGATTTTTTCTGTGATGGGGATAGGTTGTTGGGGAGGATGTTATCATGAAGGTAGAGGTACGTTTCCTGATACCAGGGGGATAAAGGACCAATGATTTCGCACACTAGTTCAGATTGGGGAACATCATATGCTGGGATGGGGAGCTCTTCGATCAGGAACTCACATTTATTGCTGCCTTGCTTCATGTCAACCAGAGATCCAATGGTGGCCATGGCATTTGCTGCTTTGTTGTTTACCCTTGGGATCTGCTCAAAGTGGATGTCATCGAAATAATCTTTAAAGTCATCGACCATCTTCTTATAGGGAAGAAGCTTATCGTCCTTGGTTTTATATTCATTATTGACTTGCCTGATGACTAGTTGAGAGTCGCCATATATAGTTAGTTTTTCTATTTTCCATTTGATGGCCATTCGGAGACCTGTGATGAGGGCCTCATATTCTGCTACATTATTGGTGCATGGAAATGTGATTTTGAATGATTTAGGGATCGTGTCTCCTTGAGGGGTAACAAACAAGACGCCTGCCCCCGAGCCTTTGTGAGTGTAGGATCCATCAAAATACATCTTCCATGTATCTGTGGCTGGTGTGATTGTCAAGATGGCCTCGTCTAGAAATTCTGCTATTGTAGGATGCTCTGCCTGGATAGGTGCCTCAGCTAGCTGATCTGCTATGACTTGTCCTTTGATTGCCTTCCTCTCTGTGTATTCTATGTCAAATTCGGTGAGAATCATGACCCATTTTGCCATCCTTCCTGTGAGAGCTGCTCTGTTTAGCAAATATTTGAGTGGGTCGATCTTAGCAATGAGCTTAGTCTTATGATTGAGCATATAATGTCTTAACTTTTGTGATGTGAAGACGAGGGCCAGGCATGCTCGTTCAATTTGTGTGTAGTTAAGCTCATAGGAAATCAAGGTGCGACTGATTTAGTAGATGGCTCTTTCCTTCCCCTGCTCATCGTGTTGTGCTAACAAAGCCCCGATTGCTGTGTCGGTTGCAGAAATATACAAGAGGAGGGGCTCTCCTTGTCTTGGTGGAGATAGAATAGGGGGATTAGCCAGATATGCTTTTAGCTGGTCGAAGGCATCTTGACACTGAGTAGTCCAGGTGAAAGCTGTATCTTTTCTGAGGAGATGCTGGAATGGTTGGCATTTGTCAGCAAGTTGAGCAATGAATCGACGAATAGACTGTAGTTTACCCTGCAGGCTTCTTAATTGTTTCAAGGTTTTAGGAGGTGGCATTTCAGTAATAGCTTTGACTTTTGCCAGGTCCACCTCGATTCCTCATCTGGAGACTATGTATCCCAATAATTTGCCTGAAGTGACGCCAAAGACACACTTTTTTGGATTTAGACGAACATTATATTGTTCTAACCTGTCAAAGATCTTGGCTAGCATGTCTAAGTGTTCTTCTCGGGTCTTTGATTTACCGAGTAAGTCATCAACGTAGTCCTCCATGATGTGGTGAAAGAGGTCGTGGAAGATGACAGTCATTGCTCGTTGATAAGTAGCTCCTACATTCTTTAGGCCGAACGGCATTACTACCCAACAGTATGTCCCCCATGGGCATATAAAGGATGTTTTGTGCTAATCTTCTTCGGCAATTTTGATTTGATTGTATCCTGAAAAGCCATCCATGAGGGATAGCATCTCATGCCCTGCGGTAAGATCCATGATCATGTCAATGTTGGGAAGGGGGAAGTCATCTTTTGGGCAGGCCTTGTTGAGGTCTCTGAAGTCAGTGCAACAGCAGATTCTGCCATCTGGTTTAGTAACAGGTACTAGATTCGAGACCCATTCGGGATAATCAATTGGACGTATGAACCCCACATCTAGTAACTTTTTAAGCTCTGCTTTGACAAGAAGGGCCACCTGAGGATTCATCTTTCAGAGCTTATGTTTGACTGGTTTAGCATCAGGACGCACTGCAAGATGATGTACAACCAAAGCAGGATCTAGCCCTGGCATGTCTGCGTAGGTCCATGCAAAGTTGTGATTTCTGCGTGTGAAGAATGCCAAGAAGTCCTCCTATTCGAACAGGTTGAGATATTCTGCTCGATATGTGATTTTCAGCTCTTCCTCTGTCCCTAGATTCATTTCCTGCGCTGGTTCAACCAAGATGGGTGATCTGTCAATGCAAAATGAGAGAAAACACCAAATCAAATGCAATAAAACAAGAGATTATACCTCACATACACAACCTAATCCCATCAAGGGAAGGAGGAGCCTTTACACCCAAATAAAGCTCCCAAGACCAAGATTGTCCCTAGACTATTGATCCAAATGTGAAATGCTCTTCAATTGTGCAACTCACTATTACTTCAAAGGTGAATTTGGCATGGTAACTTTACATGAAAATGGATGATGAAAATGACTTGTGAGAGGTTGTATTTATAGACTTTTGGAGAGGATTTTGATCCAAGGGTGGAGATTAATTGGAGAGATCAATGGTGGAGGATGAAAGTGAGGTGGAGGGCCTAGATTTGATCTTGAAAGATGGAGGGTTAGGAATAAAAGTAAATCTTTTATTCATTTTTGGGAAAGGGGTGAATAAATGAGGTTGGGTGAGATGGATTATTTGTGAATTAAAAATTCACATGGGGAAGGGTAAAATGAATTAAAAATTCATTTGGGGAAGAGTGGATATGACATGTGTAAGGGATGTGTAAGAGAAGTAAATGTGATGTGTGATTTATTTGAATTTTAAATTTGGGAGGTGTGGAGAGAAGTGCTAATGAGGATTTGACTTTCTTAATTAGGGTGATTAACCTAATTAATGTGGCTGGAATAAATTAGTAGAGGGATTAGAGGGGGATAAGATTAATTAATTAGTGATTTAATTAATTAATCCTAAGGCTAGGATGGAGTAGGCTAGAGTAGGCAATTAAATAATAGCTATTTAATTGTCTAGGGTAGGGATAGGCTAATTAGTAGGCTGGATTAATTAGTTAACATAGTTTTAACTAATTAATTGGATTTAGGGAAAATGGGGAATTGATTTAATAAATTTTACATATTTATTAAATCACTTGGCTAAGGTTTGGACTATTGAATTAATAAAATTAATTCAATTTTGGGGATAAAATGGTGTGGACTTAGAAAATGAAAGGGGTGATTAATTAAATAAAAATGTAATTAATTAGTTGGAAAGGGAATTGGTAAGTTTAGGGATATTGGGAGTTAGTTTGGTAGTCGAGACATTTTTAGGTGTCTACAGACATGATTCAATATTTGTGGTGGTGGATAGTTTTCAAAGATGGCACATTTCATACGTTGTAAGAAGACAATTGATGTAGTGCATGTAGCTGACCTATTTTTCAAGGAGATTGTGAGATTGAGTGGATTACCTAAGAGCATAGTTTCAGATAGAGACACAAAGTTTGTTGGATACTTTTGGAAGACACTTTGGTAGAAGATGAAGACAAATTTGAAGTTTATTTTTGCATTTCATCCATAGACTGATGGACAGACAGAGGTAGTGAATAGGAGTTTGGGAAACTTGTTAAGATGTTTGGTTGGAGAGAAGATAAGAAGTTGGGATTTAATTCTTTCACAAGCAGAGTTTGCATGCAACAATTCAATAAATAGGAGTACCAGAAGAACACCTTTTGAGATTGTTACTGGAGTGAATCCTAGAGGAGTGACAGAATTGAGGGACATCGGTATGATAGATAAGAGAAGTTCAGAAGCAAAAGAATTTGCAGGACATGTGGAGATAATGCATAATCAAGTTAATAAGCATTTAGAAGATATGAATAGAAAATATAAGGAGCAAGTAGATGAGAAGAGAAGACACAAAGAATTTGTAGTTGGAGATGAAGTGATGGTATACTTGAGAAAAGAAAGATTTCCAGTTGGAACATATAACAAGTTAAAGATGAAGAAGTTTGGACCTTGAAGGATACTCAAAAAATTTAATTCAGGAAATGCATATGAAGTGGACCTACCGGAGACTGGGGTATTTCACCTATTTTCAACTTTGCAGACCTATATCAGTATCATGAAGCAGAGTTCAGTGACAACCTTGAAGAAGAATTGAAGAAGCAGTTACCACAACAAGCACCGAAGCAGATTGAGGACATTGTGGATAGCAGAGTTGGACGCAGTACCAAAGGAAGACAATACAAAGAATACCTTGTGAAGTGGAAAGGCAGACTGGAAAAAGTCTCATCATGGATTTCTCAGACTGAGGTAGACCGTCTTGGTTTTCCTCTAGCCCTGGCAAAGTGAGGGACTCACTTTTTCAATGACCATGGATGTTTGATGTAGGAGCATCCCTCGTTCAAGAGCAATCTTGCATCAACCAAAAACATTTGCAATTTAGTTTGTTTGCAGTTCAGTTTGTTTCTTTTCATTTTCCAGTTTAGTCAGTAGTAGTTTCTATACTTTGGTGTGCATTCTACCATAGTTGCATTTTAGATCTTGCAGAACTAGACTTAGCATCTAGATTCATTCATCTACATCATATCCAACTTACAGAGCATTTGGATCAAGTACCGGAAAGATATCGCTATCATAAGATCAACTGTTTTCTTAGAATAGAGCATCCTGACAATCTTTGATAATAAGCTAAAGGAGAAGACTTGCGGAGCATTCCTCAACTTGTGGAGCCTAATGGCACATCATTCATTGATCTTTGGCTCATGGCTGACCTTCCCCGAGATCTGCACATCATTCCATTCATTTGCGGAGGAGCTCAATTCATTTAGGTTTGACTTATCTGTGTACACACCTTACATCTCTTTATTGGAGTTTGTAACCTTCCTTGGCCGACGCGGAGGAATCTTATGATTCGGAGCTGATATATATTGATGTAATAGATCCTTAGGAAAGTAGATTTTGATAGTTAGCAATTGATTCATAAGTCTTAGTTTTGGATTATTTGCGAAGGATCTTAAAAGCTATATCTTGTGCATATTCTGATATTCTGTAATCAGGCCTGTGAGCCCTAATTGTAAAGCCTGCATGTTGCCGACCAATTTGTATTTCAATTCTATGATATACTCAATGACTAGATCTACATTTGTTTAATATTTTTGAGTTGTTTTTGTTGTGTTTGTACTCTTGCTGCATGGCCTAGACAGTTCACTTTGTGAACCCTCCTACTGTGACTACACCACCTCTCTACAACTCTATTTTGCTGAGGGGTATACGAAGTTGTCTTGTGCCTCCCAATCCCATGTTCTTTATAGAATTTGTGAAAATCTATTGAACAAAACTCACCACCATTGTCAGTCCTCAAACACTTAATCTTTCTATCCTTCTGATTGTCTACAAGAGCTTCAAACTCTTTGAATCTACTAAAGATTTCAGATTTTCTTCTAAGGAAATACACCCATGTCCTTCTACTGTAATCATCAATGAATGAAATAAAGTAAACAAATTTTGAAATCAAAGGAATATTAATACGACCAAACACACCAAAATGAATCAAGTCCAACACCTCAAAAGATTTATGTGAACTGGAATAAAATTAAACACGGTTTTGTTTTCCATAAAAGCAATGTTCGCAAAAATTGAACTCAAGGTTACAATCATTCATACCTTCAACAAGATTTTTATTTTTTAGGGTCCTCAAACCCTTTTCACCAATGTGGTCAAGCCTTTTGTGCCATAACATTGTCTTCTCAATTGGAAGTTTCATCTCCATAGAATGAGCACCCTTAGGTACCCAGAAAGCACGACCATCGAAAGTAGATGCAACAGTCCTCTTCGTTGCTGGTTCTGATGGTGAGGATGAAGTCTCTGAAGTTCTCTTCTTTGAAACAAAGGCACTATTGCACTAAACCATGCATGCATCAAGCTGAGACAAAGTACCAATCTGAATACCCTTAGCTAGCATCATAGCTCCTCTAGTCATCTTGCATCCTCCATTCAAGAAAACAACCTACACACGTACATCATTCAACTTACTGATAAGTTCCATGCCAAACCAGGAATATGCAGAACATCATTGATCCCCTTCATGATGAGCACACAATTATACTGAGAGAGGGTGGTGAATCAGTATAATACAAACTTTTACTTTTCTAAACGTAATCAATCACAATAACTACATGTATGCAAGATCTAGCAATTATGAACACAAAGAGAACACATGATTTACATGGAAACCCTTGTGGGAGAAAACCATGGCAAAATATTGTTTATATATATTGATTCTTCTTCTTTAGGAATTGACCTACTTCTTTTACAACTCTTCTTTTGTGAGTACCAACCCACTAGAGACACCAATCCCCGCTTGTAGAATCTATAGGCACCAATCCTCACAACTGAACACCAACTCAGTAAGAGACACCAATATCTTTTGATAGGCACCAACCTATGAATCCTTCAATGGATGATATTTTTCTCCTTTACTCATAATCTGATCACCACTTCTGATTCTGAATGATGTAAGTCTTATCTTTGCAAATTAGATTTACTCACATACACTGCTCTTCCTTCACAAAACATTATACACCTTTCTTTCTCAAATCCGATCACACACTTTTTTCCATTCAAATCATGCACAACATATTTACACAAAACTATTCATAACATGACAATATCTTCACGTAAATTTATGCTCATATCATCTTCATATTATCACACACACTTCCTTTGAAATACAAATATGCTCTTCACAAATTGCAATACTGTTGAAGATGAACTAAATATTTATTGCATTACTTTGCTCTACATCCACATTTTTACTCACTTATATCTGTTGATATACTTTTATTTTTGCTTCACTTATTTGCTCAAATCCTAAAGATATTACATTGCTTAACTTACTCTTTTTCACCACACATCACAAATGTCCTTATATATATTCTTGAACAACAACTAACTCATGAAAGGTAGTGACTCTTTGTGAGGGAGACAACTCTTATTTTTTAGACATACCACTTCATTCACACCCTTTTAATGATTGATCACTAACCACTTCTTTCTTCTTGCTAATCACACCTCTCTTATCATTTAATTTGTATATAAGACAAATTTTTGTCTTATAGTGAAACAAATTTGTCTTCATGTGACAATCGCTCTCCCTCAACATGGTTGGCCTCCTCTAAACAATATTCACTGCACTTTAATTACTATTCTTCACTCTTTATAAACTAATCACCTCTCACCATCTCTTAGTCAGCCTCCTCTAATATATCTCCTCTACCTTCTAATGTACATTCATTTAAAACCAATTGCTTGAGTTATTTATCTTCATCGCTGCCATCTAACATATATATGAGTATTTTGGCCGGCATTAAGGTAGTCGGCCTTGATACGAAGTCAGCCTTAATACAAGAATTAGTGGAGTTGGCCTTGATACGAACTCATTTAATTTAATATGATTTTATTAAACTTGGTGCTACATAACTGTTGTCACGTGAATTTGCACCCTGTGTTGAACTGCTTTTGCTGCAACAATCTAATGAAACATTGGAGTGATTTCCAGGTATGGGACCCTTTAAAGGAAATCAAACCTTTAGAGAAGGTTGGTTCCTCTTTCTGAATATTAGATTCAAATTAAACTAAGACCAAACCTAATCTAACACCACTGGGAAAAGGGGAAGAAGGAGAAACTAAAAGGAAAAGGTGATACACCAGGTTTGAATGAAGAACACCCACAAAGATAAAATGCACAAAATAACTTAATACAGCTAATAAACTCACACAAATCCCACAGATTTTAACAAAGATAAAGAACAAAAAATGATTGCAAGGAAATAAACATTCACAAGCAATTTCTAGATTACACAAAGCTAGAAAGCAACATGAAAAGGTAAAACAATTAGTATGTATTAATTAGAAAGACATGATTACAGCAGAAGAGGGTTATGTTTGGAGTACAAAAATAAGTCTCTGTATCCAACCCTCGTTACATTGATTTTTCATCTATTTATACCATTCTATTCATTGATTTAGGTCACCTACTACAATAAATTCGCTGCATGGGCCTGTCAGGGGATATTTCTGCAAAATGAATGTTTGTGTACATCTATCTTCAAAACATAAATGCAAAAAATATCCTACTCTAAAGTAGCTGAGAAATAATATTTGCATTGAATTTTAGTATCCGATTCATCTACCTACAACAATTAAATGCACAACAACTACTTCCAGCTGGGCTGATTTGATTCTGCAATAATGGCAGTTGGAGAAGATAGGCATTTTAAATATATGTTCCTGCCAAAATCCCTTCATAAATCTTTTACAACTCTTCAAAATATTTTAAAATATTTTAAATCTTTACATTATATTACAAGCTTTATTTTCATTTTATTTAGTTTTACTTTACATCTAGCTTTTATTTTTCCTTATCGACAAAATCTCTTCATCACAAAGCAATTTTGTCAAGTTCCTTTCTCTTCATTTTGCTTTTTTCCCCTTATTCAACAAAATTCATCTTTCACGAACTTGGTTGTCTTCTTCCTTTCCTTCATCCTCCTTTGTTAGCAATTTCTTGCTTTTGCGAACTATTTATTTCTCCGCTTTGTTACTTTTTTTCTTTATCGGTGATTTCTTCATTTTATGAACTTTACATTATTTTCGTCTTTATTTTTCTCTCCACCTTCAGCTTGTCAGTGAATTGCCTTATCGACGAACCTTGGAAAACAAGAACCATTTGGCAAGTTCAAGTTTCTTCCAATTTCTTGATAAAGCCTTTCCTTTCCTTTGCCTTAGTTATTTTTCAAGTCTTCCTTCAACCTTCCTTTAGTCGGCAATTTCTCTCCTTCACGAACCAAATCTTGCCTTAGCCAATTTCCACCTTGCCTTTGCTTCACCTTTGTCTTCCTTTGTCGGTGATCCCTTTGATCACTGAACCGGCAAGTTCACAAACCACACAATTTGTTGATAAAGTAACCTTGTGTCTTTGCCTTTGCTTTTTAAAAGAAAGCCTTCCTACTTGGCCCTTTAGTCGGTGATTTCACCGATAGGAGAACTAGCTGGTCGACGAACGTTAAGTTCACAAAATTTGAAAATTGCCGATAAAGGTTTCCTTTTTACTTCTTTTGAACCTTCCCTTAGTCGGCGAACTGGCTGGTCAACGAACCAACAAGTTCACAATTTTGACTTTTTGCCGACTAAAGAAAAAGGCTAAGGCCAAATACATAGAAATTTCTGGGGTTTTTTAGGGGTTCAACCTTAGGGATTTTTAGGGATTTTTACAAGGAAAACACCCTTAGACCTGAAGAACACTAGGAACTTAAGCATTTCAACAAGATTTTTGACATTTTCAAGACTGAGCTATTTGACTCTGGGTAGGGGAAAATAGGTCAACAATAACCATCTTGTGGTTGGCCAACATTAGGAACCTCTTTAATCTTTCTTCAAAAATTGTTCTTCAAGGGAGTCAACTTCAAGCACATAGTCATCCTTATTTATCATTTTTAAATCTTTAATTTAAACATATGGAAATATCTATATTGATCTTCGCATTTCACCATCCTTCTTCAATGGGCATGTATAAAGAACTATTGTTATTTTTCTTTGACATTAATTACTACTTATTCCAACAATTTCATCATTCGTCTTTGACAACAATCTTGTCCATGCACCTTAGACATTAAGACAATATTTACTTGCCTTGATTTTAATGATATTGCTACATTGACATCAATGAGAACCATTTCTTGTATTCTCATTTGTTCATAAATCATGACTACCTTTTTGACATCAATGACGACATTTCCAACGATCTCTACAACAAACTCTTTGACATCAATGAGAACCTTGTCCACCTTTGACATCAATGACAATATTTCCAACAATCTCCCCTTTTGTCGTTAATGGAAACACAAACATAATTCTCTCCTTTTGTATTGCTCTCCCTTATGCTATCTCTCCCCCTTTGACATCAATGGCAAAGGGAAGTAACATACTTCTTTTTTTCATGATATTATTGTTACACGTATGGTTCCTATGGTTGTATTGTTTGTCATTGATGTCAACATTGTCACAAGGTTGTCATTGGTGTCAACATTGTTATGAATGTGTAATAGTGTTCATAGCTAGATGTAATGCTCTTGAAGAAGATATATTCAAATGGGAATTAGAAGCATCAAGAAGGCGCATTTGGGAATTGGAAGCACTAAGATATGGTACTAATGGACTAAGACATGTTGTATGCTCTCTTCTACTATTCCTAAGAATGCATGTGTTAATGCAAAGAATATTTAGCCTCTGGAAGTTGGTGATGGTCTCTGTTTCAGAATGACCACCTTTGAAGATTGTCTGGGAAATTGTTCAGCATTTCCATCAGTTTGGTTTTGGGCCTTTGCGGATTGGAATACAGCTTCATGTAATGACAAATCTTGTATATTCCAAGTTTTATGATGTGTGGACTATCGGAAGTATGTTTTGCAAAAGATAGAGTGAAGATAGTGTTGGTTCTTTGAAGACAGTCACTACATGGAAGCAGGATGCTTTGTATTCCTTCACATTTGTAGATTTGGCTATGCAGTTTTGAAGGTTTGTTAAGATTCCAGTGAAGATGATAATTCCAAAGATTTAGATCATTTACCCTTCCGCTGTGAAAGTTGTGCATAATAGATTACCGACATATGTTCTGGCAAAGTAAGCCAGTGCTAAAGGTTTGTTGGAATGCTTCACATTCCTTCGCAAATGAATGATTACCCTTGCAATTTTGAGCACATGTTTCTAGATGTGTATTATATGCTTCTTTTCAATTTCAAAGTTCTTGGTGGTCCGTAGCTCAGTTTTTCAAATGACAGCATGTTGAAGTGTGTTCCGGATGATAGAGTGTTCTCAGAATTAATGATTAAAGCTGTGCAGCACAATTATTTGATGTGCAGTGCCAAAGGAGTGTTTTGGGATGTTTTATGAGTCATGTGGACTCATTTGGAAAATTTTCACGAAGATCTTTCTTATTTCCAGTACCGAAAAAGGTTTTTCAAGTTGATGTGGTCATTATACTTCAAGTCTTCATGTGTTTTCCTTAAAGATCTCCTATTTCCAAATGAGAAGAGTGTGTGGATGTAATTCCTTGGTGTTTGAAGTTGTGAAGGATGTTTTGGACCTGGTTAAGCAATTGTTGGGGTCCGCAAGGCTTGGATCTTCTACTGGTGTAACGTGTGGTTTCACTTAGGACCTATCTTCTACCGTTTCATATTGTGTGTTGTTTGGCCAATTTGTAAATGTATTTTTCATGTTGTATTTGGCCAACAAGCTATGTAATCAATGTAATATCATGTATAAATAGTGAATCAAATTGAGTGAGGAGAGTATGATTGCAAGTTGATTGAAAAGGTTTGCAAGCAGATAAAAAGCATAATAAATGCATTATTGATGTGCGACTAAAGGAGAAAGAGCAGATGTTGTTGATGCTATCCGGATTCATAATGAAGACATATTTGTGACAATGATAAAGTATAGAGTGTGCCTAACTAATCAGATCTTTAGAAGAAAGTATGAAGAGGCAGAACTGCAATCATCAAAAGTGTGAGTTTCAATGCCAGTTTTAAGACAGTAGAAGGACTGTCATACTGTAATCTTTTGTAAGTGTGTTCTCATTTCAGGGAGTAGTAGCTTCCTTGGGAGTGACCCTAAAACAAAGTCATTAGGAAGTAGAATCTTCCATGGGAGTGACCCTAAATCAAAGTTACTTAGGGAGTAGCAGATTCCTTGGGTTATAGCCCCTAAAACAAAGTTATTATTTAAGCTTCATATATTGTGAGTTAAGCCTCACCGTGGTTTTTCCCTTCTATGGGTTTCCATGTATATCTAGTGCTATGTGTTGATGTGCATTGTGTTATTCTTTCGTATTCATATTGTGATGCTTAAGGTTTAATCTACTCTAGATAAGTTGAAGTTAGTGAAAATGAAAATTGTTTAAATACTGATTCACCTCCCCTCTCAGTATTCTTGTGTGTCTAACAATTATTCTCTCTTTTGTGTGATGCTCCCCCTGTCTGTAAGGCCCCCCTTTGCCTCTATGTGATTTGGGTGATATGCCTCCTCTTTAGCTGTCCAAAAATAATTTGGATGATCTTCTCAAGTTTAACACATCAGGAACTTGTTTTTCTATAAATCATTCCTTATGCATCTTACAAGATGGAAAATGGATTCAACTCTTCACAAAGAATCTCTTGCTGTCTATAATACTCCTTCTTGACATTAATAGTATCATTTTCTTATAATTATTACTTACTATAGCTCTTTGTACTATTCTCCTTGTCTCTCATGCTCTCTTTTTCTCATTGCTCCCCCTGTCTCTAATTTTTCTTCTTTTAATGGTAATGGGATGCTCATTGTAGTGTCTTTGCTATGTCTAGTAAACTTGGTGGTAATCACACAATTCAAAGGAATAACCTAGTAAACAATCCACTATTATCCTTGAAAAGACCTTCATTGAATTATCGGCTAGGGCTAGTAAGCTTGTGATGGCATTGGCATTGTATGTGCTTTCAAAGATCAAACTGTCTAACTCATCTTAGTACATTATCATAAATTAAAACTACTCAATCACAAAAGATAGTAATGCTTCTACTGTTGCTACGGGTAATTGCAATGTAAGACTGTAACAATAACTGTAAAGGAATGAATTCTAAGAATTAGCTTGATGCTGATAACTTATCCTATCCTCTGGAGTATCACAAGTCAAATGAACTAAAACAACTTAACAATCTAATTGATCTTGCATTCATCAAATAATTGCTACAACAATAATAACATGCAAGAAATAAAGTGAAGGACAATTATCCTGAGTGGCCCTTGCTCAGGTGACTGCCTCACTACTTTTAACTCAAATCTAGTTCTCTAGATCAACACAATCATATTGATTCTAACTCATTCATTACACAATCCTTTTAAATCACATAAAATCCTGTTGAACTATATTATTCATAACTCATAATCAAAATAATAACATTGTCTACATAATCTAAAAAATATCTAGATAGATATATCTGTGATAGGACAAAAACTATTCAAACTAAAACTTAACTAACTTCTACCTCGACGACTGATCCATACATATAGGCATGGGGAGTTTATTGAAATAGGTCTCTTAACTGTAAACATAAAACACCACTCTGTACGAACCAAAGTGTAATGAATGCTAACAACAATAACTGAAAAGAAGGAAAGAAGTGTCCTAATAAAATTAGAACTCTCTGCTAAAATAGGGGAATGTGGACTGGTTGAATCAGTCTCGTTGGTCTTCTAGTTGAAATATAATCCTTCAAGCTTTCAATCATCTTTATTGATTACCATCACGATGCGTGATTATCTACATCAAGTGTGCTCATGCCGTGGTTGCTACACTAGTTGAGTCTGGAACCTTCCCTACTCTGATGCTTGGAAATGCGGTGGCTGCGGGCTGCACCTTGCAGTTGTTGTGGGTTACAATCCTTCTTCTTTAGTTGTAGGAGTTAGTCCATAAACATGTAAAAAATACTAACAACCATACCAACACAAACATCTCTACAATCCATACATTCCCACATATAACATACAATTTCATCATATTATAATCATATCTCCATATACTTAATTAACCAGGTTCAAGTCTGCATAATGATCATAAGGGATAACATAATATAGAAATATGCTTAAAATAATGTCTGTGAATGTCTTTCAACTTGCATAAAACTATAAGAAAATAGGCTAATAACTAGGCTCATCATAGACCCAACTATCCATTTGCTTGTCCTCAAGAAAATCAACTAAGGTTATAGGTTATAATGAAAGGTGATCTCCCTAAAATTTGCAACAATACCTACTCCCTTGATCTGCTCCAAATAAAAGCCATTATTATATGCCAATTTGTTCATTCTGGAGACCTCTGCTTACTCACACTCTGCACTCTTCTTCCCAATCCAATGTGGCACTGGATATAGAAGCATAGGGGGTTGGAAAGTAAGTGGTATCCAGCTCAGTCCTTGTCCCTTGGCAATGTCCATGTATTTCCCGACCCTTTCAAACATAGCCATGAAGTTATGAACAGAGTGGGATTCTTTCTTTTGTAACTCTAGAGTCAAACTGTTCCACCTGTCCTATACATACTAATGAGAGTGATGAATGAGCCCAACTGTTAAATGTTGAATCCTATCATAATCCTGTAGCCTTAAATTCATGATCTTCCTTCCCACACCTTTGTGTTCCAAGAGTTGTCTCCATTTTACAATGATTGATTTAGGGATTTCAGTTTCTCTTCTAATTGGGAGGGCAATGGATTTCACTCTCTAACTGTGTAAGCTTACATGATTTCCCCTCTCAATTTCTCATTTCTAAATTAGGAGGCCAATGCTCTCACTTGTAAATGCCCCACATAAATCATTGGATTCCATTCAACATCCTCATATACAACATAATTATGTAAGTAAAACTCACATAGTTGGTCTTACTCTTCAGGTGTGGCGGTAGTAAATTTTTTTAGGAAGATCATTTTTCCACTCATTGCAACTGGTTTATTACTAATCAATTTACTAAACTGGTAACTCAAAAAAATTTCTTGTAGAAACAAGGCATAGGTCTTAGCTGGGGGTCTACATTTGAAAATTTGAGTAGCTTTGTCTGCTATTTCCTCCATTCTGACTACTAGCCTTCCCATCTCAATGTATTTCCTTTCTAATGCCTCAGTATGTTCTGCAATCATGGCTTCTTTTTCTCTCTTCCATTCTTCTTTTTGTTTAGAGAAATCTTGAGTAACCTTCCATAACTGATATCCTAGGGACACAACTGTATGACAAGTTGGGGTTTTTACAATAGAGAGTCTTCTCTCTTCGGCAACTAATTCATTATTTCTTGCAACTACTATGGATAGCTCTACAAGGATGTCTAGCTTTGACCCCTGATCATAAGTGTTAACTTTTTCTTCTAACTCCTGTATCTTTGCTTCTCTCTCTTTGTCCCTCTGCTCATAGGTTTTGACCAATTCTTCCAGCTGCTTTATTCTCTCAAAGGCTTCCTATAGTTCTCTTCTTACATTCATTTCTTCAATCAATAATTCATCATCCCTTAAAGGTTGTTCATCACCACCCCTGTGGACTCATATCCTTCATTATCAGGGTTGTCTAAGGTTTTCTTCCTAGTTTTGTTAGTAATAAAAATGTCCTCTGATTAAGATTCAAAGGTAGTAGACACATATCATTTCCTTTTGATGGGGACTTGTACATTCTCGGTCACATTGGCCTCTTGTTCATGGTCCCTTTCTACTACTACAACATCCTCTTTCACTTTTCTAGGCGTCTCAATAGCACCCCTCATAACACCTTTCTTCTTTAGGCAGTGGGAATGCCTTAAAGGTGTGGGTTTCTCTTTTGACTTTTTTGTAGACTCAGAAGAAGAACCACCCTTCTTCTTCCTAGTTTTTGGTGTTTTGGTGCTGGGTGCTTTGCTAGAGGATGGGGTTTGAGTGTCATCTTCCACTGGGGTTTGATTTTCCTCTTCCAGTACAAGTTGGTCAGATGCTACATGTGGTAAAATTGGCACATCTTGCTCCCCTGTTTCTTCCACGCTCTGGATAGGTGAAGTAGCAGGTGTAACAAGGTTTTCTCTCAAGTATGCAATAGGTGACTCTACATTCTCTGGTGTTGCTAGCTCATTAAGGATGTCATTAATGTTTCTGCATTTCAAAAATATTTTCTAGGGCACATGTGGATACCGAATCCTAAGACTTCTCTTTACTAATAGAGTGACCAAGCAATCATGGGACAATGATGACTTATTTGACTTCCTCTGGTATTCATATCCCATTCTCTTTAAGAAATTATACATGAAACCTGGCACATTGACTACTTGGTTATGGCAAAGATGACTTAACAATTTAAAATGCATAGTGTATAACATGGATTGCCTACCATCACAAGTGAGGTATTTAATAATATGAACAACACAAGAAGCCCATAACTGTGGGAGTGATAGTCTTTTAGTACCTTATGATGTGGATTCCAGCTGCTCCCCCACCTCACTGAATTCATTTCTTGCAACTATTGCATCTGCTTTGACAAGAAATTCCTCTTCGTTTCTAGGTAAACCAGATACCTCAACAATTGTCACTTCTGAAGCATCCACTATCAAACCTTTGATAGTGGCTTCATCATGGTAGAGTGAGGCTACAAATTGCCTCATCATATCTTCATTGTATTCTATAAGCCTCAGAAAGTAATCAATCTGTTCTACTTGTGTAAAGATCAACAAGGTTAATTGGTCTCCTAGTACCACATCATGCATTGTAGGTTCCCGTCTAATGAGGTCTCCTCCCATATTGCCAAATTGAACTGCAAATTCAAATTCTTCACAACCCTTCTACTAACCCTCTGTTATATCTGCTTGCACTATTAATTTCAATAACCCTGCATTTTCAATTTCAATAACCCTTTGTGTATGCCCTTGCTATATTATACCTGTATGCATCAACTCACACCAACCTGAACTAACAAACTGACTTGAACTGACTCAGAATTGTGGGAAATTAATAGACAAAAGGTCATAGACATAAGAAGAAAAAGGAAGAAAAGGTTGTATTATATGTGTTGTGTAACTGACAATGGCGAACAATCATTATTTTGAACAAAAAACACTATCCCTCCCCCCAACTAAAATCTTGAAGTGACCTCAGTTCAAGGCTATGTACGGAAAAGAGAAGGATGATAGCATATGGATGTAAGATTACTAATGAGAATTTTGTATTATTAAATGCGAGCACATATGGAAGCATTGAAATATCTATGTTAAATAATGGAAAGTTAATATTTGTACATGTTGGAATGAAGTGGACTAGACTTTGTGCAAGCAGAGCATTGGAAAATGTGTCTGTAGCATTAGTTTGATTGGATGGGACTCATTATTATGAGGAATGGTGGAAATGACATACTGGCACATGTGAACTACTTGATGAAGCTTGCATGTAGTGAGATGACGAATGATGGCTGCATGTGCTTAGAAAGTGGAGTGCATGGCATGAAATTTGAATGAGCTGATAGATAGTTGCTGCATGTGAGCGAATGGATAGTTGTTGCATGTTCCTTTTTCAATAGGTCCCAATGTGTATTGTGGCAACGTGGAGTTTTTTGCCTTCTACATGTCCCTATGGCTTATTGAATCAATCTCCATGAAGATCATGGCATCGGTGCTGTGTGTGCATGTGAAGAAAGGAAAGAAATTATACCTAAGTGACCTCATGAGGTGAGCTGTGTAGCTCACCTGCTGAGTCACTTTGATAATTGGTAGGGTCTGCTTCTATGTTACTACTTGGTGATAATATAGTAGTATCTAATTCAGGGCTAGGAATAGAGCATTGGTTTAGAAAATCATCTCTGGTTGCTGGCCTGGAATAGAGTTTTAATCTGTGGCCATTAACCAATAGTGAAAACTCAACCCCATCTATGGTTTGCAGTTTAACAGCTCCATTGGGAAAGACTTGGTGTATTTCATAAGATCCTAACCACCTTGATTGCAATTTTCCCTTGTGATCCTTGTACTTTGAATCATATAACAGAACCCAGTCAGCCACATGGAATTCTTTATTCTTGATGAACTGATCATGCCATTTGGCTCTCTGCTTTTGAACTATCTTTGTGTGGTGCATAGCTGCCATTCTAATCTCATCTAACCCATTGAGAATATGGAGTCTTTCTTGTTGTACTACTGTTAGATCCATGTCAAGTTCTAGTGCAGTCCTTAGTGTCTTATATTCAAATTCTATTGGCAAAACTGTTGTTTTACCATACACTAACTCATAAGGTGTGAAACCAGTTATTGTTTTCCATGCGGTTTTATATGCCCATACTGCCTCTAGTAGTCTGGTTGCCCAGTCCTTCATGTGAATGTTCACTTTTTTGGTCAGAATATTCTCAATTTCTCTATTTGTAACTTCCACTTGCCCGTTGTCTTGGGGGTGATAATGTGTTGATTTCCTATGCTTGACTTCTTTTTCTTTAACTAGTGTGGAAATGAGTTCAAAAGTGAACTGGGGACCTTAATCAGTGACAATTTCTCTTGGTGCTCCATACCTAATGAAGATCTCTTCATACAAGAATTTGGCTACATTCCCATCTCTAGAAAATTGGAAGGCCTTGACTTCAACCCATTTTGTTAGATAATCAGTGCAAACTAAAATATACTCATTATTAGAAGCTGGTGAAATTGGCCCAATGAAATCTATCCCCCATTTATCAAATGGTTCTAGTGCCATCTGTGGTTGCAAAGGCATCTCATTTGACCTTGTTGGTTTGCCCATTCTCTGACATCTGTCACAACTCTGTGTATACTTAATTGCATCCTTATGAAGAGTTGGCCAATAATAGCTTGTTGTTAAGATCTTTAATGTTGTCCTTTTGGATGTAGAGTGACCCCCATGGGGCTCATCATGACAAGCTTTTAGGATGTCAAAGACCTCATCTTGTCGTATACATCTCCTCATAATATGGTCCGGACCAGTGTAGAATAAATAACCATCAATCCAAGAATATGGAAATCTTTTATGCACTAACTATCTCCTTTCTCTTAGAGAGAAATGTGATGGTATATGCCCTGCTACCAAGTAGTTAGCAATATCAGCAAACCATGGTGTGTGTATATTGAGAGCAAACAAATTCTCATCTAGAAAAGAGTCATCCACAACACCTTCATCTATTTTTGTAGGCAATCTAGACAGAAAGTCTGCCAAAACATTAGCTTTAATTGGCTTATCCACTATTGTTATATCAAACTCATGTAGTAAGAGCTACCATCTGACTAGTCTACCTTTAACCACAGATTTGTTCATTAAGTACTTGATTACAATATGATCTGTATGAATAAAGACTTGGTAAGCAATTATATAATGCTTAAACTTCTTGATAGCATAGACAATAACCAACATCTCTTTTTTTGTGATAGTGTAATTAAGTTCTACTCATTGTAAGTTTTTAATGATATAATAGATAGCATACTCCTTATTACCATCTTTCTGTCCCAATATAGCTCCTATAGAAAAATTAGAAGTATCAGTGTGTATGTGGAAAGGCAATGTCCAATTTGGTCCTCTCAAGACAGGTGCTTTTGTCAAAGCTACCTTAAGTGTGTCAAAAGAGTGCTGATGTTCTGTCGTCCAGTCAAATTTCATGTCTTTTGTGAGTAGAGTAAACAAAGGTGCTGCAAGTTTGCTGAAGTCCTAAATGAACCTCTTATAATAGCTTGCATGACTAAGAAAGCTTCTGACATCTTTTGGTTTCTGTGGTACAAGAAGTGTAGAAATTATCTCAATTTTATTGGGATCCACCTCAATACCATCACTAGATATAAAGTGTCCTAGAACAACCCCTTGAGTCATCATCATAAAGCATTTTTCATGACTCAATGATAGATTATGTTCTTGACATCTTTTCAGGACCTTCTCTAGATTACTAAGTGCTATTTCAAATGTGTCTCCATAGGTGGTGAAATCATCCATGTAGATCTCCATAGAATCATAAGCATAGTATGAAAAGATACTTAGCACTGCCCTTTGGAAAGTGGCTAGGGCATTGCATAACCCAAATGGAAGGATAGAATAAGCATATGTACCCCAAGGGCATGTAAATGTGGTCTTATTCTGGTCCTTTGGAGCTATTTTTATCTGATTATAGCCACTAAAACCATCTAAGGAGTACTTTTTGCCTGCTAGGGAATCAAGTACTTGGTCAATGAAAGGTAATGGGAAATGATCTTTTCTAGTAGCTATGTTAAGTTCCCTGTAATCTATACATACCCTCCACTTGCCTCCTTTCTTAGGGACAATAAGTAAAGGTGACACCCATTCATTGTCAGAAATAGGGTAAATGAAGCCAGCATCAAGGAGTTTTTGTAGCTTAGTTTTAACTATGTTTCATAGGGCATGATTCATTCTACTTCATGGTTGCCTTATTGGCTTGAAACCATCATTTATGTAGATCCTATGCATGCACAAGTCTGGATCAATTCCTTTCATGTCATTGTAATCCCATGCAAAAGCTGATGCACGTGCCTGTAGCACAGTGTTTACGGAAGTTTGTTGTTCCCCAGTTAGGGCATTGTTAATATTCAACATTTTGCCTGGCATGATTTCCAATATTTTAGAAGCTAGTTGGAAAAATGAAAGGTCACATCCACTAATGTTGGGAACACACTCCTAAGGTAGTAGAGAGTAGAAAAGATCAGATAATTCCTCTGAGGAATGTGTAGGTATGATATTCTGTAATGGATCTTGCAGACATGACAGACAGTCTTGTTGCTATGGGTCCCTACTACAATGGTTTTGTATAATGTGGTCAATTAAGTCATCCTCATCTTGGGTTGCTAGCAAGGGACTGCATTCAATGGTCATGAGGATTTGTATGGAATAGTGCTCTTCTTCTTCTTCTAAGGTAGGCCATATGATTTGCTCCATATTGTCATGAGGTTGAGTTGGTGGATAGAGGACCAATTTCTTGGTTATAGTTCCATTTGAGATTGTCATGTTTCCATACCTACAACCTATGAATGCATTTTCTATTGCTAACCATGGTCTGCCTAAGATAAGTCGATAACCTGCAAGATTAACTTTTGGTTGCAAAACTACGAAATCTACAGGATACTCCCATGAGTCTAATGCTATGACTATGTCTTCAATGATCTCCTCAGGTTTAACTGTTGACCTATCTGCCAACTGTAAAATAGTTGGTGTAGGCCTTAGTTTAGGTAGTTGAATTAGTTGCACTATTTCTTTAGCCATGACATTGATGGGTGCCCCTGAGTCAATCAAGGTATTTTTGACAAGAGTTCCATTTGTGAGGGTAAAATGTCGAATCAATCAAATGAATTAAATAAGACCCAAACATCAACAGAATAGAGAAACAAAGAAGATTCAAATGAACAAAGCAATGAACAAACACAGCAAACCTCTCCCGTTTCGAAACTTCTGTTGTTCGCCTATCACGAATCGTCCTTTCGCAGATGAGATGAGCCCTCAGAGAGTGCAATCTTTTAAAGCTGTTTGAGGAAGTCGAGGGTGAACGGCTATGGTGTGATATGCAATGAAGGTGAGCTCCAATGCAACAATGGTGATCTCAAGCTTGTAGATGACAAATGGGTGCCAAAGGCGCGCTGGTGATATTTCTGCAGGGTAACGATGTCAAAAGCCTGGATGATTAGAATGGAAGGATGAAGCTTCATTTATAGACTCGGAGGAATAGGAATCAACGGTTGAGAGAAGATATGAAGATCAACGGCTGAGGATGGTTGAGGAATGTGCAACCAGTGGAAACGTGCCAAGTGTCCCAGCTCCATCATGAAAGGTGGGATGTGACAAAACTAATTGGAGAGTTAACTCCATTGACTGGTCTGTTAACAGAATTGACTGATCAGTTAGAAGAGTGGATTGGGGAACTGACTGGATTGATTGAGGATTTGACTCAACTGACAGGTTAGTTAACAGATTTCATTGATTGGTTAACTGACCTCTGATTGGAGAAGAAATAGGCCATGTGGGTGAGGGAAAATAAGGCAATTAAATATTAAATATATTTAATTACATGTGCAACCTGATGAGGTGGACAAGGTGAGGTGGAAAAGGTGAGGTGTAAAGGTGATGTGGAATTTTGAATTTAGAACTTTAGGATAGAGGAATTAGGCTTAATTAAATAATTTTTGATTATTTAATTGTGAAGGACAAATAGAAGAATTTTAATTAAATAAATAGAATTTATTTAATTGTGAGATAGTGAATTGATTAAATAAATTTGGAATATTTATTTAATTAATAGAAGAATGGAATAAATATTTAGAATATTTATTTAGGATGAATCATGTCATTTTTAGGGGTATACATTTTGCCCCTCTTTGATGCAATGCAGTTTACAGCGTTGCTTCAAAGAAATTGATAGTCTGAATGATGATACATGCCCCAGTTTGCCCCTGGTACAGGTTAAATGACGATAGGATGCCCCCTCGGGAGATTGGACGGGAAAAAGGGCGACCGGTTTGGAGACGGACAATCTCACGACGAGGAAGGGGTTAGGATATGTTGGAGGAAAAGGGACGCGGTCAGGGATGCGGGAAGAAAACGGGAGGAAAAATAGACACGGGAAGTAGTCACAGTCATCACCTAGCCAGAATTAGGGTTTGGAGGCTATAAATAGGAGCTGGGTCCACAAGAATAGTCATTTGCACACTTGGTTGATCTGGATTGGAGAAAGAGAGTGCAGAGCAAACTTAGAGCAGCATGGCAGCCAGAGCAGCAGACATTCCACGCGAGGAGCACCGATTCGAGTGAGTCCGACGATTCAGGCGGCCAGCAGAGGCAGGACCCCCGGTATGTGCTTCGAAAAATTTCCCCTAGGGTCGATTTTAGGCGTCATAAATGCTCGTAGAAAATAGGTGAAATAGATGCGCCGAAACGCAGAACGGCGCATATGCCTCGCGAAGCTGCGCTTTTGCATTTTCGCGGTGCATATGTCGGTTTCGGCGGCGCATGCATGAAAGTTGCGCTTTTGTGTATTCTAGCTGCGCTTTCGCAATTTGGCGGCGCTTTTGTATTTCCACCGCGCATATGTGAAATGTAGCAGCGCATTTAATAAAGTTGCACATATGTGGATTCCTGCGGCGCATGCGTAATTTCACGGCGCATGCGTGGAGTTCTGCGGCGCATTTGTTAGAACGGTGCATACGTGCACTGTAGCGGCGCATACGCATTTTTGCGGCGCATATGTTGATTATTGCGGCGCACATACCAGAAACGACGCTTTTACCACCTGTAGTGGCGCATTTGCTTGGGATGGCAAATTACTTAGCCAAATTGATTCAATTAGCGTCTTGTTTGACGCAGGAATCGATGAGCTATCTCCGAGATTGCAGGAATCTAGTCAAGAGATGTAGTGTGCTGTTTTGATCAATTTGAAATGCTAAGTTTAGTTGATATAGTTCAGTAGATATGTTAAGTATGGTATATGCGGCTTGAGACTAACGCCTTGCTTTGCGTGCTTGCAGGAGGAGATACGAGAGACGCTGCAGTCGAGGGAGACGTTCCTTATGCCGTTATTGCAGAGATATATGCTGACAGAGTGGCGCTTGGTGCCATGGGCTTGGATTACGTTTGCTTTATGCCCGAGGTGGGGGCGAACAGAGGACTACTGACAGCTGCCGTGGAGAGATTCCACAGCGAGGATGGGACCTTCCACTTTCCTACTGGAGAGATGACCGTGACGCTAGAGGATGTCTACAGGATACTACACTTGCCTGTAGTAGGCGAGTTAGTGGAGTACGATGCACAGCGGGACGCGGGACTCGCCGAGTGTCAGTGAGTATTTGATGATCCCGAGCTGGTGGGACAGGTCATCCCGTGGCAGGATATCTACGACTGTTACGACTACTTCCCTGGGATTGTGGCTGGGCTGATTGGGGGCGTTGTATGCCCGGACAGGAGATCGCATGGGTTCCCCATTGGATGGGGCAGGATCATGGAGCGGATGCTGACTGAGGGCACCCGATATGCGTGGGGACCTTGCGTGCTGGCCCACCTTTATCATGACATGCACCAGGTGGTGTACCACCGCAGCACGAGTCTATCGGCTGGGGTGTTGCTGTTACAGTTCTGGCTGTGGGAGCACATAGCGGTGACCAGGCTGATGTGCGTCTTTGCTAGGCAGAGAGGAGATCCATACAGCTATGGCTATGCAGGAGTGATTTCCCAGCACAGGCTGGGGAAGCTAGAGTATTGGAGGCACACTTTGGATGGGGTAGATGTGGTCGTCTGGCGACCATATCTGGATTGCGAGCCCTGGGATGACGAGGGAGATGAGCTACCCTACTGCTTCCAGACCAGGTGGTTGATAGGCCGGACACAGCACATACTGGAGAGACAGATGGTGGGCTGAGTGTTGAGACAGTTCGGTAGGAGACAGGGCATGCCACAGGGACAGGCCATGTTTGCATGGACACATGCAGAGAGGGTCCGATGGGGGCCGATGGCTTCTTATGAGGAGGCTCTGGCAGAGTTCCAGCAGTTGCCTTATGTGGCATGGGACATGCGGAGAGAGATAGCAGATGCGGGGGTCACACAGGAGTACGAGGACTGGATCACTGCACATCCTTTCCCGAGATATTCAGGACCCGGTATGCTGGTGCCTCGTATTGATGAGGCGGACTCAGAGGAGGAGGGAGAGGCTGGCCCAGGGCGGAGGGGCGCTAGAGGAGGACGAGGACGACGGGGTGGCCGAGCTGCAGAGAGGCCGAGGCAGCAGAGGAGGATAGATCGGGCTGGGCAGGCAGTGCCAGGACAGGGAGAGGTACAGCAGTAGGTGCCGCAGCAGGCACAGATGCCACCACCCCAACAGGTACCACAGCAGCAGGTACCACAGCAGCAGGTGCCCCAGCAGCAGGTACCACAGCAGCAGGTACCACAGTAGCAGGTACCACAGCAGCAGGTACCACAGCAGCAGGTACCACAGCAGCAGGTGCCCCAGCAGCAGGGGCTAGGACAGGCAGAGGCAGCACAGGGGCCAGTGCAGGGTCAGGCTCATGAGAGGACCATAGCCAGCCTTGCAGGCAAGATGAGGAGAGTGGAGAGGAGGCGAGATACAGATGCAGCGGTGATCACTGGTTTGACTCGCGAGCGAGACATGGCAGACGCACGGGTACGCCTTATCCGTGTAGAGCGGGATACTACAGTGGCCGCCATGGGGACAGATGCAGCGAGTTCATTTATGGTTGGGCAGGTGCAGCAGGCACAGGCACAGGTAGGCCAGTTGCAGACGCAGTTGGCACAGGCGCAGACAGACCTAGCCAGAGCACAGTCACAGGCTCAGTACTACTGAGGCTTGTACCATGGTGCCGTGGCGTCGAGCCAGAGGGCAGGGAGTTTCAGGAGTTAGTCTGGGGTGGCTCACAGAGCAGGTCCTTCACAGTCAGGGGCGTCCGTGATGGGACCCTAGCAGTCAGGAGCTGGCAGTGGTGGCCCACAGCAGCAGGGGTAGACACATACCAGACTTTGTACATTTTGGGACATGTATCACCGTCTATTTGGACGTACATTGTATATGACACTTTGATTTTGAGAGAGATGGCGATATTGTACATTTGGACCTCTTTTATATGATAGTATATATGATGATGCAGCTTTGTGTATCTATTGCATGTGTTATGAGATGATGATTTACTTCTACTGCATGATGTGATCTATTGCATAGTTAGATGGTCTATCTGATGCTATATGAGAAATATTTTGATATGCTGCTATATGATTTCTATATGACTTGACAAATGAATGCAAAATGTAATATGATTTCTATGTGATGATGCAAATGTATGTATATGAAACATGATGTCTATGTTATGATGTAACTGTGTATGTGATGTCTATATGATCTAAGGCAAATGTATGCATATGTGATATGGTTTCTACGTGATGATGCAAATGTAGATATATGAGATACTACTGGATATTTAAATGATGTAATGCTTTGAATGTATGCAGTTGTAACATGAGTACTATGTGGTGATGCAGTATAGACATATGAGATACTACTGGATGTTTAAATGATGTAATGCTTTGAAAGTATGCAGTTGTAACATGAGTACGATGTGGTGATGCAGTATAGATATATGATGCACGTGGATATGTTTTTTTGATTTTCTGTGCTTTTAAGATTAAGATGTGATGCAAATGTATTGGTGACCTAATGCATTGGATGGTGCATTCTACTAACCTAATCATGTGCATGACTAGTCCTACGAATGATATGATATGCTCCTATATGCTTTGCTTTTGTGAAGTCCAAATGTACTCTATCGACACAAGAATGACATGATGGGTAGAAGAATGGTTGCGAAAGAATGACTTAGGAACTTTTCTTGATATCGTTACTCTGCATAGTTTGGATAATGAGGATTGTATGGGATACGGATGCATGGATGTGTATATGGATATAGGGCGGATGCTTTGCTTTTAGATTGCTTTATTTCATCATTGGGCATTTTGTTTTTGGTACTTTTCTGAAATGTTGTAAGTGAATACAAGCATCTAGGTATAAATGAACCGAGACGACCTGAGTATCGCTTACATGGAGTGTGATTTAGCAAGTTAATACAAGCATCTAGTCAAAATTGAATCTAGATGACCTGAGTACATCTTGCGTTTCAACAAGCAAGGATTGCCCCCATTCATGTAAGGCCTTGGATGTCCTCGATGATCTTTTGCTGATCATGTCCTTAGACAAGGCGTCGCATTACTAAAGTTTAATCCACAAACAACAAACAAAGAAAGTAATCATGCTTCCATCATAGCATCTCTAGCTTTTGGCATCCTTGAGTAGCATAGGAAGGTATGATAGCAAAAATCAAGACTCTGTAACTTAACCCTGTTTCTGATCTACAAAGCATATTTGCGTTGATATGTGTTTATTTCTTGCCTTAATTTGCATAAAATCATTTAGAAGACCTTGGGTATTTGCTTTGCAATGGAGAGGTTAAGATGCCTATTGTCAAGATTTCGGCTTGAAGCGCAGGGTTTGCTTGCATTTGCTTGCTTGATGAGAAGGTTGCACAATCCTTATTGAGAAGACGGACCCTAAGGGACTGACCTAGTGCCTCGGGGGCTCATTGCTAAATGGCCTTGCCTACGTGACGACGCAGAGGCAACGTAGTTCGGGGTAAACCCTAATGGACCATGGATGGACTAGAAGAAAGACGACAAGAATGAAGACAAGAAAGGAGACGAATGGGACCTTGGGAGAGATGGAAGCCTCGGGGGTGCATTAGAATAATGGCCTTGCCTACGTGACGGCGCAGAGGCGACGTAGTTCACAGATTCGGACCATAGACACCGACGAGAGACACTACACTAGGCTTACATTGAGGAGACAGTATGGGACAAAACCTTGGTCGACAAGGCCACAAGGTGAGTATCAAGCCACGAGAGGTAACTGTCAAGTGTTTATTGTGGGATGGATATGGGTCGAATGAGGAAAAATAGAGAAAGAATGCACTCAAGGTGAAAAGATGGAGAATGCGGTTCGTCACAAGTAACGCCTGTTGACCAAGTTTTCATCACTTGCTTTTATTTGCATGAGAAGCTAGAAAGTAACATGACGCCTGATTGCTAGGTTTTCATCATGATACCTATACAAGGCGCCTGTTTGCCAGGTTTTCACCAAAGGACAATTTTTTTTGTATGCTTTCTATTTTTTCTGATTCTTTTGTATTTTCTCTTTGTAACTTTTTTGATTTTTTTGATTTTTTGATTTTTGACTTTATTGTGCCCCCTTGCATTGGGGTTCTCTTAGGTATAGAACCGGCGAAGGTGCATGCTGTTGATTGGATCATCAAACAACTCACCTTCTGATGTGGCCAACTGATATGCCCCCGATCCGTAAGCTGCTACAATTACATAGGGTCCAAGCCAGTTAGGCTCGAACTTACCTTTCTTTTCTCTGTCCTGCTGATTGCGAGGGTTCTCTTTTAGGACGAGGTCCCCAACCTTGAAGCATCTTGGTCTAACCTTGTGGTTGTAGCTTCTTGACATCATCTGTTGGTAGGCTTTGAGATGGTCAAAAGCTTTCTGGCGCCTTTCCTCTAGCAGTTCTAGCTCTTGTAGTCTGGAGACTCTGTACTCTTCGTCTGATATGAGACCTTTCAACGACACCCGAAGGGATGGGAGTTCGACCTCAATGGGAAGGATGGCTTTGGAACCATAGACGAGGGCGTAGGGTGTAGCACCTGTGGGAGTGCGTATGCTGGTTCTATAGGCCCATAGAGCGGGATTGAGTTGGACGTGCCAATCGCGACCAGCGTTATTGACAGTCTTCTTTAGGATTTTTAGAATGGTTTTGTTCGATGCCTCAGCTTGGCCGTTACCTTGGGGATAGTATGGAGTGGAGAAACGATGTTGGATTTTAAAACGCTCACAAAGTTCCTGGACATCCTGATTTTTGAAGGGTCTCCCGTTATCTGTTATGATGGATGAAGGGATGCCATATCGGCAGATAATGTAATTCAGAATGAAAGAGGAAATTTGCTTTCCTGTGACGGTTGATAGGGGAACGGCTTCAATCCACTTTGTAAAGTACTCAGTGGCGGTTATGATGAATTTATGGCCGTTGGAAGAAGGCGGATGAATCTTTCCCACGAGGTCAAGTCCCCACTGGCAAAAGGGCTAGGGTGTCGTTAGAGGTCTCAACTCCTGAGCAGGTGCATGAATCAGGTTCCCATGTATCTAGCACTGTTTGCACTTTTTGACGAACTGATATGAATCCATTTCCATATTGGGCCAGTAATAACCCAAACGCATGAGTTTCTTAGCTAAGGAAGGACCACTGGAGTGTGTTCCGCAGATCCCTTCGTGCACGTCTCGCAAGGTAGTTACAGATTCTTCTTATTCTAGACAACGGAGTAAAGTACCATCAAGACCACATCGGTAAAGGGTATTGGCGATAATGGTGTAACGGGAGGCTTGTCGGATGAAAGTTCATTTTTGGTTGGTAGAGAGGTCCAAAGGAAGGATATTGTCCTTGAGGTAAGCGTAGGTCTTACCGTACCAAGGCGAATCAGATCCTACTAGGTGGCAAATGGAATGGGTTTCGAGGAGATCATAAGCCGGTTGTCAAATTGTTTCTACTAAGAACTCATACCGTGACTCATGTTCAGGTATCTCAAGAAGAGAGGCTATGGTCGCCATTGCATCTGCTGCTTTGTTCTCTATCCTGGGTATTTGCTCAAACGAGATGGTCCCAAAATGTGCTTTGAGGTCATCGACCATCCGTTTGTATGGGATGAGCTTCTCATCTTTGGTTTGATACTCGTCGTTGACCTGGTTTATGACAAGCTGAGAATCACCATAGACACATAGTGCTTGGATTTTCCACTTAGTGGCCATCTTGAGACCAATTACCAAAGCCTCATACTCCGCTATATTGTTAGTGCATGGAAATAACAACCTGTAGGACCTTGGAATTGTGTCGCCTTGGGCAATGATAAACAAGATACCTGCCCCCGATCCATGGTTGGTGTAAGACCCGTCGAAGTAGAGTTTCCAAGGAGATGTTGACAGAGTGAATAAAGACTCATCGGGGAACTCAAACTGCATTGGTGAAGTGTCCTGTAACGGTGCCTCAGCTAGTTGGTCAGTGATGATTTGCCCCTTGATGGCTTTTCTGTCCACATACTCTATATCATATTCACTAAGAAGCATGACCCATTTGGCTAGTCGACCCGTGAGAGCTGCTTTGCTGAGAAGATATTTTAGTGGGTCGATCTTGGCAATGAGTTTGACAGGATGTGCCAACATGTAGTGTCAGATTTTTTGTGAGGCAAAAACCACCGCAAGGCATGAACGTTCCACCTGTGAGTACTGCAACTCGTAGCCCACTAAGGTTCGACTGATGTAGTATACAGCTCTTTCCTTGTTCTCATAGTCTTGCTGCGCTAGGAGAGCCCCAAGAGCAGTAGGTGTAGCAGATATGTAGAGAATCAAAGGTTTTCCTTGGATCGAAGGCATGAGTATAGGAGGATTCATGAGGTACTCCTTGAGCTTGTTGAATGCCTCTTCGCACTGCTCATCCCATTTAAATGGAATGTTCTTATGTAGGAGATGGCTGAAAGGATGGCACTTGTTGGCCAGCTATGAGATGAACCTGCGGATGGCCTGTAGCTTGCCCTGTAAGGATCTCAACTGTGTTAGAGTTTTGGGTGGAGGCATGTCCATGATTGCTTTGACCTTGGCCGGGTCTACCTCTATGCCGTTTGCTAACACGATGAAGCCTAGCAGCTTGCCTGATGTGACCCCAAACACACATTTCTTCGGGTTCAGTTTTACTTGGAATTGATCCAATCGTTGGAAGACTTTTTCTAATGTGTCCAGGTGTGAGTCCCTGGTGAGTGATTTTGCCAAGATATCATCAACATAGTCTTCCATAGTCACATGCATCATGTCATGAAATATAGTTGTCATGGCCCGCTGATATGTAGCACCTGCATTTTTCAGCCCAAATGGCATGACATTCCAGCAAAAGGTACCCCATGGACATGTGAAAGCTGTTTTGTGTTGATCCTCAGGTGCTATTTTGATTTGGTTATACCCGGAGAATCCGTCCATGAGTGATAACATTGTATGTCCTGCTGTAAGGTCGACTATGATGTCTATGTTTGGCAACGGAAAGTCATCTTTGCGGCACGTCTTGTTTAAGTCTCGAAAATCATTGCATAGTCGAACTCGGCCATCCGGTTTAGATACTGGCACAATGTTTGATATCCATTCAGGATAGTCTATGGCTCTGATGAACCCCACATCTAGCAATTTCTTGAGTTCTTCCTTGACCAGAAGGGCTATATGAGGATGCATCTTTCTCAGTTTTTGCTTTACGGGCTTCACCCCTAGATCTAATGGCAAGTGATGTAGAATCAGGTTTGGGTCCAAACCTGGCATGTCGGCATATGACCAAGCAAAGCTGCCTCTTTTTTTTTAAAGAATGGTACAAACCTGGTTTTCTCAGGCGGCGTGAGAGATTTTGCAAAGTGGATAATCTTAGGCTGCTCTTCGGTTCCAATGTTCACTGGCTCTGTTGGCTCTACCACGATCTGTGACCTTTCTTGATACATATCACTTGGGAGGGTGTCAAGCATTCCATCGTCAGGTGCCACAGTTGGGTTTTCACCTTCAGATACGTCCTTTCTTTTTACTGTTTTATGATCTGACACTGCCGCACGGCGGTTTTCACCGTCAGATCCCTTTTTGATCTTTATATTTTTGTGACTAGAAGGCTTGGCACCCTCCCCGAAGTAAGCTACAGTATTGAGTTCGATAGCGAAACCGGCTTTATGATCTCCTTTTGGTAAGTGATCTCTAAGTCCCATATAGTCAATGTAGGCATCATCGTTCTGGAACATATCTAATTTGGGGGTTCCTTGCAGATCCCAGTCAATAAGCTCAGGGTGCAAGAGGGGAAGGGAGTTGGATGAAAGACCTGATTCATTGATAGTGTGGATGGAAATACTAGGAGCATAGGTGGGGGTAGCGTTCTGGGGGGTACTTTCCTCCAAGTTGTTTATCGCAATGGAATCGAAACTTTCCTCGAAAGCCATACTCTCAGGGAGGGGCAAATCAGACTCTAGTGGTCTGTCCCGTTGCGTTTGTCTCTCGTGGTAAGGGCTAAGAGTTTGGATGCTGTCAACCTCTTTGTCATCGTAGGAGTGCTCCGTTAGCTCGTCCCACTCATACGCATTGGAATCATCCGAATCTGTGTCACTGTCCACTTGGAGTGTTTGGATTGTCTCCACAAGACAGGCATTTTCCTTGGCTTTACCCTTGCCTTTGTATCCCAAGCCAGTGGTGTTTCTAGCCGAAGAGGAGGAAGAAGGTTGTATAGGTTCGATGATCCCTTCTTTTCTGAGGCCGATAGGGCCTTGTCCTTCATATCCCATCCTGTGCAAGATGGTCTCACCTCGCCCATAGAGTTCTATAGGGAGTCTGGGTGGATCTTGGGGTGTGTTTTCTTCTTCGGCATAAAGCCATTGCAAGAGATCTCGCTCCTCTGATTCATCGGATAAGGTCTCGGCTGACCAAAGGAGCGAGGAGACAAGGGCATTCTTGCAAGGTTGAGGCTGTGCTCAATCTGGTATTCCCCCACACCATTTTCTTTTATGGTGATTTTCATTGGTTTAGGCCGTGAGGAGGAGGCTTCAGCGGAATGGTCCTGTTGCAGGGTAGGGGGAATGTGGGCTCGATTGTTGGGTATGACACATTCAGGTTTTGCGTGGAAAGAATTGCAGTGTTGGTAGGGATCAGGGTCGCCTTGAATGGTAACCTGCTTGCCGTTGTGGGGGAATTTAATGCATTGATGGTAAGTTGAGGGGACAGCCTTCATGGCATGGATCCATGGTCTCCCTAGTAAGATATTATAAGCAAGCTCTCGATCAAGGACTTGGCACACCACATCTTTGATTACCGGCCCAACTTGAATAGGTAGGACAACCGTGCCTTTTGTGGTTCTCTCTTCCTTGTCATAGGCCTTTATGGTAATCTTCCTCCGTGGATCAACTGCCTGTTCAGAGAACCCCAATGCAAGGACTAGCTTCAAAGTGCAAATATTCAAACCAGCACCCCCATCAATGAGAACCCTCTTGATGCGGTGCTTGTGTACGAATGCGACGATGTGTAGGGGAGTGTTGTGGGGTTGAGATACGGAAAGGTCATCTTGCTTAGTAAATGATATGGAAGGGGAGGCTTTCTCGAGAATCTCCTTATGAGAAGGAGATAGACGCAAGAGCTCCAATATAGAAATGTGAGCCGGGGTTTTCTGTAACTGGTCGATGACATTGTATGGACGGGAGTTAGACGGAGATGGCGATGACCTTGGAGGGGTGGTATTGATCGTGACTTTACCACTGCGGGTAATTATACTACAACCAGTTCTGTTAGGTCCGGGTTGTTGGTTGGGGGAGATGACATTGACCTGCGGAAGATGTTCTGAAATGCAGTTAATGGTGTACTCAAATGGAACGCTTGCATAGTTAGCATTACTCGACCCGCTGTTCTGATTTGGCCGGTTGCGATTGTTGTCGTTATTGGGATTGCCATTGGAGTTGTTGCCGTTGTGACCATTGTTGTGGTTGTGACCCTTGTTGTTGTTGTGACCGCTGTTGTGATTGTTGTTATACGGCCTGTTGTGATTTAGAAGAGGATCCCGGTAGGCCACATGAGATTCATTGGAGGTATGCTGTTGTGTTCCTCCCTGATTTTGATCCAGTATATCCTGTATGACATTCTTAAGACGGATGCAATTATTGGTTGTGTGCCCCCTTCCTCGATGATACTCGCAATAGTCTGTGTCCTTCCAATAGGGAGGTTTGACTATAGGCTCATAGTCACTTGTTGGCGGTAGAGAAATTTCATTGTTAGCCAACAACTTTCTGAGGGCCGATTCTTGAGATTCTCCTAACGGTGTGAATTTCCTCCTCGGATTTGAATTGAACCAAGGTCTAGGTTCCCGAGGGGGTGGCTTGTTGAGTGCACCGTTATTTGCTTCTTCCTTAAGAGTGAATATGGGTTGTTGTTTAGGGGCTGCCGCCTTGGCATCCACTACTCCATCGTTGACCACATTCTTGTTCTTGGTCCAAAACTTTGACTTGTCAGTTGTGTAATTGGAAGGAGGTGTGTCCTTGTAGAGCTTGAGAGTTCCTTTAGCGATCATAGCTTTCTCAATGAATAGCTCCATTTCAATGACTTTGGCGAATGAGGTAGGGCATTGTATCTGAATCTGATAGCTAAGATCGGGATTCAAATTGTGGACAAACATTTCCAATAGTTGTTTCTCAGGCATGTCGTAAGAACACTTACTAGCTAGCTGTCTCCATCGTTGTAAGAAGGTGGCGAATGACTCACCACTCTTTTGTTTGGTGTTGCATAGGTCTAGCATAGATACTTCCTGTTCTATGTTGTAAGAGAAGTGCGTTATGAATTTATTGACAAGTTCATCAAAAGTTTTGATTCCTGGTGGGAGACGCGAGAACCACTCCATAGCTTGACCTCCTAAAGATCTTGGGAACAGTCTCATTAAGTAGGTCTCATTGTGAGCTACTTCTAGACATGCTGCAGTGAATTCCCTGATATGATCTCTAGGGTCCCCCTTCCCTTTGTATTTGTCAAATTTCAGAATTCCGAACTGATAGGGGAATGGTTTCATGACCAAACTTTTGTCAAAGGGGTATGGTGCTATATCTTCCAAGGAGTAGTTCTTGGAACTTGTGCCGATCTTAAGGTTGGAGATTTCTAGCTTTAGACTCTCAATTTGTTGTCTCACATCCGCCATAGGAGCATTTTGATCTATGGGTTGTTTTCCTCTCTCATTGGCATGGGGGACCATGTCATTTGTGCCTCTCTCATGTTCATTGTCTGCATTTTCCATGATGGAGCTAATGTCAAAGTCTGCGGGGAGTTTGATTCCGAGACTAGCAAGATGATGGAAATATTTGGTGGGGTCCTCAAGGAGCACTTTCTCCACTAGGCGTTGGAATTTTCTATCTTGCATGTGTGCCACTAATTCTTCACGGGAAATTTCTTCATCATCATCGCGTGGTGGGGCGATGTGATCAGATGAGTTGGCCATTTCAATTAGCTTGTTGTACTGGGATCGAGTAAGAACCATGCAAGGTGGGGTGGGATGAAGTGGACTAGGATTAGAAATTTTGGCAAGGTGCCGACTAAGACTGTAATGAATGGGGTATCTAGGACAAGATTTGGACAAAGGGTTCTCTCGCTCAATGACTTCAGGCAAGACGGTTGACACAAGACTCTAGCCACTAGCAAGGGTAGTCGCTACCAGTCTCACTGTGTAGGGCTTAGTCGTTCAACAAGACTACTAGCAAAAGGTACTGTGACCTACTAGGCTTACGTGAATTCACGAACGAAACGAAGAAGGACCTATGTCGAATCGGTATGGGACAGAATGTCGTTGGGGCAAGAGTGACTAGGACAGAAGGTGACTGGGACGACCGACGAAAGAGAGAGAACTAGGTGAAATGGATGAAAATTGACTGCAAGGTTGATTCTGACCTTGGAAAATGAAACTCGGTTGAAATGGGTACTCTGAACAGCTGACGAAAATTTCTCAAAAATAGGGCAGATGCTCACTGTCACACATGCGCAGAAACAGATGCGCAGCAAGAATGGGTAAATGCGCCGTAAGTCGTTGTAAAAGCGCGGCTCTGGTGAAGCACGTATGCGCAGTAACAGTGTGTAAATGCGCAGCAGAAAAGTAAATGCGCAGCAAGTCGGTGTATAAGCACAGCAAGTCGCTATAAAAGCGCAGCCAAAAAGTGTATATGCGCAGCAAAAAGGTATGTATGCGCAGCCAGTCAGTGCAGAAGCACAGCAAGTCTCTGTGTATGCGCAGCAGAAAAGTGTATATGCGCAGTTCTGGTATTTTTTGCAATTTTTTTTTGGATTTTTCTCTATTTTTGGGTATTCTTTGGCTGGAAAAAGGTCTTCTTGATCTGATATTATGAATTAATTTAGCAAGAAAACACAGCAAGCACAAAGAGTATTTTGTAGTTTTCCATTGTTTTTATAGTTTTTCGACTCTATTTTGGCTGAAAGCAAGCACAAAATCCTAGGCGAGAAATGGATTATAAGGGATTTGGGCCACTAAAACAAGAGGTATTTAATTGGGGCAACCGTTCAAGTGGTTACACGTGCGGCGGCGCTACTCTCCGTTATGGAGTCTCCCAGCCTCAAAGGGTTACGCCTGAGAGGGTTTTGGGGGAGGTTGGCCGTCGGTGTAACATAACAGCACTCGTTGCAGGAGGTTTTCACCTCAAGCACAATTTATTTTAAGTGGCTCGGTAGGGCTTGGCGTTAGCCTGTTACCACTCAGGGTCGTTCCCGCTTGGACAAGCGTGCATCCAAGGGCAGGCCCCTCCTAAAGGTTAAACAAATAGAATGACAAGTCTGGCACTCTGATCACCCAGAAGAGGGGAGAGCATAAGCCTATTGTCATTCGCAAGCACAGAATACACTTATTAATCCACCCTAGTTAAAAGATAAAAACTAAATGGGCTAATCTACTCAAACAGAACTTTGAAGTGATTTCAGCAATATCGCAGTGGTTCAGTTTTAAATCCCAGAAAGCAGTAGTGAGTTCAATTTTAAATCCACGTTGCACGAGATTGTTAACTTTGAAATTCAGGTCTCACGATATAGCAATGGTTCATTTTAACTGCAAGATCAGTGATGAGTTCAATTTTAAAACCGCGAAGCACGAGATTGTTAACTTTGAAATTCAGGTCTCACGATATAGCAATGGTTCATTTTACCTTCAAGATCAGTGATGAGTTCAATTTTAAAACCGTGAAGCACGAGATTGTTAACTTTGAAATTCAGGTCTCACGATATAGCAATGGTTCATTTTACCTTCAAGATCAGTGATGAGTTCAATTTTAAACCTCAGATAGCAATAACTTTGAAGGTGTTTGTAATGCAAGCATGAAATAAACCAGTTACTTCCTCCCTAATTAGGACTAGATGAAGATTTGTAATGAACAACCATTTTACTTTTTCCCAGAAAATGAAAGGTGACCTAATTAGATGCAACTACATGTAACTGAACCCGAGCCTATCCTGCAAAACCGCTCCAGCAAATACCTGCAAAGGGGTTAACGTTAGCAAAATCCTCTAGAAAAGTACTAAAAGCTGAGTCTATTATAAATGCGCAGCTTCAGTGATCAGATGCGCAGAAGTGATCAACAGAAGCGCAGTAATAATAAATGCGCTGCAAGATTGAACGTATGCGCCGTTAAAATGAATAAATGCGCAGTTTTAATGGATGCGCAACAACAGTCTGTAAAAGCACCGTAACAGTCAACAGATGCGTAGTTATAACCTATGCGCAGCAATAGTCTACAAAAGCGCCGCAGAAATACACAGATGCGCAGGATTTACAGAAGCGCCGTAACAGTCTTCAGAAGCGCCGTAAAAATGAACGGATGCGCTGAACCAATCTGTGTGTGACTCTGTGGGACCTGTACGGAACCTGCCTTCAAAAAAAGCTCAAAATGGTGAAATAAAGGGGCAACGGCCCCATGGTGGGTGCCAAAAATGTGAGGGTAAAATGTCGAATCAATCAAATGAATTAAATAAGACCCAAACATCAACAGAATAGAGAAACAAAGAAGATTCAAATGAACAAAGCAATGAACAAACACAGCAAACCTCTCCCGTTTCGAAACTTCTGTTATTCGCCTATCACGAATCGTCCTTTCGCAGATGAGATGAGCCCTCAGAGAGTGCAATCTTTTAAAGCTGTTTGAGGAAGTCGATGGTGAACGGCTATGGTGTGATATGCAATGAAGGTGAGCTCTAATGCAACAATGGTGATCTCAAGCTTGTAGATGACAAATGGGTGCCAAAGGCGCACTGGTGATATTTCTGCAGAGTAACGATGTCAAAAGCCTGGATGATTAGAATGGAAGGATGAAGCTTCATTTATAGACTCGGAGGAATAGGAATCAACGGTTGAGAGAAGATATGAAGATCAACGGCTGAGGATGGTTGAGGAATGTGCAACCAGTGGAAACGTGCCAAGTGTCCCAGCTCCATCATGAAAGGTGGGATGTGACAAAACTGATTGGAGAGTTAACTCCATTGACTGGTCTGTTAACAGAATTGACTGATCAGTTAGAAGAGTGGATTGGGGAATTGACTGGATTGATTGAGGATTTGACTCAACTGACAGGTTAGTTAACAGATTTGATTGATTGGTTAACTGACCTCTGATTGGAGAAGAAATAGGCCATGTGGGTGAGGGAAAATAAGGTAATTAAATATTAAATATATTTAATTACATGTGCAACCTGATGAGGTGGACAAGGTGAGGTGGAAAAGGTGAGGTGTAAAGGTGATGTGGAATTTTGAATTTAGAACTTTAGGATAGAGGAATTAGGCTTAATTAAATATTTTTTGATTATTTAATTGTGAAGGACAAATAGAAGAATTTTAATTAAATAAATAGAATTTATTTAATTGTAAGATAGTGAATTGATTAAATAAATTTGGAATATTTATTTAATTAATAGAAGAATGGAATAAATATTTAGAATATTTATTTAGGATGAATCGTGTCATTTTTAGGCGTATACACCATTAATCTTAACATCCACTACTCAACTCCTAGGGTCTATGTATTTAGGGACAGTTATGTTCCCTAGCATGATATCAGCAAGGTTCCTTAGGACATGGACTATCTGAGGGTCCTTCCTCTTTCTTTCTATCTTTTTAAGACAAATGTCTCTCACTGTCTTGGTATAGATTGGAATGTCCTTGATAGCTTGGATAAAGGGTATCTTGATACTAATATTTTTAAGTTGACCCAATAGGTTTGTCTCTTCTTGGGTTTGATGTTTTGGAATGGCTAGATGTTTAGGGAAAGGAGGCTCTGGATTTGAGATAGTCTGATTTACCTGATTTGATTTAGGTTCTAGAGGTGAATTTTCTAATGTCTCAGCTATGGGTTGTTCATCCACCAACTCAATGATTTGGGGAGATGAAGGCCCAACTAATGTTTTCCCTGACTTGAGGTGGACATCACTCACCTCTACCCCACAAGTGGGGTATTTAATAGCCTCGTTAGTGTATGCCTATTGAACATGCCTTTTATTGGGGTGAGGTACAAGTTGGACAGGCAGTTGTGGTGCTCTTGGTGGCTGAGTTGTAGGAGTGGATGGATTTGGCATAATGGCTTGTTGTTGTGGCTAAGAAGGCAACAAGGGTTGTGAGTAGTTCATATTTTGGTTTTGCCATTGTTGTCCCTTTTACCATTGTGGTTGCCATTGGTTTTATTGTATTGGCCATAGAGGGTTTTAATTAGGTCCTTGGAAGTTTTGTTGAGGCCATACATTTGGTTGCTGTTGATTCCAATTTTACTGTGGCTTTTTCCATTGTTGATGGTTTTTCCATTGGTTTTCGGTATTTGGCCAAGGCTGAGGGTTCCAACCATAGAAATTATGATGATTGTTGTCTCTCAAAATTGCATCCTGGCTAAGTTGCAGAACTTAGCATCCTGGAGAAACATGGGATCTTTCCAAGCCTGTGGGTCACCTATGATGGAAAGAACCTTTGGAGAAGGTCGGCTTCCTCTTGATACTCCACCTATAACTATCCTAATGCTTCGGAGAGGAAAGGGTAACAAAGAAACATGAAAAGTAAAACTAACTCCTAAGGTGATGCACCAAAATGATTATCTTGACCTGTAAAATTAGTTTGCACACATAGTTTAATCAAAAGATACAAGCTTGACTTGCACAACCTAGTTCTATATGTTTTTTGCATCAATAATTCATGAGAAGGGTATGATGCCTCATCCTAGAAGGAAAGAAGCCTTTAACAACTTGAACTATTTGCACTCTAACACAACTCACAACCTACAAAATAACATGTACTAACTGCACAAAGGTGCTACCAATGAGACACAAGGATAAGGAAGTGAAATGACTTCACAAGTAATTGTATCAACCATTTAACTACACACAATAGAACAAAAAAGAAGTAAGAAGACAAAAGCTTATCTCTATTGATCTCCAAGGTGTAAACTATATACATGTCAAAATGAGTTACAATATCATCTCGTGTTGAAAGAGCTCCAGAAGAGTTAGAATCTGACCTGAAAATGAAAAGAACTCCCTTAATAATGAACAAAAGAGAAGACAATATACTTCTCCAAGCAACTGTAACAAGATAAGGACAAGAAACCTCCATGGTCGTGCATCTTATAAAAGCCCTCAAAATATCTGTCTAGAGCCCTCCAAAATGAGTTCCCAATGAAGAAAAAGTCAAGGCATGTCATCACCCACCATAAAAGATCCAAGAATTGCCTCTTAATGCCCTTAAATGCTATTGAAAACAAGTCAAACCACCACAATAACTCCTCCATCAGTTGGCCAACCTCTCCTGTAGCATCATAAATGTCTGATATTTGCACATAAATGCTCAACCACATCTCTTTGACCATATCTGAAAGCCTCCTCAGCTTGTCCCTTGCACAATAAATGACATAAATACAATTATTTCTGCATTTAATTAACATTAACTAAGTGCTTTATAATTACACCACTTAGTTTAATTTTTTACATTTCAAATTTATTACAAACCTATGCAGAAAATAATGGCACTAGGACATTAATATTCAATCTCCTAATTTTAAGGGTGGGGGCCTTGGCTCGATTGGCTAAGTATTCTTGTTGTAGGTAAGGAGGTCATGAGGTCCAGTCTCTCCCCGTCTGCGTGGAGCCAGAGGGCATGTCGCACCAACATCACCGGTCACGTTAAAAAGTTTACTAGGCGCTTACAGAAGAAAAAAAAACCTCATGATTTTACATGGCTTGGAGATAAATAAAACATTGTGGAAAAATGATAAAGTAGTCGGTGAGACTTACTTTGTCACATGTTATGGATTTGCCTATCATTACTTTTTGCATTTTTATGACAAATGATAAAGTAATTTATAACCCATTACTTTATAATTTGTTTACAATGTTTAATCTATTTGTAGATTATGCAAAAATCATAATAGAAACCCCTTATATCTCCCATACACAAATAAGATCTCTCTATTCAACACACCTACCATACACTTGCATCATTTCACGCATTACATTGCTACATAAAACACCTTATAACTCCTAGCAATTCATACATTTCTACACATACATCATCATGCCTACATGCCTAATGTAATACATAACAAAGAGCCCTTATGATTCCCTATGTATTACAATGCTCCTCGTGCATCATTATCCCCTTTTGACTTTGAATATTTTCAACCTTAGACAAAATCAAGTAAATATTGATAGCCCCAAGGGCTCACTTGCATCCTTAGGTCAACACACCATGTGGAGTCTTCACCACAATAGGAAAAAGGGATAATAATGCATGAAAGAAAGTCAAAAAAGAGGAAAGAATCCCATCATGGCATAGGCACTCGACCAAAAGGAGATGAAGAAACCCTAAACTTTATTTGTATTTTGTTCTTTGTTTGTTGTTATGCTTGACCCGTCACCATAGAGGAATGGTTTGAAGCGAAGCTTCATCATTTTCTTCTATTTTTGAGGGTTTCCCATGCATTTCTTGAGGGATTCAATGACTTCAGACTGAAAATGAAAGGTAAAATAAAATCTGTCAAAAGTTCAATCTCTTTTTTATCATTTTGGAGGTAAAAATTGGCTCTTTTTAATGCCATGACTGTGCACAACTGATGCATCTCTTTTGCTTCTCTTGGTCGACCACTCTTACATTTTCCTTTGAATGCATTTGAAATCTCTTGAGGATGGTTCGAGCTTTTGTCTTTGATTTAGATGTATGATCTTCAACAAGAAAAGAATGTAAGTCTTCTATCTGTCAATCTGCTTCTATTTTCTTAATTTTTTACTGTGTATTTCGCTGCCAGAGGCCGCGATTTGATGGCGTTTCTGAGTATTTTGTGAATTTGAAGGCCTTCACTTTATTTGTATGGGCAACTTTTCTTGCATTTCCTGAGTGTTTTTTCATATACACTATAGAAGGTTAACAAAAACTTGTGGGTTTATTCATTTTGAAAGAAAACACCCTCTTCAAGCCTCGGCCCTGCTCTTTTTGCATATGTAGACATTTATATATGTTTGTTGCACTTTTTACTTAGATATATAGAGGAAAAACTTGACCCATCATAGATAATGAAATACCTGTGAAAACAAACATTTTTCCCATTTTGGCCTTGAATATTTTGAAATTTGAAGTAAACTCTCATATACTATGATAAGGGTTTTGAAGATGTCTTTTATTTTGTTGTAACACTTCGGTCTCCATGGCATAACAATACATGAGTTGTAGTATTTTAATCCTCCATTTTGTATGCAGAAGCAATGAAACAATGATGTTCTTTCCCTCATGTAGAAAACAAAAACCTTTGCTTGGCACTACTGGTCGTGGCCTGATATGGCATGAAATAGGTCTCATTTTCATCATATGCAATTTCTGGAAAAACTCCATAGTGCAGGCCATGGGTTTTGGTTCTTCATCTTCAGCTTTATCAAATGTTCAAGTTGTGAAACTCACCATCCTCTTCATAAAAATTCCTATGCATTCTATGTCAGTTTGACCTTGCATGAAGAAAATACATTTTTCTGCTATTCCATTTGCACATTATGATTGTCTTCCTTGATGATGTCAATGGTGCTATTGTCATAAGTTTTGGCTTTTACCTATCTTCTTTCCTATAGAATATGAAGATCCTATCTACTTGTTGCTTCTTCATCATGGTATTTGATTGCTCTATGGTTGTGTGAAGCATAGTGACACTTTGATCTTGATTACTCTATACTGTTGCACTTGGCACTGGCACTCCTTTTCTTGCCTTATCAGCTAGTCATACTGTCTCCTTATTATGATAGTTCCTCTATATATTGGATTGCACCCTTCTGTTCCATTTACTGTCACTTTGTGAACAACTCCTAGGCATTTTGCCTACTCACTATTTTTTCATAAGTTGCATGTTGTTGTTCTATGATAAGGACATCATACTTGGAAGTAAGATTTCATCCATTTTGGAGATCCTTGCTCTGATACAAAATAGTCATTAAACAATGACCTGACTTTCATGACGTCTGCTTGCTGCTATTTACATGACTGGTGACTGCACTTCATCCTGCTTCATCAAATTATTGAAAATATTCATGTAATCATTAAGTGGTCCCTGACATGATGTTGTGACTAGTTTTTTGTTGAGGACAGATTGTCCTCATTGTTGGGCATAAAGACTCCAAGGATTGTTCATGTGCCCTTTAATAATGACTGCTCTACCACTTTGTGTTCCTTGTATTGTTTATCATTCTTGCATGCATTTGGTGAGTTTTCTAAACCCTTCACACAATAGACAAGATGACTGCTCTGCCTCAAGCCTACCTTATGATGGAAATGGATATTGTTTTCTCATTGTAATATTGCTTATCTTTCTTGACATTTTGACTGTCCTTGAGGGCAATAATGATCATTTTCAATGATTGGCACTGTCAGATCAGAATGTGACTTTCTATACATAGAAGAACTGCTACTTTACTCATTGAGTTCTGTTTTAGCAAGCATTTGTCATTTACAATAGTGATACTCATCAACTCACTATTGTAGGTGATATATACTTGTTAGAGTGGATAAACATGATGTTTTATTTCATTATAATCCCTCACTATAACCTGAGGGTAGTGTGTTGGAGCCCACTTTACCCCACATACTACAATATTAAATGAAGTAATCAGCAGTGAAACTTTACCTGTATCTGCACATTGGACAAACTTGTTATACAAAAATGTACCTTTGTTTATGATGTGAGGTGACTTGTATGATCTTTCTTTCTGATATGGCACTTCTATCTGTTCATTATCAATGTTGTTATGCTGATATTTGATTATTGATATTGTTGCTACATAAAAGTGAATGGTACTTTTGAAGCTCTGATTGTGTATGAAAAGACTTGGTACCCTAAGCATTAACAAAAATTATTTTCCAGGTATGTTGGAGCTCACACGGATGGAGGAAGATAGCAGCCGGCTCAACCATGAGATTCGTCATTTGTAGGCCATGCGGGTCCCCTTTCTTTTCCTATGCATTTCTTTTCTTTCAAAAGTAAAATTTACTTTTATGTTGCCTATTTCAGTTACTCACACAGCTTGTGTGGGACACTTTTATAGATTCTTTTGAATACAATTAGCTATCTCATTCTATGCAATGACTTATGTATATTTCACTTTCTAAATCAAATACATAGCATAAAACAACTAATCTTTCTTTGGAACATATGTATAAAACATGATGTATAATTGACAGTTATAAATACCTCTTTTACTTGTACTGAAACATAATGAATAATCAGCAACTGGAACATGAACTCCACCCATTCTCTTCATTCTTTGAATGACTGTTTTCTTGTCTATAGATGATTTCACTTACCAGGATGATGTAACAGCTCAACTTGAGCTATTACATGATTTTGATAAGTGATTTTGCACTTGTCTTTTGTCAAGACATCAGACATTGACTGGATGATCCTACATAAGCAAAAACATTTGTACCCCCTCTTGTCTCTCAAAATTGCACCTTGGCTTAGTTGGAGAACTTAGCATTTTGGAGAAACATGGGATCTTTCCAGGTTTGTGGGTCACCTATGATGGAAAGAACCTTTGGAGAAGGCCGACTTCCTAGCTCGTTATCACCTAGAAACTATCCTAATGCTTTGCAGAGGAAAGAGGAAGAAAGATTATATGAAAATGAAACCTACTGTCTAAGGTGATGCACCAAAATGGTTATTAGAGACTACACAAATGACTAACACACTGTAGAACCAATAATAATAAGGCTCTCATACACAACCCAGTAAATCATAATCTTTGCATCATCAATTTATAAGAAGGCTAAATAAAAACAGTTCTATAAAGGATAAAGATGTTTTCTCACCATTCAAGACTGATTCTTATTCCTAGCACATCTCACAACTTGCAAAAATGTATGTATTCCTGCATAAAGGCACCAACATGAAATACAGTTCCAAGGACAAAGAACATCATTGTTTCATTGCTTCTACATACAAAATGGAGGATTAAAATACTACAACTCATGTATTGTTATGCCATGGAGACTGAAGTGCTACAACAAAATAAAAGACATCTTCGAAACCCTTATCATAGTATATGAGAGTTTACTTCAAATTTCATAATATGCAAAGCTAGAATGGGAAAAATGCTTGTTTTCACAGGTATTTCATTATCTATGATGGGTCAAGTTTTTCATCTACATATCTAAGTAAAAAGTGCAAGAAATAGATATAAATGTCTACATATGTAGAAAGAGTAGGGTCGAGGCTTGAAGAGGGTGTTTTCTTTCAAAATGAATAAACCCACAAGTTTTTGTTAACCATCTATAGTGTATATGAAAGAACACTTAGGAAATGCAAGAAAAGTTTTCGATACAAATAAAGTGAAGGCTTTCAAATTCACAAAATACTCAGAAACGCCATCAAATAGTGGCCTCTGGCAATAAAATACACAGTAAAAAATTAGGAAATAGAAGCAGATCGACAAATAGAAGACTTACATTCTTTTCTTGCTGAAGATTATACATCTAAATCAAAGACAAAAGCTTGAACTATCCTCAGGAAAGCTCAAACATAGTCAAAGGCAAATGTAAGAGTGGTTGACCAAGAGAAGCAAAAGAGATGCATTAGTTGTGCACAGTCATGGCATTAAAAAGAGCCAATTTTTACCTCCAAAATGATAAAAAAGAGATTGAAATTTTGAAAGAGTTTATTTTACCTTTCATTTTCAGTTTAAGTCATCGAATCCCTCAGGAAATGTATGGAAAACCCTCAGAAATAACAGAAAATGATGAAGCTTCGCTTCAAATCCTTCCTCTATGGCGGCGAGTCGAGCATAACAACAAACAAAGAACAAAATGCAAATGAAGTTTAGGGTTTCTTCATCTCCTTTTGGTCAAGTGCCTATGCCATGATGGGATTCCTTCCTCTTGTTTGACTTTCTTTCATGCATTATTATCCCTTTTTCCTATTGTGGTGAAGACTCCACAAGGTGTGTCGACCTAATGATGCAAGTGAGCTCGTGGGGCTATCAATATTTACTTGATTTTGTCTAAGGTTGAAAATGTTCAAAGTCAAAAGAGGATAATGATGCATTAGGAGCATTGTAATACATAGGGAGTCATAAGGGTTCTTTGTTATGTATTACATTAGGCATGTAGGCATGATGATGCATGTGTAGAAATGTATGAATTGCTAGGAGTTATAAGGTGTTTTATGTAGTAATGTAATGTGTGAAATGATGCAAGTGTATGGTAGGTGTGTTGAATAGAGAGATCTTATTTGTGTATGGGAGATATAAGGGGTTCTCTATTCTAATTTTTGCATAATCTAGAAATAGATTAAACATTGTAAACAAATGATAAAGTAATGGGTTATAAATTACTTTATCACTTATCATAAAAATGCAAAAAGCAATGATAGGCAAATCCATAACACGTGACAAAGTAAGTCTCACTGACTACTTTATCATTTTATCACAATGTTTTATTTATCTCCAAGCCATGCAAAATCAGGAGATTGAATATTAATGTCCTAGTGCCATTATTTTCTGCATAGGTTTGTAATAAATTGAAATGTAAAACATTAAACTAAGTGGTGTAATTATAAACCACTTAGTCAATGTTAATTAAATGCAGAAATAATTGTATTTATGTCATTTATTGTGCAAGGGACAAGTTGAGGAGGCTTTCAGATATGGTCAAAGAGATGTGGTTAAGCATTTATGTGCAAATATAATACATTTATGATGTTGTAGGAGAGGTTGGCCAACTGATGGAGGAGTTATTGCAGTGGTTTGACTTGTTTTTAGTAGCATTTAAGGGCATTAAGAGGCAGTTCTTGGAGCTTTTATGGTGGGTGATGACATGCTTTGACTTTTTCTTCATTGGGAACTCATTTTGGAGGGCTTTAGATAGATATTTTGAGGGATTTTATGAGATGCACAAACATGGAGGTTTCTTGTCCTTATCTTGTTGCAGCTGCTTGGAGAAGTATATAGTCTTCTCTTTTGTTCATTATTAGGGGAGTTCTTTTCATTTTTAGGTCAGATTGTAACTCTTCTGGAGCTCTTTCAGCAGGAGATGAGATTGTAACTCATTTTGACATGTATATAGTTTACACCTTGGAGATCAATAGAGATAATCTTTTTCCTTCTTACTTCTTTTTTGTTCTATTATGTGCAGTTAAATGGTTGATACAATTACTTGTGAAGTCATTTCCTTGTCCTTGTGTCTCATTGGTAGCACCTTTGTGTAGTTAGTACATGTTATTTTGTAGGTTGTGAGTTGTGTTAGAGTGCAAATAGTTCATGTTGTGAAAGGTTTCTTTCCTTCTAGGATGATGCTTCATACCCTTCTCATGAATTATTGATGCAGAAAACATATAGAACTAGGTTGTGCAAGTCAAGCTTGTATCTTTTGATTAAATTGTGTGTGCAAACTGATTTTACAGGTCAAGATAATCATTTTGGTGCATAACCTTAGGAGTTAGTTTTACTTTTCATGTTTCTTTCTTACCCTTTCCTCTGCAAAGCATTAGGATAGTTTTAGGTGAGTATCAAGAGGAACCCGACCTTCTCCAGAGGTTCTTTCCATCATAGGTGACCCACAAACCTAGAAGGATCCCATGTTTCTCTAGAATGCTAAGTTCTGCAACTTAGCCATGGTGCAATTTTGAGAGACAACAATGACCTACTGGAAATAATGCTTTGAAAGTTAGAGGATCTTGTGGCATACCTTCTCTTTGTTGCCATGGTTTCCTTTGCGCAACATAGTACAACTGGCCATCTTCACCTTCAATTGGTTGAAAGTGTGGTTTCTCTGACTTATCTTCTGTAATACTGACCACCCTTCTGCACTTGCAATTAGCTTTCCTTTGTTTGCAATTGGAACAGTATTCAGTGAGTATTGTATCAACCTCCTCCTACTTCTTCAAGTGTAGAGTATCCAGTTGAGTAGCTAGGTGACTGATAATATCTTCTTTCATGTTGGTCAACAGGTTGTTCAATTCCACCCTTGAGACTGAACTAGATGTCTTGCCAATGGTGGATGTTCTCTCTCCCCTTGTCCTCTTAGTGAAAGTCCTTGAGTAGTTTCTACAAACTCTGCAGACATATTCAAAGCGTAATTGAGATATATCTCCCGCCCCAATAAGATTAAGGGCATCCATGCAGTTATCATTGACACCTCTCAAGAATACAAGCTTCAAATATTCATCTAAGAGTTTATTCTGTGGATTTTTATTTAGGCAGAACTGAAACCTTTCTACATAATCCTCCAATGGTTCATCCTATTTTTGAGTCATCCTGAAGACGTAATCTCTTCTCCTATCGATTCCTTTGCAATAATCTTGGTATTTCTCCAAGAACTTTGTTTTCATTGTGTCCCAATTTGAAATAGCATCCTTTCCTAGTCCCATAGACCATCTTAAAGCATCATCCTTCAAAGTAGCAGGAAATAGCTTGAGCCTATGAGGATTAGTGGTGTAGTCATAGCTTCTACACAGGACATCAAACTTGAAGAAGAATGTATATGGATCTTCAGTCACCAAGCCATAGAAGACTGGTAATGTTGAAGAAGGTATATTCTTCAGAACAACAGCTCTCTCCTGGTTGGTAATTAGAAACTCAAAGGTCACATGCTCAGGTGGATCATCCACTGCATCAGCCATGATTAGGAAGGTTCTTTTTGTATTGTCAATAGATGTTGATGAGAGGGAAGATTCTTCTTCAGTAATACCCTTGCTCTGATCACTGTAGTCACCAATATCTGTCGTAGCTTGTTGGGTTGATGGAAGAAACCTTCCCAAAGTGTCTCTCTACCTCCACATAAAATAGGTATGACTTTGTGTAGCAACGACTCTTGTACAATGTTAGTGAACTTTTCTAGTATTTGGTGAGCTAAAACCTAAGTGTCCTATCTAAAAGCAAAATGTTTAAACTAGGAAAGCTTGAAGATAAAAGGAACTGGTCTCTAAAAATAGTGTCATCCACGGTAATGACACCAAAAAATGTAGTGTCTTTGCTATGTCTAGTAAACTTGGTGGTAATCACACAATTCAAAGGAATAACCTACTGAACAGTCCACTATTATCCTTGAAAAGACCTTCATTAAATTATCAACTAGGGCTAGTAAGCTTGTGATGGCACTGGCATTGTATGCGCTTTCAAAGATCAAACTATCTAACTCATCTTAGTACATTATCATAAATAAAAACTACTCAATGACAAAATACAGTAATGTTGCTACTGTTGCTACGGGTACTTGCAATGTAAGACTATAACAATAACTCTAAAGGAATGAATTCTAAGAATTGGCTTGATACTGATAACTTATCCTATCCTCCAGAGTATCACAAGTCAAATGAACTAAAACGACTAAAAAATCTAATTGATCTTGCATTCATCAAATAACTGCTACAACAATAATAACATGCAAGAAATAAAGTGAAGGACAATTATCCTGAGTGGCCCTTGCTCAAGTGACTACCTCACTACTTTTAACTCAAATCTAGTTCTCTAGATCAACACAATCATATTGATTCTAACTCATTCATTACACAATCCTTTCAAATCACATAAAATCTTTTTGGATTGTATTATTCATAACTCATAATCAAAATAATAACATTTTCTACATAATCTAGAAAATATTCAGATAGATATATCTGTGACAGGACAAAAACTATTCAAACTAAAACTTAACTAACTTCTACCTCAACCACTGAGCCATACTTATAGGCATGAGGGAGTTTATTGAAATAGGTTTCTTAACTGTAAACATAAAACACCACTCCGTACGAACCAAAGTGTAATGATTGCTAACAACAATAATTGAAAAAGAAGGAAAGAAGTGACCTAATAAAATTAGAACTCTCTGTTGAAACAGGGGAACATGGACTAGTTGAACCAGTCCCGTTGGTCTTCTAGTTGAAATAGAATCCTTCAAGCTTTCAATCATCTTTATTGATTACCATCACGATGTGTGATTATCTCCATCAAGTGTCCTCATGCCGTGGTTGCTGCACTTAGTTGAGTTTGGAACCTTCCCTACTCTGATGCCTAGAAATGCTGTGGCTGCGGGTTGCACCTTGTAGTTGTAGTCGGTTACAATCCTTCTTCTTTAGCTTTCGAAGTTAGTCCATAAACATGTACAAAATACTAACAACCATAATCAACACAAACATCTCTACAATCCATACATTCCACATATAACATACAATTTCATTATATTATAATCATATCTCCATATACTTAATTAACTAGGTTCAAGTCTACATAATGATCACAAGGGATAACATAATATAGAAATATGCTTAAAATAATGTCTGGGAATGTCTTTCAACTTGCATAAAACTATAAGAAAACAGGCTACTAACTAGGCTCATCACTCATTACCCTCATCATATTCATCAAATGTTCTATCTCTGAATACCTTCTTTATGGGGCTGAAAGATGATACTTTTGGATAGCTCCCCCTGACCTCATACTTCCTATTATGGACTTGGTGATATCTCTTGTGTAGTTTGCACAAGCATAAATTCTTCATTTTCCTTATTATTGTGCCCTTGTTTCCTTCTCCATACTCTTGTATTTTCTTCCTCTTGATTATCCATAGCTTCCATTCTCTTGTTCTGCCTATGGGGTTCAACAAGACCACTTCTATAGAAGCATGCTATATGTTTGTAGTATTTGCACTTGTAGCACACAACACTATAATCCAACAAAGGAATAAACAAATTGCAGTTTCTTCTTGGGAACTCATATGGATTTCTACTCTTGTTTCATCCCAAATTTCTTTCTTGTCTTTGGAAATCTCTTGGCTTGTGGAAAAATTTGTTGTTCTTATTTGATAATCCATAAGAACTTATGTTCTTGTTCCAATCAAATCTTCTTGCTTTTGTCCAACAATCTATTACTTTATGACCAAAGTTATTGCAAGAATAGAAATAATCATGAAATGAATGTTGAAACTTGTTCATTTGAGATTGCCTTGGAGGGAATGGTCTTCTAAAATTTTCTTTGTTGCCTTTGTGAATATTAATTTTCTGAGTGACATTACTTTCTCTTTTCTTGGACCTATCACCATTTATGGAGCTCTTGAGCACATATGCATATCCTTTGAACTTCTCATTTGTTTTCTTTGGTAACTCTGTAGCTTTAGAACTTGAGCCTTCTTTAGTAGTCTTCTAATCTTCTTCAAAGCCAAGATCTTCTTTATTGAATGTTGGGCTTTGGGATCTAATAATGTTATCCAACATTTTGGTGCTTTTCTCAACCTTTAAGCTTCTATTCAGTTGAGCTTTTGTTTTCTCCAATTCCTTTCTTAAGGGAATGATTTCAAACTCTAGTATATCACAATCTTCTTCCTTTGTCTTTAGCTGAAATCTTACTTCCTCTTCTATCTTCTTTGCTTCTTCACATTGAACTTTTAGATCCATGATCATTTTTTTTGCTTCTTCAAGAGCTTGAGATACTTTGGCTTTGGATTCACTTTCCTCTTGAATTTTGGATTTTAGTTGTGAGTTTCTTCTTTGAATCTTTTCAACCTCATCATAAGCAAATTAGAGTTCTTCCTCAAGATCCACTTCTCCTTCATCATCCCTGTTCTTCTCATCTCTTGAATCTGTCCCTTCTTTTTGGCTATCTTCATCGCTCTTTATTTCCACTACTATGAATAGTATTTCTTCTCTATCACTAAAAAAATCTTCATCACTTTCCTCTGAAGAATTGTTATACTCCTTAGAGTAGAGATTCTTCTTGTACCTTAGAAAGTTCTTTCTCTCAAATTGATCTTTCTTTTAGACCTTCTTATGTTGTTGATATCCTCTTTCTTTCTTCATATCGTAGTCCTCTTCATCGTCGCTGCTGTCACTTTTGCCCTGCGGACACTTAGAAGCAAAATGACCTAATTTGCTACAATTAAAACATTTAAACTTACCTTTATATTTACCTGGTCCTATATTTTGTTTCCTCATGAAGTGGAATTCTTTCGCATCTGAACCATCACTAGAGCAATCACTTGATTCATACCTCTTATTCCTTATCTTCTTTGAAGCTTTAAACACATCCTCTCTTTTAGATGATTTGTTCTTTTCCATCCTCATTTCATATGCCATGAGGATCCTATGCAACTCGTCCTTTGTTAACTTGTCCAAGTATTTTATTTCATCAATTTTCAAAACCTTTGCATCAAACCTCATAGGAAGAGATCTTAGTACCTTTTGTACTATTGTGGATTCTTCAATCTCTTCGCCAAGTCCTCTAATGGTATTGGCAATTTTGTCCACATGGAGTAGGTAGGCTGCAATATTTTTATCATCTCTCATCATTAAGCTCTCAAATTATCTTCTATGGGTTTGGAGCTTGGCCTTCTTAACTTTGTCATCGCCTTCATAAATGTTTTTAAGCTTATTCCACATCTCTTTTGCAGATTTATAGCACATTACTTTTACAAATTCTGTTTTGGCCAAACCACACAAAATAACATTCTTTGCTTTGGCATTGTTCTTGCTTGCCCTCTTCCCATGTAGATCATTAGGTGGAGTTGTAAGAGCCATATAACCATTCACAATAGATTGCCAAATATCAAACCCTAAAGCATTTAAATAAGTCTCCATTCTTATACTCCAAAAGGCATAGTTTGTCCCATCAAATAGTGGTGCCCTATTTGAGGAAAACCCATATCCTTCATGATCGACTATGTGTTCTTTTAAGATCTACCTTCAAGCAGTTAAGCTCTCTCTGAAGGAACCCACTCTTATACCAATTGATGAGCACATAGTTATATTGAGAGGGGGGGAGTGAATTATTATAATACAAACTTTTACTTTTTTGAACTTAATCAATCACAACAACTACACATGCAAGATCTATCAATTAAGAACACAAAGAGAACACATGATTTATGTAGAAACCCTTGTAGGAGAAAACCATGACAAAATATTGCTTATATATATTGATTATTCTTTTGTAGGCACCAACCTACTTCTCTTTTACAACTATTCTTTTGTAAGCACCAACCCACTGGAGACACCAATCCCCGCTTGTAGAATCTGTAGGCCCCAACCCTCACAAATGAGCACCAACCTAGTAAGAGACACCAATATCTTTTAATAGGAACCAACCTATGAATCCTTCAATGGATGATATTGTTCTCCTTTACTCACAATTTGATTACCACTTCTGATTCTGAATGATGTAAGTCTTATCTTTGCAAATTAGATTTACTCACATACATTGCTCTTCCTTCACAAAAAAATATAGACTTTTCTTTCTCAAATCTGATCACACACTTTCTTCCCTTCAAATTTGATTCAAATCATGCACAACTTCTTTACATGAAACTGTTCATAACATGACAATATCTTCACATAAATTTATGCTCACATCATCTTCATATTATCACACACACTTCCTTTGAAATACAAATCTTCTCTTCACAAATTGCAATGCTGCTAAAGATGAACTGAATATTTATTGCATTTCTTTGCTCTTCATCCACATTTTTACTCACTTATGTCTATTGATATATCTTTATTTCTGCTTCACTTATCTGTTCAAATCCTTAAGATATTACATTGCTTAACTTACTCTTTTTCACCATACATCATAAATGTCCTTATATCTATTCTTGAACAACAACTAACTCATGAAAGGTAGGGACTCTTTGTGAGGGAGACAACTCTTATTTTTTAGACATACCACTTCATTCGCACCCATTTAATGATTGATCACTAACCACTACTTTCTTCTTGCTAATTGCACCTCTCTTATCATTTAATTTGTAAATAAGACAAATGTTTGTCTTCTAGTGAAATAATTTTTTCTTCATGTGAGGAGCGCTCTCCCTTAACATGGTCGACCTCCTTAAACAATATTCACTACGCTTTAATTACCATTCTTCCCTCTTTATAAACTGATAGTCTCTCACCATCTCTTAATCAACCTCCTCTAATATATCTCTGCTACCTTCTAATGTACATTCATTTAAAATTGATTGCTTGAGTTATTTATCTTCATTGCTGCCATCTAACATATATATGAGTATTTTGGCCAACATTAAGGTAGTCGACCTTGATATGAAGCCAACCTTAATACAAGCATTAGTGGAGTCAGCCTTGATATGAACTCATTTAAACTTTAATATGATTTATTAAACTTGGCGCTACATAACCATCTTGTGGTTGGCCAGCATGGAACCTCTTTAATCTTTCTTCTAAAATTGTTCTTCAAGGGAGTCATCTTCAATCACATAGTCATCATTATTTATCATGTTTAAATATTTAATTTAAACATATGGATATCTCTACATCGGTCTTCCCAGTTCACCATCTTTCTTCAATGGGGATGTATAAAGAACTATTCATATTTTTCTTTGACATTAATGACTACTTGTTCCAACAATTTCTTCATTCGTCTTTGAAAACAATCTTGTCCATGCACCTTTGATATTGATGACAATATTTACTTGCCTTACTTTCAATGATATTGCTACGTTGACATCAATGACAACCATTTCCTGTACTCTCATTTGTTCTTCAATCATGACTACCTTCTTGACATCAATGCTAACATTTCCAAAGATCTCCACAACAAACTCTTTGACATCAATGACAACCTTGTCCACCTTTGACATCAATGACAACATTTCCAACACTTCACTTGTCCATTAGGGAATTGAATCAAGACTCTTTCACGGCCAACAATCTTCAGGTGAGAGTCATTAGCTAAGTACACCTTACCACCATTATATTCTTCATACTTTGAAAACCAACATGGATGAGAGGCCATGTGAAAAGATGCACCATAGTCAATAAACCACACATCTTCTAATGCATGTGTTGCCGAGGCAGTGACAAATGCTTTCCATCATCTTTAGAGGACTTGTCAGAATCTGATCACAATTCTTCTTTTTCTTCTTCTCCTCCTTGTACTCATTGTGGAAGTGACCAGGTTTGTCACAATTCCAACACTGAGCCTTAGACTTTCTAGGAGACTTAGATCTCCCATAGGATTTGGATCTTCCTTTTTCTTCCTTCTTCTTATCCTTTTTCTTTCCCTTCTCTTTAGATTTACCATGAACCGCAAGAGCCTCTTAGCCGATTCAGAAGATTTTATCCACATCTCTTCAGACAACAATGAAGAAACCACTTCATCCATATTGAAGATGGTCGTGGTACTCCCAATGGCCATAACAAGGTAGTCCTATGAATCTAGTAAGGAACATAGTAATGTCATACATTGATCCTACTCCTCCATCTTCACACCAATAGAGGTCAACTGGGAAACAAGCATATTAAATGTATTTAGGTGATCAATGACAAATCCTCCATCTTCCATCCTCAGAGAATACAATTTCTTTCACATGAATAACTTGTACACCGGGGATTTAGCCTGATAAATGTCTCAAGTTTCTTCCAAAGATCTTTTGCAGTCTTCTCTTCATGGATATTTAGGAGCACTGAATCAACCAAATAGAGTCTTATCAGACCCTTAACCTTCCAATCCATCAGATCCCAATCTTCTTGTTTCATGTCTGATGGCATGGTTCTAGATACTGTGAGCCATAGGTCTCTATCCACTAACAAGTCCTCCATCTTGAGTTTCCACAACTGAAAGTTGCCTCCATTAAACGTCTCTATATCAAACCTCCCAGATGTGCTCGTCATCTCTTTCCTGCAACAAATCTTTCAAAATCCTCTACACAAGCTCCCACTCAAATAAAGATTAGCTCAAAAAACCCTCTACCCAACAATTATAACCAAAGTTGATTAGGCTATGATACCAACTAAAAGGAAGCAAGGTACACAGAAACAACTTCCCACACTGATCTAATGAGGAAAGGTTTGTGCAAATTTTTATCTCTTACAGTTACAGATTAAGATGCACAATAATAGAAAGGTAATAACAACATCCAAATGCAAATACAAAGCTCACAACACAAGATATATGTGGGAAAAACCCTTTCGGGTGAGAAACCCCACACTCCAAAACTTGCACAATGTATAATCAAATCAAAAGATGATTACAACACACTTGCAAAGCAAGTTCTTCCAAGAGTACAGAAATGTTGAATACTAGAGTAATTCTGGTAGCATAATGGTACCTACAAATGAACCATACAAACTACTCCCACAATCACCTTATTTATAGCAGGATACAAGCATGAAGGAAGCTTCTAGAGCAAGGAACAAGAGATGGGCATCCAAATCCATGTGGCACACCTTTCAAACACATGTTTGACTCCTATGACACTTGTACAATATTCCCTTACACCTCTTACAACCCTACATACTTGGGCACCCTAAATTTGCCCAAAATAGGTATGATAGATGCTCTTACATCGTCATAAAATCTATCATATATGACAACACTTACAACTGTAAGAGAATTTGTCATAACTGACTATTAATAAATGATTCTCTTATAAATTATCATATTCCAAACTTGGGTGCCCCAAAAATAGGCTAAGTGAAAGATGCATCTTATAGTGTCATACATACAAATGACACTTGCCTCATCCCTTCTATTTCCAGCTCTTACAATGTCATAGAATCCGTCATAGTTCTTACACATCATAAACCTCTTACAACACCCAAAAGATTCTGACACATGGCAAAATACCTCTACCACAAAATGGGATGCCTACCTCCTCATATGAGGACAAAAATACATCTAGTCACCTTCCATGTAGGATAACATATCACCGCACCAACTCCCACAAAGTGACAAAATAAGATTTACATGAATAATTACAATAGTAGGCAAAAATTACATAAATAAATAAATACAAACATTAGGAATTTGCAAAGGTTGAGGCACCTTAATTCCCAACAATAAATGTATAAAGGAATATGAAGAGTCACATGACTTTCAGTTTTGAAATTATAATATTTCATTACCGTTGAACTAAAATTTGAGATGCAAATGCACTTTATCATTTCTTTTGCAATTCCTCTTTATAATTCTCCATTACTATTGAGCTAAAATTTGACATGCAAATGCACACCATTCTTTTTTTGTCAAGTCCTCTTTATAGTTCTCCACTACTATTGAGTTGAAATTTAACATCATCATCCTTCCTTTTGCAAGTCCTCTTTATAATTCTTCATTACTATTAAGATAAATTTTAGCACATGAATGCACATCATCATTCCTTTTTCAAGTCCTTTTATAATTCTCCATTACTATTGAGCTAAAATTTGACACGCAAATACACATCATCCTTCTTTTTACAAGTCCTTTATAATTCTCCATTACTATTGAGCTAAAATTTGACATGCAAATGCACACCATCCTTTCTTTTGCAAGTCCTCTTTATAATTCTCCATTACTATTGAGATGAAATTTGACATACAAATGCACATCATCTTTCCTTTTACAAGTTCTCTCCAAAATCTTCCTTAAACTCCTAATCATTTTCAAAGAGTCATGTGCTTTAACATTTTTTGTGCACAACTACAATCCTAACATTCTGCAACACACAAAATTTACAATAATATATTATTTTAAGTAAAAAATAAAATATAATGCATATTTAAATCCAAAATACACATTAATATTTTCACAAATCCATGAAATAAAAATAAATTCCCTAAAGGGATGGTGGAGTTTTCCTCCAAGTTTGCAAGCTTGAGTTGGGGCTTTGAGGTTTGCTTGTAGTTGCGAGGGAGAATGGGAACTTTTGCCTACATTTAAATAATATGTGAGGGAGAAAGACAACTTTCATGCATGTTTACATCTGTGTGAGGGATAATGTAAACATTCATGCATATTTTCATATATGCGAGAAAGAATGAAAATTTTCACCTACGTTTGCATGTATGAGGGGGTGAAAACTTTCACGTACATTTGCATATATGAGGAAGAAGGAGAACTTTCATGTACATTTGCATATATGTAAGGGAGAATTAGAACTTTCATTCATCTTTGCATATATAAGGGAGAATGAGAACTTTTGTGCATGTTTGCATATATGCAAGTGAGAATAGGAACTTTCATGCATGTTTGCAACAAGAGGGAGAATGAAAACTTTCACACATGTTTTTTCATATATAAGGGAGTAGGAACTTTTGCAGACATTTTCATATATGCAAGGGAGAATAAAAACTTTCATACAAGTTTATAGTTTTGAGGGAGAATCAAAACTTTCATGCAAGTTTACATATATGCAACTCAAGTGAAAAGTTTCTACAAACTTGTGACTAGGAGAGAATTAGAACTTTGGTGCGAGTTTGTATATATGCAAGTAAAGTGAAAATTTCCTACCAAATTGTGAGTGGGGGAGAAACAAAACTTTGGTGCAAGTTTGCATATATGCAGATTGCATAAAATGTTCCTACAAAATAGACAAACTTTTGGAGGCCATAACGTTTGATTTGGGAAGTTGTTTGAGTCTATTTTTTTAGAATGAAGGTCTTGAAGAGGACCATGTTGTGGTGACCTGCTTGCACCAGTCTAGGACCATTTTGATATTTTTGAAGGTTGAATTTTGCTAAGGCCTCAAAATTACATTTGAAGGATATTTTTCATATTTGTCTCCCTCATAATTGTGTGTGAGAGCATGAAATTGAGCTACAAATCACTCAAGACTCACTTAGGAACACAAAGGGTAGGGAATAATTATTTAGGCCTTTTCATGAATTCCAAACCCAAACTAAAGTTATAGATTCGACTCACAAAAGACTAAAAATCATAATAAAGAGTAAAATTAGCATCTTTTAAGCACACTAGGGTATTCTTCCCCGTAGACCAAGGTTGATACTTATAGATATATTTCACTATTACTGCTCTTAATTCCTAGATACACATAGGATAGCAACACACACTATTTTTCAATATCTTTAACATCATTTGTTCTTGCAGGTTGAAAGACCAACATAGGGGCTTGAATTGAAGGCAACCTCCCAAACAACCTCAACATTTTCTCTTGTTTCAACTATAGGTATTTTGGGAGATATTCAATTGCATGGAGGTTTGCTAGTATTTCCCCCTCTCTTGTTCATTCTATTATTTCATTTGATTTAATTAGTTTAGCTCCATTTTATTATTTTTATGTATTCCAGTATCCACTGGTTTGCTATTTTGGTTATTTCTTTTTCCTATTGTGTAGGTGAGTTTGAAATTTGGTGAAAACTTTATATTTTATAACTTTCTAGGATGACAGTGCAGAAGTAAGACTACAATGCATTGCGTGGACATTCATGCACCACACTAGTGTCTGAGATAGTGAACTCCATCTTTTAGTGCTAGGTTATTTATTTTCTACTATTTATAATTTTGAATTGAGTTTTTCGATTCCATATTTCAATTTCCTATAAATTATCATTTTCTATCCCAACTCATATTTAATGTAATATGAAAGTTAAAGGTATCTCTTTTTCTATATTACAACGTTAACCTACCAATCACTTAATTGATTGCCACTACGATTACACAATTACCTTAACAGTCATGTAAACATTATACTTGTGATATTGATTGTCCTTGTAATGCCCACTAGTGTGTATGCCTAGTGTGCTTTTCAATTTATATGATATATGTTGTATTGAGTGTTTTATCAGTGTAATGTGTGATTCACGTGTTATGATCCATTGCACCAAATGTTTATTATTGTTGTAGTATCTCTCTTGGGGTTATGTGGAAATGTTTATTATTGTTGTAATATTTTTCCTTTCAAATAATTCTATAATTAATGTTGAGTTACGAAATTAAATGGAATGGATAGGGGTATTTAGCTCTATGACTAAAGAATGAATGATCTTTGATGTGACATTGAACTTTGAACTATGTTTGACTTGAAAAATGCCACTTCTCCATTAGTGTAATGCTTTGGACTTTATGCTAGACCCTAAATATGTCTAGGGTTGAATATGTGAATTAGGGTTTTTTCTATGTTTGTAGACCTATCTTCTACATACGAATTTGATCTTGCTCACTATATACCTCTAGTCTATGAATTGTTTGATTGGTCTTTGCTTTCATTGCTCTTTTTTGAGATTGATGGTATTTAAAAATAACTTTGCAAGGGAACATGTTCACTTAGGTCAACCCCTCCAAAAATGTGTGTAAACCATTGACAAATAGCAAAATTGCCCTAAAATGATGTATGTGGATTCATTACTCCTTTTAATGCACCAAGATGAAGTGTGGCTATAAATTACTCCTTGAATGCTTCTAGAATGAGAGAGGATTATTGAATGTGAGAGGATGTGAAATGGATGCAAATGAATGCCTTTAAATACAAGCATATAACATCAAATTGCACAAACACGTAGTTAGTTCATAATAACTAGTAGAATGGACAAGAGTTGACCAAACTTGAATTTGAATTTTAAATGATCCAAGATGGCAGAGTGGTAGGATCTAGGTGGGGAATGAATATCTAAGTATGTGGAGTACAATAAATGAAGACTATCTAAAACAAGAGATGCATTGTGTCAAGTTCCTACCATGTTGTAATGTTGAATAAAATGAATGACATTGTAATTGGTTTATAATGAATGAGATTGTAGATAGAATAATTAAAGAACATACCATTATTAACATAATTAAAATGACATTGTAGATAGAATAACATTGTTATTGATATAACAATTATATTGTAGATAGAATAACATTGTTATTGCTATAACAATTATATTGTAGATAGAATTACAGTTTAGATAGAATTACATTGTGGATAGTGTTAGGACCATAAAAAAATTCCCATAGTCCCGTTTGGTTTCATGCATTTTATTCCCAAAAGTTTAGTTTAGATGTCCATATCCTTTCCAAAAAATTGCTCCATTGGTCTTTTGAGACCATTCCATACTAGGTCCATGTAAAAGATATATGTATTTTTGATCATTCATGTGGTTTTGTTTCTTACCATAGTGCCGCAGGTTAGTTGAATAGTCTTGGTGGGTGTAGCAGTTACCGCTACTCCGTAGCAGGCAAAATTTCTAATGGCAGCATTGCGAGTTAAAAGAATGTAACATATGCTTGTTATCGTAGCCCTGTGGCAGTCCCATAAATGGTTGGCAGGTTGGCGGTACGAATTAAGCGGCTTGTGATTTGACCCCGTGCTGCCATGGATGGCGGTGTGAATGGTCTTGAGTAATACTTGTTACCGCGGTCTTGCAACGGTTTCCAATGGCTCTTAAGGGCCCACGGTAAAGGTCTTAAGTGACATTTTCTAAAGCATGGCCCCGCGATGGTCAAAGACATGGTGCGCGGTATTGTGGGTGGAGACAATTCAGTAAAAGTATTGTTAGCGTGGGCCTGCGATGGTTATTCTTTTGGTATGCAGTAACATGATGAAAGTCAAGGACGATTCTAGTTAGCTCGATGCCCCGCAACAGTGACCTCACCAAGTCTGTGGGGTAGCGGTAAACAACTAACGATGAAAGATGATTGCTAGGTGTTTTCCCACCATCTCATGAAGCAAAATAAAATGACTTTGCAATGGTGCGCTAAACATGGGAAGCTGGAATAATAACACCGCCACCCCGCGAAGGCATCATTTATGATGGCGGGTGTGTGGTAATCGATGAAATGACTACAAAATGTTGGTGACACATTTGGTCCATCTAATCTATGGAGATCAATAGAATGTGTTTGAGGTGTTTTAAACATGCAGATATGCTCAATCTTGGCACAAACCAGAGTAGCTAGTGACATGACCAGCTTCACTGCAAAATAAATTTAGAAATTCATTTGTTTTTCATCATTCAAGCAAGATCACGAGAAATAAGAGATTGCGAACTCAAGCTCTGGTGCACTTTGTAGGCTTCATCCAACCGGGTAAGTGAAAGTTCATCCACTTCTATGTTTAATTAGTTTCTTCTTGCATTTTTCATTCAACCAAGTTCAGTAGAACAAGTAACTGTTAAAACCCTAGCTTGTAGAGGTTATAAACAATGGCACCTGAGAAGGCAAAATCTGAGTAAAAAGGATGAAACCTCTGTTCATAAAGAAAAGAAACGACCTCTGCAACAATCTTTGTTGGATATATTGCCAAAATCTATTGATAAGGGATACAAGAAGGTTTTCAAAGATGTATTAGAGGGTCATCGAGATGCTAGGGTTCCTATTTCAGGCTGGAAACTTTTCTGGTATTTCTATGAGAAGAAAGATGGTGAGGGTCTAGTGAGCAACCCATGGAATTTAAACTTGGCCAAGCTTGTTGTTCCAAATATATTTGTTGATGTTGAGCTAATCAGAGTGTTGGCACAACAATATCAGACACCCACTAGGATAGTTAGGTTGCCTAATGGATCAGCATTAGTGGTTGTGGATAGAAATGCTATCATTGATTGTTTCATGCTGAACAGACAAGCCCTCACATAGGTGGATTTGAAAAGGAGTGAACATGAGTACACTTCCTTGAGGAGAACACATAGAACTGATGAATTATCGATGCACATGAGGAAAGGGGCTAACAACAGAAGAACTGAAATTCCTTCCACTACTTCTGAACCTTTTGTTGTTGATGACTTTGTTGTCTACTTCAAGAGGACATATTTTGCTCTGTGTCTGCTGGGTATTGATGCTGAAGGTAAAATGCCAATTGGCCTAATGATGATGACCATGAGAATTTAGAATCCTGAGGTGGACATTGAGTATAATTTTGCATCATACATTGAAAAGAATTTGCATGATGGTCTTTTACAAGTCAGAGAAAACAAGAAGCCAATTGATTTCAAACACTATTCTTTGCTGTGTCACTTGATATTGTATCAAAATAGGGGGAAATGGCCTATCAAAATGGATTTGAGCATGACTGACCAAAACAAACAAAGATTGCCCACATAATGTTGGTGTTACAAGTGGGATGCACATTGCAAGACTAACAACTATATTATGTTTCATGATGAATTTTCTATTAGTGTGATGAATTCACTTGGTTTCCCTTCTCCTAAACTGACCAAAGAGGTCAGAGAAATTTTGAGGCCTCTTGCTTATAGGCCAGAACAAGGACATAAGCATAATTTTGTTGATTGGTATTTTCTCCCAGATCATACAATAATCAAAGTCTATGGGTGTACTCAAGCACCTCATGTACTGCCAAAGTTTGTGCCAGACAAAATTGTGTTCCTTGAGTTCATGTGGAAAATGCTTTGGATGGAGAAGCATGTGATGAAAAAGGCAAAGAAGGGCACATTCCTTCCTAACTCTACTATGTTTGGGGATTGGTCAGTTGGATCTGATACTTTGGAAGATTTGCAAGCCTACTTGAAAGTAGGCTATTCTTTAAAATCAACAACTGAGAGGGTTTGTGATCCAGAGGGTCACATGAATTTTATAAGGCAGGTCATGTTGATAACTTAGAGGGGGGTGAATCAGTTATCTTAATTATTTGACTTTCTTCTCTTCTTAACAATTAGAGCAATATCAAATCGTATCAGGATGCACAACAATGAAAGCAGGAATAAACTCAACACACCTCACACAATATTTTTGACGTGGAAAACCATGTTAAGGGAAAAAACCATGGGGTGATTAACCCAAGATTGTATTCTCTGTTGAAAGAATAAGGTAGTATAAAATTGCACTTGCCAATTAGGGCTCACTGCCCGAGCACACTGCTCACAAGAGGCTCACTGCCTACAATAGATTATAGAAGTAAACTAGTTACTTGAACTGATGAGAAGCATCCACATGTGCTTAGGTTTAGTTCCAGTTAAGCTCAATACACTGATCTACTGCACTTCATTCTTCCTCTGCCTTAGTGCTGCTGTTTTGTCACATACTAGACCTTTATTGTAGCTTCCACACTACTCTCTACTTTTCTTCACACAAAACAACACACACTCTCACCTTTGCATCCAAATCCATTTGGTATATATATTCGCACCAAGGATTTCATCCACTTTCTAGTTGGCATCCGAAAAACTTAGAATATTTCCAAACTCTAGTTTGTCGGCTGAATCCTTACTTACCAAGTGATGTGTATCAAAGAGATGCTTATAGAAGTCATCAATCATGTCAACCAATCATGAATGATACCTCAAGAAACTTGATCACCATCAATAACTCATCCGGATTAAAGTCTGATGCTCTACCGGTCAGTTCTTCCTCTGTCAACTCTGCCAAACAGGAAACCAACACTTAGGTGCTCATATCTCTTCATTCTTTCATCACCGAAGGCTCAATCTCTGGAATGTATCAGTTAAGGTACACCTCCTAACTTCCCCAAGTCCATACTTTACTAAGATACTTCCTCTAAGAGATTCAGACCTGACTGTCGGACCTTGCTACATGCTCTGTTCTTGCTTACTGGACCACAACACTCTTCAATCTGACTTCCAGTATAGGCACAACATGTCCTACGAATAGGTGGGATGAACTTTGTTGCCATCAATGACAACACTCATGAAGCTATACTATGTCTCTTGCCAACAATCTCCCCCTTTGGCATTGATGGCAACACTTAGTGAAAAATGACTAAGTGTCACACTGCACTCCCCCTTGGCTGATGCTCTGTTCTAATGTACACTTTACTGGACCTCCCCCTTAGCTAGATTCCACATTTTTCACTTCTCCTCACCCCCCCTTTGACATCAATGGCAAAGGGTAGAATTCCCATACCAAAATTTTCAAAAATCAATCTATACATATCCACATAAGTATATATACAAGTTGTTCTTACATATACTTAAGTATATCTGCAAAAGTATTCTTCAACTGTTCAACTTTTGTCGCCCAACTTTGCTTCATCCTGTCCAAAATTGAGATGTGACCACTCAATAGGAATGCAAAATCTTCTGCCCTTTTTAGATCTATCGGATCATTGGTCTGGGCTGTTGTCTGAGCATCAGTTAGGGCTTCATGCATAGCCTCTAACTTAGGGATAATGATCCCTCTAAGTTCACTTAACCTGTTTATTCTATTTTTCTTCTCCTTCTCAAGCTTCTTTATTTCATTTGTGACTGCAATAGTATGACACTCTTGATTGATTATGGAAGAGGAGAGAGGATCCAAACTTTGAGATAAACTTAACAGTTTATCCTCTTGCTCTTTTACTTTCTTCTCAATATCTTTGGTCACTTTAGGCCAGGATAAACAAAATTTATATGTCTCTGCCATCTTTAAGAGCATTTTCTAAGCTCTTTATTCCAATATCCATAACTCTCCTATCATTTGTTATTAGACCCTGCACTTTAGAGAATCTTTTTCCCAAAAACTCCTTCTGGACCTTTTCTTCTGTTGACTTTTCTAAGGAATCAAAATGTGTATGAACAGAATTTACAAGAGACTTTAGATTACCAGATGTGGAGGCCGAAGAATCCTTTTGGAAGGATGACATGATCTTTTCCAATACACCGGATGCAATTTCTATTAGCTTACAGTCCTCTATGTGAGACTTCAAAAGTTTTTCTTTTGCCTTTGCATGGGCAAAGGATGCTATCTTCATAGTCTAAACTGGGGAGAGGGAATCAAAATTGAATGGTCCTTGAAGTAGCTCTGGTTCATCTAATTCCATCATTTCTTTTGTCAAAAAGTCTTTGACTGCTTATGTAGTGTCTCTTGCCGGAGACAGAGTTTTCTTCCCTTATACAGCCTCAACACTGTCACTTGTGGTCTTCTCTGCTTGACCTTCTTCTCTTCCCTTCATCTCTTCTTCTTGACTGATTTTCTCTTTTGTTATTTCTTCTCCTTTAGATCCGGAGTCTACAGGGGAAACCAGAGGAGAGATGTTTGCTTCTTCATGGACTTCCTCTTCCAGAGCAGAGGAATCTAAGTCCTTAGCTTTCTCTTCACTTGTCTCCTTTGCCCCTTCTGCCACTGTCTTAGTAGATTCTCCTTTGTCATCCATGATAGAGGGTTCATCACCTAAATCCTCTATGATAGGAATATTGAATCTTTTATAGGCATTCCGGAAGATTTTTTTTTTTTTTTTTTGCCACTTTGTCAGTTTCTCCAAGCATAAGTTGATTCATTCTAGCTTTGCTCCGAAACTCATCCTTGCAATCTTTGAAGATCATATTCATTTGTTTCAGAGTGATTGAAGGATAAAGTTGAATAGCTATCTGTTCCCGAATCTCAAGGTCCTTTGCCTTAGCATTGTTCTTCCTTATTTCTAGTTACATCATCAATGGACAGAGTGGGCCTTTCAACAAACTCTTCTGCCTCTGCTTCCTTGTTATGACCAGTAGACGGTTCACTGAATGTTTTCTTCTTCTTCTTCATTTTCTTTACTTCCTCATCTATCTCTGTCTCTTCATCATCCTTGAGGCTTGTATATGATCTTGTAGCCTTTGTCTTTGTTCTCTTTTCTCCTTTACCGGATGATTTTGCTTCCTCTTTTGATGTCTTTGAGCTCTTAGCAGTGGTAGGTGCAGAGCTCTTAGAGGATTTGGTCTGGGAGGAGGGTTCTACCAGAGCACTTCCTTTTTTTGCTTCTTCCTTTTCTCTCTCTGCCCTTTCCATCTTCTCTCTATTTGCATCAAGTGCATCTTTTGAAGTGCTATATCTTTTGGCAACATTCTCTATTTTTTTTCTCACTTTTCTTTTCATCTCCGGTTCTCTAAGCTCCACATGAATCTTTACACTCAACTCTTCAAAGGTTCCAAACCTTTCTGCCTCAGGGTCCTTGGGTTGACTTAGCATGTGTTGAACATGTAGCTCAACAATTTTCTCATCTACTTCATACCCCATTGGCATGATCCAGACTGTTCTTGGCTCCATTGCCTCCATTAGGCATTGATCAGTATCCACCATGAAGCATACTGTATCTTTGTATTTTTCCACTAGAGATTTGGGGATTCTCTCTCTTGCTTGCATCATACTTTGAAAGTTTTTGAAGTAGCCCCATAGTTCTGTATTCTGTGCCTTGGCATCACCTATTCCATGTAAATAATCCTTGATTTGTATGGCTACTCGTCTGTCGTTTTGCCACATCCAACCACTGGATCCAGGAAGCTCATTCATGTAATAGAAGAACAGACAAAGTATCAAGCCACCGTATTTGAAAGAGTTCTTCTTGTCCTTCTTTATCTTCTACAGATTCTCCAAAAGTTGGTTTAGAAGGAGCTCACAGAGATCATAGTCAACATTCTTTCTTAACATTTCATAAGCAGTGTAAATTGCTGTTCTGGAGACAAAATTCTCTCTGCTGGAGTGATATATCTTGTAGCCAATAATCATGGTGAAAAACTTGATATCCGGATCTGTGATATCCTTAATTGTCATTGCTCTTTTATCAAATTTTGAACCAGTAGCCTCACTTACAATTTGGTTTTTAACAGATTTGAGAGTAGGCATCCCACCGGATGAGTGTAATTTGGTTACCACCCTAATGGCATCTTTAGTGATCTTAAATGGCCTATTCAACCACATGAAGCTATCATGCACTTGGCTCAGAATATACCAGACCCATTCATCTTCTGTAAAATAGGGGAAATGAATGCACTGTGTAAAATGTTTGTCCCGGATAGCCTTGTACTGAGGTTTGAGTTCAAATGAATCATCTATTAACTGCTTGTGGTAGATGTCCATCAGATTGGATTCCCCAAATTCTTCAATGTTCGCATGAATGTATGCCCTAACATCTTCTACATGCAAAACCCCATGCAGAATGCTAGAAAAGGCGCCTAGGGGATCAACTTCTAGGGATTTGTATGGATGTTTCTTGAATTTGGGATGCGGTCTATCAATGATCTTCCAAAATTTGGTGTAGCCATCTTTCAAAAGATTCAGAGAGAGATTTCAAGAATGGAAAATACCTTTTAAGCTTTTAGGGTTCACAGAATGAGCTGAAAAGATCACCGGTTGACTTGAATTCTGCAGTTAATCCTTGAGAGAGATGAAGCAAACTTGTTTGCAGAGCTCTTCTTATCTTTTTCACTAATGCAAATGTGCAAATGATGAGCAAATGAACCCTTTTATCTCTAAGCAAACCCTAATTCCGCATTGCAATAAATGCGCAACTTAAGTCATTTTGGTTGCCTTGTTCTCCTTGTTCTGAGAAAGATCTTTTTCGGATCACTGAGATATACTTAGAGTTATTCTTGGTGATTAATGAAAATCTATCTTCCTTTCCCCAAACATTTGATCTATCCGCAGATCAAGATAACTCAAATTTGAATCATACCAGATCTAACTATGAAAATCCTATTCTTACCGGATGACTGTTAAATTGAATTAATCTTAGATGATTAACCTCTTCAAATTCATTACGGATCTTTCATATCTTCCCCAAGGGTTGTTTAGATGTTTCTCTGAGAGCCCTTTTAGTCCGCAACCTTCCATGTGCCAATTTCAGGCACCAATTGACTGGCTGAAGGAAAATATTTTCTTTTGTGACTCCCCCTGAGCCAGAGCTCATCTATTTAGTTTTCAGAAGGAATATCAGCACCATATCTTGGTGCGGATTCATCCTCAACATTTTCTGTACTCCTCTTCACCCAAATCTTGTTCATCTCCCTTTGAATTTCATCTACATTTACTTTTCCTTTTCCTTTGTCCTGGTTTTGATTATGATGTACCGGACCCTTATTGTCCTGATTCTTACTTCTGCAGAATTTGGCAATATGACTAGATCTATTGCAATTGTAGAAAACAACATTTCTTTGCATATTTGACTGATATCCTCTTGATCTACACTGATTAGCCATATGTCCCATTCTATTGCATGCAAAACATCTACCATTGAATGAATTATTTATTTGCATATTTCTACACTCATGAGATTTGTGACCATACCTTTTGCAATTGAAACACTGTCCGGAGAAGGATGAATTAGTCTAATTCATTCTTCTTCTGCACTAATTTGCTTTATGACCAAAGTTATTGCAGTTGTGGCAGTATCCATTGAAAGATGGATATCTTTGAGCATTTGGTTGCCTTACCGAAGGTCTTCTAGGCCTGTTTCTTGGATTTTCTGATCTAGAGTTCTTCTGACCGGATCCAAAGCTTTCACCTTTTTCATACCCCAAGCCTTGTTTGTCATCAACCCTCTTCTAGATTTGAAGAAGAACTTCAAGTTGAGCAGAGCTTATCTTGAATTTCTCTTTGTATTCATTTGTTGTTTGAAGATCCCTTTTAAGAGTGTCAATCTGATTCTCAAGTTGTTCTTAATTATCCCTAGCTTCTTCAAGATCAGATTCTAGATGCCTGATTATTCTATCCATTTTGTGGCAGTCTTTTGACTTCTCCTTGAGAGATTGTCTTAGATCATCTTTAGTTTTTCTTTTCTCTTCAATTTCTTGGGTGAATTTCATAACTCCTGATTCCATTTCATGTCTTACCATAATGACCTCTTTTGATAACTTTTCACATAACTTGGTTTTCTCTTTCAGATCTTCATTTGTATCATTGGCTTCACCTTGACTTGCCAATTGCTGAAGTAGTTCCTTTCTCTTTTTCATAGAGATACTTAGTTTCTCTTTTAGTTCATTTATGAAATCATCAGCATGTTTGAGTCTTTCCTTCAAGTTGTTGACTTTGGAGTGAGATTGCTCAAGATCATCTAGGGCAGACTGAAGTTGTTCCCTCATACCATACATATCCATTGAGATTCCCAGATCTTCCTCAAGCTGTTAGGCTCTGTTTGGAGGAACTTGGCTCTGATACCAATTGTTGATAACTAAGAGGGGGGGTGAATCAGTTATCTTAATTATTTGACTTTCTTTTCTTCTTTAACAATTAGAGCAATATCAAATCATATCAGCATGCACAACAATGAAAGCAGGAATAAACTCAACACACATGACACAATATTTTTGACGTGGAAAACCCTATTAAGGGAAAAAACCACAGGGTGATTAACCCAAGATTGTATTCTCTGTTAAAAGAATAAGGTAGTACAAAATGGAACTTGCCAATTAGGGCTCACTGCCCGAGCACACTGCTCACAAGAGGCTCACTGCCTACAATAGATTATAGAAGTAAACTAGTTACTTGAACTGATGAGAAGCATCCACATGTGCTTAGGTTCAGTTTCGGTTAAGCTCAATACACTGATCTACTGCACTTCATTCTTCCTCTGCCTTAGTGCTACTGTTCTATCACATACCGGACCTTTATTGCAGCTTCCACACTACTCTCTGCTTTTCTTTGTACAACACAACACACACTCTCGCCTTCGCATCCAAATCCATTTGGTATATATATCCGCACCAAGGATTTCATCCACTTTCTAGTTGGCATCTGAAAAACTCAGAATATTTCCAAACTCTAGTCTGTCGGCTGAATCCTTGCTTACCAAGTGATGCGTATCAAAGAGATGCTTATAGAAGTCATCAATCATGTCGGCCAATCATGAATGATACCTCAAGAAACTTGATCACCATCAATAACTCATTTGGATTAAGGTCTGATGCTCTGCCGGTCAGTTCTTCCTCTGTCAACTCTGCCAAACAGGAACCCAACACTTAGGTGCTCATATCTCTTTATTCTTTCATCACCGAAGGCTAAATCTCTAGAATGTATCAGTCAAGGTACACCTCTTGACTTCCCCAAGTCCACACTTTACTGAGATACTTCCTCTGAGAGATCCAGAATTGACTGTCAGACCTTGCTACATGCTTTGTTTTTACTTACCAGACCACAACACTCTTCAATTTGACTTCCGGTATAGGCACACCATGTCCTGCAGATGGGTGGGATGAACTTTGTTTCCATCAATGACAACACTCATGAAGCTATACTGTGTCTCTTGCCAATAGGTTATACTCACTAGAATGGGGATATCCCATCAAATAAATTTTGATGAGGACGTGACTAGAAATCTTGTCACCTTTGATGATGTGTATAACAGAAAAAGGAACTGGGAAATTTTGAAGAAGATTGAGGATGACAAAAAGAAAAAAAACCCCATTTTTTAGGATTTTTTGCTAAAGAGAAAGACCCATTGAAAAGAATTGATTAGATAATTGACAATTTTGAGATGATATATGGCAACGCAAAGGAACAGCCTCCTAAGGCTACAAAGCTCCCTATCAAAAGGTTAGTTGGAGTAGTGATTGTTGAACCAGTTCCTGATGAGATGTCTATGCTAGATCCTGCAGTTCCTGATGAACCCTATCCCAAAGGTAGAAGCGCGATGATGTTTCCCCACTTCTACCATATGAAATGTCTAAAGGAATGGGTGAGACTGAAGAAGTAGCTAACATTCTGAAGAACATGGGAGGGGAGGAGGAGGTCGTTCAACCCTTTGTTGGTGAAGAAATAGATGCACATAAGCCAGAAGCAAGGATGGAGGAAGAGGTGCAAGGTGAACCTAAGTTGTAGGAAGATGAGAGAGTTGTAGCCTGAATGAGGTTCATTGAAGATGACGATTTCATTAATACTCTAGAATTCAAAGATTTTTGGCTGAAAATGAAGATGAAGGAGTTTGAAGATAAAGTTGAAATAAATAAGATGGGTGCTGATGAATCACATGATCAGATTGTGGCACAAACCTTCCAAGGGATGGAGATTAATGAAATAAATGTCAGCCCTGATGAGGTTAGACAAATGGTGCTAAAAAGTAATATGCTGATCATCCCTAGACTTGAGTTAAAGAAGATGTTTTTGCTTGATCAAGTAAGAAGCCAAGAGGATCCTATGATGGTTTCTAAATTTGACTATAAGGATGGTGTCAGTGGTTGTGGATTCAATCCAAAAATAGAAACCCTAGCAATAAGGGCTACACAAAAAAGCACCAACAAGCCAAGATTGCTTGATGTAGTCCAAGAGAAGAGGGGAGCAGCGATAATAAAAACATTTCAGGACACATCAGTGGTTGAAGCAGCTACTCTTACCTTGCACTTTGCAATGTTCACTAAATCTGCTGTTCAAAAGTTAGAACAAAGATTGTTTGATTATGAGAAAAATCAAATTGAGTTGAATGATGGAGTGAACAAGTTGTATCTGGAAAATGTCAAACTCAGGCAACAACTGAAGGGTGCTAGTTCTTCTCAGAGCCAAACAATTATGCCATTTCAAGCCCCTATCCCACAACAAACCAACGATGATATTGTGCCAATTGAGCAATTCAATGCATTAAAATTGAAATTTGAAAAGGAAATCAAAGGATTGAAAGAGCAAAATGTTAAGGAAAAGGAGGAGGCCAAATTGAAGATCCTTGAAGTGTTTGAAAAGATTTTGGAGTATAGAGTGAAATTGGTTGTTGATAAGCTGAAGGATGTGCATGAATGCTATTTCTCCTTATCTCAGGCCATTGAGCAGCTGCATGTCGATCTTTCTATTTTGGATCCTATGTATAAGAAGTGGCAACCAGCACACCATACTCTGATTACTTTATGCAAAGTTCTATAGAGGGATCCAGGTGCTCTAGCTTCACTGAAGCCAACTGAAAAGATGGTGAAATTAATTTTAGATGAATTTCAATATGTGAATGGTGAAAGCCAAAAGATGCAGGCAAAGATTGATTCGTTTGCCACCTTCAAGCACCAATTTATTCCTTCCATTTTGTCTAAGGAAAAGAAGATCAAAGATTTTGATGCATGGAAGAGTGAATATGGCAAACTGTTTTGCAGGTAAGGATGAAAACATCAGTATTGTCAGTTTCAATGTCATTTTGGATAGAGTAATTGCTTTGGATGTAGGATACACAGTGCCTAAAACCATATACCTTCCAATCACTCTTGTCTAGTAGAAGATGAAATTGTCACCGACTTACCATATCACACACTATTCGGTAGAAGATGAAATCGCTGCCAACTTACCATTGCACATTCTATGCTAAAAACCCTACCTACCGACTTGCGCCAAAATTGCCCTCAACTGCACATATCCGAAAGGACCATAAAATCGCGCTGATCTTATTGCACTTGAAACCTCCGCTGAAACTATTCATAATGATCTATGCTGGAATCTGCTTCTCCTGCACACCACGATTTCCCCGCTATTACCTTAGTGGTTGCACATAGCACCAGATCTCAGTCGTTTAGACATGTGGGGGTATAATAACTATATTGAAACATTTAAATATGTGTATTGATGGATTTGACAAAGTATGTTGTTTAGCTTGTTTACACACAAGCATGTATTTTGAGTGTTGTGCACTAATGACTTTCACTGCGTTACCGCATACCAAAAGAATGACCATTGCGGGCCCACACTAACAATATTTTTACTGAATTGTCTCCAGCCGCAATACGGCACAACATGTCTTTGACCATCACAGGGCCGTACTTAACAAAATGTCACTTAAGACCTTTACCGTAGGCTCACAAGACCCATTGGAAACCATTGTGGGACTGCGGAAACAAGTATTACTGAATATCGTTCACACCACCATGCCGCAAGCCGTTTCCCTGACCATCACGGGGCTGCGATGAACCACTTGCCTCTTGCTTGCTTTTACGGCACAATCACCAATCATCTTCATACCTACCGCGGGAGCACCGGGTCAAATCACAAGCCGCTTAATTCATATTCCCAGCTCGCCAACCATTTGTGAGACTGCCACGGGGCTACGGTAACACACATATGTTACATTCTCTTACATCACAATGTCACCAATGGAAATTTTGCCTGCTGCGGGGTAGCGGTAACTGCTTTCTTTGGTACCTTTGGTTCCCGCAGTCCCGCCAAGACTATTCAAGTGATCTGCAGGGCTGCGGTAACAAACAAAAACACATGAATGATCAAAAATATGTATATCTTTTACATGGACCTGGTATGGAATGGTCGTGAAAGACCAATGGAGCAATTTTTTGGAAAGGGTATGGACATCTAAACTAAAATTTTGGGAGGAAAATGCATGAAACCAAATAGGACTACGGGAATTTTTGATGGTCTGAACACTATCTACAATGTAATTCTATCTAAAATGTTATTCTATCTACAATATAATTGTTATATCAATAACAATATTATTCTAGGGAAGCAAAGTTCATTTTGTCAGGTAAATTGATTTGAGAGTGAAATAAAGGTAAGTTGCATGTTTTTGGTTAAATTTGAATAATTTTTTGCACTTAAAGCTAGCATTTATTGCATAGATCCAGTTGGGCCACAAAACTCCACTGACTGTTTTCAGTGGTTATTTTGCAAACTTATGTAATGAATGTTATAAAACAACATAGCATGCATGTCTTCAATCTGGCAAGTAGATTTGAAAAGGTTTTGTAGAGGTTTTCATGACAACTCTTGACTTAGGAAGTAAAATAAAATCATCTGACTATCTAAAAATCTGATTCAAGAACCCCTACAGCAATTGGATTACAAGGTTTACTTATTGCGTCCAGTCCTGTAGGATAAATGACTGCTCGAGCCACCAGCATGAAGTATGAGTTTCAAGGGATCCCACTAGTGACAAAGATCACCTCGGCATGGCAGAACATCAGAGACACCGATCTAGGCCATGTAGACATAAAATACTTTAGGATCAAAGTCCTAGGCCCAAACTCAACTCCACTAGCTAGCAAGATTAGAGATAATGGTATAGCAGAGGCTGCTACTTTCCCAACATCAGTACAATGTCCAGCACTAATTGTAGCATGTGCCAACAGTTATGACCAAGCTACAAGAACCATAAGAACTCAGGGAGGACACATTTTGGCAGATCTTAGTTCCCTATCTATAGCAGAAGTCTTTGACATCCCTCCATTTCCAAAGCTCTCGATCATCGACAAGGAAGAAGTTGAAAACATGTATAAAAAGGACCTAGAAGGTTGTAGGAAAAAGATAAATGAGGGGTGGATGAAACATAAGAGATCAACCTTGTCTAAACTACCTCATACAATGTATAGAAGTGATTTCAAAGAAGAGGTAGGAGATTTGGTGACACTTTTGAGTAGGATTATGGGATTGCCGACTGCCTCAACCTTTGAAGGTTGGATGTTTGCGTATATCGAAGAAATTTTACATGGAAGCAAGAAGATCCATTGGGCTCAAATTTTAAGTAACAATATTCATGGGGCCTTTGTCAACTTTCAAACAGATGAAACGTTTAGATGGACCTCATATATTGTGTGTGTCTTGGCAAGAACCGTAGTGTATCCTGGTCTGTCCAAGCTAGGAGAAATTAGCAATGGAGATGGCCAACTCAAGGTTTATGAATGCTGCACTCAGTTGGAAGTTTACCAATCTTTAGTACACTATAAGCAAGTTAATGATGCATTCACAATGCATATTACTCGGTTCTTACAAAATGATATGACAAGAAGGATGTCTCCTGAGGCTATGACTGTTGTGCAAACATATGGAAGGTGGTACATCCAATTTCAAAAATTCACTTACTTGAGGATACAAGGTTTCACTAAGATTCCATACAAGCTTCCAAGATATCCAACCGATAAAATAGTACTCCTAGAGCTCACAAGGCAATTACTCACATGTGTAGGAAGTTTGAAACACTTACACCGAGTAAATATCAAGTTTCCCATTGTTTTAGGAAGGGGCAATTTTTCCTGTACTACCCTAGGGGCAGCAGAGCATTCAAATACAGAGTTACAACTGTTGAATCTGTACCACTATCATAGAAGAAGGCACTTTGATCACTATGGTGTCATGGAAAGATATGTGAGCAAAAGGATTTTTCACAAAGAGCACTTGGAGGATTTTTGGACTAATTGTCAAAATGATTATGATGTGTTGAAAAGAAAATATTCTAGATTGTCCCTCTACTTCATTAAAAGATTCAACATTATAAGAGTCCCATATCAACTGATAGATGATAATAATGTGATTCAAACAGCCTTGGGAGGCTCTATTGAATCAACCTAATCCTTTCCCCAACTGGGTAGACTCTGAAGAAAGCTCTCTGGATATGGCCATAAAAGACCCAATCAAGTTTAGTAGGATGTGGGTGCAAGCTCAAGTTATGATCTTGAATCAAAATGGAGTGGCCTTAACCTATCCAGAACAAGAACAGGAAAAGGTTAGCAGTGATGAAGAAGATCAACCTATAGAAGCAGAAGATGCCATGGGACAGGGAGCAACCCAAGAAGCTGAAGTAGATAGTGAAGAAAATATTCCCTTGGCAGATAAAGGAAAAGCTAAAAAGGATGCGCAAAAAATAGTGAAGAAAGATCCTCCTCCTACCACAAGAACAAGAGCAAAAAAAAGAAAAGACATGCCAAGTGGAAAAGGAGAAACTTCAAAAGCAAAGAAGCCAAAAGTGTAAACTGCTACTGCATTTATTGATTATGCTGTGGATACACCTGCTCCTACTTCACCCAATGTTCCAATGCCAATTTCTTCCATTCCTACATCTCCTATTGCATCTGCTACCGTCTCATCTTCCTTTACTCCCTCCATATCTTCCTTCCCATCCATTTCCATTATTCCCATTTCAACCATTGCTCCATCCACTTTCCCTATTATTACATCCTTAAGTCTTCCTGCTCTTGCTTCCTCTCCATTCTCCTTTTCTCTTTCATCCTCATCTCTACCTTCTATTTCTACGATCTTGTCTCCACCACCATTCACCTTATCATCTCTTAGTCTTTCCACTCCACTTTACATCTCTTTTGCGCTATCACCCCCTTCTCCCTCTCCCTTTACTAGTTTTGCATCATTTGCTAATATTTCCAAGCTGTATTTACCACCTGCTACAACTAAATATTTCATGGCCTTTAATGATTCCTTAACTCATCCATTTAATTACCCTGCAAAATGTTAGGATTAGTGATGCAAGGAAGAGGAATCGATTCAACAAGGCTCAACCACACCTATAGGTCCAAAACCAAGTCCTTCATGGAAAAGTGGGAACAACATAAAGGAATCTTTGTTTGCCCATGGAAAGGTTGTATTGGGGTACCAAATGACTCATCCCACCCATTGGTTAAGGCAGATCACTCCCGGAACATGCACTTACTTCACAAATCCTCTAAATGGCTTGTATCCCTAGAAAAAGAGAACAATCCTCTTATCTTTTTGTATAGACCTTCAAATGTCAACCTAAGACATGAATTAGATACCCATTATGCCTCCCCATAGTATACTCTAAGATGGGTATAGGTTACTTTGGAAAATGTGCTAAAAAAATAGACTGGTAATTCTGCTACAAGGGTTCAAACTCAGAAATTTCACTGTGAAATGCCACGAACAGTCATTCATAACTTCCACGCAAATGAAAATGAAGTCGATCGCTTTAGTCAGATTATAGATGACATAGGTACAGACATTTTTCCCAAGTTACATAAAGATCTAATGGTGGAAACAAAAGTTATGGCGTTTTTCCCAAAATGGGTTACCCTAAATCAGGGTTTTGACAATTTTTACTAAAAATGCAATAACTAACTTAAAACAAAGCCAATCTGCATGAAACGAAAAGGAAATGGAGGGTGATTGAACATATTATCATTTACAAACAACTAGGCACCATTCCCTATCTGTACAGGGCCGTACAACAACTGGGAACAACAAATTTCTGAAGGAATATGCAGGAAACAATGGTTTTCTTTATTAAACTTCCACTCCTTCAATCACCCACGAATTTACAAAGGTATACAAGGCCTTTTTAAAGGCATTACAATTTGTCTCTTCAGTTTCTCACTGTCTTGGAATGAACCAAGAGCCACAAGACTCTTCACCTTCCAAGTTTGCATCATTTTTGCATTTTTACATAACAACATTTAACAATACTTACAAATATAGTAGCATGACCACCTAAACTTTCTAAATGACATTACAAATGGTCTATTAGACCTTATCATAACATGAGATCCACTATGCTAAATCAAAAACTTAAGATTATTTCATGGAGGCATGTACTTGCTAGGGTGCTCCTGCACCATACAACCAACCAACAAAGATTTTCAAGTCCCTTGGAAATGTATCAGCAACAAAGTCTTTTTCTGCATCTCTTCAATCTTCTCAGCTTCAGGCTTCAAATCTTTTCATCCATAGAAAGGTGACCAACCAACCAACAAATCAAACTATCAACTTCACAGAGCATGCTTAGGCTCCTTCTACTCCCATCAGTGGAGTACTCTTCAGGCTGCAACCTCAAGTGCTTCTTCAGGTATCCATCTCTCTCACTGCTTCACAACAAACCAACTCACCAAACCATTCATCTCACCCAACAGCAGACCCTGGTGATGCACCTACCACTCTCTCCTCAGTGGTTTCTCTCTACACCCTTATCTAGCCTAATCTCCATTGGAGAATGGTCATGACAGACCTCATCTTGTCTGCCCACACACACAACCTCAGAAAACATCCTTCTGCAGTTAGATGGACCCAGCACCTGCAACCAAACAACTTAGCAACAAAAACAATGGTCACCAACATAATCATATTCTTCATCTTAGAAATAACATCTCTTCCCAGAGCTTTTGCTAGCTCTGATACCAATCTAATGCAGAGGCATATGGAATGCAAGGAAGAGGAATCGATTCAACAAGGCTCAACCACACCTATAGGTCCAAAACCAAGTCCTTCATGGAAAAGCGGGAACAACATAAAGGAATCTTTGTTTGCCCATGGAAAGGTTGTATTGGGGTACCAAATGACTCATCCCACCCATTGGTTAAGGCAGATCACTCCCGAAACATGCACTTACTTCACAAATCCTCTAAATGGCTTGTATCCCTAAAAAAGAGAACAATCCTCTTATCTTTTTGCACAGACCTTCAAATGTTAACCTAAGACATGCATTAGATACCCATTATGCCTCCCCACAACATACTCTAAGATGGGTATAGGTTACTTTAGAAAATGTGCTCAAAAAATGGACTGGTAATTCTGCTACAAGGGTTCAAACTCAGAAATTTCACTGTGAAATGCCACGAACAGTCATTCATAACTTCCACACAAACGAAAATGAAGTCAATCACTTTAGTCAGATTGTAGATAACATAGGTACAGACATTATCTCCAAGTTACATAAAGATCTAATGGTGGAAACAAAATTTATGGCGTTTTTCCCAAAATGGGTTACCCTAAATCAGGGTTTTGACAGTTTTTACTAAAAATGCAATAACTAACTTAAAACAAAGCCAATTTGCATGAAACAAAAAGGCAATGGAGGGTGATTGAACATATTATCACTTACAAACAACTAGGCATCATTCCCTGTCTGTACTGGGCCATACAACAACTGGGAACAACAAATTTCTGAAGGAATATGCAGGAAACAATGGTTTTCTTTATTAAACTTCCACTCCTTCAATCACCCACGAATTTACAAAGGTATACAAGGCCTTTTTAAAGGCATTACAATTTGTCTCTTCAGTTTCTCACTGTCTTGGAATGAATCAAGAGCCACAAGACTCTTCACCTTCCAAGTTTGCATCATTTTTGTATTTTTACATAACAACATTTAACAATACTTACAATTATAGTAGCATGACCACCTAAATTGACCAAATGACATTACAAATGGTCTATTAGACCTTATCATAACATGATATCCACTATGCTAAATCAAAAACCTAAGACTATTTCATGGAGGCATGTACTTGCTAGGGTGCTCCTGCACCAATTAGCTGGTAGAAGATATCAATTAAATGAAAATAAAGATTAAATAGAGGAATGGAAATATAAAGAAATAATAATAGCGAGAGACAAGTTTTAACGTGGTTCACCCAAACTTGGGCTACATCCACCAAAACAAAGAGTCCAATATTATTATCTAGTAAATCAAACTGATTACAACCAGCAATCCCTACAACTCAGTACTGTTGCAAATTCTACAATACAATATCAACCAAAACCCTAACCCTTAGCTGCTTTTATCAAGCCTTATGTTAGTTACAAAAAATAGGGTTTTTTTTATGTTGGCTCTAATTTTTTTTTGTGAGGATACATGGCTAGTGTATAGTACTTTCCTGATCAGTCGCCACCTACCAACAATCTCTCACTTGGAGACTGATCAGGCTCCACACCAAACAATCTCCCACTTGGAGACTGATCTTGGACAACACCACTGCACGTGCAAATCCCACTGGAAATAAGCAGCCTGGACTCTATTATTCTAATTTTATTGTTTTAGTTTTGAAGACCAATCAAAGCTGAAGAGGAGCTCAGCTTCTCCCTTGTCACTACCTTTGTAAACATATCCGTTGGATTTTCATCTGTATGTATATTTTCCAGCCTTAACTATCCATCATCCAACACCGATCGAATAAAGTGATACCTCAACTGTATGTGTTTGGTATTTGAATGCAAGGCATAATTCTTTCCAAGATGTATGGCACTTTGACTTTCTATATACAAAGAACCATTAGCCTGTTGTTTGCCCAATTCCTCCATGAAAGATTGCATCCATATCATCTCCTTGCTTGCCTCTGTTGCAACTACATACTCTACCTCTGTGGTGGATAAAGCAACCACCTTTTGCAACTTGGAAATCCAACTCACCGCTATCCCACCTATAGTAAAGACATAACTTGTAGTACTCCACCTGGTATCAATATCACCTACCAAATCTGAGTCTACATAACCTGCTAAATCAATATTAGAGCCCCCAAAACATAAGTGTTTATTGGATGTAACTCTCAAATATCTGAGAATCCATTTTTCCGCATTCCAATGCTCCAATCTGGGATGACTCATATACCTATTTACGAATCCTATAGCATGTGCAATATCTGGTCTCGTGCATACCATGGCATACATTAAACTTCCAACAGCTGAAGCATATGGTACCTTGGACATTTTTTCTTCCTCCTCTTGTGTCTTTGGACACATCGCCTTAGTCAATTTCAAATGACTAGGCAAAGGTGTGCCGACAACTTTTACATTCTCCATATGGAATCTCTGCAACACCTTTTCAACATAAGCAACCTGAGATAGAGTCAATTTTTTGTTCTTCCTATCTCTGCAAATTTTGATACCAAGGATTTGTTTTGCTGCCCCCAAATCCTTCATAGCAAATGACTGTGCTAATTGCTATTTTAACTCTCTTATGTGATCAATGTTAGACCCAGCTACAAGCATGTCATCAACATATAAACATAAAATAATGTAGCTATCATTATCCAACCTCTTAAAATAAACACAATGGTCAGAATTACACCGGCTGTAGCCTTGCTCAGCCATAAAACTATCAAATTTCAAATACTATTGCTGAGGTGCTTCTTTCAGGCCATACAAACCCTTCTTCAATTTGCACACCAATTTCTCCTTACCTTTGACCTCAAATCCTTGGGACTAGTCCATGTATATCTCCTCCTCCAAATCACCATGGAGAAAGGTAGTTTTCACATCTAGCTATTCCAAATGCAAATCTTCAATAGCCACAATACTTAAAATAGTATGAATAGAAGTCATCTTGACAACCAGAGAAAATATCTCATCAAAATCAATGCCCTTTTTCTGTGCAAATCCTTTTACAACTAACCTGGATTTAAATCTTTTCTTACCTCCATCTTCCTCTTTCAGCCGATAAACCCATATGTTTGGTAAAGCCTTTTTACCTGCAGGCAACTTACATAATTTCCAAGTTTGATTTTCAGCAAGGAGTCCATTTCTTCTTTCATTGCAAGCTCCCACTGAACCTATGTATCAACCTGCATAGCTTCATCATACCCTTCTAGTTCACCAGCATCTGTTAACAAAATATAATACAAAGAGGAAGAAAACCTTTCAGGAGGTCTACTTAGCCTTGTTGATCATCTAACATTCACTGGAGTTTTTGGTATTTCTGGTTGCTATTGCGGAGCATGAGGAACCACTTAAACATCACTATTTGGAGTATCATCCAGCACCACATAATCTTTTTCTTTCTTCTCATGTTTCTGCAACTGATCTTTGTACAACACGTTCTCATTGAATATAACATCCCTGCTTCTCACAATTTTCTAATTTTCAAAATCCCAAAGCCTATAACCAAATTCATCAATGCCATATCCAACAAAGGTACACTTTTCTGATTTTGCATCTAGCTTGGTTCTATTTTCATAATCTTCATGTGCAAATGCTTCACATCCGAAGGTTTTGAGAAAAGAATAACTCACCTTCTTACCTGTCCATGCTTCCTCTACTTCCCTTCTAACTTTCCCTTTTATTTCTGATTGTCTCAGTTCAACATGAATCTTTACACTTAATTCTTTAAAGGTTCCAAACCTTTCTACCTCAGGGTCCTTAGGCTGACTCAACAAATGTTGGATATGTAGCTCCAAGATTTTCTCATCAACCTCATATCCCATTGGCATAATCCAAACTGTTCTGGGCTCAACTGCCTCCATTAGGCATTGATCAGTGTCTACCATAAAATACACTATATCCTTTTATTTTTCAACTATGGATTGAGGAATTCTTTCTCTAGCCTGCATCATACTTTGGAAGTTCTTAAAGTATCCCCAGAGCGCTGTGCTTTGAGCCTTGGCATCACCAAGCCCATACATATAGTCTTTGATTTGTATGGCAACCGGTCTGTCATTTTGCCATAGCCAACCACTTGATCCAGGTAGCTCATTCATATAGTAAAAGAACAGACATAGTATCAAACAACCATACTTGAATGAGTTCTTCTTATCCTTCTTGATCTTCTGCAAGTTTTCTAACAGTTGGTTTAGAAGAAGATCACATAGATCATAATCGACATTTTCTCTTAACATCTGATATGCTGTCTATATTGCAATTTCGGACACAAAATTCTCCCTGGTGGAATGATAGATCTTATATCTAATTATCATTGAAGCAAACTTGACATCCGGATCTGTGATGTCATCAATTGTCATTGCTCTTTTGTCAAACTTAGATCCGATAGCTTCACTTACTATCTGGTTCTTAATAGATTTGAGTGCAGGTAGTCCACGAGAAGAGTGTAGTCTGGTTACTGCCCTAATAGCATCTTTTGTTATCTTGAAGGGCTTCATTAACCACATGAAATTGTCATGTATTCTGCTAAGAACATATCGGACCCATTCATCTTCTGCAAAATAGGGAAAGTGGATGCAATGTCCAAAGTGCTTATCCCGGAGGGCCTTGTATTGAGGTTTAAGTTCAAAACTTTCATCTATTAATTGTTTATGGTAGATGTCCATCAACTTAGATTCTCCAAATTCCTCAATATTGGCATGGATGTAAACCCTAACATCTTATACGTGTAGAACCCCATGCAGAATGCTAGAAAAAGCACCTAATGGATCAACTTCTAGGGATTTGTAGGGGTGTTTCTTGAACTTTGGGCATGGCCTATCTGTGATCTTAACAACCATTGGAGTAGCCATTTTTACACAAGATTTAGAGAGAGATATTAAAAAATGGAAGTACCTTTTTACGCTTCAGGGTTCAGGAAAAAGAGCCAGAACAAATCGCTAGTTGAATCGGATTCTACGGTTGATCTTTGAGAAAGTTGTAAAAAATTGATCCAAAGCTCTTCTTTTCTTCTTCTTGAATGTAAATGTGCAAATGATGAGTAAACGAACCCTTTTATCTCTGCCCAAACCCTAATTTCCTTTTGCAATAATTGCACAACTTAAGTTATTCTGGTTCCCTTGTTCTGAGAGAGATCTTTCCAAATCACTGAGATGCACTTAGAATCATTTTCAGTGTTAATTGACAATGTACCTTCTTTCCTCCAATCATGCCATGAATCCGTAGATCAAGATATCTCAACTTTGAATCACACCGGATCTATCTGTGAAAATCCTGCTTTACCGGATGGCTGTCAAACCAGATCAATCTTGGATGATTAAACTCTTGCACAACTTCATGCGGATCATTCATATTTTCACCGAGGGTTATTTAGATAATTTTCTAAGAACCCACTAATCCGCAACATTTCATGTGCCAAGTTTAGGCACCAATTGACTGGCTGGGGGAATTTATTTTTCTTGTGACTCCCCCTGAGCCAGAGCTCATCTGCTCAGATTTCAGAAGGAATATCAGCACCAGATTTTGATGTGGATCCATCTCCAATATTTTTTGTACTTTTCTTCACCCAAATCTTGCTCATCTCTCTTTGAACTTCATCAGCATTTACTTTGCCTTTTCCCTTGTCTTGATTTTGATTATGATGCACCAGACCCCTTTTATCCTGATTTTTACTTCTGCAGAATTTGGCAATATGACCGGATCTATTGCAATTGTAACAAACAACATTTCTTTGCATATTTGACTGATATCCTCTTGATTTGCATTGATTAGCCATATGTCCCATTCTATTGCATGTAAAGCATCTACCATTGAATGAATTGTTTATTTGCATATTTCTGCATTCAAGAGATTTGTGACCATAACTTTTGCATTTGAAACACTGTTCGGAGAAGGATGAATTAATCTGATTCATTTTTCTTTTGCATTGAGTTGCTTTATGACCGAAGTTGTTGCAATTGTAGCAGTATCCATTGAAGGATGGATATCTTTGAGCATTTGGTTGCCTTACCAGAGGTCTTCTAGGCCCGTTTCTGATCGGATCTGGAGCTTTCACCTTTCTTATATCCCAAGCTATGCTTTTCATCTACCCTCTTTTGGATTTCAAGAAGAACTTCAAGTTGAGTTGAGCTTATCTTGAATTTCTCTTTGTATTCATTTGTTGTTTGAAGATCTTGTTTAAGAGTGTCTATCTAATTCTCAAGTTGTTCTTCATTATCTCTAGCTTCTTCAAGATCAGATTCAAGATGCCTGATTATTCTATCCATTTTGTGACAGTCTTCTGTCTTCTCCTTGAGAGATTGTTTTAGATTATCTTCAATTTTCCTTTTCTCTTCAATTTCTTGGGTGAATTTCATAACCCCTGATTCCATCTCGTGACTTACAATAATGACCTCTTTTGATAGCTTCTCACATAGCTTATTTTTCTCATTCAGGTCTTCATTAGTATTATTGGCTTCACTCTAACTTGTTAATTTTTGAAGTAGCTCCTTTCTCTTTTTCACAGAGATACTCAGTTTTTCTTTTAGCTCATTTATGAAATCATTAGCTTGTTTGAGTCTTCCTCTTAAGTCATTGACTTTAGAGTGGGACTGTTCAAGATCATCTAGGGCAGATTGAAGTTGTTCCTTCATACCATACATATCCATTGAGATTCTCAGATCTTCCTCAAGCTATTAGGCTCTGTTTGGAGGAACTTAGCTCTGATACCAATTGTTGGAAATAAGGCAGATAACTGAGAGGGGGGGTGAATTAGTTATCTTAATATCTTAACTTTCTTTTCTCCTTTAACAATTAGTGCATCATCAACACTTATAAGCATACATAATCATGAGAGCAGAAATAGAATCAACACACATAACACAAGGATTTTTACGTGGAAAACCTTGTTAAGGGAAAAACCATGGGGTGACTAACCCAAGATTGTATTCTCTGTTAAAAGAATAAGAAGTACAAAATGACACTTGCCAATTAGGGTTCACTACCCGAGCACACTGCTCACAAGAGGTACACTACCTACAAGAGACTTACTGTCTACATAGTTTATAGAAGATAATCAGGTGTTTGAACTGATGGGAGGCATCCATGAATGTTGACGTTCAGTTTCGGTTAGGCTCAATATACTGATCTAATGCACTTCATTCTTCCTCTACTCTAGTGCTGCTGTTCTGTCACATACCGGACTTGTATTGCTGCTTCCACACTTATCTCTGCCTTTCCTCGCACACTATTACACACACACTTCTTCATACTGAAATCCATCTGGTATATATATCTATACCAAGGATTTCAACAACTTTCTAGTCGGCAACCAGAATACTCAAGATATTTACCAAATGCTGATCTGTTTACTAAATCCATGCTTGATATGTGATGCGTATCAAAATCATAGACATTGAAGTCATCAATCATGTCAGCCAATGTTGTATGATCCCTTAAATAGCTTGATCAACATCAATTACTCATTCGGATTGAAGTCTGATGCTTTGCCAGTCAGTTCTTCCTCAGTCTCCTCTGCTTGTCAGGAAGCCAACACTTAGATGCTCGTATCTTTTCCATGATTCATCACTGGAGGCTCAATCTCTGGAATGTGGTAATCATGATACTCCTCTTGACTTGTCCAAGTCTGCAACTTGCTGAGTTACACCATCTAAGAGATCTGGACCTGATTGTCGGACCTTGCTACATGCTCTGTTCTTTCTCACCGGACCAAAACAATCTTCAATCTATCTTCCGGTATAGACATACTATGTGCTGTAGATGTGTGGGATAGACTTTGTTGCCATCAATGACAACAATCATGAAGCCACACAGTGTCTCTTGCCAATAATTTTCACATCTAGCTGTTCCAAATGCAAATCTTCAGCAGCCTTAATACTTAAAACAGTATGAATAGAAGTCATCTTGACAACCGAAGAAAATATCTCATTAAAATCAATGCCCTTTTTCTGTGCAAATCCTTTTACAACTAACCTGGCTTTAAATCTTTTCTTACCTCCATCTTCCTCTTTCAGCTGATAAACCTATTTGTTTGGTAAAGCCTTTTTACCTGCAGGCAACTTACATAATTCCCAAGTTTGATTTTTTAGCAAGGAGTCCATTTCTTCTTTCATTGCAAGCTCCCACTAAACCTGTGTATCAACCTGTATAGCTTCATCATACCCTTCTGGTTCACTAGCATCTATTAACAAAATAGAATACAAAGAGGGAGAAAACCTTTCAGGAGGTCTACTTAGCCTTGTTGACCATCTAACATGTTGCAAGTATGGGCCTAACTAGTGTTGTCATTGATGTCAACATACTCCTATTGCATTAATGATAAGGATTGGATGAGCTGTGTGCTGAGGATATTGAGAAAATTAGTCTCAATCAGGAACAGTGAAGAACAATGATGACAGTAAGGTGAAAGTCTAAGATAGAATAAGGATCAGAGGATACAGATTAAAGGGTTTGTAGATATGTGTCTTAAGGTGGTCCAGTAGAGATTTTAGAGGTCCACATGAAGATCTGAAGAAGTTGTTGCCGTTCAAGTAAAACCGGTTCTGGCAGGTGTTCAGTGGTGACAGAGTGATACAGATAGGTCCGGTGAGATCCAAAAATGTGTTATCTTGTTCTGCAGATTTGAGGGAATGTTAAGGAAGTCTTTTTGAAGTGTCAACTCAATTGGTTCGTGGTTTGAAGGTCTGCAAGCATCTATTCCTTTGTAACAATGATGACAGACTATGTTCTTGAGTTTCTAGATGAAGGAGAGAAGGATTTCAGTAAGCAGATGAAGTATGGATGTTCTTGGTGATTCAGGGAAGCTTGTGGAGGTCTTTGTATCATGTCCAGTTCGTGTTGGTGGTCCGCATTAGAGTTGGAGCTCGCAATTGAAGAATAACTTCCAGATGATGGTGGTCTTCCTGAGACTGGCCGACCGGATGAGTTACACATCCCGCGGATGTTCTTATTGATGTTTGCTGACTTAGATGATCATTCCTAAGTTGATGTCTTGTATAAATAAGGGATTGTAAAGTCATTTCAAAGTGTGTCTTGTGGAGATGAAAGTGTGGTAGCGAGGAGGAGAGCGAAAGGCAGAGCAGAAGTATTGGGCTTAAATGGAACTGATTCAAGCATGGTGAAGATGCTATTTTCCAGTTCAAGTAGGTGATACTTATTATTTTATAGACAATGTGTCTCTTATAGGCAGTGGGCCTCTTGTGAGCAGTGTGCTCAGGCAGTGAGCCCTAATTGGCATGTGCCATTTTGTTCTTTCTATTCTTCTAGCAGAGAATACAATCTTGGGTTAATCAGCCTGTGGTTTTTCCCTTAACCAAGTTTTCCACGTCAAAATCTTGGTGTCTCATGTGTTAATGTGTTTATGCTCTTGATTTACTGCATTGTGTTTCCATGATTGATTTATTATTATGCTGCTAAATTGCAAAGTGGAGTTAAGTGTTTAATTGGAAGAAAGTTTTGGACAACTGATTCACCCCCCCTCTCAGTTGTCTACCCTAAGTCTAACAATTGGTATTAGAGCCAAGTTCCTCTAAAAGGAGCTTAACCGCTTGAGGAGATCTAGGATGTCATCTTACGAAAATGATAGTCTGAAGTTTGATGGAACCAATTTTAATCTTTGGAAAGGTCGCATGAAATGTCACTTGCAATGTATGAGAATAGCGTACTGGACCATGGCTACAACAAAGTATACACCTCCACAAGGTGGTCCGAAAGCCCCAAATGAAATCACAGATGCTAAAAATAATCTGCGGACTATAGAAGCTCTTCTAAGAACATTATCTGATTCAGAGCTCTCAAATGTTATTGACCTACCAACTGCTTTTGAGATTTGGGAAAAACTGGAACTTCTGCATGAAGGAGACAAGTATGTTAAATGTGCAAGGTTACAAAGTCTGAAAGGAAAATTTAAAAATTTGAAGCTGAGAGAAGATGAAAATATCACTACTTTTATGCCAAGAGTAAATGAGCTTGTTTGTGGAATTAGAAATGCTGGTGGAGTCTTGGGTGAAAATGAGATTGTTGGCAAAATTCTCAGATCCCTTCCTATTTCTTATAAAATCAAGGTTGCTGCCATTGAAGAATTCAGAGCCCATACAACTGTCACAAGAGATCAATTGGCTGGCAAATTGGCTGCATTTGAAATGATTGAGTTTGGAGATGACCCCCCCAAGACTGAATTTGAATTCAAAGCCAGTGCCTCTGTAAAAGGTAAACAAAGGTTTGATCTGGGAGAGAAATCATCAAGGAAACTTTCATGGTATGAAAAAGCAAGAAAAGACCTGGAAGAAGAAGACGCTGAAACTGCTCAACTTGAAGCCCTTATTGTAAAAATACTGCCAAGAGGATCCGGTAAGTATGAAGGAAAATTACCTTTTAAGTGTTTTAACTACAATAAGATTGGTCATTTTGCTTCAAAGTGTCCAGAAAGATTTTCAAGGCCAAATCCTAATAGATCAAGGTTCCAAAAGAACTGTTATTATGTTCATGAGGAAGATGATAATGAAGGAGTAACAGATGATGAATCAGAGACAGAAAACAAATCCGGAAGTGATTAGGTGTTTATTGCCATCAAGGATGAAGAACCATTGTCCTCTAAATCTGTCAATCATAGAGTTGTAGAAAGAGCTCTGGCTGCCCAAGTTGAAGAAAAAGATGATTGGGTCATTGACAGTGGATGCTCTCACCATATGATGGGTGACAAAAATAAATTCATAGATTTGGAAAGGTATGAAGGAGGAGTGGTAAAGTTTGGTGATAATTTTGCTGGTAGAATCAAAGGAAGATGAACTATTTCTTTTGATGGAAGGAACAAAACCGGTAATGTACTGTATGTTGAAGGATTGAAGCACAGTCTTCTCAGTGTTGGTTAGTTGGTGGAAAAAGGCTATGATCTTCAATTCAAGAATGGAAAATGCAAGATCTTTGAAAGTTTTAGAATAGAGATTGCATCCGGTACTCAAACTAAAGGTAATATCTTCCACTTGGTTGGTATTGGTAAAAGTTGTTTATTTGTTCAAGTTGATCAGAGTTGGTTATGGCATAGGAGAATGTGTCATGTGAATTTTGATAATATCATCAAGATAAGCAATACTCAGGCTGTAAGAGATCTTCCAAAACTGGTGAAACCTACAAATAGTTTGTGCAAAGAATGTCAATTGGGAAAATAAAGCAGAGTCTCATTTAAAAGCAAGGAACAATCTTCTACCGGATTATTGGACTTAGTTCATACTGATCTTTGTGGTCTGACAAGAATCAGGAGTGTGCAAGGTGATAGATACTTCATGTTACTAATTGATGACTATTTCCAGATGATGTGGGTAACCTTTCTGAAAGAGAAATCAGAAGCTCTTGAGAAATTTAAAAAATTCAAGGCTATGGTAGAGAATGAAACTGGATTAAAATTAAAATGTCTAAGGTCTGATAGAGGTGGAGAATTCACATTCGGTGAGTTCATAGAATTCTGTGAGAAACATGGAATAAGGAGACAGTTGTCTGCTCCTAGGACTCCACAATAGAATGGAGTAGTGGAGAGAGAACCAGACCATCCAGGAAGCATCTAGGACCATGATTATGGAAGCAAATGTTCCTCAGATCTATTGGAGAGAAGTTGTCAACACTGCAGTCTATACTCTCAATCGAATTCAAATCAGAAGCAATACCAATAAGACTCCTTATGAACTTTGGTTTGGCATCACTCCTACTGTGAGGTATTTCAGAGTTTTTGGTAAATGTTACATTAAAAGAGATGAAGATCTAGGAAAGTTTGATGCTAGAAGTGATGAAGGAATATACTTGGGTTACTCTACTCAAAGCAAAGCATACCGGTGTTATAACAAGAGACTGAGAAAAATAATAAAAAGTACAAATGTGAAGGTTGATGAAGGAATTGAAAAACCCTCAAGGTTTTATGAATATGATGAAGATGATCAAAATGGTGTTCTGATTCAAGGAGCCCAAGCCTCCTCTGAAAGTCAGATTCAAACTGATCCGGTAAATTAGGAAGAAGAGATGAGTTTTGATGAGTCTAATCAAGAATCAGAAGTGCGAGAAATTCCTAAAGTTCCCAGGTATGTAAGACTGAATCACTCTGAAGATCATATCATAGGTGATAAAATCAAAGGTGTACAAACAAGAAGGAGAATTGCTCAAGATTCAGATGAGTATTGTCTGATTTCAAAGATTGAACCTAAGACAGTGAATGAAGCTTGCAATGATGAAAACTGGTCTAAAGCAATGGAGGAAGAACTGATGCAAATTGAGAAAAATCACACTTGGGATCTTGTTCCTAGACCTAGAAATAAGAATGTGATTGGAACAAAATGGGTCTTTCAGAACAAACTGAATGAAGTTGGTGAAGTAATCAGAAATAAAGCCAGATTGGTCTACAAGGGCTATTCTCAAATAGAAGGAGTTGATTTTGAAGAAACTTTTGCTTCGGTGGCAAGAATTGAAGTAGTCAGATTATTTCTTGCATTTGCTGCCTTCAAATATTTTAAAGTATATCAGATGGATGTCAAGTCTGCCTTCCTGAATGGTGACTTGGAAGAAGAAGTGTACATTGAGCAACCGGATGGATTTCAATTGTCTGATCATGGTGATATGGTCTGCAAGTTGAAGAAGGCACTATATGGACTGAAGCAAACCCCAAGAGCCTGGTATGAAAGACTAGATAAATATCTTTTGAAGATTGGTTTCAACAAAGGTACTGCTGACAGTAATTTGTATTTCAAAATTGATCATGAAAATATCTTGATTATTGAAGTGTTTGTTGATGATATCATTTTTGGAGGAAGAGATAGTATGTGTAAAACCTTTGCAAATCAAATGAAAAGTGAATTTGAGATGTCCATGCTTGGGGAAATGAATTTCTTCTTGGGTCTACAAATCACTCAAACAAAGAAAGGAACCTTCATTTCTTAAACCAAATATGTGAAAGAATTGTTGAAGAAATTTGGGATGGAAGACTCAAAGCCAATGAGTACTCCCATGGCAACCAGATGTAAGTTGAGCAAGGATGATGACTCTCCCAAGGCTGATCAGAAAAAGTATAGGTCAATGATTGGAGGACTGTTGTATCTTACTCAAACTAGACCAGACATTATGCAGGCTATTGGTCTTGATGCTAGATTCTAGGATGATCCTAGAGAATCTCATGTCATGGCAATCAAGAGGATTTTTAGATATCTAAAAGGGATAGATGAGTATGGTCTGTGGTATCCTAGAGATCATGATTTCTCTCTTCATGCATATACAGATGCTGATTGGGCAGGAGATGTGGATGACCGGAAGAGTACCAGTGGTGGAGCATTCTTTTTGGGGAAGAGATTGGTTTCTTGGCTAAGCAAGAAACAAGAGGCAATATCTGTGTCGACAATTGAAGCAGAATATATTACAGCAGTAGGTAGTTGCACTCAAGTTTTGTGGATGAAGCAGATGCTATGAGACATCAAAGTGGAGTATGAGGAACCTATCACAATCTTTTGTGATAATTCAAGTGCAATAAATATATCTAAGAATCCGGTGTTGCATTCAAAGACTAAACACATATCCATTAAGTTTCACTTTTTGAGAGAGCAAGTAAACAAGAATGAAGTCGGATTGGAGTTTGTGCCTTCCAAGGATCAGATTGCAAACATCTTTACTAAACCTCTACCTAAGGACTCTTTTGAGTATCTTAGGGAGAAGTTAGGGGTTATTGTGCCTCCGGTGATGAACTAAGGTGCACTGATGTGCATTAGTCTGGTGGATATCATAGTCACATCTTGTGGTTCGGATTGATGATGGGGAACTGCTACTTAGGGGGAGCAGCAGGTATGATTCTGAAGTGGTGGAATTGCAAGTATGTGCCCTTTACCATTGATGTCAAAGGGGGAGAGAAGACATGTGAAAAATAAGTGGTTTCTGATCAAAGGGGGAACATTAAAGGGAGAGAAGACATGTGAATGGTTGCTGCTGATAGGGGGAGTTGTGACAATAAGGAGAAGTTCTTGTCTTGATGGTCAAAATAGTTTTTCACATCATATGTTTCCATCAATGACAAAGGGGGACATTATTGCAAGTATGGGCCTAACTGGTGTTGTCATTGATGTCAACATACTCCTGTTGCATTAATGATAAGGATTGGATGAGCTGTGTGCTAAGGATATTGAGAAAATTAGTCTCAATCAGGAACAGTGATGACAGTAAGATAAAAGCCCAAGATAGGATGAGGATCAGAGGATGCAGATTAAAGGGTTTGTAGATATGTGTCTTAAGGTGGTCCAGTAGAGATTTTAGAGGTCCGCATGAAGATCTGAAGAAGTTGTTGCCGTTCAAGTAAAACTGGTTCCAATAGGTGTTCAGTGGTGATAGAGTGATACATATAGGTCCGGTGAGATCCGGAAATGCATTATCTCGTTTTGTAGATTTGAGGGAATGTTAAAGAAGTCTTTTTGAAGTGTCAACTCGATTGGTTCATGGTTTGAATGTTTGCAAGCATCTATTCCTTTGTAATAGTGATGACAGACTATGTTCTTGAGTTTCCAAATGAAGGAGAGAAGGATTTCAGTAAACAGATGAAGTATGGATGTTCTTGGTGATTCAGGCAAGCTTGTGGAGGTCTTTGGATCATGTCCAATTCGTGTTGGTGGTCTGCATTGGATTTGGAGCTCGCAATTGAAGAATAACTTCCAGATGATGGTGTTCTTCCTGAGATTGGCCGACCGGATGAGTTACACATCCTGTAGATGTTCTTATTGATGTTTGTCAACTTAGATGATCATTCCTAAGTTGATGTCTTGTATAAATAAGGGATTATAAAGTCATTTCAAAGTGTGTCTTGTGGAGATGAGAGTGTGGTAGCGAGGAGGAGAGCGAAAGGCAGAGTAGAAGTATTGGGCTTAAATGGAACTAATTCAAGCATGGTGAAGATGCTATTTTCCAGTTCAAGTAGGTGATACTTATTATTCTATAGATAGTGTGTCTCTTATAGGCAGTGGGCCTCTTGTGAGCAGTGTGCTCGGGCAGTGAGCCCTAATTGGCATGTGCCATTTTGTTTTTTCTATTCTTCTAACAGAGAATACAATCTTGGGTTAATCACCCCATGGTTTTTCCCTTAACCGGGTTTTCCACGTCAAAATCTTGGTGTCTCATGTGTTAATGTCTTTATGCTCTTGATTTACTGCATTGTGTTTCCATGATTGATTTACTATTATGCTGCTGAATTGCAAAGTGGAGTTGAGTGTTTAATTGGAAGAAAGTTTTGGACAACTGATTCACCCCCCCTCTCAATTGTCTGCCCTAAGTCTAACATAACATTCACTGGAGTTGGTGGTATTTCTGGTTGCTGTTATGGAGCATGAGGAACCACTGGAACATCACTATTTGGAGTATCATCCAACACCACATAATCTTTTTCTTTCTTCTTATGCTCCTGCAACTGATCTTTATACAACACCTTCTCATTGAATATAACATCCCTGCTTCTCACAATTTTCTAATTTTCAAAATCCCAAAGCGTATAACCAAATTCATCAATGCCATATCCAACAAAAGTACACTTTTTTGATTTTGCATCCATCTTGGTTCTATTTTCAGAATCTTCAAGTGCAAATGCTTCACATCCAAAGGTTTTGAGAAAAGAATAACTCACCTTCTTACCTGTCCATGCTTCCGCTAGAATACCATAGCCCAAAGGAACTGAAGGACCTTTATTAATTAAATATACAACAGTGTTGACAGCCTCTGCCCACATGTTTAAAGGCAGCCCAGCATGCAATCTCATGGTCCTTGCACGCTCCATTATTGTCTTATTCATGCGTTCAGCCACTCCATTTTCCTGTGGAGTCCCTAGAACTATTTTCTGCCTACGAATTCCATTAAAGGAACAATAATCCTCAAATTCTTTGTTGCAATACTCACCACCATTATCAGATCTAAGACATTTTAATTTTTTACCCGTCTCATTCTCAACCAACCTTCTCCATTTCTTAAATGTTTCAAATACATCATATTTCTGCCTAAGGAAATAAATCCATACCTTCCTAGTTGCATCATCTATGAATGCAACAAAATACTAAGAACCATCAAGAGAAGATACCTGAGCTGGTCCCCATACATCTGTATGCACAAGCTCTAACTTTTCATCTTTCTTTTGCTTCCCATCTCTGAGAAAACTGACTCTCTTTTGTTTGTCATACACACAATTTTCATAGAAATCCATATTAATACATTTCAAACCTGGTAAAACTTTCTTAGAATGAAGTACCTTCATACCTTTTTCACTCATATGCCCAAGTCTATTATGCCACAACATTGTCTCAGAACCTGCAGCAACTGTTTTAGTCTCTTCCTGCGAACCTACAACAACTGTTCCTGAACTTGTTTGTTTTTTCTCTGCAATAGCTAAAGTAGAAGGAACAGTATGACCTGTACAAAGATATAAGGTGCCTACTTTCATACCTTTTGCTACTATTAAGGCACATTTTGAAACCTTCCTATTTTTATTAGTAAATGTAACAATGCAACCTTCTTTAGCTAGTTGTCCTGTTGAAATTAAATTCTTACTGAGCCTTGGAACATGCCTTACCTCTTGTAGTAGCCAATGATTCCTATTCTACAACTTAATCTTAATTCTTCCCTTTCCAACAATCTGATAGGATTCGTTATCTCCCAAATAAACCAGCCCAAAATCCCCTTGGACATAATCAAGAAAATAACTTCTATGGGGCGTAGCATGAAATGAGGCCCCTGAATCTAAAACCCATGAATCATCAGCATTATCTAGAGAAATAATCAAAGCATCATCTTCAGACTTATTACTTACCACATTTGCCTCCTTATTGCCTTCTTGTTTGTCTCCTTTATTTTTTTGAGACCAACAATCTTTCTTCAGATGACCTAGTTTCCCACAGTACTAGCAATCCTTCTATCCTATGGATTGGGATCTCTTGTCCTTTGATTTTCCTCATGACTTCCCATGACCTCTAGAACCTTTTCCTCTCTCCTTTGATCTGCCCCTACTTTTTCATTCAAAACACTACCTGATGTGGATCCACCTGAGCTTTTTCTACGAATTTCCTCACTCAGAATAACACCAACAACATCATCAAATTTTAGGGTATTTGAACTAGAAATAGAGTTACTAACTGCCATTACCAAACTATTCCAGCTTTCAGGCAAAGAACATAATATCAAGAGAGCTCTAACTTCTTCATCAAATTTTACATTTACAGAAGTTAATTGACTAACAATCATATTAAATTCATTTAAATGATCTGTCACAGATCCACCTTCAACCATTTTTAGATTGAACAAACGCTTCATGAGAAATACCTTATTTGAGGCTGAGGGTTTTTCATACAATTTAGCCAAAGCTTTCATCAGACCATTTGTTGTCTTCACTTCCATTATATTGAATGCCACCGATGGTGCCAGGCACAACCAAATGGTTCCCAGTGCCTTTCTGTCAAGAAGAGTCCAATCCTCATCAGTCATTGTTGCCAGTTTCTTGGCTACACCTTCCAACGACATTCATAAATCCTTTTGATAGAGGTAATCCTCCATCTACATCTTCCATAACTGATAGTTCTGCCCATTGAATTTATCGACCTTCAATTTACCCTCATCTGCCATTGCTCCCACTCAACCGTGAGACCTTTCTGCAGATGATAATTGAACACAACTCACTTTGATACCACTTGTTAGGGTTAGCCGATAGAAGATATCAATTAAATGCAAATAAAGATTAAACAGAGGAATGGAAATACACAAAAATAATAACAACGAGAGACAAGTTTTAACGTGGTTCACTCAAACTCGGGCTACATCCACCAAAACAGAGAGTCCAATATTATTATCTAGTAAATCAAATTGGTTACAACCAACAATCCCTGCAACTCAATACTATTGCAAATGCTACAATACAATATCAACCAAAATCCTAACCCTTAGCCGCTTTTATCAAGCCTTATGTCGGTTACAAAAAATAGGGTTTTTTTATGTCGGCTCTAAAAAAATTTTGTGAGCTCCGACAAGGATACATGGCTAGTGTACAGTACTTTCCTGATCAGTCGCCACCTACCAAAACAAAATTGCCAATGCCTGCACCTCTTCCGGTTCCTTCACCACCAGGCAATCAGATAATTTGTACAGAATTAGATTCACAAGGAGATATAAATAAAGATGATACAACACAAACCCTCCTTATAGACTCCGTTGTTGTAGATATCATAAACATAGAGGACAGTCCTGACAAGGAAGTTAATGATTCAGTTTTGGAAACTGCACAAGCTGTGATGGAAAATTTGTAATAATTAGAGCAGCCTCAATCACCGGTAGAAGATGTTGGAACTGATGAGTAGAAAGAACAAGCAGCAAGTCAGAATGAATTAAATGACACGGAGATAGATGAGGGTCAAGGAGAAGTAAACATTAACACAAATGATTCTTTGAATAAAGCAGATAGTCACATTGACTCTTCCAATGACACTTCCCTTGTGCCAAACTGGCTGCAACAGAGGCTTGGTGATAAACCTCCAGAAGTTGAGGTGATGAGATTAGACTTGGATGCATTCCTAGCCAAGTGAAAAAGCCTAAAAAATAGAAAAAGGCCAAGGTACAATCAAGAATTTATAAGGATACAACTGGGCCTCGAATTGTAGAAGTGGTTGTACCTCCAGAACAAGCTAATAAGGAGGATGTACGAGTAGAGGACTATACAGTCACCACAATAAATCTAGGGCCTGCATCAAGGGAGCAAGCAATTGATGAATTCAGATGGTCTGTGTCCACCATTCTGGACTGACTGAATAAAGATGAAATGACCAAACAACAATTGAAACAACAGAATGAAGAGCTTAAGGCGTGTATCAAATTCTTGATGAAGCTGATAAATGTAGATGGAGACGCTGAGGCAGCTCCTACTCTTCTGTCCAAGGAGTTAACAAATTTTGACAAGATCAAGACCACCGAAGCAACTACAGAAGAATGGTTCCATAAGGTCTATGACGAAGGTTGCGAAGTTATCCTTTTTGCTATGGAATTACATAAGGACTTTTGCATTTTGAAGGCCGAATGGGAGGAAATAAATGATGATTGTACAAATTATGAAGAATATTACTCCCATACGGATCCTCGAGCGTTGACCATGGCCAAACTGCCAGATAAAGTTTTATTGGCAGAAGGAATTTTGTCTCAAGAAAGATTGGAAAAACATGAACAATGGTTAGAGCAAATTGCACTAAGGAAGGAGGTTTTTGACAGAGTTAGAGAATCCTTTGGTGTAGCTAGAACTGAAATTATGGAGGTGATTTATAAAATCAATGATGTATTGAGAGCTTGCACTAATTCTAATCTTGACGACTTGGCTCTAGTCGATATGCAAGACTGTAAAAATAAGCTACATTGTATTATTCATGGAGTCCCCATTGAGCATGGTCAGGAAGTTGGAAAAGGTTAGTGACCTCATAATTGCATTCGTAGATTTCAAAAGGAATAAAAGGTCAAGGGATTCTATCTACTGCAGATTTTCATGAGAGATGGATCAATTGAAGATTAGAATTGACTACATCAAAGATCTTGATCCTGCAGATATAAATTTGACATTGTCAGCACTTACAACCTACAGCAACAAGGAGGCAGAGAAGAATAAAGTTGACTTGGATGACGAGGACCAATAGAATATTCCACTTGAATTTTAAAAATCCTGTCACTCCACTTCAGCTCTAGATTTTGGGGGTCATCTGACACTATTTTGGCTTTATTATGTGTTGAAAATTGGCCTTTTGTCATGTACATCAAAATAGGTAGTCATTTTGTTCAAGTTCAATATATTTAAAAGTTGTATTTCATCTTTTCCCTAAAGGACAAATGTAAATCCGAATTTATAACAAACTCCTGTACCACATTTAATGCAATGTAAATCTGGGCCATTGGTGTTGAGTTAATCTCCGCCGTCCCTCCAAAACTTGGTATGGTGCCCTCTCTATATAAAGGGCTACCATTTCCTCTCATTGTAATAGATTCTTGATGTTGAATTGCCAAGAGTATGCCAAATTTCTAATTAATACAAAGCAAGTTTTGTAGCTTTTCAAAAAAATTGTATCTTGTGTTATCTATTTTGGTTTTTGTGGTTCACTTCATGATCTAAAATCAATTAGTTATGCTTTTGCAATGTTGAATGAGTATTGAAGGTATTTGATGAACACTTTGGTCCATACTATTAGTATCTTGCTCATTGTAAGTTGTTGTGTATAGCTAGCCTGGGCCTTTAAATTGAGTTTAGTTCGATTACATTTCATGAATTAAATTGCACCATAATTTGGGTATTTAATGAATGAATGTAGTTTAGAAATCCTAAGCCTACATTAAAGATTGCATCATTTTCTATAGCATTGTGGTTTTCCTGTAACCTGGTGAAACAGAAAGTGGTTAATGAAAAGTGTTTATCTTCTAACAACATTCTTTGCATTGTGTTTGTCACTTAGGATTTGAACATTTCTCTCTAAACCCTTATCCTTTGCATTTTCTTTAAAACAAATTGTTAGATTTAGGTCTACAAGCAAACCCATATTCCAAATCTACTGAAACCATCCTAGGGTTTTGCACACTTTATTGCCATAGTTTTATTAAACCCTAGCCATTGCATGTAAGTCCCCCTTACTTGGTACAACTGAAACATTCCACTGAAGTTATTCCTACTAAACCTTGGGACAATCCTATTCTAAAATATTAGGAGCTGAGCTTAAACAAATGATTTATAAAATTTATCTCAATTTTTTCAACCAGTTGTAGAGGAAACAAGTCACATAGTTATGTATATAATCTATATTGCAAGGGTGAGTGTTTAAGTACTCACCAAATACATGACCAACTAAATCTCTGTATCTGATAAAGCATTGACCATCTATAATATACAGATTTGCAAGCAACAAATTGGCATAGAGTGAGAAACCACCTAAAACAACCATGCCAATAATTCCCCAGACTAATCCTAGAGGCACTAGAATGAGGTTTGAATATCCCAAAATGTACATACAGTTGAAACTTGTAACTAACATCAATTCCACTTTTTGCCATGAATATGAAAACCATCACAACAACAAAAAAAATTGAAAATGTCTATCCACAAAACACACGACATAAACTATATATATGATAACAATTATCCATGCATTTAACAGTCTATAAAAGGCAAGGCAATTTAGTGAAATGTGAGTAGAAATGAAATGGAAAAAATTATATACCATTGTCAATTTAGTGTGCGGACTTGTGGAAAGAAAAGTTGGTTTCTTCTTGTTCCGTGGCCATAATGTCTGTAGTTGATTTTTTCATTAAACATTTCTGCTCTTTCTTTCTCTTCCACAATTTAGAACAACCTTACTTGACACCTCAATGGATTCTTGTCCACCACTGAATAGCTGTCACTTAAATAGAATCAATGCTTTATAGTGTTTAGACACTTGCATATATAGAATTGGATTTTGCAAAAAACGTAGAGAGAATGAATATTTTTTAATTGCTTTTAAATTAACAGAACTTTGCTACATATCAAACAATAAAACATAGGTACCCTTGGCATGCACTTGGCTTCATAATGCAAAGTGTAGTGTGTGAGTGCCTTGTTTAGAAAAGCCTATACTAATGGGTTCTTGACCACTTTGACCATTTACTTTTTGCCTGGCATTTTTGATGGTGGGACCCAATTTGATGGCATATGGTCGTATTTTTGTGTTGAAAAACAAGTGAAATTTTAGGAATAAAAGATTTGAAATATTTAATTTATGATATTTTTTATTTTAAATAAATTATAATTTGAATATTATATGAGATTTTAAGTAATGCATTGTTATATATATATATATATATATATAATTTGGTATTTCATTGTAGAAATTATTGGTAGATGCAAAATTGTATCCACATTAAAAGTTAATTTATAAGAATGTGCTTGAAGTTCAATAACATTTTTAACTTTGTAATTTCTTTGTAATTCTTCACCAATAACAGGGTGCTATTGTTACCATTCTTCTTTCCATTCATTTCTTTGTTGTGTAAATTTCAATAATAGCAAAACTTGCACTTCAATAATTTAGTTTAATCGAATCCACTTTCACAAGTTTCAGAAGGTCATTTCAATAGATGATATGCACAGGAAGACTTAGGTGTAGACTATGCATGGAGACATATTGTATAAACCTTATACTATTTTAGAGCTCCCTCTACTAGCGGTTGCACATAGCACCAGATCTTAGTCGTTTAGACATGTGGGGGTATAATAACTATATTGAAACATTTAAATATGTGTATTGATGGATTTGACGAAGTATGTGGTTTAGCTTGTTTACACACGAGCATGTATTTTGAGTGTTGTGCACTAATATGCTATGCAACATGTCTAAGTTTGTTTTCATCGATAAAATCATAAATAAACAATGGAAACTGGTACCTCATGGAATAGCAAAGATAAACAAGATTGAAATTACCATTCAAAGAGTTTTGTAATTGCATTAAAATTAGAAACTGATAGTCCTTTGACATGCCTAAAACACACATTTCAAAATTGTTACCAAACAGTGTTTTTATTGCTATGAAAACCAAACATAATTACAAGGAAACCACTGAAACTAGCACTCTATTGGTAATGCCATAGTGCATAGAACTGAATACCTGAAACAAAATGTAATTAAAAAAAAACAAAACAGAGGTATAGAATTGCCTAATCAATGACGCCAATCCTTAATTGACATGACGAGAACACATATGAATAAAAACACAGAAAACACCCACATTCTACAATTGCGTTGAAACTGGTACTGCCAGTCTATGGATAAACTTGCAACATATACTATTGAACAGTACAAAGAGTATCAAAGAGTTTTAACATTTTTTTATATAATCGAAATGTTTGTTATCGTGTATATGAGATATGTAACAAAAAATGTTGTTTGCACACCTTTGTAACAGTATAAATTAAAATAGGTTTTGTAATTTAAATAGTACAAAGAGTATCAAGTAGCATTCATGTATAAGATATATGCAACAAAATGGTTGTTTCTAATGCTTTAGCAAATGAGAGATGACGCCTATATAATTCAGATGGCTTGTGATGTTATGTTGTATTTGCTTCCTGCAAGATGAGTATGAAGATGATTGTGAACATAGTTTATTGTAGAAAATGGAAACACTATATTGCCGGTGAACAAATTAAATTTCTTTGATATAATTTTTGTTTGTAACAAAGAAGTTGGAAAAAGACTATGGATGTACCTTAGTATATTGGCATGCTATGATAAATCTTTAGCACAAGATGGATTAATGATGACATTGCTTTGATTCAATGTGAAGTGTTTTTTTTTGTAAAAGTCCCACAACATGAAGATAACCACTGATTTATCTTCGAGGTACTCCTCATAGCTAATCTTTTGCAGGTCTAGTAACAATACCTGAATGGTATTGCCAACACAAGAACAATGTATTGTTTGTTTGTTGTCAGTGGTTAGAATAGTTTTTAGATAATGCGAGTAGATATAAGTAACCTCTTCGTTGCATTTATTATACTGGGCAGTTTCATTATCAAGTGCTCCATAGGAATCAAATTTATAATTGCATTTTGAGCAGAATGCATGGAAAGGGCTGGAAAATGCACTGGCTATTTTCAATGTTCGTTGGACCTGCAAAACATGTTGAAGTATTATTTTGTTTGCAAGATAATTTTTTTAAAAAAAATTGCAAGTATAAAAATTGGAGATTTCAAGAGTAGTTACTTCAAATGTTGAGTCCAGGAAATTGTTTAGTCAATCCAATGTCCTTTTGTCATTCAATGTATTGATGTATGTTGATTAGCATGTGTGAAGCATCTTGTCTTTGGCATCCATCCATTTGGCAATATTTTTGAAAAGCATTGCCGAAAATTCATTCCTTCGGATTTGTTGTTCCAGTGTTGAGAAATGGTCCTGTAAACTCTGGTGCATTTGTACCTGTAAGTGTATACATTGTAAGTATAAAATGAAACTATAGAAGAGTAATCATTGTTAATTGCAAAATAGGTTCTAGAAAGAGAAACAATTTAAAATTGAAAGGAGACAGTAGAAGCATAAATACTGTAAACTAGTATGCAATGTAAAAATGCCAAGTGAAAAAACTGTAAAGCAATCAAACAAATAGAGTGTAAAAGGACATAGCAACATACAAAGTTTCAGTGCAACTTAATGCTAAAGAAGTGGTGGGAAAGGCAAGACTACACATAGTTGAAAACTTGTAACATGGGAGGAGATTTATTTAGTAGTCCTCATATTATTGTGAGTTTAGTGGTCTTAAAATTATTTTGATTATACGCGGCAAATAGTGGGGTACAGGTTTTTAGGCCTGCTTCATTGTTTGGTTCATGGTTGCTGCTGTTGGTAAAGAATGAAAATTCTATGCCATATGTTTGGTTTCTCAAATGGCAAGTCACTCTAGTGACAAGAGTGATTGGAAGGTATATGGTTTTAGGCACTGTGTATAAAGAAAGCATTGTACAATTCAAAACAACTGAGATTTTGATTAGTTATAGTGTTGGTTACAATGCAAATTCTGGAACTGTAAAAATTGTAAACTAGAAAGAACATTGTTGATATTCAAATGCTTTAAACACCAATACAAACACTTGAAGGACTTTGTCAATTTGAGAGTTTTTCTGTACCTGTGCTTTGTCAAATTCAGAATCTCCATCTTGTACATCCACAATGTATTGGAAAGTTGTTCTTTTGGCTCTTGTAACCAATACACCTATAGTGCCTGTAGCATATTGTTTTGTACTTGCCAACAATTGTTTTATGGTTGTACTAGGGATGAATTTATAATCTAGACAAATGCACGGAATGATTTCCACTGTTGATGACTTAGTCATAACGAGTATGCAGTCGCAATCACCACGATCATAATCTATTTTAGGTGCAATTTGGAAGTTGGATATGCATAATCCTGAACCTAGAACTATTTTGTCTTCATAATGAGGAACAAGATCAGTAGTTACATTCAGGGTAATTGTCATTTCACCTTTTGTATTTGTTAGGTTTGCACGAAGCACTTCACGTGTCTTATTTGTTTTATCCAATACAGTTTTATTCTTGACAATGACATCACCTTCAAACATGTTTCCTGCTTTACGAGCATTCAAGTCTTGAATTGAAACTGAATTTAAAGTCTTTACTTTTGATCTGCAAGAATCAAAACAAAATTAGTTTACGACTAGAATTTTGATAAGGTATGGTGTAGATGCAAATAAAGAATATTGTTTACCTTTTCAATGCTTGTTGATTGCTAGTTTCCATTTGTTCTTCTGGTCTTTTGCCACCGTCCATTGTCACCTATATTTTTTGATCCATTTGTCATTTGCACAGATTTGTGTAAGTACAACCACAATATGCTCATGATCTAATGTTACAACAGAATATGGATAATTGGTATTATGTAATAAAAGAACAGGACAAATTTGCAGGTAACAGTAAAATTAAATTATATTGACATGATGAAGCTACTCAAAATGTATGTCTTTTGTTTGTACATATTAGAAAGATTGTTTTCTTTTTTATTTATTTGCTCAACATGATTTTCACAGTGTTTTTCTTTGCATGAAGCCTACATGTCCTAAATTTGATTTTGACACACGTTCTTTGTTGTCAATTTTTCTGTGGAAATTGCGTTGCCTGTCAAATGCATCAAATGAGAATGAATGTTTATACACAGCCACAAAATGGCTACTCTAAAGTGTAGTGTCCTGGTCTTAATTATTTGGATGCATAATTGTTCCAGTTTTATGCTATAGTAATTGATTTGAGATTTGACTCATATTTACACCTAAGATTAGAAACATTAAATGACAGTCATTTTCAATGGACACAATTTTGATTGAATGGACAGAAGTATAATTTCTTTCTATTGTTTGAGGATCACGTCTGGATTATTAGGTGTTTCCTTGTTCAAAATGCAAAATTGTATAAAGAGCATATTTGCAATAAAAACCATAATCAAAAAAATTATTTTGTTGGTTTACATGCTTTTGAACAAAAAGAGTTGACATATTTAAGAATATTCAATATTTTGAAAGTGTTGAAACTTTAAAAAAGTTGCAAAATGGTCACTCGAATATGCTTCTGATTTGTAAATCAGAAATTTCTATGTTGGTGCATTAGACCATAGATGATCGATCAATGGTCAACACAAAGCATGAGGTTTGTCAAAAAATTGTTTTGTTGTTTTAGATGTTTTTGAACAAAAATAGTTGACATATTTAAGAATATTCAGTATTTTGAAAGGGTTGAAACTTAAAAAAGTAGCGAGATGGTCACTCTAATATGCTTCTGATTTGTAAACTAGAAATTTTTGTGTCGGTGCATTAGACCATAGATGATTGATCAATGGTCTAGATAGAGCATGGGATTTGTCTAACAAAAATTGCATATTGTAATTTTGCATATGATTTAGGAGTTGTTTTTTTTGTAGTTTTCTGTACACATGTCAATGTTGAAATCTCCCACAATGTACAAGATTTTGTCTTCATCAATACATGAAAATACTTGGTTGGTGATTGTTATGATTTCCATAAATGGAGCATTTGGTTTGGCATATAAGTTACATATGTTAATTTGATTGTTCATGAAACTTATTGTTAATGTTATTGCTTCTGTATTTGATGTTGTATGTTGAGTCATTTTAGAGAGTAATATGTTTTTTCTAGTTAAAGACATTAGTCCACGTATATGGTATATCAAGTAACAATTGAAATCTTTGAAAAGATTATTTGAATCAGTGACTTGCATATATGTTTCTTGAAGGCACAAGATGTCAGATGACATTGTATCAATGCCATTGATCATATCTTCTATGTGTAGAATCAAATTGCGCATGTTCAATGTACATAGTACTATTTTTAAATCAGTGTTGTATTTGACATGGTCATTATCAAATTGCCAATTTGCATTTGATTCAAGTCGACGCATCTCCAAGACTATCTTTTTTTTAATTTTTTAAATTTTGTTGGGTAAGGGGTTTTAACAAGAAGTGTTTGAATTATTTTTGTTCGTGAAAGTGTTGTGTATGTTAGTGTGTGTTGTCTTATGCCAGTAGGGTGAAATGCCAAGCCATCCATTGTGAACCCTTGAGACCTGTGTATTGTTCGAGCACAAGCTAGTTGAATAGGAAATTGCTTTTTGATGGTTATTGTAATGAAACAACTTGCACAATATCTGAATATAATAGTAAATATGCTGCAAATACTTGATAATAATATGCCACTTCGAGGGGGCAACCTCCAAAACCACTTCGAGGGGGATACCTCCAATAGTCTTCAATGAGAACACAATGCTGAATATATCATGAAATAAGACTCACTACCTCCTATATATACCTATTTATGCCTACGATATCACCTAGGCCGACTTAGATGGGCCTATATAAGCCTTAGGCCGACCTAAACAACTAAATAACAATAAACTAATGATAATATGACTTAATTAAGAGTTAAGATAGCCACAAGCCGACTATTCATAACCCTATACACACTATAGGATTAAGGGCGTAGCATGCCCCCCCTCTTCAAAGAAGCATTGTCCTCAATGCTAACCAAATGTGGATGCTTTTGAATGAATTCCTCATTCTCCCATGTAGCTTCCTCCACTGGAGAGTTTTTCCATTTAATTAGATATTCTATGATTTCCCTTGTCCTCAGCTTCTTGGTGCGTGTTTGAATAATTCTCTCAGGATCCACAACTATTCTTCCCTCTTCATCAAGCTCAGGTAACTTAGTCTGTGCTACCACTTTATTCCCAATAACCTTCTTCAAGCAGGAAACATGAAAAACTGGATGAATTTTTGTTGATATGGGCAGCTCCAATTTATATGCTACATTGCCAATCTTCTGCAACACCTTATAAGGACCATAGTACTTGGGTGCTAGCTTATTAGCTTTATGTTGTTGTTTTAGAGACATTTGCTTGTATGGTTGTAGTCGCACAAAGACCCAATCTCCCAGTTCAAAAGTTCTTTCACTACGGTGTTGATCAGCTTGTTGCTTCATTCTGTTTTGTGCCATTGCCAAGTTCTCTCGAAGACTAGCCAATACCTCTTGCTGATGATGGATGTGTTCTTCGACTGTGTGAACCTTTGGTTGTACCCGCAATGAAGAGATGATTGACGGTGGGTGGTAACCATATAGTGCTAAAAATGGAGACATCTTGGAAGAAGTATGGAAAGAAGTGTTGTACCACCATTCTGCTAGTGGTAGCCATTGTACCCATCTCTCTTGTTTATCTGAAGCAAAACAACGGAGATAGCCTTCCAAGCATTTGTTGACCACTTCTGTCTGTCCATCTGACTGGGGGTGATATGATGAACTACGAGCAAGCTGAGTGCCCAAGCATGAAAACAAGTCAGTCCAAAAATTACTTGTAAATATAGGGTCACGATCACTGACTATAACTTTCGGAGTCCCATGCAGTTTCTGAATAGTATTCATAAAAGCTATTGCTACAGTGCTTGCTGCCAATGGTTGTGCCAAAGCACAAAAGTGACCATATTTGGTGAGACGATCCACAACAACCATGATGACATTTTTTCCTTCAGATCTAGGCAAACCTGTGATGAAATCCATAGATACCTCCTCCCACCTTTGACTTGGGATACATAAGGGTTGTAGAAGACCTGGAGTCTTAACTGTCTCCCCTTTATGTTGTTGACATACCATGCATTCAGCTACAAATTTTTGAACATCCCCTTTCAGCCCTTCCCAGAAGAAATCTTGCTTGATTCTATGATAAGTTTTGAGGAATCCTGAGTGCCCACCTATTGGAGAAGCATGTAGTTCTTCCAACACCTTAAGCTTAAGAGTTGAATTCTTACAAAGGTATAACCTCTCCTTGTACCATAAAATATTTCCTTTCCATGAAAATTTGTCAGACACACTTGATTCCTGTTGGAGTTTCTCAATGAGCCTTAGAGTATCTATGTCCTTCTCCCACTCTTCTCTTGCCTCATTTACCCAGTCTGCTTGTAACGTGGAAATGGCAAATAAAAATGACTCTGTGGGTTCATCACGCCTTGATAGAGCATCAGCCACAACATTCTCCTTGCCTTTCTTATATATGATCTCAAAGTCATATCCCAACATCTTTGTGACCCATTTTTGTTGTTCTTCAGATGATAACCTCTGTTGCAAGAAATATTTGAGACTATCATGATCTGTCTTGACCTTAAAGTGTCGTCCCATTAGATAAGGTCTCCATTGTTTGACTGCATGCAAGATAGCCAACATTTCTTTCTCATAAACTGGCTTCAACAAATTCTTACCTTTGAGTTGGCGACTTTCAAATGCTATGGGTTTTCCTTCTTGCATAAGTACTGCTCCTATTCCATGTCCTGAAGCATCACATTCAACAACAAATGTTTTAGAAAAATCTGGGGTAGCTAGGACTGGAGTTGTACACATGGCTTCCTTTAGTTTCTCAAATGCCCTTGTCGCCACTTCATTCCATTGGAAAGCATCCTTCTTTAACAAGGATGTGAGAGGAGATGCTATGCTACCATAATTCTTTACAAATCGGCGATAATACCCTGTAAGCCCTAAAAAACCTCGTAAGTTCTTAAGGGTCTTAGGAATTTTCCACTCTACAATTGCTTGGATCTTATGAGGGTCCACCTTAACTCCCTCATGTGACACAATGTGACCAAGGTACTCCACTTCTTTGACACCAAAGATACACTTGGATGGTTTAGCATACAACTGATTCTGCTTCAAAATGTCCAACACTTGATTTACATGTTGCAAGTGTTCCTCCCATGTTTTACTATATATTAAGATGTCATCAAAAAATACCAAAACAAATTTCCTCAAAAATGGCCTGAAGATAGAGTTCATTAAACTTTGAAATGTTGACGGTGCATTAGTGAGACCAAAAGGCATTACCAAAAATTCATAGTGGCCCTCATGGGTTCTAAAAGCTGTCTTATGTACATCCTCATCTCTAATTCTAATTTGATGATAACCAGAATGGAGATCAAGTTTTGTAAAATAAATAGCACCATTAAGCTCATCTAACAAATCATCAATTACTGGAATAGGAAACTTATCTTTTATGGTGAACTTGTTAAGCTCTCTGTAATCTGGACACATCCTCCATGTTTCATCCTTCTTACGCACCATTACCACAGGAGATGAGTAAGCACTTTGACTATGCCTGATAATGCCTGCTTCTAGCATCTCTTGAACTATCTTCTCAATCTCACTTTTTTGAGCATATGGATATCTGTAAGGCCTGATGTTGGGTGGTTGGCTCCCTGGTACTAGTTGAATGGCATGATCATGATCTCTCCTAGGAGGCAATCCTTTTGGCATCTCCCCAAAAACTATAGAATGCTTATCTATAATTGCTTGTAGATCCAATGGTGTAGAAGCCTTTGAGTGATATGCTTCTAATGAAAATAATTGGGCTACCATCCCATCTACTCCCTTCTTCAACATCTTTTGCATTTGGTAGGAACTTACTATCTGTGGTGACTTTGCACGCATCCCTCGTAATTCTATTGTTCTTCCCTCTGATTGAAAGCGCATGAATAGTTCTTGGAAGTTCAATTCAATTGTTCCCAAAGTGGTAAGCCACTGTACTCCCAAAACAATATCTGCCGCACCCATTGAGATAGCATACATTGGACAATTAAGATGATAATCTCCCATGGATAATTTAATGCTATGGCATTTTCCTGAACAACTAACAGTACCACCATCTGCAATCAAGACCTGAAATTCTGGAGCTGGATATATAAAGCAATTTAAACGAGTGGCCAACTTTTTGTTGATGAAGTTATGAGTGCTACCTGAGTCTATCAACACTGTTACTTTTTCTTTCTTTAAGAAACCCACTACCTTGAGAGTTTGTGGGGTACTAAAACCTGAAAGTGCATGGCAAGAAATGATTGGTTGAGTATCTCTTGACTCCTCCTCAATCTCATTGTCACTCTCTACTATTGGTACCTCTTCTTCTTCCTCACTTGGCCCTTCAATATAGAACAATTTCTTTTCAGTGCATTTGTGTCCTCTACTATATTTGCTATCACAATTAAAACATAATCCTTTTGCTCTCTTCTCTTCGATTTGTTGTGGTGTTAGCCTAGTAGGTTGTGGAAGTGACTGTGTAGGAGTGCTTTTATCTCTTATGTTTATAAAACCTTGCCTTTTATTAACCATAAATTTTTCCTCTACTTGCCTTGCCATAATCATTGCCTCTGAGATGGAATTTGGACGGAACATGCGTACCTCATATTTAATGTGATCCTTTAAGCCACCAATGAATAGCTCCAACAAATTTTCTGTAGACACATTTTCCACTCTTAAAGATAAAGTACGAAATTGATGAATGTAATCCTTGACCATACCTGTTTGCCTTAATTTGGTAATTTGGCTGAAGTAGCTATCCATAAGATTTTCACCATAATGAGTAATGAGTTCTTCTTGGAAAACCGACCAAGTGACAATGCATCCTTTTGCTTTCTTTTCTTCACATAGCCAACGGTACCAAATGAATTGATCAGGTTCCAAGTATAAGGAAGCCATGGCCACCTTTTGTTGACATGGAACATGGTGGATATCAAAGAATTGCTCCATTTGACAAAGCCAATTGGTAGGATCTTGACCATCAAACTTTCGCATATCCAACTTTGGTGTGAAATTCCTTGCCATAAAATGAGGGGTGTGATGATCCATCTTGAGATTTGATTCAAACCCAAAAACACCCTTCCCTTTTGTAGAATCCTCTTCCTCCACATCGTGGTGTTGTGACTGCTTATGTTTGGAAAGTATCTCCAGAATTTTCTCAATATCACATGACTTTGCCAACCCTTTCATTTGTTCATCCATAATGGACAAGATTTCACCTTTCATCTTGCTATTTTCTTTATGAATAAGTTCAAGTATATTTTCATATTCTTTTTTATCAACATCCTCACTTTCCACCTCCTCCTTGCCTGGAGTTTTTCCCGGTGTGGTAACATTCTTTTTGCCCCTTGTTGAAGGACCCGTCATGATTGGAAAAAATAATTTTGAAATAAATCACACAAATGAAATGCAAATTCTCTAAAATTTTTACTGTAACTTACTAAGGCCAAGATACCACTTACCCAGAAAAAATTCCAAGAAATTCGCAAATTTACTGCCTTGAGAGCGAATTTGTTGCAAACCCTAATTTTGCAATAACTCGCTTATTTTTGCTCCAATTCCTCTGAAATCTGGACTGTATCTTCTTTAATATTGTCTTCAAAAACCCTTTAAAAATCTTTAAAAAATTCGCTAAAATATGAAAGTTATGCTCTTCCCAAAATCGCCTCCAATGATGAGAAAAAAATTTTGCCTCTACGGTGCCAAGATCATGCTCTGATACCACTTGTAATGAAACAACTTGCACAATATCTGAATATAATAGTAAATATGCTGCAAATACTTGATAATAATATGCCACTTCGAGGGGGCAACCTCCAAAACCACTTCGAGGGGGATACCTCCAATAGTCTTCAATGAGAACACAATGCTGAATATATCATGAAATAAGACTCACTACCTCCTATATATACCTATTTATGCCTACGATATCACCTAGGCCGACTTAGATGGGCCTATATAAGCCTTAGGCCGACCTAAACAACTAAATAACAATAAACTAATGATAATATGACTTAATTAAGAGTTAAGATAGCCACAAGCCGACTATTCATAACCCTATACACACTATAGGATTAAGGGCGTAGCAGTTATTCTTTTGTTCTTTGAATTTTTTTGGATTGGTCTTACTAATGCGAAGTATAGGTGTCCATTCTTTCTCGATGTCAGTACTGTAGCATTGTGCTAATTGTGACCTTTGCCAATGGCCAATGTGTGGGTCACTGAATTTGATCCAGACAATGTCAAAGTCATTAAATCTGGTGTATGCTTTGAATGTTCAATCTGATCCATTGACTATACCATCTTGTATATCGTAGTTGGGCTAGCATAGATTTCCATGAGCATATTTGGTTTCAAAAGTATTTGAAAGTGTAAAGTTGTTGTATGATTATAGAGTCATATTCCATTTGAATTGTCATCATGTTCATCAATTGCATCTAATGTAATCAGGTCTCCATGAACTATTGATAACATCTTTTGATTATGTGCATAAACATCATTTCTTTTGTAAAATAGTAAAGGAAATGTTGGGTCCATGGGTGGTGAACACATGCAATTCAGATTCAAAAAATCCATATCATCGCTTGTTTGTGCACCTAACGTATTCTATTAAGTATTTCAATAATTTTTTCATCTTTTTGTTGCATAGTAATTGCAATGCATAGTACTTTATTTTATCTATCCATAAGTTGTATGGCATTAATTTAGTAATGTTGGGGTATTTTCAAAAACAACTGAATCAAGGACAGGTTGTGTTTGATACAAATCTCCACAAAAGATTGTATCAAGGTTTCCAAAGTACTTTGTAGGCATTTGCATTATATCTCTTATTTGTTTGTCAATATATCATACAAATGTTGCACCTACCAATGAAATCCCATCTATTAATAGCACGCACAATTGTTGATAATGCTTTGACATTTTATCCAATGTTTTAGTGTTTAATGGAACAAATTTTGATTTGTTAAAAGGTATGCAGAATGTTGAGTGTATCATGACACCACCTACATTGTATGCTACTTTTCCTGTGTAAGCTAGTATTAGACCTTTTGGTATGTCTGGGTCATTATCAATCGAATTATTGTAAATGCGAACAAGAGATTGAAATATGGATTTTGCAGTAATTGTTTTTCCAGTTCCTGCTCCTCCTGTTAAAAACAAGTGCAGTGGACTTTTCTCATCTTTTTTTTTTCAACACAATGTCTTTTACAATTGCCTATTGTTTAGTATTTAACATTCGCCTCAATTTGTAGTATTCGAGATTGTCGATAATTTGCGGGTGTTTTGTAATTTCAACTAAATTAGGAAAAGCACTTTTTGTTTTGTTCTATTTTCGTGTTTCAAAATCTAGTTCTATGTTGTATTGTTCTCTGTTTGATACTTCATCTACAATTATTATTTGGTTTTTTGTGTAGGTGTTGTCAATGTTTACTTCATCAATAGTTTTCTTAATATCGCCCCAATCGGCGTTGATGTTGTAATTGTATTTGATACGATTGGTTTTAACTATGTTCTCATGAAATGAATAAGCCTGACACCATGATTCAAAACCATTTTTTAATGCACATTTTCATTTACTGTAAAGGGTACATACAATAGTAATTGTTCTCTATAATAATTTTCTGGGTCGATGTGTTTATTGAAGTTGACAAATCGTATAACATTTGCTTTAGCTTTTGATTTTATTGCTTTCCCATGTCTTGTATATTCTGAAACAAATTCTGCAAGACAAATATGGATAATTGTTTGAGGCCGTGCAATGTAGCAGTCGACTAGAGAATTGCAGATCACATTCTCTGAATCGTCTAGTTCTTTGTTCAATTGCTCAACAGGGTTTAGAACAAAAGTTCGATCATCATTAGATCTTGTGTTAATGAATACGCATTTTCTTGAGCTATGGTTTAGTGGAAGCAATAAAACAATGTGAGCAACTTGTTGTGAAGACATTTGTTGCAAGTTGAGCAATGCATTTCCAAGGCTAGTTATCATTTTAACAACATCAATATTGTTTTCTTGATGCTATTTGTGAATTCTTTTGAATGCACGTGTCATTGATTTATCCACTTTTGTCATGTACGAGCTATAGTACATTGCTGCAGCATATGCATTAAGCACAAATTGTGCATTTGTATTTGCTTTCCATATTATTGGCATTTTTTTGCAAAGCTGTTGTTCCATATTTGTGATGGTTTTCGTCTTAAAAAGATTGTAGGTCTATTGATTGTTGATCTTATAGCCATTACATATTCATCTTCATTTAGTTTGATTTCATCTAGAAACATTTGAAAAGAAAATGATACGTCATAATTAGATTGTTGCAAGAGTGAAAATACATTTTTTGCTATTGAAATTGTTGCTTCATTATTTTCTTTTAATGGTTCAAGAAGCATAGTTTTTTTCATTGGTGGAAATGGAAAATTGTATTTACAGTATCATTGCTTTAATTTTCTACATTGTTTTGTATGATGGTGCTTGTGTGGTATGGCTATCTTAGGATGCAAGTTTTTAGTGTTACAAGTGATGTACTTGTCAACAAATTGTTCAATATCCACAATATTGTCTTTCCCATAAACTGGAGCATCTTTAATCCATAAAGGAAAATGGTCATGTTCATTGCCACGGTTTTAAAATTCGGTTACAGAGAAGTAGTCAAAAACTTTTCCAAAGAAAGACTTATCTGTGAATATCAATTGTTTGATTGCATTTATTCTATATCTATAATAACGTGCACATGTTACAGGGTCTTTCTTGATCAGATGGAACTTATTTTTTTTATTTTTTGTGTCATGTTGTTCTTGTAATGCTAAATGATAAATATCATGTAATTCTTTAAGTGTTTTTGTTAACTGTTCCTAAGATAGTTCAGCACTAGTAAATGTGATAAAAAATGAAGGTGGTCCAAGTTATCGTATCATTGCGAAGACATTTTTTTTAAGTGGTGCAAGTAATCTGGTGATATTCTTATTCTTTTAAAGTCAACATAGCTAATGTCTGATTTAAGTATTTTTTCAAGGTTAGGTTTGCATTTGACATCTTTTGTTGTTAGCTTTCTACCTTTAAGCTGCCCTTTACAAACTCTTATCCACATTGTAGATAGAACTTGATATATGAGTATTTTGATTGCTTTAAAAAATAGATTCGTTGTATGATAAGAAAATTGTCTATTTGAATGTAGTAATTCCCATTTTGCAATCTTTTGATATGAGAAATTTTTAACAATGCCATCATCACGTGAATTGCCAAAAAAAAGTGTCGAAAAATTCATTTCTTCAGCGTACTTGTCTTTGAAGATTCCAATGGGATAACGGTTCTCTGCTGATGCAACTTCTATAATCTTGTCTTGCATTTCATGTATACATCTAGATTCAATAAACCCGTGTATCAAGGTCTCAGAAGGATCTTGATTACCTGTATCAATTTCTAAATCAGTTTCACTTGAACAATGTTCATTCAATGTGTTAGATTCATCATTGATCTCAAGAGACTCTTTTCAGTTCTTGTTTAATTGATTATTTTCTAATTTGTACAGTTTTGTTTTGATTAGTTGGCCCAATGCTTTCATTATAATAGTTGATTGTACCATTCCCTTTTGGTATGCATTCTTATACTGTAGTCGTCTTTTAAGAGAAACAACAATTGTTGATGTTTCATTTGCAGATCACGGTAATGCTTTCTGTATAATGTCCATGTTGACCGGTACATTGATAATTGATCCAATCAATCCTATTTGGGATCCTTTGTATCCTAACTCCTAGATTTGTGCAAACACAATTCTAAGTGAAATAAGTTGCTCTTCTAATTGTGAAAGCATTTTTACACATTGCAACGGTTTATTCATTCGGATATATTGTGATGTTGCATATTTAGGAAGCATGGGTTGTTTCAATGTTTTATTGCACATGCGACAAATAGAATTTGTCAATATAGTATCTTTTTCTTTTGCTAGTTTATAATATATTTGTTTTTCTTTATCTTTGAAAGTTATTATATCTTTTTTAAAGTGCAATAATTGACAAATAACACACACATGTTTTGGCGTGTCTTGGATTTTTTTTGGAATAATTGTATTGCTGATATTAAACTTACCTTTTAGTGGTTGTATGTATTGTTTTTTGATTGGTACGTATTTGTTGCTTGATTTTGTGAAGCGATACAGTGCTGCTATCGACTATCTTTTGCCTTTTAATGCAACAACCAGTATCAGCTTGTTGTTTTACATGGATGGATTGTTTTACTTTACGGAGTGTGATATTTGAATGGGCATGAATTGTTTGTAGCTAAAAAGGTAAAAGTGGCTCAAAATGTCCACGAAGCGGATTTGCATCATGAAAAAGGATAGAGTATGACTGTCCATCACAAGATTGATTGAAATGTAAGTATTTTTTGCCTGTTGTCATTAACCAAAGACATATCTGTATGTTTAGCCACCTAGAAAGCCATCGTATACAAAAAATGTCTCCCCATAGGCCAACTTCTTTGTCATTTGTAACTGGCATTGTAGACATTCACATTCTACGCAGATATTCTTCTACATGTTCTATCTTGTGCAATTGATATGAGGTCTGTGTATCCAATTCATAGTTATACGAGTTAATTGCTTTTGTATCACCTTGTGCAAGGCAACTCAAGAAGTAATCTATAGCTTCATTGCGTAATTGAATTGATGAGTAGCAAGAATGAAGTAGCAATTGCAAAGAGTCAAACAAGCAATCCCCTGAATTGTATTTAAATGTATTAGTTCTAGACAATCCTTCTTTCTTCAATGCATAATCGATATTGCAAAGTTAAGTTTCATTTGTCGATTTGTACCCTTCTACACATTGAATTGGCATATTTTGAATTTCTTTTTGAAGTAATTCTGTTGGTGATATTGAACTTGTCTTTTTGGTAATTGTATTTATTGATTTTTGATTGGTGCGCATTACTTGCTTCATTTTGTGAAATGAAGTAGTGTTACTATGCACTATCTTTTGGCTTTTAATGGGGAAACCAACATCATCTTGTTGGATTGCCAGAGTGGAGTGTTTCCTTTTACGAGATGGGGATTCTTGATTGGTGTATATTTCTTGTTTGATATTGTCAAATGAAGTGGAATTTGTATGCAATATCTTTTGGCTTCTAATGGAGTGACCAACATGATCTTGTTGGCTTTCCAAAGTGGATTGTTTCCTTTTACAAAATGCAACATTTGATTCATGATTAATTGTTTTTACTTGATAAGTGAACAATGGTTCAAAATGTCCATGAAGCAGATTTGCATCATGGAAAAGGATAGAGTATGATTGTCTATTAGAAGATTGATTGAAATGCAGGTATTTTTCCCTGTCGTCATTGACCAAACACATATTTGTATATCTAGTCACTTTGAAAGCCACCGAATACAAAATATGTCTCCCCATAGTCCAATCTCATTGTCATTTGTACTTGCCATTGCATAAATTCGCATTCTACGCAAATATATTTCAACATTTTCTACGTTGTGCAATTGATGTAATGTGTCAATATCCAACTCATATTTATACGAGTGAAGGGCTTCTGCATCACCTTGTGCAATGCAACTTAAGAAGAAATCTATAGTTCCATTGTCTAATTGAGTTGATGTGTATCGAGAATGTATCAGTAGTTCTAAAGAGTCAAACAAGCAATCCCCTACATTATATTTAAATGTGTTGGTTCTGTACAATCCTTTGTTTCTCAATGCATGATCAATATTGCAAATTTGAATTTGACCTATCAATTTGTACTGCTCTACATTTATGATCTATTTTTCTTTTTGATTTATTGATCTTGTTGAACTTTTTTTTTTGGAATAAGATCCATGTTTTTCAAATTCCAATATGGACAATGTATTGTGCCTGCAATATGCACGATATGAATGCTTAATTAGTCCTAATTATTCATCATTATCAAATGTATATATGCTATTGAAAACCATGAAAGAAGGATAATACTAAATGTGATATAAAACGTTGAATACAATGCAGTTAGTGTGGTTTGCGGATGTAGAAAACATTACTAAAAAGTTCAATTTGTGCATATCCTGCAATCATTGCAGTCCATGAGACCACATTTCTTTGAGGCATTTTGTCAAACAGTTCACGTGCTTTGTCTATGTTCCCACATTTTGCATACACATCTACCAGAGCAGTTGCCACTACAACATTTGACAAAATTTCTCTATCCTTTATGCTTTGATAGATTTCTATTACCTGTTATAAAGCTTCCATTTTGGCACAAGCTGGGAGGATGATGGCAAAGGTTGTAGAATTTGGCTTTACACCTGCCAATTGCATTTGCTTGAAAGTTTTGAAATCCCTTTCAACAAATCCATTTTGTGAATATCTTGCAATCATTGCATTCCATGAGATTACATCTCTTTGAGGCATTCTGGCGCAGGAGTCCAATAGCAGCCTTCTTGCACTCCCGCAGGGGCACTCAAAATTTTGTGTGGGTGAGAGGGTGACTAAAGGTCCTTCCCGCTTCCTCACAATGCCAAATCATAGAATGTTGGGGCTTGCGGGAAGAGGGAAATGCTTCCCCGCGTTACCGCAGGTGGTACCAAATTCATGTGCAGGCGAGCGGTGAAATTTAGGGCTTCTTACCACTTTCCCGCAAGAAAATAATAAGAGATGTGTGGTGGTGCGGGATGAGAGTACAAAAATCAAAATTTTTAATAAATAAAAACCAACTATGCAGAAGATAAAAACATAATTTGGTTTTTATTTAACTTTGGTGAAGTTTGGTGAAATAAAGGATGATGAAGATTTAATGTGTGTGGGTAGGTGTTTTGAAAAATATAAAAACATTTTCATATACAACTGTCTTATTCTATGACAGGATATGCAGAGTTTTAGGTTCTAACATGATTTGTGCAGAATTCACTATTTTTTGGATATGTCTGGCAGCAGGTGATTCTAGCACAAAATCCTTTAATCCTTGAAAGTATGGTTTCAGCAGGAATTTCATTAACAAAGGGATCAATAGAGTTTTAGACCTTTACCAGATGTTGCGGGTATTTGGGCTGTCACCGGATTAGCGAAGATTTCAGGGATTACCGAACATGTCGGGTGGGGGGGCATTTTAGCGCAAAGTCTACATCGGTCCCTTGTTACCTTGGTCATTGGAACTTTACGAGGCAATCGGATCGGCGGAGATTTTGAAGGTAATAGGATATACCCGGCGAAGCATAGATTTAGCGCAAATCTGTCAACAAACGTTTTTAGCGCAAACGCTTATCAAAGCATTAGTGGAGATTATAATTGTCACTGGATTTGCGGTGTTTTTGAGCTTTGAATTGTTTATCTGCAATTTTGCTATTAAGCCACCATTTTGTTCTCTTAATCTTATTCTTGTATACAATAGTTAGTTTATTATCCATTAGCCTAAAAATCCTATCTTTTGGGATCTTCATAACCATTGTAACTTGTAAAAACTAATTAAGATTCTTATGAAAACACTTAACCAAATATAATTTCCTGCCAAGTAATTTCATTTTTATCATTCCACTTACGATTGATACCAAAAAAAGCCCCTAGAGGTTTTAGCATATTTACAATAAAAACAAATTGTCAAAAGATTCAATAATATTGCAAAAAAGGATACATTTAGGGGACAACCCAAAATCACACAACACACAATTAACAACTAGTTTTTTCAAAATAAGAAGCCACTTGAAGCAAGCATTTTTTGGCTCCAGACTATTAGACCAAATAGGCAGATGTTGCCTACCTCTACCTCCCTAGTCGTCTGTTGCACGTCTAAGCCTCAACGAATCCACAAAAGCCTTGCTACTTGCACTGCTTCCACCTCTCAACTCAAGTTACTCATCTCTGCATCTGGACTCTGCAACTGCGACAACACCTACTCACTGTAAACTCTCACAGGACAGGGACTTGCAAAATAAACAGTAAAAAAAAATAACCCTTTTTCCATACGAAATTTAGACCGAACTAAAATGTTGTTTTGGAGTTTTCTTTAACTTCGGCGTACCTCAGCCCGTGACAAGGTAAATGCTTTTATGCAATTATCTTCCCCTAAACTGTGAACTATTTGAAAACTTTTGAGTCATCGTGAGTATCTGGAGCTCTCTGTATAGCAATTATAAGACTAGCTGCATTCATAATTAAAAATGTCATAAAACAAAAAGGCCTCTGCATAGCAATTATAAGACTAGCTGCATTCACAGTTAAAAATGTCATAAAACAAAAGGCCAAAGACATTAACTATAATGCTTCCAAAACCCCAAACAAAATTTTAAGCTCCTACAAAAATATATCGGTTAAATGAGCAACACGTCATAAAAAACAGCCACAAACCTCCTATTTCAAGTAATTTACCAAAAAAAAAGCCCACAATGCCAACAATGCAGAGAAAAATGCTACCAAATATATGAATTTGCTAAATGAATACCTCAGACCTCAAAATAACATTACACTAACACTTTTATCTGAGCCAAATTTAACGAAGAAAAACAAAGCCTATTTCTATAGTTAGAAGACAAATAAAACGAATGCAGATATTAAGTAGAATTCATCGAAAACCGTAGCCATAATAGAAGGTCCTACACTGTCTCAAGTAATTTACTAGAAAAATAAGCCAACAATGCCAACAATTTGCAGAAAAAATGCTATGAAATATATGAATTTGCTAAATGAATACCTATTTTCTCGCCAAATTTATCGGGGAAAGTTTACAATAGCAGAAAGAAAAATAGAACAACAGCTTGTTTGAATGACGCTAAAAAACGAATGCAGAGAAAAAATGCTACCAAATATATGAATCTGCTAAATGAATACCTCAGACCTCAAATAACATTACACTAACACTTTTATCTTAGCCAAATTTAACGAAGAAAAACGAAGCCCATTTCTACAGTTAGAAGACAAACAAAACGAATGTAGATATTAAGTAGAATTCATTGAAAATCGGAGCCATAACAGAAGGTCCTACACTGTCTCAAGTAATTTACCAAAAAAATAAGATAACAATGCTAACAATTCACAGAAAAAATGTTACGAAATATATGAATATGCTAAATGAATACCTATTTTCTCGCCAAATTTATTTGAGAAAGTTTACAGCAGCATAAAGAAAAACAAAACAACAGCTTGTTTTAATGACTCTAAAAAACAAATTGCCTTAGCATGTATAACCCGGTATAAACACCTGACTAACGTATGGGAACGGAAAAACTATTTATGAATGCCCTTGTGGTATCTGCAGTGCGTGGTTAGCCATAGAGGACAGTGATCAAACACTGGCAGTACTCGACATTGCACTTGCATTAATTTCACTTTGGATGAGCGTTTACTACCCATTAAAACATGTACATGAATCTACTTAATACTACTTCATTTTTTACTGCCTAATAAATAAATAATAACAATTACACAGTCCTTTAACTATAGTCATCTTGTCAAATGAGTTTAATACAAAATGCTCATTGGTCAACTGAATTTTAATATAATTAAAAATAAAAAATTCAATTTTAGGGATTTTTCCAAATGAATTTAAAACGGAATTCTCTTTAGTCAACTGAATTGAATTAATTGCATCACATGGATGCAATAGTATTCCTACCTTGACAGGAACTAAAAATATGAAAAGATGGATAATATGCCATAAATATATGAGAATATGTGAAGGACGATAAATAAAGACTAAGAAAATGAGTCCAACTTCACATAAAATTGCACCATATATATATCAAAATAATCACAGAACTAAATAAAAAATGACATGAAAATCTAATTTCACAATTACAATGAGTGCCATTGGTCCACAAGGGAATCTAAAACCCATTACCCAGTGCATGTTAAAACTTCGTCAACAAGCTTCCAGAAGAAGCTTCCGGAAACAAACGTGTCAATAGATTTAAATTCATAGACTGTAAATTCCTTGCCTGTATTTTAACATAATCCTAGACGTATATATCTGGCTACAAAGTTGGGCTTTTTTAGGAGTTAGGATAGGGTTTCCATTCAGAAAGGAATTTCTCTGGCGAGATTCAATAATATAGTTTTCAATTACTTATTTTTTTTTTATATCTGCTGCGAGGTAATAAATGCCTTCTTGTGTGACTGTGTGATTGTGATTATAGCAATCATGCGATTCAGTGGGAGGCGGAGATCAAGGCAGCGGAAGCTTTTTGAGGGGTGCGATTTTATTCTTTATCTGTCGCTCCCACAAGCAGGCTTCCTACATTTAATGATCGAAAAAATCTTAATTTGACCAAAAAATAGTTTACTGATTACGGATTTTAGATTTCTTGACTCGTGAATATAATTAGGTTTAATATCATTATATTCTTCAAATGGCTTGTATTATGATTTGTATTTTTACTCTCCTTGATTTGGGTTCCCAAATTAATGTGCTGCGCATTAAGGGTTTTGCTGGGTGGGTTAATTTTCTGATATTTGGAAAGCCGACAGTGGGTCTTAGTTTTGGGTGAAGGATAAATTTAATGAATTGATTTGCCAGTTTGCGCCCCTCTTTTTTTCCCTCTTTTTTCTTCCCTCGTTCTTTGGTTGATAGTAGGAGGGAAACGCAGATGTTTTGTGCAATCTGATAACCTAACATGAAATTCGATTTAGGGTTGAAAAATAGAAATGTTTTTTCTTTTCCGGAAGCAACATTGAATGAGGGCCTTACGTTGTATTATATCCGTGTCCTGCACCCCAGCACTGAAGGATAGGATAAAATTTAGAAGGCATGAGTTTTTCACAGTACATGACAATAAATTTGAGAGTGCTTCTGGTACAACAGTTGAATACAGAAGCACTCTCAAATTTAGGGTAAAACTTATGAAGTCTTTAGGACTGCAATTTATATTTGTTAAAGGATGTCTATTGCAATGGGGCAATCACCCTGGCCAAGCCAAAATGAACTGAAAGTTTTTTAATAATGTCCATGAAACCCAGCAGTCTGTGGGACCTCAGGATATCAAATGATGTCACTATGTATGCAAGTCTCAGAAGGCAGGTAATCTGCACACTGTCTGATTGGCATCTATTTCTTTTTTGAGTTCGGATCTTCTACTGTGAATCTTGATTAGTGCTGTAAGGATTTAACATTTAAAATATCAATGTAATTGATGGGATTCTATTTTTACTAGCCCTGTGCCCACTCTTAAGTGCTATCCACTTTCCAATCTCCCATAGAACAGACAACAAAGTGTTCCGTACATAAGATACATAGCAGGTAAATGCTTTTTGATGGAGAAGCTATGAATTCTGAGAGAGATGGGGCCATTAAAGAGCCAACAACCAATTGCAAGGAATACTTATACTACGATCAGTGGTGGTAAAGTCACTTTCTTAGTGTTGGGCTACAACATGGGCGCCCATAGTTTATATGTTGCTTAATAAAAATGCTTACAAATTTTAGCATTCTGTCTGTATCTTACAAGCCTCATAATTCAAAATTGGGGTTGATCCCAAAGCCAGAGATAGAGACCCAATTCTAACCCTAAAACAAACAAAACTTAAAACTATCCCGACAGGTTTAGTATTTCCACTACATCCTACATCTATCCACCCGAGACAAACAATTGATCATTCCAAGGGGCACGCTAGGGAAGCGGCTATCGCCCTATAAAATGCACTTATGCTCATCTATTATACATCAGTGCATATGAAGAGATTAAAACCGATTTTCTAATCATGAAGACTTCTGGTCAGTGTTTATTTTTGCAGCAACTTTTGGGAAACAGAAGCATTTCAACATTATTTGTAAAACAAAACCCTACTACAACACACCCATTTTTTCGTGCAAAAATTCCTTCAATCCATCTTCGATCGCCCTTCACCAATAGCAGTCGGGATAGGTAACAAAGCATAGAATTAATCTCTCTACACCACTTACAACTTCTTGTACTAATGATAATAATAAGCTCCGCTTGTAAGGTGAAGGATTTCTTTCACTGCTTGGGTATTGAGAAATAAGCAGGGATATTAATTTGGCAAGTCGTCTCTTGCGTGTTTCAAGCAGTGTTACCAGATGCTCTTGAGGCCCTGACTGAATATGAACAGAAAGCTCTAGAAGCACTTAAGCCAGAGTTAAACGGAAGCATTGAAAAGGGGATTGCTTTTGCATATAAGCAAAAGCAAAAGCTCGCACTGAAGTTTGAATGCACTCCTTTTAACTTGTCACCTTCAGGGAAAATAAAGATGGACATCACATGCTACAGCTTCATCAGCCCATCTCATTTTTATATTAGGCAGACTTCATTTGGGTCACTCTAATGTTTTGTATCTGTTGACAGGCTTGTTGATTTATGACTATTTACGTTCTGATTTCCTCACAAGAAGTCGCTAATAAGATCTATTGATTAAGCTGACAGTCATTTTTACCACAGTTACATGCCTCTGTTTTGGGCACGCGATATAGTGTTTTTGTCTGTTGTTTCTTTTCTTTTTGGTATATCAATTAATTGCAGCACTGGGCGGACATGCAACAGATTATATGTTGTGTGTTAATGAGATGTAAGGGACTTCTCGTTAGCTCTGTTATTTTTTTAAGTGTTTCATCGAAGATCCCAAATTAGTCTTTTGTTGTGGACATTAATTACAGTCAATATGATTTTTCTTATTTCAACTCGATCCATCTTGCACAATGCAGGGGAAAGAATTGCTCCAGGAGTGTGCTATAATGTAACCAAGTACTTTGAAATTTGAATAATTAAGCACTTCTTATTCAGATTAGATCTTTAATTGTTTGTTTACCTCGGTATGAACAAGTGGATGTGTTACTTGGTTGTGTCTTTTGAACAGGTTTAGTCGAATTATCACTTACGTTATAACTTATACCAATGTTTTCATTAATCTTTTTTTTTGGTTTGTTAAAGATACATTGTGCATTAAATAATTAAAATTACGATGGGATGAGCATTAAATTTTAAATTTAAAAATTTAAATTGGGGGGATGAGTGTGTGATTGCAAGGATGACGTGGGGTTATGAATCAATTTTGGGATAAAAATGGATTAGATCACATTGGATAACATGTGAATGGAATTAAGTATTAGATAGAAGTAATAAATGAGTGAATGGTGTGAATGTGTAAGGGTGTGTGAGTATGAGAAAGGGGATGAGTAGTAGGTGTATAGAAAGATGTGTAGATGGTAGGTGGATAACATAGAGCAAGGGGGCTTAAATTTGCACAAAAGAATGCCATTTGTCAAGATGCTTATGTATAAAAGTAGTCCTTTCAAAATATGCATAAAATTAAATGTGAAGTGGCCTAGGTATGTGTTGGTAAACAAATTTGTCATTTTGATATTTTATCATAGTTGGAGAGATTGTTATTGGATTTGTGATCTTTCTTCGTATAATAGAAATTTGGGTTTTTAAAAGTATGTCTTTGATGCAGGAGCATCCAGTGGTGTAAGGGCAGTGGTGTAAGGGCAATCTTGCATAACCAAAAAAAAAATGTGTTTCAAAATTGTTAATGTTCTTTCTATTTTCTTTTCAAAATTTGTGGTTCTGGTTCCATAATCGCTTGAATAATGATGTAGAACTTTCAGTTTTTTTAAACTTCTAAAAATAACAACTTGTTATTTTTAGAAAGTTTGCATTTGGGCACGAAATGAAGTAAAATTTTACAGGGAGTTTTATAACTAAAAAAAAAGATTTTTGGCGAAGGAATCACGCAAAGATCATTTGCGAGCTGAAAGATATTAAAGTTTCTGTTTTTCGTTGAGGCATTAAACGGCCCTGTACAGGGACCTGCAGAGCTAGTTCTTAGCGCGTAGAGCACTTTGCGAACTTTCCGACACATAAAACGGTTCGTCAATTGGACATTCGGATCAAAAGTTATGGTTCTCGGAAGTTGACCTATTTTTGGAGGGAGAAACAAATTTTGAAATTAGGTTGTTGGCCGCCAAAAAGACTATTAATAACTATTTTTGGGAATTTTGGGCAGTAGTAGAGTTAAGAGGGGAAGTGTAGAGTCAAGAATAGGCAGGAAAATAGAAACTCTAGCTGATTTGGGGTTACAGAAGGCAGATAATTCTAGAATTTGGGAATATGAAGCTGTAATGTGTTGTAGCATGTGGAGGGTTGATTCCTCTGATTGTATTTGAGTTTTTGTAATGTAATAAGTTGTCCAAATCAATAAAAAAAGTTTTATTTTTTGTGTGCAATTGTTGTTGTTGTGTGTTTTATAATTTACCCCCTTCATCAAGTGGTATCAGAGCTAAGTTTCTTGAGTGTGTAGACAGATCGCCGACCGTGAGGCAGTTTGCACCAGGACTTGAGGTTGTGGGTTTGTTGCAGAAATCGAGATGGCTCCATGAAGAAATCGTATTGGGAGGAATGCTTTGACGGAAGAGGGTTTTAGAGCCCTGCAAAGGTAAATCGATGCATTGCAAAAGGAGTTACGAAGAGGGTTTGATCTGAGAACAAGAGAAAAAAACGAAGATGAAGTTGAAGAAGAGTTATCTGAGGAAGAACAAAAAGCTGCAGGAGATCCTGTAGAAGTTAGGTTGTTAAGGGCTATTTCTAAGATTGGAAAGAGGCCCAGGATCGAAGTTTCTACATATTCTGGAGATTTGAATCCGGAACAGCTTATTGATTGGATTAATGACATGGGGGAGTATTTTGAGTATGAAGATGTGGAAGACTCAGATCGGGTCAAGTTTGCAAAAACAAAATTGAAGGGCCATGCCAGTATTTGGTGGAAGGAGGTCTAGTTAGAGAGGAATAGAAGAGGAAAAGGAAAGATCACCAGATGGGATCGAATGGTGGAGAAACTAAAGAAGCAGTTCATTCCTGTGAACTATGAGATGGAATTGTTGAAGAAGCTGCAAGGATTGAAGCAAGACAACAAGTTTGTTAAGGAGTATACATAGGAGTTTTATAAAATTCCTATCAGGACAGGTCATGCAGAGCCCAACAAGGAGAAGGTAGCCCGTTACATTAATGGGTTGAGGTTGAGTATTCAAGAGGAGCTAAGCTTAGTCAGAATGACCATCATAGAAGATGCATACCAGTTTTCCCTAAAGGTGGAAGAGAAGCTAAATAAAAGATTTGACAGCAAGCAAAGGGGAAAAGGTCAAGCAGAAGGACTGGTGGAAGACCCTATGGGGGGTGAAATGAAGATTCAAAGAAAAGTGAAGAAGCCGGCATCAGTCGAATTCAGAGAGGAGACAATGCCTACCACCCTTGTGACCAAAACAATGGTGAGCAAAGAGGAAGAGGCAGACTCGGGCAAGGACCTGGAAGAGGAGGTTTCAGAGGAACCTGTTTCCAATGTGGAGAAGAAGGGCATCGAGCATACGAGTGTCTGCAACATCAAGGATGAATAGAAGACCAGAAGGTAATGCACGAGTTGCACATGTAGATGAAGATGCGCAGTCTAAGCGTTCTGAAGATGCTGAAAGGGGAGAAACCCTAGTGGTCAGAAGAACCTTATTGAATGAGGAGAAAGAACCAAATTAGAAGAAGAGTTTATTTCGCACAACGTGCAAATGTGAAGGTAAGTGTTGTAATATTATTATTGACAGTGGAAGCACTGATAATCTTGTTTCAGAGGAGATGGTTGACAAGTTGAAGTTGACAAGAAGAAAGTATCCACATCCATATTGGATTGCATGGTTGCAGAAGGACCATAGAGTTTTGATCAATGAGTAGTGTTTAGTGAAGTTCAAGATTGGAGACTACCATGATGAGGTGTTGTGTGATATCATACCAATGGACGCATATCATATGTTGTTGGGGAGGCCGTGACAGTATAATAGGAGCGCTGTCCATGATGGCCGTGCAAACACATATTCCCTAACAAAAGATGGAGTTCGTCATAAATTGAAGTCTTTGAAAGAGGTGGAAGAAAAAGTATGTAGTATTGCCAGAATTTGCTTGGTAGATGGTAGAAATTTTTTGGAGAGTATGAAGCATGAGCATCATTATTTTGCATTGATTCCTAAGATTAGTCAAGAGAAATGTGAAGATGTACCAACAGAAGTTTCATATATGTTGGAATAATTTCAGGACATTATCTTTAATAATGTATAAGAGGGTTTACCACCAGTGAGGAAGATAAGTTATCAAATGGATTTGATACAGGAGCCAGTTTGCCGAATAAGGCCGCCTATAGAATGACTCCAGTAAAGAGTGAGGAGTTGAATAGACAAGTTCAGGAGTTGTTGAGGAAGGGATTGATAAGAGAGCTTAAGTTCATGTGCGGTACCTGCAGTACTAGCATCAAAGAAAGATGGAGAGTGGAGTATGTGTACAGACTCTCAAGCCATCAATAAGATCACAATCAAGTATAGATTTCCATTGCCCAGAATGGATGACATAATGGACTGTTTGAGTGGAGCCAAGTATTTCATGAAGAATAACCTGAAGAGTGGGTATCACCAGATCCGTATCAGAGAAGGAGATGAGTGGAAGACAACTTTCAAGACAAAGGAAGGTTTGTATGAGTGGTTAGTCATGCCATTTGGGCTAACCAATGCACCGAGCACATTCATGCGGCTGATGAACGAGGTATTGAAATAATTTTTGGGAAGTTTTGTTATTGTTTATTTGGATAATATTTTGATTTTCAGTAAAACTTGGGATGAGCATTTGATGTATATCAGAAGAGTTCTAAAGAAGCTAAGAGAAGAGAAGTTGTTGATTAATTTAAAGAAATGCAGTTTTACAAAGGAGTTGGTATACCTGAGATTTGTTGTCTCAGAGGAAGGTCTTAAGATGGACCCAGAAAAGTGAGGGCTATCATTGAATGGCCTACGCTAAGGAGTGCAACGGAGGTACGCTTTTTTCATGGTTTGGCAAGTTTTTACAGAAAGTTTATCAGGAATTTTAGTAGCATTTGTGCACCCCTAATTGAGACAATGAGAGGGGATAGAAAATAGTTTAGATGGACTAAAGGAGCAGACAAGAGCTTTGATACATTGAAGCAGAAAGTCGTAGAACAACCTGTTTTGACACTTCCAGATTTCAATAAGGTATTTCAGGTAGATTGTAATGCTAGTGGTAGTGGTATAGGAGCTGTTTTGAGCCAAGAAGGTAAGCCCATTGCCTATTTTAGTGAGAAGCTTAATGATGCCAAGAAAAAATATTCTGTTTATGATCAGGAATTTTATGCAATAGTTTAGGCTTTGAATAAATGGAGACATAGTTTGTTGCCAAAAGAGTTTGTTTTATATACTGATCATCAGGCTCTGCAGTATCTTAATAGTCAAGGAAAGTTGAACCAAAGGTCGAGTTTTTGCAGAGCTATACTTTTGTTTTGAAGCACATGAGTGGGAAGTCCAACAGAGTTGTAGATGCCTTGAGCAGAAGGCAAAATTTGTTGATATAAATGAAGATAGAGGTTGTTGGGTTCGATGAGCTCAAAAATTTGTATCCTGAAGATCCAGATTTTGCAGAGGCTTGGAAAACTTGTCTGGAACCTATTACTTTGGACATTACAAAATGGTTGGATTTTATAATGCAAGATGGCATGTTGTTTAGAGGAAGCCAGTTGTGCATTCCGAGGAGTTCCATGAGAGAGAACATCATTAAGGAGAAATATAGTGGAGGATTGGCTAGACACTTTGGTCAATATAAGCCCATTGTTATTGTTGGTGAAAATTATTATTGGCCACAATTGCAGCAAAATGTGAGGAAATTTGTGCAGAGTTGTAGAGTATGTCAGATGGCGAAAAGAGCAAGTCAGAATACAGGTCTATATCAGCGACTACCTGTACTAGAGAAGCCGTGGGATGATATTAGTATGGATTTTATTTTTGGTTTACCAAGGACACAGAGAGGACATGATTCTATTTTTGTGGTGGTGGATAGATTCTCGAAGATGGCACATTTCATTCCTTGCAAGAAGACTAATGATGCTATCCATATTGCTGAATTATTTTTCAGAGAGGTGGTGAGCTAACATGGTTTACCAAAGAGCATAGTTTCAAATCGAAATACTAAGTTTGTTGGTTATTTCTGGAGGACATTGTGGAAGAAGTTGAAGACAGATTTGAAGTTCAGTTCTGCACACCATCCACAGACTGATGGACAGACAAAAGTGGTGAACAGGAGTTTGGGTAACCTGCTACGATGTTTAGTAGGATATAAGCCCAAGGGATGGGATTTGATTTTACCACAGGTAGAATTTGCTAACAATTCTGTTAATAGGAGTACTGGTAAATCACCTTTCTAGATTGTATATGGCAATAGTCCAAGAAATGCTTCAGAGTTGAGGAATCTGGACAAAGGAGAAAAGACAAGTGCCGAGGCTGAAGACTTTGTAGAACACATGAAGATTTTGCATGAAGAGGTGAAAAACACATTAATAAGATGAATATTTAGTACAAGGCTAAGGCAAATCAGAAGAGGAGATATAAGGAATTCCAGGTAGGAGATGAAGTCATGGTTCACTTGAGAAAAAAAAAGTTCTCGATTGGAACATACAATAAGCTGAAAATGAAGAAATTTGGACCATGCAAAATTTTGAAGAAACATGATTCAGGAAATGCATATGAGGTGGAGCTGTCGAGTGAGATCAACATTTCACCTGTTTTCAACATTGCTAATTTATCAGAATATCATGAAGGTGGAATAGAGGATGGACCAACAGAAGAACAGTGAAGTATTCCGGCATCTACTTCAACAGAGGAGATAGAAGAGATCTTGGATAGCCGTGTGGGAAGAAGTACTTGGAACAGGCAATATGAAGAATATCCGGTGAAATGGAAATGAAGGCCTGTTGAAAATTCTTCTTGGTTGTCCAAGGTAGAGGTTGACCGTTTGGGTTTTCCTCACACAAACAACTGAGACTTGACAAGGTCACTTCTCAAATTACCCTGGGTGTCTGATGTAGGAGCATCCAGTGGTGTAAGGGCAATCTTACATCACCCCAAAAAAGACGTGTTTCAAAATTGTTGATGTTCTTTCCATTTCTTTTCAAAATTTGTGGTTTTGGTTCCATAATCGCTTGAATAATGATGTAGAACTTTCAGTTTTTTCAAACTTCTAAAAATAATAACCTACTATTTTTAGAAAGTTTGCATTTGGGCACGGACTGAAGTGAAATTTTACAGGAAGATTCATAACTGAAAAATAAGACCTTTGGCGAATGAATCACACAAAGATCATTTGTGAGCTGAAAGATATTAAAGTTTCTGTTTTTCGAAAAATACCTGAAAATTATTCAAACTTAGGTTTGAGGCACTAAACGGCCCCGTACGGGCCCGAAAATGGCCGAACTCGGCAGAGCGGACTTTTAGTGCGTAGAGCACTTCGCGAGATTTTCGACGTATAAAACGGTTTGTCAATCGGACACCTAGATCAAAAGTTATGGCTCCCGGAAGTTGACCTATTTTTGGAGAGAAGCAAATTTTGAAATTAGGTTGTTGGCCGCCAAAAAAACTATTAATAACCATTTTTGGAAACCCTGGGCAGTAGTAGAGTAAGGGGGGAAGTGTAGAGTCAAGAATAGGTAGGAAAATAGAAACCCTAGCTGATTTAGGGTTACAGAAGGCAATGATTCTAGAGTCTGGGAATAGGAAGCTGTAATGTGTTGCAGCCTGTGGAGGGTTGATTCCTCTGATTGTATTTGAGCTTCTGTAATGTAATAAGTTGTCCAAATCAATAAAAAAAGTTTTATATTTTGTGTGCAATTGTTATTGTTGTGTGTTTTATGATTTACCCCCTTCATCAGTCTTTAACTAGAAAGCAGTAAAGACACACAAACTAAAACTAAAACAAAAACAAGATGGAAAAACTTAGATAAGGCTAACATGGGGCCAATGACCTAGTTTTCCTAGAAAATAAAAGTAGATTATGAGAACAAGAGGAATTGTAATGTACCCTTCTTAAGCTCTGACAATTTGATTGAGAGTTGGCCTATTACTTGGTTTCTCGTAGGCTAACATTGGAGGGATAGGGAGCTCTGCAATTCTTGGAGACACGTGGGATGCTTATATGGCTATTCTTTGGTTGGATTTGGGTTCAGATGGTAATGAGGTTCGCAATGACACTTTCGGATACTGTTTTAGACATTTGGTTGATGTTCCACTTTTTTAGGAGCCCATGCCTATTTTAGTAAGTCTCTGTGTTGATATTGACTTCTTCACGTGGCAATGGTTTCACTCTGACAAGGTCATTCGGTGACAGTTAGGTATTTATCTTGGGGGTTATTTAATTAACGCTAATATTATAAAGTTAAATTAAATATTTAACTTAGTGTTATTAAATATTATAAAGTGACTTTATGGGTTGGTGCCTAGGGGATATAAGGAGTGTTTAAAAATTATATTTATTTTATTTCTTTAAGTGGGGCACTCAACATGAGAGATATAAGGAATTAAAATAAAGTTATATTCCCCCAAAAGTGAGCGTGGATTATTGAGAAGCATATAAAAGCTTTTTTAAAGCTCATTTGATTATTATGTTATGCTTTTCATTTTTGAAGAGAGTTTTACTAAGTTGATCATGGAGTTCTTCTAGAGACTTTGTGAGGATGGACCTTCCAAGGCTGGTTGTTGATAGTTTCATATAGAGGCTATGCTTGTGCTGGTAGTTCATATTTTCCAGTTTTCATTGTAGGGTTTGGAGAACCAAAATAATGGAGATTCTTTGAATATTAGTTTGGAATGGGATTGCAGATTTTGTGAGTAATTTTTGGTGTGTGTGGAATCTTCTAGATTGTCGTACCATTCCTAGGCTGGCCATACCATTCTCAACAATGTATTGGGAGTTTGAACTTAAGTTGCATATTTGATTGGTTTTATTGCTGGGAAGATGACGCCTAGGGTTTGATGATGGATTGCAAGGTTTTGGAGGTTTATTATTATTTTTTGATGCTGGTTTAGAGTTGAACTTGGTCGTACCATTACAAGTTGGGCGCAGGTGTTTTTGAAGGGCATATTTCACATGTTTTATTGTTGCTAGACATGGAGTGGCGCCTAGGGTTAATAAGCATTGGGTTTTGAGTATATGTTGAATATTGAAGATTTAGGGTGTTTTTTGTGGCTTCCAATAGTTTAACAGTTGTTGTATACAAACTGTTTCAAACCTGCAACTTATAACAACCAATGGGTATGTCTAAAATTGATATTTATGTGTTATTTTCATATGGGTATTACTGGTTAATACTTTAAATGTTGGTTTTCTATGCAATGCAAATGTCATATGCAAAACCTACATGCAATAAACCATAAACATTCAATGTCAAACAATCAACAAACAACAAAACAGGAAAAAAATTAAAACAAGGGTGTATGTTACAGTGGTATCAGAGCACAAATGTATCTTGCCATCTTGTGCGGTTGAAGTGGTGAACATGCGGTGAATTCCTTGAGTAATGTAGCCTAATACTCATCATTATTATTTGAGAAGAAATAGATCAAACCCCAATCTTGAAGTCCTGGCACATATAGATCCTTTTGCAAGTGTTGGCAGGGTTGAGGTAAATATGGGTGAAAAGGATCATGGTGAACCGAGTAGAGGGGATATCTTAAATGATCTTGCTAGGGGACAACGCGAGTTGCAATAGAAAATGAATCAACTTTGTGCCCTTTTGGCTCAACAGTTGCATGAAATAATAATAATAATAATAATGGCGGTAATCAGGGCAATGGAAGAAATGGTGATGGTAATGGTAATGGAAGGAATGGTGAAAACGAGGATGGTTCAGTCAACAATAGGGCTGCAAATCAATGTTCTATGGCTGGAACAACAAACACTAGGCCTCGTATGCCTAACTTTCCTCCATGGGATAACCCTCCGGTTGTTAATGAACCCACACACCATGAGTTGTAGGACCAAATAATGAGGGATTAGAGGGATTCAGGGGCAAAATTTTAGGCTGAGATGTTATTCCATGATTATATAGATATCAGATTGAGGCATAGACCCCATAGAGGTGGGGGTGGTAGACTACATAATCAGGAATTACAGAAGAAGGTTAGTAAGCTATTTATTCTTTATTTCGATGGCTCGAGAAAAACTACAACTAGAGCTTGGGTTCACAAATTAGATAACTATTTTAAGCTCAATCGTATGCTTGAGGATGAGGCCATTACATATGCAACTCTTCATGTAGATGGTAGTGCCCATGAATGGTGGCACCATGGTATAGTCACATTGGGCCATGATCAGATTACTTATGACGCAAAGTTTACTGAGAGGTTGATGGATAGGTTTGACAAAAGGGATCCTGAGTTGCAATTTAAGGAGTTGGCACAATTGAAATAGTGGGGTTGTTGGCAAGAGACATTGCTCTAGAGATAATCTGTGTGTTGTCATTGATGGCAACAAGGCAAAGAGAATCCATCAGCATGGCAAATAGACACTACTCTGGCAGACAATCTTGAGTTGGCAACAAGGCACAAAGTATTTTGGTCCGGAAGCCCAAAATGGCTAAGTATGGAAGTATTCTGAGTAAGGGATAGAAAGTGAATCACTATGCCTCTACAATTGAAGACTTGTAGATGTGGTTCAGGTATGATGTTTATTGCTACCTATTGTTGTTATATTCCAGTGATCAAGATCTGACTTCCTCTAGAAGTCATCTGATGAAAAGTCTAAGTCCGGGTGGATGGTGTTAAGATAGAGACAGTGAACAATATAGAGTAAAATGCTCCGCATTCCTTCGCAATAGCATACTTTGTTATGTGGTTCTAAAGTAAGATAGAGATAGGTCATGACTATCAGAATCCACATTTGTAACTCCGGAAGTGCAATAAATCTTACTCTACAGGCTCTCCAATATCGGCATCCAGTATGACAGTGTTACAGTGTGATAGGGCAATAGTTCTAAGGTCTGCATTTTGGCATATAGATTTATCTTGTTTTGCGGAGTTGAAGACACATTAAGAGATCAATAATGATTGCTGAATATGATTCATGAAGTCTCATCTGGTCCGCAACATGAGTTGTGGTGTGACAGAGGAACCTATCATATATGTTATTAAGGAACAAGCCGATAGGCTGGTTAAATCCTTATGTGGAGAAGAAAAATGAGCTGGATGATAAATATGAGTGGTTGTATGATTAGAGCAGACACATATGAAGACATGTACATGATGATTTAGATCCGCATTGAAGATTTAACACAAGAACAAGTCGACAGGATATAACACTTGGTATACACGTTTCACAATTTGCTTGCCGACCTGGTCATGAGAAAGATTTGGTTACAGATATAAATAGAGGATGGATTTTGGTGTTTGAGTGAGTGTTGGGTGATGTGATGTATATGGGTGTGAAATATGCGAAGATAGAGTGGCCACAGAAAATAAAGGGAGATCTTGAGCAGATGTAAGAGCAGAGCAGAGAAACAGGGGCAAATTGATATGAAGAGTTCTGAGTCAGTGTTTATAAGATTAATTGGAACTGTAACCATGCATATGTAGATGCAATCACAGTAGTTCATCTTTGGCAGTGAGCCACCCTTCTTCTTTCTTCTTCTAATTGGCAGTGAGCCTTTTCTCTTGAGTAGTGAGCCTCTTGTAACTCAGTATTGTGCTATAATAATATATTGTGAGCTAACACTCACCGTAGTTTTCCCCTTTTTGGGTTTTCCACGTAAAAATCTTGGTGTTCATGTGTTATGTCTTTGTGGTTGCTATTTTTATGCTTATTCTGCTTTTATATTATTAACTTTGGAATTTGGGTAAATAAACTTATAAAGAAGTGGTTTTGTGGAATACTGATTCACCCCCCTCTCAGTATTCCTTCCTATCAACAATTGGTATTCGAGCCAAGTTCTTTAAAAGAAGTCTAACAGCTTGAGAAAGATCTGGGGCAGTGTAATCATGGTAGCAAGAAGATTTGGAAATTATGAAAGCAATAAGGAACTATAAGCAACCCTTATGGATCTTAAAAAATTTGAAGCAGAAGTCAGGGATCTGAAGGAAAACTTGCAACAAGTTGATGAATGTATCTCAAAAAGAACAAGTCAAGAAATTCAAAGACAAATACAAAGAAGTTAGTGATCAATTGATATTAGCAAATGAAGCCCTGAATGGTTTGGAAGCATAAATTATAGAAAGAACAAAAGCAGAAGAAGATCTAAATTTAATTGTGAAAAATAGATTAGAAGATTGTGCCAAACTTGAAAAAGAAATTGTGAGTCTAAAAACAGACCTAGAAAAGGCCAAGAGCTATGAAGAAAAGTTGAAGATAAGTACTGCAAAGCTTGATGAAATGATTGCTAGCCAGAAGAGTGTTGATGACAAGCAAGGTTTGGGATTTGAGAAAGGAGAAAGTTTAAAATCTGGTCAAACAAACACTAAGTCAAAGCAAAATAGAGGAAACCAGTTTAGAAATCAAAGAAGAAGACCTAGAAGACCTTTGGTCAGACAGCCAAACGCTTAGAGGTATCCATCTTTCAATGGCCACTATTTTAATTGTAATAAGTTTGGTCATAAAGGTACTCAATGCAGGAGTAGAGTAAATCAGAATATTTCATCATTCTTTGGTCAAGGCTTCAATTGCAAGAAAATTGGTCACAAATCAAATGAATGCAAAAATCTGGTAAGAAATGGGTCTTACAATACAAGGAATAATCAATCATTCAATGGAAAGTGTTTCGCATGCAATAGATTTGGACACATGGATAATCAATGTAGATCAAGGATGAATTCATTCAGAGGAAGGAATCAAGGACAAGGAAACATTGTGTGTTTTAATTGCAACAAATTTGGACATGTTGCAAGATTTTGCAAAAGCAAGAATGTGAAGAGAAATTACTATGCTGAAGAAAGGAAAACAGAGCAGAGGAATGATAAAGGAATTGATCCGGTTGAAACCAAGAAGGAAATGGACATGATTTGGGTCAAGAAATAAGTAATTAAAGAAGAGGATAGATCCGCACCAACATTTGATGTAGATACTTCCTACGGGAGGTAAATTGGGCACTCTGGCTCAGGGGGAGCAGTGTTGAAAATCCAAAACCCCCAGCCAGAAAGTAGGTGCCAGAATTCGACACGAAGGTATATGATGGAATTTGATGTGACAAATCTCTCACAAGAAAAAAATGGAAGAAAAGAAGTCAATGCGACACATTGTGGAGCAATTTTGATCGACTGTGCCTAACAGAGAAATGTTTGACAACTTTTTGAAAACAACATTTATGATGAGTAGGTTTTGGTAAACAAAGTTGAAAAGGGTAGCGCTCGAAGGACTAATCACTTTGTATTTAAGCCTTCAAGTGTTTAAGGTGTGCAGAAGCAAGATCATAAGCAATATTAGCAATTTCCAATGATTCCAAGCAGAGAAAACCCTAATCTGACATTAAGAGGTATTTACAGTTTGAAATCCTTTCTAAAATTTGCTTGATTATCTGTAGAAATGGCAACACCCCAAGTAGTGGATATCACTGAGCTACCATGACCTAAAGTCAAGAAACATCCTTTCAAAGCAACTGAAGTTGATCCAATGGGCGCATTTTCGAAAATACCATATGGAGTTCTATATGTGGAAGACATTAGGGCATATATCCATGTTGCCCTAGATGAGCTCAGTGGCGACAAATTCTTAGATCTATACTTGAAGTTTCTAAGCAATGATCAATTTGACCTAAAGGAAGAATACAAAGTCTTAGAAGAGAAGAAATTCATCCAGTTTGTAGAGTTTCCTATTTTCGCAGAGGATGAATGGGTCCGGTATATCCTAAGTTGAATTCACGATGAATTCATGTGGTTAGGGCAGCCTTTCAAAATCACCAAGGAAGCAATTAGGGCAGTAACAGGGTTAAATTCCACCAAAGGTGTACGCTTGTTGAAAGCTGTGAAGAATCAAATTGTTACAGAGGCCACCGGAGCCCAATTTGACAAGAGGGCATTAACCATAAATGACATCACAGACCATGTGGTAAGATTTGCTTCTATGGTCATAGGCTACAAAATCTATTTCTCAAACCAAGAGAACTCTGTCTCCGGTACTACAATATACACCACATATCAAATGGTCAAAGAGAATGTTGAGTATGATTTGTGTGAGTTATTGAGAATCCAACTACTAGGGAATCTAAATAAGATCAAGGAAAGCAAAAACTACCCATTCAAATTCGGTACATTGATCATCTATCTATTCTTCTATTTTATGAATGAATTACCAAAGATGAAGAATCTATTCTGGTTAACTAGCAAACCAGTACCTGTTCAAATTAGAAATCTTTTAACTAGCATTGGAAACCATGATGAGCAAAAGACAACATTGTGGGGGTATTTCAAAAAATTTCAAAGCATGATGCAGTCAAGAGAAAGAATCTCGGAGAAAATTATTGAGAAGTATAAGGATACCATATGTTTTATGGTTACAAAAGATCAATGCTTGATGGAAGCTGTGGAGCCTAGGACAGTCTGGATTATGCCAATGGGTTATGAGGTAGATGGACAAATACTTGAAAACTATGCCCAACACCTGCTCAGCAAACCTAGAGACACTAAAGAAGAGAGGTTTGGGACTTATGAAGAACTAAGTTTAAAACTTCATGTTGAACTCAGGAAGTCAGAATCCACTAGGAAGGTGAGAAAAGAAGTAGAGGAAATTGCTGCTAGATATGGGTTCACAAAAGAACAAGTGACAAAGCCAAGGGAAAAAGCACAAGCTACTAAGGAAGCAGAAGAAAAGAGAAAAAATGAATTAAGTGGAGCTCTGAAAGAATTGGAAAAGCCAGAGGTCTCAAGAAAAAGAACCAGAGGATCCACCTTTGTAGAAGCTGCATCCATTCCCTCTGGTTCCACACCATCTACAAGTGTGGAAACTCCTGCCTCCAGTTCTAAAAGAAAGAAGACTAAGGCCAAGAGAATGCATGTAAGCATAGCTGTAGATGAAGAAGGAACAAAATTAGATGAGGAAGTAAAGAAGATGAAAACTGAGGCTACGAAAGTCTCCAGAACTAGCAAAAAGAAACCCTCCAGTAAGAGTCAACCGGGAAAAGGCAAAAGAAAGATGTGCCTCAAACAGAGGAAGCAACTATAAGTCTTGAGGATGTTCTCAAAGCCATAACAGTATATGGCAATCTAAATCCAATTGCACAATTGTATGATGAATATAATGATCTAGACAAAATGATCATTAAGACTGCTATAGTAGAATACCTGAACATCTACAACAAGGCCCTAATCGAAATAGTTGATGATCTTCCACATAGCTTGGCAAGTTTAATGACTGCAAGAAAAGAAGCGGCTATGACAAAGGACGTTGAGCTCAAGGAACACTCATTGATAAGATTATGTTCGGAGATCACCCCCAAGGAGAAGGCCAAAATCTCTAAAGAGATCAGGGAGGCCTTCAGGACCAAGAGAAGAATGAACTCATTGATGTTGGGAGAAATTGATAAAGTGGTCAAGGAAATAGACGAGATCACTTTGGCAGCATTAAAGAAAAATAATATTCCTACTATCTATGACAATGAAGGAGCAAAAGATGAAGACACATCTCTGCCAGAGATAAGCCAGGATCAAGGACCAGAATAGAGTGATCAAGTCCTTGACACAGACACATTGGATATGTCAGATCAAGGCAAAATTGAAACTAATCTACCTCCTGAGAAATAGGCTGAGGTTGAAGAGAATAGGGAACAGATAAGGAGCCCTGCACCAAAACAAAACATTGATCAACAAGAAAATATATACATGGATCCTCCAGAATGCAGTCAAGAAGAGGTATCTGGGAGGACAAGAGACATTGTTGATGTCTTAGTTGGTTCCAGAAGACAACAAGATATAGATGAGTTTGAACTTCTTCAAGGACCAATCAACCTGGCCTCATTGTCACCTATGCAGAAATTCAAATTAGTATTTATTGTCTAGGCCAAGGCACATGAAGAAATTCTGAAATCACATGACCAAGATAGTAAATTGATCAATGATGCATCCAACATTCTGGAAAAGATGATGCCAACAGTTCAAAAGGATATCTCATTATCCTCCACTGATCATCTCAAAGTGCTATTAAACTCTGTAAGTACACATTTTGAGTCTTTTGAAAAATCTGCAGAAGCAAAAGTTAGAAAAGAGTTTGATGAAAAAAGATTGGTTGAGTTAAAGGCTATGATAGATAAAGACAAAACTCTGTTAGGTAATGGAATAAAAGGCATACAAAGTGCCATTGAAGAAGCCAATAAAGTATACAAAATTTTTCTATCTTGGCCAAAAATCACAAAGGAATTAGAAGTTAAAATCAAAGACTTGAAACTCAAACTGCTTAATATCTCTGAGACATATAATCCGACAGTTGAGTCAATAAATGCCAAAGAAACACAAGTTGTAAATATTCACAGTGATTTGAACTCTTTGATGAAGAAAATGGAAGAAATCAAAGATAGGTTGTGTCGGCTAAGGGGATTGATAAGTCCAAAAATCGATTCCATGACCAATCTAGTAGATGAAGCCTTGAAATCACAAGCACTAGTTGATACACCATCAGATGTGCAGAAGGCAGAGAAGATAGTTTTTTTAAAGAATGGCCACTTCCATATTCTAGAAAGTGCAAGGAATAGATGGAATGGAGAGATAGCCCTGGTAAAGACTATCTATAATGATATTATACCTTCAATGACAAATTGAGATGAAAATGTGTATTTGTATATATGCGGCAGAATATAATAGTTTTGAACATTTTTGACTAATTTTGTTTGAAGTCACACTCTTTGCCATTGATGTCAAAGGGATAGAGAAAATCAATAAAAAATGAGAAAACTTCTCAGGGGAAGAAGGAATATAGAAGTATATATAGAAAGGGGGAGTAGTCAAGGCAGCATTTTTCACTAAGTGTTGCCATCAGTGCCAAAGGGGGAGATAATTGGCAACAAACACTGCTCTAGAGATAATCTGTGTGTTGTCATTGATGGCAAAAAGGCAAAGAGAATCCGTCAGCATGGCAAAGAGACACTACTCCGACAAACAATCTTGAGTTGGCAACAAGGCACAAAGTATTTTGGTCTGGAAGCCCAAAATGGCTAAGTATGGAAGTATTCTGAGTAAGGGACAAAAAGTGAATCAGTATGCCTCCGCAATTGAAGACTTGAAAATGTAGTTTAGGTATGATGTTTATAGTTACCTATTTTTGTTATATTCTAGTGATCAAGATCTGACTTCCTCTGGAAGTCATCTGATGAAAAGTCTAAGTCCGAGTGGATGGTGTTAAGATAGAGACAGTGAACAATATAGAGTAAAATGCTCCGCATTCCTTCGCAATAGCATTTGTTCTATAGTTCTGAAGTAAGATAGAGATAGGTCATGACTATTAGAATCCAATTTTGTAACTCCAAAAGTGCAATAGATCTTACTCTACAGGCTCTCCAATACCGACATCCAGTATGACAGTGTTACAGTGTGACAGGGCAACAGTTCTAAGGTCCGCATTTTGGCATACAGATTTATCTTGTTCTGCAAAGTTGAAGACACATTAAGAGATCAATAATGATTGTTGAATATGATTCATGAAGTCCCATTTGGTCTGCAACATGAGTTGTGGTGTGACAGAGGAACCTATCATATATGTTATTAAGGGACAGGCTGGTTAAATCCTTATGCGGAGAAGAAAAATGAGCTAGATGATAAATATGAGTGGTTGTATGATTAGAGCCAACACATATGAAGACATGTACATGATGATTTGGATCCACATTGAAGATTTAACACAAGAACAAGCCAACAAGATATAACACTTGGTATACATGTTTCACAATTTGCTTGCCGACCTGATCATGAGAAAGATTTGGTTACAGATGTAAATAGAGGATGGATTTTGGTGTTTGGGTGAGTGTTGGGTGATGTGATGTATATGGGTGTGAAATATGTGAAGATAGAGTGGCCGCAACAAATAAAGGGAGATCTTGAGCATATGTAAGAGCAGAGCAGAGAAATAGGTGCAGACTGATATGAAGAGTTCTGAGTTAGTGTTTATAAGATTAATTGGAACTGTGACCATGCATATGTAGATGCAATCACAACAATTCATCTTTGGCAGTGAGCCACCCTTCTTCTTCTTTCTTCTTTTAATTGGCAGTGAGCCTTTTCTCTTGAGTAGTGAGCCTCTTGTAACTCAGTATTGTGCTATAATAATATATTGTGAGCTAACACTCACCGTGGTTTTTTCCTTTTTGGGTTTACCATGTAAAAATTCTGGTGTTCATGTGTTATGTCTTTGTGGTTGTTGTTTCTATGCTTATTCTACTTTCATATTATTAACTTTGGAATTTGGTTTAATAAACTTATTAAGAAGTGGTTTTGTGGAATACTTACATTTATGAGTTCCAAAAATTATCTATGATGGTGACTGATATTTCTGAGAGGAGATTGACTGTTCTATTTATTGATGGGTTGTTCGATCCCTTGAGAGGTTGGATTAAAGCCCTTAATCCACTTTATTTGTAGGATGCTCTGAAGAAGGCAAGAGACATGGAATCTTCCACCTCAAGGAACAAATTTCAAACTAAGGGTTTCTTTCATAAGAAAGACAAGTACATGAAACCTTTTCAGAGAGATTCCAATCCCCCCAAGAAGGGACCCTCAAATCCAATGCACAAGTGTACTACCCAAGGCAAGGCTAAATAGATAGAGTATTTTTTAACTAAAGAATCAATAGATGAATATTCAGATCAACATGAGGATTCTGGGAATTCAGAGAGGGAGGACTCCACCGATGAGTTAGATAAGGAGCAAGGAGATGAGAGTCCAAGAAATCACCTCTCTAGCATTCAGAAAGAGGGGTCATTCATGATTTGTGGGGTGCTAGGTGGTCAAAGGATTGCCACTCTTCTTGACACTGGAGCTACCCACAATTTCATTGATGAGGGGCTTGTTGCGAAAAGAGGTCTCAAAACTGAAGAATTTGAGGGATTCAGAGTTCGGATAGCAGATGGATTCCTCATTACTTGTAAAAGTTGTAGGAGTACAATCAACACTGAGAGGGGGGGATGAATCAGTGTTGAGTCTAAAACCAGATATTAGAACTTCTCAAACTTGACAATGAACTTTATCAAAAAGACGAGTTAAATACTGAACAATCAAAACTAAAAGTTCAAACATATAGGATAAATGAATTCACAGAAGACATGAGATCATGACACAAAAGATTTTACGAGTGGAAAACCCTCCTGGGGTAGAAAAACCCCAGAAAACTGCCTCACTAGCTTAAGTATGAAAGTATCACTATTTACAAAGTCTCACTGACTTATGAATGCTTCACTAGCAAAATGAAAGTCTCACTGACTTAAGAAAGTCTCACAGATTTGATGAAAATGCCTTGAATACAAAGCAAAATATCTCAGGGGGTTACCCTATTCACTCCAACACAAAACCTTATTTCTCCTTTATTCTTCACCTCAACAAAGTCTTCATTAGTCACAAACTGAGCACTCTTGGTTTGGTCATTAATACAAATGTCAATCTCTACAAAAAAAAATATTCAATTGTATGGACAAATTGCTGGTCTTCAAACAGCTGATCTTCAAAAACAACTCTGAATGGTCTTCAAATATCAAACATTGAAATTATTGTGATGCCCTCCTTAAAACTGATTAACCTTCCTGTAGATAAGATGATATTCCTTTCAAAAACCAATATCAAAGACCAAAACTTTCAAACAAATCATACAGAATTCAACAAAATATTTCCTAGCCATCCCTCGTCATTATACTTCATAAACTAGCCATCAATCTTCAATCTCTGCAAACAATTAAAAGTCCTTCACAAAACTGTTAAAGATGCATATAGACAGGTAGATATGCCTTTTAACTTCATAAAATATCAATCAAACTTTCCAAAAACATTGTATCATGCTTTCTCTGAATTTTACTTGCCTTACTACTCCTAAAGGAAGGACAAAAATCATCTTTTTAGCCTTTTATAACCAACAACACATCAAATTTAGCAACAACCATCAACCGTTGGGATTCAAATGCTTTTTAAAAGGCAATCGTCGATTCCTCTTTTCATGCCATAATCCATTTAATCTTTGACCGTTTGATGAGAGCTACTGCCAATGTTATTAAAAAGTCTTTGATCCACCAGAGTCCCTAGGAGGCTGGGGCCGGTTTCCCCACAAGCAAACAACCCTTAAACATCACTTAAGTCATAAAGTGACTGGATCAGCCAGTCAACTTAAAATTAGAAAAAGTGGATGATGGTTAGTTTAGGGCTTTTAAAATAGGCTTTAGGAGCTTCTATTTAGGGTTTAAAGTCTTTCATTACTAAACCCTAAATCAGTCACTAACCATGAATCATTGAACTGAACTAAGTATGCATCATTATCATCAAAACCTTTGCACGAGAACCTTTCATATGTGCCTTTGCATTGCATGAACCTTTGATATGTGCCTTGATAATCACTTGTGCTATGCACCCTGAACCTTAACTCCTGAACACTTTGATTGCATATCAACATGCTTATTGCATTGCAACTTGTCACAACATGAAGGAATGAATGAGCAAGCATCCTCAACAATACTAATACCACTACAACTCCTCTGTAACCTCTGACTTTGAAACCATTTGTCATCTTTGACAATCTTGACAAGTATCAAGCATCCCAATATCATAATGTATATGAACTCCTATGATCCAAAACATGTATGAGCAATCTTGCTGCACCAAAACATCCCAATCTTGCTGCACCACCACCTTGATGATGAGTACACTATCAACATGAAGAAAATCTTGAAAACAAACTGTGACTGCTCTTACACTTTGTCATTGGTGATAACTCTTGAAACTTGATCTCCTATCACTGTCCTGATGCACAATAAACATCATAATGGCACCTACTTGACAATATGATCAACTTCTTTGGACATTCTTGATAGTATGCATAACCTACCTCTTTTGACATCAATGACAACACTTGAGATAGGGGCAACAAAAGGAAGATCTCCAATCTGAGTATCCAGTTGAGTGATTATGAACTCAAAGTTGATTTCTATGTGGTGAGTATGGGAGAGATGGATGTAGTTCTTGGTATGTAGTGGTTGCATGCTATCCGTGAGTTCTATTTGAACCTGCGTACTATGGAGATGAAGTTTGAGGTGGATGGTAGGAAACATGTACTCAGAGGTATGTCTGATGGCGGACTATAGATAATATCTTTTAGAAGAATGGAGAGACTTATCAGACATGACCAGGTAGAGTGGGTAGCAGAGTCTCTTATCATGCCTATGGTTTCAAAGCAACAAAAACAAAGGTAGCATCCTGACATTCAGACCTTGCTATCTAAGCACAACAAAGTTTTTAGTAGCATACCTCTTAGGAGGCCTCCTGAGAGAGGCATTAAGTGCATTATTGAGCTAGAGGAGGGCTCCAAGCTTGTGATCACTACCCCATATAGACACCCGAGGAGACTCAAAAAATGAAATTGAAAAGACAATTAAGGAGTTGATTGAGATGGGACATATTAGACCTAGTAAGAGCCCATTTGCTTCTTTAGTGGTGTTAGTTAAAAAGAAGGATGGGACGATGCGCATGTGAGTTGATTATAAGGCACTAAATAAGAAGACTATAAAACCAGGTACCCCATCCCATGCATAGATGAGCTTAATGGCGAGTTGCATGGTGCTTTCTATTTCTCCAAAATAGATTTGAGATCGGGCTATCATCTAATATGAGTGTGAGAGAAGGATGTGGAGAAGAGAAAGTTTAGGTTCCATTATGGACATCTGAGTTCCTGGTTATGCCCTTTGGCTTAACCAACACTCTTGCCAATTTCCAATCTTATATGAACAAGGTTTTCTGGAATTAGCTTCATAAGTTTGTTCTCATATTTTTTGATAACATTTTGATATTCAATAAGACATGGGAGAAGCACATGAGACACCTAGAGGAGGTATTGAGTATCTTAGAGTAGGAATCTTTATATGCCAAGGAGTCCAAGTGTGAGTTTGGCATGATAGAGCTTCTTTATCTTGGCCATATCATTAGCTCTAAGGGTGTGAGAGTGTGATGTTCCCACCTTAATATGAATATTAGATTATAATTACTCCTAACACAAAAGATCTCATCACTTGGTTGACTCTGTATCTATGCACCAGTGATAATGATAAACTCAAAGGCATTAATTTACAATAAGGGCAAAGAGTAAGGATCCATTTCTTACATATACCAATTCACACACACAGATATATATATATATATATACACACACACCTAAAAATGACATGACTACCTAAATAAATATTTTAAATATTTATTTCATCTTTATATTCCTCTATCAATAAATAAATAAATAAATCAATTTATTTATTTGATTCATTTCCTCCCATTAATTGAATAAATTATATTTATTTAATTAATTTTATCAATAGCAGCTTTATTCTTCTAAATAATTAAATAATTTTAATTATTTAATAAGATCATTCATTCTTCCAAATTTAAATAAAATGCAAATTTATTTAAATTAAATCTTAATCTCCAAAAAAAAAATATATTTAAATATTTTATTTATTCTTCCAAATCATGTGCAAGTAATTAAATAAATTTATTTATTTAATTATGCTTTCTTATCTTCTAAAAAATCTTCGAAATCTTCTAAAAATAAATTCTTCTTGTCACGCAAAAGCAAACACTGAGTTAACTAATTTAAAGCTATCAACAAAACTCTTAAATTAGAAAAATATATTCTAATTTAAGAAATAAAAGCTCATCCTCAGCAAGAAAGCAGTTAACTCAACAAAGCATCTTTTTGAATGACACATGTCCTTCTTCTATTCGCACATGTTCTCTCGAACATCCTCTACCATTGATTTTCTGATTTCTTCTACACCATTGATCTTCTCTCACACAATCCTATAAATACCACTCTATCCTTCCATTTCAAAAAAATATGAAGCTTTCAAGTAAACTTATGCTGCAGAATCCATAGCGCGCCATTGGCACCCCCACTATCACATCTTTCATTAGCCATTTCATGTTGTGTTGAAGCTCACCTTCAACACTACAAGTATCCAAGCCATTTCGTTTTTGCCATCTTGAGGAATTAAAGCAAGGAAGCAAACTTCTTGAGGGCTGGATTCATCACTGAAGATCAAACAGGAATAGGCGAACAATGGAAATCGCGAGGTAACAAAGGTTGTGAGTATCGCTCTTATTCTAAAAGCTTTTATTATTTGCACATTCCATTGATGTTTTTAGGTTTTTATAATTCATTTTATCATCCAATTTTACCCGTAACATTTCTGGAGCCCACCGTGGGGCATTTGCCCCAAAATCTAACCAAAAAAATAATTTTTTGAGTGATAGGTTCCGTACAGATCTCGTACAGGCTTCAAACAAGTTTAGGGGCGCATCTAATCGATCTCGAGGTGCATCTACAACCTGTTCTGGCGCATGCAAACTTTCGGCGCATACACCCTTTGAGCTGGCGTATTTACAACCTATTCCAGCGCATGCAAAGTTTTGGCACATACATCCTCTGAGCTGGCGCATCTGTAATCTATTTTGGCACTTGTAGTATTCTAGCGCATACACCCTTAGACATGGCACTTACATTCTTTTTAACAACGCATCTGTAAAATTGGCGCATTTGTCTCTTATTCCTGCGCTTTTGACACCTATCTTAGCACATTCGTAACGCTGTGCTTATAGTCTTTGTTTCTGCGCATACAGACTGTTAAGCGACGCTTTTGTTCTTCATTCTAATTTTAGGATTTCTCATAGTTTTCAAATTAACGCTAACGTTTGTCTTGCAGGATTCAAAGCTGGATAGTCATTTAGTTGCACTAATTAACTCATCTCAGATTAATTAGGGGAAAAAGTAAAAAAAATGCACGCATGCAAATCTCACGTAGTCCTTAACTAGAAGGATAGTAACGAACATCACTGCTATCTTTGCATTATTGCTATCTTTCTTAGTTTAGAACATTGTTATCTTACAAAAGGGAAAAAAAACCATTGCTATCTTTAACCACTTAAAAGTTAACAAATGTGTGAGCGAGTGCCCAAGTAGATAATGCATTTAGTTTTCTTCCTTTTAAATAGGATTGGATTAACCACTATTTTTCGTGTCTGTTGAATGACAATAGGCTTATGCTTTCCCCTTTACTGGGTGACCAGAATGCCAGACTTGTTATTCCTTGTGTATAACCTTTAGAGGGGCCTGCCCTTGGATGTTCGCCTGTCCAAGTGGGAATGACCCTGAGTGGAAACAAGCTAAAGCCAAGCCCTACCGATCCACTTTAAATAAATTGTGCTTGAGGCGAAAGCTTCCTGCAACGAGTGTCGCTGTGTTACACCAATAGCCAACCTCCCCCAAAACCCTTCAAGGCGTAACCCTTGGAGGCTGGGAGACTCCATAATGAAGAGTAGCATTGCCACACGTGTAACCACTCGAACGGTTGTCTTGACTACTTAGCCATTGTTTAGTATACCAAAATCCCCTATTTGTTGGTGCAAAAGGTGGGACCTTTGAAGCGGCCCCGATTCATGTGATTCTTAGTAGAGGTAGCAACGACAATCCTAAGTTTCGGTGGGGGTACGAGCCTAAGGAAACCTAGATCTGGTATGCGTGAGAAGTGAGTGTCGTGGAGGGGAGCCGGTGCTACTAGATCCTGGAGCTACACGCTTTGAATATGCACAGCTAGGGGACTCAACAAATACTATCCTTTCTGGCCTCGGTTGTAATTGTTCTTGTGTCAAAAAGTCCAAAAATACAAAAAAATAATAAAAGATAGAAATCATAAAAAATTCTATGCACTTGCTGTGTCTTTATCTTCCATAATTGAAAATCAAAATTCAAAAAAAGACCAAGTTTTCAACCAAAAACAATTTTTAAAAAAAAAAACGTGCCGAAAAAACTCTGCAAAATCAAAATTGAAAACCAAAATAGCGCATCTACTGTGACCTGTGGTGTATACACTTAGACTTGCTGCGCATTTAAAAATTGCCATATTTGAGCATTTGATTCGAACTGCGACGTTTTTGCATTCTGTTCCGGCGCATTTATTTCTGCGTATCTAATCCAGAGAGCTATTCTGTACTTCCTAGGAGAAAAATTTTCAACTTTTCAAAAACCCATTTCAAACTGGTTTCAGTTTTCCAAGATCTGATTAGAATCGTGCAAGTTGACCATTTCACTCTTCTTCCACACCATAGCTTCTTTTCCCACACTGCATCATCCAAAAACTTTGTAAAACTTCTTCCAAAATCCAACAAGGTTAGAACCAAGCTATTCTTGATTGCATCAAACCTCAAACAAACCTAGTGAGTCTCCACTATCAAGGATCAATCATCCTTTTCTCTCGGAACTCCACTAGTGGCTTGTGCAAGACTAGTCTACATCAAGTAAACGGATTTCTATCATCCTTAATTTGACTATCGTTTTGTTCACCCAACTTGTTTGACACCAATTGATCTAAGGAGAACCTTGCTCAAATCTTGACACATTCTAGCACTTCTTGCTCAAGTCTTTTGAACCACTCCATCCCATCTCTAGTCAGCTTGCATGGTCTTAACGAGGGCCCAAAAACAAAAATAGATTGAAATGGCTGAGAAAACTATTCTGACCTCTCACGACAGTGATGAGGAAATTTCTATGGAAGAGGTCCTCCAAACATAGAAAGACCGAAGGTTTCAATGCATAATGGATAACGTACTTGCCCAAGACCCTACTAAATTCTTTCTCCACTTAGCACAACAAGGAGTCATGCTCCCTAAAGATTTTGACGTAGAAGCTCTAAAAGAACCTGAGGAAGAAAGAAACCCTGAGGGAAGCACACATGAGGAATTACCCGCAGACAAAAGAAAAGCAACCATTGATTCTACGGATGTCTTAAGCTTAATGACCCAATATATCCAAGCTTTACAACAACAATTTACAGACATGCAAATAGGAGCATCAACTAAACATTATTCCCTAGAGGATATTTAACCATATCCTTTTGATAGAACCTTGATCATGATACCTTTCCCCTCTAAATTTGAGGTGCCAAAATTTGATAAATATCGAGGAAAGGGTGATCCAAGGGACCACATTAGGGAATTTAACGCTGCATGTCTTGAAGTCGCCCACAATGATACTTATCTTATGCGACTATTTCCAAGAAGCTTAAGAGGACAAGCCATGGAGTGGTTTTCTAGACTACCACCTTGCATTAGAACCTTTAACAAACTTGTGGACAAATTTGTCACACACATCTCCTACAATATTAAGCATGACACCTCAATCTTAGACCTTTGTAACACTAAGCAAAAAGGTGGAGAATATTTCGCTGCCTTCCTACAAAGATGGAGATAGTTGGCAAGTAAGTGCCCACATCAAATGCCTGAAAAACAAATGCTAGAAGTGTTTGTCCATAACCTACAAACTGACCTAAGCTATCAGATACAAATCCAATGTCCTACTTCCTTTAGTAAGGTCATTGAGATGGGCCTAATCATCAAAAAATATTTAATAGCAAAGGGTCAAATAAAGCTTTATAAGGACACTCCTAGTACCAACACCAATGTAGATAAACCAAGATTCTGGACAAAGAACAAAAACATTTTGAACGATGGGGTGGTAGATGCCAAGAATGTGACACCAAAACAACCAATCTTCAACTTATTGAATCCTCAAAACAACCCCCCACAAAACAAACCAAGAAACACTGAATCACGGTTTACAAATTTTCAACCTAGGAGAAAATTCACACCTTTGGGAGAATCATTGGAAACCGCCCTACAGAATTTAATCACAAGTAAGATCATAACACTTCCAACAGTGCGGGAATATGAACCAAAAGTCAAACCTCCTTGGTGGAACGACAACGATTTTTGTGAGTACCACCGAAACAGGGGGCATAAAACCAACGACTGCATTATGCTCAAGCACACTATCCAAGATTTGATCAAGCAAAACAAAGTGTCACTTGACAGACATACCTCTAATAATGATCACCGGGCATTCAAGGATCCTCTTCCCAACTATGAGCAGGGAGGGTCTTCCAACCAAAATAACAATGGAACTAACAACGCTAATTACACAAACGTGTCCTTTGACTATGTTGTTAACCACATCTCGGAAAGTGATTCACGCATCAATGTGATCACTATAAACAAAGATTCAGATTGTAATGTTACCACCCACAATAATAAAGACAGTCTGAGAGGAGCCCCCGCCTCTTCGGCTAATCAGTATAGTATCCTGGATCAACTTCATAAGACACCAGCACATATTTCCATTCTAGAACTTCTGCGTCTGTCCCCATCCCATAGGGCCATACTTGACAAAGATTTATCAGAAGCCTCCGTTCCAACGAACCTCACCGAAGAATAGTTTCAAACCATGGTAGGTCACATTACCTCACCTCACTCCCTATCATTCACTGGAAAGGATGATATGTCAATTATTTAACCTCATAATGCCTCTCTTCATATCGAAGCCTTCATCCACAAACACAAGATAAAAAGGGTTCTAATCGATGGAGGAGCTAGTTTGAATATTTGCACCTTGAAACTAATCCTTGCATCGGGGTTTGTGGAGAAAGCTATAGATCCAAAAAAGAAAATCACTATCAAAGCCTATGATGAGGAGGAGAGAACTTCTAAGGGAACTGTTACTTTACCAATCAGAGTGGGACCTATAGTAAAAGACGTGGCATGTCAAGTCCTCGATATGGAGCTAGCATATAACATTCTTCTTGGAAGACCTTGGATACATGCTCTGAAAGTAGTGTCGTCAACATACCACCAGTGTATCAAATTCCCTTATGAAGGTCAAGAGATCACCATACAAGGTGACCTCAATCCATTTCAGTATTGTAACTCCATTCAATCTAAACCTGACGTTGTGATTCCTAACAACCGTACCTCTGCTTCATCTTCATCTCGGATTGACCCATCTTCACTTACTTCCACATCAAAAGCTTCCCAACCCAACCTTAGACTCAAAGATAAGGGCCTGGGTGAGTACACAATCTCCCAATCGCTCTATTTGGCACAACTCCCCCTATCTCCCAAATCATATGGAAGACCTACCCTCAGCAAATCCAAAGCAGACAAAACTACCAAAGGTTCATCTATCAAATGGGGAAGCCTCAAAGATGAGAGTGATGAAAAGGATATCCTTCAATGGTTATATAAGGATGAAGGCAATTAATCAAGACAATAAGATCATCACACCACTATACAAACTAAACAATATGGTCAAGGATTCTAAATGCTACAAAGAATTGGGTATGAAGGACATGGTCCACTCAGTTCAAGAAAAGATGGTATCACTGAACCCATCCAACCTCATACCTTGACAACTTGAGACACTACAGGGCTAGGTTACACTGGCACATCAAGAACCAATAGAGCAAATAAGAATAAGGGCAAACAACAAGAAACATCTGCTAGTAATCTGGTTGATCAAATTTAGCAACTACAAATGGGGAGTGAGACTGATTCCAATGAATATGAGTGGGATAGTCTCTTGGAGCTATCTTGTGATGAAAAAGGTATCGATGTTGTCCATGAGTATGACCCAACCCATGCAAATGAAAGACGAGGTCCAAGGGCTAGACCACTAGAGTCTGACCCACATAATAACGATAGTGAAAGTCATGAGGAAAGAATGATACCCCCTTGATAGATCTGCTAATAGAGAGTACCATCATAGACTTTGTCCGTGCTTATAATGACCTCCACAACAACTCTATCTTAACCATCAATACCATTGAACTAGACCAACCCAATGACCCCTTACCATTGTTGCACCCCAAACTCATAGATTGGGACTTACAGGACACTACCCCTGAGCTCGATACCTTCCAGAATGATGAAGCCATCATAGACTATCTTGAGGTTAGAGATCATATACCCGCAGGTGACCATAGAGCTGGCTATGCCATAGAACTCAATGATAAGGCCTATTTTGGAGAGAGTGCCAAGCCTTTCAATCTCAAAAATATCAAAATGAAAGAAAGATCAAATGGTGAAAACCGCTCTGTGGCATTGTTAGATCATGAAAAAAGTAAAAATATAGATGTATCCAATGGTGAAAACCTATCTGAGGCGCCGAAGGATGGAAGGCTTGACCCTCTATCCAATCTTACACATCAGGAGAGATCTTCAATCTTGATAGAACCAACAGAACCAATCAATGTCAGCACAGGTGATAATCCCAAAATGATCCACATGGCACAGTCTTTAACTACACAAGAAAAGCCAGCATTTACTAAATTCTTTAGAAGAAAACAAATCAATTTTGCCTAGACATATATAGACATGCCAGGGCTAGATCCGAATCTCATAATGTATCACTTATCCTTAGCTCTGGGAGCTAAGCCAGTAAAGAAAAAACTTAGAAAGATGCACCCACATGTGGCCCTCATGGTGAAAGAAGAGCTAAAGAAACTGTTAGATGTCAAATTCATTAGATCGACAGACTATCCTGAGTGGATTTCAAACATAGTACTAGTTGCCAAACCAGATGGTAGAGTCTGAATATGTAATGACTTTAGAGACCTGAACAAAGCTTGTCTGAAAGATGATTTCCCCCTGCCAAACATTGACATTATTGTAGATCTCATGGAAGGACACACCATGCTTTCACTAATGGATGGTTTTCTGGATAGAACCAGATAAAAATTACACCTGAAGACCAACACAAGACTACATTCACATGTCCTTGGGGCACCTATTGTTGGTGTGTCATGCCATTTGGTTTGAAAAATGCCAACGCAACATATTAGAGAGCTATGACCACTATCTTCCACGACATGATGCACACTATAATGGAAGATTATGTTGACGACATCCTGGCAAAATCACTCACAAGAGAAGGACACCTGGCAGTACTGGACAAAATTTTCAAAAGACTAGAACAGTTTAATGTGTGCCTCAATCTGAAGAAGTGTGTGTTTGGAGTTACCTCAGGTAAGCTACTTGGATCCATAGTGCCCACCAATGGAATCAAAGTCGACCCAGCTAAAGTGAAAGCCATCATGGAAATGCTATCTCCTAAGAACCTCACTCGACTAAGATCCGTACAGGGAAAACTACAATCTATCAGAAGGTTCATTTCTCAGTTGGCAGACAAGTGCCACCCATTTTCCCACCTTCTACATAAGAATGTCCCTTTCAAATGGAATGATTCATGTGAGCAGGCATTTTAGTAGTTAAAATAATACCTAATGAAACCACCTATATTGATGCCATTGATTCAGGGTAGACCTCTGCTACTGTATATCTCGTCTATACCAACAGCTCTAGGAGCTCTCCTCGCACAACAAAATTATGAAGGGAAAGAACAAGTAATCTACTATATCAGTCGCACACTTGTTGGATATGAACTGCAATACACGCCAATTGAAAGAGCATGTTTCCCTGTGGTCTTCACCTCACAAAATTGGAGACATTACATGTTGTCACATTCAGTCAAACTAGTAGCAAAAATTGATCCACTCAAGTACTTACTCAACAAAGCAGCCCTAACAGGTAGATTGTCCAAATGGGTCATGCTTCTCAGCGAATTCGACATCAAATATGTAGACAGGAAAGCAATAAAAGGCCAAGTACTTACAGATCAACTAGCAGATGCACCTCTAACAGATGATAGCCCTTTGAACTTTGAATTTCTAGATGAATCTCTCTTTCACATAACCACAACAACCTGGAAAATGTATTTCGATGGCTCATATACTCAACATGGATTGGGAGTAGGTATCTTGTTGATCACCCCTAGTGGCGACACCATCCCTAAATCCTATAGATTACTCTTTCCCTGCACTAACAACGTGGCAGAGTATGAGGCCCTAGTCATTGGCATCAATCTAGCAGTTGAATGTAATATCCAAGAACTTCAGGTGTATGGCGACTCACAGTTGGTCATAAATCAAGTAAATGATGACTACCAGACAAAAGATGAGAAATTAATCCCTTACAAACGAATGGTAGATGACTTCAAAGAATACTTTGTCAAGATCTCTTTTGAGCAGATACTAAGGATTGAGAACAAAGCTACAGATTCCATGGCAACGATTGCATCTCTCCTCGATATTCCAAATAATCAACCACGTTATGAGTTCTTGGTAGAGCTAGTGTCCTGTCCTACATATGACACCCCTGAATCCCATATCATTTGCCACATTGTTGGAGCTGATTCCCCCCTCTATGGAAAAATATTTGTCTATCTTAAAGAGAATACCCTCCCACCTGATCTCTCCAGTAACCAAAAATAAACCTTCATCCGTCAGGCATCCTGGTATGGCATTGTCGCCAATACCCTATATCGCAGAGGTCTCGATGGTACTCTCCTTAGATGTCTCAATAGTGAGGAATATCAAACTGCCCTGAACGAAGTGCACGATGGTATATGCGGGACCCACTCTAGTGGCCCTACTCTAGACAAGAAACTCATATGCATGGGATACTACTGGCCAACCATGGAACAAGATTCCTATCATTTTGTAAACAAGTGCAAGAAGTGCCAAATCCATGGCAACTTGATACATGCACCAGCACAAGAGCTGTAGCCATTAACGACTCCTTGGCCTTTCTGTCAGTGGGGACTCGACTTAGTGGGCAAGATTCACCCTCCTTCATCCAACGGCCATAAATTCATAATCATTGCCACTGAATACTTTACAAAGTGGATTGAAGCCATGCCCTTAGCCAATATCACAGGCAAGCAGATTGCCTCTTTTATCTTGAACTACATCATTTGTCGCTATGGTATCCCTTCGTCTATTATCACAGATAATGGACGAACTTTCAAAAATCAAGATGTTAGGGAACTATGCAACAAATTCCATATCCAGCACCGCTTTTCAACCCCCTACTACCCCCAAGGCAATGGCCAGGTGGAGGCATCAAATAAAACTATCCTGAAAATCTTAAAGAAGACTGTCAATGATGCCGACCGTGATTGGCATATCCAATTAAATCTCGTGTTGTGGGCCTATCGTATAAGCATCCGCACACCCACAGGTGCAACACCATACTCCCCAGTCTACGGATCTAAAGCCATCTTTCCCATTGAAGTTGAGATCCCATCCTTGTGAGTTTCTTTAAAAGGCCTCATATCTGATGAAGAGTATAGAGTGTCTAGACTCCAAGAGTTAGATTTGCTTGAAGACAAAAGGCAACAGGCCTTTAACCACCTAAAGATTATCAAAAACGGATGTCTTGAAGCTATAACCACTTGGTAAAACCATGAGTATTCCAAGTTGGTGATCTAATCCTCAGAGAAAATCCCAAAAATCAGCAAGATTAAAAAAAAAAAGGCAAGTTTGAACCTAACTGGCTGGGTCCCTATGTCATCATTACAACCTATGGGTCAGGAGCATATCAATTGGCTACATCTAAAGGTGAACTGTTTGATGATCCTATCAACAACATGCATCTTCGCAAGTTCTACACCTAAAACCCCAATGCAAGGGAGTCCTTAGAAAATTCAAAAAAATTGGAAAAGTGATAAAAAACAAACAAAAAAATTAGAAAAATGGAACAATGTAATGAAACAACTTTCACAATATCTGAATATAATAGTAAATATGCTGCAAATACTTGATAATAATATGCCACTTCGAGGGGGCAACCTCCTAATCCACTTCGAGGGGGATACCTCCAATAGTCTTCAATGAGAACACACTTCACAATATGATGATCCAATAAGACTCACTACCCCTATATATACCTATTTATGCCTAGGATATCACCCAGGCCGACCTAGATAGTCCTATAGAAGCCTTAGGCTGACCTAAACAACTAAATACCAATATACTAATGATAATATGACTTAATTAAGAGTTAAGATAGCCACAAGCCGACTATTCATAACCATATACACTATGGAAGTAAGGGCATAACATGCCCCCCACCTTTACAAAAGCGTTGTCCTCAATGCTGAACAATTGTGGTAGTTTCTTCATATAATCTTCATCATCCCATATGGTAACTTCAACTAGAAAATATTTCCTTATAATGAGGTAACTTGGAACTATTGGTGTCCTCAGCTTCTTCATGCATGTCTGGAAAATTAACTTCAGCTCCAAGATGTGTCTTCCCTTTGCATCTAGCTCTTGATGGTGATGAATGTGTTCTTCCATTACTTGAACCTTTTGATGTTCCATAGAGGAGGAGGTGAGGAATAGTACATGGTACCCTTGCATTGGTTGAATAGCTTGACTAGGAAGTTCTTCTTCTTTCACTTCTTCTTCTTCATTGCCTTTTTCTTTTTCTTTTGTTTCTTCTTCTTCTTCTGCTTCTTCCACTTCTTCTTTTTGTTCTTCTTCTTCTTCTTCTTTGTTTGCTTCTTCTTCTTCTTCTTCTTCTTCTTCTTCTTCTTCTTCTTCTATTTCTTCTTCTTCTTCTTCTTCTTCTTCTTCTTTTTCTTCTTCTTGGTTGCTTGAGACCTCCTTTCTTGGTTCCTTCATAAAGGCACTTAACATGCTTTGTATGTATGATATATCTCCTATTAGGTCACACATATCCCTTTTAACGTCTTCCTTGAACTTACTTATTTCCTCATCCTTATCAGAGGATTTCCCTGGTGTGACAACATTCTTTTTGCCTCTTGTTGCAGGCCCGTCATGGTGGAAAGAAATATTTTTGAAATAAATCACACAAATGAAATGTAAATTCTCTTAAATTTTTACTGTAACTTACTAGGTCCAAGATACCACTTACCTAGAAAAAAATCTAAACAATTAGCAAATTTATAGCCTTGAGAGCAAATTTGTTGGAAACCCTAATTTTGCAATAACTTGCTTATTTTTGCTTCAATTTCTCCAATATTTGGACTATAGGCTCCTCTATTATTTATTCAAACACCCAATACAAATTATTCTCCAATTCAGCAGGATGTGAGAGATATGTAGATCTCAAATAAATTGTGTAGAAATCGTAATTCTACAATAATTCGCCCAAATCTGCTCCAATTCCTTTGAAATCTGTACTGTAGCTTCTTTAATATGGTATTCAAAAACCCTTTAAAAATATTTAAAAAATTCACTAAAATCTGAAAGTTATGCTCTTCTCAAAATCGCCTCCAATGTTGAGAAAATTTTTTGCCTCTACGGTGCCAAGATCATGCTCTGATACCACTTGTAATGAAACAACTTGCACAATATCTGAATATAATAGTAAATATGTTGCAAATACTTGATAATAATATGCCACTTCAAGGGGGCAACCTCCTAATCCACTTCGAGGGGGATACCTCCAATAGTCTTCAATGAGAACACACTTCACAATATGATGATCCAATAAGACTCACTACCCCTATATATACCTATTTATGCCTAGGATATCACCCAGGCTGACCTAGATAGCCCTATAGAAGCTTTAGGCTGACCTAAATAACTAAATACCAATATACCAATGATAATATGACTTAATTAAGAGTTAAGATAGCCACAAGCTGACTATTCATAACCATATACACTATGGAAGTAAGGGCATAACAAAAAATAACAAAAAAAATTGTCCTTTGGTGAAAACCTGGCAAACAGGTGCTTGGGATAGGTACCATGATGAAAACCTGGCAAACAGGCATCATGTGTACTTTTAGCTTTCGTACAAATAAAAGCAAGTGGTGAAAACCTGGTAAACAGGCGCTATCTACGACAAACCACTTCCTCCATCTGTTGTGACCTCATGTCTCTTGTGTCCATCATATCATTCATCTAGAACCAGTCCTTTGAACCGTTGTCGAACTACGTCACCTCAGAGTTATCACATAGGCAAGGCCATTGTCAATGCGCCCCCGAGGCTCCACTCCACTCTGCCTCTCTCCTCTCCCTTTTCTTTGAGTGTCGTCTATCTTGATGTCCATACCATTTCTACATCTGTGCCATCGCCTAGGTCTTAGGTCCATCAGATTCACCCTGAACTACGTTGCCTCTACGTCATCACGTAGGCAAGACCATTTAGCAATGAGCCCCCGAGGCACTAGGTCAGTCCCTTAGGGTCCGTCTCTTCATGTCTATTTGTTGTATCACCCATAATGAGTTAATCCTTTGTCTACACTGGGGGCAACTCCTTGACCTGGTTGCGGATTTGGATTCTTGAATGCCACATGTTCTAAGAGGATACCAATAAGGATCGTGATACCTTTCACTAGACAAGCACGTGCAGCAAAGAAAGCTTCCCAAAACAACAAAAATATTGGCACAATACATCAACCTATCCAACACAAACATATACCGAAACACTCAGATTAACTCTATATCAATTATGGCAAAAGACACATCTAATGCAAGAATGTTCTATGAAACAGGTTAACTTACAAGGTCTTGGATTTTTGTCATTATGTCTTCCTATGCTACTCAAGGATGCCAAAAGCTAGAGATGCTATGATGGGGGCATAATCTTTTTCTTTGTCTGTTGTTTGTGGATCAAACTTTAGTAATGTGATGACTTTTGTCTAACGACATGATCAACAAAAGATCATCGAGGACTTCAGAGGTCTGAACATGAAAAAGGGCAATCCTTATCTGTTGAAATGCAAGAAGTGCTCAGGTCATCTAGATTCAAGTTTGACTAGATGCTTGTATCAACTTGCTATATCAAAATCCATGTAAGGAATACTCAGGTTATCTTGGTTTAATTATACCTAGATGCTTGCATTTTCTTACAACATTTCAAAAAGTGAAAAGAAACAAAAAGTGCCCAATGATGAAAGCAAAACACCTGTGCTCTAATGATGGTAAAGTATCCACATCCATCCCATATCCAAAAATTCATATCAACCATGCAATAAGGAAATCCTACAGAGTGTCAAATGAAATCCCGTATTTCTTTCATCCCTTTTTCTTCCGCCTCTCTATATCACCTCTGTGTCGATTGAGTACATTTGGACATATCAAAAACATAGCATAGATAACATATCATATCACATGAGATAGTCATTCACGTGATTAAATCATTTGCATACATAATAAGTGCATTAGGTCATCCACATACATTTGTATCTGCATAACATATCAAAAATCAAAAACATAGACAAATACATATAGAGCTGCATAATCATATCAATACCATTTACATTTGCATTAGCATATCATATCATCCTAATCCATCTAGTATGCAACACATATACAAAGCATAATAAGATAGATTGCATCTATAACATATAAACATAGAACATGTGCATGTAGAACATCAATAACTGCATCATCATATAAACATAAAAACATGTCCAAATGTGCAACATATCAAAATATTTGTCCATCTCTCAGAGTCATATCATGAAATGTATACAAAGTACAAAAAGATAGTGATACATGTCTCGGGGCAAAATAATACATAAGCAAGCTATCTCAGCCATCAAAAATGTGTACATCAAGCCAAAAATCGGTACAAGTGTCAAAATCTGGCTAACCCTGCTGACGTGGAGCACTGCTCCCTGCATTGCCCTCTCCCCTGTCACCCCCTGACTGTTGGGGCCCTCTCACTGATGCTACAGAATGGGATCCCCATGCCCTCTGTGATGCCACAAACTAAATCCTGTAACTAGGCGCATGTTGGTCTGCTGACACTGCCCCGTGATATAATCCTTTGTAATACTGAGTCTGAGCCTACGCTCTGGCAAGCTCACCCTATACCTGGGCTAGTTGTGTCTGTGCCTGCTGCACTTGTACAACCAAAAAGCTTGAAGTACCATCTGTACCCAAGGCTGCAACTGCTGCATCTCTCTCCGCTTTGATCGCCCACACACTCACCAAGGCTGAGTCTCGCTCTCTGGAGATCTCTGATATCCACCCTGCATCTGCCTCTCTCTGAGATTCCACTACTCTCAGGTGGGCCCTCAACTGCCTATCCTGACCCTAAAGTGCAACAATGGCCCTAAAGTGCAACAATGGCCTGCTGCTGTAGGTCAGGCTGTGGAGCCTGCCCTCCCTGTCCCTGTCCCTATGCCACCTACTGTGCTGGCACCTGCCCCTGCACCTGCTGCTGTGCCACCTGCTATGGTGGTGACATCTGTCTCTGTTGTGCCACATGTTGTACTGGCACCTACACCTGCCCTGCAGCCTGCAGCTACGCAACATCCTGCTAACCCGAAGGTCCCTCCCTAGACCTCCTCCTCCTCCATCTGCACCATCATCTCCCTGACCTCCTCTCCCCCCTCTATCTCCTCCTCTTGCCACCTCCACCCACGTCATCTGAATCCTCCTCGTTTATACAAGGAGCCAACTCTCCAAGTCCTGAATATCTGGGAAGTGGATGAGCGGTGAACCACTCCTCATAATCTGGCGTGATGCCCGCATCCACTATGTCCCTCCTCATAGGCCATGCTGCATAGGGATCTAACGAAAGTCTGCCAAGGCCTCCTCATACGATGCCACGAGACCCCACCTAAATCTCTTTGCATGGGTCCTCGTGAATGGCACCTGCCCCTGTGGCCTGCCCTACACTCTGCCAAACTACCTCTGTACTCTGCTAACAATCTACCGCTCTAATATGTACCATGTCTTGCCAATAAGCCACTGAGTCTGGAAACAATATGGCAACTCATCAGCCTCATCCTCCCATACCTCGCAGTCTAGGTATGGGCGCCAGATAACTAGATCCACATTATCTAGCGCGTGTCTTCAGTACTCGAGATTTCCCAGCTTGTGCTGGGAAATCACACCTGCATATCCATAGCTATAGGGCTCACCTCTCTGCCTATGAAAAAGACATATTGACCGTGTGATAGCTATGTGCTCCCATAACCAAAATTGCAAAAGAGACACACCTGCTGACAAGATGGCCCCTCTGTGATACACAACCTGGTGCATATCCCTATACAAGTGTGCTAGCACGCACACACCCCATGCTTACCGAGTCCCATCAGTAATCATGCTCTCTAGCACCCTCCCCCAGCCAGTCGGGAACCTGTGTGACCTCCTATCAGGGCATACTATGCCACCGATTAGTCCCACCACTATCCCCGAGAAGTAGTCATAGCAGTCATGAATATCCTGCCACGATATCACCTGCTCAACTAGATCTGGGTCATCAAAAATGCATCTGCACTCAGCCAATCCTACATCACGCTGTGACTCGTACTCTACCAACTCTCCCTGAATAAGGAGGTGCAGAATCCTGTACACGTCCTCTAAAGTGATCGCCATCTCCCCGATCGGTAGATGAAATGTCCCATCCTCGCTGTGGAATCGCTCCACCACTGTAGCCAGCAAACCACGGTTCGTGTGAACCTCGGGCATGAAACAAATGTAATGGAGACCCATAGCACCAAGAGCCTCATGGTCCATCTCTGTCAACATATACCGCTGTAACAGCGGCAAAGGGAACTGCTCTCGTGACATCAGGGTATCATGGATATCCTCCTGCAACCAAGCAAAGCATAACATCAAAGAAATCCATATCCAAGCAAAACCTACTCAAAGCAATCGAACTATCCTATCATTGACTTAACACATCAAATTAATCAAAACAACATATCATCTCTTGACTAGATTCTCGACAATCTCAGAGATCGCTTATCAATTGATGCATCGATCAAGGTGCCAATTGGGTTAATTTCGTTAAGTCAATTGATTATCCTAGTGCAAATACACCGAACCAGGTGGCAAATACATTGATTCATATCAGATGCACCGCTTCACCGTGAATGCGCCAATCCTTGATGTGTATGCGCCGTTCTGGCACATGTGCCTCTTTTTGTGTCACATGCGTAATTCCACAATAGATGCGCCAATTCCTAGCCTATATGCGCACATCTATCGTATGCGCCATAAGATCTCTCAAATGCGTGATTCCGCGGCATATGCGCCATTTTGGGATGCATATGCATCAAGCTGTAGTTTGGCGCATCTATCCTAGCTTTTTTTCCTAAGCATTTATTGACCTAATAAATGACTTTTAGCAAGATTTGACGAACTACATACCAGTGGTTCTGCATCAGGTGGCCAATCGAATCGTCAAACTTGCTCAAACTGGTGCTCCTCGCGCAGAATATCCATATCTCTGTCAACTGCTCTAGCTCCTCTACTCTCCTAAGCTCTCAAAGACCAATCAACTAAGGACAAGTGTGCAAATGAATACGACTTGTGGACCCAGCTCCTATATATAGCAAGGAAAGCCTAGCTGACTGTGTGATAACTTCCCATATCTATTCCTCCGAACCATGTCCTATTTTTCTCCATCCTAACCTACTTTTCACCTTCTTCTTTGTGAGATTGTCCATCTCACGCTTTCTGCTGTCTTCCCGTCCAATCTCCCGAGGGGGCATCCTGTCGTTAAACTTGTACCAGGGACAAACTGGGGCATGTATCATTGTCAAAAATTCTTATTCTTTGAAACAACGTGATAAAACACATTGCATCAAAGAGGGGCAAAATGTATACACCTAAAAATGACATGACTCTGCCTAAACAAATATTTTAAATATTTATTTCATCTTTATATTCCTCTATCAATAAATAAATAAATCAATTTATTTATTTGATTCATTTCCTCCCATTAATTGAATAAATTACATTTATTTAATTAATTTCATTAATAGAAACTTTATTCTTCTAAATAATTAAATAATTTTAATTATTTAATTAGATCATTCATTCTTCCAAATTTATTTAAATTAAATCTTAATCTTCAAAAAAATATATATATAATTAAATATTTTATTTATTCTTCCATATCATGTGCAAGTAATTAAATAAATTTATTTATTTAATTACACTTTCTTATCTTCTAAAAAATATTCGAAATCTTCTAAAAATAAATTCTTCTTGTCACACAAAAGCAAAAGCTAAGTTAACTGATTTAAAGCTATCAACAAAACTCTTAAATTAGAAAAATATATTCTAATTTAAGAAATAAAAGCTCATCCTCATCAAGAAAGCAGTTAACTCAACAAAGCATCTTTTTGAATGACACATGTCCTTCTATTCGCGCACGTTCTCTTGAACATCCTCTACCATTGATTTTCTGATTTCTTCTACACCATTGATCTTCTCTCACACAATCCTATAAATACCCCTCTATCCTTCCATTTAAAAAAAATATGAAGCTTTCAAGTAAACTTATGCTGCAGAATCTATAGCGCGCCATTGGCACCCCCACTATCACATCTTTCATTAGCCATTTCATGTTGTGTTGAAGCTCACCTTCAACACTACAAGTATCCAAGCCATTTCTCTTTTGCCATCTTGAGGAATTAAAGCAAGGAAGCAAGCTTCCTAAGGGTTGCATTCATCACTGAAGATCAAACAGGAATAGGCGAACAATGGAAATCACGAGGTAACAAAGGTTGTGAGTATCGCTCTTATTCTAAAAGCTTTTGTTATTTGCACATTCTATTGATGTTTTTAGGTTTTAATAATTCATTTTATCATCTAATTTTACCCATAACACACACACACACACACACACATATATATATAAAAGATGATTAGAATGAAGGCAACCGATCATAGTCATCCTTTGTGGATCGAGAGTGCAGAGGACATAAGACCGCCTTCGTCAACTAAGAAAAGAGATAGAGATATCATTTGCAAAAGGATCAACTAAATACGTAACCCAAGATAAAGACAAACATGAATAAGTCAAACATCAAAAAAGACAAAATAAAAGATAAACAAAAGCAATTACATTTTTAGTTATTGGCTGCCGATCCAATTACAAGGGGTGCCGATTACATTTGAAAAGAGGCATCTCAAAGAAAGGTCGTGACCATCCAAGAGGGTGATGGTATATAAGAAGAATTGGAACTCATTTTCATGGCATCTTACCATTGAACAATCACACATACATCTCATCAATCGATCAAGAATATATTCATTAAACAATTGCAGTGTAGCAAGTCTATTATATATTTAGATCCACAAAATAAATCAGCAGCAACAGATTGGTCTTTCATCAAATACAAGAATTGGATCAGCCAAGGTATTATATCAGCAAGTATTACTAAGAGCAATCATTTATACCAGGTATGATCCTTTACTTTAATAATATCTTATCAAACAGAAATCTCTAATGCAGAAATAAAGATAAATGATAACAACTTGAATAATGATAAAATCGAATGCATATAAATAGAATGAATGATGTCAATGAATACATAGAGAATGAAATATAAGATGGATGTTATGAATATGTATGAATCATAGATTGATTGCTATCATAGAACAATTATAGAGTGAAATGCTAATGTAGAGTGAGATGTATCATAGAATAAATAAGTATAGAATCGATTGGAAAGATTATCATAGAATGAATAAGTTATCATAGAATGAATAAGTATATGGAACAAATTTAGATATAGAATGAAAATGTTATAATCCTAATGGACATGAAAATGCTCATAACTATGATAGAATGAGAATGAATAGCCTAAGAATGATTAAGGGATAAGAATGTTTATATGATGAATAATATTCCTATAAGGAAGCATATTGGATATTGCCAATTAATGTGATCAATGATGATAAGTTTTACAAGACGTGATTCATAAAACCATGATATACTTAGAGAAGAGCAAGTAGCCTCACCCTTAATCTCTCTATCACCCTACGAGTATGGTGGTGAGTTAAGGAAGGGCAGACTAATGGACCTAGGTGACCCTCAAGTGGATGAAGAACACCGTGTGTAGTGTGAAGTCCCTTGAGCCAAGAGGTAAAGAACACCGCGTGTAGTGTGAAGCCCTTGGGCCTAAGGTTATGTAAACTTAATAAATGTGCCCAACGTTAGGTGACTCTCAAGAGGGTGAGGAATGCCGCGTGTAGCATGAAGCCCCTTGAGTCAAATGGTGAAGAATTGCCGCATGTTGCAATGAAGCCTTTAGGCCTACGGTGGGATGGTTACACCAGCGCCTTAACACAATCGTACTCATATGGGGTGCGTGAGTAGAGTAGATTAACGATCAGGCTCCATAATGACTTTCCCAAGGTATATCATGGAAAACTTTATGTGAAAGAAATGAGAATATGAAATGCATATATGTAGTAACTTTAATGTTGATTATGATTATGAGGTTACTAACCTTAAGAGGAAATGTGAAAGGTGTATATACTAATGAACTTGATATTGATTATGATTATATGGTTATTAACCCTAATTGCAATATGTTGATATTATAAGGATTTATTGGTTACTAATGTTCTCTTTTACAAGTTAAAATTGTGTGCAAGGTTAAGAAATTTTGAACTGCCAAAAAGGGGACATTACAAGTGGTATTAGAGCAGCCATCCTGCCATCCTGTGAAGAAAATTAATGCAACATTACACAAGACATTCCACACGTAACAACAAAAACAACATGGAAATGAACAATGATTTAAGAGCCTTCATGGACCTGACCACTAAAGCAACGATGGACCAAAATGAAAGAACCACTAAAGCTATGATGAAGCAAGGTGAAAAGACAACACAAATGCTTCTTGAAGCACTCCAAAAGGTGGGAAACACCATGGACCATCTTAATGTTAGATTCTAGACAGACAACTGAGAGGGGGGGGTGAATCAGTTGTCCCAAAAATTTCTCTTATTAATCACTTAAATCCTTCTTATAATTCAGCAACATAATAATAAATCAATCATGGAAACATAATGCAACAATTCAAGAGCAGAAACACATTAACACATATGACACCAAGATTTTAACGTGGAAAACCCGGTTAAGGGAAAAACAATGGGGTGACTAACCCAAGGTTGTATTCTTTGTTAAAAGAATAAGAAGTATAAAATGGCATTGGCCAATTAGGGCACACTGCTCACAAGAGGCCCACTACCTACAGGAGACACATTGTCTACAGAATAATAAATATTACATGAATTGAATAATAGCATCTTCACCATGCTTGAGTCAGTTCCACTTAAGCTCAATACTTCTACTCTACCTTTTACTCTGCTCCTCTACCACACTCATCTCTGCCAAGATACATTTGAAATGACTTCACAACTTCTTATTTATACAAGACATCGACTTTGGGATAATCATCAAAGTCGGCAAACTTTACAGAGCAAATACACAAATATAACTTGACTTATTACAAAAGACTTCACGCAGATCACCACACTGTCGGCTACACAGATCTGAGACTTCAATCTTCTTTGAGGAACATGCCATGCTTCACAGAACATCTTCAAGATCATCCGCAGGATGTGTAACTCATCCGGTCGGCCAAGTTTAGGAAGAACATCATCATCTGGAAGTAATTCTTCAATTACGAGCTCAATCTTCAATGCAGATCACCAACACGAACTGGACACAATCCAGAGACCTCCACAAGCTTGCCTGAATCACCAAGAACATCCACACTACTTCTGCTTACTAAAATCATTCTCTCCTTCATCCAGAACTTGAAGAACATAGTCTGTCATCACTGTCATATTGGAATAGATGCTTGCGGACCTCCAGACCATGAACCAATTGACTTCCTAAACACTCCACCAAATCCACAGAACAAGATATTGCATTTCCAGATCTCACTAGACCTATTTGTGTCACTCTATCACCTCTGAACATCTGCCAGAACTGATTTTACTCATATGGCCATAACTTCTTGTAATCTTCATGCGGATCTCTCAAGTCTCTATTGGATCACCTTTAGACACATATATACAAACCCTTTGATGCGTAACCTCTGATCTTCATCTTAGCTGGGATCTTTACTTCACTGTCTTCACTATTCTTCTCTGTTCCTGATAGGACTAATTTTCTCAATATCCTCAGCATACAACTCATCCAATCCTTGTCATTAATGCAACAGGAGTATGTTGACATCAATGACAACACCGGTTAGGCCCATACTTGCAACACTTAAGACTCACTCAACAAATGGAAAGGAAGTGGGATCTAACCATTCAAAAAATAGCAATACTTCATCAATTCCAAAGGTTCCTATACCATCCTTTCTTCTCGAAGAGGAAACATCAAGAATGGAAGAATCTACTCCGAATTCAATGAGTATGGATGATATTGCATGAGCCTATGCAAGTTTGGAACCCAAAGTAAGAAGGGTTGTATCATTCAATGACTATAGCAATTCAAAGAGAAATGAGATCACCAATAAAGAAAGAAAACCTATGACCAAAGATTTGAAGCACAAGGCAAACAAGGTCTATCTACCCAACTTTGATGGCTCCAACAAGATCTCTACCCATGCATGGCTACAAATACTCAATGATTACTTCCATCTAAGTCCGATGACCGAGAAGGATGTCTTGCAATTCACCATCCTACACTTGGAAGGGTTAGCATATGAATGGTGGCACCATGGAAAGCATACCCAAGGTCACCAAAACATAACATCTTACGAGGACTTCTCTCGTAATTTCATCAAAAGATTTGATAGAAGGCACCCGCAAGAGGATTTTAAAGAGTTAACACATTTGAAACAATGTGGGACGGTGGAGGAATACATCCAAAAATTTGAGAAATTATCTATAAGGGTTTTTGGAATCGAAGAGGACCGACTCACGTACCTATTCATTGAAGGTTTGAATGAATCATTAAGAAACCTAGTGAGTGTTGTCAAACCCGCAAACTTAGAAGATGCCATAAACACGACACTAAGACTTGAAAAGGATAAGAAACCAAAACCCTACATCAAGCCATTTCCCAAAAAGGGTAGGAAAGGATAAAAACTCATGCTATAAGTGTGGAGAGCCATGGAAACCCAGGCATACTTGTCTAAGAGATGAACTAAGAGAAAAGGGTTTATGCTTTAAATGTAAAGAGAAATGGGGTCTAGGGCATAGATGCGGACAAGTCCGCAATATAGAAGCCTTATCCGATGAGGAGATAGAAGAAAACCCAACTAAGAGGAGAAAATGTGACAACCAAGAACAAGTGTCTATAGCGGCTATATCCTTTTAGACTTAGATGTCATCTTAAGGGTAAAAAGGTAACAACCCTAGTAGATAGTGGATCCACCCATAACTTCATAGATGAAGCATTGGCCAAACGAATAAAACTTAACACCCAAGACTTTGAGGGCTTTAATGTATCTTTAGCCAATGGGTCTATGACTAGTTGCTCTAAAATGTTACCACAATTAAATCTGGTCCTAGGAAAACATCCCATCCAAGATGATTTTTATGTGGTTAATATGGGTAACATAGATGTGATCTTAGGCACACCATGGCTACATTCATTAGGTTGTCTCACCTTAGACTTTCCTAATTAGAACTTAGTTTCGAACACCAAGGAAAGAAAGTTACCTTACATCGCTTGTCTGATGGATCACCTAGGATGATCTCTTCAAAAAGAATGGAAAGAACCTTCTGACATAACCAAGTAGAATGGGCAGTACAGTGCATGATATTAGATAAATCAACCCCGTTGGGAAAACCCATACATATAGACATCCAACCAATTCTTAAGAAACACAAAAAGGTGTTTCAAGAAATACCCCCCGGCCTACCCCCAAAACGAGGGTTTGAACATATTATAGAGCTTGAGAAAGGTGCTAAACCCATAATTACAACACCATATAGGCACCCTCAAAAATTTGAAAAGGAGATAGATTAAACTATAAATGAGCTCCTAGAGATGGGTCACATTAAGCCTAGCTCCAGCCCCTTTGCATCATCGGTAGTCCTAGTGAAAAAGAAAGATGACACTATGAGAATGTGCATCGACTATCGAGCCCTGAATAAACAAACAATTAAGAACCGCTATCCTATTCCTAGGGTGGATGAACTTATTAATGAATTACACGGAGCAAGGTATTTTTTGAAGATTGATCTACGATTCAGATATCACCAAATCCGGATGAGAGAAGAAGACATCCCCAAAACAGCCTTTAGGTGTCACTATGGACATTTTGAGTTCTTAGTCCTACCCTTCGGACTGACCAACACTTCGGTGACATTTCAATCATGTATAACCATACTTTCCGAAAGTATTTACGAAAGTTCCTATTGATCTTCTTTGATGATATCTTGATATATAGTAAAACCTGGGAAGAACACTTAAAACATATTGATGAAGTCTTATCCATCCTCGAACAAGAATCACTCTATGCGAAGGCCTCCAAATGTGAGTTTGGGATGGAAAAGATTCTATATTTGGGGCATAAAATTAGTGCTGGAGGTGTGAAGGTAGACGAGGAAAAGATTAAGGCCATAAGAGAGTGGCCTAGGCCAAGAACCCTAACCCACTTAAGAGGATTCTTGGGGCTATGCAACTATTATCGGAGGTTTGTCAAGAACTTCTCCAAGATTGCGGCTCCTCTCACCAATCTAACCAAGAAAGGACTAGTCCATTGGGATGATGCAGCACAAAGAGCCTTTGAGGAATTGAAAGAGGTAATGAGTACTTGTCTGGTGCTAGCCATACCTAATTTCTCATTTCCATTCAAGCTAGAGTGTGATGCATCCGACGAAGGCATTGGCACAGTCTTAATGCAAAATAGGCACCCTATAGCCTTTGAGAGCCGCAAACTAACAGCAGCCAAAAGACTCTATTCAAATTATGACAAGGAGATTTTGGCCATTGTGCATGCCCTAGCCAAGTTTTGACAATACCTTGTGTGTGGGAAGTTCTCAGTTAAAACAGATCATAATAGTTTGCAGTTCTCTCTTAAACAATGAGATTTGAATGACAGGCAGCAAAAATGGGTAAGCAAACTTCAGGCATACAATTTTGACATAGCTTATGTTAAAGGAAAGAATAATGTGCTGGTCGATGCCTTATCTCGAAGGCCACATCTATGTGCCATGTCTAGCATATCACCAGATTGGAAGAGCTCCATCATCGTAGAGTATGTCAAGGATCCCTACACCAATGATGTGATGGAAGGAAACATAAAGGACGAGGGCTATACGATGAAAGAGGACCTCATCCTCTACAAGGATAGAGTATATTTGGCAGCAGGTTCTAAGATGAAGGATAGAGTGATCAAGGAGTTCAATGACAATCCCCTTGCCGGACACCAAGGATACTATAAGACATACAAACAAGAGAAAGGTTTGCATGGAAAGGGCTTAAAAATGATATACTTAAGTTGTCCAAGAATGTACCATTTGCAAGAGGAACAAAGTAGAGCACTTGCATCTGACAGGATTATTACAACCATTGCCCGTACCTGAAGAAAAGTGGAGCAACATTTCCATGGACTTTATTACCTATCTTCCTAAGGTGCAAGGAAGAGATTGTATCTACATGGTGGTGGACAGGCTCACAAAGTATGCACACTTTATGGCTATCTCATCCAAGTACAAGGCCCCTTAGGTTACCGAGTTGTTCTTCAAGGAGACTTTAGATTTCATGGGCTACCAAAGAACATAGTTAGCGATAGAGATAGTCGCTTTATGAGTCTATTTTGGCAGGAATTATTTCAGTTGCCCAGAATAGAGCTTACACCAAGTACAAGTTTTCACCCTCAAATCGATGGACATATGAAAATAGTAAATAAGTGGATTGAGGGCTATTTGAGAAACTATGTTACCGGTCAATAGAGGGCATGGACAAAGTGGCTACATATGGGAGAGTATTGCTATAACACGACTCATCATATGTCTATTGGGATGAGTCCGTTTTGAGCCCTATATGGGTATGAAGCCACATCATTTGGGAGTTTACTTATTCAAGATAGCAAGGTACCCAAAGCAAAAGACTTCCTTCAACAACATGAGGACATCATGAGAGTCCTTAAGGATAACATACATCATGAACAAAACCAGCAAAAGATATATGTGGATAGAAAGTGAGTTGAAAGGACCTTTGAAGTTGGAGACATGGTATATCTAAGGTTGCAACCATATAAGCAAACTTCTATTAAGGCTAGTGGATCCGAGAAACTAAAGCCTCAATTTTATGGACCATACAAGGTTTTGAGAAGGATTGGCAAGGTTGCTTATGAGTTGGATCTACCTGGGAATAGTAAGATTCACAATGTATTTCATGTCTCCAAACTCAAGAAAGTACTTGGACAAAAGGTTACCCCGTGTGAAGAACTACCCCCTCTTGATGATGAGGGACAATTAATCCTTGAACTAGAAAGAATACTTAGTACAAGGGAAAGAAGATTGAGGCATAGAGTTCTATCTCTGAATACCTCATAAAATGGAAAAATCTACTAGAGGACGATGCCACATGGGAAGGAATAGAAGTCAAGAACCATCCTAACTTACAAATTGCTTGAGGACAAGCAATCTTTGAGTGGGGAGGACTATGATGTTCCCACCTTAATATGAAAATTTGATTATAATTACTCCTAACACAAAAGATCTCATCACTTGGTTGACTCCGTATCTATGCACCAATGATAATGATAAGCTCAACGACATTGATCTGCAATAAGGGCAAAGAGTAAGGATCCATTTCTTACATATACCAATTCATATATATATATCAAAGATGATTAGAATGAAGGCAACCGATCATAGTCATCCTTTGTGGATCGAGAGTACAGAAGACATAAGACCACTTCCGTCGACTAAGAAAAGAGATAAGCGATATCATTTGTAAAAGGATCAACTAAATATGTAATCTATGATAAGGACAAACATGAATAAGACAAATATCACAAAAGACAAAACAAAAGATAAACAAAAGCAATTACATTTTTAGTTATTGGCTTTCGATCCAATTACAAGGGGTACCGATTACATTTGAAAAGAGGCATCTCAAAGAAAGGTCGTGACCATCCAAGAGGGAGATGGTATATAAGAAGAATCGGATCTCATTTTCATGGCATCGTGCCATCGAACAATCACACATACATCTCATCTATCGATCAAGCATATATTCATTAAACAATTGCAACGCAACAAGTCTATTATATATTCAAATGCACAAAATAAATCAGCAACAACAGATTGGTCTTTCATCAAATACAAGAATTGGATCAACCAAGGTATTATATCAACAAGTATTACTAAGAGCAATCATTCATACCAGGTATGATCCTTTACTTCAATAATATCTTATCAAACAGAAATCTCTAATGCAAAAATAAAGATAAATGATAATAGCTTGAATAATGATAAAATTGAATGCATATAAATAGAATGAATGTTGTCAATGAATACATAGAGAATGAAATATAAGATGAATGTTATGAATATGTATGAATCATAGATTGATTCCTTTCATAGAACAATAAAGAGTGAAATGCTAATGTAGAGTGAGATGTATCATAGAATAAATAAGTATAGAATCGATTGGAAAGATTATCAAAGAATGGATAAGTTATCATAGAATGAAAATGTTATAATCCTAATGGACATGAAAATGCTCATAACTATGATAGAATGAGAATGAATAGCCTAAGAATGATTAAGGGATAAGAATGTTTATATGATGAATAATATTCCTATAAGGAAGCATATTGGATATTGCCAATTAATGTGATCAATGATGATAAGATTTACAAGACATGATTCATAAAACCATGATATACTTAGAGAAGAGCAAGTAGCCTCACCCTTAATCTCTCTATCACCCTACGAGTATGGTGGTGAGTTAAGGAAGGGTAGACTAATGGACTTAGGTGACCTGTAAGTGGATGAAGAACACCGAGTGTAGTGTGAAGTCCCTTGAGCCAAGAGGTGAAAAACACCACTTGTAGTGTGAAGCCCTTGGGCCTAATGTTATGTAAAATTAATAAATGTGCCCAATGTTAGGTAACTCTCAAGAGGAATGTTGTGTGTAGCATGAAGCCCCTTGAGCCAAATGGTGAAGAATTGCCGCATGTTGCAATGAAGCCTTTGGGCCTACGGTAGGATGGTTACACCAACGCCTTAACGTAATCATACTATATGGGGTACGTGAGTAGAGTAGATTAACGATTAGGATCCATAATGACTCTCTCAAGGTATATCATGGAAAACTTTATGTGAAAGAAATGAGAATATGGAATTCATATATGTAGTAACTTTAATGTTGATTATGATTATGAGGTTACTAACCGTAAGAGGAAATGTGAAAGGTATATATACTAATGAACTTGATATTGATTATGATTATATGGTTATTAACCCTAATTGAAATATGCTGATATTATAAGGATTTATTGGTTACTACTGTTCTCTTTTACAAGTTAAAATTGTGTGCAAGGTTAAGAAATTTTGAACTGCCAAAAAGGGGACATTACAGAGAGTTGATCCTGAAAAGATCAAGGAAATTGTGGATTGGCCTCCCCCATCAAACCTTACATAGCTCAAAGGTTTCTTTGGCCTTTGTGGTTTTTACAGGAGATTTGTTAAGGGGTTTTAACAGGTGGTTGCTCCACTTACAGATTTGACAAAGAAGGGAGCCTTTGCTTGGTCAGATTCAGCTCAAAAGTGTTTTGATCACTTCAAAATAGGTTATGAGTACTTGCCCAGTCCTAGCCATACCAATTTTTTCCAAACTTTTTGAGTTGGAGTGTGATGCATCTAGGGAAGGGATAGGAGTTGCCTTGATGTAGGACAAACATCCCATTGCTTTTAAGAGCCATAAGTTTAGAGGCATTGAGAAGAGCTACCTTATTTATGATAGGGAGATGTTGGCCATCATGCATGCCTTGGCCAAGTTTAGACTGTACCTTGTGGGAGTTAAGTTCATTGTTAAAACCGACCAGAATAGCCTCAAATACTTCCTAAACCAATGGGATCTTAATGATAGACAACAGAAGTGGGTGAGTAGATTGCAGGCACATGAATTTGACATTGTGTATGTAAAAGGGAAGAAGAATGTGGTTGCTAATCCTCTGTCCAAGAGACCTCATTTGTGCGCTTTAGTGGAGATTACAGCGGATTCGGCCGAGTATGCTAAGGACTATTGGGCATTAGGCATTATTCAGGGTACTATTTAGGATGAAAGGTATTCTATGGTGAATGATTTGATCATTTATAAGGATATAATTTATTTAGTACCCAAACCTTAGCTTAAGGTGAAGGCATTGAGGACATTTCATGATGCACCTATGATTGGTCACCCGAGATTCTTCAAGACATATAGGTAGATTTGAGAGAGGTTCACTTGGAAAGGACTTAAAAATGAAGTCCTTAAGTATGTTTAGGAATGTCCCACATGCCACCAGAACAAGCATGAGCATACTTTTCTGGTTGGTTTGTTGTAGCCCCTATTTATTCCCAATTAGAAATGGGAATGTATCTCTATGGACTTCATCACTGGGCTTTCGAAGGTACAAGGTACGGATTGCATATATTGTTTGAAGGTTGGTGCCTTCGTCCCTTGGTTGTTTAGCTTTGGCCTTGGGATTCGTGACATGGCTTAACCACCTCCCACGGTATGTATATCTCTAGTGTTTATATTGGGCGTTAACAAGTCGATCTTTTGGCATAATGGCAAAATCTTGGGCCAACAATTGGTATCAGAGCCCAGGTCACAGGTTTGAATCCCTTGGTTGTGCTGGGGGGATTGTTGGAAGGTTGGTGCCTTCGTCCCTTGGTTGTTCAGTGTTAGCCTCGGGATTCACAACATGGCTTAACTGCCTCCCGCAGTCTATATATCTCTAGTGCTTGTATCAGGCATTAATAGGTCGATCTTTTGGTGCAATGGCAAAACCTTGTGCCTACATATATGTTGTTGTTGACTGGCTGACAAAATTTGCCCATTTCCTTTCTATTTTGACAACATATACAACAACACATGTGGCTGATTTATTCCTTAGAGAGATATCTAGACTACATGGGATGTCTAGGAGCGTAGTCAGTGACAGGAACAAGTTACTGAACCTCTTTTGGCAGGAACTCTTCAGGTTGATTGGGACAGGACTCACCCCTAGTACCTCTTATCACCCTCAGACAGATGGCCAGACTAAGATAGTGAATAAATGGGTGGAGGGGTATTTGCGGAACTACATTTCAGAGCAGCAAAAGGCATGGGTGAGGTAGGTACACTTAGTTGAGTATTGTTATAATTCAACTTACCATATGTCCATTAAGATGCCACCATTCATGGAAATTTACGGGTATGAGGCTCCAAGTTTTCTGGATTTGTTATTTGAAGACAACAGAGTACCTAAGGCCAGGAATTTACTCCAGGAGAGTCAGGACATTATGAAATCCTTGAAGGATAATTTGCACCAGGCACAAAATCAATAGAAGTTGTATGCTGATCAACACTGAGTAGAGTGGACCTTCGAGGTGGATTACATAGTTTATCTCAGGCTGTAGCCATACAGATAATCCACTCTTAAGAAGAATGGGGGGAGAAGCTTAAGCCACAGTTCTATGGTCCTTTTAGGATATCCAGGCGGGTAGGAGAGGTAGCTTATGAGCTAGAGTTACCGGTGGATAGTAGAGTACATAATGTTTTTCATGTCTGTTGCCTCAAAAAGGCACTTGGACATAATGTAGTTCCCTCTTCTAAATTGCCACCATTGGATGAGGAAGGGAAACTTATCTTGATTCCTGAGGTCATCATTGAAACTAGAGAGCGTACTCTATGCAAGAGGACTATCAGAGAGTATCTAGTGAAGTGGAAAAACTTGCCAGTTGAGGATGCTATATTGGAGAGTGAGTAGATTTTGCAGCATCCAGAGTTACAATTGCTTGGGGACAAGCAATTTTGGTGAGGGAGGACTGTAATGTCCCCTTCCTAAGCTCTGATAGTTTGATTGAGAGTTGGATTATTACTTAGCTTCCTGTAGGCTAACACTGGAGGGATATGGAGCTCCACATTTCTTGGAGACACGTGGGATGCTTATGTGGCTATTCTTTGGTTGGATTTGGGCTCAGATGGTAGCGAGGTTTGTAATGACACTTTCGGATACCGTTTCAAACATTTGGTTGATGTTCCACTTTTTAGGATCCCATACCTATTTTTAGTAAGTCTCTGTGTCAACATCGACTTCTTCACATGGCAGTGGTTTCACTCTGATAGGGTTGGCCCTTTCATTCGATGACCATTAGGTATTTATCTTGGGGGTTATTTAATTAATTCTAATATTATAAAGTTAAATTAAATATTTAACTTAGCATTATTAAATATTATAAAGTGACTTTATGGGTTGGCACCTAGGGGATATGAGGAGTGTTTAAAAATTATATTTATTTTATTTCTCTAAGTGGGGCACTCAACATGGGAGATATAAGGAATTAAAAATAAAGTTATATTCCCTCAAAAGTGAAGCATGGATTATTGAGAAGCACATAAAAGCTTTTTTAAAGCTCATTTGATTATTATGTTATGCTTTTAATTTTTGAAGAGAGTTTTACCAAGTTGAGCATGGAGTTCTTCCAGAGACTTTGTGAGGATGAAAACCTTCATAGAGATCATCAACTGCAGAAGTGAGAGACCTTCCAAAGCTAGTTGTTGATAGTCTCATAAAGAGGCTATGCTTGTGTTGACAGTTCAGATTTTCCAGTTTTCATTGTAGGTTTTGGAGAACCAAAATAATGGAGATTCTTTGAATATTATTTTGGAATGGGATTGCAAGTTTTTTGAGTAATTTTTGGTGTGTGTGGAGTCTTTTAGATTGTCGTACCATTCCTAGGCTGGCCATACCATTCTCAGCAGTGTGTTGGGAGTTTGAACTTCATCCAAAGTTGTATATTTGACTGGTTTTATTGTTGGGAAGATGATGCCTATGGTTTTATGATGGATTGCAGGGTTTTGGAGGTTTATTGTTATTGTTTGATGTTGGTTTAGAGCTGAACCTAGTCGTACCATTACAAGTTGGGCGCAAGTGTTTTTAAAGGGCGGATTTGACATGTTTAATTGCTACTAGACATGGAGAAGTGGCGCCTAGGATTAGTAAGCATTGCGTTTTGAGCATATGTTGAATATTGAATATTTAGGGTGTTTTCTTTGGCTTCCAATAGTTGAACAATTGTTGTATACAAATTGTTTCAAACTTGCAATTTATAACAACCAACGGGTATGTCTAAAAATTGATATTTATGTGTTATTTTCATATGGGTATTGTTGATTAATGCTTTAAATGTTGGTTTTTTGTTATATGAACATCTGAGTGTTGTTAGAAATGCTTCTATGTTATTATATTTCATTTCTATGCAATGCAAATGTCATATGCAAAACCTACATGCAATAAACCATAAACATTCAGTGTCAAACAATCAACAAATAACAAAACAGAAAAAAAATTAGAATAGGGGTGTATGCTACAAGAATAAACATAAAGATTTATTCCCATGAAAAAGAGGGTTTGAAAGGAAAATTGCAACAAGAGTTTACTAAAAAATGCCTTGTGCTCATAGCTAAGCAAACAAAAATATAAGATTTTCTTAGTTTTTTTTTCTTTAAGAATTACAAGAGGGGGCTTCTCCTCATAATTTGAAGAACAATTTTACTGTACATGTTTTATTTTGTGTCACATTGAAAGGTGTAATTAAAATGCTAAAATTTTTTGACGTCCATCATGGGGCACGAGGAATGGTTTTTAGCTAAAGCTTTATTTCACAACGAATGATAATTTGGCATCTCGTCGCACTTGTTTTGCAACCTAACTTGAATTTAGTTCAACATGAGCAAGAAGACATTGTGGATAGTCTAAGCCGCTTCATTTTTTATCAAAGGAAAAATCTCGCACATAGAGAGCCATGACCACTATCCTGGATGAAGAAGAGAGGGGGGTAGATCTCACAACAAGAAGACTTGTGTTGCCTCCTCTTGCATGGAATTAAGTAATTGTGGCTTTTAAAGTCTATACTAGATCAAGAAGGAGAGCTAATCTTATCGATCCTTATTTTCAGATGCTTCATCCCTCCTTTGATGGTGAAGGCTCCTCTATAAAGGTTCCAAATCTACTTGAACTTTTCTCTCACTTGGGAAAAGAAGAACTTCAAACTATGGGTGATAACAATGGCACAAATTCTAGAAACAACAACAATAATGTTGGAAATTGCAGGCATGCGGTCCCTTTACCATGGGGAGACAAAATTGGTCCCCTCGCTCTTGCCAACAACAATGATCTTCCAAAAGGATCAAGAAAACATTTTCTAAAATTCTATGGCAATGGAAGTCAACACCTAAATGAACATATTTCAATGCTCACAACAACTTACATTGTTTTGAGCATGACTCATGAAGATGTTGCAAGAAATTTGTTTGTGGAGACTCTAGCTAGAAATGCAACTGATTGGTTTCATCATTTGGAACCTCACAGTATCACAAATTGGGAATCAATGAGTGATAAGTTCCTACCAAGATTTAAACCATCTGAAGATAGTCACATGCTAATTAACCAACTCTCAAATGTAAAGATGGAAGATCATGAGCCCATGAGAGAGTTCGTGCAAGATTTAATAGTCTCATAACAAGAATTTTTTTAATTCTAAATCTGACTCTTGACATTCTTTTGAGTAGTTTCATAAACGCTCTGCCATATGAAATTGCTTTCTTTCTCAAGACAAGACATGAAATAGAATTAGTTGAGGCCTAACAACATGCTATTGAGTTGGAAGATAACATGGTTGTGTTAGGAAAGATACAAAAGGATTACATCAGACCTCTTGTCAAGAGCTCTACTAATATGTTACTATAAAACATAGTGAATGATGTCACCATCATGAAGAGACAAATGCCGCAACAGGGACAACACGCTCAACAATATCGACCACCTCCTCGAGAAATAACTTTCAACCCTATAATAATAATTTTAGGCCACGATTGCTAGCTCCACCAACTAGACTAGCTATCAAAACCCCTCTATCAGTTGCTTTTTTTTTCTTTCCATGAGACGATGCACATAATAGAAATACATGCTCGAAGATGCAAAGGATGAATTAGATCATGGGTTTTGTGATTCTGGACCTTCAAGTTTGAATGTTATTCAACCTCAATTGGATGACCTCAATGGCAACTCTGCAATGGGTTTTATTGAATATGAACCCACATATGAAGTAGATATCAATGATTTCGATCAATATTCTCTTGCCATAAATCTTGCGAAGCACTCTATGGCTATTTTTACTTGTGCACAACACTTAAAGGCATAAAAAAAGAACAAGAAAGGCTAAAATTTAAATAAAAAGCCAAGGAAGTTCCTGTAGCTTCCACCTCTAGAATTCAACATGAAAAATGTCAAATCAAATACTCAAGATCCACCCTCAACAAATTTTGACATCATTGATTATATGAAGAAGATCAAGGTTGAGATATCACAACTGGAATACTTCTAAGATCATCCTGATCAACTATATAGAATTATCAAGTATTTGAAAAAGGAGACTCTTCCTATTCAACTTACTCTTCTTGAATCTTCAACATCATCAGGAGAGAAGCCAAAGCCCTTCTATGTATCATTATTTATCAAAAATATAAGTTAAGTAATGACATTATTGATTAGAGTGCTTCAAACAATGCTATGCCACTTTATGTGATGAATGCACACTAGGATTATCTTGCATAAAAACTCAAGGCAAGTGTTATTCACTTGAGCAAAAATTAGTGTCATCGGTTGGATAGCTAAAGGATGCTCAAGTAGCTCTAGGGGCATGTCCTAAAAAATGAATTGTGATGACCATTTTGGTAGTGGACATTCCAGCCAGCTATGGGATGTCGTTGAGTCATAGTTTCTATAAGGACTTGAGTGGATAAATTCAATTAGATTGGTCATCATGGTAAAATTAAGTTGGAACTTGAACCAAACTCTCGCTTTACAATTGTGAAATCCCAGGATCCTAAAGCATGGATCTTGTATCAAGAAATAGGTTTTGGTACACATGATGATGGCTGATAATGAAGTTGAAGATAAAGCCATTGTTTGATTTGGAGCAAATAAAGAAGAAGATATTGGCTTATGGACCATGCAATTCGATGGTAGTTGCTCAACAATAGGTTTAGAAGCTTGAGTTGTGCTTATATCTCCAAAGTGTTAGCTATACCCTTTTGCTTATCATTTACAATTTGATTGTACCAATAACAAGTTAGAGTATGAGGCGCTTTTGTTAGGCCTCAAGAATGCTCATGATATGGGAATCAAGTTGTTGAAAGTTGAAGGAGATGCTGAATTTATTGTCAAGCAGATCAAAGAATAATTTCAATTAAAAAAGGATCGTCTTCGACATTACAAAAAACAAGTGTCGGATGTAATAGAATGGTTTGATGCATTCACCATTGAATACATTCTATGTATAGAGAACAATAAGGCTGATGCTCTTGTTATGTCAACATCTTTTTTTATGCCACAATCAAACTTTTGTTAGAGTGCATTTGCCATCGAGCTGATTTATAGGCCATTAGTACCAAACAATTCAGAAAATTGGTAAGTTTTTAATGATGATGAACACATTGCTAATTTTATCGAAGTGGATGATCATCTCAAATGCTTATTCTTTGAAGGAAGTTCTTCACCTTATTGGGAATCACTCAGAAAATCAAGGAGATGAAGCCAAATAAAATGTTGAAACTAAAATCATTCAATTAAAAGGCAATACAATTCCAAAGGGTTTGGTGTCCTTGTAAAACATTTTTGATAGACATGATCGATATATTCAGGATCAAATTAATATAACCAAGTTAATATTGGTACCGCTGAAGAACCTCGACTTCTCAATTTAGGTAAATATTGCTCTCCTAAGGAAAGTGAAAGGCTATAGCACTCTTTAAATAGTTGTACATCCCACAATATTGGGTTACACTTTTTGGCCAAACTTGACATTGAAATCAATATTTTGAACGAAATCTTCATGCTCTGACACCTATAGCTGCTAAACCATTAGGAATTTGAAGATGATGCGAACTAGTGATTTGTGAGATTTTGTTTGTAGATTTTAAATATATATTTTAAAAAAAAATTGGAGTTAAATTGTAAATTTTTTTGCATCTCCTTTGATAACTGGTTTTTAATAGTAAACAACATTTTTTTAAAGTGATGTGTATTCCGTAGCACATAACTTTTTTTCTACAAAGGATAAAATTCTGATTCTTTTTAATTTAGATTGGTAACACTGATATATAGTGTATGCATTTGGTTTCATAATATTTTGTTGAATATATAATTTTTAATTAATTTTTGAAGTCAAACCAATTATAATTTAGACATAGGCGTATACCGTAAAACATAACTTTTTCTGTATGTATTGAAATTCAATTTTTTTTCTTTTGTTGAAACAAGGACATCAATACCTAGTCCATAGATGTTTTTTAATTTTTTTTTTAGTAATTTACTAATTTTCCATGTGTGTAGAATAGAGAACTTGATGTTCAGTGAAAAACATACATTCACAAGAAATAAAAAATAAATATAATAATCAAATTAAATATATTTAAAATTATATTTTTTGGGAAGCTTATAATAAGGACTATATACTTACAAATCATAAATTTTAAATGAATTCATTTGATCCCTCAAAAGATAAATAAAAATTGGTTTTTTATCAGCATTTTGATAGGTGTAGAGGAGACTCCATTATAGGTATGGTTTAAAACTAGCGGGGTTCTATCCAAGGGGGTTTGAATCTAAGGGGGTTTAATCAAACCCTCTTCAATTAAAATCCTTTAAATAGAACATTTCAAGGCTTAAATCATTATATTTTCTAAAAATATGTGATTTCAGCAAAAATCAGGATGTCCTAGAAAGTGTAACCCATCAAGGATGTGTTTTCTTGGCCTTATGAAGATTTGAAGGTCTTCACTCCAAAGGAATTGTCTCACATGATTCTTCTCAAAATAGAAGTCAAGTTGTTCAAACAGAAACAATGTCATTATAATCCATAGATATAAGAAACAATTTATGTAGAGATTCAAATTCTGTTGGCAACTAGGATTATTTTTCCAATTCATCATTCCACTAGGGTATCCAACATTGTTCTTGTTTGAAAGAAGAATGGAGAAATTAGGATTTGCGTGGATTTCATAAATCTAAACCAGGCTTCTTTAAAGGATAATTATCCTTTGTCGATCATGGATCATACTTTATAAATAGTCACTAACTTAGAGATGTTGTCATTACTAGATGGATATTCAGGGTACAACTAGATCATTGTTGTTACCAAAGATCAATCAAAATAGCATTCACTACCCCATGGAATACATCTGCTTATGAGAAGATGTTGTTCGGTCTCATCAGCGCCAATTCTACTTTTCAACGAGCCATGGGTTTGGGCTTTGGTGATTTGAAAGATAAAGTCATTGTGGTGTATTTAGATGATCTCATAGTCTTTTCAAAGAGATTTCATGATCATTTCCAACACTTGGAAAATGTGTTCAAGAGATGTAGGTTTCATGGCATATCTTTAAATCCCAAGAAATCCATTTTTGCAATAATTGAAGGAAATTTACTTAGTCACATCGCCTCCAAAGAAGGTACTAGGATTGATCCTAGCAAGGTTGATGCCATCCATAATCTGTCTTTACCTACAAGTAAGATTGGGGTGCACTCTTTCTTTGGCAAGGTCAATTTCTTATGAAGGTTTATACCATACTTTTCAGAGCTCACCAAAGATATATCAGCTATGATGAAGAAGACTATAATGTTCAAGTGGATAGATGAAGGAAATAAAGATTTCATAAAGATCAAAGAAGCAATCAACAAGACTCTAGTATTGGTGCATCCTAATTTTGATAAAAAATTCATACTTTACTATTATGCTTTGGAGCACACCATGTCTACCATTCTTATGCAGAAGTTGCATGAGGAAACTGAGTCTCCCATACCTGTCATGAGTAGCAACTTCAAAGATCATGAAATACGCTATTCACAAATTGAAAAGCACGCTTGTGCAATAGTTAGAGCCATCACGAATTTCAGGTTCTATATTTTGAATTCCCACACTATAATCTATGTACTTGATCCAGAGGTAAAAACCATTCTCACTCAACAAGAGATGGACTCTGAGCATGGAAATTGGGTCACTAAGGTTCAAGAGTATGATCTAGAGTTCAAGCCTACCAAACCAATACATGGAAGAGGTCTTTACCAACTCATAGCTGAAGATGGAAGTAAGAATAAGGAAGATGCTATTGATTCCATGACAGGAGAAGAACTCCCCTTAGTATTGTTTAGTGATTCTATAGAAAAATAGTACACAAACGTAGTGTATTATATGACCTATGGAGATTGTCCAAGTCACATGGACAAACAACAAAGAAGGACTTTGAAGTTGAAAGCACTCAGATATGTATTGTGGAAAGATGTGTTGTACAAACAAGGTCTTGGTGGCACATTCTTGAGACGTGTAAATAAGGAGGAACAACGAAAGTTGTTGGAAAATTTTCATGATAAAGCATGTGGTGGTCACTTTTCGTCACAAATTATTGCATTCAAGATTCTGAGAGCACAATTCTATTGGCCTACTATGTTTTGAGATGCATATGAGTGGGTGCAGAAATATTAGACATGTCAGCAATTTGTTGGGAAAGTAAAGATGACAGCTATGCCACTTAGACCGGTTATTATTGAAGCCCCTTTACAGTAGTGGGCATCAGATTTCATCAGGCCTCTTAACCCTAATTCTAGAAAAGGACATGTCTATGTTCCTACTACCATAGATTATTTTACAAAAATGGGTTGAGGCCATTCTTACTAAGTAGGCTACCTTAAAGGTTGTGTGTGACTTCCTGAAAGAAAACATTCTCTCACGTTTTGGGGTGCCTTACAATATTGTGACAGATAGTGCTACAAGTTTTTCTTCTGAAGAGCTTTTGAGATTCTATCTTGACTATGGAATTAACTTGTCTCATTCATCAGATTATTACCCTTAGGGTAATGGACAAGTTGAATTCTCAATTAAGAACATTGTCACGATCATCTGGAAAGTGGTTGATACCAAGCAACACACATGGCATAAGAAGTTGTATGATGCCTTGTGGGCAGACATAATCACTCCAAAGAGAGCCATCAACACTTCATCATTCATCATCATGTATGGCACATAAGCAATGTTACCAATCACTCTAGAAATATTAGCATTGCAGCTAGCCACAATAGTAAAAGATAGTCAATTCAAGGATCCTATTGAGAAGCATATAATGTACCTGACCAAGCTTGAAGAAGATAGAGTAGAGGTGGTTGATAAGATCACTAATCGTCAAGAATGTATAAAGAAAATGTTTGACAAAAAGGCTTACCAGAGGAGTTTTAATTTTGGGGATCTTGTCTTACTGTGGGACAAAAGACATGAGCCTAAAGGAATGCATGGCAAATTTGACTCCTTGTGGCTCAGACCTTTCAAGATTCACCAGTTTAGTGGAGATAATACTTATTTCTTATCACACTTGGAAGGTACGCCGTTTCCATTGGCGTATAGTGGGAAGTGTTTGAAACACTTCATTCCTTAGGGTTTGGAGGGGTTTCCCTTTTTGTGTTTTTGTGTTGTGTTTCCCCTTTCAGTAATGTGTTCATAATGTTGTATTGTTTTTCCCCTTTGCCTACTGCATAAACGTCGTGTTTCATTAGGAATTCCAAAGTTCCATTTTTAGGTAATTTTAGGAATATTATGACTTTGTTGCCCAGCTGATAAGACATCAATCTACTCATAAGCTAGAGATTCTGAGGTCCTTCTATGCTGCAAGTATATGCCATGGTCCCCAAATACAGCCAATTGTTGTACCCATACAAAATTTTCGTATGTCACCAATTTTGTCAAGTAAAAATCCTAATGGCACTTGATTATTTTCTCTCAATTTGTTCTAAATAACGTTAAGTTCTTGTGTATCCTTTTGTTGATTTCACTAATGTACTGTAGGTCATTGAAAATCTTAGTCAGTGTAAAAGCATGCCTTTTTGCCTTTGGGCGTGCCCGAGCAAAGAGATTAAGTAAACATGAGCAAAAGCGTTCCTTTATCTTGGTGCACGAGTACATGTAGGGGGTATGTTTGATTACAGAGTAAAAGTGTGCCAAGGATTGGTAGGACACACTTCCTCAAGATGATTTTGAAGCAAAATATAAGGAGAAGTGTGCCTATAAGAGATTGAACACACCACAGTAAAGGGGGATAAATTAAAAAAAGAAGTTAGTCGTAAAAGCATGCCTAGGTGAAGAGACGCGCGCCTAAAGCTTGAAGAAATACCAAGTCCAAAAGCACGCCCATAAGAGATTGGATGCACCTACAAAAGGAAAAGTTGAGTAAAAGTGTGTCTTCTAGCCTCCTAGTGTGCCTCATCAAAGTATCATAATGAAGAACTCTAAAGATATTTTTCTTTGTCCCTTGATTGAGAAGGTTTGGGATAAACAGGGAGAAGACATTTTCTGTTGCTTCATCGACTTCAAGAAAGTGTTTGACATCGTTCCTAGAAGCAAATTATGGAGTAGAATGGAAGAATTGGGGATTCCAGAAATGTATAGGGCTGTTGTCCATAGGTTGTATTATCAAGTTTGGGCCAAGATTAGAACCAAGCAAGGATTCTCATAATGCTTTGGGAGTGACATTGGGGTCAAACAGGGATGCCTACTATCTCCTACCCTGTTTGGGCTATACATTGACAAATTAGAGGATTGGATAGACAAGTTTGGTGGTGGAGGAGTCCACCTAACCAGCTATGTAATAAAGTTGCTCCTATATGTAGATGATCTTATTTTAATGGCAAAAACAACACATGATTTAAGAGAACACCTGAAAGCTTTAGAGTTGTTTTGTCAAGAGGTTGGGATGTAGGTGAACACTAGCAAAACTAAGGTCATGATCTTCTCCTTGAAGAGAAAGAAGGCTCAGATTGATTTTTTTTTTAAGGTAGCCCTCTGCATGTGGTTAATGAATACAAATACCTTGGCTTGGATTTCCGCAATAAGCTCAGATGGGAGACGTGTAGAGCAAAAAGAATACAAGGAGGATGGAAATCTTTATACTCATTGCAAAACAAATGCAGACAGGCTAAATTGTGGGATTGGAAAACTAAGAAAACCCTTTTTGGGTTGTTGGTGGTGCCGGTGGTGTTATATGGGTGTGAGGTGTGGGGTGGCAACACGTCAGCGCTGAAGTGGAGACAAATAGAGAGGTTATAGAAGTACCTAATCACAAGTAGCTTTAAGACAAAAGCATCGGTTCCTTATGAGATCACTTTAGCTTAGGCCGGTGCCTTTCTGTTGGAAGCATTGACTCTAATTTAGATGCTAAGTTATTTAAAAAAGATTGTGAACATGGAGTTGCTCCGTTGGCCCAAAATGATAGCAGAAGAAAAGTTAGATAGAAGGAAGAGCACGTGGATGAAGCAAAATGACAAGTGGATGAGTAAGTGGGATATTAGAATGAAAAAGTGTCCAAATATGATTGGAGCAATCAAGCGATATGTGCGAGAAAAAGTCAAAGCAAACATGTGGGTGAGGCAACTTGGGAGGAAAAGAGAGTACTATGTCAAACATTTCAATCCTTCATTTGACCACACACAAAAGACATATATAGGGGTAGAAATAAAGTGGAAAGCAAAAATGTTAATAACTCAGCTAAGGACTAGTTCACATAAGCTCAAGTGTGAAACTAGGGTAGGTGGGCAAGGCTAAAAGAGGATTGGGTAGATAGGATACGCTGGTTTTGTAACTTGGGGCTTGTTGAAACATAATGGCATTATATCATGGAGTGTCTGACCTACGAGGATATCTGGGCCATTTACATTGATATTTTGAATGTGGTCTCCTCGGCTAACCTGTTCGAAGAAGAAAGGATAACAAATGCTGCAATTTATTTGATTAAGATTCACAATAGAAGATCGAGGATTTTGAAGGAAAAAGAGGTCAACAAGAAAGTGTTGTTTGGGCAGCAGGCCCGTCCGGGGCTTTTGTGATAGATTTTGTTGTTGTTATCCGTTGGTCTCATAGGTTGTTTGGCCTTGTGGACATTATTAAAATCCTTCATTCATTGTGTAAGTGCACCTAAAGACCCAAATTGTAAAAATGATTCATGGAATAGTAAAAGCACACCCTAGGTGGATTAGGCGTGCCTTAGAGAGGTAAAACATAACCCTGGTTATGACACGCTTGGACAAGGAGAAGTTTTGAAAATATACGTTTCTATGTAAAAGTGTGTTTAGAAGCATTTACACACACCTAAACAAGTAAACAGGAGTTCATGAGTAAAAGTGTGCCCATTTAGCTTACCACACACTAGTGAATGATTTGGAGAAAATATTCAGTTCAAAAATGTGCTTGTCAAGAGTCACATGTGCTAAAACAAAAGGAAAGTTTGTCATATGCAGAAGCATGCCTCCTTAGTTCTACACGCGCTTGATGAAGGGAGAATTTCTAGTGTACAGGCGCACTTGAATGCATTTTGACGTGCTTATGGAAACTCTGAAAATGATGAAATGAACAAACAAATGCTCATGCTCAAGGTTTGACACGCCTAAACAGAACAAAAGCGTGCCTTAGAGGATTTTTGTGCGCCTCACCAAAGAAATTTGAAAGAAAGTCTTTATTTACAAAAGAGTGCCTAGCATGATGCTCTTCCCACGATCTTGAAGACTACAATTGACATCTAAAAATAGAGCAAAGGTGTGCCTGCCATATATTCCATGTGCCTAACCAAAGTAAAGGTGTTTTCCTTTGGCGTCACACGCACCTCTACAAGGAAAGGTAGGCACTTGAATGAATTTTAATGACGTCCACAAGACCAAGCAGCCTAAAGCAGCCTAAAGGACTTGATTCATTTGTTTTTTTATTAAACTTCAATTCAACTCCAAGTTAAGTGATGTGCCTCTTCATGCAAAAAGGACACCTTTTCCAAATTAAAAGAATGCTATTTATAATTAAAGACTTGAGTTGGATTTTAAGTTAAAAAATACAAGTCTAATTAAAGAGAAAGGAATTGCTCCATTTTATTATAAGAAGAGGAGATTTCTTCTCATTTTCACAAGCAGCTAGAAGAATATTTTCTTTAGCAACAACAACAAGGTGTTTGAAAAGGATTTTTTTAGCAGCATACAAAGGCAGAAGGAGCATAAAATTGTATGTACCAGCAACAGAAAGGAAGAAGAGCAAATTTAAGTTTGCTACAATAGCATTTAGAGACAAGGAAGAATTATATTTTTCTTCGCCGGTATAATCAAGATAGAGGATAAAAAATACACTTTTTATAGCAAATCAAAGGCACAAATTTGTAAGGAAATGAAGACCAATGGACAGATTATTTTATCGCCAATTCTTTTTCTATTCACATTCCTCGTTTGATGTATAATGAAGCATTATATATGCTGGATATCACATTGTAAAACTTAATTCTTTCAGCAATAATAAATTCCTCTGCTCAGTGTGGATGTAGCCAAGTTTGGTGAACCACGATAAATCTGGTGTCTCCTTTATTTTTTTTTTCTATTTAATCTATGCGTTGTTTATTACTCTTTTCTGCAATTGAGTTGTGCTTCTAGTCTTAACAATTGGTATCAGAGCTGTACAGTGATGGTATAGCTGATTGCAAAAATCGGTGTTGGATTTTTGAGTCATGGAGGAACCGAAGATTGAGAAATTCTCCGGTCAAAATTTTGGACTGTGGAAGGTGCAAATGGAGTCTTTGCTGATAAAACAAGATCTCTCACTCACGCTTCAAGAGGTAGTAAGAAGCCAAGCTCAATGACGGATGAAGAATGGGACAAGATGGATAAGAAGGCAAGAGCTACGATTTTCTTCTCGTTGTCCAGCAATGTATTGTTTAATGTTTCAGTGGAGAAGACTTCGAAGGAGTTGTGGGATAAACTTTCTAAAATGTATGAGATGGCTTCAGCATCCAATAGAGTTTTTATTATGAAAAAGCTTTATAACCTGAAAATGAAAGAAGGCAGAATTATGTCAAACCATCTGAATGAGTTTAATACCTTACTTACCCAACTGACTTCAGTGGATATAAAGTTGGAAGATGAAATTAAAGCAATCTTGCTGCTATGCTCATTACCCAACAGCTGGGAGAGTCTCGTGATGGCCATAAGCACTTTAGTTGCAGCCAAAACAAAATTGGTTTTTGATGACGTAGCAGCTACACTCCTTAGTGAAGATATGCGTAGAAAGAACCAAGAAATATCTTTCGGTGAAGCCTTAACCGCTGTTAGTAGAGGAAGGCCTTAGAATAGAGGCAAAGACAATAACAGAAGAAGATCAAAATTAGCGAAAAGGTCAAAATCCAGAGGTAGAGTTGGTGATTGTTGGTTTTGCGGTAAGCTCGGTCACACCAAGAAAAATTGTTATTCCTATAAGAAGGCGCAAGAGAAGGTTAAAGACAGCGAGGTCAATGTTGTTTATGACAAGGATGATAATATTTTGGTTTTATCCGTAAGTGAAACCACTTCAAATTCTTGGGTTCTAGATTCAGGTGCATCCTTTCATGCCACCTCTTGTACGGATGCCTTCTCAAATTATCAAGGAGGACAGTTCGGGAAAGTCTACTTGGGGGATAACAATTCATTGGACATCATTGGTAAAGGTGATGTTCTCCTACAATCCAAGAATGGAAGCAAATGGCTTTTGCAAGATGTTAGGCATGTCCCAAAACTGAAAAAGAATCTAATTTCTATAACCCAACTGTTTTCACAAGGCTGCAATACTACCTTCTATCCAGATTCATGGAAGGTTACTAAAGGTGTCTTGTAGATTGCCAAAGGAAATAGAGAGGGCAGTTTATATGTTTTTAAAAATGACTCTCAAGTGGGAGCTGCTATGACACTGACGGATAGCGAAACTGAGCTTTGGCACAAACGGCTTGGACATATGAGTAGGAAGGGTCTTGAAGTCATGATCAAAAGAGAACGATTACCAAGGTTAAAATATGTGGATTTGGATTTTTGCCAACATTGTCTTTACGGCAAGCAGAAGCGGATTAGCTACATGAAGACAGGTCATGAGAAGAACACCTCACCTTTGGAGCTAGTTTAATCAGATGTTTTTGGGCCAACCGAGGTAACTTCTCTTGGAGGTTCTAATTATTTTTTGACTTTCCTTGATGATTGCACTAGGAAAGTTTGGATTTTTATGCCCAATAAAAAATCTAAAAATTAGAGTGGGAATAATATCAAGTGTTTGCAAACTGATAATGGCGGCGAATTTTGTTCACTAGAGTTTGATAGTTTTTGTGTTGAAAATGGTATTCAAAGAATCAAAATTGTTCCTTATACACTGCAAGAAAATGGGGCTGCGGAAAGGTTAAATAGAACAATTTTGGAAAAAGCCTGGTGTGTGCTTTCCAATGCTAGACTGGGAAAAGAGTTCTTGGCAGAAGCTTGCAACACAGTGGTTTACCTCATTAATCAAGCTCCTTCATCTCGGTTAAATCTTGACATTCCTGAGGAAAGGTGGTTGGGCAGGCGTATTTCTTATAATCATCTACAGGTGTTCAGATGTGAAGCGTTTTCTCTTATTCCTCATGAGAAATTATCCAAATTGGATCCCAAATCGTAGAAGTGTATTTTTGTTGGATATGGCGAGGATCAGTATGGATTCAGGTTGTGGGATCCAGTCACCAAAAAGGTCACTCGCAGTCGGGATGTTGTCTTCAACGAAATTTTTTTCCCAGGTTTGCATAGAGAAAGTACATCTTCAAAAGAATATATTAATGTTGATTTGTTTGACAATGGTGTTTCTTTTACACAACCATTAAATGTAAGTTCTGGTGCCCCTGTTGTGCACTCTACCCAAGCTCATATGGAGTCTCCTCCAGTGCAAACGCAAACTCTAGCTGGTGAGTCACTGCTCCCTAACATGAATTCACTGCCTTCATACAACACATAGACCTCCCCTGTTCCCATGCTGCCTCTGGCTATTCCCACGCAGCCTTTAATTGGTCAAACACTACCAGCTCTGCAACAAGTTGAAATTGGACACCAATCTCTAGTTCTACCGCTGCCTTCCTCTACTCCCTCGCAGCAACCTTTATTTCAATCGCTGCAGACTAGAGATATTACGCTGCCCCCAACTGAGAATTCGATGCCTTTGTATGGATCGTTGTCCTCACTAAATCACACGCTGCCTCCTCAAACATGTTTGTTGCCTCTAACTCCTACGCAACAGGTAACTAGTCAAATGCAATCTATGTTTTCACTGCTATCCTTTCAAAATGCTACGCAGCCTCTTCCTACAGATATGCCACCTCTTCTTACTCACACGTTGCCTCCTCAAACTCATACGCTGCCTTCCTCCAGTCACACGCAGCAATTGTTTGGTCAAACGCAACCTCTGATTGATAATCCGCCTTGTATTGGTAGTTCGCAGCCTGCAAATCGTGGTAATATGGTGCCTAGCACAGGGGTTATACAACATTCTTCGCACAGACAGGTGATTAGAGGTGATCTACAGAGTCAGGCAATTTTGCCTAAACAGAGCACTATAGGTGCATAGGAAACTCTTGATATGCAACAGGGCAGTATGCAATCTGACATAGAAAACATCCAAAATCACTTACAGAAAATGACTTTGGAAGACTCAAATTTTCAACAGGAGGGTCCTCAATTAAGGAGGTCTACCTGGGAGAGGAGATGTCCTTCCAAATTTTCTGATTATGAGTTATTGTATTCAGAGGAGGTAGAGCCTGAACTTTTGATTTCTGATGAACCTGAACTAGATACCTATAAACAGGCTTGCAAGGCAGTTGACTCTTTGAAATGGCAGGAGGCAATGCTAGATGAAATGAGTTCATTGCAGGCTAATAACACTTGGGATTTAGTGCCACTTCCGCCTAATCGAAGACCCTTGAAGAATCGCTGGGTATACAAGTTGAAAGAGGAAGATGGGGGCAACAAACGCTATCGTGCTAGACTAGTTGTCAAAGGGTATGATCAACAGAAAGGCATAGATTTTAATGAGATTTTCTCACCAGTTGTGAGAATGACCACAATCCAGGCAGTTTTGGGTTTGGTTGCAGTTTGGGATCTTGAACTTGATCAGTTGGATGTCAAGACAACCTTTTTACATGGTGACGTTGATGAAGAGCTGTACATGGAACAACCGGAAGGATTTAAAAAATAGGGACTGGAACATCTTCATTGCAAATTGAAGCACAGCTTGTATGGGCTCAAGCAAGCCCCGCGCCAATGGTATCTCAAGTTTGATCGCTTTATGACTGAGTAAAACTTTTTAAGATGTGAATCAGATCCTTATGTTTATTATAAGCAGCTTCCTAATGGTGAATTTGTCATTCTTTTGCTCTACATTGATGACATGCTGGTAGTTGGCACAAGTATGAGGATTGTTTCTGAATTGAAGTCACAATTAGCTAAGAGATTTACTATGAAAGACTTAGGCCCAGCCAAGAAGATTCTTGGAATGACCATCACTAGGGATAGACAAAAGAAGGAGATCATGTTGTCACAAAATGCATACATTGACAAGGTTGTAGACAGATTTGGTATGGCTGATGTGAAGGTTGTTTCTACTCCTCTTGGTGCCCATTTTCATTTATCTTTTGATTTGTGTCCAAAAACATAAGAGGATAAAGAGTTTATGCAAGGTGTTCCTTATACATCGGCTATTGGTAGCATTATGTATGCTATGGTCTCCACTCGTCCTGATATTGCTCATGCAGTGGGAGTTGTGAGCAGGTTCATGAGCAATCCCGGTAAGCCTCATTGGGAAGCTGTCAAATCGATATTAAGGTATCTTAAAGCTACTTTTGATTATGCTTTGTGTTTTGGTGGCAATAAGGTACAGCTGCAAGGTTTCACTGATTTTGATCTTGCCGGAGATTTAGATAAATGGAGATCTACTACTGGCTATGTTTTCATGTTTGCTGGAGCTGCCATTAGTTGGGTCTCGAGGTTGCAACATTCTGTTGCTCTTTCTTCTGCCGAAGTTGAGTACATGGCTCTTTCCGAAGGTGCTAGGGAGATGCTTTGGTTACAGCGATTGTTTAGTGATTTGAGATGTCAACAAAGTGACTATGGTATGTTTTGTGATAGTCGCATCGCCATTTTATGACTCACAATCATTCATCTCAGCATCGTTCTAAACATATTGACATACATGCTCATTTCATTCGTCATGTGGTTGAAGAGGGCAAGTTACGAGTTGCAAAAATTGACACAAAGGTCAATCCGGCAGACATTTTCACCAAGGTTGTTCCCAAAGAGAAGTTTGAATGTGCCAGGACTTCTCTTGGTCTGATTAAGAAGAAGTGACCGAAAGTTTAGAGTAGGGGAATGATTGGCGAGTTGTAGCATCCGTTGTCCTTCAAGTGGGAGATTGTAAGGAAATGAAGACCAACGGACAAATTATTTTCCCGCCAATTCTTTGTCTATTCACATTCCTTGTTTGACGTATAATGAAGCATTATATATGCTAGATATCACATTGTAAAACTTAATTCTTTCAGCAATAATAAATTCCTCTGCTCAGTGTGGATGTAGCCAAGTTTGGTGAACCACGATAAATCTGGTGTCTCCTTTATTTTTGCTTTCTATTTAATCTGTGCACTGTTTATTACTCTTTTCTGCAATTGAGTTGTGCTTCCATTCTTAACAAAATTGACAATTAAAGGCATATTTTTCTAGGAATTTTAGAAGTGTGTACAATAGCTATAAAAGTGCATTTTTGAGCAAAATCTTTAGAACAACAGAAAAACTCATTCTAGCCTTCAAATTTCTCAATATTTTCTCTTAAATTGACAGGACAATTCAAAAAATAGGAGATTTTTTATCAAAAAGGCCGTTCAAGATGTAGTATTTAGCATTCTCAATGGATGCACAATTTGTCTTGATTCATGAGTTTCCAAAAGTTAAGGAGACAAATTTATATCAAGTGGCACCAAAAGGACTCAACCTCGAAGGCATGGTCAAGGAAGGCAACAACACAACAAAAGAATTGCTTCATTCCATCTTTGTTCAAACAGGCTCATTTCCCATCGTTGTGGAAATCCTCAAATTCATATCGGCTTGCATTAAGCACTATGACCTCGAAAGTAGGGAGATAAGGTCGGTCGATGGACACACACTTTGCAGCCTCAAGTCTGATGACATTGAGATGGTTTTTTCCATCTCGCCTTATGAATAATCTCTTGGAGTTGATCTTGTAGAGTGTGAAAAAGTATGGCATAAACACTTGGTAGGGTGTAAAAAACAAATGGCTAAAAGGTGGCTGAAAACGACTACATTTCTGAAGAATGTAGGACGAGGTGAAATCAAGAATGAGTTCGCCATCATGATCACACTACTGAACTAGGTCACTAGACAAGTAGAGGTTAGGAGTTTCAAGCCGTGGATGTTCTATCTCATTAGCATCATAAGCAACGACAATGAAAACTTCGACTGAGTAGCCTTAGTCAGTGATTGCTTACATACTAAGTTTTCACAAATTCATGAATTCAAAATGTCCTCATATTTGGTGTATATGATGGCACATCATAGCAGATTCAAGGGTTGAATTTCATAGGATCAATCCAGTGCACCTACATTTATAGACATTTCCCACAACTGGAATACACTGAATCCTATAAGCATTTTTAGAGACTAAACGATGAATTTCTCATACATTACTAGATGCATATTAGAATCTCAGAAGGAGCCAGGGCAATTATTGGAGATTGGGCAGATTGGTTTATCCAATTCTCCACTTTCACCTACATTCGGGTATACGACTTCTCATCACATCCTTACATGCTACTGATGATGTAGTTATCTTCATGGAATACCTGCGTTAAAGTTTTGAGGTACATCTTTTATGGAGCTGGCATAAACATGGAGTTGGTTTTCCAATTTAGTTGGGTCTTTACAAATGTAAATCTGCAGCGGATGCAAAGTTTACTTGTGAAGTGATGACCGAGTTCAATTTCAAAACTCTTCATGAGAAACACACATATGATCCTAAAGAAGTTATGCGATCAAGGCCTAGCAACAAATTTGCACATATTCCACGGATTGAAGATTACTGGACCAATTGTGAGGATGACGTTTGAGGTACACACGAGATTTCAGTAGTCTCACAGTATGCCAGATTACGAAATACTTGTCAGAGAATGTAGAAGGCCTCTTAGATGATGATGAGGACTTGTCACCAAAGTTTGTGAGAGACAAAGTTGAATAACCACCACTACCACAAGTAGATTGGTCATTGAAAGAAGGGACTTCAGATCAGGAAAGGGCTAGTGCAGTCATGAAACGTAGTAGATTCTTCTTAAGTTCAAAGATGACTAGGAGGGTGAAGGTGCTCAAGGAGAAAACTCTGATTTCAGAGCCTCCATCATGAGAAGTATTACATCCACATCCTAGACTAGTAATCAAGCTAAAGGAAAAGGTTGTTGATGAAGACCATGACCACTTAGTAATGTCAACAGAAGATTTGCAAATAAATATCTTCATATGCCAAGGTGTTGTTGATTCAAAAGTAGTGTTCCCACAAACAACCAAAGAAATCATCCACCAAGGATTATGTGGACCCTGCTACCAAGTATAGGTTTGTAATTGTTGTTTCATTTTCACAACTTTTCCTAAATTCAAACTTCTTGCTCGGATGCTCTTGCATCAATTATAGTCCAAGCAACATATTAGATCATTATATCAATATGTTGTCATACATGGAAATCAAAGCATGTACACTCAATGAGCATAGTCATACTATGGAGTATGATAATCAATCATATTATCAACATATGACATAAATGGGATTACATCATAATTCAATGTGCTACTCACAATTAGTCTCTTAATCAACATATAAATGATTCTCCAATCAAACTTATACAAACATACAAGATGACATCACAATAGTCAAGAACAACTCTCAATTATAACATGGATATAATTATGAACACACTATCTATGTAAGGTATGGGCTAGCACATACATAATCATAAACGTTCCTCATTAATCATGCATTGTATACACTAGCATTGATCATCTACCTATCAATAGGTCTGAAAATATGTTAAACCACAAGCATCATAATCAATCAAGATAAGACAAGGGTCAAAGAACGGTTGGGCCTTACAATGACTCAATAGGTAGCATGAATTCATTTGTATGATAATTTGTCATAAGTGAATCAAGAATAGAAGGATCACATGTCATGAATTAAATAAACATGTCAAAATCAATGAGGGAAGCATGAGTAAACATTGAGAATAAATGACCGTGAGAATCCATGATGTAAAAATAAAGGTCTATCCAATGGTGAGAAGGGTGCATGAGAGATAGGATATGTAAATAAACACACCCAACCCTAGAATAAGGATGTATTAATGGAGTTAGAGAATGCAATGAGTAGACCTAAAAATAAGATGTACAAATCATAAAAGTGCATATCTAAAACCCTCAAATTGAGGAGAAAACCCTAGGGGAAAGCTAAGTTATGTAGGATCAATCGAATTCACAAAAATGCAAAGGAAAATAAACTTTTCTTAATCTTAATCCAAGGTAACCCAATCAAATGCATACAAATAAGCACATATTAACTTGGATTAATAAATGAATGTGTTGTGGGCTAATGTATTCTAAATTAAATGCTAAAATACAAAAAATAAATGCAAAGGAGAGAGTTATTTAACTCTGCGACTGAAGAATGGATGCCCTCAATGAAGATTTTGGAATCTAGTCTATCACAGTCTTGAAAAAAGCTTGCTATCAACTTGTATCTTCCCTCGAGATCAAAAAGTTGTCTCTGCCCTAAGAAGTCAAGTCTACAAATCAAGGTTAGATATGTGCCCACATAAATGTCTTACACCCACATAAATGATTTGATAATTTGTGTATCTCTACTCTATGATTCACCTAATTGATCTTTATCTACTCTGCATTTTTCATTAATCTAAAGATTGATATTATTTAAAAAAACTTCTAGAAGGTTTCCATTATATCACAAGGGGACATGTTCACCTAGGTCAACCCCTGAAAAATACGTGTAAAAGATCGAAGACAACATATCTTATCTATACCAATTCTCTAGAGTGGTGTGATGCAAAACTAGGTTATTTTTAGTGCTCCAAAACAAAATGTTCCTAGCATACTCTTTTGTAAATGTGAATGATATTCAATGCTATCTAATGATGAAATGTGTGCAATTGAATGTCCTTAAATACAAGAACATAGCAATAAATTATGAAAACTTGTTTTTAAGCAACCCTTGGTGAGAAATGAATAGACGATAGTTGGCTAAATTTTAAATTTGAATTTTGGAAAAGTAGGGATCAAGTTCATAGTTGTGGGGTCGACCCCACATCTCTAGAAATGACCTGAGCAATGTAAAAGGTCAGATCGGAGTGGATAATAGATGTATGGGGATATGTGCATGGATAGGTGTAATTAATGCATAACTAAGACAAATATATTAGAATGTGTACATGTATGGATAGGGTAGGGGATACACGTGTGAGGGTGACTATAAGTGGATGAATAAATAACATGGAGCAAAGGGACCCAACTTTGCATAAGATTACGTCATTCCCTCAAAATGGAAACAAACCTAAATGGAAAAGGGCATGGGTATGCAAATTTCACCATTGCATATACATATTAAAGTTTAGACATAAAAGTTATTTGCTATTTATCAATGATGGTCATCAGATTTCTGTTAAGGTGGTAATTAAGTATTATTGTTCTCCACAACGGGATAAATCATAAAAATTTTAGTATCATAATGAAAATTATTTTGAAAAAACATTTGCAGGTTGTGAATCATTTCTTAAAAACAAATAAAATATTGCATTGGAGTCTTAGACAAAACAATTCACAGGTACATAGTACATACGAAGGATTTATGAAGCACACTGCCTGACTTCGTGATTGCCAATTTTCAAATAACAAGTTATGGCTCCAACAACTGAATGAGTAGGCAATACTAGTGGTGGCCAGGGAAAAAAGTCAGCTCAAGTTTTAGCGGGACAATTCTAGTGGACCCACAGGAGGTGCAGGATCTATTAGTGCACCATAACTTTCAAGCTTAGCAAATCTCCATTCATCTGCTGGAAGTTCCTTCGAAAACCATTCTTGCAATTCCCTGAACCTTAAGCTCACTTCTCCAATTGCAAAGTAATTGATGTTAAACTCACTTGATCTCAGCATACCTTCAGTGTGACGAGGGATTTGCTTGTGCTGCATTCAAGTAGTTTGGGATAAGTACCAATTTATATGATAAATATACCTCATACTAGGGTAAAACAGGATGGAGAAGTCATTTGGAAGGGATTTAGAGAAATACCAGCAAAAATCCAATCACCCTCTCCAAAAAGTCATCTTCTGCCATGTCAACAGCTTCCGGGAAAAAATGACCAACAATAATCCGATGCCTGAAAAGACAAACTGAGTTATATATAATAAAATTCAATTGCAGTTGGTTTGCAAAAAGAGATATATAAAAATATGTATTAGATGATTTCTATTTTCATTATAAACTATGTAGCTTTCGAAGCATATGTTCCCTAGCAATGGTCATAGGATAATGCCGCTGCAAATCCCCTGTTTTTTATGTTAAACTTTTTCATAGATTAGTTACGAATTGAACCTAAGACCACCTATTGGCTGTTGGGGTTACCACTGAACTACTAACCCACTTGGTGACCAGTCCATCTATGGTTTGGCTGTGGCTAAGCCACACTGCAGGTGCTCGGGGCTCTTGGCCTGGCCTGGCTCTGCTGGCTTGGCTTTGGTACCATGTTAAACATTTTCATGGACCAGCTAAGAGTCAAACCTAGGACCACCCTTTGGCTGCTAGGTGCTCGGGGATCTTGGCCTGGCCTGGCTCTGCTGGCTTGGCTTTGGTACCATGTTAAACATTTTCATGGACCAGCTAAGAGTCAAACCTAGGACCACCCTTTGGCTGCTGGGTGCTCTACCAATGAACAGCCTGGTTCGGGTGTGGCTCATTTTCCAACACTTTAATAACTAAATAGTCATAGTCACGGTGTATCCATGACAAATTGATCAGCTAACAGACAAAAAGAAGGTAAAGAAATCATAAACTCTATGATAAGAAGATTGGATGCAGCAGTCTAGAGAGCCATGAACAAGGAACAACCTGAAACATCTCTAAGACATATCATTATGGCCTGTAGGTTAGAACCACACCAAGCCATTGGCACCAGCTGTAGATCTAATTGAACTAGTACTGATAACAGAGTTAATTGAACTGGCACCAATTGTTTAAGAACTGTAGAACCTAATGGGTCACAATCACCACCACTTGTACGTGATGAAGAAATGCACCACGAGACAGCACCAAATTTAACAGACTCGTAAGGCTGTTGAAGGCCAGGCAACTATAACTGGTAACATATGGTAGCAGGAGGAAAGTGACAATCTTTAACATAAACAAGTAAATCAAAGGAGGCGAAAACTTAAAATCGACCTCTACAAAGTTCATCCCTGAGGAAACTGAAAGTTGGCCTCGAGGTGCCAGCGTGACAGACTAACAAGGTTTAAGGTCAAGAAAGCAAGACAATTGGTCTGGGAAGAACATGCTTGCACAAGATAGCAAATTGCAAGGAATGTAGACTCAGAAGCTCATCTTGTGAAATGTGGGTACTTAAGACACTTGGAAAAATGAAACAGTCCAATTCAAAGGAACTTTTCAGATGAATCCCCTACAATAGGTTTTCTTTTCTGATTACATTATTTATATAATAGTTTCATTCAATTTGGCAAGAGTTGAAAATAACTTGTAAGTGAATATGGCTTATAGATTGATTTCTATGACTGAGTTATTTCCACAATCAGACTTAAAAAAAGCTAGGAACCCCTTTCTCTCCCTTCCAAACCCTCTTTGAATAAATGCAATGAGTCAAGATGGATTATGGTCCAGATGTACTGCAAACAGACCTCTGAGAATAAGAAGAAGCAATGCAGTTTTCTAGTCACACAAAGGAGTAACTAAATGAAATGAAATGTCAAGGAGGAAGGGATTGAAGGATATCCTAATAAAAAATTTATAATCAAGTCAAACGTCGCCAAACAATCTTGCACTAAGATGACTATTTGAAGATCGAAGATACCTGCTAAGACATAGTGCATTTGTTTATGACCTATCATGAAAAGTTTAGAGTGTTTATGATCAAGCTCCACTAATTTAAAGAAAGGCTGGTTCTTTGAGATAACACCACTATCAAAGTTTCATTATTGTAGCCTTTCTACCAACATCAACAATTGAGTTGAGAATTAATTGTCGATTCCCCTTCTGTCTCACAACGAGAGAAGAAGCTTAGATCAAGTGTAATGTTAGCTATTCAATAATATTGTACTGTAATCTACGTCGTGAAGCCTCAACATAGAAATTAGATCATATCAGTGTAAACTTGAGTAACACATTGATATAGATAAGTTAGTTAAGTATACCAGATGATTAGACAGTTGTAACCTCAGCTTGTGTGTATATATACATTACATATATAATATAAATATCTATATGTCCTATGTGTGTATGTGTGTATATATAGAGAATTATGGGAGACAAGTTTGGTCAAAGCTAATGTTATACTTGGATACATATATTTTAAGACCTAAGGGTATCGGTAGCTGTAGTCTATATATTTAGCTTATTCATATCTGTGAGTGTTATATGAATTGGCATCTCTCTTCCCTAAGTATATGTTATGGGTAGATGAGCAGGTGTCCTAGATTGCACTGGACTGTGATTTACTTTTTATGCATAAGGAAATTTTGCATTAAAAGTTTCAATTATCTAAAAGAGAAATGAAAAATTAAAAACGGGCCTATCAAATTAATTAGGTCTTGTCATCTATTGAAAAGGTCTGGTATCAAACTCAGAAGCTCACATGGATCATGACCAACTATTTCGCCAATAAACAGAGAAGAATAAATGACAAGGAGAAAAAAAGAGGGAGAAAGGTGATAAAGAACAAGCATTTATCTTTGTGGAAGCAGGCAATGTGTTTTTTTTGGATAGGTGTTGCAGTAATCAATGTTACAATCCAAGTTCACACCATTTTTTTATGCATTTAAGTATCACACTTACCTTGTTTCTTTGTCATCATAGGTCACAGCGACATCATACATCCAACCACCATTGGTTTTAAACTTCATCTCATAAAAAATGCCATATTCTATGACACCACCTGATGGAACTGAGACAGATACTTTCTTTCTTGTAGCTTCTGCTGCAGCTTGTGCTAGAGCATTTTGAGCTAGTTCTTCGGGACTCAGACCTTTGGACTGTCAACATGCACTCGCACTTTTTTTCTTAATACAGGAATAGAACCACATGTTGACTATCAACAAATCACTACTCAATCACACTTTAACAATCGGCAAGCTTGTAGAACATACATACCGGGAGAATATTTAGTTTCCCTTGGTCCAATAAAACTGGGTCAAATATCATCTGAATTGCAACAAAAAAGATACAGTAAATTTTCTTCAAACTATAATGGAATCCAACTGTCATTCGAACAAAGACTAAGCCATTAAATATTAACTCCCAACAACTCAATGTCACAAGTGATGTTTCAACAGTATCCTTTACTGTCTTTTTTTCATTTCAAATTAAAAAACAGATGCTACTTTAGCAAGACCTTTCATTTGCACTAAGTGTGATGCAGCTTGTATTTTAGTAGGCTGTACTTCAGAATTCAAAACCGACATAGTTGCAAATTCCAATGAAATGCAATGACTTCAATTTCATTCTGATAGAGGATGAAACAAATGAGGAACAAGGGCTTCAAACCTCTTCCTTGACACCTCTGTCACGCATCATCTGCTGGATGGTCTTTGCTTTAGAAGCAGCGGCAGCAGCCCTTCCCCTTTCTGATATAGAATTTGCAAGACTTGGTTGTTCCCATTGTGCTCTCTCAGAAGGACTTGAATTACCAGGCGGAGTTGATCCAATTTCATCTATCCACTGGTGTAACAACATCCTTGTCAATTCCTCAATGGTCTAAATTTTGACTTGTTTAGGGCAACTTTTAAAAGTGGAAATGACAACCACAATCTAAATATTCAATGCGTTAGCGACTTCTGGATGGGATCAGAGCCATGTGTTGGGCCTATATGTGACCTCCTTTTTGTAGAATCACTAGATTATTTATTCAATTTTCTATGCACTACAATGTGCAACAACTAAGATTTTTTTTTGCGAAAGGTGCCTTACCTGCTGGCGGATGGCAATCATGAGCTCCTGATCAAAGGAAGTAAGATTTTGTGTCCGGTAATAGTAGCAAAGCTCAGGTCTCCGACCCATTAAAGTTCGCAAAGAATTTTTTAAATCTTTGGAGAATCCTATATACTGGATCTTCTTGTTCCTGTCAAAAATTGCAAAAACGTTTGCAACAATATCGGGGGTTTGAATTGGTTGAATCCTTCCCTCTTTGTTAACGACACTATATAATGGCAATGTAGTCAGAGATTTTATAGCAGCGGACACTACAACTGCATTGTGCTTTCTTAACATTCCAGAACCTGAATGAATCTGAAATCTATTCGTCTTAGATGAAGATAAGGCTTTTCTTAGAGATCCAAAATAGAAATTAGAACGAGGTAGAAGAGCTTTATGTGGCAGGAGATGAGATTGAGAGTCAGTAAGACCTCCCACACCCAGCTGCCCTGTTGCTGACATGCTGCCTGCTGCCTGTTCAAAAAATTGATCAATCAGTCACTCAAAATCTCCTAGATGTTTGGTTAAATCCTCACAACAGCTAAATAATATATATACACACAGGTGAAAATGGCTATTAACTCAAGCATTCCATCTAGAAACTGAACCGTCATTCTTATAATGATGTCAACGCCCCTTACTCTTTAAAAGGAGCATAATACCAATGTACAGTCAGTTACCCAACATCTCCCAACTGTTTAAAAGTTGCCAATCTATATACACACAGCCAATAGAATGGATACTAACACAATCCTCATCTATGAAATACCAATGCCTCTTACTCTTGTAAAAGGGCTCAATACCAAAGAACAGTTAATGACGCGGCATCTTCCAGTTGTTTCAACAACATATTAAAATAGCTATTAACACAATCCCCATCTGTCAACAGAACCCTCATTCTTAAAACGAAATACCAATGCTTCATATACTTGTAAAACAGCATAATACCAATGAAAAGTCAATTAACCTCTCCTAAATGTTTACAACATCTATCAGTACCTATAGACAGGAATAAAAATTACAACTAACAAAATCCTCATCTGTAACCTAATCTTGTTCTTAACATGGAATACCAATGCTTCTTAATCATGTAAAAACAGTACCATCCCCGACTTGAAGACCCACATTCTATATTAACTTTTTAAGCTTGAGAGTCTTAATCCCTTCCACTCTTGAATACCCACTTACAATGTAAAACAATGCTAACTCAAGTTGTCTTTCCACCTTCCCTCGTACAGACAATCAACAAAATATGTAAACAATGCAGTATTTAAATGAAATAGCAACAACTGACCATAAGTGACGCCATGGCAGAATTTTGTTCTTCTGCTTCTACAGTTATGCTCGCCTAAATCTCCTTTAAAAAACCGGAAATGGATGTATGGAGACGAAAGAAATATATCCAGAACATGCGGCGGGTAGTCGAAAGAAAGCACATATATACAGAGAAGAGTCTATCCTGAATTGCGTTGCATTATCCTCTCTACCCAATTAGATACTTTTCTGCTCAATTGGATATTTTCCTGCTTAGTTGGATAGGTATTTCGAAAGAATTATGTCATTGTACAAAGTCTATTCACACTTTTAATTCACTACATTTATTTTACAAAATAACGTGATATAATAATTATTATTATTATTTTTAAATCCTTGTGAAGAAGAGAACCTTTCCAAGCAAGACTTCTATAAGTTTATGACTGAAAAAATAATCTAGCAATCGCACCTTCTGGGTACACCAAGAATGGATTGATGTTGATGTTGATTGTTCTCCTTTCAAGTGTTAGACCTTGTGATTTATGTATTGTTAAGGCCCAAGACATTTTTAGAGAAATTTGGTGGCGGCCACCATGACTTAGTGGGACAGTGGGCACATTCTTTGGATTGTTATAATTCGAAGGTGGGCCTATGCAATGCTTGAATTGTACCACAACAAATAAGGGAAGGTCGGGGGTTTGTGGTATGAGGCCTGCTCCTACTAACAAAGTTGAACTTAACATAACTTGCTAGCTAATGCACAAGAGAATGTTTGCTTCGAGTTGTTCATGATTTGGATTTGGGCATGATGTCACCTTAGGTTGCTCTGCAGGATCTGGCAATAGGCATTGACAAAGATTGGAGCATATGTTTATTATGCAGGGAAATCAATTCATTTGTTACAAATAGGTATGCTGAGATAGCATGTAGATAAAAGTAATTAGTGGTTTCTTTATAATTGCACATTGAACATTGAAATTTTTTAAGAAGAGGGCATACAATTTTGTTGTTGGTGAATGGTCGTTGTTCATCCATCATTTGAACATTGAAAGAATGTAGTGATATGTGTTGTTATCCTGCATTAGAAAAGAAATGGAGTAATTTAAATATGTTGACATGCATGCAAGTAAAGTTGTTTTTGAATAGCAGTAGATAAAAGTAGGTATGCAAGTAAAGTTTTTTTTTTGGTTTCGGTCAATTATTTGCAAGTGATAGTGCCCTTAATCGGTCCTCTTCTTATTTCCCAACCATGTCGAGCCCATCCATTTGAAATGGCAGGCCTAGGTACATACTTGACAAGACTTTCCATTCATCAGGACTATCTTCTTGCATTGCATGTCCCTAGTCAAGAGGAGTTTCATCATCAGTGTTTGTCAATGGAATTGGAGATGTACGATGCAAATTCCATAGATGGTAGTTGTTTGAAATTATTTCCCAATGGGTTGTAATAACTTGCTCTAATTAACCAATATCATTGTGAATGTTTCTAAATGGTTGGTATAGCAACAATTCACTCCAACAAAATACTTGAAAACATTGATCATCTGTTGTTGGGATGGTGGTGCAACAAGGGGAGGCTCAAACAATAGCTGGTGTTAAGTGTTATTTCCATTTGTTGGACTTCCAAGATGCTACAAATGTCCATTTTTGAGCCACTTCAATAAGTGGCATTGTTTTCAATTGTATTGGTCATGCCATGTATTAACAAATGAAGCTTGGAGATGGGATGTTGGTATTATTAGAGATAGCTACTCTTTAGTGTGCAATGGGTACACTAAAGAGGTTTTAAAGGTGAATTATTAGGTCCTTAAGAAAATGACATGTTTCCCTGTGTAGTTCCTAATGGAAACATGTCATTTTTGGATCGTTGGCATGAAATGACTAAGCGAAAGTCACTCTCTCCTTTCTTTATCTCTCTTTCCCTTTATATCTCTTATCTCTATATCTCTATCGCACTCTATCTCTCTTTCTCTATTCCTTTGTCTCTCTGTCTCTCTCTCTATTTTTGTAAAAGTACCTATTATCACTTGGATTTGCACCCTTGTTTGAACCTCATTCAAACAACCCAAGGATACAATGGGAGTGATCTCAAGGTGTGGGACCTTGTTGTTTGAGGTCAAACCTCCAGATAAAGGGTTGGTTCCCTGTTTGAAATATGTTTTCAAGTGTAAAAACTAATCTTACACTACTGTAACATTCATCAATAGAAAAGAGATAGAAATAAGTGATTGAAAAACTTGTGGTGATGCACCAAATAAGTTTGAATAACTTTTGTATTAGTTTTGCATGCACAAAATAATATTAAACAACTGACATACTTGCATAATATTCATGAAAATCTCTACAAAGGTGAAGAAATAGAATTGAAACCATAAGGAATTGATCATTCACAACATGAAATTTCAAGTTTCTAGCATTACATAGTGTAAACAATGTGATAAAGGCAACAAAAATTAGTTGTCTTATTGATCAAGGAGGCAAAATACAGCTAATACAGAGCTCAATACAGTAGTTTCTTCTGAAAAGTTAGAGATTATTATCTATCATTTTCATTACAAGGCATATCTTATGCAAGTACAAACATCTTTCAGAGAATCTAGTAGGTCAATTTGTGGAGTTCAATAAAATATAACTACTCATTCAAGTCCTGGTCAAACTCCTAAAAGAACCCAAACAACTGCCTCCACTCCTCTGGATAAGTGGATGATGGTAAAATGCTGTCATAATGGCTCCTACTGGTTATTACTCCTTTCAAACTAGTTCTTGCATGTACATAGGAGATGTCCCCTATCCTTTTGCAATTGCATTGACCTTTTCCACTCCTTGAGGGCATAGGAGAAGTCTCCTTCTTTAATATGGACCTTTGAATGCATTATTAATGACCACTCATGACTTTTAACCAATTCACTCCAGCCTACTTCTTCAATAATGAGCGCATTCTATTGGTGCCTTTACATGTTTCAAAGGTCTTAAGAGGCCTAGATACAAGATCAACCATGCTTTAGAGAGGATGAATAAGCTCTTTTTAAGCCTACCAATCTCAAAGGTTGAAATACACAATGTGTATTTCAGCATTGAGAGCATGCCTATAAAATGATCTTTTATCTATTGTTCCCATGCTTCTATCAATATCTTATGACTTTTAATGGATTCATTTTTTTCTGTGCATGGTCTCCTTACCTTTTCCACATAACCTTGAACCTGTACTTTCTTCTTTGAACCCCTCCAAGGTCTTAAAACACCAAATAATCCTATAGCTTGATGACATAATATTCTTTTGGTCTCACAGGGATCAACATGATGGTGAAAACTATGTTAGGGTCTACACTTGCTCATGCAAGACTTGACATGCCTTACTCACCGCTCATAGGCCTCTTGGAGTTGACAACGCTACACTAGTTTACAGGCTCTTCAAACAAGTCCCACACTTCTGACATATCTCTTCATCACCTTATACTGCCTTGATAGTGTCTCTTATTCTTGTGCAGGCTTAACAACTATCCACATTCCTCTTTGTATATATGAAGAGTATTTAGGGTCTTAATAGGTTTTGCAACATCCTCATCATTTGACAGAGCTATTAGAAGGATTGACTATCTTTTCCATGATTACATAAACTCTCTGATATTAACAAGACCTTAAGAAGTTTGACAAACCCTTAGATGCAATTGTACTGACTTATAAATGTAGGTATAGACCTCTGATAACTACATAGGGAATATATGTTGGCAAGAGACACTACTCCAGTATGGACTTGTATGTTGTCATTGATGGTAACAAGGCTCAGAGACCCCTTCAACATGACTAGAAGACACTACTCCAGAAGGTCATATTGGAATTCAGGTCCGGTTGGCAAAAATGACTAAGTATGGGCAAGAAACAGAGTAAGGGACAGTAAGTGGATTAGTGTGCTTCCACAGATGAAGACCTGGAAATGTGGTTCAGGTATAATGTTCATAGTTGTTTGGTGGTGTTATATTCCAGTGATCAAGTCCTGACTTCCTCCAAAAGTCATTTGGAGAAAATGTCTAAGTCTGGAAGAACAGAGGTATGATAGGAATAATGTACAGTGTAGAGTAAAATGGTCCGCATTCCTCCACAAGTGCATTATTTATTTTGTGGTTTTGAGGCAACTAAAAGACATGTCATGAATACCTAAATCCAGGATTATAGCCTTTGAATTTCAATAGATCATATTCTACAAGCTCTTCAGTATCGACTTCTAGCTCAACAGTATTTCTCTGTGACAGAGCAACAGTTTCATGATCCACATTTTGACATGCAGAAGTATTTTGCTCCATAGTTCTAGAGGTATGTCAAGTGGTCAGTAATGAACATTGGATATGAATGATGAGGTCCCATTTGGTCTGCGGTGCAAGTTGTGATATGACAGATGAAATTGTCAAGTATGTTCTTAAAGAACAGGTCGACTGGTATGTTAGATCCTTAAGCGGAGAAGAAATAGCATCTGGATAACCAATCTAAGTGCTCATATGATTGAGGCTGACCTATGTGAAGACTTGTACTCATTTATCTAAGTCTGGATGGCAAGTTGTTCACAAGATCAACCTGACAGAGTACAACTATTTGTTTACACGTTTCATATTTTGGATCCCGACCTGATCATGAGAAAGATTTAGTTGTGGATATAAATAGAGGATGGATTTCAGTATTTAAGGGTGTGTAGATTGTAATATGACAATGATGAATGCAAAATATGCGAAGATAGAATGACCGCAACAAACAGAGAAATACCTTGAGTACATGTAAGAGCAGAGCAGAGAAACAAGGGAAGACTGAAATGAAGAGTTCTAAGTCAATATTTATGAGCTTAATTGGAATTGTCACCATGCATATGTAGATGCAATCACAACAGTTCATTCTTGGTAGTGAGCCACACTTCCTCTTCTTTCTTCTTCTAATTGGTAGTGAGCCTTTTCTTGAGAAGTGAGCTCCGGGCAGTAAGCCTTTTGTAATTCGGTATTGTGCTACAATAATATATTGAGAGCTAACACTCTCCATGGTTTTTCCCTCTTTGGGTTTTCCACGTAAAAATCTTGGTGTTCATGTGTTAAGTCTTTGTGGTTGCTGTTCATCTGTTTAATCTACCTTCATATAATTAAATTTGGTAAATGGATAATAGAGCAAGTGCATAAATGGTTTTGTAGAACACTGATTCATCCCCCCTCTCAGTGTTCATTGGATTCAACAATTGGTATCAAAGAAAGGTTCCTTGGAAGAAGCCTAACAGCTTGAAGAAGATCTGGGAAGGTTCACTCATGGCAACACAAAGGTATCTCACTTATCCTGAAGCAAATCCTCCTGGCAGCATTATAATTGGCAATCAATTATATGTCAATAATGAACAATTTTAAGTAGCTCTAAAAGATCTTGACAACTCCAAGGCTGATATCAAGGGTTTAGAGGAGAGTATCAAAGAAGATGATAATTGCATTCTAAAATTAAAAGAATAGATCAGTAAATCTCAGGAAAGAACGAAAGAATTATGTGAGCAACTAAGACAAGCAAATGAATCCACAGAGAGTCTTCTCAGGGTAATTGAAGAAAAGACTAAGAGTGAGGAATGTTTGAATCAAATTGTGAAGGACAAGTCAGAAGTATGTGAAAAATTAGGGAAAGAATTTATGCTCTTAAAGTTTGATCTAGAAGCAGGCAATAGCTACAAAGAAAACTTCAAAATAAGCTCTGCAAAACTTGATGAGTTGCTAGCTAGTCAAAAATATCCAGATGACAAACAAGGTTTGGGAGTTGAAAAGGGAGAAAGTTCAAATTCAGGGCAAGATAGATCTAAAGAAGGTAGAGACAGAAACCATCCAGTAAGGAATCAAAGAAGAAGACCTAAAGGACCTTTGATCAGGCAACCAAATGCACAAAAGTACCCATCTTTCAATGGTCATTGTTTCAAATGCAATAAGTATGGTCATAGGGCTACTTAGTGTAGAAGTAGAATAAATCAAAATGCTCCATTTCTTTCTGGTCAATGTTTCAATTGTAAGAAGATCGGTCATAAAGCAAATGAATGTAGAAGTGTGTCAAGAAATGTGCCAAACTATTCAAGGAATGGTCAATCCTTCAATAGAAAATGTTTTGCATGCAATAGATTTGGGCATATGGCTAACTAATGCAAATCAAGGCCAAATTCAAATATCAGAAGAAATCAAAGTCAGAGAAATGTTGTTTGTTACTATTGCAACAAGTTCGGACACCTTGCAAGATTTTGCAGAAGCAAAAATATGGAAAGAGATTATCCTACACAACAGAGGAAAACAGAGCAGAAAGATGTCAAAGGCAAGAATAAAGTTGATCCTGTGGAAACCAAGAAGGAGATGAGCATGATCTGGATCAAAAAGGGTGTAAACAAGGTTAAGGATGGATCCACACTAGCATCTGGTGCAGATACTTCCTCCAGGAAGTAAATTGAGAGCTCTGGCTCAGGGGGAGCAGTGTCAAAAATCTAAATCCTCTAGCTAGACAGTTGGTGCTAGAATCTAGCACAGAGATCTATAATGAAATACAATAAGATAAATCCTTTGGAAGAAAATTTGGAAGAAAGTGAGTAAGTACGGTACATTGCAGAGCAATTTTTGATTAACTGTGTCTATCAGAGAAAAGTCAGACATATTTTTAGAACAAGCATTAATGACGATTAGGTTAAGTTATGCAGAGGATAAAAAGAGACTTGTTTGATGTCAAAATTACTTTGTACTCAAGATATCAGACATCCAAGTGAGATTAAGGCGAAGCTTGTGCGACGACAACTAAGACTAGAATAATTCAGAGTGAAGAAACCCTAGTTTGGTGCAACAAGGTATTTATTTTATTAACCTTACTATGAATTTGTTGGGAATAAATGGCAAACCCTTTAGTTGTTGATATTACTGAGTGACCATGACCCAAATTCAAGAAACATCCTCACAAAGCAACTGAAGTTGATCAAATGGGTGCATTTTCTGGTATACCATACGGAGTCTTATATGTGGAAGATGTTGGGGTATATATTCATGTTACCCTAGATGAGAACGGTGGCAGCAGATTCAGACTTATATCAAAATCATTTAAGTGATGATCAATTTTACCTGAAGGAAGATTACAAAATCTTGAAAGAGAAGAAATTCATCCAATATGTAGAGTTTCCTACATTTGTTGAGGATGAATAGGTTCAATATGTGCTAAGCAGGATTCATGACGAGTTCATGTGGTTAGGGAAAGGACAACCCTTTAAGATAACGAAGGATGCAATTTAGGTAGTCACTGGACTAAACTTCGCCGGAGGTGTGCCATTATTGAAGGCGGTCAAGAATCAAACGGTTATAGATGCCACCAGAGCCCAATTAGACAAAAGGGTGTTGACAACAAATGATATCACTGATCCTGCGGTAAAGTTTGCCTCAATGGTCATAGGTTACAAGATTTACTTCACAAGAAGAGAAAATTCTATCTCCGGTACGGCCATTTACATAGCATACCAAATGATTAAGGAAAATGCGGATTATGACTTGTTTGAGCTGCTGAGAATTCAATTAATGGATAACCTGAAAAAGATCAAGGAAAGCAAGAACTATCCTTTCAAATTTGGTATGCTTATTATCTATTTATTCTTCTATTTTCTGAATGAATTCCCAAACCACAAGGGCTTGATTTGGTTAAGTAATCAACCAGTAGTTGTTCAAATAAGAAACTGTGTTAAAAACCTGGGTAGTTATAATGAGCCAAAAATAGCCTTATAGGGGTTTTTCAAGAACTTTCAGAACATGATGCACTCCAGGGAAAGAATTCCTAAGGCTATTGTGGAAAAGTATAAGGACACCATATGTTTTATGGTCACAAAAGATCAATGTTTGATGGAGGCTGTTGAGCCCAAAACAGTTTGGATCATGCCCATGGGATATGAAGTGGATAGTCAAGTACTGGACAACTATGCCCAACACATGCTAAGCAAACCTAAGGACACAAAGGAAGAAAGGTTTGGAACATATGAAGAGCTGTCGGTAAAACTTCACGTTGAACTCAGGAAGCTAGAATCCACTAGAAAAGTTAGAAAAGAGGTGGAAGAAATTGTTGCAAGGCATGGCATCACCAAAGAGCAACTTAAGGAATCAATGGAAAAAGCAGAGAAAGCAGAAAAAGAAAAACAAGAAAGTGAACAGGCTAAGGCTCTAGAAAGGCCTATTGAGAAGCAAAAAGGGCCTGAAACAGCACAAAGGACCACCATAAGCTCTATTACTTCATCCGGTACCACACCATTAGAGAAATCCACTGACAAAAGTTCTAAGAGGCAAAAGATGAAAGGAAGAAGAATCTATGTCAGTGTGGGAACATAAGATGAAGTAGACACAAAATCTAATGAAGAAGTGAAAAAGATCAAAGTTGAGGCTACTAAAGCCTCTAGAAGTAGTAAGGAAAAGTCCTCCAAAAGGGAGAAACCCAACAAAAGACAAAAAGTAGATGAGTCTCAAGCCACAATAACACTTGTTGATGTGTTAAAGTCTATCACTATTGATGGAAATCTGAAACCTGTGGCTTAATTTTATGATGATTACAATGAACCTGACAAAAGGGTTTTAGAAGATGCTACCATAGAATATCTTAACATATACAATAGAGCTCTTATTGAAATCATATATGATCTTCCTGACACTTTGGGTAGAATATTATTTTCCAGAAAAGAAACTGCTATGGCCAAAGACATTGAGCTCAGACAACATGTACTAACAAGGTTGAGTCTAGAGATCTCTGCTGAAGAGGAAGCCAAAATTGCTAAGGAACTCAAGGATGCCTTCAGGACTAAGAAAAGGATGAACTCATTGATGTTAGGAGAAATTGATAAAGTGGTCAAGGAGACAGAGGAGATCGTTCTAGAAATATTAAAGAAATACAATAACCCTACCATCTATGACAATGAAGTAACAGATGGTGGAAATGATTCATCTATTCTGGAAGTGAACCTCAGGCAAGAATTAGATAAAGATGACAAAGTGACTAAGGAGAAAGAAGTACCTACTGATGACTCTGAAATAAGACCCTCTCCGATACATCAAGCTGAGGATAAATCTGACAAGGAGAAGATTGAGGAAGAACAAGACATGGAAATTCCTCCACCAGAACAAGAGGAAGATACTCATAAGGACATGGATCTAGATGGTCCGGAGGAAATCTATAAAGAAGAAGCCTCTCCTATACCAAGAGACACTAATGAATTAGTGAAAGAATTTTTGGAGAAAAGAAAGAAATTTTTTGATGAGCTAGAATTTCTACATGGTCCAATAAACTTGAAAACAATGTCACCAGTATAGAAGCTGAAGTTGGTTACAATTGTTCAGGCCAAGGCTCAAGAGGAAATGTTGAAGTCTCACATTGAGGATAGTGAGCTCATTGATGAAGCATCCATCATTTTGGAGAAGCTGATGCCATCTTATTAGAAAAGTAGTTCCTTGCCTCCAAACAATCAACTCAAAGGACTTATCAGTTCGGTAAGCAAACATTTTGAATCTTTTGAGAAGTCTGCTGAAGCAAAAGTTAGGCAAGAATTTGCTGAGAAAAGATTAAATGAGTTAATGAAGATGATAGAAAATGATAAAATCCAGCTAGATAACAAAATAGCAAGCATTCAAAATGTTGTGAAAGAAGCTAGTGACTTGTACAAATTTTGTTTATCCTGGCCAGAAGTCACACAGAAAATTAAAGAAAAGTTCAAGGATCTGGAATAGAAATTGATGGACATCTCTATAAAATTTGATACAGCAATAGAATCTATAAGCAAGAAAGAAACTGAACTCATTAATATTCACAATGACTTAAGTAACCTGACAAATCAGAGGTATCAGATGAAAAGCAAAATGGGACAGTTAAGAAGGCTAATCTGCCCTAAGCTGGACTCAATGACAAATCTTATAGAATAAGCTAAGATAGCTGCATAAACAGATACACCTTTTGATCTGAAAAAGGTAGAAACCTTAGTCTTTCTCTTCAATGGCCACATTCAGATTTTGGATAATGCCAAGAAAGGCTGGGATGGTGAGTTGGCACAGATCAAGAACATATTCAATGACATTCTCAAACACATGTAAGATAAAGATGAAGATTGTACTTGTAAATATGTGGCAGAGTATAGCATTTTTGTTGTTTTGACCTAAATTTTGACTCCGACATACACACACCTTTGCCATTGATGGCAAAGGGGAGAAGAAGATCAATGAAAAATGGATAAGCATCTTGGGGGGTGCAGTCAAGAATTTTTCACTAAGTGTTGCCATCAATGCCAAAGGGGGATATTGTTGGCAAGAGACACTACTTCGGTATGAAATTGTATGTTGTCATTGATGGAAACAAGGCTCAGAGATCCCTTCAACATGACTAGAAGACACTACTCCAGAAGGTCATATTGGAATTTAGGTCCGGTTGGCAAAAATGACTAAGTATGGGCAAGAAACAGAGTAAGGGACAATAAGTGGATTAGTGTGCTTCCGCAGATGAAGACCTGGAAATACAGTTTAGGTATAATGTTCATAGTTGTTTGGTGTTGTTATATTCTAGTGATCAAGTCCTGACTTCCTCTGGAAGTCATTTGGAGAAAATGTCTAAGTCTGGAGGAACAAAGGTACGATAGGAACAGTGTACAGTGCAGAGTAAAATGGTCTGCATTCCTCCACAATTGTATATTTTGTTCTAGGGTTTTGAGGCAACTAAGAGGCATGCCATGAATACCTAAATCTAGGATTATAGCATTTGAAGTTCAATAGATCATATTCTACAAGTTCTCCAGTATCGGCTTCCAGTTCAACAATATTTCTCTGTGATAGAGCAGCAGTTTCATGATCCACATTTTGACATGTAGAAGTATTTTGCTCCGCGGTTCTGGAGGTATGTCAAGTGGTTAGTAATGAAGATTGGATATGATTTGTGAGGTCCCATTTGGTCCACGGTGTGAGTTGTGATGTGACAGATGAAATTATCAAGTATGTTCTTAAAGAACAGGCCGATTGGTATGTTAGATCCTTATACGGAGAAGATATAGCATCTGGATAATCAATCTAAGTGCTCATATGATTGAGGCTGACCTATGTGAAGACTTGTACTCATTTTTGTGAGTCTGCATGGCAGGTTGTTCACAAGATCAAGCTGACAGAGTACAACTATTTGTTTACACGTTTCATATTTTGGATGCTGACCCGATCATGAGAAAGATTTAGTTGTGGTTATAAATAGAGGATGGATTTCAATATTTAAGGGTGTGTATATTGTAATATGACAAAGATGAATGCAAAATATGCAAAGATAGAATGATGACAACAAACAGAGAAAGACCTTGAGCACATGTAAGAGCAGAGCAGAGAAATAAGGGCAGACTAAAATGAAGAGTTCTGAATCAGTATTTATGAGCTTAATTGGAACTGTCACCATGCATATGTAGATGCAATCACAATAGTTCATTCTTGGCAGTGAGCCACCCTTCCTCTTCTTTCTTCTTCTAATTGGCAGTGAGCCTTTTCTTAAGCAGTGAGCCTTTTGTAATTCGATATTGTGCTACAATAATATATTGAGAGCTAACACTCTCTGTGGTTTTTCCCTCTTTGGGTTTTCCACGTAAAAATCTTGGTGTTCATGTGTTATGTCTTTGTGGTTGTTGTTCATTTGTTTAATCTACTTTCATATAAATAAATTTGGTAAATGGATAATAGAGCAAGTACATAAATGGTTTTGTAGAACACTGATTCACCCCCCTCTCAGTGTTCATTGGATTCAACAATATACTCTTGAGAGATCCTAAAGATACCTTCATGACTTGTGTATACTCTACCAATGTTGCATGGATTTTCAATGGTATCTTGAGCCTTTTAGGATTATACAAACACTTTAAATAACAATGCAAATGTTTTCAGGGGTATACAAACTCTAAAAAGACAACCAAAGAATCTATGAAAGGTTTAGTTAGAGCCCGAATAATTCAAACAAACCCTTGTGATTTGACAAACCTCTAGGGTCAATGTGCAGACCCTAAAGTGTTGGAAGAGTCTAATACTCTTGATAACTTCATGTGCTTTTAGGTAGCATTTATATAAGGTTTGAAACTTATTGTTCATGCAAACCATGGTGACAGCTACAGAGACCCTTAGATGACACATACAACCCTTACTCAACTTTTCACAAAGATTCTCAAATAACTTGAATGAACTTGAAGGGTATACAAATCACAATGATGTGAGTGCAAAGTTAGGAATATTATACAGACCTCTAGGACTTTATGAACCCTCAAGGCTCAAACAAACCTTAATCAAACCTAAAATAGGGCTCAAACAAGGTTTCATAGACTTTTAGGTTCTCAACAAATCCCTTAGCCTCTTGACAGACTCTTGGACCTTGAGAATAGCTTAAAAAATTGTGGACAAACTTCCTTGAGGCTTGACAGTCCCTTTAGGTTTAGACAAACTTCAACATGGTTTCTCAGATCACCAATGACTTCAAATACCTTGCAATGGATAGTATAGGGTTACATGGTTTTAAAAAGCTCTTCATGACTGCAAGTTTCTTTGACCCATTGATAGTATTGTTACCATATAATCGAAATATTTGTCATTTATGTACATTAAGTCTAAATCCCCTTTCTTATTTTTATGTGTTTCATCCTCTTTGCAAGTTGCGACTTTTAGTTAGAAGTGTTTCACCTTTTAGTCGGCAGTCTTATGTTTTTTTGAACCTTGGTCGGCAAGTTCTTAAGTTTCGAAACCCCCCAACTCCCCGACTCAGCCTTCAAAGTTAGCGTCTAAGTCTTGTTGGTCTTGTGTTAGCCTGTTGTTAAGTCCTTTGTAATTGGTGATTCAGAAATTCTTGAAACTTCCAAACTCCCGATTGAAGGTTCACGGTTTCAAAAAGTTACCGACGCTTGACTGAATGCACAATTCACTTTTCAAGAAGTTGTGTTTTCCATTACGGGCGTGCATAACAGAGTGACACCTGGAATTTTGTAATAAATTGGGAATGCACTGGAAGGTGTGTTTGCATATTTTTTGAAGGGAATTAAGGTGATTTATCATGAATCATACAAAGGTACATGTCGCCAAAATTTAATGGGAATTAATGAGCTATTTTTATATAGGCTACCATCTTGGCAAAAATAACTTATTCTTCATTACGAAAGGTGTGTTTTGAAGGAGCTCCAGACTTCATTTCTTGCTACGAATGAACATAGATATTCACAACCAGGTTAGCTAATTGGCTCCTTTCTCTTGTTCTTTCTTGCTGAGATAGGTGAATCCTTTGAATTTTCTGGTGAAGAAGAACAAAATTTCTTTCATGAGTTTGGGTTATCAGTATTCTCCAAATGTTTTACAGGTTTATCTGGTGCCCCTAGCAATTATAGAGGCTTTTGTTTTCTAGTTTTTAAAACAAGTTAAAATGAAGTACAACTACCAAGGTTTCCCATATGCCTCTATAATAGAAAATGGTTTGTCCAAAGTTACAGACACTGATCTCGGGCACATAGATTTGGGTGATTTTTGGGTTAGAATGCAACAAGACCCCAAGCCTTCCATTGTAGAGAAGATTGTGAGTAGTGGATTAGCTCATGTAGGGGGTTTTCCACCTACCATGTCATGTCTGGACTTGGTCATTTCTTGTGCAAAGAATTATTATCCTAACTCTCAGGAGATATGAGATTTTGATGGCTCCATGATTACTAAGGTTGATGCTGAGGCTATTTCTCATGCATTGAGGTTATCTGATCGGGAGGAGTTTGTTGAAATGTCTTTACCATAGGGTATTTCTGGGATAAGAAGAAATTGGTGTTTGAATAGTATTGCTAAAAACTGGTTAAAGATTGAAAAGAAAGGTAAATCTCATATTCCCTCCAATTTGAAAAGGGGACATTTTAAGGAAGAAATTTTTGATATGATTACATTGTTGCATCGTGTTGTTGGGAGTCCTAAATTTGACTCATTTGAAAATTGGATGTGCCAGTTCATCTTAGTAATTTGTAGCAAATGCAAATACATTGGTCCTGGGATAATTTGATAAGTGAGCACATGAATGAACATTTAGCTAATTTTCACCAGAAGGTATCCTTTTATATGTGTTCTTATCTGATTTACATCTTAGCCAATAAAGAGGTTGTCTGTGCTAGTTTGAAGACTCAAGGTTCCCTTACACCAGACACACGTGTGTATAGTTATTTCCCACAATTATAAAAGGAAAATAGAATGAAAGATTATCGTCATGCGAATGATGCCTTTCTGATGTTGTCTGTAAAAAGAATTGAAGGCTCATCTGAAAGATGGATTTCTCCTGAAGCAATGACATTGGTGATGAGGTTCAGAAGCTTTTATATTCAATTTGATAGATTCATCTATCTATGGATTGGGGGTTATGAATATGTCTCATTGAAATTGCCAAGGTACACCTCAGATTATCTTGTTCTTTTGGAGGTCTGTCGCTAGATGGAGACTGTGAATAATCAATATCACAGTATGAAAAAGAAAGGATATTCTTTCCCTGTGTCACTATCGTTATTCATTTGTAAGAGCAATGACAATGGTAAGAACATTGAGAAGATTTTAGCTGAATACAATCTCCATCCTTTATCTGTGTGGCCATCTTTTGATAGTAAAAATTTTGTCAAAATAAATTTCCATGGGGGAAGTCTCTATGAACATTAGCCTCAACTGGAGGACTATTGGGAGGACTATGTCGATGAAAGGGAATTCCAGAGGAGAGATCAGATGAGGTTGACAATAGATGAGGTCTAGGCTTTCAATTTGCCCTTGCAAATTATAGATGATGTAGATGATAATTCTGATATTGTGGATGAAGGTTATCAAAATGTTGCCTTTGAACCCCTACCTCTAATACGTTGGTCTGATAAGGAGATCACTGATGTTATGACTCGATCTTCTTTTGTGTTGATTAAGATTGAAAGATGGCTTGAGAGGAGAATAAGAGAACATGATGGTTCCTCTGTGTAGAAAGAGTCAGCAGCAAAAGAACAAAGCACATCCCAAACTTCTAATACTCCTAGAGTTACAATTAATGTGGAGAAAACTCTTCATAGAGTTGGTTTACAATCTGGAGGGGATGGAAAACAACCTGAAGACAATAGGAGGCTGAAGAGTACATGTGAGCAAGATGGCCAACTTGTGTCTACTGGAGCAGGGACAGACAAGAAAATGAATGATTTACAGTAGTTACAAGTGGAACATGTGGCCTCTCCTGATTCTCCTATGCCTGATAGTGACTCTTTGATTTTTCATCAAATTGGTGAGGATAATGTCTTTCATTCTTTGTTCAATAATCCAAATCCTCATGTGTTGGATGGAATCTCTACGCCCAAATCCCCCTAATCAACCAGATATATTGTTTTGGACACTAATATTAGTAGTTTCGCATCGCTGTCACCTTCATGGTTAAAGAAAGTGGTTGAAAAGAAGAAGAGATATACTCCAATGATTGACACAAACATAGATACTATAGCCAAGTTGCTATAGGATACACCTAAACCCAAGAGGGCTAAGAGGATGTCAAGAATGATTGCAGATCCTTCCACTGGGCATTGCATTTTAGAAATTGCATATCCAATTGGTGACAAGAATGAAGATGAGGTTATTGAGTCAAATTTCAATATGAGTAGAATTGATATGGGTCCCTCAACTATTAAAGGTGACATTTATCATGCTAAATTCTTTGTAAGTGTACTGCCAAAAAGTGTCAAAGTTGAACAACAAGAGAAGGCCAAATTACAATCTCAGGTGAATAATCTGACCTCATTTATTCAATCCATTTTAAAAATTATTGTTCAGTCTTCAGATGCAACACCTAGCATAGCTATGGATGGTATAAATCCCAATAGATTGCAACAAATTAAGAAGTATCATACCATAGCTAAATCCACTGAGCAATGGGTGGAGAAAATCACATTTGATGGATTATTATACATTGAGGAGTCCATGAAATTGTACACCCTTATCTCTGACAAGAGAAAAACATTGATCATGGAGTTACAAAATATCAAAAGGATAATAACAATTTGATGATGGTGTTTAGAGAAGTACAGGAAATGGCAAAGATTGATAAAAATATCCTCTTAGCTAAAAAGATTTTGAATGATCCTACAGAGTATGAATCTGTGCCTTGGCTGGATACACTTTAATGGAAAATGTTTGTGCTAGGAGAACTAGATGGTGAAATAAGAACACTGAGCCAATATCATTCTGACATAAATGGTCTCAAAAGAAATGGCACTATCTTGGAATTAGAGATGTTAGATGAGAGTGGAGAGAACTTGCTTGATATCAAATAGGTAAAGCAGAGCTTTAAGAAAATGCTTACCGAAGAACTTGTTGGTACCGATACAATGACTACCAAATTAGTGGGAAAATTGGGAAGTATAGCATTATATCTCAGAACATTCAAAAATGAAATCAATGAAATTCATAAAAGAATGGTTGATGCAGATAGAATGATGAGTAAACAAAGACTTTGAAGTCAGATCACTAGTAGCCCAAGTGGCAAAGTGTTAACCCCTATTATCACCAGGTACAGGGCATACAAGGCGAAGTTACGTGCACAAGCGGGGCAGGCGGACTCAACAACAATTAGAGGACAAGACAAAGAAAATGAATCAATACAAGGAGAAGAATTGAAAATTGTCACATAATGACTTTTCATATGCTTTTATGTTGTTTCTTTTAAAAATAATTGGCTCTGGAGAGCTGCTATAATTAATGACTTATTAGTTATCTTTTAATCGGTTGTCTTCAAGAAGTCATTATTATTTTTAAAGACAGTTATGATTGGCAAGGCTATATATTCTATGCATGTCGATGCATATGGATCTTTTGGCAAACTTTGTGTTGTAGAAGAGCAATTTTGGTGTTATACTTTTGCTTTCAGTTACTCTCAATATATGAATGAAAGTTGGTGAAGTTGAATTCTGAAGTTGTAAACTTTGTGTTATGGTGAATGAATGTTTATTCTTCTTATGTTGAATATGGTATCAACTTATTAGCTTTTTGTTTTGTATTGATGTGATTGGAGATTTATTCAAGCTCATTGATGTGGATGATTTTTCTTTCGATGAATGATTTATAGTGGTGATTATATGATTAATGATATAAATTTATGGTTATGGTAGTTGAAGTCTTTGTGCTTCTTAGTTTCCTAATTTTTATTGTGGTTTATTGCCTTTACTGCTTTCTGGTTAAATACACCACCTTTTCTATTTTCTGGTTAAAAACACCACCTTTCTGCTTTCTGGTTAAAAGCATAAATTATTTTCATTCATTGTATATCATTAGAAGGTAGCTACACCTTGTAAAAATAAGTAGAGTCATTGTAAAATATCATTGCAATTGACTCAACTGTTGGTTCAGTTGTCATTTGTATGGGTGAGAGAAGATAGAGTTAAGTGACAAATCTATATACCAACAAGTATTCAAGGATTTTGTTACAAATCACTCAACCCTTCAAAGTATCAATGAGTTTGTAGTGTCATAAATTGTGTCCACTTACAGTTTCGCACTAGGTTTGGCACCTATTTTAGCTTGTATGTTCCTCTCTTCTTACAATATGCAAAACAAGACTAAGTCCTTTGACATATGGCACTTCAAGAGCCCAAATCACCATGACACTAGCACCTAGCACTAGGGTCCTCCCAATTTGGCCTCAAAAGATCTTATTTGAATGTCGGCATTTTGCCTTAAGTGATGCACCTTGTTAGCCTTAACGCAATTGGGCCCTCGAAAAGTACTTGGGAATCATATATAAACAACTCTCTCTCTCTCTCTTTCATTTACACACATGAATGATACATGATGATTCTCTCTAACAAGCTCTCTTTCTCTCTCTATCTATCTTTCTACAAGCTCTCTATTTGTGAAGATTACTGTTGTATGCAGTAATCCTTCTTTTAGGTCTTCAAGTAAGCTTCTTCCTCCAACTCCTTGTGGATTGTGACATACATCCAAGTAGGGTTTCATGCTCATGGTAACTCTATTTCATGGTATTTGTTTATTACAATCTTTATCATATGATTTGCCTCTGCTCATTGCGAGCATACACTCTCTATCATCATTATCACTATTGTTGTGGAGGTGGGAACACCTACCTAGGGTTTTATTGAGGCAAGCCCTTATACAACACAACCATTTTCCCTCTTTTATGTGTGTAGATTTGAATCGGGAGTTTCAAGCATCGAGAAGCAATAGGAAGATGGAAGCAATAGAGATCGTCGCATATAGGTTTCATCAGCGCAAAAACCCTAGGACTAGGGAGCCTAGTGATGTAGAGATAGGGTAGGACACAATGGTTTCAACATCCAAAGGCAAAATTTGTAGTTTCCATTCTCATAGTCACCCTTAGGTGCATACTAGGCTCTAAGATCTTATGGGTCATTACTAATCCAAACACCATAAGCTACACCAAGAGGGTCCCACACAGGGTAGAGACAAAAAATACAATGCAATAAAACTTCACAAGAACTTGGGAACCTCAAACTTATAAGCTTCCCTTACTAAACTATCCCTAGGCCTAGTAATACTCCAAAATGACATTTTCTTTCATAATTTCTAGCTCAGACCTAATACCTAGAATTTAAACACAGATTTGGATACCCTTTTGGGCTTTATTAAACATATCTAACATGCAGGTGGGGTTACTTTGGAACACAAGGCTCAAAATTTGACCGTTCCTCTGCTGATTAGGCCTAATTAGGTCTCTAGGCATGACACCAGATGGATTCAGGGCTTCAAGGATCCACAATTCCTATTCCAACACCTCAGACACATCATATAAGGTCTAAAACAATTGTCCCAACTCCAAGGGTCCTTCTCTAATAGCATACAACAAGTTTCACCAATATGTTACATGAAGATAACAGACCTTCAACTCTTCATGGCACGTGCCAAACACCTCCTCTGCTCCTGCAACTTTGGGAAAAAAAAATCAAACTTACTCCAAGCCATTCCACCAATTTTGAGGCCTTAACACTGGTGGAATGGAGAGCAAATCATTTTATTCGCTCAGAGCCAACCCTAGCTAGGTTTTCAGGCAGTTTTGGTTAAAATGGCTCTAACTTTCTTCAAACACCATGAAATTCGATGCTACAAAAAGGGAAAATTAGAAGATTCAATACTCTACCAATTCCAATAGGTTTCAAGTCATGGTACAACCATACAAATCCATACTATTCACTAGTTCAGCAAGAAAGTGTTCAAAAATGTAGAAAACATAGCTTTTAAAACTGATTTTCTTGAAAGAAATTTCAACAATAGCTTATGGTCGATGCCTTTTGGTTTTAGAAGACATTTCCATCCATCTACCAATGGTTCACAACCAAATTTTCAGTTGCAACCTTACAAAATCCACTTTGACTCTTCATATTTCTCAAAAAGATGTGAAAGCTTGCATTGGCAACATTTGTAACTTTTACAATTTCTTAATACTCTAACTCCTAGGACCCTACCAAGACACTTACAACATGAAAATGATCTAAGAGACCTTATTACATGAAGACAACTCAGAAATAAAACCAAAATTTCCATTTGACCACCTTGAGCACACATGAGTGCTCCTGCACCACCTAGCACTAGGGTCCTCCTCCTTTGGCTCCTACTTCTGATATTAGCTTCCTCTCCCTCCTATCCTTCCAGATCTGCTCCTGGTTGCTGCACATTGGTCTTGTAGCTCCTGTATTATCTTTCGGACATTATCCATTAGCACTAGTGTCTCAACATTTTGCTCTAGTCTTCAACACCAGGTTCCTCTCTTTGTTATCTACCCAGATCTGCTCTCTATTTTTGTACATCTATTCTGTAAGATATGTATGTTGTTAACTTAGTCTAATTGATCACTTGTAACCCTAGATCTTTATATTTTCAAATCAATCTATTCAATCACAACAAAGAAATAGAGCCCAAACAACTTGGCTCTCCCTTGAGGACTGTAGCCAAGCATAAAAGTCTTCATCAGCTTGTGTTCTAATGGTTGATTGGGAAGATTGACCTAGTTAATTCATTAATTGATTAGATCTCTTTTTCCATCTTACATTTTGGTGAACCTGACGTATCTTACATTTATGCAAGCTTCTTTGTTGTGTTTGATTAGTTTATAAACTGATTAGACATTTCTATTTCATATATTATTTTATGTGTTTACAAGATAAAACAATTAAAATGTTAAACAAAAACCAAAACAATCAAAACCTAAGCAAAACCTCCCCCAAAATATTTCCTACTTGTGAGGATATTTTGGTGCAAGAGGATGAAATCATTAACACATTCCTTAACATTACTTTACCTTCTCTTCATTTGGATGATCTCTCTTCTAGAGATGAGGCATTAGTAGATGTTGAGCATACTACTTCTAATTCTACCACATCTTCCATAGTCTAGGATGATTCCATGTCTCATCCTATTGATCTTCCTCCTTTGGTTGCATGTTCAAGCCCCTTGAAAATCACTAAGGATGTTTGTCAAAAACAAATAAACACAATTTACATTTCTGGTTCCCAAATAGAACCTGTGAAACCTAAAATTGTTGTGTATCTTCATCTTGATGTCCTGTAACCACAATCTAACCCTATGGTCACTGTTCGAGGTGTTCTAAACCCACCTCAAACTCCTGGTTATATTCTCAACTTTGCAAAACAACTTACTCAAAATAACCAACTTGTTCAAAATGTGTCGCAACAACCTCATTATCATGTGGCTGCTCACACATACAATACTCGCAACAACAAAAAAATAAACAAGCACTGATTGTTCCTACTTCTCTTCCACCTTCTCAAACTTTTCTTCATCCAACACCTTATCTTTCTCAACACACTAGCAGAGAATATGATCTTTTTGAGTAGCTTCATGCTACTCTGGCTAAGATCTCACTTTGGGAATTAATACAAACCTCGCTTGCATACCACAGGATGGTCTAGGAGGCTCTATAGAAAGTAGTCATCACACATTCTGTCAGACCGAATGATGTAGCAGCCCTGTTAGATTGTATGCATGCGACGAATTTACATATTATCTTTGAGCAAAATCAGTTACCTTCTCTCAAAGTTCAACAACACGATCCTCTCATGATTTTGGTTATCATTAATAGAAATAGAATAAAGTGTACTATGGTCGATAATGAATCATGTCTTAATGTTTGTGCCATTTACCTATTACATAAACTCGAAATAGATACCTCTCTTATCAAGTCTAATACTCTTAATATTTGTGGCTTCAATAATGTTGGTAGACAATCACTAGGAACAATCACACTACCTGTTGAGGTAGGACTTGTGACTTTGTCTACACTTATTCATGTCATGCCTAATACTCTTTTGTATAACCTTCTTCTTGGTAGACCATGGATTCATGCCATGGGGGTAGTCCCATGTACTCTTCATCGTACAATGAAGTTTGTTTATAATAACAAACTCTATAAGTTCTGGGTGATCTGAATCTAGAAAGTTGCTTACAAGCAGAAGTTGGATCTCAACCTCCCCTTTCTAAATCTCTCAATAACTTGATTCTTTATTCAAAAAAAGTTGACCCACAATTCTCCGCTGCTAACAACAGTGATGATCAGAATAGTGCTTTGCCTTTGAGTGCATATTTAGGTGACAATTAGGGTTCACTAGATTTTACACCCTCCTTTATTGTAGAATACAAAATCTCACAATCTAAACCTGAGATCTCGAAGGTGGATTCAATTTACTCTACACACTCTATCCCTCCTTCTAAGAAACCTAAACTAACTATTCAAACTTCTTCTACTTTAACAAATTCTCAAGCACTATCATCACCTTCTATCCATGACAATGTGCCTTCTTCTTCTAATAATTACAATTCTCATTTTGACAAGATTAGTAATGTAGCCTCTCCCCCTCTATCTATTTTGGAGACACATTACAGACATGGATTTAAAATTCTTTCTAAGATTGGATACAATGGAAATGGCTTAGGGTGCATGGAACAAGGAGTTAAGGTTCCTATGAAACAGACACCGCACTTTTCTAAAGAAGGTTTAGGTTTCTGACCTTCTCCTCTATCTACATCCTCTCTACCATTGTCTAAGGTATCTATGGCTTCTTCTTTTTAGAAATCAAACTTCTCCACACAAAAGAAAGGGTTGCTTCTTACTCCACCTATTTCTTCTCTTCTATCTCAACAAGAATGTATTTTTCTAAGTTTACTCAAAGATCACTTGATCACTCTTCCTCCTCTTACACACAAAACGTTTTCACAAAATAGTCAATCAAAACTCCCTTTTTGTGTATATCATCGAGCACTTGGCCATTCCACTAGTGAATGCCAAAACTTGTGTGACAAAATTCAACACCTTTGTGACATGTGTGCTTACACTTTCTCTTCTGTTGTAGCACCTCCTCTTTCTTCAAATAATAAGCAACAATGAGAATCACCCTTATCCTTTCCATTTTGTATAATACACATTATTTTCTCTACATCATTATGATTGAGCCTCCTTTGTTATGGCATCGTGCAACTCTGTCATCACATTGCAACAGGTTCCAACATTTTATTGAAGCAAAATGATCGTTGTCCTCACTCCTATTCTAGGGGGTAGTGATAACTTGTTCCTTCCTATGGACACTTTTCTTTCTCCACCCCCTCTCACTTACCTTAAAATCAATTGCATACATTTCTTTATGCAATTATTTTAAGGGGGGCATATATGCTGCTCACATGTGCATCCATACATGAAACTTGCTTTATTCACACCCCTTGAGGTGTAGCTTATTAATTCACCCCCTGAGGCTTTGTTTATTTTTACACTCCTCGAAGCATTCACCCCCTGTGGTGTTGATATTTGATGTGCTCCTTGAGGCATTAACAACAAATGGTCACCTAGCATAACGTAGCTTTCTAGCCTGTGATCCTTGTAGTCTATGAACCACCTAGCATAACACAACTTGCTGGCCTATGTACTTCATATGACCTTGTTAGATTCATGGTCATCAAGCATAACACAGCTTGCTAGCCTGTGATCCATGAGCATGTTTTGATCTACATGACCCCTAGCGATAGAAAAAAGCTAGTGGTTGAGTCATGTACTCTTCTTCATTTGTATTGATTGTCCCCATGTCTCTTTGTATGTCTTCCCTCCTTAAAGCAATCAATTGACTCATTATATTTTTCTATCACCTTTTTAGAATTCCTCTATTTTTGGGTTTTCTTTTATTTTTTACTATATTTTGGGGATGATGCATGGTGTTGAGATAACCTTTTATACTGAGGTCTCCTTAACTTGCCAACTCAAACTCTTTCTTTTATTTACTTTTGTGCATTGGATCATATGATTTACCGACTTTGTTATTGTATGCTTCATGCTTTCCAATGTATGCTTCATGTTTTCCATGTATGCTTCGTGCTTTCTGATTTATGCTTTGTGCTTTCCATGTATACTTCATGTTTTTGATGTATGATTCATTTCTTCCATGTATGCTTCATGTCTTCCATGTATGCTTCATGTATGTTCTATGTATGCTTTGTATGTATATGTATGATATATGCTATGTATTTTGTGTATGTGTAACCTCTTTATCTAAGCATTGTAGACTCATAGAATCCTAAGCTTGGGGACTAGCACATCTCTCAATTTGGTGACATTCTATGTCTCCAACATTTTAGTGAAGAGACTTGACTTCTCCAGACTTTAGTGTGAGTATGAATGTAAGTTCATAACCCACTAAAGTCAGGGCTAAATGTAGTGTCGTAAATTGTGTCCACTTACAATTTTGCACTAGTTTTGGCACCCATTTTTGCTTGTATGTTCATCTTTTATTAAAATATGCAAAACAAGACAAAGTCCTTTGACATCTGGCACTTCAAGAGCCTAAATCACCAAGACACTAGCACCTAGCACTAGGGTCCTGCTAGTTTGGCCCCAAAATATCTTACTTGAATGTCGACCTTTTGCTTAAGTGATGCACCTTATTGGCCTCAACTCAATTGGGCCCTCAAAAAGTACTTGGGATTCATTTATAAAAAACTCTCTCTCCCTCATTTACACACATGAATGATACATGATGATTCTCTCTAACAATCTCTCTCTCTCTCTATCTTTCTACAAGCTCTCTATTTGTGAAGATTACTGTTGTATGCACTAATCCTTCTTACAGGTCTTCAAGGAAGCTTCCTCCTTTAACTCCTTGTGGATTTTGACACACATCCAACTAGGGTTTCATGCTCATGGTAACTCTATTTCATGATATTTGTTTATTACAATCTTTATCATATGCTTTGCCTCTGCTCATTGTGAGCATTCACTCTCTATCATCATTATCTCTTCTATTGTGGAGGTGGGAACACCTACCAAGGTTTTGATTGAGGCAAGCCCTTATACAACACAACCATTTTCCTTCTTTTATGTGTGCAGATCCAAATCATGAATTTTAGGCACTGACGAGCAACATGAAGACGGAAGCAATAGAGATTGTCGCACACATGTTTTGCCAATGCAGAAACCCTAGGACTAGGGTATCCAACACTATGGTCCTCCTTCTTTGGCTCCTTCTTCTGATATCAAATTCCTCTCCTTCTTGTCCTTCCAGATCTGCTCCTGGTTGCTGCACATTGGTCCTATATCTCCTATATGCTCTTCCGGACACTATCGCCTAGCACTAGTGTCCTTAACATTTCGCTCAATTTTTGGCACCAGGTTCTCTCTGTTATCTACCTAGATCTGCTCCTATTTATATACATATATTATGTAACATCTGTATGCTATTAAGTTAGTCCAATTGATCACTTGTAACCCTAGATCTTGCTATTCTCAAATCAATCTAAGAATAGAGACTGAACAACTTGGCTCTCCCTTGAGGACTATAGCCAAGCATAAAAGTCTTCGTCAGCTTGTGTTCTAATGTTTGATTGGGAAGATTGACCTAGTTAATTCATTAATTCATTAGATCTCTTTTCCCATTTTATAGAGTTAAGACATGTTGATGAGTGCACATCCTTCCTTCTATGGATGTGAGCATCTAATGTACACTCTATACTTTGAAGAGACCCTTCCTAATAATTAATAGATTTGTCTTATTTTCTTACATACTTTGTAGGATTATCATCAAGATGGCCACATAGTCCTCCAACTTCATTCAACATACCTGCTAGGGTTTGGCATACCTTTTACGCTTCTCACAACCTTTGTCTTCATTATATTCCTCCTATTAGTGTTTCATAGATGAGGTAAAACACTTCACAGAACTAGCAATCTTCTCACAGAGTCTAATGGATTAGTAGGCTCTTCATGACTGTGCAGGTTTGATGAGGTTCAACTAGTGTTGTTAATAGTGCTAATGATGGCTTCAAGGTTTTCAAGGCTTAAAAAACTTGACAGTGCTCTTCCAAACTATGACACACCTCCTCATGACTATCATATAGCCTTAGAATAATCTACACATTGTATCATTAGAGTCCTCTTCAAGGGTTTCATGACCCGAACATGGTCCTTCCTAACTCTTTTATTTCTCCCATAATCATTCCTAGAGGGTTTGTAGGAGTTTTGCCACATTTTCAATTTAGGTCTCTACACCTTATATGTTGTCATAATACTATAGGGGTCCTTGGAAGGTGTTGAAAACTTCAAACATGTATATTTCTCTATGTTTATAGACTTGATCATCACCATGGAATCTTGAAATTGTCACAAACGCACTTATAGATCTTCAACTTTGGAGCATTATTCCACATTAATGATTTTGTATGGAGCCATATACCAACCTATAGGAGTTATAAGGATCTTTTGCATCCTTATCATTTCATTATTGATGAATCATGTTCATCTTCTACCTTGAATCCAGGGTTTAAGAGCTTTGAACACACATAAAACCTTGAAGATGAAATACACAATGTGTATTCAATTGATATGCCTGAAATAGGGACTCCTTGATTCCTCATAACCTCTAAGAAACTCCCTCCTCTTGGTTGTACATGGGAATTTCTACAGACTCTAAGGTTTATGAAGCTTTTTTACCCTAACACATCTTTTGACATAGAAAAATAACATATTTTTAACCCTTATTGGTGTAGTCATGGTAGGAGGGTTCAAACAATGAACTGTCCAAACCATGCAGCTAGAGTAAACACAACGGAAACAACACAAATATAGAATGCAATGGAAGATTCATATATTCAATATATCAAAGAATTACAATGCTCATATGCCGGCAACATGCGGGCTACAATCCAAGGGCTCACATGCCCGCTGTCTGGGTTACAACAAATATGCTAGATCTAGGCATTGAAGTGCCTTTCTAGGACAAAATATCTTATCTCAACTATCATAATCACTAACTTACTTCCTAATGCATCTAAGATATATATATATATATATATATATATATATATATATATATATATATATATCATCTTCAAGCTCATGAAATCCTCTGCGTCGGCCACAAGAGGTTACAATCTTCAATGAATGATGAAACATGTAGAAACAAATAGGTCGGCCTACAACACATGGTATTGCTCCACAAAAACATGGTGCAGACCTCAAGGAAGGTCTATTTGATCCTTATGTGCCGTGTATGATGTTCCATTAGGCCCCAAAAGTCACAGAAGTGCTTTGCGACCTTCTCCTTCAACTGACTGTCTGGATGCTCTGCTCTGGGAAAGCTGATGATCTTCTGATAGTGATAACTTTATGGAAACAAATCCAAATCACTTGAAATATGAATATGATGTAGATGACATCATGTAGATGCTAAGTCATGCACCATGAGCTCTGATATGAAGATGTAGTAAAATGTGGTACAAAATGTTGAAACTGCAAATGACTGAACTAAACTAAAAATGAAAGAAAACAAAAGAATGCAAATATTTTTGGTTGATGCAAGATTGCATTGCAACCTGGGATGCTCCTGCATCACTTATATATTACAAAACCTTTTGAAGACCTTTTAAGACTATTAAAGACCTTTACAAAGGCTCATAAGACATGGTCAATGTTTTAAAAGACTAGGGAATGACCATTAAACATTTCTCAGGACTCTCAAGACTATTTGAGTCTAAAAAACTCAAATAAGTTAACAGTACCCTTTCATGAGGTTGTAGTGGAGGTAGATGATCTAGACCAACCCATACCAAGCTCCACTTTTTACATTGTAAAAGAACCATAATTTGATATTTAATGTAGGGTTTTCCATTAGAATGCTTGACCATAGCCCCAAGTCTATGTTTATGTAGATAAGCTTAGTTTTGTAATCCCATGATGGCCAATGATTTTGTCATGGGTGATAAAGGTAAAATCTAGAAATAATTATTCATAGGAAAGTTATGAATGTAGCCATGTTTTCTACTTGAAACTGAAAAGTATTTTGAATCCACAAATTTTGTGTTTTAGGAAATGACTTTTTACTCTTTGCCACTATTTTTATGCAGTTGAGCTTAGTTTTGTAATCTCATGATGGCTAATGATTTTGTGTTTTAGGAAACGTCTCTTCAATTGTCATGGGTGGTAAAGGTAAAATCTAGAAATAATTATTCATAGGAAGGTTATGCATGTAGCCATGTTTTCTACTTGAAACTAAAAAGTACTTTGAATCCACAGATTCTAGTTCAACATAGTACATAAATAAGGATATGGTTTGCCCATACACCCTTTGGCATACTATACATGTATTCAACGTAAAAGTATGGTGGGCCTTCTCAAACTCTTTAATATTCCACAACTGACCCACTAGGTGAATTGGAACTCCAAATCCAACCAATCCTTTAACATGGTGTGGTAAACAAAAATCTATATCTTTATTTTCTATAGACAAACCTTTGGAAGACATACTTTCTTTGAGCTTTATCTTCTAAAATGGTTTCTTGTGATGGATTTCATAGTAATCCTTTTTTAAATCTTTATGAAATTTGAATTTGTGCATATCCTCTAGTCTTTCATTCAATCATTGCAAAAAAAAAACCATGGTTAGCATGACTAACCAAACTAATAACCCTAGGATTCTAATTGGCAACATCCAAGCTTGCAATTAGTCCCATGCTATTGTGCAAACACATTTTCTCCATATAATCAAAATAATGTCCATAATTTTCAATACTTGTTTTTGTTAAGCTCTGCAATTTGAGGGAACATGCTATGAAAAAATAAAAAATAAAGAATTCATTACCAAAATACCATATGGGTCTACAATTGGCAACATAGATATACCTGCAATTAGCCCCATGTTGATTGTGCAAACAAATTTGCTACATAGAATCAAAATAATAATAAGGTATGTAATATTCAATATTCATTTTTGGTAGCCTCTTCAATTTGGGTTGGAACTTGGCTATGAAAAATTAAGGTTTCATTATTCTATCAAGTTACACTTGAATGCATTGCATGCCTTACATAATTGACAATCCATGAAAATTCATAGAAAATAGAGGAATTCTTCCCCTCTAACCCATCCCTTGTGTCCCTGTTGTTGCCTATTAGATTATTATAGGGGCTTCTACCTATTATTAGATCAAAAGCTCTAACTGAATTAATCATTTCATCAAGTCTTTGTTTTGTCAAATTTTGTACATCTTCCACCTCAATCAATTTACCCTTTTGATGTATTTTTTCCACCCAACTTTTGAGGATAAGCTTGTTTTCTTTACAAATTTGTGTAGATATAACATAATTGAGTGGTATATCCAAACAATGCAAAACAACTTTTGCACCCCCAATTCTAGAGAACAAAGAAAGGATATTGACCCCCTTAAGATAAAGAGGCTTTAAAACAGAAAAAAATGGTATCCTATAATGAACAAATCAAAGTGATATATTTTTCCTCTTTTTCCATTTTTACATCTATGAAAGCTAGTTGACTGACTACTACATGAAAAACATTTAAATATTTGGTTGCAAAGTCTCCTTCATACATCTTTAAAGAATACAAATTTCTTTCCAAAAATAACTTATTTACAAGACACCTATTTGATATAATGTTGGACCTTTTTTGTTTGTTTATGCATGTGAACCATTTGTTAATTCATAGGTGAATTAACAAATAGGTATAGAGATGATGGACCTTTTTTGTTTATTTATGCCAGTCAACCATTTGCATGTGAAAGTGTTGTTAATCAGTCCTCTTCTTGCTTTCTTAGTAGAACAAACAGACTATGCTTCATGTGTGCATATCTTTGGAATGTGAAGCTTGGGCCTATTTGAAGGTTTGCAAGGTTGCACACTCTTGATAATACTATGAATGTTAGCCCTTGGCGATCAATGTTGTTGATGTTGATTGTTCTCCTTTCAAGTGTTAGAACTTGTGATTTATGTATTGTTAAGGCCCAACCCATTTTTAGAGGAATTTGGTGGTGGCCACCATGACTTAGTGGGATAGTGGGTGTTGGTGTAATTAAATATTAATTACACTTTATTAAGTTTACTTAGGTATTTCATCTTGTACACATAAAAGCAAGATCTCATATGTAAATTATTATTCTAAAATTCTAATTCATTAATTGCACCCATTTTGAGCAAATTATCCTCTTGTCCCTTTTTTTTCTTGTAGAACACAATATCAGGTTTTGCAGGTGATCTAAATTTATTTGGCAAGCATGATACTTTGAGGAGTTTTTAGTTGGAGAATGAACTAATTGATTTTAATCCTTCAGATTTTGAGAGCATCCAAGACTTCTTCACCAAACTAAAATCTCTCATATTATAGTTGAAATAGTGTGGAGTTGAGAAATAGGACACCTAGTTTATTATTTCCATTCTTGTCAAGCTTGGTCATGATTATTCAGTTTTTGTTTCTACATTCTATGCTACCATGGATGCTCTTGGTACTACATTCAAGATGCCTTCACTTGATGATTTGGCTACATCACTCACTAGGGAGTAGGAAAAGTTAGTATAGATGGGTACATTGGAGTCTTCAGTGCCACATAATCTTATTGCAAATCAAAGCACAAAAGATCAAAAGGATTCAAGTGATAAGGAAAAGAAATAGAAAAAAAAGAACAATAAGCAAGCCAAGGAATCAACATCACATGCTACCATTGATTCATCTTCATCCAGTAAAAGGGTGATGTAGGAGCATCCCTGGTTTAAGAGTAATCTTGCATCAACCAAAAACATTTGCATTTCAGTTTGTTTGCATTTCAGTTCTTTCTTTTTCCAGTTCAGTTCAAGCAGTTTAGTCAGTAGCAGTTTCCAGCTTGTGGTCTAGTTTTGGCAATTCATACCTTGTGGATTTGGACTAAGCATCTACATTCATTCATCTACATCATATCAAGAATTTAGAGCATTTGAGCATTTGGATCAGTCACCAGAAAGATATCACTATCAGAAGTTGATTATTTTCTTAGAGCAGAGCATTCTAGTAGTTCCTGATAAATCAACTGAAGAAGGCTTGTGGATCATTCCTTGACTTGCGAATCTCAATGACACATCATTCAATGTCCTATGGTTTATGGCCGACCTTCCCCAAGGGTCCACACATTGTTCCATTCATTTGAGGAAGTGTTCTATGCATTTAGGTCCGACTTATATGTGAACACGTTACAACTCTTCATTGGAGTTTATGACCTTCCTTGGCCGATGCGAAGGAATCTATTGGTACAGAAATGATATATAAAGATGTAATAGACCCTTAGAAAAATAGTTATCAATTTTCATGATATAGTGATAGCAGATAGTTTAGATTTTGTGCGAAGGGAGCTTCAAAGCTTTATCTTGCACATGTATGTATTCAGGCCGTTGAGCCCTAGTTGTAAGCCTGCATGTTGCCGACGGATCTCAATTTTGATTTCTTTGATATACTGAATGACTGAATCTACATTTGTTCGATTTCTTTGAGTTGTTTCCATTGTGTTTACTCTTGCTGCATGGTCTAGATAGTTCATTCTATGAACACTCCTACCGTGACTGCACCAAGTGGTATCAGAGCAAAAGTTTGATTCTTTGGAGCGAATTGGCAAAGGGATTCCATAAGATCTTGCTATGAGAAGATCACCGATCTGAGGTAGGTTACTTGTGCACAATCAATCGCTGATTGAGAGGCAGTTGTCGCTTGTAGCCCGATCGCCGAACCTGAGGTAGTTTGCACTTGATCCTAGGAAGATGTCACTGCGAAGAGTTCCTCCTATTGGTACAATGGCTAATAGAATGGATGAGATGATGGAATTAATGAGAACAATGGGAATTCATTTGGATGTTGTTGAGGAAGATAGGTGAAGAGGATTGACGCCGAGACCTAATGTTGAAAGTGATGATGAAGAAGAATTTCAATTAGCTGAATAAATTGGCGAAACCCTAGAAGGTGATGAAGAAGAAGAATCAGAGTAGATAAAGATGTTGCGATCTATTTCAAAGATTGGAAAAAGACCTAGAGTTGATGTACCAAACTATACTGGTAATTTGAACCCAGAAGAATTGATTGACTAGATAAATGATATGGAAGAATATTTTGAATATGAAGAAATTGAAGATCCGGAGAAGGTGAAATTTGCAAAGACAAAGTTGAAAGGACATGCTTCTATATGGTGGAAAGAAGTTTAGTTGGAAAGAAATAGAAGAGGAAAATAAAAGATTACAAAGTGGGACCGAATGGTGACAAAGTTGAAGAATCAGTTTATACTTGCTGACTATGAGTTGGAATTGTTGAAAAGATTGCAGAACATGAGATAAAAGGAGAAATCCGTGAAGGAGTACACTGAAGAATTTCATAAGATGATCATAAGGACAGGACATAGTGAAGCAAGCAAGGAGAAAGTGGCAAGATATATCAATGGACTGAGATTGAACATTCAAGAAGAACTAAGTTTGGTAAGGATAACATCTTTGGAAGAAGCATATCAATTTTCCTTGAAAGTTGAAGAGAAGCTGAACAAGAGACATGATCAGAGACAGAGAGGTAGAGGAGGTAAATTTCAGAGAGGTAAAACATTTTCCCGATGTGATAGATCATTTGTGGAGCAGAATAAGTTTGACAGCCCAGTTAGAAAGGATGACAAAGATAACAATGCTTACTGGAGAGATGACAAAAAATTTTACCAGAGAGGAAACCCTAGTGCATACTAGAATGATGGATACATAAGAGAAGGAAGAGGATTTGATAAGAGGACATTCAGAGGTACTTATTTCAAGTGCGGAGGTGAAGGACATAGAGCATTTGAATGTAATCAGGGTAGTACAAGCAAGAAAACAAAGAATAGTGGAAGAGCAGCCTATGTTGAAGAAGAACCTATTGGATCACCTTGTTTTGTTGGTAAACCTGAGAAAGGAGAATCATTGGTGATGAGGAGAGCACTATTTCAAGTAGAGACAAATGAGGAACCATAACAGAGGAAGAGTCTATTCAGAACCAGATGCAAATCCAGAGGTAAGTGTTGTAAAGTTGTAATTGATAGTGGTAGTTCAATAACCTAGCTTCAGAGGAGATGGTGACTAAGCTAAAGTTGGAAAGATTGAAACACCATAAGCCCTATCAAATAGCATGGATTCAGGATGATCATAAGGTACTGGTGAGTGAACAATGTTTGGTGAAATTTCATATTGGATCTTATCATGATGAAGTCTTGTGTGATATTATGCCTATGAATGTTTGTCATATCTTGTTGGGTAGACCTTGGCATTATGATAGAAAAGCTATACATGATGAGAGAAAGAATACTTACACTATAACAACAAATGGGAAAAGAATTACTTTGATTCCTTTAGAAGATAATCCTAAGGATGTGGTATGTGGAAATGCTAGAATCTGTTTGGTAGATGGAAGTAAATTTTTGGATGGTTTGAAACATGAAACTATGTGTTATGCCTTGATTCCTAAGAAGCTTGAAGTGGTGAAGAAAGAAACTAAACCGGATGAGATAAGAGATTTGTTGACAGAGTATGAAGACATCATATCAGATAATGTACCTGAAGGATTGCCACCTATAAGGAGTATCAGTCATCACATGGATCTTATACTGGGAGCAAGTTTGCCTAACAAAGAAGCACATCGGATGACACCGGCAGAGAATGAAGAATTGAATAGACAGATACAAGAGTTGTTGAGAAAAGGTTTGATCAGAGAAAGTTTGAGTCGTTGTGCAGTACCTGCAGTGCTTGCCCCAAAGAAGGATGGAGAATGGAGAATGTGTATTGATTCTAGAGCAATATACAAGATCACAGTTAAGTATAGATTTCCTTTACCTAGGATGGATGATATTATGGATTGTTTGAGTGGAGCAGGATATTTCACAAAGATAGATTTGAAGAGTGGATACCATCAAATTAGAATCAGAGGAGGTGATGAATAGAAGACTGCTTTTAAGACAAATGAAGGATTGTATGAGTGGTTAGTGATGCCCTTTGGATTGACAAATGCACTGAGTACTTTCATGAGATTGATGAATGAAGTCTTGAAGAAATTCTTAGGTAAGTTTGTTATTGTATAGGTGGATGATATTCTAATTTTCAGTAAAACAAAAGAAGAACATTTGTGGCATATTAGACAAGTTTTGCAGAGGTTGAGAGAGGAGAAATTGTTGATAAACATCAAGAAGTGTAGTTTCATGAAGAAAGAATTGGTATATTTGGGATTTGTGATTTCTGTGGAAGGATTGAAGATGGACCCTAAGAAAGTGAGAAATTATTGAATGGCCTACACCGGAGAGCATTGGAGAGGTTAGATCATTTCATGGATTAGCTAATTTCTATCAGAAGTTCATCAAAAATTTCAGTTTAGTTTGTAACCCTATGACAGAGATAGTGAGAGGTGACAGAAAGGATTTCAAGTGGACATCAGGAGCAGATAAAAGTTTTGAGTTGTTGAAGCAGAAAGTGACAGAGCAACCTGTTTTGGCATTACCAGATTTCAATAAGGTATTTCAAGTTGATTGTGATGCTAGTGGAAATGCAATAGGAGTAGTGTTAAGTCAAGAAGGTAGACCTATAGCATATTTCAGTGAGAAGTTGAATGATGCAAGGAAAAGATATTCAGTTTATGATCAAGAGTTCTATGCCATAATTCAAGCCTTGAAGAAGTGGAGACATTACTTGTTGCCTAAGGAGTTTGTGTTGTATACAGATCATCAAGCTTTGCAATATTTGAATAGTCAAGGTAAGTTGAATCAAAGACATATGAGATGGGTAGAGTTCATGCAGAGTTATACTTTTGTGTTGAAGCATAAAAGTGGTAAATCAAACAAAGTTGTTGATGCCTTGAGTAGAAGAAGAAACTTGTTGACAGAGATGAGAGTTGAAGTGTTGGGTTTTGAGGAATTGAAAAACATGTATGAGGGAGACATTGATTTTGCAGAACCTTAGAAAGCATGTAAAGAACCTGTTGTGACAGATATGAGTAAGTGGCTAGACTATTTCATTCAAGAAGATATGTTGTTCAAAGGAAGCCAATTGTGCATACCTAGAAGTTCAATGAGAGACAATTTGATCAAGGAGAAGCATAGTGGTAGACTAGGACAATTTGGCATTGACGAGATAGTGGCTTTGGTAAGTGAAAATTTCTTTTGGCCTCAGATACATAAGGATGTTAGGAGATTTGTGCAAAATTGTAGAGTTTGTCAAGTTGCAAAAGGAAGTAGTCAGAACACTGGATTGTATAAACCTTTGACAGTACTGGAGAGACCTTGGGAAGACATAAGCATGGATTTTGTAATGGGATTGCATAAGACACAGAGAGGACATGATTCAATATTTGTAGTGGTTGACAAATTTTCAAAGATGGATTATTTCATACCTTGTAAGAAGACAACTAATGCAGTGCATGTAGTTGACCTATTTTTCAAGGAGATTGTGAGATTGCATGGATTATCTAAGAGTATAGTTTTAGACAGAGATACAAATTTTGTTGGATACTTTTGGAAGACAATTTGGAAGAAGATGAAGACAGATTTGAAGTTTAGTTCTACTTTTCACCCACAGACAGAGGTAGTGAATAGGAGTTTGGGAAACTTGTTGAGATGTTTGGTTGGAGACAAAGTTAGAAGTTGGGATTTGATTCTTTCACAAGCAGAGTTTGCATACAATAATTTAGTAAACAGGAGTACTGGAAGAACACCTTTTGAAATTGTTACTGGAGTGAATCCTAGAGGAGTTGCAGAATTGAGAGACACCAATACAAAAGAAAAGAGGAGTGCAGAAGTAGAAGAATTTGTAGATCATATGAAGACAATGCATAATCAGGTGAAGAAGCATTTGGAGAATATGAACAGTAAGTATAAGGAAAAGGTAGATGAGAAGAGAAGACAAGGAATTTGAAGTTGAAGATGAAGTGATGGTGTACTTGAGAAAAGAAAGATTTCTAGTTGGGACATAACAAGTTGAAGATGAAGAAGTTTGGACCTTGTAAGATACTCGGGAAATTTGATTTAGGAAATGCATATGAAGTGGAGCTACTGGAGACATTGGGTATATCACCTATTTTCAACATTACAGATCTTTATTAGTATCATGAAGCAGAGTTCAGTGACATCATGGAAGAAGATTTGAAGAAGCAGTAACCACAACAAGCACCGAAACAGATTGAAGATATTTTGGACAACAAGGTTGGATGTAGCACTAGAGGAAGACAATACAAAGAATATCTTGTGAAGTGGCAAGGCACACCGAAAGAAGATTCATCATGGATTTCTTAGGCTAAGGCGGACCATCTTGGTTCTCTCCTAGCCCTAGCAAAGTGAGGGACTCACTTTTTTTAAATAACCCCGGATGTCTGATGCAAGAGCATCCCTGGTTCAAGAGTAATCTTGCATCAACCAAAAACATTTGCATTTCAGTTTGTTTGCATTTCAGTTCTTTCTTTTTCCAGTTCAGTTCAAGCTGTGAGGATGATTATTTTTCCTTCCTTATTTTGATCGTTTTACATTTCAGTTCATGACATTATCATACTTTTAGAGACTATTGTTCCATTATGTAGATTTGATTATATCTCTTGATTTTGATTTGACATTGATTAGACATATGGTGATTCGATTTGATCATATTTGGATGTTATGTTGAGACTAGACATGCAAGATATATTAGATGATATTATTGATGTGATTTCTAGTTCTTTATGTGATGATGATTATGTGACAATAGATAGAAAATGTAGTTTAATCTTGAATTATGTTGTAGATGATTAATATTGTATTCAATGGCATGAATTTAATTCCAGTTGCTTCGGCTATGATTATTCATGGTATGATTGACACTTGATCTAGATGTGCAGCAGTATATTCCAGGCCATGGGAAATTAGAGGTAGTATTCACACATATGTTATTCCCTGTGAAACTGATCCATTCCCAAGAGGGATGAGGATCATGTTTGATTCGAATGTTGTTTAAGTAATTGTTTGAATTTTTATTTTGGCCTAGTACCCTTGTTGGTTTAGTAATTTATATCATGTGTTGTATAATTTTATTCTTTTACATCACTTGGTATTGTTTTATTTTTGGGGCCATTTAAAGTGGATTTATGACTCCTTACGTGAACCTTAGTGTCCCAAAATTTACCCTAGGTGGTTACCTATGGATCTAGGGTCAATTTTGACTAACTAAACCTTGGGGTAACTCACTTTTGGTCACTCTAAACTGAGGTTTAGTCAAAGTGAAGAATTTTGAAATGGATAAGGGTGGGAGATGAATCATGCTTTGGGAAAGACTCATCTCCCTTCCCAAAGTTTGGGGATCCCTTCACCAAGAAGACTTGGGAGGTCTCCAAGACTCCCAAGTGTGTGGAATCTTCCTCCAAGACTCTCACACACGTGTGAGAGCATCTTGGAGGGAGATGGCTCTCTTGGAGAATAAGAGGATGCCATATGGCATCCCTTATCCTCATGGAGGCTTGAAGGGGATTGCCACCTCACCACTTGTTCTCTCAAACATGTGTGAGAGAACAAGTGGATAAGATGAGGATTGGGATGGAATTGGAGGGTGACACTTGTCACCCTCACACTTCCTCTCCCTTACAAGTGACATGGGAAGAGGAAGGAGAAGGCGACAAGTGTCACCTTCTCATTCCTCAAGGCCAAATTAGAAGGCCTATATTACCTCCTCTTGTTGAGGAGTGTGGGGTTCTTGCATTTTGGATTTTCTTTCTATTCTTGGAGTTTCTTCTTGGAAGTTAGAGAAAAATTTGGAGATTGGAAGATTTGGAGAAGCTTGGAGCTCTTCACCAAACATGCTTCCATTTTTAGGGCTTTTGAAGGTAAGCTCCATGGCTATGGCTATTTACCCTTGCATTTTTGTTCATTTATGTTTTGTTTGTGGATTTTTGTTGTTTGTTGTTTTCATTTTTATGTGGGTTGGGAGTTTGGTGAGAGCACCTCCATTTGGAGGTAAGACTCAACTTGTATGGGGTAGTGGAGAGTGAACCTCCTTGAGGTCACCTCCATATTTGTGCTACTTAAAGCCTTGAGGGATTTTTCTTGGTGTTGAGATCATTTTGATGGCAAGAGTGCCATGACAATTTTTGAGTTATTTGGAGATATGTGTTTTGGAGGTTTTAGCTTGAGGCCTTGAGACTTGGTGTTTTGAGATCTTGGAGTGGCCTTTTGAGTAGAGGGGTCCATTCCCTACCCCCATCAAACTCATTTTTATGAGTTTTGTTATGTGTTAATCCATGGGTAATTGCTGAGTTGTTTTTGTGTTGCTTGTTGTGGTGTGTGTGTGCAACTGTGTGATTCTTACCTCCCTAGCTCAGGGGTGATCCACTTGCGGGTCTATGGTAGGGAGGAGGGCATTTCGTAGTGGCTTGGTTCCTCCATTTGTTGTGTTGCTTATTGCAGGATTTTAGTTGGAGAGAATGGAGCTTGAAGAAGCTCATTTTTCACCTCATTTGCATTATTTTTGTTGGTTGTTTAAGTCATGGCCCTTGAGGCCCTATTGTAATTTTTTTGGCAAGTTTATTACTATCCATTATGTTTGTTGTTGTAGAGAAATGTAAATGTGAAGTATTCTTTATTGTAATGTTGGTCAAATTTATTTACCATCTTTTGTGCTTGTAGATGTAAGAAAATAAATTGTGAGTATTCTTCAAAATCTATTCAAAATTGTTACTATTGTAGATGAAAGTTGACATGAGAATTATTGTTGTTGTTTATTTTACTCCCACCTATGAAATCATACTAAATGGTTGTTTGTTAAATAGAAAAGAAAATGGATGTTCACTGTTTTGTTATTGTGGTTATGTGTTTTTTTTTTTAAGTTGTCAAAAGAAATTTTAATTAGTTGTTGTTCTTTACTTCAAAAAAAAAAATATAGTTGCTGTCAAAAGGAAATATGTGGTTCTGTTATATTCATTTCTAAAAAAAAAGAAAAAAAAAAAGAAGAAAAAAGGGGAGATTAGTAAATCTGTTTATTTAATTTTTACATATCCAAATGGTTGTTATAAGTCATAGATCTAGTTATGTCGTTCTATTGTGTGTTTTGTGTATATATATGTACATATGTATATATATATATATATATATGTATATATATATATATATATGTATGTATATATGTATATATATATGTATATATATATGTATATATGTATATATATATGTATATATATATATATATGTACATATATATATGTACATATATATATATATATAAGTATTATATGTACATATATACATATTCTGATTATAAAGAAAAGAATATATATATATATATATATATATATATATATATATATATATATATATATATATATATATATATATATATATATATATATATATATATATATATTTAGATAAGCGCTACCGTAGGGGGTAGTTCCCTTTCATTAATAGAAACGAAGATACAAAAACATGCTCCTCGGAGCAGCATAGAGGTGCCATAGCTGGCTAGTACATTTAGGAGTGCCACAGCACTCTTAGTCCATCTATTACTTCGTTAGCCCTTTCCACTTGCTGTGGTGACAGGAGGTTGCCATACTGGCCTATGAAATAGGCGAAGGTTTCCATATTGTTTCGCATGATCCCTTCGTGGAGCAGAACCAAGGCTTGGGCGAAGACGGTCGATGGATCCTGGTCATTGTTGATAGCAATTGCACTGAAGATCCCTCCAATTGATCCCTTGGTTGGCCATTTGTTGAAGGCAGTGATGGCTACGTAGGCGGCTTCTTTCATATCTTCCTTTACCAGTGAGTTGACCAGAATGCGTCCCCTTGTCTTCCTCCCAAGGATGAGCACACAGGTGGACAGAAATTCCTTGTAGAAAACTGCATCATGAACGTGGCCTTCAGGCAAGTTCGCTTCACCTATCACCTTGAGGATTACTTCAACAATGGCGTCGTTGGCTGAGAAGAGTCGTTTGACTTGGGTGTTTCTTGATTCCTCCTGCGGCTCGTCATCACCCTCGGTTGCTTCTTCCTCATCACCCCCGGTGTTCTCTGGACTCTCCACTTTCTTCTGGCAAATGCACTCGCATGCGATCTCCATCTTTTGGAAAGATCAGGTGTCGACGTGCCTTAAATAAACATTCTTCATGATTTACTTCGAGTTGGGACGCTGCCATTTTCAGAAGCTAGTACGCTGCCATCGCAAGAAAAGGATTTGTAAGATCTTGATCGTGCGACTCTACTATCCAAATTGACTATCATGGGTCATTCTAATGGTAGTCCTGGCCAGGGAGCACATGAGTCTGCCACAATCTCATCCTGATCCTGTACGCAGGCCCAATTTGCTAAGAAGTCTGCAGCTTTATTCCGTTCTCGGTAGGTGTGGGCGAAAGACACATTCCCCATCTTTTCCAAGCATTCCTAGATTGCCTCCGCCAAGTATTTCATTCTCCAGCTCGAAGTGTTTTTGGTGGTAATTGCCCTTATGCAAAGGAGGGAGTCGCCTTCAACTTCTAAATCTGCAATGTGGCGGTCTTTGCAGAGGCGAAGGCCTGCTAGCAAGGCTGCAAATTTTGCTTCATTATTTGTTTCGTCGGGTAGCTTCTTTGAGAGACCCCAAATCAACTGTCCCTGATGATCACGGATGATGACTCCTGCTCCAAAGGTACCCAGGTTACCCTTTTCCGCCCTATCGAAGTTTAGTTTCAACCTTCCCGGGGGCGGGGCTAACCATTTAATGAGAGCTCATTTTCTTTTCCTTTCCTCCGTCTTCTTTGTGTCCTGGCAATGGTTCAGAATTGTAAGGTCTGGCCACCTCTTCCTTGCTTCCCCGTAGAAAAGAATATATTTTATATTTAATGTTACTGTTTTAAAAAAATATACATGTACATGTGAATGTATATATATATATATATATGATGCTACTGTTTTAACAAAAAAAAGTGATATGCATGTAACTATGTGTATATATATATATATATATTTATGTATATAAAAAAGATAGTAAATAGACTAGGTTCAAGTATTAAAAAAATCAGAGAGAGAACAAATTTTGAGTATGGCGGACTGTTGTTGAGTTAACTATAAATTAAAAAAAAAGGATTGGAGGGACTGTGGGCGGCAGCGCCCACAGCCCCCATTGTTTTAAAAAAAAGGGGTGTGGGGAGGAGGCGGTGCCTCCACCCACACCCCAAACCCTTCTCCCTCAGAATTCCCCGCCGTTCCCCACACCATATACTACTTGCAGACCCTCCTCCACAGTCCATGATGGCGGCAGCAATTTCAAACCTCGTTGCCCTCTCTTGCCATTCGGCCTTGCCTCGGCCGCTCCTTGCCTTTCGATCTGTAGCACATTATATATATATATATATATATATATCACTGCATTTTTTTTTAATAATACTACTCATTTTAACATCTTCAGATTTATTTGGTATATATATATATATATCAAAAAAAAGTATTTGCACAAACCCTATGGGGTATACTCAGTGTATATACCTCTGAGCATTCCTTGGCAGCCATGAAGGATTGCTTCAACCTGCAAAAGTGAAAACCAAAAATGATAGAGAGGCAAATTGGAAAAAAACAAAAGAAATAATGAAAAGATAACAATTGAAAATGATAGAAAATAGGGTTAGGGTTTCCTTTTGGGAAACTAATAAAATATTTAGTTAGGGTTGAATGGGAATGAGAGGGAATTAGCTTTTTCTAATTTATTTAAATTTCTCAATTTTTCTTGTGCATGGAATTTAAAACTCCCCTCTCCCTTGCCTTTTGGCCTTTTTATTATTTTTGCATTCCTTGTGATTCTTTCTGTTTTAGTTAAATCTTTTATTTCCTTTGGGCTTTTGATTTAATGCCTTGTGGGATTTTTATTTTTAGGGGAATGAGTTAATTCTATTTTAAATGGGAAGTGTGTTCCCTTTGTAATTTATTTAATCGGGACATTTATGTTATTTTCCTTAGTGCATTTTTGGATCCTTGCGATGGGAAAACTTATACTTGATTTTTTATTTTTTATCGATTTTATTATGATTTTACGGGGAGAGGTATTTTAATCTTTCCCTTTTCTCTATTATTTTTGAGATAGTTAATAAATATAATGTCGAAATTATATTTATTAACAGACTTAATTTTAAAATTTATTTTTGGTGTCATTTAATTATTTTTGAATTTTAATATTTAATTGTAAGGTCGATTTAAATTGGCCTTGGCAAAGTATTTAAAATTTAATTTTTCCATAAATTTAATTATTATTTTCAAATTTTGCTTTGAATTCTTGTTGGAGTTTTTATTTTAAAATTTATAATTCGATTATTGAAAATGCGTTATGCTGTCAAAATTTTCCTAGATTTTACGGTTTTATTTTTATTGACTTCCATTTTATCATGCGTCCATCATGCCATTTATTTTTCATAATTTATCTATTCAATTTCATTTTTGTTTTAGAGATAGGGTTTGGTTTCGAATATGACGAAATCGCCTTCTCACCTAGGAAACTTAGGGTTCGGATTAAACCGTTCTAATCCTAAAAGCGGCACGCTTCGCATCGCATACCCCTTAGATGACTTTCATCACATAGGGGACGGTGTAGGATAACGCACGTTCCTGAATTATGTTTGACATGTTTACATCTCATGCGTATTGCCACCGAGCACGTAGACGCATGCAAGGGGGCATTCTAGTTTTTTGTAGTTTGTGTCATGACCACATGTCAAATGTGGACATGACACGTGTGTTGTGTGTCATGACCGCATGGGAAATGTGGGCATGCCATTTGGTATCAAAGCCCAAGTTTAAACACTGGGCTTGTTTAGGGCACATTATTATTTCCGCAACTTTGATTAATTTGTGGTTATCTCATTTTTGTAGGATGCCTCCCCGACGAGTTCGGCGAGCGCAATCCTGCCACACTGCGTCCACCGAGGTGCACAATGATTCTTCAGCTGAGGGACAGGCACTGCCGGCCCCACAGGTATCGTAAGTACCATGGGCCCTACCTATACCAGATATTGGGCCATAGATATTACAGGCACTACAGGTAGTGTTAGATAGGCTAGCACTGGCCATAATTGAGCCGTGCATAGAGCCACGTGCTGAGCCGCGCAATGATCGACGAGAGGAGCCACGGGCAGAGTCACATGTCGAGCCACGTGTGGAGCCCCACGTTGAGTCGCAATAGGCACCACGTGTGGAGCCATATGTTGAGGTACCAGATACGATGGTAGAGGAGGTTGGGTCGGCCGATGGGGCCCGTAGTAGGAGCCCTCCACGTCAGGCTAGGCGTGAGGAGGCAGTGCGAGTGGAGCATATTGTTCACAAGCCTTATGATTACTACGCGGATGAGCCTATTAGAGGGCACAGAGACCGAGGAGATTCCATTAGGGATTTGTTGAGGCTGAATCCTCCTACTTTAGTCAGGACCATAGAGGGAGCTGAGGTAGAGGCCTAGCTCATCAGCTTAGATAGATACTTCGCGTTGCATCCCTATGAGGGCAACAAGAAGGCATGTGTGGCAGTCCACCTGTTGCGAGATGCAACAGCTATCCAGTGGCGCACTGAGGAGTGGAAACGCCATCTATCATTGGACACACTCACATGGGAGACTTTCATTGAGTGCTTCAATGCGTGATATTTATCAGATCACTACAGGCAGTGTCGCATAGACAATTTTCACGACCTTCAGCAGAGAGGACTTATCGTTACTCAGTATGAAGGTAGATTTATCGAGTTGTCTCGATATGCGGAGTATCTCCATGACGAGAAACTCCTGTTCATAAATTTATCAAATGATTGAACCATAGCATATCAGGGCCTGTAAGTATGGCAGACCCTCAGACATTGAGTGATGCTACCGAGAAGGCATGCATAGTTGAGGAGAGACAAGGATGAGGGTAAAGTTCACGCCCTCAGTTTCAGGACTGTGGGCAGCAGCAGCATCAACAGAGTTACCGTAGACCACCACTGCCACCTGAGAGGAGGATTTAGTTCTGCATCCTTACCTCCTAGGCCCCCACAGCAGTAGCAGAGACCTAGGCTACAACATCAGAGCAAACGGTTGGAGATGTGGGTAGGTCCCACTGTATGTTCGCAACGATTGATAACCACCAAGCTAATTTTTAGGTATCAATGATTGAGACATCAGGTATGATAGGGGGTGTCCCCATTTCTATTCTTTTTGACTCTGGTGCTACTGATTCTTTCATATTTCCATCGTTAGTGGAGCGTTGCTGGCTGGTGGCCTCTAGGCAGGGTGATAGGTGGGTGGTTAAGTTGGCCTCAGGGGCCAAGATGACAGTAGATGCCTTAATCCATGACTGTGAGATATCTTTGGGACCCTTTTCCATAGTTTTTTAACCTTAGAGTTATGACATTAGGATCCTACGATGTGGTTTTGGGTATGAACTGGCTTGCGACTCATCGAGTCAAGCTAGATTGTCACTGAAAGGCGGTTAGCTGCTTAGACAATCATGGTACATTAGTGGAGATAGTGGGCATGCATAAGCCCACAGCAGTGCGTATGATATCCACTCAGCAGCTTAAGCGTTGCATGCTGAAGGGATGCCAAATGTTTGCTATCACAGTGAGTGACAGATCAGATGACGAGCCTGAGGCATCTCTGGATGATTATCCCATCTTGAGAGAGTTTGCCAATGTGTTTCCAACAGAGTTACCAAGGATGCCACCTCGTCATGAGGTAGACTTTCATATTGACTTAGTGCCAAGTGCTAAGCTAGTATCTCGTGCACCCTACAGGATGACCACTCATGAACTCACAGAGCTCAAGTTGCAGCTTGAGGACTTGCTCGAGAAGGGGCACATCCGACCGAGTGTTTCACCTTAAGGCACTCCTGTTATCTTCGTGAAGAAGAAGGATGGGTCTCTTCGATTATGCATCAATTATAGGCAGTTGAACAAGGTGACGGTGAAGAATCATTATCCTCTGCCCAGGATTGACGATCTCTTCTATCAGATGTAGGGAGCTAGGGTGTTCTCTAAGATTGACCTGAAGTCCAGTTACCATCAATTGTGTATCACAGAGGCAGACATCCATAAGTCTGCCTTCCGGACTTGATATGGCCACTATGAGTTCACTGTGGTCCTCTTCGGTTTGACGAATGCCCCTGCAGTGTTCATGAGTCTCATGAACGGGGTGTTCCGTACCTACTTGGATCGGTTCATGATTATTTTCCTCGATGACATTTTGATCTATTCGCGGACCAAGGAGGAGCATGAGGAGCACCTACGTTAGGTTCTCTAGTGTTTGAGGGAGCAGAATCTTTATGGGAACTTGGCGAAGTGTGCATTTTTCAGGATAGAGGTACAATATTTGGGGCATATCCTATCTGGCGATGGAATCTCAGTAGATCCATTGAAGATCAGGGCTATCAGAGATTGGCTAGCACCCACCAGTGTGACAGAGGTCAGGAGTTTTATGGGGTTAGCTAGTTATTACCGTAGATTTATTGAGGGTTTTTCTCGGATAGTGCACCCCATCACTTCCCTTCAGTGGAAAGGGAAGAGTTTTCTATGGACTGAGCAGTGTGAGAGGGCCTTTGGGGTCCTCAAGGAGCTTCTTAGCAGTGCTCCCATTTTAGCAGTTCCTGATCCTGCAGCAAATTTTATGGTTTGCACGGATACATCACTTGAGGGTTTGGGAGTCATGCTTATGCAGGGTGGTAGAGTGTGTTGGCAAGAGACACTATATGGATTCATGAATGTTGTCATTGATGGCAACAAAGGTCAACCCACACATCTGCAGGACATGATGAGTCTCTACTGGAAGATAGATTGCAGAGTGTTGTGATCCGGTAAGCAAGAACAGAGCATGTGGCGAGGTCTGACAAGTCAGGTCCAGATCTCTCAGAGAAAGTATCTTGGTGAAGTGCGAATTTGGGAAAATCAAGAGGACTACCTTGAGTGATAGATTCTAAGGATTTAGCCTCCGGTGATAGATGAAGAAAAAGATATGAATACTTGAGTGTCGGGTTTCTGATTGGCAGTGTGGACAGAGGAAGAACTGACTGGCAGAACATCAGACATTATTCTAGATGTGTTACTGATGATGGTAAAGGTTCTTAAGGCATAAGTTATGATTGGCTGACATGATTGATGACTTCTACAAGTATATCCTTGATCCGCATTACTTGGTAAGCAAGAATTCAGCCGACAGATCAGAGTTTATGGAAAATATTGACTATTCTGGATGCCGACTAGAAAGGTGATGGAATCACTTGTGCGGATATATATACAAGATGGATTTAGTTGTGAGAGGTGTTGTTGTGAAAAAGTGTACGCGAAGAAAAGTAGAAGAGCAGTGTGAAAGTAGTAAGGAAGGTTCGGTATGTGAAAGGAGAGCAGCACAAAAGAAGAGGAAAGATGAAGTGCAGCAGATCAGTTTACTGAGCCTAACCGGAACTAAACTCCAGCATATTTAGATGCTCCTTATCGATTCAAGTATTGTATTACACTCTTTATAAATTGTAGACAGTGAGTCTTGTAGGCAGTGGGCCTCTTGTGAACAGTGTGCTCAGGTAGTGAGCCCTAATTGGCAAGTGCCATTTTGTATTTCCATTCTTCTAACAGAGAATACATTCTTGGGTTAATCACCCCATGGTTTTCTCCCTTAACAGGGTTTCCACGTCAAAAATACTATGTCATGTGTATTTCCATTTTATGGTTATGTTTGCTTACTTGAGTTAATGCTCCATTAATTATTAAGAAAGTTTAGAAAGCTGAAATTATTAGGATAACTGATTCACCTCCCCTCTCAGTTATCAACAATTGGTATCAGAGCCAAGTTCCTCCTAACAGAGCCTAACAGCTTGAGGAAGATCTGGGAATTCAAATGGATGTATATGGTATAAGGGAGCAACTCAAGACTGCCCTTGATGATCTTGAGCAGTCAAATTCTAAAGTCAATGAATTGAAGGAAAGACTCAAACAGGCTAATGACTTCATAAATGAACTAAAAGGGAAACTGAGTCTCTCTATGAAAAAGAGAAAAGAGCACCTTCAGCAATTGGCAAGTCAAGGTGAAGCCAATGATACAAATGGAGATCTGAAGGAGAAAACCAAGTTGTGTGAAAAGTTATCAAAAGAGATCATCATGGTAAGACATGAGATGGAATCGGGAGTTATGAAGTTTACCCAAGAAATTGAAGAGAAAAGAAAAACTGAAGATGATCTAAGACAATCTCTCAAGGAGAAATCAGAAGACTACCACAAGATGGATAGAATAATCAGACACCTTGAATTTGATCTTGAAGATGCTAAAGATAATGAAGAAAAACTTGAGGATCAAATTGTCTCTCTTAAAAGGGATCTTCAAATAGCAAATGAATATAAAGAAAAATTCAAGATAAGTTCTGCTCAACTTGAAGTTCTTCTTGAAAGTCAAAAGAGGGTAGATGATAAGTGTGGTTTGGGATATGAGAAAGGAGAAATCTCTGGATCCGGTTAGAAGAATTTTGGATCAGAAAATCCAAGGAACAGGCCTAGAAGACCTCCGGTAAGGCATCCTAATGCTCAAAGATATCCATCCTTCAATGGATACTGCCACAACTACAATAACTTTGGTCATAAAGCTAATCAGTGCAAAAAGAGAATGAATCAGACTAATTCATCCTTCTTCGGACAGTGTTTCAACTGCAAAAGGTATGGTCACAAATCTCATGAATGTAGAAATATGCAAATGAGCAAATCATTCAATGGTAGATGATTTGCATGCAATAGAATAGGTCATATGGCTAATCAATGCAGATCAAGAGGATATCAATCAAATATGCAAAGAAATGTTGTTTGCTAAATTTGCAATAGATCTGGTCATATTGCAAAATTCTGTAGAAGCAAGAATCAGGACAAAAGAGGTCCGGTACATCATAATCAGAATCAAGATAAGGGAAAACGAAAAGTGAATGCGGATGAAGTTCAAAAGGAGATGAACAAGATTTGGGTGAAGAAAAGTACAGAGAATGTAGGGGATGGGTCTGCACCAGACTCTGGTGCTGATATTCCTTCCAGAAATTAAAAAGTGTGCTCTGGCTCAGGGGGAGACACAAAGAAAACCTTGTTCCCCCAGCCAGTCAATTGGTGCCGGAACTGGCACAAGAAGACTTGCGGATTAAAGGGTTCATAAGAGAAACATCCAAATAAACTATGGTTAAGATTTGGAAGATCCGCAAGATGTTTAAGATCAAGATTGATCCAGTTCTTCAAATCATCCAATTAAGGCAAACCGGAATGACTTAGGTCGAGCATTTATTGCAACTTAACATCAGGGTTTGTGGAGCAATATAAAGGTTTTCTCATTGAGCATTTGTTCATTCTGCATTCAAGAAGAAATGAAAAGAGGAGCTCTGCAACAAATTACTTCAAACTTCTCAAAGACCAGCCGTTGGAGTTGAGTCAATCAGCGAATCATTCAAGTTCATTCCGCGAACTCTACAAGCGCAAAAGGTATTCTCCGTTATCAAATATCTCTCTGTAAATCCTTGAATGATGGATACTGCAAATATTGTGAATATCTCTGATAGGCCTTGTCCCAAATTCAAGAAACATCCATACAAATTCTTGGAAGTAGATCCCCTAGGCGCTTTTTCAAGCATTCCGCATGGGGTCTTGCATGTAGAAGATGTTAGGGTTTACATTCATGCAAGCATTGAAGAATTTGGGGAATCAAAGTTAATGGATATCTATCACAAGCAGTTAATAGATGATTCTTTTGAGATCAAATCTCAGTATAAAGCCATCCGGTATAAGCATTTTGCACATTGCATTCATTTCCCCTACTTTGAAGAGGATGAATGGGTCCGGTATGTGTTGAGCAGAGTGCATGACAATTTCTTATGGTTAAATAGACCATTTAAGATCACCAAAGATGCAATTAGAGCAGTAATCGGTCTGCACTCATCCGGAGGGATACCTGTTCTCAAATCTATCAAGAATCAGACAGTAAGTGATGCAACCAGATCAAAATTTGACAAGAGAGCTAAGACAATTGAAGATATCACTGATCCGGATGTCAAATTTGCATCCATGATAATTGGTTACAAGATTTATCACTCCAGTAGGGAAAATTCAGTACCGGGAACTGCAGTTTATACAGCCTATCAAATGCTAAAAGAAAATGCTGACTATGATCTGTGTGAGCTGCTTCTAAGCCAACTTTTGGAAAATCTGCAAAAGATCAAGAAGGACAAGAAGAACTCCTTCAAGTATGGCAGCCTGATACTCTGCCTATTCTTTTATTACATGAATGAGCTTCCCGGAACCAGTGGTTGGGTATGGCAGAATGATAGACCAGTAGCTATTCAAATCAGAGATTATATACATGGGCTTGGTGATGCCAAGGCACAGAATACAGCTCTCTGGGGCTATTTCAAGAATTTTCAGAGCATGATGCAAGCAAGAGAGAGAATCCCCAAATCTTTAGTTGAAAAATATAAAGATACAATATGCTTTATGGTAGAAACTGATCAGTGCCTAATGGAGGCAGTGGAGCCAAGAACAGTGTGGATCATGCCAATGGGGTATGAAGTGCATGAGAAAATTGTTGAGCTACATATTCAACATATGCTTAGTCAGCCAAAGGATCCTAAGGCAGAAAGGTTTGGAACCTTTAAAGAACTAAGTGTGAAAATCCATGTAGAGCTAAGGCAGCCAGAGATCAAGAGAAAGGTAAGAAAAGAAGTAGAAAACATTGCCAAAAGCTTTGGCATCTCAAAAGAGGCACTTGATGCCAATAGGGAGAAGATGGAAAGAGCAGAGAAAGAGAAGGAAGGTGCTGAAAAGGAAAGTGGTCCAGTAGAAGCCCCCACCCGGACAAGATCCTCTAAGAGGTCCGCTCCTACCACTGACAAGAGATCAAAAACATCAAAACCAGAAGCAAAATCATCTGGTAAAGCAGAGAAGAGAACAAAGAAAAAGGCAACGAGGTCCTATGCAAGCCAAAAGGATGAAGAAGAAACTGAATCAGATGAGGAGATAAAGAAAATGAAGAAGCAGAAGAAGGAAGGATCCGGTGAACCCTCTACCGGTAAAGACAAGGAAGAAATAGCAAAAGAATTCATTGAAAGGCCTACTCTGTCTTTAGATGATGTCATCAAATCAATCACTGTGGATGGAAATCTCCAACCAATGGCTGAATTCTATGATGATTATAATGAAGTTGACCAAAAGATCTTGCAGGAAGCTGCAGTTAAGTATCTAAATATATATAATAAGGCTTTTATTGAAATCATATCTCTCATTCCCAAAAGCTTAGAGAAGGAATTAGAGATAAGAAAGAATAATGCTAGGGCAAAAGATCTTGAAGTCCGAGAACAGATAGCCATTCAGCTATATCCTTCAATTGATTCAAAGCAAATGAATATGATCTTCAAAGACTGTAAGGATGAATTCCAGAGCAAAGCTAGAATGAATCAGCTCATGCTTGGTGAGACTGACAAGGTAGCCAAGGAAACAGAAGAGATCCTCCGGAGTGCCTTTAAAAAATTCAATATTCCTGTCATAAAGGACTTGGGTGCTAATCCCTCAGCCACAAGTGTTGGAGAAGAATCGACTGAGAAAATGGCAGAAGAAGTCATGGACACCGGTGCAGAAAAGGGTAAGGACTTGGAATCCTCTATTCCAGAAGAGGAAGTTCATAAACAGACAAATATCTCTCCTTCGGTTTCCCCTACAGTCTCCAAATCTAAAGGAGAAGAAAGAATAGAAGAGAAAGAAGAAGAAGCGAAAGGAAGAGAAGAAAGTCAAGCTGAGAAGAACATAAGTGACTGTGCATAAGAGAAGAAATCTCTGTCTCCGGCAAGAGACACTGCAGAAACTGTCAAGGACTTCTTGACAAAAAAAATGTTGGAGATTGATGAACCGGAGTTACTTCAAGGTCCATTTAACTGTGACTCTCTCTCCCCGGTTCAAACAATGAAGATAGCTTCATTTGCCAATGCAAAGGCAAAAGAAAAACTCTTGAAGTCTCACATGGAAGATTGTGAGCTAATAGAAGCTGCATTCGGTGTTTTAGAAAAGATCGTGCCATCTTTTCAGAAGGATCACTCAGCCTCCTCATCAGGTAATCTTAAAGCTCTTGTTAGTTTAGTCAGCACTCATTTTGAGTCCTTAGAGAAATCAACTGAGGAAAAGGTCCAGAAAGAGTTTTTGCATAAAAGATTTTCTGAAGTACTAAGTCTAATATCAAATGATAGAAGGAATATGGATAAAGGGATAAAGAGCTTAGAAAATGCTCTTAAAGATGGCGGGGAAATATATAAATTTTGTCTATCATGGTCCAAAGCAACAATGGAGATTGAGAAGAAAATGAAAGAACAGAAGACCCAACTAACAAAACTTTCTCAAAATTTTGATCCATTTACCTCATCCATAGTAAATCAAGAATATCAAACCATTGCAGTCTTGGATGAAATTAAGAAGCTAGAGAAAGAAAAGAAAAGTAGAATAAGCAGGTTAGGTGAACTCAGAGGGATAATTATCCCCAAGTTAGAGGCCATGCATGAGGCCATAAAAGAAGCTCAGATCACAGCCCGGACCAGTGATTCGACAAATCTAAAAAAGGCAGATGCGTTTGCATTCCTATTGAGCGGTCATATATCAATTTTGGATAGAATGATGCAAAGTTGGGCAGCAGAATTCGTCCAATTGAAGACAACTTTTGCAAACATTCTTCAGTATATGTGAGTATGTTATATGCAGCTAAGTATAGTTAAAATTTGTTTGAAAATTTTGGTGTGTGGACCCCACCCTTTGCCATTGATGTCAAAGGGGGAGTGAGGAGCAATGAAAAATGAGGAATCCAACTAAGGGGGAGCTCTGAAAAATGTGTATAAAAATAGAGCATCAGCCAAGAGGGAGCATAGTGTAAACACTTAGTCATTTTTCACTAAGTGTTGCCATCAATGCCAAAGGGGGAGATTGTTGGCAAGAGACACTATATGGATTCATGAATGTTGTCATTGATGGCAACAAAGGTCAACCCACACATCCGCAGGACATGATGAGTCTCTACCGGAAGGCAGATTGCAGAGTGTTGTGATCCGGTAAGCAAGAACAGAGCATGTGGCGAAGTTCGACAAGTTAGGTCCAAATCTCTCAGAGAAAGTATCTTGGTGAAGTTAGGATTTGGGAAAGTCAAGAGGACTACCTTGAGTGATAGATTCCAAGGATTTAGCCTCCGGTGATAGATGAAGAAAAAGATATGAATACTTGAGTGTCGGGTTTCTGATTGGCAGTGTGGACAGAGGAAGAACTAACTGGCAGAACATCAGACATTATTCCGGATGTGTTACTGATGATGGTAAAGGTTCTTAAGACATAAGTTATGATTGGCTAACATGATTGATGACTTCTACAAGTATATCCTTGATCCGCATTACTTGGTAAGCAAGAATTCAGCCGACAGATCAGAGTTTATGGAAAATATTGACTATACCGGATGCCGACTAGAAAGGTGATGGAATCACTTGTGCGGATATATATACAAGATGGATTTAGTTGTGAGAGGTGTTGTTGTGAAAAAGTGTATGCGAAGAAAAGCAGAAGAGCAGTGTGAAAGCAGTAAGGAAGGTCCAGTATGTGAAAGGAGAGCAGCACAAAAGAAGAGGAAAGATGAAGTGCAGCAGATCAGTATACTGAGCTTAACTGGAACTAAACTCCAGCATATTTAGATTCTCCTTATCAGTTCAAGTATTGTATTACACTCTATAAATTGTAGACAGTGAGTCTCTTGTAGGCAGTGGGCCTCTTGTGAGCAATGTGCTCGAGCAGTGAGCCCTAATTGGCAAGTGCCATTTTGTATTTCTATTCTTCTAACAGAGAATACATTCTTTAGTTAATCACCCTGTGGTTTTCTCCCTTAACAGGGTTTCCACGTCAAAAATACTGTGTCATGTGTATTTCCATTTTATGGTTATGTTTGCTTACTTGAGTTAATGCTACATTAATTATTAAGAAAGTTCAGATAGCTGAAATTATTAGGATAACTGATTCACCCCCCGTCTCAGTTATCAACAGAGTGATCACGTATGAGTTGCGAAAGCTCAAGACCCGTGAGTTGAACTACCCCACTCACGATTTAGAGTTAGCGGCAGTGATTCATGCTCTAGTTCGTTGGACACATTTCTTATTGGGTCGTCGCTTTGAACTTCATTCAAATCACCACAATCTTCAGTATATATTTACGTAGTCGAATCTGAATGCCCGTTAGCGGCATTGGATGGAGTTTCTTTGTGAATATGACTTTGATGTCCACTACATCAAAGGGAAGGAGAACATGGTTGCTAACGCATTGAGTCGGAGGTGCCATGAGCTCTTAACCTTGACTCTGAGTGTGGACTTAAGAGGACGCATTATTCAACATCTACCTGAGGATGAGTGGTTTCTTGAGGTGCAGTAGGAGATTAGTTCACAGAGGGCCCTTGTGAGCAAGTTTGCAGGGTACTCACTTGAGGCAGATGGGTTACTTCGTCATCGACAGCGCATCTATGTACCATGCACAGGTGACCTACGTACTGTAGTGTTATCAAACACTCACAGAGCACCATATGCGGCACATTCGAGGGTGAAGAAGATGCATACTAACCTATGACAGTTGTACCATTGGGTGGGTATGAGATGGGATATTGCAGAGTTTGTTGCTCAATGCCTTGAGTGCCAGAGGGTCAAGGCTGAGCATCAACATCCAGCAAGTCTTTTATACCCTTATGAGATACCTGAGTGGAAATGGGACACCATTTCCATGGATTTTATTGTTGGTCTTCCTATGTCTTCGCGTCACCATGATGCCATCATAGTGACAGTCGACAAGTTGACCAATGTGGCGTATTTCTCACCTGTACACATGACATACAATGCACTAGCAATGGCGAGAGTATTCTTAGATGATATTGTGAGATTACATGGAGTACCTTGTCACATCATTTCTGACAGGGATTCATTGTTCACTTCAGCCTTTTGGAGAGCCTTGCAGCAGGCGTTGGGCACACATCTCAACTTTAGCTCCACTTATCATCCCGAGACAGATGGACAGATAGAGCGGGTGAATCAGGTATTGGAGGACATGTTTCGTATGTATGTTATGGACCATCAGTCTAGATGGGAGGAGTATTTGTATCTAGTTGAGTTTGCCTACAATAATGTGCATCACATCTCATTGGGTATGCTTCCTTTTCAAGTTTTATATGGCAGACCATGCAAGACACCATTGAGTTGGGATCGGTTAGAGGACAGGGTTGCCATTGGTCCAGAGTTAGTGCAGGATATGGAGCAATAGGTCACACTGATTAGGTAGAGACTTCAGGGGGCACAGAATAGATAGAAGAAATATGCCGATGCTAAGAGAACTGATCGGAGCTTCTCAGTGGGTGACAGAGTATTCCTTAGAGTGCGGCCACACAAGAGTCCAATCCGTTATGGAAAGGGCTCTAAGCTCGCACCATGATTTGTAGGAACTTTTGAGATCTTGGAGGGGATAGGACCTATTGCCTACTGTCTAGCGTTGCCATCTAGCCTGTCATGTATCCACGATGTCTTTCATATTTCTGTATTGAGGCGATATATATCTGATTTATCTCATGTATTAAACTGGAGTGCTCTGCAAGTAGAGGCAGATAGGCAGTTGGCTTTGGAGCAAATTCGCATATTGGATCATCGGACGCTGGGCCTTCGAGGTTGAGAGCTGGATCAGGTTAGGGTCCAGTGGGATCGTTATGATGAGGTCACATCGACTTGGGAGAATGTAGCTAGTTTGAGGGTACTCTATTCTCAACTTTTTAATGACTTCCAGCAGGAAGTTTAGTCTTAGGGGGGAGGATGTGAGGCCGATTATTTTTCCTTCCTTATTTTGATCGTTTTACATTTCAGTTCATGACATTATCATACTTTTAGAGACTATTGTTCCATTATGCAGATTTGATTATATCTCTTGATTTTGATTTGACATTGATTAGACATATGGTGATTCGATTTGATCATATTTGGATGTTATGTTGAGACTAGACATGCGAGATATATTAGATGATGTTATTGATGTGATTTCTAGTTCTTTATGTGATGATGATTATGTGACAGTAGATAGAAAATGTAGTTTAATCTTGAATTATGTTGTAGATGATTAATATTGTATTCAATGGCATGAATTTAATTCTAGTTTCTTCGGCTATGATTATTCATGATATGATTGACACTTGATCTAGATGTGCAGGAGTATATTCTAGGCCATGGGAAATTAGAGGTAGTATTCACACATATGTTATTCCCTATGAAACTGATCCATTCCCAAGAGGGATGAGGATCACGTTTGATTTGAATGTTGTTTAAGTACTTGTTTGAATTTTTATTTTGGCCTAGTACCCTTGTTGGTTTAGTAATTTATATCATGTGTTGTATAATTTTATTCTTTTACACCACTTGGTATTGTTTTATTTTTGGGGCCATTTAAAGTGGATTTATGACTCCCTAGGTGAACCTTAGTGTCCCAAAACTTACCCTAGGTGGTTACCCATGGGTCTAGGGTCAATTTTGACTAACTAAACCTTGGGGTAACTCACTTTTGGTCACTCTAAACTGAGGTTTAGTCAAAGTGAAGAATTTTGAAATGGATAAGGGTGGGAGATGAGTCATGCTTTGGGAAAGACTCATCTCCCTTCCCAAAGTTTGGGGATCCCTTCACCAAGAAGAATTGGGAGGTCTCCAAGAGTCCCAAGTGTGTGGGATATTCCTCCAAGACTCTCACACACGTGTGAGAGCATCTTGGAGGGAGATGGCTCTCTTGGAGAATAAGAGGATGCCATATGGCATCCCTTATCCTCATGGAGGCTTGAAGGGGATTGCCACCTCACCACTTGTCTTCTCACACATGTGTGAGAGCACAAGTGGATAAGGTGAGGATTGTGATGGAATTGGAGGGTGACACTTGTCACCCTCACACTTCCTCTCCCTTGCAAGTGGCATGGGAAGAGGAAGGAGAAGGTGACAAGTGTCACCTTCTCATTCCTCAAGGCCAAATTAGAAGGCCTATATTACCTCCTCTTGTTGAGGAGTGTGGGGTTCTTGCATTTTGGATTTTCTTTCTATTCTTGGAGTTTCTTCTTGGGAGTTAGAGAAAAATTTAGAGATTGGAAGATTTGGAGAATCTTGGAGCTCTTCACCAAACGTGCTTCCATTTTTAGGGCTTTTGAAGGTAAGCTCCATGGCTATGGCCATTTGCCCTTGCATTTTTGTTCATTTATGTTTTGTTTGTGGATTTTTGTTGTTTGTTGTTTTCATTTTTATGTGGGTTGGGAGTTTGGTGAGAGCACCTCCATTTGGAGGTAAGGCTCAACTTGTATGGGGTAGGGGAGAGTGAACCTCCTCGATGTTACCTCCATATTTGTGCTACTTATAGCCTTGAGGGCTTTTTCTTGGTGTTGAAATCAATTTGATGGCAAGAGTGCCATGACAGTTTTTGAGTTATTTGGAGATATGTGTTTTAGAGGTTTTGGCTTGAGGCCTTGAGACTTGGTGTTTTGAGATCTTGGAGTGGCCTTTTGAGTAGAGGGGTCCATTCCCTATCCCCATCAAACTCATTCTATGAGTTTTGTTATGTGTTAATCCATGGATAATTGCTGAGTTGTTTTTGTGTTGCTTGTTGTGGTGTGTGTGTGCAATCGTGTGATTCCTACCTCCCTAGCTCAGGGGTGACCCACTTGCAGGTCTACGATAGGGAGGAGGGCATTTCATAGTGGCTTGGTTCCTCCATTTGTTGTGTTGATTATTGTAGGATTTTAGTTGGAGAGAATGGAGCTTGGAGAAGCTCATTTTTCACCTCATTTGCATTATTTTTGTTGGATGTTTGAGCCATGGTCCTTGAGGCCCTATTGTAATTTTTTTGGCAAGTTTATTACTATCCATTATGTTTGTTGTTGTAGAGAAATGTAAATGTGAAGTATTCTTTATTGTAATGTTGGTCAAATTTATTTACCATCTTTTGTGCTTGTAGATGTAAGAAAATAAATTGTGAGTATTCTTTAAAATCTATTCAAAACTATTACTATAAGCTTGTTGTTGTGCCTATTGTTATTGGAAAGTTAACATGAGAATTATTGTTGCTGTTTATTTTACTCCCACCTATGAAATCATACTTGTTGTATTCTGAAATGTTTGTTTGTTACATAGAAAAGAAAATGGATGTTCACTGTTTTGTTATTGTGGTTATGTGTTTTTTTTTAAGTTGTCAAAAGAAATTTTAATTAGTTGTTGTTCTTTACTTTAAAATATATATAATTGCTGTCAAAAAGAAATATGTGGTTCTGTTATATTCATTTCTGAATAAAAAGAAAAAAAAGGGGGAGATTGGTAAATCTGTTTATTTAATTTTTACATATCCAAATGGTTGTTATAAGTCATAGATCTGGTTATGCTGTTCTATTGTGTGTTTTGTGTATATATATGTACATATAATATATTACACACACACACATATATAAGTATTATATGAATATATATACATATTCTGATTATAAAGAAAAGAATATATTTTATATTTAATGTTACTGTTTTAAAAAAAACATACATGTGGCTGTAATATATATATATATAAAAGATAGTAAATAGACTGAGTTCAAGTATTAAAAATATCAGAGAGAGAACGAATTTTGAGTATGGCGGACTATGTTTCAGTGTTGAGTTAACTGTAAATAATAAAAAAAAGGATTGGAGGGACTGTGGGCGGCAGCGCCCACATCCCCCATTGTTTAACAAAAAAGGGTGTGGGGAGGAGGCGATGCATGGAGGCATTGCCACCTGCCCACACCCCAAACCCTTCTCCCTCAGACTTCCCCGCCGCTCCCCACACCATATACTACTTGCAGACCCTCCTCCGCAGTCCGTGGCGGCGGCGGTAGTTTCAAACCCCGTCGCCCTCTCTTGCCATTCGGACTTGCCTCGACCACTCCTTGTCTTTCGATCTGCAGCACATAAAATTTAAAGATATATATATATATATATATATATATATATATATCACTACGTTGTTTTTAATAATACTACTCATTTTAACATCTTCAAATTTATTTGGTATATATATACATTTTGCATATATACATATATATATATATATATAACTAAATATATTTTGCATATATACATATATATAACTAAATATATATATTTAGTTATATATATGTATATATGCAAAATGTATATATATATTTGCACAAACCTTACGGGGTATACTCAGTGTATATACCTCTGAGCATTCCTTGGCAGCCATGAAAGTGAAAACCAAAAATGATAGAGAGGCAAATTGGAAAAAAATAAAAGAAAGAATGAAAAGATAACAATTGAAAATGATAGAAAATAGGGTTAGGGTTTCCTTTCAGGGAACTAATAAAATATTTAGTTAGGGTTGAATGGGAATGAGAGGGAATTAGCTTTTTCTAATTTATTTAAATTTCTCAATTTTTCTTGTGCATAGAATTTAAAACTCCCCTCTCCCTTACCTTTTGGCCTTTTTATTATTTTTGCATTCCTTGTGATTCTTTTCTTTTTAAGTTAAATCTTTTATTTCCTTTGGGCTTTTGATTTAATGCCTTGTGGGATTTTTATTTTTAGGGGAATGGGTTAATTTTGTTTTAAATGGGAAGTGTGTTCCCTTTGTAATTTATTTAATCAGAACATTTATTTTATTTTCCTTAGTGTGTTTTTGGATCTTTGCGATGGGAAGACTTATATTTGATTTTTTATTTTTATCGATTTTATTATGATTTTACGGGGAGAGGTATTTTAATCTTTCCCTTTTTTCTATTATTTTCGAGATAGTTAATAAATATAATGTCGAAATTATATTTATTAATGGACTTAATTTTGAAATTTATTTTTGGTGTCATTTAATTATTTTTAAATTTTAATATTTAATTGTAAGGTCAATTTAAATTGGCCTTGGCAAAGTATTTAATTTTTAATTTTTCCATAAATTTAATTATTATTTTCAAATTTTGCTTTGAATTCTTGTTGGAGTTTTTATTTTAAAATTTATAATTCGATTATTAAAAACATGTTATGCTGTCGAAATTTTCCTAGATTTTAGGGTTTTATTTTTATTGAGTTCCATTTTATCACTCCATTTTATAATGCATCCATCATGCCATTTATTTTTCATATTTTATCTATTTGATTTCATTTTTGTTTTAGAGTTAGGGTTTGGTTTCGAATCTAACGAAATCACCTTCTCACCTAGGAAACTTAGGGTTCAGATTAAACCGTTCTAACCCTAAAAGCGGCATGCTTCGCGTCGCATACCACCTAGACAGCTTTCATCACGCAGGAGATGGCGTAGGATAACGCACGTTTCTGAACTATGTTTGACATGTTTATGCCTCATGCGTATTGCCACCGAGCATGCAGACACGTGTGAGGGGGTTCCTATGGATAGGTAGAAAATTTTTCATAGTTTGTGTCATGACCACATGTCAAATGTGGACATGACATGTGTGTTGTGTGTCGTGACCACATGGGAAATGTGGGCATGACATAGGCAGTTCAGTCAGTAGTAGTTTCCAGCTTGTGGTCCGGTTTTGGCAATTCATACCTTGCGGATCTAGACTAAGCATCTACATTCATTCATCTACATCATATCCAGAATTCAGAGCATTTGTATTAGTCAACGAAAAGATATCGCTATCAGAAGTTGACTATTTTCTCAGAACAAAGCATTCTAGTAGTTCTTGATAAATCAGCTGAAGGAGCAGGCTTGCGGATCATTCCTTTACTTGCAGATCTTAATGACACATCATTCAATGTCCTATGGTTCATGGCTAACCTTCCCCAAGGGTCCACATGTTGTTTCATTCATTTGAGGAAGTGTTCTATGCATTTAGGTCTGACCTATTTGTGAACACGTTACAACTCTTCATTGGAGTTTATGACCTTCCTTGGCCGACGCGGAGGAATCTATTGGTCTAGAAATGATATATTAAGATGTAATAGACCCTTAGAAAAGTAGTTATCAATTTTCATGATACAGTGATAGCGGATAGTTTAGATTTTGTGCGAAGGGAGCTTCAAAGCTTTATCTTGCGCATGTATGTATTCAAGCCTTTGAGCCCTAGTTGTAAGCCCGCATGTTACCGGCAGATCTCAATTTTGATTTCTTTGATATACTGAATGATTGAATCTGCATTTGTTCCATTTCTTTGAGTTGTTTCCATTATGTTTACTCTTGCTGCACGGTCCGGATAGTTCATTATGTGAACACTCCTACTGTGACTGCACCAAAGGGAGAAATCAAAGGAGAAACCCACATGTGCATTTTGCAAGAAATGTGGGCATGATGAACATGTTTGCTACATAAAACAAATAGATGAGTTGAAGAATCTTGTTTGAAAAAATTAATGTAAGTTCTCCTTGAGCTTTGTCTTCTAGTTCATCTTCTCCTACTCCATCAAAATAATCAAGATCTACTGAAAAGTTCCATGCAAATACTGCTAATGAGGTTGATAAATATGAAGGTAAGGCACTTTGTGCAAGTACAAGTCATGGATCAGGTAAATGGATTCTTGATTATGGAGTCTCTCATCATATGGCTTCATCACAATCCATGCTCTCTACTTTTGAGCCTTGTATTATGCCACTTATTTTGATGGGTAATAATACTTATATGAATGTGATTGGGAAGGGATCTATTGCTATTGGTGACTTGATACTTTTAGTGATGTATTGTGTGTTCCTTCTTTGTTAAACAATCTTCTTTCATACATCAGATTACTCACAGTGGAGCAGGGAAAACTTTAGAGTTCGCATCAGAGACTTGGAGAGCATAGATATTATTGTTACATGCATTGTTGATTATGCATCTTGGTTATACACATTTTCAATATTTGCCCCTAATGATGGTTCAAATCCTTTGGTTGTTGATCACACTTCTTGTGTGAATATTGTTTTTGAGGAGAGGTTTGTTTATTTGAATCTTGGTGTTCTCACTTCTGGTTCAATTTTATAGACTAGTGCCACTATTCATTCTCCTCCACCTCGTGCTTCTCTTGATATTAGTGATTCATTGGTTGAGAAGATGTTATATGTTCTTCTAGTTTTATTATGTGGGATGATTATCTGACAGGTATTTCTAAGTTATTCACTGAGTCTCACATTGTAGATCTTGAGGAAACTCTTGAGGATTTGTAGTTCCTCTTTTATGAGAGTCATGGTACTACTCTTATTAGTTATGTTTTATCTTTGGAGATTGATGATTATGGGTTTCCACCTTCTCTTGAGTTGTCACACTCATTGATTATGCATGTAGTTCTTGATCTTATTGTGGCATCTTCTAATTGTGACATGTTTCCACCTATATAGTTTTTATAGGTATTCATTATGAGACTTCCTACTTCATTGGTTCTTCAACATTCACCATTGGATTTGTTTCTTTCTAAGGGAATAAATTTCATTTGCCACAAGTGGATCAGCTTCTACATTCATGTTCATGCATTCTCTTCTTGTATAGGAGGTTCTACAATTTTTGAGGATTTCATAGTCTCTTTCTTTCCCTCCTATGGGGGACTATTGATTGTATCAGTCTTTGTGTTGGGTCCTTCCATCACTTGTACATATTTGTTTGTATGTTTTCTCTCTTTTGGAGAGGTTTTCTCCCACAGGGTTTTTCTCCTTTACTCCATTTACGAGAGTTTCTTTGTGTACATGGTACCTACTATGGCCTTGTAGTTGGGACCTATCTTTGCATCATTTTGCATTTTCTCACCCTCCCTAAGTTACACTTAAGGGGGGTGTTGTTGTAATTAAATATTTAATTACACTATTAAGTTTACTTATGTTTTTATCTTTCACACATAAAAGCAAGATCTCATATGTAAATTATTATTCCAAAATTCGAATTCATTAATTGCACCCATATTGAGAAAATTATCCTCTTCTCCATTTTTTATCTTGTAGAAGGAAATATTAGGTTTTGCAGGTGATCTTGGCCTCTTAAGTCCATTTGTGTTATTGTAACAACCCCAAAAATGTGACTAATTTTTTTTCTTCATTTATATCATTATAATAACAAGTTGCAAAACTATGCAAGTAATAAATGATTATCACAATGAATATCAACTAACATTCATCAAATGTAGTGTAAAGTACATCATAATATTCATATGTACATCAGGTCAAGAACTACATCCCCTTAATAACATGTATATGAATACATTAAGCCATTAGCCAAATTGCCACATACACAAGTGGTCTTACAAATACAAATAGTGATAGAGATATATTTAGTCTTCAATTAGAATCTTCGTGTTTCCTCCCAACTCTTATGCTCTTGTACTTGATTGGGGAAGGCATTGAACCCACCATGAAGATGTACCTTTCTTCCCCATCCATCAGTCAAAGCAAGGAAAATACCGTCCATAATTCAAGAGTGTGAATCATTACATTACTAGTGATTATTTGTTTTAGTTTATTCAAATGTTAACCCACACACATACACATGAATATAAAAATCCAAACACACAAACGAGAGATAAATTCACAAAATATACACATAGAAATGAATCAATCAAAATAAGCAAATGATACAACACTTCACACTACTAAACTTTTAACATCAAATACACTTAACAATTGGTATCACCCAAGAAACACCTAAGTCCTCTTAACTCATAACAACATAGACATATAGTCACAAATGTTGTTATATCTCAAAATATATAATTTGGGTTTTACTAATTTTTTTATATGATTTAACATACTTAATTTTGGATTGTTCCTGAAATTCTTAGAAAAATCTAGTTTCCAAACAATTTTTATTGAAGATGCATTTGACTATATTTTTTGAAGGCAGTTTTACAACACCACAGACACATAGTCACACATTAATCTATATCTCAAAATCTACAATCTAGATATTGCTAAATATTTTATATGTTTTAATAAACGTATCAACACACTATTACTAAAATTTGTAGGAAAACCTAGTTTTTAAACAATTTTTATTGAAGACACAATTGATTAGTTTTCTTCAAGATAGCTAGTTTCTAATTTATACAATTTTTCATAATTAGAATAATACCTTTAATACTCTTGTATTATTTTTCAATTTGACGAAGATTCGAAACTCCAATTCCCAAAGCTAAATTCGCCACCCTCTTAATTCTTCTTCTTGTAAGTCTATATCTATTTTCGTTCTTTATTCTTCTTTCAAAATAAATAATTGCCTTTTGAATCATGAAAGAATGAATATCTAAAAAAAATGAATAAAGAAAAAAAAATTCAAAACAAAGTTTTCTTCTTTTGCTTTATTTCCTTTTCTCAACCCTATCTCATGAAATTTGTAAAATAAGCATATAATCTTTAAAGATAACAATTGGATAATCTTTTCCTATTTACAACTAAAGATAAGAATCTTTATATTATTTTCTTTTTTTTCAAACATGAAATAAATATAATTATCTTCTAGCTAAATAATTAATAAATAAAAATCTATAAATTAATAAATAATTAATCACCATAACTATTTATTAATATTAATTCTACAATTTTCAAACATCAAATAAATAACTAAACATAAATAATTATTTGTTTCATATTAATTATTTTAATCTAGTTTTACTATTTATTACCCACACAAATGGATTCTCTTAGGATCCTTTAATGCTAGGACCTAGTTCACCTTCCCCAAGTACCTATACCTAAAACATAATAATAAACTTGCAAAAAACCTTAGTAGCATTGTTAGCCAATAATAACAATTGCAATAATAATATAATCATTGCATAAGTAGTTAACTATGTTAATTAATCATTAACATCAATGATCACATATTATCCATAATGTATTAAATCAATAGTTTGTACACAAATATCAAAGTAATAAACCATTATCATTCACCACATAATCTCAACCAAGATAACAAAATTATACTAAAAATGAGGGGTGTTACAGTTTTAAGAAATGACTCTTCAATTGCCATGGGTGGTAAAGGTGCAATCTAGAAATAATTATTCATAGGAAGGTTATGCATGTAGCCATGTTTTCTACTTGAAATTGAAAAGTACTTTGAATCCACAAATTTTAGTTCAACATCAATACATAAATAAGGATATGGTTTGCACATACACCCTTTGGCATATTATACACATATTCAAAGTAAAAGTATGGTGAGCCTTGCTCAAACTCTTTAAACTTCCACTCACAAGGTGATCTGGGACTCCAAATCCCACCAATCATTTAACATGGTGTAGTAAATAAAAATTTATATCTTTATTTTCTGTGGACAAACCTTTGGAAGACATACTTTCTTTGAGCTTTATCTTTTCACATGGTTTCTTGTGATGGGTTTCATAGTAATCCTTTTCTAAATCTAAGCATTTTTTTTATTTTATGAAATTTGATTTTCTACACATCCTCTAGGCTTTCATTTAATTCTTGTAAAAGGAAACCATGGTTAGCATAACTAATCGAACTAATAACCCTAGGATTATAATTAGTCCCGTCTTTATATCTCTATTCCTATTTGTCTCTGTCTCTCTCTCTCTCTCTACCTCTCTTTCTTTATATCTATCTCTCTACCTCTCTATCCTCCTATTTCTATCCCTGTCTCTATCTCTATATTTAAATATTTGAGTATAATATTATATTATAAAACCATATATTTAGATTAAATTATTAAATTATTTCTATAATAATATTATATTATAAAATTGTATATTTACATTAATTATAATATATTAAACATTTATATATTTGTTATTTGATTATATATTTACTTTATATAAAATCTATATTATAATTTATATCTATTATTCTATAAGCCGTTGGATGAGGGGTTGGGGCATTCATTTTGCTACATGAGGTCTGGGATTGAATTCACTCGCTACTCGCCTTCACAGAGCAGTTTAGAATTGTGGAGACGGAGGCCTTGCATGCCTTTGATCACAACAGATCATTCTGCTTCTCACAGGAAGACAACAATATGCCATGCCAAAAAATCGATCATAGAAGACCTTTTAAGTTTTGACGTGAATGATCGGATTTCTTGGATCATCTTGCATCCTCTATTACACTGGATATGCACCATTGATCTTGAAAGGCAGTCCGTCTAATTCATTAAGGGAACATCTTCAGCATAATAAATAAAAAAATATTGCCTCCAAGCTATGTGTAATGGAGAAATTTGCATATCTAGATAATTTCTATTTAGTTTTGGGTTTATATTGCAAGAATGTGTTAATGTAATTATATATTGATAAATGGCGCAATCTTGTATACAGTTAGGCCCATTCTCCAATCCTTCACAAATCTTCATCTCGACATTCCTATATATTTGACCTCATCTCATTTGTTTCTACACATTATCCTATATATTTCACATTTATTGTACCCCCATCAGGGCTTAAATTTGACAGTTGTATAGCTGTATTTAGGCATTTTTGTTGTAAAATACAATTGAAATTTTAAAAAGACTGTATCATATGAAAGGAGAGATTTTGGACAAACTGTCAAAATTTGTATAGGACTATGATGTTATATATATTTGATTTTTATATGATTTACTTATACTAAGACATGTCATAGTATTTGAAGGGCAGCATTGAATAGATAATTGTCATAAAAAAATTGCTTGACAAGTAAGGTCGACTTTCAAATTTAAGACCTGACCCCCATGTTCGGACATTCATTCTCCACATCAAAATTAATGTTCCCTTATCTTGATTTAATCTCATAAGTATGAGATCAATCCCATGCCCTCAAAACTGACCCCCAAAATTTTAAAAAATAAATAAATTCAAAGTTTGTTGACTCCCTTCCATTTCTTTCCTACCATGAGCAAACTTGGTACATATTTTTGCATGATTGTTCATATGTTTGTATTTAAAGACATTTATTTGGACATTAACTATCATCCTAAAAAACATCATTCATCTAGATTGAACAATCATTCACATTCAAGGAGCATTCATCATAGGAACTTATTTGCATGCTACCATGCAAGCACACCTACCACCAGATATCACTTCCATAGTGCATAATCCCATGCATAGCTCCTTGCATCATGCACCATGCATGCAGTATCAAGAACCATGCTACACAACTTAGAAGCCACTACGTATCTTGTGCAAACCCTTTACATCATGCACCATTCATGTAGTTTTAAGGATCATCTTACACAATGTTGCTAACAACTCTATTTGTACTTTGTGCCATAGTTGCATTCCCACACACAATCATGATGCACAATATATAGCTTAACACAAAACATCGTGCAACATCACAAAGCACCACACAATAACCCTATGCATCTTCTATATGAGCAGTATGAACAAAGCCTTGGGGACAAGATGAAGTTCATTGGACTCTGTGAATTCTCTTGTGTTATTGATCAACTAGGCCATAAACACCTAGCAAAGGGAATAGAGGACACCCAAAGCTAGAAATTCGAAGGGTCAACCACAAGTATAATTTAGGAATCTAAATTTAGTGGCCCCAAGTCCAAATTAGGCTTGGGCATTAGGTATAAACACAATTACCTAAAAACCCTTTTCCAAAACCAAAGACACCTTGCCATTTACAACCATCTCTATCAAAGTTATATGCACACCACTATCATTCATCTTAGAAATAGAAATGAGATTTCTAGCTAACCTTGGAATGTGTAATACATCAGAAGAGTCTTAACTCTACCTTTACCTTCCCATGACCAACAATATTGTTAGAAGTGTTATCACCTAGAAACTTTTCATATTCTAAGTACCACTTATTATGAGGATTCATGTGAAAGGAAGCACCCAAATCAATCAACCACGAGTCATGACTAAAATGTATGTTAGAAGAATTTACAAACACATTACCACTAACATCATTTTTCTCTAATTTACAATCCTTTACATAACCCTTTTTTCAATAATTCCAACACTTTACTTCAATTTTTATAGGGGACTTAAACCTACCCTTTGACTTAGATTTCTTTTTATCCCTTGATTTATTTTTACCTCATCTTTATTTGGACCAACCTCTTACAAATAGAGAATCTTTAAAGGAGTCATCCATGTATTTTATCCTTAGCTCTTCACTTAGTAGAGTTGACACAACTTTTTAAAGTTTTAACTTAGAAGATACTAATAGCCATAATGAGATTATTTCATGAATTAGGTATGCACAAAGTGTAGAAAATAGGATGAAACTAGTAGCAAGATATGTTGAACTTTAATGCTACAAATTCTTTAATCAATGATAGATCATAAAGATAATAGAAATAACATGAAAGAGAATGCAAACCATAAGACATCTATTTATGTGGAGAACCCCTTGTAGGAAAAACTCCACACCCAAAGAGACCCAAGCTTATATTAATGAATAATGAAGTTACAATACATCAACTTATCCCTCTAAATTTTGGCAACATAATGGTGCTAGAATGACTTGCAAAACCGTCTCATAATACTACTATCTCAAGTCACCAATATATAGGAGAGACGAATACAAGATACTATGAATGATATTCCAAAACAAGTGGCGAAAACCACTCACCCAAATCTAGGCATCCAAATCCTCACATATAATCTCACACCTCACCAAAATTAGTCAACATACCTTGAATAGTAAGTAACTTCTCTTATACACCTTACACTATCATAAGTCTCATAGATTCTATCATAATGGTCAAATTGACCAAGATTCCAATCCTAGGCGCTCCATGGGAAGATTGACCAAATATCTCATAAGATCCATTTGTAGAAGATCCTCTTACATCCTCTTACGCATCTTGATCTTTACTTGCTTTCCAATATCTTCCCAAAAGTAACTCCCGAATCAAATGCCACTACAATTACTTATGAGAGAACAAATATTAATAAATAAATTTTCTACCACCAAGTCTACCTGCTCCATGTTCCTTGTAGATATAACAATTATTTATCAACAACATTAATTAGAGAAATTAAAACATGTCTAGGGATTTGCAAGGTGAATGGTACCTAATCCCAACATTCTCCCACTTGATATTTACATTGCAATGACATAGTTAAGAAACATAAACAATCAAGCTCTGAAAGAGGAGAGATCTATGGCCTCTATGCACTAGGGTATGTACATGGAAATGGGGGGCCCAAAATGGGGTCAAAGGTAGCCACTTTTTTTTCCTGAAATTAGCATAAAATGATTTTTAATGAGTAATTCAAGATATCCATGTTTAAAATTTTAAGATGTGAAAAGAATAAGATTAGTAGTGCTCAGATTCTAGTTTCTAAACTACTTATTTTTTTAAATGGTGGAGATTAAGAGGGTCAAAAAGGGGAAGTACACAAAGTGGTCATATTTTTGACAGAAAAATATAACATAGCATTAGGTATGCTCCCCCTAAATGTTGACTTTTTTAGTATTTCACAAATCCTTTCAATGGAAAGTTAGCTAACATCACATAGTTTATGTTAGATTTTTAACTAATTTTTTAATGAATATATAATTTTATACTAATTTTTAAAGTGGACAATTCTGAAAAATAAAAACTTGAGCATGCCCCCCTTAATTTTGAGAAAACTAATCGAAAATTAAAAAAAAAAAAATTTAAATGTGCATAGAATTGAGTCTAGAATATAAAATTATAATTTGTTTCAAATTTCAATGAGTGGAAAAAAAATGACACCAAAAAGCTATACATAGGCTTTTGGTGAAAAATGAAGACACTAGTAAACTAATTGAAGATCAAAATCTTAATGTTTTCAAAATGTGGAAAAAATTACGTGGTTAGAAAGGTAAGAGAGAGCTTGACATTGTCATGGCATTTTTCTAGAATAATGTACATTATCAATGGATTTTCAAAATTGATAAAAATTTATTTAAAATATAAAAAAAATATCAAATTAACGTGCAACACAATACTTGAAAACCACAAAGACCACATAATAGTATATCATAGTGAGTAAAAACCCCATCCACACCATCTACTAGTATTTCATATGAAGTGAGAACACTTCTATCAATTGCTCAAATGTTTTAAAAGTTCTTTGGTTAGGGTTACTTTCTCAAAAGACAATCAATATTATGCTTTTTTGGGAATATAGATGGGCTCAATGAATGCTCGAGTAATGTACCATATACGAAAGTCTTATTTGTTACGATCAGTTGCAAATTAAGAGCATTTGTTAACTAGGTTTTTAAAAAATGATAAGCTAGCCAACAATCCTTGGACCAATCACTCTAAAAAAAATTGGGATGGGCGCTGAGCGGGAAATGACAGTTTTAAATTGCGATGGTCGGGGGTCGTTGCTCTTGGTGCCCTCGTCGGTTGTGGATCATTATGGCGACGACTCTGTGTCTGGTGTGTTGGGTGAGGCCACCTTGGGTATGCCTACAGGAATTGAAGTGCCTATTGGGGGTGGGCAGGGACACGAGTTCATTGGTGCTCCTGTCCAGGATGCTTCCTTTGTGAAGCCGTCTTCTGCTTCGGCTTCTGGTGGCATCCTTGCTGCTGGCCTTAGGGCCACCTCAGGGTACCATAAGAAGTCTTTCTCTGATGTGGTATCAAATGCTCGTGCTCAGTCTCTTCATGCTCAGGCTAAGGTTAGGCCTTTGCCCTGTGCCCGTGCTTCCCTTGTGGTGGTCTCTAGACCAGAGATTGCAGAAAATGAGAGTTTCTATTTGAGTCATGGTGTGGTCTGCAGGTTTAATGGCTTTTGGCCCTCCCTTCCCGATCTCCATGGTTGGGTTTTGGTCTCTTGGAAGCCTCTTGTCTCTAGGAAGATTGAACTCTCCCCCAGTGCAAGGGGATTCTTTATCACAACCTTCGCTACCTCCGAGGAGCGAGACCAAGTGCTGGACAGGGGGTGGTTGTGGGGTGATCATTTGTTGTCCATCAAGCCTTGGACTCGCTCTTTCAATCCTCTTACGGAGCCACTGAATACCAGACCAGATTGGGTCCGACTGCCGAATCTCTCTCTTTAGTTTTGGGAGGAATCATGTTATGAAGCTATTGGCAACACCATTGGAAGCTTTTTGAAGGTGGACTCTACGACTCGAAATCTTGGGCATACCACGGTGGCTCAAATTTTAGTTGATATGGACATCTCCAAACCTCTCCATGGAGATGTGGTCTTGATGATGGAGGATAGACCATGGACGCATCTCCTAGACTATGAGGGCCTCCCTTTTCGTTGTAGGAGATGTTTCTCCGTTGGTCATATGGCCTCTGGCTGCCCTCTTGCTCGCCGCAAGGGCACGGCAACCTGGGGGAAGGACGCTCTCACTGAACATATCACGATGGGCACTCCCTCTTCTGATGGTTCCTCCAAGAAGGATGTTCATTCCTTGGCTGAGTCATTCCAAGAGTCTGAGTCTCCCCAGGATCCTCGTCCGGTTAACCCTTCTGCGGAACCATTGATGCCTCGAACTGTTGTCACTGTTCAGGCAGAGCCTGTCTGACCCTCGTTGATCACCCCTGCTGGTCCTGCGATTGCTCCCGACTCCTCTTCTGCGCTGTTGGCTCTCTCACTGCATGGTGGCTCATTGCCCATGGTGGCTATTGAGGATCTGTTCCTCTCGCCTCGCTTGGTGGACTTTGATTCCGAGTCTTCTTGGTCTATTGTTCAGAGAAAGAAGAAGGGACTCCCCAAATTTGTCGTTGCTTCGCGGCCTAGGGTTAAGGGAGTCAGATTTGTCCCCTCAGGTTCTGGGGTTGTCTAGTCCTTGTCTGATGTTCAACAGCTATCTATTAGTTGTTCCTATCCTGTTTTCATTTTGTGTGTGGCCTGTTTAGGCCTGTTCTGCCGAGCCTTGGGGGCTCTTGTTGGTTAAGGGTTCTGCCCTTGTTTGCTTTGTATTGTGCCTCTATGGTTGTTGTGTTATGGGATCGACACCCTTTTTTTGCCGCTTACTTTATCAAAAACAATCCATGGACCAAGCATAAGGTAATCTAAATTAATGCGATCCACCATGACTGCTCCATCTGCAATCTACCCCACTCAAAAGGTGTGAAAAACAGAGGATGAAGTTTAATATGAGTTCTAGGCAACTTTGGCAAAATGAAACCCCCTCAAGCTAAATCTAAGTGGAAGAGAGTTTGTGCCATACAGGGCAAGCCCCTGGGTTGTGTTTCCATAACCTTGCGAGGAAAAAGAGGCAAATTCATAGACTATCGATCATGCTAGTCAATGTAGTCAGGCTTCTCTCCCCCTTTTCTCTTCCCCTTTGACCCACTTCCTCCTCTCCTCACATGGAACACAGTATATGTGATCTCTCCTACACAATTGGGATGTAATCACAATAAATCATTTGCTGCAACACGCTCCAATTCTCTATTCTAGACCGATTTTCCCTACCGAGTAATGAGGTTGGCACATAAGTATGCAATTACCAATATAATGTAACAGAAATAACTTATGTGCCCATGCCCGTCTTCTAAAGAGTTGTTGGGGTTTCGATCATTCAAAGGTAGATCCCACATTCCTTCCAATGTACAATGACACATACATGTAAGTTGTCATGTCCCCTTAAAAGGTTGTTTTAAAAGTGGGACGTAAAGTGTTGTTACATATGGTGAACCAAAAGTAATTTTAATTTTAAAGACTCAAAAGTCACTTCATTTTATTATTGGAGAGAAAAGTGAAAATAAAAAAAAATAATATTGTATTGCCTTAAAAGTGCCTATAAAAGGAAGAGTTGTGCACAGAAGAACGATTTTAGTTGATTATTCATTTCTTATTTTACTAAGAATGAATGAGATTTCTTCTTTGTTTGTCTTAAGACGAAAACCTTAGTGTGCTAAGCGTTTCAGTTTCTTTAGGTACCTGGTGTTGAGATTTTCAGATTGTTGTGTGAAATATTTAGAAAATACAAAAATACATTGGTGTTTTTCAATTCTTGTGTGGTGTATGTGTTTCTTTGGTGTGAGTCTGGATTTGAAAAATATATATTAACATTTGCTTGCAAATTTATATCGATATACATGTGTTGTTGCTGTTGTGATTAAGATAGCAGACTGTACAGTTTGAAGCCCTAAACAGGCCGTACATTACACGATAAAGGTGAGAGTTTTCTTAACCAACAGGTCGTACAAGTTAGCAGCCACTTTGGACAGTTCATACAATCAATAGAAGGGTATTTAGGCATTAAAGTGAGGTCGCAGTTAGTTTTGAGGTGAAAATACCAGCTAATACCTAATACAACCACACCAATTTAAACAGTTGTTTTCAAATTGGGCTGCATCCGTACAACATTTTTGGAAAGTTAACACCGAGTTTTCTGGGCACACCAATTAGATTTAGGGCCATTCAGCTTCTGTATCAAGCCGTATAGTCTTCAACGTATTGGATATTACGTGTGTGTGAGTATGTAGGTGTGTGTGTTCTGTGTCATTTTTTATAATTGCTTGTTTATATAGCTTTGGTTTATGTATAAATGTAATGAGTTTCTTAGTTTATGTTCGTTTGGATGTTTAGGTTGGTTTAGTCTGTGCCTTGCTTTTTTGTCTTCTCTCTTGTTTCTTATGTGATCACTTAAGAGTTTGTGCTCTCTGTAGGCGGTGTCTATATATATATATATATATATCCAATTTTATAGATTTCTTCTTTTTATTCTTCCTTTGTTATTTTATTTCTTTACCACGTTATAATCTTTGATTTTCATTTTTTGGTGGGTGTCTTGGTTTCTCTTTTCTTGTTTCTTGTTATGTATCCTTTTCATCCCTTTCAATTTTTTAGGCGCTTAGGCCTTACTTTGTTGGTTTTTCAAGTTAGAATAAAATTGTGATTTTCTTATTGTTTATTTGGTCCTAGTTGTCTTGGTTCCCGCATTACTCCTTCATCTATTTAGTTGTCTTAGTCTGCAAATTTACTCATTCTTTTGTTTTTCTCTTGCTATTTCCCCTGATGATGGATCACGGAGTGTGATCCGAAACGTTGAGGAAAAAACTTGCACACAGTTTAATCCTGAAATACTGAACTCCAAGCATTATGGACTGTGGAAATTTGATGTCTATCAATTTCAATATTACTTTATCAATAGTTTTGATTTTATATTTATTGTAAATCTGGATGGTATTACGGCCAAATAACTTTGCATTTAATATTTTAAGGATCCTGGAAGGTTTTACCATCAGAGCCCTTTGCATTTGCATTTTATTTCTAATCTATTTTGGCATTGATCAAGTTTGCTTGTTATTAGCCAATTTGGTTTTGATTGGACCTACTTGTTATTTGCTAGTGGCTTTGAGCATATACGTATCCTTGTCTACCGAAGAGGTGTTAATTTGGTTGGCTATACCGTCTGTATGCTTTGGTCGACTATGCCACCTTTTTATTTTTCCAGCATTGCATGCATTTAGATTATGTTTCCAAACAACATACGCTCTCACCTTGCACACATTGAGATTGGGATGATCAGAAAGTGCGAGGACTTGCATTTGCATCATTTAATATTATAAAATTTCCAATAAAATTAGTTGGAGACATTACATAAGCATATCAATTTTTGTTCTTGATGAAATGATTCAAACATAAATCTTCATTTCTAATGCATGGCGCAGCAAACCAATTTTTGTCCTTCACAAAATGATACTAGATACAGGACAAAATTCCTTCAAGAAAAATAGAAACAGAAAAACATATCTACCATTTTCTAGGCACACATTGTAAGCAAATGATGCAAACAACTATAGTTTAGCATGTTAGTTTTGAGAGCGTACTACAATATTTGAAATGGCGCTTCAGCACAGGTCTTGTCTTATGTACAAGAAAAACACAGCATAGATTTAAACAGCCTCCAAGCCTTGTGCAAAATACTCAAGATAAACAGTTTAAAGTTCTCTCAAGAGAATGACTGAGTGGCCTCACGATGTTGAGGTTTCAAACAAAGCTTCTACTTCTTTTACTATATTTTTGGCTTCAATAATCTCCTCAGCATCCTCACATGGCTTTTCTAGCCCAACCTGAATCAACACAACCATGCAGTCATTACTTTTGTTTTAAAAAAAGAGATATTTGAACACAATAGATAATTTGAGTTCAGTTAAACTTAAAAATCAAAGGATATACTTTAACAATCAATGCCTATCCCCTTCACTTTGGAAAGAGAGACTGAAACTTACCAGCATTCCCTGCAAGTCAGCAAGGGCAGATTCAAGACGCTTTCTACAATCAGGAAGCATCATCCTTGATTCTGCCAAGACATTCTCCTAAACCACATCACAAAAGCATGCTTAATCACCATGGAGAACTAGAGAATACTAAATAGGCAATATTTACTTTCAAACAGATTAGCAGAAATAGCAAGATCTCATCTCAAGGCATTGAAAATAAAGTATCAAATGGTCTCATGTCAGAGAATTTTTTTTGGCTCCCACCAATTCTTTGTGGATGTTCCATTTTAAATGTAACTGCTAACAACTACTCTGCAGATTTTGTCTATTATTTGATAACAACTGAATTTCTATTGAATTCAGTAATTTACAATCAACTACATTACAAGGTCTTCACAATTTCCAATATGCACATAAGCCCCAAAAATGCACATTGATATGGATATAGGCATTATGACTAAGATATTTATGTGAAAACAAAATCAAAACAGTACGCAGACATAATAGCTGATATTTTGGTCATAAAGTTTTCATATTCTAATCTACATCTCTTAAACAAGCACACGTACCTGTTGTTTAAGGTCATAAGGATCAGCACCCTTCTCTTTCATGGCTGCAGTCTTAGCAGCTTCCCTGTCAACTTCCTTTTCATATGAATGAAGCTCTTTAAGAATACGCTTGCAACTGCCTGTCTTGATTTTAAGAGCTTTCAGAGTTGCCATTACTTTATCGTCCCTGAAACTGTATGTAGAAACAGACATGTTAAGCGCACTACAATTAAGGAAAGTAAAAATGCAACATGCCCAACAGGAAATTGGAAATAACCAATTTCACAAGTCATTTACATAACCACAGTATCATTGTATCATGATTACTGTGGAACAATACTTATACAGTATCATGATTATCTATTGAAGAATGCATATACATAATCACAATGCTTGTACCATATCATGATTATCTATTGAAGAATGCATTTACATAATCATAACGCTTGTATATATACATGTAATAAAGACACAATCTTTGAATGATAGAATTTGAATTTTGATTAATCATAGGGAGCAAGCACATGGCACTGCATATAAAAGAGGTATAGGAGACAATGCACTCATGTGTGGTGCCCCCCTTGGGAAACCAACCATTTCTTGAGTATTTCCGGACCTATAATACAACTATAACTTGCAAGGATAGTGAAGAATACTATCTTGCTTAATCCTGTACCCTTATCAGTCAAAATCGTGGACTTATAATGAAACTATAAAAGTTGAAATGAATATCTTAAAACCAACTGGGGTAAATAAAATAGGACCTCCTGTCCTGAGCACATTTGCTATTTCATTTTCAAGGCACTTAGTAATTACCACTTACTGAAAATGCCATGAAATTCTCCTTTAGACAACATTAGAGATTAAAATGAAAACAATCTCTTAATGCACTACAGGCAGCTTGTTCATCCACCAGCAATCTTGGTGTCTAGCGTGCAGTCAACCACTCCAAAGCTTTCTATAGCTATCAAATATACAATAGCAATGTTAGGAAGTAAGATTATTCCTAGCAATTTGTCAGAGTGCATGGATCATCATCAAACTTCTGCCAGATCTGCCATGACTCACTCGCCAACCTCTTCATTCTAAATGATTACTATTATCTTCTAGAATAACATTCTAGAAACACACATCAAATCTTACATGTTAACGAGAGTTTGAAGAAACCGTCATTCTATCAAGACCAAATTAGAATGTCATAAAACAGAAGGTTTTCTAAAATTTAACTTTAGACATCATTATTGAAACACAGATGAACCATAATCAGTCCATAACACGAATTTATTTAAAATCACCAAAACCACTTTCATGTAAAATCCCCTAACTCAAAAAATATCATTACAGTAGTCTTGAGCTACAAGTTCTAATGACCCACACTGAACACAGTACTGCAGCAATAGTCTTCAGATCTGGAAATGCCGAATGACCATAATCAGGGTGGAAAACACCTGTTTATAAAATAGCTAAATAAACAATCTAATATCAAGAAACCCTGCCTCCAGTTCAAGGGGTTGTAGAGCAACAGTAATGGGAACTCTCTAAGAGTGTGACCCAGGTTAAATCCCCTTGCTGCAACAAGATGGACCACAATTCCAGCAGACATGGCAAAATTGTGGTGTAACAGTTATGGGGTTCATTCAAGGATGACACAAGTTACAAATCTTAGGAATGGTTTCAAGTCTACCCCAGCACTGCATTAAAGGCGGCCATTAACATCACCCAAAATTACCAAACCAAAAAAAAAACTAACTCCAAGAGCATCATGGCAGAAGTCTAAGACAAGAAGCAATATTCCCGCTTATTGTGGTTTCCATGATGGTTTAAAAACTTAAGTTATTAACATATGCTTCTGAGAGAATGTGAGAATCTCTAAAATGCAATTAAAAATTCATATATTATTTTATTTTATTTTTCTATGCCCATTTTCAATTTTGTATAAAACATAGTCCTACACATTGACACTCTGGTTTTTCTTCAAAATCTAACAAAAAAAACAATCAGGATTTTTTAATTTACTTTGTTTCTCTGCGATTTAGAGTTTGCATTAGATTTCTTGTAGCAATGTGAACTTTGCCAAAAACATCATCTCATTTACATGATTTGTGATGCTTTTCTTGTCGCTTAATTTGCAATTTCCCTTCCATTTACACAATGAATCTACAATACACTAAATAAATAGCAGAAAAGTAAAATAAATTTCCATGAATAGAAATATATGACAGTTCACAAAAATACTTGCAAATAACACAACGACTTGAATTGGTGCCTTCGCAGCACTTACAACACCTATGACAACCAGGTGAGTGGCTAAAGGCAACAAAGGAAAATTGCAAAAAATAAAGACCATAAAAAGAAAAACTTTAACAATTGAAATTATGCCAAATTGTTTGCATTATATACCTTTGTAAGTCGCTCTTGTCTTCTATTTTAAAAAAAATATTAGAGTTGCTCTAGCTATGAATTATGTAGGTGAAATTTTGTTAAACCAATGGCGCTAAATCTTTATTACTGAAATAAAAATTAAACCAAATTTGCATAGCACCTTGTCCTCCTTGCCAGAGAATTGTGAATTGCTCTATGAATGGTATGTATTGTTCAAATTGTAGTGAAACTCTGTCCAACATAGAGTAGTATCTTTCTAGTCATAAACAAGCTAGAAATGGTTGTTGGAAGGTTCTTTCAGAATCAACCATGTTCGTATTGTAAATCTTCAAAGTAGCCGATTGTAGGCAGGACAATAAAACAAGACCACGGAATTCCCTTCAATTTCCGTGAGGTTATGTTAAGTACCACTAGGTTAGATCATGCCATGAAGCCACCATTCTCTTCCTCCGGGACAACCCCAATTTTGAAATTTACAGCAAATATTTTAACATAGGCCACTTCAAATCCTAAACCCTAAATACCTATATCTACTTTCCGCACTCCACTTATTTTTCTTGGCAGTTGTTTTGCATGAAAACTAGTATTATCACATTCTAGGTTCACTTCAATAAACCATTAAAAATGCACTAATATTTGAACATTTTTTTGCGTCTTCAACAATTACAACATCCAAGGTTGCAGCTTTATTTATCTGCTGTATTCTTCTTACCACTGGAGTTTTTACTTCCCTTGTTAAACACGAAACTATTGTATACTGTAAAAAATGCAGAAGCATACACTAGATTCCACGAGTAAACGTATACTAGGGCCTATAAAATACCTGAAATCCCCGCTAATTGAATTAACGTGTATGCAATGGATTTCCTGATTTCGAAAGCCCTGCAAAAATTGAGAAAGGAAAAGTTTAGTAGGTGCAAAGCCCGACAAATTTTCAGAAAAGAAACTGTAATCCTACCTTTGCAGAGCATTTGTTTCAGAATGTCCGAGCAAACCTGCAGAAGAGTAATTTATCGATTAAAGACTTAAACAGGCAAGCGTATGACTTTGATAGACATTAGAGATTTTGTCACACATGTTTTTCTTTTCTTTATGTTTTATTGGTGAAAAGGAAATCGTTTTTCCTTAATGGTTAATCTAGATAGGTTAATTAAATGCAACAATTAGGTATACTAAATTGAGTTATTCAAGTGAAGTGAATCAAAGCAGGCGGATAGAAAGTACAATTACATTATAAATATAAACTAGCACTTGCACCCATAGCAGGTTCAAGGAATACGTCGATAGGAACAACCGGAGAGTCTAGAAAATTTTCGGGCGTGAATTTTTTTCCGACGTGAGACAATTCTGAGCTCTATAATGTTCACATATAAAAGCCTATCGGCTAATAAAGAGAGATTGTTTAGCTTTGTGACCAAAGAGTGAATCCTACTCAATGAAGACAATGAGATATGTGTGTATGTAAATTTGCAAATGTCCTAGACAATCATTTATATGGATTAGAATCAGAATATTCTTCTTTAAGAATGAAGTGCTTTTGGAAGAGACTGTGTGTTGCTTTTTTGGATCGACGTTTCTCTTCTTTTCACCCTGATGATGGATCACGGAGTGTGATCCGAAACGTCGATCCAAAAAAGCAAAACACAGTCTCTTCCATAAGCACTTCATTCTTATACCATGGACTGTGGAAACATCATGTCTATAAATATTCTTCTTTGCTCCATGCTAGAACAAGTTCATAGTTTTGGATCTAGATTACAACTATAATCTTGCTCTACATCTGCAAACTCAGTGTTTAATGATCTCTAGATTTTGCACTATAGATTCTCAGACAAATGGATTGCTAAACAATGATATCTTCTTTTGCACAAGGTTTTTCTATCAAGCTGGTGGTATTTAAAAATACTTTAATAGACAACATGCTTCAAACATGCACATGAATTATACAATGATTGGTAGGTGATTCACATGTGCTAGGATGAGTGCGATCAAATGTTCTAGATTCATTCCTCGATTTCAGAATTTGAGTGCAAATGCAAATGATCATTCTTGTGATAATTGATGGTTCTTTGTATGTATAATTAGTGTAATTTGATGTCTTTTATACATGAACATAACACCAAATCATGAATGTTTGTGCATAACTGCCCAAAGACCAAAGTGTGAGATGGGGCTAATTGACTAAATGTGTGATTTTGATTTTGATTTTTCATTTAAGTGTGTCAAGGTTGTAATTGCAAGGATGACCTTGCACTCACAAACATGACCTGGGTTAGATAGCTAAGTTAGATCTATGGCTGATAATACTAGATTATGGATTAGGGTTGGATTAATGATCAAAATCATACAAATAAGCTAATTGGACTGGGATTGCATGCATATAAGCATAGGGCTAGGTACATGTTCCCAACTATGCATAAATGCGTCATTGGTACCTATATAAATGCATTAAGGCATTGCCTCAAACTAGGCATAGAACTAAATGGGGAAATTCATTGATGATGTGTTTTTCACCATTACATTTGTCCCCACTCTGAGGCCACTTTGAGGTGCATGTGAATCTTTGAGATGAATCATGCATCTCTCAATATGTAGCATTCTCAAACATGTATAAACTAAATGCAACAAATAGACAAACCTCTAGTCCATAAAGAAGGAAGATTCTCCTTCCATGTTCTTTAATTTTGCATATGTTTTGGCATGAATCCCTACAAGACAAAGGATAAAAGGTTTCATGAGCAGCTTGTAATGCACAAGATAGATTGAATATAAAAATGAGAACATTGGTGATCATGTATGTGTTGGCAAGAGACACTGTGCGGCTTCATTAGTGTTGTCATTGATGGCAACAAAGTCCATCCCACACATCCGCAGGACATGGTGTGTCTTTTCTGGAAGTCAGATTGAAGAAGTGTTGTGGTCCGGTAAGCAAGAACAGAGCAGGTAGCAAGGTCCGACAGTCAGGTCTGGATCTCTCAGAGGAAGTATCTCAGTAAAGTGCAGATTTGGGAAAGTCAAGAGGAGTACCTTGACTGATATATTCCAAGGATTTAGCCTCCGATGATAGAAGTGTGAAGAGATATGAGCACTTGAGTGATGGGTTCCTGATTGGCAGAGTAGGCAGAGGAAGACCTAACCGACAGAGCATCAGACCTTAATCTGGATGTGATATTGATGGTGATTAAATTTCCTAAGGTATCATTCATGATTGGCCGACATGATTGATGACTTCTACAAGCATCTCTTTGATCCACATTAGTTGGTATGCAAAGATTCAGCCGACAATTGAGAGTTGAGGAAAATATTGACTATTTCGGATGCCGACTAGAAAGGTGTTGAAATCATTGGTGTAGATATATATACCAGATGGATTTGGATGTGAAGTGTAGTTGTTGTGTAACCAAGTGCGAAGAAAAGTAGAAGAGTAGTGTGAAGACAGTAAGACAGGTCCAGAATGTCACAGGACATCAACAACAAAGAAGTGGTAGAATGAAGTGCAGTAGATCAGTGTATTGAGCCTAACCGGAATTGAACCTCAGCATGAGTGGATGCTTCTCATCAGTTCAAGTTTCTTATAACCTTCTTTTCTTGTAGACAGTGAGTCTCTTGTAGGCAGTGAGCCTCTTGTGAGCAGTGAGCTCAGGTAGTGAGCCCTAATTGGCATGTGCCATTTTGTACTTCTATTCTTCTAACAGAGAATACATTCTTGGGTTAATCACCCTGTGGTTTTCTCCCTTAACAGGGTTTCCACTTAAAAAATATTGAATCATGTGTACTGAGTTTATTTTTGCTTTCATGTTCATTAAGCTTGTGTGTTTTGATACTGTACTAGTGGCTAAAGAAGAATAGAAAATTAAATTAATCAAGATAACTAATTCACCCCCCCCCCCCTCTCAGTTATCAACAGTATACACCCCCTTTAATTGATTGTCTCCATAGAATGCAATTGATTGAAGGAAGATCTTGTTAGATATATCAATAATAAACATGAACATATATTAATAGATTGATAAAAGAATGCAACATGAGAATCATAATTATTGTCATGTGATAAATCAATAACAAATGATAAGCATGCAAGTATATATAATCATCCAAACATTAAAATATAGCAACCATAGGTAGAAGAGTACATTGTGAGAAGCATAGCAATGGACTAGAGATGGAATCAACATGAGCATGCTAATGGTGGTGTGGCCCTCACTGGCCAAAAATACCCATGAAAGTACAATAAATGGCCCCATGTGGCATCCATGAGCATGAACACAAATAGGGTAGGATCAATAGGAAAAGTAGGATCAAGATAATGGTGATGTGGTCCTCTGTGGCCAAAAACACCCATGAGAGTACAAAAAATAGCCTAATGTGGCATCCATGAGAATGAGCACATATAAGGTAGGATCAATAGGATAAGGAGGATTGATGGCACAAATCCTAACAATGGCATGAAGCTTGATAGGATCAAATAAGATATATAAGATAAATGGCATGAAGCTCAATAGTGAGGTGAATCCCCAAATATAGCATGATTATAAGATAAGTGATATTAAGCTAGGTAATCGAGAATGACAATTGTTATGTCGTAAAATGTTCCCCTAGGACTTTTACCTCATAGTTTAGCTCCTTGGTCCCCTTATTTTACTTATGCATGACTTAAACTCATCTTGGAGCAAAATCCCTTGAAACCCATGACAAATGGGGTCTAGGGGTGAACCTTAAGCTTAATCTGGACCCAAAACAAGCCCCTGAACTTGGGTGCCCGTGCCCTAGTCCAACCCTATTTTGTCGAGGTCCCAATTTCATATGTCAGCGTATGACCGTTAAAAAGGTTTCTTTGTCAGCATATTAAGTTTGAATTATGAAAGTTTAGCGGGAATGCATATATAAACATGTTTAGGACTTCATTTTAAACTAGAAGATGATTTGGAGATTAAGGCAAACTTATGATCATTGAGCATTCAAGGCATTCATTGTGTTGCAGAGCAGAATTGTGTTGTTGTTGTGTTTGTTGTTTGCAGATTTGGCTTCATCTTCTCATGGTGTGAAAGATCTTCATCTCCTTAAGAGCTACACCTCTAAGGTGATATCTATTTGTGATTCAATCTATCTACTTTATCATTACTTTTGCCTCTGTCCACCAAGGACATGCACTTTCTATCTAACAACGGTGTTGGAAGGCTTGAATGCCATTATGGGGCTTGACTGAGGCAAGCTCCTAAACAACACAACCCCCAACCCCTCTCTTGTGATTGCAGGTGACAGGTATCGGTTCTTGCGGAGAGGAGTTGCAGGAGCATAGAGCAAAGTATAAAGGTTCCAGATCTGAAGAAAATGACAAGAAATATCCCTAATTGGACAAGGGCGCCCGCTCTTTTGTCCTCTAATTTAGCGTTGTTAGAAATCTCAGAGCAGGTTGCAGTCTAAAGCATCTTTTGGTTCCAAGCCCTAAAAAAAAGTACCACCTTGAACACTGGTGCCTGCTCTTTCATCCCTGAAGTTTTTATTTTCCAAAATTAAAGTCCTGGTATGTTTCTAATCTGCATTTAGTGTCTTTCTGTGTGAGAATTTGTTAGGATTCATCCATTTGCTTAGGATTTTGCATAATTAGGGTTTCAGGCCTAATCGAACTAGGGTTTTAACAAGTAACCAATAAATTCCAATTTTCCTTATCATTCCAAGTGACACCAAACCTATAGCTGAGTCCTCTTGCAAAATTTGTGAGTCAACTTAGTTTAATGTCCTTGAATGTATGTAGTGAAAGGAGGATCTAATTAAACTATCAACATCAACAAAAATCATCAATCCCTCCTTTTTCATACATTACATTTTGGTGAACCTGTGTTTTGCTAAACATTATATCTTGTTGAGTGTTGTAAATCATATTTGCATTCATACATTTCATTTCCATCATTCTACATTTCAAAATTTTGCATAAAAATTAAAAAATTTGAAAAAATCAAGCATCCTAGGCTTGTATTTAGGCATAGTTTGCACTATTCTTATTGCATATCATTTAAATCTCTAATATTTATATCAGATCTAAGATAAATTGCAGCAATTCATCATTCTATAATCATTTACCTTACTTTTACATACTTTATTTGCTAGGGTTTGCTTGAAATTGTGCATTTTTCATATAACCTAGTCTTTGCAAAAGCTAGGGTTTGTAGTTAAAATCTTGTTTCAGATTTTACTACTCCTTTGAACACTCTTTCAAATCTAATTTTTGACTGTAGTGTTGTTGCATTGTAAGTTGCAAAAAAATCAAGCATTTTAGGTCATAAACAAGCATAGTTTTGCACTTGCTACCTTGCATATGTCCTAGAAATCTTTCAAATCAGATCTTGCATCCATTTGAAAACATATATTTATTGCTCATCTAAAAATTTGGCATCATTTCACACTCTTTCTTGAAAATTTGCATCTTTTTAATTACACATTGTGTATTTCAACACTAAGGGTTGTATACACTTTCTTAAAACAAACTTACAAATCACTCATATTGCCTTGTTGTGTTGCATTATTTCATTCTGCTCACTTTGTTTGTTGTGGACCCTGTATGTCTTTTAGTACCTGCTTCTCTCAAACAAGTGCTTAAGTGTGAAATAGTCTCACATACATGGCTTCTTATCGCAACAATGCTGGGGTCCCTCCTAGAGCTTATATGAAGAGGAAGACCCCTGAACCTGAACTAGTATTTACACCTCATGATAGAACAATTGGAGACATTGAAGGACCTCTTTATATCATAGTAAAAATAATGGAGATTCCTGTGAGAGGAACCCTTATAGATCCTAACTGTATGACTAATGTGGCTATGGAAGAGTTCCTTTATTCACATGACTTGATACAAGAATCTTATGAACCTACGGACATGATGATTAAAACACATCCTAGAGCTTTCATTCCTACCTTTGTGAAGATATCTTTGTTGGTTATAGTATTTGACAAAGCTTTGGAACAATCATTCAATATCATCCCTATATCTGACCTCTTTTGTATAAAATTAGGCTATCCATGGCTTAAGGCTATGAAATTTGTCCCCTCAACAATTCACAAATGTATAAAATTTCCTTTACATGGACAAATGCACACCATTCATCATAGCTTATGGTAACCCTGTTGCAAGTATGAGGTGATCCAGTGTTGTCATTGATGTCAACATACTCATATTGCATTGACAAGAAGGATTTGATGAGCTGTGTGCTGAGAATACTGAGAAAATTAGTCTCAGTCAGGAACAGTGAAGAACAGTGATGAGAAGAAGGTAAATGTACTGTATAGGATGAGAACCGGAGGATACGGATTAAAGGGTTAGTAGATATGAGTCTTGAGATGCTACAGTTAAGATTTCAGAGGTCCGCATGAAGATCTGAAGGAGTTGTGGCTGCCGGTATAGAACCTGGTCCGGCAAGTATCCGGAGGTGACAGAGGATCACAAAAAGGTCCGGTGAGGTCCGGAATTGTATTATCCTAATCTGCGGATTGGAAGGAGTGTTTGGGATGTCCTTGTGATGTATCATCCTGATTTGTGTATGATTTGGAGGTCCGGAAGTACCTCTTGCATTATGACAGTGGCGACAGACTGTGTTCTTAAAGTTCCGGATGAGGAAGACAAGAGATCCCAGTAAGCAGAGGAAGTGCGGATGTATCCGGACATTCAGACAGGCTTGTGAAGGTTCTTGGATCATGTTTAGGTTTTGTTGTTGGTCCGCATTGATGGTAGAGCCCGGAATTGAAGTTATTCTTCCGGATGAAGTTCTTGCTCTGTGTAGCCGACCGGATGAGTTGTTCATCCTGCGAATGTTCTTGTGATGGCCGACCGGATGTGTTATTCATCTTGCGGATACTCCTATGATTGTTTGCCGACTTAGATGTTTGTTCCTAAGTCGATGTCTTGTATAAATAACGGTTTGTGAGTTCATTTCAGTGAGTGGTGTGAGGATGAGCATGGTATAGCGAAGAAACGTGCGAAAGGCAGAGCAGAGATTGTTGGGCTTAATTGGAACTGATCCGGACATGGTAGAGATGTCATTCTCCAGTTCAAGACTGTGATTTTCATCACTTTGTAGACAGTGTGTCTCCTTGTAGGCAGTGGGCCTCTTTGTGAGCAGTGTGCTCGGGCAGTGAGCCCTTATTGGCATGTGCCATTCATTTTTCTTTATTCTTCTAACAGAGAATAATTCTTGGGTTAATCACCCCGTGGTTTTTCCCTTAACCGGGTTTTCCACGTCAAAATCTTGGTGTTCAATGTGTTGATGCTTATCTGCTCTTGTGTTTATGTATTATGCTTCCATGGATGATTATTTGATATGCTGCTAACTAACAACAGTGAGTTAAGTGTTTGAATGAGAAGAAGTTTTATACAACTGATTCACCCCCCCCTCTCAGTTGTATGCCTTAGATCCAACAATTGGTATCAGAGCCAAGTTCCTCTGACAAGAGCTTAACCGCTTGAGGAGATCCAAGATGTCGTCATACAAGAAGGATAGTCCGAAGTTCGATGGAACCAACTTCACTCTCTGGAAAGGTCGCATGAAGTGTCACTTGGAATGCATGGGAAAAGCATACCTGGCTATGATTTCAAAACCATATGTACCTCCACAAGGTGGTCCGACAACTCTGAATGAAATCACAGAAGCTGAAAACAATCTGCAGACCAAGGAAGCTCTTCTAAGTGCATTGAATGACTCAGATCTCTCGAATGTCATTGACCTACCCACTGCATATGAGATCCTAACTAAATTGGAACTTCTGTATGAAGGAGATGAGTTTGTCAAAAGTGCAAGGTTGCAAAGTCTGAAAGGGAAATTTGAAAGATTGAAAATGAGAGATGATGAAAACATCACTACCTTTATGCCAAGAGTAAATGAGCTGGTATGTGGAATCAGAAATGCTGGTGGAACTTTAGATGAAAATGAGATTGTCTGCAAAATCCTAAGATCCCTTCCTGCTGCCTACAAAATCAAAGTTGCTGCCATTGATGAATTCAGAGCCCACACAACTGTCACAAGAGAACAACTGACTGGCAAACTAGCTGCATTTGAAATGACCGAGTTTGGAGATGATCCTCCCAAGACTGAATCTGCTTTCAAAGCCAGTGCCTATGTGAAAGGCAAACAGAGATTTGATCCGGGTGAAAACTCATCAAGGAAAATGTCATGATATGATCAAGCAAGAAGAGACATGGAAGAAGAAGAAGCAGAAACAGCTCAACTTGAAGCCCTCATTGCAAAGAGACTGCCAAGAGGATCCGGTAAGTATGAAGGAAAACTACCCTTTAAGTGTTTCAACTACAATAAGATTGGTCATTTTGCCTCAAGATGTCCGGAGAGATCTGCAAGATCTAATACTCACAGACAAAGGTTTCAAAAGAATTGCTATTATGTTCATGAAGAAGATGACAATGAAGGAGTAACAGATGATGAATCAGAACCAGGAAGCAAATCCGGAAATGAGTGGGTGTTTATAGCTATCAAGGAAGAAGATTCCTTGCTCTCTGAATCTGTCAATCACAAAGTTGTTGAAAAAGCCTTGGCTGCTCAAGTGGAAGAAAAGGATGATTGGGTTATTGACAGTGGATGTTCTCACCATATGACTGGTGACAAGAATAAGTTCTTAGACTTGGAAAGATATGAAGGAGGAATGGTAAAGTTTGGTGACAATTCTGCTGGCAAAATCAGAGGTAGGGGAACTATTTCCTTTGATGGTAAGAGCAAAACAGGTAATGTACTGTATGTTGAAGGATTGAAGCACAATCTTCTCAGTGTTGGTCAGTTAGTGGACAAAGGCTATGATCTTCGGTTCAAGAATGGAAAATGCAGAATCTTTACAAGCTCCGGAACTGAAATTGCATCCGGTACTCAGACAAGAGGTAACATCTTTCATCTGGTTGGTTCAAATAAAAGTTGTTTGTTTGTTCAAATTGATCAGAGTTGGTTATGGCATAGAAGAATGTGTCATGTAAATTTTGATAACATCATCAAAATAAGCAATACTCAGGCTGTGAGAGATCTTCCAAAGTTGATAAAACCTACAAATAGTGTGTGTAAAGAATGTCAGTTAGGCAAACAAAGCAGAGTCTCTTTTAAAAGCAAAGATCAGTCTTCTACCGGATTATTGGAATTAGTACATACTGATCTATGTGGTCTGACAAGAATCAAGAGTCTGCAAGGTGATAGATATTTCATGTTGTTAATTGATGATCATTCCCGGATGATGTGGGTTACCTTTCTAAAAGAAAAATCAGAAGCTTTTGAGAAGTTCAAAATCTTCAAAGCTATGGTGGAGAATCAAACCGGATTGAAACTAAAGTGTCTAAGGTCTGATAGAGGTGGTGAATTTACATCTGGTGAATTCATTGACTTTTGTGAGAAACAGGGTATAAGGAGACAGTTGTCTGCTCCTAAGACTCCACAGCAGAATGGAGTAGTTGAGAGAAAGAACCGGACCATCCAGGAAGCTGCTAGGACAATGATGTTGGAAGCAAATGTTCCTCAAATGTTTTGGAAAGAAGCTATCAGCACTGCAGTCTACACTCTCAATCGAGTTCAAATCAGAAACAACACCGGTAAGACCCCCTATGAACTCTGGTTTGGCATCACTCCTACTGTGAAATATTTCAGAGTATTTGGTAGCAAGTGTTATATTAAAAGAGATGAAGATCTAGGAAAGTTTGATGCTAGAAGTGATGAAGGAATTTTCTTGGGCTACTCCACTCAAAGCAAAGCATACCGGTGTTACAATAAGAGATTGAGGAAGATGATAGAAAGCACCAATGTGAAGGTTGATGAAGGAATTGAGAAGCCTTCGAGATTTTATGAGTTTGATGAAGATGACCTAGACAGTGTTCAAGGACCTCAATCCTCTCCGGTGAGACAGAGTCAGCCTGATCCGGTAAATCAGGAAGAAGAGATAGGTCTGAATGAGCCTGATCAAGAAACAGCAGTGCTGGATACTCCCAAAATTCCAAGGTATGTAAGACTGAATCACTCTGAAGATCAGATCATAGGTGACAGAAACAAAGGTGTACAAACTAGAAGGAATATTGCTCAAGATCAGAATGAATGTTGTCTGATTTCAAAGATTGAACCTAAAACAATAAATGAAGCCTGTAATGATGAAAACTGGACCAAAGCAATGGAAGATGAACTGATGCAAATTGAGAAAAATCATACTTGGGATCTTGTTCCCAGACCTAGAGACAGGAATGTAATTGGAACCAAGTGGGTCTTCCGGAACAAACTAAATGAAGCTGGTGAAGTAATCAGAAACAAAGCTAGATTGGTGTGCAAAGGCTACTCTCAAATAGAAGGAATTGACTTTGAAGAGACTTTTGCTCCGGTAGCAAGAATTGAAGCAGTCAGATTACTTCTTGCATTTGCTGCCTTCAAAGACTTCAAGGTATATCAGATGGATGTCAAGTCTACCTTCCTAAATGGTGATCTGGAAGAAGAAGTCTACATTGAACAACCGGATGGATTTCAATTGTCTGATAATAATGATATGGTCTGCAAGTTGAAGAAAGCTTTGTATGGATTGAAGCAAGCCCCAAGAGCATGGTATGAAAGGTTGGATAAGCATCTTGTGCAGATTGGATTCAACAAAGGTACTGCTGACAGTAACTTATATTTCAAAATTGATCATGAAAACATTCTGATTGTTGAAGTGTTTGTGGATGATATCATTTTTGGAGGAAGAGATAGTATGTGCAAAACTTTTGCAAATCAGATGAAAAGTGAGTTTGAAATGTCTATGCTTGGTGAAATGAATTTCTTCTTGGGTCTGCAAATTACTCAAACAAAAGAAGGGATCTTCATCTCTCAGACCAAATATGTGAAAGAATTGTTAAAGAAATTTGGTATGGAAGACTCAAAGCCTATGAACACTCCTATGGCAACCGGATGTAAGTTAAGCAAAGATGATGATTCTCCAAAGGCAAATCAGACAAAGTATAGATCAATGATTGGTGGATTGTTGTATCTCACTCAAACTAGACCAGATATAATGCAGGCTGTTGGTCTTGTGGCAAGATTCCAGGCTGATCCTAGAGAATCTCATGTTATGGCAATCAAAAGAATTTTTAGATACTTGAAAGGAACAGTTGAGTATGGTCTATGGTATCCTAGAGATCCGGATTTCTCTCTACATGCTTACACAGATGCAGATTGGGCAGGAGATGTGGATGACCGGAAGAGCACTAGTGGTGGAGCATTCTTTTTGGGGAAGAGATTGGTTTCTTGGCTAAGTAAGAAACAAGATGCAATATCTCTGTCTACAACTGAAGCAGAATACATTGCAGCAGCAGGTAGTTGCACTCAAATCTTATGGATGAAGCAGATGCTAAGAGACATCAAAGTTGAATATGAGGAGCCTATCACAATCTTCTGTGATAATTCAAGTGCAATTAATATTTCCAAGAATCCGGTATTGCATTCTAAGACTAAGCACATATCTATCAAATTTCACTTTTTGAGAGAACAAGTAAACAAGGAAGAAGTCAGATTGGAGTATGTTCCCTCCAAGGATCAGATTGCAGATATCTTTACAAAACCTCTTCCCAAGGACTCGTTTGAATATCTCCGGGAGAAGTTAGGGGTCATGGCCCCTCCGGTGATAAACTAAGATGCACTGATGTGCATCAATCCGGTGGCTATCACAGTCATATCTTGTGATCCGGACTAATGGGGAGCTGCAACTAAGGGGGAGCAGCTAGTATGATTCTGATGCATGAGAATTGCAAGTATGAGCCCTTTGCCATTGATGTCAAAGGGGGAGAGAAGACATGTGAAAAACAAGTGGTTGATGATCAAAGGGGGAGCAGTAAAGGAAGAGAAGACATATGAAAGGTTGAAGTTCTTGTCTTAATGGTTTTTCACATCATATGTTGCCATCAATGACAAAGGGGGAGATTGTTGCAAGTATGAGGTGATCCAGTGTTGTCATTGATGTCAACATACTCATATTGCATTGACAAGAAGGATTTGATGAGCTGTGTGCTGAGAATACTGAGAAAATTAGTCTCAGTCAGGAACAGTGAAGAACAGTGATGAGAAGAAGGTAAATGTACTGTATAGGATGAGAACCGGAGGATGTGGATTAAAGGGTTAGTAGATATGAGTCTTGAGATGCTACAGTTAAGATTTCAGAGGTCCGCATGAAGATCTGAAGGAGTTGTGGCTGCCGGTATAGAACCTGGTCCGGCAAGTATCCGGAGGTGACAGAGGATCACAAAAAGGTCCGGTGAGGTCCGGAATTGTATTATCCTAATCTGCGGATTGGAAGGAGTGTTTGGGATGTCCTTGTGATGTATCATCCTGATTTGTGTATGATTTGGAGGTCCGGAAGTACCTCTTGCATTATGACAGTGGCGACAGACTGTGTTCTTAAAGTTCCGGATGAGGAAGACAAGAGATCCCAGTAAGCAGAGGAAGTGCGGATGTATCCGGACATTCAGACAGGCTTGTGAAGGTTCTTGGATCATGTTTAGGTTTTGTTGTTGGTCCGCATTGATGGTAGAGCCCGGAATTGAAGTTATTCTTCCGGATGAAGTTCTTGCTCTGTGTAGCCGACCGGATGAGTTGTTCATCCTGCGAATGTTCTTGTGATGGCCGACCGGATGTGTTATTCATCTTGCGGATACTCCTATGATTGTTTGCCGACTTAGATGTTTGTTCCTAAGTCGATGTCTTGTATAAATAACAGTTTGTGAGTTCATTTCAGTGAGTGGTGTGAGGATGAGCATGGTATAGCGAAGAAACGTGCGAAAGGCAGAGCAGAGATTGTTGGGCTTAATTGGAACTGATCCGGACATGGTAGAGATGTCATTCTCCAGTTCAAGACTGTGATTTTCATCACTTTGTAGACAGTGTGTCTCCTTGTAGGCAGTGGGCCTCTTTGTGAGCAGTGTGCTCGGGCAGTGAGCCCTTATTGGCATGTGCCATTCATTTTTCTTTATTCTTCTAATAGAGAATAATTCTTGGGTTAATCACCCCGTGGTTTTTCCCTTAACCAGGTTTTCCACGTCAAAATCTTGGTGTTCAATGTGTTGATGCTTATCTGCTCTTGTGTTTATGTATTATGCTTCCATGGATGATTATTTGATATGCTGCTAACTAACAACAGTGAGTTAAGTGTTTGAATGAGAAGAAGTTTTATACAACTGATTCACCCCCCCCCTCTCAGTTGTATGCCTTAGATCCAACAAACCCATGGTTACTCAAAAGAACTTTATTCTTGATTACTTTTGGCCCGAACCTACTAAGGAACCCGAACCACAAAGAGACCAACTTTTCTTGGGATATAGACGATACAAAGCAAAATTACTATCAAAAGTGGCTGGACCTTCTATTCAACATGGTGGTGCTTGCCTAGGGTTAGGGTTTTGAGTCGAATCTGCAAGCTTATATTTTTATTCCCTCAAACTCTTAATGCCTTAGGTTTTATTTACCCTCGGCCTCCTGCATTGTATCTTTTAATTCATCATTGACCTCCTATAGCAGGTCATCAATCACTTAAGTTGCATTTTCATGCCTTAGCACTCGTAGGTTGACTGGCCCCTTTGCATTGCATTACCACTTTCTCCCATCGCGCTAAAAAACCAAAAAAAATTCTAAGTCCTTCGGCCTAAATAGTTTGTAGGTATGTTTGTATATGCATCACTGTTTGTATGTACATTTAAATGTGCAAGCGCAAATGTACAAGGGCGATCCCGAAAGAGAATTCAATCAGCATTTGAAAAGTGCAAAAAATGGTTGTATGCATATCAGGGTTGTATGTGTTATTCAGGTGCATTTTTGGACATACAAAGGTGGAATATACATTGTAGATTCCCGATATATTTCACGGTTGTATCGAAGGAGATTGTATGTATGTGTCGTTGTATATTTGATATACAAAGGGAAGATACAACGCCTGGACCCGATTGAGATTGCAATTTGTTTCACAATGATTTGGGGTCCATGCCTTGTATGTGTTGCATTTGTATGTATATGCTTTTGCATATACAAAGATTTGAATGTGCAAAGGGCGAAAAGGGTAGAAATGTATGTTTACGCTGTGAAAAGTCTACGATGGCAAAAAGACACCTACGTGGCATGATTCTATTGGCTGATGACTTTTCAAAGCTGGTGACTGGATTGCCCGATCAAATTGAAGCCATAGATCTCGGCGGGAGAGGAGGAATCGATGGCCCTATTTTCAAATTGTTCATAGGAGGGTTTTTTTGTGTGTTCGCGGCTGCATTCCAGATAGAAAAAACTTAAAAAAAAACACGCAAACCATGCATTTCCCACGGGTAGGTCGGCCATTATGATAGAGTTGCAGAGGTATGGGTCGATGGATTGACAGGCCAACTACCATTTTTAAGGAGAAAATCTTTAGGTGGTTGCACGTCTCCCGAGTTCAGCTGCTCTGTTCCTTCTTCTTCTCCCTGGTGCATTCAATGTTCTTGGCACCATTCTGGAGATGCATTCTATCTGGTGACATTTTGAGTTGACCAATGTACTTGTTGCTGAGTGCACGTTCTTGTTGTATAAGAGGATTGTGTCACTCATTTTTTTAGGTTGTTGAAGACTCGACAAAAATTTTGGTGGAGTAATAAGATACAGTTTTGCTGGTGGCTCTGTTTGGTACCTTGTGAGTTTATGAATCATATGATGTATGTTTTATGCATAGTTTATTGGTTTCATGTTGTTTTTGTATGAGAAATGCTTTGTTGCATGTGTTTGGTCATTTGTCTCCAAGTTGTGGGCATTTTTTCTTTTGAATATGAATAGCTAAGGGTTATTTGAGATTTAGGAACATGGATTTTCTGTGTTGAATGTTTAATCTCTTATCTTTGTTCAAGGAGCAAATTAAATATTTTAGGTTAAGCATTGGGAAGGGTATGCTGCAACAGGGATATCATTAAGTATGAATGACTAAATACTCAATCTTGGGAAGTATCTGTAAGGCAGACACTAAAATTTCCCCTTAAAACTCAGTTATTGATTCAAGTTTATGGTAATCATTCACATGTGTATGTCTATTGACTTTGAGCCCTGAGATAGGCACCAATCTGGTCATGTATTGAGGTTACAACCCAAGGTCCCAGTCTTGCATCCAAATACAAAATGCAAATCCAAACTTCAAATATAAACCTTTAGGGCATGAGAAGTAGTTTTAGGACCAAAATCCTCTGTCTCACAACTAAGCATAGGCCCAAAGCTAGCCCCTTTGCACTTATTTTACAGTTTTGGTCTGCATAAGAGAGGATTTATCTACTTTGTGTCAACATTCCAGTAAGTTCATGTGCATATCTTATGGATGTTGAATAGGGAATACCCCCCTTGGTTCTGTAGAGCCTAAAGAAGGAGAGGAGATATTTATAGGGTCTATCTCCTGTACTGTTGGCCCCTGGCCCGGAAATCCTATTGATCAATGATGGATACATTTGTAGGGATAACTGGGAAGCGTCCAGTTTGGGAAAAACCCAATAGATTTGGTGACTCTACTGGGGAATGCTTTGTGTAAGAACCTTGGTTTAAAAACTAATTCCTAGTTGTAGGTGGTGACTCCGAACAAATCTCCCAACCGGTAAAGTGAAGTTTGTATGCAAGGGAGAAGATCCCTGCGTAATCCTTTGCTTGGAGAATTACCCAAAAAAATGATGTATAGGAGAAAAGGGACCGTTCAAGCCGGTCAAGAAGGTTCTCCCAGCCCCAGAAACAATGATAATACTCAAGATAATCTAGGATCTTCAGAGCAGCAGGCACCTTATTTTTCAAACACAGAGGCTGAAATTCAAGATGTATATGAAAGACAACAAGGTGATAGATTGAGAATGAGATCAGAGGTGTTTCAGGAATGCCCTTTCTTAGATCCCCCTAACAGATTTGAAGAAACTGAGTCCCCAAGGGATGATGATGATGACCAAAATGGAATGGGACCATCCTCTTCTATGCCTAAAGATGAAGAATTAGCTGAAGAAATCAAGAACTTGAGGGCTGAATTAGAATATTTGCAGGCTTTAAGGATTAGAGATGATATGAGACAAAAGGTGTAAGCTCTGAACATTGCTCAACATGATTCAGTTCCCACCCTTGATAATGCAAATGTGTTGAGAAACCAGCAAAGAAATGAAGTCTAGCATCAACAGAATGATCAGAGACAAAATACAAACAATGTTAGGGTACCATTGAACAATGTGAGAAATCAGAATGCTAATAGGAATGCAAATGTTAATCAGTTTGGTAGACAGCCTATGCAGTTAGATAGATTCAGGCAATTAGTTTTTAATGGTATTCCTGGTTACCCTAATCCCATTAATAAACATGTAAGGCCTCAGATACCAAAGTTTTCAGGAAACAATGATGTATCAGGGGAAGATCATTTGAAGGCCTTTCAGAATGTTATGGACAACTTTGAGGTTGAACATGAAGATGTTTTTATGAAATTGTTTATGCAGTCCTTAGTTGATGAAGCTAGAGAGTGGTATAAAAGTCTGCCTGACCAGAGTATCTCATCATGGGATGATTTCAGAAGGATTTTTAAAGAACAATATGGTGATAAGACTGACCCAAGCATTTTTATAAATGAGTTCACTGGAATTACTAAGGGGTCAAATGAGTAGGTTGCAGATTTTAATGCTAGGTTCACTAAAGTGTTGAACAAATTACCACTTCACATGAGGCCTAATGAACCAATGTGCATGGTACTATACATAAATGCTTTTGATGCTAAAACAACTTATGGGTTAAGAGATAAGGGCCCTACTAGCCTTAGGGATGCTTTTAGAATTGCAACCAACATTGAAAATAATAGGAAAGCATCTAGTAAGACAAATAGAAGGGATGATGTAAAGATTCTGCAAAATCTGAATAAGTCTCAAAGTACTCAAGGTAATGCATCCACTTTCGAAGAGAAATTGGATAAATTGACAACTATTGTTAAGGACCTAAGTTATAGACTTGCTAAAAATGAAAAGGGGATAGGTCCCAAAAGGTAGGTTTACCGAAGACAAGAGAAGAGACCATCATTGCATGATATGCCATATAACACTAATTGGCATAATGGTAAACCCATTCTCCCAAATAGCAACACTAATCAAAGAGCTCCAAATGTTAAGGAGACTCCTGATCCTTTGAAGAAGGTTGTTAACATTGTTGATGATACCCCATGGTGCATAATCTGTCAAATGCCTCACTCACAATCGCAATGTATGATTGCTCAATCTTTGTATAATAATGTTGTTGCCTGTGATGAATGCAATGAGCCACATTGTATGGAGGATGATAGTGTCAATATGTTGTTCAGAAATAGGGAGTATTCTTCTTATGATGCTGATGAAAGCATGAATTATGGGACTTAGGTTTGCTAGCAGATTTCCTATAATGAGGATGATGAAGATAACTATGCTTATGCTCAGGACTCACACATCTTTTTGAATAACTTGAAAAGGCCTTCTGATGAAGAGATTAGAGCTCTCACAGTTGTAGTAGTGGCCCAGGTCAAGAGCAACTATAACCTTAGAGGTAAGGCTCAGGTTGGTGATCCACGTCAACCAAAAGACGCCTTTGTGAATCAACCAATGCATAATCATAAGGGGGTTGAACCACATAAGACGCGATGGAATAATAATAAGAAAAATTCTAAGCAAAAGCCAAGTCATGATTCTCAAGGACCAGAAAATGAAGTTCCCCAAAATGAGGATCAAAATAAGAATTCTCAGGTCATGGACGACAGTCAGAAGACCATTAAAATTAAGGCTGGATCAGCTCAGGATAGAATAAAACCACGGCTCAAGCTACAACTGTTATACAAAATTATGCTCCCTTTGACATAACTCAGGTTTTATCCCAGATAAAGGTTTTTGTTCCATTGATGGAGATGATGAAAGTTGAAGAATTCAGGAATAAAGCATTGTCCCTAATTTTAGGAGTAGCTTGTTAGGCCGAGCAGAATGTTGAGACTCAAGGTAAGAAAGAAGCCTTGTGTATTGATGAGGATGAGGTTCCTGAAGTCTATCTGGGGGTGACAATGACAAAATGCCCTTCACAGGTTGAATCATTTTATGTCTCCCTTGTTATCAATGGAAAAGTAATCAAGAATTGTATGCTTGACTCAGGAGCATCAACAAATATTATGCCTCTGGCTATCATGCAACAAGCTGGATTGAAAATAGATAAGGAATGTGGAAAATGCTATGCAATGGATGCTAGGGAGGTACCAATTATAGGAATCATGAAGGATGTGGATTTTATGCTAGCAGCATATCCAGAAAAAACTTACAGAATGAACATAACATTAGTTGACATAAAGCCACAGTATGGTATGCTATTGTCAAGAAGATGGGCAACATTGGTTGGAGGAAGTATGCAGTTAGATTTATCATATGCCATGATCCCAATGAATGGTAGAGATGTCAAATTGGTCAGAGAAGAGAGGTCACTAGAAGTAGTTGAAGATCAAGATTCAGAAGAGCATGTTTGTTTTGTGGATACTGACTGTGAGAATTTCAGAATTGTCTCAGATGATTGAGGAAGCAAAGGGAGAGATTTTTGCATTCAAGAACTTGACCAACAGGGTCTCTGGACTATGTATTTTGATGGAGCTTGTTCAAAGGAGGGTTCTGGTGCTGGAGTTGTGTTTTTGTCTCCAGCAGGTAAGCTTCTGATATTCTATTCCCTGTTAAAGTTTGCCTGCACAAATAATATCTCAGAATATGAAGCTCTGCTACTAGGATTGAATGTTGCTTTGAAGCATGGGATTAAGATGCTAAAAGTGTTTGGAGATTCAAAATTAATTGTTTCCCAAGTGAGAGATAAATATGCTTCAAAAAATAAAAGGTTAAAACAGTATAAGCATGTTGTATGGGACACAATTGAATTATTTGATGCTTTTTCAATAAATTGGATATAAAGATCAAAGAATGTCATGGCTGACTTTTTAGCTAATGTGGCCATAAGGCCGGATGATATCACTCTGTCTGATGTTACAAATGTTGAAGTTAAAATTAGACCTGCAGTACCAGAAAATATATGCAGTTGGCAGGTGTTTGATGATGATAGAGATTTGTTGAGGTTCCTACACTGCATAGATGAATATGAGAACCAGGAGATTGATTTTTAGAACTTTGTAGAAGTTGTGAATGGAAAAGAAACTCTTTTGGGGAAAGATGTAATTCAACTTAAAACAAATAAAATCCCTAGAGGGCTAGTTGCTTTAGAAAGGGCATTTGACAATAGAGACCAATTTGTTACAAAGGCCTCTCCCACAAACAGGGATGACTTGGAGGAGATAAACTTGGGGACATGCCATGCCCCCAAAAGGGTATATATTAGCAAATAGCTCAAGCCACACATCAGGAGTATGTTGATTACATTATTGAAAAAATATGAGCATGTCTTTGCATGGTCATATGAGGACCTAAAAGCTTATAGAGAAGACTTATTCCAGCATGAGATTCCTTTGAAGCCTGGAGCTAAGCCATTCAGATAGAAACAAAGACCTATTAACCCAACTTTGGCTCCAAAAATGCAAGAAGAGCTTGTAAAGCTTAGTGAGGCTGGAATAATTGTGCCTATTAGACACTCAACTTGGGTGTCCAATCTTGTCCCAGTTAGAAAGAAAAATGGAGATATAAGACTTTGTGTGGACTTCAGAAATTTGAATGTATCTTCTTTAAAGGATAATTATCCACTGCCTAACATGGAGGCTATGTTATAGAAGGTGACTGGTTGTGAGCTTCTATCCATGATGGATGGATTTTCAAGATATAATCAGGTGAAGGTAAAAGAATCTGAACAATATAAGACTACCTTCACCACTCCATGGGGGACTTATGTTTATGTAAGAATGCCATTTGGACTAACAAATGCAGGTGCTACATTTCAGAGGGCTATGGATGTTGCTTTTGCAAGATTGATTGACTCAATTTTGGCTGTATATCAGGATGATTCAACTACTTATTCAAAAAAGGAGGAGCAACATTGCATGCATCTAGAACAAATTTTTATTAGGTCATTGGAATATGGCATTTCACTTAACCCAAAGAAATGTACTTTTGGGGTAGTAGAAGGAAAACTATTAGGACACATTGTTTCCAAGGATGGAGTCAGGATTGATCCTGAAAGGGTTGCTGCAATTGACAGAATTCAAATTCCTAAAACGGTGAAGGGTATTCAGTCTTTCTTTGGGAAGATCAACTTTGTTAGAAGATTCATTCCCAACTTTGCAGAGATTACAAAGGATATTTCTAAAATGATGAAGAAGGGTGAAACTATCAAATGGGAAAGTGAAGCAACTAGATCATTTTAGAACATCAAAGAAGCTATAAAGATGGCTCCTGTGTTGAGATCTCTTGATTTTTCTAAGCCACTTTAGTTGTTCTCATTTGCCTCTTTTCACACTATTGCTGCATGTTTATTACAGAAAAATGAAGATGGTTTTGAGCAACCTATTGCTTTCTTTAGCATGTCGTTGCAGGCAGCCGAGTTAAAATATGATATCATGGAAAAGCAGACATATGCATTGGTTAGGGTAGTCAAAAGCTTCAGGCCATATTTAGTAGGCTCCCAGATAGTTGCATATGTGCCCCATGCAGTAGTTAAGGACATTTTCACTCAGCAGGAAGTGACAGGAAGAAGATGTAGGTGGATTAACAAGTTACAAGAGTTCAACATTGAGATACAAATTACAAAATTGGTAAGGGGACATGGTTTGGCTAAGATGATGACACAATCAAATTTGGAAGCATGCCAGGTAAATGTAGTTCAGGATGAAGTTGTTAACATGTCAGAATCTGAATGGTACAAGGATATTATGTATTATTTGCAGAATTTGAATTGTCCTTCCCATCTCAGTGATAGTCAAAAAAGGACCTTAAAGTTACATGCTATTAAATACATCATTACCCAAGCAGAATTATATTGGAAGAATCCTGATGGTGTACTACTTAGGTGTGTGGATGAAAATCAAGCTATAGATATTTTAAATGACATGCACAAAGGAATGTGCGGTGGACATTACACTACCAAGACAACAGCTCACAAAATTCTTAGAGCAGACTATTGGTGGCCGACCCTTTTCTCAGATGCACAAAAGATGGTAAGAAAATGTGATCCCTGTCAAAGGTTCTCAGGAAAACTTAAGTATGAAGGTGCATTACCCCTTAGAACTATAACTGTGGAGGCTCCATTTCAGCAATGGGGAATTGATTTTATAGGGAAAATTTCAGAAAGATCAAGTGGAGGACATAGTTGGATTTTGGTCACTACTGACTATTTTACTAAATGGATTGAAGCCATTCCAACTAAGAAAGATACAAGTAGGGTGGTGATGGATTTCATTTTGGAACACATTATTATCATATTTGGAGTGCCAGTCAAAGTGGTCACAGACAATACCATGTGCTTCAGGTCTGGTGAGTTTGTTGATTTTTGCAATAACTATGGGATTGATTTGTCATATGCGTCACCATATCATCCACAAGGAAACGGTCAGGCATAATCAAGTAACATAAGCCTTATGAAAATCATCAAAAGGATGGTAGACAAGAACAAAAGGGTGTGGGATTTAAAATTAAAGATGGCACTATGGACTGACCGGATAACAGTGAAGAAAGCAATTGGAAGGTCACCTTTTGAGCTAGTGTGTGGTGCACCAGCTAAGTTACCTGTGAATAATCTCTTGCCAGTTTATAGATTCATACAAGAGAATGATAAAGAGATTGAGGACTCAATGAATGAAAGGATAAATCAACTGGTTGCATTGGATGAAACTAGAAGAGAAGCACAGAAGACAAATATCAGGAAACAACAGAAGGTGAAATATTTGTTTGATAAAAGGGCTATAGAAAGGATGTTTCAAATAAGTGACTTGGTCCTTGTTTGGAATGCAAAGAGCCAGGATAAGGGCAAGCATGGTAAATTTGAGCCCTTATGGATGGGCCCATATCAAATCAACAATACTCATGGAGAAGATTCCTACTTTCTCCAGGCCCTAAATGGTGAACTACTGGAATTGCTTGTGTACGGTAAATTCCTTAAACCTTATTTCTCATGAATGAATATCTTGAGTGCACATTTGTAAATTAGGTGTGAATAGTCTGTACATACCTTCTATAGTCAGTGGTGTTTTGTATTTTGCGTTTTGCTTGGTCTGTCCCGGAGTGGTCTGGTTCTCGCTGCAGCCTTGCTCCTGCACATCCCCAATCGGAGCCAATGGTGGTGTCTGCCTAGGGTTAGGGTTTTGAGTCGAGTCTGCAAGATTATATTTTTATTCCCTCAAACTCTTAATGCCTTAGGTTTTATTTACCCTCGGCCTCCTGCATTGTATCTTTTAATTCGTCGTTGACCTCCTATAGCAGGTCATCAATCACTTAAGTTGCATGTTCATGGATTAGCACTCGCAGGTTGACCAACCCCTTTGCATTGCATTACCGCTTTCTCCCGTTGCGCTAAAAAACCCAAAAAAATTCTAAGTCCTTCGGCCTAAACAGTTTGTGTGTATGTTTGTATATGCATCGCTGTTTGTATGTACATTTAAATGTGCAAGTGCGAATGTACAAGGGCGATCTTGAAAGAGAATTCAATCAGCCTTTGAAAAGTGCAAAAAATGGTTGTATGCACCTTTGTATGCATATCGGGCTTGTATGTGTTATTCGGGTGCATTTTTGGACATACAAAGGTGGAATATACATTGCAGATTCCTAGTATATTCTGCGGTTGTATCGAAGGAGATTGTATGTATGTGTCATATATTTGATATACAAAGGGAAGATACAACACCTGGACCCAATTGAGATTGCAATTTGTTTCACAATGATTTGGGGTCCGCGCCTTGTATGTGTTGTATTTGTATGTATATGCTTTTGCATATACAAAGATTTGAATGTGCAAAGGGCAAAAAGGGCAGAAATGTATGTTTACACTGTGAAAAGTTTGCGATGGCAAAAAGACACCTATGTGGCATGATTCTATTAGCCGATGACTTTTCAAAGCTGGTGACTAGATTGCCCGATCAAATTGAAGCCATAGATCTCGGCGAGAGAGGAGGAATCGACGACCCTGTTTTCAAATTGTTCATAGGAGGGTTTTTCTGTGTGTTCGTGGCTACATTCCAGATAGAAAAAACTTCAAAAAAAAACACGTGAACCATGCATTTCCTGCAGGTAGGTTGGCCATTATGACAGAGTTGAAGAGGTATGGATCGATGGATTGATAGGCCAACTACCATTTTTAAGGAGAAAATCTTTAGGCGGCTGCATGTCTCCCAAGTTCAGCTGCTCTTTTCCTTCTTCTTGTCCCTGGTGCATTCAATGTTCTTGGTGCCATTCTGGAGATGCATTGTATCTGGTGACATTTTGAGTTGACCAATGTACTTGTTGCTGAGTGCACGTTCTTGCTGTATAAGAGGACTGTGTCACTCATTTTTTGAGGTTGTTGAAGACTCGGCAAAATTTTTGGTGGAGTAATAAGATACAGTTTTGCTGGTGGCTTTGTTTGGTACCTTGTGAGTTTATGAATCATATGTTGTATGTTTTATGCATAGTTTACTGGTTTCATGTTGTTTTTGTATGAGAAATGCTTTGTTGCATGTGTTTGGTCATTTGTCTCCAAGTTGTGGGCATTTTTTCTTTTGAATCTGAATAGCTAAGGGTTATTTAAGATTCAAGAACATGGATTTTCTGTGTTGAATGTTTAATCTCTTATCTTTGTTCAAGGAGCAAATTAAATATTTTAGGTTAAGCATTGGGAAGGGTATGTTGCAATAGGGATATCATTAAGTATGAATGACTAAATACTCAGTATGGGGAAGTATCTGTAAGGCAAACACTAAAATTTCCCCTTGAAACTCAGTTATTGATTCAAGTTTATGGTAATCATTCACATGTGTATGTCTATTGACTCCGAGCCCTGAGATAGGCACTAGTCTGGTCTTGTATTGAGGTCACAACCCAAGGTCCCAGTCTTGCATCCAAATACAAAATACAAATCCAAACTTCAAATATAAACCTTTAGGACATTAGAAGTAGTTTTAGGACCAAAATCCTCTGTCTCACAATTGAGCATAGGCCCAAAGCTAGCCCCTTTGCACTTATTTTACAGTTTTGGTCTGCATAAGAGAGGATTTATCTACTTTGTGTCAACATTCCAGTAAGTTCATGTGCATATCTTATGGATGTTGAATAGGGAATACCCCCCTTGGTTCTGCAGAGCCTAAAGAAGGAGAGGAGATATTTATAGGGTCTATCTCCTGTACTGTTGGCCCCTGGCCTAGAAATCTTGTTGATCAATGATGGCTACCTTGTAGGGATAACTGGGAAGCATCTAGTTTGAGAAAAAACCCAACACAACAAACAACAAGTAAAGAATAACCTGCATTACAAGAATCTCCTAGACTAAAAGGTAAGGGGCTCTATGTCGAGGTTCCTCCTCTGTCATCCCTACAAGAATCGGGAGGTATCCGTAGAGAACAAAGTGAAAGGAAGCTAGGTGTGCGGAAACGCTTCCTACACTAATCTATTAAGGAGAGGGCTATGCAAAATTAACTTTATCCTAACTATTACAGCAATGTTAAACCATTAACATGAGATATTGTAGCAAAACATAAGAACCAGAAAGTAGACAGAAGAAGAGAGACAAAGATTTATGTTGGGGAAAACCCTTCTTGGGTGAAAAACCCCACACTCAGAAACCTGCACAATGTATTAACAAATTTGAAAGTTGTTTACAATACACTTGCAATGCAAGCTTCAATGGTCTTCAACACTCGTGTTTAGAGTCAATTCGGTAGCATAACAGTACCTGTAAACCTGTGATACAAACTCCATCTCCAAGCACCTGTATATAAAGGAAATACAAGGCAATTTTGGACCTTTCTTGGAATGGGCATCCAACATGGCATCTTGGACCAAAACCCATGCCTAGGGACACTTGGTCAACATTGTAGAATGTGTCTGACACTTGTCCACAACTCCCATTCCAAAGAGGTCACCTATTTCCAAAATGGGCTATGACAGATGCTCTTACGACACTTACGACCGTCATAGAATCTGTCATAGCAGTTACAACTTACAGCTGTAAGAGAATCTATCATACACATGCTATAAATAACATATTCTCTTACAACATGTCATATTCCACCTTGGGGCACCCAAATATGCCTCATTCAAAGATGCTTCATGACACATGTCATCACATGTCTTACAACCTTCTATTTCTGACTTACATGTCATAGATTCGTCATAGGAATCCGTCATAACTATTTTGGTCAAACATTCCTTACACAACAAAGAAGATGTTGACACATGGTAGAATATTCCTACCACTAAGTGGGACGCCTATCTCCTCATGTGAGGACAAAAATACAAGTTGTCATAATCCATGTAGGATTGACACATCACCTTGCCACATCCCACAATATGATAATATGGATTTTCTAAATATTTACAACATAGGCAATTAAATAATAAATACAAACATTACAAATGCAGAGAATTACCAAGGTTGAGACACCTTAATTCCCAACATTCTCCCACTTGTCAAACACCTTGTAAGAGCTAATAGAAAAATAGGATTTAACCGCTATAGGCCGAGAGGCCCATAGACTCCGAACACCATCTGAACTTCTCTGTGCCCACTGGTTTCATCAATGCATTTGCAACATTCTTCAAAGTATCTACCTTCTCCAAATTTACCTTTCCATCCTCAACCATGTCTCGCACGAAGTGAAACTGAACATCAATGTGCTTTGTTCTAGCATGGAAAGTTGGATTCTTTGCAAGGCAAATTGCACTCTGACTGTCACAACTGATTGTGATCTGACCTGCATTAACACCAATGTCTGAACACAATCTTTTAAGCCAAATAGATTCCTTACAAGCATGAGTTGCTGCCATATGCTCAGTTTGTGTCGTGGACAAAGCAACAATAGGTTGTCGCTTCTTAATCCAACTAATAGCACCACCAAACAGTGTAAAAACATAAGCACTGGTGGATCTCCTACTGTCAATGTCACTTGCCCAATCTGAATCCACAAATCCACAAATATCAACAGAATGCAGAGGTCCTAAAACATTACCATGATAGCAAATGGAGTACTCGAAAGTACCCCTCAAATATCTAAACACTCGCTTAACTACATCCCAATGAACCCGTCCAGGATTAGCCATAAATCGACTAAGGACTCCCACTACTTGGGCAATGTCTGGTCTTGTGCAAACCATAGCATACATCAAACTGCCAACAACACTAGCATAAGGTACTCTGCTCATGTCCTCCACCTCACTAGGAGATTTTGGACAATTCTCATCAAACATCTTTGTCCCCAAAGAAATGGGAACACACAATGGTCTACAATCTGCCATGCTAAATCTGTCCAACACGGTCTTCACATACTTACTCTGGCTTAACCAGAGTTTTCTGTTGGTTCTGTCTCTTCTGATTTCCATTCCTAGAATGTACCTAGCTGCCCCTAAATCTTTCATTTCAAACTGAGCTAACAACTGAGATTTAAAATCAGAAATCATATTCTTACCCTTCCCAATGAGCAACATATCATCAACATATAGTGCAATAATGAGAATACAATCACCATCAGATTTATAATACACACAGTGATCTGATTTTGATCTCACAAATCTAATTGACAACACAAAGGCATCAAACTTCAAGTACCATCTCCTAGGGGATTGCTTCAAACCATACAAAGACTTCTTAAGTTTGCAAACCAAATTTTCTTTACCTTTCACCATGTAATGCTCTGGCTGTGACATGTAGATTTCTTCCTCCAAGTCACCATGAAGGAAAGTTGTCTTCACATCCATCTGTTCTACCTCCAAGTCATAAGCTGCTGCGAGAGACAACAGGAATCGAATGGATGTCAGCTTTGCAATGGGAGAGAAGATCTCACCATAATCTATACTCTCCACTTGTGAATACCCCTTCGCAACCAATATAGCCTTATACTTCTCAACACTGCCATCTACACTAATTTTCTTCTTGAACACCCATTTGCATCCAACGGGTTTTTGTCCAGGAGGCAAAGGCACCAAGTCCCAAGTTTGATTCTTTTCCAAAGAAGCCATTTCTTCCTCCATGGCCTCCTTCCAGCAACCTGCATCCTTCATATCCAAAGCCTCTGATATAGTTCTAGGTTCATCACTGTTAGTAAGCAAAGCATAAGCACAACTAGAATCAAGCAATGTAAAACCAAACCTTTCAGGTTGCTTTCTTATCCGTGTAGACCTCCTCATGAGCTAAGGTTGAGGTTCAGCTTCTTCATCTGAGCTTTCAGAGCTGCTAGAGCTCTCCTCATCATCAGGTCTAACATTGTCTTTCTGTTCAGTCTTCTCAGGGGTGAGAGGAAACTGAACAACATCCTCTTTCTTTTCTTTTTCTTCTGGCTACAAAACAGTGGAAGAAGGTGTAAGCTATCTGAAGATGACACTTCTGCTATACAACACTTTTTCAGCCACAGGGTCCCAAAGCTTGTATCCTTTCATACCAACACCATAGCCGATGAAGATACACTTAACAACTTTGTTCTCCAACTTTTACCACTTCTCCCTAGGCACATGTGCATATGCCTCACAACCAAAAACACGAAGATGCCTTACTGAAGGCTTTCTACTAGACCACACCTCCATGGGTGTCTTTCCAACAAGAGCTGATGTAGGAGATCTGTTTACCAGATAGCAAGTAGTGGCAACAGCTTCAGCCCAAAACTTTTGTTCTAGGCTAGCTCCACTAAGCATACTCCTAGCCTTCTCCATCAATGTCCTGATCATCCTCTCTACAACTCCATTTTGCTACGGGGTGTATGGAGTTGTCTTATGCCTTTCAATCCCAAGTTCCTTGCAATACTTATCGAATTCTGTAGAACAGAACTCACCACCGTTGTCAGTTCTCAAACATTTAATCTTTTTACCAGTCTAATTTTTAGCAAAGGATTTAAACTCCTTAAACTTGCTATAGATTTTAGATTTGCTTCTGAGAAAATAAATCCATGTCCTTCTACTGTAATCATCTATAAAAGATACAAAGAATATAGATTTTGATAACGAAGGAACATTAACAGGACTAAACACATCAGAATGAATGAGGTCCAATACACTAGAAGACTTATGCGAACTCAAGTAAAATTAAACATGGTTTTGTTTTCCATAAATGCAATGTTCGCAAAAGTCAAACTCAAGATTACAATCATCTAACCCCTCAATGAGGTTCTTATTTTCTAGGGTATGCAGACCCTTCTCACCAATGTGGCCAAATCTCTTATGCCATAACATTGTCTTTTCTGCAGGAAGTTTAACTTCCAATGCACGATTACAACCATCAAGACTAGAAACAACAGATTTCTTCACTGCTCGTTCAGATGGTGGGGATGAAGTGACTACTGCCCTCTTCCTTGAGTTAGAAGAACTATTGCATTGTGAAATGCATGCCTCCAACTGAAACAGAGTACCTCTCCGAGTACCCTTAGCAAGCACCATAGATCCTCTAGTCATCTTGCATCCTTCTTTCGAAAAGACAACCTGCACACCTGCATCATTCAAACTACTTATAGAAAGTAGGTTCCGTGCTAATCTTAGGATGTGTATAACCCTAGAGATCCCCTTCACTCAACCACCAGGGAATCAGATAGAGACTCTTCCATGACCAATGATCTTCAGATGAGAGTCATCACCCAGATACACCTTTCCACCATCGAACAAATCATACTTAGTGAACCAGTCTCAATGCGAGGTCATGTGGAATGATGCACCAGAGTCGATTAGCCACACATCATCAGATGAATGGGTTGCCAAGGCTGTGATGAAAGCATCACTGTCATCTTGTGATTTGTCAAAATCTGAATCAGGAGCTTTCTTCTTTTTCTTCTTCTCCTCTTTGCATTCCTTTCAGAAATGCCCGGTCTTGCCACAGTTCCAACAAAGAGCCTTGGACTTTCCAAGAGATTTGGATCTCCCATGGGATTTGGATCTACCCTTCTCAACTTTCTTATCCTTCTTCTTCCCTTTCTCCCTGGGTCTTCTACGAACTGCAAGGGCCTCTTTGGCTGCCTCAGAAGACTTTCTCCGCATCTCTTCAGACAACAGCGAAGAAACCACTTCTTCCATTTTGAATGTGGATGTGGTGCTTCTAATTGCCATGACAAGATGATCCCATGAGTCCGGTAGAGAACAAAACAGGGTCATATACTGATCCTCCTCCATCTTTACACCAATAGATGTCAATTGTGCAACCAGCATGTTAAAGGTATTCATATGCTCAGGAATGGATCCTCCATCCTCCATTCGAAGAGAATACAACTTCTTTCTCAGAAAAAGTTTATTAACTAGGGATTTGGCTTGATACACATCCCCCAACTTCTTCCAAAGGAGTTTTGCAGTAGTCTCCTCATGGACATTTAACAACACAGAATCGACAAGACTAAGTCTTATGAGACCCTTAGCCTTCTGATCCTTGAGATCCCAATCAGCTTGTGACATTGCAGCTAGTTTAGTTCCATTCACACTATCCCAAAGGTCTTGGTCAACTAAATGTCTTCCATTTTGAGCTTCCATAGCTTGAAATTACTGCCATTGAACTTCTCTACTTCAAACCTTCTTGATGTGCCTGCCATCTCCTTGCTGCAATAAGATACAAAATGCTATGTACAGACTCCCACTCAGCCTAAGATTAGCTCAAAAAACCCCTACCCTACAACTAGGACCAAAGGTGATCAAGCTCTGATACCAACTGAAAGGAAGCTAGGTGTGCGGAAACACTTCCTACACTAATCTATTGAGGAGAGGGCTATGCAAAATCAACTTTATCCTAACTATTACATCAGTGTTAAACCATTAACATGAGATATTATAGCAAAACATAAGAACCAGAAAGTAGACAGAAGAAGAGAGACAAAGATTTACGGTGGGGAAAACCCTTATCAGGTGAAAAACCCCACACTCAGAAACCTGCACAATGTATTAACAAATCGGAAAGTTGTTTACAATACACTTGCAATGCAAGCTTCAATGGTCTTCAACACTCATGTCTGGAGTCAATCCGGCAGCATAACAGTACCTGTAAACCTGTGATACAAACTCCATCTCCAAGCACCTGTATATAAAGGAAATACAAGGCAATTTTGGACCTTTCTTGGAATGGGCATCCAACATTTCATCTTGGACCAAAACCCACACCTAGGGACACTTGGTCAACATTGTAGAATGTGTCTGACACTTGTCCACAGCTCCCATTTCAAAGAGGTCACCTATTTCCAAAATGGGCTATGATAGATGTTCTTACGACACTTACGACCATCATAGAATCTGTCATAGCAGTTACAACTTACAGCTGTAAGAGAATCTGTCATACACATGCTATAAATAGCATATTCTCTTACAACATGTCATATTCCACCTTGGGGCACCCAAATATGCCTCATTCAAAGATGCTTCATGACACATGTCATCACCTATCTTACAACCTTCTATTTCTGACTCTTACATGTCATAGATTCGTCATAGGAATCTGTCATAACCATTTCGGTCAAACATTCCTTACACAACATAGAAGATGCTGACACATGGCAGAATATTCCTAGCACTAAGTAGGACGCCTATCTCCTCATGTGAGGACAAAAATACAAGTTGTCATAATCCATGTAGGATTGACACATCACCGTGCCATGTCCCACAATATGACAATATGGATTTTCCAAATATTTACAACATAGGCAATTAAATAATAAATACAAACATTACAAATGCAAAGAATTACCAAGGTTGAGACACCTTAATTCCCAACACAAAGCACTTCATCAAAACCAATCAAATTTGTACCAGCTTCCTCCTTTGAAATGTCAAAGACTATGGGAAATCATGACAATCCTTTTGAAAACATCACTAATAAAACAAAAAGGAATAGGTAAGCAAGAGAAAGGAGGAAGATAAGACAAGATTTCACTCAACAAAATACACCTCAACAAGAAAACATTCCACCACATAACATTGAACCAAACAAAGAAGAGATTAAAGAAGAAGAGTTTAAGGACAATAACAAAAGTTGGGCAATTGTACCTTATGTACCTCTCTCCTCTGGCATTCGAGATTGGGAAGATGATGATTTGCTCGACGATAACCACTAGCTCAGTTGTGCAATAGGTAAGTATTTCTAACCCTGGCAGCCACCTTTGTCATAGCATAGTTTGCTCGTTTACATGGCTTCCCCTCTTGTGTTGTGTTCCCTCGTGATGTGTTATGTGTTATTTAGGTCTCCTTTGATGACCCTTGATAATCTTGTAAGGTCAAGGATACTAGGAGACCACCTCTGTTGTGACCATTCTTCTATTTGTTTCATTTGAGGTGCCTACAGTATAAGCCTAATGGCTATACTCAGATCTGAACCTGTAAGTGTAGCCTTGGTTTCTTGGATGTGATTCATTACATGATCTCTTGTGTTTATCTTAGCATATCTTATCACTGTGTTTGTGGGAACAATCGGCAATCATGAGCACATGTCACCTTGGGGGCAGGGGCTTTACAAGAGCTCTTGTTTCCTTCCATGTTTTCTCTTTACCTTAACGTGCTTGATATCGGTACACGACATCAACCACCTTAAGGTGGGGTCATATATAATTATATTTGTTTGCTTATTTTGGTACTAACGAAGCATGCTTGTAAGCCCTTTCCACGAGATGGGATGCTTTATCTCCAGCATGAGTGCACATCCTTATATCAATTGCAATCAAAAAGCCCTCATTGCGAGGCGGGATAACGTATCTCTTGAGCTAGTGCGTATCCTTTTATACAAAATCCCTCATCGCAAAGTGGGACGGTGTATCTCTTGAGCTAGTCCACATCCTTTTATACAAAGTTCTCATCGGTAGGTGGGGTTGGATCTTGAGCTATCCTCCATTAAGTGTGTTTTTGGCGGTTGTTGTGGCATAAGTCCAACTGTTAGGTGTGCCTGTGGCGTGTTTGAGATGGTGGGTCTTAGCAATAAGCTCCTACCATTGCCCTTGTTTATTGTGTTTAAGACACATAGTATGTCTATGACATGCTATATGATGCTTATGTATTCCATGTGTTTTCCCAATGTGTGGTTTCAAGGGTGTAGCGATGAGCTCCTCGCACACTCAGGCTTTGTTTGGCATGTTTTCCCCTGTGTGTGGTTTCAAGGGTGTAGCGATGAGATCCTCCCACACTCAGGTTTTGTATGGCATGTTTTCCCCTATGTGTGGTTTCAAGGGTGTAGTGATGAGCTCCTCCCACGCTCAAGTTTGGTATGGCATGCTTTCTCCCCTAGTGTAGTTTCAAGGGTGTAGCGATGAGCTCCTCCTACATTTTGGGGTTTTGTTTTACAATTTTATTTCCATGCATTTATATATGAAAATGCTATATCAATGTATTCATCATGTTTTGTGTGACTGCTCTCATGTCTTCATCATGTTTTGTGTGTCTTCAATATTACCTTCTCCGTGTTTTGCGTGCTTGTTACTATCTTCATTGTGTCTTGTGTGTCTTCAATGTGTTTTCTAATGCTTACCTAAGACTGGGGGCTAGAAATAGTTCCTCAATCTTGGTGTATGCCTTAGCTTCATGTGCTTGGCATGTTTGTTGTGTTTTCGACCATACTTTAATGCATGTATGGGTCATAAGATCATACATACATTAAAGTGGGGGCTAAATGTTATGTCGTAAAATGTCCCCCTAGGACTTGTACCTCATAGTTTAGCTCCTTGGTCCTCCTAATTTACTTATGCATGACTGAAACTCATCTTGAAGCAAAATCCCTCGAAACCCATGACAAATGGGGCCTAGGGGTGAACCTTAAGATTAATCTGGACCCAAAATAGGCCCCTAGACTTGGACACTTGCGCCCTAGTCCAACCCTATTTTGTGGGGGTCCCAATTTCATATGTCGGCTTATGACCATTAAAAAGGTTTCTTTGTCGGCATCTTAAGTTTGAATTACAAAAGTTTAATGAGAATGCATATATAAACATGTTTAGGACTTCATTTTAAACTATAAGATGATTTGGAGATTAGGGCGAACTTATGATCATTGAGCATGCAAGGCATTCATTATGTTGTAGAGCAGAATTGTGTTGTTGTGTTTGTTGTTACAGATTTGGCTTCATCTTCTCATGGTGTGAAAGATCTTCATCTCCTTGACAGCTACACCTCTGAGGTGATATCTAGTTGTGATTCAATCTATCCACTTTATCATTTCTTTTGCCTCTGTCTACCAAGGACATGCACTCTCTATCTAACAATGGTGTTGGAAGGCTTGAATGGCATTCTGGGGCTTGACCGAGGCAAGCTCCTAAACACCACAACCCCAACCCCTCTCTTGTGATTATAGGTGACAGGTATCAGATCTTGCAGAGAGGAGTTATAGGAGCATAGAGCAGAGTATAAAGGTTCCACATATGAAGAAAACAACAAGAAATATCCCTAATTGGACAAGGGCACATGCTCTTTTGTCCTCCAATTTAGCGTTGTCAAAAATCTTAGAGCATGTTGTAGTCTAAAGCATCTTTTGGTTCCAAGCCCTTAGAAAAAGTACCACCTTGGACACTGGTGCCCGCTCTTTCACCCCCAAAGTTTTTACTTTCTGAAATTAAAGTCCTAGTATGTTTCTAATCTACATTTAGTGTCTTCCTATGCGAGCATTTGTTGGGATTCATCTGTTTGCTTATGATTTTGCATAATTAGGGTTTTAGGCCTAATCAGACTAGGGTTTTAACAAGTAATCAATAAATTCCAAGTTTCCTTATCATTCTAAGTGACACCAAACCTGTAGCTGAGTCCTCTTGCAAAAGTTATGATTCAACTTTGTTTAATGTCCTTAAATGTATGTAGTGAAAGGAGGATCTAATTAAACTATCAACATCAACGAAAACCATCAATCCCTTATTTTTCATACATTACAACAATACAACTCAATATGATAATAGGGAGAAGCATGATGCCCCCCAATGTAGAGTCCATGTGATAAGGATGTGATCACGTAAGTTCAATGTATAGGATTGAGATAGGATCAAAGTGATATAGAAATAAGACTCCAATAATAGTAGGAAAGCATAATGCCCCCAATGGGATCAAGACATATGATAATACAATGTGAACACATATAGATAATAGGAGGAGAGCATATGCCCCCTAGTGTAGGTGTATACATAAAAATGTGAATATAAAGGAACAAACTAAGCTAAGTTAATCTATCCCATTCACATCTAAATGCAACCTCTGATTGAGCTAAATATGAATGCATATAACATAAAATAAAATCAAACAAATACCTCAAATGCAAACCTATGATCTTTAGATGTGCTCCTTGATTATCTATGATTGCTCCTCAAATTAGCAACATAAAATTGCATTGCATGGAGTCTTGAAAATGGCTTGGAGAGGGTTCAAGTTATAGATTTTTTTATGAAGGATTGGATGGCTAAGATTGATTCAAAGGATTAAGGGTTGATATTGATTGAGAAGATTGGGTTGATGATAGGCCCCCAAGTGGCATCATTTGGTTGGTGCACAAGTGGAGTCCTTGGATTGAGGAGAGATTAATGGTGGACGATCTCCTTGGAAGAAGTGGATGGATGAGATCAAAAGAGTACCAAGGGTACCTTAGAGGGATGGGCAAAGGACTTGCCCATATCTCATGTAAGAAGACCCATATGATTTGTATAAAGACTCATGCCTTTGTACACTTTGGAGGATGTGAGAGGTTTGAATGGATTAATGGTGGTTTAGAAATGTGCAAGTGTGTGATTAGTTGGCTAATTGGTTTTAGCCAACTTAACGAAAAGCGGACAAAATTCTTGAATTAAATAAATAGAGATATTTATTTAATTCTTAGGATGGGGATGAGGATTTTAGATAAATAAATATTGAATTTATTTATCAAAGGTTTGGACTATGGAAAATGGTTGATTAATTAAATAGATGATTGAATTTATTTAATTAATGCTAGGAAGAGGGTTAGATGAATAGTACATTTTACTAATTAAACAATAAAATATTATTTAATCAATATTGGGATGAAAAATGGATAATTAATCAAATAAATAGGGATTTATTCAATTAATTATAGAGGAAATGATCAGGTGATGTCTTGATTATGGTTAGAATGGTGATGAAATGATTTTAGGTGTCTACATTTTGCCCCTCTTTAAGATGGTGTTGCAAAGCAACATCATTTCAAAGAAAGATAAAACATAGTGCTTGGTTGGATGAGAAGATTTTGATTTGGAAGAATATGATTGGATTAAGGATAATGATGCCCCATCCACTCGAAGTGGGAGTGATGAGGAGGAATGATGATAGTGATGATGTCCCCTTGAGATGATAAGCGGGTTTGAAGAACACGAGTGTACTCTTGAAATGGATGAAGATAGCGAAATTAGAAAGATGAAAGTGGAATTTGGATAAAATAGATTTGGAGGATGGATGAATGGAGAGAAATTATGAAAAGATTGGGGGGATATATTGATTGGATGGAGTGATGAAAAGATTGGGGAGATTGATAGGGAAGGATGAAGTGAGGATGCAAATGGATGGGGTGGAATGATGCGTCATGCTACATTGGATTGAGCAATCTTATTTGATATAGAACTAGATGTTATGCACCAAGGTATAAAGAACTAGGGTGATGATGTGTTCCATGTGTAGCAAACAAAAGGATGCCCCAACACATCACAAGGCATTGGACGACCTTGGTGGGTACTGTGATGAGGCAACCGACAAGGTCACAAGCAACCATATGTCGTATAGCACCATGATATGGAAGACCATGATACCATTGTGGTAGGTAGGCTACATGGATCAACGCAGATGCAAGACAAAATGATAATGCACACAAACAAGCAAGCAAGCATGCACAAAATGATACAAGACAAACATGATGTTGCCCCTGGTCAACCTAAAAAGCCAAATATTAATGGATTAATTGATGATGGATAGTGTTTTTGAGGTGGGAACGTTATATCCCAAGAACAACATGAGGATTGGGAATAATATATCCTGATGATGATGGAAAAGGATCAAGGCTTGCAACAAGGCTAGGAACAAGATCAATGGATGAGATTGGATGTTTTTTTGTGGATTGCTTAGCTTGATATGCATGGATTAAGATTTTCTTATGATGGTTGGATTGCTGGGAGATTTAGATTGCTTGGGAGGGATTGCATTGGGTTGGATATGGATAGCCTTTAGCTAGGTACTAATGAAAAAGGAAAATGGAGTCGAGGGACAAGGGTTTTGTGGAGGTTGTGGATGGAATGATGAAGGGATACGACAATAGATGGGGGAATGTAGTGCTTATACTATATCCATGGATGTCAAGACCACTTCCAAAGTTGAGAAGTCTAGTGAGGGAGGGGGTAAGATGGAGATTGGGATAGCGGTTCATGATGGAGGGATGGAGGGGTTCAGATGTGATCTCCAAGGACTATGTCACCTAGGAATAACATGCCCCACTCTAAATGTGTCACTCATGACGAGGTGTCTAGGAGTCCTGGGTTGGATGGATGTTGTAGGATATGTTGGAGATGGGTAATGCCAAGAGGTGTCCAAAGCATGTTTTAAGATTGATGCCCCTATCCTTATCAAGATCAAAAGTGGGAAGGGATGATTGATGGGAAGGCGATAAGATAAAGGTAAGGATATAATGGATGGGTAGGTTGGGAGTGATAGGCTAGATGAGGCTTGTCCCTAAGTGTAGGATGCTCTTTTATAGTGGATTACACATGACACCCATGAATGGGTTTTCATCATGATACTTGTCCACGGTGCCCTGAGAATGGTTTTCACCAATGGATGTGTTTTTCTCTTTATTGTTTTAAATTTTTTATTATTTTTTTACATTTTTGATTTTTAGATAGGGTGGAATGTATGGATTTGGAGAGGGGATGGGGAATTGAGAATCTATTTTTGCATAAGGGTGATGGTAGCCCATACTAAAAAGTTGTGGCATATGGATAATGTCAATTATGAGTGCACTTATAGATGTTGATAGATGTCCAAGTGGGCTTCTCCAAGAGCTAAACAAGGTGCCGACATAGTTTTGATGGTAGGGGATGTTGTTGAGGAAGATGGAATGGAAGGTAGGTTGGATGGATGATGGATGGATCATGTGAAATCATGGATTAAAGGTATGTGATGGGGGATATACATTAGACAATAGGTTTGAGTTTAATAGGATGGAGGCATGACAAAATATCATTAGGTCAAGGGGAACCAAGACCAACAATTGGACACACCATGTTGGATTTTGAAGCTTCTAATTTTGATAAGGGATTTTGTATGCATGAGATTTCTAATTGTGGGGTCGGGATGGGGGATTTGGGGACCCAAATGGACTTCGGATTTTTGGAAGTTTTTGATTGGCGTAGAATGGGGGATATGTATTTCAGGATTTGGGGATGGAGTGGAACTTGTTGTGCCCTTTCACAACAAACCCCATTTTGTCTTAGGAAAATAGGGACCCCTTTCTTTTCTTTGTGTTTCCTCCTACTTTTTCATCTGATGAGTTTTTCTTTAGTCTTTTCAAAAGATTTTTTTTTGCTGATCCCTCAGGCCTATGGGGTTTGTCATTCTAGAATGATAGTAGAAACATCCACGACAACCCAATGGTCCTTTCACGTGGTGTAAATAGCCTATCGGGGTTCGTCGTCTTGGTATGACTGTAAAGGAATCCTCGACGCTCCGCTCTAAGGGACAATAGTTGTTGATGCTAAGTATCACCTATGTCAAAGTCTCAAGATGTCTGTTCCTAGCATGATCAAGGGCAAGGTTCTAAGAGTTATTCTCTGACCTAGGATTTGACTAGCATTCTACCTACCCTTGGCAGCACATTATTTGTTGGTTTCTCATGTGGCTGAAAAGGGGTTTTATGGCCATTTGATTGCTCATTTACTCATTTAGATTTCCCTCATCTACAATCCAAGCTCCCTTCGAGAGCCATACAACAAAGCTTGAATCATTTGTCTGAGCATTTGTCATCCAATCTTGTGGGTGTGATTGTGTGAGACCTATCATCGTGAGCATTCTTGTAGAGGATCCCTAGTTGTCATGTTTTCATTTTCTATTTCCTTCAAGCCAGGTAGGGTTTACATTTGCTCCATTCATTTTCATACTAGGGCAGCTGAAAGTTGTTCTTTATGAATTTTTATGGATATGTTGAGCTTTTCTTTCATTTGGGTTCCCATCCAGGGTCTTGGCTGGAGACCCTAGTGCTTTCACCATTATATCTTTGTCTAAGGGTTTATGTACTGAATGCAAGGTGAAATGGTCCTCTTTGTAGTCGCCCATAGTCGTGATCCACTTTATTTATATTTTTTATGGTTGGTTAAGTGGCATGATGGTTGAGTAGAGCATCTCTTAGAAGATCCTTGATGTTTCCCTAAAATTTGTCATGTCTTGAGTTAGTTTGAGTTTGGAGGAAGTCCAGGTCATATGTCTTACTGAAGACCCGTTCCCTGATCCCTGATTACGCTTCATACTTTCCTTCGGTGGGATCAACCTCGTGGTGCCCCCTTTAAGTGTGGTTAGTCTTTGGGACAAGAGGTAGATGATAACCCCACTGCATGATTCCCAAATTTTCCCTTTGTATAACTTTAGTGAAGTTGGACTCGCGAGGCTTACGTTATCCGTTAGTTGGTTTGGAGTTTGAAGTATCGAGTCATCTCTAATTCCTAACCCCCGATATTATCTCTACTTTTCTTAGGCAGGCTCAGATCGATGGAGTTCCTTCTCCCTGAAGGCTAAGTTTCTAGGGAAGATTTATGGAGTATCCCTGAACCCCAATCCCCGACTTCAAGTATAAAATTGTCCTAAGGGTCACATCTTCAGAACTTCACCTTACATATATATACTTCTTTTTGGGACTGTAGTGTTGGGAATTTCCAAGTTCCTGGTATTTCTCTTTAAAAATGAGGAAAGGATCAAGCTCGGTGCCTGATCCATGACATAATGCAATTTGGAGTTAAAATAAGCTTATTTAATGAAAATTGGTTGTGAGTTTTTGATTATCACGTTAACTTCTATCATTTTTACATTATTTTCTCAGAATTACAAAACATGGAAGAGGATGTGCCAGCAAAGGAAGTCAAGCATGATTACAAGGGGTATATTCCTCCGTAAAAAATGTTCAGTCAGTTTCCAAAAATTGGGGACACAGACCTTGGGGTTGTAAGGAAAGTAAAGGTGCAGAAAAATAGCTTCCCTAATGTTAATTCAAAGGGGATAATGCAGATAGGTAACTTTCAATTTCATACTGAGATGAATACATCAGAATAAAATAGAAAAACAAACAAGATACAAAGAATGACACCAAATTTACGTGGGAAAACCCTTTCGGGTAAAAAACCCACCACCAACAGTAGAACAATCTTTATTACAGCAAATCAAGAGATTACAAAAAAGATTTTCAGCTATTCTGTTCAGGTATTGTTCTCCAAATTATATTCAGTTCACTGTCACTGCACATTCTACAGAATGAACCATATAATCGAAACTCTTCAACTACTCATCACTTAACAACTCCATCATATCTCTATATTTAGTTTGCAAGTGCAGAACCATTTATTAACATCTACCCTAACCATTTCATTTGACTTCTCCAGCATCGATTTCAGCCAACTGTCGCAACCGTTCACATTCTGGTGTGACCAATAGTCCCACATGCATCATGATAACTTGGACACATTAGTTTATAAGCCCAAATGAACAGTAAGTCTATCGTCGGCAATTTTGTTGCCGACGATAATAGTCAATAGCTCAACGGGATAACTTTCACCATCCGATGCCAACACAAACCTTCATCGGAGTGACCACTGTGCATCGGCCTGAAGTCTTTAAGCTACACCGATAGATATCCTCTCACCGATCATTAGAAGAAAACACCATCGGTGAGAGAGTTCCCATCGGAAGGACTTCACAAGGCTCGACCGATAGTAGATCTCACACCGATAGGTAAAGGTCATCGCTGAGACATCAACCATCAGACAAAGCCTTCAACGTCTCTCCGATCACCAGACTCATGCCGATAGGATACATCCATCAGGGTGACACATGATTTCAGATTGACATGTCATAGCTTGGCTGATGGAGATTCTTACGCCGACGCCAATGCTTCATCAGAGAGACACAAGAGTATCGGCCAAAGACTTCTCACTTCTGCCGATAGTGAAAGTCATTCTGATAGTACGCCATTCATCGGTATGATCTCAACTATCGGTGTGACATTACTAAGGTCAGCTGATATAGTAAGTTTGCCCAATAACTTGAGTGTGGCTGACGACCCATATATAGAAAGAGGTTCCAAGCAATAACTTAAGACACTAGGTCTCTTCAGGGGTTCCCAATGTGTAAGTATTTTTGAGGAAGGTCAACACAACAGAGTGAAGATCTTTCCAAGCTCAACAAATGGCTGCTTTTGGATTGCTATGAGTAGGAGCATTTCCCATTCTCTCCAATCCCCAGAGTTGGTCAAAGCATGTGCCAAATCTTACAAGTTTGAAAGCAATAAAATCATCGGACCAACGGGATAGGTCATTTTGAATATTAATTCTAATATGATTGATTTGGCCTTTGGGATTTCAGTTTTCATGCCATATGAGAAAATATCACTCACATCCATGGACACCTTCTACTATAGTAAGCCCAAACCAACCACTAATTATATCAATCAGCAGTTGCTCACTACACAAAGGAAACATCCATTGATGATGGTTGATGTCCAACCGAGTAGTAAGTTTAAAGAGGATGGGAAAGAGTTTATCTCTCTCCTAATTCAGGTATTCGGCCTCTCCTCTGCAGATAAATGGCATCTCTAGATGTGCTAGTTCTACATGAAAATCATTGAGGGAAAACACATTGACTAGGGATCCTTCATCAGTAACAAGTTAGATGACCAATTGTCCATCGTGGAGAAAAAAGGAGAATTTTACATGACTTCTTATCTTGTGTATCTATTAGCCTGCCAAGCCAGTTTCCTAGGATTGTAGTAGGTTGGCTCTTTTCAAAGAGGAGAGGTGTTGGTCTATCAACATTTCCCATAGATGGAGCTCTTGGAGAGCCAAAAACATTACAAGGTGGTCAATGATGGTTTCATTTATGCCATTATCAGAGGCCTAGAAAATGACTACTCCAAAAGGTTGTCTTTAGAGGCTTGTGATGAAATGACGAACTGGGGACATTGGTACATACAATTCAAGACCTTCTCATATATCAGGGTAATGGGCTGCTCAAAACCTCCATACAAGCTCCCTAGATACCTTAGTAACAAAATTGTGTTATTGGAGATTTGCAGACAAGTATCAGAAGTATACAAACTTATTGTTGGTAAGCATAAATCAAGTTTCAAGTTCCCCATCAAGATAGGGGATTATTCTTGCCAAAGTATCACACAGGCCAAATTTTTAGAATTAGATATGGCTCCATGGGCCTTGGATTTATTTGATTATACTAAATCAAGGTTTGATCCAATTAGGTGGTTAGCCCTCTGATTGGAAATTGGTTCAAGCATGAGGATGTTGTTGAGAATCATTGGGCAGATTACCAGGATGATCGTGATGTCAAGCTAAGAGACCATTTTAGATTAGATCTACATCTGGTGAGGAAGTTAAATCTAGTTGATCTCCCAAAGGCCCCAAATGGACTGAAAGAGGATGGGAGAATCTTAGACCCAATTTATGAGCAAAACAAGATCTATAATCAGCCTTTGGATGATGTGAATTGGGGGCAAGATGAGATTGCCTCTTTAGAAGATAGAGCTCAAGCAGTCCTTGTAAGGACCAAGAAGTGGTTTCTCAAACCATACCCCTTGATAGACCCTCATCCTTCCAAGGAGAAGGAGAAAGATAAATCTAAAAAGGTGGTTTGGGGTGAATCTTCACAAGCTCCCAAGGAGACCAAGCTGGCTTCTCCTAACGTAGAAGAGAAGAGGAATACTAGAGCTACTACGGCCACTAGGGAAAAGAAGAAATCAAAGATAGTAGTAGAAGACTCTAGTGATATTGAGGAGGATGATCTAATTCCATTAGAGTAAAAATTAAGAGGAAGGTCCCAACCCTCTACTCAAGTAGTAACAACTGCCTCAACCCTTGGGGCCAAGAAAACCACTCCTCCCTCTTAATAAGATATACACCAATCTTCACCTCATCCCTCATCTCCTCCTATGGCCACTCCTTCTTAAGGACCACCTCCCACATCAGCTACAGAGCCAATGGCACAAGAGGAGAGTGGTCAAAAGGTCTCTTCTCTGCCAATGCAAGTAGAAGAGCTCTAGGGTGTGTTGAAACTGGATAATATTGTTGAGGTGGCTACCTCCTCACCACCATAGGGAGAAGGATCTAAATGATCAGGGAAAACAATGGTATTGACACCATCACCTACCAAATCCCCAGCCCATGTCTCTTATCCACCAGCTATTAATGCAGACCACAATCTTCCCACCTGGTTGAATGTAGTTGTGGAGAAGATAAAAAAAGTTTACACTGAGGATGAAGATCTGGCTACAGTTGTAGAAGCACAACAAGAATAATCAAAGAAGAAGAAATCCAGGGTCTTGTCCCATGTCACCACCGACCAACAGGGTGTCAGAACAACACACATAGCTATACCCTTGGTAGATAAGGAAGAAGCTACCATGACCCCTACTGACTATAGTGTGCAACAAGTGATGTTAGGGCACCAAACCAAGGAAAAAGAAAAGCATGCACTCACTAAATCTATCTCAATAATCCTGGCTAGAATGAAGAAGGATGAAGATACAATAGAAGAACTTAGGGGACATATAGCTCAGTTGACTACATATATCAAGCATGTAGTTGGACCCATAGAGTCTGGACCTTCTGCACCAGCCTTGCCAGATGCACTTAATAAGGATGAACAACCTGTTGACCCCCAAGGAATTCTCTGAGCAGCCATAGCATGGAAGAACTTGCTAGAGACCTTGGGGCGTGACATAATAAAGAAGGTCATGAAGGCCTATCAGGCCCTAGATGCAGAAATTGAAAAGATGGTGATCTTGGAGAGCTTAATTGGTAATGAGCTTGCTACCTGGGAGCAACACCTCCCAATTTTGCAAAAGATGATAGAAACCAACCCTATTCAATATGTTCAAATGAACATTATCAGCAGTGATAATCAGGGGTTATCCAATGAATGGTTGCATGTAGGTAAGCTAAGGGCCAAGGTATTGAGAAGATGTAAGGAGAAGCTAAAAGTCAGGGTGGAGGTAACCAAGGAAAGCTTTGCCAAGGTAGAGACATTAATCCTATCCATCCCCTACACTTTCAGAGACCATTCCTCTATGGTCTTCCCTTCATCATACATGGTTAATGAATTTGGATGCCTACTCTAGCAACCTCTCACTGAGAAAGGAATTGATAACGTAATGAAAATGAAGGATTTGTTTATGGAATTCTAGAATCAACTTGCCAATATGACAAGGCTGCATAGCAAAATCACAAGATCATACCTCTCCATCCAAGTGAAGGCAAAGTATCATCAAGGGATGAGCACCAATGAAATTATTTCAACCATTGAGAATTTATAGGCTCATGCATCGGGAGGGAATTAATATTTGGCTCTTTTGTCTTCATTATTTTTTAACCCATTAGGTTCCTGCGATGTAATAAAGTCTAACAAAGAAATTTTATGTATTCAAGGTTGACTCACAATAAAGGGCCTTAGGTTGACCTGGGCCTATTTTGAATTGCAATTTTAAAAAGTTCCTCTATAAAAGGGGAAATTTTGTCATTTGTAAAGGGGGGAAACATAGAACACTTGCAGTGAGGTAAGCAAATTTTGTAATTCTGATGGCATGTAAAGGGCGAATTTGATATACATTTGAGGTGTGGGAATCCTGCTCACTTGTAATCTACCAACTTGTTGTCAATTAATTGAAGATACTTGATCATTTTTATGTTCATGCCCATTGGTGGTAATGTGCTTGCATTTTCTTTTCCTTGCATATGAGTTATGTTGATGAATCTTGTACTTAATTGTTAAATCTTAAATCAAGTTGATGAATAAGGTTTGAAATATGCACATGTAATATGGTGTTTTCATGCCTTATTCTGATGCTTTCCTTTCCTTAGAATCTTGCACTTTCAATGCAAATGATTGTGTGGAATATTGGTCATCAATTGCTTGTTTAATTTGATCTCACCAACTTTATCATATCAAGTGAAAAGTCAGATATAGAAGCCATCCGTTTGTTTATTCTATTTTCACTCTCTAACCCTAAATCCCTTTTTCTCTCTTTTTTTAAATCATAATTAGTAGTAGTTTTAGGAATCTAAGCTTAAAACAAACATATTTCTTTCAAAGACTATTTGGATTTAGGTTGATTTTACCAGGACAGGCCCCTTGAACAAAAAACTACATTGTCCACTTAGCTACTCCAACACTACTGTGACCTAGGTAATAGGGACCATGGGGTGATCATAATATCATTAGATTTCCTTTTAGGAGAAGTAGAGTGTCATTTGTTCTACTTAGAGTTGATGTGCCAAAATAACCATCAACGGAACTAGCGTTAGAAGGAGGGCCTGATCAATCTGGATTCGCTTAGTTTTTCTCTAGCTTTCGAAGGGAGAAGTTTGACTAGATCTAGATTAGTTGGAGAAACTAAATTTCAAGAGCTCCAATATCACTAAAAAATTAGGAGTGACCATGGTAAAAGGAGGAGGTTAAACACTAGGTCAACTAGCCCTATCATATTTAAAGACCAAGAAGCCTTCCCTGAAGAACCACCTCAAGTACCAATGGTTGCCTTCTTTGATGCAGATTATTCACCCCTACGACTTGTAGGAGCTCTCCATGATATGCCCAAAAACCTTGAGAAAATTTTCCCTAAGTTTATCTATGGAGAAAGTAGAAGCACAAAAGATCATATTCAGGCTTTTAAAGAATCCATTAGTAGAGCTGGTATCCCTCACCTAGATGTGGTCTTGAGACTTTTCCCATACCCTCTAGGTGAGGTTGCTTATTGATGTTATTTGAGTTTACCCTTAGGATCCATCGTCACATGGGAACATTTGGAGACTGCTTTTGTAGACCAATTTAGGGTATACACAGACCCCTACACCATATACAAACAATTTTCCACTTGCAAGATACAACCAAACAAGCCTTTAACCATGTTTAACACTCAATTTCACAAACTTTATAAGAGTTTGATCCAACCTTATGTGGTTGATGAGGCAACTGCTATTCAGGTTTATCTTAGGGCTATTGATCCTTTCACTGTATTATTTCTTAGCAAAACCCAACAAAACCCTACCTGTCTTGCAACTATTTACATAGAAGCCCTCAAACTACATAGAGAGATGTATCATGTAACTGGAGGAGCATTTGGGAACTTGCCTTCTTTAGGCTTCCTTGGAATGCCAAATCAAATTCTTGCTATAAACAATGCCCTTATCAATAATACACCCTTAATTAATCCAACTCCAGGGAGTAACCTACAGGTAGGACCATAGATTAGTCATGCTCAACCTTTGAACTAGATTTTTCCAAGTCCTATGTTGCCAGGTGTTAGACATACCTATAACAACCAAGTTTCTCCTTAATACACAAGAAATTCCTATTTTGAGTAACATGTTGTCAATCAAGCAAACACTGTTAACTCTTGGTACACCCATCAGGTTGGCATATCTGTAGGGACAACACAAGCCTTCTTAGATCAAACTTCACACTTGACCTCTGAATTAAAAGCCTTGAAGAAAACACTAGCCCAAGTTACTAATGAGCTTACCAAGTTAAAGGTTAGTCCTTCACAGACATATAATCAGGGAGACCCTCATCAAAATCAAAATAACCAACACCATCAGAATAATAATCACAATAAAAATTTCAATTCCCAAAGGAAAAATAGGCAATGGAACACAAGACCAAACAATGGTGGAGTACCATCCCCTTTGGATTCTTCTATCCAACTAAACTTTGTAAACTTCATTGAGATTAGACCTTTACCACATTGGTGCAAGTTCCACTATACCTCTGATCATTCCAAGCTTAATTGCCTTGACATGAACAAGATGACTCAAATTTCCTAGGACAGGTACAACTAGGAGAAAGTGATCCACCCACACACTCTAGAGACATAGGAAATGCTATGTAGTTCGATACTTATGTGTTCCCTTATGAAGAAGATAATGAATCTGAAATTGAAGTGAAAGCCTATCAACAGGTTAAAAGAAATTATTACCTAAGAAACAAAGATAAAGAGCCCCTTACTACATCCACTCCTCTGAATTATAATTTTGTTCCACGTGACCCTAATTTAGATAAAAACCCAACCCCTTCGATAGGACCAGTTGATGGGTCATTCAAAGCCAACAACTATAAGGGACGAAGTGCAACTAATTCCAAGTATGATCTTATTGATGACATGAAGAAGACTAAAGCTAATATGTCCATGTTGGATGTAGTATAGGAATGCCCTACCCAAAGAGAAGCGTTACTCATGGTTCTTGCAGGGAATAAATCAGCTTAAACAGGAAAGTGCAAATAATAATGTTGTAAATATTCTTGTAGCATTATATAAAGAAAGGACACACCACCATTTCTATTAAGTGTCAAGATGATTGGAAGAATCTACATAATTGTTTGGTCAACTTTGGGGCTTCTAGGAATGTCATGTCCTATTCTATCAGTCAGAAGCTCGGTCTCACCCTCACCAAGACTAATAGAAAGGTGGTACAATTGGATAAAACAAAAGTAAAGGTTGTGGGAGAAGTCAAGGATGTTCATACTCTATTAGTGTCTGACCCTCGCATCTAGAGTCACATTGATATCCAAGTTGTAGACATCCCTGAAGCATATGGTATGTTGTTAAGAAGAGATTGGACCAGGAGTTTGAATGGGTACTTTGCTACAGACTTTTCTCATATGTAGGTTCCTTGGAAGCGAAATTCTAACTAGATTCAAGTCCTTAGCGAGCCTAGATTAAAGCATGTGATCACTGAATATAATGATCCTAATGAAGTGATTTTTGTTGATGTTGACCTAGGTGTCTACTGATAAATCTTAATGGGGCTTACCATTGAGGAGGCTGATAGAGGCCTTCTATAGGGATTCATACAAAGGCTATCACAAGATAAAGAGTTCCTGGGTCCTCAGGTCCAGACAATTGAACTATTATTGTTGAATTGGTGCAAATTGCATCTAGACCCTCATTCTAAATTGTCTTTTTAGGAATGCCTCGAGGCAGTTAACATCATTGATGCAGGAGTAGAAATGTTTAAAATTGGGAAAAGTGAATTTAAAGATGACAAAACCAAAGGCAACCAAATCGAACAAATAGAGACACCTTTAGACTCCTTAAAGGAAACAATGGTTATCCTACACAATGAAATAATAGAGGCAATCGAGCGAACAGAAGAAATATCTATTCAGGCAAAGCCTGCCAAGAAAGCATGTCCCTCTCACAATGGTGACATATGGACTCTTAGAGTTGATGGTTTGAAATGCAAGAAAGGATGCAGAGTTGGGATTAAATTAACAAATCCTAAAGGTAGGACATTTTTCACATCCTATAGATTACAGTTTCCTTGCACTATCAACATGGCTGAGTATGAAGCTTTAGTTAGAGGGTTATTGTTGGCCCACCAAAAGGGAGTAAAATTGTTACAGGTGCAAGGGGATTCCCAGTTAGTGATTAGGTAGGTAAGAAGTAGATATGCTTGTCATGACAAGAGGTTAGTTGCTTATAGAAATAGAGTTTGGGATCTCATAGAGGAATTTGATGCATTTGACATAAGATCTATACCCAGACAAAGGAATCAAACAGTAGATGTGCTAGAAGTAGTAGCCAACACCCTGGAGCCCATGGAAGATTCAAAATTAAAGAAATTTTTAGTAGAATTGGTCCCTTTCCCAGTAGTTCCAGAAAACGTTAGACACTTTTAGGTATTCGAAGATGATAAACATATTCTAGATTTCATTACTAACACTAGTGTCTTTGAAACATAAATTATTGATGAAAGTGACAAAGATCCCTTCGAGATAGATGAAAGTGAAATTATTAATTTGAAGACCAAAAATATTCCCAAAGGGTTGGTAACACTAGAAAGGTTGTTTGACATAGACCAGAAAGTAAAGAAAAAAAAACACAGGACAACTTGGAGGGAGGTAAGTATGAAACTGTCAATCTAGGAAATGAACAAGTTAAGAATGTTTTTATTGGGAAGGCTTGCAACTCTGAAGAAAGGGAAGAAATCATTCAAGCATTGAAGGAATTTAGAGATGTAATAGCATGGAGTTATGAAGATTTGAAGACCTTTGATACATCCATTTTCCAACAAACTATTCCTTTGAAACCTAATTCCAAGCTATTTAGGCAAAAACTTAGGCATGTCAATGCCTTATTGGAACCCCTAATCTTCCTTGTTAGAAACTCTACTTAGGTAGCTAACTTGGTTCTAGTTAGAAAGAAGAATGGGAAGATAAGACTCTGTGCTGACTTCTGAATCTTGAACAGAGCTTCTAAGAAAGATAATTATTTGCCCCCTTCCCTAGATAAGGTTCTACAAATCATCAACGAATCTTAGATGATGTCCTTCCTTGATGGATTTTAAGGATATAATTAGGTTATGATTGAAGAAGAAGATAGACCTAAAGAACTCTTTCACCTATAAGTGGGATAATTATGTTGTTGGCAATATTGTCATTGATGTCAAAAGTAATGTCAAAGAGAAAAATAATGAGTTCATGCATTGACACAAGCGATGAAAAAGTTATGCAAACTATTAAGGAGCCAAAGGAGAGATCAGATCGTAAACTATTAAGGTGGTTTCAAGTGCCATAATAGATAAATATATTAGTGGTCATTACTATGTGTATATTAGATAAAACCAATGGATTTGGTGACACTTAAAGGAATGATCAAATTATTACATCAGGATTAAGTTTGATGATGAGACTGTAACAATGAAGACACAAGAACACATTGTTGCAAGGGGCATCTTCCAAATTGTTCTTAGTCAACGTTTTGAGTATCATACATTTGCAGATCCTTTTGAAGTTGTTTCAAGGAAAAGAGCTCACTTTACAAAGTTTCTTTTAAAGGCAACATTAGCAGGAGTTGACAAACTTGAAGAAGGAGATGAACTTACATTTGATAAAACTTCTTATGATTACATGCATGCATTTGATATCAGATGACCTTGTTTAAAGTTTTGATATAATACATGATACACTGGGATTGGTGCACACTGAATATCCTTACACTATCTACTATGTGGCTATAACGTGAGAGAGAACGTCTTTCTTTGACATGAGTATGATAAGAGAGAACGTGAATTGGTGAAGTGATGGGAAAATCACAAAACAGTGGTGCATTTGATTTCTCATCTTTTTACCTACTTGGCCCATGACTTAATTCTAGGGCACTCCCTGCCAGTTCTAAAAGAACTAGGTTGGACATGCTTTTGTGATCTGGATTACCAAGAAGTTAGGAATGAAGTCAAAGCTATGATCAATACAGTCAAAGATACTGTGATAGTTGAAGTCAAAATCAAAGTTTTAGCCAACATTATAGTAAGAAGCAAAGTGCTAGTGCATCACACTTCTGTTTTGGATCTATTCAATGAAGACACAGAGCGGTAGTGAAGTGTTTACAGTCTTAGCTCAAGATCTATTCATATTTCCCAACACTGGTGTCGATGCTAATGAATAAGATGCCATCACCGAGAAGTTGATTAATATTATTAAATTAAATTAAATAATTAGTAATTAAAGTAATTACGAAAGGTTGCAATTGTGTATGAAGAGGAGTGTCTCATGCTGAGACAAGATATATAAGAGAAGACATTTCATGAGAATAGAGTGTGGAAATAAAAGGATATATCAAAAAAAGGGAAGTGAGTCTAATATCTCTAAAGGAATGAAAAGAATATATTAATAGAATGAAATTGGATATCCAGTGTGAATTGAAGTGAGATGAGAGATGACATGTGAAGCAATGAAGTATAAATAAATATCATTAAATGAAATAAACAAGATATAAATAGAGATCATTCAAAGAGAAATATATGTGAGGGTAAATGAAGATAGAGATCATTCAAATGATGAAGCATTTATAAGTGAGCATAAAAGACATATTTCTGGAAGATATAGACGAGGGTGTTAATGCTAATATAGAGAAGGAGATCTATGCAGATATAAAAGAGTTAGAGGCAGAAATATAAAAAGAGATCTATGGAGATGTAAAAGAGTTAGGGTAGATCTCAAGGCAGAAATGTATGAGAAGATAGTGCCATGATTTGGATCAGATTTGTGAAAAGAGTTTGTGCGTGATTTGGATCAGATTTGTGAAGAAAGGATATTGTGTGAGTTGTGATCAGATTTGTGAGAGGAAGTGTATCGACATTCAGATCTTATGAAGACATATCATCCATTGAAGAGTTCGTAGGTTGGTGTGTTGCTGGTTTGGTGCTTAGTTGCGAGGATTAGTGTCTCCAGTGTGTTTGTGCTCACGAATTCTACAAACAAGGATTTGTGTCTCTAGTGGGTTGGTGCTCATATATTGTGCAAGAGGGGATTGGAGTCTCTTATAGGTTGGTGCCTACAGATCTTGTAAGAGAATTATATATATAAGCAATATTTTTCTGTGGTTTTCTCCCATAAAGGTTTCCACGTAAATCTTCTGTTCTCTGTGTGTTGCATAATTGATAGATCTTGTGTGATTGATATTGATTTGGTTGTTAAGATTTGGAAAAGGTAAAAGATTGTATTATACCGATTCACCCCCCCTCTCAGTATAACTATGTGCTCATCAATTGGTATCAGAGTGGGTTCCTTCATATAGTTTAATTGCTAGAAGGAAGATCTTAAGAGCACATATTGCAAAAAGAAAAGGAAATACCAAGTAGAATGTTGATCAATATGCACCAAAAAAACCAAATGCAAGTGATGAAAGAGAAGCAAGCAAAAGTGATGAAGTGACAAATGAAATACACATGGAAACAGAAAAGAAAGATGATATCTTTGAAAAAGAAGATGACCTTGTGAGTGAAAGAAAATAAAAGTTAAAAGGGGAAGAAAATGCTGAAATAGATTCAGAAGAAGAACATGTCAAAGATGATGAAGTAGATCTTGAGGAGGAACTCCATTATGCCTACAATGAGATCAAGAGGCTTAGAAAGGAGAACCAAAAACTAAAGCTACAACTTCAAGAGAACAATGAATCTAATGTAGAGCTAGTATGAAGCCTTGAAGAATTTGAGAAGATAATCATTGAGCTAAAAATTCAGATCAAAGAAGGATACAAGATGAAAGAGGAAGTGAGAGCCCAATTAGAGAAAAAGGAGGAAAATTGTAAAAGGTTAGAGTCTGAAATTGTCTCCTTGAAAAAGGAATTGGAGAAAGCAAATGCTCAATTGAACAAAGACTTGAAGAATGAGAAGAATACCAAAATATTGGACAATATTATCAATTCACAAAGCCCAACATTCAATAAGAAAGGTCTTGGTCATGAAGAAAATTAGATGGCCAACAAAAAATGTTCTAAAGAGCCACCAAAGAAGGAAAATGAAGAAAAACTAAAAAGCTATGCACATGCTCTCAAGAGTCCCATCATAAAGGAAGACAACAAGAAGGAGGAAAATCAACTTCCATAGAAGATCTACATCCATCCAAAAGATATTAAAGACAAGTTTGGAAAGTCCTTTCCTCCAAGGTAGGTGTAAAAGATCAAGTTTCAACATTCTTTATATGGTTATTGCTATTCTTGTAATAACTTTGGTCATAAAGCAATAGATTGTTGGACACATGCAAGAAGATTTGATTGGAACAAGAATAGAAGTTCTTGTGGCTTGTCAAATAAGAACAACAACTTTGGTCATAAGGCAAGAGATTGTAGAACACGAGAAAGAAGTGTTGGTTGGAACAAGAATAGGAGTTTTGATGGGTTCTCAAAAAGAAACTATAACTCCTTTACTCCTTTTTTAGATTACAATGTTGTGTACTACAAGTGCAACAACTATGGACATACAACACACTTCTGTAGAAGTGGTTTTGTAGAACCCCCTAGGAAGAACAAGAGAGTGGAAGCCGTGGATAATCAAAAGGAAGAAAATACAAAAGTATGGAGAAGGAAACAAAAGCAAGAGAAAGAAGAATCTATGCTTGTGGAAACTACACTTCATGCACAAGTGGTATCACCTAGTTCATAAGGAGAAGTATCAGTTCAAGGGGAGCTAACCATTGCATTATCTTTTAGCTCCATGGAGAAGACAATTCAAGATAGATCAGCTAATACATATTCTATATGAGCGTTTTGTTGTCATTGATCAAAGAGGAAGAGTTATAAGAAAAGAAATTAATATGGTAGTAGCAGACTACATAGTAGAAAGTTACCATATAATGAAATGAAGGATGATTGATGTCAAGATGATAGAGATCCTAGAAGGCTTGAGACAATGAGAGAAGGAAGAAATCATGATAAAGATGCTATAGGTAAGAGAGTAGGAATGAGGATCACAAAACTTCAACTTTTATGGTGCGAGAAGATATGAAGAAGAAAGTGGTGGAGACGTTTGTAAGACTAAACTTGATGAGAGAGATTTTCAAAAAACCTGACAGGAGGATAAGAATGATATAGAGAAGTCCTTGCCTAAAGAGTATGCTCGTATATTTGCATTTGACAATTTGGCTAGAACATGTGTTGGCAAAAGCAAAAGAAATTGACAGTAGAAAGTTGGACGGTTGTGTTATGCTTATGTTTGAATTCACATTAAAGGAGTTCCTATTGATGTAATAATGCCATAGAATACATGGATGGAAGTGTAATGAACATACCTTTACCATTAATGTAAAAGGGGAAAGAGTTACAACAAGGACGAGTTATAAAAAAATGGAGAATGATGTAATTAATGTCAAGAGGAAGCATTACAGAAAGGGGGAGATTCTTTGTGAAGAGTTGAAGGCATTCCTCATCTTGTATGATGCATAGAGAATAATATGATAGAAAAACAAGTTCCTGATTTATTAAAATTGAGAAGATGATCCAAATTATTTTTGACAGCCACAGAGGAAGCATATCATCCAAGTGACATAGAGACAAAAGGGGAACCTTATAGACATGGGGATCATCATAGAAAGAATCACATCATGAAGGAAAGAAGTTGGTTACATCCCTTTTCCATTGATGTCAAAGGGGGAGAGATAAAGAAAGGGAGAGCAATGCAAAAGGAGATAATTATGTTTGTGTTTCCATCAATGACAAAGGGGGAGATTATTGGCAATATTTGCATTGATGTCAAAGAGATTGTTGTCATTGATTTCAAAAGTAATGTCAAAGAGAAAAATAATGAGTTCATGCATTGACACAAGCAATGAAAAAGCTATGAAAACTATTAAGGAGCCAAAGGAGAGATCAGACTACAAACTATTAAGGTGGTTTCAAGTGCCATAATAAATTAATATATTGGTGGTCATTACTATGCGTATATCAGACAAAACCAGTGGATCTGGTGACACTTAAAGGAATGATCAAAGTCTTACATTAGGTTTAAGTTTGATGATGAGTGTGTAACAATGAAGGCACAAGAACACATTACTGCAGGGGACATCTTCCAAATTGTTCTCAGTCAACGTTTTGAGTATCGTACATTTGCAGATCCTTTTGAAGTTGTTTCAAGGAAAAGAGCTCACTTTACAAAGTTTCTTTTAAAGGAAACATTAGCAGGAGTTGACAAACTTGAAGAACATGATTATGATAAGAGAGAACGTGTGCACTGAATATCCTCACACTATCTACTATGTGGCTAGAATGTGAGAGAGAATGTCTTGCTTTGACATGAGCATGATAAGAGAGAACATTTGAGAGAATGAGAACTGGTGAAGCGATGGGAAAATCACAAAATAATGATGCATATACTTTCTCATCTTTTTACCTACTTGGACCATGACTTAATTCCAAGGCACTCCCTGCCAACTCTAAAAGAAGTAGGCTGGACATGCTTATGTGATATGGTTTACCAAGAAGTTAGGAACAAAGTCAAATATATGATCATTATAGTGGAAGATAATGTGATAGCCGAAGTCAAAATCAAAGTTTCAGCCAACATTATAGTAAGAAGCGAAGTGCTAGTGCATCATGCTTATGTTCTAGATCAGATCCTTGATATACATCAATGAAGACATAGAGCAGTAGTGAAGTGTTTATAGTCTTAGGCCAAGATCTATTCATATTGCCCAACTTCAGTGTCAATGCTAATGAACAAGATGCCATTGTAGAGAAGTTGATTAATATTATTAACTAAAATTAAATAATTAGTAATTAAAGTAACTACAAAAGGTTGTGACTGTGTATGAAGAGGTATGTCTCATGATGAGACAAGATATATAAGAGAAGACATTTCATGAGAATAGAGTGTGGCAATAAAAGGATATATCAAAAAGGGGAAGTGAGTCGAATATCCATGAAGGAATGAAAAGAATATATTAATAGAATGAAATTGGATATCAAGTGTGAATTGAAGTGAGATGAGAGATGACATGTGAAGCAATGAAGTATAAATAAAGATCATTCAATGAAATGAATAAGATATAAATAAATATCATTCAAGGAGAAATATATGTGAGGGGTAAATGAAGATAGAGATCATTCAAATGATGAAGCATTTATGAGTGAGGATAAAAGACATATTTGTGGAAGATATAGAGGAGGGTGTTAACGCTAATATAGAGAAGGAGATCTATGTAGATATAAAAGAGTTAGAGGTAGAAATAGAGAAGGAGATCTATGGAGATATAAAAGAGTTAGGGTAGATCTCAAGGCATAAATTTATGAGAAGATAGTGCCATGATTTGGATCAAATTTGTGAAAAGAGTTTGTGCATGATTTGGATCAGATTTGTGAAGAAAGGATATTCTGTGGGTTGTGATCAGATTTGTGAGAGGAAGTGTATCGACATTCATATCTTGTGATGACATATCATCCATTGAAGAGTTCATAGGTAGGTGTTCAGTTATGGGGATTAGTGTGTCTAGTGGGTTGGTGCTTACAAATTCTACAAATAGGGATTGGTGTCTCTAGTGGGTTGGTGCTCACAGACTATGCGAGAGGGGATTGGAGTCTCCTGTAGGTTGGTGCCTACAAAGATTGTAAGAGAATTATATATAGAAGCAGTATTTTGCCATAGTTTTCTCCCATAAGGGTTTCAACGTAAATCTTATGTTCTCTGTGTGTTGCATAATTGATAGATCTTGTGTCATTGATATTGATATGGTTGTTAATATTTGAAAAAGGTAAAAGATTGTATTATACTAATTCACTCCCCTCTCAGTATAACAGTGTGCTCATCATATGCTTATAGAATGATGCCTTTTGGTTTGATCAATGTAGGTGCCAATTTCCAAAGAGCTATGGACATTGCTTTTAAAAGTTTGGTTGGTAAATGCATTATTATCTACATGGATGATTTAATTATTTTTTGAAGAACAAGAATGACCATGTGAGTGATTTAAATAAAATACTTCAAAGGTGTAGGCAGTATGGGATCTCTTTAAACCCTAAGAAATGCATATTTGGAGTGATGAAAGGAAAGCTTCTAGGACACATCATAATTGAGGAAGGAATCTCCATTGATCTAGAATGCATTGAAGCTATTCAAAAGCTTCCCTTACCAAGTAGAAAAAAGGAACTTAAATCCTTCTTTAGTAAGATCAATTTTGTCAGGAAGTTTATTACATGGTTTTCCAAGATAGTTAAGCCTTTGAATGATATGCTTAAGAAAGATGCTAAGGTTGGTTGGGCTATTGAGGCCAAGAAAGATTTTTCAAAGATCAAGGATTCTATTGCCAATGATCCTATGTTAACTAGTCCTGATTATACACTCCATTTTTATATTTATTCTTTTGCACTTGAAGTCTCTTGTGTAGTTGTTCTAACTCAAAAGAAAGGAGAATGGGATGAGAGACCCATTGCATTTATGAGCACCCCTTTCAGGGATGTAGAAGCCAGATATCCATACATGGAGAAACAATCGTATGACATGATCAAAGCAGTTAAGAAGTTTAGACATTACATATTAAGGAGCTAAGTTCTAGCTATTGTTCTAGACCTAGTTGTTGAGTCTATGTTGATGTAGAATGAGCTGGGAGAAAGGAGAGGTAAATGGATAATGACACTACAAGAGTTTGATTTGGAGATACACCTGATGAAGTTGGTCAAAGGCCAAGGATTGTCTTAAAACGTTGTCAAGCCTAATCAACTTATTAGTTCTCATCAATATTCAATGGAAAATATCACCACAGATCCTTGGTATCAAGACAAAGTGCAGTATTTACCGAGCAACAGATGTCCTAACCATTTGAACTCCACCCAAAGAAGAGCCCTAAAAATTAAAAGTTAGAAATGCATGATCAAATTAGGAGTCTTGTACAAAAGGGATTTTGAAGGAATATATCTTAGGTGTTGGAACAAAAGCCCAAGGTAGAGCAAGTATTGACTGGATTTCATGAAAAATTTGGGACTGGAAATGGGTCAGGAGACACCACTGCACACCAGATACTTAGAGAAGGGTACTATTGGCCCCATATCTTAAAGGATGCTCATTAACATGTCAAAAAGTGCCATGTTTGCCAAACTTCAGCTTCAAGGGAAAGAAATCCTGCTATGCCATTACAACTAGTGTAGTTACATTGGAAAATGTCCCCTTGGGGGCTTTTCCCTCTTAAGGTTTAGCTCCTAGGTCCTTTAGAATGCATTTAGGTCATCTTGCATGTTAATAGTGACTCCCGATGAGAAAACCCTAAAGTTTCATGGAAAATGGGACTTAGGGGCTGTGCTTAACATAAACCCTGCCTAAAATAGGGGGGAGGACTTGGGCGACTGCGCCCTAGTCCTGCCCTATTTTAGGTTAGGACTTATTTTTAGGTGTTGGTTTTGTGACCGTTATTAGGTCCTCTGCTGACATCTCAAGTTTGAATTACGAAATTCTTAACAGGAATGTTTGTAGTTGCATATATAATCATGATTAGTGATTCATTTGCAAACTAGATGGAAACTAGAGGCACATTGTGAACTTGTGGCTTTATGTGAAAGTGATTCAAGGCATTCATTGTGTTGTAGAGCAATATTTTGTGTTGTTATTGTGTTTGTATTTGTAGATTTGACATCCATCTCCTCATGGCATGAAGATCATCTTCCTTCCATGAGATCTACACTACAAGGTGATATCAATTGTGTTTTCTATCATTTATCATTTAGTTTTTGCCTCTATCCCACAGGGATAAGCACTCTTTATCTGACAATGGTGTTCAGAAGACTTGAATGTCTCTCTGGGGCTTGACCGAGGCAAGCCTCTAAACACCACAACCCCCAACCCACTTTTCTGTGATTGCAGGTTATAGGTTTCGAAAACAAAAGAAGTGAAGTTGCAGGAGAGCAGTGCAGACTATCAGAATTGTAGATCTAAGAAGAAAACTAGGGCTTGGACTTGCGCACCCTCTCATTAGTCCTTCAAATTCGGAAGTGGTGAAATCTCTGTGACAACATGAACAAGTTGCAGACATTAATCAGAGATCCCAACAAAAGGTACATTGGACTAGGGCACCCACTCATTAGTCCCTAACTTTTCTACACACCAAACTTTGAAATTTGGTATGTATTTGGTTGTCATTTGATATCTCTGTGTGCGGTCATTTTCCGTAATTTGTCTGTTTGTTTACAATTTCACAAAATTAGGGTTTTGAGCATAATTGGACTTAATTGAACAACAAATTCACACAATTCCAATCTTCCCCTATGTTCCAAGTGATAGGAGATCTGTAGTAGAGTTCTTTATTTGGCTGAATGTCCTTGAATGTTAAGTGGTGAAAGGAGGATCATGACAAACCCTTAACCCCATTGTCCTCACCTTCTTTTTCTATTAAACATTTTGGTGAACCCATGTTCTTTTGAATTTTGCACCTTGCTGAGTGTTGTACTTTAGATTTACATTCATTTCATTGTTCATCTTATTGTATTTGAAAAATTACAAAAAAATTGAAAATTTGAAAAATTTTGAAAAAATTGGCATTTCTAGCTTGCATTTTCAAATAATTTGAATTAGTTGGCATTTAATTTCAATAAATTTCTGTCATTATCATCAGATCTGATTTAAAATATAGAAATTATTCATTCATCATTCATTTACATTGCATTTTCATGATCAAATTGTTAAAAATTGCTTGAAATTGTGCATTTTTCCATATAACCTAGTTTTGCATTAGCTAGGGTTTGTAGTCAAAATCTTGTTTCAGATTTTACTACTATTTTCAAACACTCATTAGGACTGATTTCTAATTGTAGTGTTGCATCATAGTGGTTTTCTTGCAAAATTTCATGTCTAGGGTTTGAAAACCTTGCATTTTCACTAGATTTTAGCCTTATCATCTCTCTAGAATTGCATCATAGGCGTGTTGTGAAGAATTTTTTTACATTAATTAGCTTTTATCAGGGTTGTAATCTTTTTCCCCTCCTCAAATTCTTTATAACATCCTTTCTATTAGACATTTGCATTGAAAATTGGTGAAAAATTGCATGTTTTAGTGTATTTTCACTAGGTTTTGACTTGTCATCATTATAGGATTGCATCAAATGTGTGTTGTGAAGGATATTATTGCTTTGTTGGACTAATATTAGACACATTATTTTCTTCCCCTGATCAATTTCCTTACAACACCTCTTCTTTCACTTATTTGTATTGAAAAAAAGTTGAAAAAATCAAGCATTTTAGGTCATTTTCACATATAGTTTTGCACTTGTCTCTTGCATAACTTTTGAAAAGATTTTAAAATATGATTTAACATTGATTTGAAAACATATACGCATGGCTTCTAATCGCAACAATAACACTAGGTTCCCTCCTAGGCCTTACATGAAAAGAAAGGTCCCCGAACCTAAAATTGTGTTTACACCTCATGATAGAACAATTGGACACACTGAAGGACCTCTTTATATCACCGTGAAGATAATGGGAAATCCTGTGGATGGAACCCTTATTGATCCTAATTGCATGACTAATGTGGCAATGGAATAATTCCTTTATTCACATGGATTGATACAAGGCTTTTATGACCCTTCGGACATGATGATTAAGACACATAAGGGAACCTTTATAAACACTTCTGGGAAGATATCTTTATTAGTTACTGTATTTGAGAAATTCATAGAACAATTGTTTGATGTTGTCCCCATATTTGACCTTTTTTGCATAAAATTAGGACACCCATGGTTAAAGGCTATAAAAGTTGTCCCTTCAACAATTTATAATTGTGTAAAATTTCTTTTGAATGGACAAGTGCATACTATTCCTCACAATAGGTATAAACCTTTGGTTACAAGACAACACTTTACCCTTGATTACTTTTGGGAATGATCTAAAGTGGAACCGGAGCCACGAACAGATTTTAACTTCTTGAGCTATAGAAACTACAAAACACAATTATTACATCAAGTGGCTAGTCCTTCTATTGAAGAAACAACAAGAGACGAACAACCCGCATTTGAAGAGCATCCTAGACCAAAAGGAAAAGGACCCTATGCTGAGGTTACTCCCCCACCATCCTTACAAGGATCGAGAGGTAGTCGTTGAGAGCAAAACATTCCACCAAGACAAATGAGATTTGATCATGGTGCTTCCTCCTCTAAAACACAAAAACCCGTGGAAGAACAAGACACTATTTTAAAAGAGATAAGTGGTAAGACAAGAAGAAATAGACAAGCAAGAGAAAGGAGGAGGAGACGGCAAGCGTTTGCCCAATGAAACACACCTCAATAAGAAAACATCTCACCTAACATTGAATCAAACCAAGAAGACCTTAAGAATGGACAACTTGAAGACAAGAATAAGAGTTGGGCTATGGTACCTTATGTCCCACTTTCCTCTAACATTCGGGAGTGGGAAGATGATGATTTGATCGCTGACAACTGTTAATTTGGTTATCCTTATAGGTAAGTATTTCTAACTCTTTAGCTCTGTGTTGTGTTTCCCCCGTGATGTGTTATGTGTTGTTTAGTCATCCTGGGATGACCCTTGATTCTCTTGTAAGGTCCAAGATACTGGAAGACCACCTCTGGTGCGACCCTTCTTCTATTTGTACCATCATTCTTCTATATCGCTTTGACTTCTCTATTTTCATTGTTGTGTTGTGTCTTACGGACATAGTGTTGCGGTTGGTGACTTGGGGGACCCTCCTACATGACTGTCCCTAAGGCACTTGTTTCTCCTCTCTCAATTTATTGTTTATCTTCCTCTAGTGGTTCTATCTAGTGGGCGAATGATGAAAAACAAATAAAAACTGATATGGACCAAATGTCCCTTCAACAAGAAATAAAAAAATGGACCTAGTCCATCATGACAATGGGGTTGGTATATACATATATTATCCAACACTTGGCTAGTAGAATCACTCAGTGTGATATCTTGATGTTGTCTTATCGCACTAACAAACTATAACAATACAACTGCTTCGTGCACTTTGTTTATCTTTGAATCTCACAACGTTTACATTCGATTATGAGATCTTGCACTATAGCCCCATGGTTATACTCAGTTTTTGAATCCGTAGTGTAACCTTGGCTTTTTGATGTGAATAATTTGCATGCATTACTTTTCATCATGTCATGTGGTTATTATCTTATGGAGAGATTTCTAACCTCTTTTCTTGCAGGAATGTGTTTGTGGGAACATTTGGTGATCGTAAAGTACATGTCACCTCCGGGGGGCATGGGCCTTGCGAGAGCTCATGCTCCCTTGTGTATTTTCTTCCTACCTTATCATGCTTGATATCATTACATGGTATCAACCACCTTAAGTTGGGGGTATATATAAGGTAAGGTATCTAATTTAGATGATATCAAAGTGTGTTTATAAAGCTTGAAATCTACTACAATCACTTAAGTCCTCTGCGGAGGCGGGATATCGTGCATATCCTTTTTATTTTAAGCCTTTTGTACGAGGCAGGGATGGTGTATTTCTTGAGGAGATTGCACTATCCTGTCATTTTTAAAAAGTCCTCCGAGTAGGTGGGGAGTGGATCTGAGACTATCCTAACCCTTAAGCATGTCTTTGGTGATTGTTGTGGCGAAGTCTAATCGTCGGTGTGTGCCTGTAATGGCTGCGAACCTTGCAATAGGTTTCTTCCATCGCTTGTCTGTCATGTTTTCTCCATGTCTTCCATGTGTGTGTGTATGGTGTGTTTGTTCCCAAGCATAGTCTAAAGACCGGTGGTGATGAGTCCCTCTTGTACTCTGAGATTTGTTTTGCATGTCTATTGCCCCATATGTAGTCTAAAGACTGGTGGCGATGAGTTCCTCCTGCATTTTGGGTGGTGTGTTTACTTTCCGTGTACTTGCATTTTGCATTTCATATATATGAGAAAAAGAAAAAAGAAATAATCACTGCATTCACTATATTCACTGTGTTTTGCATGTCTTCAATGTTGTATTCTCTATGTTTTGCGTGATTGTAACTGTCTTCTCCATGTTTTGCGTGCCTGTTATTGTCTTTAGTGTGTTAGGCATGTCTTCTTTGTGCTTGGCGTGTTTACTGTGCTTGTTGACTGTACTTTAATGCATGTATTGGCCTTGCATTTATACATACATTAAAGTGGGGGCTAAATGTTATGTTGAAAAAATGTCCCCTTGGGGGCTTTTCCCTCTTAAGGTTTAGCTCCCGGGTCCTTTAGAATGCATTTAGGTCATCTTGCATGTTAATGGTGACTCCTAATGAGAAAACCCTAAAGTTTCATGGCAAATGGGACTTAGGGGGTGTTCTTAACATAAATCCTACCTGAAATAGGGGGGAGGACTTAGGCGCCCGTGCCCTAGTCATGCCCTATTTTAGGTCAAGACTTATTTTTGGGTGTCAGTTTTGTGACTGTTATTAGGTCCTATGCCAACATCTCAAGTTTGAATTATGAAATTCTTAGTGGGAATGTTTGTAGTTGCACATATAAACATGATTAGTGATTCATTTGCAAACTAGATGGAAACTAGAGGGACATTGTGAACTTGTGGCTTTATGTGAAAGTGATTCAAGGCATTCATTGTGTTGCAGAGCATTATTTTGTGTTGTTATTGTGTTTGTATTTGTAGATTTGACATCCATTTCCTCGTGGCATGAAGAACATCTTCCTTCCATGAGATCTACACTACAAGGTGATATCAATTATGTTTTCTATCATTTATCATTTGGATACACACTCTTTATCTGACAATGGTGTTCAAAAAACTTGAATGTCTCTTCGGGGCTTGACTGAGGCAAGCCTCTAAACACCACAACCCCCAACCCACTTTTCTATGATTGTAGGTTACAGGTTTCAGAAGTGAAAGAAGTGGAGTTGCAGGAGAGTAGTGCAGACTATCAAAATTGCAGATCTAAGAAGAAAACTAGGGCTTGGACTTGGGCACCCGCTCATTAGTCCTCTGGATTCCCAAGTGGTGAAATATCCGTGATAGCAGGAACAAGTTGCAAACATTATTCAGAGATCCCAACAAAAGTAGGTACACTGGACTACGACACCTGCTCGTTAGTCCCTGACTTTTCTGCACACTAAACTTTGAAATTGGGTATATATTTGGTTGTCATTTGATATCTCTGTGTGCGATCAGTTTTTGTAATTTGTCATTTGTTTATGATTTCACAAAATTAGGGTTTTGAGCATAACTGGACTTAATTGAATAACAAATTCACACAATTCCAATATTCCAAGTGACAGGAGATCTGTAGTAGAGTTCTCTACTCAGTTGAATGTCCTTGAATGTTTAGTGGTGAAAGGAGGATCAACACAAACACCATTTGGACATCTCTTTTACCCCCTTCCTTTTTTCTATTAAACAAGCCCAAATTCCTCTACAAGACATAGGTTTATCTTGATAGCAACAAACTATTGCACAAGGTGGAGTGAAGCATCGGGTTTCAAAGATTACACTACTGACACAATCACTAGGTTTCTGGAAGAGCATATTATTATCAGGTTTGGAATGCCTTTCTCTTTGGTATGTGAAAATGGCCCTGCCTTTTCATCTGCTAAATTTTTGTAATGGACTTTCAAACATGAGGTAGTTATTAAATTTTCTTCCAATTATTATCTCCAAGGAAATTGTGTTTCTGAGTCCACTAATAAAAATGTAATTGATATTATTCAAAAACTTTTGGAAAAGAACCCTAAGGATTAGCACACACAACTAAATTTTACACTATGGGTTGATAGAACCCAGGTCAAGGTTTCATTAGGCACCTCTCCCTATCAACTAGTTTATGGTCAGAACCCTGTCTTCCTAGTAAATCTAAAAATTGCCACCTTGCAATTTGTTAGGGACTTCTTAGGGGTTGAAGACAAAGTAGAAGCTAGATTGTTGAATCTCCTGAACCTAGAAGACAAAAGAGATGCTACCCTAGAACACTTTGTGAAACATCAAGGGGTAGTCAAAAGATGGTTCAACAAAAGAGCCATTGTCAAAGCCTTTAGGATTAGTGATTTGGTCCTCATGTGGGACAAAGCCAGAGAGAAAAAGGGAGACCATTCCAAATTTGACAAGCTTTGGTTAGGACCTTTTCAGATAGATGAGATTCTTGGGGAAAACACTTTTTGTCTCAACTCACTTTCTGGGGAACTTGTCCCATTGCCGGTCAATGGGCGGTACCTCAAGCATTACTTCCCAAATTGAAAAATAGGGTAAAGAGGCCCTTTGGTCTCTTTTGTACATAGTTAGTTAGGAGTCTTTTTTTGAGTTTTCTAGTCAACTGGTTTGCATTTTTATGCTTGCTTTCATTGTTCTGCTTGTTTTCTTTTGCCGTTTTGATTTTTTGTTTGTTTGATCTCAGCCCCTTGGTCTAATTTTTGCGAGTTGAGTCTTTCTTTGCTTTGTTTTGGTTGGCACATGGCTGGTCTATAACTGGTTTAACACTATGGTCATGGGTGACTAAGGATTCTTTGGTATTTTCTTGATGGTTAATCAACCACTCCCCTAAAATATTCTGACCTATGCCATTCACTTTAGTTTGAATATAGGAATGGGATGGCTTTGGGTATTATAAAAGATGTTTTCAAAAGTCATATATTTTTTCACACATTAATACTTCTTTGAGCTTGCAAGAACTAATTATTATAGCTAGTTGTTAGCTAAAAATATAAAGATTTTGCCTTTATAGACCACCATCATTAGTTTAACTTGGGAGTGGTTCGCTCCTTATAGGTTATCCTTAATCCCCAACCCAGTAGTGAGCTTCATTGCTTGCAAGTTGACTAGACTTAAAAAAAATCACTATTGATCAAAAAAAGAATAAAAAGGAGTGATATATCTAGAGGACTCAACTATCTGGGTGATCCGAGAAATCTTTATCGGGGCTATGGATGCCTAGCTCGCAGTAGAGCAAGGGCTTCGGTGGGATTAGTGATATCTCCGTCAGGGCTATAGATGATTGGCTAGCAACAGAGCTATGTCCAGGTGATCATGTGAAAGTAGAATCCACCTAACCTAACCTAACCTCTAGTCTATGATTAATGAGTCTGTGCATGTTTAAAGAATCACATGCACACACTTGGATTTCAGAAACTTGAGATCTTACACCTTGAGCCTTCTTACTCTTGATCAGTAAAGATTATTACTCTTCTATAAGGAATGGTTGGGCTTGAACTTCTAGGTTTTTTGGTTTGATTTGATGTCCTGAAATGCCCTGAATGTTCCTTTCTTTGTTTTGGTTGGCAATTGTTGTGCCCTTTCACAACACAACCATTTTGGCTTAGGCAAATAGGGACCCCCTTCTTTTCTTTGTGTTTCCTCCTACTTTTTCATTTGATGCATTTTGGTTTAATCTTTTCAAAAAATTATATTTTTTGTTGATCCCTCGGGCCTGCATGGTTTGTCATTCTAGAACGATAGTAGTCCTTGATAACCCGATGGTCCTTTCACATGGTGTAAACCAACCTATTGGGGTTGGTCATCCTGGTATGGATGTAAAGGAATCCCCAATGCTCAGCTCTAAGAGACAATAGGTGTTGATGCTAAGTGTCACCTATGTCAGAGTCTCAGGATGTCTGTTCTTGGAATTATCAGGGACAAGGTTTCAAGATTTATTCTCTGACGTAGGATCTAACTGGCATTTTGCCTTATGATGGCACAATTATTATTGGTTTCCCACTTGGATGAAAAGGGGATTTATGGCCATTTGGTTACTCATTTACTCATTTAGATTTCCCTCATCCATAATTCAAGCTCCCTTCTAGAGCCATACAATAAAGCCTGAATCATTTTTCTGAGCATTTGCTAGCTGATCTCGTGGGTGTGACTATGTGAGACCTATCATCATGAGCATTCTTATAGAGGATCCCCATCTATCACATTTTCATTTGTTGTTTCCTTTGAGCCAGGTAGGGTTTACATTTGCTTCTTTCATTTTCATACTAGGGATGCTGAAAGTTGTTCTTTATGCATTTTTTATGGATATGTTGAGCTTTTCTTTCATTTGGGTTCCCATTTGGGGTCTTGGTTGGATACCCCCATGTTTTCCCTATTCCATCTCTATCTAAGAGTTTATCTACTAAATGCGAGGTGAAATGGCCCTCTTTGTAGTTGCCCATAGTCGTGATCCACTTTATTTCTATTTTTAATTGTTGGTTAAGTGGCATGATGGTTGAGTAGAGAACCCCTTAGAAGATCCTTGATGTTTCCCTAAAATTTGTCATGTCTTGAGTTAGTTTGAGTTTGGAGGAAGTCTAGGTTTAATGTCTTACTAAAGCCCAATTCCTCGATCCCTGATTACACTCCGTACTTGCCTTCAGTGGAATTGGCCTCGCAGTGCCCCCCTTTAAGTGTGGTTAGTCTTTGGGACAAGAGGTAGATGATAACACCGCTCCTCGATTCCCAAACCCTGACATTCACTTTGCTTTCCTTAGATGGCCTCAGATCAGTAGAGTTCCTTCTCCCTGAAGGCTAAGTTTCTAGGGAAGAGTTATAGAGTATCCTTGAACCCCGTTCCCTAGCTTCAAGTACAAAATTGTCCTAAGGGTCACATCTTCGAGACTCCACCTTACATATATATACTTCTTTTCAGGATTGCAATGTCGAGAATTTCTAGGTTCTCGGTTTGCTCTTTAAAAATAAGGAAGGGATTAGGCCCAATGCTTGATCCATGACATAATGCAATTTGGAGTTAAAATAAGCTTATTTAATGAAAATTGGTTGTGAATTTTTTATTATCACGTTAACTTCTATCATTTTTACATTGTTTTCTCAGAATTGCAAAACATGGAAGAGGATGCACTAGTAAAGGAAGTCAAGCATGATTACAAGGGGTGTCTTCCTCCATCAAAAATTTTCAGTTAGTTTCCCAAAATTGGGGACACAGACCTTGGGGTTCCCGATGTGCAAGCATTTTTGAGGAAGGTCAACATAGTAGAAGGAAGATCTTTCCAAGCTCAATAGATGGCTGCTTTTGGATTGCTCCGAGTAGTAGCATTTCCCATTTCTCTCCAATCCCCAGAGTTAGTCAAAGCATGTGTGAAAGCTTACAAGCCTGGAAGTAAGAGAATCATCAGACCAATGGGACATGTCATTTCGAATATTACTTCTGATATGATTGATTTGGTCTTTGGGTCCCTATTTTTGCGCCATATGAGAAAATATTACTCACATCCACAGACACCTTCTACTCTAGCAAGCCAAAAACTAACACTACTTATATCAATCAGTAGTTGCTTGCTACACAAAGGAAACATCCACTGAATATGGTTGTTGTCCAACCGAGGAGTGAGTTTAAAGAGGATGGGAAAGAGTTTGTATCTCTCCTAAGTCAGGTATTCAGCCTCTCCTCTGCACATAAATATCATCCCTAGATGTGCCAGTTTTGCATGAAAATCATTGAGGGAAAACACATTGATTGGGGATCCTTCATCAGTAACAATTTAGATGATCAATTGTCTACCATGGAGAAAACAAGAGAATTTTTTACATGACTTCTTATCTTGTGTATCTATTAGCCTGCCAAGCCAGTTTCCCAGGATTACAGCAGGTTGGCTCTCTTTAAAGAGGAGAGGTGTTGGTCTATCAACATTTCCCACAACTGGAGCCAGAGACATAAAAACATTACAAGGTGTTCAATGATGCTTTCATTTATGCCATTATCAGAGGCCTAGAAAATGACTACTCCAAAAGTTTGTCTTTAGAGGCTTGTGATGAAATGACCAACTGGGGACATTGGTACATATATTTCAATACCTTCTTATATATCAGGGTAATGGGTTGCTCAAAACCTCCATACAAGCTCCCCAAGTACCCTAGTGACAAATTGTGTTATTGGAGATTTGCATACAAGTATTAGAAATATACAAACTTATTGTTGGTAAGCATAAATAAAATTTCATGTTCCCCATCAAGATAGCTGATTATTCTTGCCTAAATATCACATAGGACAAATTTTTAGAATTGGAGATAGCTCCATGGGTCTTGGCTTTATTTGATTATACTAGATCGAGGTTTGATCCAATTGGATGGGTTAGCCCTCTGATTGGAAACTGGTTCAAGCATGAGGATGTTGTTGAGGATCATTAGGAAGATTACCTAGATGATCACAAGGTTAGGCTAAGAGACCATTTTGGGTTAGATCTACATCTGGTTAGGAAGTTAAATCTAGTCGATCTCCTAAAGGTCCCAAAAGGACTGAAAGAGGAAGGGAGGATCTTAGACCCAATTTATGAGCAAAACAAGTGTTATATATGAAAAAGAGAATGAAGAAGAGTAGCATGCACACTAGATCAAACCATCTTTCACAATAACATTCAAGGACAAGACTGAGCCAAATCACTACCAAATGGAGGAGGATTTAGCTATAGATCTTGTACTCTTGTTTGCTATGGAAGATCAAATTTAGTCAAGCCTTTTTATCAAACCCTAGGTCAAATATGCACTAAACCCTAGTTCTAGGATAATCAACTTATAAAAAAAAAATGACTGAAGCCCATAATCCAAATACACAAGAATGATCAAAGAGATATTGAAACTTGTGTCTTAGAAGCTACAGTGTCAAAGGATAAAATAAGAGGCGCCCAACTCCTGAAAGTCAGAATCTATCAGAGATGTAAACTAGAGATATGTTGTGAATGATGCTTAGATGCCAGATTTAGTATCAAAAGGCCCAAAAGATTAGGGTGCCAACCAGCCATGTCTTTTTGGGGGAATATTCCTAAACTTCTGTCGGATCCTGAAACCCTAATTCCTGCACAATCTTCTTGTATCTTCACCTTTCCTGAATTATGCACATGTAACCTACATACAAGATGATAAGAGAGGGTTTGGGGGGTTATGGTGTTTAGGGATTTGACTCAGTCAAACCCTGGAATGACATTCAAGCCTTCCAACATTGTTGATAGATAAGAGAGTGTGCCCTAGTAGGGTAGAGGCTAAACAAAATGATGATAGAATGATTCAAATAACAATGATATCACCTATGCGGTGAAGCCCTTAGGAGAATGAAGATCCTTCAACTCATAAGGAGATGGATGATGAATTGAAATCTGCAACACAAATCTACTCTAGAAACACAATGAATGCTTTGAATGCTCTTTGCTCCAAGATCATAAGTTCTGCTCTATCCATCTAGGTTCATAATGAATTCAAAAACACACTTATATATGCTTTCTCGCTAACATTCATCAAATTAAATCACAAGAGCCGACAAAGAGAAACCTTTTGAAAGGTCCCAGGCCAACATGCCACTAATTTACCCAACCAATCAGGGAGGACTTGGGTGGTTGGCGCCTAAGTCCAAGGGTCCATTTTTAGTCTGGGATAAGCTTTGTGAGGTGCCAAGGTTCCAAATTGTCATGGGTGTTAGGCAATTTTCTTCGAGATGATCAATTATAATGCATAATGTAATAAATGGGACCTAGGATCTAAACAAGGAGGTAAAAAGGCAAGTGGACACTTTTTACTCTATAACAACAAGATCAATAATCAGCCTTTGGATGATGTGAATTGGGGGCAAGATGAGATTGTCTCTTTAGAAGATAGAGCTCAACCAGTCCTTGTAAGGACCAAGAAGTGGTTTCTCAAACGATACCCCATGATAAACCCTTAAGGAGAAGGAGAAAGATAAATCTAAAAAGGTGGTTCGGGGTGAATCTTCACAAGCTCCCAAGGAGACCAAGGCACTTCTCCTGACCTAGAAGAGAAGAGGAATACTAGAGCTGCTACGGCCACTAGAGAAAAGGAGAAATCAAAGATAGTAGTAGTAGACTCTAGTGATACTAAGGAGGATGATCTAATTTCATTGGTGCAAAATTTTAGAGGAAGGGCCCAGCCCTCTACTCAAGGAGTAACAATTGCCTCAACCTCTGAGGCCAAGCAAACCACTCCTTCTCCCTCTCAACAAGATATACACCAATCTTCACCTCATCCCTCATCTCCTCCTATGGCCACTCCTTCTCAAGGACCACATCCCACATCAATTGTAGAGCCAATGCCACAAGAGGAGAGTAGTCAAAAGGTCTCTTCTCCACCAATGAAAGTAGAAGAGCTCCAAAGTGTGTTGAACCTAGATAACATTATTGAGGTGGCTACCTCCTCACCACCACAGGGAGAAGGATTCTAAAAGATCAGGGAAAATAGTGGTATTGACACCATCACCTATTAGATCCCCAACCCATGTCTCTTCTCCAATAGCTGTTAATGCAAGCCAGGGTCTTCCCACCTAGTTGAATGTAGTTGTGGAGAAGAGGAAACAAGTTTACACTGGGGATGAAGACCTGGCTACAGTTACAGTAGCACTGCAAGAACAACCTGTTACATAAGTTGTCATTGATGTCAAAAGAGTGGTAATTATTGATGTCAAAGAAGTAGTGATCAGAGGTGTTGTGATTTGGTAGGCATTTTGTTGCATATGTTGTCAAAGGAGTGATGATCAGAGGTGTTGTGATGGTGGTGAAAGACATGAGCATGCTATTGGATCAGTATCATCTATACATAGTTGTACCTTATCTTCTAAAATCCATGAATAGGTGAAAGTTGTCAAGTTAAAGGATATGCTGACATGAAGAAGTTGTGGCTTCTTGTTTTTTATGAAAAGAGTTATGATTGTTGTCTATAGTGTTGTGAATGTTACATTCATTACCTCTTGATGAAAATAATTGCATGAGATATGAAGGAAAATGTGTAAGGTTTCAAACTGTCAAAGGCACAAGGAATTGTACTATAGAAGCTCAGGAAGTTGTACCACATTCTACCGTAGATGAAGATATGGTCTTGCGACTTGGAGGTTAGACAGAGACAACTATGAAGTATGCATGATCCTAGTATCAAAGCATAAAAGTTACTGTAGAGCTTTTTAGAGTTACCAGAGTGAAGATAATGGTGATACAGTGTTGTTGCAGTCTCAAAGGTATAGAATAATGCTTCGTATTTCTCTGCACTTGAAGATATAGCCTAGTGGTTTGGAGATTAGGTAAAGAAGAGATACAAGAATGATTTACTCAAGTTTCTAAGGATAAAAAGTACTACAGAGTTTTATAGAGCTAGCAGAGTAAGAAAGAGTCATGTTGTTGTTTAAGGTTATCAGAGGGAGAACATAAAGCCACCGCATTTCACTGCCCGTTGATGTTTGGCTTTGCTATTTGAAAGATAAGTTTAGATGGTAAGTATGTATGCTCTGTTCAGGTTTCAATTGTTCTAGAGTACCGCAAGTATGTTTTTAAATGTTCTATATCAAGACAATGTAACTAGATTGTGTAAGGGATATCAATATCAAAGCTTGATTGCTTGTGCTAGCAAGATAAAGCATGAAATATAAAGAGGAGTACATGAGAAGGTTTTTCAAGTCATATAGTGTTCATGGTATGAACCGCATGCTGATATCTCTCTTCTCCAGTACTGCATTGGGTCTGGAGCTAATTTATGAAAGGATGAGTGTTTGCATTGTTGACATGCTATACTTGAGCGATTGCACTGTGTGTTTAGAAGTGTGCGCTAGCATAGAAATGTGTGCAAAGGTAATTGTTGACATGCTATACTTGAGTGATTGCACTGTGTGTTTAGAAGTGTGTGCCAGCATAGAAATGTGTGCAAAGGTAAATTGGGTCCAGTAGACCTCTTGGTATGTGTAGACACCCAAAAATGTCCACCTTGTCATAACATTACATCTTGTATCATGTTTTGCCCTAGGTACCTGTTTCATCGCCGTCATAACCCCTTCTTCACCTAATCTAGCATATTCCTCTAACAAATTAAATAAATCCAACATTTATTTAATTTATCCCATCCATTTCACATTATTAAAAAAATAAATTCTATTTATTTAACCCTCCTTTCCTCTTAAATAAAATAAAATAAATCTTTTTATTTTATTCTATTTATCATTTTATCCTCATTTTCCTCATGATTTAAATACTATTAAATTATTTAAATCATTAACTTACCTTCCATATCCATCTCTTGAGATGACTCAACTCATCTCTTTCACCTTCTAATTACCTCTCTAGATGACTTGGCCCACCTTCCATTTCCAACTCAACTCATCTCTCAAGTGAACTCTTCCACCTTCTATTTTCTCTCCCAAGTTGCACAAGCAACTTTCCAATTTCTACTATCACTCACAAAATGGGAAATCTTATCCCTCCATCCTCTCACACTTGCCTATAAATTAATTCATTCCAAGCCATTTTGCATGGATGAGCTTCTAAGTACCATTACTCTGTCGAATTTCCTCCTCATCCATCACCTACCTATCTTCTTCTCATCAATCTATCTATCCTTTTATCCATCAATCTCTACCATCATTGTGTTGCGAAACATGAGCAATCAAACAATCAAATCATTTGAGCAATAAATCATACATGAATCAATCATTCAAGGTATCAAAGTATTCAGAAAATTTGGGTAAATAGGTATTGCATTTGATTGTTTTAGCTTCTTTCATTTGTTTGAATTTTACTATCTACAAAATGGCACGTCCGGTGGGACCTACTTCGCTTGTTTGTTTTTGCAGATTTTTGGTATGAAAATTTGTGCTTTTTAACCCCCGTTGTCAAGTTTTGTAGGAAATTTGTCACAGGTGATCCTCGGAGCAGAAAATGACCTCGCCATCGTGTTCGGGAGGCCAATTCTATATTTTTTGACTATAAAGTTGGCTATATTTTGTGACTACAAAATTTCTTGAAATATTTTGAAATTTTTTTAGGGTAGCAGACCATACAATACGGATCCGTACTATACCGATCTACCACCCCTTCTTTGCGCTGACTATGTCTTTGTTGAGGTTTTAAATCTTTTATTGCAGGTTAACGCCATAAGCTTTTAGTTGCAAACCCTAATCATTCAACCCTTAGTCGAAAGTCCTCAGCCTCTTGTCTCCTACAGGCACCCTGCACATAGTCACTTTTTCTTTGACTTACTGGCACCGGTCGTAGATCCATTTGACATTGATAAAATCCTTACCTCTGCCATTGTCACCTTACCTCTACCATTGACAAGACCTTCACACTGACCCGATCTACCTTCCGACCACCGTCCACCATCAACATCCCCGTCATCTTCATCGACGAAAACCTTCGCCTCCTACATCCAGTCTTGGTCAAGATAAATCTTCTATATAATTGGACTTTGCAGAGTTACATCATGATACTTGTGTTGTGCTTGATTTTTCCTACAGTCTTTACACATATCTTTCCGTTGATCGATAGCCCCACCGATCTCTCGATCTGTCGCCTCTCCTTCCGGTGTCATTTCTCAACACCCCTCGGTCAACGCCACTATATCTCTTGCTCACCTTTATCCACAACCACCACATAACTCTACAACAGTCAGTATCTAATATCCAACAGTCGACCATCATATATTTGCAAATTGACATCCAGTTTGGCCCAGTCGTCACCCTATTTCATTCACCATTTGATTCACAGTTAGGTCGCAATCAGAAATCATAGTCAAAGTCTACACCTGAGTTCGGTGTTTAAATTTTAAATCACTTGTCGAATTCATGAGGCGCGGTTAGACGTTGAGCTAGCAATAGTAATCTATGGTCGGTGCTGACAACCTTTTTGGTCGGCATTAACAATCTTTTAGGTTAGCATTATAAACCCTAGAGTCGGCAATAAAAGCTTCATGGTCATCATCCAAACTACCAAGTCAACTGACCACATCCTTTAAAACAGTCAATAAAACATTTGCTACAACATTTAACTCTAAACACTTAACACCTAAGGTTAGCATTTATAGTTAGAGTTTTAATGATTGGAGTTTTAATTTTCTAAAATATTTTTAAACTTTCAATGCAAAATTGTAATTAGACATAAACATAGCAAGTGTGACAAAGAAATTTTTTTGCAAAGCCATCATCAAAAATCCAAAAGTCAAACTTCAAACAAAAAGTCAACCTGTAGTCAACTAGTAAAACCTGCTTTCTTCTAACTTGCCAAAGGAGGCTGACTTTTTCTTTTTATCATAACTTCTGCATACGACATCCAAATCGCACAAATAAATACTCGTTGGAAAGGTGATTTTGTGAACTTCACAATGGAATAGGTTTGATTAGGCAATCATATCACTTTATCATCTCTTTTTATAGTCAAATTTCAACTATTTTTCAGGCTTCAATCTATGGTGTTTCTTGAAAACTAATGGTTTCTCGGTGCAACTTGTCACATACACTTGTCAAAGAATGGAGGACAAAAACATACTAACATATATTTTGCAGCCTCTATCGGTCCAAGACATAAACAATTTTCTTACTAAAGTAGGCACACTTAAGTTTGGTGTTTTAAAATGAACCCATAACTCAAACACTTCAATTTGGTGCTCTAAAATGAACTATCTATTTTCATTGTGTCTGCTTTTCATTTCTTAGGCTTGCTTGCTTTGATTATGTGTAACCTGATTTAGCAATAGAAGTATCATGTCCCCCTACCTATCCAATGGATCTGGGGTGCATGAGAAATTGTTGCTAATTCTAGAGGGTCTGCCTTCCCATTGTGAGAAGGGGTACGATCCAAGTGGCAATAGATTAAAGCCAAAACATTCCAAGCCACTATATAAATAAGGTGTTTGTGATGAAAGTCACAAACAATAGGTGTTGTTCCACTATACCGATGAATGTTTCCCCCAAAAACCTGTAGAGCGTAACCTCTGTAGGCTGGGAAGCCTCCTTAATAGAGTGAATTGCCACATGTATAGCCACCCAAATAGAAGCCCTTACTAGAAACCTCTGTGTAGTAGCCAAAAACCCCTATTTGTTGGTACAAGAGGACAGTTGGTTAGGCCTCTAATAGCCATCCCACATTTTCACGACTCATAGCAAAGATAGCAAAGTACCTCAATATTTGCATGTCTTTAGGACTTGGAACTTGGTGTGCCTAAGAAGTGAGTGCACTGTAAGGGGGAGCCCGTGCCCCAAGTTCCTGGAGCTATCTACTATGAGTAGGCGCGGGTAGAGAAATCCAAGTGGGAACCCAACAGGTACTGTCTTTGCCTAGCCTAGGTTGTTACAATGTTTGTAAATGGCTTATGTATGAGTGTCTTCCCTCTTGTTCACTTGCCATAAAATTGACAAAAAAGCCGTCAAAACAAAATCCTTGTCACAAAACAATCTCATCCTAACACACATCCTAAGCCACATCATCCATACCCTCTAATCCTAATCATCCTATTCAGTCATCATTCTAATTTCATCCTAATCACTTTATCCTAACCATTACCCAATCAATTTCATGCACTTCGTATCCAAATCACACCTTAATCATTTCACATCCTCACATCCTAATCTACCACTTGTAAACATGGACATGACATTCCCAAACAAAGCGTATGAGAATGATCCTTATGGTACCCTAAGAATGCTTGATACCCTTGAGTGGTTATATAGAAAGGAACAAGTCCCTATGCCACCACAACACCAACAATTCCCACAACATCAAGCCATAAGCCATTACCAACAATCCCAAATCCAATCATCATATCAACAACTTCCACATCAACCCTATGTGTCCTCTATATCATCATATCAATCTCATCTATCTACATGTCATGTTACCCCTTCATCAACCTACCACATGCCTTCCAATGTCAACCCATACCCCTATCAATCATCTCAACAATCATTAACTTATGTGATCCCTCCACCAACACACCATCAACACCTTCAACCTCAACCACAACCCATTCAGCAATTCCAACATCAAAACATTCAACATCAAATCATACCACAACAAGCCCAACAAGCCCAACCTCATCACATTCTATCTCAAGCTCATGTATCACCTAACCCATCTACCTATTATGTAAATGCCACATCAACCCAAGATCATTTGCTTCCTCATTCGAACCTTCCAACACATCACCCAACCCATTCACAAGGCAACCAAGTATCCTTACAAGAAGCACATGCAAAATCAAATAGCCTTTTATACATAAATCAAGCGGCCTTAAGTCCACTTGTGGAGCAAGATCTCATATCCTTTGATGAGGAAGAATCCTATGTGTCACCTAATCCTACTCCAAGTGGCCCCTTGTACATAATTCAAGAGTCCTTAAGTTCATCTTTGGAGCAAATTTGATATCCTTTGATGAGGGAGATACCAATTTAGGTTATGCATCCTATGAGTCATCTCCACCATCTGATCACATGCCAACACATGAGCCTACTAGTCCCATCTCGGCCCCACCATGTGATCCAAACCCTAATCCATCCAACCTAACTATCCCTCCATCCAATACCAATCCTACTTCTAAGCCTACAACACCATCTGCCCTTATCGTCCATCCCCTATATTGCCCATTCACACATACCCTAATGAAGGATGTGATCCAATGGCTACTAGCTAGGAACAACTTATCCCCATGTCAAACACCTATCTTAGGACCTAGCAACGAGCCTTAAAATAACATGTCTAGTCTTCTAAGCCCATCATGTGACTCACAAGCCATTGAGCCTATTCAAGAGCCCCCCATCATAAGTCCTATTCAAAGTCCATCATACTCTCTTATGGATGAATACCAAGAACCCATCAAGCTCATCCAAGAGCCTTCTCCTTCCATCCAAAACCAAGAGGTATATCAAGAGTATGATCCTAAGCATGTGGAAATATCGAGCCTTCATTCAAATCGAGATCAAATCCTTTCCATGCAACCCATCCATAACATCTACCTTTTTCATGATCAAGATGAAATTATCTATGAAGAAGCTACCCATGAGCACCTTGATCTTATCCGTAATCCCATACCCATCCCTGAGCAAGATATCCAAATTGCTCCTATCCATCCTCCATCTAACCCTAATGCACAAGCTTCCACTTCTCATGATGAGACATGTGCCTCCCAAGAACACATAAGCATAGAAGATCAAACAAGTACCTTGGATCATAATGAGCATAAGTAAGATCTTAATGGTCCATCCACATCCCCCATCGATCCTATCACAAATCCACCATCATTTCTTATTAGTCTATCCACCTTAATTCATGAATATTCCTCCCTAGGAACACAACAACCTTTGTCCTCCTTCACTTCACCTTCTTCATCCAATCAGGAACTCATGTCTAGTGTCCAACATGCACATAGTCCCATAGTCAATCGCATGCTCCAAAACATGAACTACCAAGGTAAAGGCTTAGGCCTTCATCAACAAGGTATTTTGGAGCCAATCCGTGTCAACGTCCCTCCATCTTCATATGGCCTTGGATACACACCCCAAGGACAACTATATAATGATGTTGGTACTTCCTCCATCCCTCCTAAGTCCACCATTTTCTATCACAAATCCCATCATACCTCCAAAACATATGTTTCCATTCGACCTCCATCATCCTGCAAATCGCAAAAGCATGTGACCATACACCTTCCACCATCTACTTTACCTCTGTTACTTCCAACTCCTAATATCCCTCCATCGAATCTACTTCCACTACTTCCAACACCTTATCCATCCATCCATAAATCCTCTAAAAATCCCAATCATGACCAACAAATGCGCACATCATCTAAACATGAAGCTTACACTCATTCCACTCACCCATTCAAAAATAAAAATTTGGATGCCTACACTCATAAAGCAAAAAATCCTAAAGGTCCTAATGCCTTAGGATATCAATCCAAAAGCAAAGAATCAAAGCAAGATCCATCTCTAAAGTTGCATACACCCACACGTCTCAAAGCAAAAATGAAAGAGGTGTGGGTCCCCAAGCAACAAGTAATTACCTCAAAATCTACACAAAAGCTACATATATCTGAAACCATACCTCCACAAGCAAAGTCTAAAACTAAAATGGTATGGGTCCCTAAGCAACAAGCCATCAAATTAAATGAGGCATCCACCTCTCAAAAATCCCAACTATCCACTTTCTCCTCTTCCATCCATTCCATTCAAACATACCCAATTCCTCTATCCCACATGAAAAGTAAAAATCATAAAAATACTAAGTCCATGTGGGTCCCTAAAGCACTACATCACCCATCTCCTAAGCAAAAATCCCCATTGCTTCCCATGCTAGCTTCCCATCAAAAGCTTCAACATTTATAATGGTGTGTGTAGCCGTTGGTCATGGTACCCTTCCATCCAACATTTCCACATACCTCCATCTCCCCATCCTTCTTCAACTATCCTACATATCTTCCTCATCACATTCCTATGGTCCATGCTTTTGCATAAGCCTTCCATCCATAAGTCCTACATAATTCACATCAAAATCCACTATCACACCTTCCATAATCCACTATCTACCTAATCCATCCCACTTTCATGCAATCCCCTACCAACATCTATGAGCACGCTTGACATGGTCCATGTGACAACATTCATCTCTAATGGGACTATCCCTTTCATGGAGCACACTTGAGTCTCTCCTATCCATATCCACCTATCTCTGTTAGCAAGAGACACTGCTCTGGTATGGACTTGTATGTTGTCATTGATGGAAACAAGGCTCAGAGATCTTATCACCATGACAAGAAGAGATGACTCCGGAAAGTCACATTGGAATTCAGGTTTGGTTGACAGATCCTATTGGCAGAAGTGGCTAAGTATGGGTATCTACAGAGTAGAGGATAGTAAGTGGTTCAGTATGCCTCCATAGATGATGATTTGGTAATGCAGTTCAGGTATGATGCTAGTAATTGTTTGGTGGTGTCATGCTCTAGAGATTAAGTCCTAACTTCCCTTGGAAGTCATTTGGAAGAAATAACTAAGCTCAGGTGAACAGAGGTATAGTAGAGACAGTGAACAAGGCACATTGTAATGGTCTGCATTCCTCCGCAGGTGAGTATTTTGTTATGTGGTTGTAAGGTGTTGTAAAAACTTGTATGAAGTGTCTAATTCTAGAGTTGTGAGATCTGAAGTCCAACGGAAAGATAGTTACAAGCTGCTGAGTATCGATACAGTGTTTGACAGAGACAAAGTTTGAGTTGTAATGGTTCACATTTCTCTGCAAGACGATATCATGCCTTGAGGTTTTGAGGGTAAGATTGGGTATGTGTAAAGAGCCCTTGATATGATTTTGGAAGTGTTTTGTGATCCATAGTAAAAGTTGTAAGTCTACAGATGAACCTGTTAAGCATGCTCTTAAGGAATAGGCCAACTAGTATGATAAATCATTGTGCGGAGAAGAGATAGTGTGTGAAGGATCTATTTAAGTGATTCAATGATTAGAGCTGACCTATATGAACACGTTTGGGCAAAGATTTGTGTCCGCATTACATATAGTGCTTTGGACTGAGCTGACAAGCTACATCTTTCTATGTACACGTTTCACTTCTTGGATGTCAACCTGTTTATGGATCAAATCGTGATGCAGATATATAAGAGAGATGAATTTCAATTGATAAGAGGTGTGGATATGCATGTGATTGATGCGAGCATACGAATAGCAGAGCAGAATTAGAAGATCAACAGTAATGAAGACTTGGGATTTAGAATTTAGTTGCTAAATGACTGCACCTTGGCATAGTGACAGATGCTTATGCAGTATTCAATTTTCATGTGCAATTTACTTTGTACTTGGTAGTGAGCCTTCTTCATCAAGGCAGTGAGCCTCCAATAGGGTTTAACAGCCCTTATTGTAATCCTGCTAGGTTTAGGGTTAAGGCAGTGAGCCTGCTAGACCTAGTTGTACTTCATGGCAGTGAGCTAGCATGTTCCAGGCCCGTGGAGTGACCAAGCCTGAACATCATTATTTGTAAATATTGCAATATATATTTGAGAGCTAATCCTCTCCATGGTTTTTCCCACTTTGGGTTTTCCACGTAAAAATCTTGGTGTCAATGTGTCATGTTTTTATGGTTGTTGTTCATATGCATGTTGTGCCTTTGTTTAATTATTTTTGGAAAATGGTTAAAAGTTAAAGTGCATCAAAAGATTTTTAGAACACTGATTCACCCCCTCTCAGTGTTCCTGACATTCAACAATTGGTATCAGAGCAAGGTTCCTTTGAAAAATTCTAACAGCTTAAGAAAGACTTGGGATAGTATGATCATGGTTGCAAGAAGATTTGGAAATTATGAAAGCAACAAGCAACTAGAAGCAACTCTTATGGATCTTGAAAATTCTGAAGCAAAAGTCAGGGATCTGAAAGAAAATTTGTAACAAGCTAATGAATGCATCTCAAAGCTAAAATGGCAAGTCAAGAAATTCAAAGACAAATACAAAGAAGTTAATGATCAATTGATATCAGCAAATGAAGCCCTGAATGAATTGGAGGCCGAAGTTATAGAAAGAACAAGAGCATAAGATGATCTAAATTTAATTGTGAAGAATAGATCAAAAGATTGTGCAAAACTTGAAAAAGAAATTGTAAGTCTAAAAATAGACTGGAAAAGGCCAGAAGCTTTGAATAAAAATTCAAGATAAGTACTGCAAAGCTTGATGAAATCATTGCTAGCTAGAAGAGTGCTGATGATAAGCAAGGTTTAGGATTTGAGAAAGGTGAAAGTTTAAAATCTGGTCAAATAAATAATGAGTCAAGGCAAAACAAAGGATACCAGTTCAGAAACCAAAGAAGAAGACCTAGAAGACCTTCGGTCAGACAACCAAATGCTTAGAGGTACACATCCTTCAATGGTCACTGTTATAAATGTAATAAGTATGGTCATAGATCTACTCAGTGTAGAAGTAGAATGAATCAGAATGTTCCATCTTTCTCTGGTAAATGTTTCAATTGTAAGAAGATTGGTCATAAAGCAAATGAGTGCAGAAGTATGTCAAGAAATATGCCAAACTATTTTTTCAATGGCAAGTGTTTCACATGCAATAGATTTGGACACATGGCTAATCATTGCAGATCAAGAATGAATTCATTTAGAGGAAGAAATCAAGGACAAGGAAACATTGTATGCTTCAATTGCAACAAATTTGGACATGTTGCAAGATTCTATAGAAGCAAGAATATGAAGAGAAATTATTATGCTGAAGAAAGAAAAACAAAGCAGAGGAATGATAAGGGAAAAGAAAAGGTCGATCCAATGAAAACTAAGAATGAGATGAGTATGATTTGGATTAAAAATGATGTAAATGAGGTTAAGGATGGATCCACACCAGCATCTAATGTAGACACTTCCTATGGGAAGTAAATTAAGAGCTCTGGCTCAGGGGGAGCAATGTTGAAAATCCAAATCCCCCAGCCAGAAAGTGGGTGCTAGAATCCGACACGAAAAGTGTATGATGAAATCTGATGCGACACATCTCTCAAAAGAAAATCTGAAAGAAAAAGGGTCAATGTGGCATATTGCGGAGCAATCCTAATCGACTGTATTCTACAATGAAGGAATTTAACAGCTTTTTGGGACTGAGCTTTTATGACGACTTAGGTTAGTCATGTGAAGGATAAAAGGGAACTTGTTTGGTTTCAAAATCACTTTGCACTCAAAGCTATCAAGTATTTGGAGAGATTGGAGTAGACTTTGAGCAATGACAACCAATATTTGAAGCGCTTGAAGTATTTCAAAGAAAAGGAAACCCTAACTCGATGAAACAAGGGCAATGACAACAAATGATATTATTGATCCTGCAGTAAAGTTTGCTTCAATGGTCATAGGGTATAAGATTTACTTCACAAGCAGAGAAAATTCTATCTCTAGTACAGCCATTTACATAGCATACCAAATGATTAAGGAGAATGCAGATTATGACTTGTGTGAGCTGCTGAGAACTCAATTAATGGACAACCTGAAAAAGATCAAGGAAAGCAAGAACTATCCCTTCAAATTTGGTATGCTTATTATCTATTTATTCTTCTATTTTCTGAATGAGTTCCCTAATCACAAGGGCTTGATTTGGTTAAGTAATCAACCAGTAGCCATTCAAATAAGAAATTGTCTTAGCAATCTAGGTAGTCACAATGAGCAAAAAGCAGCTCTATGGGGGTTTTTCAAGAACTTTCAAAACATGATGCAGTCAAGGGAAAGAAATCCTAGGGCAATTGTTGAGAAATACAAAGATACCATTTGTTTCATGGTCACCAAGGACCAATGTTTAATGGAGGTTGTTGAGCCCAGAATAGTTTGGATCATGCCCATGGGGTATGAAGCGGATGGTCAAGTATTGGACAGCTATGCCCAACATATGCTAAGAAAACCTAAGGACACAAAGGAAGAAAGGTTTGGTACATATGAAGAACTATCTGTAAAATTGTATGTTGAACTCAGAAAACTAGAATCGACCAGGAAAGTGAGAAGAGAAGTAGAAGAAATTGCTACAAGGTATGGTATTACCAAAGAACAACTAAAAAAAGTCAGGGAAAAGGCAGAGAAAATAGAAGAAGAAAAATAAAAGAGTGAACCAGTACAGGTTCCAGAAGAGTCTCAGATGAAATAGAACAAACCAAAAAAGGTCCAAAGGACCACTAGGAGCTATGCTACCTCCTCTGGTGCCACATCATCAATAAACCTAGAGAAAACATCTAAAGAATCCTCTATCAAAGACATGAAGAGGAAAAAGATGAAGGGAAGAAGATTATATGTTAGTGTTGGTGAAAAGGATGAAGAAGAAACAGAGTCAGATGAAGAGGTCAAGAAGATGAAAGCTAAGGCAGTCAAAACCTCTGGAAGCATTAAACAAAAACCCTCCAGAAAAGAAAAATCTAGTAAAAGATAGAGAAAGAAAAGCCTCTAACTCCTGCAGATGTAATAAAAGCTGTCACAGTTGATGGAAATATGAAGCCCATGATTGAACTCTATGATGGATATGGTGATATTGATAAAAGAAGCTTGGAAGAAGCCACTGTGAAACATCTAAACATCTTCAACAGGGCTCTTATTGAGATCATCTTTGATCTCCCTGAAAGCCTAGCAAATATTCTAAGCATCAGAAAGGAGACTGCTAGAGATAAGAATATTGAGCTAAGAAAACATGTGATAACTAAATTATGTCTGCAAATTACTCTGGAAGAAGAAGACTTGATCTCCAAAGAGACCAAGGACCAGTTCAAAACAAAAATAAGGATGAATTTATTAATGATGGGTGAGATTGATAAGGTGGTGAAAGAAATAGAGGAAATTATTTTGGAAGCTCTGAAGCGACACAATCTTCCCACCACATGTGTCAATGAAGAGAATGATGTTGCTGATAATTCATTTGTTCTGAAAGTAAACTTGGGCCAATAAACTGATAAAGATGACAGAGTGTTTGAAGAAAAGGAAGTACTTGCTGATGACTCTCAAATGGGACCCTCATCGGCACAACAAACTGAGGATGTTACCAAAAAGGAAAAGATTGAGGAAGAATCGGCCATGGAAAATCCTCCACAAGAACAAAAAGAGGAAACTCCTCCTATACCAAGAGACATTGTTGAATCAGTGAAAGAACTATTGGAGAAAAGAAAGTAGGTTTTAGATGAGTCAGAATTCCTACATGGTCCAATAAACTTGGATACAATGTCACCGGCACAGAAGCTGAAGTTGGTCACAGTTGTTCAGGCCAAGGGTCAAGAAGAAATGTTGAAGTCTCACATTGAGGATAGTGAGCTCATTGTTGAAGCATCCAACATTTTGGAGAAGCTGATGCCATCTTATCAGAAAGACAACTCCTTGCCTCCAAACAACCAACTCAAAGGACTTATCAGTTCAGTAAGTAAATATTTTGAATCTTTTGAGAAATCTGCTGAAACAAAAGTTAGACAAGAATTCAATGAGAAAAGGTTAGATGAGTTGATAAAGTTGCTAGCCCATGATAAGGCTCAGCTAGATAATAAGATACAGAATGTTCAGAGTGCTATTGGAGAAGCTGGTGATGTATATAAATTTTGTCTATCATGGCCAGAAGTTACAAAGGAGACAGAAGAAAAGATCAAGGAGTTGGAAGGAAAACTGATGAATATTTTTAAGAACTTTGATCTAGTACATGAATCACCCAGCAACCAAGAAGCTCAAGTGATCAACATCCACAATGACTTGAATGGTTTAATAAATCAGAGGTATCAAATAAAGAGTAGAATGGGACAACTGAGAAGACTAATCAGTCCCAAATTGGATTCGATGACCAAGCTTGTAGTTGAAGCACAATTTAATGCACAAACTACCACATCATTAGACCTGCAAATAGTTAAAACTCTAGTTTTTCTCTTCAGTGGACACATTCAGATTTTGGATAATGCCAAGATTAGCTGGGATATTGAGTGGGCACAGATTATGAACATATTCAATGACATTCTCAAATACATGTAATATAAAGATGAAGATTGTACTTGTAAATATGCGATAGAGTACATAAAATGTTTGCAATTTTGACAATTTTTTTGGTTCTGGATCACACCCTTTGCCATTGATGTCAAAGGGGGAGAAGAAGATCAATGAAAAATGGGGTAAAACATCTTAGGGGGAGTAGAAAAACAAATTATATATAGTAAGGGGGAATAGTTAAGCATTTTTCACTACTAAGTGTTGCCATCAATGCCAAAGGGGGAGATTGTTGGCAAGAGACACTACTCCGGTATGGACTTGTATGTTGTCATTGATGGCAACAAGGCTCATAGATCTTATCACCATAATAGGAAGAGATAACTCTGGAAGGTCACATTGGAATTCAGGTCTAGTTGACAGATCAGGTTGGCAGAAGTGGCTAAGTATGGGTATCTATAGAGTAGAGGATAGTAAGTGGGTTAGTATGCCTCCGTAGATGATGATCTGGTAATACGATTCGGGTATGATGTTATTAATTGTTTGGTGGTATCATGCTCTAGAGATTAAGTCCTGACTTCCTCCGGAAGTCATTTGGAAGAAATAACTAAGTCTGGGTGAACAAAGGTATAACAGAGATAGTGAACAGGGCACATTGTAATGGTCCGCATTCCTCCGCAGTTGAGTATTTTGTTATGCAGTTTTAAGGTGTTGTAAACACTTGTATGAAGTGTCTAATTGTAGAGTTGTGAGATCTGAAGTCCACCAGAAAGATAGTTACAAGTTGCTGAGTATCAATACAGTGTTTGACAGAGATAAAGTCTAAATTGTAATGGTCCGCATTTCTCCGCAAGATGATATCATGCCTTGTAGTTCTGAGGGTAAGATTGGGAATGTGTAAAGAGTCCTTGATATGATTTTGGAAGTGTTTTGTGATCCACAGTAAAAGTTGTAAGTCTACAGATGAACCTATTAAGCATGCTCTTAAGGAACAGGCCAACTAGTATGATAAATCATTGTGTGGAGAAGAGATAGTGTGTGAAGGATCTATTTAAGTGATTCAATGATTAGAGAAAACCTATATGAACATGTTTGGGAAAAGATTTGGGTCCGCATAAAATATATTGCTTTGGATTGAGCCGACACGTTACATCTTTCTATGTACAGGTTTCACTTCTTGGATGCCGACCTATTTATGGATCAAATCATGATGCAGATATATAAGAGCAATGAATTTTTGTTGAGAAGAGGTGTGGATATGTGTGTGATTGATGCAAGCATATGAATAGCAGAGTAGAATTAGAAGATCAGGAGTAATGAAGACTTGGGATTCAGAATTTAGTTGCTAAATGACTGCACCCTGGCATAGTGACAGATGCTTATGCAGTATTTAGTTTTCAAGTGCAATTTGCTTTGTACTTGGTAGTGAGCCTTCTTCATCAAGGCAGTGAGCCTCCAATAGGGTTTACCAGCCCTAAGGGTTTAATAGCCCTTATTGTACTCTTGCTAGCTTTAGGGTTGAGGCAGTGAGCCTGCTAGACCCAGTTGTACTTCATGGCAGTGAGCCAGCATGTTCCAGGCCCATGGAGTGACCAAGCCTGAACATCATTATTTGTAAAGATTGCAATATATATTTGAGAGCTAATCCTCTCCATGTTTTTCCCACTTTGGGTTTTCCACGTAAAATCTTGGTGTCCATGTGTCATGTTTTTATGGTTGTTGTTCATATGCATGTTGTGCCTTTGTTTAATTATTTTTGAAAAATGGTTGAAAGTTAAAGTGCATCAAAAGATTTTTAGAACACTGATTCACCCCCCTCTCAGTGTTCCTGACATTCAACAATCTCATCCAAAAAAGTCAAAAATTAAAAATTAAAAAAAAAAAGAAAAAAAAAGTAAAGAGAAATCCCTTCGTCCAATGGTGAAAACTTGGTAAACAAATGCCTTGGATAAGTACCATGATGAAAACCTGGCAAATAGGCATAATGTGTAAATTGATCTTCTATGTCACCTACACTTGGGGGCACCTTGTCTCATCCACCATATCATTTTCAACCTATCATTTCCCATCCTATCGTGTCCTATCATACCATTTCATATCCTATCTTACTATGTTCTTATCCATCCACATACACATACCTATCCTATTGCATCCATTCATCCTCCCTTTCCTCCTCTTGATCTTGATAAAGATTGGGGGCAAAAATGTTGAAACAAGCTTTGGAAAAACTCTTGATATACTTCATTCCTACCAATCCATCCTATCATCCTATCATCATCCCATTATCATGAGTCCAATCCTATTATAAGTCCTATCATATCATGAGCCTTGCCATGTAAAACCCTAAGTAATGCACCTAGAATGGGGCATGTTGTTCCTATGTGACAATCTTTGGAGATCACATCCTTGCTCTCTTACGCGTACATCCTTTCCATCCACTATTGCTTATCCATTTATCCATCCAACATATCTCCGCCCTTAAACCTAGACTTGGTTTTCCCTCGTCATTGGTATTTAGCACAAAGGCTACCCAAATTGTAAATCCATTGACATCCCAAAACATCTCAAAACCCAAAAAATTGAAATATATCAAAAAACCCCCCAAAAAATTGAAACATATCAAAAACCTCCAAAAAAATCAAAACATATCAAAATCCAAAAAAAAAAATCATAAAATGTCCTGAAAAAATCCAACAATCATAAAAAGTCCTAAAAAAATCCAAAAAATCATAAAAAAGTCCTAAAAAAATCCAAAAAATCATAAAAAGTCTTGAAAAAATCTAAAAAATCATAATAAGTCCTGAAAAAATCCAAAAAACCATAAAAAGTCCTGAAAAAATCCAAAAAATCATAAAAAGTCCTGAAAAAATCCATAAAAATCATAAAAAGTCCTATAAATTTTTTTTTAAATATTTCCAAAAAAAATACAAACAAATCAAATATCCAACAAAAAATACAAGCAATAAAATCAAATCAATCTCATAAATTCTTCCAATCAAATCAATCAATTCTTCTAAATCCATCAAATCAATTCTTTAGTCAATTCAATCATCATTCATCAAATTGCTTTCTTGTAACCAAATCAAATCAATCATTTCATCCAATCATTAAATCAAATCAAAGTTCATCAAATCACATCAATCCATCAATTAGAAATTAAATCATCAATCAAATCAGTAATCCAATCATCAAATTCAATCATCCAATTGAATCATCCAATGAAAACAAATCAAATCAAATCAAATCAAATCCATCACATCACATCCATCAAAACAAATCCAATCAAATCCAATCAAAATCAAAGCAAATCAATCCAATCAATCAATGAAAATCAAATCAATCCATCAACTTCTATCTTCATCATCTCATTAATAAAACATAAATTAGAACTACATATCATCTCTATCATTAAGTGCCTTGATCCTGTAGATATAGGGTATGTAGGCAGTCTGGAGTACGAAGGAAGTGCCCAGACCTAGGTACATGCGATATTCCTCTTTCTTCTTTCATCATCTTCTTCTATCATCTATCTCCATCAATTCATCAATCCTTCAAAACAATTCTTCCAATCAATCATTCAAATCAATTCTTCTTCAAATCTCTTCTTCAATCCATCACTTCTTCCCATCATCCATCCAACAAATCCAAATGCAAATCAATCCTCACTCCATACCAAAAAAGTCAATCAAGCTTGTCAAATTATCCAACCAATCAATGGCCTTGCTCCTAATCTTGTTGTAAACCTAATCAACCAACCAATCATCATCATCCTTGTGTTGATCTAGGGATATATCATTCCCCACCATGACAACACTATCATCATCATCAGTCAATCAACAATCAATCAACAATCAATCATTGGTTTACAGCTTGATAGGGACAATACCTTGTTTGCTTTTGAATCATTTGTGCATGCATGCATGCTTGCTTGTGTGTGTTATCTTTTTATGTTGCATTTGCATATGTATCTTCCTAGCTAATATTCATATCTTGTATCTAGACAAGGTTGTATTATGCCGGGGCATGAGACACATCGTCACCTTAGTCCTTATACCCTAGTACATAACGTCTCGTGCTATATCAAACATCATGGTTTCTCACTTTCATTGCAGCATAACTCATCCTTCCTTTTCTTCTGTCCATTTCCTTATCTTTCTTCCTTGACCAATCCATTTCATTTCGAGAGCCTGCCCGTGTTTGTCCAACCCGCCTATCCTCTCGAGGGGGCATCATCATCCCATCCTCATCCTATCTTTCTATCATCCTATCTTTTTCCTCTATCCATATCTTATCTTCTTTGAAATGATGTTACTCGACACAAATCTCATTATCTCAAACATCATCTCAAAGAGGGACAAAATGTAGACACCCAAAAATGTCCACCTTGTCATAACATTACATCTTGTATCATGTTTTGCCCTAGGTACCTGTTTCATCGCCATCATAACCCCTTCTTCACCTAATCTAGCATCTTCCTCTAACAAATTAAATAAATCCAACATTTATTTAATTTATCCCATCCATTTCTTCTTTGAAATGATGTTACTTGACACAAATCTCATTATCTCAAACATCATCTCAAAGAGGGACAAAATGTAGACACCCAAAAATGTCTACCTTGTCATAACATTACATCTTGTATCATGTTTTACCCTAGGTACCTGTTTCATCGCCATCATAACCCCTTCTTCACCTAATCTAGCATCTTCCTCTAACAAATTAAATAAATCCAACATTTATTTAATTTATCCCATCCATTTCACATTATTAAATAAATAAATTTTATTTATTTAACCCTCCTTTCCTCTTAAATAAAATAAAATAAATCTTTTTATTTTATTTCTATTTATCATTTTATCCTCATTTTCCTCATAATTTAATTAATATTAAATTATTTAAATCATTAACTTACCTTCCATATCCATCTCTTGAGATGACTCAACTCATCTCTTTCACCTTCTAATTACCTCTCTAGATGACTTGGCCCACCTTCCATTTCCAATTCAACTCATCTCTCAAGTGAAATCTTCCACCTATTTTCTCTCCCAAGTTGCACAAGCAACTTTCCAATTTATACTATCACTTACAAAATGGGAAATCTTATCCCTCCATCCTCTCACACTTGCCTATAAATTAATTCATTCTAAGCCATTTTGCATGGACGAGCTTCTAAGTACTGTTACTCTACCGAATTTCCTCCTCATCCATCACCTACCTATCTTCTTCTCATCAATCTATCTATCCTTTTATCCATCAATGTCTACCATCGTTGTGTTGCAAAACATGAGCAATCAAACAATCAAATTGTTCGAGCAATAAATCATACATGCATCAATCATTCAAGGTATCAAATTAGTCAGAAAAGTTGGGTAAACATGTATTGCATTTGATTGTTTTATCTTCTTTCATTTGTTTGAATTTTACCATCTACAGTATGAACCGCATTGTGGGATTTCACTCCTACATTATTGTAGATGATTTGGGAGTCGGCAAGCAAGGCCGTTACACATTTCATGGTACATGTTTCATTTAGGCCGACGAAGATGAAGTTTTTGAAGACTTGTGGAGGATATATATGAAGAATAGAAGATTGTTTCAATGTGTGTGAGTGTATGAGAGTGTGTGAGAGCATGTGAGAAATAGGTGAATGATCCAGAAATGAAGAAGTAACTCTGGAGGATATAATACATGATTCATAACAGAGGTAGTATTGTGTTATGTTGTGGAGGTATTTTGAAGATAGCAGAGATGTTTGAGCAGAGGAGTTGAAGTCATAAGTCAATGTCAAAGTGTAAAAGGAGATGATGTTGTGGAGGTGATTGAACCATCAGAATCAGTCAATTGTTTTGGTATAGAGGTTGGTGTCTCATCTTTTAAGTGTTGTAGCACTTTAGGAGTTGGAGCTTCCTTTGGGTTGGAGCCCATAAAACTGGGTATCAGGGAGTTGTTGCTTCCTTTGGGTTGGAGCCCATAAAACTTTGTATTAGGGAGTTGGAGCTTCCTTTGTGTTTGAGGCCAAAAAATTTATTGTAAATCTATTTTTATTTGTGAGGTTGGATTTGGATAGTAGATCCAAGTAGCTTGCTCACCGTGGTTTTTCCCATCTTGGGTTTCCACATAAATCTGGTGTCATGTATAAAACTGGGTATCAGGGAGTTGTTGCTTCCTTTAGGTTGGAGCCCATAAAACTTTGTATCAGGGAGTTGGAGCTTCCTTTGTCTTTGAGGCCATAAAATTTATTGTAAATCTATTTTTATTTGTGAGGCTGGATTTGGACAGTAGATCCAAGTAGCTTGCTCAACGTGGTTTTTCCCATCTTGGGTTTCCACATAAATCTGGTGTCATGTGTGTATGTGCTTTTATGATTCATTTGGTTTAAATGTTCAGTTGGATTGAATGCATTTAAATGGGAAAGAATTTGATTAAGTACTGATTCAGCCCCCCTCTTAGTACTTCTGTGTGTTCGATGCAACCAAAGAAGAAGAAATATAGGGTCTTTTCTCATGTCACCACCGACCAGCAAGGTGTCAGAACAACACACATAGCTACACCCTTGGCAGATAAGGAAGAAACTGCCATGACCTCTGCCGACTATAGTGTGCAACAAGTGGTGTTAGGGCACCAAACCAAGGAAGAACAAAAGCATGCACTCACTGAATCTATCTTAGTAATCCTAGCCAGAATGAAGAAGGATGAAGATGCAAAGGAAGAACTTAGGGGAAAGATAGCTCAGTTGACTACATATATCATGCACCTAGTTAGCCCAATAGAGTCTGGACCTTTTGCACCAGCCTTAATAGAGGCACTTAATAAGGATCAACAGTCTATTGACCCCCAAGGAATTTGCCTTACAACCACAACATGGAAAAACTCATTGGAGACCTTGGGGCATGACACAATAAAGAAGGCCATTATGGCCTATCATGCCTTGGATGTAAAAATTGTAAAGACGGTGAGCTTGGAGAGCTCTATTGGTAATGAAATGGCTACCTGGGAGCAATACCTCTCAATTTTGCAAAAGATGATAGACACCAACCTTGGTCATCTTGTTCAGATGTTCATTGTCAGTAGAGATAATCAGGGGTTACCTAATGAATGGTTGCATGCAGGTAAGTTGAGGGCCAAGGTATTGAGAAGATGTAAGGAGAAGCTATAAGTCAGGGTGGAGGCAACCAAGGAAATGTTGGCCAAGGTAGAGACATTGATCACATCCATCCCCTACACTTTCAGAGACCATTCCTTTATGGTCTTCCCTTCATCATACATGGTTAATGAATTCGGAAGCCTACTCTAGCAACCTCTCACTGAGCAAGGCACTGATAACTTGATGAAAATAAAGGATTTGTTTATGGAACTCCAGAATCAACTGGCCGATATGACAAGGTTGCATAGCAAAGTCACAAGATCATACCTCTCCATCTAGGTGAAGGTGAAGTATCATCAAGGGCCGAGCACCAATGAAATTGCTTCAGTCATTCAAAAGTTCTAGGATCATGCACCAGGAGGGAATTAATCTTTGGTTCTTTTGTCTTCATTATTCTTTAACCCATTGGGTTCCTACGATGTAATAAAGTCTAACAAAGCAATTTTGTGTATTCAAGGCCAATTCACAATAAAGGGCCTCAGGCCAACCTGGGCCTATTTTGAATTGTAATTTTGAAAAGTTCCTCTATAAAAGGGGAAATTTTGTCATTTGTAAAGCGAGGAAACATAGAACACTTGTAGTTAGGCAAGCAAATTTTGTAATTATGATGGCATGTAAAGGGAGAATTTGATATACATTTGGGGTGTGGGAATCCTGATCACTTGTAATCTACCAACTTGTTGCCAATTAATTGAAGATACTTGATCATTTTTGTGTTCCTACCCATTGGTGGTAATGTGTCTACATTTTCTTTTCCTTGCATATGAGTTATGTTGATGGATCTTGTACTTAACTGTTAAATCTTAAATCAAGTCGATGAATAGGGTTTAAATTTTGTGCATGTAATATGGTGTTTTCATGCCTTATTTTGATACTTTCCTTTCCTTTGAATCTTGCACTTGCAATGCAAATGATTGTGTGGAATACTAGTCATCCATTGCTTGTTTAATTTGATCTCATCAACTTTATCATATGAAGTGAAAAGTCAAATACAAAAGTTGTCCATTTGTTTATTTTATTTTCACTATCTAACCCTAACTCCCTTTTTCACTCTTTTTTTTTTTAAAATCATAATTAGCAGTAGGTTTAGGACTCTAAGCTTAAAAGAAACATCTTTCTTTTAGAGACTATTTGGATTTAGGTTGATTTTATCAGTACGGACCCCTTGAACAAACAATTGCATTATACACTCATCCACTCTAACATTGCTATGACCCAGCTAACATGGACCTTGGGGTGATCATAATATCATTAAGTTGCTTTTAGGAGAAGTAGAGTATCATTCTTTCTACTTAGAGTTGATGTGCCAAAACAACCATCAACAAGAATTGGATGTGTCACTTGGATTTATTGCTTCTTTTTGCCAGGGGACCCACATTGTTCTTGGTTTTGCTTTTGGATAGGTGGGCCTTTGTGGACTTTTGGATTTATTTTAATTTTGGATTGGATTTGGTTGTAGTGTTGCATGTCAACATGGTGATCTTTTGCTTTTTGTGGATTTTTTGCTTTCTATGTGGAGGCATCCAAAGTGCTTCAAAGGTTGATGGGATGGTCCCATGGGGAGATATTATCTTAGAAGCCCATGAGGTTGGTGATAGCTTCATCATTTTTGAATAAATCAAATGATGTGTGTATTTGTTGGTCTTGATTATGAATTTAAGGATAGGTGATAGGGATTTTAGAGGATGAAGAACGTTAATGATGGGTGATATGGATTATGGGTTTGTGGATGGGAGGATTAGTGGACTTATGGGTGGAAAGACTAGGGGATTTATGAATGAAATGGTTAGTGGATTTATGGATGGAAGGATAAGGATAACACGATGGGGGATGGATTTTAGAAAACTTTTTGGATTGATATGATAAAGGAGGGGGTAGTGGCAAACATTTTGGAGGAGCGATGGGAGACACCTATTTTTGGATTAGGAGAAGCTCTTTAGGATTTATGAAGGTGGTACCAACATGTTGTAAGAGTCCCCAATGGACTCAAGCTCCTAGGATCACCTGTAAACCCAAGATTAGCCTTCCACAAGAGAGATGCAAGAGAATGATTTCTAGATTATGGTGCAATAATGAATAGTGATATTATTACACACTCCATACAATGTACAAGGGAGACCTTTCTTATAAAGATAAGGTTGAGAGGTAGGACTAACTAGGATGATGATAAGTGTCTTAATCCTATGACATGTGACAACTAGAGGATACGATCACGTGTGTATTGGAAACTTCTAGAAAGATTCCTAGAGCCCTAAGTAAACATAGTATGTGAACATGTGTGAAAAGGTCCTAACTAATAACTAGTTAGATAATAATCCTTATTCACACTACAAAGGGGAAACCAGATAGGAAATACCCCTATTCACACCAACACTCCCCCTTAAGTGCAACTTAGGGAGAATGAGAAACATGAAAAAGATGCAAGGATGGTTGATGGATGGGTCCTGGCTACAATGCCATGTTAGGTACCCATTGACAAATAATCTCTCACAAATAGAGTAAAGAACAAAAACCTATAGAAAAAAACCCCTCTCCAAAAGAGAGAAAATAAGAAAGTGAAAGAGGAAGGAGGACTCAACATGACCCCCCAAGGACTACTTTTGTCACCAATATTCAATCAATTACCCCCCATAGGAGAGAAAGAATGAGATGATAGATCCCCCCACAAAGAATCAACTTCTGTACCAATGAATGCTTGAAGATAGAATACAATCCACTACCTACAAACAACATTTCTTCTCTTAGGAAGAAACAAATCCAATGGTGGATTTAGGGGCAACTCCCATAATCTAGATGAAAAGGGAATCCAAATCCAAATGTGTGGACATTAAAATACAACTCGAGTAACCTCATGCTGGGAAAATGTGTCTTCTCCAAATCAATAATGGAATGCCCAATCAAAGAAATATAAACAGGAGAGGAAGGATAGTGAATTACATCCAAAAACACTGAAGATGTGATGACATTATTGCCATCAAAGAAGAGAGATAACCCCTCAAATGTGTCCTCCAAATTTGAAAGGTGAGACTTCATAAACAAAGATGCAATGTTTGATAAATAGGAATCCCAATGATGTGGATCAGAAAGACTGAAATGATCCTACTGCAAAGAGTCACTGGAAGCTCTCAAGGAAGCAAATTTGAACTCTGAAGTAGCAATAGGTGATGGTGGAGTAGTGATCGCAATAGGAGGAGAAGGAGAAGCAAGTGAAGTCTCTATGTCATCACAACATTTAAGACCTACTAGATATTCAAGTTCCTCTTTGTATCATCATCAAAGGGTATATTATCTACATCATCAATATGTATGAGGCAATCCATTAAAGGATCATCTGGGAATGCAGAGGTATAAGGGTCTCCATAGATCTCCCAAATCTTAGTCTAAAGTGATGCAAGAGCATCCTGGACAAACAAGAAATTGACATCAACCAAAAAAAGTGTAGGTTTAGTTTTTCAATTTTGTTTGGTTTGTTTGGGTTCTAATGGCATCTCTCTGCATAGAATGTCATTGGTATAGTCAAGAATGCAAAATTTCAGTCCCGGCGGGGCAGTTTCAGTGAAACAATTGTTTGGAGAAATATACGAGGTTTGGCGACAAAGCCTTTGATAGGCTAGATCTAGAGTGCATTCAAGAATTATATGTGAAGTTTTCACAGTCAAATTCCTTCCGGTTTCCAAGATTTTTAAGTTTCATGACTTGTGCTAGCAATTTGGCGAAATCACAATTTATGGAGTTTTATAGAACTTGAGACCAAACGGTTTGGTGGAGGTCTTAGGAATACTATGATGCTTATCCCTATCCATTTTGGGAAGGTTTTGAGCTTTTGCCAAAAAGTTATGGCCGAAGTCAGTTTTCAATCTTGGCACTCATCATAGTTGCACAATTAAAGTTTGTTGGCTCTGTAAGGTATAATTTTGATTGAAATTTTTTAATCTAATGTTTATCTAGTAGCAAGAGCCTATGATTAGAGAGATTTAGCCAGGATTCCAATCATAGATAAAGTTCCAAGTTGATGCATTTTCACAAAAGCATCATATGAGCATTATTATGCCTTTTCGGGAGGCAAAACTGAGTTTGTTTTAAAGAAATTAAATATACTCATAATCCAGTAGGTATGGAGGTGCCAAAGTGGAGTCTAAGACTGAATAAAATGATTTAATTCAGATTTTATCAACCTTATATGCCTCACGCAGCTGATGGAAGTTTGAAATAGATTTAAATTATTCTAAATTAATACTAATGAGGCCACGTAGGAAGTAGGAAGCACCTCATTAGGGGTAAAATTTTATAATCTATTAATGTTCTATATTTGACAAGCTCACATGATCCTTCAACAACTAAACAGAGGTGATGAATCGACCAAGTATGAGTGCCAAACTTAGAAAGAGATCCCCACGCCATGTTGGAATATTTCAATAGCTAAATTAAGAGGAGAATGCGCCATGTGGGAAGAAAAAAAAATTGTAGATTGCTATTGAAAGATTCCATATTTTATGCACTAAAAAACAAACAAGAAAAGAAATGCCATTTTGGCATAGAAGAGGTGAAAAAGAATGTAGATATGAAAAGTTTTTTCCTGTGGAAGCTAAGAAAAATGCCTCAGGGAGGCTTTTAACTAGTTTTTGTTGAAGATTATTATAGAGGGAGGGGGTGACCAAGAAGAGGGGGAAGTGGCTACCTGTGGAAGAGAAGGCACTAACAAGAAGAGCCATTTTCACTGCCTAGTATAAAAGAAGATTTGCAAAGTTGCAGATTTGATGGTCAAATTGGAAGAGTGAAGAGGTCTGGTAGGAGGATGCCATGAGAGGGACATAGAAGGAGTTTAATCACTATCTTAAAATATAGAGTAGGCAGAATGGATCCTATGGGTACTCAGATTGAGGGAGAAATCCATTAGAGGCCATATTATAAACATGTTGTCTATATTTATGTATTGTGTTTAAGAACTGAAAGCCAATAAAATTTTGAAGTTTACTTTTGTGATGCAATCCTAATATTATAAATGAGTTTTAAATTTGGGCAGAGATAGTACCTGTCTGTGGTTTGTTTTCTTCAAGAGGGGAGGATCCCTCCTGCATCATATGGTATTAGAGTGAGGTAATCCTGAGAGTAAAGAGTATGCACCAGGATCAAGGAGAGCAACTTGAAATTGATTGTGGGATATTCTCCAATGAAGGCTAAAGCTAGGTAGAAGGTGTTGGGTTCCACCACAGAGAGAGAGTGGGTTGAGGAAGCATCTTCTAGAAGTCTTGTTGGGTAGAGGGTAGTCCAAAAAGTGTTTGGTTGTAGGGAGTACCTATGATTGCCAAGAGCTTGGTTGGCTCTGAAAAAGTTTGTGTGAATAGTTGTGTGTAGGTGAGTTGCATGTGATTGTAAATTGTGATGAGTGTGATGTAAGTTGTCAAAGATTACAGCAGTGAGAGAGATGGGGATTTATATAAAAAGGCCCGTGATATGGGAAGGATGGAGCAAGTACCAAAGGAGGAAGATCTCTTCAATAGTGGCAGATATACATGCGAGGATGGATCGAGGCTATGCAATGTGCGAGTAATGAGATCACAACAAAGGAGAAGAAAGATGAAACAGAGGATATACCTGCAACTGTAGGGGCTGAAGATGATGAAGAGGATATGATCATAGCAGTGGAATACAAGGAGTTTGTAGAAGATCACAAAGATAATGAAGATGAGGGTGATTTGGTGATGAGGTTGTTGGCAATTGAAGAAGAATGGAATGCGAAGCTCCTTGTTGCAGCAAAAGATGTAGAACAAAATGTTGCAACTGAGGATGATGCGAGAGATATCACAACGAAAATCAATGTTGCAGTCATGAAGGAGGATAAGGTAAATTTTTTGATTATGATATTGTTTTGTTTTCAAATATGATTATAGAAGAGGAAAAGTATTCAGAAAAAATAGAGATTGTTGTAGAGAAAGATTTGTGTTTAGATGCTGCAAGTTTGTGCATAGAGCTTGTCAAAGATACTAAAGGGTTTTGGTGGAGATGGTCAGTTTGTGGTGGGTTTAAGTACCATGAAGGTGAAGGAGGAGAAGAGAGAGTGAGGATTTAGAGGAGAAGGAGAGTGAGCCTTTGGCGGAGGAGGACAGATGATGGTGGGAAAATGAAGTAGACATATAATGGGTGGAGGAGGATGGTGCTTTTCCCAGCTAAGTGTTGGAAGAGGTGGAAGAAGTTTTCTACACCTAGATCAGTGATGGAGTTTGCTGTAGGTTGTTTACAACTTGAAAGGGTGATTCTATCATTCCACTCCACTTCATGAGCCCATGCTCACAAACTTTTTACCCGGCGTGTCTGATGCAGGAGCATCCTGGGCAAACAAGCAATCGACATCAACCAAAAAAAGTGCAAGTTTAGTTTTTCAATTTTGTTTGGTTTGTTCAGGTTCTAATGGCATTTCTCTACATAGAATGTGATTGGTACAATCAAGAATGCAAAATTTCAATATTTTCCAATTTCAGTCCCGACGGGGCAGTTTTAGTGAAACAATTGTTTGAAGCAATCTATGAGGTTTGGTGACAAACCCTTTGATAGGCTAGATCTTGAGAGCATTCTAGAATTATACACAAAGGTTGTGCAGTCAAATTCCTTCCAGTTTATGAGATTTTTAAGTTTCACGACTTGTGTTGGCAGTTTGGCGAAATTGCAATTTATGGAGTTCTGTAGCACTTGAGACCAAATGGTTTGGTGGAGGTCTTAGGAATGCTGAGATGCTTATCCCTATCCATTTTGGTGAGGTTTTGAGATTTTGGAAAAAAGTTATGGCCAAAGTCAATTTTCAGTCTTGGCACCCATCACAGTTGCACAATTGAAATTTGCTAGCTCTGTAAGGTATAATTTTGATTGAAATTTTTTAATCTGATGTTTATCTAGCACCAAGAGCCTATGATCAGAGATATTTAGTCAAGATTCCAATCACAAATAAAGTTCCAAGTCTATGCATTTTCACAACAGAATCATATGAACATTATTATGCCTTTCTAGGAGACAAAATTGAGTTTGTTTTAAAGAAATTAAATATACTCATAATCCAATAGCTATGGAGGTGTCAAAGTGGAGTCTAAGGTTGAATAAAAGGATTTAATTCAAATTTTATCAACCTTATATGTGTCACACAACTGATGGAAGTTTGAAACAGATTTAAATTATTCTAAATTAATGCCAATGAGGCCACGTAGGAAGTAGGAAGCACCTCATTAGGGGTCAGATTTTATAATCTTTTAATGTTCTATATTTGACAAGCTAACAGGATCCTTCAATGGCTAAACAAATGTGATGAATCGACCAACTATGATTGCCAAACTTAGAAAGAGATCCCCAAGCCATGCTGGAATGTTTCAACAACTAAATTAAGAGGAGAATGCACCACGTGGGAAGAAAAAAAACTATAGATTGCTAATGAAAGATTCCATATTTTATGCACTGAAAAAAAAAATGCCATTTTGGCAGAGAAGAGGCGAAAAAGAATGCAGGTATGAAAAGTTTTTGCTGAAGATTACTATACAGGGAGGCCTTTAACTAGTTTTTGTTGAAGATTACTACACAGGGAAGGGGCAGTCAAGAAGAGGGGGAAGTGGCTGCTTGTGGAAGAGAAGGCACTAACAAGAAGAGTCATTTTCACTGCCTAGTATAAAAGAAGATTTGCAAAGTTGTAGATTTGATGGTTAGATTGGAAGAGTGAAGAGGTCTGGTAGGAAAATGCCATGAGAGGGACATAGAAGGAGTTTAATTACTATCCTAAAACATAGAGTGGGCATAATGGAGCCTATGAGTACATAGATTGAGGGAGAAATCCATTGGAGGCCGTATTATAAACATGTCTGTATTTCTGTATTGTGTTTAAAAATTGAAAGCCAATAAAGTTTTGAATTTTGCTTTTATGATGCAATCGTAATATTATAAACGAGTTTGAAATTTGGGTAAAGATAGTACATGTCTATGGTTTGTGTGTTTGTCTTCTTCAAGAGGGGAGGATCCCTCTTGCATCACAAAGTGTGCGTGGACATTCAATGTCCAACATAGCCCACATAGTGTCATAATCAACATGAGAACAAATCAATCCTACAAGATGATCATGTATGAGTCCAAAAAGATAAGGAAATAGATTGAGCCACCTGCAATGTGTAAGGATGTCTTTTTTCCAAGACTCATAATTATTCTTTTTCAGATTTATCATAGAAGGACAAATAGAAAAACCCATGATAACGCCTTAGATGATTTGAGATAAAAACTCAAAAGATTACCCCCCAATTTCACTGAATCGTGAGAATCCCCCAACAATATATGATGTTGGCACTTTATACTTAGTGTAATTACAATTTCCACTAGCCAAAACAACAAAGTGGTCTTTGATCTTGGTATAATGCAAGTGCCAAATTAGGCTATAACTGAAAGTATAATTTCTATGCAAAATTAGATCAAATTGATTATAGATCTGAGAAGTACATGAAAATTTATGCACTTTCAAAAAATTTACCAAAAAATGTTACCGTATGAGCCCAAACAGAGCCTTGAAAGTTTCCAAAACAAGAACTGCTCATCAACAATGATAAAAATCTACAATTTCTGGAAAAACTAAGCACCAAAATTAAAATCTGATTGCACGAATATGAAGCTTGGGAAATTCTAGCCCAAATAAAAAATATTGCTAAAAAAAAGGAGCCAAAATGACTAAGATACAAGCCTCTAAAGTCTAACTGTCAAAACCAAAATGCAGCTAGAGTGGGGGGCAGGTTAGAGGAATAAGTTGATGATGTCAGTTGATGGAAAAGGTGAAGTCAATGTTGAAAAGATGATGTCAAATGATGGACTGATGATGTTAGTAGGCAAGCCAAGAATGGATGACGTCAATGTCAAAAAGATGACGTCAACACTCAAAAGATGATGTCAACAGACAAAATATGCTTTTTCTTAACATAATATTCCTTAGTGTCACCGAAAATATGACATCATTCACCAAGAATATGACGTCAATCATTGCAGAAAAAATCAATAGAATATTCTCTAATTTGATCGAAGATTCCCAAATTGATAACGAAATATTCTAAAACTATTCAGAATCATAAAAATCACCCTCCATTTGTCTTAAAATTGCTAATCATGGGCGGTTGTACGTGGGCTAGATCTAGGGAATATTCCCCAAGATTCACTGTAGTTTATACTATTAGGATGTCAGATCAGAACTTTAGTGGAATCCTTTGGATTGTTGATTAGGGGATTAAGCAAGGGCCTACGCTATGTGGCCCCCGATAAATGCCTAGGCGGTACCTACGTAGGGGGTACCTTGTCAATAGGGTACGACTATACCCTCTTCTGCAAAAGTATGTACAATAAAAACAAAAACCAGAAAATAAATAAATTGACCATCGATGAAAGTTTTTACCCAATAGATTTTTCAGAGGAATCTACTGACATAGAAGAAGATTCTGATGACACATGATCATACGACAATAAGAAATATTCTCTGGAGAATATTCTCAAACCTTAGTAGAAATGGAAAATAATTTGACGCCAAAATATGAAGTGTTTTATATCAAAATGCATTTGTTCATCCTTCTGGACTCAATGGCAAGGTCCATTTTGGCTAGAAATGTACCCAATAAAAGCTTAAGTCTGATTTTCTACCAAATTTGAGAAGGGGCTTGCAGATTTGAAGTTCTGATACCATGTAAGAGTCCCTAACGGACTCAAGCTCCTAGTATCACCTATAAAACCAAGATTATCCTTCCACAAGAGAGTTGCAAGAGAATAATTTCTAGATTATGGTGCAACAATGAATAATGATATTATTACACACTCCATGCAATGTATTAGAGAGACATTGCTTATAAAGGTAAGGTTAAGAGGTAGGACTAACTAGGATGATGACAATTGTCTAAATCCTATGATATGAGACAACTATAAGATAAGATCACATGTGTACTAGAAACTACTAGAAAGATTCCTAGAGCCCTAAGTCAACTTAACATGTGAACATGTGTGAATAGATCCTAACTAACGACTAGTTAGATAATGTGCCTTGTTCACACTACAAAGAGGAAAATGGGTAGGAAATACCCTTGTTCACACCAACACATGTTTGGATTATCTTCCTTGAGATGTATAACCAAGGCCATGTGATTGTGAATGGATTTTGACATAGATGGGCTCCAAGATTCCTTGTTCATGAAGGCCTAATCCTTTCCCTTGATAATTCGTGTTTTGGAGCATGCAATGGGTGATGGGATATCTATTATTTTGGAAACAAGATGCGAGTCCATTTTTAGATGGGGGAAGGTTAGTGGTAGATATAAGTTATTCTTTTGCTACAAGAGAACCACCACAAATAAAGGTATTGGAATCAAGAGGATAGGGTGATAGATTTGGGATGGGGTTGGTAAGGGGTGGGAGGGGATTTGGAAAAGGATTAGATGGGGTGTTTGGGTCTTGATTTGGATGGGAGATGTTTTGGCATGCTTTGGAATAGGCTCTTGACATAGCTAGATTTGCTTGGATGGTGTGATGGAGAAGTGTTTAGCATCAATTATTTAAATAGGCTCCTATAATTGGGTGGATGGAGGGATGGGGGATGTTTGATGTTCAGGGATTTGGGATTCAATGGATGTGATAGGAATTTGAATGGGTATTAGGTGGGTGATGACATTGTTAATGACACATTTGGATGGATTTGGATTAGTGGGGTGACATGACTTCACAACTTATTTATATGATTTTGCTCAAGATCCTTAACTAGGAGTCCTTGGAGGAAATCTAAAAAGGATGATTTGGATTTAGTGGGATTGGATGGTGGATTTTGGGATAGTTGGATTGGTGGATAATGGGATGACAGGTTTGGATGGGAGGTGGAGGTGATGGGGACCTCATACAAGGATGCATTTATGTATGGGGGATAGAATGGACTTCCCTTGTCAAGGGTGTAATAATAATGACCAATAGATATGCAATTAGGAGCAGTAGGGTAGCTTGTGCTAACCAATTCTTATTTGAAAGATATTTGATTATAAATGGAGAGTTTATGGAAGCTTATGGAAAGCTTGCTTGAGATGATTTCATCAAGGTTATCAATTTCATATTCATCTTGATCAACAAGACTATCATCATTATTGGATTCAAAAAGATGTTTGGGATGTTTATGATGAGGGGACTCATCAAAATAAAATGGATTCATGATTTGGATTTGAGATGATGTGATGTTGGATTTGATGACTTTGGGTTTCCTAAGGCTTGGACCTTAAGATTTTCTTTGATATTAAAATGATTTTGGGTTTTGGATTTGAGGAATTTGGGTAAATTGATGGATTGATTTTGGATTGATCAAGGTTAAGGATACATGACACTTGATACTTGGATGGATTGATTGGATTTTGATTTGATTAATTGAGTCCAAGGATGCACGACACTTGATGATTGATTAATTGGATTGATCAGGGTTTGATTAGGCCAAAGACCCCTTGATGTTTGATTAGAGGGATGGAGGATGATGGCTTTGGTTTGATAAAAACACCCCAATATATTTATAGACTCTCAAAGATTACAGGGGCACCCAAACACATACACACCTAGATATATCTACAAGTGCCTGGATATCTCTATAGGTGCCAAAACATAAATACACCTATTTATGCCACATATGCACCTCAATTTTATAGAGGCACCAATCTATGAATAGAGGCACCTAAATGGGTGGTTTGGGGTTGGATTTATTGTATTTTGATTGGATTTGGAGAAGATTATGTTTAGGACCCTTATATTATGGGTTTGATGATGATTTGGATGAAATTCGATGGGGTAAGTAGATTATGATTGGGATTAGGCCAAGGGACCTTGATTGATTTGATGTTGGATGGGGAGGATTGAAAGTGGTTAAGTCCTTAATCAACTTGGGTTTTTAATGGATGATTTTTGGATTAAGGATTGGGGATTTAATTTTGATTGAGGTTGATAAATGGATAATGGATTTGGATGAAAGGATTGATGAAATTTGATGGAAAATTAGATTAGATGGATAAGGGATAATGTTAGATTTAAGGATGATTATGTGATTAGGGATTGGATTATATTTGGATTAGGGATGGGGGTTGATTAGGGATTTATGGATGAGTCGATTAGGTGGATAATTGAGATTTGATTATGGATAATTAAAGTGTATTAGAATGATGAAATTGGATTAGTGAGGGTGGAGTGATTAAGGATTTGATTGGATTAGGTTAGCTGGATTGATATTTAAAAAAGGCTACAAGGTGAGATTACAAGTGTATACATGCATACTTGAATAATATAGGTTTTTTCATGTGCTTGGCATGTTTCCTTGTTGAAATTTGTGCAATCCCCCATAATCCAAATCAAAATCTTTTGTAAACCTTTGAATGATTATTTAAAATCTTTTGTTTGTAAACATTAGAATATCACCCAAGGTCAAGGATCCATTTAGCCAAAATCATCATAAATCCACCTCACCCTAATAATCCCATTAAATCATGTAAATTATCCCTCAACCTTGCTTAAGGAATTTAAATAATTTACCCAACCAATCAATTAATTCAAGGTATTGCACCTAATACTTAAGCAAATCCCCTTCATCATAACCCATCAAGAAAGTACCCTAATCCAAATCAAATTATCACACCCAATCAAAGGTCCTAATCCTAATCCATCCAATCCACTTAACCATCTCCCTAATCACACCATCATAATCCTCTAATCAATTCCATCATTGAGCTTTACCATCATCGTAATTACATCCTAATCCATCCCTTAATTTATCATCCATTATCCATCCTAATCCAACCAAATTCTTAATCAATTTCCATCTAACCTAATCCCAAATCTATCACCCTATCCTCTTGATTCCAATACCTTTATTTGTGGTGGTTCTCTTGTAGCAGAAGAATAAACTATATCCACCACTAACCCTCCCCCATCTAAAAATCGACTCGCATCTTGTTTCCAAAATAATAAATATCCCATCACCCATTGCATGCTCCAAAACATGAGTTATCAAGGGAAAGGATTAGGCCTTCATGAACAAGGAATCTTGGAGCCCATCCATTTCAAAACCCATTCACAATCACATGGCCTTAGTTATACATCTCAAGGAAAATAATCCAAATGTAATGAAATAACTTGCACAATAGAAGAAGATAATATGAAATATTCTGCAAATACTTGATAATAACTGAGAATAATAGGCCACTTCAAGGGGGAAACCTCCAAATATTTCCAATGAGAACACACTTCACAATATGATGATGAAATAAGACTCACATCCTCCTATATATACCTAATTATGCTTAGGATGAATAGACACACCCCTATATAACACCTAGTCTGACCTATCTAACTAAATAATAATATAATAATGATAACACGACTTAATTAGGAGTTAAGATAGCCACAAGCCGACTATTCATACCCCTATGTACACCAATATTAAGGGCGTAGCATGCCCCCCCTCTTCAAAGAAGCATTGTCCTCAATGCTAACCAAGTGTGGATTCTTTTGAATGAACTCCTCATCCTCCCATGTGGCCTCTTCAACTAGTAAATTCTTCCATTGGATGAGATACTGAGTGAGGGTTCTATTCCTCAGCTTCTTCGTGCATGTTTGAAGAATGCACTCTGGTTCCAAGATTATTCTTCCTTCTTCATCGAGCTCTAGTAGTACTGTTTGAGTAGGAATATTCTGCCCAATTACCTTCTTCAAACAAGAAACATGAAAAACCAGATGTATCTTTGTTGTTGGTGGAAACTCTAGCTTGTAGGCAACACTACCAATCTTTTGCATTATTTGGTATGGCCCATAATATCTTGGAGACAACTTGTTATTCTTTTTTTGTTGCTTCATTGAGAATTGTTTATAAGGCTGCAATCTCAAGAAGACCCAATCCCCAACTTCAAAATTTATTTCACTACAATGTTGGTCTGCTTGTTGTTTCATTCGATTTTGTGCCATAGCTAAATTCTCCTTGAGTCCTGAAAGTACTTGTTGTTGATGAAGCAAGTGGTCCTCTACTGCCTGAACTCTTGGTGACACCTTTAATGATGATGTGATGGAAGGAGGATGATATCCATAAAGTGCCAAAAATGGAGACATTTTTGATGAGCTATGAAAAGAAGTGTTATACCACCATTCTGCAAGTGGTAGCCAATCTACCCATTGAGATTGTTTCTCTGAAGTGAAACAACATAGATATCCTTCCAAACATTTATTAACAACCTCAGTTTGCCCATCTGATTGAGGATGGTATGAAGAACTATGAGCCAATTGAGAACCCAAACATGAGAATAAATCTTTCCAAAAGTGACTAGTAAAGATAGGATCACGATCACTGACAATAACCTTAGGTGTACCATGTAGCTTTTGGATATTCTCCAAGAAAACTTTTGCCACTGCACTTGCTATAAAAGGATCTGATAATAAAATGAAATGTGCATATTTAGTGAGGTGTTCAACTCCTACCATGATGAAATTATGACCTTTAGATTTGGGAAGCCCTGTGATGAAGTCCATGGATACCTCTTCCCAATGCTGGCTAGGAATAGATAAGGGCTGCAAGACACCTAGTGTCTTAATTGTCTCCCCCTTATTTCTTTGACAAACCAAACATTCAGCCACAAATTTTTGAACATCACCTTTTAGCCCTTCCCAAAAAAAATCTTGCTTGACCTGATGATATGTCTTCAAAAATCCTAAATGACCACCAACTGGGGACTCATGTAGCTCTATGAGAATCTTGTGTTTAAGAGTGGAATTCTTGCAGAGATACAAGTGCTCTTTATACCAAAGAATATCCCCCTTCGAACAAAACTTATCTGAACTACTAGGATCACTTTTTAATTGTTGGATGAGATTACTTGTTGCAACATCATTTTGCCACTTTGCTTTGGCTTCTTCCACCCAATTTGCTTGTAATATTGAAAGGGCACACAATAAGGCTTCATCTTTCTCATCCTTCCTAGAAAGTGCATCGGCCACAATATTTTCCTTCCCTTTCTTATATACAATCTCAAAGTCATATCCCAACATCTTAGTGACCCATTTTTGTTGCTCTTCAGAGGATACACTTTGCTCCAAAAAATATTTTAGGCTATCATGATCTATCTTAACCTTGATGTGTCGACCCATTAAATAAGGCCTCCATTGTTTAACTGCGTGAAGGATTGCTAGCATTTCCTTCTCATAAATAGGTTTGAGCTGATTTTTACCCTTTAATTAACGACTCTCAAAAGCAATTGGTCGACCTTCTTGCATGAGAACTGCTCCTATCCCATTTCCAGAAGCATCACATTCCATAATGAATTCCTTGGTGAAGTCCAGAGTGGCAAGCACTAGAGTTGTACACATAGCCTCCTTCAATTGCTCAAATGCTACATTAGCAGACTCATTCCAATGAAAAGAATCCTTCTTCAATAGAGTGGTGAGGGGTGCTGCTATACGACCATAATTCTTCACAAATCTTCTATAGTACCCTGTCAATCCCAAGAAACCCCTCAGTTTCTTAATGGTTTTTGGAATAGGCCATTCCATGATAGCCTTAATTTTGTCAGGGTCCGCCTTTACTCCTTCATGTGAAACTATGTGTCCCAAATACTCCACCTCCTTAAGACCAAAAGCACACTTGGATGGCTTAGCATAGAGTTGATGATCTTCGAGTAATTGTAATGCTTGATCTACATGCTGCAAATGTTCTTCCCAAGTCTTGCTATAAATCAATATATCATCAAAGAACACTAACACAAACTTTCTCAAGAACTTCTTAAAAATGGAATTCATCAAACTTTGGAATGTAGATGGTGTATTGGTAAGACCGAATGGCATCACCAAAAATTCATAATGACCCTCATGAGTTTGAAATGCTGTCTTACAAATATCTTCCTCCTTAATCTGAATTTGGTGATAACCAGATCTATGATCTAACTTGGTAAAATACATATCTCTATTCAATTCATCTAGCAAATCATCAATGACTGGAATAGGAAACTTATCTTTAATGGTGTACATGTTGAGCACTCTATAATATGGACACATGCACCAAGTTTCATCCTTCTTACGCACCATCACCACAGGCAAGGAGTAAGCACTTTGGCTGTGCCTGATAATTCCTGCCTCTAGCATCTCCTCAACAATTTTTTCTATCTCACTTTTTTGTATGTGTGGGTACCTATAAGGCTTGATGTTTGGTGGTTGGCTCCCTGGAACTAGTTGTATGGCATGGTCATGATCCCTCTTAGGAGGAAGTCCTTTAGGCATATCTCCAAGAACCACCGAGTGACGATCAATTATTGCTTGTAAATCTGGATGAGTAGGAGCATTAGATTGAGAGACTTCTAATGAACATAGTTGGGCCACAAATCCATCCACTCCTTTCTTAAGCAAATTTTGCATTTGATGAGAGCTTACCATTTGTGGGGATTTTGCCTTCAACCCCCTTAGCTCCACTACCTTTCCTTCTAATTGAAATCTCATGAATAGTTCTTGGAAGTTCATCTCAATTGTTCCCAATGTAGTAAGCCATTGTACTCCCAAAACAATAGCTATTGCACCCATAGATATCGCATACATTGGGATATCAAGTTGATAATCTCCCATGGATAATTTAATGCTATGACACTTCCCCGAACAACTAATTGTACCCCCATCTACAATCACAACCTGAAACTCTGGGGCTGGATATATAAAACAATTTAGATGAGTTGCCAACTTTTTGTTGATGAAATTATGAGTACTACCTGAGTCGATCAACACTGTTACTTTCTGCTTCTTTAAGAAACCCACTACCTTGAGAGTTTGTGGTGCACCGAAACCTAAGAATGTATGACAAGAAATGATTGGTTGAGAATCATGTGATTCCTTACTTGACTCCCTATCCTCCTCTAATATGGGTTCCTCCTCTTCTTCCTCACTTGGACCTTCAATATAGAACAATTTCTTTTCACTACATTTATGTCCTCGATTGTATTTGCTATCACAATTGAAACACAACCCTTTTGCTCTTTTCTCCTCAATTTTCTGAGGAGTCAACCTAGTAGGTTGAGGAAGAGAAGGTGTTGAATATCCTTTCTCTCTTGTCACATTAGCCCCTTGCTTTCTAGGAATCAAATACTTTTCCTCTACCCTGCGTGCCAAGATAAAAGACTCATTTACTAAGCTAGGACTAAACATGCGTACCTCATGTTAAATGTGATCCTTGAGACCACCCAAGAATAAATCATTCAAGTTCTCCTCTGTACTTGTATCCACTCTTAAGGATAGATTTTGGAATTTTTGAATATAATCCTTAACTGATCCTGTTTGTTGAAGTTTAGCAAGCTGGCTGAAGAAGTTGTCTGTCACACTATTGCTATATTGTGCTTGGAGTTCTTCTGTAAAAATTGACCATGAGATGGTGAGACCTTTTTTCCTCCAATGAGTACAAAGCCAATGATACCAAATGAATTGATCTGGTTCTAGATATAGGGAAGCCATCGTGACCTTTTGTCCATATGGGATTTGATGTACTTCAAAAAAATTCTCCATTTGGTTTATCCATGTTAGAGGATCCTTACCATCGAACTTGTGCATATCCACCTTTGTAAAAAAATTCCTAGATCCCATAGGAGTATTAAAATTTGTGTCATTATTAGCCGACTTGAAGGTTTCACCTTGGTTGCTTGAGAACTCCTTTCTTGGTTCATTCATATAGGTGCTTAACATGCTTTGTATATCTAATATATCTCCTCTTAGGTCACACATATCCCTCTTAACCTCTTCCTTGAACTTACTTATTTCCTCATTGGGATTACTATCCTCTATTGTTTCCTCATCCTTATCAAAGGATTTCCCCGGTGTGGCAGCATTCTTTTTGCCTCTTGTTGCAAGCCCCGTCATGATGGAAACTGATATTTTTGAAATAAATCACACAAATAAAATGTAAATTCTCTGAAATTTTTACTATAACTTACTAGGTCCAAGATACCACTTACCCAGAAAAAAAATCCAAAATATTAGCAAATTTGCTGCCTTGAGAGTGAATTTGTTGGAAACCCTAATTTTGCAATAACTCTCTTATTTTTGCTTCAATTTCTCCAAGATTTGGACTGTAGGCTCCTATATTATGTATTCAAACACCCAATACAAATTATACTCCAATTCGGCAGGATGTGAGAGATATGTAGATCTCAAATAAATTGTGCAGAAATCGTAATTTTGTAATAATTTGCTCAAATCTACTCCAATTCCTCTGAAATCTAGACTGTAGCTTCTTTGATATGGTCTTCAAAAACCCTTTAAAAATATTTAAAAAATTCACTAAAATCTGAAAGTTATGCTCTTCCCAAAATTGCCTCCAATGTTGAGAAAAAATCTTGCCTCTACGGTGCCAAGATCATGCTCTGATAGCACTTGTAATGAAATAACTTGCACAATGGAAGAAGATAATATGAAATATTCTGCAAATACTTGATAATAACTAAGAATAATAGGCCACTTTGAGGGGGTAACCTCTAAATATCTCCAATGAGAACACACTTCACAATATGATGATGAAATAAGACTCACATCCTCCTATATATACCTAATTATGCTTAGGATGAATAGACAAACCCCCATATAACAACTAGTCTGACCTATCTAACTAAATAATAATATAATAATGATAACATGACTTAATTAGGAGTTAAGATAGCCACAAGCTGACTATTCATACCCCTATGTACACCAATATTAAGGGCGTAGCACCAAACATGTGTTGGTATGAATAGGGGTATTTCCTACCCGTTTTCCCCTTTGTAGTGTGAACAAGGCACATTATCTAACTAGTCATTAGTTAGAACCTATTCACACATGTTCACATGTTAAGTTGACTTAGCGCTCTAGGAATCTTTCTAGTAGTTTTTAGTACACATGTGATCTTATCTTATAGTTGTCTCATGTCATTGGATTTAGACACTTGTCATCATCCTAGTTAGTCCTACCTCTTAACCTTGCCTTTATAAGCAATGTCTCTCTAATACATTGCATGGAGTGTTTAATAATATCATTATTCATTGTTGCACCATAATCTAGAAATTATTCTCTTGCAACTCTCTTGTGGAAGGTTAATCTTGGTTTTGCAGGTGATACTGGGAGCTTGAGTCCATTGCGGACTCTTACATGGTATCAAAACTTCAAATCTGCAAGCCCCTTCTCAAATTTGAGAGAAAATTAGACTTGAACTTTTATTGAGTGAATTTCTAGCTAAAAAGGACCTTGCCATTAAGTCCAAAAGGTTGAACAAATGAATTTTGATATAAAACACTTTATATTTTGGCATCAATTTTTTTTTGCCATTTCTACTAAGGTTTGAGAATATTTTGCAGAGAATATTTCATATTATCATATGATCCCATGTCATCAGAATCTTCTTCTATGCCAGTAGAATCCTCTAAAAAATCTATCGAGTAAAAAATTTGATCGATGGTCAATTTATTTATTTTCTAGTTTTTGTTTTTATTGTACATACTTTTGCAGAAGAGGGTATAGTCGTACCCTATTGATAGGGTACCCCCTGCGTAGGTACCACCTAGGCATTTATCAGAGGCCACGTAGTGTAGGCCCTTGCTTAATCCCCTAATGGACAATCCAAAGGATTTCATTGACGGTCTGATTTGACATCTTGACAATATAAACAATAGTGAATCTTGGGGAATATTCCCTAGATCTGACCCACATACAACCCACCCGTGATTAGCAGTTTTAAGACAAATGGAGGGTGATTTGTGTGATTCTGAATAGTTTCAAAATATTTTGTTATCGATTTGGGAATCTTTATGAATAGGTTAGATGGATCGTTTAACCTTTGCAAGCGGTTAAAGAAAGACATTTAATATTTGCAACTACATCTCCAAAGTATTTAATATGCTAGTCGGCGGCCACCAACATCACTTGAAATCCATCTATCATCTTCCTTTGATTGGCTCCTCAAATTGACATCATTTTATTGGTCCATTTGATCAGCATGGTGCTTAGACTATCCAAAACTCGCGGCAAGAAATTGATTTTGCCACTTTTAGAAGTCTCTAGACAGTTCTGCAAGTCAACATGATATATTCGGTTGGGTTCTGTTTAACTGTATATGAGATGTCAGGTTTAGATGCAGTCTGGGCATCTGGATATGTCTAGTTCCAAATGGAAGTTCCTTACAAGTCAAATGTTTGGTTAAGTTCATTGGGATATGCATATAACAAGATATCTAGTTGAAAAAGGTCTGGATGGAAATGACTCATGCAACAGGATATCTAGATGAAAATGTCTGGTTGGAATTTAGGAAGAGCAATCGGATGTGGAAATGTCCAGTTGGAAAATGTTAGCTTAGAATTTGTAGTTAGAAAATGTACACTTGGAATGTCGTATTAGGAACAAGACAATGTAACTGGATATCTGGATGAAAATATCTGGTTGGATAATAAGAAAAGTAACTGGATGTGGATATGCAACAAGATATGGATATGAGAAGACAATATGACATCTGAATAAGCTACACAATTGGATATAGACATGTAATCAGATCCTAATATGGAAATGCAACAAGATATCCTGATAGAAAATATCCAATTAGGAACAAAGCAATTCAACAAGACATCTGGATGAAGATGTCCGGTTGGACATAAAGCGATGCAACAAGATACTGAAACGCAGCTAGATGTCGAAGTGTAATTGGATATCTGATTGAGAATGTTCAAATGAAATACAAAGAAGTGTAACCTAATCTAGATGTGAAATACAAATTGATGTTTGGATGTCTGCATGTTCAGATGTCCAACTGGAGCGATGAGCATAACTTCATCAATTTTCATCAGATCTTCACCAAATTTGAATTGTAGGTACCCATTTGGATCCTTAAAAATATGCACTCCTTACTTAGGCATGATTCTAACTAGAATTATCAGAATATGATCATCTACTCTTGTAAGAAAAAATAAATGAAAAATATAGAAAACAAATAAAATTTTTTTGGGTGATGAGGATTCCTCGTGGACTTGGATGCTCTTGCATCAAACATGCCGGGTAAGTGAAATGATCCATGAGTTAGGAAAACTCATGAACATTTAAAGGTGTTGGGATGGTGGTCCCATGTTTGTTCCTAATCCAAATCTCCTCTTTATCCAGTCGACTTCCTACTCTTGCTTCATACTGGATGTCTTGTACTCCACTTATTCTTCCTTTTCCTTGCTGCCTTCTTGATCCTTGCTCTTCAACTAGATGATTACCACTACTCATCTCCACTCCATACCTTCCACATGGTGGTGTCAAATACCTAGGCTATGGTTGCCACTCAAAACCTCCACAATCCTCCCATTGCTCACACACATTCGTCAGGTTCTCCTTCATTCCTTTCTGTTGCAGTTGGACACAACCATTATCACTACTTGTGCTTCCAACTAATTCCTCTTCATAGGAACCTTTGTAAGACCAATCTCAACCTGTGTTTTCATTTGTAGCAACTGTTTGTTAGAATAACAAACTATAGAACTATTATCCTTCACCTGCTATACCTTCTCTTTCACAAAACTCAATACTTACTTTCTCCCATCTTTCACAATGGTGTACAAATTCCTTCTATCATCATAGATAGATTCCAAATCAAACTGCCAAGGTCTCCCCAACAACACATGACAGACACTCATTGACATAACATCACACAAGACTTCATCATTATATGACCCAATCTAGATACTAACCAAGCATTGCTCATCACTAATTCATGATCCTTTTGCAACTAGGTAACCTTATAAGGACTAGGATGTTTCCTCTTTTTCAAACCTAGCTTGTCTACCATTTCCTTGAAAACTAGATTATCAGTACTACCACTATCAACAATGACTTTGCAAACTTACCTCCAAACTTACATACAGTCCTGAAAAGACTTTTCCTCTGAGATACTCCATCCATTTTCACCTATGATTTCATCAATACTCTCTTGAACATAAGGGACTCTCCCTCTTAAAGATCTTTGTCTTTTGGTGATGCCACACTCTCCTTATCTTCTTGCACCATGCGATTTCTAGCTACACCTCTCTTGCTACTCCCCTACTATATTTGTGGACATTCATAGGCTCTATGTCTAGTCTCTCCACACTGAAAGTTTTTCCCAAGGAATCCATTACTGTTGCTACCACATCCTCCCTGCTCAACACACTCTGTTGTCTTCAATACACTTCCACTCACACATATACTCACATCCACACTCGCACATACATCCTCGCATACTCTCACACCCTTATCATTTTACAACAAACTTTGATCTCTCATTCATATCCTCCGCAAGCTTCAAAAACTTTCTCTTTTGTCAGCCAAGATGAAATGTGTAGCATGAAACGTGTAATGGCCACAACAAGTTGGTTCCCAAATAATGTAGAAATCCAATGCATTTCAAACCATGATGATAATCATGACCTGTTTTATCTTAGCACACATCTCCATGCTGGTGCACACTTCCAAGCATAGGATGTAATCACCAAAACACACAAAGTTGGCCCAACATACACTTATCCTTCCTTACATTAGCTCCAAACCTAAAGTGGTACTAGAGAGATCAAATAACATCATGCGGATCACTTCACAAACATTATATGACTTGTAAGAACATTTTGATATATTTCTTTCTCTGAATTATGCATCTTCTTTATGGTGCAAATAAACAAACACTGAACCCAACATCAGTTGCAAACTTTGAACACATAGTCATGAAATAGAACATTGAAAAAAAGACTTGCAGTACACCTCAACACCTTAAACCTGAAATGTGAGAACATATAGACATTCTAAACATATCTTCCAAACAAAAAAGCCAAATATTGTAATGCAGTGAAATGCGGTGGCTTTCACATTCTCCTCCTGACAACCCTAATCAGCAACATGATGTTTCCTTACTCTATTGACTCTGGAGAACCTTTGCAGTACATCTTATCATTTGAAATTTGAACATATCATACCTCTCATCCATATCTTACAATCCTTCAAGTTGCAAGATCACATCTTCAACTGCGAAGAAATGCAAAGCATTCCCCTAACTCTTTCTGATTGCAACAATACTGTACCACTATTTTTACTCTGCTAGCTCTAGAATCTTCTTTGGTAATTTCTATGCTCTAAAATTAGGAACATACATACTTCACACCTACCTCTATCTAACTTCTGAACCACAAGGCCTTACCTTCAAATGTGGAGGAATGCAGAGCATTTGCCTGATCTTCTTTAATGCATCTTCTTGTCCATTGAAACCTTGTATAGTTTCCTTCATAACTTATGTAATGCATTTCATCAAGAGACAATGAATAAAACATTCACAATACCATAGACAACAATCACACTTTTTTTTCATCAAACACAAGAAACTACAACTTTTTCAAATCAACAAGACCTTCAACCTGACAACTTTCACCTATTCATGAACTTCAGTAGATAAGGTACAACTATGTATAGATGTTACTTGATCCAATAGTATGCTCAAGAATTTCATCACCATCTCCTTCACTTCACAACTCTTCTAAACTACTTGTTTGTTTGCTCCTTTGATCATCACAACATATACACATCACTTTTCTTTCTACCTTACAACACTTCTGACCACTTACTCTACTATTATCACTAATCACCATTCTATTGACATCACATGCAACCTTCCACAACATAGCTCTATTGACATCAATGACAACAAATATGCAACAACAAAACACATTAGAATGATATTCTCCTGCAAAACCATCAACTTTTAGCTCAAAACTTTGATTAGAAAGCCCAAAAACAAGATTTTATATTTTTGGCAAAATGGGCTCCCAAGCTTATGATAGAGGCGCTCAAATACCCCTATAGGTGCCCAAGCATGTGACAGAGGCAATGATTGAATTTAAATTAATTATAGGTTCAAGAGGGTCAGATAAATAGTGATGAATGGTGATTTTATTAATTAAATAATATATTGTTATTTAATCAGTGTTGGGATGAAAAATGGATAATTAATCAAATAAATAGGGTTTTCTTCAATTATTTATAGAGGAAATGATCAAGTGATGTCTTGATTATGGCTAGAATAGCGATGAGATGATTTTAGGTGTGTACAATAGGCATGTGAAAGGATCAATGCTAAAATCTCAAAGTAAGATATAGAAATGATGGATCAAAACAAGCATGGTCAATGACATAGATGTGGCAATATAAGATCACATAAATGTAAGTAACATGAGATCATAAGATTGTTGCAAATATGTGCCTAATTGGTGTTGTCATTGATGTCAACATATCCTTGTTGTCATTAGTGTCAACTGTATCTCATTCTAGAAGACTTGTATGTTGAGGATATTGAGAAAATTAGCCTCTCTGGAAGAAACAAGTGAGTTACATATCTCTCTGTCAAAGATAGTGAAGACAATGCAGTTCAGTGTAGTAGATTGCTTCGCATTCCCAGTAGGATGAAGATCAAAGTCTGTGGATTAAAGGGTTTGTAGAGGATTGTCTTAAGTTGCTCTAGTCAAGATTTGAGAGGTCTACATGGAGAATTGGTGAAGTTATGGCCATCTGAGTAGAACCGGGTTTTGCAGTTGTTCAGAGGTGACAGAGTGACAGAAATCTGGTCCGAATTGATCTGCATTAGAATATTATGATCTGTGGATCTAGAGGTGTGTTTGGGACATTAGTGTGTGTCCTCAACTCAAATGGTTCATGGTTTGGAGGTCCGCAAGCAATCTTTCTAGTGTGACAGTCATGACATTTGGTGTTCTTGAGTTCCCAGATGAAGGTGCAAGTATTTCTAATGATTGGAGGTGGTGCAGTTGTTCTTGTTGATTTCATTGTGCTTGTGGTGGTCTCTGGATCAAGTTCCTATTGTGTTGGTGGTCTGCATTGAGGATTGAGATTGTGATTGAAGATTTGTCCTTGGGTGTTGCTGTTCTTTCCAGTCTTGGCTGATCAGATGCTTTGTGCATATTGTGGATGATCTAAGAGAGCTTCTATGAAGTGTAACATGGTGTTCAAGGAAGATTTGAATCCCAGCTATGTTTGGCCGATAGCATAGTGATTCACATTAATTCAGATGTTTGTAGTGCCAACATTGATGTTTATTCCAAGGTTGATGAAGCTTATAAATATGTGTGGTTGAGTTGTGGAAATTCATCCTTGTGCGAAAATGACAAGATCATAAGAAATGAAGAAAGGTAGAGTAGAGAAGTGGAAGAGTAGAAGAGGAAGAGTAGTAGAGGATGAGGAGATAGCAAAGAAGTGTTTGAGGGATAGAGCAGAAATGTTATGCCCATCAATGGAACCGACCTTGGCATAAAGAAGATGTTGTTTTTCCAGTTTAATCATTCTGTGATAAACTTATAAATATTTCTGTAGGCAGTGAGCCTCTTGGAGCAGTGAGCTCCGGGAAGTGCACCTTGAAGGCATGTGCCTTCCCCATTTTCTATTCTTTTAATAGAGAATAATCTTGTGGGTTAACCCCCACTGTGGTTTTTCCCTTAACTGATTTTCCACGTAAAAATCCTGGTGTTATGTATGTTGTTTTTGTTTCTGCTCATGTGTTGTTGATTCATGCTTTCATGGTTATATCACTCATCTGTTATTAAGTGGTAAAGAAGTTTAAATTACAGCAAAGGATAAAATTTTTAGTGACAACTAATTCACCCCCCCTCTTAGTTTTCTGCCCTTATTTCAACAATTGGTATCAGAGTTGGTTCCTCTAAAAGAAGCTTGACCGCTTGATGAGATCCAAGATGTCGACCTACAAGAAGGATAGTCTAAGATTTGATGGAACAAATTACTCTCTTTGGAAGAGTCACATGGAGTCATTTGCAATGCATGGGTGATGCCTATTGGTTGATAACAAAGGATAAGTATGAGCCCTCGGAGAAAGGTCCTTTAACTCCAAATGAACTCAAAGATGCTGAAAACAACATTCAAGCTAAAGAAGCTTTGCTGAGTGCCCTAACTGATACAGAAATGACAAATGTCTTGGAAATGAAAACTTCTCATGAAATCTAGAAGAATTTGGAAACTCTATATGAAGGTGATGAATATGTCAAATGTGCTAAGTTATAGAGCTTGAAGGGTAGGTATGAAAATTTGAGGATGAGTGAAGATGAAAACATCACTTCCTACATGCAGAAAGTGAATGAACTTGTGTGCAGTATCAGGTGTGCTAGTGGAACACTGGAAGAATAAGAGATTGTTGGTAAAGTGCTTAGATCCTTACCTGCTTCATACAAGCATAGAGTTGCTGCTATTGAGGAGATCAAGACTGTGACAATTGTTACAAGAGATCAGTTGGTTGGCAAACTCTCAGCATTTGAAATGAGTGAGTTTGGTGATTCTCTTCCTTAATCTAAATCTGCATTTAAGGCCAATGTTTATGGAAAGCAAAGATTTGATCTAGGTGAAAGCTCTTCAAGAAGACTAACCAGAATTGAGAACGCAAGGAAGGAACTTGAAGAAGATGAATCAGAGTTTGAAGAACTTGAAGCCCTGTTTGCCAAAAGATTACCAAGAGGATCCAATAAGTATGAAGGAAAATTGCCCTTTAAATATTTTTCTTGCAATAAGATTGGTCATTTTGCTTCAAGATGTCCAAAGAGGGTTTCAAAGCCAAACCATAATAGACCTAAGGTTCAGAAGAAATGCTACTATGTCCAAGAAGCTGCTGAAGAAGGAGTCACTGATGATGAATCTGATAAGGGAAGTACCTCAAGAAATGAATGTTTGTTCATTGCCATCAAAGAAGAAGATCTGGTGCCTATTGAATCTGCTAGTTGTGTGAATGTGGAAAGAGCCTTGGCTGCTCAAGTTGAAGAAAAGGATGAATGGGTAATTAACAGTGGATGCTGTCATCACATGACAAGTGATAAGAGTAGGTTTGTAAGTATGGAAAGGTATGAAGGTGGAATTGTGAAGTTTGGAGACAATTCAGTTGGTAGAATCTGTCGCAAAGGATCCATCTCTTTTGATGGTAAGAATAACACTAATGATGTTTTGTATGTAGAAGGGTTGAAGCATAATCTTCTCAGTGTTGGACAGTTGGTTGACAAGGGATATGATCTTTGATTCAAGGATGGAAAATGTAGAATTTTGGAAAGCTCCAGAACTAAGATTACATCTAGTACACAAACTAGAGGTAACATCTTTCATTTAAGTGGTACTGGTAAAAGTTGTTTGATTGCTCAGATTGATCAGAGTTGGTTATGGCATAGGAGAATGTGTCATGTAAATTTTGACAACATTGTCAAGATAAGTGCTACTCAGGCTGTGAGAGATCTTCCAAAGCTTGTAAAACCTACTAATAACATGTGTAAGGAATGTCAGTTGGGCAAATAGAGCAGAACTACATTCAAGAGTAAAGAACAATCTTCAAGTGGATTGTTGGAACTTGTGCACACTGATTTGTGTGGTCCTACCAGGGTTAGGAGTTTGCAAGGAGACAGATACTTTATGTTGCTGATTGATGATCACTCTCAGATGATGTGGGTCACTTTCTTGAGAGAGAAATCAGAGGCTCTTGACAAATTCAAAGTGTTTAAGGCCAGGGTGGAGAATGAGATTGGTGTGAAGATAAAGTGTCTAAGATCTGACAGAGGTGGAGAGTTTGCCTCCAGTGAGTTCAATGCATTTTGTGAAAAGCATGGAATAAAAAGACAGTTGTCTGCTCCTAGGACTCCTCAATAGAATGGAGTTGTGGAAAGGAAGAATCGGACTATTCAAGAGGCTGCTAGAACCATGATGATGGAAACAAGTGTTCCACATGTCTATTGGAGAGAGGTTGTAAGTACTACTGTCTACACTCTTAACCGGGTGCAGATCAAGGTAATTCTAGTTAAACACCTTATGAACTGTGGTTTGGTAATGCTCCTTCTATGAAATATTTTAGAGTTTTTGGTAGTAGATGCTATATCAAAAGAGATGAAGATCTAGGCAAGTTTGATGCAAGATGTGATGAAGGAATATTTCTGGGTTATTCTGATCAAAGCAAGGCATACTGGTGCTTTAACAAAAGATTGAAAAAGATGGTTGAAAGTGCTAATGTCAAGGCTGATGAAAGCAAGGAGAGACTTTCAAGGTTTTATGGATATGAATTAGATGATCAAAATGAAAGTCAAATTGAAGGAAAGCAAGTTCAGTTTACTCCAGAGAATCCAGTGACTCAAGAAATTAATGTAAATGTTGAGGAACAAGTTCAAGAATTAGAAGTTAAAGAAAATCCCAAAACTCCCAGGTATGTAAGATTGAATCATTCTGAAAATCAAATCATAGGAGATAAAAATAAAGGTGTTCAAACTAGAAGAAGAATTGCTAAAGAACAAGAGGAGTATTGTCTGATTTCAAAGATTGAACCAAAATTAGTGAATGAAGCTTGTAATGATGAAAGTTGGGTAAAAGCAATGGAAGAAGAATTAACACAAATTGAAAAGAATCATACTTGGGATCTTGTTCCTAGACCTGAAGATAAAAATGTAATTGGAACCAAATGGGTCTTCCAGAATAAATTGAATGAAGATGGTGAAGTTGTGAGAAATAAAGCAAGATTGGTGTGCAAAGGATACTCTTAGGTAGAGGGAATTGATTTTGAAGAAACTTTTGCTCCAATGGCAAGAATTGAAGCAGTCAGATTATTTCTTGCTTTTGCTACTTACAAAGATTTCAAAGTTTACTAGATGGATGTCAAATCAGCATTTCTGAATGGAGAATTGGAAGAAGAGGTCTACATTGAGCAACCGGAAGGATTCCAGTTGTCTAACCAAGAAGATAAGTTCTGCATATTGAAGAAAGCATTGTATGGACTTAAACAAGCCCCAAGAGTCTGGTATGCAAGATTAGATAAGTATTTGCTAAAGTTAGGCTTTAACAAAGGCACTGCTGATAGTAATCTCTATTTCAAAATTGATCATGAACACATCTTGATTGTTGAAGTATTTGTTAATGACATCATCTTTGGTGGAAATGAGAGTACGTGTAAAAGTTTTGTTGATCAGATTCAAAGTGAATTTGAGATGTCCATGCTCGATGAAATTAATTTCTTCTTAGATCTACAAATCATTCAGTCAGAAAAAGGCATCTTCATATCTCAGTCTAAGTATGTGAAAAAGTTGTTGAAAAAGTTTGGAATGGAGGATTTAAAACTAGTGAGTACTCCTATGGTAACTGAGTGCAAGTTGAGTAAAGATGATGATTCCCCTAAGGTAGATTAGAAGAGGTATAGATCAATGATTGGAGGACTGCTTTATCTGACTCATACCAGACCTGATATTATGAATGCAGTTGGCCTTGTTGCTAGATTTCAAGCTGATCCTAGATAATCTCATGTTGTAGCAGTCAATTCAGATATTTGAAGGGAACATCTGACTATGGTTTATGGTATCCTAAGGGTGATGATTTCACTCTTCATGCATATACAGATGTTGATTGGGTAGGAGATGTGGATGATAGGAAGAGTACTAGTGGAGGTGCATTTTTCTTGGGAAAGAGATTGGTTTCTTAGTTGAGCAAAAAGTAGGAGGCAATATCTTTGTCTACTGTAGAGGCAGAGTACATAGCAACAGCAAGTAATTGTACTCAAGTTTGGTGGATGAAGCAAATGTTGTAGAATATCAGAGTTGTGTTTGAAGAACCTGTTACAATCTTTTGTGATAATTCAAGTTCAATAAACATTTCAAAGAATCCAGTGTTGCATTCAAAGACAAAGCATATATCCATCAAGTTTTACTTTTTGAGAGAGAAGGTAAATGAGAATGAAGTTAGATTGGAGTTTGTCTCTTCAAAGGATTAGATTGCAGATATCTTTACTAAGCCTCTACCTAAGGATACTTTTGAGTATCTCAGAGGGAAGTTAGAGGGAAGCTAGGGGTCATTACCCCTCCTATTCAGAACTAAGGTGCACTAATGTACATCAGTCCGGTGGAACTCACAATCATATCTTATGGTCCGGATTGGTGTTAAGGGAATGCTACTCAGGGGGAGTAGTCAGTATGTATTGAGTTCAGTTTGAGTTTGTCTAAGAAACAAAAGGGGTGAGAGATGACTGCAAATATGTGCCCTTTGCCATTGATGTCAAAGGGGGAGAGCAGTCATGTGAAAAACTTGGAAGTGAGTAGTTGTTGTTGAAAGGGGGAGTAGTAAAGAAAATAGTTGCAGGTGTGATAAGAGAAAGGGGGAGAAGTTCTTTTCTTGATGGTTGAAACAATTTTTCACATCATATGTTGCCATCAATGACAAAGGGAGACATTGTTGCAAATATGTGCCTAATCGGTGTTGTCATTGATGTCAACATATCCTTGTTGTCATTAGTGTCAACTGTATCTCATTCTAGAAGACTTATATGTTGAGGATATTGAGAAAATTAGCCTCTTTGGAAGAAACAAGTGACTTACATATCTATCTGTCAAAGACAGTGAAGACAATGTAGTTCAGTGAGGTAGATTGCTCCGCATTCCTAGTAGGATGAAGATCAAAGTTTACAGATTAAAGGGTTTGTAGAGGATTGTCTTAAGTTGCTCCAGTCAAGATTTGAGAGGTCCACATGGAGAATTGGAGAAGTTATGGCCATTTGAGTAGAACTAGATTTTGCAGTTGTTCAGAGGTGACAGAGTGACAAAAATCTAGTCCGGATTGATCCACATTAGAATATTATGATCTGCAGATCTAGAGGTGTGTTTGGGATGTTGGTGTGTGCCCTCAACTCAAATGTTTTGTGGTTTGGAGGTTTGCAAGCAATCTTTCTAGTGTGACAGTCATGACAGTTGGTGTTCTTGAGTTCCCAGATGAAGGTGCAAGTGTTTCTGATGATCTAAGGTGGTACAGTTGTTCTTGTTGATTTCATTGTGCTTGTGCTGGTCTCTGGATCGAGTTTCTATTGTGTTGGTGGTCCGCATTGAGGATTGAGCTCGTGATTGAAGATTTGTCCTTGGGTGTTGCTGATCTTTCTAGTCTTGGCCGACCGGATGCTTTATGCATATTATGAATGATCTAAGAGAGCTTCTATGAAGTGTAACGTGGTATTCGAGGAAGATTTGAATCCTAGCTATGTTTGGCTGACATCATAGTGATTCGCATTAATTCAGATGTTTGTAGTGCCGACCTTGATGTTTATTCCAAGGTTGATGAAGCTTATAAATATGTGTGGTTGAGTTGTGGAAATTCATCCGTGTGCAAAAATGACAAGATCATAAGAAAGGAAGAAAGGTAGAGTAGAGAAGTGGAAGAGTAGAAGAGGAAGAGTAGTAAAGGATGAGGAGATAGTGATGAAGTGTTTGAGGGATAGAGCAGAAATGTTATGTGCATCAATGACCTTGGTATGAAGAAGATGTTGTTTTTCCAGTTCAATCTTTCTGTGATAAACTTATAAATATTTTTGTAGGCAGTGAGCCTCTTGGAGTAGTGAGCTTTGGGTAGTGTGCCCTAAAGGCATGTGCCTTCCCCATTTTCTATTCTTTTAACAAAGAATAATCTTGTGGGCTAACCCCCACCATGGTTTTTCCCTTAACCAAGTTTCCATGTAAAAATCCTGGTGTTATGTGTGTTGTTTTTGTTTCTGCTCATGTGTTGTTGATTCATGCTTTCATGGTTATATCACTCATTTGTTATTAAGTGGTAAAGAAGTTTAAATTATAGCAAAGGATAAAAGTTTTGGTGACAACTGATTCACCCCCCCTCTCAGTTGTCTGCCCTTATTTCAACAAAGATGTAGCAAAATAAGATCATCATGTCAATGATCTAAGATATAACAAGGTATAATATTGTAAGATCAATAAGAAGACATGGCAAGATATAACAATGTAAGATCATGAGACCAAATATAGGGTCAATTATGTACTCTAGATAGTATGATATGCTAATATAGGATCACAGTATAAATTCTTTGTCAACAAAATGTAGTAATATAAGATCATATACAACTCAAGTAGTAATATATGTCAATAAAGCTCTAATATGGTGAGAGGGAACTTGTGATGCCTACCAATGTAGGATCAATGTAGTAATGGCAATATAAGATCAATATTTGATATGAATCTAGAGAAATAGTAGACAAGTTCTTTGGGGAGAAAGATAGATTAGTATATGAACATAAGAAAAGTGATCTATGAAGTAAAATAGTGTTGAACACCTGGAATAATGAGAAGGGGTGAATCAGTATTCCATTAAACCATTCATTTATTAAACCATTCATTCATTAAACCATTAATTCATTTGCCACATTCAATAATAGTAAAGCAAATCAAGCATAGAAAGTACAACCACAAAGTGTTGTTATATGGAGCCTAATTAGAATCAGAGGTTAAATTTACCTCACTTTTATCGGCATGGTTTCCCCCCAAATTTTTTAATGGGGTCAAGGGGCAGTGCCCCTGGTGTGCTCCCTGTCGTGATACAGGGCAGGGTCGAGGAGCAGCACCCCCGAAACCTCCAACGATTTTTATTATTCTATAAAGGCGTTGGGAGTTATTTTTTCTATTGGTCGACATAAAAAAACCCTATTTTTGTAACTAACATAAGGCTTGATAAAAGCGGCTAAGGGTTAGGGTTTTCATTGACATTGTATTGTAGCATTTGCAGCGGTATTGAGTTGCAAGGATTGCTAGTTGTAATCGGTTTTGATTTACTAGATAATAATATTGGACTCTTTGTTGGTGGATGTAGCCCAGGTTTATGTGAACCGCGTTAAAACTTGTCTCTTTCTGTATATTTCCATTCCTCTATTTAATCTTTATTTACATTTAATTGATATCTTCTGCATGCAATTCCTAACACAAAGCATAGCACATGAACACTAGGATTTTTACGTGGAAAACCCAAAAAGGGAGAAACCACGGTGAGCGTTAGCTCACAATATATTATAAATAACAATACTGGATTACAAAAGGCTCACTGCCTCAGGACTCACTGCCTCAGGACTCACTGTCTAAAGAAATGCTGATTGCAACAGGCTCACTACCAAAAGTGAAAGAAGATAGAATAGAGAGAATGGGTGACTCATTGCCAAGAATGAAGAGTTACAATTGCATCTACGAATGCATGGAATACATTTCCAATGAAACTCAAAATATTGTCTCAAAACTCTTCATCCTGAACTGCTCTATCACACTGCTCTGTTCTACATGAAATTTAGATCTCTCTTCTCAAGCACTTGTCACACTTACTAGATCACAAGACTTCTTGCATGTTGCATATTCTTGCTTATTTCTTTTCAAACACTGAAATGAATCTCACATATATATATATATATAAATATCTGCAACATATTCCATCTTCAAAATAGGTCAGCTTGCAAGGATGAAACATGTAGTTATGCAATGTGTAGCTTGTTGGCCTAAATGCATTCACCAAAAGACTTTGTGGACCAAACCAAAAGTTGTAATACATTCTTTTATGTTGGCACAAACTATAGAACTACTTAGGGTATGATTCTAATGATAGATCCTTCCGCACAAAGATTATAGTATCAGGTCGGCTTCACAAACTGACTAGCACATGCCCATATCAACTGTCAGAATACAACTTGCAATGTGGACCACAAAAATTCCTCAAAATCATAACCAATACTCCTAAGGTATCCAAAAACTTAACTTCAAAACCGCAAAACAAAATATTAGCATGTGGTGAAATGCAGAGTACCAGAACTTAGACTCTGTCACTGTCAAACACTGTCAATGCCTATAGCGATACTTAAGTACTCTTAACTTCCTTACCAGAGGACTTCAATATTTGAAACTTTGGAATTAGAGACTTCAATCATGTGTTTACAACACCTTAAAACTACAAGAAGAAATATTCATTACCAGAGAAATGCAGACCAAAACAAATAGGTGTTTTGTTCTGTTTAAGACTGTACTTTGTTGTGCTGAACTTATGCCATGTGAAATTGTACTTCTGGAGATCATTAGAAGATAAAACTTTGGAATTAGGAGCATCTAAGGATTACCAACATCTTACCATAACTGCAAGATATGATCTTCAAATGTGGACCAATGCAGACCATAATACTATAGCTCTGTAGTCATCTCTGCAATCTGCCAACACTTAGCCAAAATGCTTAAGTCTCTTTACCGGACTAGAACTCTCTGTACATATGACTTCATGAGGATAAGAATATCTTGTAAGGACATTACTAGAGCCTCACAACCCTTTTTCCATCCTTAGAACTTTGCTGCTATGCTACTGTCCATAGTTGAATCCTTGTTGCATCCTTGTTGAATCCCTATTGAATCCTTGTTGCCATCAATGACAACATCATTCAAACGTCATGCTTAGTCAATCTTAGTCATATCAATAGTGTCTTCTTCAATGCTATTTTCTAAGTTGCCAACGATCTCCCCCTTTGGCATTGATGGAAACACATGATGTGAAAAATAAGTTTTGTCTCCCCCTTACTTTTACACACTTCTCCCCCTAATTTCTTGTACTCTTTCACATGCTTCTCTCCTAAGTGATTAACTTTTTCATGTTAGTTATTCTCTCCCTATCTATTTTTCACATGCTTCTCTCCCCCTTTGACATCAATGGCAAAGGTCTATGATACAAGAGTATGTGCGGATTAAATCTGCTTCCCTTAAGTAGTTGATTCCTATGTACACCAAAATTTCAAACTATTTTTATCAATCATATATACAAGAAATCAAAAACTTACTAAGTTTTGGGGAAAATGTCCTTATAGATGTTCTTTAGTTGTACATCATCTTCATCCCATCTTGCCTTAGCATGTAAGAGACCCTATTATATATGACTAAAAATTTGATCAATTTTAGATAAGATTTCTTGCACCAAGTTATCAACTCAAATGAAAGATAATACATTAAACATGTAGACTATGAAAACCCAACTCCAATGCTTTATTCACTTATTCAAAGAAAACAAATACAAATGATTGTTAGTTGTCCTTTAATACAATCATGGACTGTTTTATATCAGACTTAGGAACATGCATGAAAAAAAAGCAAACTAGCATCCAAGTTCTCTATACACATGATGTCTAATCAATCAATGATGATTGATAAATGATCCAAGCCCAAAGTGTTCCTTGATTCACTATTATATGCCACTATATATGAGACTGATATAATTGATTATATGACTGGTAAAAGTGTTGATAACACTGTTAATGCCCAGCCAATAAGATATGGGTGAATGCATGTCAAAAACACCTCCAAATGGCTCCAAATGCTAATCGATAGGCTCCTAAGAAGCTGAAATGAATTCCAAAGTCTTCTATACACCCAATGTCTTCAAAATGAACTTCATTCAATGCTGATGCTGACTATAGCAGACATGTAGGTGACTAAAATATGCCTAGATTGCATGAAAATCACAAAATAATCCTTCTCCAAGCAAGTGATGGTCTTCTAGTGAAGGATATTGCTTGTATAATAATCACCAATGCTTGAATCTTCATAAAACCCTTGGCTTGGAAGCAACGAAACCAAGGGTCTTTAATGATATCTTATCTCTCCAAAACACTTCAACAACCTACAAATTTAAGCTCAATGGTGAATATCTGAACAATATCACCTCACATAAAGTATGGGGTCATCACCATACAAATACAAGGGGTCATCACCTTGCAAAATGACATGAAAATTAGAATTCTCAGTCAAAATAATAAAATAAGAAAACATACCAGATTCAACATAACCTTAAAATGAAGATGGAAGTCTCTATTTAACCTCTCCTTGGATGAGTGATCCTCCTCTATGATGTTTTGTAATGCAATTTGAGTTCCACCAATGATATTCCACATTCTTCAACAATTTTAAATGAATTGCTTATGCAAACTCAATCATTTAAAATCAATCTTCAATTGTTTTAAATGATTTATAACTACTCCCATATGGATCGGTCCTCTAGCATTGAATTCCTTCTTGCATAGACGGCTGCTGGAAATGATTACTAACAATCATTTAAAATTTACTTGGTGCATTTAAAATCTTCTCTTCATGACATGGCTGATCCTTATCCTCCTAGGCGATTGCTCCTTTTGAGTCGTTTAGCATTGAATTGATATTTTTAGCATTTAAAATCCTTCTCATTATAGCTGTCGATCCCCTACTTGGCCATGGGTACTTTAAGCAATGAAAACAAGCTTCAAATCCATAGTCGACTATCTCCTTAGGTGTTTAGCACACTTGTCAATACAAACAATTCTTTATTCAGTGCTAATCACTTCTCCTTGGTAGTCGTTGGCTCTCCATAGAATGATTAAACATAATTTTGAATGCATTTACCTTAGACAAATATCTTCATGGAGCCATTGGGATCATCATGCAATGCAAATTGCTTTGTTCAATGAATTGCCACATCATATGCAATTCAAACAACCTCAAGGATAGCCATTGGAATCATATCTTCGTAAGCCTGGACCTATAACAAATGTGTTACCAGTAGGTCCCACCTAGAGTTATACTTCACCCATCGATTGGCACAATGAATAATGTGATCCCATCATGGATATTAGACAAATGCAATTAAAGATTCCATTTGTCATTATTTATATAATAAAACTCAAGCAAAATACTAGTTGAGCCAACTTTTTGGTTCTCTATGTATAGACATAAACCAACTTTCTGGTTCTCCATGTATAGAAACAAGCTTAAACTAGAAAATATAACTTAGCTCAAAATGGGGACATTACATAGCATAGCTCAAAATTTGTATGTGCTCATTAATTTGGGGTACCAACTCATCTGCTTTATCAATAGTAGAGGGGCTTCAACAATTTGTCTTATTTTATCTACTTTTGCTACAAGCATTGTTATAGATGCTATCTTAAAGTTGACAATTTCTCTAAACTGACTTGTTCTATTTTTGACAGCTTCTTTTTGACTCTGTAATTTATTTATTATAGAATGTATGGTTTCAACTTCTGCCCTTTGATTTCCAATAGTATCCTTTAAAGGATCATAAGTTTGGGAAATCTTGATCAACTGAGCTTCCAAACCATCTATCTTATCTTTCAAATCCTTAGTTATTGCAGGCCAAGTTAGACAAAATTGATACAAGTCATTGGTATCATTTATTGTTGTCTCTACATATTGAATACTCTTATCCAACAAAATTTTGTCTTTAGAGTACTTGTTGTTAAGTTCTACTAACATCTAGTTGTCAAAATGAGAACTGACAGACTCCATGAGTTTCTTCATCTGCATTGGAGGAGTCAAAGAGGTGTCTCTCTTTACACCGGGCATGATCTTCTCAAAAGTTGGCATAGCTTCACCAATAAGCTCATTAGCTTCCATGTGAGATTTTAGAATCTCCTCTTGGGCCGTGGCTTGGAAAATTGTTCCCAACTTCAATTTTTACAATGGGGACATGGTAGCCAAATTTACTTGTCCTTGTAACAACTCAGGTGATGTCAAAATCCGAGTTTCTCTCTACTTCACCAAAAATTCTCTAAGAGAGTCTAATGAACTCTCACCAGTAGTGTCTTTTCTACTTTCATCTAGAGACACTTGTGCAGCAGGAATTTCCAGAGGCTCTTCTCCATCAGGAGCTTGTTGCTCTTCGCTGTTCTCCAAAATAGAGGTGTAAACCACTTATTCTAAGATATCTCTTTCTATTTTTCTTCTTCCTTTGCATTCCTTTCCTTAGCGGACTCTCTCATTTCTTCATTATTTACTGAGTTTACCGGAGGAGGTTCACACCTTGATCCACTGAGATTGTAGAAGGTGGTCGAGATGATACACTTTGTTCACCACCCACATCTGAGATTGCACTTGAAGTGCCAACACAAGGATTATGCTCTTCTTCATCTGTGTCTACTACAATTGGAATTTGAAGTTCATTGAGCATATTTAGAATTTTCTCTTTAGTTTCTTTCTCCAACTTTTCAATCTCATTTCTATCCCAAGCCATCAGAGTATTGATTCTCCTTTTGGTTCTAAATTCTTCACTAAGCCTCTGAGTGGCTTTGAATTTATCTTGTCCAGTGAGACTTGGATAAAACTTCTTCAAAACTGATTCCTTCATTTCTACATCTTTAGCCATAGCCTCATCTTTCTAGCAGTTAGAATGCTACCTAGGCCATTAGGCAAGTCAGTCACAACTTCAATTAATGCTTTATTAAACATATCCAAGAACCTTACCACAGTGGTTTCAATAATAGCCTTGTCAACATCAGAGCTCTCATCATAGAGGTCTGCAATAGGATTCAAATTTCCATGCACGACCATTGCATTGATTATGGCTTCTAGAGTCATAGTGGCTTCATCTTCTTTAGTATCAGTTTTTGCTTTTTTTCCTTGTGTTTCTTCATTAGTAGGAAGAGGTCCCTTTTTCTTTTGGACTAGTTTTTCTTCTTCTTCACTACCACCTCCATGGCTCACATAAATTTTGTTGGTGGCCTTCCTTTTCACTCTTTTATTCTTCTTCTTCACAACAAGCTCGATTCTTTCAAGAGTTTCCTTTTCAACATTAGTTGTAGGTAGGGGTCTGGAGCTCTCAACAGAAGAGAAGGTCCTTGTTGACCTTCTTGTCAAAGGAGTAGGCCTTGCTTGTTCAGTTTTCACTTCATGCCTCTCTGAGGCCTTTGCTGCTTCAAAATCTTGAGCCTTAGCTCTAGCTTGCTCTATTTGTTCTTTTGTGAATTCTTTGCTTTGAGCATATTCCTCCACCTTTTTTCATACTTTTCTCTATGTTTGAGGATATGTTTGTTCTAAATGGATTTTGATAGAATTTTCTTCATAAGTCCCAAACCTTTCCTCTATAGTGTCTCCGGGTTTACTTAGCATCAAATCTGCTAGGTCCTATCAAAATGTCCTCAGCAACCTCATATCCCATTGTTGGGATCCATAGTGTTCTCAGTTCCACTACCTCCATGAGGCAATCATCTTTAGTCACCATAAATACATCATTTTTATACTTCTTTACTATGCTTCTAGGGATTCTAACCCTAGATTGCATTTTATCCTGAAATACTTTAAAGTATCCCCATAAAGCTGCACTTTGAGCACTAGCATCTCCAATCCTCTGCAAGTGATTTCTAATTTGTACTGCTATAGGGATATGATTCAACCAAACAACATTGTTCACACCTAGCATCTCTCTCAAGAAATAGAATAGCAGATAGATAACAAGAGTACCATACTTGAACGGGTATTTAGTATCTTTAGTCCTCTTCAAATTGTCCAATAATTATTGCCGGAGCAACTCACACAAGTCATAGTCCATGTTTTCTTCACCATCTCATATGTTGTATAGATGGTTGTAGCTGAGATAGAGTTCTCCCTGTTGGAGAATTACACCTTGTATCCAATGACCATCAAAGCAAATTTAACTGTTGGATCCTCTATATCATTAACAGTTAAAGCTCTCTTATCAAACTTTGTACCAGTTAACTTCATCATAGTATCATTCTTCACTGATTTCAGCACAGGAACTGTTTTAGAGGAACACAAACCTGTAACTACCTTAATGGCATCTTTGGTTATCATGTAGGGCACATCCAACCACATAAATCTATCATGGATTCTGCTTAAGACATACCTCACCCAAGCATCTTCATAGCAGAGAATGGGAAAATCTATCCATGTATCCAATTTCTTTTCATTTAGGGTACTAAATTATGCTTTCAGTTCAAAATTATCATCCGTTAACTCGTTCAAATATACTTGCCTTAAGTTTACATGATTGTATTCTTCCATATTAGCATGAATGTAAGCCCTAATATCCTCAATATGAAGAACACCATAGGGTACACTGGAAAATGCACCTTCAGGGTTTGTTTCCATGGACTTGAATGGATGCTTTTTGAATTTGGGTCTAGGCCTATCAGTCACCTCAATAACTTGTGGAGTAAAAATTTTCACAACTCAATGGAAAGCTTTACAATAGTGATGACGGTAAATACCTTGTTCCTCACTTTCGGTTAGGGTTTGATCATGCTATAAGCTTTGAGTTCACCTTTGCTTTGCTGCATAGATTTCCTTGGTTGCTTGAAAGTTTTGAATGCAATGTGAATTTTCTTCAAATGAATTTGCTTAAAACCTCTTTTCACCAAAACCTAGGTCGCCATAAGTGCTTTGCTTCCAAAAAGATGTTAACACTTCCTCTGCAACTCACAGTCGATACAAATTGCTTTGCAATCTTTCACATTAGACTCTTTTCTACTGGAATTTTCTTCAAAAGATCAGACATACTGTTCTTCAACTCATATCTTCGTGTTGAGTGTCAGCACCACTTTTCTGGCTAGGGGAATAGGATTTTTCATTAAAGCTCCCCCTAAGCCAAAGCTCTCAGTTCACTTCTCGAAGGAGGTATCTATACCAGAGGCTAGCACAAGGTCATCCTTGACTTCGTTAACATCCTTCTCAATCCATATCTTGTTCATCTCCTTCTTAGTTTCTATCAGATCAATCTTTTGCATAGGTTTCTTCTTTTCTATCAGATTATCCTTCTTCATATTCTTGCTTATGCAGAACCTTGTAATATGTCTAGGCCTATTACAATCATAGCACACAACATTCCTTTGACTATTGTTCCTTCCATTCATTCTAGATCTACATTGGTTAGCCTTATGTCCAAATCTATTGCATGTAAAGCAATTGCCATTAAAAGATTGAGCATTCCTTCCATTGTTATAGTCATTTGTTATCTTACTTCTACGTTCACTAGCTCTATGACCAACTCTCTTGCATGTAAAGCCTCGACTAGAGAAAGATGGAACATTTTGATTCATTCTGCTCCTACATTGAGTAGCCTTATGACCGAACTTATTGCATGAATAACAATGACCATTGAAAGATGGGTACCTTTGAGCATTTGGTTGCCTGATAGGTGGTCTTCTAGGTCCATTTCTTTGATTTTAGATCTACTTGCCTTTGTCCTTCTTGTTCTCAGCATTCACTTCTTGACCTGATTTAGAACCTTCACCTTTCTCAAATCCCAAGCCTTCTTTGTCATCAGGGATCTTCTGACTAGAAATCATCTCATCAATTTTTGCATAACTTATCTTGAACTTTTCTTCATAGCTCTTTGCTTTTTCCAAATCTGACTTTAGGTTCACAACTTCTTTTTCAAGCTCTACACATTCTTCAGATTTGTCTTTCACCATTATATTTAGATATTCTTTAGCTTTTTCCTTTTCTTCAACTTGCACTTTCAGACAATTCAAAGTTTCATTTTATGATTTCAATTGTTCACTAATCTCCTTATGCTTTTCTTTGAACTTCTTGACTTGCTCCCTCAACTTCCTGATACACTCATCTGCTTCCTTGACATTTTCCTTCAGATCTTAGTGTTCCTCTTCATTCCTTTCAAGGTCTTCAAGAGCAACTTTGAGTTCTTCATTATTGGCAAACATGCATTCTTCTTCCGTAATTCCAATTAGATGAATTTCTTCCGGAGGAGTAGGTTACCTTCTAGCTACCATGTGTTCAATCTCCAAGATCTTCCTCAAGATGTTAGACTTCTTCCAAGGAACCTTACTCTGATACCAATTGTTGAACACTCAAAATACTGAGAGGGGGGGTGAATCAGTATTCCATTAAACCATTCATTCATTAAACTATTAATCCATTTGCCACATTCAATAATAGTAAAGCAAATCAAGCATAGAAAGTACAACCATAAAGCATAGCACATGAACACTAGGATTTTTACGTGGAAAACCCAAAAAGAAAAAAAACCACAGTGAGTGTTAGCTCACAATATATTATAAATAACAATACTGGATTACAAAAGGCTCACTGCCTCAGGACTCGCTGCCCAAGGACTCATTGTCCAAAGAAATGCTCATTGAAACACGCTCACTACCAAAAGTGAAAGAAGATAGAATAGAGAGAATGGGTGGCTCACTGCCAAGAATGAATTGTTATAATTGCATCTACGAATGCATGGAATACAGCTCCAATGAAGCTCAAAATACTATCTCAAAACTCTTCATCCTAAACTGCTCTATCACACTACTCTGTTTTGCATGAAATTCAAATCTCTCTTCTCAAGCACTTGTCACACTTACTGGGTCACAAGACTTCTTGCATGTCACATATTCTCACTTATTTCTTTTAAAACACTGAAATGAATCTCTTATATATATATATATATATATATATATATATATATATATATATATATATATATATATATATATATATATATATCTGCAACACATTCCATCTTCAAAATAGGTTGGCTTGCAAGGATGAAATGTGTAGTTATGCAATGTGTAGCTTGTCGACCTAAATGTATTCACCAAAAGACTTTTTGGACCAAACAAACACTTGGAATACATTCTTTTATGTCAGCACAAACTATAGAACTACTTAGGGTATGATTCTAATTGATAGATCCTTCTGCACAAAGATTATAGTATCAGGTCGGCTTCACAAACTTACTAGCACATGCTCATATCAACTGTCAGAACACAACTTGTAGTGCAGACCACAAAACTTCCTAAAACTCATAACCAAGACTCCTTAGGCATCCCAAAACTTAACTTCAATACCGTAGAACAAAATATTAGCATGTGGTGAAATGCAGAGTACCATAACTCAGACTCTGTCACTGTCAATGCCTGTAGTGATACTTAAGTACTCTTAATTGCCTTACCAGAGGACTTCAAGCTTTGAAATTTTGGAATTAGAGACTTCAATCATGTGTTTACAACACCTTAAAACCACAAGAAGAAATATTCATTACCAAAGAACTGCAGACCAAAACAAACAGGTGTTCTGTTCTGTTTAAGACTGTACTCTACTTTGTTGAACTTATGCCATGTGAAATTGTACTTCCAGAGATCATTAGAAGATAAAACTTTAGAATTAGGAGCACTTAAGGATTACCAACATCTTACGAGAATCACAAGATATGATCTTCAAATGTAATGCGGACCACAATATTGTAGATCTATAGTCATCTCTGCAATCTGCCAACACTTAGCCAAAATGCTTAAGTCTCTTTACCGGACCAAAACTCTCTGTACATATGACTTCATGAGGATAAGAATATCTTGTACGGACATTACTGTAACCTCACAACCCTTTTTCCATCCTTAGAACTTTGCTTCCATGTTATTATCCACAGTTGAATCCTTGTTGCATCCTTGTTGAATCCTTGTTGCCATCAATGACAATATCATTCAAACATCATGCTTAGTCAATCTTAGTCATACCAGTAGTGTCTTTATCAATGATGTTCACCAAATTGCCAACAAATAGATCAATGATAATCATAGGGGCCATATGATTCCCCATAGGATGGTCCCAAAGAATATGGTTGTGCAATCTCATTGACAAAATGTGATGATCTAATATGAGAGCATGATAACCTTATGGAATGACCAATAATATGACCCATGTCGATAGATATAATTATGAAAGTACATGTGAAAGGTGAGTTTAGCTCAAATGGGCAAAATAACACAATGAAGATCATTAACGAGGATAGGGAAGGCATGATGCCCTAAATATAATGACAAGGTAATGGAGGTTCAAATGCTAAATCTCTAAAAGAAAAGTATAGTAATGTAAGATCATAAAGTGATAAAATAATAAATTGGTGAAATGCAAAAGACAACTGAGGTGGGGGGGGGGTGAATCATTTGTCACAAAACTTTAACCACTTATCAACACATCAAATATTCAATTACTGTTATTAAGAGTTAACCGTGAAAGAATGAAACATGAAGCTCAACACAATAAAATATTTAACACATGAGACGCCAGATTTTTACGTGGAAAACCCTATAAGGGAAAAACCATGGTAGGTGTTAGCCTACAGAAATATATATGTTATAACAATACTGAAAAACAAAGGCTTACTACCTTAGGGCTCAATGCCCAAAATGCTCATTGCAAATATTGAGGCTCACTGCCAAGGGGTGGCTCACTGCGAAGGGTTGGTGAACTGATTTGATAGCATCTACTCCATGCCTGACTTCAGTTCCATTGAAGCGCAATATAACTCCTCTACTCTACTCTTCTTACTCTTTTTCAGTTATCTTTGCATCTTCACACTAGGACATCTTTTTCGCAACTACATTACATGTTTTTATACACTTCATCAACCTTGGAATGTACATCAAGGTCTGTTGGTTAATGGATCCGTCACCTAACTCTATACACTCACAGCCAGACAAGTGACAAATGTAATCAACAATTGAGCCAAATATATTAGTATTCTACATAGGCTCTCTGCTTATTTAACAAGGCGCAACTACCTTCGACAGATATTCTGAGGAATATAAACTTGAGGTTGCTTTTAACCAGAAAGCAAGATAAAGGTAGAGCTTTTAACCAGAAAGCTATAAAGGCAAATCTACAACTCTAACTCTAACTCTAGAAGTTCACAAACTTCTGACTGCATAACATATATTGAAGGTATCATACATATGCACATGAATTCACCACCTTAAATGAAATATCAACAGATAGATTATTTGAAGCAGTGAGCAAGATTTACTAACATCCAACCACCAAAACACATCAATACCATTAACATCAGCAGAAACACATCCAACTTAAGAAGAACATGAATTCAAATAATCATAACACAAGGTCCATGATCATCCAAATCTCCACTGTATTAACTGTATTGCATATATCATAGTAGCTGAAAAGCAAAATTATCTATCACCCTTACCAGAAACAAAGTTTTGCAAAAAGATCCAGAATTCGACTAGCTATCCAGAATTTATAGCTAAATTGAATTACAATTGTCTTGAAAACCATAACGACTTCTTGAAACAACCGATTAAAAGACTGTTTAAACAATAATAATAATAAAGGGCCCTCCAGAGCCAATAGTTTTAGAGCAAGCATGAAATAACTTAAAAGCATAAAATTAAAAATCAATTCAGAATTTGCAAGTCCCCATCACCATCATCCACCTCATCCATCTCTTCATCTTCCTTTGATTGTTCGCCTTCTCCAGTGACACTTTGCACCGCCTAAGGTACCTGTGCTCACAATTTGGCCCTGTACGCCCTGTAATTGTTGATAACCAGCGTTAAGGACATGTCTGGCAGAGATCTCATCATGCTGATGCCGCATTTCTTCTTTATGACTACCCTGTCAGAGCCTGTCACCTTGCGATACACTTCATCGATGCCATTCCTGCAGTTGTTAATGTGTGCTACTAGTCTAGAAAGTCTCCCCAATGACTCCCCTGTAATTGAATTATAATTCACTACTTCCTCCGTCACCACCTTTTTGAAATTTACTTTGATTACCTTCATGTCCAACAACTTCTCATCATTAGATCCATTAGCCTCTATCTCTAAAGTAGCTAGATCCCTTTTTACTCTCATCATCTCTTTGTAATAAGTCGCAACTGCTTTTCCCATTTCTTCCTCTGCTGCAGATATGATATAGATTTTCCACTCCACTGCATCAACCCACACAACGGTATCCAATTCCTTGGGGTCAGCTATAACTTCTTTAGCCATAATATACTGGGATCCATAGTGGCTAGTTCCTTTGTTTCCTTAGAAGCAATATTCAAACTATGATGGTCACTGCAAGATTTATCGAACTCCAGTATCAAAACTTCCCTTTTAGCACAGATGGAGTCAAAAAGTTTCACTGCCTCCTCGAAAAAAATGAGACTGTCAAAAATGATCTTCTCAACCCATTGATCCATAGCTTTCCTCAAAGACAAAGAAGTTTTAACTTGTTGAAGTAGATTCGGGTCAAGAGTATGGAGTTTGACAATGGAAGAGGTTCCAGTTGAGGGAGTTATCACTTCAGCAATTGAATTGGCAAAAGATTACAGAGAACTTACATGTGCTAGCAGCTTCAAATTTTCATCTTGTAAGTCTTTAACCCTTTTAGAGATGTTGTCAACTGAATAGTGCATATGATACAAATCACCTTCGGTAGTTGATGGCCCTAGATCCACTCGGCTTACTCTAAAGTCTGCTTCAGTTATTTCATCCTCATTCTTCTGGACCAGTGGGTCTGTAATTTCTAAAAATTAGTTTCCTAAGGTGGCATCAGTCACTATTCTGGACATTCTCTTCACAGTTTGGGTTTTGGAACCATCTGCAACAAACTGGCAACAGTATCAATGCCTTCATCAGCTGGAATGTCGTACCTCTTCTTCTTTTGGACTACCATTTTCAACTAGTTTGGGGATGAGATTGGCACATTAGCCACATTGGTAGTCGCCATTATTGGTACAGGATGAGGATTTTGCTGAGGCATCTCTTTTTGTCGAGGGGAATTTGGATACTGAGTAATGAATGCAACAAATTATCTTCTCCAATTTGCAAGAAGATGAAAGAATCAGAATCACTTACATGATTGCCTGGCAAGGGCACTGGTCTACCTTAGATGATAAAGTAGCCAATCTGGTATTTCTCTTCGTCACTTGAACATCTTGCTCACAAGTGGTTGTCAACCTGCCAATCTCCTCAGGTGGCTCTTTAGCATCGCCATTCGATTGTGAGCCGACTCTTTGCAGAGTTGGGTCCAAACTAGATGATCTTCTGTATGAGGTGGCGGTCTGGGATCTGGTTTGATTTTGAGAGGTTGAGTCCCTTGGTGTTGTTGAACCAGCACACTCCTTGACCTTCGTCTGTAACCACTTTTCTATTTTCCTTAAAACATGAAATGACAGCAACATAATATCAGTGACCTCCTTTTCAGACCATTTTATTGGAGGCAAAGGTTCCCTTGAGACTATATCATATTCTTCACCCAAAAGATTTGAAAAATCATCAATTATATCAGGGACCTGAATGTTCAACCTGAAGGCACGGACTTGATCAACAGTCAACCTCATCCATTTCCTCCTTTGAACTTCTCTTTCATCAATACAGTCCTCCTAAAAATCTTCAAGTTGAGGAAGGTGTGAGTAGGAACTACCTCCGTGCATATTTTCTTTTATAAAATTTTTGTTATCAAATGATACATGGGGAGACAAACTATGAAGGTTGAATTCAGACAACTTGTCCACATTCTGAGCACCATTATTGCTTTTGCATGAATAAAAAGACAAAGATACAGGAAAAGAATATCCTTTCTTTTTCATTGCCTGGTATTTGACATTTACTATTGCCATTTGACAGCATACTTCTAGCAACACCAAATAATCAAAGGGGTACCAAGGCAATTTTAATGGGGCATTTTCATAACCCCTGATTCTCAAATACGAGAAGCGATCAAACTGAATATAAATACTCCCAAATTTTGTGACCAATGCAAACGCTTCTACAGAAAATCTTTTCTCTATTGAGCCATCAATTTTTTTAGCTAACATCATAGAAAAAGCATCATTCACACGTCTGAAATCTTTCATACCTTCACTTCTTTGTAATTGAGGAAAAATTTGATACACAAGCGTACTTGCCGAAGAACTCCCTTGAGTCCTCAGACCAGGCCAAGCAGTTTCTCTTTGAGCCAAGATGTAGACTAGTTGGGAACACATGTGAAAGCCTACGCTTCATGTAAAATTTATCAGCTGCTCATGTAGACAATCATTGATGATTTTTAGCCAGTCGATTTGGTGATCTCCGCAAATTAATAAAATAAACCTGCACATCCAGAACTTGAAAACATCCGACTCGGGACTTCCAACTACTCTGTTTAACACGATTATCATATCTGAGATTTCCTCTTTGAAATGGCTCCTTTTCAGATTAGCAGGCAACCAAGACTTACTAGTCTTTTCTTCTTCTAGGCAGTGCTTGGCAATGTAGGTATGACACCAGTCCTTTTTCTCATTATAGTAATTCCAGGCCGAAGATATAGAAACATTAGAGTTATCTTCATATTCTTCCAAATTTAGGGCCGAAGCAACAGATTCAGAATTAATTCTTGCCACCACAACACCACTAGAAATCTTTATCCCCTAAGAGTCTTGGAAATAACCATTAACACATGCAACCATTAATTTGGGACAATGCACATCAAGCGAAATACCACCAGCTTTATGCAAGCTGCTGTTGAAAATTTTCTCCACCAAGGGGGTTCTTTTCTCAGACCGCATTCTCCTCCAAAAATCATCTAAATCCATGTGCCCCAAATTTGTATCCCTCACTCCATAAAGACCATTCTCCACAATGGAAGCCATGGGGGTTCCTTGGAATTTAAACTTCATTTTTATGTGTTCCTAAAACCAGAAAACAAGAGACTCAGAGATACACGTAGAGAGCAGAGGATGAGGCAATACACCAATAGAGAATTCTTTGTGTAGATACATGGGAAATAAAAATCTCTAACTCTTCAAAGAAGATGTGAAACCTTTATAGAGATAAAAAGAAATGCTAGCTATGCTGACTTGTGAGGGAGCTATGCTAAAATTTTGCATGTAGCAGACTAGTCATTTGTTCTTCTGCAATGCATTCCCTTGCACATAATATCACCTTAGGCGGCTCAGGAATTAATCCAAGTCACTTCTCATAAACTCACCCAAGAAAGATATTAAATGTTGGTGGCGAATTTGTCATTATAACTCATAAATGCATGCCTCGACTTTCCCTCCAAGATTTGTGCCACTGTGACTACACATACTTTGAATTGAATGCAAAGTGACAAGTGTCACTCTTCCATATAGTATGCCAGCACAGCTAACACCACTTGGGAAAGTGTGCTACGCAAAGTTGGTGAGTCGGGCAAAAGATGAACTCTTGAACTAGGAGTCGGAGATTCAAAACTTCAAAGAATCCCCGACTTCCCGACTACAAAGGAAAGACTTCATATGGAGACACAACAAAACACTCAAAGCATGGGAAACTCAAGACAAGTCAGCAAGTTAGGTGGTTCAAGAACTTATGAACCTGCCGACTTCACTTCAAAAATGCAAAAGATTGCCTACTCACTAAAGTGACTAAGTGAATTTGGCTCGAAAGGAGGAACTAAGTGAAAAAGGCTGACAATGAATGGAAGGGAAAAACAAAGAATGGGTTAGGATGCCTTTAAAAAAAGAAGGGGGCAACTAGATTAGTAAAAAGAACCAAGGGCAATTCTTCCTTTTCTCCAACCTCAATTTCCGAAATCATTCTGTACAATACCTTACCTCTAACCAGATTAGTGGGCTTGATCTCAATGTCATACTCCTGAACTTTAGCTATCCAGGCTCCCCTATTGTAACATCCAATTTCTTGTTGAGTGAGTATACTTTTCATAGCAGATTCTAGAACATACACAACATGTGAGTGCAGTATATAAAATCTAAAACTTTTCAAAGATTTCACCACTGCATATGCATGTTTCTCCAAAGCAGAGTATTTAAGCTCACATTTATTTAATGGCACACTCATGAAAACAATGGGAGCTTCAATCCCATGTTCATTTTTCTATAATAGGATGGCAGATAGAGTATGTTCAAAGGCATAGCAATATATGATAAAATCTTTTTGAAAATCAGGATGCACAAGTGTGGGTGCATCGGCAATGGCCTTTTTTATGTCCTCAAATGCTTTCTTCCCTTCAACATTCCATCTAAAGACAAGAGTATTCTTCATCATTTCTGCAATGTGTCTGGTTAGCTCAGCGAAATCAGGGACAAACCTTCTTAGAAATTTTACCTGACAGAAAAAGGACCTCGTATTATTCTTGGTTGCAAGTAGACTTAGCTATTGGATTGCCTTGACTCTCTCTGGATCAATTTTTATCCCATCTTTTGAGACAATATGCCCTAATAGTTTTCCTTCAGTGACTACAAAGATTGACTTATTATGGTTAAGAGAAATACCATTTTCCCTACAGTGTTGTAAGACCACCTCTAAGTTGTGCAAGTGATTAGCTCTTTTCTTAGAGAAACTGTTAAGTCATCAAGGTAACTACTATGATTTTATTCTTCAAATCACCAAAAGTCAAGTCCATTGCTCTTTGAAATGTGGCCCTAGCATTAATGAGACCAAAAGGCATCCTATTATATGCAAAAACACCAATAGGGGTAGTAAAAGTTGTCTTATGTTGATCTTCTCGAGCCACCTCAATTTGGTTGTATCCTGAAAATCCATCAAGGATGGACATCATCTCCGAACCAAACATAGTTTGTAAAATATGATCCATTACTGGTAATGGATAATTGTCTTTCAAAGAGACTTGATTCAAATTCTGAAATCAATACAAAGCTGAATCTTCCCATTCTTCTTCCTAACAAGCACAATATTTGCCACCCAAGTAGAGTGGTGATTAGGGTAGATGATTTTAGCCTTCAACATTTTGTCAATTTCATTGAAGATGGCTTTAGCTATTTTTGGATTATAAGTCCTCTACTTTTGTCTTAAAGGTATGGTGCCAAGCTTCAAGGGAATATGATGTTGCATTTCTCCATTTCTAAACTTCTTAAGATCAGCATAACACCATGCAAAAACATCCTTATATCTGATAAGCAGAGAAATTAAATGTTCCCTTTCTTCTTTGGAACAACATTTACCAATACACACAATCTCAGGATTAGCTTCAGTGCCAATATTCACCCTATCATAATTGGCTGAAGTTGTAATAGAAACTTTATTCTTCTTCTTAAGGTATTGATCATGCCGATTAAAAAGATCTTCAAGAGAGACAAGCCCCTTAGGAATCTTATTTCCTTTCAATTGCACAACCCCTGAACTTGAGTCATCAGAGGACTCCATTTCTCCCTCCAAAACATCGTTACTGTCATCACTACTACCTTCAAAGAACACCCTAGCAAATGATTCAACCTTTTCAAGAAACAAAATAATCTAATTATCAGAATTAGAAACTTGCTAGTACTTAACATTGTCAGGAACACTAGGCCTATACACTACTTTAATCTTGTATGATTTATTCTTAAAATCTGGATGTGGCAGGAGAAGGGATGCTGAAATAGCTAAGGAATCGGCTCTAGTATTTTGTTCTCTAGGTATTGCCTCTATGGAAAAAGCATCAAAATCTTCGATACAATCCCATACTCTATTTTGATAATGCCTTAATCTACCATTTTTAACTATGTACAACTTTCTTACCTACTTAACAATTAATTCAGCATCTCCCTTAACCTTCAACTATTTCACACCTCTTTCTCTGGCTAACTCCAGACCCAATAACAAAGCCTCATATTCTGCAGTATTATTAGTGTTCTCAAACTCCAATTTGAAAGCAAAAGGAAATGAATAACCATCAAGTGAAATCAGAACAACCCCTGCCCCTAACCCCGTAGTAGAACAACTCCCATCAAATTCCAGAGTCCATAACTCATCAATCAGGTTAGGACTGATTAAACTCATCTCTTCATCCCCTGTTGATGTACACATGTAGGTACTTGGTCCAGTTTCCACATACAGATTATCTACTCTAGGGTCTCTCGATTTAAGCATAGTGAACTTGGCTTTGGGTTCAGGATTAAGGCAAACTTTTTTCCCATCAACCAGTATTAGGGCATGTGACCAATGCATTTGAATTTCTACACCCAGGTCCTTACAGAAACTACGACTTAAGACATTCCATAACTGGCAGGTATGTCAGCCACAAGAATAGTTAGTTTCAATCTTTTCTTTAGGAAGGTAGCCAAGGCAGTTTGAGCATCTTTAATATGACCCAGGATAGGTACTAGAGAATCATCCATTGAAAAGAATTTGCCATGTGAGGGCGTATAAGACAAGCCTAATGCTTTAGCAACTTGTCCAGGCATAACATTCTCTGAGGCTCTAGAATCAATAACACAAATACTAAGTTTAAAACCAGCAATATAAAGAGAGACATAAAAAGTTTTTGGTTTGCTAAAAGGATTTTGGGGGTTAGGATCTTGAGGACTAGAGTTTGAACAGTTTTGGCTTTTAGCAAGTATTTTGGCATCACTGGATACTTGAGCATTACAATGGGAAGGGGAAGGTTCATGTCATACATATCTAACCAGTCTATCAAGTTCAGATGGATTAAGCCTCAAATACTCAGCTTGGGAAATCTCAATCTTTGTGTTCTTACATGATTCTACAATATCAAATGAACTTGAGACTAAATTTTGAGAAGATGAAGTAGAAGGTACCTCAACAGCTACAACCTTGGGTGATACGTTCTCTGCTTTCTTGGCATTGTTTTGTTTGGTCAAGATATATTTAGGGGTAGGATTTGAATTACTGGATTGGCCTTGAGTGTTCTACCCTCTCTGTGCTTGCTGACCCCTAGTAAACACCGCACAGTTGGAGTTGTCTACTTCAGTATATACATCTTCTCCACTCCCTTCATCTAATTCATACTCAAAGAAATTCACACCAGCATCACTAGGTTTGGGAGGTTCCTCCACCAGAGGTTCTTCACTATGTTCATTTGTAGAAAGCATTTGCATAAACCACATCATCTCGAGGCAGGATGCTCCATCATGGTCAGAGGTGAGATGGAAATTGTAGACCATATGGTTATTCTTGCTAGTTGAGGGTCCTTCAATAGCTAATCGTTGGGTAGGACCTAGAAATTGCAACGTCCTATTATAACCTCCTTGAGGAGATTGCTGAGAACTTTTGGGCAACTGACGTTTTAGTGTGATAATATCATTTGCCAACCTCTGAATAACCAGATCTGTTGAACTGGTTACTGCAGGTTTACCAGTTTGTAACTCCCTTTTCCATTTCCCCGCAGTAATCAAATCATCTTCCACAACGATAGCCAATGATTGGGTGTTGGCTATGTCAGGGACTCCTTGTCTTTTAATAGCATAGCTGACATCAGGTGGTAATGAATTGATAAAAAAACACAACATTAATCCACCTCCGGGTCTGACATTTGCAGGGATTCTATTTGCAAGTCTATTGAACTTGGCTACATACTCCCTCATTTGTTCATGCATCTCCTTCTTCATAGAGGAGAGTTGGGCCACTAATGTGTGTTCATTGTCAGTAGTTTTGAATCTATCTTCAAATCGTTGCCTCATTGTAGCCCAATCATTAATAGAGGCATTGGAAAGGTGGTAAAACCATTTAGTAGCTGAGTCAACTAGTGACTTGACAAATAGCCTAACAGATACATCTTCATGTTGAACTCCAAGGATGGAACATGCAGTAAAGAAAGCATTAATGTGCTCTTCGGGAGTAACCTTGCCGTCACCCCTAAACTTAGGTAAAATTTTACCCGATCCCATAGGCAGATCATGTAGGTTAGCACCAAGGCTGAGCAGTTCAATGGCTGCACCCCATGGAACAGGTGGAGGTTGTGGATGAGCCATATTAAAAGGAAGGAAATTTACTTGTAAAGGTAAGATCGTACCATGCAGGGTTAGGCTTTGGCAAGATGAACTAGTGGCACTTCTTGTGGGTGGAGGAGAGGATGGTCTACTCAAAGATTTGACCTTTCTTATGGGAGGGTAAGGAGCAAAGTTTAAAGATTGGAGCAAATCAAAGTCAATATCAGCTATGCACTTTTTCCTATCTCCTCGTGTATATCTTTTCATAGCCCACTTCTACAGATATATTAATAAAACAATTAAGTAGAGTCACCAAACCACTTACTGGTTATTATTGGGAAGAGCTGGTCTTGTAGGATTTTGATTCCTGGGTCTAGCAGTAGGGTCTCTTGGCCTATTATTAGGGACTGCTTGGATTCGCAAAGGCCTTTCTCTTCGTGGCACAGGAACAATTCCTTCAATGAAAATTATCTCTTGGGCGTCTGCAAAACGACGTGCATTTTTTGCTATAATCTCACCAAGCTCTTCTTCTTCTTCTTCTAACACTTCATCAACTTGATGATATTGTTGATTGGTTCTTCTATTCTACCAAGCAACAAGCCTAAGGCCAGTAATAATGTCTTCTTGGTCTCCTACTAGCCAATCAATGTTAGGCTGCAAGACTGGTGCACGTCTTCCGCAAAGAACCTGTTGGATTTTTCCCAAACTAGATGTTTTCCAGTTATCCCTACAAGGTAGCCATCATTGATCAATAAGATTTCTAGGCCACGGGCCAACAATACAGGAGATAGACTCTATAAATATCTCCTCTTCTTCTTTAGGCTCTGCAGAAACAAGGGGGGTATTCCCTATTCAACATCCATGAAATGCATCTATGAACTTGCTGGGATGTTGACACAAAGCAGATAAATCCTCTCTTATGTAGACCAAAACTGTAAAATAAGTGCAAAGGGGCTAGCTTTGGGCTTATGCTCAGTTGTAGATAGAGGATTTTGGTCCTAAAACTACTTCTAATGTCCTAATGGTTTGTATTTGAAGTTTGAGTTTGTTTTTATATCTGGATGCAAAATTGGGATCTTGGGTTGTAACCTCAATACAAGACCAGACTAGTGCCTATCCTAGGCTCAGAGTCAATAGACATACACATGTGAATGATTACCATAAACCTGAATTAATAACTGAGTTTCAAGGGGATTTTATAGTGTCTGCCTTACAGATACTTCCCAAGATTTAGTATTTAGTCATTCATACTTAATGATATCCATGTTGCAACATACCTTTCCCAATGCTTAACCTAAAACATTCAATTTGTTCCTTGAACAAAGGTAAGAGATTAAACAATCAACACAGAAAATCTGTATTCCTGAATCTCGAATAACCCTTAGCTATTTAGATTCAAAAGAAAAGATGCCCACAACCTGGAGACAAATAACCAAACACATGCAACAAAGCATTTCCCATATAAAAACAGCATGAAACCAGTAAATCTATGCATAAAACATACAACATGTGATTCATAAACTCACAAGGCACAAAACAGAGCCACTGTAAGGAAAGCAGAGGTGCAGAAAAATAGCTTCCCTAATGTTAATTCAAAGGGGATAATGCAGACAGGTAACTTTCAATTTCATACTTAGATGAATACATCAGAACAAAATAGAAAAACAAACAAGATATAGAGAATGACACCAGATTTATGTGGGAAAACCCTTTCGGGTAAAAACCCACCACCAACAGTAGAACAATCTTTATTACAGCAAATCAAGAGATTACAAAAAAGATTTTCAGTTATTCTGTTCAGGTATCGTTCTCCAAATTATATTTAGTTCACTGTCACTGCACATTCTACAGAATGAACCATATAATCAAAACTCTTCAACTACTCATCACTTGACAACTCCATCAGATCTCTATATTTAGTTTGCAAGTGCAGAACCGTTTATTAACATCTGCCCTAACCGTTTCATCTGACTTCTCCAGCATCGATTTCAGCCAACTGTCGCAACCGTTCACATTCTGGTGTGACCAATAGTCCCACATGCATCAGGATAACTTGGACACATTAGTTTATAAGCCCAAACGAATAGTAAGTCTATCGTCGGCAATTTTGTTGCTGACGATAACAGTCAACAGCTCAACGGGATAACTTTCACCATCCAACGCCAACACAAACCTTCATCAGAGTGACCACTGTGCATCAGCCCGAAGTCTTTAAGCTACGCCGATAGATGTCCTCTCGCCGATCATTAGAAGAAAACACCATCGGTGAGAGAGTTCCCATCGGAAGGACTTCACAAGGCTTGACCGATAGTAGATCTCACACCGATAGGTAAAGGTCATTGCTGAGACATCAACCATCAGACAAAGCCTTCAACGTCTCTCCGATCACCAGACTCACGCCCATAGGATACATCCATCGAGGTGACACATGACTTCGGATTGACATCTCATAGCTTGGCCGATGGAGATTCTTACGCCGACACCAATGCTTCATCGAAGAGACACAAGAGTATCGGCCAAAGACTTCTCACTTCTGCCGATAGTGAAAGTCATTCCAATAGTACACCATTCATCGGTATGATCTCAACTATTGATGTGACATTACAAAGGTTAGTCGATATAGTAAGTCTGCCCAATAACTTGAGTGTGGCTGACGACCCATATATAGAAAGAGGTTCCAAGCAATAACTTGAGACACTAGGTCTCTTCAACCACCAGCAAGAATGTATCTTATTACTCCACCAAAATTTGCCAAATCTTCAACAACCAAATGAGTAACATAGTTTACCACTTATAGCAAGACTCTGTACTCAGCAATAATTACATGGCATTTCAAAATTCTGCCAGATACACTGCACCAAGAATGGCGCTCGAAAATATTTAATGCAGATGAGCAACAAAGAGGAAAGAGCAGGTGGAATCAGGGAATGTGCAGCCGTTCGTAGATTTTCCTCTTAAAGATGGTGGTTGGCTTGTCATTCATTGAGCAATGCCTCTGCAAACCTACCATTAATGCCAACCAACCCGCGGGATGCAACAACTGCATGCCTTAAACCTCCTTCCCGCTTGAAATGCGATTGTGGATGCTTACAAATCCCTCGCTTTTTGAAATTTGAATTGGAGCCATCGATTTTCCCTCTCCTACCGAGATCAATGACTTTGGTTCATGCTGACTAGTCATTGGACAATGAAATTATGCCACATAGGCACCCCTTTGCCTTTTTGACTTTTCGCAGCATACAAACATTTTACCCTTTCCGCCTCTTGAAACGTTCCAATATATATGCAAATGAGATTGTATATACATACAATCGCAAACATACAAGGAGGACCCCAAACCATTATAGAACAAATTACAATCGCCATCAGGTCTGGGCCTTGCATCTCCCTTTTGCATGTCACTTTGTATATTGCATATACAAATGCAATATACATGCCGCGGACCCCAAATTTTATAAAGCACATTGAAAACATATTCGGGTCTGGGCCTTGCATCTTTCAACTTTGTACATAACCAATGTATGTCGCATATACAATGCGAACATACAAGCAAAACATGCATACAAACAGCGAGCTTCATCTTTTATCAATTGGAATGTATGTTGACTTCAGATCCGGCTTGTATATTAGGAATGCATGTTCGATTGCATGTGCAACATACAATCACAAATATATGCAATCGGTGGGCCCCACATGTTGTTGACTACTTTGACTTCAACCGGCCTTGTATATTTCTTTGTATTTCCACTTGTATGTCGCCGATGTACCTTTTGCTTGCATGTTCCCCTTTGTATCTAGCCGTTGCATGTCTAAAGATACAACACAAATATACATGCAAACCTTCACATACAAGCAAGGAATATTCCCAAAATCTGTGACAGATTCCTCAATGCATATACAAACCCGATATGCATTCAAAATGCATACAATCAATTTTTTCACTTTTTTGAAGGCCGATTGAACATTTTTTGCCCTGCCAATGTACATTTACACTTGTACATAGAAAGAGACATACATTCGACAGACTTCACCGCTGCATAAAGTGATTTTAAACTTAGCATTTTTTCTTGAACGCGACAGGAAAAAGTGGTAAAGCAATGCATAGGGGTTGGTCAACCAATGAGCACTAAGGCATGAAAATACAACTAGTGCAACCAGGAACCCACTACAGGAGGTCAACAACAAAATAGAAGATACAATGCAGAAGGCCGAGGGAAAATAAAATCTAAGGCATCAAGGGTTTGAAAGAATACAAATATAAGCTTGCAAACTCGATTCAGAACCCTAACCCTAGGTGAGCACCACCATTGGCTCCGACTGGGGATGCATGCCTCTTACAGGCATGGCGAGGACCATAGATCTTTGGGATGCAGACCGAGTGCCTTATCCATTAGGCTACAGAGTCAAACATTGCACCAACCTGCATCACAAATCACACTTTTTTAAAGTTTACTTGGTGGCCCAGGGCCACTAAAAAGGAAAAACTAGTATTTTCCTTTGTCAAATACCCTGTTTTCATCTAATTTCACTGGATCAAGCTTGAAGATACTGCCATTGTCTGCCCACAAACAAATCTTGTCATTTGCATATTCAAACATCTCATTGAGCTTGCTCCTATTAGCACTACCTTTGCCAACCCTATGCAAAAAACTATCAATCATATAGCTAGGATCATTAGGTCTCATTTTATCATAAACTGGCATATCAAAGAAGAAGCTTTCACATTCACATTTGTGCACATCATGCAAACAATCATTGGCTGCACCAAACTGAAAAGGATCAGACTTAGTCACCTCTCTGCAATAACCTTCATGATATATGTTGGTCTCTCTTTCATCAAGATGAAATTTAGAATCCTTATCAATAACAGTGCCTTGATTTTCACCATACTCAAACAAATCCTCCTCAGCATATGTATCATTTGCATGGAAGAAGGTTGATCCAAGTGTTTTAGCTTCATTATAGTATGCCACTGGTTCATGGGCAGCCAAACATGCATTTTCATTACCAATGAATTCCTTGTGTGGAGTACCATCCTGTGTGTCATAAATAAAACAATAATCAAATAAAGAACAATCATGCTCAACACTACTACTTGTTTCAATCTCTGATTGCTCTTCATCATCTCCATGTGTCTGAATAAAAGGCAATGATTCAAACATGGAACTGCTCCTTTGTTTGCTTATTTCTTCTCTATCTTGCACGCAATACTCACAATCATCTCCACAAACCCACTCAAACAAGTATTCATTTCTGTCCATAACCTCATCATTGTTTTTAGAACCAGATACCTCAAACTTGAAATGGAAGTCACCACTAATCCTCTCATTGGCATCCTTCACTGGTGAACAATCTAGTTGAGCATTGTTGTCATCACTATGTTCAAACACAGCATTCTCAATTTCTATCTTCTCATTTACACATTTGTCTTCACATGATGCCATAATCACTTGGTCATTTGCAGCTACACATCTACTATTCATACCAAAGCCTGTGGACAGGGAATTTTGTATGTGCTCATTCCTCATTTTTTCTGTATTTTCTAAAAACTTGTATGCCATCTGCACACTTGTTATCTTGAATTCCCTCAACAATGCACTAGAGCCCTTCTCAAAAGCTTCAAAATACATACTAATGCATATTGGAGTATCAGGTCTGAAGTCTTCAGGGATTTGTGAAAGGGCAATTGCAAATCTATAACTGAAATCAATACTAGGCTCTTCATCTTGTCTTCTAATTTCTATTAATCTTGCAACAAGATCAGTAGGTTCTCTTGCAAATTCTTTTCTAAAACAGTCAATAAGTTCATCCCAACAGGCAAAGGATCTCTTTGGAAAACTCAAATACCAATCTCTAGCTCTTGCACCAAAGGATCTAACAAAAAACCTCATCCACATATCCTCATCTCTAAATGAGTGTTTCTCCATGAAGCTGTGAAAGTTTTGGATATGTGCACCCCCATCACACACACTGTGTCCACTAAATCTAGGCATCTGATTGTAAATCTGAGCAGGCATACTTTCAACTTCATAATCAACCCATGACAAATTTAGTTGGTCATACAAGGAATCAAAAGAGCTGACAAGAGGTTTAGCATTTTGGCTAGTATACACAACATGGTTATTATTTAACTGAGCTTGCCTAGCCTCTAAGGATATCAACCTATTCTTTATCTCTTCAATTTTTTTACACAACATTTCATCCCCCTCTTGGCTGAGCATGGGTGAATACATATTAGGATTCATGAAAATTCCACTTTCAGACATCTTATGTCTGCCTAAGACCTAAGGCTTCCCCTTGGCATCTAACTTATGCAATAAAACAACAAATACAAGTGGGAAGAAGCCGTGTACCTTTTCTCATCTAGATGATGAAGTCTTGAATAGAGGATTCTTTATCACAACAACATATATCAACCTTTCATGTGCACTGAGAACTTTTTGCAGAGTCGCCACCTCTCCAAAGAGGATAAAATTTTCAAACAACTGAAAGCTCATCATAGAACAAATATTTTTCTAAGTTCATTCCGCTAGCAGAGCACCATTATTCACATGAAAGATCTAGATATTCAACTCCCCAGCAGAGTCACCACATCTGTTGGATTTTTCCCAAACTGGATGTTTCCTAGTTATCCCTACAAGGTAGCCATCACTGATCAATAGGATTTCCGGGCCAGGGGCCAACAGTACAAGAGATAGACTCTATAAATATCTCCTCTTCTTCTTTAGGCTCTGCAGAACCAAGGGGGGTATTCCCTATTTAACATCCATGAAATGCATCTATGAACTTGCTGGGATGTTGACACAAAGCATATAAATCCTCTCTTATGCAGACCGAAACTGTAAAATAAGTGCAAAGGGGCTAGCTTTGGGCTTATGCTCAGTTGTAGACAGAGGATTTTGGTCCTAAAACTACTTCTAATGTCCTAATGATTTGTATTTGAAGTTTGAGTTTGTTTTTGTATCTGGATACAAGACTGGGATCTTGGGTTGTAACCTCAATACAAGACCAAACTGGTGCCTATCCTGGGCTCGGAGTCAATAGACATACACATGTGAATGATTACCATAAACCTGAATTAATAACTGAGTTTCAAGGGGATTTTATAGTGTCTGCCTTACAGATACTTCCCAAGATTTAGTATTTAGTCATTCATACTTAATGATATCCCTGTTGCAACATACCTTTCCCAATGCTTAACCTAAAACATTCAATTTGTTCCTTGAACAAAGGTAAGAGATTAAACAATCAACACAAAAAATCTATATTCTTGAATCCCAAATAACCCTTAGCTATTTAGATTCAAAAGAAAAGATGCCCACAACTTGGAGACAAATAACCAAACACATGCAACAAAGCATTTCTCATATAAAAACAACATGAAACTAGTAAATCTATGCATAAAACATACAACATGTGATTCATAAACTCACGAGGCAAAAAATAGAGCCACCAGCAAGAATGTATCTTATTACTCCACCAAAATTTGCCAAATCTTCAACAACCAAATGAGTAACACAGTTTGCCACTTATAGCAAGACTCTGTACTCAGCAATAATTACATGGCATTTCAAAATTCTACCAGATACACTGCACCAAGAATGGCACCCAAAAATATTCAATGCAGATGAGGGACAAAGAGGAAAGAGTAGGTGGAATTAGGGAATGTGCAGCCGTTCGCAGATTTTCCTCTTAAAGATAGTGGTTGGCTTGTCATTAATCGAGCAATGCCTCTGTAAACCTGCCATTAATGCTAACCAACCCGCGGGATGCAGCAGCTGCGTGCCTTGAACCTCCTTCCCACTTGAAATGCGACTGTGGATGCTTACAAATCCCTCGCTTTCTGAAATTTGAATTGGAGCCATCAATTTTCCCTCTCCTACCGAGATCAATGACTTTGGTTCATGCTGACTAGTCATTGACCAATGGAATTATGCCATGCAGGCACCCCTTTGCATTTTTGACTTTTTGCAGCATACAAACATTTTACCCTTTCTGCCTCTTGAAACATTCCAATGTATATGCAAATGAGATTGTATATACATACAATCGCAAACATACAAGGTGGACCCCAAACCATTATAGAACAAATTACAATCACTATCGGGTCCGGGCCTTGCATCTCCCTTTTTGAATGTCACTTTGTATATTGCATATACAAATGCAATATACATGCCGCGGACCCCAAATTTTATAAAGCACATTGAAAACATTTTTGGGTCCAGGGCTTGCATCTTTCAACTTTGTACATAACTAATGTATGTCACATATACAATGCGTACATACAAGCAAAACATGCATACAAATAGTGGGCTTCATCTTTTATCAACCGGAATGTATGTTGACTTCAGATCCGGCTTGTATATTAGGAATGCATGTTCGATTGCATGTGCAACATACAATCACAAATATATGCAATCGGTGGGCCCCACATGTTGTTGACTACTTTGACTTCAATCGGCCTTGTATATTTCTTTGTATTTCCGCTTGTATGTCACCAATGTACCTTTTGCTTGCATGTTCCCCTTTGTATCTAGTCGTTGCATGTCTAAACATACAACACAAATATACATGCAAACCTTCACATACAAGCAGGGAATATTCTCAAAATCTGCGATAGATTCCTCAATGCATATACAAACCCGATATGCATTCAAAATGCATACAATCAATTTTTTCACTTTTTTGAAGGTTGATTGAACATTTGTTGGCCTGCCAATGTACATTTACACTTGTACATACAAAGAGACATACATTTGACAGACTTCACCGCTGCATAAAGTGATTTTAAACTTAGCATTTTTTCTTAAACACAACAGGAAAAAGCGGTAAAGCAATGCATAGGGGCCGGTCAACCAATGAGCGCTAAGGCATGAAAATACAACCAGTGCAACTAGGAACCCGCTACAGGAGGTCAACAACAAAACAAAAGATACAACGCAGAAGGCTGAGGGAAAATAAAATCTAAGGCATCAAGGGTTTGAAAGAATACAAATATAAGCTTGCAAACTCGATTCAGAACCCTAACCCTAGGTGAGCACCACTAGAACCATAAAGTCCAACCAAGCAACTCACAAAGATGATACAACAAATTTTCCCCAGCGGAGTCGCCAAAAATCTGTTGGTCAACAGATTCGTCACCTAACTCTATACACTCACACCTAGACAAGTGACAAATGTAATCAACAGTTGAGCCAAATATATTGGTATTCTACATAGGCCCTCTGCTTATTTAACAAGACGCAGCTACCTTCGACAGATATTCTGAGGACTATAAACTTGAGGTTTCTTTTAATCAAAAAGCGATATAAAGGCAGAGCTTTTAACTAGAAAGCTATAAAGGCAAATCTACAACTCTAACTCTAACTCTAGAAGTTCACAGACTTCCGACTACATAACATATATTGAAGGTATCATACATACGCACATGAATTCACCACCTTAAATGAAATATCAACAGATAGATTATTTGAAGCAGTGAGCAAATTTACTAACATCCAACCACCAAAACACATGAATACGATTAACATCAGCAGAAACACATCCAACTTAAGAAGAACATGAATTCAAATAATCATAACACAAAGTCCATGATCATCCAAATCTCCACTGTATTAACTGTATTGCATATATAACAGTAGCTAGAAAACAAAATTATCTATCACCCTTTCTAGAAACAAAGTTTTGCAAAAAGATCCAGAATTCGACTAGCTATCCAGAATTTATAGCTAAACTGAATTATAATTGTCTTGAAAACCATAACAACTTCTTGAAACAGCTGATTAAAAGATTGTTTAAACAATAATAATAATAAAGGGTGCTCCAGAGCCAATAGTTTTAGAGCAAGCATGAAATAACTTAAAAGCATGAAATTAAAAATCAATTTAAAATTTACAAGTCCCCATCGCCATCGTCCACCTCATCCATCTCTTCATCTTCCTTTGATTGTTTGCCTTCTCTGGTGACACTTTGCGCCTGAGGTACCTGTGCTCGCAATCTAGCCTTTTATGCCCTGTAATTGAACTGATAACTGGTGTTAAGGACATGCTTGGTGGAGATCCCATCATGCTAATGTGGTGTTTCTTCTTCATGACCGCCCTGTCAGAGTCTATCACCTTGCGATACACTTCATCAATGTCATTCCTGTAATTGTTAATATGTGCTACTAGTCTAGAAAGTCTCCCCAATGACTCCCCTGTAATTGCATTATAATTCACTACTTCCTCCATCACCACCTTTTTGAAATTTACTTTGATTACCTTCATGTCCAATAGCTTCTCATCATCAGATCCATTAGCCTCTATCTCTAAAGTAGCAAGATCCCTTTTTATTCTTATCATCTCTTTGTAATAAGTCGCAACTACTTTTCCCATTTCTTCCTCTGCTGCAGATATGATACAAATTTTCCACTCCACTGCATCAGCGCACACAACAGTATCCAATTCTTTAGGGTTAGCTATAACTTCTTCGGCCATAAGAATACTAGGATCCATATTGGCTAGTTCCTTTATTTCCTTAGAAGCAATATTCAAACTATGATGGTCACTGCAAGATTTATCAAACTCTAGTATCAAAGCTTCCCTTTTAGCACATATGGAGTCAAAAAGTTTCACTGCCTCCTCAAAAAAAATGAGACCATCAAAAATGATCTTCTCAACCCATTGATCCATAGCTTTCCTTAGAGACAAAGAAGTTTTAACTTGTTGAAGTAGATTCGGGTCAAGAGTATGGAGTTTGATAGTGGAGGAGGTTCTAGTTGAGGGAGTTATCACTTCAGCAATTGAATTGGCAAAAGGGGATAGAGAACTTACATGTGCTAGAAGCTTCAAATTTTCATCTTGCAAGTCTTTCACCCTTTTAGAGATGTTGTCAACTGAATAGTGCATATGATACAAATTACCTTCGGTAGTTGATGGCCCTAGATCCACTCGACTTACTTTGAAGTCTGCTTCAGTTATTTCATCCTCATTTTTCTGGACTAGTGGGTCTGCAATTTCTAAAAAATGGTTTCCTGAGGTCGCATCGGTCATTATTCTAGACATTCTCTTTGCACGTTTGGGTTTTGGAACCATCTGCAACAAATTGGCAACAGTATTGATGCCTTCATCAGTTGGAATAGTGTACCTCTTCTTCTTTTGGACTACCTTTTTCAACCAGTTTGGGGATGAGACTGGTGCATTAGTGGCATTGGTAGTCGCCATTATCGGTGTAGGATGAGGATTTTTCTCAGGTATCTCTTTTTGTTGAGGGGAATTTGGAGAACTGAGTAATGAATGCAACAAATTATCTTCTCCAATTTGCGAGAAGATGAAAGAATCAGAATCACTTACATGATTGCTCGGCGGGGGCACATGGTTTGTCTTAGATGATGAAGCAACCAATCTGGTATTTCTCTTCATCACTTTAACATATTGGTCACAGGTGGTTTTCAACCTGCCAATATCCTTAGGTGGCCCTTTACCATCACCATTCGATTGTGAGCCGACTCTTTGCAGAGTCAGGTCCAAACTAGATGATCTTCTGTATGAGGTGGCGGTTTGGGATCTGGCTTGATTTTGATAGGTTGAGTTCCTTAGTGTTGTTGAACCAGCACAGTCCTTGACCTTTGTCTGTAACCACCTTTTTGTTTTCCTTAAAACATGAAATGACAGCAACATAATATCAGTAACCTCCTTTTCAGACCATTTTATTGGAGGCAAAGGTTCCCTTGAGACTGTATCATATTCTTCACCCAAAAGATTTGAAAAATCATCAATTATATCAGGGACCTGAATGTTCAACCTGAAGGCACGGACTTCATCAATAGTCAACCTCATCCATTTCCTCCTTTGAACTTCTCTTTCATCAATACAGTCCTCCCAAAAATCTTCAAGTTGAGGAAGCTGTGAGTAGGAACTACCTCTGTGCATATTTTCTTTTATAAATTTTTTGCTGTCAAATGATAAATGGGGAGACAAACTATGAAGGTTAAATTTAGATGACAACTTATCCACATTTCGAGCACCATCATTGCTTTTGCATGAATAAAAAGACAAAGACACAGGAAAAGAATATCCTTTCTTTTTCATTGCCTGGTATTTGACATTTATTGTTGCCATCTGGCGGCATACTTCTAGCAACACCAAATAATCAGAGGGGCATTGAGGCAATTTTAATGGGGCATTTTCATAACCCCTGATTCTCAAATACAAGAAATGATCAAACTAAATATAAATACTCCCAAATTTTGTGACCAATGCAAACGCTTCTACAGAAAATCTTTTCTCTATTGAGCCATCAATTCTTTTAGCTAACATCATAGAAAAAGCATCATTCACACGTATGAAATATTTCATACCTTCACTTCTTTGCAATTGAGGAAAAATTTGATACACAGGTGTACTTTCCGAAGAAATCCCTTGAGTCCTTAGACCAGGCCAAGCAGCCTCTCTTTGAGCCAAGATGTAGACCAGCTGGGAACACATGTGAAAGCCTACGCTTCATTTAAAATTTACCAGCTGCTCATGTAGACAATCACTGATGATTTTTGCCCAGTTGATTCGGTGATCTCTACAAATTAATAAAATAAACCTGCACATCTAGAACTCGAAAACATCCGACTCGAGACTTCCAACTACTCTGTTTAGCAAGGTTATTAGATCTGAGATTTCCTCTTTGAAATGGCTCCTTTTCAGATTAGCAGGCAGCTGAGAATTACCATTCTTTTCTTCTTCTAGCCAGTGCTTGGCAACGCAGGTATGACACCAGTCCTTTTTCTTATTATAGTAATTCCAGGCTGAAGATACAGAAACATCAGAGTTATCTTCATATTCTTGCAAATTCAGGGCTAAAGCAATAGATTTAGAATCAATTCTTGCCACCACAACACCACTGGAAGTCTTTATCTTCTTAGAGTCTAGGAAATAACCATTGGCACATGCAAACATTAATTCGGGACAATGCACAGCAAGCAAAAAACCACCAGCTTTATGCAAGTAGCTGCTGATAATTTTCTCCACCAAGGGGGTTCTTTTCTCAGACCGCATTCTCCTACAAAAATCATCTAAATCCACGTGCCCCAAATTTGTATCCCTCACTCTAGAAAGACCATTCTCCACAATGGAAGCCACGGGGGTCCCTTGGAATGTAAACTTCATTTTTATGTGTTCCAGAAACTAGAAAATAAGAGACTTGGAGATACACGTAGAGAGCAGAGGATGAGGCAATACACCAATAGAGAATTCTTTTTGTAGATACATGGGAAATAAAAATCTCTAACTCCTCAAAGAAGATGTGAAACCTTTATAGAGAGACAAAAAGAAATGATAGCTATACTGACCTGTGAGGGAGCTATGATGAAATTTTACATGTAGCAAACTAGCTGTTTATTCTTCTGCAATGCATTCCCTTGCACATAATATCACCTTAGGCGGCTCAAGAATTAATCCAAGTCACTTCTCATAAATTCACCCAAGAAAGATATTAAATGTTGGTAGCGAATTTGTCATTATAACTCATAAATGCATGCGTCAACTTTCCCTCTGAGAATTGTGCCACTGTGTCTGCACGTACTTCAAATCGAATGCAAAGTGACAAGTGTCACTGTTCCGTATAGTATGCTAGCACAGCTAACACCACTTGGGAAAGTGTGCTACGTGAAGTCAGCAATTTGGGCAAAAGATGAACTCTTGAACTAGGAGTCAGAGATTCAAAACTTCAAAGAATCCTTGACTTCCTGACGACAAAGGAAAGACTTCATATGGAGACACAACAAAACACTCAAAGCATGGGAAACCCAAGACATGTCAGCAAGCTTGGCTATTCAAGAACTTGTGAACCCACCGACTTCACTTCAAAAATGCAAAAGATTGCCGACTCACTAAAGTGACTAAGTGAATTTGGCTCAAAAGGAGGAACTAAGTGAAAAAGGCCGACAACGAATCGAAGGGAAAAACAAATAATGGGTTAGGACGCCTTTAAAAAAAATAAGGGGGCAACAAGGTCGGTGTTACATTCATCAACCATTGGAACAATCTCCAAGGTCGGTATTACAAACATACATAGAAATAGGTTTGGACCTAAACAAAATTTGCTAAGGTAAAGATGTATGTGGATCAAGTTATGCCTTAGCTGGGACTCAAATGCAATCTTCCACGCCTCAACACGCTTTCACAATCTTCGATGCATCTCCGCAAGTAGTGAAAACAACCAAGTCGGCCAAGATTAGTGTTAACACTAAGTCTTCTAAGAACAATCTTCATCCATGATCCAAATTTCTCTTTGCAAACCAATCCAAAAGTAGGAACATGATTAGAAGACATCCACAAGCACATTTTAATTATCAAGAACGTCTGCACAACCTCTAATCACTTTGTCAAGAAGATTCTTCAAACTGGAGCACTTAAACAACACTGTCGGCCACTGTCATAAGAAAAAGATCGCTTGCACACCACCAAATCATGAACCATTAGAGTTGAAGGCACTTATCATCATTTTAGATTTAACTCTAGAACCACAGACCATAATACTTCAATGCGGAGGAATGCAGAGCAAAATACTTTCTCCTTGTCACCACTGAATGTACATAAAAAGCAGTTTTTACTCTGGTGAACATAACTCACACAAATCTTCATAATGAAGGCTCAAACTTGGAACATAGCATCTTCAGACATTTCTCTAATTAACTTCCAATCCGCAGACAAAGGTATTCATTCTATAAGAAATGCGGAGTAATTTATTGGACTATTCTGTTGTAAACAAAGATACTCTTTTGTACACTATTTCCACCAGAGGAGCAAATTTTCTCAAAAGCACTTGGAAACTCAATATCAAGATCACTTACTCATTATATCCAACACTTATATATGCCAATGCAAAGCATCTAACTCATTACAAGCAAGCATCAAAACAAGAGCACAGTTGACACCAATGACAACACAAATATGTTGACATCAATGACATCAGTTAGGCACATACTTGCAACATAAATGTGGTGTGGCACATGCCATAAATGATGTAGAATCAGTGAAAATAAAATGTGTGGTTCAAAATGTGTCATAGTAAGTAGATAAGCATCATAAATCAATGTGATCGCAATATGTATCATATGGCAAGAGACGTCATCATAGGAAATGGCTATAATGTATCACATGTGAAAAACAAGCCCATGTGCACATGACTCATGTATTAATGTGATAAATGTATAGCATTGTCCATAAGAATGATTTAGCTCATCTATGTATCTTGGGTTCATATGTGTGTATATGTGGGTGTAGAATGTATCATGAAAAATAATATCTCACATGTTATCTATGCTAATTAATGATCCATGATGATGCAATAGAACCTTGACAAGAGGAGTTAATCAATGGTCCAAAAGGGACTCTGTAATCAAGTCACAACAAACAAATAAACATAAAGACTCATTAGGATCTATAGTAGGTGCAATGTAGGGTTCTTTTACTTTTCATTTTCATTCTTTCATCCATCATGTAATCTTATCAGGTTGATAGTCTATACTGCTTCCTAAGGTTCAACAAACCTTCTATAGCATTGTTCATTCTTAACTAGTCCAGTTCCTCTATATCCAATTTTTTATCAAGTTATATTTAGCACCATAAACTTGTTTAAATTATTTCTTAGGAGACAATGATCATGGTGATTTTCTAGATTTATTGCTTTTAGAATCACTTTCACACATGCACGTCTCTTTAGAGTCCAGATATGCTTTTGGTGTTTTTACATAGATAAAAGGATCCATATGTGAATATGGAATACTATATGCTTTAGAATCCACACGATACTCACGAACACCACAAGAAATAAAATCCAATAAACTCCAATCATCTTCTTGTAAAATAATATGATTGGTGGCTAGCGGTTCATTTTGTGTAACATAATTATTAAATGTGTCAACTCTCTCACAATGATCAAATGATTTTGGATCTATTTTAACACAACAAAGTGTCCCCTCATGCCGAAATTTGGCACATTGATGAAAAGTAGAGGGTGTTTCTTTCATAGCATGAAACCAAGGGCACCCAAGAAGTAGATTATAATACAATTTACTGAGCATCACATTGAACAAGGTATCTAGAGTGCAAGGATTAGCTTGGGTTGGAAGAATAATGGTGACTAAACATGTTCTAGGTATGTTATCAAAGTCTCTAATAGTAAGATTTGATGGTTGTATCCTTAACATGTTTATGTCTAATTATTTCAAACAATCTTTGGTATAAATGTTTAGACTAGATCCATATCTAGTAGAGATCTCTTGATAATTAATTTTCAACATTTGACCATGATATATAAAGGTAGAAATTTCTTAACCACATTATTGTGTGGAATCTCCTTATCATCAAATGATATATCATGACTATCCTTATGACCAATAGATTTAATCAAAGATGCTACCAGCCATGGATTACAGTTAGATGCAACATGAAACTTCTCTAAATCTTTCTTCTTTGTTTCTCTATAAAAATGGGTTGCAAATTAAGTCCCATAATCAAATCTTAGCTTGAGTGTTTTGTATTATTGGATGATGTCATATTCCTTCATATTAGATTTAGCTTGAGGCAGAGGAGGAAGATAAGTTACTTTTTTTAAAAAATGACAAATCAAAGGCACCAAGATTGACCTTATTGACTTAGAGAAAACCAAACAAAAGATCAACTATGATATGGATCACTCTAATCTTGATCAAGAAACCAACTACATCATCAAACCTTGACAATGTTACTAAGCAAGCTACTGACTTACTCACGACACCAGAAAGGTATCCAAACACATAGGAAATGACACATTACTTGTGTGTGTGTGTGAGTTCTTAAGGCATGTTGTCTTGTCCATTTACCTGATCCAATTCCCTCTCTCCAGCGATACTCTCCCTCCTCGTCTAGGAGGGGGAAAAACTACTTTTTTGTATCCACCTCATTAGCATTCATAGTAGTTAGTCCATTAACCACATTATGAATAACAAGAAATAAATAATTAATCAATCAATAATCAATTCCTTTATCTTCATTAGAAAATTATATCCATTTTTGCATAATCACAAATCAAAGCAAATCTATCTCATAAAATTTAGCTGCTAACACAACATGATAATCATACTTCAAAATGCATAATCAAAGCATCTCAATAATAATTAGTTTAAAGTAGCATAATTAAGTTGTCGAACAACAGGATGTGACAAAGCTAGAGTGATAGTTTTTTCCTTTTCCTCTTGCTCTTTTTCTGAACAACTTGACATTATAGAGAATCAATTAATAGACATAACCATCCCAACTCTAATAACTTCACTTCCCATCTAGCTAACACCTTAGCCACTTGCCTATAATTTATTGTTACCTTCCCCTCAAACCACTTAAAACCAAATAAAGAATCCAACCATCTATCTACCAAGGTCACCACATCATCTACTTTACCTCGACCTCAACCTTATGAGTCCTAGTTATCCATCCATGTTAGCAAAGCCATATATGTCAAATTTCTACATATAAAGATCAAGCTTCTCCTTTTATTTGCAACTATAACAATACACAACACAAATATCAATGAGTTTGACTCCAAAACTAGGCAATTGAATCCTAATATAAATATCATAATACACAACATGTCTAAATTGTATTAATTACCTCCTTCACAAATTGACACAATTGTTCTCTTTGTTATATATCTACATATATTGCACTATGGATTGTAATTAAAAAATATTGTTAAAACTTTAAAATGGCGGATCCTATTTTAACTATGACATCATTTAGTATATTGTAAAATGCTTTGGGCTTACTTAACACTTCAATGGTTCTTGCTTCCCTCTTATTGTACTCATTCATTTTTAGTAGTTCTTTCATATTACACCACACATAAGCCATTCCCTAACTAACGCAAGAAGGACTCCCTCTCGCTTCTCAAACACAAACTCACAACACTCAATCTTTCATAGGAAGTTCCTCTTTGCTCATCAATTTCACATTCGAAAACATTACAAAGATTGCGACTAACAGCAAACCAATACGCTCAAAGTTTTATTTGACATTCTTATTCAAACAGAAATACACACATCTGCTAACAAAATTTACATTATCAGCCCTCAATGGCCTCTCTCACATGCACATAAACCTTTTGTTCTCTTTCTCTGGTGTCTCCTATCTCCTCTTAGCGGCCTGCATACTCTACATCTTCCTTTTCTTTGGTAGTGAATCCCTTTACACCCTCTCTATTCTCCTTCTCTATGGAAGCAAACTCATTACCATATCTCCCTTCCTTTTCAGGTGCTCCTTCCTGAGCATTCTATCTATCTTTCCCCCACCCAATCTACAAAGAAGAAAGCAATTTAAATGCCTCTGTTAGTAATAATTTATGTTTGGGGTTTTGAGTCAGGTCTCCTCCCAAAAATCCAAAAATCCTGACACATTTTGGCCTTTGCAGTTGTTAAAAATGCCAGGAATCAATTGAGGTGCAAGTCAAAATATGTTGTGGCGGGTCAGAATTCTCCATCGGCCCCTGAAAATTGATATAAAATGGGTCAAATGCATAAATTTGCATATCGGGTCACTGCTTCAGACCCTAAATGTTTCTAAGTGTGGCTGGAAAGGGTTTCATGTATCAAACGCCGCGGGTCTGCCAAGTGTCGAGCCCCTATTCATGCCATGCTTTTGTTTCTAATAGGCAACTTCAACGCGGAAGGTGCCACGTGGTAGATGCAGTTTCTTTTATGTTTCAAGAGTGCCGCATAATGCTCCACGTGGAGGCACCCGAGGGACACAAGAAAAGTAACTCAGAGCCCCGCGGACAGTGCCACGTGTCAGACTCCACCCATGTTTTAGGAAAGTTTCAAAAAGTTTCTATGTTGCTGCGGAAGCTGACAAGTGTCAGCTTTCGCGTAAGTTTCTATTTTGTTTCCTGCAATGCAAGTAATGGCGAGGTGGGTCCCGATAATGAGTCCCTGCTGCACGGAAGGCACCAGGTGGCGACTTCTATTTATGTTTCGAGAGCCCCTTTTTATAAAGTTTCTACGATCGTACGGAAAGTGCCAAGTGTCTTATTCCGCATAAGTTTCTGAATTGCTTCCTAATGTTTCTTCAGTGTTGCGGAGCCTGACACGTGTCAGCCCCTGCGTGAGTTTCAGAAAGGGTCTCTAATGTTTTTGGAGCGTTGCGGACGATGCCAAGTGTCAGCATCCGTGTGAGTCCCAAGTGTATCTCCGTTGTTTCTTGAGAGGGGCGCGGAAAGTGCCAAGTGTCGATTCCCACGGAAGCTTCAAACAAGTCTCTTTTATGTTCCTCAGTAGGAGCGCGGAACCTGCCACGTGTTGGCATTCGCGAGAATCCCAAAGTGTTTCTAATGTTTCTCAAGTGTTCATCGGTGTGACCGAAGATGTCGGCAAAGGAGTTTCATGCTAGCCAGATGGTCTATCTCTGGCCGAAGGAGGTGGTATCGGTAGGAGTCATGGCGATGGGTTTTGGGCGAAGGTTTATGGGTCGAGCGGGGCAAAAGCGCTCGACACTTAGTTTACATGCAGCCCTTCTTTTAAATTGATAAAGTGGTCTCTGTGGGATGCATGTGGAACTATTCTTCCTGCATATTTTGAATTTTCAATGAAATATGTTTTGGCGGGAAGGTGTTAAGGGCGCAGTTCCTGCGTTGTCCGTTCGCTGCGGGTAGGTGAAGCAGTAATGGTGTATCGTGCAAAGAGGCATGGGTTGAATTGATGGGTCAGCTACCAGATTTAAGAGAAAATCTTCAGGTGGCGGTGCAGATCCCGATTCCCACCTGCTCCTTCCTCTTGGTCCCTCTGCCGCATTCAATTCTGAGCGCCATTTTTCTGATGCAGTGTATCTGGCGAATTTTTGTCTGGCCATGTAACTAATTTGCTGGGTACATTTTCTTGCTATTTAAGCAGACTGTGTGACCCATTTCAAGGTTGTTGATGGCCTTGGCATTTTTTGTGTAAATAATGAAGAATAGGACATGAACTTGGTTGTTCCATCCCATTTTGGAGTTTATGTGTTGCAGCATGCATGTATTTTGCACATATGTTCAGTTTCAGTGTTGATTTATATGAGAAATGCTTCATTGCATGTGTCTATTTGCTTGTCTCCATTTGTTGCATGTTATTCTCCTTCTTCTGAATCTGGTTGCTAAGGGTTTCTCAGGTTCTAGGATATGGTTTTCTGTATCACATGTTTGATCTCTAACTTCCATTCAAGGAGTGGATTAAACTGTTTTAGGTCATTACATGGAGAAGGTTGCATGTTGGTAGGGATATTTGTAAGTAGAGGCAGTTAGATACCCTTTCTTGGGTGATGTTTGTAAGGCAAGCATCAGTTCAAACCCCCTGAAACTTGAGTGAAAGTTGCAAACCATCTGCTGTATACGTCTAGTTGACTCCTTGCCCAAAGGATAGGCACCAATCTGTTTCTGGGTCAGTAGTTATGAGCCAAAACCCCTTGTCTTGCATCCAGGACATTATGTCCACCCATTTCATTACTTCAACCTGTTAGTTGTAGGAGTAGGATTAGGAACCCCCTGCATACTCTCATACCCACTAGACAAATATGTCCAAGAATGTTGCCAACCTTGTGATCTATCATGCAGATCTTGGTCCATACATGAGAGTATTCTGCCTGTTATTGTAAAGGTAAATCATTGTGTTATTGGTCTAGTCAAGGTTACATCTTTTGTCATAGGGATACCCCCTTGGTGCGGTAGAACCAGAAGTGAAGGGGAGGTAGCTCACATAACCTCCTGTAATCTATTGGCCGAATCCACCTGTGCATTGGAACTGGCAAACCCTCTGCAGATTTGGTAACCAACAGCCTCTATGAGGCACCTCTTTAACTTCCATTCTCTGAGTCTTTTCCTTCCTTGTTCACACCTCTTCTCCTTCCATTTCTACCTCTAAAGAGGCATTGAAAGATGATGAAAATGGTGCATTTAAAATTCCTAACTATGGCGCCTATATTTGGAATTCCAAATCTCCCCAAGATTGGCCTTTTTAAAGATAAAACTGGAAACCACTTTATATGTCCCTTTTTCTACAAATAAGACAAATTGTGTGCCTCCAATGAGGCCTCTAGTCTTGCTTGAGCATCCCACGCAATAAGGAATAAGACTAATTAGTTCTTTTGCTTATGAATACCTTGTAAGAATTCCTCTTCCATTTCCAAAAATGTTGAAAGGTGTGATATATTTCCATAAGCCTTGTATTTCATACAAACTCAAGGGATGAAATTGTACTTTTAGAATAATCTATCCAGTACTGAACTCCATTTTTCAAACATTTGATGCGCACTCTGTCCGCTATGCCATTTTCACTAGAAGAATTTCTAGCTTTCATACTACCATGGTGATTCACACCATCTTCCTCTTCCAAGCTTTGCAGGAATATATTATTTTCATTTAGTTTTAAAACATACCGTGCAGCGCTCTCACCCCAAGTTGTAATAGATGAAGCATCTGATAATGAAGTCTCTTCATATATGAAACCAGATGTGTGAACTGCACCCAAGGAGCCTCTTGAATCAATGGCAAATAGACACGCCAGATAGGAAAATTTTGTGAGTAGGACTCACAAAATAGAGTGGAGTAGTAGAACTACTCTTTTAGGTTGTAGACAACCTACAATGGACTCCATTATTGATTTAGACAAAAAGAATTTCTTCCTTTACGTCTTCCAACACTTAGCTCAGACACTTGCTGTCCTTCTCCACCAAGTGTGTACCTTATTTCTCCTTCCTCTTGTGGACTCACATCTACCATAGACTGTGATCCTCCACCAATGGCTATTTCTTCTCCTCCTCCAATTACACTTCTCTTTTCTCCTCTTTTGTGGGATCAATCCCACCACAGACTGACCACCTCCACCAAGTTTCACCTACATCATCCTCTATAATCTCTACACACAAATATGCAACATCTACATACCAATATGCAACTACAACTTCATCCTCTACAACTACAATCGCTTCTACTCTCATCATAAAAGGTAAATAATCATCATAACTGAATTTAAAATAAAAAATTACCTCATCCTTCTTTGCTATTGTGGCATCCATCTTCTCACTCTTTATTGCACCGTTCATCTTCTCACCTTCATAAGAAATATTTTCCATCCATTCCTCTTCTATTACCAAAATCTGTGACAACAAATTTTCTTCACTCTTGCCATCTGCTGCAACATCTTCACATTCCATCGTTGTAAACTCAATTTCCACAGCTGCAATCTCTTCATTCTTTTCATTCTCAGCAACCTCTTCTACCATCTTCTCTTTGCTAGTCATGTCTTTTACTTCTTCATTTTCAACCATTGTTGCATTCATCTCCACTTCTTCACTCTTTTCTTTCATGTCTTCATCATGACATGGTTTCTCTGCAAACTCTTCTTCTCCATCATGTTTGACAAATTCGCCACACTTCCACACTTCCATCCTATCCAACCTCACATTTATATTAGACATCATCAAGGAGATCTTCCTCTTTTGATACTTTCTCTAGCCTTCCCATATCACAGGCTTCTTCCTCACAAGTATACCCATCTCATTCACTATTGCAATCTGTCACTACCACATCACACGTTTTGGAAAAAATAATTTCTTCGCGGCTTCAGCTCTCAATCACTTAGGACTTCATACACCTGCAACAATTCTTTCAAGCTCTTCACAACCACTTCCTCTTCCTGCAGGTCCTAGTGCATACTCTACACACTCAAGGTCTTCTAGCTCTGATACCACTTAATGCAAGGACTCCCTCTCGCTTCTCAAACACAAACTCACAACACTCAATCTCTCACAGACAGATCCTCTTTGCTCATCAATTTCACATTCAAAGACATTGCAAAGATTGCAACTAACAACAAACTAATACACTCAAAGTTTTATTTGACATTCTTATTCAAACAAAAATACACACATCTGCTAACAACAATTTACATTATCGGCCATCAATGGCCTCTCTCACATGCACATAAACCTTTTGTTCTTTTTCTCTGGTGTCTCCTATCTCCTCTTGGCAGCCTGCATACTCTATATCTTCCTTTTTCTTTGGTAGCAAATCCCTTTACACCCTATATGTTCTCCTTCTCTGTGGCAGTGTACTCATTACCATATCTCCCTTCCTTTTCAAGTGCTCCTTCTTGAGAATTCTATCTATCTTTCCCCCTTCCCAATCTACAAAGAAGAAAGCAATTTAAATGCCTCTATAAGGTGCCTCTTTAACTTCCATTCTCTGAGTCTTTTCCTTCCTTGTTCGTGCCTCTTCTCCTTCTCTTTCTGCCTCTAAAGAGGAGTTGGAAGCTAATGAAAATGGTGCATTTAAAATTCCTAACTATGGCACCTATATCTAGCATTCCAAATCTCCCCAAGATTGGCCTTTTTAAAGATAAATTGGCAACCACTTTATACGTCCCTTTTTTTGGAGATAAGACAAATTGTGTGCCTCCAATGAGGCATCTAGTCTTGCCTAAGCATCCCACGCAATAAGGAATAAGACTAATTAGTTCTTCTACTTATGAATACCCTATAAGAATTCCTCTTCCCTTTCCAAAAATGTTGAAAGGTGTGATATCTTTCCATAAGCCTTGTATTTCGTACAAACTCAAGGGATGAGATTGTACTTTTAGAATAATTTGTCTAGTATTGAACTCCATTTTCCAAACATTCGATGCACGCTTTGTCCTCTATGCCATTTCCACTGGAGGAATTTCCAGCTTTCATATTGCTAAGGTGATTCCCACCATCTTCCTCTTCCAAGCTCTGAAGAATATATTCTTTTCATTCGGTTTTGAAACAAACCGTGCAATGCTCTCACCCCAAGTTGTAATAGATGAAGCATCTGATAATGAAGTCTATTCATATAGGGAACCAGATGCATGAACTACACCCAAGGAGCCTCTTGAATCAATGGCCAATAGACGCAGAGTGTATGTTGGTGTGCCCTGATATGTCTCACCCACTTGATAAAGTACATCCATATTTAAGCCTATATTTTAAAAATGAAATCTTGGTGTCCATCCTTTGCACGACCAAGTAATTCGTCTTTATGCAACTTCGACATGAGGTGATGGGAGATGAAAACCAAATTCTGCCATAACTTCCAACCAAAAACTTAAAATCTCATGAAAACTTGTAGATACATATGATTCTACATTACGAAGCTTTCTACCAACTCATTCTATGCTAGACTTGTCGGAGCTCAAGATATTAAACTCTCGTCGATCTGCTAGTACAAGTCGTAAAATAATTACTTTTCTGAAACCGTGAAAGATCTGCTCACAAAACCTTTGCCATTAATTCCAAGGTGCTTCTAAAAATCTGCATGAAAGAGGGGTTTCCAAGAAACTTCACCTCTTTCCTGAAACAATTGTATTTGCAAAAACCTGCTACGTGCACCGAGACTGCGACAAGGTAAAAATTGAAAACTTGCAAAATACTGACGTGCCATCCAAACCAATAGCCGAGAGATGCCATTAGAACCCAAACAAACCAAAAAAAAATGAAAGATTAAACTTGCACTTTTTTTGGTTGATGTCGATTGCTTGTTTGCCCGGGATGCTCCTGTTATTATATGGTGACTGATCATGCTACAACAGGGGCTGCGGGTACTCGCAACAACATAAAATGTAAATTCTGGTGACTTTGTCAGCCGCGGACCCCAAAGTATTTAATAGGGGAGTTGCCTATTATTTAATAAAGGCATTGATAGTTATTTTGTTTTTAGCTGACATGTAAAAACCCTCTTTATGTAACCACCTTAATGCTTGATAAAAAGGCGGTTGGAGAAGGTGAAAAGCCAAGAGTCACGGTTGAGATTGTAATGTAGCATTGCAGCGGTATTGAGTTGTGCAGATTGCTGGTTGTAATCAGTTTTGCTGGATAATAATATTGGATGGTTGTGTTTGTGGATGTAGCCCACATTGGGTGAACCACGTTAAATTTGTTGTGCTCATTTGTGTTATTCTTCATTGTTTATTTCCATGTTTTATTTAAATCTACATATAATTGTTAATGTGTATTGCTCTGTTCTGCCATTGAAATCCTAACAACTGGTATCAGAGCCGTGTGATTTTTGTTAATTGGCAGGGAATTTCAAAGTTGAGTGGGAGCAATGGAAGAAGGTAAATTCAAGGTCAAGAAGTTCAATGACTAGAATTATCAATTATGGAAGATGCGGATGGAAGATTACTTGTATCAGAAAGATTTGTGGTGGCCATTGCAAGGAAAAGTGAAGAAGCTAGCCGCGATTCCTGATGAAGAATGGGAGATACTGGACATAAAGGCATTGGGAACCATTCGGTTGTGCCTAGCACCATCCATGGCATTTAATATTTCAAAAGCATCGACTATTGATGGATTGATAACAACTTTAGAGCAATTGTATGAAAAACCCTCAACCTCAAATAAGGTATTTCTTATGAAGCATTTGTTTAATATGAAAATGATTGAAGGAGGGTCGATTACATACCATTTAAATCAATTTAATAGTCACTAGCCAATTAAATTCTGTAAAGTTGAATTTTGATGAAGAGGTTGTTGAAATGCATCGAACAATTGAGAGGGGGGGTGAATAAGTTGTCTCCAAAACTTTAACCTCTTATGAACATTAACTTAGCAAACACTTGATTACTATTATTTAGATTTAACAATGAAAGCATGAATTGAAAAACTTAACACAACAACACATGAGACACATGAGACACCAGATTTTTGCTTGGAAAACCCTATAAGGGAAAAACCACGGTGGGTGTTAGCCCACAAGATATATATGTTATAGCAATACCCAAAAATAGAGGCTCACTGCCCAAAATGCTCACTGCAAATGTTGAGGCTCACTGTCAAGGGGTGGCTCACTGCAAATGTTGAGGCTCACTGTCAAGGGGTGGCTCACTGCCAAAGGATGGTGAACTAATTTGGTAGCATCTACTCCATGCCTGGGTTTAGTTCCATTGAAGCAAAATATAATTCCTCTACTCTGCTCTTCTTACACTTCTAACCTTATCATTTCATTTTCGCAACTACATTACATGCTTTTATACAATTCATCAACCTTGGAATGTACATCAAGGTCGGCATTACATTCATCAACCATTGAACAATCTCCAAGGTCGGCATTACACAACATACATAGAAATAAGTCTGGACTTAAACAAGATTTTCTAAGGTATAGATGTATGCGGATCATGATATGCCTTAGCTAGGAGTCAAATGCAATCTTCCACACTATGACACGCTTCCACAATCTTCAATACAACTCCGCAAGGGGTGAAAACAACCAAGTCGGCCAAGATTGATGTTAACACTGGGTCTTCAAAGAACAGACTTCATCCACGATCCAAATTTCTCTTTGCAGACCAATCCAAAGGTAGGAACATGATCAGGAGACATCCACAAGCACATTGTAATCACCAAGAACAACCGCACAATCTCTAACCACTCAGTCAAGAAGATTCTTCAAATCGGAGCATAAGAACAATACTGTCAGCCACTGTCATAAAGAAAGGATAGCTTGCAGACCACCAAATCATGAACCATTGGCGTTGAAGGCACTTATCATCATTCCATACTTAACTGTAGAACCGTAGATCATAATACTTCAATGCGAAGGAATGCAGAGCAAAATACATTCTCCCTGTCACCACTGAATACTCAGAAAAAGTAGCTTTTACTCTGGTGATCATAACTCACTCAAATCTTCATACCGGAGGCTCAAACTTGGAATATAGTATCTTCAGACATGCCTCTAAATAACTTCCAATCCGCAAACAAAGATATTCATTCTACAGGAAATGTGGAGCAATCTACTGGACTGTTCTTCTTTAAACAAAGATACTCTTCTACACTCTGTTTCCACCGGAGGAGAAAATTTTCTCAAAACCACCTGGAAACTCAATATCAGGGTCACTTACTCATTATCTCCAACACTAGAAAGCATCAAAATCAAGAGCACAATTGACACCAATGACAACATAGATATGTTGACATCAATGACAACACCGGTTAGGCACACACTTGCAACATAGGTGAGGGCTCTCTTGATCTTATGTTCTTTTCCAGAAAGATGGAATAGCTTGGTCATGACTATAAGTAACTCTATCTTTGGTTCAAATACATTAAAATTTGATGATGTTGTTGGCATTATCCTTAGCGAGGAAATTTGACGAAAAAGCACAGGTGAGACTTCAACATCAGGTAATGTTTTGAATGTAGAGAACATGGGAAGATCAAAGGAGAGAGGAAGAAGCCCTGCAAATCATGGGAAGTCACAAGAGAAGAAGGGAAGATCTCAATCCAGAGGAAAGAAGAATTGCTGGCACTGTGGAAAGCTAGGGCACCTAAAAAAGGATTACTGGTCGCGAAAAAGCAAACAAGGAGACACAAAACAAGATGACAGTAAAGAAGCTAATGTTTCAAGTAATAAATTACAAAATGCTTTAATTCTATGTTTAAATAATGCAAATGATTCTTGGGTAATAGATTCAGGGGCTTCATTTCATGCGACACCCCATAGAAAATATTTCCTAGATTATGTTCAAGGTAATTTTGGACAAGTATATTTGGGTGATGATGAACCTTGTAAGATTTTTGGAAAAGGAAAGATTAAAATTAAATTGCAGAATGGAAATCAATGGTGGTTGCAAGAGGTAAGGCATGTTCCAAATTTGAGAAGGAATTTAGCAGGACAACTGGGTAGTGAAGGCTGCATAGTTACTCTTTCAGACATACTTTGGAAGGTCACTAAAGGTGCACTAGTAGTAGCTAAAGGTGAGAAGGTAGGCACATTGTATTTGTGTATTGGTAATACTTATTCTACCCTTGCTACTACAAAAACAGCCACTACAGGAACAACTACAGAAAAAGATGATGTAGGGACAACTACAACAGTTGTTGTAGGAATAGAAGAGATAGCTACAACAGTTGATGCAGGAACAATAGAGACACTTATAGCAGTTGTTGCAGGAATAGATGAAGAATTTTGGCATCATAGACTTGGGCATATGAGTGAGAAAGGGATGAAGATCATTTAATCTAGAAAGTTGCTGTCAGGACTGAAACAGATTGACTTGGAGTTCTGTGAAAACTGTGTCTATGGAAAACAAAAGAGAGTCAGATTTCTCAAGGTTGGGAAAGAGAAGAAGAATGAGAAGTTAGAGCTTGTGCATTCCGATGTACGGGGACCAACTCAAGTATCATCTCTTGGTGTCTCTTGTTATTATGTTACTTTTATTGATGATGCAACTAGGAAAACATGGGTATATTTCTTACAAAGAAAATCAGATGTGTTTGAAACTTTTAAGAAATGAAAATCTTTGGTTGAGAATGAGACAGGGAAAAAGGTGAAATGTCTCAAATCTGATAATGGAGGTGAGTATTGCAACAGAGAGTTTGAGAACTATTATTCATACAATGGAATCCATAGGTAGAAAACGGTTCTAGGAACTCCACAAGAAAATGGTGTGTCTGAGAGGATGAATAGGACAATCATGGAGCATGCAAGGAGCATGAGGTTGCATGTTGGACTGCCTTTACATTTATGGGAAGATGTTGTACATACTATTGTTTATTTAATAAACAAAGGACCTTCAAATCCTTTGGATGGTGGTATTCCAGAGGAGGCATGGATAGGTAAGAAGGTTAATTATTCTTTTCTAAAAACTTTTGGCTGTGAAGCTTTTGTCCATGTTGACATTGAAAATAGAACCAAGCTTAAAGCTAAATCTCTAAAATGTACCTTGATTGGATATGAGATAGATGACTTTGGTTATCGGTTATGGGATTATAAAAATCATAAAATTATTAGGAGCAAAAATGTTATATTCAATGAGAAGGTCATGTATAAAGATTAGCTGCAAGAAAAGAAGCATGAATAGGCAAGAAAGGAATATGTGGTGTTGGATGAGATTCCAAAAAGTAAAATGCCATTTGTACTTGATGCTCAACAACAACATGATATCCCACAAACTCCTGCAAGTGTTAGACGTTCTACAAGGTTAAGTAGACCTCTGGAAAGATTTTCTCCTTCATTATATTCTATTTTATTAATTAATTCTGGTGAACTTGAAGGTTATGAAGAAGTAATGCAAGTAGATGCCAAACAACAGTGGGAGCAAGGCATGAAAGAGGAAATGGATTCCTTGCTGCAAAATCAAACTTGGGACTTAGTCCAATTACCAACAAGTAAAAGAGCTTTACCAAACAAATGGGTTTACAGGTTGAAGGAAGAGGAAGGAGGCAAGAAAAGATATAAGGCCAGACTCGTGGTAAAAGGTTTTGCACATAAAAAAGGTATACATTTTGATGAAATATTTTCTCTAGTTGTAAAAATGACTTCAATTAGGATTGTTCTAAGTCTTGTGGTTGTGGAAGACTTGCATCTTGAAAAGCTAGATGTGAAAACAACATTTCTCCATGGGGATTTGGAAGATGAGATCTATATGTAGCAACCACAGGAGTATGAGGTCAAAGGTACGGAGGATTTTGTGTGTAGGTTAAAGAAGAGTCTGTATGGCCTAAAGCAAGCACCCTGACAATGGTATTTGAAAGTTGATAAGTTTATCGCTGAACAAGGTTACAACAGATGTCATTCTAATTATTGTGTTTATTTTAAAAGATTGAATAATGGTAGCTATATTATCCTGTTACTTTATGTTGATGGCATGCTTGTTGCTGGGTCTAATATGTAGTATATTAGTGAGCTTAAGCAGAAATTAGCAAAGTCATTTTCTATGAAGGATTTGGGTGCAACAAAGCAAATCCTTGGTATGAGGATCACTCAGGATAGGAAAAACAAAAAATTATTTTTGTCACAAACTGAGTATATAGAGAAGGTGTTGAAAAGGTTTATGCAAAAGTAGTTAGTACACCTTTGCCTAGTCATTTTAAATTGACTAAGGATATGTGTCCCAAGACACAAGAGGAGAAAGACAAAGTGTCTAAGATACCATATGCATCAGTGGTTGGAAGCTTGATGTATGCAATGGTATGCACAAGGCCAGATATTGCACATGCTATTGGAGTTGTGAGCAGGTATATGAACAATCTAGGAATGGAACATTGGACTGCAGTAAAATGGATTCTCAAGTATTTGAGAGGAACTACTACAAAACAACTTTATTTTGGAGGAACAAACTCTACTCTAAGAGGATATGTTGGTTATGATCTAGCGGGTGATATTGACAGTAGGAGGAGCACTACAGGGTATGTTTTTACTATAGGAGGTACAACAGTCAGTTGGATTTCTAGATTGCAAAAGGTTGTTGCACTTTCAACCATTGAAGCTGAGTATGTAGCTGCTACTGAAGCTAACAAGGAGATGATTTGATCACAATGTTTTCTGGAGGAATTGGGCAAGCAATAGGAAGATAGCCCATCATTTATTGATAGCCAAAGTGTCATTCATCTTGCAAAGAATTTAGCTCTTCATTCTAAGACTAAGCACATTTAGCTTAGGTACCACTTCATCCGATCTATTTTGGAGGATGGGCAGTTGAAGCTTGAGAAGATTCACACAAGTGAAAATCCTACAGATATGTTCACAAAGGCAAAGCAATGGGAGAAACTGATTTTCTCATCATTTTTTGTTGGCCTTCTTGACTGATAAAGGTGAAAATGAGGAACTAGATAATCCAGGCATGAAATCCAATGGGAGTTATAGGTGCAGTGGTGATGCTCTAGGATCAGTCCCCAAGTGGGAGGTTCTTTGGTGTGGACCCTGATCAATCCCCAAGTGGGAGATTGTTATTATATGGTGACTGATCATGCTACAATAGGGGATGCGGGTACCTGTAGCAACATAAAATGTAAATTCTGGTGACTTTGTCAACCGCGGACCACAAAGTATTTAATAGGGGAGTTACCTATTATTTAATAAAGGCATCAACAATTATTTTTGTTATCAGAAAATTGGAATGATTATCAATAGTATCAAAGTAATCCAATAAACTCAATGGAAAAGGAAATAATCAAGATTCAAAACAACAAAGATAAACCTTGCAAACCTCAATACTTCATAGCTTCCATTGGTCGCCTATCTCAATTGATCTTGCGTAATGAATGAAGCCCTTAGAAAGCGCACTTCCTTGCTTTTTCTTCAAGATGTCAATGGAGAATAGCTATGATAATTCTTGTAATGAAGATGAGCTTCACAACAATGGTAATGGTAACAAGATAACAAGTTGATCGCAAGCAATGGAGGAATTTGGTGCCAAAGGCGCGCTATGATTCCTGTAGAGTAAGGGTACTAAAAGCTCGGATGATAGAAATGGAGGAATTGGGTTCAATTTATAGACTCACGAGAGAGAAGATCAACAGTATAGAATGAATGAGAAGATCAACGGCTGAGGAAGGTTGAGATAATGTGCGCAAATAGAAAGAAGACAAGTGTCACACAAAAAGCTATTTTGTTTGAGTTAACTGCTTTCTTTTATAAAGATAAGATTTGATTTCATAAATTAGAAAGCTTTTTTCTAATTTAAGAGTTACTGATAAAAACAAGATAGATTAAATCAATTAACTCAACTTGTGATTTGCTTTTTACATGATTTGAGAGAAATTAAATAATAAATTATTTAATTTTGTGTGCATGAAGAAGAAGATTTATTTTAAGATTTGGAAGATTTTTGAGGAATTTGAAGATAAGAAAGCAAATTAAATAAATAAATTTATTTAATTGTTTGTGCATGCTTTGGAAGAATAAATAAAATATTTGATTATATTTTATTTTTAGAGATTGAGATAATTTAAATAAATTTGATTGATTTATTTAAATTTGGAGGAATAAGTGATTTAATTAAATAATGAAAATTATTTAATTGCTTGGAAGAATAAAGTTAACTTCAATGAAATTAATTAAATAAAAGTAATTTATTGAATTAATGGTAGGAATATGAACCAAATAAATAAGTTGATTTATTTATTTATTGATAGAGGAATTTAGATAAAATAAATATTAAGAATATTTATTTAGACAGAGTCGTGTCATTTTTAGGTGTATACAATTTTATTTTTAGCCGACGTGTAAAAACCCTCTTTGTGTAACCGCCATAAGGCTTGATAAAAAGGCGGCTAGAGAAGGCGAAAAGCCAAGAGTCATGGGTGAGATTGTAATGTAGCATTGTAGTGGTATTGAGTTGTGTAGATTGCTGGTTGTAATCAGTTTTGCTAGATAATAATATTGGATGGTTGTGGTTGTGGATGTAGCCCACATTGGGTGAACCACGTTAAATCTATTGTGTTCATTTGTGTTATTCTTCATTGTTTATTTCCGTGTTTTATTTAAATCTGTATATAATTGTTAATGTGTATTGCTCTGGTCTACCATTAAAATCCTAACAACTCCTACATCACTAACTTCATAATTACATCATTCAACAATTACATAAAATGTGTAAATTATTCCTACAACTACTTCAATATTTTGATTAATTATTATGTTTTCAACCAATCAATTCTTTTTTTTTATAGTTTTTGAAATGTTCAATTTTTCACATTTGTTACCAAAGTACAACAAGACATTTTTTTTTACTCAATGGCTGACAAGTTTATTGCTTGCTAGAGCGACAATCTAAAAAAATAAATGCATATCACTTTCCCTAGCAAAAATAGATCTTCCAACAATAATTTACTTAGTATAATAACAAATAGCAATCAAATTCTAGCTACTATATAGCACTTGTTATACTTTACACTAATTTTGATTCATTCTTAAGTTATTAAGTTGAATAATTTCTAAGATTAGCAGTTATAACTATTAAAGGACTTGCATCTTAATATGTACTTTGAAAAATGGAAAAACTTTTAGTTCATTGGTCTTTTATCTCATAAAGATTATAAATGTGAGATAAACACATCTAATATTGACATTTTGTGTAACATAATTGTTAGATGTGTCAACTCTATCACAATGATCAAATGATTTTGGATCTATTTTAACACAACAAAGTTTCCCCTCATGCCAAAATTTGGCACATTGATGCAAAGTAGAGGGTGTTTCTTTCATAGCATGAAACCAAGGGCACCCAAGAAGTAGATCGTAATACAATTTACTGAGCATCACATTGAACAAGGTATCTAGAGTACAAGGATTAGCTCAGGTTGGAAGAATAATGGTGACTAAACATGTTCTAGGTATGTTATCAAAGCTTCTAATAGTAAGATTTGATGGTTGTATCCTTGATGTATGTTATGTCTAATTATTTCAAACAATCTTTGGTATAAATATTTAGACTAGATCCATATCTAGTAGAGATCTCATGATAATTAATTTTCAGCATTTGACCATGTTATATAAAGGTAAAAATTTCTCAACCACATTATTGTGTGGAATCTCCTTATCATTAAATGATATATCATGACTATCCTTATGACCAATAGATTTAATTGAAGATGCTACCAGCCATGGATTAGAGTTAGATGCAACATGAAACTTCTCTAAAGCCTTCTTTATTATTTTTCTATAAAAATGGGGTGCAAATTAAGTCCCATAACCAAATCTTAGCTTGAGTGCTTTGTATTTTTGGATGATGTCATAATCCTTCATATTATATTTAGCTTGAGGCGTAGGAGTCCAAGATAAGTTACTTCTTTAAACAAACAAAAAATCAAAGGCACCAAGATTGACCTTATTGACTTAGAGAAAACCAAACAAAAGATGAGCTATGATATGGATCACTCTAATCTTGATCAAGACGCCAACTACATCATTGAACGTTGACAATGTTACTAAGCAAGGTATTGACTTACTCACGACACCATAAAGGTATCCAAACACATAGGAAATGCCACATTACTTGTGTGTGTGAGTTCTTAAGGCATGTTGTCTTGTCCATTTACCTAATCCAATTCCCTCTCTCCAGTGATACTTCCCTCCTCGTCCGAGAGGGGGAAAAACTAATTTTCTGCATCCACCTCATTAGCACTCACAGTAGTTAGTCCATTAACCACATTATGAATAATGAGAAATAAATAATTAATCAATCAATAATCAATTCCTTTATCTTCATTAGAAAATTATATCCATTTTTGCATAATCACAAATCAAAGCAAATCTATCTCACCAAATTTATCTGCTAACACAACATGATAATCATACTTCAAAATGCATAATCAAAGCATCTAAATAATAATTAGTTTAAAGGAACATAATTAAGTTGTCCAAAAATGGGATGTGACAGAGCTAGAGTGATAGGTTTTTCCTTTTCCTCTTGCTCTTTTTCTTGAACAACTTGACATTATAGAGAATCAATTAATAGACATAACCATCCCAACTCTAAGAACTTCACTTCCCATCTAGCTAACACCTTAGCTACTTGCCTATAATTTATTGTTACCTTCCCCTCAAACCACTTAAAACCAAACAAAGCATCCAATCATCTATCTACCAAGGCCACCACTTCATCTACTTTACCTCGACCTCAACCTTATGAGTCCTAGTTATCCATCCATGTTAGCAAAGCCATGTATGTCAAATTTCTATATATAAAGATCCAAGCTTCTCCTTTTGTTTGCAACTGTAACAATACACAACACAAATAGCAATGAGTTTGAATCCAAAACTAGGCAATTGAATCCTAATATAAATATCATAATACACATGTTTAAATTGTATTAATTGCCTCCTTCACAAATTGGCGTGCAATTGTTCTCTTTGTTATATATCTACATATATTGCACTGTAGATTGTAATTAAAAAATATTGTTAAAACTTTAAAATGGTGGATCCTATTTTAACTATGACATCATTTAGTATATTGTAAAATGCTTTGGGCTTACTTAACATTTCAATAGTTCTTGCTTCCCTCTTATTGCACTCACTCATTTTTAGTAGTTCTTTCATATTACACCACACATAAGCCATTCCCTAACTCCATAATTACTTCATTCAACAATTACATAAAATGTGTAAATTATTCCTACAACTACTTCAATATTTGGATTAATTATTATGTTTTCAACCAATCAATTCTATTCTTTATAGTTTTTGAAATGTTCAATTTTTCACATTTGTTACCAAAGTACAACAAGACATTTTTTTTGACACAATGGCTGAAAAGTTTATTGCTTGCTAGAGCGACAATCTAACATAAATAAATGCATATCACTTTCCCTAGCAAAAATAGATCTTCCAACAATAATTTACATAGTACAATAACAACTAGCAATCAAATTCTAGCTACTATATAGCACTTGTTATACTTTACATTAATTTTGATTCATTCTTAAGTTATTATTAAGTTGAATAATTACTAAGATTAACAATTATAACTATTAAAGGACTTGCATCTTAATATGTACTTTGAAAAATGGAAAAACTTTTAGTTCATTGGTCTTTTATCTCATAAAGATTATAAATGTGAGATAAACACATCTAATATTGACATTTTTAAGTTATGATGATTAATTTGATTTGCACGGTGCACATATAAATGTTTGGGTCCATAGTTAGGTAACAAGTTATGCAACCTACACGTACCATTAGGATGGAAGGACGTCTATCATAAAAGTAGATCCATGTATTTATCAACTCTCTAATTCTCTAGAAAAAAAAAACTAAATTAATATGAAAAGACACCTATCAATCTTGATAGGCTCAACCATGGACTTGATAGACATAAGATACCTCTCCCTAGGAGCAATGATGATTGGTACTATAGGGCTTGTCCTATCATAAAAGTAGATCCATGTATCTATCAACTCTCTAATTCTCTACAAAAGAAAAAAAGAAAATTAATATGAAAAAGCACATATCAATCTTGACACGCTCAACCATGAACTTGATAGACATAAGATACATTTTCCTCGGAGCAGTGACGATTGGTACTATAGGGACCGTCTCCACTCTACTTAAACATCATCCACTGCGATGACCAAACAGTCTATAGCAATTTCACACCTCATTCGTACCAAAACATGATGATGTTTAAGGATAGCTCCTTGTGTGTTTCTTCCAGCCTGTCTTCAAATTGTACTCTCATAACCAAAACTTAGTGGACTCTAATGTCATGTAAACCTTCCTAAACATATCTTCTAGTGGACTTAATCTCAAAATGTACTTTGTGAAATGAATAAAAACTGTTAGTTTATAACGGAAAGCATGTTGGGAACACATCTAATCTGTAATGTGGACTAAATGTATCTAAAATTTTCGTACTGACAGTTTCGTGGAAAGTCTATGGTAAAGCCTTCCAGTAGGTATTTCATAATGGTTGTGAACGTTGAAAAAAAAAAGTTATATAAAACGGGTGTTACGTATGGATTTAAAAAAGGTAGGCAAAAGTTTGCTCATCATGGGGACAATCTTCATGTGGAGGACGTAATTGCTTCTCGCTTTTTCTTGTCGATAGGTAATGTGGGGCCTGTGCTTTAAGGACTTTTTCTGTCTAATTGGGCCCCTGTTCGATGGCAGACAAATTTATTAGCCCCACTACTCACAATGAGTCCAAACAGTAGGTACTCAAATTTCTGCCAGCGCTTGAATTAGCAATGGGAATGGTTGAAATTGCAAAATCTTGTGGGGTCGCTCAGCTAAATCGCAATGATAAAAGACGAACGTACATCAAATCATACATATATTGCAGATTTATTTGGTGATTGCACGGATTACCTCTGCTCTGATCATCATGCAGTGCACTGCGCGCTGGGCTTGTCCTTCAAGGAAGGAAATGTGTGACTGAGATAAATGCATTCAAATTTTACTTTAAATTCATTACTGCGGACTGTTAGATTTGGGGGAATAAGTACTGTGAATGTATATACTCGTAATTTGGCTTAGATAGCTGGTGTACGGGACGGTATTCCATCACTCCAACGAGTGCCGAATGAATCTAGACTGTTCCGTACAGGGGTCTTTTGAATGAATGAATGAAGAAAGGTTTTTAATAACGTTTACGAGGCCAAACAGTTTATGGGACGCTTACAAAACCAAAACACGCAATTAATCGAAAAATCCTAAAAGACAGACCGTCCAAACAGTCTATGGGACCCCCAGAAAACTAGAACATGCAACTAACCTAAAAGCCCTAAAAGGCAGACCGCCCAAACAGTCTATGGAACCCCCAGAAAACTAAAACATGCAGCTAACCTAAAAGCCCTTAAAGGCAAGCAGACCGCCCAAATAGTCTATGGGACCAACAGAAAACTAAAACACGTAGCTAACCTAAAAGCCTTAAAAGGCAGACCATCCAAACAGTCTGAGACCACTAGAAAACCAAAACATGCAGCTAACCGAAAAGCCCTAAAAGGCAAACTGCCCAAACAGTCTATGGGACACCCAACAAACTAAAACACACAGCGAACCTAAATGCCTTAAAAGGCAGACTGCCCAAACAGTCTATGGGACCACCAAAAAACCAAAACACGCAGCGAATTGAAATGCCCTAAAAGGCATACCATCCAAACAGTCTATGGGACCACCAGAAAACCAAAACACGCAGCTTACCGAAATGCCCTAAAAGGTAGACCGCCCAAATGGTCTATGGGATCACCGAAAAACTAAAACACGTAGCGAACCTAAAAACCCTAAAAGACAGACTGCCCAGACAATGCCTAACTGAACTCTCTTTTTGAATCTTAGATCTTCTATGTAAATCTTGTTCAGATAATCCTTAAAAGTGAGAGTATTTTCACTGTAACTCTGAACACAATGACGGAGGCATGCCATGAAATATGGAGCCAGACTGGCCACCTCATTGATGACCCATTTTATTCACATGACCGCGTACACACTGCCTTATTTAATTTTGATGGACCCCTGAAAATGACTCCCTAACAACTGTCTTACCTAAACCCACTTCTCGCCAAGGGGCTCTCCTACTACTTATGCTCCCTAGTAACCACCTCCTTTTTCATTCATACACAATTTCTAATCTAAATTCTAATTAGGCTTGGTAAGGTACTTCCCATGGGGAAGAGAAAGAGATATGACAGGCCTAGAGTTGTTGTACTTACATGTTTCAGAATTCTGTCTCCTGTCCAAGCAGTTGTCCGCTGGGTTTGTAATGTTGTGGGGGAGAAAGAAAGTTGGCAATTAGGAATAATTTGCAAGAATTGCTGTGGGTTTACTGTGTAACGCTGGTGCTATCCTGCCTGAGCTTGTGGAAAAATGAAGGCCACCAATCTGGGCATATCATCTCCCATGCCTGTGATGAAACAGGGATGTGGGATGACATCTTGACCTTGCAAGACCCAGAGGGTGGTGCGGCTAATCTGCGATTCGTGCGATATCTGCCTTTCAACTATCGCCGTTTCCTCCGCTGCAGAAAGAGTCTATCCCTTCTGAGCTTCAACACATTCGGAATCTCTTTCGTTCTCATAAATTGCGCTCTCCTAGTGCAATTTTTTCTATCTTCCTTTTCTGTGTAGTAGTTTCAACAATATTTTGGCACAATAAATCTCACATTTCTTTCTTTCTTTCTTATCAAAGGCTCTCTAAAATACTCAGAGCTGCCAATCTCTATGTTTGATGCTCATGTTGTGCCTGAATTGTTATTTAAATCTTTATACAACTGTTTTTAGTACCATATCTGATATCTCTATTTTCTATGATTGATATAATTGACTTGCAGTTATATACCAATAGAATGTGCCTTTGAATTAAAATTGAAAAATAACCTGCAATTTCATTTAAAGACATTAGATTTCCATAGTCTATCTATAGATTTGTATGTTTCTAGATTTGACTGTGTAATGTTTATTTCCATCAAGTTTTTGATCACACTCCATGATCCATCATGGAATGTAAAGCTAAATAACCTGCAATTTTATGCCTGTTCAATGGAATTTTCATAACTGTTGCATATTTTAACTGCCTTCTATTTTATACCGCCAAAAATTCTCATGTTTTGTAGGAAAAAAAACCGAAAAGTTCAGTTTTTTTTAATTTAAATCTGTTTATGTGCCTCGTCACATATTTGGTTCACTCTTCTTAGCGCTTGCAGCAGCATCTTTAAATGTTTAAAAAATGAGGTGAAAAAATACTAAATATGTTGGTGGTAACTATAAATTTATATTGAAGGTGTGATATTTTCAGTCTTATTATCATTGAATTCATGAGTTTCTGAATTAAAATTGTTAAAGTTTCTGAATTAAAATTGTATACTAGTTCTTTTTATTATTGATTCAGATCGCATTGATCTATAATTAAGAAGATATATCTAAAATTTATGCAAAAATTGTTACACAATTTTAATCCAAAAACTTATAAATTCATTTAAAAATCTATGATTTAAAATCATAGACCACTTCAAAATATATATACATAAACAGGTCATATATAACATTACAGTTTATATACACCACTATAAAGTTGCATTTATACAAATACAGAAATGATAAACTCCTCAACACATTTATTTACACATACAGATGCAGATTGAATGACTTTCAGAAGTTCTTTTTTAAAAACTGATTCTTCTTGTTCTAACAAGAGGATAAAGCCAGATATTGAATCTAAAAATTAGGTGGAGATTAGAACAAAATATACATGGGAAAGTCTGACTTGCTTTGAACTACTAATGTTTTTGGAAAAACTAAAACTGAATCTATAATCTATAATCTATAATCTAGATCATGTCAAATCTATGGAAAAAAAAGGGAACTCTGAATTAATTCACGGCCTAAAACCTTTTTGTTTTAATTGAACCACAGACCGTCAAATTTGAGGTCTCAACTGTAAATGATGTCAGCTCAGTTGATTTTCTTTGCAACGATGGGGAATTTCTTCATGAATCCACCGAATTTTATTTTCTATTTCATATTGTTTTCCACTGCTGTGCAGATATTAATAATGGTTTTACTTCTGTACCATTTTCATTTTATTAATGTCGAACGAAATATTTGATAATTACAATAATCTGGTTCATTTCTCATTAATTGGAGTTCTATTACATATGAAAGTAAGAGGACTGGATTTGCATTGAGTGGAAAGGTATTAAAATATCCTCAAATGTGAAGGAAGCATTTTAAGCAGGAAAACATGGAGTGGTTGAAAAAGTGGGGGAGAAATGGATTGATGGACAACTCATGAAGATGAAGAAGCTGTCAATAATTATCTCCAGAATTATAGTTATCATTGTACTGAGGTTAGATGAAGGATGTTCATTGTTGTATTCCCCGACACCCATTGACAGCGTCCTTCTCCTTTCCTAAATGAATAAACATCGCTTCAACTCAGGCTCGTATTCTTCGTCGTTTTCTTCCCAAATACTGCTCACCGACTTGAAAGAGAGAGGAGGTAAATGAACGGCTTGGGGGGATTCATTTGTGAAGTGGGGGTTATTCCATGGTACCATACTAATCCAACACATGGCGTTATCTTTACCACAGGTTACAACTCCTAATAATGCAGAGACAGAGATGATTGTACCTCCAATTGAACTAGTTATAGATTTAATTTTAAAGATGATTAAAAATTACATCAAAAGAAAGCTTCCTACTCCAAGAGATAAAAGAGTATTTTGTTGGCAAGGAGAAAGGATTCAGAGACCGGAGTTCTAAGTCTTGATGTCCTGTATGTTGTAATTATACCCCAGTACTTACAATACAAGAATAGATTAGATGATTTGTGATGTAAGATGTCATACTGTGGTACAATAAGAGAGCAGATATAGTCCATAACACAGTGTGGCTAGCTTAATAGATTTATATTCATTTATCATTTACAATATTAGATATTCAGTCCTTGACTTCTCTTATCTTCTTCTCTTCTATCTCTATATCTATATACTATATGTATGTTGTTACATTAGGGACGTGTCCCTTATGATTCTTATCCCTTTTAACTTATGTAGTAGTAGGCCTAGTACTCTACATTCCTTTTGCGACCAGATGCGGTGGTCCCTAGATGCTTCTATTGTTGTGCTCTTTCATCTGCTGACATCATCCTCCCGTCTTGTTCTTAAGACATAAAGCTTTGATGATCTGTTACTAAACCCAAAATTAGCATAATATTTTAATTGTTTATTGGCAGGATATTAGATTATACATCTCTTTGAGCTATTAGAAGGTTGTATACCACTAACTATTAGCTTGTTGTAGTACTTGAATATGACTATTGATTTGAATGAGCGTCATTTCTGCATCTGTTGTGGTGGTTGGTATTTGGATCTGTGTAATTAGGTTCTTTGCATCTTTAGATGTGAGCAAGTCTTAGGCTAACCACCTCCCAGACCTACTTGATCTGTGCTTTGATTACCTCCCTTTGGTCATGTATCTGTTGGAGTTAAGTGTGCATGGTTTCTATCTTTGCTCTTGTTGTGCCATCCATATATTTCATTGTATCATATGTACCAAATATTTGCAAAATCTAAGTTTTCATCTAAGAGTGTATTGATGTCATTGATTGTGTTTTGAAGAGTGTTGATTTGAGTCTCCAGATTTGTATGGGTTGTGGCACATTTGTTTTTTATTTCATTCAGGCGCTTCTTTTCTACCTCTTCCAAGATTTTACTTCTAATTGTTGTTACTTGATTATTCATTTTTGTTATCAGAATATCTGAGTTGTTTCAATTGTTGACCTAACGATAAGGTTGTATCCCTTTGAGCCAAAGGTATTTTACTTTGAATTGTGTTGATTGTAGTCTCCATTTGTTCTATGTTTTCTACATGTTGCTTAAGAATATCCTCCCTTGCTCTACTATGGAATATGTTGCCAAGCTAAAACTTTTTGTATGGGGGATATGTTTGATAGATCTACTTGTGTTCTAGAAATGGTAATGCAATAGTTGTGGTGTTCCTATTGGTTCGATTTGCTTTTCCTGAGCCAAATTTTTTTTGTGTTGCATAGGTGATGTGAAGGTGGAAGGTGGTGCCCTTTCCATAGATTGGGAAGGCTCTCACTGTTGATCTTGATCCTCCTGCTATTCTTCTTCTATCTGGAGATCTCTGAAGTATTTATCTTTTTGTTTCTAGGCCTTTCTTTCTTCTTCTATTAACATTTCATAGGCTTATTTTGTGACCATAATGGTCTCCTTCTAGATCTTTGCCTTAGCTTCTTCGCTTTGTGTCATTAGTGTGTCCACCCTTTGTTTGGGTCTTAGCTCCTTCACCTACAACTGTGTTAACCTTGTTGAAAAACCTTTGGATTTAATGATAAACTTAAAACTCCATAATCATATAATATTGTAACACAAATTAGTTATGAAGAAATTAGAGATAACAATAGAATAATAAACTTAACAGAATAAGAGATCACATAAAAACAAAAATATTTCATGGTAAAACTCCAACAATCTGCCAGAGAAACATCCACGGGGCAAAGCATCGGTATTCTTATTGTTCAAAGGAAAAATTACAATCTTTTACACAACTACCATTACAATTCTATTTTTCCTTTGAAGGCTGCAAAGATATATAATATCTTCAACATAACCGCCACCATCAAAATTAAAAGAAAGTAGGTTTTTCTCCCTTTAGAAAAAAAGTAGATTTAAAACAAAAGATAAGATTTTTACATTTTCTTTGAAAGATTACATTTTTGCTTTCTTTCTTTGTCGTCACAAATCCAACAATCTCCACCTTGACAACAATTTACCTGATACTTTGTTCATGCCCTTTCATCACCTTTTTTGCAAGCCAAGAGAAGCTAAACACCACCTCAGCTTCTCTAACTGCACTAGTTTTGAAAACATGTCTGCACAATTTTCTTGTGTATGGAATTTCTCAAGAGCTACTCCACCTCCATCAATAACATGTGTGACAAAATGGTATTTAACGTCAACATGCTTAGTCCTACTGTGGTAAGATAGATTTTTAGCCAAATGAATAGCACTCTGACTATCATAGAATACATTCACCTTATCCTACATTTTTCCAAACTCACCCAAAAGACCCTTTAACCAAATTGTCTCTTTGCATGCATGTGAGACAATCATTTATTCTGCCTCAGTACTGGACAAAGCAACTATTTCTTAAAGCTTTGACATCCAACAAATAGGTCCTCCCGTAAGAGTAAAGACATAACCTGAAGTAGATCTCCTTTTGTCCAAATCACCTGCAAAATCTGAATCAACATATCCACGAACCAAATCACTGCAACCATTAAAGGTAATACAATAATCACTTGTGCCTCTAAGATAGCGAAGCACCCATTTCACTGCACTACCTAATTCTCTTTACCTGGATTTTCCATGTATCTACTGACAACACCAACTGCATGTGAAGTATCTGGTCTTGTAAATACCATAGCATACATTAAACTTCCTACTGCACTAGCATATGGTACACTAGACATATAATCCTTTTCTTCTTTATTACTAGGACATAAACTTGAAGAAAGCTTAAAATGAGAAGCCAAAGGGATATTTATCGATTTCACATTCTTCATACCAAATCTCATGAGGATCATCTCCACATACTTGTTGGAAATATGTATACAGTGTTGTCATTGATGTCAACCCATAGTGATGTAGAGTCAGCATGATGTTTAGAGTTTGGAAAGGTATGTTGCAGATGCAGAGTTAGCTTTACTGAAGTCCTGAAGAATAACTTGTAAGCACCTTAACTTCTAAAGTTCATATTGAACTTCCTCATACTTGGTATGCACTCATAAGTGTCTTTAAGGAGGTTCTGGAATAGTGGTATTCTTATCTCTTCATCTAAGTGCTTTTGAGAAAATTGTCTAAGGTGTGAACAAAGTATTTTTCCAAGATAGGGGATCGGTAATTTGCTCTGCATTTCTCCACATTGCAACATCTTAGGCTGCGATTCTAGAATAAGTATTGTGAGTCTTCAAGGAGTCTAATTCCAAAGTTTCAACTCTTAACTCCTTCTGTAGTGAAAGTTTGAAGCAACAGAGTACCGGACTATGCAGACAAAGCTTGGAGTTGCTGAAATCAAATTGGAATGCTCCACATTCCACTGCATTTGATCCTTTTGGCATGCAGTCTTCAAGAGATGATCAGTAGTAGTTGAAGTTCACTCTATCCAAATTTCAGAGTGTTTGGTGTTCTGCAAGTACCATTTCTTATGAACAGTTGGTTGTGTCTTGCTTTATGTTCACTGGCATCTGTGTACAGAACTAACCTAAGTGACTTGGTGATTGAGTGGTGACTGTTCATATGGATAGTAGAATCATAAGGGTAATTGAAGGGTGTGCCGACCTATTTTGGTGAAGTTCATGTTATGTTTCATCTCCACAAGTGCATATGGTGATGTTTTGAAGTGTGCCTAAGCCGACTTACCACAAGCTACACATTTCATCTTTTTGGCCAACCTAATCAATATTTTGAAGTATTGCGGAGGATATTTATAGAAGATCAAATTCATTTTGTGAGGTACAGATGTGGATACGAAAATAACATAACAAAGTGCAAGATATGAAGTATGCAAAATTAGTTTGAGGACATGTATTGAACAGAAAAAGCAGACTACATTATCAACATAAGTCAAATGTCTATTATACAATAGTCCATGTATTTCCTACCTTTGTAAATCCTATTACAGTGAGCAGAACACTTAGGGAGTAGTAGCTTCCTTGGGTTGTAGCCCTAAAATAATGTTGTAATACTTTTTCAGTGAACATAATATATTGTGAGCTAATCCTCATCGTGGTTTTTCCCTATTTTAGGGTTTTCCATGTAAAAAATACTGGTGTTATGTGTGTTGCATGATTTCATTTATGTTCTTCAAGTTATTCAGTTTTATGTGCAAATATCAGTTTAAGTTTTAGTGTGTGCCAATTCACCCCCCTCTCTCAGCACCTCATTGTGTTCAACAATTGGTATCAGAGCTAAGTGCCTTTGAGAAGCCTAACAAGTGAGGTAGATCCTACACTTGAACACATGGAATCTAAATTTATGGACAATGATGTATTTGTACCAGAACTAGATCTAGAAGCAATGGAACCTAAAGGTTGGGATCTTGATGGGTGTGAAGTTGACCTTGAGGGAGAACTCAAGTCATCCCTTGATGAACTGGATGAAACAAGAGAGCTGAATATAGAATATGAAGACATGCTTGAGAAAGCAAAGGAGACAATTGACAAATTGAAGTCAAAGGCCAAAGAATCAAAGGAAGAAATTGGCAAACTGAAAACTATAATAGAAGGAGATAAAGGAGGTGACATAAAGCTCAAGGAGGTAGAAGAAATGATCTTAAATTTGAAAGTTATGGTTGAAGAAGAAAAGAGGATTGAAGATTTCTTAAACAACAAACTCTATGAGAAATCAATTGAATGTTCAAAACTTGAGGAAGAAGTTGTCACTCTAAGGAAAGAACTAGAAAAGGCTAAAGAACAGATTGACAAAGGACTAAAACTGAAAGGAGGATCTGAAATCCTTGATGAGATAATTAACTCTCAAAAGCCAGCAAAAGAAAAATTAGACCTTGGTATTGAAAAGGGGAAGAGTCCAATGATCAATGCTTCTACAAATCTATATGATAACTTCCAATCAGAAGGAAAGTGTGAAACAAAGAAGGAAAAGACTTGCACTGAAGTTCCTAAGAAGAATATCTTTAGAAACGCAAAAGAAAATGGATTTACCCCTATCTAGAGACAAAAGGGATTCAGAGGTCCTCCACCTATAAGGCAACCTGCTCCCATCAGGTATTCTCAAGGTTTCAATGGCAATTATTTTACTTGCAATAAGTTTGGTCACAAAGCTATTGATTGTAGAAGCAAGATAACTCAAAATGCTCTAAGATGTTATTTTGTAATAAGATTGGTCATAAAGCTATTGAATGTAGAAGTAAGACAAACTTGCAACAAGATAGGTCATAAGGCTAATGAGTGTAGAAGTAAAATGTTAAGGAATAACAGGGATAATGCTCAACCCTTTCATGGATACTATTACACTTGTAACAAGTTTGGCCACAAGACAACTAATTGCAGATCTAAGGTAAGGAGAAATGGAAATGCTCAGCAATCAAAGTTCACTTGTCATAAGTGTAATCAAACAAGGCACCCTGGAAAGAATGTAAGGCTTGTTCCTCAAAAGAAAGTTGATATTGCTCAGCAAAAGAAGGAAATGAGCAAAGTATGGAAGAAGAAAGATGAGAATGAGGTGAAGAATGGGTCTATGCCAACTTCTAGTGCATATGTTTCCTCCGAAAACTAGATGAAGAGCTTTGGCTCAGGGGGAGTTTAGTGCAGGGGGCACCCAGGTATACATTATAAATAGGGGTCAAATGTTGATTTTTATGTATTAAGTCCAATTTTGGGTGTAATAAGGTTGAATAAGACCATGTCATATGCTTTTTTGTCATGGGGTCAATTTAGGTTAGTTTAAAAGTTATAAAAGTGGCATTTTTTGTGTTTTTGGGAAAATGAAGAGTCAAGAACTTGAACAGTCGATGGAAACTATTGGTTTCTGATGTAAAGCATATAAAAATTGCTGAGAAGGTTTGAAGCTATCATCTGAAGACATTTTGGAGGAAGATCAATAAAGTTATACTGCTATTTTTTGTATTTTTTTTTTGTTCCCGTGACTTGTACGGCCTGGTATAGTACGATCAAAGCTTGAAACTAGTTGCATGTTGTAGGACTATGAAATACCTCTCATTCAAGCTTGGTTTGGTCTTCTAATATTCATTTTTAAGCAAGCTAGAGCCATTTTTTGTGAAATTTGCCTATTAAACCTCATTAGCTAGGGTTTTGAGAGAAAAAATGGAATTTTGAGCCATTCCACCAGTGGAAAATTATGAAAATCAGTGGAATGGAGGGGTTTAGCATGTTATTTCAGATTTGGAAATTGGTTATTGCAGAAAATAGAGTTTTGGGCAAATTTCAAGTAGCCCTAGCCTAATATCCCTATGTATTAGGCTTGTTTGTGTAGCTAGAGGTAGGGTTTTGAAAAAAGGTGATCTAGGTATTGTCCCAATTGACAAAATTGATGGATTTAGACACCATGCAATGTGTGGAGCACCCTGGAGTTGAGTTTTTGGTTGTGGGTTTTGATTTTTAGACTTGCTTTGCAAAATAGGGCTAATTAGGCCTAGTTGCATCATTACCAACGAATTATTGAGGGTATCATTCCAAAACAACCCTGTCCCAAATGGACATATGTTATCAAACAGCCAAATAGGTATCTGAAATGATGTTTGGTTTCTGGGTTTGAAGTCTTATCAGGTAGTTAGGCTTGAAAACCCCCTTTTGAAGGGCTACTTGGCAAATGGCACAGTTGTGAAGGAACACCAATTGTTTGTTTGGTTCAAGTCTTCAAAGGTGAATAGATTGATTTGTTTAAGTGTTCTAAACTGCTATGCATCATAGTGGTATTAGAGCTATAGGTTTTGAACTATAGGTGAAGGAAAAGTTGAAGTTTGAATAAGCAAAATGCCTCCTAAAAGCAATGCAACGCCCAAGGAAATGAGAGAGCTGAAGGAAAAGCATGCCAGGGAGTTGAGACAAGTAAGAGAGTCTCAGGAAGCTTTTCTAGCTAGACTTGCAACATTGGAATCAAACCAAAGGAGAGGTGTGGTCACTGGAGACCAAAGTGACATAGAGGAAGAGGAAGAGGGTGAGAATGAGAACCCTCAAGAAGGAGTCCAAGAGGTAGAGGACGCTGATAAAGTGAGAATGATGAAGATGATAAAGGCTATGAAGGGTGATACTCCTAAGGTGAAGATAGAATTTCCCATGTATGGTGGGAAGTTGGATGGTGAAGAAGTGCTAGGTTGGATTGATGCACTTGACAAATATTTTGAGTATGAGGAGGTAGTAGATGATCAAAAGGTAAAATTTGCTAAAATCAAATTGAAATGCCATGCCTTAACTTGGTGGAATTATGTGTAGGAAGAGAGAGTGAAAAAGGGCAAAGCAAAAATAAGTTCATGGGATAGGATGGTGTCTAAAGTTAAGAGTTAATTCTTGCCCAGTGACTATGCAATTCAAACTTTTAGAAAGTTGCAAAATCTCAAGTAAAAAGAGATGGATGTCATGGCCTATACAGAGGAGTTTCACAAGTTGAGTATTAGAGTAGGTCATGTTGAAGATGAAGTTGAGAAGATAGCAAGGTATATGAATGGACTAAGGTTCAATATTCAGGATGAATTGAGTCTTTCCACCCCTAGAACAGTGGAAGAGTGCTTTCAGTTGGCTGTTAGAGCAGAAGAAAAGTTGAAAAGAAGGAAGGAAAAACAAAGTAGAGGTAGAGACAACAATGTTAGGGGAAGAGGTTCATTTTCTAGTTCAAGACAATCATATGAGGACCAAGAAGATGCAAACAAAACACAAGACCAAGCTGCTGATCAAAGAGGTGGATTTAGAGGCAGTGGATCAGGTTTTAGAGGAAGATTTGCAGGTCAAGGTAGAGGTTCAAATACCTTCTCAGGCAGATGTTATCATTGCAATCAATTTGGTCATCAAGCATGGAAGTGCCTGGAGAAACAACCTTCTACTTCACATGGTGGTGAAAAGAGAGTTCAATTGGTGCAAAAGGAAGATAGTAAAAGTGTCAAACCTCCATCTTAGTCTGTTGTTCTAGAAATTGGAGAGACATTAATGATGAGAAGAACATTACTCAAAGTCCCTGTGGTGAAGGAGCCTCTACAAAGAAAGTCATTGTTCAGAACCACTTGCAAATGTATGGGTAAGGTATGTAAGGTTGTAGTTGATTCAGGCAGTATTGATAATATGGTGTCTATTGAAATGGTTGAGAAACTAAAATTGCCTAGAATACCTCATGATACTCCGTATAAAGTATCTTGGTTGAATGAGGGTCAATCTATTTTGGTTAATGAGAAAGCTTGGGTTGAGTTCAATAGAGGAGGGTATAAGGATAGGATTCTATGTGATGTATTGCCTATGGATGTATGCCATTTGCTACTAGGGAGACCATGGTATTTTGATAGGCATGTTTTGTATGATGGTAGAAGAAATACCTATGAGATAGAAAATGATGGAATCTCTTATACATTGATACCCTTAACAGAAGATGATAAGGGAAAAGCTAAGGCAGCTAAAGTGATAATGTTAGGAAGAAAGGAATTCATCAAAGTAGAGAAAGGAGAAAACATGACACTTGCAACCACTACCAAGCATGGAGATGCTAAAGCATTAGATTTGAAGAATGATACAATTTTGGAGGGAGAAGAATTCATCAAAGTAGAAGGAAAAGAGGAAGGCAAGAACCTTGCAGTTATTTCAAAGCATGGGGATGCTGAGACAACATGTATGAAGCATGATTTGCCTTTGGAAGGAAATGATATTGAGTTAATGACAACATCTAATATGGAGAAGGTCAAGGATGAATTGATCTTGAAGATTCAAAATGAGTTCGAGGAGTATGTTGCTAGGAAGGTAAAGGAGGTGTTCCACTCCTTGTTTTCAAAAGGAGATATTGGCCAATTCATTCATTTTATGGCAGAGGCTCATAGGTCTGATGAAGCAACGGTTGTAGATGCACCACAACAGGTGGAAGAGATGAAAGGTAAAGGTGAAGAAGTGAAAGGTGAGTTACAAAGAAATGTGGACAAATTTGAGTACACAAGGAGAGTAAAGAAGAAGACAGTTCATAACAATGATGGCAAAGGTATATTTGCAGGAATAAAAGCAGGTTCAACATCAGTTATAGATGAAGAAGGGGTCAAAGCACGTTTATCAAGTAGGCCATTGAAATTGGAGCAATTTTTAGATGCCAAAGAGTTCACAAATGAAAAGACCAATGCTACTATTCAGTATTTGATCCAATGGAAAGGGTTACCAGATGGAAAGGCACTTGGAAAATAAAGAAAAGATGTGATCAAACATGAATTGTTGCAGCACAGTCCTCAAGGGGACTTGAGTTCTTTTGTTCGGGTGTATGGTGCACGGGCACCTAGGTATACATTGTAAATAGGGTTCAAATGTTGAGTTTTATGTATTAAGTCCAATTTTGGGTGTAATAAGGTTGAATAAGACCATGTCATATGCTTTTTTGTCATGGGGTCAATTTAGGTTAGTTTAAAAGTTATAAAAATGGCATTTTTTTGTGTTTTTGGGAAAATGAAGAGTCAAGAACTTGAACAGTCAATAGAAACTGTTGGTTTCTGATGTAAAGCATGCAAAAATGGCTAAGAAGGTTCAAAGCTATCATCTAAAGACATTTTGGAGGAAGATCAATAAAGTTATACTGCTATTTTATGTATTTTTCATTTTTTTGCTATTCCTGTGACTTGTACGGCCTGGTACAATACAGTCAAGGCTTGAAACCAGTTGCATGTTGTAGGGCTATGAATTACCTTCCATTCAAGCCTAGTTTGGTCTTCTGATATTTATTTTTGAGTGAGTTAGAGCCATTTTGTGAAATCTGCCTGTTAAACCTCATTAGCTAGGGTTTTGAGAGAAAAAAATGGAATTTTGAGCCATTCCACCAGTAGAAAATTATGAAAATCGGTGGAATGGAGGGGTTTAGCATGTTCTTTCAGATTTTGAAATTGGGTATTGCAGAAAATGGAGTTTTGGGCAAATTTCAAGCAGCCCTAGCCTAATATCCCTATGTATTAGGCTTGTTTGTGTAGCTAGAAGTAGGGTTTTAAAAAAGGGTGATCTGGGTATTGTCCCAATTGACAAAATTGATGGATTTAGACACCATGCAATGTGTGGAGCACCATGGAGTTGAGTTTTTGGTTGTGAGTTTTGAGTTTCATAGACTTGCTTTGCAAAACAGGGCTAATTAGGCCTAGTTACAACATTACTAGCGAATTATTGAGAGTATTGTTCCAAAAAAACCCTATCCCAAATGGAGATATGTTATCAAACAACCAAATAGGTATCTAAAATGATGTTTGGTTTCTTGGTTTGAAGTCTTATCAGGAAGTTGGGCTAGAAAAACCCCTTTTGAAGGGCTACTAGGCAAATGGCACAGTTGTGAAGGAACACCAATTGTTTGTTTGGTTCAAGTCTTCAAAGGTGAATAGATTGATTTGTTTAAGTGTTCTAAACTGCTCTACATTAGAGTTTTAATAAAAAAATCCTTAAACCCTCGCCAAAGATATGGTGCTGATCCTTTCAGCACATTGGTACATGTGTAGACCAACATTATTGATTTGTTGAAAGTATTTCTGGTATGATATATCTTGTTGCGGAGATTTCCAGAGTGATTGAAGGTGACTGTGTCAACACAGTGAAGGTTTGCCAGCTTTTTGATCTAACACTATTCACTACAATTAATGCACTTTAGGTCTTCAGAAAAGTGTTTATATTTGATTTTGAATATGAGTAAGTCATTTGTAATCTAGCATTTGAAGAGTGAAGAGCAAGCATAAGTGATTTTAAGAGATCCAGAGTTGTGCAAAACCCTACCAGCAAAGAAATTCAAAGCTATTTTTCACTTCCTGCTAAAACCCTAGTTTTAGAAGTGATTCATAATGTTTACCCCTCAAGTAATTGGTGTCTTAGAATGGCCAAGACCTAAGTTTAAGAAGCACCCCTACAAATCTATGGAGATGGATCCGGAAGGCACATTTTCAAATGTTCCCTATGGTGTAATGCATACTGAGGATGTCTGAATCCACATGCATGCAAAATTGGATGAATATGATCATACAGAGATAAAGGCAATATGGGTTAATGAGCTAACTAGAGATGATTTTGAGCTGAAACCTAAATTTGAGGGTTTGACAGAAAAGAAGCTAGATGTATGGAACATTTTTTTGAATTTTTGTTATGAGGATGACTAGATTAAGTATGTGTTAAGCTATATTCATGACAAGTTCATGTGGTTAGACATGCCACATATGATCAATAAGCAAGCTATCAAGGCTGTTACTGGCTTATGTTCTGTAGGAACTGTTCCGGCAATGAAGGTGGTGAAAAATGAGATGGTAATGAAACTTACTAGTGCAAAATTTGAAAAGCGTGCCCTAACAGTGAATGACATAAATGATCTGGTGGTGAAATATGCTTCAATGGTTGATGCTGGAGCATCTAGTGGTGTAAGGGCAATCTTGCATCACCCAAAAAAAGACGTGTTTCAAAATTGTTAATGTTCTTTCCATTTCTTTTCAAAATTTGTGGTTTTGGTTCCATAATCGCTTGAATAATGATGTAGAACTTTCAGTTTTTCCAAACTGCTAAAAATAGCAACCTGCTATTTTAGAAAGTTTGCATTTGGGCACAAAATGAAGTGAAATTTTACAGGAAGTTTCATAACTAAAAAATAAAACTTTTGGCGAAGGAATCAGGCAAAGATCATTTGTGAGCTAAAAGATATTAAAGTTTTTGTTTCCTGAAAAATCTCTGAAAATTATTCAAACTCAGGTTTGAGGCACTAAACGGCCCCGTACGGGCGGGCCCGAAAATGGCTAGAACTGACAGAGCAGATTCTTAGCGCGTAGAGCACTCCACGAGATTTTTGACGCATAAAATGGTTCATCAATCGGACACCTGGATCAAAAGTTATGGCTCCCAAAAGTTCACTTATTTTTGGAGGGAGAAACAAATTTCAAAATTAGGTTGTTGGCCACCAAAAAGGCTATTAATAACCATTTTTGGGAACCCTGGGTAGTAGTAGAGTTAAGGGTGCAAGTGTAGAGTCAAGAATAGGTAGGAAAATAGAAACCCTAGCTGATTTGGAGTTACAGAAGGCAGATGATTCCAGACTCTTGTAAGAGGAAGTTGTAATGTGTTTTAGCCTGTGGAGGATTGATTCCTCTGATTGTAATTGAGCTTCTGTAATGTAATGAGTTGCCCAGATCAATAAAAGAAAGTTCTATTTCTTGTGTTCAATTTTTATTGTTGTGTGTTTTATGATTTACCTCTTCATCAAGTGGTATCAGAGCAAGGGTTCCTGAGTGTGTACACAGATCGCCGACCATGAGGTAGTTTGTGCTAGGACCTAAGGTTGTGGGTTTGCTATAGAGATCAAGATGCCTCCATGAAGAAATCGTATTGGGAGGAATGCTTTGATAGAAGAGGGTTTTAGAGCCCTGCAAAGGCAAATCGATGCATTGCAAGGAGAGCCACAAAGAGGGTTTGATCCGAGAATAAGAGAAGAAAGTGAAGATGAAGTTAAAGAAGAGCTATCTGAAGAAGAACAAGAAGCTGCAGGTGATCATGCATAAGTTAGGTTGTTGAGAGCTATTTCAAATATCAGAAAGAGGTCCAGGATCAAAGTTTCTACATATTCTGGAGATTTGAATCTAGAACAGCTTATTGATTGGATCAATGACATGGAGGAATATTTCGAGTATGAAGATGTGGAGGACCCAGATCAGGTCAAGTTTGCAAAAATAAAGTTGAAGGACCATGCCAGTATTTGGTGGAAGGAGGTCCAATTAGAGAGGAACAGAAGAGGAAAAGGAAAGATCACCAGATGGGATCAGATGGTGGAGAAACTGAAAAAGCAGTTCATTCCTGTGGACTATGAGATGGAGTTGTTGAAGAAGCCTCAAGGACTGAAGCAAGGTAACAAGTCTGTTAAGGAGTATATAGAAGAGTTTTATAAAATTACTATCAGGACAGGTCATGTAGAGCCCAACAAGGAGAAGGTAGCCCATTACATTAGTGGGTTGAGGCCAAGTATTCAAGAGGAGCTGAACATGGTCAGAATGATCACCATAGAAGATGCATACCAGTTTTCTCTGAAGGTGGAAGAGAAGCTAAATAAAAGATTTGACAGCAAGCAAAAGGGAAGAGGTCAAGGTAGAAGGACTGGTGGAAGACCCTATGGGGGACGAAATGAAGATTCAAAGAAAAGTGAAGAAGCTGACACCAGTCGAAATCAGAGAGGAGATAATGCCTACCGCCCTCATGACCAAAACAATGGTGAACAAAGAGGAAGAGGAAGAGGCATACCTGGGCAAGGACCCGGAAGAGGAGGTTTCAGAGGAGCTTGTTTCCAATGTAGAGAAGAAGGGCATCGAGCATACGAGTGTCCGCAACATCAAGGAAGGACAAACAGAAGCCTTGAAGGTAATGCACGAATTGCATATGTAGATGAAGATGCTGAAAGGGGAGAAACCCTAGTTGTCAGAAGAACTTTGTTGAATGAGGAGAAATAACCCAATCAGAGGAAGAGTTTATTCTACACAAGGTGCAAATGTGAAGGTAAGTGTTGTGACATTATTATTGACAGTGGAAATACTGACAATCTTATTTCAGAGGAGATGGTTGACAAGTTGACGTTGACAAGAAGAAAGCATCCACATCCATATCGGATTGCATGGTTGCAGAAGGACCATAGAGCTTTGGTCAATGAGTAGTGTTTAGTGAAGTTCAAGATTGGAGACTACCATGATGAGGTGCTATGTGATATCATACCAATGGATGCATGCCATATGTTGTTGGGGAGGCCATGGCAGTATGATAGGAGCGCTATCCATGATGGCCATGCAAACACATATTCCCTAACAAAGGATGGAGTTCGTCATAAGTTGAAGCCCCTGAAGGAGGTGGAAGAAAAGGCATGTAGTATTGCCAGAATTTGCTTGGTAGATGGCCAAAAATTTTTGGAAGGTATGAAGCATGAGCGTCATTACTTTGCATTGATTCCTAAGATTAGTTAAGAGAAATGTGAAGATGTACCAGAAGAAGTCTCAGAAATGTTGGAAGAATTTCAAGATATTGTGCCTGATAATGTACCAGAAAGTTTACCACCAGTGAGGAAGATAAGTCATCAAATGGATTTGATACCAGGAGCCAATTTTTTGAATAAGGCAGCCCATAGAATGACTCCAGCAGAGAGTGAAGAGTTGAATAGACAAGTTCAGGAGTTGTTGAGAAAGGGATTGATAACAGAGAGCTAAGTCCATGTGCGGTACCTGCAGTACTAGCACTAAAGAAAGATGGAGAGTGGAGAATGTGTACAGACTCTCGAGCCATAAATAAGATCATGATCAAGTACATGTTTCCATTGCCAAGAATGGATGACATAATGGATTGTTTGAGTGGAGCCAAGTACTTCACAAAAATTGACCAGAAGAGTGGTTATCACTAGATCTGAATCAGAGAAGGAGATGAATGGAGGAAAGCCTTCAAGACAAAGGAGGGTTTGTATGAGTGGTTAGTCATTCCATTTGGGCTAACCAATGCACCGAGCACATTCATGCGGCTCATGAATGGGGTACTGAAAGAATTTTTGGGAAGTTTTGTTATTGTCTATTTAGATGATATTTTGATTTTCAATAAAACTTGGGATGAGCATCTGAAGCATATCAGAAGAGTTTTAGAGAAGCTGAGGGAGGAGAAGTTGCTAATTAATCTGAAGAAATGTAGTTTTGCAAAGAAGGAGTTGGTATACCTGGGATTTGTTGTCTCAGAGGAAGGTCTTAAGATGGACCTAGAAAAAGTAAGGGCTATCATTGAATGGCCTACACCAAGGAGTGCCATAGAGGTACGATCTTTTCATGGTTTGGCAAGTTTTTATAGAAAGTTTATCAAAAAATTTAGTAGCATTTGTGTACCCCTAATTGAGACAATGAGAGGGGATAGAAAAGAGTTTAAATGGACTAAAGGAGCAGACAAAAGCTTTGATACATTGAAAAAGAAAGTCATAGAGCAACCTGTTTTGGCACTTCCAGATTTTAATAAGGTATTTCAGGTAGATTGTGATGCAAGTGGTAGTGCTATAGGAGCTGTTTTGAGTTAAGAAGGTAAGCCCTTGCCTATTTTAGTGAGAAGCTTAATGATGCCAAGAAAAAGTATTATGTTTATGATTAGGAGTTTTATGCAATAGTCCAGGCTTTGAAGAAATGGAGACATTATTTGTTGCCAAAGGAGTTTGTTTTATATACTGATCATCAAGCTTTGCAGTATCTTAATAGTCAAGGAAAGTTAAATCAAAGGCACTTAAAATAGGTTGTGTTTTTGCAGAGCTATACTTTTGTTTTGAAGCACAGAAGTGGGAAGTCCAACAGAGTTGCAGATGCCTTGAGTAGAAGGCAAAATTTGCTGACAGAAATGAAGATAGAGGTTGTTGGGTTCAATGAGCTCCAAAGTTTGTATCCTGAAGATCCATATTTTGCAGAGGCCTGGAAAGCTTGTTTGGAACCTGTTACTTTGGACAGGACAAAATGGTTGGATTTTATAATCCAAGATGGCATGTTATTTAGAGGAAGCCAGTTGTGCATTCCAAGGAGTTCCATGAGAGAGAACCTGATTAAGGAGAAGCATAGTGGAGGATTGGCTAGACACTTTGGTCGAGATAAGACCATTGCTATTGTTGGTGAAAATTATTATTGGCCACAGTTGTAGCAGGATGTGAGGAAATTTGTGCAGAGTTGCAGAGTATGTCAGATGGCGAAAGGAGTAAGTCAAAATATAGGTCTATATCAGCCACTACTTGTACCAGAGAAGCCATGGGATGATATTAGTATGGATTTTGTTCTTGGTTTACCAAGGACACAGAGAGGACATGATTCCATTTTTGTGGTGGTGGACAGATTCTTGAAGATGGCACATTTTATTCCTTGCAAGAAGACTAATGATGCTGTCCATATTGCTGAATTATTTTTTAGGGAGGCGGTGAGATTACATGGTCTACCAAAGAGCATAGTTTCAAATCGAGATACCAAGTTTGTTGGTTATTTTTGGAGGACATTGTGGAAGAAGTTGAAGACAGATTTGAAGTCCAGTTCTGCACACCATCCATAGACTGATGGATAGACCGAAGTGGTGAATAGGAGTTTGGGTAACCTGCTACGATGCTTAGTAGGAGATAAGCCCAAGGGATGGAATTTGATTTTACCACAGGCAGAATTTGTTTACAACAATTCTGTCAATAGGAGTACTGGTAAATCACCATTCCAGATTGTATATGGGAATAGTCCAAGAAATGCTTCAGAGTTAAGGAATCTAAACAAAGGAGAAAAGACAAGTGCCGAGGCTGAAGACTTTGTAGAACACATGAAGAATTTGCATGAAGAGGTGAGGAAGCACATTAATAAGATGAATATTCAGTAGAAGGCTAAGGCAGATCAGAAGAGGAGATATAAGGAATTCTCGGTAGGAGATGAAGTCATGGTTCACTTGAGAAAAGAAAGGTTCCCAATTGGAACATACAATAAGCTAAAAATGAAGAAATTTGGACCATGCAGAATTTTGAAGAAACATAATTCAGGAAATGCATATGAGGTGGAGCTGCCGAGTGAGATCAACATTTCCCTTGTTTTCAACATTGCTGATTTATTAGAATATCATGAAGGTGGAACAGAGGATGGATCAACAGAAGAACAATGGAGTATTCCGACATCTACTTCAACAGAGGAGATAGAAGAGATCTTGGATAACCGTGTGGGAAGAAGTACTCAGAACAGGCAATATGAAGAATATCTGGTGAAATAGAAAGGAAGGCCTATTGAAGATTCTTCTTGGTTGTCTAAGGCAAAGGTTGACCATTTGGGTTTTCCTCACACAAACACCTGAGACGTGACAAGGTCACTTCTCAAATTACCCTGGGTGTTTGATGCAGGAGCATCCAATGGTGTAAGGGCAATCTTGCATCACCCAAAAAAAGATGTGTTTCAAAATTGTTAATGTTCTTTCCATTTCTTTTCAAAATTTGTGGTTCTGGTTCCATAATCACTTGAATAATGATGTAGAACTTTTAGTTTTTCCAAATTGCTAAAAATAGCAACCTGCTATTTTTAGAAAGTTTGCATTTGGGCACAGAATGAAGTGAAATTTTACAGGAAGTTTCATAACTGAAAAATAAGACTTTTGGCGAAGGAATCACGCAAAGATCATTTGTGAGCTGAAAGATATTAAAGTTTCTGTTTCCTGAAAAACACCTGAAAATTATTCAAACTCAAGTTTGAGGCACTAAACGACCCCGTACGAGCCCAAAAATGGCCGAAACCGGCAAATCAAATTTTTAGCATGTAGAGTACTCTACGAGCTTTCTGACGCATAAAACAGTTCGTCAATCGAACACCCCGATCAAAAGTTATGAATCTCAGAAGTTGACCTATTTTTGGAGGGAGAAGCAAATTTTAAAATTAGGTTGTTGGCCGCCAAAAAGGCTATTTATAACCATTTTTGGGAACCCTGGGTAGTAGTAGAGTTAAGGGGGCAAGTGTAGAGTCAAGAATAGGTGGGAAAATAGAAACCCTAGCTGATTTGGGGTTACAGAAGGCAGATGATTCTAGAGTCTTGTGAGAGGAAGCTGTAATGTGTTGCAACCTGTGGAGGATTGATTCCTATGATTGTAATTGAGCTTCTGTAATGTAATGAGTTGCCCAGATCAATAAAAGAAAGTTCTATTTCCTATGTTCAATTTCTATTGTTGTGTGTTTTGTGATTTACCCCCTTCATCAATGGTAATTGGTTATAAGATATATTACTCTAACAAAGAGAACTCTGTGTCAGTAACTACTATACACACTACTCACCAGATGGTGAAAGAGGATCTGAACATTGATTTGTGCGAGCTCCTGAGATAGCAGTTTATGAAAAATCTACAGAAGACCAAGGATTCACGATACCCATTCTGGTATGGTACCCTTATCATATGTTGACAATTTTACTTTCTTAGAGAGTTGCCTGGTGCAAAGAATATTGTGTGGTTGAGCAACATTCCTGTTCCAATTCAAATTTGTGATCACCTAAGAAGGATTAGAGACCTATATACTCAAAAATCCATGTTATGGGGTTTCTTCAAGTCCTTTCAAGAGAGAATGCAAGAGAGAGAAAGGATACCAACAAAAGTGGTTGAGAAATAAAAGAAGGATATAACCTTTATGGTTACTAAAGATGAAAGCATCATGGAAGCAGTGGAACCTAGAACAATTTGGGTTCCAGAAATGGGTTATGAAGTAGTAGAAGATGTAGTCACAGGACTTGCAGAGCTGATGTTAAGCAAACCAAGAGATCCTACAGTAGATAGGTTTGGAACCTATGAAGAAAAATCCAATGAATTGCATTTAAAACAAAAGGAAAAGGAGATAATAAAAAATGTTGAAAAGATGAAAACAAAGTTGGAGGAGATTGTTACACCAAAGAGCCCTGCGGAGAAATCCATAGGCATACCTGCTTCTCCAGAGAGTACTCCCAACACAAGAAGGTCAGCAAGGACCTCTACCAGCTCTCCTATTGTTCTGAAATCCTTTGGAACCATGCCTACAAAGAAGAGATTTGCATCCAGTGCCTTAGTACAACAAGAGCCCCCTAAGAGGAGAAGAGTAAAAGAAAAATCCAAAAGAGAAAAGTATGTCAGTTGTGAGGATGAACAAGAAGAAGAAGAGGAAGGACCTCAATTGGTACAGAAGAAGAAGAAGATGTATCATGCCTTAGGAGAAGAGACAAGTGCAAAGAAAGCAAAAGTCAACACTATTGAGACAGATAATGAAGAGGAAGTTGAGAAGGAAAAGAAAGAAGAAGAGTAAGTTAAAAGCAAAGGAAAAGGCAAGGGGAAGAAGAAGGACAAATCCCCTCAGATAAGGGAACACAACCCCTTAATATTTGATGCTTTATTCAATAGTATTTCAGAATATGGTCTCTTAGAAGAAACAACAAAAATGTACTCTGAGTCCAATAAGAAAGATAAGGCCACCATTGAAGAAGCTATTGTTAAATATATGGTTACATTTGGCACCGACCTAGACAAGATTGAGGCCCAATTGCCTATTGATTTGAAAAATGTTTTAACTACAAGAAGGCAAGAGGCCATAGAAGAGGATAGAAAGATAAAGGCATTTCCCTTGGAGAAGACTGGATCCTCATTTTCTGATGAAGATAGAGCAAAATTGGCTCAGTTATATAACAAAGAATTCATAACCAAAAAAAAGAGTAAACATTCTGATGAGTAGAGACAAAGAAGACATTGAGAGATTAAGGAATGAAACTCTGTGGAAGATAGGAGAACTGGCTAAAGTACTAAGAGTCCCTCTGGACAATGAAGAGCAATTGCAACATGATACAAATGTTCCGAAGAGTAATGAGCCTGATAATGCACAACAAGTGCATAACCTAAAGAGGAGAATGTGAAAGAAGATTTGAGCTCAGATAATGTCCCTTCGGTGGTGGAAAATATTGTTGATGATAAGCAAAAGGAAGAATATACCCTAGAGAAAATAGAAGCACAAAATACTAAAGACATGCCTCCTCCAAACAACAAGAAATCTACTAAAGAGGAGAAGAAGACTGAGGATCAATCTGGTGATGAAAGAAAGGAAGAAGAATATGCAAAAACTGATGATGAATCCTCTGGAGACTCATTAAAGAGCCTATTGAACATGTAGTTGCAATTTGAACCAGTGGTATCTGTACAACTACTACAGCTTCCAATGTAACAGGGACAAGTTGACATTGCAAAGATCTCTCCCCTACAGAAGCTCTAGCTTGGTGATGCATTTCATACCTCCGCACGGAAGGAGATTTTATTCACACACCAAAAGAGCATAGAACTGATTGAGGAAGCAGTCAAAGTATTGAAAAAAGCTGTCCCCAAAGCAACAATCGATGATTCCTTATCCGATGTTGAAAAATTAAAGCTTCTATTAGATTCTTTCAAAGATTATTCTGTCAAACTTGAAGAGAAGCTGGAAAAGGAAATGACAAAGAAGGTCAATAATAGAAGATTAACTAAAATATCTGACAAGTGCAATATTGCACATGACAAACTGCAAGAGAGCTTGAAAGGGGTATAGAAAAGCTTGGAAGAAGCTAAAATTTTGTTTTAGTTTAGTTTGAAATGGCCTATCTCTACGAAGAGCATTAAGGACTAGATGGACTCAATAGAGTCATAGATTGCTCAAGCCTTCGGTGTCTATGATCTAGCCAGTGATGTAGATGGTACAACAAGGATAGCAATTGAGAATCTGCATGGACAGTTTTTTCAGCTACAAGAGCAAAAAGAAAAGATTATTATACAATACTGTCAGCTCAGAGATATGGTGAGTGCAAGACTTACCTCCTTGACTGGTGTAATTGAAAGTGTAAAAAAGGTGGCACAGAAGGATCTGGTACCTAGCTCTCTGGGGATGAAAGAGAAAATCTCCTTGATTAGTTTGAGAGTCAGTGTAGTCTGCTTGCCTTTGCCAAAAAGGACTGGGAAGTTGGAAAGAAGGATTGGGAGACACATGGTCTTGCAAAATTGAAGGTGTCTTACAAGAGCATTCTACCCTCCTCTAGTTGATATGTACATTTCTATTTTTCTTAAGTAGTTTCTCATTTCTGTGTACATATGCAGAAGTATTAGAGTGTGATGGAGTACATTTTTTGGTTAGTTTTGATGAATAACATTGCTAAGGGGAGTATCCTGGATATAAATTATTTGAAAATTGTTGAGTATAGAAGTGAAGCAGTAAGGGGGGGCTACTCTCATGTATATACATATACATATATATATGTATATGTATATACATGAGAGTAGCCCCCCCTTACTGCTTCACTTCTATACTCAACACTTTTCAAATAATATATATGTATGACAAAGGGGAGCAATTAGAACAGTTGAAGTAATCTTGAAAAGCTTAACATTGAGAGCCATTTGCCCGTGATGTCAAAGGGGGAGAGAAGTAGAGATATGTTTCCATCAATGACAAAAGGGGAGATTGTTGGCAATATGTGTATACAGTGTTGTCATTGATGTCAACCCATAGTGATGTAGAGTTAGCATGTTGTTTAGAGTTTGTCAAGGTATGTTGCAGATGTAGAGTCAGTTTTACTGAAGTCTGGAAGAATAACTTGTAAGCACCTTATCTTCTAAAGTTCACATTGAACTTCTTCATACTTGGTATGCACTCATAAGTGTCTTTTAGGAGGTTGTGGAACAATGGTATTCTTATCTCTTCATCCAAGTGCTTTTGAGAAAATTGTCTAAGGCATGAACAAAGTATTTTTCTAAGACAGGGGATCGATAATTTGCTTTGTATTTCTCTGCATTGCAACATCTTGGGTTGTGGCTCTAGAATAAGCATTGTGAGTCTTCAAGGAGTCTAATTCCAAAGTTTCAATTCTTAACTCCTTCTGTGGTGAAAGTTAGAAGCAAAAGAGTACTAGACTGTGTAGACAAAGCTTGGAGTTGCAGAAATCAAATTGGAATGCTCCGCATTCCACCACATTGGATCCTTTTGGTTTAGGAGATGATTAGTAGTAGTTGAAGTTCACTCCATCCAAATTTTAGAGTGTTTGGTGTTCCGCAAACTTGTACCATTTCTTATGAATAGTTGATTGTTTCTTGCTTTATCTTCACTAGCATCTGTGTGCAGACCTGACCTAAATGACTTGGTGATTGAGCGGTGACTGTTGATATGGATAGTAGAATCATAAGGGTAATTAAAGGGTGTGGTGACCTATTTTGGTGAAGTTTATGCTATGTTTCATCTTTGCAAGTGCATATGGTGATGTTTTGAAGTGTGCCTAGGTCGACTTACCACAAGCTACATGTTTCATCTTTTTGGCCAACCTAATCAATGTTTTGAAGTAGTGCGGAGGATATTTATAGAAGATCAAATTCATTTTGTGAGGTGCAGATGTGGATACAAAAATACCAGAGCAAAGTGCAAGATATGAAGTGTGCAGAATCAGTTTGAAGACATGTATTGAGCAAAATAAGTAGACTACATTATCAGCATAAGTCAGATGTCTACTATACAACAGGCCATGTATTTACTACTTTTGTAAATCCTATTGCAGTGAGCAGAACACTTAGGGATGTTGGGATAAGTTGCCATTAACTTGCAATCCTACCAATTCATGTGTCTCCAAAGTTCTTGGAATGTGTTCCCCAACACATAAAGACTTTGAGAGATTAATTATTTATTAATTATATCACTTTGACTTTTGCAATCAATTCTTAATTGATAAGTTCAAACTTGGGCATCCATTTTTAGAGTGGGGGCCATGAAGACTTTGTTGAATTCTCCTAAGTCTATTTTGAGAGTTTGATATTTCCTAGTGAGTGGGAGTTAAACTTGGGTGTCCCCTTTTGCTGGGGACTTATACTTAGACTTGGAGTTGTGCTTTTTTATGTACATGAGTGGATAATGTTGAGACACCTTACATGTATATAATGTTGGATTTAACTAAAGTGTTAGAGATGCATGAACTGGATATTGCTTGCATGTTGTTTCATGTTGCTTCTATGGACTTGCATGTGCTTGCATGTTGTTGCATGTTGCTCCTATGAACTTGCATGTTGTTGCATGTCACTCATATGGACTTGTATGCCCTTGCATGTTGTTGCATGTTACTTGCATGTGCTTGCATGTTGTTGCATATCACTTGCATGTGTTTGCGTGTTGTTGCATGTCACTCCTATGGACTTGTATAACCTTGCATGTTGTTGCATGTCACTTGCATGTTGTTGCATGCCACTTGCATGTGCTTGGATGTTGTTGCATGCCACTCCTAAGGACTTGTATGACCTTGCATGTTGTTGCATGTCAGTTATATGACCTTTCATGTTGTTGCATGTCAGTGTTGTGAGATTGCTTGCAGAACACTCCAACTCCAAAAAATTATAGGATGGTACATCTCAATTTTTTAGGTAATGGGTATTAGTTGCATGTTGTTGCAAATGCTTGCATGTCAGTTTTAAGATATTACTTGCAGAACACTCCAAATCTAGAAACTTGCAGGATGGTACCTCTCAGTGTTTCAGGTAATGGGTATCAGTTGCATGTTGTTGCAAATGCTTGCATGTAAGTTGCATGTATGTTACATCCCCAATTTTTGTCTTGCTATACTTTTACTTTTTACTTGGACATAAGTAAATTTATTATGATGTTTAGATTAATGACAAGGAAAGAAATGGATTATATTGAATGTCATTTATGAAATTATGGAAATGATTATGTTATTATCAATTTAATATTTGCATTATGAGATTTGATCTATTATTTGAATAATGATGCACTGATCATAATTTTTTTGGTAACGAGTTTGATACAGGATTATAGGTTATCAAATGACTCTCAGAGAAAAGAGAGAGAGAGACTATCTTTCCAGGAGAGAGATATAGACCTCAGGTTACGAATGGTTTATTTGCCAAATCGAGTATAAGTGTTTAATGAAAACGTGAGCCAATGTGTCGTAAGAGGTAAGTTTTGTCTTGTCAATTTACTTTTGAACCCAATCAATAGGTAGTCGATATTATTTACAAATCTTTCTAAGTTGTAGTAAGTCGTCTTAGTTGTTAATAACGTTAACGACATCATTTAAGTGTGATTTGTGACTTTACGTTTAATGTAAATATTATGACGTTATTGTTGTAAAATGGTTGTCTTATTATTAAATCCCCTTGTGGTGTTATAAACGATTCTTAATGTTAAGATATTTTCGTCGAGTTAAGAAGACGTGAATATTGTTGACGGATTGTGATGGGTGTTGGTAATTTTTCCTGAATCGGCAAAGGGTTTGCCAGTTCCAATGCATAGGCAGATTCGGCCAACAGATACGGGAGGTTGCGTGAGCTACCTCCCCTTCACTTCTGGTTCTGCCGCACCAAGGGGGGTGTCCCTATTTAATAAAGATTTAACATTGACTAGTCCGATGACAAAAAGATTTAGCTTGACAACAACAGGCAGAATACTATCATGCATGGACCAAGATCTAAATGATAGATCACAAGTTTGGCAACTTTCTTGGACATATGTGTCTGGTTAGGGATGAGAGTATGCAGGGGTTCATAATCCTACTCCTACAACTAACAGGTTGAAATTATGGAATGGTTTGAAATTGATGGTTTGGATGCAAGACATGGGTTTTGGATCATAACTACTTCACAAGGGCAGACCATTGCCTATCTCAGGGCAAGGAGTCACATAGACGTATACATGAGAGTGGCTTGCAACTGGCATTCGAGTTTCAAGGGGTTAGGACTGGTGTTTGCCTTACAAACATCACCCAAGAAAAGGTATTTAACTATCCATACTTATAGATATCCCAGTTGACATACAATCTCCTCCACACTCAACCTAAAACGATTTAATCAACTCCTTGAATAGAAGTTAGAGATTAAGCATGTAATACATAAATCTGTATTCTAGAATTTGAGAAACCCTTAGCAACCAAATTCAGAAGAAGAAATGCATACAACAAGTGGAGATAGACAGCAAAACACATGCAAGAAGTATTTTTCATATAACATTAACACTGAAACTGAACATATGTGCAAGATACAACTCAGATGCAACACATAAACTCCACAGAGATACAACAGCCAGGAAATGCTCTGTATTTCACTATTCACACAAAAAATTGCCCAAGTCTTCAACAACCACAATGAGTAACACAGTTTGGCTTTTATACCAAGACTGTGTACTCATCAAATTAATTTACATGGCAAGTCAAAAATTTGCCAGATACAACGCATGAGAAATGGCACTCAAAATTAAATGCGGCAGAGGGACAAAGAGGAAGGAGCAGGTGGGAATTAGGATCTGCACCGCCGCCTGAAGATTTTCTCTTAAATCTGGTAGTTCATCTGTCATTTCATCCATCAAAGCATCTAAAAAATGCCATTAATGCTCAGCTACCCACAGCCATTGCAGTTCTGCTTGTCTATGAAGCTTTTCCCGCTCAAATTGGTGCAGACACACAGAAAGTCCTTCCTTCATCAAGCATTCAAAGCAGGGTCGTCGATCTCCCCCCATCACTGAGATCCAACAGCTCAAAAACCTGTAAAAAAAGCCAAGAGCCAATGATATCGCGCCATGTAGGTGGTTTTTTCCTCTATCGCTAACTTTTCCATTCACTATTTTGCCATTTTGCCCTTATATATGCAAGAACGGATGCATATACAATTGCCACTGTTCACCCTTCAAAAATCCCTTGTATATGCAAAATGCATATACATCTGTTTGATATACAAGGTGGACCCCAAACCTGTTTAGAATAAATTGAAATTCAATTCGGGTCCGGCTTGTATCCTCTTTTCTTGCATATTTCCTTGTATATGTGTATGTACATTTGCCTCATACATACAAGGTGGATTTCAAATTTTAATGAGGCATGCTGAAGTTGCTTTGAAATCCGGCTTGCATCTTAACCCTTGTATCTTTCGAATGTACATTGGCACATACAAGCGCCCAATATACATGCTGCAGACCTGAAACATTATTCACTGCATTTGATTTTCAATCAGGTCCGGAATGTATATTTCTTCATTGTATATTGGCTTGTATGTGCAAACATACAAACAAATGCACATACAACTGGTGGGCCCCATTTCTGACATTGACCGCCGCTGACTTGTTTGCATGTTTTACCTTGTATATTTCCTTTGCATGCCAAATATACAAACTCGTTTGTATATACCTGCGGGCCCTACCACATGTATCTCAGCTGCACTGTAGCAAATGTATGTTGGCCCTTGTATATTTTTCTTTGTATATCTGTAATGTATATTTCCTCTGCATACAAACAGCGAGTCTTTCTTGGAATATGCCTGTAATGTATCTTTTCTCTTGTACATAGCCGTTGTATGTCTGAACATACAAACCAAATATACATGCAACCCGATATACAAAGCGGGAATATCCCAGGAATCTGTGAAATATTCCTGAGAATCTATGAAAGATTCCCCCTTGTATATGCACATTCTAAGCCCGATATGCATTCAGAAATGCATCTAACTGTAGAATATTCCTGGGAATCTGTGAAAGATTCCCCCTTTGTATATGCAAACCCAAAATGCATATAACTCATTTTTTATCACTTTTTTGGAGGCCGATAGAGATTTCGCAAGCCCGCCAATGTACATTTGACCTACATGTATATACAAACACCTTTGTATATACAAAGACACCTGCACCTTAACTGATTTTTCACAATTTTACTACTGCAGAGGCTGAAAGACAGAATTTTTGGATTTTTTGGAAGGTGCCTGCATATTTAAATACTTGAACCCTAAATGTTTATGCAGGCACCACCAGTGGCTCTATCTGGGGACGCATGCCTCTTGCAGGCATGGCGAGAACCTCAGAATCTTTAGTTTTGTAGATTAGGCCTTATCCATTGGGCAACAAAGTCGAACATGCACCAACCTACATCACAAAACACATTTATTAAAATTTACTTGGCGACGCAGGGCCACCAAAAAGGAAAAACCAAAATTTTCCTCTGTCAAACACTTGATTTTCTTCTGATCTCACTGGGTCAGGCCTGAAGATGTTGCCATGATTTACCCACAAACAACCCTTGTCATTTGCATATTCAACCATCTTATTTAGCTTGTAACTGTCAACCTTATGCAAACAACCTTCAGCATCAAGCAACATGTGAATGTTATATTTATGAAACAAAGCATACTCATATAGCATATAAAGCTTATCATCATCTATATCAGTAGTATGCATTGCAAAATGATCTCCTAGCTGGACTAAAAACTGAAAGCACTCAAAGTCCGCCACAAAGCTAAGAGCATCAGGCCTCATTTTATCATAAGATGGCATATCAAACATAAAGCTCTCAAATCCATATTTGTGCACTTCTTGCACACAACTTTCAGTTGCACCAAACAGAAAAAACTTAGATTCTAGCACATCCCTGCAATAACCCTCATGATATATGTTTCCTCCTTCATCAGGATAAAAAATAGAATCCATATCAACAATAGTGCCTTGATTTTCACCATACTCAAATAGATCCTCATCACTATATGTGTCAAAAAAGTTGATCCAGGTGTTTCAGTTTCATTATGGTATGCCATTGGTTCATGGGCAGCAGAACATGCATTTTTATTATCAGTGAATTCTCTTTGTGGAGGAGTATCAGCCTGTGTGTCATAAACAAAACTATAATCAAATAAAGAACAATCACACTCTGCCCTAGCACTTGTTTCAATCCCTGATTGCTCTTCATCATCTCCATGTGTCTGAATAAAAGGAAGTGATTCAAACATGGGACTATTCCTCTATTTTCTTATTTCTTCTCTATCTTGTGCACAATACTCACAATTATCTCCACAAACCCATTCAAACAAGTATTCATTGCTGTCCATAACCACATCATTATTTTCAAAACCAGATACCTCAACCTTACAATGGGAGTCATCATTGATCCTTTCATTGGCATCCTCAACTAGTGAATAATCCAGTTAAACATTGTTATCAGCATTATGTTCAAATACAGCAGTCTCAACTGTTATATTTTCATTTTCACTTTTATCTTCACATGACGCCTTAATCATTTGGTCATTTGCAGCCATACAACTATTATTCACACCAAAGCCTGTGGAAAAGGAATTCTGCATATGCTCATTTCTGATTTTTTCTATATTTTCTAAAAACTTGTATGCCATCTGCATACTTGTTATCTTGAATTCCCTCAACAATGCACTAGAGCCCTCCTCAAAAGCTTCAAAATATATGCCAATGCAGGCTAAAATATCAAGTCTGAAGTCTTCAGGGATTTGTGAAAGGGCTACTGCGAATCTATGACTGAAATCAATACTGGGCTCTTTATCTTGTCTTCTAATTTCCATTAATCTTGCAACAAGGACAGCAGGTTCTCTTGCAAATTATTTTCTAAAGCAGTCAATAAGTTCATCACAACAAGCAAAGGATCTCTTTGGAAAGCTCAAATACCAATCTCTAGCTCTTGCACCAAAGGACCTAACAAAAAACCCCATCCACATATCCTCATCTCTAAATGAGTTTTTCTCCATGAATTTGTGAAAATTTTGGATATGTGCTCCCCCATCACACACATTGTGTCCACTAAATCTAGGCATCTGATTGTAAATCTGGGCAGGCATACTTTCCATTTCATAGTCAACCCATGACAAATCTAATTGGTCATACAAAGCATCAAAAGAGCTTACAAGAGGGTTATCATTCTGACTGGTAGACACAACAGCATTACTATTATTTAACTGAGCCTGCCTGGCTTCTAAGGATATCAACCTATTCTTTATCTCTTCATTTTTTTTACTCAATACATCATCCCCCTCTTGACTGAGTATGGGCGAATACATACTTGAATTCATATAAACTTCACTCTTAGACATCTTATGTCTGTCTAAGACCTAAGGCTTCCCCTTGGCATCTAACTTATGCAATAAAACAACAAATATAAATGGGAAGGAGCTAGGTACCTTTTCTGATCCAGATGCTGAAGCTTTGAATAGAATATTTTTACATCTCAATAACATACATCAACCTTTCATGTGCACTAAAACTTTTTTGCAGAGTCGCCACCTCTCCAAAGAGGATAAAAATTTCAAACAACTGAAAGCTCACCAAATATTTTTCTGAGTTCATACCACCAGCGGAGCACCATCATTCACATGAAAGAATCGGATATGCAGCAATGATTTCACATTATTTGACTCTTCATCCCCAGCAGAGTCACCAATTCTGTTGGTAATTTTTCCCAAATCGACAGAGGGTTTGCCAGTTCCAATGCACGGACAGATTCGGCCAACAGATACAGGAGGTTGCATGAGCTGCCTCCCCTTCACTTCTGGTTCTACCACACCAAGGGGGGTGTCCCTATTTGATAAAGATTTAACATTGACTAGTTTGATGACAAAAAGATTTAGCTTGACAACAACAGGCAAAATACTGTCATGCATGGACCAAGATCTAAATGATAGATCACAAGTTTGGCAACTTTCTTGGACATATGTATCTAGTTAGGGATGAGAGTATGCAGGGGTTCCTAATCCTACTCCTACAACTAACAGGTTGAAATTATGGAACGGTTTGAAATTGATGGTTTGGATGCAAGACAGGGGTTTTTGATCATAACTACTTCACAAGGGCAGCCAATGCCTATCTCAGGGCAAGGAGTCACATAGACGTATACATGAGAGTGGCTTGCAACTGGCATTCGAGTTTCAAGGGGTTAGGACTGGTGTTTGCCTTACAAACATCACCCAAGAAAAGGTATTTAACTATCCATACTTACAGATATCCCAGTTGACATACAATCTCCTCCACACTCAACCTAAAATGATTCAATCGACTCCTTGAATGGAAGTTAGAGATTAAGCATGTAATACATAAATCTGTATTCTAGAATTTGAGAAACCCTTAGCAACCAAATTCAGAAGAAGAAATGCATACAACAAGTGGAGACAGACAACAAAACACATGTAAGAAGTATTTTTCATATAACATTAACACTGAAACTGAACATATGTGCAAGATACAACTCAGATGCAACACATAAACTCCACAGAGATACAACAACCAGGAAATGCTCTGTATTTCGTTATTCACACAAAAAATTGCCCAAGTCTTCAACAACCACAATGAGTAACACAGTTTGGATTTTATACCAAGACTGTGTACTCATCAAATTAATTTACATGGCAAGTCAAAAATTCGCTAGATACAACACATGAGAAATGGCGCTCAAAATTAAATGCGGCAGAGGGACAAAGAGGAAGGAGCAGGTGGGAATCAGGATCTGCACCGCCGCCTGAAGATTTTCTCTTAAATCTGGTAGTTCATCTATCATTTCATCCATCGATGCATCTGAAAAATGCCATTAATGCTCAGCTACCCGTAGCCATTGCAGTTCCGCTTGTCTTTGAAGCTTTTCCCGCTCAAATTGGTGCAGACACACAAAAAGTCCTTCCTTCGTCAAGCATTCAAAACAGGGCCGTCGATCTCCCCCCATCGCTGAGATCCAACGGCTCAAAACACCTGCAGAAAAGCTAAGAGCCAATGATATTGCCCCATGTAGGTGGCTTTTTCCTCTATCGCTGACTTTTCCATTCACTATTTTTCCATTTCGCCCTTATATATGCAAGAACGGATGCATATACAATCGCCACTGTTAACCCTTCAAAAATCCCTTGTATATGTAAAATGCATATACATCTGTTTGATATACAAGGCGGACCCCAAACCTATTTAGAACAAATTGAAATTCAATTCAGGTCCGGCTTGTATCCTCTTTTCCTGCATATTTCCTTGTATATGTGTATGTACATTTGCCTCATACATACAAGGCGGATTTCAAATTTTAATGAGGCATGCTGAAGTTGCTTTGAAATCCGGCTTGCATCTTAACCCTTGTATCTTTCGAATGTACATTGGCACATACAAGCACCCAATATACATGCTGCGGACCTGAAACATTATTCACTGCATTTGATTTTCAATCGGGTCTGGAATGTATAGTTCTTCATTGTATATTGGCTTGTATGTGCAAACATACAAATGAATGCACATACAACTAGTGGGCCCCATTTCTGATGTTGACCGCCGCTGACCTGTTTGCATGTTTTACCTTGTATATTTCCTTTGCATGTCGAATATACAAACTCGTTTGTATATACCTGCAGGCCCTACCACATGTATCTCGGCCACACTGTAGCAAATGTATGTTGGCCCTTGTATATTTTTTCTTTGTATATCTGCAATGTATATTTCCTCTGCATACAAACAACGAGTCTTTCCTAGAATACACCTGCAATGTATCTTTTCTCTTGTACATAGCCGTTGTATGTCTGAACATACAAACCAAATATACATGCAACCCGATATACAAAGCGAGAATATTCCTAGGAATCTGTGAAATATTTACAGGAATCTATGAAAGATTCTCCCTTGTATATGCACATTCTAAGCCCGATATGCATTCAGAAATGCATCTAACTACAGAATATTCTTGGGAATCTGCGAAAGATTCCCCCTTTGTATATGCAAACCCAAAATGCATATAACTCATTTTTTATCACTTTTTTGGAGGCCGATAAAGATTTTGTAAGCCCGCCAATGTACATTTGACCTGCATGTATATACAAACACCCTTGTATATACAAAGACACCTGCACCTTAACTGATTTTTCACATTTTTACTACTGCAGAGGCCAAAAGACAAAATTTTTGGATTTTTGGGAAGGTGCCTGCATATTTAAATGCTTGAACCCTAAATGTTTATGCAGCACCAGCAATGGGGAGACAAGCTCAACCCAATCACAATATCCATAATCCTTTGTTTAAATATTATCATTTTATTGATTAAACCATAACTATCTAATATAGAGGCGATGTTATGTGAATCATATTTGATGTAATAAAAAATGTAAATGCATATGCATCGAGTGAGGATAATACCTCATAATGAGTCAATGATGTTATGCTTGAGTAGTCGAAGGCTTACATTTAGGAAGAGTCTCCAAATATATTAGTGGTGGATCGAACCACTTATTAGTGATCATTTAATGATCAGCAAAGTTTAAGCGATGTGTCGGCCTCATTCAAAAGAGGATAGCGGTATTAACTACCACCATCGACGAGCCCATGGGACAGTTATCTCCCATCGATATGTGGGAACTTTGCTTAAAACTTGGTGTCAGTTAAGACTAAATCGTTATGGATTGTTATGCATTCATTAAAGTTGGCAACTGTATTTAAATGGAGGTGCGAAGTAACCTACAACTCTAAAGGATTCGTGCCTAAGCCATTAATAACAATGACTCAAATTGAACCGTGGGGGATATGTTAAAAAAGGTTAAAACTTGAGAGGAAGGCATCGAACAGAGACAGAAAGAGAATCGTGGCTAAAGGAGACAAGGAATATGCAATCAGAAGAGTTGACCTTTGTGTCTTTTTACACAGATTATCAACTCAAGACCGTCGATTACCAGGTATCCCTCAGTTCCATGTGTTTATTAACAATGAGGAAATTGACTAATTCTTTTTAGACTGTCCATTATTGTGTCTTGGACAATTATGTGAGTACGCCAGAGAGGAATAACCTCCTGTATGCTTTGAGTATTTAGTCGTAAACTATTAAGTGTCGATTTAGGGAAATGCAAATAACATTTTAAATTAAACTATTTGATCTATTTTCTGAAATCGATAAGGCATCAACTACAAATTATATGGCCGATGCTTGGTAATACAAGTGAGTATGTTGTTATAGTATTCTGAATCGACCATTTAAGGAAGATAAAATGATCATCATAGTAGGTGATTGTCATAGTTGTCATGAGCTTGAAAAACAGTCTTTATATTGAATATAAGTTTGTGGCAAACCAATGAAATGATTGTGAGATAACCAAACAATAGACTCTCAAATTTTATTAGAGTTGATTGAACATTGATAGTATACTCTTAGTTTTGAGTAGAATAGTTTAGACCTTGAGTCGGGGTAATACTAATTTAAAGTATTTTCTTGTTTAGATTCTATATAAAAATAACAGGAATGATTTCTATCCATGAGAACTTAGATTCATAGGAATCTTTAGATAATTATTGTTCTCTTCGAATGAAAGTAACTTAGAGATATTATGGTAGATGGAAATAAGGTTTATAGGAGAACCCTTAATTATTTATTTATCTTTTGATAATACTATTCTTGGAAAGATCCAATACAATGGAGTAGGCTAAGTCTACTAGAGAATGACCTTGTAGGGAGATATATTCAAGGTATGTTTTGTTTATATCACGCTATCAAAGTTATTCTACGTTCCTTTGTATAGGAGATATTATCTATTTAAAGAACTATAGTATTCTTCACCTTGGTTGAGTTAATCAAGGGTCATTTGTGAATCTAGGTCTCCTAGATAAGAGATATGGTTATATTGTAATATCATATTAACAAAAAGATAATAGGTAAACCCTAGAGTCGATTGTAAACCAATTGAATAGTTATGTCATAGAGACTTATGTAAGTCAAAGATACTATTATCATAACACAATGATTAAACTTTTTACATGGTCATAGTTGGAGTGAACAAACTGCGAGAATACAACAGTATCCAAGTCGAGTAGGGGTGGGTGAACACAATGACTACGTTCATTATGAATGATGTTGTTATTAAAAACTTTGGCCAAAGTAATGCATTTTTTTCTGCATGCATTGTTAGTTCATTGTATCCGGATTGTTCATCCTATCAGAAATCATACTTAGCTAGAGGGTATCTAGGGTTGTATGGTTGATAGAGTTGAGTAGGATACAAAATATGTACTCGGGAAAGTCAAATTACCACTGGTCACCTAAGGTCTATATTCCTCGTGAAGGGTAGGTCCACTTCCTATGTGGAAGATGTGTGGGAGACCGCCGGTCTATGGATGGAGGTAAATCACTGGAAAGATACTCTCTCTCCAAGCAAGAAACATGCCAGGACTTGTGATAAAGATGCCAGATATTCAGAAGCAGTATTTATTCCAAAATTTGTATATGTAATTGATTTACATTTGTAAACATTGTAATTGAGAAACACAATTTGGTTTATTGTATTTTTTTAACAAGAGAAATCTTGTAATTGTAGTTACTTGATTATATATGGAATAAAAGAAAATTTTTCTCTATCTCATTTTTACCTTGTTGATTTAGTCTATGGTAAATTTCTGGTTTTACTATGCTTTTAGAACTTGGATGTTACAATGTCAGTTTTAAGATATTACTTGCAGAACACTCCAACTCCAGAAAGTTGCAGGATGGTACTTCTCAGTGTTTCAGGAAATGGGTATCAGTTGCAGGTTGAATCTAGTGCTTGCATGTCACTTGCATGTACAGAACAAGGTAATTCTGAATAACTTTGGGGACATCAATCTTGAATGTTGTTTGCATGAGATTGATGTGTGTTGATCACTTTAGTTAACAGAAAGAGATTGGGCAAACTTGGACACCCAATTTGAGGACTTTTTGTTGTTGCTTTTATTTAGAAATATGTTTGATGTTGGCAAAGCTAATTTTAGCATACTTGGGTGCACACATCATGAAGAGGTAGTTAACTGAAAGCTTGGACATTGTTTGAGTTTAGTCTTCTCAATTTAGAGTGCTTGGTTTTTGCATGAGCATTGGAAGCTATGTTATCAACTACAATTTATTGTATTTTGAGTTTCAAGCTTTTGAATTAAGAAGCTCTTGAATTATGAAGCTTCATATTAATTAATTAAGAGCCCCATACATTTTCTAGAGAGTTGAATTGTTAAAAAGAGTTAGAAGAAAAAAGCAAGAAGCTTTTTTTATTGAAGAAGCTTTTTTTATTAAAAAAACTTTTGAAGAAAAAAGCAAGAAGCTTCTTTTAAGTTTTTACAGGTTTGAAAATTGAAGAAGCTTTTGAAGTGCATCAAGGAATCAAAGGATTTTAGTATTGAATGTAATATTTCACAAGAGATTTAATACAAGCATAAACACCTTTGGTGTGGAATTTTTTCCCGAAAGGGTTTCTCCACGTAAATACTTGTCTTCTTCTTGCAAGGGGTAAGTGCAAGAAGATGGGGGGCCAAAAAGGGGTCTTAAGTGGCCACTTTTTTTCTGAAATCAGGAAATACTGGCCTTGGATGAGAAATTGAGCATAGTTACACTAAAAATTTGGAGATGCAACCAAAACAATGCTCGTAGTGCTCCGAGTCTACTTTCTAAACTACTATTTTTTTTTTTTAAATGGCATAGATTAAGGGGTTCAAAAGAGGGAGCCACAAAAATTGGTGTTGTTTCTGTCAAAAAAATATAACATAGCATGTTTTGTGGCTCCCTCAAAAGGTCAACTATTTTTTGGTATTTTTAAAATCGCTTCAGTGAGAAATTAGCTAATAGCATGTAGTTTATGCCTGATTTTTCTGATAATTTTTTGATGAATATTTGATTTTTTACTAATTTTCAAAGTGGACACATCCTAAAAAATAGAATTTTGGCTATGCTACCCCTATAAATTTTGAAAACTAATTGAAAATCATTTTTTTCTTTTTTTAATATTTGTAGAATGGAGTCTAGTTTCTAAATATGTAATTTTTTTGAAATTTTAATGAATAGTTAATTTACAATGAAAAAAAGACCAAACAGTGGTTTTTGCCCAAAAACGGACACACAAACAAAAGAAATTAAAGATGAAAAGCTTAACATTTTTAAAATGTGAAAAAAATCACATCGTCAAATAGCTAAGAGAAAGCCTAACATTACCCAGGTGTTCTATTTGTTTGACCTTGAAACACATGCAAATCTGAGGGTTAGCACGAACGAAATTATGTGAAATCTTGAAGAATATGAAAAATACGTCTGTGACTATTCATAAGGCACTCCAAGCCTTTGGGTTGGAAATCCAAAGAAAATCCCAAGCCCAAGGCTTGGGATTCCCAAAGCAAGACATAACGCGAGTGCGTTATAACGCGCTCGCATTATGTTTTGCTTTGCATTTTTCCTTTTCCGCAAGTATGTTGTTTGTCATGTTTGACATAATGCGAGCGCATTATAACGCACTCGCGTTATGTTCCCCTTAATTTTTTTTATGTTCAAGGCTATTAATCATGTATGTATCTATGTATGCCTATATGTATGTATGTATGTATCTATGTATGCTTATATGTATGTATGTATAGTGTTGAGGACAGAGGAGGGTAGAGATGGGAGTGAGCCAGATAGGGGAGGAGAGGGGTGGATAAGGATTGAGTGATTAAGGTTTAAGTTTGAGGGTTGAGCATTTAGGGATAGGATTTAGAGTTTAGGGATAAGGGATTAGAGTTTAGGACCTTGAGGGATTAGGGTTTAGGGTTGAGGCTTTAGGGATCACATTTAGGGTTAAGGGTCGAGGGATTAGGTTTAAGGTAGAGTGTTGAGGGTAGAGGGATTAGGGATAGGGTTTAGGGTTGAAAGTTTAGGGTTGAGGGATTAGGGTTTAAGGTATAGTTTAGTAGTTATTGTGGATAGAGCCAGTAAACAATGGGAGATTATTTGCTTGTTTCATAACAATATACCTTCCCTAAGTGCGGGGTGGATAGCAAGAAACATAGATGAACCCCAATGCAAATCTTTTCTCATAATGATCATCCTTCTGTTTCAACTATTAATTACTCACTGTGGATGTACCATACGTAAAGCTTTTCTCATAGGGTTTAAGGTATAGTGTCGAGGGTTGAGGGTTTATTGATAGTGTTTAGGGTTGAGGGTTGAGGGATTAGGGTTTAAGGTATAGTGTTGAGGGTTGAGGGTTTGGGGATAGGGTTTAGGGTTGACAGATTAGGGTTTAGGGTTGATGGATTAGCATTTAATGTCGAGGTTAGGGTTAGAGTGTAGAGGGTAGAGGGATTAGGGATAGGGTTTAGGGTTGAAGGTTTAAGGATTGAGGGTTGAGGCTTTAGGGATGAGGGTTTAAGGCTTAAGATATAGTGTCAAGTGTTGAGGTTGTAGGGATAGGGTTTAAGTTTTAAGGGTTAAGGGTTGAGGGATAGGGATTAGGGTTTAAGGTATAGTGTTGAGGGTTGATGGTTTAGGGATAGGGTTTAGGTTTGAGGGATTAGGGTTTAGGATTGATGAATTAGGGTTTAATGTTGAGAGTTGAGGGTTGAGGTTGAGGGATAGGGTTAATGGTCAAGGGATTAGGGTTAAATAAGAGTGTCGAGGGTAGAGGGATTAGGGATAGGGTTTAGGGTTGAAGGTTTAATGATTTAGGGTTGAGGCTTTAGGGATGAGGGTTAAGGGATTAGGGTTTAAGATATAGTGTCGAGTGTCGAGCGTGTAGGGATAGTTTTTAGGGTTCAAGTTTTAAGGGTTAAGGGTCGAGGGATCAGAGTTAAGGGTTGAGGGATTAGGGTTTGATGTTGAGGGTTGAGTACATTGAGGTTCGAGGGTTAAGGGTTTTGGGATAGGGTTGAGGGTTGAGGGATTAGGGTTAAGGGATAGGGTTGGAGGGTTTAGGGATAAGGGATTAGGGTTTAAGGTATAGTATCGAGTCTGTTGAGGGTCTAGGAATAGGGATAGCATTTAGGGTTTAGGGATGAGGGATTAGAGTTGAGGGATGACGGATGACGGATTAGGGTTGAGGGATTAGGTTTTAAGGTATAGTGTTGAGGGTTTAGGGATAGGGTTTAGGGTTGAGGGATTAGAGTGAAGGGTTGAGGGATTAGGATTTGATGTTGAGGGTTGAGGGTTGAGGGTTTAGGGTTTAGGGTTTAGGGATAGGGTTGAGGGTCAAGGGATCAGAGTTAAGGGTTGAGGGATTAGGGTTTGACGTTGAGGTTCGAGGGTCAAGGATTTAGGGATAGGGTTGAGGGTGGAGGGATTAGGGTTAAAGTAGAGTGTGGAGGGTGTAAGGATTAGGGATAGGGTTGGAGGGTTTAGGGATAAGGGATTAGGGTTTAAGGTATAGTATCGCGTTTGTTGAGGGTTTAGGAATAGGGATATCATTTAGGGTTTAGGGATGAGGGATTAGAGTTGAGGGATGATGGATTAGGGTTGAGGGTTGAGGGATTAGGGTTTAGGGATAAGGTTTAGGGTTGAGGGTTGAGGGATTAGGGTTTAAGGTATAGTGTTGAGGGTTGAGGGTTTAGGGATAGGGTTTAGGGTTGATGGATCAGCATTTAATGTCGAGGTTAGGGTTAGAGTGTCGAGGGTAGAGGGATTAGGGATAGGGTTTAGGGTTGAAGGTTTAAGGATTGAGGGTTGAGGCTTTAGGGATGAGGGTTTAAGGCTTAAGATATAGTGTCAAGTGTTGAGGGTGTAGGAATAGGGTTTAAGTTTTAAGGGTTAAGGGTTGAGGGATAGGGATTAGGGTTTAAGGTATAGTGTTGAGGGTTGATGGTTTAGGGATAGGGTTTAGGTTTGAGGGATTAGGGTTTAGGGTTGATGAATTAGGGTTTAATGTTGAGAGTTGAGGGTTGAGGGTTGAGGTTGAGGGATAGGGTTAATGGTCAAGGATTAGGGTTTGTGTATGAGGAAAAATTGATTAAATTTAAACTAATAAAATCAAAGAACCCAATAACATAAAGAAAATGAATTTAAATAAAAGCCATGACAAATAATCAATGAAATAAAGACTTTTACCAAAATCTGTATTGTTTCCTTTGGATTGAATGTGGATTGCTCAATGAAGCTGCGAAGCCATAGCTGCAACAAGCAAGTAGTGTGCTCAAGAGATCAATGTCAAAAGATCGTAAGTGTGCTCAATTGACGCGTTTTGTATGCTCAAAGCTCTATTAAGTATGCTTGAGAATACGATCGAAGAGAGAGGCTCAATGAAGGAGATGAGGGGGGTTTATATAGATTTCAAGGAAGATCGATCAATGGTCCAGATAATTCAGAAGAATCAACAGAGGAGCTAAGTTGAGGAATGTGCAACGAATGAGAAGAAGACATGTGTCTTGCTTTCTTTTGCATGAGAGGAGTTATCAAGAATAGAAGAATGAGTTAACTGAAGAGATAAATCAATTAAAAGAATAAAGCAATCAGTTAAGTGATTTAAAACAAGAAGGGATTTGCATGAGAAAAGAAGATATTTTGCTTTATTAAATATAGAAAGCTTGAGTTATATTAGAGATAACTCAAATTTAGAAGAAAAAGCAATTTAAATAAATAATTATTTAAATTTAGAGAAGATATTTTGGAAGAAATAATTAAATAATTGGAATTATTTAATTTAGAAGATTTGAAAGCAAATTAAATAAATAAATTTATTTAATTGTTGTGCATGATTTTGGAAGAATGATTTTGATTTGATTAAATAATTAAGAATTATTTAATTTTTATATAAGAGGGAATTTGTTGAATTAATTAAATAATTGGGTTTATAGCCCATATTTTTTACTATTCTTAAGCCATTGCCATATTGCTTGACTGGTATTGTGACTGGTTCTTTCTCCTTGCAGAGCCAAGAAGAGATGTCCTCAATAGTTTCCTCTTCCAATAACCATCCATGTTGGAATTGGGTTAGGAATGTTGGATGAGGAATAGCTGCTTTTTTGGTTACTTTGGCAATGGGTGGTTGGTCGTAAGATTTTGGAGATAGAGGCATCCGCCCTACACAACAAGATTCTGAGATATCATAAGTGCCAAAGCCTATATCTCGGATGCGAGCTGTGATTTTGGGGAGGGGTGTAGATTCACTTGTAGAGGCTTGCGTGAGAGTTTCAGGATCAACATAAAGAGGGGATTCAAGGGCTTTTTCATTTTTAGGCACTTGGTTGCAATTCTTATAGCTTCCTTGCAAGACACGATAGAATTCATAAGGATTAGGATCTCTTGCGATGGTGATCTCCGTACCATTGTATGGGAATTTTAGAGACTGATGGTACGTGGAGGGAACAGCTTTCATTGCATGGATCCATGGGCGGCCTAGGGTAATTTTGTAAGGTAGCTCAATATCAAGGACTTGACACCTGGTTTCAAGCATAACAGGGCCCAGTTGTATAAGCAAGTGAATAACACCTTCTGAACGGCATTCTGCATCATTATATCCCTTAATTGTAATACTATGATCAGTGTTGACGTGATCCTCAGAGTATCCCAAAATCTTTAGTAACTTTAAAGAACAGATGTTGAGACCAGCACCACCATCTATGAGTATACGTTTGATTTTGCGCTTATGGATGAGAACTTCAATATAAAGGGCATCGTTGTGACAAGGATCATGGGAGGGGAGGTCTTTCTCAGAGAAGACCACATTGTAAGGCGAAGCAATATTACCCACTATAGCTTGGAAATCTGCGACTGCTATGTTGTTAGGAACGAAAGACTCTTGGAGGGCTTTTTCTAGCACCACTCTATGTGTAGGTGATGACCGTAGAAGGTCCAAAATAGAGATCTGTGCTGGTGTTCTCCCTAGATGTTCGACAAGATTACAATCAGACTAAATCAGAAGCCTAGGTGTAGGTGCACGGATGGTGACATGACCACGATGAGTAGTAACAGCACAATCCGTAGATTTGCCTTTGATCGTAAGGGTAGACACTCGACTCTCTTCAAAATGACCGACAATGGAATCGAAGGACGTGGAAGCGTGATTGATACCTTTACCTCTATCCTGAGGAGGAGGTGGACCATGATGAGGGAATGGTTCCTTGTACATATCAAGATCTTTGTTCGTGTGTTGCGCTGGTGATTCATCCTCAAAGTGATTTGATTACTGTCGATGAGGTTTTGGATGAGGTGCTTAAGCTTCATGCAAGACGCAGTTCTATGACCTTTGCTCCTATGGAACTCACAATACTCATTATCTCTGTAATGTGCCGTTTTGTAGACAGGTTCTCCATATGGGGGAGCATCAGGTAAGGTGATGAGCCCTTTCTGCAAAGCTTGCTGTAAGACCGATTCGATGGGCACTCCCAAGGGAGTGAATTGATGTCGCAGAGGGTAATCTTGTTGGGGCCGCTCTTGTTGTCGTTGTTGTTGGTTTGGATAAGGCTACCTTTGTTGCTGCTGTTGTTGAGGTGGAGTTTGACTTGGTTTGGAGAGCTGCAGCAGTGTTTGCAACGTTTGGACATGCTTAGTATCGACCACCCCATCGTTGACCACGTTCTTGTTTTTGTTCCAATATTTGGGTTTATCATTCGATTGTTGATGAGAAGTGCTATCTTTCGTTTCCTTAAAGATTTTGACCACACCCTTAGCAATGAGGGCCTTCTCAATATTGATCCCCTTGTATGTGATTTCATCAAAGGTTGTGGCACTGAGAATTTGCAAATGAAAACCTAACTCTTGGTTGAGGTTCTGCACAAATATGCTAACAAGCTGTTTCTCTAAAATCTTGAAAGGAAATTTGCTAGCCATTTGTCTCCATCATTGAAGAAAAGAAATGAAAGTTTCCCCATTTTTCTATTTATTGTTGCATAGATCAGTCATGGAAATCTCATGCTCTGCATTGTAAGAAAAATGGGTGGCAAACTTTTCTGCTAGCTCGTTGAAAGACTTAATACCTGTGGGTAAGTGTGAGAACCATTCTATTGCTTGACCTCCAAGACTGTGAGGAAAGAGACGCATAAGATATGTGTCGTTATGTGAGACCTCGAAGCAAGCAAGATAGAATTCCCTAAGATGCTCTTTTGGGTCACCTTTTCCTTTATATTTATCGAACTTGGGAATAGTGAAATTTTGAGGAAAAGGGATCATTGGTAGTGACCGATCAAAAGGGTAAGGACACACTTCCTCTAAAGAGAAGCTCTTTTTGGTGTGGCCAAACGTAAGATCAGATAGCTGTTGTTGCACCTCCACAATCTTTAGCTCCATAGTCGTGGGAGGGGTTGATAAAATCTCCTGTTGTCCAAAAAGCGGTTGGTGTTGCCCATATGGAAGATTATAATGTGAGCCATGCACACTGGTGTTATAAGGGTCGTAAGATTGATTGGAAACATATGGATTGTACGATTGGTTCAGATTGGATTGGAATTGGAGGTTTTGATTTGGCAGAGGTGGAGGTGGTGCTAGGTAAGAATGTTGGCTTTGGGATGGTTGAAGAAAAGAATTGGGTGGAGGAAAGCTAAAGTGCGTTTGATTAGGTTGTGGTGGCGGCACATAGCTTTGGGAAACCTGATGTTGGGAATGTTGAGAGTGGCTAGGGAATGTGTGAAAGAAGTTGAGCGAGGATGATCATTGTGGAGGAGGGAAATAGGTAGACGTGATTTGTGACGGTTGGGATTGATTGAGGATGCGAGAAGAAGAATGTTGTGGTTGGGGTTGCTTAAGGACGAGAGTAGAAGAATGTTGTGGTTGAGGTTGCATGACTCTAATTGGTTGAGAGACATGAAGGTGTGATGATATAGGGGGTGGCACTTGTTGAGACCCTTGGTGCATGGATACATAATTGTTCCCCAGATTGTAGTTTGGTGGGAAACCTTCGCGTGATGGGGTAACCAAGATTCCACTTGCGATTGGGGTGGACACTTTAGGAGGTGGTTGCACATTTGCTCGAGCTAAGGTGGCTTGCTTAGCTAACTCTTCTTGACGTTGGAGAGTTTCTTGTTGGTTTTGATAGATCTCCATAGGAGTCAGAAGCGGTGATATGGGCCTCTCCCCTGTTGGGTTTTGAAAAAGGGGATTCCGATACTGCGAGCCTTGTGTAGGTAAGGGCATAGTCACTATGGACATGGTTTGCACCGCTTGTATGGTATCTTGGGCATTGTTGTTCTCCTTGAGAGTGGATAAATCAAAATCTTGAGGTAACTTGGCACCTTGCTCTGCAAGCAAGCGAAAGAAATGATCTTGGTTCTCACTAAGGATTTTGTCAAAAGCTGCCACAACTCTAGGCTCTTGTATGATTTCATCTAGATCTTGCCCATCTACTTGAGAGGATTGACCTATTTCAAAGTGTTGCTCTTCTTGAGATGGGACTAAATCTACAGTATAACCTTGAGGGACAAAATCTGGAGGCAAGCCCGTGGTGTATTGAGGTGCATTTATCAAAGGGATCCTATCCTCTTGAGGTGGGTTTTGCTCAATAGTATATCCTTGTGGCACAAAATCCAGAGGCAAGCCGGTGGTATATTGAGGTGTTCTTACCAAAGGGACCCTACCCTCTTGAGGATTGCTTGGTTCATCAATGTGCAGCATATTCAGAGAGCTGGTTGGTCTTGCCGCAAGGGTACTAGGAGTAACCTTGGGAGTAATGTTGAGACGACCTGATTGTGGTGTGCGAGGGGGTGACTTGCGCTTCTTAGGGGCAACTTGCTTGGACTTCATAGTTTGCTGCAGCCTAGTGGTTACCATGGGATACACTAGGACAAAAGGTAATGCTAGGTTTTTGTGAGATGCTTTTAAGAAAACGGACAAACTTCTGACACACACAGTACTGGACCAAAGGCGCTATACTGTTTGACCAAAGGCGCGGGACTGTGCTACCAAAAGCATGCTATTGTGGACCAGAGGCGATGGACTGAGCTACCAATAGTGAGTTACTGCTATGCCAAAGGCGAGCTACAGTGACCAAAAGCGAGCTACTGTCATACCAAGGGTGCTGAAGTAGAGTTTTGCCAGAGGCGGGTTACTGCTGTACCAAAGGTGATCTACTGTACTACCAAAGGCGAGCTGCTGTAATACCAGGGGCGCTGAAGTAGTGTCTAATGTTTTTCAAAGGCAAAATTTTGGTAGATTGTTTCTGTTTCTGATTGGATTGGTTTGGCAAGAGAAAACACAGCAAACAAGTGGTCAAAAAAGCACAAGGACTGACACAACAGATAGTGTATGTTCAAGGCTCCAAACAAGCCCAATGTTTCCACAGGTATAAGACAATTGCAATCAATAACAAGCACTTTTTATCCCTAGAGACAAGGTTTCATTGTAGTAGATCAGCTCACAGCTTAATACTCGATCGATAAAAATATCATTCCATAAAGGTGTCAGATATTTAGTATCTTTGCGAGAGACGATAGGTAGGGATATCTCACCCTCCCCTTGGAAAACTCAAGTAGGTCACAAGAGCTTTATGTCCAAGGGAATACTATCTCTTCTCAAGGGAGCCAATGGTGAGTATCTTAAGGGTTTAAATTGATTTCCCTTGCACTGATGATTACCGCAATGTTCGGAGGTAGGTCAGGTAGTCTCTATCTAAAATGGTTCTTAGTGACTTTGAGGGACCAATGCCTTATGAGCAATGCGACAAGCTACTAAAAGCTTTAACCAATCCTACTAAGAGTTTCAAACACTTCGCTCAATGTGAAAATCGTATCCACAAAGAGCTAGTACACCTCTTTTCAGTTTGGCACCACAAGGTAAGGCTGACGTCGGTTAGGACTTGGCTTTCGCCTTATCCCTTTTATATAGCGGTTTAAAGGAAAACTCTGCTTAGGGTCATCCCTTTTGGATGAAGTGCAATCCAAAAGCAGGCCCTTCTAAAGGAAGTACAGAAAAGTAAGAGCAAGCACGTCAAACAAAGGTTCAATTGTCTCATTATAAGAAAAATAAGGTGCAACTAAACTAGGCACACACACGTTTGTAGTTGTAAATTGTCCCTTATGAAATGAAGTGTTTGGCATTCATGTCCATTGTCCTTTAGAAAAATTGAGGTGTTTGTTCATACATGTCCATTGTCCCTTAAGCAAAGCAGTATGTTCCTAAGACTTAGATTGCAAGAAAAGATTTGTTCAATTATCCTTTTAAGCATGCAATGTGTTTCTAAGACTTAGTGAGATAAATCAAGAGGTCTTCAATGCTCGTCCTGCATGAACATGTTAAAAAACACCTATTGGCTCTATGTGAGTAAATAAGAAGCTGCAACAAGTGAGTTAGTTCCACCAAAAATTCACAAGTTAGCAAAAAACAAATCAACTTTGACCAAAAGCACTGCACAATCTTACCAGAAGCGACTTACTGTTTTCCAAGAGCGCTGTACTACAGACCAGAAGCGACGCATAATATTATCAGAAGCGTTGAAAAATAACCAAAAGCGATGTACTGTGCATCCAGGAGCGCAACACTGTTCTACCAAAAGTGATGTCGTATATAGCGGAAGCGCTGTAGGATACCACTAGAAGTGCTGAAAAATAACCAGAAGCGCTGCACTGTTATGCCGAATGCGCCGCACGGTCTCAGATCATGGAAAGATTAGTTTTTGTCAAAAAGGACCAGATCAAAATGGGATTTCATGTTTAATCTACTGCTCCGAACAATAATATCTGATAGATCTGAATAGTGAAATCCAGAAAGCTCAGAAAGTGTAGCAATACAATAGATTAACGCGACTACCGAAGATACCCCTAAATAAAATAGCTTAGGATGTATCAAAAGTAGGTTTGGAAAGACAAATACAACAGCTTGTCAAACAAATCCACTTATATGAAATGAGAAAAACCCTGCAAAAACCTCGAATGCGGTCAAAAACCTAATTAAGCCAGAAGCACTTCACAAGACTGCCGGTCGCGCTTTTCTGTGCTACCGGAAGCGCTACTCTGTGGTACCAAACGCGCGGCAGTGCCCCCAAGGGCGCTGAACTGTGCCTCTAAGAGCGCTGAAAGATACTGCTAGAAGCGCTGTGCAATATCATTTGCGCTGTGCCGTACTATGACTTCAAAAAAAAAAATTCTCAAAGAAACAAAGGGATTAGTGGGTCCCACCAGGCGTGCCAGAATGTGTATGAGGAAAAATTGATTAATCTAAACTAATAAAATCAAAGAACCCAATAACATAAAGAAAATGAATTTAAATAAAAGCCATGACAAATAATCAATGAAATAAAGACTTTTACCGAAATCTGTATTGTTTCCTTTCGATTGAATGTGGATTGCTCAATGAAGCTGCGAAGCCATAGCTGCAACAAACAAGTAGTGTGCTCAAGAGATCAATGTCAAAAGATCGTAAGTGTGCTCAATCGACGCGTTTTGTATGCTCAAAGCTCTGTCAAGTATGCTTGAGAATACGATCGAAGAGAGAGGCTCAATGAAGGAGATGAGGGGGGTTTATATAGATTTCAAGGAAGATCGATCAATGGTCTAGATAATTCAGAAGAATCAACGGAGGAGATAAGTTGAGGAATGTGCAACGAATGAGAAGAAGACATGTGTCTTGCTTTCTTTTGCATGAGAGGAGTTATCAAGAATAGAAGAATGAGTTAACTGAAGAGATAAATCAATTAAAAGAATAAAGCAATCAGTTAAGTGATTTAAAACAAGAAGAAGGGATTTGCATGAGAAAAGAAGATATTTTGCTTTATTAAATATAGAAAGCTTGAGTTCTATTAGAAATAACTCAAATTTAGAAGAAAAAGCAATTTAAATAAATAATTATTTAAATTTAGAGAAGATATTTTGGAAGAAATAATTAAATAATTGGAATTATTTAATTTAGAAGATTTGAAAGCAAATTAAATAAATAAATTTATTTAATTGTTGTGCATGATTTTGGAAGAATGATTTTGATTTGATTAAATAATTAAGAATTATTTAATTTTTATATAAAAGGGAATTTGTTGAATTAATTAAATAATTGGGTTTTATTTAATTAATGTAGATGTGAATTTTGAAAGGAAGATAATGATCTAATTAAATAATTAAAATTATTTAATTGTGGAAGAATAATAGAGGAATTTAATTTAATTAATTAAATAAAGAGAATTTATTTAATTAATGTCGAAAGTATGTAATTTAGAAGAATTTGGTGAAAATTAATTAAATAATTAGATTATTTAATTAATGTGTGAAATGCAGGTGATTTGACAGATTACGAAAAGCTAGCAGTGTGATGACTTGGTCATTTTAGGGTGTCTACAGGGTTAAATAAGAGTGTCAAGGGTAGAGGGATTAGGGTTTAAGGTATAGTATCGAGCCCATTGAGGGTCTAGGAATAGGGATAGCATTTAGGGTTTAGAGATGAGGGATTAGAGTTGAGGGATGATGGATGACGGATTAGAGTTGAGGGTTGAGGGATTAGGGTTTAGGGATAAGGTTTAGGGTTAGGGTTGAGGGATTAGGGTTTAAGGTATAGTGTTGAGGGTTTAGGGATAGGGTTTAGGGTTGAGGGATTAGAGTGAAGGGTTGAGGGATTAGGATTTGACGTTGAGGGTTGAGGGTTTAGGGTTTAGGGTTTAGGGATAGGGTTGAGGGTCGAGGGATCAGAGTTAAGGGTTGAGGGATTAGGGTTTGACGTTGAGGGTTGAGGGTTGAGGTTCGAGGGTCAAGGGTTTAGGGATAGGGTTGAAGGTCGAGGGATTAGGGTTAAAGTAGAGTGTGGAGGGTATAAGTATTAGGATAGGGTTGGAGGGTTTAGGGATAAGGGATTAGGGTTTAAGGTATAGTATCAAGTTTGTTGAGGGTTTAGGAATAGGGATAGCATTTAGGGTTTAGGGATGAGGGATTAGAGTTGAGAGATGACGGATTAGGGTTGAGAGTTAAGGGATTAGGGTTTAGGTATAAGGTTTAGGGTTGAGGGTTGAGGGATTAGGGTTTAAGGTATAGTGTTAAGGGTTTAGGGATAGGGTTTAGGGTGGAGGGATTAGAGTGAAGGGTTGAGGGATTAGGATTTGACGTTGAGGGTTGAGGGTTTAGGGTTTAGGGTTTAGGGATATGGTTGAGGGTCGAGGGATCAGAGTTAAGGTTTGAGGGATTAGGGTTTGACGTTGAGGGTTGAGGGTTGAGGTTCAAGGGTCAAGGGTTTAGGGATAGGGTTGGGGGTCGAGGGATTATGGTTAAAGTAGAGTGTGGAGGGTGTAAGGATTAGGGATAGGGTTGGAGGGTTTAGGGATAAGGGATTAGGGTTTAATGTATAGTATTGTTTCTGTTGAGGGTTTAGGAATAGGGATAGCATTTAGGGTTTAGGGATGAGGGATTAGAGTTGACGGATGACAGATTAGGGTTGAGGGTTGAGGGATTAGGGTTTAGGGATAAGGTTTAGGGTTGAGGGCTGAGGGATTAGGGTTTAAGGTATAGTGTTGAGGGTTTAGGGATAGGGTTTAGGGTTGAGGGATTAGAGTGAAGGGTTGAGGGATTAGGATTTGACATTGAGGGTTGAGGGTTTAGGGATAGGGTTGAGGGTCGAGGGATCAGAGTTAAGGGTTGAGGGATTAGGGTTTGATATTGAGGGTTAAGGGATTAGGGTTTGACGTTAAGGGTTGAGGGTTGAGATTCGAGGGTCAAGGGTTTAGGGATAGGGTTGAGGGTCGAGGGATTAGGGTTAAAGTAGAGTGTGGAGGGTATAAGGATTAGGGATAGGGTTGGAGGGTTTAGGGATAAGGGATTAGGGTTTAAGGTATAGTATCGAGTCTGTTGAGGGTTTAGGAATAGGGATAGCATTTAGGGTTTAGGGATGAGGGATTAGAGTTGAGGGATGATGGATTAGGGTTGAGGGTTGAGGGATTAGGGTTTAAGGTATAGTGTTGAGTGTTTTTGTCATCAAATGTAGATTTATGGGTTTGATTATATTGATTGCCTCTCCATTTTTGGGGTGGGGATGTTTTGGAATCAATCAGGAAGTCTTCAGGAGACTTTGTGGAAGTGGATTGGAAATTGCTTGATAGAACCCCTGCTATTTATGCTTGGATAAGGATTTGTCACAAACTAGAACTTCTTCTTCCAAAGAAGATCTGTCTTTCTTCCTCGATGGGCATTTTCTATCAAGAACTTGATTATGAAGGCTTGCCCCTTCATTGTTATGCCTATCATATGGTGGAGCATTTGGCAAGCTCTTACAGGAAACAAGAAAAGTTCTCCCTCAAAAACCTTGTGGTCATTCAAGTCTAAAGGGGAAGGTTTGGAAAGAGATGTGATCAATGCAAAGGATGTGATCAATCTATAGCAGGACAAAACATGAGCGCGTTATAACACGCTCGCGTTTTGTCTTGCTATAGAAACGGTAAAAAAGTGTTGACCCCCGTGATCCAGGCCCACATGCTCTGTTTTCATACTGATTTTACACGTGCTCCGACAAAAAAGTACTTTCATGCTGTTGGGAAGTTCACATGCACATTTGACACATTGTACCACATTTGCATGATCTTTCCACCACCTTTTCTGCTTTACCAACTTGAGGAGGAAATAACATAGTTTTCACACCAAGTTTGATATATATCTATTCAAGTTTCAATTTTTGTAGTGTTGCAATGTTAATTGTGATTCAATTTTAGGAATTTAACATCATAGATTGGTTAATAGTATTGTTGTTAGTAATTATATTTGAGTGTTATTCATGTAGACACCCAAATTTGTCCCAACTTTATCCATGTCCTACAACACCTTGTTAAAACATTATCCTAAACATCATAAGCCATTTTTGTTTTAAATCCCACTCTTAATCCCATTTATCCATTAGCCAATTAATTAAATAAATTTTATTTATTTAATTAATTTCACATGCATAATTCCATTTATCCTATCCCCATCCCAATTAATTAAATAAATTTTATTTATTTAATTAATTTCCACATCATATCTTATCCCATCTTATTCATTTATCCAATTAATTAAATAAATTTTATTTATTTAATTAATATCCAACTCATATCCCAACTAATTCAAATATTTTATTTGAATTAAGTTCCCCATTATCTAATTAATTAAATAAATTATTTATTTAATTAATATCCAACTAATATCTCAACTAATTCAAATATTTTATTTGAATTAAGTTCTCATTATAAGCTGACTTTCCAATTAATTAAATAAATTTAATTTATTTAATTAATTTATCTTATCATTTAGCCGACATGTGTGCCTCTTTCATTTAAAAAGATAAGTGGTACTACAGCCTTTTATTTAATATCTTTTATATGTAGTACTTTTTATGTACACAAGCACACATGAGCCCTATTCTCCTTGACACTTGTCAAATGACTACAACTCCCTTGAAGAGTGGGATAACTGAATCAATCCTAGCCATCCACATCAATCAATTAGCTGTTTAATCTCAACCATCCATTTGAACCAAGTCTTTTTTATAAATCAAACCCCTCATAAGCCATTAGCATGCATTGAGCCTCAAGTACCTTTATTCTGCCAAATTTTCTAGAATGCATTGAGCCTCAAGTACCATTATTCTACCAAATTTTCTAAAATGCATTGATCCTCAAGTATCCACGTGCTATTGAAATATCATTAGAGCCTTTGCATCCTTCATCAATCATTCATTCTAGCATCATCTTAATGTTATGCTGCAGAAGTGAGCACCCAACATTCTTCCAACAATAATCCTTCAAAATCTTGCATGCTCATGTGAGGTGGAGAAGAGCAATGGAGATAAATTGAGCATAGTGTGGAGATCGATTTGTATTTACATTTGTTATTTTGATTTTCATGTTGTCTTGTGCTTCATTGTGCATTGCTAAGGTTTTTATCATTGTTGTTTATTCATTTGCCCTTATTGCAATTTTACCCTAACTACATTTGGCACGCCCAGTGGGACTCACTTCGCTTGATCTTTTTTTGCAGGTTTTTGTAGTAAAAATTTGCATTCATATAACCCCCATTGTTGAGTTTTGTAGGTTTAATTAACTTTTTGTTGCAGATCTACTACTTTTTGGACAAAACCCTAGGTTTTAAAGATTTCATCATATCTCCCAAACGGCTATGAATTTTTCTACAAGATTTTAACAAAAGTTTGTCCATGATATAAGGAAGCTACAGTAGAAAAATTTTGGGTTTATCACAATGTTTGCAGGATTTATCACGTTTTTTATGTTTTTCATAAAATCACAATTCTGGGCGCAAATCAGTGAATATTTTAGAAATTTTTATATTTCTGGAAAGCCCACAAAATTTTAATAGGGATCTATGTTTTACAGATTTAATTTGGAGGTCATTTACAATGCAAAAAAATTAGATCTTTGCCGACTGTACTATTTTCATAAATCCGCATTTCTGGGCGTAATCAAGGAATTTCTCTAATTTCTTTACATTTTCAGAAAGCTCTCTAAAAAATAATAGGAGTCTCTTCTTTGATTTTTTAATTTTTGAACCCAAAATGTATCAAAATAATCAAATCTAATTCGGCTATGCATCTGAAATTACAATTTTTCTTGCCTGATGAGCTTATTTTTTATGCCTGCATTATAATATCATTTTTTTATGTTGTAGGTGATCATAAGGAGCTTCAGCAGCAGCAATATCAATCATCTACAAGAACTTGGAAAGCGAAAATAATCAGGTGCACTCATTCTAATCTTTCATCTTAATCATTGTTTGCAAACACATTTGGACTTTGGGCATAAAACAAACAACTTGTTTGCAATCATACCATTGAAATTGGGCTTAAAATGAACCATTGTCTTTCATCACATTTACATTTGGGCTTTAAAACAAACAAGTGCTTGCATTGTCTTCCACACATTGAATTTCTAAGGTTAATGAATTCCATGCTAGTGTGACCAAGTAAATGTGTATGCTCTCTCCTCGCGTCCCAACATGAACTTGGAGATCAAAAACATTTACTTGTGTTGCTTTTGTTTAGCCTTAGAGAGGCCTACCTTGGTATCCACCCCAAGGGAACGACCTCAAGCGGTACTTTCATCCGGTCCGCTATAAAAATCAGAGGATAATGCGAAAGCCAAGTCTAACCTGTATTAGCGCTCACCATACAGTGCTAACTCGAAAGGAGGTGTACCATTGTGTATATTAAAACTCCTAGTAGGGTTAGTTAAAGTCTTAAGTGGCTTGCTGGATGCTTGTGGGGTGCCGGTCCCCTAGATTTTCACTAGAACCTCCTTGTGATAGTGGTCTTGCTTTGACTAGGACTTGTTGAAGTGTCTTCATGTGCTTGCTTAACCATCATCACATTCTTCAAAACGAAAACTTGCTTATGTGTCTTGTGTGAGTGATTCATGTGTGTGTATGCATAATCATTTGTTTGAATATTGCTACATCAAGCTCTAAACACCCAAACACATAAAGACAAGTTATCCTACACATTCTTCCAATAACATTCAAATCCAATCACTTTCATCCCAAACTTATCCTAGTCATCATCCAACCCTTCATAGCCAAGTCATCCAAACAATCCACATCATCATCCAAATCCCTAAACAAACACTTGCTAAAAGGACCTAAGACAAACACTTGGTGACAACATGTTTACACTAGAAGACCCAGAAATCAAATTCCAAAGATTCCTCAAAAGTCTTTATGAAGGATCACAACCCCTAAACCAAGATGCCATTGAAATATTACAATTCTTCCTCCAAAAAGCTCAACCCCACGTAAGCCAATCACCTCAACTGCAACACTTCGTAGCCCAAGTTCAACACCTTTTAGCCACTAGTCAAGCTCAACAAGTACAACAATCCTTAGCCATTCCATACCAACCTAATCCACCTCATAGCCACATGTCATATCCATCCACCTCCTATCAACTTAATCCACCTATCCACCAAGCCAATGCCACATCAACCTATGAACATCCACTTCAAGCTTATCCAATCCCTCATGCCATCATTCCAATGCACTACCAAGCCCATCCACAAGGCAATCAAGTGATATCACAAGAACAACATGCAAGTCCAAATAGCCCTTTGTACATAAATCAAGCAGGTCCAAGTACACATTTTCAACAAGACCATCAAGCACCATTGATAGACCTAAGTCCACCTTTCCAACAAGAAGCACATCCAAGTCCAAGTGGTCCCTTGTACATAAACCAAATGAGCCCAAATTATCCTATGCAAGATCTAATTACCTTTGACAAGGGAGATACCAATCTAGAGTGGCCTCCACCATCCAATCACATGCCAACACATGAGCCAACTAGTCCTATCCCAACACCATCATGTGATCCCATTCCTAGTCCATTAATCCATCTACCTTCTAAATCACCAAGCCCTCCATTACCTTCATCACCATGTCATTCTAATCCTTCACCAAAGGATGCGGCTGAGAGAGTTTTACAAAGGATGCTTGAAGCAAAACTCATTGAACTTCCTGAAGTCAAACCATGTGAAGAAAGTCCATATGATGAACATGATTATTGTGCATACCATAGGACCAAAGGCCACAATACAAATCAATGCCCAATATTTGTCTCAATTGTTTACAAGGTGTACCTACCTACAATAAGAAAACATGCCACATCATCCCAATCCCATGTATTACCCTCATCCAATCCCAATCTTAGCCTATCAAACTCAATTATCCTTCCATCTAATCAAAGTCCTAATCCTAATCCATCCAACCCAATTAGCCCTCAACCTAATCCTAATCATGAGCCTACAACACCCTCTACCCTTATCATCCATCCATTATATTTCCCATCCACCCATACACTTGTGAAGGATGTGATCCATTGGCTACTAGCTAGGAATAAACTACCTCCATGTCAAACACCCATTTATGAGCCTACCAAAGAACTTCCAAAGGTCATGTCCAATCCTATAATCCCATCATGTGGTCCACCTATCCAAGAGACCTCAATTAAGAGTCTTAACCCTTCAAGCCCATCATGTGACCTACAAAACATCAAGCCTATTCAAGAGTGTCCTATTATGAATCCAAGTCAAGAGTCATCATGTTCTCATGTTGTTGACCAAAAGCCTATCCAAGAGCCTTCCACTTCCATTCAAGCAACCCAAGAGGTATGTCAAAGGTTTAATCCTAAGCATGTGCAAATATTAAGCCTTAGTCCAACTCAAGATCAAAACACTTTCATGCAACTCATCCATAACATGTATCTTTTCCATGATCAAGATGATAGCCATAACGATGAATCTATCCATGAGCCACTTGATCCTATCCATCTCCCAACAACCATTCATGAGCAAGCCATCCAAATCCAACCTATCCATAACATCTACCTTCTTTATGATCAAGATGATACCTATAACAAAGCTATCCATGAGCACCTTGATCCTATCCATAATCTTATATCCATCCATGAGCAAGATATCCAAATTGCTCATAGTCATCCACCATCTAGCCCTATCCATAATAAGAAAACATCCACTTGTCATGATGAGACACTTGTCCCCCAAGTATGTAATGTTCCGTTTTCTAGCTTGATCTTTTACAGTTGACCGTTGGCCTATTCCAGAGACTCGTAGGCTACTTGGGGGTTGAAATTGGGGTTTCATGTTTTGGTGGTTGCTTTTGTTCGTGGATTGTGGTTTGGTTGGCGGTTTCTTTCCGGGTTTGTTCTTCTTAGTCCCTCTTGGTTACGGCTATTTTTAGTAAGTTCAAGATTGGCACCAGAACGGGATTTTGAGAGTGGGGTTGGATTTGCCTTGTTAAGACCTTTCCAATGAGCTATAGATCATTGAATTCCGACATCATCTTGGCCTCCGTTTTAAAGTCCGTAAATTAAACATTATTATTTAATATTAATGTTGTTTTAAAAGAGGGGACTTTAAGGGTGAGGTTGAAAAAGAATTGAAGAGGATTATATTATTTTCCCTCTCATGTTTTATCCCATATGCAAGAGGATTTTAGAGACTCCCAGTTGGAAAAGTATAAAAGGAGGAAGAGTGCTCTTATTTGGGGATCCAAAAACTTGATAATGTTATGCTACCGGATTGGCCTTGGGATTGCTTCGAGGAATGTAAGCCTCCTAGCTAGGCATTGCTTCTCGCTTGAAAGATAGCGACTAGTAGTGAATTAGTTTAGTTTTGTGAGTTGCATTGGGGATTTGAGCATTGTATTCAGCTTGTGCCTTGTTAGTTCAATTTTGCATATTAGAGGTTTTCCAGAAATTGCATTTTAGCTACAGCAGATTGTTGTTTTTATTCGTAAATCAAAAAATACAAAAATATTGCTTCTGGGTATTGTTTCATTCTCTCTGTCTGTAAGGGGCGACCCTATTCCCAAAGTTATAGATTTTATTTTGAAGGCTGTGATTTTTAAAAGGAAATCGCCCCTCTTGCTGGGCCGTACCATTTGCCTTTCTTGGGAATGGTGCCATTAATTCATATCAGCTTTTTGAGTCAGTTTCTTATGCAAATCTTGGGCGCCATCATCTTAGAGTCATATTGCATTCTGTTTCGTGAGATTTGAGTGACTCTGGGGGTAGTTGTACATGGATTTGTGAGTTATAGGTCTGTTGTTCGTGCACGGGAAAACAGGACTGTCATAAATCAGATTTTGAGGTTGGTCTGTTTAGTGCAATTTTAGATCTAAGCTTTATTACTCAGTAAAGGAAACTCAATTATATTGTTGCAGCTCTATTTATATGTTGATTCACTTTGATAGCAAGACATTATCTTTCATATTGTAAGCTGGCAGTAGTACTGACAGTAGTGATTATTCTTGCTTATCATAATTTGTAATGCTCAGCTTTCCGTTCAGTAATTGCAACTGTATTTCCTTTATCTCCGCCCTATGATAGCTCATTTCCCATCCCGGGTTAGAAAGCACATTCTGGGTGTCGAGTACTTTCAACATTTTAGCTTACTTCTCTTTCCAGCATTGTAATTTCAGTTATCTCTGCCATATGGTTGCCTCATTTCCGTATCGGATTGAGCAGCACATACTTGGTGTTGAGTCTGCTTTCAGTATATTAGATTGTAGGGATCCTCTGACCACATGCTCGTCATTCGTCGGCGCATCTTGGTTAGAGTTCTTGCATAAGCATTTTGATTAAGATCCTCTTACCAATGCTCACACCTTGCCCACATCGGGATCCTGGTGTACACTCTGGTTAGAGTTGCTTCAGCATCGTTTTGGTTTAGCTACTAACCTTAACGGGTGCATTGGTTTGTAAACTGTTATTGAAAATTCAAAAAAAATTTGGCTCGAAATATTTCAGTGGTATCAGAGCCACACATCCTGCCATCCTGTGAAAACAACCTTCTATGAGTGACAGAGAACAGAGGTACTTAGCAAGAGAATACAAGAAGGCTACCAGTCAATTTCATTGGCATCAGGCTCCAGAAGGTCAGACAGCTTCAGAGGTATTAAGAGCCAATTGGGAGTCTTCTCCTGAAAGAGAAATGGGGGATAATGAGAGGACGTCGGGAGGTAACAGAGATGATAATGGGAAAAGAAGAGAAAGATCATTAAGTCCGGCAAAGAGGTTCGAGAGGAAGATGGATACTTTAATGGATATGATATCTCTCATGATGGGGACAATGGGTCAGAACCAACCTCTACTGAACAATTCAGGACATGGTGGAGAACATAGTGCCACCAACTAGCATAATGGACATGCTGCTGAGCCTGCTTCAAATAACACAAACATTTCTTCCAGGCCATTCAAACCCACTTTCTTGGCACCAGTAAAACCTCATCTTGATCCAGAAGAAAATGTGTCATTTGTTGAACATGTTGGGTTTTTCCTCTGAATCAGCATTAGGGTTTGCCACTTCTAATGCACAGGCAGATTCAGCCAACTAAATACAGGAGGTTGCGTGAGCTGCCTCCCCTTCACTTCTGGTTCTGCCGCACCAAGGGGGGGTATCCCTATAACTCAAGATGTAACCTTGACTAGCTCAAAGATAGAAAGATCTAACTTGACAACAACAGGCAGAATACTCTCATGTGTGGACCAAGATCTGTATGATAGATCACAAGGCTGGCAACATTCTTGGACATGATGTCTGGTTGGGTATGAGAGCATGCAGGGGGTTCCTAATCCTACTCCTACAACTAACAGATGGAAGGAAGAGATGGTTTATTTTGAATTTTGGATGCAAAGCTGGACATGGTGTATAACCTCAACACAGAGCTAGATTGGTGCCTATCCAGGGCTTGGAGTCGGTAGACATACACCTGTGAATGATCAGCATGAATAGCTAAAACTGGATTTCAGGGGGATACACATGATATCTGCCTTACAGATATCTCCCAATATAGAGTGTTAAGCTGTCGATACTTATGGCATCCCTATTGCAGTATACCCTTCCCAATATTCAATCTGAAAACAATTTAATCTACTCCTTGAGCAGAAGTTAAAAGATTAAACATTCAACACAGGAATTCTATGTTCTAGAATCTCGGACATTCCTTGAATACCTAGACTCAGAAGAAAGATACATGCAAAACTGGAGACAAAATCAGCATAACACATGCAAATACAGCATTATTCATATAAGATTAACCATGAAATCAGTGGATTCATGCCAAATCGTACAACAGGAGATACATAAACTCACAAGTTTAGCTGCACAGAGCAACCAAAACCAGTTGTATCTTATTACAGAGCCAAAATGTCCAGTTTTCAACAACCTTCAAATGGGCCACACTTCCTGCTTATAACAGCAAGGTAGTGTACCACAGCAATTAATTACATGGTTGACCAAAAATCCCGCCAGATACACAGTATCAGAAAAATGGCGCTCAAACATTCAATGCAGCAGGTGGGAGAGGAGACAGGAAGAAATCTCGAGCCCAGCGCCGCCGCCTAGGGATCCAGATCTTCAATCAGGTACCAGGTCCATCCACGCCATCGCCCATACCTCTGCAACAATCGCCATTAATGGCGCACCAACCCGCGGCCTTGGGAAAAACATCAGACAGTCGATCGCAACCATTTCCCGCCAAGATACATCGTCATGATATTTCAAATATGCAGGATATCAATTATCCCACATGCACCCCGCGGTGACCTCTTTAACACTTTATATACTAGGTCATGAGCATATATGATGTCGGTGCTTTTGCTCCTGACGACACTAGTATAAGACTTCATCATCATCCTCCAGCATCATGATATCCTATCGCTTGAAATATCCCCCTGACGTCAGCATCATATCGCAATATAACCTGCATGATAATCGCCTTCATCGGCACAACCTGATCCATCGGAGGAACATCCTCCTGCTGAGCCTATACCAAAAGTCTGGCCGATGAACATCCTGATGATGTCATCATCATATCCTGCTGACGTCATCAGCATATCTGCCTACTGCGCACCTCCTCATATCCGGATGACGTCATCATCATGTTTGCAAATATCGGGGGATCTCCACAAGATGATCAGTGTTAGAAATATGACCCCCCCGGACCTTGATGACGTCATCATCATATCGACATCAGGATGATATTCGGAAGATAACCGGATATTTGGAAATATCATCCTGATGCACAAATATCATGCTGCACTGTAGCTCCACTATAAGATCGGGGCGATAGCTGAATATGATGATGTTTGAAAAGATCACCCCCACTAGATAATGCATGAAGCCGACAGGCGGATATCTCCCTTCGGAAATATCATGATGCAGACAACCAGAAAACTGGATATCACCCTGACGTAAGAATGACGTCAGCATCATCAGGGTGATAAAACAACGAACATGGAATGATACAACATCATCAGGATGATATTGACTAAGATCATCCTGACGTTCAAATATGATGACCCCGGTGAATATCGGGTCATACTTAGAACTCTACAGCAACATCATCAGGATGATCTTAACCAAGATCACCCAATGTTAAAATATCACCCCGGCGAGAGATCATGCTGGCAGAAAATATGATGACCCCGCAAGTAACATGGTGATAACCAGAAATATGATGATGATGATGACGACCCTTAGAAAAAATAGGTCAGGTCGAACAACTTAGAGAATAACCCCTTCAGAAGATCGGGGTGACATGATCATCATAAAAGGGCAAGGTGATAATTGGAAAATCACCGGATACTTGAAAAATCACCTCCGCAAGCAAATCAGGGCACACTGCAGCTCATCAGCAGGATCAGGATGATATCCAGACATCACCCGATATTGAAATATGATGATCCTGATGAAAAAACAAGTCGACAGAGAACATGATGATGCTGACCACCATCGAAGCAAACATGATGATGATGACCTCCTCCTCGAAGAAAATATGATGATGCAGCTGAAAAATGCTGAGGAGGTCCAACACTTAGAACATTTTTTGGATACTTAGGGAAAGTGCCTGCATGAAAATTGCTCAGAAACTGACAGTCAATTCAGGCACTAACAGAACAGTTGAGACTCAGCCGTGCTAAGTATGATTCTCTACCTGATGAAATTAAGGCAGATATGTCTTATAATGATTTTATGGATCATAAAAGGAAGGATAGAGGACAAGGAAGACATTATGAACAAAGGAGGACAATAGTTCATGGGGATTTGCATCAAGCTATCAACAAGGTTATGCTTCCACATTTTGATGGGAGTGACAATAGTTCAGCCAGAGCTTGGATATAGAAGTTAGACAACTATCTAGCTCTTAGACCCATGGAGGAGGAGGAGGCGATTAAGTTTGCTACGTTACACCTGGATGGGGTGGCGTACGAGTGGTGGTACCATGGTCTAGTCACCTTGGGTCATCAGTCTATCACTACCTATGATGAGTTTACCAATAAGCTCATAGAGAGATTTGAGAAAAAAGATCCAGAAGTGCATTTCAGAGAATTGGCACAACTTAAGCAATATGGTACAGTTGATGCCTACATAGCTGAGTTTCAGAGGCTTTCAGTCATGGTCACAGGAGTCACTGAGAGGCGCTTGGTGATCCTATTTAGTGAAGGATTGACGGAGCCACTCAAGGGTTGGATTAAAGCTTTTGATCCACCCTCTCTACAAGAGGCAATGAAGAAGGCAAGAAACATGGAGTGGGCTGCCCCTAAAGCAAAGTTTCAACCCAAACCATCATTTCACAAAAGAGATAAAGGGAAAAGACCTTAGCATAAGGAGTTCAAACAGCATCAACCTCATGCCACAAGGTTAGATCCCGAGACACTTAATGAACTCAGAAGAAAAGGGTTATGTTTCCAGTGTAGAGAAAAATGGTCCCAAGATCATGTTTGCCCAAAAGGAGGCAAATTTCATCAAATTGAATACTATTCAGCTGAAGAAAGTAATTCTGATTTGTCAGACCATCAGTCTGATTCTGAAGATAGTGAAGTGGAAAGGGTCCCAGAAGAGTCTGAAGATGAAAAGGGAAGTGGAGGCACTTTGGCTCAACTTTTGAGCTTTCAAAGGAATGAATCCTTCAAAGTTCGAGGGATGATTAAGGGGCAACGCATAGTTGCTTTGATTGACACTGGAGCAACGCATAACTTCATTGACGAAGCTGTGGTGGCAAAGAAGGGGCTGTAAACAGAAGAGTTTGAAGGCTTCAAGGTTATGGTTGCTGATGGTTTTCATATCACCTGCACCAAGAAGATCTCAAACATGTCCATGCAAGTGGGAAACTATGAGGTCAAGGATGACTTCTATGTAGTCAAAATTGGAGATACAGATGTCGTCCTAGGCATTCAATGGCTGCGTTCACTCGGGGAGATCACTCTAAATCTACAAACCATGGAGCTCAAGTTTCAATCCAAAGGGAAGAATGTAGTGATAAGAGGAATGTCCAATGGTGGTCCTCGGATTGTGTCATTCAAGAGGATGGCGAGGCTGATTTGTCATGATCAAGTTGAGTGGGCTGCAGAGTGTATGATTACTCCTGCTAGTCCGGTTGAAACAAAGAGAGACTATCCTCCTGATATTCAGTCTTTACTCACAAAGAAGAGCAAGGTGTTTGCTGATTTACTTCCTGGACCACCTCCTGATCGAGGTTTGGAGCATGTCATAGAGCTCAAGGAAGGAGCTAAACCAGTTATTACAACTCCTTAGCGGTATCCTAAGAAGCAAAAGGACAAGATTGAGAAAAACATTCGGGAACTCTTGGAGATGGGCTTCATTTGTCCAAGCAAGAGCCCCTTTGCTTCAGCAGTTGTCCTGGTGAAGAAGAAGGACGGTACCATCTGCATGTGTGTGGACTATCGTTCTTTGAATCAAAGCACCATCAAAAATCGATATCCCATCCCGAGGATAGATGAGCTCATTGATGAGCTACATGGAGCCAAGTTCTTTTCAAAGATTGATTTAAGATCGGGTTATTACCAAATTCGGATGAGAGGATCCAATGTTGAGAAGACAACATTTAGATGTCACTATGGCCACTTCAAGTTTCTAGTAATGCCATTTGGGTTGACTAATGCTCCTGCCACCTTCCAGTCATGTATGAACAAAATCTTTCAGAAGTAGTTGAGGAAGTTTGTATTGATATTTTTTTATGACATCCTGATCTACAGCAAGACATGGGAAGAACATCTCAAGCACTTGGAGGAAGTGCTTAGCATCCTGGAATCAGAGAGTTTGTTTGCCAAAGAATCCAAATGTGAATTTGGAATGAAGGAGTTACTTTACCTTGGCCATATAATTAATGCTAAAGGAGTGAAGGTTGATCCTGAAAAGATCAAGGCAATTGTTGATTGGCCACCTCCTGAGAATTTGACTCATCTGAAAGGATTTTTGGGTCTTTGTGGGTTTTATAGAAGATTTGTGAAGGGCTACTCTCAGAATGCTGCTCCTCTTACTGACCTCATGAAAAAGGGTGCCTTTTGTTGGTCAGAAAAGGCTCAAACTACTTTTGATAAATTTAAGGGGATCATGAGCTCTTGTCCGGTTTTAGCTATCCCAGACTTCTCCAAGCCATTCGAGCTACAGTGTGATGCATCCAGTGAAGGAGTTGGGGCTGTTTTGATGCAAGACAAACATCCCATTGTGTTTGAAAGCAGAAAATTAAGAGGTGTTGAAAGGACCTACTCCATCTATGACAAGGAGATGCTTGCCATTATGCATGCATTAGCTAAGTTCAGATAGTACTTGGTGGGGAGCAAGTTTGTGGTCAAGACTGATCACAATAGCCTCAAGCACTTCATGCATCAAAAAGATTTGAACGAGAGGCAACAAAAGTGGGTGAGTAAGCTTCAAGCTTACAATTTTGACATTGAATATATCAAAGGAAAAAATAATATTGTGGCTGATGCTCTATCTAGGAGACCTCATTTAAGCTCATTGTGTGAGCTTACAGCTGATTGGAGGGACATGCTGCTTGCTGATTATGCCAAAAATTAGTTTGCAACCAGCATCGTTGAGGGTACTATTCTTGATGAAAGGTACAAAGTGGTCGAAGGGCTGATACACTACAAGGGTAGAATCTTTGTGGTGGCTGATTCTAAGCTCAAAAAGAAGATTTTGTTGACCTTTCATGACATTCCACTTGCTGGTCATCAAGGGTTCTTCAAGACATATAGGCAGATCAGGGAAAGATTTTCTTGGAAAGGGCTGAAAGGGGAGGTTCAACGTTACATTCAGGAGTGTCCCACTTGTTAGATGAACAAAAATGAGCATACTTTACCAGCTGGTCTTCTGCAACCTCTTCCCATTCCCAATCAAAAATGGGAAAGCATATTAATGGACTTCATCATAGGGTTGCCCAAGGTTCAAGGTAAAGACTGTATCTATGTTGTAGTGGACAGATTAACAAAATTTGCTCACTTCTTCGCCATTGCCAGCTCTTTTTTAGCAGCCCAAGTTGCAGATCTATTTTTTCATGAGGTGTTTAGATTACATGGGTTGCCAAAAAACATTGTGAGTGATAGGGACAGCAAGTTCCTAAGCACTTTTTGGCAAGAGGTTTTCAGAATGAGTGGTACAGTGCTTACTTCAAGCACTAGTTATCACCCTCAAATCGATGGACAGATAGAGATAGTGAACAAGTGGTTGTAAGGTTACCTGAGAAACTATGTTTCGGAGCAGCAAAGAGCTTGGGTGAAGTGGCTTCACATGGGCGAGTATTGTTATAACTCTACTTTTCACATGTCAATAAGGATGTCACCTTTCATGGCTCTTTACGGTTATGAGGCTCCTAGCTTTGCTGATTTGGTGTTTGGTGATAGCAAAGCCCCTCAGGCCAAAGATTTATTGCAGCAGAGTCAAGATATCTTAAACTCATTGAAGAACAATCTTCAGATTGCACAGAATCAGCAGAAGATGTACGCTGATCAGCGGCGTGTTGAGCACTCTTTTGAAGTTGGAGATATGGTTTATCTTCGACTACAACCTTATAGACAGTCCACTCTCAAGAAAAGTGGAGCTGAGAAGCTCAAACCACGTTTCTATGGGCCATTCAAGGTCACTAGGAAGGTGGGGGTAGTAGCTTATGAGTTAGAGCTACCTTCGGATAGCAGAGTGCACAATGTATTCCACGTGTCTCGCCTCAAGAAGGCACTTGGACACAACGTTGTTGCTTCATCACAGTTGCCACCTTTGGATGAAGAAGGATAGTTAGTTTTGATTCCAGAAGAGATTCTTGATTCCAGGGAGCGTTCCTTGAGGAAAAGAACTATCAGAGAGTATTTGGTGAAGTGGAAGAACTTGCCTATGGAGGATGCTACTTGGGAGAATGATGAGATTCTGCAACATCCAGGCTTGCAATTGCTTGAGGACAAACAATCTTGGGAAGGGCGGACTGTAATGTTCCATTTTCTAGCTTGATCTTTTACAGTTGACCGTTGGCCTATTCCGGAGACCCGTAGGCTACTCGGGGGTTGAAATTGGGGTTTCATGTTTTGGTGGTTGCTTTTGTTCGTGGATTGTGGTTTGGTTGGCGGTTTCTTTCTGGGTTTGTTCTTCTTAGTCCCTGTTGGTTACGGCTATTTTTAGTAAGTTCAGGATTGGCACCAGAACGGGATTTTGAGAGTGGGGTTGGATTTGTCTTGTCAAGACCTTTCCAATGAGCTATAGATCATTGAATTTCGACATCATCTTGGCCTCCGTTTTAAAGTCCGTAAATTAAACATTATTATTTAATATTAATGTTGTTTTAAAAGAGGGGACTTTAAGGGTGAGGTTGAAAAAGAATTGAAGAGGATTATATTATTTTCCCTCTCATGTTTTATCCCATATGCAAGAGGATTTTAGAGACTCCCAGTTGGAAAAGTATAAAAGGAGGAAGAGTGCTCTCATTTGGGGATCCGAAAACTTGATAATGTTATGCTGCCGGATTGGCCTTGGGATTGCTTCGAGGAATGTAAGCCTCCTAGCTAGGCATTGCTTCTCGCTTGAAAGATAGAGACTAGTAGTGAATTAGTTTAGTTTTGTGAGTTGCATTAGGGATTTGAGCATTGTATTCAGCTTGTGCCTTGTTAGTTCAGTTTTGCATATTAGAGGTTTTCCAGAAATTACATTTTAGCTACAGCAGATTGTTGTTTTTATTCGTAAATCAAAAAATACAAAAATATTGCTTCTGGGTATTGTTTCATTCTCTCTGTCTGTAAGGGGCGACCCTATTCCCAAAGTTATAGATTTTATTTTGAAGGCTGTGATTTTTAAAATGAAATCGCCCCTCTTGCTGGGCCGTACCATTTGCCTTTCTTGGGAATGGTGCCATTAATTCATATCAGCTTTTTGAGTCAATTTCTTGTGCAAATCTTGGGTGCCATCATCTTAGAGTCATATTGCATTCTGTTTCGTGAGATTTGAGTGACTCTGGGGGTAGTTGTGAATGGATTTGTGAGTTACAGGGCTGCTGTTCGTGCACAGGAAAACAAGACTATCATAAATCAGATTTTGAGGTTGGTCTATTTAGTGCAATTTCAGATCTAAGCTTCATTACTCAGTAAAGGAAACTCATTTATATTGTTGCAGCTCTATTTATATGTTGATTCACTTTGATAGCAAGACATTATCTTTCATATTGTAAGCTGGCAGTAGTACTGACAGTAGTGATTATTCTTGCTTATCATAATTTGTAATGCTCAGCTTTCCGTTCAGTAATTGCAACTGTATTTCCTTTATCTCCACCCTATGATAGCTCCTTTCCCATCCTGGGTTAGAAAGCACATTCTGGGTGTCGAGTACTTTCAACATTTTAGCTTACTTCTCTTTCCAGCATTGTAATTTCAGTTATCTCTGCCATATGGTTGCCTCATTTCCGTATCGGATTAAGCAGCACATACTTGGTGTCGAGTGTGCTTTCAGTATATTAGATTGTAGGGATCCTCTGACCACATGCTCGTCGTTCGCCGGTGCATCTTGGTTAGAGTTCTTGCATAAGCATTTTGATTAAGATCCTCTGACCAATGCTCACACCTTGCCCACATTGGGATCCTGGTGTACACTATGGTTAGAGTTGCTTCAACATCATTTTGGTTTAGCTGCTAACCTTAACGGGTGTATTGGTTTGTAAACTGTTATTGAAAATTCAAAAAAAATTTGGCTCAAAATATTTCAAAGTAAGCATAAATGATCAAACAAATAACTTAGATCTTAGTGAACACAATGCTAATCAAGATCCTAATGATCCTTCATCCCCATCTACCATCGATTCCACTTCAAATCCACCATCATGTCCTATTGGTCTTACCACCCTTATCCATGAATGCTCTTCTTTAGGACAAAAACAACCTCTATCCACTTCAGCTTCTCCATCCGATAACAAACTCAAGTCTAGTTTCCTAAGCACACCTAGTCCTATAGTCCATCGCATGCTCCGAAACATGAACTACAAAGGTAAAGGCCTAGGCCTTTATGAACAAAGTATTTTGGAGCCAAACCATGTCAAGATTCCTCCATGCTCATATGGCCTTGGATACACACCCCAAGGTAAACAAGCTAAAGATGTTGGTAATTCCTCCATCCATCCTAAGTCCTATTTCCATCATAAACCACATCCTCTACCCAAAACATATGTAGCCATTCCACCTCCATCATCCTATAAATGTCAAAAGCATGTGACCGTACACCTTCCGCCATCTAATTTGCCTCCACTTTTACCAACTCCAAATATCCCTCCATCCACCTTGCCACCATTGCTTCCAACACCTAACATACCTATCATTCATAAGTATCCTTACAATCCTAATCATGGCCAACAAATGCACACATCGTTTGAGCATAAAGCTTCCAATCATTCCATCCACTCCACCCACCCCATGGGATTCCAAAATAAACATTTGGATGCCTTTATCTATAAAGCCAAAAATCCAACTAAAACTCCTAAGGACCCTCATGCCTTAGGGAATCAATGTGAAAAGTCTCTAAATCATCCATATTCTAAGCAACGTACATTCACAAAGCTATCCAAGCCCATACCTCCAAAAGCAAAGCCCAAAAGCAAGATGGTTTGGGTTCCTAAGCAAAAAGCTAGCAAAGCAAATGAGGCATCCTCATCCACATCTCAAAAATCCCAACCACCTATATCCATCCAAAAGCCTACTTCCATCCAAAACTTCCATTGCCATCAAAAATCCCACAAGCAAATCAAAAGCACTAAAAATGCTAAATATATGTGGGTACCTAAATCACTTCATCAACCATCCCCTAAGCAAACATCTCCATTGCTTCCTACACCGTCATCCAACCAAAAGCTTCAATGTTTATCACGGTGTGTGCAACCATTGGTCATGGTTCCATTGGTCATGGTTCCATTCCATTCCAAAACATTCCCACATGCCTCCATCTCCCCATCCTTCATCCATTATCCTACATATCTCCTCAATCACCTTCCTATGGTCCATGCTTTTGCATAAGCCTACATAATCCACATCATAGTCCACTATCCCCATCCATCTATCCTTGCATGAACCTTTCATAATCCACATCATAATCTATTATCCACCTAATCCATCTCCCATCCATGCAATCCCTTATCAACATCTATGAGCACACTTGACATGGTCCATGCGAAGACATCATCAATCTCTAAAGGGACACTATCAACCTTCATAGCACTAAACACTTGAGTCCCTCCTATCCATTACCATGGTGAAAACCTGGCAAACAGGTGCCATGTGTAATTGTCAACCCATCTAAAAGCAAAAAAGAAAAAAAAAAGCAATCAAAATAGTAAAGAGAAATCCCTTCGTCCAATGGTGAAAACCTGGTAAACAGGTGCCTTGGATAAGTACCATGATGAAAACCTGGCAAACAGGCGTCATGTGTAAGTTGATCTTCTATGTCACTTACACTTGGGGGCACATTGTCTCATTCAACCTATCCATTTCTAAACTATCCATCCCGTTATATCATTTTCCATCCTACCATACTATCCTAGCCTACCATCCTTAGCCATTACATAAACATGCCTATCCTATTGAACCCATTTATCCATTCTCCTGCCTTTTGATTTTGATGAAGACATAGGGGCAAAATGTTGAAACATGTTTGGATATTTCTTGACATACCTTCTTTCCAAACCAAGTCCTATCCATTGACAATTTATCCATCCCATTCAAACCAATCCAATCATGTCATCCCTTGGTCATGAACTTTGTCATGTAAAATCCTAAGCATTACCACCCAGAATGGGGCAAGTTCTTCCTATGCAACATAGCCTTTGGAGATCACATCCTAGCTCCCTTATGATCCATCCACTATGGCGTATCCTTATCACGAGCTTTCCATCTTATAGCTTAACCCCATCTATTTATCTTGAGCTTTTCACTATAGCTTACCTATCCGTTTATCATGAGGCATGCATCCATCCCTTATATGGCCTATCCTCTCTTATCTATCCATCCAACTCTCATGAACCTTCCATCCCATCCAACTCCCATGATCTTGCCGTCACATTTACTATGAGCCCATCCATCCTTTTATCCATCTATGCACCTAGACTTGGTTTTTTCCCTTGTCATTGGTATCAAGCACAAAGGCTACCCAAATTGTAAATCCATTGACATCCCCAAAACATTCAAAAAACATAAAAAAATGAAAATATCCCAAAAAACACAAAAAAAATCAAAATATGTCAAAAAAATCCAAAAAAAAAATTAAATATCCAACGAAACATTCAAGCAATAAAACCAATCACATCATCCAAAACAATCCATTCCACTTCAACATTCAATCAAAATCAAATCCACATGATCATCAATTCTTCCTATCAATAACATTCATTCATCCATTTCAATCAATCGATTTCCAATCATATCAATGAAATCAATCTAAGCAATTATCTTAAATCCAAGTCGTACTAATCCATATCAAGCAAGCTAATCAATCAAGGAACATTATCCAATCAAATCAATAGGTTTTGATCCTAATCTTGTCATGAGCCCAATCAATCATCATCAATGGGATATAGCATTCCCACATCCTTGTGTTGATCTAGGGATATAGCTTTCCCCGCAATGACAATACTATCTATCATCATCAATCAAACAATCAATCATTGGTTTATGACTTGACAAGGGCAATACCTTGTTTGTTTTACATCCATTGAGCACACTGAGAACACTTGCTTATGCTTAGATTGAGTGGACACTCTCATCATCACACCATCACTATCATCATTCAAAATAATCCAAACATCAAAACAATCAACCCAACAATAGCAAACATCACAACCAAAGCACATCTAGCCAACCATCAACAACAATCATCAGCAGCAACAACCAACATCAACACTAAAGCAAATCAACTCAATCACATCAACTCCAATCAAAACAAATCCAATCACTTCAGCAAATCAAAAGCAGCTCAATCCACCACAAATCATCCATCCTTCATCAAATCAATCTAATCAGCATTTCATCATCTTCCAACCATTCCAAAAAAAGATCCAAATGCAAGTCACATCCTTAAGCCATACCAATCAAGTTAATCAATCAAGCCAAGTTATCCAAACGCAATCCATGGTCTTGATCCTAGCCTTGTTGTAAGCCAAATCAATCAATCAACTAGCCAACCAACTCAGCAAACAACCATTGTGTTGATCTAGGGATATAGCTTTCCTCGCAATCACAACACTCTCAACACTATCATCAATTGACAACCAATCATTGGTTTACAACTTGACAGGGGCAATACCTTGTTTGTTTTTGAATCATTTGTGCATGCTTGCTTGCTTGTGTGTGTGTTATCATTTTATCTTGCATTTGCATCATATCCGTATCAATCTAGCTAATATTCAAATCTTGTATTCAGACAAGGTTGTATTACGCTGGGGCACGCGACACATCATCACCCTGGTCCTTATACCTTGGTGCATAACGTCTAGTGCTATATCAAACATCATGGTTGCTCACTTCCATTGCAGCATAATGCACCTCTATTTCTTCTATCTATCCTCTTGTCTTTCTTTTGCAGCCAAGCCATTTCTTTTCGAGAGCATACTCGTGTTTGTCCAACCCACCTATCCTCTCGAGGGGGCATCATCATCCTATCTTTCCATCATCATCATCATCAGCATCCCTATCAATTATCCATACCTTAACTTCTTTGAAATGATGTTACTCGGCACAAAGCTCATCATCTCGAACATCATCTCAAAGAGGGGCAAAATGTAGACACCCAAATTTGTCCCAACTTTGTCCATGTCCTACAACACCTTGTTAAAACATTATCCTAAACATCATAAGCCATTTTTGTCCTAAATCCCACTCTTAATCCCATTTATCCATTAGCCAATTAATTAAATAAATTTTATTTATTTAATTAAATCCCATTCAATCCCATCCTTATCCCACTTAGCCAATTAATTAAATAAATTTTATTTATTTAATTAATTTCACATGCATAATCCCATTTATTCTATCCCCATCCCAATTAATTAAATAAATTTTATTTATTTAATTAATTTCCACATCATATCTTATCCCATCTTATTCATTTATCCAATTAATTAAATAAATTTTATTTATTTAATTAATATCCAACTCATATCCCAACTAATTCAAATATTTTATTTGAATTAAGTTCCCCATTATCTAATTAATTAAATAAATTATTTATTTAATTAATATCCAACTAATATCCCAACTAATTCAAATATTTTATTTGAATTAAGTTCTCATTATAAGCCGACTTTCTAATTAATTAAATAAATTTAATTTATTTAATTAATTTATCTTATCATTTAGCCGACATGTGTGCCTCTTTCATTTAAAAAGATAAGTGGTACTACAGCCTTTTATTTAATATCTTTTATATGTAGTACTTTTTATGTACACAAGCACACATGAGCCCTATTCTCCTTGACACTTGTCAAATGACTACAACTCCCTTGAAGAGTGGGATAACCGAATCAATCCTAGCCATCCACATCAATCAATTAACTTTTTAATCTCAACCATCCATTTGAACCAAGTCTTTTCTATAAATCAAACCCCTCATAAGCCATTAGCATGCATTGAGCCTCAAGTACCCTTATTCTGCCAAATTTTCTAGAATGCATTGAGCCTCAAGTACCATTATTTTACCAAATTTTCTAAAATGCATTGATCCTCAAGTATCCACGTGCTGTTGAAATATCATTAGAGCCTTTGCATCCTTCATCTATCATTCATTCTAGCATCTTCATCTTAATGTTATGCTACAGAAGTGAGCACCCAACATTCTTCCAACAATAATCCTTCAAAATCTTGCATGCTCATGTGAGGTGGAGAAGAGCAATGGAGATAAATCGAGCATAGCGTGGAGATCGGTTTGCATTTACATTTGTTATTTTGATTTTTATGTTGTCTTGTGCTTCATTGTGCATTGCTAGGGTTTTTATCATTGTTGTTTATTCATTTGCCCTGATTGCAATTTTACCCTAACTACAATTCAATTTAACATTGAAAAGGAAGCAAGTGGTGAAAAACTCAAATTGTTGAGGAGTTTGATGCAAGAAGAAAAAAACACTACATAATTGGGTATTCTCTCCATTCGAATCTTCATTTTTTAGGTATGTCAAGTCTTTACATGCATGTTCTTTACATTTTCCTTATTTCGGATTGAATTACTTTATCATGCTTTATCATACATGTTTAAAATAGACACATTCCCAATCAAGAAAGCAACCTACAATCTCACATGATGCCATGTATATTTTCTACACTTGGGCTCTTTAATAATTATGTGTAATAAACGGACCTTAACATACCATGATGTCAAACTATACAAGAATAAATCCTTACAACATAATAAAAATACAATCCCACTATTATCTTGTATTCATTTCTTAGGAACTAATATTGGCCTCTTTATCATGCTACAGACAAATTCTCCATCATGCCGAGGAAACGATCAAGAATTAAACCAACACAGGAAGAGATAGAAGCTAAGAATGCAAAGAAAGAAGTGGCTATGAGGGAACTTCGTGAGAAGAGAAAATTAGACACGATAAATAAAGACATACCAATTGAAGAGGAACCACAACCATCACAAAGAGATATGGTATTGGTGGCACAAAGAGAATGAATGCAAAAACTTTGTGGTATGAGAGATTTGAATACCATAGTTAGAGACACATCCTCTACCGCAAGTCAACATGTAGGGACACCATCTACCACATCTCAAGTTGAGAGTACATCATCACTCACATGTGATGAAGGAGGTATGCCATCGTTCCCACCTCAACCTCAAGGTATGTCATCTATTCCATCTTCGATCGAAGGTATGCCATCTAACCCATCTCATTTAAATATTGATGAAATTCCTAATGTTGAGATGAATTTACCTAACTTAACACCACCTAGAATTTTGCATAGAAAGCCAAAGTATTTGATTGATATTGATGAGAATATTTTGCAGCTAATCGAAGGTAAGATTCCAAAATGTACTTCTAGAAGATATGCTAATAAGATTTGGAGATTGTTCTTTGAAAAGTTAAATGAGACTGCAAGATGTCAACTATTCATTGAAATGATGCGAAGTATAAAGTATAGGTCTATCATGAAGATTCTTGGGTTGAGAACATCAGAGGCTTCAAGTGAAAAATCTATTGTCAAGAATCTAATGAGTGCGTATGAGAGTGTGGGTAACACCTCACGCACAAAAGATAGTAATGCAACACAGCATGTGATTACATCGACTATAGTAAGTAGTTAAACGAGGAAAGCTCGTCTCATTAGAAAGATGAGTCAAGAATTGAGAATTAATAAGAAAACTCTATCAAGATCCGTTGGAAGACGCCAAAGAATTGAGGACACTAATGCCAATGAATTATGGGCGTTCTCGGGGAGACTACCACGAAAAGATAAACCAATTGTTGAAGCATTGAGATCACTAATTGAAGACTTTTGGAAGAATTACACAAGGGTATCTCCGAATCAAAGGGATGTGGTAAGAAGGAGAATCGGTAGTCAGAACCGCGAGCCACATCCAAAGCATTTTTTGGATGAGACTCAAACACAGTTTTATGGTAAATTTCTAGAGAAGTATCCTCAAATTAAAATTTGTCAAAGATATTTTGAAAGGCTAAAACCTTTCTATGTTAAGATAAATCACACACGCACTACTTGTTGTAGATTACATATTGAATTTTCTAACCATTTTGATGCTTATAGGTCTATATGTTTAGATATGCATACTAACAATGATTTCCAGGGTTGTGTCATATGTGCCCCACCAACATCTTCAAGAGACTTCATATCAAAAATTTTATGTGAAAGAGAGGAAGGTCAAATATTCTACAAGAAATTATGCTTGGATGGCACATGTCATCGTTGCGGTGGCTTGCAACATTTGCCAATATGTGAACATATGGAAAGAACACATGCGACTAGAAATGAACTAGTAGAGTTTGGCAAGTATAAAACAGTGGCATACAATACAAAAGATGGTAAAGAAGCAAAGAGGTGTGAATTGGTTATTGAAAAGATTCTAGTGTATCAGTTTATGCCTATATTTCGTGACAGCATAGTGTATGAGTATGCAAGACATGCCCATAGAGCTCGATGGTTGGACTTGCAATTCAAGTTATGCAAGGACACATTTCTAGTTGGTAGCATTGTTTCAGTCATCGACTTTGCAGAGAACTACAGTCTACAGCCACAGCGTGAGGTGCAATTACAATATTACAACTCCACACAGGTTTCTATATTTGTGCACATCGCATTCATTCATGCAAATGATAGTATAAAGGATGACAGAAAGATCATAAGGGAGTATAATCTCTATATTAGTGATGATCGCACGCATTCTACGGAGTTCGTGCAAGGTTTCTTTCAAGTGTTCTACAGTGATTTGGCTAGAAGGGGCATATCGTTTAGTCAACATATCATATGGTCGGATAACTGTGCGTCACAATTCAAGAACTCGCGAAATTTCTATTGGCTGAGTGGGAGGCATAATTTTATAGGTATTCAGCATATGTGGAACTTTTGTGAGGCCGGGCATGGAAAGGGGGAGCATGATGGTGCAGGAGCATATATCAAAAGAACCATAGCATGAGAAGAGTTAAAGTATAAAGACAATGCAAAGTTGACAAATGCAAAATCGATTGTCGAGTGGTGTAATGCTCTGCATCAAGAGTATTTTCACTGTTGCATCTGGTACTACATCAATTATCTTACATTTTAAGATGTAATGTTTGAATTTCTTTATTGCTTTGACTAAAGCAAGATCTTGTCTTTCAATATCCATATATCTAAGTTTAGCATCTTTGAATGGGCAGCTCATGAAAGCTATGGGTTTCTCTTCTTTAACTTCATTCCTTTGTGTCAGGACTGCTGCAAATGTGTCCTGTAGCAAATGAATAAATGTAAAATTCTCTTGTGTAATCTAGGTTGATCAGGACAAGTGCATCTAATATGGCTTTCTTAATGTCCTCAAAGGCAGCTTTCGCTTTAGGTGTCCATTCAATCTTGGCATCTTTCTTAAGCATTGCATTCAGTGGCTTGACAATCTCTGCAAACCCGGTGATGAACTTCCTAACAAAGTTTATCTTACCAAAATAAGATTTAAGCTCTTTCTTACTTCCAAGAAGTTGTAGCTTCATGATTGATTCTACCCTAGCAGGGTCAATGGTGATCCCATTTTCTGATATCAGGTGACCTAGTAATTTACCTGTGGTTACTCCAAATATGCACTTCTTTGGATTGAGTGAGATACCGTAATTCTCACATTTCTTGAGCACCTTTCTGAGGTCTTCTATGTGGTCACCCCTCTTCTTTGAAAAGATGGTCAAGTCATCCATGTATATGACTATGCATTTTCCAACTAGGCCTCTAAATGCTATGTCCATTGCATGCTAGAATGTGGCTCCAGCATTAATCAAGCCAAAAGGCATACGTCTATAAGGAAACATTCCCCACTTTGTGGTGAATGTTGTTTTTAATCTATCTACTTTATCCATCATCACCTGGTTATATCCTAAGAAACCATCCATGAAGGACATTATTTGAGATCCATTTACTATCTGCAAGACTTCATCTAGTGAAGGTAAAGGATAATTATCCTTCTCAGAAGCTCTATTCAAATTTTTGAAGTCTACACATAGGCGTATATCTCCATTTTTCTTTCTTACAGGGACCAGATTGGCTACCCATGTTGAGTGTCTCACAAGAAATATGATCCTGGCATTCAACAACTTCTTAACTTCTTCAAAGATGATAGGTTCCAACAGGGCATTAACAGGCCTTTGCTTTTGTCTGAAAGGCTTAGTGTTTGGTTTCAATGGAATAGTGTGAGTGATGATTGATATATCATATGTCTTTAACTCATCATAGGTCCAAGTGATAACATGGATGTAATCCTTCAAAGCTTGAGTTATCCCTACCTTTTCTTCTTCAGTACAAACTTTACGAATTAGGACATTCCTTACATCTTCCTTCTGTCCTATGTTGACTGGTAAATATTCTCCTCCATCAGTCTTGGGAAGATGCTTTTATTTCAGCATGCTATGCAGATCAAATGCCTTTTCTAGTTCTATCATACCTTTGGGGATCTTATTGCTTGGTAGGTCCATGATCTCTTCTTCCCAAATATGATCCTCTAAACTTCTCTCATCTAGGATTTGTGCATCAAATACATCTTTGTTTGCTCTGAAATCCAAAATATGTTGATCATCATCAAACACTTGAAGATTTGTGACATTATCTGGCATGGAGGGCACTGATATCAGTTTAACTAAAAATCTCTTTAATCCATAAATGGACAAAAGTTCCAAAGTGTCGGTAGCTTGTGCAAAAGCATCCACTCTGTGGTTTTGTTCTCTAGGGACATGAGTGATACTAAATGCATCAAATTCTTCTATCAAGTCCCAAACTCTATGTCTATAGTTGGACAACTTCTTGTAATTGCAAGCATAGATACTCCTCACTTGTCTTACTACCAATTCTAAATCTCCATAGACATGCGAAATCTTAACTCTTTTCTTGAGAGAAAATAGCAACCCATGAATTAAAGCTTCATATTTTGTCACATTATTGGTGCATGGGAATTGCAATCTGTATGCTGATAAATATGATTTTCCTACTGGGTCAATAAGATCTATACCTACCCCATCTCCTTGCTTGGATTTAGATCCATCATACCTAAGGATCCATGGTTTATCTTCTGTTAATGGCTTATCGGGGCCTTCTCTTTTCTTTTTAGCTCTTGCAGCTGCACCACTTGATATCCATTTTAATTTTTGTGACTCATTCTTTGTCATTTTTAGTGATTGATATGAACCTGATACCATTCCCTTTTTAACATCTATGGTATCATCACTATCAATATCTGATTGTAATTCAATCTCTTTCTTCTTTTCTCTTGGTATATCCTTGTTACTAGATAATTGATTCTTTGAATAAAGTTGTTCTTGCTTATCCAGTATATGCAAGCATAATGAGCATGTGGTCCTTGAATGTGGTGTTGCATGTAATCTACACTAGCCTTCAATTAAAATATGGTGTGGAGGGATCTCCTGTGATATTAGCCTTTTAATTTGCTTGGATAAAAACTCTTCAAACTTTGTCAAGTTACTTCCTGTGTCTTCATCTGACACTTCATAATCTGATTCAATCAGACAATCAGTTCCAGGGGTGATATTATTTTCATCCTTGTAAGTATCTTCACTATACATCAGTATCTCTTCTAGGTTGTACGTGTAACTCTCATCCCGATGTGTCCTTTCTTCTATATCTATAGATGACAAACAAGATTTAGAATCATCATAACTAAATGTACTGCTTACCTTAGTTGAAGATGATCCCCTTCCATTATAAGCCTGCTCCAACTCCATCATATCTAGGCAAGCCTGACAAGTTTTCTCTGAATGTGCTTCATCATGTAGCCTGCACCAGCCTTCGATTAAAATATCATGATTAGACATGTTTAGTGTTTGGCAACATTGCATTTTTCTGGACAAGTACAACTCAAAGTCTTTGAAATGATCTACTCCATCATCATCTCCTGAATTGTAATTAGATTCTATGATCACTTTATTATCCTGATGAGTATTTTTATGGATGTGTGTGTTATACATGAGGACTTCCTCTATCCTGACCATTTGAGGTCTGATAGTATAAACCCTTGGTTCAACATCAATGTAGAATATTGCATTGGTCTTATTGTACTTGGTGATCATGTGCTTCATCATAGGTTCAGCTTTTATCCTAATCTAATTAGGAATCCCCTTCCAGGGTAACCACATGTGGCTAAAATAAATAGACATATAACCATTAAGTGTTTTTGACCAATCCCTACTGAGAAACATTCCATAATTATCACGGATATCTACCACCTGGATGTCAATGTAATATTGAATCCTTGGATATGTTGCTAAATGCATGTGTATATGTGTTAATTCTACCACTACACTTACTTTAGTCTTGTCTAGCTGTGTCACCTTTTTGGGGGACTTGACTAGATGTAACCCTAAGGCATTGCAAATAGATAGGGGCATCACATTAGTGGATGCACCTAATTCTACTAGGTAGTTGTGTAAGTTCTTACCAAACATCCTCAATGTGAGTAAGAATGGGGGTGACTTAGTCTTATCTCTATAGAGAGTCATATGTGAGGTCTCAGCAGTTTGAACAGTGGCTGGAACTTTGTGTTTCACATTGTTTTCTTTGGATGCATGATCTTTGTTCAACATCTGACTCAGATTATGCACATGATTATCATCCTTTGGTGTGGACTCATATAGGGATCTCATGAAAGCTTTCTTGATGGTTGGAGTTTTCAGCAATTCTGACAATGATAAGCTAATTTTAACTCTCTTCATCTCCTCTGCTAAATATGAGACTAACTTGTCTGATTCTAGAGATTGATTACTAGTTTTCAACACTATGTTTTGAGGTGTGAAATACTGAGTATTAACCTTGGGAGGGCCAAGATTATTGCTTGCTTTTGGATCTGGAGGAGCGTTGAAGTTATTAGGAGGCAGGGATGTGGTTAAAGGACCACACGGTCTGTTGGGATTTCTCCTAAGGTTATAATTATGCTTACCCTAATATTTCTACTGATAAGCATGAACTTCTTCATGTTCTACAAATGGTTCATTTTCATCTCATGGGCTAAGGTTATCTAGTGATGAGGCTGATTTACAAAACTCTCGAGTACAAGGGTAGAGTCATATCCACAAGGAACAATCTGATTTCCTTCAATGAAAGGAGGGTCACTTGTGGTATTAGACACTTCAGTTTAAAAGATAGTGGCTGCTATTTTGAATTGAGGACAATCTAGCTCAGCATGTGCATTGGTATTGTTTATTCTACATCAGTTTGTAAGTGTTGCTTCTACTAGATTAACTCTAGTAGTCTATTTTGGTTCATTAGGGGGTTGATTAACCAAAGGTGATGGCAAAGAACCATTGTTTGGTCTAGTATTGCATACTCTTGGTTGCCTAGGTGCAACATTGTTATTGCCATTATTGTGATGAAGGGGGGTAAATCATAAAACATAATAACAACATAAATGACACACAGAAAATAGAATATTTCTCTATTGATTTAGACAACTTATTACATTACATAAGCTCAATTACAATTAGAGGAATGAATCTTCCATGGGCTGCAACGCACTACAGCTACACGCCACCAGGCTCTCGAATATTCTACCTTCTGTAACCCCAAATCAGCTAGGGTTTTTTTTTTCCCAACTATTCTTGACTCTACACTTTCCCCCTTAACTCTCCTACTACCCAGGGTTCCCAAAATAGTCATAAATAGCACTTTTTGGCGGCCTCCAGCTAAATTTTGAATTTTGCAACTCCCTCCAAAAGTAGGTCAACTTCCAGGAAGCATAACTTTTGATCCGAGTATCTGATTGAGGAACCGTTTTAAGCACTAGAAATCTCACGATATGAACTATCACACTGGAAATCTATAAATGGATTTCTATCAACTTTTAGGGATGTTATGGGATGTTTAAATGCCTCATATCTCGTTTTAGAAATTTTTAAGTGCTTTTTTGGAAAATAAAAACTTTAATATCTTTCAGCTCACAAATGATCTTTACCTGATTCCTTTGCCAAATGTCTTATATTTTAGTTATGAATCTTTCTGTAAATTTTCACTTCAATCCATGCCCAAATGTAAACTTTCCTGAAATGGCAGTTAAACTTTCCAAAATTAGCAGTTTGGAAAAAACTGAAAGTCCTACATCATTATTCAGGAGATTATGGAACTAGAAACACTAATTATGGAAAGAAATGAAAACAACTGCAATGATTTTGAATTAACTTCTTTTTGGGTGATGCAAGATTTCCCTTACACCACTGGATGCTCCTACATCAGACACCCAGGGTAATTTGAGAAGTGACCCTGTCACGTCTCAGGTGTTTGTTTGAGGAAAACCCAAATGGTCAACCTCTGCCTTAGACAACCAAGAAGAATATTCAACATTCCTTCCTTTCAATTTTACCAGATATTCTTCATATTGCTTGTTCCAAGTACTTCTTCCCACATGGCTATCCAAGATCTCTTCTATCTTCTCCATTGAAGTAGATATCGAAATACTCCACTATTCTTCTGTTGGTCCATCCTCTGTGCCACCTTCATGATATTCTGTTAAATCAACAATGTTGAACATAGGGGAAATATTGATCCCACTCGGCAACTCTACCTCATATGCATTTCCTAGATCATGCTTCTTTAATATTCTGCACGGTCCAAATTTCTTCATTTTCAACTTATTGTATGTTCCAATTGGGAACCTTTCTTTTCTCAAGTGAACCATGACTTCATCTCCTACCTGGAACTCCTTATAGCTCCTCTTTTGATCTGCCTTAGCCTTGTACTAAATATTTATCTTATTAATGTGCTTTCTCACCTCTTCATGTAAATTCTTCAGATGTTGTGCAAAGTCTTCGGCTTCAGCACTTGTCTTTTCTCCTTTGTCTAGCTTCCTAAACTCAGAAGCATTTCTTGGGCTATTGCCATATACAATCTAGAATGGTGATTTACTAGTACTCCTATTGACAGAATTGTTGTAAGCAAATTCTACCTGTGGTAAAATCAAATCCCATCCCTTGGGCTTATCTCCTACTAAGCATTGTAGCAGGTTACCCAAACTCCTATTCACCACTTCCATCTATCCATCAGTCTATGGATGGTGTGTAGAACTAAACTTCAAATCTGTCTTCAACTTCTTCCACATTGTCCTCTAGAGATAACCAACAAACTTGGTATCTCGATCTGAAACTATACTCTTTGGTAGACCGTGTACTCTCACCACCTCTCTGAGAAATAATTCAACAATATGAACATCATTAGTCTTTTTGCAAGGAATTAAATGTGCCATCTTCAAGAATCTATCCATCACCACAAAAATAGAATCATGTCCTCTCTATATCCTTGGTAAACCAAAAACAAAATCCATACTAATATCATCCCATGGCTTCTCTGGTATAGGGAGTGGTTGATATAGACCTGTATTCTGACTTGCTCCTTTCACCATCTGACATACTTTGTAACTCTGCACAGATTTCCTCACATCGTGTTACAACTGTGACCAATAATAATTCTCACCAACAATAGAAATGGTCTTATCTCAACCAAAATGTCCATCCAATCCCCCACTATACTTCTCCTTAATCAGGTTCTCTCTCATGGAACTCCTTAGAATGCACAACTGGTTTCCTTTAAACAACATGCCATCTTGGATTATGAAATCCAACCATCTTGTCCTATCCAAAGTAACAGGTTCTAGACAAGCTTTCCAAGCCTCTACAAAATTTGGATCTTTAGGATACAAAGGTTTGATCTCATTGAACCCAACAACCTCTATCTTCATTTCTGTCAACAAATTTTGCCTTCTACTCAAGGCATCGGCAACTCTATTGGACTTCCCACTCTTGTGCTTCAAAATAAAAGTATAACTCTGCAAAAACTCAACCCATTTTAAGTGCCTTTGATTCAACTTTCCTTGACTATTAAGATACTATAAAGCCTGATGATTAGTATATAAAACAAACTCTTTTGGCAATAGATAATGTCTCCATTTCTTCAAAGCCCGAACTATAGCATAAAATTCCTGATCATAAATAGATTACTTTTTCTTGGCATCATTAAATTTCTCACTAAAAGAGGCAATGGGATTACCTTTCTGACTCAAAACAACTCCTATAGCACTACCACTAGCATCACAATCTACTTGAAATACCTTATTGCAATATGGAAGTGCCAAAACAGGTTGCTCTGTAACTTTCTGTTTCAATGTGTCAAAACTTTTGTCTACTCCTTCAGTCCATCTAAACTCTTTTCTATCCCCTCTCATTGTCTTAGTCAGGGGTGCACAAATGCTACTAAAATTTCTAATAAACTTTCTTTAAAAACTTGCCAAACCATGAAAAGATCATACCTCCATAGCACTCCTTGGCGTAGGCCATTCAATGATAGCCCTTACTTTTTCTGGGTCCATCTTAAGACCTTCCTCTGATACAACAAATCCTAGGTATACCAACTCCTTTGCAAAACTACATTTTTTCAGATTAATCAACAAATTCTCCTCCCTCAGCTTCTCTAAAACTCTTCTGATATGCATCAGATGCTCATCCCAAGTCTTACTGAAAATTAAAATATCATCTAAATAAACAATAACAAAACTTCCCAAAAATTCTTTCAGTACCTCATTCATGAGCCGCATGAATGTACTCAGTGCGTTGGTTAGCCCAAATGGCATGACTAACCACTCATACAAACCCTCCTTTGTCTTGAAGGATGTCTTCCATTCATCTCCTTCTCTAATTTGAATCTAGTGATACCTACTCTTCAGGTCAATCTTCATGAAGTACTTGGCTCCACTCAAACAATCCATTATGTCATCCATTCTTGCCAATGGAAACCTATACTTGATTGTGATCTTATTTATAGTTGAGAATATGTACACATTCTCCACTCTCCATCTTTCTTTGGTGCTAGTATTGTAGGTACCACACATGGACTCAGGCTCTCCCTTATCAGTCCCTTCCTTAACAACTCGTGAACTTGTCTGTTCAACTCTTCATTCTCTGCTGGAGTCATTCTATGGGCTGCCTTATTTAGCAAACTAGCTCCAGGTATCAAATCCATTTGATGACTTATCTTCCTCACTGGTGGTAAACCTTCCAGTACATTATCAGAGATAATGTCCTGGAATTCTTCCAACATATCTGAAACTTCTGCTAGTACATCTTCACATTTCTCTTGACTAATCTTAGGAATTAATGCAAAGCAATGACACTCATGCTTCATACCCTCCAAAAATTTTCTACCATCTACCAAGCAAATTATGGCAGTACTACATACATTTTATTCCACCTCCTTCAGGGGCTTCAACTTGTGACAAACTCCATCCTTTGTTAGGGAATATGTGTTTGCACGACCGTCATGGACAACACTTCTATCATACTGCCATGACCTCCCTAATAGCATATGACATGCATCCATCGGTATGATATCACATAGCACCTCATCATGGTGGTCCCCAATCTTGAACTTCACTAAACACTGCTCATTGACCAAAGCTCTATGGTCCTTCTACAACCATGCAATCCGATATGGATGTGGATGCTTTCTTCTTGTCAACCATCTCCTCTAAAACAAGATTGTCAGTGCTTCCATTGTCGATAATAATATCACAACACTTAACTTCACATTTGTACCTTGTGTAGAATAGATTATTCCTCTGATTGGGTTCTTTCTCCTCATTCAATAAAGTTCTTCTGACAACTAGGGTTTCTCCCCTTTCATCATCTTCAAAATGCTCAGACTACGCATCTTCATCTACATGTGCATCTTGTGCATTACCTTCAGGTCTTCTATTTGTCCTTCTTTGATGTTGCGGACACTCATATGCTTGATGCCCTTCTTCTCTACATTGGAAACAGGTTCCTTTGAAACCTCCTCTTCTGGGTCCTTGCCCAGGTTGGCCTCTTCCTCTTCCTCTTTGCTCACCATTGTTCTAGTCATGAGGATGGTAGGCATTATCTCCTCTCCAATTTCAACTAGTGCCATCTTCTTCACTTTTATTTTGATCTTCATTATGGCCTCCATAGGGTCTTCCACTAGTCCTTCCACCTTGACCTCTTCCCCTTTGCTTGCTATCGAATCTTTTATTTAGCTTCTCTTCTACCTTCAAGGAAAACTGGTACACATCTTCTATGGTGGTCATTCTAACTAGGCTCAACTCCTCTTGAATACTTAGCCTCAACCCATTAATGTAATGGGATACCTTCTCCTTGTTTGCCTCTGCATGGGCTGTCCTAATAGTAATCTTATAAAACTCTTCTGTATACTCCTTAACAGACAAGTTACGTTGCTTCAGGCCTTGCAGCTTCTTCAACAACTCCATCTCATAGTCCATAGGAATGAACTACTTCTTCAATTTCTCCACCATCCAATCCCATCTGGTGATCTTTCCTTTTCCTCTTCTAGTCCTCTCTAATTGGACCTCCTTCCACCAAATACTGGTGTGGCCCTTCAACTTTATTTTTGCAAACTTGACCCGATCTGGGTCCTCCACATCTTCATACTTGAAATACTCCTCTATGTCATTGATCCAATCAATAAGCAGTTTCGGATTCAAATCTCTAGAATATGTAGAAACTTCAATCCTGGGTCTCTTTCTGAACTTTGAAATGGCCCTCAACAACCTAACTTTTACAGGATCTCCTACAACTTCTTATTCTTCCTCAGATAGCTCTTCTTTAGCTTCATCTTCACTTTCTTCTCTTGTTCTTGGCTCAAACCCTCTTCGTAGCTCCTCTTGCAATGCATTGATTTGCCTTTACAGGGCTCTAAAACCATCTTCCATCAAAGAATTCCTCCCAATATGATTTCTTCATCGAGGCATCTTGATCTTTGCAGCAAAACCCCCAACCTTAGGTCCTGGTACAAACTGCCTCACGGTCATCGATCTGTCTACACACTTAGGAACCCTTGCTCTAATAGCACTTGATGAAGGGGGGTAAATCATAAAACACAACAAAAATAGAAATGGCACAAAAAAAATAGAATATTTCTTTATTGATTTGGATAACTTATTACATTACATAAGCTCAATTACAATCAGAGGAATCAATCCTCCACAGGCTGCAACACACTACAGCTACACGTCACCAGGCTCTAGAATCTTCTGCCTTCTATAACCCAAAATCAGCTAGGTTTCTATTTTCCCTCCTATTCTTGACTCTACACTTTCCCCCTTAACTCTCCTACTACCCAAGGTTCCCAAAATAGTCATAAATAGCACTTTTTAGCAGCCTCTAGCTAAATTTCAAAATTTGCAACTCCCTCCAAAAGTGGGTCAACTTCCGGAAAGCATAACCTTTGATCCGGGTGTCTAATTGACGAACTGTTTTAAGCACCAAAAATCTCGCGATGTGAACTATCACACTGTAAATTTGTAAATAGATTTCCATCAAATTTTAGGGATGTTATGGGATGTTTTAGTGCCTCATATCTCGTTTCAAAAAAATTTAGGTGCTTTTCAGAAAACAAAAACTTTAATATCTTTTAACTCACAAATGATCTTTGCCTGATTCCTTTACCAAAGTTCTTATATTTTAGTTATGAAGCTTTCTGTAACTTTTTGCTTCAATCTGTTCCCAAATGCAAACTTTCCTGAAATGGTAGTTAAACTTTCCAAAACTGGCAGTTTGTTATTTTTAGCAGTTTGGAATAAAACTGAAAGTCCTACATCATTATTTAGGAGATTATGGAACCATAAACACTAATTATGGAAAGAGATGAAAACAATTGCAATGATTTTTAATTTACTTCTTTTTGGGTGATGAAAGATTGCCCTTACACCACTAGATGCTCCTGCATCATATTGTTGTTAAAGTTCCTATCATTGTTGTGTCCCCTGTCAGGATATCCGGATCTATCATTGTTATATCCTCTATTTTGATTTGACTTGGAATAAAAGTTTTGACCTCTCAGGTGTGTATTCTCAGTTGTCAACTTTCTCATTTGTGCAGATATCTCTTTGATATCTTCTTTCTCTTACTAAACTTTGGCTACTATATTTTCTTGTTGATGTCTAAAGAAAGAAGAACCATTGCTATTGTTTTGTCCTACATTTTGAGGTGCCTGGACATGTCCTAGATACTGTATCATCTGACCATTCCCATTTGGAGGAGGCATGATACTAAGGGGAGGTACTTGTAATGGATCAGGCATTGCAAAAAGAGGCATCATGACTTCATTGGTATGTGGTTGAGCATGATATTGCAGATATGTAGGATATGCTAGGTTAGGTGTTGTAGTAGGAATTAATTGTTGATTTACTTTTATTGCCTCTTCAAAATCTCCTATCAGAGTTGTGACACCATGATGTGCTCTCCTTATGAACATGGAGGTCAGGGGATCTAAGGCTGAGTAATATATCAATCTGGCTGGCTCATCTCCTACATTGTATGGAGCTACCAACTTAGAGTACATCTTCTAGAATCTAGCATTGAAGTTTGAGATAGGTTCTCTTTCTGCTCTTTTGATTGTAGAAAAAAGGTAATAAGTCATTACAGGATCTATAGGTATCTTGAACCTACCCTTAAAGGCTTTCTCCAAAGCATCCCATGAACCAATGGAAGATTGAGCAAGGTTGGTGTACCAATTGTATGCTTCCTCTCCCAAGGAGTATGGAAACAACTTGCATACTACATCTTGATGTTCAATCCTTGCTCTAAAACAAGCTTCCTTAAACATCCAGATATGATCATCCGCATCCTGATATGGATGATACTTAGGGCAAATTTTATCAGGATTCTTAGGCAAGGGATGATATGCAGTAAAGGTTAAGGGTGAATCAACTGCAAAGTATGACATTGTGACTTGTGTTTGCTGCACTTGAGGTATAATTGGTGATCCTAGAGGTGTCTGAGGTACAGATGGAGATACTGGAGGTGTTACAATATGTCTTGATGAAGATACTAATACACTTGACTTAGGAGTACGATGAATATCAATAGTACAAGGTCTGAGTCTGCGGATAGGCAATTCCTCAGAGATTCCACTGGATTTGGACCTGCTATTAGGCCAATGAGCCAGGATTCTAATAGCTTAGGATAAAATATGGATATTATGATTGAATCTTCCAAGATGGATATTTATGGTTAGGACTTAGTAATGACTAGATATTTGGTCGCAAAGGCAAGTTACTACAGAAAATTTGTAGAAAAACCTGAACAACAACTCAATATTTGAAGACTTCAAGCAAATGACTACAAAGATCAAAGCATTTATGCACTATACTGAAGTAATATTCATGTCCAAAGCATAACCAAATTTAATGAACTTTGACAAGATCACCTTGTAAATACGCAAGAACTAGATGTAGCTAACCAATTCAAGTAGTGAAAGAGAATGGATGGCCCTCCTTCTAGCACCAATTTATGTTAGTTATGATTGTTAGTCAAAACAACATGAATAAAAGTTCACACAACAAACCTTTATTATCTTGAAAAGTACAATCAATTTAGGATAAATTGATGACTCCAAGTCTCTGTTGATCAAGTCATGATCGTCTGACGTTACTTAGAGGTTGATGTGATATGTTGTTTTCCATTCAAGGGGCCTTACATTATTCTGAAACCAAGAATTAATGTCTAAACATCTAGTCTTACACCTGATTTTTGTAAATTTCTTCACAAACAAGGTTAATTCCACTATATTTAATAGATGATGATGATATTTTTCTAAGTTTGATCAATTCTTCTAAACATCAACTGTCATTGACTAATTTTCACTTCTGTACTTATGAATTTATCTCAATAATGTGCCTACAATTTGATATTTGCATTATTACTATTGACATTTATATGTATTTGTATGGTATTTTCAATTATACATGCAGATTAACTCAAATATGCTAAGAATATTCAATTTTCTTTCAGGATATCTGTATATATTTCTGTATTTGTTTAGGATTTATCTGTATATTTGCAATTGTGAAGGTGATTGTAATGAAATTAAACAAAATGTGTTAAATGCTTTCTAATCTTTACTAAATTGAATGAATATTCAACTATTGGTTCACATACACTCCAGATACTATCATGAAAGGAAAAAAATTAAACCATAGGTTCACCAGGCTGTTCCACAGCTAAGTATGGTTGATGCAAACTTTGATGGAAAAGAGATGAAGACAACATGTACAACATGAATTGCACTCCAAGTGACACAACAAATCAAAGCACAAGCTAAGAATTCATCTACAGATTACCCAAGTATACGATTGTATGTAATCTAGATCTTCATTTTCATTAAGTATGCAAAAGACATGTATATCTACAATCAGCTTTGAAATTAGTCCTAAGAAACTTCAACAATCTAACTTCAATTAAGTTTCAAATAATGTTACAAAGTGCACTCCATCTCATTTTATAGGACAAAGAGAGGGGGTAGTTACAAATGATCTAATGATCAGGATTTATCTATCTAAATCAACGGCCCATATCTCCTTTAACTTGGTCAACGGATATCAAACATGACACGAGTTACCAGCTGGCAACCATTTGGTAGGACTTGATCACTTCCTTGTCTTATTATGCATATGACCTTGTCATCATGCATCCTTATTCACTCTTCATCTTCTTCATCTTCTTCATCTTCTTCATCAGTATGAGGATCATATCCTATATGTATGCTGATTATCCCCTTGATGGGTTCATATGCCTATATTATTCTTTCAATCTCTCCCCCGTCCTAAACTCTAGCTTTTACTACAACATGCTTTTGGGAATGGAATTGTGAATGTAGTGTAGAACATTTTCTCTTTCTGCTATTTAACATCTTATTATATTCTTCCACCTTGGCCTTCATTCTCATAGCCTTGTTGACTACATCCTCTATCAAATGGTGGAGAGGGTCATTTGTTGCCTGCTTAAAATTACTTTGGAAGGCCTCAATTGCAAAATCAATGTCTTGATTTTCTATCTTTCCTTCTACATTGTCTTCTAGAGCTTCCAAGATATTTATCTCCTCGGCCATAAGATGATGCAATTTAACACTGATATCCTTGAGCTTGGCATTATATTTCAGATACGTCTTTTCTTTTTCTCTTTCCATGATCTACCACTACCACAGCGCGGTTTTCACCATTAGATCACATTTTTATTTTGACATTTTTATGACTGAAAGGATTTGCACTCTCTCTAAAGTATGCCTTTTTGTTAAGGTTGATGGGGAAGCCAGCCTTGTGGTCTTCTGTGGGTAAGTGTTCTCTAAGCTCTAGGTAGTCGATGATGGCATCATTATTTTCAAAGGTGTCAAGCTCAGGTGATGTTTCAGATAGATCCCAATCTATTAATTTGTGGTGAACTAGATGTAATGGATCATCTAGTTGGTCAGGCTCAAGGGTAGTTATGGTAAGGATGGAGGATTCATTTGAATGAAACGAGGTATTGATGAGGTCTATTATGGTACTTTCCTCAAGTTGTTTCATCAGGCTTGATATCATACTCTCTTCATGCGGTTCATTCTCGTCATGTTGCAGTTTGGACTCTAGCGGTCTAGCCCTAGAGCTTTGTCCCTCATGCATTGTTGGAGTATTACTATATCATTGTACAACATCAATCCCTTTGTCTTCACAAGACATCTCAAAGAGGTTGTCCCACTCATACTCATTTGAATCAGTTTCACTAGCCTCTTGCAAGCGATGAATTTGTTCCACTAAGTTAGTGGTAGCTACTTGTTTGTCTTAAACCTTTTGTTTACCTTTGCCTTTATCCTTCTGCTTACCTTGGTATCCTAACACAGTAGTGTATCAGGTTGTTTGAGTAGGGGATTTGATAGGTTCTATGATACCATCCTTTCTTAGTCCTATGGGACCATGACCATTGTATCCCATCCTTTGTAACATGGAAAAACTTTGACCATATTGTTCTATAGGAAGCTTAGGTTCTTGGTCCTCTGGTATGGTTTGACTATCTTCATCTTTGAAAAGCTATTGTAAGATGTCTTTTTCATCACTCTCATCGGATAGGCTTCCCCATTTAATGAAAGGACACATAGAAGTATCTAGTGTCTTGGCTTTGTTCATGGAAGGTCTCCCATAAGACTTTGGTAATAGCAGCAACTCTGCTAGAGAGAAAGATTGTTCAATAACATACTCCCCCATGTGCTTGTCTTTGACTTTGATTTTATGCTCTGATGTTTTTGAGGTGGAAGGTAAGGAACTTGGATCCACTTGGTTGGAGGAAGAAGAAGCTTCTCTATTGGTGGGTATGACAACTTTTGGTTTAGACTATATGGTATTGCAATACTGAAATGGATCGAGGTCCCCTTGTATGGTTATTTCTTGACTGTTATGTGGGAACTTGATACATTGGTAATACATTGATGGGACAGCCTTCATTGCGTGAATCCAAGGTATGCCTAGAAGAATGTTATATGCAAGCTCCATGTCGAGAACTTGGCACACCACATCTCTTTCTACCGGTCCCACTCGTATTGGCAAAACCACCGTTCCTTTGGAGGTTCTTTCTTTCTCATCATATGCCTTGATGGTTATCTTTTTCTTAGGATCAATGGCATTTTTAGAAAACCCCAATGCAAGGATTAACTTTAGTGTACAAATGTTCAAACCAACCCCTCCATCTATTAGGACCCTTTTTATTCTGTGTTTATGTATTTGGGCCTCAATGTGTAGGGATGCATTGTGTGGTTGATTTGTTGACATGTCATCCTTCTTAGTGAAAGAGGAAATGTGGCATGGTGAGATGACCTACCATAGCCTAGAATTGATCTTGAGCAAGGTTCATAGGAACTGTTGTCTCCAAAAGAGCTTTTTCTAAAATGGCTTTATGGGATGGTGATAAATGCAATAACTCAAAGATGGATATATGCACAGGTGTTTTGTGAAGTTGGTCAATGATGCTATACTGATTTGATGTGGAGGGTGACTTGGATGTGGAAGATGACTTCGGTTGAGTTCCTTGTAGAGTTATGTTTCTCCGAGGTGTGGTCACATTACAATCACGCTAATTATTGATGGTGATCACATTGATGTGTGAATCATGTTGGGAGATATGATTGACGGTGTATTCGAAAGAAGCGTTGCTATAGCTTACTTTGTCAGCACCGTTGTTGTTGTTTTGGTTTGAAGAATCTCCCTTCTCATAATGAGGAAGAGGATTCTTGAATGCTATATGTTCATCATTGGTAGTATGTCCTTCATTAATGGATATATGTTTTTGGTCAATGAGGTCTTGAACGACATGCTTGAGTTTCATAAAATCATTGGTTTTATGACCTTTTCTCCTATGGTATTCGCAAAAGTCATTTTCATTCCACCAAGGAGATTTGAACTTGGGTTCGTATTCATGCACTGATGGAAGTGTGATGAGGTTGCCCCCAATTAACTTTCTAAGTGTGGATTCAAGTGACTCACCAAGTTGCCTGAACTTTCTTCTTGGAGGGAAGTTGTTTTGTTTTTGTTCAGTACTTTGAGGCTTGGTAGATGATGTGTTATTCTGTGGATTGGATAGGTTGAAAATAGGTTGCTTTGGCACCGCATGTTTTACATCTACCACACCATCATTCACTATGGGTTTGTTTTTGGTCCAAAATCATGACTTATCCACATTGTTGTTAGAGCTTGGGGTGTCTTTGTATATATTTACTTGCCCCTTTGCTATCAAGGCTTTCTCAATGAGAAGCCTTATCTCAATGACCTTACTAAAAGTTGATGGACATTGAATCTGTATTTGATAGCTTAGCTCAGTGGACAGATTGTGCACAAACATTTCTATCATCTATTTTTCAGGTATGTGATAGGGACACTTGCTCGCATGTTGCCTCCATCTTTGTAGGAAAGATGCAAATGATTCTCCTCCTTTTTTATTTTTTATTGCAAAGGTCTAGCATGGAGATTTCATGTTCTATGTTATAAGAGAAATGTGTGACAAATTTGTCCACTAATTCATCAAAGGTGCAGATATCGGGAGGTAGACGTGAAAACCACTCCATAGCTTGTCCTCCTAGGCTTCTAGGGAATAGTCACATTAAATAAGTTTCATTGTGGGTGACTTCAAGATAAGCGATACTGAATTCCCTAATATGATCTCTAGGATCTCCTTTTCCTCTATACTTGTCAAATTTTGGCACTTCAAATCTTATAGGAAAAGGTATCATGTTCAAGGATTTGTCGAAGGGATAAGGTGAGATATCTTCAAGGGAATAATGTTTCATTGTGGTTTCACTTCGGATATCTACCAATTTCTATTGTAAGGATTGGATTTGGGTTGTCAATGCATCCAAGGGATTATTCTCAGCTTTGTCAGTTTTGGAGCCATCTTTCAATGACTCAGCTTCATTTGAGGCATTATTCTCTCATAAATTAGAGATATCAGAGTTTGTTTGCAATTTTTCTCCTTGTTGAGCAAGCATGAGGAAATAATTTTGAGGATCCGTAGCGACAACTCTATCCATTATCCTTTGGAACTTAGGATCTTGGAGGTGTTGGAGGATTTCCTCTTGAGTGACTTCCTCATCATCGGGTATGTTATTGTTGAGGTTGTCCATGTTTTTCATTTGTTTTGATTGAGATCTAGTTTGCACCATGCAAGATTTTTGGGATGGGATGAAATTGGATTATGAGATTTGTTGGATTTTGATTTTGATTGGAGGTGTGATATGGTAGAAGGTGAGTTTGATTGGAATAAATTTTTCTAAGGTTTTTGTTGACTCTATGTTTGACTCAAACAAGGTAATTCTTGATCTATAATGTCTAATAGCTATCAAAGTGTCGATACAAGCGGTAGTCTAAATAAGGATAGACTGACACTGCTATTTGATGAGGAGTATTCTCTTGTCAAGGTTACACTAGTATAGTTTTTTTTGGGAAGGATGATTTGATATCATGTTATAAAAACTAACTAGCTCTTTTTTGGATTGGTAGAGTATCAACTAGGTCCTAGAAGCAAGTTGTGGTTTGATTTTGAGGTGTTTTAATAGCAAGGTAATGATGTGAAAATAAGATGTTTGTGAAAATGATATGAAAAGGTGATTGCAAGGTATAACTGATTTTTCAGTGTGAAACTATAGCAAAAGGGGTACCTAGCACTGATAATGTTTTTGTCCCACACTGTACGGAATATCTCTCTGTTTTGGATGCGAGGCTTCAAAAGTGCAGGATAATGGGTCAAATGCACAGTTCTGTGAGTCAAATGCACAACTCTAGTTGAATTTAAATGCACAGTACTATGTCTTATATGCGCAGCTCTGTGTGTTAAATGTACAAAAAGATTATAAACACAGCAAAATGGTTCAGATGCGCAACAGAATGGGTTAAATGCGCAGCAAAACTAGTTATATGCGCAACAAAATGGTTAAAATGCACAGAACTGCATGTACTTGGTTTTCTACTTTAGTTGGATAGTTTGATTTGTTTGGAACATTTTCCTAAGTTAATCTAAGGTTTGCAATGCTGATTTTGGTTTAAGTTATTGCTAGAAAACACAGAGAACAAAAGGTTTCCATGATTACTTGACAAAAATTAAAAACAAACAATTACAACCCTAGGAATGGCAAAGACAATATTCATTGAAATCCAACTTGGATTTTACTCCAGCCACATACATAAAGGTAGACAATTAGTAACTTGGTAGCCCCGTTTCCCCTCCACAGCACTCACTTCTCATGCATACGAAGTACAGTTCCTATAAAGAGTTGAACTTTATGTCTCCACACTAGATGAGTGTATGACGTTGGACGGCTTCAAAGGTCACTCCTCCTGTGTCAACAAATAGGGGATTTTGTCTTACTACAACAAGTGGGTTTTAGTCAAGGCATCCATTCAAGTGGTTACACGTGTGGCCATTCGCTCCGATAAGGAGGCTTCCCAGCCTGCAAAGGTTATGCTCCATAGGGTTTTGGGGGAAACATTGGTCGGTGTTGTTTTCTAAATTTCACTACTAACTCAATCAGGTTACATTATGAGTGGAGGGAAATGTGGCTCCCACAAGGGTTGAGCCCAACTCATAGACCTTATAGAACATTTCAAACCATAGTTGTCTAGAGCAATAACAGTCAGTAGGAAGGCAACCACAGAGACCTTGCACAATGAAGACAACAGGACAGCAGTCATGTGTTTTCACTATATCTAGAAAAGTAGGATCTGGGTTCTTGAGATTTTTGGATAAAAATTAGGAAACAAGAGGAAGAAAAAACCCAATAAATTTCTCATGAACCCGGTTTATAAATTTTGAGAACTTTTCACTAGTCCTAAGGCAATATTTTCATTTTCAGATTAAAATCTCTGTTAAGAGAAGGGACAACCAACAAAGCTAGAGGTGGCAACGATACACAGTAAGGATAAATTCTACATAGTAAAGAGTAGTTAACAGTCCTTGAATGCCTAAAAGTAGTCATATTATTGTTGGCAAGAGACACTATATGGATTCATGGTTGTTGTCATTGATGGCAACAAAGGTCATCCCACATATCCGCAAGTCATAATGTGTCTCTACCGGAAGTCAGAATAAAGAATGTTGTGGTCCGGTGAAGAAGAACAGAGCATGTGGCAAGGTCCGACAGATTGGTCCGGATCTCTCAGAGGAAGTGTCTTGGTGCAGTGCGGATTTGGGGAAGTCAAGAGGACTACCTTGAGTGGTATATTCCAAGGATTTAGCCTCCGGTGATGGACAAGGAAAAAGATATGAATGGTTGAGTACCGGATTCCTGAGAGACAGTGAAAACAGAGGAAGAACTGACTGACAGAGTATCAGACTGCTTTCCGGATGTGTTACTGTTGATGACAGAGGTTGTGAAGGCATGAATCATGTTTGGCCGACATGATTAATGATATCTACAAGTATATGCTTGATCCGCATTGCTTGATGAGGAAGGATTCAGCCGACAGAACAAAAGTTTGTAAGAAACTAGACTGTTCCGGATGCCGACTAGAAAAGTGATGAAATTACTTGTGCGGATATATATAGAGGATGGATTTAGTTGTGAAGTAAGTGTTGATGTGGAGATATATGCGAATAAGTCCAGATAAAGAGCAGAGGTAGCAAAAAGGATCCGGTATGTGAAAGATAACAGAATAAAGAACAGAGGAAAGATGAAGTGCAGCAGATCAGTGTACTGAGCCTAACCGGAACTGAACTCCAGCATATGCAGATGCTTCCAATCAGTTCAAGACTGTGATTCTCATCACTTTGTAGACAGTGTGTCTTCTTGTAGGCAGTGGGCCTCTTGTGAGCAGTGTGCTCGGGCAGTGAGCCCTAATTGGCAAGTGCCATTTTTGTAATTTCCTATTCTTCTAACAGAGAATAATTTTGGGTTAATCACCCCGTGGTTTTCTCCCTTAACAGGGTTTCCACGTCAAAAATACTGTGTCATGTGTTTCTTATTTCATGGTTAATGTTTTGTGTTTGATTTGATGCTGCATCAATTAAAAGGAAAGTTCAATAAGGGAAATAATTAGGATAACTGATTCACCCCCCCCTCTCAGTTATCAACAATTATCGTTGTCCAAATCAGTCCCAAAAAATCAGTCATAAGAGTGACTGTTCCGAGCATCAAAACCAGTCAAAAATGCGACCATGATGCCCCAGAAAAGGTTCGAATAGCAAAAGGTTCAAAGGTTCAAAGGACCAAAAAATATGCCAAGTTCGAACAGCAAAAAGTTCAAAGGTTCCAAGGTTCAAAGGTTCAAAGGACCAAAAAATCTGCCAAGTTTCGAACAACAAAAGGTTCAAAGGTTCAAAGATATGTTTGCTGAACTTAGAAAAGTTTCAAACAGCAAAAGGTTCAAAGGTTCAAAGGTTCAATGATCTCTTCGCCGAACTTAGAAATGTGTCGAACAACAGAAGGTTCAAAGGTTCAAAGGTTCGAGGGTTCAAAGGTTCAAGAGTTCAAAAGTTTAATTTTTGATCTATTGTCCGTTTCCACTGTGCACTTCTCATCAGAATTAAATGTTATGTCATAAATGTCATTATTTTTTGGATGAGTTTGTATAACTTTTGAATTGTAAAGCAATAACTAAGGTGATGTAATTATAAATCACTTAGTCAATGATAAATGAATGCAGAAATTGTGTATTTATGTCATTTATTGTGAAAATATCAAACATTTATGATGTTGCAGGGGAGTTATTACACAGATTTGACTTATTTTCATGGCCTTAAAGATCATTTAAAGGCATTCAAAGACATTTTTAGGTGCCTTTATGATAGTTGATGGCATGCCTTGACCATTTCTGCATTAGGAACCCATTTTGGAGATCTTTGGACAGATATTTTGGGGATATTTATGACACCCACAAAAATGGAGAGGGCTGATCCTTATCTGATTACAGCTATTTTTGGAGAGTATGAGTCATTCATTTGACTCTTTGTAAGGATTTATTTCCATATACATTCTGGAGTTAGTGATTTTTTTGCAATCCTACTCAGTTGGAGTATGTTTTTTGTAACTCTTTGGGCAGATGAAATACAGAGAACACTTTGGACACCATTGATAGTCAGATTTTGCCTTCTTGTTTTGCAGTATTGGGTATTATTAAGTGTTTGATCAGGTCATTTGTGAGGTAATGTATTTCCTTATGCCTATCTTATGTTTTTCAATACCCTTTTTCTGCAGAAGTTGTGTTTATGCAGGTTACAAACTATGTCTTAGAGTGTTATAAGGCTTTAAATTGTGAAGTTTAGCTTCCTTTTTAAAGATTTTAATGCAGTTAGGCCTCTTTGTGAAGTGCTTTTGCAAACATACAGTGATAGGTTGTGCAGGTTTTATTTTCTGTTGTCTGTGGCCAATTGTATGCAGGTATGGGTTTCATTTTACCTTATCAAGTTTGGTGAATCACCCTTGTTTTCAAGTTTTTCCAGTTTCATTTTTCATTTTAAAAGCATTCCTTCTCCTTTTTCCTCTGCAAATCCAGTAGATTTTAGGTGATAACCAGCTTAGGAAGCTGGCCTTCTCTGGAGGTTCTCTCCAACACAGGTGACCCACAGACCTGGAAAGATCCCATGTTTCTCTAGATTGCCAAGTTTCACAACTCAGCAAGGGTGCAAATCTGAGAGACAACAATTTTTGGCATGCCCGGTGGGACTGACTGGACTATCATAGTCCACAAGTCCTTTATTCATTATTGATATTTGGTGTGTATGTCAACAACATCAGCCTGTAGAGGCAATATTCACACACTTGGCGACTCTACAAGTGAAGAATCAGCTAGTTTCAGTAGCCCAAGCACCTAAAATTTCATCAAAGATCAGGATTTTGGTGGTTTTCCTGGTCTATTCAGCTTCCAGAAGCATCTCAATCACCTGGCGACTCCCTCTCTAGTATGTATCCAGTTTCTCTTTGGTTGCAAACCTATTTCTCTCTAATTCTAACATTTTTATGATTATCCAGCATTTAGATGCTATAAAATGTCAGAATTTTATGGGAATCATGGCTATTCCCCTACCCCTAATCCAAATATAGGCTATTGGCCCCCATATCAGCAATACCAGGCCCCAAATGCCTCTGAATTTATGCTAAACAACTCTTGGCCTCATTATGATCAGCATTACCAGCAGGAGGATTTTCAAACCACTCTTGCTTATCCTTATTTGCAGCCTGTTCATTCCTATAATCAACCTTGTGAAACCCATTCTGCTCTAAATCAAACATGCAACCTCCCTAGTCAATCCCAAAATGATGTTGATTTGGAGAGTTTGTTATTGGATTTCCAAAGGCAAATTTTAGAAATAGATAGAGAAGCATAATATAACATGCAGCAAGAGGAGTTGTCCTATCAGTTTTCTTATTACCAGCAGGAGGCAGAAAATAGAAGGGTGTATGAGGAAGAATGCTTGAACATGCAACTTGCAGCCAAGGAGAAACAAGACAAACAGTTGCTTGCTCAAGTGCAAGAGCTCAAGGTAAAACATTTCTCTCCTATCCCTAGCTTCAAACACATCCATCTTTCAAACCAAAGTGAATCCATGAAAGAGCCTCAAACTTCTCTACCATGGCAGCCTTCTTTGACCAAGCATCCTAGTTACAAAATGCCAAACCTTGTAAAGGCCAATCCTCTCATACCAATTCAAAATCAGGAAGAGGAAGGGGTTGTAGAATCCAAGCCTAACATAATTCCAGGTTTTAAGAGTATTTTTTTGACCCAACAACCAATTCATAACCAGGAGCAACCTAGACTCCACAAGTTTCCAGGCTTCAAAGCCTATATCCCTTCACAACCCCTGTTCCTGTGCAAACTCAAATTATCACTCCCCAGGAACAAATTTGTCTAGAACCCTCTCCCCTCCAAGAAATTCAAGAAGATATTCAGGCCTCTTTCCCTGATGTTTTTTCAATCCTCAAGGGTGGACCTGTCATCTACCAAGATAATTGGAAAGATGAGCCAAAAGAGGAGGTGGAAGAAGATAAAACTAATGAGCAGTTCGTTCATACACTCACAGAGATAGAATTGTTTGAACCTATTGCACCTGTGAGTATTGTTAAGGTCACTTCAGAGGTGGATGATGCTGCCCTACTTCATGAGCTACCTAATTATGTTGAAGATGAAGAAGACAGGTAGCTGGTCATGGATATGCAACCACATGGGGACTGTGAAAATGATGGCGGATTGTTGCAGGTTGAGGCTGAGCACGACAGTGAGGTTCCAAACCATAAGGAAGGGCAAACATGTCACTCTATGCTAGATGATGTAGGGGCTGATGATGCTGATATGCTTGAGGAGCTTCCATGCTTTATTGAAAACAATGAGGAGAGTAAACATGGGCAAGAGCAAATTGAAGATTTGTTCTTTATTATCCAGCAGGGATATCAGCTTCTTGGTGGGGAGGTATTCTCTTTTGAGCATGTGTCTGGTTCATTTTCTAAGCCTAAGTTAGAAAATCATGAGCATCTTGTTCATGAGGTGGAGACAACCATATCTCTAATTAAGATACAAGAGCTGGAGTATTCAGACCAGCAAGAAGAGAAAGAATCAGAATAGAGACATGAGATCAACCATGATGATTTGCATGTCACTTCAAGGGGATGCCCAATCAGGCATCTAGCCCAGCTAGAGACACATCAAGAGGAGTCACCACTTGTCATGCTTACCTCTAAGCATGAAGTTGAGCATCAAAATGGATGGGATCAACCTATTTATTCACCACAAGTTAGCAGCATCAGCAATCAGTCCAGGTAGATAGGTGAGTTTATCTACATTTTGTGGGGGTGTTTTATCAATTTGTCATATGCCCATCCCTCCCTCGCCATTTTTTAACTGCCCACATGCATGAGAAACATTGTAAATTGTTAAGGAAGGGCAGTTACTTTCAAGAACCAGTTAATGGCTTTGTTTAAGGTCGCCTATGACTGGTTAGTTTAGGATTAGAGTAGGTTTTATTTCAGTAGATTAGGTTTCTTGCTTTCAATAAGTGTTGTTGCACGATAGTTTAGATACCTTTTGTTTTCCCTAAATGTTGTCCAACACAGTTAGATGAGTTGCTTTCAGCATTTTGTTTTGGTTTTGGCCTTCCAAGTGTTCTTCATTACTGATATGTTGAGTTACTGAGGTCAAGATTGTTTGTCAAAAGGTATTTTTAAGTCTCTGTATGACTCTATGCCCAATGGTTAAGCTTCAGGCAACTGGTCTGATGTTTAGCAGGCAAACATATAGCAGATGTCACCAAAGATGTTACCTAAATTTCACTACTAACTCAATCAGGTTACATTATGAGTGGAGGGAAATGTGGCTCCCACAAGGGTTGAGCCCAACTCATAGACCTTATAGAACATTTTAGACCACAGTTGTCTAGAGCAATAACAATCAGCAGGAAGGCAACCACAGAGACCTTGCACAATGAAGACAACAAGACAGCAGTCACGTGTTTTCACTATATCTGGAAAAAGTACGATCTGGGTTCTTGAGATGTTTGGACAGAAATTAGGAAACAAGAAGAAAAAACCCAATAATTTCTCACGAACCCAGTTTATAGATTTTGAGAACTTTTCACCAGTCCTAAGGCAATATTTTCATTTTTAGATTAAAATCTCTGTTAAGAGAAGGGACAACCAATAAAGCTAGAGGTGGCAGCGATACACAGTAAGGATAAATTCTACATAGTAAAGAGTAGTTAATAGTCCTTGAATGCCTAAAAGTAGTCATATTATCGCTGTCCAAATCAATCCCAAAAAATCAGTCATAAGAGTGACTGTTCCCAACATCAAAACCAGTCAAAAATGCAACCATGATGGCCCAGAAAGGTTCGAACAGCAAAAGGTTCAAAGGTTCAAAGGTTCAAAGGACCAAAAAATCTGCCAAGTTCGAACAGCAAAAGGTTCGAAGGTTCAAAGGTTCAAAGGACCAAAAAATCTGCCAAGTTTCGAACAACAAAAGGTTCAAAGATCTGTTCGCCGAACTTCGAAAAGTTTCAAAAAACAAAAGGTTCAAAGGTTCAAAGATCTCTTTGCTGAACTTAGAAAAGTTTTGAATAGCAGAAGGTTCAAAGGTTCAAAGGTTCAAGAGTTCAAAAGTTCAATTTTTGATCTATTGTTCGTTTCCACTGTGCGCTTCTCATCAGAATTAAATGTTATGTCATAAATGTCATTATTTTCTGCATGAGTTTGTATAAAGTTTGAATTGTAAAGCATTAACTAAGGTGATGTAATTATAAATCACTTAGTCAATGATAAATGAATGCAGAAATTGTGTATTTATGTCATTTATTGTGAAAATATCAAACATTTATGATGTTGCAGGGGAGTTATTGCACAGATTTGACTTATTTTCATGGCCTTAAAGATCATTTAAAGGCATTCAAAGACATTTTTAGGTGCCTTTATGATAGTTGATGGCATGCCTTGACCATTTCTGCATTGGGAACCCATTTTGGAGATCTTTGGACAAATATTTTGGGGATATTTATGACACCCACAAAAATGGAGAGGGCTGATCCTTATCTGATTATAGCTATTTTTGGAGACTAAGAGTCATTCATTTGACTCTTTGTAAGGAGTTCTTTCCATATACATTCTGGAGTTAGTGATTTTTCTGCAATCCTACTCAGTTGGAGTATGTTTTTTGTAACTCTTTGGGTAGATGAAATACAGAGAACACCTTGGACACCATTGATAGTCAGATTTTGCCTTCTTGTTTTGCAGTATTGGGTATTATTAAGTGTTTGATCAGGTCATTTGTGAGGTAATGTATTTCCTTGTGACTATCTTATGTTTTTCAATACCCTTTTTTTCTACAGAAGTTGTGTTTATGTAGGTTACAAACTATGTCTTAGAGTGTTATAAGGCTTTAAATTGTGAAGTTTAGCTTCCTTTTTAAAGATTTTAATGCAGTTAGGCCTCTTTGTGAAGTGCTTTTGCAAACATATAGTGATAGGTTGTGCAGGTTTTATTTTTTGTTATCTGTGGCCAAGTGTATACAGGTCTAGGTTTCATTTTACCTTATCAAGTTTGGTGAATCACCCTTGTTTTCAAGTTTTTCCAGTTTCATCTTTCATTTTAAAAGCATTCCTTCTCATTTTTCCTCTGCAAATCCAGTAGATTTTAGGTGATAACCAGCTTAGGAAGCCATCCTTCTCCGAAGGTTCTTTCCAACACAGGTGACCCACAGACCTGGAAAGATCCCATGTTTCTCCAGATTGCCAAGTTTCACAACTCAGTAAGGGTGCAAATTTGAGAGACAACAAGTGTAACACAACAACACCCGTTGTTTACAACTTTCATCAAAAACATAATTTATTTTAAGTAACTTGGAGGTGGCTTGGCTTTAGTCCGTTATCACTCGAGGTCGTCCCACTTGGAAGGACGAAATTCCAAGGCCGGGTGATGCAGGAGCATCCCTAGTTCAAGAGCAATCTTGCATCAACCAAAAACATTTACATTTTAGTTTGTTTGTAGTTTAGTTTGTTTCTTTTCATTTTCCAGATTTAGTGCAGGCAGTTCAGTCAAATGCAGATTATATATTTCGGTCCAGTAGCATTTTTAGAACTTGTGGAGCTGGACTTAACATCTACATTCATTCATCTACATCATATCCAGAATTCATAGATCTGCACTTCAATACCAGAAAGATATCACTATCAGAAGTTTGACTGTTTCTCAGAGCAGAGTATCCAGATAATCACTGACAATCAGCTGAAGGAGAAACTTGCGGAAGCATTTCTTGATCTTTGGAGCCTAATGACACATCATTCAATGATCTTTGGTTCGTGACCGACCTTCCTCAAAGATCCGCACCACATTCCATTTATTTTCTAGAAGTGTTCTATGCATTTAGGTCTGACCTATCTGTGTTCACACGTTACATCTCTTCTTTGGAATTTGTGATCTTCCTTGGACAATGTGGAGGGATCTGTTGGTCCAGAGATCATATAAATTGATGTAATAGATCCTTAGGAAAGCATTTCAAAAGTTACTAAGTTTTAGATAGATAGCTTATTCATTTTCTGGTGAAGGAGCTTCAAAGCTTTATCTTGCTCATGTATGTAATCAAGCCTGTGAGCCCTAATTGTAAGCCTGTATGTTGTCGGCCAATCTCTATTTGAATTCTATGTATACTGAATGACTAAATCTGCATTTGCTTTATTTCCTTAGTTGTTTCCATTGTGTTTACTCTTGCTGCATGGTCCAGATAGTTCATTCTGTGAACCCTCCTACAGTGACTGCACCAAGTGGTATCAGAGCGAAAGTTTAAATCTTCGGGACAGAATTGAGCGAAGCTGGCAAGGGAATTCTGTAAGATCTTGCTATAGACAGATCACTAAATTGAGGTAGGTTACTTGTGTTGCAACCGATCACCGATTGAGAGGAAGTTGTCACCTTGTAGCCTGATCGCCAAACTTGAGGCAATTTACACTTGATCCTAGGATGAATGTCGTTGAGGAGAGTTGTTGTTGGAACAATGGCTAGTAGAATAGATGAGATGATGGAGATAATGAAAACAATGTGAATTTGATTGGATGTTGTTGAAGAAGATAGGCGAAGAGGATTGACACCGAGACCTAATGTTGAAAGTGATGAGGAAGAAGAATTTCAATTTGTTGAACAAACTGGTGAAACCCTAGAAGGTGATGAAGAAGAAGAATCAAACCAAGTAAAGATGTTGTGAGCTATTTCAAAGATTGGAAAGAGACCTATGGTTGATGTGCCTAACTATACTGGTAATCTGAACCCTGAAGAATTGATTGACTGGATAAATGACATGGAAGAATATTTTGAAAATAAGGAAATTGAAGATCCGGAGAAGGTGAAATTTGAAAAGACAAAGTTCAAAGGACATGTTGCTATATGGTGGAAAGAAGTTTAGTTAGAAAGAAATAGAAGAGGAAAAGAAAATATTACAAAATGGGATAGGATGGTGAAAAAGTTGAAGAATTAGTTCATACCTGCTGACTATGAGTTAGAGTTGTTGAAAAGATTGCAAAACCTGAGACAAAAGGAGAAATCTGTGAAGGAGTACACTGAAGAATTTCATAAGATGATCATAAGAACAGGACATAGTGAAGCAAGCAAGGAGAAAGTGGCTAGATATATTAATGGACTAAGATTGAACATTCAAGAGGAACTAAGCTTGGTGAGGATGACATCTTTGGAAGAAGCATATCAGTTTACCCTGAAGGTTGAAGAGAAGTTGAATAAGAGACATGATCAGAGACAGAGAGGAAGAAGAGGTAAATTTTAGAGAGGTAGGACTTATTCCAGAGGAGACAGATCATATCCAGAGCAGAACAAGTTTGACATCCTGTTTAAGAAGGATGACAGAGATAACAATGTTTATCGAAGAGATGACAGAAATTTTTACCGAAGAGGAAACCCTAGTGCATACCGGAATGAAGATACATAAGAGAAGGAAGGGGATTGGATAAGAGAACATTCAGAGGTACCTATTTCAAGTGTGGAGGTGAAGGACATAGAGCATTTGAATGTAATCAGGGTAGTACAAGTAAGAGAACAGAAAATAGTGGAAGAACAGGATGTGTTGAAGAAGAAGCTATTGAACTGAGTGATCCTTGTTCAGTTGGAAAACCTAAGAAAGGAGAATCATTGGTGATGAGGAGAGCACTATTTCAAATAGAGACAAATGAGGAACCACCGTAGAGGAAGAGTTTGTTCAGAACTAGATGCAAATCAGGAGGTAAGTGTTGTAAAGTTGTAATTGATAGTGGTAGTTCAGATAACCTTGTTTCAGAGGAGATGGTGACTAAGCTGAAGTTGGAAAGATTGAAACACTCTAAGCCATATCAAATAGCATGGATTCAAGATGATCATAAGGTACTGGTGAGTGAACAATGTTTGGTGAAATTTCATATTGGATCTTATCATGATGAAGTCTTGTGTGATATTATGCTTATGGATGTTTTTCATATCTTGTTAGGTAGACCTTGGTAGTATGATAGAAAATTTATACATGATAGGAGAAACAATACATACACTATAACAGCAAAAGGAAAGAGAATTACTTTGATTCCTTTAGAAGATGATCCTAAGAGTGAAGTTTGTGGGAATGCTAGAATTTGTTTGGTAGATGGAAGGAAATTTATGGATGGTTTGAGACATGAGAATATGTGTTATGCCTTGATTCCTAAGAAACCTGAAGCATTGAAGAAACAGACTAAAGAATCACAACCAAAGGAGATAATAGAGTTGCTGACAGAGTATGAAGACATCATATCAGATAATGTACCTGATGGATTGCCACCTATAAGGAGTATCAGTCATCACATGGATCTTATACCGGGAGCAAGTTTGCCTAATAAAGCAGCACACCAAATAACACCGGTAGAGAATGAAGAACTAAATAGACAAATACAAAAATTGTTGAAGAAAGGTTTGATCAAAGAAAGCTTGAGCCCTTGTGCAGTACCTGCAATTCTAGCACCTAAGAAGGATGGAGAATGCAGAATGTGTACAATTTCCAGAGCAATAAACAAGATTACAATTAAGTATAGATTTCCTTTACCTAGGATGGATGATATCATGGATTGTTTGAGTCGAACAAAATATTTCACAAAAATAGATTTAGAGTGGATACCATCAAATCAGAATCAGAGAAGGTGATGAATGGAAGACTGCTTTTAAGACAAATGAAGGATTGTATGAGTGGTTAGTGATGCCTTTTGGATTGACAAATGCACCGAGTACTTTCATGAGATTGATGAATGAAGTCTTGAAGAAATTCTTGGGTAAGTTTGTGATTGTATATTTGGATGATATTCTGATTTTCAGTAAGACAAAAGAGGAACATTTGTGGCATATTAGACAAGTTTTGTAGAGGTTGAGAGAAGAGAAATTGTTGATAAACATGAAGAAGTGTAATTTCATGAAGGAAGAACTAGTGTATTTGGGATTTGTGATTTCTGCAGAAGGATTGAAGATGGACCTTGAAAAAGTAAGAGTAATTGTTGAATGGCCTACACCAGAGAGCATTGGAGAAGTTAGATCATTTCATAGATTGGGTAGTTTCTACCAGAAGTTCATCAAAAAATTTAGTTTAGTTTGTAACCCTATGACAGAGACAAAGAGAGATGATAGAAAAGATTATAAGTGGACAACAGGAGCAGATAGAAGTTTTGAACTGTTGAAGCAAAAAGTGACAGAGCAACCTGTTTTGGCATTACTGGATTTCAATAAGGTATTTCAAGTTAATTGTGATGCAAGTGGAATTGCAATTGGAGTAGTGTTAAGTCAAGAAGGTAGACTTGTAGCATATTTCAGTGAGAAGTTGAATGATGCAAGGAGAAGATATTCAGTCTATGATCAAGAGTTCTATGCCATAATTCAAGCCTTGAAGAAGTGGAGACATTACTTGTTGCCTAAGGAGTTTGTGTTGTACACAGATCATCAATCCTTGCAATATTTGAATAGTCAAGCTTTGCAATATTAGGAAAGCAGTTTAGAAGTTACTAAGTTCTAGATAGATAGCTTATTCATTTTCTAGTGAAGGAGCTTCAAAACTTTATCTTGCACATGTATGTAATCAGGCCTGTGAGCCCTAATTGTAAGCCCGCATGTTGCCAGTCAATCTCTATTGAATTATATGATATACTGAATCTGTATTTGCTTTATTTCTTTGAGTTGTTTCCATTGTGTTTACTCTTGCTACACGGTGCAGACAGTTCATTCTGTGAACCCTCCTACTGTGACTGTACCAACGGGCCTCTTCTACAGTTGACAAAGATAAAATGATAAGTTTGGCATTTTGGTCACCCAGTTAAGGGGAGAGCATAGGCCTATTATCATTTTTCAAGCATGGAAAACATTGGTTCTTTATCCTCCTAGTTAAAAGAAAAATAGCTAAATGTGTTAACTCTACCAAGCATAGAAGTTTATAACAAGATAGCAATAACTTGGAAAAGATTTTGTTAATCTTAACCTTCTAACAAGTCTAGGTGTAGATTGTTGTTTGAAGAAATAAACAAGTGTTACTTTCCCCTATTAAGCTATGTGATAGATTGTAGTGTAAGATAGTAAAAACATAAAGAAATTGTTCAGTTTTAACCCCTGGGTTGGGACTAGATGCAAGTTGTGATGCAACAAAATGATTTACTTTCCTCTTAGTTATGTCTATGTGATGATTTGCATGAACATATTAAGTTACTCTCTTCCCCAATTAGTTCTAGGTGACTTAATAATGTAGCTAAAATGACTAAATCCAGCTCCTAACACCTGCAAATGAAAGTTAGTACGAAAAATCTCATAAAACTTTTACAACTCTCTGTGACAAATTAAATGCATAGGACTGCAGGTCAAATGCGCAGTGTTGCTTAGTATATGCGCAGATTTATAAATGCGCAGCAATATGACCCAAATGCGCAAGACTGCACTCTATATGTGCAGGAATATCAGAAGCGCAACGAAACTTGTCAGATGCGTAGTAATACAGGTTGGATGCGCAGAAAGGTATAAGTGCAACAGGAAGTGTTGAATGCATAGAACTAGAAGTTATATGCGCAGGAATGACCTTTCATGACAGAACCTTCACAAAACACTCAGATGGAAGTTAAAAACAAGGCAAGACGCCACGGTGGGCACCAAAAATGTTAGTGGAAATATTGTCAACAGTAAACTACTAATAATCCAATAATCTCAATGAAATATGATGCAAAACAAATAAACAAAGACATATTACCTTGAAGACTAATTTACCTCAAAGATTCCATTGTCACCTATCTTGTATTGATCTTGTTGATGAATAGAGATCTCAAAAGTGTGCACTTCCTCGTTGTTTGAAGATGACAATACTTGAATGGTTGTATGTTGGATAAATGCAATGGAGATTACATACAATGCAACTCTTATGAAGATGAGAGATGGATGATTGAAGGCATGATTGTATGGATATGAGGATAATGGAGATAATGTAATGAACAATATGGATGCTTTGCCAAAGGCACGCTGGAATTTTTGCAGAGTAACTTTGCTATTTCTTGTGGATGATAGAATGAGGAAATGAGCTTCCTTTTATAGGCCAAGGAGGGGCCAAATCCATGTGTCAAGATCTTAACGGTGGAGAAGAAGTCTTGAGAGGTGTATGGTGAGGATTGAGTTGGTTGAGATGAGAGAGAGAGAAAGAGGGAAGATGTTCCTCTCACCTTGACATGGAGGAGAGAAAGGTGTGACATGAGTCCACATGTCACAAGGCTCACCATGACCCAAGAGAGAAGGTCAAATAAGGGGACCATGTTTGTAGGGAGGTTGGAAATATTATAGGGACTATGGAACAAGTGTCACAAAGTGTCCCTTTGACCACGATGACATGGAAAGACCACATCCATGTGAATAGGGATGGTTAGAGGAATAATAGGCCATGTGGGTGAGGGAAAATAGAATAATTAAATATTAAAATATTTAATTACATGTGCAACAAGGTGAGGTGGATTAGATGAGGTGGATTTAGATGATGTGGAATTATGAATGAAGACTTTGGAATAGGATGATTTGTAATTAAATAATTTGATTATTATTTAATTAAGGGATGACATTAGAAGAATAGGTTTAATTAACCTAATTAAATAAATTGATATTTATTTAATATTTGGAATATTAATGATGAACGTGAGTCAAATAGATAAATTAATGAATTTATTCATTGATAGAAGAATGGTAATTAAATAAATAATAAATATTTAATTAATTTGTCTTTTCCATTTTTGGGTGTATATAGGTGTTGAGGGCTTGCATTTGTAGTCATTTATTTTTAGTTGGAAATCAAAATAATTGGGGGTGTTTATTATAGTCATCCAGAAACTCTTCCTCGTGTTCTTTCTCTTCAACTTTAGGTTATAGATCCTCCTTTTCTAACTCTTCATCTGAAAGTACCTCTATGTAATGTACCTATCCATAGCCAATGCATCAACAATCAGGTTCCCATGGTTCCTTGCAAGAGAAGTACAAATTTTTCATTCTAAGCTCATTCTTTGATTCCTCTTATTTGATTATTTCATGGCATCTCTTTTTGATGCATGACACTCCCTTCTAAATTGCTCCCTTTTGTGGTGTTGGAGGTGATGCCTTGTGCTAAGATTTGTTCTTAGGAATCAAATCCTCCAAGGTTAGAGCTCTCCTAATGGCCTTTGATAATGATGGTGGATCAAAAGCCTTAACCCAACCTCTAAGAGGTTATGTCAAACCTTCCTTGAAAAGAACTATAAGTCTCCTCTCCAAAATATCTAGAACCATCATAGATAATCTCTGAAAGTTTACCACATAACTATCCACAATACCACTCTGTCTCAATTGAGCTAACTCCCTAAAATAGATCTTTGAATCCTTCATGTCAAACTTGTCAATCAATCTCTGAGTGAACTCATCATAAGTGTTAATCAAATTATGTCCTTAGGTAATCAATCCATGATACCACCACTCATGTGTTATGCCCTCCAAATGTAATGTAACAAATTTGATGGCTTCCTCCTCATACATTGGATTGAGTGAAAAATATGTATCTAACTTTTGAATCCAAACTCGGGCAATGCATCTATTGGAACCATCAAAAATGGGAATGGATAGCTTACTCAATCTATTATGTAGATCCTTATGAGGCTCGTATGTATTTATCTTTCTTTCCTTCTTCCCATGATTCAACTTCAAGCTACAGAAATCATTAAGTGGCATATGGTCATAATGCACCGATCCAAGAGATCTATACTCAACAAAGAAGGCAGCAAAATTATCCTCATCTTGATTTGTCTCTTCTTCCTCATGTAGATTATCTTCTCTCTATAATAACTTGGGCTAAGAGGGCCTAAATGCAAAACCCACAATGGTTTTATGAATATTTGTGGCATTTCCTTCCCCTATAGGGGATTGTGTTGCCTTGGCCACATTGAGGTTTGGCATAGCCTGGAGTAGTTGGGCCATAAGTTGTGTCATTTGTTGTTGGCCTTGGCTCATGCTAACAATGGCATTGTACTATATTTCAACCTCCTCATCATCTGTCAAAACCCTCTTGCTGCTTTCTCCCATTTCTTCTTCAACTATTTCTTCTACCTCTAGTTCGTGTACCTTCCTTCTTTGATAAACTATGTATTCTCTACTGCTAGGCTGCATCAAAATTGAATATATCCAACCCTACAAGATGGCAAGATCAATGCTCTAATACCACTGCATTGTCCCCAATCAAGGTGTTATGATATATTGGGTTCTTTTTGTATTTTTTTTGTTTGTGAACAAACAAGGAAATTGAATTTGATTGCTAACAACTCCAAGATACAAATTACTGATATAAACCCCACAAATGATATTGAAAGTTTACAATTTGAAATTTTGAGAAATTTAACATCTACAACACTCCAATATTAATCACCGTCACTTATAAAATTTAGAATTTAGAGGTAATGAAGCAAGTAGCTCTTGAAAATGTTAATGTTATCTCTCAAGCTACTATCAAGGATTTCTTATTTCTATAGAGGCCTAGAGGTCCTACTAGAGAGATGAAGTTCCTCTCTTAGAATGTTAGGGGCATAAATACCCATAACAAACAAAGCTTGTTTAAGAAACTCTTACAAGAGAGATTGCCTGATTTTTTATTCAAGAAATAAGATGCTCGTTGAACATTTTCTCCTCTTTATGCAAAGTTATAGAGTAAATGGTTGTGTTCTACCATCGATGTTCACAAGGTTCTTAAAGAGGTCTTTGCATTTTATGGAACCTAGCTTCTCATTCAGTAAATCTTATTTCTAATGGTGTTGTGATTGATAATTTGAAACTAATGTAAGAACCTACTAAGATACCACAAACACTCTAGAATTCCTACTCAAATTTAATACATCAATGAAACTAAGAAAAATGCAGAAAACATAACCTATACCTTTGCAAACTGATTTATCCCGTGAGTTCCATTGTCTCCTATCTTCTCAATGATCTTGTTGATAATGATATTGCTCTCAAAATTGTATTTCTTTGCTTCCCAAGATGACAATGAGATGAATGGAATTGTGGATTCAACTATGCAATGTGAACAATACAAACTAGGCTAATGATGAGGGTATGAAACTAATGTTAAAAGCCATGATATTGATATTGATATGAAGCTAATGATATGCAACTATAGAGATTTATGCAAATGGGGGGCCAAAGGCACGCTTGATTGCTTGATGGAAATTTCTGCAACATGTAAGTACTATAGCTCATGTGATGTAAAATAAAGGTGAGGAGGTTCCTTTTATAGGCCAAGGAGGCTCAAATCCAAGTGTCAAAAGATCCACGGTGGAGGAATAAGTCTTGTCACATGTATGGTCAAGATCAAATTGGTTGGGATGAGGGAGATAAAAATGGGAGATGTTCCTACTACAATGACAAGGTGGAGGAATACGTGGAACCATAAGACACATGTCATGATGCTCACAAAGACCATTGAGACAAAGTTGGAAGACCAAGAGAAGAACATGGAGGAAGGAGTCCTTGGTTGTTGGAATGTGAGAGGGAAGAATATAGGATTTAGAAGACAAGTGTCTTTGACCATGTTTGATGGTTGAGAAGATATAGGGCACATGTTTGAGAGGATAAATGACTAATTAAATATTAAGAATATTTAATTATTGGAGCAACATGATGAGGTGTCAAATGATGTGGAAATGAAAAGGATGAGATGATGTGGATTTTAGACATAGGACTTTTTCTTAGAGGAATTAATTAAATAATTTAGGATTATTTAATTAGATACGACATTAGAAGAATTTAGGAATGATTAATTATTAGAAGAATATGATGAACGTGAACCAAATAAATAAATTAGGATATTTATTTATTGATAGAAGAATAAGAATAAAATAAATATTAAAATATTTGTTTAATTCGACTCGAACCATTTTTAGGTGTATACATTTTGCCCCTCTTTGAGACAATGTGTTTTATCATGTTGTTTCAAAGAATAAAAATTTTCTGAGTATGATGCATGCCCCAGTTTTCCCCTGGTACAAGTTTGATAATGATAGGATGCCCCCTGGGAGATTGGTCTGGTTGGATTTGACAAAAGGATGACGAACAATCTCATGATGGAGAAGAATGATCGACATGATCGACAGGTGAAAAATTTGAATGATGGAGAACGAGAAACAGACGAAGAACATGGCATACATGTGCAAGGCCAAACACCTCTAGTTAGGGTTCATTTGGCTATAAATAAGGATGTGGGGTCTCTTTTCTATTCATTTGCACACTTGTCATTTGAGGAGAGATTATAGGGAGTCCTAGTGCATATTAGAGTAGAGCTGAACAGTCAGCGAAGATGCAGCAGATTCCGATAGAGAACCATAGGTTCGAGAGGATTCGACGATTTTGGTGGCCAGTAGAGTACGGACCCCAAGTATGTATGCCTTTAATTTCGATCGAAGTGCATTTATTACAGTCAAAATCTAGGGTCAAAAGTCATGGTTTTGAATGCGCAGTTTTGCTATTTCAGCACTTTTGATAAATCTATCTACGCATATGTCCCGATTCTACGCATATGATATAGGAATCTACGCATATGCAAGTTTTTCTCATTCAGTAAACAGTACTGTGCACTTAAAATAAAGTCATGCATTTGAATAGGGGTTCTACGCATGTGTTTTGATTTTACGCATCTGGTCTTAAATTGTGCATTTAACTCTGGATTCTATGCATACATATAAAATTGTGCATATGCTTAGGGATTTGACGCATTCGATATGATACTGTGCATTTGGTCTAAAAAAGCACATATAGCGCCTATTTCTGTGCATTTACCTGAAATTGCACAAATGGTTAGGGTTTTTGCGCATATGCTATAAAGTTGCGTTTGTAATAAACAGAGTTGCACATCTGATAAAAAGGGTCAATTACTTAACTAATTTGATTAAGTCAGCATCTTGATCGATGTTGGCCAACTAATAGGTCATCTTCAAGATTGATAGAATCTCAGAAGAGATGATAGGATAGGTTAAATAATAGGATAGCTAAGTAACTAGTTTGATAGAATTGATAGATATGCAATTTAGTTTCTTTGGTTAACGCGCTTGTGATTTTGATTGTAGGAAGAGATAGATGATGTTTTGATGTCGTGGGAGAGATTTCCCATTACACAGCTGCTGCGACCAGACTTGACCAAGACTGATCACTTGGTTCTGGGATCAGTTGGATTGTGGTATGTTTGCTTTATGCCCGAGGTGTGAGTGAATCTGAGGTTGCTGATTGCACTGGGGGAGAGATATCACAGTGAGAATGGCACATTCCACCTGCCTACTAGAGAGATTGCAGTGACCTTAGAGAATGTGAATCAGATTCTACAGATTCTGATACAAGGAGAGTTAGTGGAGTACGAGTCACACTTGAGAGTGGGATTGGCAGAGTGCAGATGAGTGTTTGATGATGCAAATATTAAGGGCATAGAGATCATCTGAGCTGATATGGTGGGCTACTACGAGTCCCTGCCAGCCATACTAGCAGGGTTGGTTGGAGGTGTGGTCTGCCCCGATAGGAGATCAAATGGATTTTTGGTTGGATGGGGGAGGACCCTGGAGTGGATGACATAGAAGGGGACATGCTTTTCCTGGGGTGTGTGCATACTTGTGCATTTATACCATGATCTTCATCAGTTTGTATATGATGGAGCTGCTAGTTTGTCTGCTGGAGTTTCCTTGTTGCAGATTTGGGCCTAGTGTCACATAGCTATTACGCGGCTGATTTAGATGGGAGTTAGATGCAGAGACAGACCATAATCTTATATGTTTCAAGAGAGCCTTTCCTAGCCCAAGATGGGAAAGCTTGAGTACTGGCGGCATGTGTTGGATAATGTCGACACAGTTGAGTGGCAGCCTTACCTGGATTGTGAGGCATGGGAGGAGGATGTCGTAGAGTTACTGTTGATGTGCAGAATTGTACCTGTTATGCAGAGATGTGAAGCCCAGCAATCCTGTGTAACATGGGATCAAACTCAGCTTGTTGGTGACCTATGGTGAGTTTGAACCTCCAGATTATGGGTTGGTTCCCTTAAAATATTCAATTGGATCTATGACTTTGATATGGAAAAGGGTAAAAAGGATCTTCTAAAAGCGCTAAAAATTGTAATCTAAAAATGGTGATGCACTTAATTTTGATGGAAAACTGACAATCTAACTCACAATAGATTTCAAAAAATCTATCCATACAAACCACTCTTGGCAATTTGATCACATAAATAATTCTAAGGTAGGCTGGAAAAGATTTTCTTCTTGAAAGAAAAGGGGTTTTTCACAACATAAAAGGAAACTTCTCCAATTGCACAGCCTAAGACATGTGGTTTTCAATGCTATCTAACACATGCGAGTATAAACGAGACAATGATTTTAAAGGTTCTGATATTTAAACACAATAAAATTTCATCAAATCATTCACAAAAGCAGCATTAATGGAAAGGTAGACACTTGATTTAGCTGAAAAATAAAGGAAATAATTGCATAAAAGACAAAATATAGAACCTGTAACCTGCTGTAATCTCTATAAATCTGCAAAAGTGAGTTACAAAACCTTCTTTCTCTCTCAAAGTGTAAAGAGCAAAAAAGGCAAGAACTAGGAAAAACTAAGTTTTCCTTACAATATATATCATGTTCTGTAATGTTCCATTTTCTAGCTTGATCTTTTACAGTTGACCGTTGGCCTATTCCAGAGACTCGTAGGCTACTCGGAGGTTGCAAGTGGGGTTTCTTGTTTTGGTGGTTGCTTTTGTTCGTGGAGTGTGGTTTGGTTGGCGGGTTCTTTCCGAGGTTGTTCTCTTTAGTCCCTATTGGTTACTGCTATTTTTAGTAAGTTCAGGATTGGCACCAGAATGAGATTTTGAGTGGGGTTGGATTCGTCTTGTCAAGACCTTTCCAACGAGCTATAGATCATTGATTTCTGACATCATCTTGGCCTCCATTTTAAAATCCGTAAATTAAACATTATTATTTAATAATAATGTTGTTTTAAAAGAGGGGATTTTAAGGGTGAGGTTGAAAAAGAATTGAAGAGGATTATGTTATTTTCCCTCTCATGTTTTATCCCATATGCAAGAGGATTTTAGAGACTCCCAATTGGAAAAGTATAAAAGGAGGAAGAGTGCTCTCATTTGGGGATCCAAAAGCTTGATAATGTTATGCTGTCGTAATGGTTTTGGGACTGCTTCGAGGAATGAATGCCTCCTAGCCTGGGCTCACTTCGTGCTTGAGAGATAGCACTTAGGGAGAGGTTTGCTGATAGTAGTGATTTTTTGTAGTGAGATTTGCATTGTAGCTTGAGTTCTGTTTGTAGTTCAATTATTTGCATTTTATGTCATTTTTTGGAGTTGCTGATAACAGGGCTGAATCTGTAGTTTCATTCATAAATCTGAAAATAAAAAGGTATTTGTTCTAGCTATTTCATATTTCCCTTTGTCTATGTTGGGCGCCCCATTGTGCCAATTTGTAGATTTTATTATGAAGAATCTGATTTTCTAGAAGGAAATCACCCTTCTTGCCAGGCCGCCCCTCTTTGGAGTGCATTGGAAAGCGTACTAAATAAATACTTGGGTTTAAGAGTGGTCTCTAGTGTGTAGCTTGGTCGCCATTGTCATAGGAGTGCATTGCATTAGATTTGAGGTCATTTGGTTGAGAAATGAGTGAGGTGTGAGCATTTTTGTAGGGTTTTATGTTGCTGGTTTGGTTTTTCAAAGTTGCTGATCCATTATTTCAGTTTGCTAACTTCTATCATTTGAGTTGGGTTGGAAGTCTCTAATTATTGTAAGCTGAATAGTAGTACTGTTAGCACTTCATACTTCTTCTCATATTTGCTTTATAACACTTTGCATCTCCGTCATATGGTAGCTCCAATTCCACTTCAGGTTGGAAAGCACATTCTTGACGTCGAGTTATTTCAGCATAATAGTTGGTAGGGATCCTCTGACCACATGCTCGTCGACATCCGGTGCATTCTTGGTTAGAGTTCTTTATATCAGCATTGCATCAAGACCCTCTGACCATATGCTCGTCATCATCAGGCGCATTCTTGGTTAGAGTTCTTTTTATCAGCATTGCATCAAGACCCTCTGACCATATGCTTGTCATCATCAGGCGCATTCTTGGTTAGATTTCCTTTATCAGCATTGCATAGAGATCCTCTGACCATATGATCATGCCATCCTGGTGTACATTCTTGGTTAGAGTTGAATTCCGCATCGTTTGGTTTAAGTGCTAACTTCAACGATTGTGTATTGCTCTGCTTGTTGTAATTGGAAAAGTGAAAAAATTGGCTTGGTATATTTCATGTTCTCTCCAAGAGACCTAGAAGGTCAACTATAGTCAACTACCTCTAAAATAAGCCCTCAAAACTAATCCACAAGCAAACAAGAAAATCCCTAAAAATAAGGGCTATAACTATCCCAAAACGAGCAAAAATAGCTCCAAACTGCTCTCCTCCATATGTTTGACCAAAAAGTTGACCAAACCCTCTAATTTTAACCCCAAAAGCCATGCAAAAGCTTCAAAAGACTTCAGTTATCTATATCCCTCAATTTTGCATAATTTTGGGACATGTGAGCAAATAATAAAGTAATCTTGCATGATTACTTTACCATGAGTTTCAATTTGTCTTATCTCCATGATTTTACAACTTGTGACAAAATAATAAAGTAATTTATAAATGATATTACTTTATTACTTGTTTACATTAATTTAGTTGCAAAATCATGCAAAAAATGGATATATTTGTTCCCTTTAGAAGAAAAAGATAAAAACAATCCCTTATGTCTCCTTTTGCTTTATATGAATTGTATAATTGCATCATACCTTTCAACATATAAAAGACCTTATAACTCCTTTTAACCTCCATCTCCATGCACCTTACCTCTGCACTATTGTTTCTCCATGCATGCACATGTGATAATTGATCATATTCTTAAGGTCAAAAAGACCTCTCATCATAAGGCATCATTTGATTTTTTGAAAAAGGCCCTTCACTGGCTCCTCACATCATTAGGTCTTTAACACTTCAAGAGTGTTGACCTCAGGCACTTTTACTCTTTTCATGATTTGGTTTTAAAAAAAAAGGTCATAAAATGTCTTGGGGAAAATTGAGCTAGGACACAAAAATTTGACCAAACCCTAAAAGGTCATTTACATTCTTTACTTCATTGCTCTCTCTGCATATCTGTGCCGCCACGGGTTTGGAGGTTACCTTGGAGGTTTCTGAAGGTTTTTGGAACTGTATTTTGGTGTTGTTTTGGAGCTCCTTTGACCGTGGGTCTCGACCTTTTCCACTTTATTTCCATCTGTAAGTGCTTGCTCTATTTTGCTGAGTTCTTTCCAACACAAAAGACATAAAATGTCTCAATTCACTGCTTCTGAATAGTGTTTTTCTTTATGCTGTGAGGAAACAAAAGAAGTTATTTTTGCATCTTTTTGTGCCTTTTTTGAAACAAAATGATGAAAACTCTCTGTATCGTTGCTTCTACCAAGGTTTTGAACAAAACTTCAGATGTTATTGCTGGCAAAATGGTGTAGGCCTCCTATAGCTCTGGCCGTGGAACTTTTACTTACATATTATTGTCTTTAAATGCAAAAAATGTAGCATATCATTCCTTCTCTGGGTGACAATGGTAGACAACCGAACTACTTTTGTTCTTCCTCCTGTGAGTACCTCCTTTGGTCGCCTTTTCTCATGACTATATCATTATCATTCCACCTTCAAACCATTTATTGACACATTTTATCCTCTGCAAAAACTATGACTGCCCTGAGTGACTACGTATATGGGTTTGCATAGGAAAGGCATATTAGAGATTTAGGCTATATTTCTATAAGTTTCAGTGTAGCAAATTTGAATCCTGTATATGAACTTTTAAAGTTGTAAAAATGAAACCTTTACTGTAAGTATTCGTTGCACTGATTTGAGGATTGTTTGTGCTTTCAACATGGATGTTATCATTGTGCTTACTACAAGAAATTAGATATTGTGCCTTGCTCACTGCTATTAGAAGTTTGTCATTGCAATTTTCCATATCTGATGTCTTTGAGAGGTCTACTCCTGCAATATGTTTATGGCACCACTAGGACAGTGACTGTCCTCTATGATAATTACTACTGTCACTGTTTTCAGGTTGATTCGAATGAAGTATCTATATAAGATAATAGACTATAGCTGTCCATTATTTCTAAACTGCCCTACACAAATATTCTCATTAATGATTCTACCAATATCTTGCACCAATTTCTGGTAATGTCTTAGTGCTTCTAGGTCAGCAACAAACCTTCTTGAGCTTCCATACCTGCAGCATTATCTCTATTTTCATGCTCTGTGCGAGTGACTACAAAAATTTCCATGTTATGTCTTCATACTCTGTTGTCCCATCATATCTTGTTACTGTCCTTGCATATCCGGAGCTTCTAACAAAATCTCTCTCCAACCTTGCAGGCACACTATCCTGATCAGGAGCAAGAAGATGAAGACATGAAGACCAAGCTACCAGACAGGAGAATCAACCTTCGATAAGGCAATGATGGATATCCATTTTTCTCATGTGTTCTTTTCCTTTTCTTTATCATCAGATGTATAGCTTGCATAATGTTTGCATTGGCTTAGTTTAGTCACTCCCACGGCTTGTGTGGGACATTTTTAAACATTCTCTTAAATATGATCAGTTATTTTACCTTATGCAATGATTTATGTATGTTTGCTTTCTGTATCAAATGCATAGGATAGAACAACTAAATATGATTTGAAACATATGTTTAAAACATGATAATGAAATGACAGTTTATAAATACCTTTCCTTCACACTGAACTATGATGTTTGAATAATTCAACCACATCATAACTGAAAGATAAAACTAGTTAGATACCTTTCATTCATTGAATGTCTGATCTCTTGTCATTAGATCAATCTTCACTTATCAAGATGGTTTGACAATTCTAATTGGACTATCACATTATCTTGATAAATTATCCTTTGTTGTTCTCTTGCCAAGATATCAGGCATTCAACTGAGTGATCATACACTTTAAAAAAATTCTTTTAACTCCTTTTGTGACAACTGCTACCTAGGCCTTGCTAAATTAGGTGTGAACATAATTTATTAATAGTTACCTTATTACTTTCAAACACGATGGTTGAGAGGGAGGACCCCCTATATTTTAGAGTGACATATCATTACTTGTGTGCTCTGACAGTTTGGCTGGGTCCAGGGGATGCCCTAGGGTACAGCCATATTTGCTTGGACACACAAGGAGCATCCATTGTGGGGTTATGTAGCATCATATGAGTAGGTGAGGACTGACGTTTTACAGATTCCATACCAGGCATGGGATTTGTGGAGACACATTGTGGATGCGGGAATGATAGCTGACTATGTTGCACACTTCACAGCGCATCCCTTCTCGAGATACTCTAGACCTGGGGAGCAGGCTCCTAGACTAGAGGATGGAGATGAGGGGGATGATGATGCTCCATGACAGAGGAGGATGCGATAGCAAGGTGGGAGGGGTGGCAAAGGTGGCTGAGGTGGCGGAGGTGATGATGGAGATGATGGGGATGATGGCAAAGATGATGGAGGATAAAGGAGAGTGAGACAGAGGGTGGAGCAGGTACCACAGATTCAGGTGCAGGCACAGATGCAGGTGTAGGCATAGGTGTCGATGCAGGTGCAGGTGCAGGATGATGGACAGATAGCAGCTTTATGAGCCCAGGTGGCTCAACTACAGGGGCAGGTTGGATAGATGCACCAGCAAATTACCCAGCTGCAGGGGGATGTGAGGACTGCCATACTAGAGCGAGATACCGCCATACAGAGATACACTAGGATAGAGACCCTAATGCAACAGGTACAGCAAACCACAGCGCAGGGTCCTACAGGTTAGACTGTTGCGAAGATGGTTTGAATTGGGCAGGAGATTTTCTATTGGGAGCAGAGAGAAGGTAGTTTTCATATGAGCTCACACAATAGATCCAGGAAGACACTGTCTGAGAGTGGAGGAGTTATGGGGCCACCACCTCCTTGTGGGCCACCAGGGATAGGTCCTACAGGTCCTCAGCCTCAGCTTCAGCAACCAACACCTTCCGGAGGTAGTACCTCTTAGGCACTTTTGAGACATGTATCAGTTTATATCATTTTTGTAAACACACTATTTTTTTGACAGCTCGAGATACACATTTATGATATGATTGTATACTTGGACATTATTATTTTTCTGATGATAATCTATATTAGTTCGATGGACTATATGCATGTGTACATATGGATGGATGTTATCTATATGATGGATGTTATTGTTTATGCTTACATTGTGATGATTCTAATATGTTGATGCTATGATGCTCATGATACTCATGATTGATCCTATGGTTCACATGATGACTTATATCTATGCATAATGTTATGTGCAATAATTCTATATGCTCATATTTTATGATGACCTAATGCATATGTCTAATATTTTTACATGCAATACATGGTGTTTTTCAGTTTTCTATGTATGATGATCTAATATGCAAATGCTATGACAAATGATATCTATGTTATTTGATTTTTTGATAATAAATGTTATGTATGAGACCTATATGGATAAATGACATCACTATTCATGATCTAAATGCTTAATGTAACTAATGCACTTTGAATTATATGAAATTATGATGGATATGCTTATTATATGCAAAATGATAATGATTTATTTTTTTTATGTCAAGTATACTCAATCATAAATGAAAGAACACTTAGAAGAATTAGACTAATGATTTGGATACGGTGAATAACTTAGAAGAATAATTTGGATAAATGAAAGAAATGATTCGGATCAATAGAAAATATGGATAAATGAAAGAAATGATTTGGAGCTTATGCCACTTGGTAAATGATAATTATGGAATGCTTATAAATGAAATGAAATGCAACCCTAATATGTACAAATGAGACTTAGTCATCTTGTATGCAAAATATTTGAAGTACTTTTTTCATCATTGAGCTTTTAAAATGTTGTAAGGAAATACAAGCATCTAGGTATAATTAAACCATGATGACCTGAGTATCTCTTACATAGATTTTGATTTAGCAAGTTAATACAAGAATCTAAGCAGAATTGAACCTAGATGACCTGAGTATTGCTTGCATGTATCAACAGACAAGGATTGCACTCTTTCATGCTTAGACCCATAATGTCTTCGATGATATTTTGTTGATCATGTCGTTAGATGAGTCGTCACATTACTAAAGATTGATCCACAAATAGCAAACAAATGAAAATAATCATGTGCCATCATATCTCCTCTAGTCTTGGACATCCTCGAGTAGCATAGGAAACATGATAAAAAAATCATGACCTAAGATTTGATGCTTGTTATAAGTTTAAATCATGACCTCGTCGATAAAGGGTATCGACAATTATGGTATAGCGAGAGGCATATGGCATATAATTTTGGTTTCATGGATATCGTAAGCTAGATTAGACACTGGCTCCACTAAGAACTCATAACATGACTAATTTTCAGGTATATCCAGCAATGATGCAATGGTTGCCATGGCATCTGCAGCTTTGTTCTCCAGTCTCGGTATTTGTTCAAATGAAATCACAACAAAATATTCTTTAAAGTCATCTACCATACGCTTGTAGGGTATTAAATTTTCATCCTTGGTTTGATAGTCATCATTTGCCTGATTGATAACTAGTTGTGAATCTCCATATACATGAAGCTCTCGAACTTTCCATTCTACATCCATTTTAAGACCAATGACCAATGCCTCATATTCTGCCACATTGTTGGTACAAGGGAAAAGTAGTCTATATGATTTCAGGATTGTATCCCCTTGAGGTGTGACCAACAAAATGCTTTCTCCTGACCCATGTTGAGTATAGGATCCATCAAAATAGATTTTCCATGCTTGGGTTGTTATGCTGAAAATGGCTTCATCTGGAAACTCAAAGCTTAATGGATTGTCATCATGCAATGGTGCATCTGCTAATGGATCCACAATCACTTGGCCTTTTATAGCTCTACTGTCCACATATTCAATGTTGATAGTCTTCCTATTAGAGTAGCCTTACTAAGCAAATACTTCAATGGATCTATCTTTGCTACCAACTTGATTGAATGTGTGAGCATATAATGTCTTAGTTTTTGGGATGCAAAAACTATGGCAAGGCATGCTTATTCAATAGGTGTGTATTGTATCTCATAGCCTACCAATGTTTGACTTATGTAGTAAATAGCTTGTTCTTTTCCTTCATAGTCTTGTTGTGCCAATAAAGCCCCTAGAGAAGTTGGTGTAGCTGAAATATAAAGCAAAAGTGGTTTGCCTTGTAATGGAGGCATCAAGATTGGAGGATTCATCAGATACTCTTTCAGGAGGTTAAAAGCTTATTCACACCCCTCATCCCATCTAAAAGGAATGTTCTTGTGAAGGAGATGGGTAAATGGATGACATTTGTCGGCGAATTGTGAGATAAACCGACGGATAGATTGTAACTTGCCTTGCAATGACCTCAGTTGGCATATATTTCTAGGTGGTGGAATGTCCATTATTGCTTTCACTTTGGCCAAATCCACCTCAATTCCTTTGGCTGAAACTATGTATCCTAAAAGTTTGCCGGATGTGACTCCGAACACACACTTCTTTGGATTCAAGCGGACGTTGAATTGCTCCATTCTCTGAAATACTTTATCTAATACCTGTAGGTGTCCTCTTGTGAGTGATTTGGCTAGAATATCATCTACATAATCTTCCATCATGGTGTGCATCATATCATGGAAAATTGTTGTCATTGCTCTTTGGTATGTTACTCCTACATTTTTCAATCCAAATGGCATCACACACCAGCAATATGTACCCCATGGACATGTAAAAGTGGTCTTGTGTTGGTCTTCTAGCACTATTTTGATCTGATTGTAGCCAGAAAACCCATCTATGAGAGATAGCATAGTATGCCCCGTTGTAAGGTCCACAATGATGTCAATATTAGGCAAAGGAAAGTCATCATTAGGACAAGCTTTATTCAAATCCCTAAAATCATTGCAAAGTCTGATCTTTCCATCCAGTTTTGAGACAGGAACAATATTGAAAATCCATTCCAAATAGTCAAATGGTCTGATAAATCCAACATCTAACAACGTCTTCAATTCTTCTTTCACTAACAATGCTATATGCGGATGCATCTTCCTTAGTTTTTATTTGACTGGTTTAGCTCCTGGAGCTAGTGGTAAATGATGTATTATGAGATCTAGATCAAGTCTAGGCATATCTGCATATGACCAAGCAAAATTAATCTCTCTCTGTTTGAAGAATTTGATGAATTCTGGCTTATCTTGCTCAGATAAAGATTCTGCCATATGGATTATTCTTGGATTGTCTTATGTGCCAATGCTGACATGCTCTGTTGGTTCTACCGAAACTGAGGACCTCTCCTAATGTGTAAGATTAGGGAGAGTGTCAAGCCTTTCATCCTTTGGTGCCTCAGAGAGGTTTTCACCATCGGATTCATCTTTTATTTTTTTATTTTTTTTCATGATCTAACACTGCCACAAAGCGGCTTTCACCATTAGATCTATTTTTGCATTTTTGCATTTTTGTGACTAAAAGGCTTGGCACTCTCTCCAAGATAAGCCCTGTCATTGATTTATATAGGAAAGCCATCTTTATGATCGCCTGATGGTAAGTGATCCCTTAGTTCTAGATAGTCAATGATAGCATCATCATTTTGAAAGATATCTAGTTCAAGGGCCTCTTGTAGTTCCCAATCTATAAGTTCGGGATGTACTAAAGGTAAGGGATCATCGGGTTGGTCTAACTCAAGGGAAATGATGGTTAGGATAGACGAGTTGTCTAGGTTTGTGGGGGTATTTACAAGGTCTAAAATAGTACTCTCCTCAATATTGTCTATCAAGTGTGACATCTGACCTTCCTCTTGAGACTCACTCTCAGTATTTTGCAAATCAAACTCTAGCAATCTAGGCCTTGAGCTTTGACCCTCATGGTATGTATTTTTGAGCTATATTTTTGAACCACATCAATACCTTTATCTTCACAAGATAGCTCAAAAAGGCTCTCCCATTCCCATTCGTTAGAGTCTGTTTCACTCCCTTCTTGCAATTTGTGAATTTGCTCAACTAGATTGGTGGTAACCTTTTCCTTGTCTTTTCCTTTGTACCCTAGCCCTGTAGTGTCTTGGGATAATAAGGAAGAAGGTTGTATGGGTTCCATGATACCTTCTTTTATCAAGCCTATGGGACTATGACCATCATATCCCATTCTTTGCAAGATAGAAAAACCTAGGCCATATTGATCAGTTTGTAGTTGGGGTTGTTGATCTTGTGGCTTGGATTCCATATCTTCTTCTTTATACAGCCATTGAAGGACATCTTTCTCATCACTTTCATGTGATAGAGTACCCCATTTGATAAAAGGACCATTAGGAGTTTTTAATGTCTGTGGTTTTTCCATAGAGGGTTCCATAAGACTTGGGTGATAGGGGTAGTTTTGCAAGACAAAAGGTTTGCTCAATGGAATACTCTCCTATCCCTTTATCTTTGAGATTGACTTTTAGTTCGGCGGTTTTGGATGTAGAAGGTATTGAACTTGGGTCAACAAGGGTTGTAGAGGACGCGGTTGTACGGTTGGTAGGTATGACAACTTCAGGCTTTGGTTTGATGGTGTTGCAGTATTGAAATGGATCAGGATCACCTTGGATAGTGATCTCTTGGCCATTGTAATGAAACTTTATACATTGATGATAGGTGGATGGTACGGCCTTCATCGCATGTATCCAAGGTCGGCTGAGGAGAATATTGTAGGCAAGTTCCATATCAAGTACTTGGCAAACCATGTCTTTCTCTACCGATGCAACTCGTATGGACAAAACAATAGTACCTTTAGATGTCCTTTCTTCTTCATCATAGGCCTTGATTGTGATCTTCTTCTTTGGATCAACAGGATTCTCAGAGACCCCAATGCAAGGATCAATTTTAGTGTGCATATATTTAAACATGCCCCTCCATCTATAAGGACCCGTTTTATTCTGTGTTTATGAATGAGGGCTTCGATGTGATGGGATGCATTGTGAGGTTGAGTAATGGAAATATCATCTTTTTCGGTAAAAGATAGGAAGTGGGGTGTAGTAAGATGTCCTACCATGGCTTGAAATTGCTCTTGGTCAAGATTGGTTGGCACGGTGGTTTCCAATAGAGCTTTTTCTAGGATAGCCTTATGGGATGGTGAGAGACGCAAGAGCTCCAATATAGATATATGTGCATGTGTCTGATGGAGGTGGTCTAGAACATTATACTGGTTGGATACGGAAGATGGTTTAGGTGGAGCCCCTTAGAGAGTAATCTTGCCACGACAAGTGGTAAAATTACAATCGGGCTTGTTATTTATAGTGATCACATTTACATGTGAATCGCTTTCGGAAATGTGGTTAACAGTGTATCCATATGATACATTCGTGTAATTGGCATTGTTACCATTGTTATTGTTTTTTTATAGGAACCTCCCTTCTCATGGTTAGGGAGTGGATTCTTGAATGTCATATGTTCATCATTGGATGTATGTCCATCAATTGATATATCTTCATGATCTATCAAGTCTTGGATGGTGTTTTTCAGTCATTAGCAATCGTTGGTTTTATGACCTTTACTTCAATGGAATTCACAAAAGTCAGAATCTTTCCACCAAGAGGGTTTAAACTTGGGTTCATATTCTCTTACCATAGGAAGTGTTATGAGGTTGTTTGTGATAAGCTTCCTTAGGGCCGATTCAATTGATTCACCTAATGGTGTAAATTTTCTGCGAGGAGGAAAGTTTGTTGGTCTTGGTCCATTGTTTGTGGGTTTGTTTGGAGTAGTATTGTTGTGTGGACTTGATAGATTTAGAATTGGTTGTTTTGGTGTCACACATTTTGCATCTACAACTCCGTCATTTACAATGTTCTTGTTCTTAGTCCAAAACCTTGATTTATCCGTGTTGTTGCTTGAACTATGTTATCCTCAAATTTAGCTGCGCTCAATTTGTAGGATGACCCCTACGAAACTTGTCTATTTCATAGCCTACAACTCTAAGCATGCAAAACGAGGTAAAATGCATTTTCCCTCGTGCCTGGTCTCCTAGCCTCATAATGTCCTTTCGAGCATCAACTTATGTCAGTTTCTTGAATTTTACAAAACAAGTCTAATTGCAAATTTCACTTTTTGGGAGTTAGTAAATTTTTATATATGCAGTGGCAGGGATTTTTGTTGCTTGTGTATCTTTATATGCAGTGGCAGGGATTTTTGCCGCTCGTGTATCTTTATATGTAGTGGCAGGGATTTTTGCCGCCTATACATTTTATATGCAGTGGCGGGGATTTTTGCCGCCCGTGCATCTTTATATGTAGTGGCGGGGATTTTTGCCGCCCGTGCATTTTTATATGCAGTGGCGGGGAAATTTGCCATCGATGCATGTTAGTCTCTTTGTCACATGCAAGGGTGGCAATTTTTGCCGCCAATGCATGTTCATCCTTTATAGTTGCATGGGCGGAAAAATTTTCTGCCCATACATAATGTAATACTCCATATCATATGCAAAAGCGTGAATGTTTGCCGCTTAAACACTTGCAAGTTTTACCCCACATGTAGAGGCGGCAAAATTCGCTGCCCTTACATCACTCACCCGAATTTCTCTAAATCTAGGAAATTTTTCCTTTTGTCAACCAATTACCCGCTTTCGCTCCGTTTTCCACTTCCATCGCACTCTAGCCCCTCAAAGTTCATGTTGATGCTCAGATTTCCCCATACTTGCATTTTTTAAATCAAGCAAATTTTCCTAACTCTGCAAAACCTAAATCTTGTGTTGCAGTCTTTTGTGCATGCATTCCGAGATTTGCGTTCAACGAGGATATGTTGTTGGATTTTCAACTAACTTTGGGGAACCTCAAGGTGCTCTTGGGAAGACACGAGAAGGCTGCTACCACCGTGAAAGATTCAATAACCAGAGCTTGTGCTATTTCAAAGCACACTTCTAGTCCTGATCACATTGAGATGCAATCAGTGCTAATGTTATATGAAGATTTCATGAAGGATGGTGGTAAAAAATGATCGTGCCTTAGTATATTTCTATAGTTTTCATGCACTTTGTATTTAGTTTTGGACATGCCCACATGTACTTTTCAAAATTGTAACTACATGTGTAAACAAAGGAAGTTCTAAATCAATAAGGACTCTTTTGTTGAATAAGTCAAAGTAGTTAGACTTTTTCCTAGATTAGCTCTTGGCTCTCACCTATAAATATGAGAGAGCTCTTTTGTAATTATCTACCTTTAATCTTATGCAACGAAGTGCTGCCCAAATTGAGACTCAACTTTGAGACTTTGTGTTCAAATTGCATAATCAATTCCAATCAATAAAGAAGGCAAATTTTCATATCAAACTTTGTGTTAATCGAATTTGTATGAGTGAGGATGTTCATATGGTATTTTTGTTGATTTCTCTTGTTGATTGATTGGATAAAGTGGTGTTTAGTTATTACGATTGGTCCTCCAAGATAAGTTATATAAACTTTGTGCTATATCATTTACTTGAATCTATGTGTGTTGAAAGTGTTTTTCAATGGAGGATTATAAAGACTTTGAGCTTGTAGTTGTTCACTTTGTATATGAATCGTGTTGAGAACTTCTAGACTTTGTGATATAAATTTCAATTACATTCGCGTGGATCAGTGGTATTGTTAGTTGACAGACTTTGTCCTCCAACTAGTGATACGGTTACTTTTAAAATCTTTCTGGGGATAATTTAAAGATTTTGTGCTTGAGATTATTCACTTGGTTCGTGAATCTTTTTGTGAAGTGAGTTGAAAGACTTTGTGATTCAACTTACATCATTGGTTACTATAAAACTCGCATTGAGGGCAGTGAAAAGACTTTGTGCTTTTGCGTGTCTTCTGGTCTCTTATCACATATTTTTACTGGTACTCTTTGATTATTCACATGTTTAATCAAGAATATTGGTGGTTACTATTTAGGTTAATATTAGAAGTGTAGAAGCATTATTGAATAGTATCGTGAAACATTGTAAACATCTTTTCTGAAAGAAGAGAAAATGATGAATGTAACACATCCCCTACATGGTCAGAGCTAGTATAAATACTTTTAGCTTAAAGTAGTTTTGTTTTGTTTCAATAAGCAGTAAAAAGAGAGCCTCCCCTTGCTGAGAGGAGATATTTATCTCATCATACTGAGGTTGATATAACCATTTCGTCTCCAGTGAGTTGACGACAAAATATCCACCCAACAAACTAGGGACATCCTTATATATTTTTATTTGTCCTTTAGCTATCAAAGCCTTCTCAATAAGTAATCCCATTTCAATGACCTTACTAAAAGAAATAGGACATTGGATTTGGATTTGATAGCTTAATTCGGTATTCAAGTTATGGACAAACATTTCAATCATTTGCTTTTCGGGAATATGATAAGGGCATTTACTAGCAAGTTGTCTCCATCTTTGTGAGAAAGTGGTGAAAGATTATCCACCCTTTTGTTTGTTGTTGCATAGATCTAACATTGAAATCTCATGTTCAATGTTGTATGAGGAGTGACAAACTTGTCCACTAGTTCATTGAATGTTCGGATTCCAAGAGGTAGACGGGAGAACCACTCCATAGCTTGACCTCCTAGGCTGCGTGGAAAGAGTCGCATACGATATGTCTCATTATGGGCAACTTCTAAGCATGCAGCGCTGAATTCTCTAATGTGGTCACGTGGATCACCTTTTCCCCTATATTTGTCAAATTTAGGGACTTTGAATCTTGAAGAGAAAGGTACCATGACTAAGCTTTTGTCAAAAGGATATGGAGATATATCCTCTAATGAGTAATGTTTTGTGGAAGTTCCCGTTTGTAGGTCCACAAATTGTTGTTGTAAGGTTTGGATTTGTTGCGTGTGTGTATCTAAAGGATTTAAAATATCCTTAGCCTTTTCATTCTTGGGAGCTTCTGTTTCGTTGAATAAAGTGGTTGCTCTCAACTTTGAAATGTCAAAATCAACGGGTAGCTTGGCTCCTTGTGCAAGTAAGAGGAATTATTTGTGAGGATCCGTTGTTATGACCTTATCCATCAATTTTTGAAATTTTGGATCTTGTAAGCATTTATCAAGTTCATCTTGGTTGATTTCATCCTATCCATCACTAGAAGAGTGTTCACTACTATTTGTGTAATCCATTTCTTATCTTCTTTTGTCTTGAGACCTAGTTTCAACCATACAAAAGTGTGATATGAGTGAAGTTGGATGAGAGACTTGTGGATGTAAGTGATGTTTTGTGATATGTAGTCTTGGGTGAAAGATTGGATTTGAATTTGCTTAGTGATAAGATTCTCTAGGGTTAAGTTTTGATCTTTGTTCAAACAATGGTCTTGAGCTATGATGTATAGCAATCAAAGTGTTGATCCAAAGTGAGTCAAATAGGGATGACAGGAATCACTATTGTTGTAGACTTTGTCAAGATGCTTAGTGTAGTTTCTAGATAGAGGATGATTGATCCTGATAGGGAAACTAACCAGATTGCTTGTTTGAATAGGAAGATCTCACTGGCACCTTTGGGAAAATTTTGTTTTTGTTTGATTTTGGAAAGGCTAAATATGAGATGTAAGTGAAATGTTTTAAAAACGAGTACGGGGTGAATTTTTATGGTTAAAATGACTTCTCAAGTGTATTATAAGCAGAAATAGGTATCTAAAATTGATTTTTTTTCTCAAAACCTCGAGAACAACTCACTATTGTGTATGCGCAGATTCAGATGCGCAGGAACAGGTTTCAAATGCACAGTTCTGTTTATTGTATGTGCAGTTCTGTATGTGCAACTCTATTGTTTATATGCACAGCAGAATGTGTATGCGCAGCAAAAGGTTTCAAATGCACAACAAGATTTTTATGCGCATAAAGAAGTGTCAAATGCGCAGTAATAAGTTTCAAATGCGTAGTTCTGTGTATTGGCAGTGTTTGATCATTTTTTGTTGTTCTAGGCATGTTTTTCTATGCAACCTAAATATTTTTGCTGATGATTTGTCTATTTTTAGACAAGAAAACATAGCAAGCAGTACAATTTGATGTTTGTTTGTGACATTTAGTGTTTAAAACAAATTTGAAAACAAGTACAATCCTAGGCGAGAAAGGATACTAGTTGAATCCCAACTTGGATTTCTCCAGCCACTTAAATCAATGCGGACAATTAGAAACTTGGTGGCACTGGCTCCCCCTTACACAGCACAAACTTCTCGGGCACACCAACTTTCATTCCCCAAAAGAAGAATTTATGTCTCTACACATGATTAGTGAAAATGTTGGGCGGCTTCAGAGGTCCAACCTCCTGCATCAACAAGTAAAAGGATTTTGGTCTCTAAAACAATGGTTCTTAGTAACTTTGAGGGACCAACACCTTGCGAGCATTCGGTAAACTACTAAAAGCTTTGACCAATCCTACTAAGAGTATCAAATACTTCACACAATGCAAAAATAGTTTTCACAAAGTGCTAGTACACCTCTTTTCGATTTGGCACCTGTTGGCTAACAGGTTTGTCCTTGTTCTGTAAATCTTTTATTCTGACTCTATACCCTTTTTGAAGAACAAACGAGTTAAGCAACAAATGGGTGAACTTTTTAAATTAGTTCCCCTCTGAATTTAGGTACAGCTCCCTTTAAGATTTTCAATGAATTAATCTATTCAACTATTCAAATGCACTTTTAACCAGAAAATGCTTAAGGCAAACTGACATTCATACATAACTATGTTATGAATGCGATAGATTTATGCAGTAACAGTGGGTAATAGAATGCACAGATTCTACTTTTGATACATTCAAATACATGAACACATACATATGAATTTGCTGAACCAATAAATAATAGAACACATTTGACGAACTGTCCAAAGAAAGAGCAATTACCAGGTGAAAGGAGATTTCACACAGAAAATCTAATTCCAGACACTCAGACGCATAGATCTAAGTGAGCAGTAATTGTTTCTTCTTCTCATTCACAGATGAAAAATTTCTTAGACAATCATCACATAATGTAAAACCATAAAATAGTTCAGCTAAAATTCTTCTTTTTTCCTTTCTCCGTCTCTCTATTCCTCTCTGAAAAGATTTTTTTAAAAGCTATATATATGAGTGCCCTAATCATATCTTTGAGTAAACCAAACCCAGAGTTAACATAACTCTGACCCGTACGAGATTTAGTTTATAACAACTGATTTTAAATAACAAGATTGCTGAAAATAACATAAAAGAGGAACTGAAATAAAGAAAATGAGCCAATGAGATCATGACTGGGACAACGGATTTGCATCTCTAGATTTGTCATCGGTGGCCTAGGAAGCACGTTGGGTCTTCCACTCCTGAAAAGCTGCAACGAACTCCTGAATCTTCGGGAAGTTGGGAATACCTATATGTTTCATTCTTGACTTCCAAACTTCTTTTTCCCTTCGCATTTTCCCAAATTTTTCTTTGTGTTCTGGAAGTGCGTCAATGCAGAGGTAAAGTAGCGACTCAACTTTAGAAATCTGGGAGAAATCCTCAATTAAAATATTGTCATTTTCTTTGACGAAGCCGATTTTATCTTTGAAAGATTGGACCACTGCGTCGACGTCTTCCACTGGTTTTCCATCATCTTTTATGTATTTAACATCAATACATTGCAAGTCATGTTGCAGCGATTGAGTGAATTCTGTTATCTCCTTAATTAACTTTGTAAGTTCAAAGCGTCCTTGCCGTGATATGGAATTCCTCCATTCAATATTTTTCTTATTCACATATAGTAAATCTTCGTCCAAACCAGTCAGGCTTTTTTCTGTTAAAAACTTCGCCAGCCCATATTTCTGAACTTCATCTATTTGGTTTATTACATTCGCCCACTTACCTTCATCTTTTGCCCAAACAGCAACCTGTGCTTTAAGATCCTCAATGGTGGCAGCAGTCAGATCATATATGCTCTTGAGTTCACGAATGTATTCGGTTCCTTTCTGCTCAATGCTATCCAACCAACTGTCAAATGTTTTTGCCACCATTTTGCTTCTGTGAACTTGATCCAATAGCTTCTGGTTAACAGGGGATTTCGGGTCAAAAGACAGGGAGAGCTGTGAGACCGACTGTGGGTTAGGGTTGTGAATAGCATCAATGTACTCTACCATTGAACGCAGAGTTTGCTTCAACTCCCTCTTGTCCTTTTCATCTTTCCAGGTTCGACTAACCATCTTCTTAGTAGATGCTTCAAGGTGGTGGACATCTGCAGCTCTAGAAGCAGTACCGAGATCCACTCTCTCCACAGTGAAATCGTGCACAGTTGGATCTTGAACTTCTTCCTCAGTCACTGGCTTAGCTATTTCAGCATTCCAGTTACCAGTGTTTGGATCAATGTTTATTCTGGATGTCGTCTTGAGTTTCTTGGACTTGGGGGTTTTCCCCAAACATTTGCTTACCATGTCCTCTAAAGGGACAACAAAAGGAATTATTTTTTTCTTGTCGGAGATAGAACTCTCTAGCCACTTTGGTGCAGGGGCTGAGGTTGTCTTCTCAGGGTTTAATCCATCAGAGGATACATTTGAAATCATCAATATTTCAGGGGTCTCTAGAACGGCCCCTGACTGTGGCCCGGTGTCAACTTCCTCTGTTCTATGTGGACTTAGCTCCTTGTCACCCATAGGTTCTTCTGAATCTTCCTATGAATTCAAATCAACAACTATTGTTTCAAAAACCTGTTTCTTTCTTTTACCTTTGGTCCTCAACCTGGTAACACGAGAGGGTAAAATATCTGTGAGGACTCTTCTGGACCTCTTAGTGGTAGGGCTTCTTTCAGTTGATGGTTTGGAAGCACCTGCACCACAGATAGCAATAGGTTGGTTAGAAGAGTCTATGAGAAGTGATGATCCAATCATTGAAGTGAATTGTTGGGCATTTTTATCCTGAAGCCCCTCCTGTCTCTTTTCCCTCAACCGTTTCTCGGTTCTCCTTATGACTGGAAGAGTTTTAACTTCAATTCTATCCTCCTCCCTTTTGCTCGAGTCAACTTCTGGAATAGGTAATTGTTCTACTCTCTCAAACTGTGGGTCAACCACCTGTTCCTCATCATCAATAATTCTAGAAATATCCATGTTTAAATTGAGGGTAATTATCTGCCCCAAAGAAAACCTACACGACAGCCTTCTCCTGACCTCAAATTCATCTGGACAGTCTTCCCAGTAATCCTCTAGCTTAGGAATGTGTAAAAGCCATGTTCCAGGATCTAGGTTATCTCTGACAAATCCTTTACTATCAAATTGAGACCTGGCAGTGAAGAACTGAAAATTGAACCTTTTAAGGTTCACCTCCAAATTCAAAGCATCAGATTTTGACTGACATGAATAATGGCCAAGTTCAATGGAAAAAGAAATACCAAAACCCTTTTTTGTTGAAAATTTCTTATCTACATGTGCCAGTTGTCTACATACCTCCATCAGCACGAAACGATCAAACACATATCTAGGTAACTTAACAGGTTCACCGTCAAATCCTCCAACTCTGATGTAAGTGAACTCAGAAAATTGAATGAAGAAGCTACCATAGATGCTAATCAGTTGCATTGCCTCACTGGACATTCTTTTACCTTGATTACCTGCCAGTTCATAGGTCATCTTCCCAATGAAGACATCATTAACCCTTTTATAATTTTCATAGCAATTCCTTCTCTACAACTGTGAATAATATTCATAAATCTTACTATTCTCAGCTAAGGGTGCATGAGGAAGGTCAAACCATTCTCTTGTAGATGCTAGACAATAGAGCAGGTACGAAGACATATAAAAATCTCTATCACCCAAACAATTACTCAAACCCTGATGTAGACAATCAGCCACTATTTCGGCCCAATCTAAATATTGTTCCCCTTGAAGGATAACTTGTATGAAAAAGTACATCTAATCCTCCCAATAATACGCATGCTAACTGCCCTTCTGTCTGTGCAACAATACCACAATATCCCTCACTTCTTTGATCAAATGATCCCTACTAAGTGGCCTGGGCAACCTTGATCCACCCTTCTGAAATTTCAGCAGCCAGTTTCTTGCTATTACACTTTTGTAGGTCGGTTTCTTCTCCGAGAAATGCCCATAGGAGGAAGTAATATCAAGGCTGGAATACGCCTCTTTAGGCGGTATCTTCATCACAGACATGAGGGTTTGTCTGTTGACATGAAATAACACGTCACCGTTTGTGTTTCTGATGCATCTGTTGTGGGGTTCGTACCTATTCATACATTCCTGAACCAATTCCGGGCACATTATAGCCTGAGGAAAAGCTGCAGCTTCAACTAAACCGCTGTCTACAATTTTCTTCATCGTAGGGGTTTGAATAGGGTTTCTAGTTCTTTCTCTAAATTCTTCTAAATCGTATTGTACCAGCGCAGTATCTCCAAATTCAGAGTGAAAATAGGTAAGACCAACACCATGTTCATTCCCCAAACATGTAGATTTTAAAGCCATACTTGGAGGATTACAATGAAAAACACTTCAAATTTTGAAAATAATGACAGAGACTCAAGAGATTCTTCTTTCCAGCTAAGAAATAGGAATAGCAAGTGGGAAAAACAGAACTCACCTTCAAGATATCTGAATTCACTGTGAAATTTGAGTAATAAGAACCTTATACTTCCTGTGTTATTCTCCTCTGCGTTGCACAGTTTGTTTACTTGCTGAATCCGGCTTGTTCTTAGTTAACAATGGTATTAACCAGATTGAATAATTATCACTCGGAGCAATACGTGCTAGAAATATTTGAAAAGACATGAATTCTGACCTCTTCATTAATAGCAAGTATTATTCACGCGCCATCATGATGGTATAATGATTATCCGTAACCTCTGCCAAATTAGAACTCTCGGTTTCATAATGAGTCTCTGACATATTTTCCTCCAACTTTCCCACTAAATTTGACTCAGAAAGCCGCGGGAATAAATAAGACCAACATCACCAAAACTTTGAACTATTGAACCATTGAACCTTTAGGGTGTGGTTCAATATGGTGGTTCAACCATACCAATTGGATCATATAGATGAGCAAAGGATTCACTTACGGAAATATAGAACTTAAGCTCATGAACCGTTGAACTTGTTAAGATATGGTTCAATACGAAGGTTCAAAGATGCAAAGGTTACTTAGACCAACAAACAGTTACGTGGCTTTGGCAAAAGGTTTCCAACTATGAGACAGCGAACTGTTGAACCTTCAACCATTGAACTTCGCTATGGAGTACGAGCGGATGGTTCAACAATACATTATTTACGCAAGGTAACTATATGACATGACTTGTTAGAAGGAAATGAACGTTGAACCTTGGACTGTAGAACCATTGAACTATTGAGAAAAGGGTTCAAGTTCAAACCGAAAGTTCGAAGACGTTTAAAATATACAGAACAACAGCTTGCTTTTTGAGACACTTTGGACATATCGAACCATTTGAACTTTGAACTTTCGGAATGGTTCGGGTTCAAAGGTTCAAACCTTAAGTAACCTTACCTACAAAGACGATAAACGGGTAAAATTTGAAGGATAAGAGTCGATTTAAGAAACAAAGGTATGACCCAAAATACAATACAGCAAACTGGCTCTTGTTCAAGAAATATTACCAATAAATAAATAAGGGCGACTGAAAAGGTAACAGCACCGAAAGGCAAGCCTGACGTTGGTTAGGACTTGGCTTTCGCCTTATCCCATTTATAAAGCGGGTCAAAGGAAAGCTCCGCTTAAGGTCGTCCCTCTTGGATGAATCGCAATCGAAGAGCAGGTCTTGCTAAGGGTAAACAAGAAAAAGGGGAGATGAGTCTGGGTTTTTTATCACCCAAGTTGTTGCAAGGGGAGAGCATATGCCTATCACCTTTGCAAGCACAACAAACACTTGTTTATTGATCGTCTAGATTAAGCTAAGTGTGACTAATCTAACAACACAAAATGCCATATTTGCTCGATAGCATAAAAGGAAAGATAGTCCAATTTAGCCTCTTAATTAAACTATGTGATGATTATATGCAAGATTGTATGCAAAATTGTCCAATTAACCTCCTAATTTAGACTAAGTGAAGATTGTATGCAAGATTGTAATGCAAAATTGTCCAATTAACCTCCTAATTTAGACTAAGTGAAAATTGTATGCAAGACTGTATTACTCCTCTTATTTAAAAACGAGGTTATGATTGCATGCAAGATTGTAAGGCAAAATGGTATGATTACTCCTATTTTAAACTAGGTGCCACTAGATTAACAATGCAAGAGTAGATGATGCATAAACCAAGCCCTAAAACCTACAAAAACCCATTGTCAATAGTTTGAATATGCTTCTTTGATGATCGATGACAACTGCAACAAGAGTTAGCATCAAAAATTATCAAAAAGGCATACTAAAAACTGACTAATTTCATATGCGCAGAAACAGATAGCAGATGCGCAGCAGAATGTTATATGCGCAGAAAGACAAATGCGCAACAATAATTGTTATATGCGCAGCAAGAAGTTTTAAATGCGTTGGACTGTTATTTTCTTCGCAGATGCGCCGAACTGGAAATCAAATGCGCAGGAATGACTTGTTACGACTGTAAGGACACGAAAAACTCAAATTTGAAAGTTAAAAACGAGGCAAGGCCCACGGTGGGTGCCAAAATGTGATTGATAATTTGAAACTAATGTAAGAACCTACTAAGATACCACAAATACTCTAGAATTCCTACTCAAATTCAATACATCAATGAAACTAAGAAAAATGCAGAAAACATAAGTTATACCTTTGCAAACTGATTTATCTCGTGAATTCCATTGTCTCCTATCTTCTCAATGATCTTGTTGATAATGATATTACTCTCAGAATTGTATTTCTTTGCTTCCCAAGATGACAATGAGATGAATGGAATTGTGGATTCAACTATGCAATGTGAACAATGCAAACTAGGCTAATGATGAGGATATGAAACTAATGGTAAAAGCCATGATATTGATATTGATATGAAGCTAATGATATGCAACTATTGAGATTTATACAAATGGGGGGCCAAAGGCACATTTGATTGCTTGATGAAAATTTCTGCAACATGTAAGTACTATAGCTCATGTGATGTAAAATAAAGGTGAGGAGGTTCCTTTTATAGGCCAAGGAGGCTCAAATCCAAGTGTCAAAAGATCTACGGTGGACGAATAAGTCTTGTCACATGTATGGTCAAGATCAAATTGGTTGGAATGAGGGAGATAAAAGTGAGAGATGTTCCTACTACAATGACAAGGTGGAGGAATACATGGAACCATAAGCCACATGTCATGATGCTCACAAAGACCATTGAGACAAAGGTGGAAGACCAAGAGAAGAACATGGAGGAAGGAGTCCTTAGTTGTTAAAATGTGAAAGGGAATATAGGATTTAAAAGACAAGTGTTTTTTACCATGTTTGATGGTTGAGAAGATATAGGGCACATGTTTGAGAAGATAAATGACTAATTAAATATTTAAAATATTTAATTATTGGAGCAACATGATGAGGTGTCAAATGATGTGTATATGACAAGGATGAGATGATGTGAATTTTAAACATAGGACTTTGTCTTAGAGGAATTAATTAAATAATTTAGGATTATTTAATTAGATACGACATTAAAAGAATTTAGGAATAATTAATTATTAGAAGAATATGATGAACGTGAACCAAATAAATAAATTAAAATATTTATTTATTGATAGAAGAATAAGAATAAAATAAATATTAAAATATTTATTTAATTCGACTCGAGCCATTTTTAGGTGTATGCATTTTGCCCCTCTTTGAGACAATGTGTTTTATCACCTCAATGTCTCACTGGGATGAGAAGATGCGCGGGAAATGGGTAGGATTAAAATTGCCCTCCTTTGTGAGACCAGGCAGCCATAACACCACCAATAAGAGACAGGAATGTAAGTGGCAACCTCCTAAAGAAGGTTGGTTCAAGCTTAATTTCGACAGGGCATCTAGGGGCAACCCGGGAGCAGCAGGTATAGGTTGTATAATTCATGATTCTGAAGAAAGAGTAATCGCAACCTTAGCCAAACCACTAGGAGAAGCAACAAACAATATAGTAGAACTGACTGCTCTGATTGAAGGTCTGAAAATCTGCAAAGACTTGAAAATTGAAAAAGTTGAGGTCGAAGGAGACTCTGCAATCATCATTAACACCTTACGTAAAGGGAGTATGCCTAATTGGAGACTAAATTCCCTTCTGACTATTGCAAGCATCTTGTATATACAATACATTGTTATGTTATACATTTCAATATACAAAGCATCTTGTATATCGGCTTGTATATTGAAGATATACATTGTTATTTATACAAGCCCGATATGCAAACGGTGGAGCCCACATCACTTTTCTGATTGTATCTTCCAAAATGCAACAATACTCGTATCCAATTTTTAGATACAAAGCCAAATACATACAAACTCCTTTGTATCACCTCTTCGGACTTATCGTTTTTATAAACCACAGTTCACTTACTTTCGGCTCCGCGATGTATATAAAGTGCAATGCATCTTCCGATATACTTTAAGTCAAGATGCATCATTTTAACCAAATTTCAACCTTTCTTGAGTTCTGCATTGTATGTATATTGAAATGTATAACCTGAAACATACATACAATGCACGAAACATACAACAATAAAACCTCATTTCATAATCTTTTCGGTTCCGCGACATGCATATAGTTTTGTATATCGTCTTGTATGTTTCCCTTTGCCAAACATACAAACTCAAATTACATCCGACGGACTTGACCAATTATTCATTTAAACTCTTAACGCTATCGGATCCGGTTCTATGAAAAGTCATCAGGTCCAGATCTTCATGCATCTGCATATTCGTATCTGCATGCTTTATGAGCTTTGTATTTTGTATACATATAAACAAATATACAAAACTTTTGACTATTCATATTTGTATCTTATATACATGCTCAAATACAGAATACAGAAAGTTTTATGCGCTCCCCTTTTGTATCTGGTATACATACAATTTATTTGGTATCTAGTATACATGCTTTCTGACCAGTATTCAGTTTGACCTTCGCTGACTTGGTCATAACCCTAAAAAAACAAGGAATTTTTAAAAATTTCAAAAAGCAACCCCAACTCATTTTCGATGTTGATTCCAATTTTCATCATGGGTACCTGAAATTTTGCCATAATTTTTAGGTCCCATTTGATAAATACTTTTCAAAATCTTGCACGACTCCCCTCAGCACGGGGCTCAAGACCCAAACAGGAAGAGTTTAAGATATGATTTGATCACCATAATCGTTTGATAATGTCATTATGTGCAAAGCAGATTGTCTCCATGAAAAGGTTAGAACTACTGATGCTTTGATTGAAACTTGAATACTACTGGCATGTGAGTAGGCAGGAAATTAGACTGGCAATAATGAGGTTTCGAGTTGAGCTTTGGCTGTCATTCCAGCTCATTTGAGAGATATTACAGATTTGACAGGTAATAATGTTTTTCTATGATGGGTTAAATTTTAGTTGGTTGACCAACATTATCAGTGACTTGATCGATCACTTATGCCCACACTTAGGTATATATATTTGCATTTTTACAAGTATATATATTTAGATGTTGGCATATATAGGGGATCAGTCAACTAATATGGGATTTAAGTTGACATTGAAGCAAGTGTGTTTGAATATTTATGATAAGATTAGCAAGAGCAAGTATTTTAATTTTTCCTCTCAGGCAAAGGATTTATAGAACTAACAGGTGTTTGCAGGAAGAGAAGTCTATGTATATCCTTGTTTTGTATAGCTAACATGCGAAAAGAGTTGAAAGTTTTCCCTGTAGTTTCAGGTAAGACAGGTAATCTAGCAAGAGCTAGACAGAAGAAGCCCCTCACTTGATAATAGACAGCTGATCTAATACTATGTCATGGAGAACATCCCAAGAGCCGGAGAACCAATAAGCCATACAACAAAAGAATATCAGAAGAAAGGCCCTGCTATAGGGCAATGTTTGTACTTGTACCCCAAAAATTGTATAAGAAAGGATGAGTCCTTGTTGGGCTTGACCCCGTATAAAATCTATAAATAAACAGTATGTACTGGACTGCAAAAGTCCCAGGCTAGACCGGAGGTTTTCTTTGCTCTATTCTTTTCTACCGGTGCCCGCACTAAACAAAGCTGTATTTTATTGTATTTTATTATTGACTTTATATATTAATGGCCTCGGCCTTTTACCAATCAAAAATAAATAAATAAATATTAAAATATTTATTTAATTTGACTCGAGCCATTTTTAGGTGTATACAAATGCAAATTAGATGTTTTGCTCTTTTAAAAGCTCTCAATATATTTTTCAAGGCTATTTTCAATATATATTTCCCTCCATCTCCTAAGTAGAAACAAAGAGTGTCGAATGAAGTGGCAAAATCTATGGCAAAGAGTATCTCTTTTTGATAGGAAGGAATTTTGATGCAATTCCATCTTCCTAAGATCAAATCAATTTTTTATAAATAACTAAAAATGCTGGAAGTTTACAACTGGAAGTCCAATGCAGATATAAAATGGACAATTCTGCAACAAATGTATGTAATATGCGCCACCAATTGCATAATATCCAAATTTAATTACTTCATAATAATGTAGCAGGAACTGGCATACAGTACTCCAATTACATATAAATAAATATATTTTGCAACCTTGAAATCTGCACTTGAAACAATACTCAAGCAACTTACAAAATTCCCACGAGCCACAGTATAGTCAACCCCTTTGAGGCAAATACTTGACTGTAGTTAATCTCCGAAAGATGTGTCGCGCAGTCCTTAGTATGAATGATCCAATTGGCTGTGAGGTGATGTACAACGCTAGTAACAATGGTAGATAATGAGCTGCAATCTAAATTCCAAGGCTGTGATTCCACTGAAACTGTTGTGGCAACCTGAATATCAACCAGATCTGTGATGTAAGGTGCAGCACTCCTATTTTGGATGATGCAGCAGTCCCTATCTGTTCACCTTTGACTGGTACAACGAAAAGTTGTCTCCAAGTGTTACAATCTGATGTTGTATGGCTGGGAAGAGAAAATGAATTAATCAATACAACAACATTCCTGTTGATATCTTTCAAATATGAGGTAATGACTCTGCCATCCACCATATACAAATTTGAATATTAAATTCTTCTATCACACTGTAATCTGAAACAACTGAAATGGATGCAAACACCAGACTAGGGACCTCCAACAACTTTGAAAATCAGAGAAAGAATAGTCTCCAAACCAGCAATGGCACTCCAAATATTTGCTTGCAAATCTTGATCACCTAAACCTAAAAGTATGCACAAGATCTCCAAATTAGCTCAACATGCAACCCCCGTATGGAATTGCCAATGCTAAAGATGAGGTTTTCGTCCTTACCTCCAAGGCAGAAATCCAAGAGAATTTTCGTCCTTAGATGCAAATTCGAACACAAAGCCCACAGTGAAAATGCCAAATGAAATCTTGATGATGCAAATGAACCCAAGCACCTCTTTATATAACTTTCAAAATTGGACCCTTAATAAAAATTTCCCTCCAATTAGTATTTAAAAATACTTTTTATTATTAGTGTTAAAAAACACTTTTTAATTAAATAATATAATATTATATTAAGTTGCCCGTTAAATATAAAATTACCGTCCCAACTTTAAAATAATATTACAATTCTTCTAGTCCTGAAAAGGGAACATGACAACTGGACAGTGATAGCATTGTTTTTCTTAGCACAACCTCTTTTCTGAAAATGACATTATCATATTTTTACAACAAAAATGACGGCCAACCTGATGGAAATACACACTACCCTCTATTTAATATTAGAATATTATTATAAAGACTTACCTGCACAAATATACAGTTAGCTAAAAATGAAGGTTAAAAATAAAAGTGCAAGGCAAAGTAAGCCAAAACTGCCGCTGTAGAGAACATATAAAGAAAGCTCTACAAAAACCCAACACTCTCCCAAACTGCAGCTATTGTCTGCCTCAAGAATTACATCAGACCCACTAGTGCAAGAAAACAGACTGCAATTGTCTATTGTACAGTGAGATATATAGCTCCAGAACATTTAAGATTACCACACATCTCTTGCATGAGACAAAATTTTTTGCTGCAGCTCTTTTGCCAACTCCATGGTATCAGATTGATTGGTTTCAGCCATCTGAACTCCCCCACTTCTAGAATAGATGAAGCTTCTATTAGCTGTTCTCTGAACAACACTAAGGCTCAATCTCAATGGTGATTTGCTATTAGTAAGCACTTGCAAGACAGAAGCTTCATATGCAGGGTTACAAGCAAGACTATGCAGTAAAATCAATGCCTCTCGGACCAAAGTAGCTCTGTATACACCCATTAAAACATAAGATACGAATAATAAATATACTATAAAATATATATATACCAGACAAAATTAAGTTCCAGAAACTTTCTTAACTCAGAACGTTTCAAAAGTTGCTATTCATATACCTTTCTTTGTGAATTCCTTCCACAGCATTGTCTACCTTAGCCACATCCTTTTCTTCTTCATCAATCTCAGAATTAAGCAAGGCAACAAGCAGCAACAAAATATTTGGTCTTTGTCGCTGTACATCGTCTGAACTTTGTAAAACACAGTGCTCAGCATGCACATTTTTGTTCTTGACAGAAGCTGAATTATGACTTCCAGTGTTTTCTGTATATAGACCATCACTCCTTCCTGAATCAATGCAGATTTTCTGTTCTTGTAGATTATTGGAACCAGAGTGCGTAAAATTCAGCAAACATTCTATTCCCATGTTTCCAGATGCAGCAATAAATGCAAGCACGTGTAAAGCGCGCCTACGGAGTGTATACACCTGCAGGTCCAAGTTAATATCAATGTGCAATTTGAAAGAACTGTCAATGTGATCCAGTAAGCTCAATTTTAGTACCTGCATGTCATAGCCTGTTCGAGAGATACACTCAACCAAACCCTGCAGAACCATCTCGTTTGTGCCTTCCATGCATGAAACATCTAGGTTGCTACCATTGTTCTCAATGTGCATTTGAATATCTTCCTTGCAACCACAGAACAGCTTGAAAAGCCTTGGACCTAAAATTGCAAGGGAGAAACAATTATTATCAGTCTCTATGTAAAACTACGCATTTTACATGGCTACTGTGAAAGAAAGGAAAAAGGCTATTTAGTTGTACTCCTATCAATCCAACTATATTTGCAGAGGCAAAATGGAAAGAAAATGCAGACCTACAATTTAAGAGTAGAAACAAAAGTTGAACTGCTTGCAGTTGTACGTCTACACCAACTTTCTTTCTTAAAAATTCAGATAAGCTTCTGTAAAATAATATCTGACCATATCTGGTCATTAAAAACACAAAAACTTCAGATATTTTCCTTCTTAAAATAATCCAAAACATGCAGGATGGTGAAAATATACTTTGGTCAAATTCAATACATGTGTGGAGAACCTGAACTTACTGCTCTCGCTCCGAATCTGGACGACTCTTCATCACAATTAAATTCATTGTGGAAATGGCTTGCAGTTTTATAACTGTGCTTGCACTATCCAATGCTACCTCACAGATCTTCTTAAAGAGTGTAACCCAGTTTACAATATGAGGGCTGCAGCCCTCATGAGCTGTTGTAAGCATTTGTTTATCAGAGTTTGCCTCATTTACTAGGGGCATATTTGTATCCAATCCAGTATTTCTAGCAGCTTTCCAATCTCTTTTACCAAGACTTCTATTACAGAAAAATATTCTTGAGGAAAACGTTTGCGGAAACATGCAATCATCTACATTGATAGTGTCATCACTTGCTAACTTATTTGAATCCTGTGATTGCAACCTTTCATTGCTTCGTTTGTGAAGGGAGTCAAGATGTCCAGAAATGCCTCTGTATGTGTATCCTTGAAAATTTCCACTACAAGAAAAACAATCAATCACAAGTTATTGAAACAAAAATTTAGATGTCCATGCAGAGGGACCAGTGACAAAATTTTAGAACAGTACTCTTCGAAGAAAATTGTAAGATGCTTACTGTTATAGCTACCACTCAAATCTGATATGCAATACAGTCGGGTCAAAAAAACAAAATTTGGTTTTGATAAAGTTAAGCTAATACATTGATGTAATAAAGTATTAGAAAAACAACCAACTCGTGTTACAACAAAATCATAAGGTTGCCAAGGAAAGCAGTCATGTCAAAATCAAATAGTGTTGTTCTAATATACACTGTTAAATGAAAGATCCAAACCTGGGTCGCCCTACTTATCAACTATTGAGCAATTAGTTACATTATTTGACTGATTTCAAAATTCATTGACAAATATTAAAGGCCATTTGTTATCTGGTAAACTAGAGGACATAAGCCAATGATCTAACATTGATCGTCAGAAAATAAAATAAAACATGAATAGAAAGGAAGAGAAGAAAAAACGAAAAAAAAGATGTGCTTGATGTATAGGCATATGGTTTTCCCATTTTTGAGGGGCAATGCAATTGAGAACATGAGATTGGCCAAGTCAGTCATTTTGATAGGGTTCTGATCAAAAGTAAACCATGTGCAACTCTTTAATCAGGATGTTATGGATTTGTGTGGCAAGGTTGGAGGACAGAAGACCCAGGTCTAAGTGGACATGTCCCATGGGGAAAGCAAGTAGAAACATTCCAAATCACAGTGAAACTGTTTTGGTTCATGATTCATTCAAGAGTAACTGAAGCACTAGTCTAAAGTTAAACATCCTTTTTACCCTACTAAATTGGAGAGAAGACAAGAAGGCAATGAATATAATTGAACAAGAAACAACAATAAAATATCCTCAGAAACATCTCTGAGAATGTAGGGAATGTAGGAAGAAGCAAAAGAAGCCATTTAAGTTTTTCTTTAATTTAAAATCACTGTATGGGTTGTTCCATTGTGAATGCACAACTCTGCAATAAAATATTATAACTCTCAATTTGTGTTAAAACCATGCCATTTCAGCAAAAACAACTACTTCGAAATCTAGTTTACAAAATTCTGCTATAACAAAGAGAAACCTGTATAGAAAAAACTAAAAAGTAAACCCTTTGGTTTTTTATCAATAGAACAGATATAACTTCTCCAGCTAATTGATTGCCATTAATAGTAAAAGATAACAGATAAATCATTACATTCCAAGACATTAGGGATAGAAGTTGGCCTAATACAAATGTTCCATGGTGTTTCTGGGACAGGGATGGCAGTAAACATGAGGATGTGTTTTGGGGACGGCAGTCACAGGAGGCCCTTTTGGGGGGGCAGCATAAGGAAAATAATAAATTCAAAATATAGGAAATTATAACAGCACTTAAGAAACCATTACATTACAATTTAAAATGAGGTTGATTGATTGTGTCCTGAGCAAGATGAGTAGGAACGGGAGTGGGAGTGGAGCAAAGGCAGGAACAGCAGCGGACAGTGAGGATGTAGTGCAGGCGAATTCCACTCCAACCTTGGTGAATTCTTCTACCGGTAGGGTTATGACAGAAGCTGGTTCGAAGTCCTTTAAGGGCGATTTTTCTTCACACAGAGGTTTTCTGAGTCCCTCAAATTTTTCAGATCTCAATACAACTGAGAACACAATATGTGATGATGTTTTAGCGGCAGCTGGGGTTTACTCAGAATGCAGAAATGCTTGCAACCCATTTCATTTTTGCATAGATTTCTGTAAATCACAAATCTTATTGAGTAATCCTAATCTCTCTCCTCTGCTGGTCGCACAACAGCAGGGGTTTTTTTCTTCCCCTAAGTCTGGTGATGAAGAGGTCTGCATTTAAGATTACTAAGACAATGGGTAATTCAAAGCCCTCCTCTGACACACCGCCTGGGACTTCTAATTTTGTAAATGAGCAGAGAATCACTGAAATTTTATCCTTGGGAGATATTCCTTGTCTTTGGCTGAGGAGGTGCCTGATCTGATCATTGATGATGGTTCTCTTGATTCTATTGAAAGGGATATTGGAAAGAGATCACTAGTGTGCCGAAATTTGGGTAAAAGACCTCATGAGGATTTAATGCAGTGGATAGTTTCAGTTTGAAGCATCGTTGCATCGCCTTCACTATCTTTGCCAGAGTATGGTTTATCTTCGGTCACTTATCAAACTGTGGCTGATCGGGACACGGCCTGGTTTCTTGGCAATCAGAGTGTTTTGTTTGCCCATAGTCTCCTTTATTTGATCCAGCAAATGCCCCTATAACTAGGGCGCCTTATGAATATAACTATGTAATCTTCTGCTGGTTATGCAAGATCGTGGCCTTATTAAGAAATTGACAAATGTTGCGGGAGTATTTATCAAATTTGATGAGAAGTCCCTCACTCTCATTCCAGATTTGTGAGGGTTTGTCCAATGGTGGACTTATCCAAGCCCATCTTTCACACAGTTGAAATATGTTTTTCCCAAGGTTCCAAATTACAGTTTATCAACTACAAAGGCCTTCCATTCAGATGTTTTCAGTGCAACAGAATGGGGCATAAATTGGACAAGTGCCCCTCAAAGCTTCCCCTGGACTCCTGCACTTTTCAAACAAAGAAATGGATTCCAAAAGCTGGCTTTCCAAATGCTGAATTTGTGAAAAGTAACATCAGATTTTCTCCTTCAGCACATCACTCCATCGGTAGTTGGTAGCAATGAAGCAAAGAGGCCACTAGACAGAGATTTTCCCTCAAATTGTTCGGATCAGACTTAAGGAAAGTCTCTAGTGGATCAACCAAATTGTTCAGATCAGACTGAAGGTAAGTCTCCAGCAGCTGTTGATCCAAAGGCAACAGATGAAGATGTTTGCCCGAGGGAAAATGAAGCTATGGCACAACGTGATTCTGGCAATTTTCAGTTTGTGGATGATGATCCATCTCAGAAAGAAGAAGAAAATATTTTGACCTCTACAGATATCCTCGCCATTTCACAAGCAGAATCTAAGAAGACTAAGGTAAATTGCGGACTGAGCAAGTGCAGAGGAAGGAAGACTAAAGCAGAACTTTGAATGGAGGCTTTAAACACAATTGGAGAGGGATCTCAGTGGACTACAGAGGCTCTCCTTTCCCAGAAGGAAAAGGGCTTGCTTTCAGCACATAGTTAATTGTTCCTAGTTTTTAGTTGATTTTTTCTGCTCAAAGAGGGTTATGGAGCTTTTATGGCTACCACAAAAGTGCAATGAAAGGTATTTTGTTAGCTCCATGATCACAAGATTTTTTAGATTCTTTGGAAAGCTGAGTTTCAAGCTTTCTTCCTAAGTGAATGTATTTCAGTTTTGTTGGATATTGGGAAAGGGCCCCAATAAACTCCCTCATTTAAGAATCAACCAAAAAAAGTTACAATTTTAAAACTTTAAACGAAGTCAAGGAATTCACATGAGAGTCAAGTCGAGACTTATGCATCATTGTTCATTGATTCATGTATAGCCGTACACGAAAATTAAGAATGTCAACTTCTTCTTTCCCTCGTCTTAATGACTGCTGCAATTTGCAAATGAAGATGATGGTTTATGAATGAAAATGAATGGTCTTTTAAATACTAGGAGCTAAATGTTTCAATAGGGGTGTGGGAGGCCTTGTGGGCCCACATGCCCCTTTTTTCTGTTTTTTTTTTCATTTTCTCATAAATGAGGCTGGGAACATTTAGTTATCTCTGATGTTTCCTGCATCTTACAACAATCAGGGACAGCCCAAGGGACATTTCTTCGTCAACCAAAATGGATAGGGAATGGGAATGCCCAGGAAAACCCTTGCATCAGATCAGTTGTTACCAAAATTATGGTTTTAACATTATACTATGTAAAAAGACACTACCCAGTTGTTAAAATATACCTTTCAGCAGTTTCTCTACTAAAACTGCATTCATGGCGCAATGTAGAATTTAATAGGCGAAGTGCACTTTCAACAATTTCAACCTGCAAAAAATAATGATAAATTTAATTAAGTGCAAGTTCAGAGTCAAGTATGCACTTTTTTCTAAACAAAAACACGTATCTAACTCAAAGCAACAATAAGAATAACCCCATTAGCATCTGATTGTCCCAAACAATTTATTTGCAATTGTACTTCACGGGCATGTTAATATCCTATGATATATAGAACATTGTTTGTTAAAGGTTAGTAGGGCATATAGACAGGATGAACAAACTCCACCCATCAAGCCCTTAAATTCTAAAGATAAACAGTAACTTGAGTGTCCGTAAGCATTTTTAAGTATTGATATGCATAGATATCTATCATATTCCATCCATGTTAATTTCTCCAATCAAATATGAGTTGCCTATAAAAATAAATTTTAAGTTGTAGACACCTGGCTCATAATGATAGGAGAGATATATCATATTAGATAAGGAAGCTTAATTACAAAGAAGCATGACATGAATGAATGCCATTTGAGCAGACCTACAGTTATGACCTTCATTGTACAAATTCATCAATTACCATTTAGTATCATTCTTGTCTGTGACTCTATGGCAATCTTGCATACTCTTATACCTGAGCATTTAGTATCAATTCATTTATGAGCAGGACCTTTACTCCCTGCTTGTGGGTGTATGGAGTTTTCTCCATTCTACATGCACCATGTTTTGGTACTTCACAGTTTCCCCCATATTCTATCATATTGTATAATTTGTTTCCTTACCATCATATCAGCCTATGTTCACGTCCCCCATCATTCTCACTGCTTCATACTACCTACTGATGCAAGAGCATCCAGGTTACCTCTATCTTGTAATGTCCCCTTTTTCCAAGTGATCACCCATTCGAGTCGGCTAGCCTATTTTATTCCCGTGGGCTAGGTCGAAGAAGCAAAGGAATATTCTGATTAGTTAAATAATATATTTAACTAATTTTGTCAGGGTAATTGATGATGAGAAATGACTTTGGATATTTTTGTGAGCCTTGGGAAAAAATAAAATAAATCAAAATAATTTTCCTTTGAGGTGGACGACCCAAGAAGAGGTCAAAAAATGAAATAACATGTGCCAAAAAGGGTTCGCCCAAGTTGGGAAAAATTAAATTAAATAAAATGATTTAATTTTTGGCGCCTAGCATGAGGTCGGCCAAGAATAGGGTTGGCCCTATTTGGAGGAGGAAAAGATGGCTATAAATAAAGGAACTTTTGGAGTCATTTGATCATGTATTCATTATCATTTCTTCATTGAGTTTTCTCATTTGGTTGCAACATTTGTTGAGCATTATTCCAAGGACAAAAACCCTTGTGAATATTGGTGAGTTGGACGAAAACCTAGCTCATCTTGAGGTGGACTCATCACGGAGTTCAATTTGTACTTCATTGGAGACTTGGAGCTTGATTGCATATTCAGATTTTCAAATCGGCATTGGAGCAGCATCTTTGGTGGTATTTTGTGTTGTCATTGCATGAGGATTTTACCCTAATTTGGAACACCACCTTTGGAGGAGGGTGACTTTGGCTTGTGTAAGGCGATTTCATCATTTGGAGGGTTTTGGAACCCTAACCCTAGCAGCCGCCATCATCCTTGCAAGCGCCGCCATTTTGGAAGGTTTGTTGTGCATCGTTCTTCATCATTTGGTATGTACAAACCTATGTTTTAGGCCTGATTTGGACAGCAGTGTTCCGGGCCATGTTTCATCATGTTTGAGCCCATGATTTGATGTAATTTCCAGTCATCACATTTTGATTTGTAGCAACAGATTTATACTCAGAAAATCAGACTTTTGTGTTGCATTTGGATGGCTATATCTTGTGTATTTCATGGTGGAATTCATGTTTGATGTGATCATCATTTAGAAGCATTATTTGGCATGTTTATTTGGCATTATTGGCACTTGTATGTTCACTGCTATATTTGTTTATAAATCAGAAATAAAAATCAGAATTCAGAAATTAGGTTTGAGCAGAAAAATAAATCAGAATTCTAGGGCAGATCCAGTTAGGGATTTTATAGTGGTATCAGAGCGAGTGATCTTGTCATCCTGTCTGGGTTGTGTGATTCAGAAAATGTCAAAATTATAACAATGAATTTCAACAGTGGTTTAGATGGCCAGACTTGACTCTCTTAGGAGAAACCAATACAAGTTGCTTGAATCTCTTAGAGAAGGTCAAATGAGGTAATAAGAACTCTCCAAAAGTTCTTACAAAAGGAAGAAGATGAGGATGTGGTAATGAAAAAGGCGGCCACAAAAATCATTAATGAATACCATGGTTTACCAGATGATTTCAAGAATCAAGTTTCCTTTGATGCTTAAATATTTGGGAATACTTGAAGATGGGAATCCAAGAAAGATGTAATGTCTCCATTTTCGGGTTCTCTTGCAGTTCAGTCAAAGCTGACTTTCTGGGTTGGTGACAGCATAATCAGAGGAATATTTTGATGTCACCAAGGTGTTTGGGTGATCCAATGGAGATGGTTGACACTTTCCAGAGGGATTTCGGACAATTTGTCTGTACTTACTATTTATAGTAAGTGCTTGCATGTCATTAATCTTTTTGAGTTTTTCTGGGTTTGTTCTCTTTGGTCCACGGTGGTCACTGCTATTTTTAGTAAGTGGCAGTTTGGCGCTGTTTGAGCGACTTGGCAGTCGGTTGTTGGCTCTCATAGACATTGCATTGAGCTCGGAGTTATCGGATGGTTTGTGGATCCAGTTGGCACCCTCTGAGTTGTCTCAGTTTGCTTATGGCCGTTACTATTTTTAGTAAGTTCGGGATTGGCATCGGAACGGGATTTTGAGAGTGGGGTTGGATTCGTCTTGTCAAGACCTTTCCAACGAGCTATAGATCATTGGTTTCCGATTGATCTTGGCCTCCGTTTTAAAGTCCGTAAATTAAACATTATTATTTAATATTGGACCTTGGTGCCTAGGCTCAACAACTTAATGTTGTTTTAAAAGAAGGGACTTTAAGGGTGATGTTGAGAAAAGAATTAAAAAGAATTATAATATTTTAAAATGTATTTTCCCTCTCATGTTTTATCCCATATGCAAGAGGATTTTAGAGACTCCCAGTTGGAAAAGTATAAAAGGAGGAAAAGTGCTCTCATTTGGATATGCTTGGTTTATTATTTTCTTCTCTTTGAGATTTCCCTTGCTAGGGTTTTGGAGCTTTGGCTCTAGGGTTTGAGGATTCAAACTAGAGGCTCTTGGAGACGAAAACCTCCTTGAGTAGCGGTATCCCACAGGTGTGAAAGATCACCCAACGGTGCCTTCTATGGTGAATGCATCCAGTGTTCATAGTTGTGCTGAAATGGAGTCTGACGGATGAGATGTTGAGGTTTACTGAGCATATCTTTTGCAAATGTATTGAAGGGTAGCAAGGGCATATTTTCAGCTATTGATTTTGGTGTTTATGTGAGTTTTTTGGAGCAGCTGTACTCTTATCTTGGCGGGTCGTACCCCTTTGAGCAGGCCATACCATATTGGGTGGTATTTGTGGGTGTTTTTGGAGTTGTTTACTTCTATTCTTGGTCACCCAACTCTCACATCAGTCTGCAACAAGTTTACTATCAAAATACAGAGGTTTTGGGAAGTGTTTGATTGCTGTTCATGATCAGCCATGGTCGTACACTTAGTATAGAGGACGTGGGATTTACCGAGGGCTCTTACCTTTCATTTGCAGCTTTGTATGAGGTCTCATTGAGGTGTCTAGAGCCTTATCACTTGCTGATAACGTTGTACTGACATTCCATATCATTTCTTGGAAGGTCTTGAGTGATTTCCAGCCATACCCATTGCTGGTCCGGCTACAGCAGAAATATCAAAGTGCAAAACTTGACATGGGTATGTAACAATAATTAATATTTGTGGATTTGATGATCTAGGTCATTGTTTGTTTATGCAAATTCTTTGTATATTTTCTGGGTTTTCTATATATGCTATATATTGTATGCTCTGGCAACACATCTACAGGAAAACTGAAAACCCCTTCTGCATTCTTCTGTCTAGTCTCAAAGATCACACAAAATTAATAAAAATTACACATAAAGGATCATTAAAAAATACAAACAGGTACGGCACATTACAAAAGAGAGATCTATATAACTACATCAGAAAATTGAGAAGAGAAGAAGAAAAATCAGAAGTTGTCCAAGAGATAATTGAGAGAAAAAAATGAAAAAAGAAAGAGAAGAAAGAAGAATTGCTTCCTTGTGATGTACAACCTACGGATGATCCTAAGAAGAGCAAAAATCAGTTGAGGAGACAACAACGTTGCTTCACATGTCTAGAAGTTTGGACACCTAGTCATACATGTGGAAACCCCAAAGAAGATGAAACAGTGCTCACAAGTTTACTTCAGCAGGGTGATGATATGGACAAAGAAGAATCACTTCATGCATCCACAAGTGAGGAGTACATGAGTCTTCACGACAACAACAAGGTTGAAGGGTATGCTGATATGAAGTTTGTCAAATCAATAGTTATTGATCAGCCATATGAAGGAATGAATTCTCTTAATGATCCAGTACTTGAGCATAGCATTGTCTCACCATCTCTATATAGTAGTTGCAAGGAATCAATTAGTGAGTTGGTGACTTTGAAGGTGATATTGCTCATACATACGAAGGCAATACTGAAAATTTGTTATGTGATGATGAATTGGATCAAAGACCTTTAGCAGGGCAAGATTTGAAGGTTCAATTCATGGTTAAGGAAGAGGAAGTTGTGCATACACTTTGTGGACCAACAAATAATGATAGGTATGCATCAGTTGAGGAAGAATATGTTGAAGAATATGTGGAGAAGAACATTCTTGATTCAGATTTGATGACTAAATTGACCATTCAGGGAGAACTCAATTAGTCTACTTGTGTTTTAACACCATACCATTATGATGATAATTCTTTGATTGGGCATAATGTTGTCCTAGCTTCGAAACATGAATTATGTGAAGAGGATGTCATGGCGGTATCTGATTTTGAGAGGTATGATTTTGAAGACAAATCAGAAAATTCATTTTATGCAGATGATCTTAATCATAGGCCCCATGAGTCACATCATTTGGAGAGCCAATTGAAAGTCAATGAAGATATGATTGTTGCAGCCTTGACACATTTGGATAACACTCACAAGATGATTGAAGATCATTTTTGGAAGGCTCAACTTGAAGGAGAGAAACTATCTCTTGATTTGCAAGTACACAAAGAAGCTTTGGTAGCAATGAAATCAAGTTATTTACATTTACTTTTAGATAGAGATCATCTCTTCAAGTTTGTTGAAATATATTCTGATGCATTGAGAGGAAAAGAAGTTGATAAGCTTACCCTCGAGCTTAAGTCTACTATGGATTCCTTGAAGAGTTCTCAAATTGCCCTTCAAGAATCAGAAAATCAGATTGACGAACTTTGCTTAGAGCTAAGCTTGGCTCACTTTTCATCATACAAATCAAAAAACCAGTCATCTATGGCAGCTACACCGATGGAGCAATTTTCACATGAAGATGCAGTTTCCAAATATGGGATAGATGCTACAACAAGTGATGTATGCAGATTTCAACAGGATACAATTTTTGGATCAGCCAATCATGATGAGTATCCGGAAAGTGAAGAAGATATGCATGAGATCGATGATGACACCATCAAAAGGTATGAAGTAAATGTTATCTTGGTAAGAGGCATTATCTTGTTGATCTACAATATTTTATGGCTAAGCATGAGAGAGTGTTTGTGGATCCAAGCTAACTACAAGGTATGACATTCCATAGTGGGTTTGCTATTCTTTGTTTCATGAGACCATCACTACTTGTGATCACATTGGGAGGACACAAGGTATGCAAAGATTTTTATATCATGGCTCTATCTAGAATGTTGAGTTTGCATGAGATACATGTTATTAGAGAGCTGATTATGGAAACTAAGGGGTTGCCTATAAGGAAGATACTACAATTTGATAATGTGTGGTTTGTCATTGGCATTGCATCTTTGAGATGGTTATTGTTGATGATTGTTTTTAGAGAAGTCAACAATAGAGTAAAACACTGAGTATCTAACTCTCTTGAATAAAGCTCTTCAAATGCTAAGCTATGTGATCCAATGAAGCAACTCCAAAGTTCCTTTCTTATAACTTATGGTGGATAAACTCAGTGATTACATGTGATCTTGCTGATAATCACAAAGGGACTTACGTAGACTTCTTCTTACTTCTTTCAATTTGTTTCTCCTTTCAGTGTGGATGATATATATACAAGGTTTCAATAATAAACAAAAAGGAAAAAGATGTGGGTTTAGGGAAACTAATCTAAGGTCAATGAAGCAATGATGATATACGAATAGGCAAATTCCTTAATTAACCTAACTCCACTTTGCCAAGGATGCCTACAACTACATGGAGTTGGTGCAATCTCCTAAGGATAGTGAAAGGTTTTCAAATCATGAAAGCTTATACAAGCACCCATTAGACAGCGCGGCTCAAACAAGCATTTACAATCAAACTTAGGCAAATGAAAAGACTCAGACTAGCTTTACACAACACTTCATCAGCGATGAATGTCAAAAGCATGAGCTAGGAGTTGATCAAATATTCAATACAAACATACATTACATCGAAAAACTTCTAATCTACTTCTAATCTATTTGAAACATCTCGCCATTTCATTGAAATACAAGAAACCATGTCACTTCACAAGACAACACTTAACACCAAATGAATTCCAATGTCTTTGCATTAATCTTGAGAAATATGTACAACTTCAAGTACTCTCAGAGAATTTTAAGAGTCTCTTCTACTCTACTCTAAACTCTCCTACCCTAACTACTATCTATCTCTTTACAAATGAGGCAACAAGGCTTTTATATAGAGGTCCAGAATTACAATGAATGGCTTGGATTAATTCAGATAGCCAAGGGCTCAGATCATGCCACCTCAGTAGGTAGTTACAACAAATTGCTATTTTTAGTACATAGGAGAGGCAATGAAGGCACATTTTCCAAGAAGATAAGATAAGATGGAATCTTTTAGAACATCTTCCACATGGACGTCCTCTTTGTCTTCTTGTTTATTGAATGATATGGCGACTTGTGATTGGCTTGATGATGATGTCTTTGCCACATAAATCCACATTAGCATATTCCCAAACTGCATCATCTTGTGATTCTTCGATGTAATTGCCTTGATCTTGTATGTTTGGGATGTATCTTGGTTGATCTTGCCTTATTCATCTTCTTGTAAACTGGATGTGTATGATATTTGTTGCTTCATTTGACTAACTTCGTGATCCTTCTCCTTCTTGCAGGTAGGTTGATATTGATCTTCTTTGAATGATTCTTCATCGAAAGTAGAGAGTAGATGATGATACTTGACATCATGATAACATGGAATAGAAGACTCTCGGAGACTTGAAGATTGAAGAGTCTTTAAGTTTGAAAGAACTTGAAGTAGAGTGGATGAATGTCTTCGAACATAATGCAACTGATGAAGCATGTTGAACTTGATGTGATGATTTATAATGAAGTGTTCCGGCATGACGGTGAAGTGTTCCTTTGGGGCAGCCATATGATGTTTCCTCGCAGCGACTTCCTCTTAGCATCATCCCTCGCTTGAAGATGACTCTAGGCACTTAGCTCCCCGGATGACTTCTTAGCTCAATCCAAGCTTCTACAAAATAGAGAAAACAATCATATTAAACAATTGATAACATTGCATTTCATAGCATATAAGAAGCATGTTCAAGCATTCAACAACCCTTATCATCAAATTGACTTTACTTTTGATATTTCAATGACTTCAAGCAATGGCCTCTGTCTCACCGATAACAGCTCCAACTCCTCCGATCCAAACCCTAGCACATGGAGATGCTAGGTCAACCTACTGTGCACCTCGCACTATCCGGATCCTCTGCACCGCCGAACAATGAAACAACACAGGAAACAAACGAATATGATACAACGAAGCCATTCCACTGATTTCAATAGAAATCTCACCAGTGGAATGCTTCACATCGACATTCTGCAACAGAATTACAGAAAGGAAAAGAAATCTACAGCTATGCAGTTTGTAATTACAAAGAACGGAAACAAATTGACAACACAGAATAGTTCGATTTCTCCTTAACACAATGCACGATTACATTCAGCTCTTCTTTGATCTGATTACAACAATTACAATACTTAATTCTGTTCATTTCCCTGGTTTTATAAACTCGCCAAAGGAATGCCAACCCTATTCCAAGCAGCTGGGAGAAAACTAACCGTCTCCAAGCGGCTGGGAGACCAACCGTCTTACCAATAACGATGCACCCTAATTACTTGGGACTTACAAAGTTTGTTCTAAGTCTAGATACAAACAGAAATGACATGCATTGATCGGATAGACCTTATTACAACACAAAACCTGATCTTCTAAACAAACATGAATTTAAATGCCTCATGGAGGCCACCTTGTGTTAGGTGCTCCTGCACCAGCACTAGATGACAATTTTGGATCCTCTCGGAAAGTCGTTTTGAAAACTTCATTGTTTACTCCTTGATGAGGTAGGCGCATTAGATGAGGCGCAAGAGATCATCATTTTGTTCCTTCTTCCTTAAAATCACTCCTTTTCCCTCAATATAGATCCCTCATCATGGTGCAATGGATAGGGCGCACCGGTTAAGGATTTTGAATCCTCATCTTGTGACATTCAAAACTTAACTTTCCTTCTCAAAATTAGCGCAATAGTTGTGGCGCGTTGGTCGCATATTTTGAATCCTCTTTGAAACTCATCAAAATCTTTACTTCATCTTTGTGTAGATGGCGCAATGGTTGGAGACTTTAGATTTTTTTTGCTTGAGACTTGTTCTTTAAATTCACCACTCTCACCTCCTCCAAAATTGCGCAATGGTCAAGGCGCATTGGTTGATTTTACCCTTCACTTGAAATTTTACCTTCACAAAACCTTAACCAGCCCTCTTAGTCTAGGCGCATTGGTTGATGACTTTGATATCTTCTTGAAAATTGCCTAAAATTTGCAATCTATACCACTTCCTTCAAGTGCATTGGATAAGGATCTTGGACTTCTCTTAAATTTGCATCTTAAAACTTCTTGTTGATTCCTAGATGAGGGCGCATCAGTTTTGTCACAGCAGATCATGATTTTGGATCCTCTTTTGAAAGCCTCTGAATTCTCAACAAGATTGCCACCTCCTTTGTCGCATTGGATGCTAATTTTGATCCTTCATTTGAAAGTCTCTTATAAAACTTGAATTCATCCTTCTTCAAATGTGGCGCAGCAGATCAGGCGCACCAAATCAGCATTCTAAATTTCCTTGAAATGTATCAAATTTTGAACTTAAACCCCCTTTCAAAGATGGCGCAATGGATGAGGTTTTTATCTTCCACTTGAAACCTTCATAAATCTTCCATTTAACCTCACTTATGAGTGCGAATTAGATTGGGTGCACTAGTCAAGGATTTTGATCTCTTCTCAAAAGTCTCTTGAAATTCTACATTCTTATCCCTTGGCGCATTGGTTTGAGGTTTTAGAACCTCTATTGAATGCTCTCAAAACCTTGATTTTATCATCTTTCATAAGGGCACATTGGTTCAAGCGCATGAGATGAGGATTTTGGTTCCTCTTGAAAGTTGTAACTCCATCATCAAAATAAACTTCCTCACCTTGGTCGCATTGGATCATGATTTTAATATCTTCTTCAAATTACGCTTAAAACTTCACTCCAACCTTGGCGCAATGGATGGGGTTTTTGAATCCTCTTCCTAAAGGGCGCATTAGATGGCAATTTCAATCTCCCTTCACTAAGGTGGCACATCACATGTGGCGCAATGGTTAAGGCGCATTGGATCCACATTTTGATCTCTAGTTGAAAGTGGCGCATTTGATCAAGATTTTGCGCTCCCTTCATGTCTTGGCACACTAGATCAAACATTTGCACACCCTTTAGTACTTAGCCGTTTTTTCAACTTTAAATATTTTTCAATATACCTTTTAGGATGTTTGAGATAGGTCTCGAATCCACCGGATGTAACTTGTAGAATCTAGAATTTCGAGGATCCACCAGATTTCAGACTTAGTCAATTTTTCAGGATTTTTAGGATATCAGGATATCAAACTTAGTCATTTTCAAGGTCTCAAACATACATCAAGATTGATCCCAGAACGAAAGCAAATGACCCTTGAATTAGAAACTCGACAAAGAACTCGAACAAACCACTGACTTCATCATGCAATAAACCTAAGACATCATCAAAGACTTAATGCAAAGCATTAGAGCTCAAAAAAAAAGGGGGTCCCCATTTGCAATGGGGCGATGTGTGATTAGGTCACATCAGTTATCAAATGAAACATTGGTAGTTTCCAACCTTGAACCTGCTGTCCATCATTCATTAGTAACCAATGATGGAGTATCTCATACTTTAAGATTGATGAAGGGGCAGAATTTAGTATGCAGCAAGTTGTGGAAGAAAATTCAGATTTGGTTCAATGGTTTCCACCTTACACATTGATGTTTAGTGGTTGTTTTATAGTACTGATCATAGAATTTTCAGACTTTACATTGATGATTGCAGCTGATTGCATGGATTTGTGTGCTTGGGATTGTCACTACAGCACTTGGAGGTTGAATGATGATGAGATCTTAACAATTTATGACAGAGGAAGCATTCCCAAGATGATTATGGATCTGCTTTTTGGTTTTAACAATGTTGTCTTTATTTGTACCAGCAGTCTAGAGAGGATATGCATGCTTGGTTATGCACACATGATGAACACCTTTCAAGTCCATATGAAACAATTCAGATTCAGATGGATGGCTTGTGATGGTGACTTGATAAGAGACACTTATCCTTCCATTTTCAGTTTATATGATGATGCAATAATTTGCGATACGAGCAATTGTATGATTTGTGGATTACTTCACAATGATTTGTTGAATAACAGTTGTATCAGAGTGGAGCAGCGGAAACTTGGTGAGTTGCTTCACAATGTTTGGTTGGATGACAGTTGTATCAGAGTGGAGCAACGGAAGGTTTGGATCAGGTGGTTGCATAGTACCTATCACATGTTGATAGACATGTCACCTTTCAGATCCTTGTGTGGTTATGACGCTGTCTTTTGTAGACTTAGCATTTATTGACAACAGAGCTCCCAAAGCTAGAGGTGATACAAGATAACTAGGGCATACATAGGACATTTGAGGTTGGTGATTTGGTTTTCTTGCTCCTACAACCGTATAGACAGACTACATTGAGGAGTGGTGCAAGGAAGTTGAAACCTTGCTTCTACGACCCTTACAGGATTGAGAGTAGAGTTGGAGAGGTTGCATATGAGTTGGAGTTGTCAAAGGGTAGCAAAATTCATAATGTATTTCAGTATCTTGCCTTTGTTAGCACCATTTTTGTGCCTTATCTTCTAAGCAAAGTGACCCTCAGAATGGCGGAAAAATACTCTTTTTAGACCCCAAAGCAACAGGCTGGCCCAAAACTACTGGCATTAAAATCACTCAATCCAGAGCTCGTCTTCAGAAACCGTTTGGCAGAGGATCTTTAGTATGTTACATCTTCTAAATATATGCAAATATATTAATGAATGAATCAAATAGATTACAATGAGAGCGAAAGCTCAATATAAAGAGATTACAAAGTCTAAAAATAGACTAAAGCAGAAAAACTAAAGCTAAGAAAGCAGAAGAGAATCTTATCCTATACTAAAACTAAAAATAGAAATAAACAACTAGATTGACCATTATAACTAGATATTATCTTAATACCCCCTGGCAAACACAAATGTCGACTGCTGGTCCAACTGGTGACGAGAAGGGGCTAAGCGTTGTAAGCGCAAATCAAGGAAGCCCTCAAAGCTGCGAACCACAGCGAAAAGCCAGAAAATTATCCAGAAACAGCGACCAGGCAAAAACATTTGCCAAACAAGGAAGTCGCCGAAAACAAAAAACAAAACCCCATTCACAGGGCTACGGAACAGAAACCCAACTCTAAGGAGATCCTGCAGACAACACTGATGATTAAAAATTTGCTGCCGTTGAACTTCTGACTGCTGTCCAAAAAGATGCCATACTTCATGATTTGAGGCACGGGAAAACGGATTATAAGCAGAGGGCACGAAAACCAAAGCAGATAGATGGCACAGATGTTGAATAGAACCCTTGCACGAGTACAAATTCCAAAAACACGGAATAAGTCTGAAACACAGAAACCGAGGCCCAGATCTCGAGACAAATCCGAACTCGGATTTCAAACTACTAATCTCGAGAGTATGGAAAACACATGAGCTCAGAAAATCCAAACACAGATTTCGAGACTAAACGAAAAGTATTGCTGCATGTCTGCTAGGTGCTTGAGAAGGCTTCAGGATACAACAACCCACTGAAGAGAGATGAGCGACTCAAAAATTCGAATATGCAGAGGTCGAACAAGAAGGGTAGAACCAACCCTTAACCATGCAATCATCAAAGGCGTTGTTGATGTGACCACAGCCTAGAGCTGAAGCTGCTGGGCGTTAGCCGCTTGTATCAAAGGTTACCATAGGCTAATTACAAAGCGCTTCAACACAACAAGACCTTGGACAAAACATCTAACACAAGTCTAACAACGAAAAGAAGTAATCTGCCAAAAACATGCTAACAACAGATGTAAGCCATGAATCTCCGAAACCCATCAAAAATCGTGACCATAAAAGATCACCGTCGAACATGGCATACACAGCACGATTTAGCAAAAATGGTGATCAGAAATAGTCAAAAATGACCACTAAATGACCACTGAATCCCGCCAGAAGTGAAAATCGAAGCCAGCTGCAGAAAACCTTACGACGATCACACTGGAGAAAAAATGCGAAATCCCACCACAACCCGCGAGCCTTTACTACAGATGGCGAGCAAGGGTTTCCGAAAACACGACTCCAATCCTCGCAGAAAGTCTGTAACACATGATTGACATCAAAAAACGACGACCTTAGAAAGATCGCGACCCTATAAATCGCAAGCCGATACCACCAAACCAACTATCTCTTTACCAAACAGCACCAAAGCCGCCTCCAAAAATGTCCAAAATGTGAGTCAACCTCCAGGGTTTCAAAAAACACGAGCTCACAAAGATGCCAAAGACGGAAAACACGACCAGGAAAACCGCCGGAAAAACGCGAGGAACAGATAGGCGACCAGAAGACAGAGATATGCAGACCCTCAATTTCTTCAGATTTTGATTTTAAAATACCAGATAAAAGTGCGAAAGAGGTCAAACCCTACCTACAAGAAAAATAAACGCAAACCAGAAACACGAAAGAAAAGTGGGTACGACCGCCTGTATGGCGCCGTACGACCCATACGACGTACGGAATTCGAAGAGCCTATTCTGGCTCTGATACCATGTTACATTTTCTGAATATATGCAAATATATTAATGAATGAATCAGATAGATTACAATGAGAGCCAAAGCTCAATATAAAGAGATTACAAAGTCTAAAAATAGACTAAAGCAAAAAAACTAAAGCTAAGAAAATAGAAGAGAATCTTATCCTAAACTAAAACTAAAAATAGAAATAAACAACTAGATTGACCATTATAACTAGATATTATCTTAATATAGTATGCATAACCTACCTTCAGTTATGATTTCGTGCTGATCGGATGAGTTTTGACCCTGATTTTAATGTTTTGGTGTTTCCGAGCAGGTGTGTTAAACAGGGGCCAAATGATGCTATTAATCAATTATGGAGAATTGACAAATTTCGGCATTCCATTAGGATGTTCCAATTCTAATTTTGAGTCTATCGAGTGAGTTGTGGTCATGGCACTAAAATAAAATACTATTTAAAATGCCCTGCCAATTGGCCCCAGTTACAAAGGAAGTCCCTGGAAATCTCACGATTAATGAATTCCGTCAGTTGCACAATGTTTATCAGCATATATTATTGCCACTTGCAAGTTTTCGCGGCATTCGGATGTCGTCCAGGCTCGTGGCACCATTCTTGTCATTCCCGCAGCAGTGAGTTAATAGCTGGTATATAAAAGTAAAGGTTAAAACATTAAAACAATTTTATTTTTTTAATTTGGGCTATTTGATTAAATTTATTGTTTCATAAGCAATATTTTTAATATTAAAAAAGGCATAAAGTGAGAAATTTTAATTTTAAGTTTTCTTGTAAAATGTCAAGTGAGAAGGGTAATAATCTAATTACCTCTTCTCATCGCACATCGCAGCCTAGAAATCTCGTGCGCTATACAAGGCTGCGATGGGATTAATTTGTGTGATGGAGCAAAGGTTGGGGAGTTTTATTTTTAAAAGTTTCCCATCAAATGAGAGTTGGATGAAATTAAAAAATTAAAAGAGCAGTTATATGTCATCGCACAAGCACTGGCTTCTAAATAATATTTCAATCCAAAGTTGCGATGACATCAATCTGTGCGATGGCCTTTCTATTGGCTCTTCAAAAATTTTAAAGTAAAATATCTAAACTCAACTTCCCATCGCACCATCGCAACCTTTGAAAAGCCACTCGCATCCAAAGCTGCGATGCAAGGTTCCTGTGCGCTACAATTAGATGTAGCCACATGGAGGAGGCTCTAGGGGAAGTTTTTAATGTTTTAAAATGCCAATAATAGATGCTCTCACGTCCAGAACAATGCCTGGAGCATTTCTCACACCCAGAAGACATTTTCAGTGATGTTCTGAACATTTTTACATACCCAAAATTGTAAAAACCGGGCCAGCATTGATAAAAACGACCCTGCACGTTTTTTAAATGCTGGGGATGGGTAAAAAACACCTCCAGGCAAGGAAAAACGTCCTAGTACTCTTCTACACACCTGACAAAGTCTGAAAATGTCCCTGCAGCGGTTTTTATGCCTCAACAACAATAAAAACGACCCAGACGTACTCTTGAATGCTTGGGCAAGTGGTAAGAGTGTCTATATGTATTTTTCACACCTCCAATATATGTAAAATGCCCTACTGTCTGCAAAAATGCCTTGCTACTGTGGAAAACAGCCTGCAGATGTATTCCATGCCCAAGCATGTGAAGCAACGATTTGCCATGGTGAAAAAGAGTAGATCTGAAAATAAAATGTGTGTTTACAGGCAAACTATTTGATGAAATGCCAAAATGAGTGCAGAAAAAGAGCTTGGAAATCAGAGGAAATCAGAGGGTTAAAATATCTGTTAAATGCATATTTTACTGCCAGTAAAAAAGAATAACTGCTCGGGAATTAATTTTTTCAATTGTAAGGTGAAAATGGGTTCGGTGAATAAATTTTGCATACAGGTAATAAGTTATACGGAAAATGCAAGTAACTTTTAGTTGCAAATGTAGAAGACAAAGTGGAAGAAGGAAGTTAGAAGATGTTGTGGCATATTTTCTGTTATGCCAAATTATGTTGCAGAATCAAGGGGCTCACATGTACCAGGTGTCATGCCTCAGTTGATTTTAGGGTTTTTTTATCTTCTTCTCTCTTTCTTAAAATGTAACTTCTGTATCATTTTGTTGAGGGTTCGGAGGATTGGGAAAGCTCTATAAAGGGGAAATCAGGTTAAGTCCATTGTAGGATGCAGTCCATATGTGTGTAAATCATTTTCTGACAGTAGTCTTGTATTCTGTTTTGTCCATATATGAAAATCATACTGCTGTGTAACTGTCTCCAACTTTGAAGTGTAATGCTCTTTTAATGAAGTAATCAAGGATTATGGATTTATTCTTGCACATTTGTTGTACTGAGTTTTTCTCATGGTTTGCTTTCTGTTCAAGGGATAGTGTAAATGTTTGCCTGAGAGATACAGGAATATTATGATTTCAAAGGGATTACTAAGTATGGTTGCATTGTAGGCTTTAGGAGGTCTTATTATCATTAGGTGCTAATACTTTAAATGACCATCATGATATGTTTAAATGCTGTGATATAAAATGCATACATTATGACTCTGTAGCCCATGATTGGCAACAATCAATCCTTGCAGTTTCCATTTCCAAAATCCAAGTTTAAAATGATAAATCTTAAATCATTCCTGTAATTTATTTGTAATTATTTTCAAGCTTCATACCTAGGTTGTAAAGGTGATAGGGAATGTTGTGAGTGTAGTTGTGCAAACCCTTGTCCATTAGTATGAAGTTCATTATCTGCTAGGCACTGTGATACAACTATGATTGATTCTCATGTTCAGTGTCATTAAGGGTGACCCCCCTAGGTCCTGCAAAACCTAAAGTGCAGGGAAGAAGAGTGTGAAACCTATCTACCATTTTGTTGGCCAAATTTCAGTGTCAATCAACATTGCAAGGTAAGGGGTTTGCATTTAGCTGCTACAAAAAGAACCGTCCATGTCAGATCTTGTCTTTATTTCTCTCCTTGAAGCAACGTAATTTCAATGCCATGTTTTCCAAAATCAGCTCCACGCACATATACAAAGATCAAAAAACATTTGATAACTTTGTTGATGATAAAATTCATATCCTAAGTCTAACTGGTAATTGCTGATAAACATCTCTCCTTCCTAAGGTGAATTATGGATAAGCTGTAATGTCCCCTATTGGAACAATACTAATTTTACCCCAATAAATTCAAATACCACAAGTTAGGGTTAGGGTTTCGGAGTTACTATTTAGATTACCTTCAAACTGCATCATTTTTGTGCTCTAAATCTGCAATCATAACCTAGGAAACATATATACAAAATATATGTATACAAACATACCTCTTGAATTATTAGTGTTAGATAAGATTTCCCTGCATTCAAATTCATAAACAATACTCCATTTATCCATTCACTCAACTCCATTATAGTGGGGATGGCAAGACATTCATTGGCACATGATACCTCCATGCAGGCCCTTACGGGGGACATGGCAGGTCACATGTTCGATTCCTCGCTAAGTTACCGATCCTGGTACTGGTTCGGGTTCGGGTTCGTGGGTTTGGTCAAAAAAAATTTGGGTGTGGGTTCGTTTTGGGTTCGTCCATACAAAAACATATAAAAATCAGAAATATATTCATATTTGCAGCAGTAATTAAGTTCAGAATACCATAGCATCATGAATATGATCATAATCTGCCCCATGACAATGGTGAGTTTGATTTGGAAGATGCTGCCTCAATGGGAGCAAAGACCCCCAAGTCTAATATTAATTCAGGCAAAGTTTCTCGGCATTCTGATAGTGGACAGAATAAGAAATATGATGCAGGGAGGTCTGCAGTTAGCCACCTAATGAAAGAGTTTGAACAAAGAAAACATGTTTTTAATGATGATGCCAACTTCTTGCTGAAGGTTAACTCGGGTCAAACAGAAGCAGACCTTAATCCCAATGAAGAACTTCAGAAACTGAAGAGTAGATTTAAAACATGGAAAAAAACCTTCAAAGTTCGATTACGTGAAACCAAGACAGCACTACAGAAACTAGGAAACACGGAACCATCTGAAAAGACAAGGAGAAAATGGTGGGGTAAAAGAATCAGTTAGAAGTTTTATTTTTAATATCAATATCATTTTCTTAAGGAGCCTGGTTTTTCACCAAAAAGCAAAAGCAGCAGTGTTAAGAACTGAACTGGTGGCAGTTCTTAATATTTGGTGAGTAAAATTATCAAAAGGCCATAGGAAGTCAAGTTAGAAATATGTGGGACTTTAAGTTATAGGCGAGATGTAGGCTCAAGTAAAAAAGGTATTCTCAAGTCAACATTGAAGATTAGATGAGAATATTATAGGCGAGATGTTATGATCATAACCGTAAAAAAAGTAAAAAACCTCCATAGTATTAAAAATTAAAAACACTACAAATACTCATCAGTCAGTAATAAATTATGTTCGGGTTCTCCCTGGGTTCTCCCGGGTTTGTCCTAGAGGAACCCACAGTCCAAATGCAGGACCCTGGCCGAATCCCCGAGAGGACTGGACCAGGATCAGGACCAGGGCCGAACCGGACTAGAACCCAGGGGTTCCCAGGGACGAACCGGTAACATAGGTTCCTCGCATACAAGCCCTAATGGGGGTTTGGTAGTGTTGTGATGTAATCACACATCGCCCCATTGCAAATGGGGACCCCCCCCCCTTTTTTTTTTGCTTTCTCACTTCGTTTTGCTCTAGGTTTAGTTTTCCTCTGAGCTTGTATGATTTTGATAGTGTTGTGTATGCAAGTCTCAACAGTTTCTTGCCAAGAGTTCTATATGCCTTCATCCTGATGCATGTCACTGAGACCCTGAAAATGACTAAGTCTGATATCCTGAAAATCCTGAAAAAATGACTAAGTCTGAAATCTGGTGGATCCTCAGAAATCTAGAATCTGCATGCTAAATCCTATGGATCTAGGACCTATCTCAAACATCCTGGAAGTATATTGATAAATATTTAAAGTATAAGAAACTCAATATCTGACTTATACTTAAACATATTTTCAATATACTTCCATTCGGGAAATCCAAAATTTGACTAAGGCAAGAAATCCAAGGGTACTGTCCAAACCCGCCCAGACTGGGCGGCCTTGGCATGAGGTCATGGACTCAGCCTCCTGCACATGCATTTGTCCAAACAGAACCATCAAATCCGCCCTAGGAGAAAATGGTTAAGTTTAGAAGGTTTTCAAGCACAAGGCACTGAGAAATGATGAATTTCAAGCAAGGTTTGCAAGTTGGAGGAAAGTTAAGTAGTTCACAAGCAACATTCCATGCATCATCTCCAAACCAGGCATTACTTAAACTCCTCACAACAAGGATGAAATAATTGGAAAGAATGATAAAAAATCACTAAGCCTGATGCCCTGATGTCCTGAAATCCTGAAAATTGGCTAAATCTGAAATCTGGTGGATCCTCCAAAATCTAGAATTTGCATGTTAAATCCTATGGATCCTAGACCCATCTCAAACATCCTGGAAGTATATTGATAAATATTTGAAGTATAAGAAATTCAATATCTGACTTATACTTAAACATATTTTCAATATACTTCCATTCAGGACATTTCTGATATGGCGACAAGACTTGCATTCCAAGCACACCTTCTAAACCCGCCCTACCTGGGCGGCCTTGGCATGGGGTCTTGGATTCAAGGTTGTGATCACGCACTTTCTCCAGACTAAGTCTCCAAATCCGCCCTAGGAGAGAGGTTGCAAGTTTTTAAGAGCTTTTGAAGGTAAATTCCATGCATCACTTCTCAACCCGCCCATGCTGGGCGGCCTCATGAGGGAGTGATGGACAATGTCTCCTGCCACATCAATCTCTCCACACACTACTCCCAAAACCGCCCTAGAGAAAAAATGGTTAAGTGTTGAGGTTTTCATGTACAAAACACTAAGGTATGGTGATCTGTAAGTAAGATTTATGAGTTTGAGTGAAGTCAAGTGGATGATAAGCAATATTCCAAGTGTCACTCTCCAACCCGCCTTACTTGGGCGGCTTTAGCATGCAAACATGGATGATATCTTCAATACCTCATGACAATGTCCAGATACAGCCTTCAAACCCGCCCTAGGTAAGATTGTGCAAATTTTAAAGTGTTTTAACACAAAACATTAGAAGGTGATAAAGTTGGATGGAGATTTGAAGGTTTTTGAAGGCATTAAGTAAGTTTGGAATGAAAATCCAAAGGTCACCCTTAAACCCGCCCTTCCTGGGCGGCCTCAAGAGGCCTTTGTGGACAATGTCTCCTGACACAAGAAATTCTCCAGACACTTGCTTCAAACCCGCCCATGCTGGGCGGCCTTAAGCTTTATGCTTGGATGATTTCATCTCCTTTCACATCATTCACTCCAGATAGTCCCTCAAATCCCGCCCTAGGAGAGATTATGCAAAATTCAAAGTGTTTCAACACAAAACATCAGAAGGTGATAAAGATTGATGGAAACTTGAAGGTTTTAGAATGATTAAGTGAGTTTTAAGATGAAAATCCAAGGGTCAGGTCCAAACCCGCCCTACCTGGGCGGCCTCAGGAGGGGGTCTTGGACAATGTTGCCTGTCACATGGAATCCTCCACACATACCCTCTAAATCCGCCCAAGAAGGAAAGTGGTCAAGTTTTCAAGGTTTTCTTGCACAAGACACTAGGATATGATGAAATTCTAATGGAAGTTTGCAAGTTAGATAGAATCAAGTGCATTTCAAAGAAGAATCCATGCATCACCTCTCAAGCCGCCCTACCTGGGCGGCCTCATGAGGGAATGATGGACTTTGTCTCCTCCCACATGAAACTCTCCACACAACACTCTCAAAACCGCTCAGGGTGAAGAATGACATAAGTTGCAAGTTTGTTTGATGGATGATCAAGATCACACTCAGGAGATGAGATAATTAAGGTCATTCTAAGAGGAAGGAAGTTTGAAAGTCACTAAGTCATGGAGGTGGAAGAGGAGTGTCAAGGTTAAGGTAAAGATGTGTGCACATAGTAAAATCCTTACCACCTATCCAAACCCGCCCTTCCTAGGCGGTTTTCATCATGATGGGTGGATAACATCATGAGGAGATGAATGAGCTAAGCGAAGCAATCCATACACACTCTCAAGACTATCTTGTTAAGAAACTCTCACTTTCATTCACCTCTTTCACATCATACACTCCATACAACATTTTCAAGGCTCCTTAGCTTAGGCGGACTCCACCATGACATAAGGATAAGTCTATCAAACATTTCAGATCTGCCTTCTAACCTCGCCTAAGAATGTATAGAAATGAAACCTTACAAGGAGATAAGAACAAGGAGAAATCATGAGGAGAATACATGGGAGATTAGAGATTAGAAGTAGAGATCAAGTAGGAGTAGAGTAGAGAGGGAGCTCTTCAAAGTCATGAAGAGAGACATGAGATTGTTGTAATGACACACTTCAAAAGTAATACAAGCTCATTGTTGTTGTTTTGCATGGTGATCTTGTGGCTTTGAAATGTTAGCAAGGTTTCAAGTTCTTGAATATGATGGAGATGTGTTTCCAAGTAGTTTAGATGATAACGTAGATAGAGTTCATTGATGTAATGGATATATGCAATGATATTTGATGAATTCCCGTTGGTTCATACTTTTGATGGCTTGTCGATGGTAAGTCATCATGTAAAGTTACCCTGAACCACATCTTGCAAATAGTTCGATTGTTGATGCTCCTTCAAGTTGTGCCAGCTGTGGGTACTTTGGAGTGTGTCAACGATATGAAAATCCTTGGTTTATCCCTTGGAGATTGCATCTATTTCATGTAGTTGTTGCTCGTCATGGCGAAGTGAAATTTGGTTTTCTAAGGGAATTTGTCTATCATAGCATCGTTCATCATTGCATTGTCTTTAGATTAGCTTTCTTAACTCTCGCCTTTTGCCTTTTCTTTTCATAGTTGATCAGAAGAAGTTCCATTTCACAAGGAAAGAGTAACTTATTTGAATGGAGAGATGACAATTCTACGTAAGTCCCTTTGTGACACAGCAAATCACATCACACCACCAAGGCTATTCGTTGCAAATCACGTACAAGGAACCTTGGAGCGTTCTTGTTTGATCACGTAATTTAGCATTCAAGACGCTTTGTTCAAGAGAGGATACAGCACTTGGTGTTTTATTCTAATGTTGTTGTTGTCAAGAAAACATCATCAACAGGTAGGATCCAAGTTGTCATACAAAGCCTCCATACAAGCCCTTACGGGGTGTAGGGACGGGGTGCAAATCAGACTTGCCCCTAAACAGACCTTAGGGGGGTATGGTAGGATTTCTTGCCTATTTCCTGCTTGTCATCCCCCCTATGATGGGTGAGCTGATAATGATAACAATAAAATATTCATATAGATTCTAATCTGACCTGTCACACAATATTCTATATGATGTTCAATAATATAATGATCTTGAATATATAAATATGCTTGCAGATCTGATTTTATGATGAGTCGATCTGCCTTTTATATTCCACAGTCCAATTGTTCTTTCAATTCTAATTGCTTGCTCGATGGATAGATCTGATATTATATTTAGTGATATAGTGATCTAATGATCACTGGCTGATATAAGACTGATATATATATTTCTTCTGCTGTTATAATATATAATCTCCTGTTATTCCCTTATTTTCCTCATAATCTAGTGCCTGCTGATATAAGGAGACTGTTATCTGTATATGTATGTTACATTCTGTATTATTCAGAAAATATCTTATTCCTTATTCCATATCACTTGTAGATCGGATTGACTTCTATATGACTGCTGTTATGATGAATTGAATCCTTATATCTCTCATCAGGGGTGCCTTTTGCTGAGTAGTTGTGCCTACTCCTAGATCGCACCTTTTAGTGGATCTGTTACCTTTTCTTAACTGCTAGCTTTACTAATCGGTGTTGTCCATAATCACTGTTCTTTAATGATAACCATTACCTTAATCATTTCAATAAATCCGCTACACTTAATTTAACATGATGGCTGCCTAGATAATAATGAATCGCTGTTCATTAGAATGTCATCGTAGCATACTAATTATGATAATCGCTGTAAACTAATTGTTCCACTGCCATGCTTTTCATATTAATCGTTTTCCTATGTATAACTATGCTGATCTTAATCAATAGTCATTACTCATTTGCATAGTATCTTTGACTGTCTATTCATAATTATCGCTGACCTAATACGTATGGTAACTAAGTCATTTTGTCTTATGTGGGGCACTTCCTTGTGAGGGAGTCGGTCCCCTTAAATGGGATATCACATAAGCCTAACAATCGTGATAGGGAAATGCTAGTAGCATAGATGGCAAACTCGGCGAGTACTCACCATTTTTTTGGTGTGACAAGTAACTCGTGGAGTTTTTGGTGAATACTCGCCAATTTTTCCGTGACTCCAAGCGAAAAACTCGCCAGACACAACATCTGAGGCAAAAAGTCTTTTTTTTAATCAGAATTTTTTTTGGATCTTTGTGCTAGTAACCCTAACCCTAATGGTCTATGGGCCCCATCCACACCCTAAGCAGTCACAAAAGTGAAAAAATGAGAAAGGCTAAAGGCTACAAGAGTGATAGCATTAGGATAGGAAAGGTAAGGACTTGGTATTGCAGAAAACATAGTGATAAAATTATAAAAATGGTGTGCACCATGAAGGTTTGTGTGGACCCCACGAGGGCACTACCCCTCGACCCCGCTCGAGACGCTACCCCTCAAACCCGCTAGAGGCACTGCCCCCAGACCCCCATGAAGGGTGTTGCCCCTTGACCCCACTATGGGCGCTGCCCCTCGACCCCTCTGGAGGCTCCGCCTCCAAGCACCCACCCACCATCGTCCCCCTGTCGTCCCCAAACTTAGGCCCTTGGTCCCCCCTTCCAGAAACCTGTCCACCCGTCACCCTATCAAGAAACTCTGTGGAACATAGATCAAATTTAATAGTAAACACTTTTGTACTCATTAATGGACTCATTGGATACATTTTGTCATTGAATTTTGTAAAAAAAATGTGTTTTTAAAGAAATTTAAGGTTTTTTTTTTAATTTTAAGTTGTCGAGTTTATGCCAAGTCGCAAATTTTGGGTCTGCCGAGTCCGAGTCTACCAACTATGGCTAGTAGTGTGGAGAATTGAAACTTCAGACATGCAAGAATTTGGTGGCATCTCAATATCATTCCAAGAATGCTATTTGACTCAAACTTTAAGCACTAAAATTGTTTCCTTCTAACAATTCAGCATTGTTGGGGACATGAACAATTGGCAAGGCTCAACAATGAGTAAATTCAAGTCAAAACTGTTAGTATTGATCTTTCGGTCAATCAATCAGTGCATCAAATAAAGAGGTGGAAATGCAGCAACTTTAGAAGATAGTCAAAGACATGTGATAAGTTGCTTCAGCTGATAACTTTTTTTGCTTTGTTAAATTTCTAAGCCATTACTCCAAACTATAGGAAGACTATGTATTCTTAAACAATTGAAATTCCCGGGAGGGACGAGATTACTTACTGTCATCATAAGTTATTTTCTACAATAGTGTTACTCCAAAGGTAATACCTTGCTAGACATTACTGCATAATTGATTCATAAGGATCAGCAAAATATTTTCCCTCAGCAAACAACTAAGAGTTCCATGAAATTCAACATAAGGTGAAACTATGTCTGTACAATGTCAAAACCATCGATGTGGTTTTGACCCTTCAAATTGGCAATTCTCTGTGTCAGTGGAGGTTCCAATTGTGTCAGTAGTGGTTCTATACGACTTACAGCTATGTTTGTGACAGTAGCAATTTCGTTGTGAACAAACTGGCTGTATTTATGGCAATGGTGGTTTTGCCCCAATCTGACAGCATGTCCAATAACAGCAAAGAAACAGTCTCTTCCAATTCCCAAGAGTTAGCAGAGCTTTAATCCATGAAAAGACAACTCCATCGTTGGTTAAAAGGAGAAGATACCGCCCATTATAAGCCAAGGAGCAGATAAAGTGGGTAGCAAGTGAATCAATTGATTGCAAGTTGCAGAAAGTGCAGTGACAGGGAGTTGAGAGAAGTGCAATAGTTTATTGCTGTGAGCACACTACATACTTTGCTCTTTGTAATTGCCCAAGTTGAAGGAAGAAGGGGAATCAATCAATTGCACTTCTAGCTGTTTCCCCCACATTGGGGTTTTCAGATTAAAATTCCTTGGTTTAATTGTTTCATTCCAATTTGATTTCTGCTGCTTGGTTCATGTTTTCATTTCCAGAAATTATGCACACTTTACATTCAGTTTGCTGTCATTTGAAGTCCAATTAAATTAGGAACTGTTTGCAATGTGTTACTAATTTCAAGCAAGTAGAAACTTGAGAAAGTACGGATCAATTATGCAAAGAGAACAAGCAAATTAAATCCCACTTTTCAGAAAGCAAAGTTTGAGCATTCACAAGAAACTAGAAGAGCCTTATAATTTCAGACAATAAAGTTTATGAACTATTTTGAAAAAGCTAACGTATTGTTAGGCTAGATATATGGGTTGTGTTTGACGAGAGTTATAAGCAAATATAATCCAGATTTATTTTGATTCCTAATAAGCCAGAGATTTGTTACTTTACGTGGATGAAGGCATTCAAGAAATTAGAAATCATGAATCATATGACACTTGCTGTTAATGATTCCACTTACATTTCTAAGAGTACAAAACTCGAGTAATGTCTCTATTAGAGACTCCACTGGTGCCACTGCATTTGCAAGCTGTGCAATAACAAAAGATTGTTAGTTTTATTATTCAAGTGGCAAAAAATAGTTTCATAAACTTGGTTTGGAAAGTATTCTTTATGGAAACACATTTGCTTATTTACTACAGTTGACATAGTCCCTCCTCACAACAAAGCTGCCATTAGGTGAAAAGCTATTTCAATATCATAGAACTATATCAAAAGTGAATGACAAGAAAAGCACTGTTATATAACGTTCCAATAACCCAAAATTTTTTACACATTTGATGGTAAAAGAAACTAAAGCAAATCATGCTTTCAAAAATCAACTACCCTATGCATATCCCATAATTCCAGGCATTTAGATTTGCCCGAAATGCAATGGAAAATAAAATGTACTATCCTATATGGAAAGGAAATGTACACTTCCTGAAGGACATTCAAAATGATAATGCTGTGAGAATGTTACCTTGGCTAATATAGCATGAAGATTCAAAGAAAGTGCATGAAGTTTTTCAGCTTCAATATCTTTGTCACCATTAACCATATGGCCACCCTCAGACAAATCATTGCATACCATATCATTAGACACTTTACTGTTCCAGTGATTAGACCCTCGTGTGCCCGAAAGCAATGCATATATATCCATTCCACATAATACAAACAATTTTGATACTATATTTGTCTCCCATCTTCCATTTTCAGCTGGATCCCATATGCTCCGTAAGTTGTACGAAAGATTGATAATTATGGCATCTGCATCTGATCTTGAGCTGGCTCCTCTTGTTCTCTTCCCGCAAGGTAGTTCTTCTTCCTGCAAAAATAAATCTAGAGAATGAAACTGATGCTAATAGCAACTTGGGTTCATGAAGAAGGAGATCCGTTTGATGTCAAACAAAGATTCCCACTGATACACAAAACAAAGAAGGATACCGAAGGCATCTCTAGCTACAAGGAAAACAGAATCACCTGTCCAGGATTGCAGTCATGCCCTCTCTTTGAAGTTAGAATTGCATCTGCATCTGATCTTGAGTTGGCTCCTCTTGTTCTCTTCCCGCAAGGTAGTTCTTCTTCCTGCAAAAATAAATCTAGAGAATGAAACTGATCCTAATATCAACTTGGATTCGTGAGGAAGGAGATCCGTTTGATGTCAAACAAAGATTCCCAATGATACACAAAACAAAGAAGGATAACAAAGGCATCTCTAGCTACAAGGAAAACAGAATCACCTGTCCAGGATTGCAGTCACGCCCTCTCTTTGAAGTTGGAATTGAATCTGATCTGTAATCTTCCAAGATTCAACTCTTAATGGAAATTTACACATGATTATGCTGTCCTACTTGAATTAACTACAGATGACACATTAGAATGTGCAGAATGCTGGAATTAATGGTCTTTAGTCGCTGAAAATGAAACAAAGATGCTGTGATATGAAACAACATGAAAACTCAACCATAAACAATATTGAAACAAGTTAACCTGGAAAGCCCAATGCAGAGAGAACCAGATGGAAATGGCAAATGCTTTACTTCCTCTTCTTGGACAAGAGTAGTTACATAGAGCTCTTGATAAAGCATGTATGTTAATCTTCCCACTGTCGCATTCACTCCCCTATCCTACAGTCAGCTTAACTTCTAATTGTTTTCTCACACTTGTATATTTATGACTTAGACTACACCTCTTACAAATTGGTTACTGGGACTGTTCATTCATGCAGTAAAGGATTCCTAAACACCTTGGAACATGAAAATATGTAGCAATTACCACCCTCAGACTGATGGATAGACGGAGATTTTGAACAAGTGGATTGAGGGTTACTTAAAGAATTATGTAGCAAGACAGCAGAAAGCATGGATCAAATGGTTCTATTTGGGAGAGCATTGCTACAATACCACACATCACATGTCCATAGGCATGACCCCATTCGTGGCTTTATATGGATATGTGTAATGTCCCCTTTTCCTAGGCAGTGGTCAGACGCAGCGGTTAGTCTCCCACCTGGTCCCCGTAGGCTAACAGAGTATTCAGGGGACCCCTTCAAGGGAGATCTTTGGTTCTTCAACAGGCCTTTTTGGTGCTTATTTCAGTACTCTTCAGCTCAATGTCCCAGTTTATTTGTGGTGTGCCTTCCGAAGGCCATTCTGGCAAGTTTGACGCACACTTAATATTTTTAGTAAGTCACTTGGATGTGTTGCTCATATTTACTATTTATAGTAAATCATGGGTATGGTCAGCTGGCGGAGTTAACTACCTTTGGCATGGTGTAATTATATCCTAGAGTTATTTTGGTTGATATTGGCCCAATGCATTTAATATTAATAATGTCAAATAATAAAGTTAACTTTATGTGTTATTAAAATATTATAAAAAGGGACTTTATTATAAAGGGGATATAAGTGATTTTAAAGTATACCTTATAATATAAATTAAAGTGTCATTTTAAAAGAGGAGATATAAGTGACTTTTAAAGTATACTTTATATTATAAAGTTGTGCACCGAAATTAAAAGTAAATTGAATGAAATGAAATTTAAACGTGAATTTGAGGTGAAGTTGAGAATTATAAAAGGGGATTTAAAGCTCATTTTATTCATTCATGACTATTATTCTTGTTTGGAGAAATTTGGTGAAGAGCTCCAGCAAGGGTTTGTTGGTTGAAAGCCATAGCTTTTTGGGGACGAGATCCCTCAAGAAGAACATCTCGATGCAAGAGTGAAAGACCTCCCAAGCTAGCTTGCAGACAATTTCATTGCAGGGATTGTGCTTGTGTTTCAACGAATCTGCAGGAGAGTTTCATATTCAAGGGTTTGAATGAAATATCTGAATAATGCAAATATATTGATCATTATTTTTAGAGTTTATTGGAATGAACCAGCATTGTCACAGAGGGTTTTACAAGGAGATATTTGAAGTTTCTTGTCACCATAGTTATCAGAGGATATTAAGGAAGATATTGCAGGATATGGCATTGTTTTTTATGGAATTTTGATGTGTATTTAGTACCCTATCCAAGCCGTACCAGAATTCTGCCAGGCCGTACTGCAGAGAGGGCATTTTGTGGTTTTCATAGTGGGTTTGAGGTGTTTATTCCTCCCAGCCAGGGCGTTGAGGTCTGCAATAGATTATTCAGGGTTAGCAGAGATTTATAGTGCAGTTCTGAAGTTGCATTTAAGTGTTTTCTCACCATACCTGGCCGTACAACATCAAGTAGTGTTGTGCCTTTTGAATGAGTCGTTTGGAGTCATGGGGTGTGGATAATATGATTGTTTATGCATCAAAATGGGCGTGAGACTGAGCTGATACAGATCAGAGGTATTTTTGCATTGTTTACGGTAAAGTTACATATTATATGAGCTGCCATAAGCTACAACAGGCTGTACCCACAGTATAGCAGCACAAATCTGATTTTTGGGGTGTTTACACAAGCTTCATTCAAGGGCGATTTACTTGTATCAGTTGCATTGCGGAACTGAAGTCATAAACCTCATTGCATTGCTTTTTGGAGAGCATTCCGTTACACTCAGATTGTTGGACTGTCATTCTCCTTCATGTACTAGTTATGACAGTGTAATGTCCCCTTCTAGACACATGGTTAGTCCATCATGGAGTTCCCGTGAGCTAGCAGTTTGGTTAGGGAACTGTGGTTAGGTCCTTGTCAGTGTTGGAGTTATGGTTCGAATTCAGTGGATCCAATTGACACCTTCGTGGTTGGCTCAGTGGGCTCTTGGTCGTTACTTACTATTTTTAGTAAGTTCGGGTACTGTATCGGTTCAGGATTTTCAGAGTTGGATCAGATGCGTTTCGTCGAGACCTTTCCAGCGAGCTAAAGATCAGTGAATTCCGACACCGTCTTCATATTTATTTTAAAATCCGAAGATTTATTAATTTTATATTAATATGGACTTTATTATATTTTGCGGAAAAGTGACTTTATGGAAAATGAAGACTTAATGCAAGTTGTGACCGTGGGAGCCCATCCCTAGGCAAGTAAAAGTTGTTTTTAAATGACAAAGTTCCCTCTTGAATTCCAACGCCCATCTTGGAGGGAGAATATAAGGAGTTTTGTGAGCTCATTTCATTTATGCTATGTTTTATGATATTTTCTTGTGAGAGCTCTGCTAGGGTTTCTAGAGTTTGTGTATTCGAACCAGGGTTTTGGAGACAAAAACCTCCATTAGAAACGGTATCCCACAGGTGTGAAAGATCACCCAATGGTGCCATTGAAGGTGGATGTATTCAGCATTCACATATGTGCTGGCAATGGAGTCATTCGAAGTGTTGCTTGAGCTAATTGAGAGACCATTTTATATTCTTGTTATTTGCTGATAAGAGAGGGCAGAGAAGGCAGATTTCAGTGTGTTTGAGGTGGTTATCTTGCTGCTGTGTACTTTCCCCTTGTTGGCCGTACCTTCCAGCTAGGCCGTACCATCTAGGGAGGTGTCTTTGTCCGTTAAACTTCACTCCTCCTGCTCTATACTTGGCGTGAGGGTATTTCTTGTTGGTGCAGCAACAGTGGATGGTGTGCAGGACTGTGTTGTGATTGATTTCTGCTGTTCATGCTTGGCTGGGCCGTACAACCTCACCTGGAGGGTCGTGGGTCTCCTTGTGGACTCATCTTCTTGTTCTGGGTAGTTTGGATACTTCTCATTTGTGGCATTTAAGGCTTTTGCTCATTGTAAACCCTTGCATATCAAAGTCTATCAAAATATTTTGGAGTTCGAAATCAAAAACTGAAGTTTCAAATCTGCAAATGGGTATGTTTTGATAATTGTTTATTAGCCTTTCTGATATCTGGGTAGTTGATAGTTTCTCTACATTTGTTGTAGTTTTTATGGGTTTCCTATATTATGCGATATATTGTGTGCTCCGGCACTACATCTGCAGGAAACATAAAACCCCCTTCTGCATCTTTTGTCTATCTAAAAGAACACAAAAAAATCTAATAAAAATCACACAATAAAGATTTAAAAATAAACCAACAGGTACGGCACATTACAGACAGCAAAATGGGTATGTAAAAACTTCATGTTCTAGCCATTCTCCCATATGGGTATTGTTTAGATATGCTTTGTAATGTATTTGCAATGTAATAAAGCATCTGGGTATCTCCATTTTATTGTGCTTTCGAAAATATACATGCATGTGTGTGTTTGTCAAATGCAAAAACTCTAAAACGCACCAGGTGACAACTTAACATCAAAAAACACAAGGGATCCCCATTTTATTGTGCTTTCGAAAATATACATGCATGTGTGTGTTTGTCAAATGCAAAAACTCTAAAACGCACGAGGTGACAACTTAACATCAAAAAACACAAGGGGGTGAGTTACTACAATATGAGGCTCAAACCTTGGTTGATCTAGTCATTTCTGACAGTAGGATTTTAGGAGCCACAGACTTGGTCAAACAAAGCCATGCGAGTTTAAAAACTCTCAAGGACAACCTCCATCATGCACAGATTCAGCATAAGTTGTATGCGGATCAGCATTGCACAGAACGAACTTTCAAGGTTGGAGACATGGTTTTCTTAAGACTGCAACCATATAGGCAATCTTCTCTTAAGAGAAGTGGAGCAGAGAAGCTCAAGCCCTACTTACATGGACCGTACAAGATTAGACAGAGGATTGGAGAGGTTGCATACGAGCTTGAGCTGCTAGAGCATAGCAAGATTCATAATGCAGTTCATGTATTGTGCTTCAAGGGAGCACTTGAACATCATATTACTCCTTCAATAGAGCTACCTCCATTGGATGAGGAAAAGTTGATCTTGATTCCTAATGAGATAATTGACACCAGGGAATGGAAATTAAGGAACGGGAGCATAACAGAGTATTTGGGTCGTTGGAAGAATCTCCCTACTGAGGATGCCACTTGGAAAAAAGCACACATTTTGGAGCATCTGAATTTGCAATTGCTTGTGGGCAAGCAATTCTAGGAAGGGCAGACTGTCATGTCCCATTTTCAAACATAAGTAATTGGGAGTCCTCTAGCCTATTAATTTATTTCTCGTAGGCTAAAAGGGTAAGGTGAGGGAAATTATTTAATAATATAACTTAAGTTGTCCTAGTAACTTTATGTTATATTTATAAAAAAGGTGACTTATGTTTTATTATTAAAAGAGGGATCCAATATTAAAAAGTGTTTCTAGAAAAGGGGGGCAATGTAATGTTATATTAAAAAGGTATTTTCTAGACACTTCCAGAATAAGGCAGGAAAATGATTTTAAAATCAAAAAAAGGGTTATAAAAGGAGAGGCTGGGTACAGAAGAAAGCATCCATTTTATGAAATCAAAGCTTTTTCTCTGAGATCGAACATTTGTTCATCTTCTTGCTTGACGACAAAAACCCTCTAGGTAATTGGGATTTAGGGATGAAAACCCTCAGTCCTTCATGGTGGTTTCATTCAAAGATCACAAATTTGTTGAAGTTGCAGAAGTATTTCCAATTTAGTTGGTTTTGATTTGTGTGGAAGATTTCTAGATTTTGGGTTTGTGCTGAAGGTTCCAATTTTGGGTGTGTGAAGATACCAGATTCATATCTTATGATCTTAAATCATTTGCTCCAGAGCAGAAAATCTAATCAATTGAGTTTGGGAGCTGGTCGTACAAATATTAGAGTTGCAGTTTTATTCTTATCATCCAGCCGCACCATTTACTGTCAACCGTACATCCTATTGAGAAATCGCAGCCATAGAGGGGTTTGTCATACAATAAGAAGTGGTCGTATTAAAGCTTGAAGCTGTTGTACGAGACATTTCTTTGGATCACAGCATTTGGAGGTTATAATACTATGTTGTACCATGTTTAGAAGCTGCCTAGGTGCCATATATATTGTTGCAAACTTATTTTGGACTCCAATCTGTCGTACCATATATGTTGTTCCTCTATCGCAGCATTTGTGAGTTGCCTACAACGGCTATTACTAATATTCAGGTATTTGAGGGTTTGTTGTGTATACATGCAACAGTAAAATTTATATTTTAGAGGGGTTTTTGCAGATCAAAAAAAATCAGAAATTGTGCATTTTTAGAATCAATGTTTTATTGTTTCAGTATGGATATCTGAGCAGTTCTCTACCAGAAATAATACATATCTTGTAATTGTTCTGGAAGGTTTAGCCGCCAAGACCCACATAATCATTCATTTTGGTTTTGAGTTGCATGCATTATTGGTTGTGCGGCCTACCGCCAACAAGTACAGTTGATTTAATATTGGTGCTAACTGAATCACCGTATGCCCTCACCCTACCCAATCCAGGATCTCAGTGACCAAAAGGTGAAGTTATGGATTAATATTGAGAAATTGTCAAGTGATCAAAAACTTTCAGTTGGGAACATTACAACAAATCTTGCAAATTAAATTCCCTGTCACATGATTTAGTTGTTATATTCAAGACAAACAAAGACATATGACAATGTCTAATAACTCTGTTTCAAATTCAAAGCAAATCACTATGATTAAAAAAACATGCCAATGAATCCTAATAATGCAAACTAAGATACTCAAGATTGGTATTTTAAAACTTACACTCTTGTCTTCTTTAGGAGTTCAAGTTCAGCTTCCTTAGCTGCGAGTGATTCCAAAGCCCTTCTAAGTTTTTGTTCCTTCTCATCACGATCCCTAAAAAGTTCCAACTTTTCCTGGTCCTGAAACAGAATATTTATTGTTATTTTCTTTTAATGTTTCTTTGAAAGCAATTGTTATCAACATTAAACACAATTAAAACAATAAACATGTATGATAGTTTTAAGGATAAACAATTTTCAATTAGAATTTAATCAACGCATTTCTACTATAAATGTCCATGTAAGCCTAGCCACAAAACAAAACAAAATAAGGAATTGTTTTGGTGTACTTATTGCAAAAGGAAATAAAAGAATTTGGAGAACAATCAACAAACAGTACAATTACAATGTAAGATGCCACTATATATAAGCTGGCAGCCTGAAAATACAAACAAAAACCATGAAACAAAATTGAAAATACTAACCAGTTTCTGATTTAGGTGTCACAAGCTGCCTATTATTATGCAAACTCAAATAGCTATGCTGTCGACCGCCTATATAACTTCATTTTATATAATACCCCACCTTAATGACTAAACCAGATGCAATCCTGAGTTTATCTCTAAATTTGACAAATTTATCTCAACCTGTAAAATTTGACATAGATTTGCTCTAATATCATTATGAGTTGCATAGATGCCTATGAAATCACCCAAGATCTGATGCAAAGAACTAGTCACATAACCAGATTGCTCACAACAATAGAAGACTGAAAAAACAACTCAATAGCTATTCCATATCATTGAGAAGGTAAAGTACAATAGTGCAACAATGTGCAAGAGATGTGCAATCAATATGCAAGCTATGTGCAAAAGGGGTTGAATTTATAGGCAATGCAACTATGATGAGAAAACTTCCTACTGATTTGGATGAGGATGAAAACCCACTAACAAACAATCTTGGTGTCAAATAAGTATCATGTATTGAAGATAAATTCCGGGTATGTTAGTTATTGAAATGCTGATGTAAACTATCAAGTTTGTATTCAAATCTTTAATTTAAATAAGCCCTATATCTGTTGTTGCAAACTTTATATCAGTCCTTTATATTGGTGAAATATCATTTGCAAATGTTTGTATTCTTGTCCATTGCAATGTATTTGTGAGACAAATTGGAAAACATATCAAACATTCATTCAAACAAGCATCCAAACCAAAGAAACTCAGAAAAATCAGTCATAACCAGATTGCATGCAAAGTGTTTGACAAAATGTCAAGTCACTAAAAATCAGAAATTCAGGGCAGATTTGGTTTGGGATTTTACATCCAAGCCAAAGACTCGCACCATGTAAGGGGCATGGAAAAAACACTTCAAAAATGCGATTTAACATTGAAAAACACAATTTTGTGGCTTTATACACCCTATTGGCCCATGCTAGAGAGGCACGCTAGCATTTCAGCATTGTTGAAAAACTTGCGATGCATAGGAATAATGCAAGAAAAACACCCAAAAAACGCGATTTTCACACTCAGAAAACACAGTTTTTTGCCTTTTCAAAAATTATGGAAATGGTTGCCTCTTGACCCCACTGGGGGCGCTGCCCCCAAATCCCCACCAAACTCATTTGATACATTTTCTTACTGTGTTTTGCATAAAATTTATATTTTAAGAAATTTAAATAATTTTTAAGTCGTCAAGTTTTGCCAAGTCAGAAATTTTTTGGTCTGCCAAGTCTGAGTATGCGAACTATGGTCTAAAGTAAGCTTCATTGGTCAAAGATGAGTGAATAAGGCTTATTGAACTTAATGGCTACAAAAGTTCAACAAGGATTGATAGGTACAATTTGGCGCAAGAACCTCTAAGATAGTTGTGCACACTTACCATTCACCTTCTCTCACAGGTTTCTAGCTCCTTTATTGCTAAGAGGAACTGATCCACATATAGCTTTATGCACTATCTTTAAAGTAATAGACTTGCCTTTGCGAGGGTGGAAAATCTTGTTATTATGCATAGTGCCTTGTGTCTCATTCATAGCAAAACACCTGAATATAGGTAGAGCCCAATGACATGGTCAGACATAAAGCCTGAGGAACTGCAACAAGTTGATGAGGAGCAACATGTGCAGTCGTGATTAGTTGAGCTCACATTGAAGGATGAGAATACAGTTCATTCCAACAGTTCCAGTGATGAGGAGTTTTTGAAATATCCAATGGCTAATGACTGATTTTTGAACTTGTTGCTCAAACAGAAATCAGCTATGCATATATTTTTTTTGGCATTCACATTTTTTCATTTAGATGTTTGTCACTTGTAGACTGTAGTTGTAATTCTCAGCTCATTTGTACTTCAAACTTTGTAACTTTTTAAGTTTCAATTTTCAGTCTTTCATCGATTTAAATATATCATATAATTGCAAAATCATATTATCAATTATTTATGGCATTATGATTATCAAATGGAACATTGGATCTCTTCTTTTCACTCCTTTTAAACTGCTTGTGACTTAAATTTTAAATATAAATATATTGTAAATTATTCTATTTGTTGTCCCCATCAATCCCAAAATTTAACAATTTTTTGGCCATCCACAAACCCATCCTCACGTTCCCCCATCCCAAAAACTCAGGGAAACATTGTAAAATACAAATAACTCCACCAGACATAGAGCAAGGTTGTGTTCTAATCATTACACAGTACATTCATGAGACAATAAACATACAAATAACTCCACCAACCATATAGCAAAGTTGCGGTGTAATGATAATAGAGTACATTCTCATGCAACTAGTGTTCGCAAATGTTAAGAAAAAGTAATCCAATGAGAGCATACCTGGAAGATTAGTTGCTCGGAGAGACGATCCACCTCTTTCTGTAAATCAAGAATATAAAAAACCCAGAAAAAACATGACCACTTCGAACAATTTCAATAAATTAACAAAAAAGCAAAAATAAAAGGTCAAAATCACCTTCAACAAGCTGACATTTTTGTCAGGCTGCGAGGAAATGCCAAGCTCTTCTGTTCTCCCAAAACTCTCTTGCCTGGGCCTGTCAAATTGAAACCCCGATTGACTACAAAAGTTGTTCTGAAAAACTAATTGGGCAGAATCGTCGTTCTGAAACCTTAATTGATTACAGCTGTTGTTTTGAAACGCTGGCTGAGTAGTACTATTATTTTGAAACCCTGATCGAGTAGAACTGCCGTCTTGAAACCCTGATGAAGTGGAACTGTTGTTTTGAAACCCCAGTGGAGCATATTTTGTGTTTTGAAACCCTAATTGAGTAGAATTGTTGTTTTGAAACGCAACTTGTGCAGAATTTTTGTTTTGAAACCCTGGTTGAGTAGAATTGTTGTATCGAATCCCTAATTGAGCAGTAGAAGCTTTAGTTTTACTCGAATCGGTGAAACCCCGAGGGGGTGAAAAGCTGTACAAGTATGAATCCAAGCCTGGTGAATGCACATTATTATCATTATTATTACTGTTGTTGTTATTGTCATTTTCATGATAAGTTGAGGCAAAATCTTCACCATATGAACTGGGAAACTGCGGCTGTTGTTTTTGTGTATATTTTTTTGCAGCAATGGCCTCCTCTTCTTTCCGAACAAGGTCTTGTATTAAATCGAGGTCCCAATCTTCGTCCTCTTCGAAGCTAAAATTTGAATTCATGTTTTTCTTTTGCCCTGGAGAGGACGAAGGAGAGAAACATTCGAACAAACTACCAAGCGCAGGATGTTCCCGCCGTAGCGCATTCGTCTTTTTTGCATAAAACCTTTTGAAGAATGGCTAAATTTGAAGGATGTTTCCCCCATAGCGCATTAGCTGAGTAGGTTGTGAGACTTCTTTTCTTTGTGGACGATTTCATTTTGATTATTAGGTTTGTTTTGCAAGAGCGTTTATATGTTCTTGAGCAACTTTTGTAAGAAGGTACTTAATGCAACTTAACAACACCAAGACTAAGAATATGGTTTTCTCTATTTAAAAAATATATATATATTAGTTTAATTTTATCTGGAAGGAAGTATTTTAGAAGAAGTAACAAATTATAAATACTTTGGAATTGACTTCAACAATAAATTTAGTTGGGAAACTTGCAAGAGGAAGCCAATTTTGGGAGATTGAAGAACAATTTATACTTAGTAAAATTTGTACAAGCAAAGAGGTGGAGTTATGGGATTAGAAAACTATCCAATTTCTATTTGGGTTATTAGCAATTCCAAGGTGCTCCACGGGTGTGAATTATGGGCTACCAACACTTTAGACTTAAAATGGAAGCAAATAGAGAGAATCCAAAAATGCATTTTCACAAGTAAATTTAAGCTAAAAACTCCAATCCCCTATGAGATTGTTTTAGTTGACGCTGGTACATTTTCGATTGAAGCCACTACTATGGTGTGTCTCTTAGGATATCTAAAAAAATCAACCAGATGGAGACAAATAAATGGCCCAAGGTTGTCATTAAAGAAGTCTTGAACGAGAGAAAGAAGACCTAAATGAAAGAAAATATCACGTGGATAAGCAAATGGAGCATTCACTTGGATGTATGTCCTAATAATAGCAAAAAAATAAAACATTTTGTTATAGATAAATTATGCAAGTCTATATGGGAAAAGACATTAGAGAGAAAGAGAAGATATTATCTTGATGAATTTAACCTCACTTATAATCATCGACAAAAGGCCCCTATGTAAGGGCAAATATCCCTTGGAGAGCAAAGTTTCTCATAGCTCAATTAAGGACCAACTCACATCGTCTTTGGTGTGAAATGAATAGATGGAAGAGACCAAAAGAGGAATGGGATGAGAGAATTTGTCTTCTACATAGCTAAGGCAATGGAATCAAAAAATACTTTTTAGAGTGTGAATATTACAATGGCATCCATGCCAATTACACTTACATTTTAGTTGCAACTTCCCTACAAGATTTGTTCAAATAGGAGATAGTTGGGAAAATGGGGTAGTTCATCATCAAATTAAATAGCGGAAGAGCAACAATTTAGAAAAATATTCTGACAAGGTCTATGGTCCGATATGATATCTTTGGTCTCATGGACATCAAAAATCTTCTATTCTATTATATAGGAGTATGACTTATGTCGTAAATGTAGTAAGTCTTTTTTAATATTATGTAAGCGGGCAAGATTTGAACTCAACACCGTTTTTGGCATTTACACAAAACTTGTGGCTATTTGGACCATTACACCAAGCATTTTTATTTGGCTTGCTTATATACCATCCATGAATCTATAGGTATATGTCACTAATGATGGCAATACATCAGCTTAGGTACATGTTCAACACCTGGATGCAAGTGTCTCACTTTGCTTAGCTAATGATAATGAACTACCAGCCATCCGACCAATAGAAAGAATCAAACATAGTGCTTTATTTGCCCTAACAATGCGAGTGGAAAAGTATTCCTCCATGGGTGTTTAGTGCCCACTTATATTATGTAGTAACTAGAGAATGGGATTCTGTGCATGTTTCCAATCAAGCTGGGTTTGGGAGAGATGGATCTTGCTCCAGACCTGCTATATCTCATTTTTAATCACTATGCATCATTTATATACATCTTAATACATGTTTTGAATATTTTTCATGTTGAACTATGTGACATGACATGGCATAATCTTTGGATTGAATCACATGGCATGGTTTAGCCTACCTATTTCAAATTCCATTTTTTTCACTCTCAAGCTAGCTTTCTTTGGATATGTTTGTTATCTTGTCAATTTGCATATCAAAAGTCTCGAGTTGAGTATAAAGGACCATGTATTTAAGGATATCTCCCAGGTCATTAGGAGCATGGATTGTTAGCATCAAGTAGTCACACAAAAAGAGTCATAATTGCATTTGTCTCATACTCGATCTTAAATATGTCTCAATTACATCAATATTTGCTTGTTGTCTATTCGATCTTTGTACAATTGTTGAGGTGATTGACTTGATTTATAAATAGTTGGGTATAGTCCTTTAACGGTTCACCGATTGCAAATATCTACTCAAAGACACGAAAAAAATCTTTTATGACGTAAAACTTAGAAAATAAGAGTTAATTCATCTTTTAAATCCATAGAACGATGAATTTAACATGTACAAGTGTAGACACCTAAAATCATCACATTCCCAAATCGGACATTCATCTGCCATACTTCACATTAATTAAATAATTCTTAATTATTTGATTAATTTTATCTAGTTATGAAAATCAATCACTACATTATGCTGTAATGTGTCGTACCTGTTGGTTCTTTTTAAAATCTTAATAGTGTTATTTTATTATTTTTATGTGTTCTTTCAGACTAGATGGAAGATGCAGAAGGGGTTTCAGTTTTCTTGAGATGTATTTACCATAATCAATACAATATAGAGCATGTAATGAAAACCCAAAAAAGATACAAGAGCTATGAACAAAATATCATATACCTAGATCATAAAATCACCAAACATGAATTGCTATCACATACCCATATGAGAATATGCAACTTCATACATGTGATGTAGCTGGACCAGCAAATTGGGTAGTGATGAACACCTCCAAATCTCCCATAAATGATAGTATTGTGCATACAAAGGATTACAACAATCTTAGAGGCCCTAGACGCCCCAACATGAGAAGATTAATGGCTTCTAACAGTGAAAAATGAGTCCCAAAGACCCCATGTCCTCCTGGCAACCTTGTACGGCCTAGCTGGAATAACCAACAGCTGCAACTAGCATTAAAACCCTTTGAAATATCTATGTTTTTAATTAGTAAACTGGAATGAGGCTAGGCATCCATAATGGTGGAATAAATAAACACAAACTCACACCCCAAAGACCTCAAAAGAAGGTACGGCCTACCTATGAAGAGGTACGGCCAACAATGAAATAGTATGGTTGCTCCAAACTCTTCTACAATCTCTCAAATCTACCCTTACTCCATTGTCATCAATTGATCACCCAAAAATCTGTAAATGATATGTTCAATATGCCCTCAAAATCTCACCACAACAAATCCATTGAAGCTCAAGTGCAAATACTGAATGCATTTGCCAAACTAGCACCTTTGGACGGTCTTTCACGCCTGTAGAATGATGTTACTAATGGAGCTTTTCGTCTCCAAAAGCCATCTGGGTTCAAATCTCTTCAAACCCTCTGAAAACCCTAGTAGAGCCAAAGCAAGCAATTTCACAATATCAAACATAACAAATGATTCACTTTTTCACCTTTTATTTCCCAAGTGAGGCATTGCTTTTTGAGAGAGAATATTTCATTTTAAAAACACTTTATAATTTCCTAGAGATGGGCGCCTGAGTCATATAAGTGACATTTTAAATATAACTTCAATATGTCACTTGCCTCTAATATTTCTAAAGTCCCCGTCAAATAAATATCATTAATCTTTGAACTTTAAAATGAAGGGCAAGATATACTCAGAATCCTATGTTCTTTAGCTCGCTGGAAAGGTCTCGATGAGACGCATCCACTCTACTACTAAGAATCCCAAAATGACATAATTCCTTGTTTTACTAAAAATAGCAAATCCAACACAAAGCACCCAAACCATCACTACACCAACTAAACCCAAACCAACCTCCACACAATTGAATAACCCATCCAAGGCTCTGCCAACCATGGTTCCCTAACCAAGTTAGTTAGTCTATGGCAACCCAATGATAGACTAACTCTATATAGAGAAAGGGGACATTACAGTCCGTCCTCCCTAAGATTGCTTGCCTCAAGCAATCTCAGATCAGGATGCGATAAAATATGCTTGCTCTCCCAAGTAGCATCCTCAACTGGTAGATTTTTCCATTTGACCAGATACTCCCTGATGATCCTCCTCTACAAGGTACGTTCTATGGTATCAATAATAGCCTCAGGTACTAAGATCAAGTTCCCCTCTTCATCAAGAGGAGGCAACTCTGCAGAAGGTGTCACATTGTGCCCTAGCGCCTTCTTGAGGTGAGATACATGAAACACATTATGTACCTTGCTACTTGCCAGCAACTCCAACTTGTAAGCCACTTCTCCAACTTTCCTAGAGATCCTGAAAGGTCCACAGTAATGTGGCTCAAGCTTCTCTACTCCACTCTTCTTGAGAGTGGACTATCTGTAGGGCTACAACATCAAATACACCAAGTCACCAACCTCAAAAGAGCGCTCAGTCCTATGTTGATCTACATACTACTTTTATTGATTCAACACCTTTTGAATGTTTTCCTTCAAAGACCTCATAATATCCTGACTCTCCTACAGAAGGTCTTTGGCCTTAGGAACTCTACTATCACCAAACAACAAATCCACAAAGCTCGATGCATCGTACCCATATAATGCCATGAATGGTGACATTTGAATGGACATGTGATAAGTGGTGTTATAACAATATTCACCCATGTATAGCCACTTTACCCATGCCTTTTTCTACCCTGCAACATAATTTTGAAGGTATCCTTCCACCCACTTATTAACTATTTATGTCTGACCATCGATCTGTGGGTGGTAGCTGGTGCTGGGAGTGAGCTATGTCCCTATCAACCTAAAGAGATCCTGCCAAAAATTACTTAGGAACCTGTTGTCCCTATCACTCGTGATGCTTCATGGCAACCCATGAAGATGGAATACCTATCTAAAAAATAATTCTGCAACCTGAGTTGTAGTGTAGGTGGTTGGAATGGCAAAAAAGTGTGCAAACTTCATCAATCTGTCCACCACCACAAAGATGCAGTCCCAACCTTGGACTTTGGGCAAGCCCGTGATAAAGTCCATTGAAATACTATCCCATTTCCTCTCAGGTATAGGTAGGGGTTGTAGTAACCCACCTGGAAAAGAGTGCTCCTGCTTATTCTGTTGACATGTTGGGAACTCCCTCACATATTTCAATACTAATTCAGTTTTGAGGCCCTTCCAAGTGAAACACTCTCTCACCTACCTATATGTTTTGAAGTAACCAGGATGACCAGCCATAGGAAAATCGTGGGAAGCTCTCAAAACCTTCTGCTTCATCTTTGATCCTAGCACTAAAATAATTATGCCCTTGTAAATGATCAAGTCATTTACCACTGAATACATGTCATCTATGATAGTGCCATCAATGATCCCAGAAGCCCATTTGTCCTTTGCATACTCTGCAGATATCAACTCTCCAATCCTCTGTAATAGCACCCAAAGCACATAAATGAGGTCTCCTGGACAAGGCATCGACAACTATATTTTTCTTACCCTTGACATAGATAATGTCAAATTCATAGGCCTAAAGTTTGCTGACCCA